>JARCFY010000014.1:73168333-75697500 GCA_029233225.1 Lepidodactylus listeri | reverse complement strand
CTGATCAGACTGGCAGGTGATACAAACCCAGGAGGGACAGACAGACATAAAATTCAACATGACTTTGGCACATTGAAAAGCTTGGCTGAAACTAAGAAAATGAAATGTAACAGAGACAAATAAAGTTCTTCATTTAGGGGAAATGGATGAAGAGAACATGGGGGAGGGATACCGGGCTTGGCAGTGGCACCCGTGGAAAGGAACCCAGGTTTGCAGCCAAGCACAAGCGGAAGGTCACCTGGTGCCGGTTTCGGCTGCACTAGGGGAAGCAGAGTGATGCAGTCACGAGTAGTCATCGTTTCGTTTCACCCGCACTTGCCCAGCCTCACCTGGTCTCCAATCCTGGGCCCCACACTTGAGGGAAGCTGTAGGGTTCAGAAGAGGGCAGCAAAGAGAGGCAGGGAGCTGGAAACCCAAGTCCTAAGAGAAGGAAGGGCTGGAGGGACTGGGTATGTTCAGCATAGAGAAGGGCACACTGTTATCTAGAGGATGGGGCGGAGTTGTTTTCTGTTGCCCCAGAAGGGTCAGACCAGAACCAATAGGTTGACATTAAACTAGAAGAGTTTTCGGCTAAACATGAGGATGAACTTCCTGACAGTTAGAGCGGTTCCTCAGTGGAACGGGCTTCCCTGGGAGGTGGAGGGCTCTCCTTCTTGGGAGGTTTTCAAGCAGAGGCTGGATGGCCATCGGACAGCAATGCTGATACTGTGAACTTAGGCAGATCATGAAAGGGAGGGCAGTGAGGGTTGCCTCAGTGCTTAGTTCTTGTGGCCCTTTCTTACAAGCCCAGGGAAATGCTGATTGCCACTTTGGAGTCAGGAAGCAATTTTTCTCCAGGCCAGTTTGGCTGAGGATCCTGGAGGGTTTTGATCATCTTCTGGGCGTGGAACAGTGGTCACTGCGAGTGTGGAGGGAGAGGTATTTGTGAATTTCCTGCATTGTGCAGGAGGTTGGACTAGATGATACTAGAGGTCCCTTCCAACTCTATGATTCTATGACTCTTGGGGGGGGAGGGGGGAAGTGGCCTAATCCCTGAAGGGGTGTCCCATGGAAGAAGCAAGGACTTGTTCTCTGCTGCTTCAGGGGGCAAGACTAGATCCAGTGGGCTTAAGATACAAGACAGCAGATTGCAGTTGAACATTATGCGAAACTCCCTTGCAGTAGGTGGGGCTGGACAAGTGAACCAGTTACTGCGGGTTGCTACTTGCTGCGGGTTCTCCAGCAGAAGCTGGTCAGCCATCTGTTGGGAGTGCTTCTCCGTCTGGATTTTTTGCGCTGAACAGAGGGTGGTCGGGCTAAATGGCTTACAAGGGCCTTCCAGCTCCACAATTCTCTGACTACACAGTGGTGTTCAAAAGCACTAGAAGTACAAAAAAAGCTAGAGTTGCTGAGATCTACCTGTGTCTCAGCATAATTTAAAAGGATTTATTGAGATTCCATCTGGAAAAACCTTGGTTTAACACAAAACCTTCCACAGAAAGAAACCACCTGTATTCAAAAGACATTCTTCAGTAGAATGAAAGGCAGATAAAAGCCACATACTACACAAGATCCAGGGATGAGTAAAGCAGTTTGCTCCACTTCTAACAATGTGGGTTTTCACCACAGGCAGTCTGAAGCCAGAGTATCGAGTACATCTCAAACTTCAGCAGCCATTTTTCTTTCTTACCATATCTAAGACAGACAGACACTCGTTTCCTTGGTTATACCAACAGACTTATACAGGGAGACCCAACGGCCTTCTCAAGTGTCCATCAGGCCAAGTCTCCAGTGGCTCCTCCTGGCAGGCAGGTTAAAGATGCCCAGAAGGGTCTCCATGGTGAGTGAACTAAAAGGAAACATAGCCCCAGACTGGTCACAGTTCAAATGACGCTTGAGGTCAGGTTTGTGAAGATGGGCAGTGTTAACTTTTACAAAAAATTGGGCATCAGACTTCAGCAGTTTCCGCCCAGCCTGAGTCGCTGTACCTGCAGGATTCTTGCCTGCTCTCTGGGCAGATCAGCTTGTTTACTGAGGGAGGGAAGGAGGGAGCGTGTGCAGTTCATCCTTTCCACAAACTCTGGGGGGCTTGCTTTGCAGCTGTCTGTAGTTAAAGAAGACGAGACCTGTGAATAAACAAACAGGACCACCTCCACAGCTTTGCCGCCCGTGAGAACCTCCCTTCGCCAGACCAGGCGACGCGCAAGCCCAGGAGAGGTACTGGGCTCACCTGATGGCCGTCCCCAGGTTTTGATGCCACTTGTTAAAGTTCTGCTGGTCACAGGACATCAGCAGCGGCTTCTTGTGTGGGAAGGACAGCTGAAAATGGAGAGGAAGCTGAGTGCCAGGAAGAGGCCAGAAAGGACCGCTTCATGGCTTTGCATCTGAGCAAGAAGAGGCAAGAGGTAGGGGCACAGAAACAACACGGGCAAAGCTGATTCAAGCCACCCCAGCGTGGTGAGGAGGCGGTGGTGGTATGTGTCTGGAGCCCAGACATGATGAAGCCAAGGCAGCACTCTGCTCTGCAGTCTAGCCTTCCCAAGGGACATTTCTGTGCCTCAGTGGGCTGGCTGGCCACTTTGCCCCTCCCTCTTCTGTGCTCCGATTCTGTCTCCACAGACTCTAGCCAGTCTGTTCTTGGTAGCCTCTGGATGATGGTGCCGAGGAGCACAACCATCCGTGCAGAAGGCAAACGGACTCTGAAGAGGCAGCACAGAAGTTTTCTAAATGAAGAAATAAAAGGAAAGCTTACACTGAGCAGCCCTCCTTGACTCTGGGTGTGGCCAAACACTTTGGTCAGCGTGCACTGGCTGAGCAGATATACAGCCTGGCAAGCAAATTAGTGTGAATTCCAGGGATGCAGTGGGTGGCAGGGTGGGTGGGCAAACACGGACAGATATTAGGTAACGTCTGTGCTTCCACCTTGACTGGCACCCAATGCTCCCTCTACGCTGTGGAGTTGTGTGAGCAAAAATTCCCCTTTGTGAGCTACTCGCATGGCATTAAAGAGGTGAGGGAGCGATTTGGCTGCTGCGTAAGTTAATTTGCTCTGGAGCCATCCTTCCTGCGCTGAGACAAAAAACGTGTGGGCTAAAAACACCTGTGAGCTAGCTCACACCAACTCAGCTTATAGGGGACACTGGCTGGCACCCAAGAAGACCCGCGATGACAAAACCCTGGCTTTCTCCACTGTCTCCTACCAGCTGTTTCGCCGATCCCTCCCACCCCGAGGAAAAGTGAGGTCCAAAGTTAGGAGGGCGCACCAAAGTCCAAAGCACTGCAGGTTGACGGCCAAACGCTGCAGCCAAATGTGACGGCCAAACGTGTCCACATGATGTCAGCAGAAGGCTAGGAAAAGAATCAGGCTTGGTCGGTTTATTGACGAGAAACTGTACTGAAATTAATAGGAAAACAGTATCAGTTCCAGTTTCCATCCCAACCTGTAAACATCGGCAATTACGGCTTACACTGACCAATACCTGTATTCCATTTTCACCTCTCTTTGGGGGTGTGGATGGAGACCACAGGCACTGATAAAATCCTGCCTAGATTCTCCACTGTCTCCCAGGAGCTGTTTCACCGAGCCCATCAACCAGTAAGATAACTGTAATGTAGTATGCTCTGTGTAGCAACCAGCCTGCCATGTGCTCCCAGGTAATGGCGCCTGCCGCATGGCCAGAGCACATGGTCAGGCAGAGAGGGGAGCTTGAATCTGGAGGAACAATAGACATCCGGATTGAAAGCATCCACCAATGTGGCACCTAGGTTTTCCCTGGGGAGCCAATGCGGTCAAAGGCTCCTCCAGGGAACCTATGACAAACATGCGCATATGTTAAGCCACATCAGGTCTTTTGGGTGCAGCTGGAGTTGTGGCTCCGGCCAGCATATAATGAGGGCCCTGGAGCCCTGGAAGTATGCTTGTTCTTACCATCTACTGGGCATGCTGAATCACTCAATAAAGGCTACATGATTTCACTGTTCCTGGTCTCCTGAGTCCAGTACTCTCCAATAACGTTACAGGGAAGCCACATTCCAGACAGAAGTGGTTGGAGCGGGACCTTTACAAGTCTATACGGTACCAGGTAAGGCAGAGAGAACTTTCGGAGAAGGGAAGCGGTCTACATGGTTTAGCGACTAAAACATTCGGCCCTGAATCACTGTCGCTGATGATCACGATGAAGCATGCACCTAGAAAGTGAGCCTATGGGACGTGCGGGGCTGTGGCTTTCTTTGACAGGGCCAAGGATGGACATTTCACATCAGGTGTGTCCTATCTGGGAACCCGGATGGACGACTTCTCAACAAACTGATCAGGAATCCTTAAATCCACAGTGGACTTTTACAAGCTGCTATGCCAAATATGTCCACAAGAGGGCAGCAGAGGAACAGGAAAGAGCCTAGCAAATTCATAGAGGGGTACTGTAGGGAATATGGTGGAGCTGCAGTCGCTGATAGATCGGCCTGTGTGTGTTTCTGCTGAGGCTCGCACTGCCTTGCTTCCTGCCTGAGCCAAAGGATGTTGCCAACCTCCAGGGGGGACCTGGATTACAACTGATCTCCAGACTAGAGTGACCAGCTCCCCTGGGGAAAATGGCTGCTTTGGAGGATCATACCCTGCCGAGGTCTCTCCATTCCCCAAACTCTGCCCTCTCCAGGTCCCCCCCCCCACCGGGCATCTCCAGAAATCGCCCAACCTGGACTTGGAAGCCGTCCTGCGTGAGCATCAGATGCATTCTGGCCAGGCCTGATTTCCCCTGCTCCCTGCTGAAAGGAATAGCGGCTTGTCCCTAGAAACTGAGGAGGACGGGAGCCCAAGGGTTAGGGCTGCTAGCTCTGGGTCGGGAAATGCCTGGAGATTCTTGGAGTGGAGCATGAGGGGGGTGGGGTCTGGGTAGTGGAGGGACTTCGGTGGGGCATAAGGCCATAGTGTCCGCCTTCCAAAGAGGCCATTTTCTCCAAGCAGCCAGTTTGGTGTAGTGCTTAAGTGCACAAACTCTAATCTGGGAGGACCAGCTTTGATTCCCCATGCCTCCACATGCAGCCATCTGGGTGACCTTGGGTCATCAAAAGTTCTCTCAGAGCTGTTACCTCAAGAGCAGGGAAATTTGGGTGCCTTAGGGAAAGAAGTTTGTAAGCCGCTCTGAGACTCCAAGTGAGTGAAGGGCGGGATATAAATCCAATATCTTCTTCTTCTTCATTACAGCCACCAAGAAAGACCTGTGGGACAAAAACCTTGGCAGCCGCCTCTCCTAGACCATTTAACCAGATAGTAGTTGTACGGCCCACCTACCACAGCTACCTACACCGGCTCTGCCCAAGCCATGCCCTGACCCTTGCTTAGCTTAGTAAGCCTCCCATCCATTGAGGGTGTAGCAGTACGGAGGAGGTGGATCAGTGGCCTTTCCAAGGCCATTTTGTTTTCCCAGTCCACCTCTGCTCCCACCCCAAGTTTCAAAAACCAATATGGAATAAATGAATATATTGCAAGGCAGGAAAGAAGAGCCTGGATTGTCGGGGGGGGGGGGGGGCCCTCGAAGCCTGGATCCTCACAAGGATGGCACCACCATTCCGAAGTCCTATTTTAAAAATGCCATGGGCGCCCAATCCTGATCAGGCCTGCAGTGAAGCAGTCTTATCCCCCTCCCCTGTGCCTTCTGGTGCGTTGAAACAGCCTTGCCGGGGGTGGGGTGGGGTGCAGCCATTGCAGCACTTGATAAGGTGGCAGGGGTGCGGGGAACGCACACACACAAGACCCTCTCAGGCAGCCTGCCCTCACAGCAGTGTTAAATGACTTTAAAACGAGGTTTTACCCTAACCCCTCCCCCGCGCGCGCCAGAGCGGCCCCTTCCACCGGCAGGGAATCTCCGCCTCCGACGCCCAGAGCCCCCCACCCCCGCGTCCTCCCGGAAGACCACGACCCACCCACCCCCCAAATAAAAGCGACACGGGCCGCGTTCCGTCTCAGGGCCTCCCGGGGCGGGCGGGCGGGCTGGCTGGCTGCCTGCCTGCCTCCCTCCTTCCTTCTAAGGCGCCAGCTGAGGGAACGGGACCCCGCCACGGAGGCAGTGGGCACCCCGCCCCATCCCCATCCCCATCGTGAGGCACGCCCTTGGCCTGCCGGTCTGGGGTAGAGGCGGCGTCGGGCGGGTGTGCACGTGAGCGTCTTGCGTGCGCTGCGGTACCGGATGCCCCTCCCCTCCCTCCCCTCCCCTCCGGGCGGCGGGCGGGAGGCCTCCTGGCCCTCTCTCCCCTCCCCGCGCGGCGCAGGAAGCCGAGAGGAGCCGCCGGGAGAAGTTCGCCGGGCGCCGGGAAGCGGAAGGGGCGGGGGCCGGAAGGAAGGGCCGCTCTAGGCCGCCTCGGCGTCCTTTGCCGGGCGGCGTTGCTAGGGAGCCCGGAAGTGCTCGCTCCCTCTTGGTCTCCGGGGCAACCGCCAAGCCAGAGGCCGTGTTGGGGGGCCCCGCTCGGCGCGTCTCGCTCGCTCGCTCGCTCCCGCCCTCCCTCCCTCTCTGAAGGGCGCAGGCAGCAAGGGGGGGGGGGGAGGGAGGGGCCGCGCAGCGCCACCGCCCTCCGCCCGCCCAAGGAGAGGGGGCTGGGGTTGGGGCTGGGGTGCGCGTGTGGCGGCGGCGGCGGCCGGGGGCGGTCGGGTGCGGCCTGCCTGGGCTGGGGGCCCCCCGTGGGCCGGGGGCGGCGAGGGCCGCGGCCCTTCTTCTTCTTCCTCCTCCTCCTCCTCTTCGGTAGCGGGGCGCTCCTGGGCGGGGGCCCCCGGGGCATGGCGGGGCCGGCCATCCGGATCGGGGACCAGCTCATCTTGGAGGAAGACTATGACGAGACCTACATCCCCAGCGCCCAAGGTGGGGGCGAGGGGGCGGGGCGAGGGGGCGAGGGGGCGGGGCCGTGTGTCGTCCCCCCCCCCCGCGGCTGACGACGCCCCCACCCCCACCCCGGTCTCTCCCTCCCTCTCTCTCTCTCCCCCCCCCCCCTCCCCGGCGGTCTCTCCTTCTCCTCCCCGGCTGCAGAGATCGCGGAGTTCGCGCGGGTGATCGGGATCGACCCGGCCCACGAGCCGGAGCTGATGTGGCTGGCGCGGGAAGGCATCGTGGCGCCTCTGCCGGCCGAGTGGAAGCCCTGGTGGGTGCGGGGGGGGGGGGGCTACCGGGGCCCGCGTGTCCCGCCCTGACTGGCAGCCGCAGGCCTCCCCAGGGATGGAGGACGGGCGGGGCCCTTCGGGGGTGGGGGGTGGGGAGCGGCCGGGTGCTCGGCGGGGACCTCTCTTCTGCACGCGAGGCAGGTGCTCTCCCAGCCCAGCCCAGGCCCGGCCGTGCCCCCGTGAGACGGCGGTGTCCCTGTTGGAACGGGGTGTCCAGAGGCGTCATGATGGGTTCAGCAGAGGTGATGAGAGGCTCCGGCGGGGGGCGGGGGGGGGGGGTTCACTGGATTTTTCTGATTCAACACCTGTTTAGAACTTCCAAAGGAAGTTCAGAAGACTTGTTAAGGGTCAAAAGTTAAAAGCATAAACAGGTAGAGACAAAAATATGTTTACTTCAAAGAGATACATATATGAAAACCTTGTGGGGCCCAAATAAAGCCTCATGAAATTATGACCTGACTCATTTTGGCAAACAGCCCTTTTCAGAGCTCAAATAATACAGAGAACAAAATACACCTTCAAGGCATTTTTACTTGCATTCCTAGGACTAGGACGTAAACTGGAAGGTACACGTTGGTACTAATATTATTTCCAGTATATGCAACTACTTCTGACACAAGGCCAGATATATTTGTGGCCCTGAATAAAAATCTTTTGGTGTGTCAATCAACTCTAGATTGGAACATTCCATTTTTGGTCCTATATTAATTATCCATTGCTTTAAGTGTGTAGCAGAGACTTTGTTGCATGGTATATTTTGTGCTCTGTACTATTTGATCTCTAAAGAAGGCTCTTGTGTGCCAAAACGCGTCAGGTCACACACACTGCTCTTTTTTGTGCATTTGTCACTTTGAACATTTTATGAAGCTTTATGTGGACCCCTACAAGGTTTTTACATGTCTTTGAAATAAACATTTTTTTTTCTATACCTGTTTATGTTTCTAACTTTTGGCTCTAAACTTCCTTTGGAGGTTATTGCTTGGTTAGTTTAGTTTTTCTCCCCCCCCCCCCTCTTTTTTTGGTTTCAATACCTGGTTACCCAGGTAGATGAATCTGAGGCCCAAAATCTCTTTTAGTGAGACTCTTGGCCCTTTTTTTGACACATAACCCTTTCACAAGCTGTCACTATCTTTTTACTCCTCCAAAATAAAGAAATCAAGTAACAAACAATGCCTGTTTCTCACTGGCACACATTTGTAAAAGGTGTGAAGAATAAAGAAGGTGCTCAAATCTACTTTTCCAGGAAGTGACCTTGGTTGACCAGTTATAAATAAAAGTGGGCCCTCCTGTGCTGTCACCCATTCCCATTTCCCTGTCTCTTGCATGTCCCCAAGCCTGCATATTGGGCACTGTTTTCAGAGTGGATTCATACCTGTGCAAGGGAGGAATTGTCCCTCTGCTCTTCCGGGGTGTGTGTGTGCACACACAGGTTCTTAGAGTCTCTGTTTTTTGACAGTCAAGACATCACTGGTGACATCTATTATTTCAACTTTGCCAATGGTCAGTCAACATGGGACCACCCATGTGATGAACATTACCAGCAACTTGTGGTCCAGGAAAGGGAGAAGCTTCTGGGACAAGGAGGAGGCATGAAAAAGAAAGACTACAAGAAGAAGAAGAAGGAAAAGAAAGACAAAAAGGAAAAAAGAGAGAAATGTCCAGTTGTGAGTATTGTGATTGCTCAGCAGATTGGGGTATTGGGGAAGTGTGGGTTTCTTGCATTTGCTTTTCTCTCCACTGTTACTGGCCTCTCTTACTTTAGCACTCTTTGCTTTCCATGTGAAGGTCTCATGATCTGAAGTTCTTGTCCAGTCCAGAAGCTATTCCTTTCTGCTTGCAGAGCCAGAAGAGAAACTCAGCTTCCCAAGTCTCTGTCTTGGTCAGCAGTTGCTACAGTTCTGTGGCCAGAACAGGATGGAAATGCTGTGACCCCTTTCACAGTGTGGCTTGTTTTGTCTGCTGTTTTCCAGAATGTAGTCTGCCCGTTTTGAGAGTAGGTTGCTTTTGGACAGGGAGCACAATAGTCACTCTCCATGGAGAGATGCGTTCCAGCAACATTCCAGAGGGTGGGAAGGTGACTGAACGGGATTCTTGGGAACAGCAGTTAGAAGGTGAGGGTTGTCTGTGGGCCTTGCTTGTGGATTTTTCCTGTGGCATTTGATTGGCCACTGCTGGGATCAGAATATTGGACAAGATGATGACAGAGCTGATCGAGCATGGTTACTCTTGCATTCTTACAACCAACTAATCATTTTGTGAGTTTAGGTTGAGGGGTGGGGGATGCAGGAACTCCAGGGTCAAGCTTTTGCAAGCATCAGTACAGGCAGGCACGTCTGTCCACTTAGAGTACATCTTTCTAGTTGGAGTGTGAGTAGCATTTGCTTCACCTGAGTTTTAACATGTGTAATTTAAATGTTACCTGATGGTATTTGTCTGATTAGGAGGTCCAGTCTGAGCCGGGGATCCTTCCTTCAACATCCTTTTGTAGAGTTTCATCCCCTGTCCTGTTGTCAGAGCACATGAGCCCTGACCTAGAGCAGGGTAGCGTGATTGCGAGAAATGAAGGCTTCTTGAGAAACCAAAAGGCAAAGGCTTCGGGGATGCTTCTAGACTCAGTTGACTGCCCCCGGCTGTTTTCTGGCCCCACCCCGAGTAAACTGCAGCCTCTTCAGACAGCAAAGTCAAACAAGACTCATCAAATGCTTGCAGATGTGGAGAAGATTCTTGGAAGAACTTCATCTCATAACAGACGGGACACTAGCTACCAGCCATGTGAAGTTCTGGGTGCAGAAAGGAGTAATGCTACAGCTTTTGCCTTTTCAGACTCTGAGCCTGAGGGTCTAGACAATATCAAGGTCACAAAGCACATTTTCCAAACACCCTCAGAGTCCTTTCAAATTGTGGAGAGCGCTAAAACTGTGCTAGAGCCAGGCCCTTTTGAGGACCGAAACCTCTTTCTCAGGGGAGAGAATCTAGGCAAATACCAAGAGTGCGGTAGGGTGGGAGGGGATGCTGATTCCTTGAGTGGACAAAGAACAAAGGAGTCTGGCAGCTGGACGGTGAGGGATGGAGGCTTCTTTCATGCCTTGGGAAATGAAGTACTTTCTCCCACTGCTTCTTCCCCCAAACCTGTTAGCCAGAAATCCAGCACTGAGACTGTAGATGGACAAGATGACATTCATTCTACACAGAGTGGACAGAGGCTTCTCAGCAGAATGGTAAAGAGCAGAAGGGAGAGGATACTTCCTGAGCAGGGCCAGGATCAGATCGCTGAACTCAGCAAGAGCAGCAGCTCAGGGGGTAAGAGTGGAAGAGAACATGCACAGCAGGCTGAACCTGAAATGCCTGGTTTTTGCGCTCAAGGCCATAACCTCCCCCTGGAGATTTCTCAGGGGACTTTGCTTTTTGCCGGGCTTGGAGAAAAGAATAGAATTGGTGAGGATGCCTGTGCTCTGCGGATGGCTGCAGATCTTCCAATTCGGCCCAAAGTCGAAAAGGCCAGTGGTGCGGGGCCCAACTGTGGCAGCGGCGGCAGCAGCATGATGAGCAGTTTGGCAGACCACTTGGATTCCCAGATCTTGGGAGAAGTGGACAACTTTTCCTGGGACCTACAGAGCTCTCATGAATCCGATAATCCAACAGATCAACCAGCTTCAACAAAGAGACCTTTTCTGGAATCTCTCCATGCACAGCCTCTAGACTCTCTGGATAAGTCAGAAAGTGAGTGCTCCTCTGAGGAGCAGAAGTTCTGTCAGTCTGTGTTTCATATGAGGAAGAGATCCAGGGGAGCTGAGCAAGCTGTGTCTGAACCCCTGGAGCAACAGCAAAAGTGCACCAGAGAGCCAGGTCTAGAGCAGTCAAGTGGTTGCATAAATTTGGCACTTCGTATTGCTCAGGAAAGGCCTGAGGAAGCAGATGGAAGGCCAAGGCAAACTACTGCAACATTTGAGAGGGGGGAACTGCAGAGTCCAGGTGAGCGTCAGGTGTTCGTATTTCAAAATAGGCATGCAGAAGCCAATTCAGTCCAGGACAGGAAATGGACAGAGGATGACGGCAAGCCTGAGCATTCACCAGAAGGAGACAGTAAAGAGGTAGGCAGCATAGATTTATTTTCTGATTCCATTTTTGTCCCATCCTTTTCTGAGGAGCTCAGAGTGGCTCACGGATAAACCCCACCCCCATGTATTCACTGTAACTTAGTGGCATCATTCAGACTGAGAGACAGTGAGAGGCTCAAGATCACCCAGTAGAGGGACTGGAACCTGGGTCGCTAGGCTACTTTACAACATGGATTTAGGTGCACTGGAAGGGCTTCTGCCTGGTGCATGAAAGAACCAAGACTGTAACGGGGGGGATATTGCATAGTGGAGGGAGACAGCAGGTAGAGGTCACCTGTAAAGCCTATATATTGATAATTTTAGAATGAATCTGATTATTCTGTGGCACTGAAACATTTCCATAATCCCATTGAAGGTTTAAGATTATTTTCAAGAGGTGGGGTAGAAAGGAGAGATGAACCATAGGTTTGAGGTAGCAGCCAATGTACAGAGGGTCCCCAACATTACTAATGACTGACATGTTGCTCAGTAAACCATAGAGATTTTGCAGCACAAACCCAGGTTGCTGCAAGGTCTTTATTAGGAGGTAGAGCCCATGTGATCTTGCTGTAAGTGAGCACCCAATGCAATTGTTCTAGCACATGGGCGTAAATGTGTGTGTGGCTGCCACCAGAGTTGCTGGCAACTGTTCACCTATATAATTTCCTTTTAATCCCATAATTTTTTTTGTCCCCCATTCCCTTTTCATGCTAGTTATTCTACCATCCCTCCTCTTCTGCCATTATAGTGGCTAAAAGAATGAGGGGGTGTCTTCAAAGTCCCTGGCCTTAATCTGCCACATACTCACATGGGGCTCATTGGCCAGCAACATTCTCAGCCTGCCATTTGCAATATGTGAATATTTCCAGAAACTTCTAGACATTTTGAAGCAGGGGGTGGGGGATTTTGTTGAAGAAAATCCATAAATTTTAGGCAGTACTTTTCTATCAAACCTAGACACTTGGTTTATGGTTTTAACCATCCAAAATGCATAACTTATATCTGTGCATATGTAGTTGCACAATTGGGGAAATTAATGGAATTTAAGACTATAAATTCTTTAGTATTTTAATAGCAGAGTTGCAACTATATCCAGTACCAGAGAGAGAGAGCTGCAAAGTGCTGCTACACTCTGTACTGCCTTGGTGCGGGTATCTTCATCTTCTCCCTCCTTTTTTTATTTCCTTCAAAAAGTGGGGGGGGAAGGGAAAAAACTTAAAAAGAGATATACATAAAGTACAGACAAAAATATTACAACAGTGGTGGTGGATGTATCTCCATCTTTACCACCTAATTGGTGGGGGAAAAACAAGTTGAAAGAATTTTTATATTAAACAAAACAAAGTGAACAGGAACAGTTTTATATAGTTATAATAGTACTACTAGCATATTTGGATACTGAGTTAAATTTTACAGCATTGAAACACTAAACCTTTAAAAGTATTATAAAACATGTCCTACTGTAGGTGAAATTATTTACTTTTGAGGGTTAAATATATATTTGAAAATACGATTCTTATGTCCACAGCATGCATAGGAAATAACATGTAATGCTGTAGAGTCTTGCATAAATATGTTCACAGTATGCATTTTAAGTGAGAAAAACCTCCTCTTTAAAAGCATTTCGTTTATTCTGAAAGAGAAAATACTTCATAGGAGTTGCCTTTTTCAATATTCACTCAAATTTCCCATTTTAAATATTGTGGGGAAATTGTAGAAAATCCTCATGGAGAGAAGATTCCTCTCTCATTGAGCCTTCATAGCTTGATCAGCCTCACAGGACTGTTCGTAAGGATTGCTGAGGTACAGTCTGTAAAGTATTTGAAACACTGACAGGGTGATACAAATGCTTTGTATCATTATCTCAAAACAGTAAGTGGCAGAGTGGTCCTCTGTGTCTGAGATCTAGGTCCCACTCAGTGTTTTTGGATACTAAGGCAAAGTTGTTGCCTGCTTGCACGTTGGCCTAAAAAAATGAAATCCTTCACCTTGCTTCTTGTATGTGTACAAGTGTAGGAGCTTTGTATGTGCCTGTCTGAGAGGTGGGAGTGCTGATGTGTGAGCAATGCCATTGTAAGGCAGGGCTTGTTACCGCTTGTCTTCTTTCAGATGAAAGAGTTTTCCACTGGAGCGTTAGGTGGACGGATAAGTACCCAGGATTTCCTCGATCAGTGCGTGGCCACATCCCCCCTTCAAGCTTTTCTTCTTAGGAGGTGTAAGGAGGGGGGTATTCTGTCTGGCTCCACCTCCTAAGGCAGCTATTTTGGGTTTGACTTCACCTCCTGTGGCAGCTGTTTTGGAGTGGCGGTCACCACCTCTCAAAACTCCAAATGTTCAAAAAAATTTGGGGGTCCTGGTCTAGGTGGAGAACTTTCACTTCTAACAGGAGGGCCAGTATTAGAAGTGTAATATTTCTGGAAATTTAGAAGTTATGGAAATAGCATGCTTTACTAGTCTCCCCCCCCCCCCAAAAAAACCCCTTGAAATATACACAATACTTTTCCTATCAGACATAAGCAGAAAACCAGCCAGGAAGGCAGTGGGGTCCTTGGTTGACCAAGGTGTAAAAGGATTACTGAAGGACAGTAGGGAAATAGCTGAGAAGCTGAATGCACTTTTTGCCTCTATCTTCACTGTGAAAGATGAGAAGTGCTCCAGAACCACTGATTTCGGGAGGGGTGTTGAAAGTCCTGAGTCAGATTGAGGTGACAAGAGAGGAGGTCCTACGACTGATAGACAACTTAAAAACTGGTAAATCACCAGGCCCGGATGGCATACATCCGAGAGTTCTGAAAGAACTCAAATGTGAACTTGTGGATCTCCTGACAAGAAGGTAACTAATGTCACCCCCATCTTTAAAAAGGGTGCCAGAGGAGATCCGGGAAATTACAGGCCAGTCAATATGACGTCAATACCGGGTAAGTTGGTGGAAACTGTTATTAAGGAAAGAATTAGTAGGCACATTGATGAACAAAATCTCTTGTGGAAGACTCAGTATGGGTTCTGTAAGGGAAGAAGACACTTCAGGAGGGAATAGGATCAACATATGGAGCAGAAGTCCATCAGTGGCTATTAGCCACAAGGCATAGATAGGAATTCTCAGTCTGGGCCAAGTGATGCTCTGTATTCCTGGTGTTTGGGGGGCACCCACTGTGGGAGGGCTTCTAGTGTCCTGGCCCCACTGGTGGACCTCCTGATGGCACCTGGTATCTTTGGCCACTGTGTGACACAGAGAGTTGGACTGGATGGGTCATTGGCCTGATCCAGCATTGGCTTCTCTTATGTTCTTCTGTTCTTAAGCCTATTTTTCTGCCTTAAGAACATGCATAATTTGTAACTTAGCTAATAAAAGTGTCTTAAATGGCACATTTATGGAATGTAAAAGTATAAATGTCTTAGTTTTCTACAAGGAAAATTTCAAGTACATCCAATATTAAAATAAGAGCTGAAAACTATTGGACTATAAGTCAATTAGCCATTTTTTTAAAGTTTTCAGATGCTTCTATGGAAGCCATTTTGAGGTAATAAAAAACCTTTTCCTAAAGGGCCTTTCACTTATGTCCAAAGACAGATTATCTCCTAGTAGTTTTTATTAGTGTTCTCTGAAATTTCTAAGCTTTTCTTTCAGGAAAGACTGAATGGTGTACATTTTGAGTTATAAAAATCTTATTTTAGAAGGCATTTCATTTATTCCAAACAAAAACAAATTACTGTACATGGATTCTGTACATGGATGCGTAGAGGAACAATAGGATGAAGGTCTCTTTCTCAACTCTATATGTTTATTTAAAAACATTTTGCTGTTAAGAAGAGCCATGTTATCTTTGCAGACATAAATTCACAGTTTTGACAACTGCAGAACCTGCCATCCATGATGGCAGGGCTTTTTTCTGGGGGAATGCTCTGGAATGGTGTTCTGGAACCTCTTCAACAATTTTAAAATTCTGACTTTTAATTCTGCTTAAAAATTCTACTTTGGCGGGGAGGGCAGGGTGTAAATCAAATCAAATACATAAATAATGTTGTCTAATAAAATATTTCACTAACTTCAGAGGAAAAACCCATTTCGTACGAGTTTTTATTTTTTTGTAGCCCCTAAAATCCCCCAGTTTCCCCATGGACAAAATTGAAGTTGGAAAATGTCTTGGGGGTGGGGGGTCCTGAATTTTTTTCAGTTTTCCCCAATGTTTCACATGGCTAGCCAGTATCAATGGCAGGTGAAAGAAGTTATGCCAAGCAATGTTTTGTCAAATGGTAAAGCCAAGAATATGTAGTTTATCATTTAACCCCTTGTTTCCTGACACGTCCTCAGAGCTTAGGTCTCTGAGTCTGCTGCCTTCACCTACAGAAGTAATTGCATTTCCAGAACAAGAGCCTGAATCATGGTAGGGGATGCTACAGGCATTGCATCTAATGACGCTTTGTCTATGTATGAGTTTCCTATTACGGGAGACACAAAACCACTGCTTTCTTTCTATCTTTGGTACTCAAATCTTTAGGTAACAAACTCTGTGGTTGTGTCTCCAAATGAAAATACCTTGGAAACGTTTTCTTTGGATTGTTAGCACAGTATGTTTGGTTATACTTTTGCCATCCCAAACAGTTCATGTTGTTAGCTGAACAGGTTGTTTCATAATTTCTTGTGGTGGCTGTTGCCTGAGTTGCCAAAACTGTTCTTGAAAGGTATGTTCAGGCTTGATAAGTTAGTGGAGACCTTCTGTTAAACTTTTTGGATGTGAAAGTAAGTTAAGGGAGGTATGTACATAAACTCTGGTTTTTAGCTCCCCCTAAATCAAATTTACTAGTCTCCTGCCCAGAAATGGAATGTTTGCAGGGGGAGAGGGTGTTGCAAAAAGAGGCTGGTTTAACAGGACTGGAATCAGCCTGGCTGTGCACCATACCCCTCCTCCCTTTCTATTATGAATATAAAAACTTTGATGTCTAATGAAGGTGTGCTGTAATACCTCTGATGAAGTGAGCTCTGACTATAGAAGTAGATACTGGTATAATTTTTTAAGTCTTTAAGGCACCACTGGACTCTTGTCTTGCTGCTGCATGCTGCTATCCTAAATTATCAGCATGGGCATTGCAGTAACATCTGTTGTATGCGAAGTCTCTCTGAGAGGCACAAAATTTGGGGAGGGAACAGTGGGTGATGGAGTAGGGTGTCTTTTAGGAATTTACATATTTTTTCCCTTGCTGAGGGTAGAGGCTTTCTTTATTTTTATTCAGGTGTGCAACATACCTGTGTTTGTTGATACTGCTAAAACCAAGCCATTGTCTAGCACCTTGTTGGTGGGTTGACTTTTGCTTTGGAGATCAGAAACTGTATAGTCTTATGCAAGTCCACAGCTGTCCTGAATCACCTGAATGTCAGAACTGTCAAGTAACCCTGCACCAAAGCATCCACCCACCATGGGTAAATGCTAGTCGGACTCATTTTCCTCATTCCTCAGCCTGAGGTCCTCTTACATCGGTGGCCTCTGTCTCCACAACAGCATGGGAACAGAGCAGATTCCTGAAGGCCTGGCCCACACAGCTCTCTTCAACAACTGTAGCCTCAGAGGAAAAATACGGTACCCTCAAAAGCCAGGAGATCTGTGCCTGGAGCACACACTCACAATTTCTGTTCACCAGGCACTTAATTGCGCTTGTGCTTAACCCCCCCCCCCCGGCTTTGTATCTTCTTTGCTAGCTTGATTGTTCAGAGGTTTTTGAGGTGTAAGGAAGGGTGCATACCTGAGACGATGTAGAGTCCTGCACCAAGAAGGATGACATAATTGGGGGGGGGGGGGGTTTACCCTAGCCCATATTGTACTGGGATACAAAAATATTCCATGAGATTTTTAAAAAATACACACAATCATAGAATCACAGAGCTGGAAGGGGCCATTCAGGCCATCTAGTCTAACCCCCTGCTCAATGCAGGATCAGCCTATCCTCTGCTGCCAACGGGAACTGCTCCCTGCCCTCCTCTCAGTGACAGGCCTTCAAATATTTCAAGAGAGCGATCATGTCCCCCACCCAACCTCCTCTTCTCCAGACTGAACAGTCCCAAGTCCCTCAGCCTTTCCTTGCAGGGCTTCTTGGTCTCCAGGCCCCCGGTCATCCTCGTCACTCTCCTCTGCACCTGCTCCATTCTGTCCACATCCTTTTTGAAATGAGGCCTCCAGAACGGCACACAATCTTTCTATATAGAGAAAGCATTGATCCAGAAAAGCAGTTTTAAGTGCTCTGACTAGATACTTTCTCTCCTGATAACCCTTCTGAGTAACCTAGACAACATTTACCTGACCATAAAGGCATATCTTGTCGGGGCAGAAAAATACCCCAAGATAGTAACAGTGTTTTAATTTTAGGTTTTTTAAATTTAACATTTATGGATGTTTGTTTTCTAATATCTGAGGTTCAAAATACAATTTTTATTGTTTCTAATAGGGAAAAAATGTAATTGTATAAGGAGACACTACTCTTACGTGTTCCTCAGTGTGAAGAAGAGGAGGGGTGAATTTGCTGAAAAGAATAATTTTGCCTCATATGAAGAGTGTGTTTGGGTACTGCAAAATATTGTGACTTTTGCTGCCACAATCAAAAATTGTGGGAACATTGTTTTACCCCCAGGGTACATTAGGAACGTGACTTGGTAAAAGGCGAAAGATTTATGCGATCTGAAGAGAAACCAGGAGAAGCCTCTGCAGAAAGTAGCAGAGTGCTCAGCCCGTTAGAGCAGCTTCATTTGAATGAACCTTTCACAGTGGTGCTGGAGTTGTATCTTCTGGTTGATTCTGGTTCTTGCGGCTTTAAGCATGCAGGGGTCTTTTGTGTTGAACAGAAATGAGTATGATGTCTGCTCAGTGTTAAACGCTCTGCCAAGTTACAGCACAAGAAGAATTGTATCAAAGCTTGTCCTGTCATTCTTAGGGTTGTTATGTGCTTTTCGCAAGAGGGGTCCAAGGATCACTCACACACACACCCGGAGCCTCATTGGGACCTTTCTAATTTGGGATTGTCAATAGATAAATGCAGGGTTTTTTATCCTATTTTCTTCTCTCCTTGTTTTCACTGGTATCTTTTCTGGAAGGAACCAGCTGAAAGACCACTGAGAGTCAAATAGATAGTTACCTCACTCTGCTCCAGCACCAATGCTGTGGCAAATATCATTAATACTTTTTTATGGCAGACACAAAAATGTTTGCTTGGCAATATAAACAGAAAATGATGGGGAATGTTAATTTCAGTTGACTTCAGTGTGAATATTGCACATATCTTGAAATAAACTTCATCCAAGTACAGGTGCAATGCTTTGAATCAGTGTTTAGATCTCTCAGAAATGAAATGCTTTCAGCTGGCCAAGATTGTAGCCCCAAGTATGCTGCAGGAGTTAGAAAGGGACCTGTTGCCCTGCTGGTCCTGTGGCTGTTTATGCCATTTGTGGCACTCACCCCAATGCTTTCTGTCACCTTGCAAAAAGGGAGCTTCTTTGCAAGGTCCAGCTAAAGGGGTACGGCCCAGGTTGGGAGACCCTTTAACACTAGAATGCAGACGGGTGTCTCCTGTTGCATTGTGGTCTTTATTGGAAGAGCTTTTGATGTGCTAATGGATCGTCCTGACCAGATGGCTGGGCCTTGGAAAAACAACTTCAAAATGGTAACTTAAGTGTCACCTTGTTCAGTACGGGGGGGCTGATTTTATTTTTATGATTTCCCCTCATGTCATCATGCATACATAATTTGTCGGGAGGCCTCTTAAGTGCCTATCTGTAGTACAAACATGTCAGTTATTACCTGCTTTGATGGAACTTTAAAACAAATTAAAGAAATCCATGGCCGGTATGACTATCAATTATTAGGCATAATATCTTAACAAAATCTCAGTGTTTAAGGGGAGTATGCTTCTGGATCCCAGTTAGCTAGAACAAATATGGGAAGAGTTGCTGCCTTCATGGCCTGTCCCCAGAAACATGCAACAAGCAGCTGCTCCAAGACCTGATTTTTGTGTCTGTCTGTCTGTCCCTAGTCTCCAGGCTCTGTCCTCACTCCTGTTCAGACGAGTCTGGCGAGTCTGGCTCCTTTACGTGGCTTTGCAGATGCTCCGTCCAGTGCAGTCCGTGACTTGCAAAATTCCAGTAGGAGAAGCTCTGGGGAACCCAGGCCACAGGGCCGAACAACTGAATTGGTGAGCATCTCCAGGCTCCAGAATGTGTTGATGTACTTTTGCATATTAAGATGATTTCTCTGGGTTTCTGTCTCCTTTTTCATATTGTTGTCATCTTAATATACCTCCTAAATTTTGTTTGCCTTCTGTAGTTCTCCCAGACCCTCAAGTCTGCCAGCTGCAGGAATGATCTCTTTGGACCCAGTGAAGAAGCAGCATCATTGAAGCAATTGACCCTTGACGGGGCAGAAAAGGAAGAAGGCAGCAATGAGGTAGCTAGAAGGTGTGGTAGTGTCCAGTGAAAATGTACTGTGGAAGCTGTGTTAGTCCACAGCCAAGTGACCCATCTTGTCTGGTGAGCCAGCAGGTGAATGACTCACCCTGGTTGGGAGCTGAGTCAAATCCGTCTCTCAAGATGTACCATCATTATTCTGGAAGAGCCCTCTAGGTGTGATCACTTCATTGGAGAGCTGCTGGAGTAGGCGGTTATTTCCATTTCATAAAGTGGCAAGTGGCCACACTCTGGACACATCTAGAAAAGATACATGGGTGTACTTTCCCCCAGAGGAAATCATCCTGTGTGAGTGGGGGGGGGGTGTTCATGCACCTTTTCTAGTGACCTTTCTCTGGCTGTGGCAGTCTCTGGTGCGTGCCTGCTTGCGCTGTCAGTGGGAGTACCTCACACAAAACTTGCCGTTGCTCTCCGAGGCTTGCTTTGGATTTATAGCTCCTTGAGGAGTTTTCTTTCTGTGATGAGCTCTGATTTTTTGACATTTGTACCTTGATTCCATAGTTGTGTTTTGTTTTTAATTGTCCTGGGGACTCTTCAATCTGGTTGGTTCTAAGAGGTACCTCTGCCAAGAGGATGTTCAATCCCCAACATGGAATGGTTTGCTTCTGGTAAGTGGATACTGTGAAGTTAAAGGCTTTCTTGAGTGGCACAGATTTATTGGGAGTCGTTTCAGTTGACTTTGGTCATCTTTTGAACTAGACTAGTCCAGTTGCTCCAATTAGTGACCTGTACTGTGGAGGATGACCCTGTTGATTCTCCTGGACCTCTGTGCCGCTGACAGCGCTAGTGATCATAGTATCCTCCTGGGTTGGCAAGCCAGTATGGGCAACAGGAGCACTGAACGCAAGTGCTTTTGGTTCCAGAAGGTTGACACCCTGACCTGGATAGCCCAGGCAAGCCCAGTCTTGTCAGATCTTGGAAGCTAAATGGGTGACCCTGGCAAGTACTTGGAAGTACCTCCAGGGAATACCAGGGCTGGGATGCAGAGGCAGGCAATGGTAAGCCACCTCTCTGAAACATCCAAGCCCCACTAGGGGTCGCCAGAAGTCACCCATGGTTTCCAGACGTACAGACACACACACAAAATACTCACACTAAAGAACTAGATGGCTTACCAGAGTGGGTCTCAAGGAACACATCTTTCCGCATTCTGATTGCTAATTCGCTTCCCTGCACAATTAAAATTGCTGTTCAGTATTTATGAAGCCCTGGATGGCGTGGCAGCCCAGTGTCCCTGAACTTCTGCTCCCTGCCATACAAATATGACTGATATTAAGGTCTGTTTTAGTGGACCTACTCTGTGCCTCCTTATCTGCAGAGGTAGGAGGGATGAGCACAGGAAAAGGGCTTGTTCTGATGTGGCTTTTCAGCTTGGAGCTTTCTTGCCACTTTAATTTGTGAGCTTCAGATGCCGGAAGAGGCCATGCTGCTTTTCCCAAGCTGGCTTGTTTGTGTTTCTCTTCCTCTAGCCGTCATCTCATCTCCTGTACATTTTGTGGGGACCAAAATTATGCAGCAAGTTCTCTTGTTGTTTATCCTGATCTGTAGGCTAGTTCTTGTTGAGAGTTCAGGGTATAAACAAATAAATGACTAGTTATCCTTAGGCAGCCTTTCTTGCTCATTAGGACTTCAGAGATGTTGAAGCAATGTCAAGCGATTCCTCATAGTCAATGAAACTTTTCTAACTCTGTTGCCAGGTACATACATGTATTTCATTTGGTCTAAAATGCTGACATCACAACCAGCCAAGCTGAATATGGACAGTGAGAACCTTCTAACAATTTATAATGCACAACTTTTTCTTTTTAAACACACTTACGTAAAAAGGTGGCTGTGATGTTTTCTGGGGGCAAGGGGGGGGGGGTCCATGGAGTCCCAAACAGTGTGTCCTCTAAGCTGAGTTGGTGTGAGCTAGCTCACAGTTTTTTCGCCCTCCAGCTCACAGATTTGTGTGTTAGCTCAGGAAGGGTGGCTCCATAACAAACTAATTTAGCCAAATCACTAGCTCACAACTTTAATGCTAGTAGCTCACAAAGTAGAATTTTTGCTCACAAGACTCCATAGCTGAAGGCACCAGCCCAGTTACTGCTTCCTTGAACAGGTGGTTTATATTTCCAGTTTAGTACTCCAGATACCTGAAGGTGAGGTTACAATACATTGCAAGGGAGAAGAGCTGCGATACTGTAAGCCGCTTCTTGGCCTAGGAACCTCCTTGAGACAACTCCTCTTCCTCCTCTCTCTGGCGTCTTCTTCCCCTTTTGGCTGGCTGGCTTGGCCTACCTTTCTGCTCTTGCACCTTCTCCCTCCAGCCAGCTTCTAGCCCTATTCCTATTTATAGCCCCACCTCCATACCTGGTCCTTGTGTTAATCTCCACCCTCCTCTGTTCTCTTCTCCATAGCCACCCCCTGCCTTAAACCACTGGGCCCCAGGTAGCCATTCCTCCCCCTCATCCAGGCTCCCTGTTACCGCCAATGGGCTGCCTCTTTGGGGAAATTAGCTATGCGGCAGTAGAGGCCAGAGGGCTACAAGGGACTGCACACCAGTTTATACCAAGGTCTGGTACAGTAGAAAGACTCCAAATTTGAAGAGTAAATTAAATAGTTTTTATTTAAAAGTTTCCCTAATTATAAGCACACTAAGCGTTCAAAAAGAGCAAGCAATACAGAACTAAGAAAGCAGAAGTGATTGATAGCGAATAGAATGGTCAGTTATTGAGTAATACTACCTGTCCAGATGTGCAGAAGTCCTTGAAGAGAATAGCACCAACGGCCAGCTTTACGCGCTATGGGAAGGCCCCAGAGAGAGGGAGAAAGAGAGTGGGGCGTCGCGTGGACAGATATAAACCTTGGAGAACAACGCTGACCAATAGGTGGTCTTGAGGGGCTTGTCGCGGGTGAAGACAAAAGATTACCTTTCTGGGTGGGGGAGAAGACTGGAGGTTTGCTCTGAGGGCTGTCTTTATGCCACCTGAAAGTGGAGGCCCTTTTCCCAGAGCTGTGGCTAGCTCTGTGTTTCAGATCAGGAGTGCCTTCCTTGGCCTGAGTTTGTTGGTCTCTGACTCAAGTTCAAAAGTGGGGTGCCCCTGCTATTGGAGTTACCCTAGAGTAAGGCAGCGCCTCTGGGCTACATCCCCTGCTACCTCCATGCCTTCTGATCCTCCCTGTGGCAGATGGCCAAAGCTTCCCTGTTGCCGAGGCTACCCTAGCTGCAGCCTCTTGCCCCTGGTACCACTCGGCTCCACCCAGGTGAGTTTTGCTGCTGGGCCTAGGGGTGTGTCCTGCCCCACCAGGTGGTTGTTGCTAGGTAGCCTGCTATAGGCATCACACAAGAGATTTGACAGGGTATATGTGAGTATCCAAGAGATACAGGGAATTAATAAATACCTTGAATTACATTGCTGCCATATTTTTAAGCTTTTATTTCATAATGGTCATAATAGTACATGGTTATTCTTATAGATCAGTATCAGCCTTGTGTGATCCTGAACGAGATCCACTGGTTCACTGTAAATTTGGCAGGAGGCTTAAAGGAGATGAGTTGGGCATGAAAAAACCCAACCTTTAAATCACTCACGGGCAGCTGGTGGGGTGGCCTTGCGGGCTGTACCAGGGACCTGCCTCAGCATTCCACAGCCTGTCCAGCTCTTCTTCCTGAAGGCAGAAAGAAGTCAAAAGAGGCGGGCACCCTGATGCTGTTGCTGGCTTCTTCCTCCTTTGTCCAAAGCCTCTCCCTAAGATACCGTGACAGGGAGCCTCCAAGATGTTGGTGTGTGGTGCTGTGTCCTCTTGAGTGGCTTCCCACTTAGTGTGACACATCTGTTAGGTGAGAAGCAGCACTTTGCATGTAGCCATGCACTGAGCAAGACATGGTTTCTGTAGGGAACCTTTGTGCCAGGGGCTCTTTGGGCCAGAAGCAGCGCCTTATGCGGAGCTGTGCTTTGGCGAGTGGGAAGGAGGCAGCAGGGAGCAGGCACTGGGAAGGGAGCCTGAAAGTGGTGTGCAACCAGCAGTGTTCTTGGGCCTCTCTTTCTTGAGACTGATACCATAGAGCATGCCCCTGGCATTTGGTGCTTTAGGGTTGTTGAACTTGGGGGCTGGATACTCCCCAGCCGATGTGCAGCGTGGGCATGGTGCTACTATGGCCCGGAAGTCCAATCCATGAGTGTCTCAGCTGAATAAAAGCTAGCCCGTGCTGAGGAAGCTGGATAGCCCTGTTTGAGCAAGAAACATGGACTTCTGTATCAGGGGCTATTTTGCGTTCTTCTTCTCTAGCATGAATTTTCAAAGCGTGACTTAGGATTGATCCTTTGTGTCAGGTGAACATACACTCTGCTCTGTTTGTTGTTGCATGTCTAGTGTCCCCATGGGAGAGCTGGACTTCTCAGGAATCTGCATGTGGACGTTAGTGCCCTTGGCACCGGCTTTGACAATGAGGTATGTGTTGCTTCAGTGGAAAGAAAGCATACTGGTCTTTTATAACAGGAAGTATCTATTTGCCTGACAGAGCTATTCCTCTGGTAAAGGAACAGGGTTTGGGGACATGATTCACTATGTTGTTGCTCTAAATCCAGAGAACTCTTTGTAACTGTGTGTCTTGCCTTCTGTTGGTGAATTGTGTTACGTGCAATGTATGACTGAGAAATGAGAATTGTCTTGCTAAAAATTAAAGTAGCTGTTCTTTTCCTTTATTGGACATCATCAAAAATTCCTTCTTGGGACCAAAATTATCTAGGATGATTAGCTGTCTGTTAGCCAGAAGCCACATAGTGCCTGCCCCCTGTTGCATAGCAGTATAGATCTGAACATCAGCTGTTGTCCAGTTACTGGAGAGATCCTGTGCTGGGTCTGTACAGAAGGACATAGACGAGGTTTTGGAAACTTTTCCTGAATAACAGAAGATGCAAGATAAACCAAAGGCAAGCAACAGCAATTCCATGAAAGGAACAGGGAGTGGTTTGTCCTGGCCAGCTGCCCAGATGACCCAGAACAGATGCAGTGGAGTGAGTGAGAGTCTTCACAAGAAGGCTCATCTGAGTGCCTGGATTATGCCAGGTGTCGGAAGAAAGCCTGGTTTCCTACAAAGTCTTCTTTATAAGTGGTGGGTGGCAACTTGGTATTCATTGAAAGTATTCATATCTGTGGCTTCTGTGCACTCATACATTGGGACTGCACATAAGCAGCCTGGCCATGGAGATGAAAGTTCTAAAGCAGCAGGTACCCTGCATGCTGGCTACATAACAGTCCTTCCCATCACTTGCAGAGGAAATGCCTTTCTGTTCCTGGGACAGCTGTTAAGACTTTACGTTGGTGTTCTCTGTCCTGTATTTTTGACTGCCTCTTGTAACTAAGTGATTCTGCATTGGCAGTCACCTCTCTTCATGTGCACTTGAGGGCCATGTTAGCGTCTCATGAGTTGAGAGAGGGTTCCTCTGTTTTTTGCCTCCAGTCTGTAGAGGAGATTCCTTAAGGGTTCGTTCAGCCTTTAACTCCCAGTCTCTCAGTGGAGCCTTTCCCTGGTTCTTGCAAGGCTAATGCATAAACCTTTTGAGCCAGTAGTTTCAAGTATGTTATCTTTCCTGTCCTTTATAACAGCCTTTCTACTTTCCATTACTTCAGCAGAAAGGGTGAGTGTTAAGTGTACTGCAATGGGATCCACCATTTACCAAATTCCATACAAATAAGGTGGTCACCTGTCCTAGTCTTCCTTTCTTCCTCAGTGTGGTGTCTTAATTTCCACCTGTTCCACCTTAACATGAGGCACAGATGCACTCTGTGTACCTTAGGTGCAAAAAGAGTATTGTTATTTTATTTGGAAAGGACAAAGGACATTTTAATATGTTTTGGGGGTTCCAGAAAGGGGCAGCCTATGCTGGCTCAGCCCATCTCCCGATGGGTGGTATTAAGCGTTAGGCATGCCAGTGACCAAGCATGAGTCCCTTGTCCACTGTCACTCTCTGGGCATTCCCCCAGAACACAGGCGCATTGTCTGCTGCCCTCTGCAGAGGCAAAGCAGCCATGTGGTCCCCACCCTCCTCAAGCATGACTGTGTAGATGTCACTCTAGCAGTGAAGCGGTGGCTGAGAGCTGTTCTCCGCAATCTTTTCATCGGAGATCTTCACAGAGTAAGTGAACTAGTCATTCTCCAGATGTGGGGCTGCGCAGAAGGCACACAGATGAGAGCAGGGTTGCGCTTACCTGTGGCCTTTTCATCTCATGGTCCTCTGTGCAGACGCACATCCCCTCCCTCCTTCCCTTGCTTTGGGCTCTTTGCCTTATGCACCCAGAAGCTCCACAGTGGCAAGGGGGGGACTGAGGGGAGGGGCTCTCCCCCTCCTCAGGCACTTGTTTCTTTCGGTGGGAAATGCGAGTGCATGCCTGGACGGAGAGAGCGCTTCTTGTGCTACCAAAAGCATTTGGTGCCAGCTTGTACACAGGCATTCCCAGGGTGTGCTTGCACTGAAGGCCACTTGGTGAACAAGTTACAGGTAAATGCAACCCTGTTTTCCCCCTCAGCCTGGATTTGCTTACAGTTGTATACCTGTTCTGCATTTGTCCTTATTGACAGATTCATAGAGCAAATGGTGATGCAGCCATTTGAGGCATATCTCGATGGACTTCTTCCCTTGATGGTTTGTAATCATGTCTTTGCTCAGGTTACAGCTCAGACTGTTTTGGTCATGCTGGTAGGTAATCTCAAGCTGCAAGCCAAGGAAGAGTACTGACTCCTTTTTGGTCTAGTTAGTATTTGATATGATCAATTACAATGCCTTGTTTTTTTTGTTTTTTTTATAATTTATTTTTTTTATTATATCTCAATATTATTGTTACATTGCAATTTAGTTCCAAATTTCTTTTGATACTCCTTTTTACCCCTGTTTTTCCCTCCCCCCCTAAGGTGGCCACCATCATAATTTTCAAGTTACATTTTCAACCACGAGCATATTCTTTCCAACTTTTCAAATATAATCATATTGGCTTCCCCTTTATAAACCCATTCAAAATATACCGACCATTTCTTTTTTATCTCCTCCATTTTTACAGTCCATAACTTTATCTTGCTTTAAACATTCCAATATGTCCGATTGTATATATTCATATAGATATTCGTTCCATTTTTCTGAAGTCCATTTTAAGTTCTCCTTCCAACCATATGCAATCACTGCATGCGCTGCTAATAACATTGCCTTAAAATTATTCTGATTTTGTTTCTCAATTCTATAGTTTCCCAACACACCCATAAATAATAAATCCACATCTATATCCAGGTTAACTTTACATAGTACTGCTATTTTTCCCCGTATCTTTCCCCAAAAATCTATCACCTTTGGGCATTCCCACCATAAGTGAGAGTACCACCCTTCTTTTGCATTGCAGTGCCAGCAATTAGGTTTCATCCCTTTGATCATATATGCCAGTTGGGCAGGGGTTCTATACCACTTCAAAATTATTTTTCTTTCAAGTTCTCTATACTTTCTAGCTTGATTTTCTTCAAATTCACCATTAACCTATTAACCTCCTCAGTAGTAATTTGTTTTTCTTTATTCCATTTGTTTTTTAAAATTCTGAACATAAATTCCCTATCTTTCACTAGTTCTAAGTAAATCTTTCCTGCCAAACCTTTCTTTATTTCTTTCACATATAGTATTTGTTCTATATTATTGTCTTCCCTTTTAATCGCTTCTCTATATTTATCTTGTTTAATTAAATAATGTAATCCCATTGAATTTAACCAGTGTCTATTTCCTAATTTTTGATTTAACTCCTGAAGTGTTAATAAATTTCCTTGGCTATTATACATATCCTTCACTCTTAATATTCCTTCCTCCTGCAGATCTTCCCAAAATTTCGGGCTCACCTCCTTCTCCCATATATACTTAAGTGGAGTCCATTTCGAGATCTGAGGGATCAAAACCTTTTCCCACCTTTTCCAAACAAGTAAAGCTATTCTCCTTGGTCCCTCTGCTTGCCTTATTTCTTTTCGCAGTTCCCTAGTATAAATTCCATAACTTCCTGCTCCCTTATTTACCTCAGATTCAAGTCTTACCCACTTATCCCCTTTCCTCCATTCTAACTCCATCAATACTTTTATCTGAAATGCGTCGTAATAGGCTTGTATACATGGTAACCCCCATCCTAAATCGTCTTGGGGCATATATACTAATTTTTAAAAAATTCTTGCTTTTTTGTGTCCAAACACCTAGTTTTTAATATGTTCATCCCATTTCCTTACAACTGCCTGATCCAGTTCTATTGGGAGCACCTGAAGTAAATATACCATCTTTGGCAGTATAAACATTTTTATTGCTCTAATTTTCCCTAAAATGCTCAGATTCTTGTTTTTTCACTCCTTCAATTTCTTTGTTATGTTTGACCAGACCTTATTATAGTTAATTTTTTGCAGCCTCTCTATATTTTTGTCTAGATATACTCCTAAATATTTGATCTTCCTAACTCCTGATTTCATCCCTGTTAATTCTAGTATCGCTCTCTTTGTTTCTCTATCTACATTAATAAACATTATTTCAGATTTCTTAATGTTTATTCCAAGCCCCGAGCTTAACTTAAAGTCTTCTAAAATAATTGATAATTCTCTTATTGCCTGTAGTGGATTACTTAGTGTCAACAATATATCATCCGCAAAAAGATTCAATTTAAGTTCTTCCTTGCCTATTTGGAATCCCTGAATTCTACCACTATTTCGTATCCTATCTGCTAGGGGTTCCATTGCTAATACAAATAACATAGGGGACAATGGACACCCTTGCTTTACTCCTCTTTCAATTAGAATTTCTCTAGTATGTCTGTTGTTTATTCTAATAACTGCTTTACCTCCCCTATACATTTCCCTTATAACGTTCACATATGATCCCTTAAAGCCAAATTTTTCTAATACCTGCATTAAATAATTATGATTTAAAGTGTCAAACGCCTTGTAAACATCTAATTTTAATAAGGCTAGTGTTTTTCTTATTTTTACAAAACAAAACATTTAATATATTTCTCAATGGGTGGGCTATAAATCTATTTTTGACAAATCCATATTGATCCTCCTTAACTAATTTTGGGAGCTGTTTTTTCAATCAATTAGCCAGAACTTTTGTAAAAATTTTATAATCTTGATTCATCAAACTAATTGGTCTATATGAATCTATATCTAAAGGGTCCCTCTGGGGTTTTAATATTGGTAATATTTCAGCTTTCTTCCATGAGTCTGGGATTTTACCTTCTTTTAGAATATAATTAAATAAACATTTCTGGAATCAGTATCTCCACCATTTCTTTATAATATTCTGCCGTAAACCCATCCAATTCGGGAGATTTCCTATTTTTTAAACCTTTTAGTACTTCTGCTATTTCCTGTTGTGTAATTTCTTCATTCAGTCTCTCTCCCTGTTCTAACGTTAACTTATTATCTAATTGTTCCTGTAATTTTTGGTTTTCTCCGGATTTAAATAGTTGCTGATAGAATTTGGCAAATTCCTCTCTTATCTGGATATTTTTATAAAGCTGTTTCCCCCCCTCCCCCTTGACACATCCTATATTTTGTTTTTCTTTTCTTAATTTTAAATAATTGGCCATTCTTTTCATTGTGTTCATATTAATTCTATGATATTCATTTTTTCTCAATATTTCTTTTTTCCACATAGATAAGAAGTCTAGATTCTCTAAATCTTTTAAAAGTTTTTTTAATAATTGCTGAGTCTGCCTACTATAGTTCCCCTGAAGTTCCTTTTGTTTTAATATGATTTCATTTACTATCCTGCTTCTTTCCTTATTATTTTCCCTTTTAATTCTGATTTCCTTAGCAATGTAAGCTCCCCTTATAACTGCTTTAGCTGCATCCCAAACTACTTCTTCCGTAGCCGAGTTTCTATTTTCTCTAAAAAAAAAAATTCTATATCTTTTCTTAAATCCATCCTATCCTTCTCTGTTAAAGGCATATTAGCCTTGTATCTCCAAATAAACTCTTTTCGCTCCTCACATAATTTAAATTGTACTATCTAGGGAGCATGATCTGAAATCCATATAGGCTCAGTTATTGTTTTTGCCACCTCTATCTCATTTGTTTCCTTTACTAAAACATAGTCTATATATGAAAAGTTCTTAAATCTATTGGAAAAGTATGTTGGTTGTAAGGTTTTCCCTACATACATAAATGCATCCTTTAATTTCCATTTCTTAAGCTTCAAGGTTTTACTTTTCTTAAAATCATAATTAACATCTCCTGCCACTACCAATTCCCCTTCATAAAAGTTCTGCAATTTCTGAAATAACTTATTCAAGAATCTTACTTGTCCTGTGTTTGGTGCATATATAGAAGCTATTGTAAACTTCCTATTATTCATCTTAAATTTCAAAAAAGCAATCTTCCTTCTAAGTCTGATATTTGATCTAACACTTCTATCTTCCAGCTAGAATGTATAAGAATTGCCACCCCTCTTGCTTTCTTAGTTCCTCTTGCTTCAACCTTTGTTTCCCATACTGGCGAATTTATCAAAGGTTTTTTGTCCTTTTTAGCTTTGTGGGTTTCCTGGAGACACACTATATTTATTCCATGTTTTTTAATCAAATTTTTTAGTCTATATCTCTTCTGAAGCCAAACCATTTATATTTAATGATAATAATTTCATTGTCTCAACCATTTTCATTTATCTATCTCTTATATCTTTGCTCATGGCTATCCTTTTTTACTTTGATGGTCACCCTCATTCCCCTTCCCCCTCCCTGAAGAGCCTCCCCTAAGGGGTATACAGGTGGCATGTACCCCCTGACCTCTTCGCTTCTTTTTTTTTTTTTTTATAAAATTTTATTGATTTTATATCTATTTCTACATCTATACGCTAAATTCTATACTAAATTACCTTATACAGAAAATGCTGAATAAAATAATCATTTTTAGTAGATTAATCAGTTTGAGAAACATAAAATCTTGGTTTAACTAGTTATATATGTTACTGCTTCTAAAAATCACATAGCTGATTTGCTGGTACACATAACTTTGGAGCACGCTTATTTTCCATTAAATATACTTAGTGCTCGACATTTAACAACAATGCAAAGTTCATTTCTTCTTTTGTCCTTTTCTTTTTAGTCTCTTCCATAGGTTTGGGAGCCGCAGCTCCCTTCTCCGAGTCTGAGTTTTCTTCTTCGCTTTCTGAGCTATCCAAGCCATATATACTTTCCTGCTGTGCTAGCGAATCATCTGAGTCTCTCTCTTTTTTCTTTTTCTTGCATTTTTCCAAAAAAACTTTCGCTTGTTCAACAGAGTCAATTTTAACATTCTTTTCTTGATAGCTGAAACACAGTCCCTCTGGAGTATTCCATCGGTATGTAATTGATTCAGACTGGAGCCAGGTAGTTAAACTTCTGTAGGCTTTTCTTCTTTTTCTTATTTCAAATGGAATGTCCTTTAATACCTTGATGTCAACCTCCTGGATCTTCAGCGTTGTTCTGTTGGTGGCTTTTAAAACCACATCTCTTATAGATCTTTTGGAGAATCTTATCATAATTTCACCTGGCAGGTTTTTCTTTTCGACTAATTCAGGATAGGTCTGATAAACCAAATCCATGTCACTTATTATTTCTTCCACTTTTAAACCTGTCACTGGTGCCAAAGCTTCACTCACTAGCTTTTTAAGGTCCTCCCCTTTTTTTCAGGAACATTCTGAAGTCGAAGGAAGTAACTTGAACATTCCATCTGCAATTTCAATACATTATCACATTGAAAAGCCTTTTCTTTTTCAATTTTTTGTAGTCTTGAATCATGCTTACTAGTTGTCGCCTTTACTTCCAAGAGATCCTGTTGCAGCTTTTCTGTTCATTTACTTGATTCTTTCAGTTCATTTTGCATTGAGTCCATTTTGCTGTTGAGAGTAGTCATCTGATCCACTAGTGGCCGCAGCAACGCTGAAAACATTGAGCTCATCTCTGTGGTATCGCCCTTTGAACTCGGAGGACCACTTCCTAGTTTAGGGGAGGGTTTTGGCTGCCCCGTCATTGTTACAGTTTCGCTTTTATTTACACTTAGATAAGAAGGACCGTAGAAGAAACAATTGTAGTCGCACTAATGTCTCTCAAAAGGTCATTTCTCCGTGTATGCGATCCAGCCCTCCAGCATTTTTAAAACACTTTTATAGTTGCAGTAACGCCGTGGGAAAGTCTCAGCCGCTTTGGTAAGGAGAGAGGGGTGGGGAACGCGATCCTCCCTTTCCCTCCCTGTGGCTTTATTTGCCGTTGTATTTTGCAACTCACGGTTATCACCATTGCGTTTCAGGAGTGTTAATTGCTTCTCTGCCGGGCATTTTCTGCTGCTTCTCGGTCACGCTTACGCAGCCCGAAGGCTTCCTCGGCAGGGGAACCTACGGGGGTGATGAGGGGGGTCTCAATCCTGCTGTCGCCACCGTCAGGAGAGTCTCCCCCTCGTGCCACCCCAGGCAGAGCCCCTTCGCTAGGGTCTCTGGGGGTTCGGCACCCGTCCAGAACCCCTTCACCCTACCGGGCACGGATCGCCTCTCCCGCATATGTGGAGAGAGGCGTCCGCCATTGAGTGCGTCTCTTCCGGAAGTCCCGACCTCTTCACTTCTTGACTGAGGTCTGCGTTCCCAATTCCCCCCTCCCTTATTATTTCAATCATGTAGGTTACCAAATAAGCCACCATACTTATTTCATATAGTATCCTATCAAAAGTATATTCAAACTATATTAACTATATTAACACCATCTTATATCTCTATACAAATCCTTATTATAAGATGCCAGATACATTCTACGAACTGCTAGTGTCCTTTCTCAGACGTTTTGATTGGCTTTGCAATGTCTGGCTCGATTCTCCTTCTTCTTCACTACTAGATGTGATAATGCCAGGAGATTCCTTTTGTTGGACTTCTTGTTCCTCCATATTTTCTAATTCCAGTGACGACATACTAATTCCCAGTCTCTCCAGCATTCTCCTTGCCTCTTCTGTATTTTTTGCCCGTAGAAGTTTACCTTCTCTGAAAACCAAAATTACTGCTGGATATCCCCACGTAAACAGTATTCCATTTTCAAAAAGTTTTTGAGTGTAAGGTTTTAACATTACTCTTTGCTGCAATGTCTCTGGAGAGAGATCCTGTTTTATAATTACTTTATGTCCATTAAATTGTAAATCCTTCTGTGTTTTCAACTTTTTGTAAACATTGTCTCTTATTTTCTCTCTTGCAAATGCCATAATAATGTCCCTTGGCTTTGCTCCCAGACCAGGCTTGGGGCAGAGAGACCTGTGAGCTATTTCAATTTCCTCCGAGCATATTTTTATTCCGTATTGCTCAAACCATTCAAGTAACTTTGTTTCAAGGTCTTTCTGCATAATATCTTCAGGAATTCCAGATAAGCGAATGTTTCTTCTTCTTTGACGGTCATTCGCAGCCGCTAATCTGCTTGTCAGCAGATTTTGGCCTCATTTGTCACCTAATTTTGGCCTCATTAGCTTCAGCTTTTTGGGCTGCCTTTTCAGCAACTTTTTTTATGCTCTTAATTTCTAATGCCAACTGACTCAAATCTGTTTTAAGAGCTTTAATATTTCCCCTCACATTCTGTTCCGAGGTGGCAATAAGCTGTGTTAAATCTTTCAGTTCCTTCTTAGTCGCCATTTTTATCTGCCCTCCTTCGTTCCCGCCTCCACCCAGGGAGTATAAAGAAGAAAATAAACGTAACTTATATCTCTCACTTCCGGAAACTCATGCAGTTCAAACCTCTTTGAATCTCCGTCACTTTTCACAGATGTTTCAAAATATTTCCCAAGGCTTTATCTCTCTTCTTTGGCAGCTTAATAGCTACCTTCTCCGGGAGGTAGTTTGGAAGCGTCTTAACCGAATCGACGCATGCGTAGACCCTCCAATTGTAATGCTTTGTTGAATTGTTTGAAGCAAGGTTTTGGGTTTCTGCAACCACCTTCCTTCGGTTTTGGATCTTGGAGAGCAGAGAGTTTCCTTAAGAGAGGTGGAATCAGCCCCTTGGGAGCTACTATGTGGAGGTTTGTTGCTCTTCCCTCTGCTCCTTAATGTATACATGAGACCATTAAAAGAGATCATCTGGAATTTTGGTGTTGAGTGATAGCTGCAGTAAGACTTGGGGGGGGGGGGTCCATGCTTATCCATATCTCGATGACATCCTGGTGAGGACAAGATCGGAGCAGACAGCAAAGGACAACACTGCTCTAATGGTCCAGATTCTCCAAGAGCATGGATTTCTACTAAATTTTCAAAAATGTCAGTTGACACCCACCAGATGTATTGTACACCTGGGAGTGGTAATAGACACTCTGCAGGCCCAAGTATCCTTGCTGGAGGAGAAACAGACAAAAATACAGGGGCTGATGCAACACATGTGCAAACAAAGGCATTCGGATCTCATGCTGTTAGCACAAGGGATGGGTATCTTAATATCCTCAATAGACCTTGTTCCATGGGTGAGGTTTCATTCCAGACCTCTGCAGTGGACTTTCCTTCCTTACCAGAGGGATATTGGGAGGAGGTGGCACAAGCAGATCCACCTCTTGACCACTTTGAGGAGATCCCCAATGTAGTGGGCAAGGAAAAACAACGGAGTCAGGGGGTTGCCTTCATCCTTTCAGCTCAGATATTGGTGACCACAGATGCCAGTGCCAGAGGCTGGGGGTTGCATTGCCTGGATCGAGTAGTTCAGGGCAAGTGGTCAAGGGAGGAAGAGAAAAACAGTATGCATTTCCTTAAATTAAGATCCCTGAGGGCTTGTGTGCATTTATTAAGTGAACTGATAATAGTCAACGTAATAATATTCACCCTACCCGTTATGTGAGATCTGACTTGTTTTTTAGGATGGCCTGTGCAAAGACTGTATGCAGATAACTGACAAGACTAGGAGTGTGTACAGGGCTGCTGATGGGTGTGCTCTTTGTCTTCTCAAAGGCTTCTGAAGGCAGTAGTCCTGTGAACGAATGGCAGGTATCAGACCACTTGGACCCTGAGCCAAATGATGTTGAGGTGAGTCTGCAGTTGCTGCCTGCAGAGAGCTAAGCAGGGGCCCTGATAGGGACCAGAGCAGTGGGCCACAACTAGAGTTCTGGACAGTCAAGACACTTGTGTGGCCGAAGAGCACCTGCCTGGGCAGTGCTAGATACCTCTTGAGATGAGAAACAACAATTCGGTGTCATGTATTAATTTTACTCTCTTCATTAGCAAGCGACATTGTAAACATTTCCAGCATTACTTGGAAAGTAGGAAAGCCATTTTATCTTGTTTGGTTTTCAGGTTCCCGTCTTTGAGAATGTCTTAGATAAGGATGTGTTTCCTCCAGCCCTGGGCTGTGCAGAGTTTGCGGTGAGCAGAGCCGCTGTGGAAAGTACTTGGAAAGAGGAGGTAAGAAGGACAGTTGAACTACTTGAATTAACTGTCTTGGCAGACTCTGGTATCTTGGTGGGAGAGCTGAAGGTGACAGGAGAGCTAAAGGCCACTGGCCTCCATTTGACTCTAAGGCCAGGCTAAAGGGAGATTTAAGGTGCAGAAAAAGTATTTTTTAAAGGTTGGTGAGAATTAGTAGCCCTTCTGTGAATTAATATGTTGTCGGTGGCTTTCACAGCCGGAGTTCATTAGTTGTTGTAGATTTTCTAGACTGTATGGCCGTGGTCTTGGCGTTGTAGTACCTGACGTTTTGCCAGCAGCTGTGACTGGCATCCTCAGAGGTATAACACAGAAAGATGGAGTACTCTCTATGTCAATGTGAGAAGAAAAATGGTAGGCAGGTAATATATATCTACTCAGGAAAGTGGGGTAGGGCTGAGTCATTATCTTGTAGGAGTTTCCCAGGCTGTGTCATGCTAATGGAGGAGCTTTCCTGAGGAGGTTCTTTTGCATATGGATTGGCTGTTGAAATTCTAATCTTATCTGTAGTGCTGTTGTAAGATGTAGAGCATTTTGTGTTTTTCACGACTGGAAACCATGCCCTATTTATTTTAAATTTCCTGTTGAAATTGTGTTTATGTTTATGGATTTAAATGGCTTGCCTGTGTAATCTGACATGGTAATTGGATGTGTTGTCTGGCATTTCAGTGTCTTGGAATAAGATACTCTGTCCTGTTTGAGTTAGGCTATGTTCAGCCACTGCTGATTTTTCGGGTTGGCCAAGTCTGCAGTGTCTTTCGTGTTCTTCTATTCTTGTCTGGATGCTATGTTGTGTGGTCCCGATGTAAACCTGTCCACAACTGCAGGGTATGCGGTATACTCCTGCAGAAGTGCGGGAGTATGTTCTGTCTTTTGCCAATCATAGCATTTTTCTTCTCACATTGACACAGAGAGTACTCCATCTTTCTGTGTTATACCTCTGAGGATGCCAGTCACAGCTGCTGGCAAAGTGTCAGGTACTACAATGCCAAGACCACGGCCATACAGTCCGGAAAACCTACAACAACTTCTGTGAATTCTCCAACTGAACTCTGGTCCATCCCTGCCCCTTCAGCAGGTCATTTTTCTGATGTTTTGAGGCCACACACAAGGCCACATACACCCTTGGGTTGCAGTGGGTCATGGCCCTCAAGGGGGGTGAGCATGAGAGGATTCTTCAGAGGGAGAAAAAACCACACCACAGTTGCCTTGTATCACGAACATCATCTGACAGCGATGTGCACATTTTGAGAGGCCTGCAGGAAAGGGAGAGGACCTTCTGTGTCAAGGGCAAGGCAGCGTGTTGGCAGGTACATTTTCAGCACCTGGGAAAGCATGTCCATACTGAAGTGGGTTGTGCAGCTGCATTTTTTGGTTTTTAATCTTGTCTGTCTAGTTTGTCGGCTCATCATTAAGCAGTTTTCTGGTCTCCGCTCCAAAAGCTGTGGCTCTGGTGGCCTCTGTCTCCTTACTGAAAGGACAGTGTTTTGGTGAACTCTCCAGTCTTTGATTTTTCTTGCAGATGAATGGGTCATTGGCACAGGCGAAAGACCAAAGCAAAGAGGAGCAAAACCCAGCAAGCAGAGGACAAGCGGAAGTGGATAAGCGGTACAGCCCGGAGCCTTGTGTGTGGCGTCCCATTCCAATAGCACCCCCACTACAACCATCATAGCAGAGCACCAAACAACATGCTAAGATCTCTGCCGTGCGCCACAGGGATCATCTTTTATGTCCATCCCTTCCCTTTTCTTTTCTTTGCTTGCCTATCTCTGTCTGGCAGACTAAGCCAGCAAATGTCTGCTAAAGCTGCAGTTGTCCTCCAGATTCCTTGGCTGTCCATATAATATAGTTGTCATTGCTATAGCTGACAAGCTTGCAGTGGGTGCACTTGTGCATTTAACTGTAGGACCATTCCCCTCAGTAATGGAAACCCCCCCCCCCGCCCATACTCGCTAGCAGAAGGTTCTGTTCATTGGCTTCTGTGAGAACACCCACCTGGCGTCCTTCGACACCTCTGTTCATGTTACAAACATTTTTTGTGTCATACCCAGATTGGTTTATCCTACAGTAGAAAATGGCAGATACCTTACAGAATTCACCTTAATGAGAGTTGCGGATGTTGCTTTAGAAAAGCAAGATTCTAGTTTTCATGGATGCCAGGTAAAAGTTGAAGGCCTATAATCCCCGTTTCTAGTGCTCCCATATAGCTTGTGATCTGTTGCCATGTTCCCTGCCCTGCCCTGCCCTTTTCCCACCAGGTTTAAGACACTATGAAGCCAAAACAAGAGGGCACAGCACAGTCATGGCTAATTCTTGATACACAATGCATTTTTAAGCTCTGAAGCAAAAGTATTTTCTTTTCCCCTTCAACAGTTAGGGTTGTGGCCTTGCTGCCTCTCTAGAAATATGCTTTTCACTGACTGGTTTCTGGACAATGGGGTGCCACTTTGTCAGGAGTAAGCAGGTGTGTGTTTAGAGAGGTGGGGCAAGTAGTGTCCACCTTTTAACTCTGTCCAGGCAGACATTGAACAAGCCATTGCATGCTGCCTAGACAAGAAGATGGCTGACGGAAAGTGTAAAAGCTGCACAGGATAAGCCTGTACAGGAACAGTCCTCTGCTTGGAGCACCATCTTTGCAGATGCTTCTGATGTCATGCTTTTTTGGCCCCAAGCTTGGCTTCCATCTTTGGTTTTCTGCTGTTCTGCTGACTGCCTGTTTTTGTCCCAGGCATGGCTTCCAGTCTGTCTAACGATTGTACAGGTGTCCTGCCAGAAGTATTGGCAGCAGGCCTGGTTTGGGGAATCCTCCAGGGAAGAGGCCCAGTGTATAGCCAGTGTTAATGCACTCCAGCCCCAGCTGACTCTGAGCTTTTTGCTCTAGCAGCTCTTTTTTTCTCTTCTCTTACATGAAAAGTTCTTTCTTTTTTAACAGATAGAAGGTCTGTTGTTGTGAAGGTCTGTTCCAGTCAGTGTCTGTTGACTGTAGAATCTGGCTTTCTCCTCACCTGCAGTTGTAGATATAACCATGAAACCTTCTGCATGGTAACCTTTTGTCCTTTTGTCTTTTAACTGCTTCCAAGTGAGAGGAGTGGAAACTGTTCCAGTTCTCACGAAGGGGTTGAAGAGAAGTGTTCCAGTGTGGAGAAGACGGGCTTGGTAGATGCTGGTATCCAGGAGGAGAGAACTTTAAATGGGCTGAAGGACGCCAAGGAGCCTGACACACCTTGCCAGGAGTAAGCCGCTGCTTCTTATTGAGGGTCATAAAAAGGAGTGGTCAGACAGGTGTTTTTGAGGAGTAGAAGTTCATTATCAGGAGTTGTACGTTAATTGGAGCCACCTGAAGTAGCAGGGTCATTCTTCTCTGTATGGTCCTTTAGCAGTGGCAATCCATTCTGTGCACCTATTAGAGAAGATGATCAGGGCAGGGCTTCTGAGTAAGAGGATATATCTGGCCTGAAAATTGACTGTGGCAAGAAGAGGAGGTTCACGACTTGAAGTGCTTCTGGAACTCAGGCCCATCTTCTGGCTAGGAAAAATGTAGCTGAGCTAACCAGGCCAGGCTGTTCAGCAGTCTTGTTGCCCACTTTGGAAATCTTCCTTATTTCCTTCTTGTTTCTGTCCAATCAGCATCTTCCTCATCCTTTTGGAGAAGGGACTACCTCTTTCCTGCTCAGTTTGAGCCATTTGTTAGTTTTCTTTTTATTTAACTCTGTTGTCCCTGGTGTTGAAACTAGTTTGTATTTTCTGTCTTGTGATATTTTGTTTGTTTGTTTCCAGTGAGGTTTATGAAACTTGAGGCATAAAGTTTCTGGCTTGTGTAGGAATTCTGCTCTGAACAGATGCGTACAGCGTAGGGGGTGGAGTATTATGCAGGCTATCCTCTTAGTTCCAGGCTGCACAGGGATGCCCAAGATTAGACATTCAAAGGATGAAGCAGTAAGGATTGTTTTTTACCATTTATGTGTTGCAGGAAAGGGTTAAACATTTTCCAAGCAAAGTATTTGCCAAGGAAACTGTGCCTGTGGAATGTGAATTTCCCTGTGTTGGCCTCACTGTTAACTTTCTGTACACACGACTGACTCTGGATGTTCCTTAACATACCAGATTAGTAGCAGGATGACTGGTATTTATATCTGTGGGCTACATTGTTAGCTTGTTAATGTGTAAATGATAAAACTGTTGACAGTTTAAACAGTTGCTTTGTTAAACAAAGTTTACCTCTTTAAGTCAATGTCACCAGTAACTTGCAAGTAACTTTGATTTGAAGGAGCAACGGGTAATGTCCTGTAAAGCATGGGCAGAGCCGTTTGCACCTACTCTGCCTCACCCTAAGGAAAGCGCTGGCAACAGTGTGCTGGTTTTGAAGGCTGAATTGTGAATTGTGGGTCTGCTTACACACCATTTTGTTGCTTGTTTGGGGTCTTACAGGTGGGTAGCCATGTTTGTTTGGAGCAGCAGAATAAAAATAGAGTCCAGTCGGGCACCTTTAAGACCAACAAAGTTTAATTCTTGGGTATAAGCTTTCATGGGCATGCACACTTCATCAGATACATTGAAATAGTTTTCCTCAGGCCTTACATATAGGTAGAGGTAGTTGCAAGGAAGGGCTAGTTTGAGTCAAGATAGAAAAGTAACTAGGGGATAAGTATAGCTGAGATTGGATTACAGCAGTTTTTGAGACCTGTGGATGGCAGCAAATTAGCATACAGATAAAAGAGTTAACAAACAGATGCAAGTACTAAGAGTGGGTCCAGTCCTACCTCCAAGACGAATAAAGTTCAATTCTGGATATAAGCAAGAAGTGAGATGCATGTGTAGACGCACACTTCCTCAGATATATTGAAGTATATTTCCTCAAGTGTTACATATTGGTGTATGTGTGTGTGTGTGTGGGGGGGGGTTAGTTGCCAGGAAGGGTTAGAGTCAGGAGGCATAAGTACAGCTAAGATTGGAATAATAAAGTTGGTAAGGTCTGTGAATAGCAGCAGATAGCATACAGATAATAAAAGAGTTAACAACAGATGCAAGAACTAAGTTGGAGTCCATTGGCACCTTTAAGACCAACAATGTTTAATTCTGGGTATTAGTGATCACTGAGTGACTTAGCATGTGTAGTGAGATAAGAACCCAATATCTCTGTTAAGTCCTGGGGATTCCATTGTCCTGAGAGTTGTAATAACTTGTAATTCAGCAATCTCCTGTTCCAGTCTGTTTCTGAAATTTCTTTGCAATAAAACAGCTACTTTGAGGCCCCCCATTGAGTCCCCTGCAAGGCTGAAATGTTCTCCTACAGGTTTCTCGGTTTTGTGATTCTTGATGTCAGATTTGTGTCCATTTATGCTTTCACATAGTGTTTCACCTGTTTGTTCTATGTAGGGAACTGAAGGGTATTGTTGGCGTTTAATGGCATATACAGTGTTAGAAGAAGAGCAAGTGAATGAGCCTTAGCTATTGTAGTTGATGTTGTTAGGTCCAGTGATTGTGTTGTGTGGGTGTATGTGGCAGCAAAGTTGGCATCTGGGTTTATTGCAAGCTCTGGTACCAGTGTCCGTGTTCAAGTTAGATATTGTATTATTGTGGGTGAGGAGTTGTTTAAGATTGGGGGGCTGTCTGTGTGCAAGAAAAAGTTTGCCCCCCCAGTACTTGTGAAAGAGAACTGTCATTATCCAGTGGAAGTTGTAGGGTTGCCAACCTCCAGGTGGTAGCCGATGATCTCTCTCTTTCGCAACTGATGTCCAAGCGACAGAGATCAGTTCACCTGGAAAAAAACAGCCCCTTTAGCATGTGGACTCCATGGCATTGAAATCCCTCCCATCCCCAAACCCTGTCCTCCTCAGACTCTGCCACCCGAATCTCCAGGCATTTCCCAACCCAGAGCTGGCAACCCTAAGAGGCTGTAAGTCATGGATGATGCATTGAACTGTTTTCAGTTGTGGAATAAAGTCTGCATTAACACTGTAAATCATTGCAAGCCGTTTTGAGTCTGCCTTGAGTGGAGGAAAGTGTGCTGCCCTAAATATAGGAGCCTAGTATAATACCCAGTGAGTCCAAGACCACCTTGTGTCTTCAGGACATTAATCAAGTATATATTGTGTAAATGAAGTGCTGTTACCCACCCTGAGCCTGCTTGCGGGAAGGGGAAGGGGCTATAAAGATGAATAAATAAAACAAACAAGCAAAAAGCAGTAAATTGTACTGTCTTCCTTTCCCCCTCACATCTGAGGAGGAGGAGGAGGAGATCCTGTCCCTGGCTGGAGGCAAGGCAGGGAAGCATTCTGACTCTCGTGAGCCCAAGGCACTTTTGCCTTTGTAGGCCCTTCCCACCACAATAATATCAATATTAAAAATTACTTTTGATATAACTTTAAATACCTCAACATTTTGTTTCTTGCTCTGTTTTCGGCAAAATTTAATAGATTTTCACGGGCCCTACACATTTCTGATGTGAGAAAAAAATTAAAACATTTTCCTCAATCCTAAAAGTTCATTTCCCCCTGATTTTAAAAGAAATAAAAAACTTTTTTGTGGGCCCCTAAAAATATTGTGGGCCCTAAGCATTGTGCCTCCTGTGCCTAATGGATAAATCAGCCCTGATTAGGGTTGCCAAGTCCGGGTTGGAAAATACCTGGGGACTTTGGGGGTGGAGCCAGGAGAGGGCGGGGCTGGGGGAGCGGAGGGGCCTTAGCATGGTACAATGCCATAGAGGCCACACTTCAAAGCAGCCATTTTCTCCAGGGGAACTGATCTCTGTCAGCTGGAGATCAGTTGTAAAAGCAGGGGATCCCCAGGTCCCACCTGGAGGTTGGCAACCCTAGCCCTGATTCAAAGTCATATGATTTCTTGGCAGGATTTCAAACCTTAGCTAACTGAAGCCCTCCAGATCTTAGAGTTTATGAATTTAAACTCCCCAAGTGATGGAATTGGAACAAGTCTATCAGAAAGTGAAACTGAGGTATTTCCAAGGGGGGAAATCTTTGGGAAGGTTATCAGTTTCACATAATTCTTTGCCTCTCAGATGAGAGAGGAGCACTCTTCTTTCCAGAAAATTCTCCTGAGGGATAGCCTGAAATTTAAAGCCTTTTCCCAGGAGGGTACTGGAGTTCATGCAAGCACTCCTCTGGGCTGTACGAACTGTTGTCCCAGTGTCTGGTGCAGGGGTGCTAAACACAAAGATTTTTGCCCTGCGCAGAGCCCATGACATCCCCTCGGATGATCAGGTGCTTGGTACCTGTATATCTCTTTGTTGGAATTGTAGACATTTGTCCATAATGTAGACATGCAAGGTCTTGGAGGACATATTTGAAGGTTATAGAATATGAGAGAGTGGGTAGAGAGAGCTTTTTCTGTTTCCAAAAAAGTTTGAGTTTGGGAGACCCCAGTGAAATGGATGGGCAATCATTTCTTCGTGAACAAAAGGGAATACTTCCCTATACTTCTTTACTCCATACTTATACTTCTTCTTATACAATTGTGGAAGCCACCGCTAGTGGATATAGTAATGGCCAGGACACAGATGGCCTGGGAACAGTATAAGGATGGAAACATGGAGCACAGGTCCATCAATGGCTACTGGTCATGGTGACGGGAAGGAGCCTCCGTATTCAAAGGCAGTAAGCCCCTGAACACCGGTGGCTAGGAGACAGTGTCAGACAGGTTTTGGCCTCACCCTCAGCTCTGTCTGTTGGCCCTTGAGAGCAACTGGTTGACTACTACATGAAATCAGGGCTATTTTGGGGCAGGAACGCACAGGAACGGAGTTCCGGCTGGCTCCTGAGCTGGCCACACCCAGCAGGAACTCATTAGCATAATAGGCCACACCCAACAGCAGAAATTCATTAGGATTGGCTACATTAGGGATATGTGGTTTAACATGCAAATTAATTCCTGCTACAAAAAAAGCCCTGGGTTTTGACAACAAACAAGGTAAACAGAATAAGAAGCAAAAGGTGGGTGTGGCTGGATGACCACTCTTCTGGTAGCATGGGGGTGTGGCCTAATATGCTAATAAGCTGTGCTGTCAGTGGTGTGGCCTAATATGCTAATGTCTTTCTGCTGTTGGGTGTGGCCTATTATGCTAATGAGTCCCTGCTGGGCTTTTTCTACAAAAAAAGCCCTGCGTGAAATAGTATGCTGGACTAGAGGAATCACTGATCTGAGTCAGCATGGCTGCTCTTACATTTTTACTGGTTGATTTTTTTGAAGTATTTTATATCTGAATTATTTTTATTCTTTTGAATACATTAATGAGAAAGCAAGATAAATGTCTGTTAACAAACAACTGAATTATTTTTCTTCTATTAAAAGCCTGCCACTCTGTGTATCTCACTATTTCTTTATTCCACACCAAGACAGCACCACTCAACAATAAAACACATCAGGCTTAACGTTTAATTTTAATTTTTGTGCAATATGTAGTGATACAACAACCCATACCTTTGGAAATCCACCTACACATTGAGCAGACTGCATTGTGGTGATTCAGGCTGCCTCTTTGGCAAGAGAGAATTTTTGCCTCTCTGTGGTTGGCACGGTGCAGATGTTGGGGGGTTGGCTACCATTCCAGAAGCAGCTGTGTTTCTTTCTGTCAAGCTTCTTCTTCCTTGATTACAAAGGGGCAGCTACAGTGAAGTAAAACAGAAGCCCAGTGGCACCTTAAAGACTACTACATATTTCAGTCTGGGCTTTTGTGAATCAGAGGATGGAGATCAAACTGGAAACTCTGCTTAAGGGGGGAAGACTGCAAATGCGCGAGTGGGGCGGAGTCCAGTTTTGTGTGAATTCCATCATGTGTCTTTCAAGTGTTATGTTCTCTGTGGAAGTGACCAGGATGAGACTGCCAGTAACAGCTGGATTCAAGTCCAGTAGCACCTTAGAGACCAACAGGATTTTCTTTTTTTTGGGGGGGGGGGGGGGTGTGTGACAAGCTTCCCAGAGTCAAAACTCCCTTTGTCGAACATACAAGTTAGGTGCCATCCTCCTTGCCCCAATGGGCGTTCAAAATCCTGATCGTTGGTTTCTGGGAACAGGTTGTATGGTAAAACTCATTTTTCTTCCTTGCAGGGAGTTTGGGGCTGCAGTTAGACAAACAGAGCCTTGGAAGCAACATTCTGGGGGCTCCCTGGAGGAAATATTAAAGGAAGAACAGAATACACCGGAGCAATTAAAAATGCACCTGCAGCAAGAAAAAGAGGCTCAAGTCCAGCACTTCCAGCAAAAGCTACAACGAGAACAGGAGGAGGAGATTCAGCGGCTCTGTCAGCAAAAAGAGGGCGCCCTCTGGTAAGGAGGAGTCTTTTCTCACTGCAGCTCATCTCTCTGCTTGTCAAGCTTCTACTTATTTAGTCTGCCCTTAGTAGTCTACCCAGTTTTGAGCTCACCAGGACCTTCACCCAAAAGAGTGATGGTCATGGGGTAGGGCAGACAGACCCAGCTGTGAGGGGTCACTGCCTTGAAACAGCCACATGTTTCTTTGGCTGGATTAAATCAGCACACGAACCGCTATAAATCACAGCACTGTGCAGTGACTGTGTATTTGCTTAAAACCTTCAACCCTTGCAACAGGCCCCCTACTCTAAGGGAGGAGTTGAGGTATATTTATTTGTTCCAGGTTCAAAGGGAAGCCTCTATATTTACCAGCCAATAAACAGTCAATGTATTAATTAAAACTTTTATTTAAAAATCTGATAACTGTAGATATGATGAAATACAATTGTTAGATAGATGCACAGAACACTGGCATACCCCATAAAAATTAATCCTATATCAGCATACATGTTGTTCCTGTTCTACCTAAATTGATTTGAAGACAAAACATTAAATTCATAAGCTTCATTCAGAATTCTTTGGGAAAAGGAGAATGCAGAATTTGTCTGAATTTCATGAGAGATTCATGGGCTATAGGGTGTGGCCAGCTTATATGGGAACAGTTACACGGACCAACATATTGCAATGCCTGATTTTTACCAGTGAAGGTGGGGTATTCTCCTGAACATGCCATAGTGCTTTCCAACTAAATAGAAAACTTGTTCCTGAGATTTTTCTGGCTATAGAACCAGTTATTAGCTCATTGTGGCTGTGAACAATAGATTTTTATAGGAAGTAACATCTCAAATTTTCGCTTGTAACTCTACAGAAAGCAGTTAGACTACTGAGAAATAGAGTAAATCCAAGCTGCTTAATATTGGAGTGGAATATGTAAACTACATAGCATATTTCATTTATTTCATTTCATTTGTTCAACTTATATCCCACTCATTTCCCCACCAAGCAGGGCTCAGGGCAGCTTCCAATGGTCAAATATACAGCACTATCAAGATATTACTGTTCAAAAATCCACATATTGCAGATTTAAAAATTAACAGTCAGTCTACTATATCAGATGACGCCCCAACAATCCACCATAGGTGGGCAACTAGGGAGGCAGCCAGCATAAAGAGATTCAGGGCCCAACAATAAATGAAAAAAGCCCTAGAAAAAAGGGCAAGAAAGGAGGGAAAAGAAGGAGGAAGTAAGATCAAGACAGGAAGTGAACCGGATGAGAGAAATAGGACAACCAGGGTGGAAGGAGGGGAAATGAAGAATAAAGGGGGGGGGGGGGGAGAAAGGGAGGCCAGCTGATCTCTCTATCACTGTCCTCAACCATATGCCCAGTGAAACATCTCGGTCTTACAGGCCCTGCTGAACTGAAGGAAGTCCCACAGGGCCCAAGTCTCACTAGAGTTCCACCAGGTTGGAGCCAGGGGTCCTGGTTGATCAACAGTAAATTCCATCACACTGTGGACTTGTGTCAGATGCTGTGTTGAGCTTCAGAGTTCAGTGGAGTCCAGATCCCCAGTAAGAGGGAAAGAGAGAGAGAGAGAGATGTTACCTAATTGGAATTCATTAGCGGATGTAACATATGGTAGCTGTCGTTCTCAACATGTCCTAGAAAGTCATATTCTCCCTCTTGGATCTTGCCGTGCTCATTTAGGGAGTGGTGCTGCCGCTGCCAGCTGGCCGTGGGCCAGCCTGTCCCGATTGGATCTCATATTGGTTGAATTGGCTTTTGTGTTCCATGTAACAGTACTGAGACACCCTATAGCTGGAATTTATGGCCTGCCTTTGTGTAAGAGATTATTTTATTCCTTCCTCGGTAGGTGAGAGTGCTGCGTGTCGCTGACACTGTGTTTTCTGGCCCTAGAAAGCTTGTGCCACAATAAATTTGTTTGGCCTTTAGGGGTGTGTTTGTTTGATTTGTTTTTTTGAGTTGCTGAAATGCTCTGAGCACCTTCCAAATGAAGCACAAAGTTAGGGACGGTTCTCTGCTTTCCTCTCTCCCTTTCTCCATCTCCAAGCAGAAAGGAAGGACTGGAGTGAATGGCAGGCGTGCTGTACTACCAATGAAATGTAACAAGGATGAACTCTTGAAGAGTGCAACCCCCTACAGTACTGCACAGTGGAGTGCTGGGAGTTGCAGTATAATGGCAGAAATGAGCAACCTTCCCTTTCCTGAGCTTGGGCTCACCAGAGGGAGGAAAGATGGCCACGATGATGGTGTGCGTAGTGAACCGATATGTAGGCCCTTGTTATAGTCCTTGCCTGGGACCTGGGGCAACCCATTGTCTTGCTAGTAAGGCTGGAGATAGAGTGAGATAGAAAAGAGTGCCGGTACTTTGCTTTCATAGACAGAAATTGGTGGAAGAATATACTCCAGTAATTTAGAGTGTCAGGCTTTGCCAGCAGGTTGATGTGGATGGACAGCTGTGAAGTTTTTTTCCTGTCTACAGAGCCAATGCAATGCTGCTGTTAGAACGTTGGCCTAGGACTGGGGAGATGGTGTTTCCAGTCCCACACCCCCACTCAGCCAGTCCCTCCTGCTCCACCTACTTCGCAGGGGTTTCTATGGAAGATGAAATGGAAGAGAAGACCTTGTATGTTTTTCCTCTGAGGTGGAGGACATCTTGGGTGATTCCCACCCTCCTATCAGGGAGGCAGGAACTAAAAACTCTTCCTCTTCCTGTAGAGTGGGAGTTGCCCATTTTGCCAGTTCTGTTCCTGCCTCAAATGGAAAAGCAGCTTCTAGAATCGGCTCTGCCTACTAGACCCACTGTTTCCTTTTGCTTTCTATTTTGCCTTCTTCTTCCCTACCTCTACACTTATATTTTCTCAGCTTATTCTACCTCCATTTCTGACTTCCCATTCTCTGATATTTTGATGCCTTCTTTAATCTTTGGAGCTTTCCCCTTCTTTACTCCTTGGAGCTTTCTCCACCCCCATCAGTGGCAGCCACATGGCATCCAAGGACATTTTCCTCTCTAAAGAGGAAACAGATGCTTTGCTCGTGGCTATTTCCACAGAGTGCAATGAAGTCAGGGCTGGCATGCCTTCTCAGCTTGCCACGCTCCCCACACTGGCACCATCACGACCAGCTGAAGCAAAGTGCCCGCACCTATCTCTGTTTGCGGCCTGCTCCTGCTTGGCAGCTGTGAGTGAAAGCCATTTTGTGGAGCCGGAACTGGTGGGAATGCACAGATGCGCCCAAGACTCGCCGGCTTGCCTACGGCCCAGGAGATGGCTCTGACTCTGCATGGGGTTGCCCTCACTCAGGTCAGAAACCCCCCTGCCCCAGTTCCCTCTAAATTGGCCTCACAGGACACGGAGGAGGATGACAAAGCACCGACTTTTTCTCCACCTATTCTACGTCTGCCAAATTAAACCACGAGAGAGGATCTCTGCAGATCTCTGAAGTCGTTAATGCTCTAGGAAATGACTTAGATTCATCTTCATCTCCCTGCACTCCCACACCCACTCCCCAGGGACAGGTTTCCAGTTTGCCCACCCAGGCGGCATAAAAGCAGCCTCTACTCAAAAAGCCCCAGGGGAGGGACCATCCCTGGGGGATCATGGATACTGAGGATAGAGAGTGAGGATAGGGAGGAAGGGGAATTCTCCTCAGGTCAGGAGTCTGAGGAGCTCATTGCTCCTGAGCAACCTTCATTCTTATTCAAGCCAGAGGACTACCCTTATCTGCTAAGCAAAGCCTTGGCAGCTTTAGAACTTCAGGAGACCCCTTCTGATGAGGAACACCCGGCCAAGTCAGGCCCCCAAACTGGACCCAAGGGGATACAGGATTTTTTCCCCAAGGTGGAGTCCACAGAAAAAAATTTTCCCTTCCCAGAATTTTTTGAGCAAAGGGTGAGGGCAGAATGGCTTAAGCCAGTGGCCAGTCGGCAGTTCCCTGCCTCTGTCAAGAGGCCCTATGACTTACCTTCCTATGCCAGTGATATGTTCCAGGTCTTCCACAGTACCCGAGTACTGCCCCCTGCAGGAGTTGGCACTGCCAAGGAAGGGTGGGCAGAGCAGGGTCTGCAAGTAAAAGCAGAAGTGTTCCATCACAGTGTAGAAGGCATTGTTTAAAGAAATGCCCCGTGCACAACAAAGATGACATACTCTGATGAGCACAAGCTCTGCCTCCGGTGCCTGGTGGGGGGGGGGGGGGAGGTCCACAGCGTGGAAGCTTCACCCGTCAGGCACGATTGGGCAGAGCCTCATTCCATTCTCTTCTATCCAAGGTGGCTCTGCGCTTAGGGTTGAGCATTTCAGCTCCGCTCCCTTTGACTCAGAATTCTAGATGCATTATGGACCCCCACTGGTATGCTCAGTCGCAGTGGGTCCCATCACTTAGACAGCTCTATTTGCTCCAAAGAGGGCTACTTTGGTCATCCCAGGGACAGAACTGAGACATTCACGTTCACTGTCCCCAGGGACATCAGCAATGACATCAGACTTCACTCCTAAACCCCTGCAAAAAAAACATTAAAAATTGAAACATAAGGAGAGGATGGAGCCAACGCTCAAGCCTATGCGATCCTCCCAAACCAAGAGGGCAGTTCCAGAGCAAGATGCTATCCTGGCTCCCACCCGCATGCCTTCTCTTCATTTAGCCTCCCTGACCAGATCATTCTCGATGCGGAAGAAGATCCACTTAGTGTCCCTGAGGTGCAATTGCAGTCAGATTTGAGACCTCTGTTGTTGTGGCAGCCAGCAGAACCGCCATAACATTCTTCATGTCTCCATCTTATTTGAATAGATGGGAAGAACAGCAATCCTTTTCGGTCCCCATACCACGAACCGGAGAAAGAGGCTTCCACTTTTTCTCATTGTAGTTCTGAGACTGCCTCTGACCCATTGTCGGATGATACCATGACGGATCTCACCCCTGCATCCCCGGGCAAAGACCTCCATCTTTACAGAGAACAAATGTTAAGGATGGCAAAGGCCCTCGACATTGATGTTGCTGCCTCGGAGAACCGTCTGAAGGACAGAATACAAAGCAGGCTATATTCTGACACTCTGGGCATAGTAGCTTTCCCATTTTTGAGGGTTTATCTGATTTTACAATTCCAATCTGGCAGAGACCGTCTTCCATGCAAGCTACGCCTTGCAAGATTGAAAACCTTTACAGGGTGAAGCAGAACTCTTGCAAATTCTTCTCTACTCACCCCTCCCTCCTATGTCCTCCCTAATTACAGAAGACACAAAAGGCATGCTAACAGCCTGGGCAACACGCATCACTGGCAGATTGAGAGGGCCAGCGATTTAGTCATGATAGGAAGAAAGTTTTATTCCTCATCAGCTCTTAACTTTTACATTGCCAATTCTCAAGCCATTATGGGGGGCTATCAACGCTTTCCTTGGGAGAGTGTATCTTAATATCCTGACAAGCTCCCTGAGGAATCTAAGTCACTAGCAAAGCTCATCCAATCTGAGGCAATTAAATTATCTAAACAGGAAATTAATGCAAGTAAACACTCTGCTGATGTGTCAACAGATCATGGCCTCTGCAATAGGAGACATTCTTGGCTCCTCAGTACAGGTCTCTCTATAGAGACTCACAGTAAAGTAGAGGAGCGGATCTTGCCTTTGAAGGGTCACACTCTTCTCTCAATCCACTGACAAGTTTCCGGCTACCATGAAGAGAAACAGGCAGATGGCCCAGTCGTTGAATGTTTTCACCTTGGCTCTGACGCAGAGGCAGCTCAGCTTTATGGCTCCGGTCTGCAGGAGCCAGACAGCGACACCAACCACCACACTCTTATCCTCAATGCCAGGGCCAGCCTTTGCCCTTTCCAAAATGAAAGGGACTCCTTGGCCAGGAATCCCTCAGCAAAATCCATAGAGGGACCCGAGCCAACAAGTGCCAAAGCTTTGACTAACTGTCCCAATTGCTGAGACTACCTCAGTTTCAGGAATAGGTTAGTTCAGTTTATAGTGGCATGGTGCCAGATAACTTCCAATAGTTGGGTCCTTTCAGTAGTTAAAAATGGTTATTGTTTAGAGTTTATCTCCCAGCCCTCTTGCCATGTGGCTTCTACCACTGTTAACAACCCCTACCCAGAGCTCAAGGTTAAATTAGAGGAGCTCCCCAATAAGGGTGCAGTTGAGGAGGTCCCCAAAGTCGTGGAGATCCCATTCAAGATCCATTTTGATGAATAAGAATGGTGGGTGCAGACCCATTTTGGATCTGAGAGAATTAAAGAAATTTGTTAAAATTTCTAAGTTCAGAATGGTTTCTCTTTATTCTGTGATTGAATTTCGTACCCTGGGGGTTTGGTTTGCAGTGCTTGATTTAAAAGATGCTTATTTTCACATTTTTATCCATCGATCACACAGAAAGTTATTGTGTTTCAGGCAAGGCCCCCGTGTCTTCCGGTATACATCCCTTCTATTCAAATTGGCTACAGCATCCAGGGTTTTTATGAAGTACATAGCTGTTGTCGTGGCGTGCCTGTGTACGCAAGGCTGCTCTGTTTTCCCTTGCCTGGATGACTGGTTGGTGGCAGCCCGTGGTCGTGGTCTGCAGGGCTGTGGCCCGGTCATCAGAAGCATTATACTCTGGGTCTGCAGGCAAGAGAGGAGACAGACGTGGGCAAGGCTGTTTTGCAGACCTTATGCCAGTGAAAGTCTCACCCCGCCCACTTTGGTTTGTTGCTTGCTAATGGTCTCAGTGCAGAGCGGCACAAGAAGACATAAGATGAGACTTCTGGTCAGGGAAAATGGAGATTTGACGCACCCTGTAATTGTTCAGGGTGGACGGCGGTTCTTTCTGACAGTTTGGGGGCTTTTTAGCACCCGATGCAACCCTCCCCAGGCAGGGGAATGTCCAGCAAGCAACACGACCCAAGAGAGAGTTGAGATCGGTGAGCGATAAGTCTCGGAGGAGATTTGTTGCCACTTTGATCTCCTCCCCCAGTGTGGGTTCTGCAAGCAACTCTAGAGAGCTGAACCGGGCTGATTTATTCAGCATAAAACCTCCACTCCCCCGATTTCTTGACTAAAAGAAGACAAATTCTAATTTATGAAGCTTCACCTTTACCCAAGTAACATCTAAAGGTAACGAAAAACGTTTTGCTTACCGGTACCGTGTGGTTGGGAGCGAGGAAAACAGAGAGATAAGCAGAGCACCAGTTGAAGAATAGACTGAGACTTTTTCCTGTTGTAAAAGAACTGGATTTTAGCTAAAAACTGCCTGAAGAGTGTTTTGTTTACCATTCCTGTGGTCACGGAGGAGAGGGCTGGAGGGACCGTAGGTATCGCGAGATCTGCATAGGTGAGAGCTGTATTAAATAACAGGAAGTGACTCTCTTTTCTACTCTCTGGCTGAGAGTAGAAAAGAAGAACTGAAGAGGAAGGACTGCATTAAGTAAGACTGCATTAAGTAAGAAGCACTTCCAGGTGAAAGAGAACCAGGAAGCAAGATTTGTGACCTGTACCATAGAGAAAAGACGTCCACCATTTTGTGGAGGACTAAAATTTCAAAATTAAATATCTTGAAAAGTAAACACTTCTGAGCGGCAAAAATAACGGCATTTGTCAAAGCTCTCCAGGACTGATTGAAAGAGCCTAAGAACATTGGAATAGGAAGATACCAAAAATCAGCTTTTTTTAAAGAGGCAAAAACGGAGCCTGAACAGAGAAAACAGGCGGCAACCTGGTCAGTAGCTAAGATGCCTACCAGAAAAGATACTGAAATAGTGGTTATGATAGAGGCAATGGAGAAAATGATGATGGAAGCTTTAAGCGATCTCAGCCAGCAAAACCAACAATTAGACAAGAAAATAAACAGCTTAGCTGAGCAAGTGGACAAGAATTTTGGAGACCTAAAGACTGAATTTCAAAACCTGTCAAAGAAATCGAAAGAGATGGAAAGTAAAATGCTTGTTTTGGAAGAAAATATTCAAAAAGTGACAAAGGAAAATTATAGAGTGGAAACAATGATGGTATACAAGGAGATGCAAAACCACTTAAGATTTAGAGGGATAGGCGAAAAGATGGGTGAGGATATATTCACAAGGATTACTGAAGCTTTGAGTGATTATTTGAAAGATGAAGAAGAGGACCTAAAATCTAATATCGACCTGGTCTGCAGAGTTAATTCAGAGTATGCTAGCAAGAAAAATCTGCCGAGAGATGTGGTAGTGCAATTTACAACCAAGAGAGTAAGAGAGCTGATCTACAGAAAATGCTTTAAGGAATCTTTTGAAGTGGGTGGCGATAAAGTAATTGTGATGAAAGAGCTCCCTAGAGCTATGTTGCAAGACAGGAAGAAATTTAAACAGTTGATAGATAAGCTGAAACAGAAAAATTATAGATTCAGATGGGAGATTCCTGAAGGCGTAAGTTTTAACTATCAAAGTACACGAGTTGTAATCAAGAATGCGGGAGAGATGCTTTCCTTTTTGACAGAAAATATTGAAGAATTTGGAGACATTTAATTCAAAGCCATTATGGATTACAAAGTATTTTCATGGAATGTAAATGGACTAAATTCACCTAATAAGCGTAAAATTGTTGGACATTGGCTTGAAAAACAGAAATGTAATGTGATTTGTCTACAAGAAGTGCATATTAAAAAACAAGATTATAAATATTTGACCAGGAAAAAATTGGGAGAAGAATTTTCCTCATTAGCAACTGTGAAGAAAAAAGGAGTGGTAACCTATGTCAAGAAAGAATTGGATCCAAAAGAAAATTTTAAAGATAAAGAAGGTAGATACATTGCAATAGAGATAACTATGCATAGCAAAAAAATCTTGATTGTGAATATCTATGCACCTAATGGAGCAAAAGAAAAGTTCTTTAAGGACTTAATTGTTGAATTGGACCAAGTTAACTATGAACATTTAATTTTGATGGGTGACTTTAACGGAACTGTAAATAACAAGGTGGACAGACGTTCAAAAAGTAAAGACGACTTAATTGGAAAGTTACCTAAAGTTTTTTTTACAATGGTTAAGCAGGAAAGTCTGGAAGATGTTTGGAGGAAATGGAATTATCGAGTCAAAGATTATACTTTCTACTCCAATAGGCATGACTCACATTCAAGGATAGACATAATGTGGATGACGTCAGATTTAACGCTGAAAACAAAAAAGATAGAAATTTTACCAAAGTTTATTTCTGACCACAATCCTTTGATGTGGACCTTGAGACAGGGAGAAAAACAATGGAGATGGAGATTGAATGAAGAACTCTTGGACAATCAAGAAATAATCAACAAAATACAAGATGATACAAAGATGTACTTTCAAATAAATCTATACCAAGAAACCAAACCACAAGTCGTATGGGACGCATATAAGGCTGTAATGCGAAGAACATTGATATCTTTAAATAATAAAGAGAATAAGAGAAAGAAAGAGCAACAGGATAGTATTATTCAAGCAATTAACTTAAAAGAAAAAGAATTAAAGAGAAGACCTGGAAGAAAGAAACTTCAAAAAGAAATACAGCTTCTACAAGATCAATTAAAGACCATTTTGAATCAAGAAATATATTGAAATTTTAAAAAGTTGCAGCAAAGGTCTTTTGAAGGAGCAAACAAACCCGGAAAATATTTGGCATGGCAACTAAAAAAAAGAAGAGAAAATAAGATTATAAGTAAAGTTGTGATAGATAAAAAAGAAATAATGGACATTAAGGGAATAAAAAGAGAATTTTAAAAATATTATGCTAAACTCTTTCAAAAAGTGACAATAGACCAAAGTAAAATGTCAGAATATCTACAAACACTGAAACTACCAAAACCAACTGAAAAGGTTAAAGAAATGTTGAATAGCCCTATCACAATCCAGGAAATACAAAGGGCTATTGAAGATTCTAAGTTGGGGAAAGCACCAGCTCCAGATGGTTTTTCGGTTAAATACTATAAGAAAATAAAGGGAACTCTTTTACCAGTTTTGGAACTTTTGTTAAATGAAATAAGAGTAACAGGTGAAATTCCAGATTCATGGAAAGAGGCAACAATATCACTGATCCCAAAAGAAGGACAGGATTTATTAAATGTTAAGAATTATAGACCAATCTCTTTACTAAACAATGGTTATAAAATCTTTGCGAAAATATTAGCAGAGAGACTGAAAGAATATTTGAAGGAAATAATACAAAAAGAACAAGCAGGTTTTTTGCCAAATCGTCAAATAAAAGATAATTTGTGAACAGTTTTAGATGCAATTGAATACTATGATAAACATTCTGATAAAGAGGTAGGTTTTTTTTTCTGGACGCAGAAAAAGCTTTTTACAACTTAAATTGGGACTTTATGTTTGCGGTATTGGAGAAGTTACAAATTGGGGACTTTTTACTGAATATGATTAAATTGATATATACGGAACAGAAGTCATCGATTATAATTAATAATGAAAAGACTAATTATTTCAAAGTTCAAAAAGGAATGAGACAAGGTTGCCCACTTTCACCATTATTATTTATTTGGATTCTTGAAGTTTTACTTTGGAATATAAACGAGGACAAGGAAATTAAAGGTTTGTCAACTAAAGGATTTTCCTTTAAGTATAGAGCATTTGCTGATGATGTGATGTTCATAACTGAGGAACCTATGACTACTTTACCACTTTTATTACAAAAAATTAAAGACTTTGGAGATCTTCCAGGTTTTTACATTAACAGAGGGAAATCTAAAGTGATGTGCAAGAATATGTCAAGTAAAAAACAGTTGGAATTACAAAACAATAGATTGTGAGGTGGTGAAAAAGACTAAATATCTAGGTATTGATTTAACTATGAAAAATATTGACCTTTTTAAAAACAACTACGAGAAGCTATGGACACAAATTACACACAATATTAAAAAATGGAATACCTTAAATTTATCATTATTAGGAAGAGTTGGTACAGTTAAAATGAACATTTTACCACAATTAATGTTTCTACTACAAACAATACCAATTGTGAAAGATTTAAAAGCTTTTAAAACATGGCAAAGAGACCTTTCAAAATTTGCATGGGCAGGAAAAAAAACCAAGAATAAAAATGAAAATAATGTGTGATGCAAAGGAAAGAGGAGGTTTTCAACTACCTAATTTAAAGTTATACCATGATGCGGTCTGTTTCACTTGGTTAGAGTCTTGGATTTCTGTAAAAGACAGAAAACTATTAGCACTTGAAGGACATGATTGTCGATTTGGTTGGCATGCATATTTGTACTATAGTAAAACGAAAATGGACAATATGTTTAAGCATCATTATATTAGAAGAACATTAATAGATACATGGTCTAGATATAAAAGTTTTTTTCCAGAAGAAAAGCCACTGTGGATTGTACCAGCAGAAGTAATAAAACCCTTTTCAAGTTTTAAAGGACAAGATTGGTTGAAATACAGGGACCTGTTAAAAATAGAAAATAGTGAATTTGTATTTTTTTTTAAAAAACAAATTTTTATTATTTTTTCTAGTTACAAAACTTTACATAGTTACTTTTGAAATATTATCATCACTATCAGTTTTCTATATAGCTATGTATTCCGCTTATAATTCAAAAACTTTGGGACTTCCCGCCTCACCTATACCATTATATATATATAATAGCAATTATAAAAATTTATAATTATTAGCTCTTACAGGTAACAAATTTGGTTACAACAATAAAAAAAAGAAAGGTAATTTTTAAACATTTAAATAGTGAATTTGTATTGAAAGAAGATAATCAGTTGGATTTTAAATATGGTTGGTTGCGGTATAGACAGATTTATAACCTTTTTAAAACAGATTAAAAAAGTGGAGGCTACAGAAAGAAAAATAATGAGATTGAACAGGTATGGGAGGAAGGGAAAAAACTGATTTCAAAAATGTACAAAATTTTGTTGAAATGGTATAATGCAGATGAATTTGTAAAAGAACAAATGATAAAATGGGCAATAAATATGAATAAGGAAATAGCTATGTCATCTAGGGAATTTCTGTGGAAAAATGCTATGAGCATTTCTACTTGCTATAATCTAAAAGAAAATTGCTTTAAAATTTTGTACAGATGGTATATGACTCCGATAAAAATAGCAAATATTGATCAACGGTTGTCTAATAAGAGTTGGAAATGTAAACAAAAAAGAAGGTTCTTTCTATCACATGTGGTGGACTTGTGATAAAGCTAAAGCTTTTTGGTGTATGATTCATACTGAAATGGAAATTTTTTTGAAATGTACTCTTAAAAAACTGCCTGAAATGCTATTGCTTGGTCTTAAGTTAGAGGATGTAAATGTAAACCAAAGGACACTGATATGGTATATGGTGACTACAGCGAGGATGGTCTACGCCCAGAATTGGAAATGTGAGAGAACCCCTGACCTATGGGAATGGATGAGAAAATTGCTATTTATGGCAGAAATTGATAAATGGACAAGAAAATTGAACAATCAAGACTCAGAGATGTTTTTAGAGGAATGGAAAGACTTGAAAGAATATTTAGAGCAATACTGGGATATGAAAAATAATATTTTTACACTGTCTAACTACTAATTTTAGATGTTTAAAATAATATTAAGAAAAGAAGAAATAGTCCTTTTTAATGAATATATATTGAACGTTTGAAGTGATAAGAATGGAAGCCAGATTACATATAACCGATATTTAGATAATATTTTCAAACGTTTAAAATTTTTTATAACCAAATATGTTACCTGTAAGAGATAATATTTCTAAATCTTTATAATTGTTGTTATATATATATAATGGTGTAGGTGAGGTGGGAAGTCATAAAGAGTTTGAATTGTAATCGGAATACACAGTTATATAGAAAATGTGATAATGATGAAAGTATTGTGAAGGTAATTGTGTAAAGTTTTGGATAAGAAAAATAAAATTTGTTTTCAAAAAAAGAAGACATAAGATGAAAACAGAGCTGCACTTACCTGTAACTGTTGTTCATTGATGTCGTCTGTGCAGACACACATTCCCTCCCTCCTACCCTGCTGTGAGTTCTCTTGGTCATTTGGGCCCCCCTAAAAAAGAAGGGAGATTTACTTTAATGTATAAATATTTTGAGAGAACACGCAGTGGCTTAGGGAGAACTGAGGGAAAGGGGGTGTCCACTGTTGGAGCATGTGATGCATTGGTGGGAAACCCCACGCATGTACCGGCTCCGAAAGGGATGGAGCCACACCCATTTTGGAGTTTTTTAGCTAGAAACAAAATGTTCACGGCTGGCCTGCACAAGCTAAATCCCAATGTGTGTTTGCACCGAAGACGTCAATGAACAACAGTTAACAGGTACATGCAACTTTGTTATCATATTTAGTCTTGGTCTACATTGCTTCTTTCCTCCAGGTTGTCAACACTGAGTGAGTCTTGTCTAACCCCTTGAGCCGCCTCCTCCTGTTCTTGGAAAAGATAGAAGGACCTTAGCAGTGCATAGCAAGGGGGTGATTTTGGAGATACTCAAACCATCTTCTGCTCATCCCTTAGGTCACTGAAAACAGAGTTGGAGAAGACCAGGCAAGAGGAGGAGCTACGCTTGAGGGAGGAGTTGCAAGACAAACTCCTGAAACTCCAGAGCGAGAATCAGTCTGAACTGGAAGCAGAGAAGGAGAGACTCAGGTGTCACTTTGAGTGGGTAGGGTCTGTGAGTACTGGCCTCTTCCAAAGAGGAGGAGGAGGAACATGGCCTCGCGTGTGAGCACAGGCACAGGACCCTTGGGTTAAGCTGGCTTTGCATCTGCCTCATCATTTGAGAAATTACCTGAGACTTGACAGAATTTCTTTATGGGGAAGAGTTTTGAAATAGCTGACTCTTTGTGAAATACTTGATCCTTCACTGGGGATCACTGTAAACTTTCTGTAGCTAAACTAAAAGCTTTAAGTGGTAAAATGGCTCCACCCACCTTGAGGGCAGGCATGAAACACACGTGCCTGAAGTGGGTGGAGACACACGTTCTTCATTGGCCACCTTTGCAGCAACATTGCGAAGATTCTTTTTGCTGTGAGCTAGATTTCATCTGCTTTTCTTCATGCTTTTATCTCACACTGTGCTTACTGTCTCTGCTTTCTGTTTCTCTTCATTCTCTTAGTGCTTGACTTTGGACAGTCTTATTATTCCATCTATGGCTGTCTGGAGTGTGTTTAAGTATGGAGAAAATCATGGGATCAAATTGCCTTACATAGCTGAACACTCTTGGGAGAGTGCCACAAAGTGGCATCCTGTCTTCATTGACTAACGTTCACAAAATAGGTCAAAAGGAATAGTTCCTTCCATTTGTGAGTAACTCTTGTTCAGTGGTTTATTTTGCTTGATATCATGGCCCTCCTTCTGGATTCCAGTCTTTTGGTACTGATGGACACCAGCTCTAGCCTTTTGTTGCCTTCTCAATCCCAGCTCCAGTCTGTTATGCCTACTCCTAAATTTCACTCACAGAGTAAATTCCTGCTTGCTGTTCCCCATGAAGTCCACAAGAAGTGCTGAGCGGTGAGGAGGCACTCCCCACCAGTAAGCTGTTTCGGGCTGTCTTCTGTGGTCCCTTTAAAGTGACTGCACAAGACAGCCTGAAACAGCTGAGCAGCATGAGGCGAGCTGCTCCCTGGGCTCAGCTGTTTTTCGGACTTTTTGCAAACCCTATGTAAAGGGATGTTAGCACACTATTCTTTCACTGTGTATAATGCACACAGACGACAAGTAAGAATAACAGGTTTGTGACATGTGACTGATGTTCTTTGAGTGGCTATGTGAACAGTCACTCAGTCTACCTTCCCTGCAATAGATGTTTCTGTCTTGTCTTGCTGTGTCAGTCTTTGCAAGAGCCAAATCATCTCTCTGTCCACCTGGGGCTTGCGTGTACCACTTCTGCCTTCAAGATGAGTGGAGCCAATGCCACTCAAAACTTTTGTCCAACTGTAGAAGATTCCAAGGGATGCTCTGCACAGGCTCGAGTATTTCAGTGGGGAGATCTAGCACCACATTTCTGTGGGTGCAAGAACTTCCTCACAAAACGTTTCTTTGTTGGCTCCCCCTGAAATGACCCAGAAGTCTAGGGGGAAGGGGACCCACGGGAGCAGGCTCTGGGCAATCGTTTTGGGCTGCCACAGGAGAAGGGATACAAGAAAGGTCACGGTCTATGAGTTGGAAGTCCTTGGACATGTGGAAAGACACCATTGGGGGTCCACACCATTATGCTTGGCTGCATAGGTGACAATAAATAATCAGTTACTGGTAAGCAACCTGATATTCATTTGCAGTTATACACAGGCTAATGGAGATTTTGTGGTTTTATCAAATTTGATTAGAATTCAACCTTCTGAGGTTGTGAGGTGTCTTGTATTGCCAAAACTAGTAGTGACTGCGCACCACATGAGCAATATTGACCTACAGATCACTGTAGCTGTTGTTCCACGGTCCTTGTGGTGTATGGATGCATTTACTTACTTACTTATCGGACTTTTATCCTGCCCTCCCCTGTACTGCAGGGCTCAGGGCAGGTTACAACAAGAAATAAAACAATCCACTATTAAACAATCACCATGGTTTGACAAAACAATAAGAACTTTAATAGTAAATACAATACCAGATGGCAACCCAGTGTGGTTGGGGATTGCTCCCATAAATTTCTGCATATAAGTCTACCCATGATGGACCAGTTCTGAGTAGTAGGCAAAAACCATGCCGGATGGGATAGTAGGAAGCCATGCAGCAAGGCAGGGCAAGCAGAGCAGGGGGCACAGACTCCAGCTGCCTCAAGCAGAGGCCCGGCAGGACACTTCTCTGTTTTACGGGCCCTGCAGAACTGGAGCAGATCGTCATGCAGGAGGCCCTGATCCCCTACAGGAGGGGGTTCCACCAGGCCGGAGCCAGCGCCGAAAAGGCTCTGGCCGAGGCTAGATGGGTATCTTTTTTGGGCCAGAGATCACTAGCAGCTGCTGGCCTGTGGAGCAATGCTCCCTCTAAGCTGTGGAGTCTTGTGAGCAAAAATTCTGCTTTGTGAGCTCCTGGCATTAAAGTTGTGAGCGAGCAATTTGGCTACTGCATAAATTAGTTGGCTCTGGAGCCCTCCTTCCTGAGTTAAGACAAAAATGTTTGAACCGGAGGCTAAAAAACTGTGAGCTAGCTCACACTAACTCAGCTTAGAGGGAACACTGCTGTGGAGCATAATGCTCTTTGAGGGACATATTGGGAGAGATGGTCCTGCAGGTATGTTGGTCCCAGACCACAGAGGGCTTTGGAAGTTAATGTCAGAACCTTGAACTTGATTCGGTACTCAACTGGAAGCCAGTGCAGCTGATAGAGCACTTATGTAAGAGTCCTTCTATCTGACAACCATACTCCTTCATCAGTGTATGTAGCAACTTCTCACAGCTTTGAAATCCAAGGATGCAGACATGCCATTTCTGTCTCCCCAGCTGGAGTGTTTGAGGGAGGGTGTTTGCCAGGGCTTTACCCAGGGGGTTTTCTTAAGTTTCTAAATGTATTGATTTTTTTTAATCGCCCAGGAGCTTCAGTGCTGAACGGCAACTGCAGGAGTCTGCATCTGACTGGTCGCTGCTGCTTGTCTTTCAGATTAGAGCAGGAAGCTGTGCTGCATAAGCTCAAAGAGGATATGGAATTGTTGCTACAGTCGGAGAAGGGAAAGCTTCAGGAACAGGAGCAGGTTGCTCTGGAGAGAATGAAGACTGAAGCAGAAGCTCTTAAGCAGGCAGAACTGAAAAGCCTGGAGCAAGAGAACACGAGGGCCCTGGGCGAGATGAAGGAGAGACTGCAGAGGGAAAAGGAAGTGGTGAGGCTGACCTCTCCCTGGGCACAATCTTTCTCTGGGCACCATCATCAGCTTCTCTGTCTTGAAGCGGCTTAATCCACTGGCCTCCAGCAGAGCCCAGCTTGGGTAGCAAGTTGGAGCAGAGCAGCCTCTTCCTTGCACTATTTCATCTTTACCTTTTCTCTGGATGCCACTTGTGTGGCTTTCCCCAAACCGTCAGAAAGGTACATGCTGCCTTGCAAATGTAGGTACATAGAAGTGGATAAGCTAGAGTTCTGCAGCAGTGTGTGGCATATGAATGCAAAGGAGGAACTCCTTTGGAACTTTTGGTGTAAGAGTTCTGGGGTGTTGCTGAACTATGTGGGAACAGCTATGTGGGAGAGAGCCTTTAAGATTAGTATATGGTTTTATGATCAAAAGCAGGGGAAGGGATTAAAGTGAAAGAAAGCGGAATGTCACAGAATTTAGAGCCCAGGAATTCTGGAAGTTAGGAAAAACCTGTGGGATGTAGTAGACGAGGTGGTAACCATGTTCAGATCATCATTGGGAATGAAACCTAGTGGGTAACCTTGAGCCAGTCTCTCTCTCCCCCCCCCCCCCCCCTAACTTATCTCCTGTGGCTGTTGTGAGAGTAACCTAGGAGGAGCATACTTCTCTGAGATCTTAAAATACTGCAAGTGAATGTAATAGAAGCCTACACAGAATGTACAACATAGATTAGAAAGAAAAAGTATTCCAAAAGGATTACTTCATTTCTGGCTTCGGGCCCAAGCTTGGATCAGAAACTACTTTTGTCATCTTGACTTCCTGGTCTGTGCTTGATTTCCTGTATATGGCTGCACACACCATTGGGCAACAGAGAAATCTGGACCACTAACAACTGCCATCACAAAAGCTACAGTCCTAATTAATTATAACAACAAAGAGAAATAGTCATTCCATGTAAAAGTTTTTATATGTGGATGTTCAGTCTTTTGGTCAGGCATGGTCAGGAAGGGAAAGAAGAATACTGCAAATAAACGACTGGCTATGTAGATGGTGTCATAAGGAATAGTTGGGGTTTTTTGAACCATGGCTTACACTTTTGAGATGAAACTCTCCTATCAGGAGATGGTTTGCAGGAAGAATGTGTTTGGTAGTAGCCTTGCAAACCAATAAGGAGAGCTTTAAACTAAATTCTATGGGGAAGTGAGACAAAAATTCAAAGCCTAGTATAATGCCAATTACTAGAGATAAGAACACTTAAGTTTTAGGACTTGGAAGTTCCTCTTGCTTGTTTCCCATACTCTGTGCATTAGTGTAGAGACATCGGAATCCCATGTTTTATACAGAATGTTTTATGCATATGCGCTAGGTAACATTGCCTCACGGGTAAGTACAGAAGTGGAACCTCAAGGCGCATAAAACATGGATTCCGATGTCTCTACACTAATGCGCAGAGTATGGGAAACAAGCAGGGGGAACTTGAAGTCCTAATACAGGAAGGGGACTATGACTTAATAGGCATTACTAAAACTTGGTGGGATGACACTCACAACTGGAATATTAGGATTGCGGGGTACAACTTATTTAAAAGGGACAGACAGATAAAGAAGTGTGGAGGAGTCACATTATATGTGAAGGAGTAATATATTTGGGAGGAAATATGTGAATTTGAGCATGGAAGTCCAGGCAAAGGACTTGGATGAGACTCTCCTAGAACAGATTACAAAGTTCTCAAAGAGACAAGGCACAGTGGGCATGGGAAATTTCAATTACCTGGATACCTGTTAGAAGTTCAACTCTGCTAAAAATGAAAGGTCCAGTAAATTCCTGATTTGTCTTGCTGACAACTTCGTTTTCCAGAAAGTGGAGAGGGAAACAAGGGGATCTGCTATCTTGGACTTGATTCTCACCAACAGGGAAGAACTGGTGAAAGTGGTGGGCACCCTGGGTAGTAATGACCATGTAATTCTGGAATTTTACAGTCTTGGTGAAGGTAAAGAATGTATGTAGTCAGGCATATAGGTTGGACTTCAGAAAAGCAAATAAGAACATAAGAAAAGCCAATGTTGGATCAGGCCAATGGCCCATCCAGTCCAACACTCTGTCACACAGTGGCCAAAAACACCCAGGTGCCCTCAGGCATCTTGAGTTTCTCAAGATGTTTGGATTGTTCCAACTTGACTGTGAGTGTTGTTTGTCTGGAAGTGTTGTTCCTCGCTCTGAGCCTTGTGCACGGGGGAGGCAGGTCACGGATCGAATGAACAAATGAGGCCATGAGACTTCAGAGAGAGGGACGGGCCTCTCTGAGATCTGAGGCTTCTGTCGACTAGGAGGTGATTGGCGACTACATGATTTCACATGTATTTTCACAGCTGATTAAAAAATTTAAAGGAGTCATTCTCATTAATTGACTCAACAGCCAGTTCACATGGCATTACTGTTATTGTTTGTAAATTTCTCCTCACCGTGGTCCTTTTGTTTAAATGGTTTGGCAGCCATTTCAGCACTTCATTTCGCTTCCTTGTGCTTTGAAGCGCAGAGGGGGGGATGTGCGAAATAGATGGGTTTTAATAGCTTGCAGCCATTTAAACCTAACAGCTGACAGACAGATCCACCATGCTGTTAGGTTTAAATTGCTGGCTGGCTGGCTGGCTGGCAGCCATCAGGAGGGCATTCTTTGAAAGTAGACTTCTTACCCGATAGGGAAAGGACAGGAAGCATTCTCTGTCACAGTATGACAAGCCAAGAAGGGGTTTGAGAAGCCCATTGCTGTTGGCCATAGAAAGAAAGAAAGAAAGAAAGAAAGAAAGAAAGAAAGAAAGAAAGAAAGACCGACCACAAAATCCAATCAGAAGTCTTCACTTCTGAAGCAGTTTAAACATAGCAGGGATTTTGTTTCAGCAGGCTTCTTCATGGTTTTGCAGGCTATGGAAGAGCTAGAGAAGCAGTTTGTGGCTGAGCTGCAATACCAGCAGACGGCAGCGGGAGTGAAGCACCTCCAGTTTAAATACCCGGAGAGAAGGAGCTTTTATCATGTTGCTGCTGCTGCTGCTGCTGCTGCCGCCCGACATCTACCGTGGCTTCTCTGGCCTCTTGAATGCAAGTGTCTTGTGGCTCCACTGGCCAGCAGTGAGCAGCAGATGGAATGATCCACAGGGGGCAAGGCAGGGCGGACTGCTGGCTGACCATCTCCTTCTGTACCCTGGCAGGTCCTGTCAAGCCTCCAGTCACAGGTCGCAGAGGCCCCCGGAAGGTGGGGGGCCGAGCTACAGGAAGATTTGGCGAGCACAGAGCAGAGAGCCCCACAGAAGAGTCACCAAGTGGCTGAGTACGAGGAAGAGGTATGGATGCTAGGGGGTGGGGATTCTCCCACCCGCTGCTTTGTTCTGTGCTACATTGAGGACTGGGGATCAAGACATCATACTGCCTCCCATGGCTGGCCAGGGTTAGTGCAGGGCTTCACTTAGCTGAGCCCCTAGCATCCATTTTGCTAACACACCCTCAACTTTTGGCTCTAAGTGGATGCATGCTCTATGTTGGGGGCCACATGGCATGTGGGGATGTAGAAGGAGCAATCCTGTATAACGGGGACAAGAAGTCAAAGCATATGACCTGACTGATCCCCGCCTCACACCTTACCCCAACAAAGCTAGTGCCCACTTAAGCACCCTCTTCCCCTGCATTCTCCCACAAAAGTCCTGCAGTGCCTTGCAGTTTGGCATGGCTCAGAGCTTTGAAACAAGAATGCAGGCAACCTGAGAGCAGCAGCAGGAGTGGGCCCTTAGTTGCGTTGGCTCCGTCCTCTGGTGTGCAGGTCGGGAATGGCTAATTCCCATCAAAATCACGGTTCTAGGGGGTGCAATTCCATAGACACAGCCTTCCAGTTAGCCCCCACTCCAGCCAAAGCTCCATCAGCAGCCAGCAATGGGTTTGTCCTCTGTTGAGGTTTTCAGCTCTGCTGAAGATAGTCACAAACACTATGGGATTGCATTAAAACTGGCTAAGTGACAGGAGGCAAAGAGTAGGAATCAATGGACAGTTCTCACAATGGAGGGAAGTTAAGTAGTGGGATCAGTCTTGGGGCCAGTACTATTTAATTTATTCATAAATGATTTGGAACCAGGGGATGAGCACTGCAGGGGCCAAGTGTGCAGATGACAGTGGGCACTGCTGATGGGCAGTGGGTTCAGGGCGGGCTAAAGGAAATGCTACTTTACACAGAGTGAATAAAATGTGGAATTTGCTGCCAGAGGATGGCGTGATGGCCGCAGGAATAAACAGCTTTAAAAGGGGATGAGATAGATTCTTGGAGGGCAAATCTATCAGTGGCTACTAGTCATGATGACTGAGAGGAACCTCCACAGTCAGAGGCACTAAACATCTGAATCCAAGAGCAGGCCTCTGTGCCCTTGTCTGATCCAGCAGGGCTCTTCTTCTTTTCATATATGGTGATAAGAACACTGGTATCTGTTGTGAGAGTTCCCTTTGGAGGCATCTTGAGAGTTATGCTGGTTCTAAGAATCTGAAGTCACATCTCCACATAGGCAAGAGTGGTTGTGGCCCCTCTTCCCCTCCTGGTAGCAGAACTGCACGAGAGCCCTCTTGTTAACCCACTGCCAGCTGCCTTGGCGTCACTAGGCCTGAAGGGAAATTCATGATGGTGAGATGGGCCAGGTGGAAGGCGGCCGTCATTCAGATACAGAGAGTTAGCTGTTGAGGGCTTCATGGGTTACAAGTGCAACCTTGAATTATACCTGGAAGCACATCAGCAACTACTGCAATTTTGAAGTGTGCAATAGCTACACACACACACACACTTAAGAAGCAAGCTGTTGTGTTCAATGCTAGCTGCAGCTTCTCAATGATTTTCTATGGCCCTGTGTAGCCTTTTGTGGTATTTGCAAATGATGGCGTGACAGCATGACTTTGCCACCACTACAGCTTAGCTGCCTCCTGAAGGAGAAACGGCAGGAGATTGAGCAAGACCACGCCAGGAGGACGGAGAGGATGAGAGCGGCACACCAGGAGGCCCTGGTTAGGATCCAAGAGCAGTATGAGGATGAGGTAAGCTTGTAGCCAGACCATGGGCTGCCTTTGCCTGGTGATGTGTTTAGGGTAAAGAACATGACTGCGTTGTGGGGCAGTGGATCTGGTAAACCCAGGTTTGAATCCGGGATGGAAATATAAGCAGAGACTGCTGGATCAGACCAGTCAGGGTGCATCTAGTCCAGCATCCTGTTTCACGCAGCAGCCAAACAGTTGCCCTGGAAGGCCACATAAATGGCGCAGAGGCTAAGGCCCTCCCTTGATGCTGCCTCCCAGCACTGGGATTCAGTGGTTTGCTGCCTCTGTATATGGCGATTCCCTTCAGTAGCTGTTGATGGACCTCTCCTCTGTGAATTTGTGTAAGCCATCTGTGCTCATGGCCATCACTATCTCTGCAGGCTGTGAATTCCAGTTTGAATAAAGAAGTATTCCGTTTTCGCTGTCCTAAACCCATTTCCCAACAATTTCATTGGACACTCCTACCTTCTGGTAGTATAAGGGAGAAAAAGCTGTCTCTATCCACTTTAAGAACATAAGAACGTAAGAGAAGCCAATGTTGGATCAGGCCAGTGGCCCATCCAGTTCAACACTCTGTCACACAGTGGCCAAAAACACCCAGGTGCCCTCAGGAGGTCCAGCAGTGGGGCCAGGACGCTAGAAGCCCTCCCACTGTTGCCCCCCAAGCACCAAGAATACAGAGCATCACTGGCCTGAGACCGAGAGTTCCTACCTATAGCTTGTGGCTAATAGCCACTGATGGACTTCTGCTCCATATGTTTATCTAATTCCCTCTTGAAGCCATCCATGCTTGTAGCCGCCACCACCACCTCCTGTGGCAGTGAATTCCACGAGTTAATCACTATTTCAGTGAAGAAGTATTTCCTTTTATCTGTTCTAACCCGACTGCTCAGCAATTTCATGGAGTGCCCACGAGTTCTTGTATTGTGAGAAAGGGAGAAAAGGACTTCTTTCTCTACCTGCTCTATCCCATGCATAATCTTATAAACCTTGATCATGTCACCCCTCAGCCGTCGTTTCTCCAAGCTAAAGAGCCCCAAGCGCTTTAGCCTTTCTTCATAGGGAAAGTGGTCCAACCCTTTTATCATTCTAGTTGCCCTTTTCTGCACTTTTTCCAATGCTATAATATCTTTTTTGAGGTGTGGCGACCAGAACTGTACACAGTACTCCAAATGAGGTCGCACCATCGAGTTATACAGGGGCATTATGACTTGTCGATACTGGCTGACTTGTTTTCAATTCCCTTCCGAATAACCCCCAGCATAGCCTTGGCCTTTTTCATTACAGTCTCACACTGTCTCGACATTTTCATTGAGTTATCTACTACGACTCCAAGATCTCTCTCTTGGTCAGTCTCCATCAGTTCAGACCCCATCAACATGTATTTATAGTTAGGATTTTTGGCTCCAATGTGCATCACTTTGGCACTTGGCCACATTAAACCCCATTTGTCATATTGATGCCCACTCTCCCATCCTTGACAGATCCCTTTGGAGTGCCTCACAATCCTCCCTGGTTCTCACCACCCTGAATAACTTCGTGTCATCTGCAAATTTAGCCACTTCACTGCCTACTCCCAACTCCAAATCATTAATAAACAAGTTAAAAAGCATCGGACCGAGTACTGATCCCTGAGGTACCCTACTGCTTACCTCCCTCCACTGAGAAAATTTCCCATTTATACTCTCTCTCTTTCCTTTTAATTAGCCAGTTTTTGATCCACAAAAGGACTTGTCCTTTTATCCCATGACTATTGAGCTTACTTAGGAGCCTTTGATGAGGAACTTTATCAAAAGCTTTCTGGAAGTCAAGGTAAACAACATCTATTGGGTCCCCCTTGTCCATGTTTGTTCACTCCCTCAAAGAACAGTAACAGGTTAGTGAGACAAGATCTTCCCTTACAGAACCCATGCTGAGTCTTCCTCAATAAATTTTGTTCATCAATGTGCCTACTAATTTTGTTCATCAATGTGCCTACTTTTGAAAAAATACCAGAAGTGTGGGAATGGTTGAAAAAATTGTTATATATGGCTGAAATGGATAAATGGACTAGAAAGTTGAATAATCTGTACTCAGAGACTTTTTTAGAAGATTGGGAGGATTTGAAAGAATATGTTGAAAAATATTGGGACATGAAAAACTACATTTATACATGGTTATAATAGCATAAAGGAATAGAAATTGAGTATATGAATGTACTAAGGATAATTAGATAATGAACTTGTTTTTTAGAATTGTATAAGAATATAGAAAATAAGAATTGGTATATAAGTATTTTAAAGATATATAACCGTTACCAGAAATGTAAACATAGAGATAAATATTACTATTTTGGATAAAGTGGAAAATGTGTTATGCTTCAGATGTGGTGGGAAACCACCAATACAAGATAAAAGTAAGACTATACAAATAGAACAAGATGTTATATAATATGGAAAAAAGGATTTGTATAAAACAAATGTATTAATTTTAATGTTTTGAAAAATAAAAATTTTCTTACCAAAAAAAAAAAAATCAATGTGCCTACTTTCTCCTTCCCATGCATAATTTTATAAACATGTATTGTATCCCGTCCCCCCTCCCCTTTAGTTGTCTGTTTTGTAAACTGAGAAGTCTCAGAGTCTTCAGCCTTTTCTCATAGGGAAGGTGCTCCAACCCGTTAATCATATTGGTGGCCCTTTTCTGTACTTTGTCCAGTTCTGCAATGTCCTTTTTGTGAGGGAACAATCAGAACTGCACACAGTATTCCAAATGAGTCTTCTCTGACTGAAATCCACCAGTAGAAAGCTTATTATCCTTTTATACAACTCTTTTCATAGAGAAGATGACAGGAACTGAAATAAACCTAGCTTTATCATGATTGTCTTCTAAATAAAACAATTGGTTCCTTAAGAGATTATGAAGATAAGTAATAGATGGACTGGATAACTCTCATTAAATTCTCAAAGCAGGGTTATAAGGCTAAAATTAGTACTTCTTCTCAATTAAAGAGCAATAAATCTCCTATTTCTTCTGCTATGCTAATGAACTATCAAGTTGAGAGGCAGTTTTGTACTTTTCCTGATCAAATGCTAAACCTTACAGAATTTATTAAGCTACATAAGAATGCAGAGATTCACATGCATAGATATGACTAGAATCATGGTTATGCAACACTTCAATATCTGTATCTCACATGAGACCTCTAACTCTGCTAAGTCTAGAGTTGCCACTGCTCTGGTTGGCTCTATGACAAGCTGCTCCTATGCATAGTCATTTATGGTATCTATTAACCCAGTGTTTATGATGTGACTTGAGAGCATACTTATCCAGTCAATGTAGCATAGTTGAAGTCACCCAGTATTATAATGTTTTCCTCTTTGCTCTTCTCTGTTATTTCTCTTTCCATCTCAAGATCTGCCTCATGATTTTGATCAGGGTGGCAATAGTGCACCTTTATTTTAAAGTAATCCTTAGGGCCTGGTGGTGCGGGAAAGTGCCATCAAGTCACAACCGACTTATAGTGACCCTGTAGAATTTTCAAGGTAAGAGATGAGTAGAGGTGGTTTGTCATTGCCTGCCTCTGTATTGCAACCCTAGACTTCCTTGGTAGTATTAACTAGAGTCAACCTTCCTTAGCTTCGAAGATTTGATGAGGTTAGGCTAGCCGAGGCCTGCTACCCATAGTGATTCCATGGGGAAGTTTCTTCCCCTAATGTTTTGTAGTTTATTTGATTCTATGTCCTCTTTGATATACTGAGCAGTGCTGCTCCCAGCACATCCCTCCCTGTTCTGTCTATAGAGTTTATATCCAGGAATAACAGTGTCCTATTTATTTTCCCCATTCCACTAGGTTTTTGATATGCCCACTACATTGTTATTTAGCACCAAGCACCCCAGTGCCCCAATCTTGACATTGGCATATGGGCACCTGTATTTCATTTATCTCACTGAAGCTATCCACTCCCTCCCGTACCTCTCCACCTAAGGGCCTCCTTTACTGCCCTGCTCCCGTTCTCAGGCTTCTGCCCTCTCCCAGCAATATTTTCCCAAGAATTCACCACTATGCACTTGGCATGAGTTGTTCCAAACCGAAGGCTCTCCAGCTCCCATCAGCTTTCCCCCTGGGATTAGTTTAAAAGCTGCTCTGACACATTTTTGGTACTGAGTGCCAGCAGCCTGGTTCCCTGTTGGTTCAAGTGAGCTTGGCCAGTCACAGGCTCTCAGCCTAGCCTACCCCCCAGGGTGGTTGTGAGGATAAAATGGGGAAAAGGAGAATGATGTAAGAGGCTTTGTGTCTCCACTGGGGAAGAAGGGTGGGGTATAAATGAAGTAAATAAAGGGATGCTGTAGGAATCCCTACTGGCCAGGCATAGGGCGGCAGGAGTGCCAGGAAGGGAGGCGTGGATGACCTTTCTTTCTTTGGTTTTGGCAGGAGAGGAAGCAGCGGGCAGAGCGGATGGCAGCCTTGAGAAGTGAGCAGTGTCGCCTGGTGGAGCTCCATGAGGCAGAACTTAAGGCTTTGCAGAAGAGGCAGGCTGAGCAGCTGAAGGACTTGCAGAAGAGCCATCAGGAGCAGGTGGGGCAAAGGCAGGGAGCCCTCCAGCAGGAAATGGACAAATGGGGCTGTGTGGGTGGGAGGCCAGGACAGAAAGGGCTTTAGAAAGGGTCTGGGAAAGATGTTCCTCCCTGCCCCCCTCCCCCCCAAGCCAGTCCTGGAGAGCCTTGCCCCTATATCCATCTCCCAGGACTAGAAGGATCTTCTCTCCCCTCCTTTTGGTGCTCCTGCTCCATCTTATCGTTTGCCAACAAAGTCTGTTCCCTTTTCTCCTTTCCCAGCAAGTAACATTTTGCCATGTCTGCTTTTGGGTCTTGGTAAAATTTCTTCTCTCCTTGCTCACGTTGGACAGAAGCAAAAGGTACTGCCACATGAGAGGGAGCTGGAAATGCGGACTGCAGATTAGGGGTGTGCAAAAAAATAAATAAATTCAGCCCGATTTGGATCCGGACGAATTAGGCTGCATCTGTTCCGGCCGCCAAATGACCCCCCACATGTCAGTTTCGACGATGCAAGCGGATTCCGGAGTCATTCCACTGGCCCACTGTCAGTTTCGGCCCCATTATACCCTATGGGCCATTGAAGTCAATGGCAAAAACTTATAGGGTATATGACAGGCTGGAGGGGAGGGGGTTTGAGGGAGAGGCTCCAATCTTGCAGGGTAGCTGCTGGGGCCTCTCTCCAAAATACCCAGCAAGTTTCAAGAAGATTGGACCACGGGGTCCAATTCTACAGGCCCCCAAACAGGTTGCCCTATCCCCTCCATTGTTCTCTATGGTGGGAAAAACCCGGCAAGTTTGGAGCCTCTCCCTCAAACTCTCTCCCCTCCAGCTGCTTTGTAAGCCGTCACTGAATTTCGGCAGCAATTCACCAGCGGGCCGAATCAGATCAGAGAAAGGGGGCTGAATGGGCCATTTCCGGGGGTTCATTCAGTTCGAATGAACCAAATGCACATCCCTACTGCAGATGTGCCCACCAAAGAGACCAAGCTCCAGACCCAGGAAGAAGTGTGTGCTGCGAGTCACAGTCCTGATGTGTGGAATTTGGCTAGTTGAAGCATAAATGCTTTTCTCCACAGAAATATTTTGCAAGGCCCGTTGTACTGAAAAGGGATATACGTGAGATCCCCTTTTCAGAATACAGCTGTCTTGGCAGGTCCTGCTCCTAGTTCGTGTGGAATTTCTTTCCCATGCATGGTTCCTTGAGAGCTCTCTCCACCTGTTTTCATGTGGGGGAAACACTGCATAGTTGGTTCACCTGGAGCTGGCTGCACAGGCTGGATTAAGACAGCAAAAGGCTTGGTCCCAGTGCAGGGCTCCTTGTTGCGCATGATCTCGCCACCATCCCTCACAGGGGAGGGGGAACAGGTGGCCCTGGCTGAGTTTTCTTTGTCCATGCAGGAAGGAACCAAGGACTACTCTGACACCTGGAGTGGTTTTTTGCAGGGGTGCCAACATGTTAGCTGCAGGTTGCATTCTTGTTTATGGAAGCAAATGAAGGTGTTAAATTCAAGGTTTAGTGGCTGGCTGACATGTGCATGAAAGTTTGTTTTTTTCATTTATTTTTCTTATTAACTCCAAAGTGGACTCTTTCATTTATTGAGTTGCTTCATATGGTTTTGTTGTGGTATTGTCTCTTTTGCTAGTATTGTTTTGTCTCCATAATTCTATATTGTTATTAGTTCCCATTGGTTTCAATGGAAGCCCATTCCCCCCTTTTCTCATTTCTGTATCTTCATGGTTTTCCACCTGAATTGGACAAAACTAAGTGGGATTATAGTATTCCCTGAGGACATCCACATTACCAAGTATCAGACAGAATTGGAAGCAATGAAAGGCACCCATTAAAGTCTATGGGAGAGCTGAAGGAAGAGGCCCCAAGCCAGTAACACAGACAGGGTTGCAGCCATGTAGCTGGAAGAACAGGGCCATGAGAAAGAGACAGACTGGCAAGGCAAGGACATTTGGTGGCACAAAGAGGGGAAAACATCTGTACAGGCAGGCAGCATCAGGAGAAGAACCTTGACATAGATTTGCTTTTGGCTAGCAATTTGGAGAGCAGTAGACAAGCAGGGGAATGCAGACTGCAAGGGAAAACTTGGTATGGGGCAGGGCAGGCATTGGAAGGAGAGAGGAAGGCAAAGTCCCACCCCGTATCTTTCAGGATTGGAATTATATTTATTTTTATTACAATATTTATATCCTGCCTTTCCTCCTGGTTCCATGTGGCTTACAATAATAATTAAAACAGCATTAATTTTAACTCTATTAACTATTGCCAGAATTACAATTGTGACAAAATGGAGAGAGAAAACAGGACCTACCTTACACATGTGGCAAAACAAATTTTGGGAGCATTGCATTTATGGCAGAATTATGAGTCAGTCTATGATTCCTAATTTAGAAAATTATCAAAAAACTTTTCTGGGGACTTGGTATCCTGTAGTGATATATTTAGTGAGAAACAAAATTGTTCCAAAGAACCCACATAATCAAGATTTGTTGTATTTTTGAATATTCACGGTTGTAACTCTTAGTTTAAGTATTAGCATAAAATAGTCATTTAGTTATACATAGATTATGGTTAAGCTCAAAAGCTTATTGTTATCTCTGAATTTTAATGTGGATATGGTTATTGTTATATACATAAAATTTAAATTAAAAAAATTATATCACACAAAAAATAATTAAAATATTCCCAGCTGAAACCAAAGGTAAAATAACAAGCCCCAAATCCCTCTAACCCTTAAAAGATGCCTACTGTTCAACCCCCCTCTCAAAAGCCCTGGCAAACAGTCAGGACTTACATAAGAACATAAGAGAAGCCAATGTTGGATCAGGCCAATGGTCCAGCCAGTTCAACACTTCGTCACAGTGTCCAAAAATACTAGGTGCCATCAGGAGGTCCACCAGTGGGGCCAGGACACTAGAAACCCTCCCACTGTTCCCCCCTCCCCAGCACCAAGAATACAGGGCATCACTTGCCCCAAACTGAGAGCTCCTATCTATACCTTGTGGCTAATAGCCACTGATGGACCTCTGCTCCATATGCTTATTTAATTCCCTCTTGAAGCCGTCCATGCTTGTAGCAACCACTACCTCCTGTGGCAGTGAATTCCATGTGTTAATCACTCTTTGGGTGAAAGAGTACTTCCTTTTATCCATTCTAACCCAACTGCTCAGCAATTTCATGGAGTGCCCACGAGTTCTTGTATTGTGAGAAAGGGAGAAAAGGACTTCTTTCTCTACCTGCTCCATCCCATGCATAATCTTGTAAACCTCGATCATGTCACCCCTCAGCTGTTGTTTCTCCAAGATAAAGAGCCCCAAGCATTTCAACCTTTCTTCATAGGGAAAGTGGTCCAACCCTTTTATCATTCTAGTTGCCCTTTTCTGCACTTTCACCAATGCTATAATATCTTTTTTGAGGTGTGGCGACCAGAACTACACAATACTCCAAATGAGGTTGCACCATCGATTTATACAGGGGCATTATGATACTGGCCGATCTGTTTTCAATTCCCTTCCTAATAACCCCCAGCATAGCATTAACCTTTTTCATTGCAGTCACACACTGTCTTGCCATTTTCAGTGACTTATCTACTACGACTCCAAGATCTCACTCTTGGTCAGTCTGGCAGTGCCTCCTGAAGATCTCCAAGGAAGGAGGCCCCTCGCTTGTTCAGGCAGCCAGTTCCACAGTGGAAAAGGCCTGGGCTCTGGTCAGTGCCAGATCGGCAACCCTAAGTGATGAGAGAGCCAGCAGATGGCTGCCTAATGACCATAGTTGGTGCACAGAGACATATATAGAGAGATGCTCCTTCAAAAATGTGTGTCCTAGGTCATAAAGGGCTTTTAAGCAGCACCTTGAATTGAACATGGAATCAGACTGGCAGCCAGTGAAACTGTTTCAAAATGGGCAACCTAGGTTCCCAGGGGCCGGCCCCTGACAGCAGTTGAGCTGCTGCATTCTAGACCAGTGGTCATTTCTGGGCTTTCTTCAAGGGCAGCCCCTTGTAGAGCCTGTTGCAGTAGTCCAGCCATGACGAGGTCAGCTGAATCTAGGTAATGAGAAGATAACCCACCCATGTATGCAATTCCAGTGGCTGCAACTTGCAGTCAGTCAAGGGAGCCCAGAACCGCTCTCCCTCCGAGGAAATCTCTGTGCTCTCTCTGTATATCTCTTATTAGGTAAATGCTGCTGGCTGCCTTGTGAAAGCGAGACCAATAGAGGCAGAGACTGCAGTAATGAAAGAAGCAAGAACAAAACTAAAGAAAATAATATTTTAAAAGTTTTTTTTAAAGTATAGGCTTTTTAGATGGGGAGTTTATTTCATTTTCATATTGGCTAATGGCTAATATAATAGTAGCTGATGGCAGACCTGGCATCTGAAGGAACTGAAAGGGTGCTGGCAGCTTCTATATTCATTTTGTTCTGTTTTAATTTCTGAAAATACTTTTAAACCTACCTTTGGCAAAGCCCTAAGCTTGCAGATTACATATTTTAAAAATACACAATAGAGATACTGACGTGTATATAATATCTGCAAATATATACGAACGTGACCTGACCATGAGGCAGTAATTAAAGTTGAAGAGTGGCAGGACAAGGACCAGAACTTCATCGACTGAGTGAAACAGGAACAATAAATCACCCACTCAGGGGCAGTTAAAGCTACATGTCAAACACTCTTTGGCACATTCCTTTGTCTACCTGAGACTGGCAGTCTCTCACAGAAGGGGCCTCTGTCCTTCCCTGGGGAGGGAGCTCAGCCTCTTTGGTGGGACTGGTGAAAAGGCCATGCTGGGTATGTTCACTCAATGCCTCTAAGGGAAGGGGGGGCGTCTGTGACACACCATTTGAGGAAGTTCTGAGATGACAAGTAGGTCCTTGTGGAGAAGACAGCTCTTGATGTATCTTGGAGTCAAAGCTGACAGCCGAATTTGGGCCTGGGAACAACTGGCGTGCGCCGTGCCCCCCCTCCCCCTTATTGACACTGTGAAACCAGCAGAGTGGGATTCATGTCTCCAGCTCTCACCGGTCCTATGACACAGTTTTCGGTTAATTTCTGGGAGAGGAAATAGCCAGGCAAACAGCTTTAATTGGTGAAAAGCCCTGCTAGTTATAACTGCTGTCTGGCCAACAAGAAGCCACGCTGAGTCCAGAGGAGCCCTCCAACTCTAAGCCCCCTGTGTCAAGGGGGAGTGCAACCCCATCTGCCAGAAGGGAAAAGGAATTGTCAAAGACCATTAACTCAGGCTTGTCCGAGTTAATTTTCAGTTTGGTTACTCTCACGCAGAAGCAAGAAAGAGAGAGGTCAAACACACTTTGTGTCATCTGCATACCAGTGATGACAGAGACCAAATGTCCAGTGGCTTCCTTTGGATGGTAAAAAATAGAGGAGAGAACATGTGGAATTCCTTGCATGGTTACAATCTTAGGGGCCATGAAATCAATTAGCAGTCTCTCAGCACCACCCTTTAGAATCCATGTTAATGTGTAAGTTTCCACAGTAACCATCTCTGAGCCTCATTCCTGCCAGTTGACCCAGAAGGGCACCTCAGTTCATGCTTTCACAAGCAGAATCAAAATGAGTGCAATCCACGTCCCAGTGCAGGTTGTCCACAAGAGCAGTGAAAGTTGCTTCCATCACAAAACCAAGCCAAAAGCCAGAGTAGTGAGATGTAATCAGTTCCATCCAAGAATCTCTAAATATGAGCCATCACGGTTTGCTCCAGGGACTTGCAGAAATAGGGGGACTGAACCTGGTGGGTTGTGAAGAAATGCATTTTTTTCCCTGGGAGATCTGAGCCAAACCTCCACTTTGCATTTTAAAAGGTTTTTTTTCCTCTGGGCAGAGAACAGGCAGGAGGAGGAGAAAGGTCAGTGCAGTTGCTTTCCAGACAGCTCACCTTCATGCAAATGCTAATAGATCTAGCTGAAGAGATATTGGGTGGGTCAAGTTCTTCCCCTTCTCCAAGCAGGGAACAGAGACTTGAAGGGATTGGATTCAGGCTAGAAAGTCTTCAGGAAGGAGAATCCTAGAGACATCCAGGAAAAGCCTCTTTGACCTGGCATGACCTGATCAGTGGGTGGAGAAACAGATATGATAAAAACTCCTTGCAGCAGGAAGGAGATCTCTTTTCCTGGGGTGCTGAGTCCATGAGTGCACGTAGACCTCTCCTTTGAGAAGGCAGCCATTTTTGATCATGTGCTGGCCTAAAGAGCTGGAGGGAACTTCAAGGTAATGGAACTTTGTAGGGATTTGTAGCTACCTAAGCTAAAGGGGCCTGTCCTATATTCTAACATCTGACAGGGCTTGTATGGAGAGAGGATTTGTGTTTTACCTATTTCTTTTGGAATCCCTTGCTCAGTCTGGTGCTGTGCTAAAAGCATGCTTGTGAACATTTTCTTTTTAATAAATACTTCATAATCTTGGAGGCAGTCAGCTGGTAAGTGGCTGTTCCTCCAGGGGCACACCAGGCAGTAAACGGTCCCCATGGAGACCAGGCACTGGGCAGTGGAAGGCACAGAGGCAAGGCCTCAGAGCTGGGAAGGAAAGCTGAGAGTCCTGACCCTCCCAGCGGGCAACTCCTTACAAAGGCCAGGTGGTGGCGGTGAGCTAACCGAGAGTCGAAGAAAAGCCTCTCCAGGTATGGAGAAACACTTAGGACGGCAGGGTGGGTGGAATAGGGGGGCCTGCAAACCACAGCCGGCATGCTCCACCACATGGGTGATGTCATTTTTGCATACCAGCATTGCCCCAAAGTTTGCACAGGCAGCCTCCTTCACCTTTGCTTCCTTCTTTCATATGCAGAAAGAGGTCTTGAGGAAGAAAAACCAGGAAGCTCTTGATGAAGGGAAGAAACTGGAGCAAGAGATAAATGTATGTGATTACTAGGTCTCACTGGTTACCCCCCTGCCCCCCCCCCCCCCCAATCCTTCAGTTACCCAGAGGGAGATGTTTTGAGGGGAGAGCAGCAGTGGTCAGATTCCAGCTGCAAACTTTCGTCATTAGGTGAGTACAAGAAGAAAAGACTGGATCCTGTGGAAGTCCCTATGTAGGGGGAAGGGGAGCACAGTGCTTGTTGGAGGCAGTAGTCAGATGTTCAGCATCTGGCTTGTAACATGAGAAGTCAGCCTGAGTGTGTGTGTGGGGGGGGGGGGGGGAGTCCCTCCAGGACAGAGTGCACCAGGAGGGGTTTTTTTTTTCCCAAAGCAGAGAAAACTGGTGAGCGAGAACACAACGGCTGCCTTGCTTACTGTTCCTTGGATGGGACCAAAGGTGTAGTAGTCCCTGGCAGGGCTGGGGGTGCCTGGAGGCCTGTTGGCAACCACACTGGGGCTGGCACTGCAGGTACACAGTAGGCCAGCTGCCACATAAGACCACTCCGGGAACGGATAGAACAAGGAGGTGGGGCTATTGTCCACCTGGATGCAGGTACAAAAGTACAGTACACAGTAATAAGTTACAAAGAATAGCAAAACCTCAACACAACTGTATGCTGTGTTGCCCACAAGATTATTCACAAAGGAGACTTCATTTAAAGTGAAAAGCATCTATTGCATGAAGTAAATATGTCCATGCAATCCATCATAGGAAAACGCAGAAGCCAAAGAATTAATATACAGTTAATATACAGAAAGTCCAACACTTTTCCTAGGTAATTTTTCCAGTGTTTCAGACCTCTGGTCCTTCCTTAGGAACAAAGAACTGTAAAAAGTACAAAATGCAATAATGTAACAAACACTTATTTAAACAATATTACATATAGAGTAATCACAATATTACAAAAAAAGCCCTTTACGATATTGTCACCATTACATTGAGTGAGTATATGTTATACTGGTTTTGCAGTCCATATATTGTCCTGATTCCAAATTTTAAGGAGAAATTCTTTTTTACAGAATAATAGAAAAGCATTACCATATAAGAAGCTGGAATGAGACTCTCAGCAGTTGGTAAGATCCAGTGTGACTCTAGTTTTGAGACTATATGTAAAAGTGACAATAGTGTAATGGTGATAATAATGTAAAGGGTTTTTTTTTGGTAATATTGTGATTACTCTCATTCCCCCCCATATTGTTTCCTCTTTCCCCTTCCTGAAAGCCCCCATAGCTTCTCCCCTTTTTCCTGCTTCTTTCTCCCCTTCCCACCCAACAGCCAACCTACATTTATCTGCACCCCCATCTTCAGCTATATTTATTACTTACTTAATTTATACCCCAGGTTTCTCCACAGTGAGGAGCAAAGCACGCTGACATCGTTCTACTCCTTTTCATTCTCTCAACAATACTGTGAGGTAGATGAGGCTGAGAGCACGTGGCAGGCACATTACCTAGTGACCTTCCATGGCAGACTGGTGGTTTAAACCCCCGTCTCCCAGACCCTGCTCTGAAGCTCTTATTGCCGGGGCGTTTTTTTTCTGGGGGAACATGCCAGAACAGAGTTCCAGGACATCTTCAACAAAACTATTTTTAAAATGTTTAACAGTTCATGAGTTTTCAGTATGCAGATTGAAAACTTCATTTCCCTCTTGAGAGTTCTGGCACTTCTTTTTCAAAAAAAACAGGCCCTGCTTAGTGCTATACCACGCTGGCTTTCCTAGGGTGGCTGCAGTTGAACAGTGGCAAGCAGCCAGACCTAGATGAGTGATGTAGGTCATTCAGTGGCTGCTGCCGGGCCTGGCTGGGCTAGGTCCTCCCTCAGAGGCCAAAACAACCCTGGAAAGGCCCTGCCCCTTCCTGTGCCTTTGACTGACAAAAACCAAGCCTAGAATCCTGTGGTTGCCTAGCAACTGCAACTGAGAGCTTCTATTTTTTAAAGCAACAGATCGTCCTTTTATCATTTTGGGTTTTTTTTAAAAAAACACCCCCCCCCCATTTATTTATTTATTTTGGTTTCAGATTTTTCTGCAAACCTGGGGCATTTTTCAGATATGTAGAAAGATCTTTCTTGTCCGTTCACAGCTCTAATCAATGGATTTAAGTATTCTCAGATTTAGCTGACTTGGCTGTTAGTATATGGATTGCATAAAAAAGTATTTCCTTTTGTCTTACCTGAATCTGTTGCCTGTCAAAATCATTGGGTGCTCCCAATTTCTAGCATTATGGTAGAGGGAGAAAAAATTTCTCTGTATCCACTTTCTCCACAACATGAGTAATTTCCATAAGCCTCTGCCCTGGCCTCCCCTTAGTTGTCTTTCTGTCTAAACAGGAGAGTCCCAGACTCTTCCGCTTTCTTCACAGAAAAGGTGCTCCTACTCCTTAACCCTCTTGGTTGTCCTCCTTTGTACTTTTTCCAGCTCCACAATATCTTTCTTTTGAGGAATGAGGTACAGTATTCCAAATGAGACCATCCCATTGATCTATCCAAGGACACTATTATACTGGCATTTTTAATCCCAGTCCCAAGTCATGGAGCAACAGGCATGCCATAATGGCATTTCATGCATGGGCAAGAACAGAGCAAACTCCTGGCGTTTATTTCCTCTCTCAGGAAGCAGCTTTGGCTGCTCAGCTCCGTATTGCAGAGTCCCAAAGAGAGCAGGAGGCTCTGTCAGAGACTGTACAGCAGCTGCGGAAGACTGTGCTGGAGCTCCAGGCCCAGAAAGCAGAGCTGGAATCACAGTTGGAGCTGCTACACTTGCGGAGACAGTGTCTGCAAGAACAGATCAGGTACGCCTACTGGCAGTATTCGGCTATGCTGAGTTTGACTTATCTCCTGCGTTCCCCCCGCCACAGACCTGCTGGTGCCTGGCTTATATCATCATCATCATCACCGTCACCATCCGTGAGCCCTTCTCTGAGTTTTCCTCTGCCCTTTCTCAGTGAGCGTATACGGGGAGCAGGAAGCTTGAGGAGGCGGAGAGGCTGCTTTTTGGCCTGGCTGGGCTGGGCTGATGATGACAGCCTCTCCCACCTCTTGAATGTTGAGGGAAGATCTGCTTGTGGCCTCTGCGATGCTGCTGAGGCTGCTCAGTTGGTCTTCTCGTGCCGTGGATGGTGCTTCAGCTCTTGTCTGGTTCATTGGCAGTGAGCTGGAGGCTGCAAGCAAGAGCAAGCAAGAGCTGCTGAAGACACTGGAAATGCAAAGCAGCGAGGCATCTCCAAGGAAAATGGACGAAGCCCTCCAAGTGGAAGACCTGAGAGAGAGCGATCCAGCGGTTAGTAAAACCCAGGTGCTGGAGTGTTGACAGAGGGTGGGCCCGGCCAACCGCTTTGAGTCCCAGACCTTATCCCCTTGTTTCAAGTGGGGTTAGTATTCAAGGAATGATGCAAACTGGTTAGGTCCTGTGAGTCTTTCTGATTAAGGATTCTTTTCTTCCCCCAGAGGAAGGGGTCTTTCTTTCTGGAGCTCCTCTCCTTGTTTAGTGAAGGGAGTTAAGGGAGTTGTAGTACCTAAGGAGTCATCATTGTGATCTCTGTGCAGACATACAGGTACTAAGCTTGCCAGAGGGAATATTCTAGAGCCCTTTAAATAGGTGTGAAGTGCTCCTCCTCCATGCCATCTTTCCCCACCCTTTTGACAGACATGTGGGGGGAGGGAGCGCTCCCTCTTTATCTGTTCTTTATCTGACATTCCGGAGAGACACTCCTTGTCTTTGGTGAACTCTTTTGCTCCTGCCTTTGGTGTGAGTCAGTTATCCTCCTCTCAGAAACTGAAAAAAGAATAAGACAGGATGGAGGACATAATAATAATAATAATAGTATATTTAAATAATACTGGGACAAGACTCGTGGCAAACGCCAGCCGTAGAGCAGAAGGCATTATTCAAAAAGTGTGGGTGGGCCATGGAGCCAGAGGCCTTCAATCGGGCAATCATGCACTTCGTTCCCTGTCTTTGAGCAAAGGATATGCCCAGCTTGCTGTCCATTCATTCACTATGGTGGCTTGCCATGGTAGAGCTTTAGGGCAGCGTTTGGGGTGAAGGCACTTTCAGCACAGACTCCTCTCTAAGTCCTCGGCCTCACTTAGAGGTAGGTGAGATCAGCTGGAGGGCCAGCAGTTTTGAAGTCAGGGCCAGCAGGTCCGACTTCATCACCCTCAGTTTTGTCTGACCCTGCTGATTGTGCTAGGAGGTTGGAGTTTCCAGCAAAGAAAGGTGAAATAAAAAACTCAGCATAAGGAACCCAGCCCTCCAGAACCAGGTAGCCCTAAGCATAATTATGGCCATCCCAGCGCCCCTTCTCGAATTCTAGCAAGGAGAGGGGATCTGTGGATCCAGGTCCTGTGTTGGTTCCAAGCTCTCCTTCACCGCCTCTGCGCTCACCTTCTGCTGCCAGGTTGCCCATTTTTGTTTCAGAGGGTGAACTGCTAGAAACAAATGTGACTGTTCCGATGGAATCTTCTACCAATCTGGGCCCTTCCCACTCCAGCTCAGGACAGGCATTCCATATATCATAGCCTTTTGCCAGCTATCAGCAGTTGGCATTTTACTTGGGTGTGTGTGTGTGCAGAGTCAGTTACAGACTCACCACCCGGTCTGCACCATTACAGCTGGCCTCACCCTTCATATGGCCTTTGGATGAAAGGAGCTTTCCCTGCTCCATACAGTTGGGGGCCCCTTGATTTGCACAGGAACCCGAGTGCATCAGGCTATGGACTGGAGCATTTCCCACTGGCTTCTACTTTTAAAGCTCCTTCTGCTCCTGCAGATCCAGCCTTGTAGGAGAAGGGCATGGGACTTGGGCCTGATCCTGTCACCCTCTCAGATTCAAACTCCAAGGCTGTGTCAGAACTTTCGCCTGTTGACCAATAGTTGTCCCAAAGCAATGACTACTGGTTTTACAGTGAACAATTTATTGGAATTGCCAAATCTCTGGACATTGAGTTCACTGGGGCAGCCCTTCAGTCCAAGGATCCTGTTGTTAGGGTCATGCATTTGGGTACGTCTGGTCCCATTACATTCCCAGGGATGGTCAGGTTTCTGGAGGTTACCTTGGAACTGTGGTTGAAGTTGGCATCCATTCTGGCATCTCAGAAAAAAATTGAGCTTGCTGGAGTGCCCGGAGTTGAGAAGCAGCATCTTAACACAGAGCACACCTGGCCAATTTTGTCTGCAAAGGTAGTAACAAATGGATCACGGTGGGCTGTCATGTGGTCAGAGTCCAGTTCCATGAGGCTGTGATGTAGAAGCCCCTGGACCACATGTAACAGTTCAGCTGGGTGATTTCATGCAGACATGAAGGTGGCAGAGAAATACAGCCTTTTTGCTGTCATTGTCACCATGGAATAGGCTCTAATACGGGCTTTGCGCCATGTTCAGCCAGTATCGCTCTGGCTTTTCCACCAGCTGCTTCCCCATGCTATTGCCATCAGTTCCTCAGTGAACCACGGAGTCTGCGTGACTTTTCCTGGGGAGAGAGGGTGTTTGGGGCAAATGTGTCGACAGCTCAGGCCATCTCTCTATTGCAGAGAGGGGTCAGGGCCTCAACAGAATCAGCAGCAGCCAAGATGGAAAAGTCCCTAGGTGCCGATAGGAAACCACTGGGATCCATCAGGCACATGGGGCAGACCAGCTTAATGGGTCCATCGTGCCTGCAAAGGAAAGAGGAAGCAGTAAGTCTAAACTCTTATAAGGTAATGATCTGTCCGTGGCGTTTTATTTATCGTATGGCAGAGTTACACACAAGAAGTATATAATAATCTAAAATATGTAACCTAGTTGAAGCAACGGGTATGCAGACTGCTTGGGCAACCCTCCAAATACGGATATCTAGATTTTCAGTCGACTCAGTCACCGCTGGGTAGAGCTCCGTCACATCTCCCTGGAAAGCATGACAGTCACATTCCTGTGACAGATGGAAAATAGCTTGGTGGGCTGTGCCACAATCGCATTCAGGTCCTGGTATTTTGCTCCATTTGAACAACAGATCTGTACAACTGGCAACAGGAGATCTTACGATTGTCTGGCTGCCAGAAGTTCTAGCTCTTTAGTTCTATCCAGGGTGTGCCAAGAGGAGGCGAGCTAGAATTGCACCCCCATTTTTTGTCCATGGCGAAAGAGTAAGCTTTAACTCCCTCACCTCCAGATCATCTTCCCCATCAGTATAATACACCAGATCTGTTGTGGAGCCTGTAATTACTTGGGACAGGCCTGTGGTTGTCATGGAGGCCAGGAAGTCCTGAGCCACTCCTGACAGCTTGGCCTCAGCTTGGGTGTTAAAGTCACCCAGAACCACCAGGCTCAGGGTCTTCACCAGCATGCCCAAGACCAGCCCAGCTAGCTCAGGAAGAGAGAGACGGTTGGGCAGTGGGGTGGGTGGTACACCAGCAGAATCCCCATGCTGTCCTGGTCACCCACCCTCAGGGATGTACACTCAAAACCAGCAGACCGTTGGAGGAGTCACCTCAGTAGATGGATGGAATCAGGACAGACCAGGACAACTCTCTCTCCCTCTCCCCCTGGCCTAGGTGGTTGCTATACAGAGAAACCTGGACAGCACAGCTGGGTCAGATGTACACCCCCAGCCTCATCCAACCAGGCCGCCTTACTATGTGCCAGATCAGCCTGTCTGTCCGGATTCACCTGTGTTGACCTCAGTAATGCCTACTTTCTCATCTCTACCCACAACCTCAATAATATTTTCATTTTACTGTGGGAGATTCCCTTCAGCCTCCCCACCGCTCTGAGGGTTTTCACTAAGTGCATGGCTGTAGCTGGCTGCATATTCTTTGCATTGAAGGACTTACCATCTTTCCTCATCGCAATGGTTGGCTCCCAATAGACCCTCTTGTCTCTTGTTCTTCCATTTCTGGGACTTTGTGTGAATGCAGAAGTTGCATCCCAGTGCTACTAGAACTCTCCAGTTTATTAGCGCCATGCGTGACTCATACATTGGGAGGACGTGTACCTTCCATGGGACTAGTGCACAGCTCTTATGAGTATGGCACCAGCTGTCATTCATCACCCTAGACAATCCACCCTCAGCAAGTCCCCTGACTTACAGCAGCCACCACCTCAGCCATGTGCTTTGCAGGGGAAGAGGACATTCAGAGGTGGATGCTGTGTTGGCCGGGTACCGTGGCACACCAGTGGACCATCAGGGACAGTTACTTGAATCCTATGTTTCAGCAATGGGAATGGATACCCCAAATCGGACATCTGCTGCATGCTGCAACACCAGGTGTCATCATTTCTGCTCCAGGGAGGATGCAGATACCTTCCTACCTGATCAGGATGTCTATTCTAACTACAAAGGTTTGTCAGCTGTCCTGAAGCTGTTATATAAACCTGCCTATGGTGCCAAATCTCCTGTCACAGCATCATGGCAGGATCAGCTGACCTGTGTTCCCAGAGGCCAGAAGCCATCTACAAGGAACCCCTATAAGTGGAAGTACTTCATTACCTTTGCTTTCAGCATGGGTGAGATTCATCTACCTGCCCACTGACTGCTGTTCTACAATACCTGCTGTTTCTGCTTTCACAGATTGGTAACCCATCTCTGACATCTTTCTGCCAAACTGTCACCTAACAGGCACAGGCAGGCAAGCCAGACACATTCAGGTGCTCACACAAAGCCCAGAGTTCAGTCCCAGAAGTCCACAAGCCAGAGAGCCATTACCAGAAGCGGTGAAGCAAAGAGTGTAGTTAGGAGGTCCAAGATTCATCCACAAGCCAGAGAGTCACAGTCAAAGTCCCAAGCCAGTCCAAGGTCGAACAAAGAAAGCAGGGTCAGGAGTTGTGGTTGCAGAGTCCAGAATGACTTCTTCATAGAATCATAGAATTACAGAGTTAGAAGGAGCCATACAGGCCATCTAGTCCAACCCCCGGCTCAATGCAGCATCAGCCTAGAGATCAGCCTAGAGCATCCCTGACAACAAGGGTTTGTCCAGCCGCTGCTTAAAGACTGCCAGGGAGGGGGAGCTCACCACTTCCCTGGGTAGCTGATTCCACTGTGGCACAACTCTTCCTGTTAAAAAGTTTTTTGTAAGATCCAGCCGATCTTCAACATGGTCTCTGTGCTTCACACCTATGGGTTTACTGTGCCTGCGCGGAAATCCATCGGTATTGTAGAAGGCTCTAATGGATTTTCATGCCTAGGGCCTCCAGGCTTGCGCAGAGCCCCCAGCGCGCATTCCCAGAGGAGCAGGGCACGGACATCCCACCAGTTCTCTTCTGACCACCGCACTGCTAACAACTCTGTCAGTTAGTTGAGTACTTTGTGGAAAGCTCTCCTTCTTGGTCACTTTCATTCCTTTTCATCTCTATATCTTCTCTTATTTTCTTTCTTTCTATCTAAAAAAAACTTAAAAAAAACTTCTATCCTTTCCTTGGGCAAGGTTTTTTTTTGCCTTTTGCCTTCGGCCCCCCCCCTCCCCTCTTTGCTGTCTCCCTTTTTCTTTGCCAAAACTGTATGGCTAAGAAGTGGGGGTGTTTCAAGCGTTGCTCTGCTTGTGGCAGCAAACTTGCCGCCCCTGACGGCCACTCCCTTTGCATCTTCTGCTTGGGTGAGAGCCACCGAACTGACTTTTGTTTGCCCTGCGTGAAATTCAGTAACCAAACACACAAAAACAGGGCGGCTCGTCTTAAGGTGGCCTTATTGGGGTCAGCGCTGCTCCCTGCATCAACCTCAGTTATGCCGATGGACTCTGCACATCCTCTGAAGCCGTCTGTGTCGATGGACGACCCTGCAAGGCCATCGACATCGAGGCCCACCTCCAACATTGTCTGTACGGCGTCGAAGCCCTCTGTACGGCTTCGACCCCTCTAAAAAAGAAAAAGAGGGACATATCAGACAAACGCCACAAAGAGTCAACTACCACCTCGGGTAAGCCTCCTAAGAAGAGCTCGGCCCCTGCCCTGATGGCCCCTCCATTGCCTACCACCTCTGCCATACCTCCGAACACCGAGGCTGTGGCTGTGAGTGTCCCACCCCTGACTATGGAGCTGCCCACAATACACCTCCTCGACTCACCGATTAAGCAACTGGATCCGCCCATGCCGGACCACATTCTAGAGGCACAGGAGCTTTCTGAGCTAGACCGGGTACAACTCTATGCCCGCTCCTCTTGACGTGAGAGATCTCTCTCAAAATCTTCATTCTCCGACCAATCCATTTCTCCAATCGATGCCGCTCTCCACCATCCGCGAAGTCGACCGATTGATACTGATGCTCCCTCAGCCTATCCTATGGACAGAGGCCATCGCCAGGACTACCGAGATTGCTCTCCTTGTCATGGGTCACCTCGACATCGATCCCCTCATCATGGGTCGCCTCGATGTCGCTCACCGATCTCCTCGCAATGGGGCTACCCGCCTCACCCAATGATGCCCTGGGACCAGCAGCAGTTCCACTACCCATACGGGGCCTATCCGTTGTCCTTGTTGATGCCATGGCTTACGCCAGCAACCCACATCAAGTGGGGCCACTACTCCCACCGCGCTCGATCACTGAGGCCATTCTGTCCACCTCCTTCAGCCTTGCTATCGAGACCCCAAGATGCTCCGACCGGAGAAATGCTGCATCATTCTCCTCCGCCTCCAATGCCAATTGCCACTGTGCCCAGCCACGCACCAGCGCTGGCTCAACATCGAAGGGAGTCACTGTCGATGCCAAAACTTCCAACATCGACACCTCCACCACAGCAGAGCCACAGCTCCAACATCCCTTCACATCCTCCACCAACACCTCTGTCTTCCTTGTCGGAGAGGGAATCCCATGACGATCAGTCAGATACTCACAGCTCTCCGGACCACCCTTTCCCCAAGCCAGAAGTGGCCAATAACCTTCCCATCTCTCTGTCGGAGGACCTCACCTCTTAGGGTGATCTGATCAAACAAATGGCCCTTACTCTTGGGTTATCTGTCGTCCAACCGAAGCCTGTAATAACAGGGCCCTCCCTGTCATTGCCGTCACCCAATGAATCTAATCCCAGCCCCTCTCCATCACGCTCACCATTCAACATCTATTAGACTTTATGGCAGCTACGACGGTGGTTCTAACCTTTGCGAAGCTAAAGATGCACCCCCTGCAGTTGTGGTTCATCCACTCCTTCCGCCCACAATCCCAACCGCAATCACTCCGTCTCTCACCTCCCCTGGAGGTAAGAGACTCTCTGCTGTGGTGGACTCAAAAATCAAACCTCCTCCAGGGGGCTCCATTTCATCTCCTCGTACCACGGCTTACTCTGACCACCGATGCTTCCAGATGGGGATGGGTAGCACATCTCAACCATTTCAAAACGGGCACAAGATGGGACCCCAGACTCTTGTCCCATCACATCAACTATTTAGAACTTTTAGCAATCCTCTTCGCACCTTTCTAACTATGGTGAAGAGCCAATGTGTCGCGATTTTGATGGACAATACCACTGCAGTCAGCTATATAAACCAACAAGGGGGCACAGTGTCCCGCCACCTCTGCCGCTTAGCTATCTAGCTGTGGAACTGGTGCATGGACAACGGGATCTTCCTACAGGCCACACACATCCTCAACGTACAAGTGGACCTCCTGAGCAGAGGTCAGGCCCGATTCCACGACTGGGAACTCACCTGGACCTACCTATGACCGGTGTTCCATCGCTGGGGCTTCCCAGAGGTCGATGTATTTGCCACTCAAAACAACAAAAAGTGCCTGATGTTCTGCAGCCGGGGGGAGTCGACCCCCTCTCCTTAGGGGATGGTCTCCTCTACCCTTGGTCCCACAACTTCCTCTACATGTTTCTGCCCCTTCCTCTGCTGACTCGTGTGGTCCCACAAGGTCATCCAAGACAGGGTAAACTGTATATTGATATCTCCATGGTGGCTCAGACAACCCTGGTTCCCAATTCTACTCTCCCTAGCTAACGGGAGATTCCACCACTTTCCGCCACGGCCGGACCTCCTCAGTGTCTCCGACAACCCCCTTCTACACCACAACATTCCCTGCCTCAATCTCACGGTGTGGAGGCTCATTCCCTTGTGTTCTCCAACCGCGTAGTCAGTGTTATTCTGAACTCGCGCAAGGCCTCCATACATAGGTCTTACACTTACAAATGGACACGTTTCTGCTCCTCTCTCGCACACAACAATGTCTCACCGCCTTCTGTGGGCTTGCCTCAGATCTTCGATTTCCTTCTATCTTTGGTAGATGCTGGACTCTCACATTCCTCGTTAAGAGTATACCTGTCAGCCATCTCAGCATCCCACAGCAGGGTTGACAACTTCTCAATCTTTGTCACCCATTGTCTAAGCGTTTTCTAAGGGGTCTGCTACACCTGTATCCCCCCACCAAGGTCCCAGCCCAGTCATGAGACCTTCCCTTGGTATTGTGTGCGCTCACCAGGAAGCCTTTCAAACTACTGGTGACGTATGACCTCAAACTCATGGCATGGAAAACAGCCTTCTTAGTCGCCATCACATCGGCGAAAAGAGTGGGTGAGTGCCTTGCCTTCAGGCACAATCCTCCATTCCTCTGCTTCTTACCAATGTGGTTCGACTGGTACTGGGTATCTCCTTTCTCCCCAAGATCATTCCTGAGTTCCATCTACACTCAGAGGTTATTCTGCCAGGCTTTTATCCTGCTTACACATTGAAACAGGAGTGTCTTCTCCATACAGTAGATATCAAACGAGCTCTCCTGTTCTATCTTTCCCATACCAAGCCAACCAGATGAACCCCTCGGCTATTTGTCCCCTATGCGCCAAATAGACTGGGTACAGCTATCACTGCCCGATGGCTCTCCAGGTGGATTGTGGAATTCATCCATTTATCCTACCTCCTGGCCCAAACTCAGCTTCCAGGCCCTATCTGAGCCAACTCCACCAGGGCCGTGGCTACGTCCACGGCTTTCCTTAAAGGCGCCTCCATAATGGACATTTGCACAGTGGCAACCTGGGCGACTCATAACACCTTTATCAAGCATTATGCCCTTGACACTTGGGCCGCTAGACGCTCAGCAATGGGTCACCTCATTCTCTCGCCCACTTCTCAGTGACAGCCTTCCAACACCAGGTAGGCCACTGCTTGCTACTCTCCCATAGGTGTGAAGCACAGAGACCATGTCAAAGATAAACAGGTTGCCTACCTGTAACTGATGATCTTTGAGTGGTCATCTGTGCATTCACACCACCCGCCCATCCTTCTCCTCTGCTGCCAGGCTTCCTTTCCTCTTTAGTCTGGTTGCAGCAGTCAGAAGAGAACTGGCGGGATGTCCGCATCCTGCTCCTCTGGGCATGCACGCTGGGGGCTCCACGCAGGCCTGGAGGTGCTGGGTGCAAAAATCTCTTCGAGCTTTCTATAATACCGATGGATTTCCACGCAGGTGTGAATGCATAGATGACCACTTGAAGATCATCAGTTTATTTATTTATTTATTTATTCTTCACGTTTATATCCCGCCCTCCCCGCGAACGGGCTCAGGGCGGCTAACGGGCACATAGGCCAATAAATACATAGATACATTAAAACAGATAAAATCTGCTAAAACAATTCCAATAAATAAAATACATTACAACAGGCTTCCAATATAAAATGTTCAGTGTTCAGATGGCTACCCGGTGGGAGTCTGTGCCCCCTTGCCACTAAGCCCGGGCTACACAGGGCCAGCTACATCACAGGTAGCATATGTGATGGGTGATATCCCTGGTGGTATCCTGGTAGCGGCTCCTATTCGAAGGCTTGGCGGAAGAGCTCCGTCTTGCAGGCCCTGTGGAACTGCATTAAGTCCCGCAGGGCCCTGATCTCCTCTGGGAGCTCGTTCCACCAGACAGGAGCCGCCACCGAAAAAGCCCTGGCCCTAGTTCTGGCAAGTTTGACATCCCTGGGGCCTGAGACACAAAGTCGGTGGTATGACCCTGACCGAAGTGCCCGCTGGGGTATATACGGAGAGAGGCGGTCCCTTAGGTATGTTGGACCCTGGCCATATAGGGCTTTATAGGTGAGAACCAGCACCTTGAAGCGAACTCAGTATGCTATAGGCAACCAGTGCAGCACCACCAGCACAGGCCTGATATGGTCCCGCATTGTGAGACCCATCAATAACCTGGCCACGGCATTCTGCACCAGATGCAGCTTCCAAGTTAGCACCAAAGGCAGCCCCATGTAGAGAGCGTTACAGTAGTCCAACCTCAAGGTGACTGTCGCGTGGATCACTGTAGCCAGGTCATCCTGGTCGAGGTAGGGAACCAACTGCCACGCCAGCCGAAGATGGTAAAAGGCCAACTTGGCAGTGGCTGCTACCTGGGCCTCCATTGACAAGGAGGGATCCAGGAGCACTCCCAAACTCCTAACCCGCGACACAGGTACTAACAGCGCCCCGTTGAAGCTCGGGAGTGGGATCCCCCGCCCCAAACTGCAACAGCCCATGCACAGGACCTCCGTCTTCACCAGGTTCAATTTCAACCTGCTCATCCTGAGCCAATCAGCCACAGCATGCAGTGCCCAATCTAGGTCTTCTGGGCCGGAGTCCGACCGGCCGCCCAACATCAGATAGAACTGGGTGTCATCCGCGTACTGGTGACATCCGAGCCCAAACCTCCGGGCAATCTGGACAAGGGGGCGCATATAGATGTTGAATAACATTGGGGAGAGTACAGCCCCCTGAGGCACACCACAATCAAGTGGGTGTCTCGTGGACTGCTGCTCCCCTAGCACCACCCTTTGTCCCCGACCTTGGAGAAATGAGATGAGCCATTGAAGGGCCCATCCCCAAATCCCCCACGTTGGCAAGGCAGCGGGACAGCAGCTGGTGATCCACCATGTCGAACGCCGCCGACAGGTCGAGCAGCAGCATCACCGCCCCGCCACTCTGATCCAGGTGACGCTGGAGGTTGTCTGTTAGAGCAACCAAAGCCATCTCTGTCCCATATCCTGGGTGAAAGCCGGACTGAAAGGGGTCTAAGACCGAAGTGTCATCCAGATACCTCTGTAACTGTAACGCCACCACCCTCTCTATTAATCTGCCCAAATAGGGCAAATCGGACACCGGTCTATAGTTTGCCAATTCTGCCGGGTCCAGATGTGCCTTTTTTAAGAGGGGACGGACAGTCGCTTCCTTGAGAGCCCCCGGGAATTTCCCTTCAGAGAGGGAGGTATTAATAATTTCCCAGGCGGTACCTTGCAACCCCTTGCAAGCCAGGACAGGCACGGATCAAGGATGCATGTGGTTGGGCGCACAGTCAAGAGAAGTCTGTCAACTCCCTCTAGGTCAAGCAAGTCGAACCCATCTAACCCCGGAACCGAAGATGTGCAAGGGGCCTCGAGTTCACTCACTGTTTCAACTGTGGTAGGGAGGTCACAGTGGAGCAACAAGACTTTATCCGCAAAATAGCTCGCAAAAGCCTCACGGCCAATTTCCAATTCCCTAGAGTTTGGTCTGCCACTAGGCAGAGTTGTTAGAGACCGAATTGTTCTAAACAATTGGGCTGGGCGTGAGCTAGCGGATGCAATCTCGGCAGCATAGAATTCCCTCTTTGCTGCCTTGGTTGCCATTTCATAGGCTTTCATAAATGTCCTATAAGATGTTCTAGACAACTCATCGCGAGCATGCTGCCACCGTCTCTCTAGCTGTCTTAGCTCTCACTTCAACTGGCGCAACTCCTGGGAATACCAGGGTGCCAGCCTATTGCGGGAGCAAAGAGGGCGCCTGGGAGCGATCTCGTTGATGGCTGTGGCGAGCCGGCTATGCCAGTCTTCAACCAGCTCATCCAACGAGCCACCAGGGGGCATCAGTTCCCGCAGAGCCATCTGGAACCGCACCGGGTCCATTTGGCTCCGCGGGCGAGCCAAAATAGGCTCACCACCTAGGGGCCAGGGAGGGAAGTTCAGATGGGCCCCCAGGGCGTAGTGGTCTGACCATGGCACAGCTGAAGCAGTGATTCAGTCCACTATTACCCCCGCGGCAAAGACCAAATCGAGCGTGTGCCCAGCTCGGTGTGTAGGGGCCGAGATGTACTGAGAGAGTCCCAGTGCTGCCATGGATGACACCAGATCCACCCCCCGGCTGGAAGCTGCATCATCGGCATGGACATTGAAGTCACCCAAAACCACAAGGTTAGGGTGCTCCAGCGCCCAGCCTGATACAGCCTCCACCAGGGATGACAGGCTGCTGGCTGGTGCATTAGGCGGTTGGTACACCAGCCACACAGCCAAACTCTCTTCCGCCTCCCACAACAGGCCGACACATTCTATGCCCGTGATCTCTACTGACGGGAGCGCCCTGAAGGAGTAAGCCTCCCGTATAAACATCGCCACCCCACCCCCTCGTCCTCTTGTCTGTGATTGGTGCAGGACCGCAAATCCTGAGGGGGGTATTTGGGAAAGAGCTACAGTCTCCCCCTCCTGCACCCAGGTTTCGGTCACGCACTCCAGGTCTATCAGGAAATCCTGGAGTACCGCGGCCTTGTTGTTTATTGACCTGGCATTGCACAACACCAGTGATGGAGAGGGGTTACTCCTAGCCCTGCTGCAGACAACCGTCGGGATGAGTCGCAGGCTGGAAGGGCATTGAGCTTTCCTGTTTCTCAATGCCCTTCCCTCTTTTCCTTGCCTGGACCCACCGCTCTTTCTCCTCCCCAGGAGCACTGGGATTTGCGACCCAAACATTGCCAAAGATCTTTTGCACAATAGCCTCAGATCTATGGTGGCCACATACAGGCTCCCCCTCCTAATCTATTAGAAAAAGTCCAATAAACCTAATTCAGGCCAAATTACAAGCACTCCCCACCTCAACCTCTCTCCCGCGATCCCCCTCGCATGGCTAATATATCTTATTCCCTAACTAACTAAATTATGGGGTGAAGCCTAACAAAGGACTAAAACTAACTACCTAACACTAAAACTAACCAAACTACCCTACCATTCACCACTAATCTTCTACTACCCTGATTAACCCCACATTTGTTCTCCAGAACGGGTAAAATCACAGTGGATGCTCTTAAGTGTTCCGCGGCACCCCCCGGTGCCAGGCTGCTGGTCTCTAGTTCTAATCCAACTGGGTGCATCTTTGGCCTGGTACCAGTCAAATAGCCTAACTGCCGACACCCGCGCTCCAATGCGCACCGACAGCCAGCGCTCTGATGTTCTCAAAAGTCCAAAAATCCCAGTGGAACCAGGGGCAGAGGCATTTCAAACTTGGCCTCCCAGTGGCTCCAAAGTCACCGCTGCTCCTGAGCCCGGAGTTGGAGACCTGAACACTCACCCCGTGTCAGCCTCCATGCTCCGTTGACAACCACCAGCCAACTAAACCTGGGAGCGAGAGATGGAGCAAGAGCCACCCATGAAGAGCCCGGCATCAGCACAGAGGTCAAAAGCCAAAGAAAGCGGCCGGGAGCAGCCAGCACGCTGGGAGCCGGAGAAAGCAGAAAGAACTGCTGAGAACGTCAAGAAGGCGTCAAAAAGGCCGAAGGCGGACAGGGAAGTCGGCAGAAGTCGGAGATCCACGAAGACTCGCGAAGAACAAGGGAAGCCAAAGCCCCCAAGGAGCCAAAGAGCCTCCGGAGACCAAAAAGAAGGCGGGGACACGCCGGCTGGCCCCTAAAAGCCATCGCCCAACAAAAGTCGCCACCCACAGTCACCGATGGCCGACAGCCCGGGAATCAACAAGCTCCCTGGCACCAACAAGTGGCCGGCGAGCCAGGCTCCGCGCCGACTTCACCGGGCCTAGACCACACCCTCCATCTGAACAAACCGCTAGGGAGGGCTGTCGCTGCCGCCACCGCTGCCGCCACTTCCCTCGGCCAACACCGCTGGCCAAGTCTGTCGGGCTGTTGCCAGTCGGATGGGACCGCACCGAGCCAGAAGCTGGTCCTCACAGTCCTCCCCCATCCGAGAACAGCATGGGGTCCAAACCAGGGTAGGTTCCTCAATTTAGGCAGCAAATTTAGATATTATTTTTTTATTTCTTGGCGGAGCTCAGTCTTAGAGCAAAACGCCGGTCGCCATCTTGGAAGCATGTTGTGGCAGGCAACCTGTTTGTACCTCCCTTCCCTTAATTTAAACCCATTATTGCGAGTCCTATCCTCTGCTGCCAACAGGAATAGCTCCCTGCCCTCCTCTAAGTGACAGCCCTTCCCGTACCTCAAGAGAGCCATCCTGTCCCCCCTCAACTTCCTCTTCTCCAGACTGAATATTCCCAAGTCCCTCAGCCTTTCCTCATAGGGCTTCTTGGTCTCCAGGCCCCCAGTCATCCCCGCCACGCTCCTCTGCACCCACTCCATTTCGTCCACATCCTTTTTGAAATGAAGCCTCCAGAACTGCACACAATACTCCAGGTGCCGCCTAACCAATGCAGCATACAGCAGGACTATGACATCTTGTTATTTGGATGTTATGCCTCTGTTGATACACCGCAAGTTTGCATTAGCTGTTTTTTATTGCTGCATCACACTGGCTGCTCATATTTAACTTTCGGTCCACCTGTACCCCAAGATCTTATTCACCCAGATTGCTAACCAGAAGTGTATCCCTCATCCAGTATGCGTGTTCCTCATTTTTGTTACCCAGATGTAGAACTCAGCACTTTTCCTTGTTAAACTGCATCTTGTTCACATCCGCCTACTTCTCCAGTGTGTTCAGATCTCATTAAATTCTCTCTCTCCTGGTGTGTTTGCCGCTCCTTCCAATTTGGTGTCATCTGCACACCCTCATCCAGAGCATTTATAAAAGTATTGAAAAGTACCCAGCCCAGAACCAAGCCCTGTGGCACCCCACTGGACACCTCCCTTCATTCAGATGAAATGCCATTGACAACTACTCTCTGAGCATGGTTTTCCAACCGGTTCCCTGTCCACCTAACTATCCTAGAGTCCAGTCCACATTCCTCTTAGTTTACCCATCAGAACATCATGGGGAACCCTATCAAAAGCGTTACTAAAATCCAGGTCATCAACAGCATTCCACTGTTGCTTCTACAACATGCCAGCTCCCAGCCCTGGGTTTTATAGGCACTTCCTAACAAGCCCTTCTTAGCAGCCAGCTGTTTGGGAGTCCTGCTGCAAGTACTCCAGGCTGTCATCAGCAAGCAGCTGGCAATGGGCCAGGAGACATGCACTCTGCCTCCATGCTTGCAGCTCTCTTCTAAGCTTCTGTCTCTGGCACTTGAAGGGTGGAGGTGAGCCTGGTAGACTGGTCTTAATCACTAGAGTCTCTGTTGCATCAGAGCTAGGCAGTGGCTCTGGATCAGCTGTTGGTGGTGAGTCTTGGTCAGCCTGCAGCTCATCAGCCTGTTTGCTGGCTTCTGCTGACTCAGAGCCAGCTATGCATGGCTCCCCTTCTCCTGAGGAGTCTTTCTCATGCTGAGCTCAGGCTGACCCATGACACAAAGACAGCGGTGGGGTTCCACCTCCAGTCAAAATGTGATCTTCACCACCTTCTATCCTTCACCTTCATCAGATGTTGAAAGAGCCCTTCATTCCCTAGATATTGAGAAGGCTCTCTTTCCTTTTATGTTGACAGAACTGTTTTCTGTCAGTACCCGAGTCTTTGCCTTTCTGTACTGACCCTAAAAATGGACAGCCTGTGTCAGTAGGTGGCTCATATACCATTCTCACAAAAGATAAGGGCTCATTCCACGAGAGCAATAACTACGTCTTCTGCCTGGGGCCAAAGGATCCCTTTTCCTGAGGTCTTCAAGCAGCCACCTGGGTCCAGCTTTCCATCTTGGCGGGGTGACATATGCAGCTGTAGACACCAGGGGGAGTAGAGGCATCATTTGGCTAAGCTGTCCTCAACTCCCCGCTTTCCTGAAGCACCTGTGCTCTGTGTCCATCAGCCTGTTGAACAGTGAGCTAAGTAAACACGCTTGCCTGTACCTTGTCATTAGGATGATCTCCTGTGCATGCACTCACACAACCCTCCAGCGTTGCCTGCAACTGGTGCCTTGAGCTTGGTCCCCTTAACTGAGCAGGAAGACATGATTCCTTTGGGCGTGTGTTCCTGAGGGGAAGCTTTTAGCACAAAAAGCTAGCTCTATAAGTCTCCAAATCATAGCTCTGTACAGGTGCAAAGCCCGTCCATGTCAATGCAAAGAAGACTAGTTGAAGAACAATTTGCGTTGTTTCTCTGAGAGCTGCTGCCAGTCAGAGCAGACAATATTGGGTTGTAAAACCAGCTTCCTATAGGTGGCGAGAAAACTGCCTCGTGGTAGGGGTGTCCTAGGCAAGCCATCTAACTTAAAACCTCCAGTGTTGTAGCGGTCGTGGGGTGGAATCCAGGCTTCCATGCGTAATCATTAACTAAGTTTTAAAATTCTTAACTCTCAAGCCCTTCTCCAGAGAGATGGAATCGGAAACTAACCAGAGCCATGAAGAAAGCAGTCTCATTCTGGATCAGTAAGTGTCTTCAATGCTCTTGGAACAGCCACGTTCTCTAGATGGGGCCCAGTTCGAAGACTTGGTGGGCAAGACCATAGAGCTTGGTTGCTTTTTGCCCCGGGGTATCTTCATAATGGGAAGGGTTCAATGAGACGCTGTGTGCCCCCATTCCACTTGCTGTTCTGCATCCCATGGTCTGCACTGCCTGAGTCACTTAACTGCAGGTGTTGGGACACAGCTTGCTTGGGGTGTGGCATGGGGAGGGGCCATGGCTCTGTGGCAGAGCATCTGCTTTCCATGCCAAAGGTCCCAGGTTCAATCCCTGGCAGCTTCTCCAGTGAAAAGGATCAGGTCATAGGTGGTGTGAAAGAGCTCTCAGAGGAGAACTTGGTTGACCAATAAATAGTCTGACTGCGTATAAGGCAGCTTCGTGTATTCATAGTTTTAATTCTCTCCCTGCAGGGTTCGTCATTACATTTCTGCTGAAGGAGCTTCCATAAAGAATACCAAGGAATTCTTGGTGCACCAGACCCACTCCAAGAGGAGAAGGCAAAGCACCCTGAGAACCGTTAAACAGCACTGGAGCCATGACCTGCGAAGGGCACAAGAAGCCATTAAAGACCCAGACCAGTCCCAGGTTTGGGAGGGAGTGTACAGGAACCTGGAGGAGGTATTTACTTCGTTTGTACCCCGCCCTTCTCCCCAATGAGGACTAAGAGGAGTTTACATTGTCCTTATATCTTCACCACAATCCTGTGAGGTAGGTTAGGCTGCGAGAGTGTGAGTGGCTCAAGGTCACCCAGCAGGCTTCCATGGCATGAGTGGGGATTCGAACCTCGTCCTCAGTGGGTTTGCATGGTCAGAAGGTAGCACTGTGGGAGAACTAACTGGTGCCCTCTCCAGCTGGTCAGGAGCCTCCAGGCTGCCCAAGGACCATGACTGTCTCCAGAGCTTGGTGGTATCCTCCCTCCAGTCCAGGGTGGGTGACCTTGGTGAATGGTTATCTTGAGATGCGGAATTCCTCATCCCTACTGGGGGGCTGGGCCCCGTCTTGTAACCTCCTTGGTTGGTCGCAAAGCTTTGAAACAAACAGCAACAAAAAACCCTGACGGGATTCAGGTCCTCCTACTTGGAACAGTACAAACTCTGGCCTCATGGGACTAGGCATCTGGGACTCTAATTTGGCACAGCGAATGGAACCTGAGTTTCTGTACCGTTCTTTTGTGAAAACTCCAAAAAGGGGGAAATAGTTTTCTATATATTTTTTTTTTACTTCACAGAAGATTTATATATAAAGTCATAATATTATACAATGTAAATAATAAGTTAGTTCAGGTACAAATAAAAACTGCAATCTTGCAAGGTCAGTTAACACATTGTATAAATACAAAGGGGAGAAATGTTTCTGTGACCTCATGACCACTGTCCCTTAACTTAAGAGTTTCTCCGTAGCGTGTATTAACTCTTTCTGTTCTAAGTTAGCAACTTTTCAGTATCGTCTGTACTTTTGATAAGCTTCAAGTCACTAGTATATACAGATTTTCAACCTTGTCCAGCGAGAAGGAGAAAATGCTCTGTTGATGTTCTACTCGGTATACATAGTTGTCATGCAAACCTGGACAGGTTTTGTAGTTGTGCCTGGGATGGTCAGTTCTCTCTTATGGGACTCAGGACAGATGCTGGACTACTAGCAACAGCAAAGAGCAAAGCATGTTGCTCCAACTTTTGCAGGGTTGAAGCTCTGCAATGAATAAACGAGCTCTTTGCTTTCAGTGAGGTCTGAACTGCTCTGAGCCTAGAAATATAGGAGGGAACACAAAGAGGAATTTCACACAGCCAATATGTTCTGTTTCAAGAACTCTTCAGTAACGGTTTCTGTCAGGCATTTCACACAGAACCATATTAGTACCGGTTCCCTAATGGAAATATTGGCAGAAACGTGCCTCTCCCATTGGGGAAGCGTTCCCAAGCCGGTTTACCTTGAAACCTCCTCCCAAGCGTTCTTCAGTTCTTGTACCAGTCCTGAAGCGCTACGGGGTGCTGTGTGAAATGCCCCTGAAGCGGTTCCTCCTCCAACGTTTCGCACCTCTTTTCGCCCGCGCGGGCGATCTCCGTGATTTTTTTTTAAGAGCCAATCCAGGCTGAGTCTTAAAATGTGGGGGGGGGGGGAGAGAGATCCAGGCTGAGTTTTAAAACGCCATGTGTGTGTGTGTGTGAGAGAGAGAGAGATCCAGACTGAGTCTACAACACCGTGTGTCTGTGTGAGAGAGAGAGATCCAGGCTGAGTCTTAAAATGCAGGGGGATGAGAGAGAGAGAGAGAGAGATCCAGGCTGAGTCTAAAAACGCTCTGTGTGTGTGTTTGTGTGTGTGTGTGTGTGTGAGAGAGAGAGAGATCGAGATCCAGGCTGAGTCTTAAAATGCGGGGGGGGGGGGGTGTGTGAGAGAGATCAAGGTCCAAGCTGAGTCTTAAAATGCTGTGTGTGTGTGAGAGAGAGAGAGAGATCCAGGCTGAGTCTTAAAATGCAGGGGGGGGGCGGTGAGAGAGATCAAGGTCCGGGCTGAGTCTTAAAATGCCTTGTGTGTGTGTATGTGTGTGTGTGTGTGTGGCGAAAAGAGGCTTGAAAAGAAAGCGGCAGTGTGAAATGGCAAACCGCTTCGAAGACATCTCCAAAACGGTAGGGGAAGGGCTGTCTGAAACGACCGTCACTGTACCGGTTTATTCCAAGCTGGTTCAGTAATGTTTTTAAAAGTGTAGTGTGAAATTCCCCAGAGAAGCTGACTGTCTCTTCTGCACTCTATTTGCTTTGAGGACTTCATGATCTATTACATAATGCCTCTTATTCAGCCTGTCAGAGAGGACGCAGCAAAATAGACAGGGCCAGAAAAAAAGGTACCACTCTGAGAACTTTCCCTTCCAAAGTCTCTGGTTTGGTGAACATAAGAAGAGCCCTGCTGGGTCAGACCAGTGAGCGTCCATCTAATCCAGCAGCCTGTCTTACACAGTGGCCAACCAATTTATCTGGAGGTCCAGCAACTGGGCACAGAGGCCAAGGCCTTCCCCTGATGTGCCTCCTAGAATCACAGAGTTGGAAGGGAACTCCAGGGTCATCTTGTCCAACCCCCTGCACAATGCAGGAAATTCACAAATACCTCCCCCTCCACACCTGCAGTGACCGCTGTTCCACGCCCAGAAGATGACAAAAAATCTCCAGGATCTGGAAAAAAATTGCTTCCTGACCCCAAAGTGGCAATCAGTATTTCCCTGGGTTTCTAAGAAAGGGCTATGAGAACTGAGCACTGAGGCAACCCTTCCTTCCCTCCCTCTCCTGATCTGCCTAAGTTCACAGAATCAGCATTGCTGTCAGATGGCCATCCAGCCTCTGTTTGAAAACCTCCATAGAAGGAGAGCCCACCACCTCCCAAGGAAGCCTGTTCCATTGAGGAACCATTCCAACTGTCGGGACGTTCTTCCTAATGTTCGGCCGAACACTCTTCTGATTTAATTTCAGCCCGTTGGTTCTGGTCCGACCTTCTGGGGCCTCTCTGTACCATCCGGAGTACCACTGGGATTCAGAGGCTGACTGCCTCTGAACATGGAGTTTTCGCTTAGTTGCCATAGCTGGTAACCACTGATAGACGTATCCTTCATGAATTTGTCTAATCTCCTTTCACTGCTATCTATACCTGTGGTCATCACCACATCCTTTGGCAGTGAATACCACATTTTAATCACTTGCTGGGTAAAGAAGTATTTCTTTTTGTCTGTCCCAAATCTACTAGTATTCTGGGAGATGGGGGGAAAGTTATCTTGTCAACTCCCTCCACGCCGTGCATAATTTTATAAACCTCTGTCTCTTTTCTAAACTGAAAAGTCCCAGAGACTCTTCAGCCTTTTCTCATGGGGAAGGTGCTCCAACCCCCTAACCATCTTGCTTCCCCCCCTTCTGTACTTTTTCCAGCTCTGTGATGTTCTTTTGAGTGTGCATCCCCTGACACTTATCTCTACATAGTGTGAGATTGTCCCAATAGATATAGTCCACAACAGGTCTCCTTAAGCAGAAAGTCCTTTATTTGTAGAAAAGATCATGTTCGTCAAACACTTTTCCTGTTAGTAATGCTCAAGCTTGGAATTGCAATTACAATTATACTTGCTATGAAATATGGCCTAACTACCCTCTACCAATCAATAGGGAGAATTCTTGGCGCCCAAATATACTGGCCCAATATTCCCATGGAAAGCGTGGCAAAATGAGTTCTCAGGGAGAAATACTGTTGAATATTTTGGGGGGAAAAGTTCCCAGAGAAACTAAGCAAAAGGAATACATAACACCTGTGATTCTTGTAACACATAACAGGAGGCACTTTCGTTCAAGATCGTTAGCTAAGGAGGCTAGAGATAAAAGGGAAAAGAAAGCAAATGAGTAATGAGCATGCACAAAGCAAAGCGAACGAGGCGTGCATTCCAAAGGCAGGAGTTGGGTTCCCAATCTGCTAATTTCACCTTGCAGAACACAGAAAGTTTCTGCTTGACAGACAAACAAATCTACTTTGTCTACAGATTTGTTTGTGATTCCATTGCCCATTTCCTGAGCTAGTGGCATTGTGAGAAGACAGGGGAGGGGGGGAGAGCCATCCTCACCCCCCCCCATGCTGCTGGCACTGTGGCAGGGGGGGGCTGCAGGGGGGGGGCTGGAGCGGGACCTTCCACTGTGCTTGAGCCCGTGGGGTGACATAACAGCCTTGCAAGGGGGTGGGGGGAGCCTTCACCCCCACTGCTGTGGCCCCTTAGCCGCTGTGGCAGTTAGATGGGCAGCTTTGCTGGCAAGCGGCTGCCCCAATGGGCAAGAGGGGAAGAAGGGGATTGTGAGTTGCCAGTTCTAAATATGATTCCTAAAGAGATTGCTTCCTACCCTCTTGTGGCCTGGGGAAAAAGGCCTTCATTGTAAAGTGGACTTTTTCCTGCAATGTTCATGAGGCGCTTTTCCTCACAGGAAGCAAGGCAGTTGGATGAAATGAGCTCTGCCATGAGGAAAGGCCACACTCTGGTGAAGAAGAAAGAGGAGTTGGAGTCATCCTTGTTGGAAGAGGTAATCCCCATCCCCCCCCCCCCCCCAACCGACTCCTGACCCTGCGGCACAGCATGGAGTCCAGAAGAGTGAAGTGAGGCAGGCCTGTGAAGGGAGGGACTTCGGTCTGAGGGGAGCCTTTGCTCTCTGCTGCCTCCTCTGGAGAGGGGGCTGCCCTCTGACCTGGTTGCTCCGTTCTGTGTCTGAGCAAGTAGGAGGGGTGAGGGGGCAGCAGGCCTTCGCATCCTCCAGAATCCCAGCACTGCCTGTTCAGTGGCTGTGGCTGGAGCTGTGTGCCTGCTTTGCTTGCTGCCCATCTTTGCCTCTGAGCAGGAAGTCATGGCCTTGACTAACTTGTAAGGAGAGCTTTTCCGCCTTCTCTCCTGAAGCTCTCTGAGGAAACAACGCTGAGGGGAGCAGCCTGCAAGAAGGTGGTGACCTTTGACCTCAGTGACTCTGAAGACTCGGGTGGTAGGGCAAACCCCGAGGAGTTTCTCCACACAAGTAAGACTCTGGTTACGCAAGTCCCACCAGTAGCATCACACGGGCCAGTGTCGTCCAAGGTCCATTAAGAGTGTGTCGCAGGGCAGGGCAGGGGCCAGGGGTTCCCTCCTGTTGGGTCTCTCCCCCTGCTTGGAACACCTCGCTAGAGCATCCCTTCTACAGTGGGTGGCTAAAGTGGGTGGCTCTTTCCTTGACTCAGTGCTGCCACCAGGGTGCCACCCTTCCTGCCTTTCTCTCGGCTTTTGTCTGCCTTCTCCTCCTGCCACCCTGATGTGGCTGGGTAAGACAGGAGTGTCTGCCCCATAAGCAGATCAGGTTGCTCCCCGTCCCATGAAGGCTGTGTTCCCTCAGAGCATGCCACAATGTCCAGGCTTTCCGGGGGGGGGGGGGCTTGGGGACTGGCAGTCTCTCTCTGTAAGACCTAACGACCCAGGAAGTGCCCCCCCCTGTGTTGCCAGGCCACCCTGCTGTGAGACCTGAAGACCTGTAGGCTCATGAAACATCTGCCCCATGCCTCCGTGGGTCTGCTGAGTGGGTCCTCCTCTTTCTCTTTTCCCTTCAGCAGTTGACTTGAAACCAGAGTTGCGGTTCCCCCAGAGTGACCAGATCCAGTACCTGACTGAGTCCCTGCAGCAGATTACCTGCGATCTGAACAGCGTCCTTGCCCTCCTGAGTACCTTCGGCAACCAGCAGCCCCCTCACTTCCCTTCCACCCAGGGACCAAAGCCCTCACTGCCCAGGGACGGCATCCCTCTTGCTGCTTACATCTCTCTGGCACGTGCCCATTCTGCCACACCATTTGTGTCTTCAGCTGGGACGCCTCTGGCGAATCAGTGGCCCTGGAGTACCGGCTTGGGTGCCGGGCTGGCAGCACCTTCTGGCCAGGCTGTGGACAGCATGTTGGCAGAGAAGTGGCGCAAGTATTTCCCAGGTGAGAAGCAGCTGTGGGGCATCTTGTTCACATGGCACCATTCAAGAGCTCTTTCCCAGTTCCTCACATCTCTGTCAATCCTTGCCAGGGAAAAAAAAAAGGTTCGGCAGTTAGAAGACCCCGGGCCATGCTGGTGAGCCTGCACAGCTTCAGCTGGCGCACCTGGGGGGGGGGGAGGGAGGGAGGGACAGAATGATGGTGGTGATCAATGAGTGGGGCATTTATGAAGGTATGCCCACGTACGTGCTGTTGAGAGATTTTCCCTTTTAGTTGCTTTATTGTGGCAACCACACTCGCTTGCCTGGAATGCCAAGAGTTTCAAAATGTCAACGTGTGGTCAGTCCGGAGAGCCTCAGCTTGAAATGCAGCTTGGGCATCATGTGACACCCCACCCCCGGGATTCTGCCTCCTGTTGGCTCTTAGGACACCTCCTGTCATCCCTTGGAGGTTGTGGGCTTGGAATAAACAGCAGACTCTGGGACGAAAGGCTGGAAGGTGTTGGCTTCTGCTCACACTCGGGCAGCTGCACAGCAGGTGACGCACGAGGACTAGGCGGATGGGCACTGTGCTGGTACAGTTAAAAAGGTTTAACAAATGAAATAAAATAAATGCAGGAAGGCTCTGCGTTGCACCTGGAAATGCATTCTGTGGTCTGTTCTAGGTGGCTTCCCGCTGACCTTCAGAAGTTCCGGCACTTTGGATGGCAAGCTGGGATGTGCGGCATCTGGGTAAGGGCTTTTCTCACTGCCCATCACTGGTCAAGTCTGGCTGTCACTGACTAGGACAAAGGCTCACCTGGGAAAAGTGCAAGGGTGTTGATTCTCCTGGACCTCTCAGCACCTTTCAATGCCATCAGTTCTGGTGTCCTTCTAGCCCACCTTTCTGGGCTGGGGTTGGGGGGCACCGTTTGGCAGTGGTTCCGGTCATGCCGGGGAAGGGGGGGGGTTGGTTGGTTTCAGAAGGTGGTCTGCGGGAAACTGCTGAGCCTCTTGGCCTCTGAGGATCCTACAAGGTCCCATCCAGAGAGCTGGGCTGCCTTGTCTCCAGTATGCGGATGACACGCAGCTTTCTCGCTTCTCTGGCAAATTCCAGGGAGACTATAGAAATGCTGAACCAGTATCTGAAGGGAGTTTGAGAGTGGATGTGGGCTACTAAACTGAAACTTAATCCTGACACTCATCAAGTGCTGTTGGACAGGGTTCCACTCACTCAGTCAGAAAGTGGAAGGAGGGCCTTATAACCAAGGACGAATATATACAAATAAGAGAGAGAGTTAGGAAAGCTAAAGCTCAGTATGACCTTAGGCTAGCGAGAGACTCTAAAAACAACAAAAAAGGGTTATTTTCTTATGTTCAGAGTAAGAAAAAGAGCAAGGACGTGTTAGGCCCATTGCAGGGACAGGAAAGTGAAATTGTAACAGGTGATGAAGAAAGGGCAGAACTGCTCAGTTCCTACTTTTCCTCAGTCTTCTCTTGCAAGGGAAACGGTGCTGAATGTGGCAAAAACAGAACACATGATGAGGGAAGGGAGTTGCAGCAATAGGATCGACATAGCGGTAGTACATAAACACCTAGTTTCTTTAAATGAAACTTGGGGCCAGAGGAACTGCATCCAAAGGTACTAAAAGAACTCATGGATGTAATTTCTGAGCCTCTGTCCATTATTTTTGAGAATTCTCGGAGAACAGGTGAGGTGCCAGATGACTGGAGGCAGGCAAATGTTGTCCCCATCTTCAAGAAGTGGAAAAAGGAGGATCCGGGTAACTACCGACCCGTCAGCTTGGCGTCCACACCGGGGGAAGTTTTAGAACAAATCATCAGACAGGCAGTCCTTGAGCATTTAGAAAGGACGGCTGTGATAACTAAGAGCCAGCATGGGTTTCTCAAGAATAAGTCGTGCCAAACTAATCTTATCTCACACTTGATCTTAGCCAAAAGGCTGAAAAGGGATAACCTCTTGGAGAGGAGTGACAAGTGGAGTGCCTCAAGGATCTGTCCTGGGACCTGTTTTGTTCAACATCTTTATCCATGATTTGGATGAAGGGATAAGAGGGAATGCTTATTAAATTTGCAGATGATACTAAACTGGGAAGGGTAGCAAATACAGTAGAAGACAGAGTCAGGATACAGGTTGATCCTGACAGGCTGGAAAAATGGGCGAAAAACAAATATAATGACTTTCAGTGGGGATAAATGTAAAGTTTTGCATTTAGGTATGAACAATCAAATGCATAATAATAGGCTGGGGGAGATTTGTCTTGGCAGTCGTATGTGCAAAAAGGATCCAAGGGTTTTAGTAGACCATACACTGAACATGAGTCAGCAGTATGATGTGGTTGCTAAAAAGGCAAATGTGATTTTGGGCTGTATCAACAGAAGTATAGTGTCCCAATCACACGAAGTGATGGTACCGCTTTACTCTGCTCTCGTTAGACCTCACCTAGAGTGCTGTGTTCAGTTTTGGGCGCCACAATTTAAGAAGGATATAGACAAGCTGGAACGTGTCCAAAGAGGGGCAATGAAGATGGTGAGGGGTCTGGAGACCCAGCCCTCTGAGGAAAGGTGGAAGGAGCTGGGTCTGTTCAGCCTGGAGAGGAGACAATGGTGATAGGATCCCCATCTTCAAGTACTTGAAGGGCTGTCATTATAGAGGATGGTGCGGAGTTGTTTTCTGTTGCCCCGAAGGTAGGACCAGAACCAACAGGTTGAAATTAAATCAGAAGAGTTTTCAGCTAAACGTTAGGAAGAACTTCCTGACAGTCAGAGTGGTTCCTCAGTGGAACAGGCTTCCTCAGGAGGTGGTGGGCTCTCCTTCTTTGGAGGTTTTCAAACAGAGGCTAGATGGCCACCCGACAGCAATGCTGATTGTGTGAACTTGGGCAGATCATGAGAGGCAGGACAGGAACGGTTGCCTCAGTGCTTAGTTCTTGTGGCGCTTTCTTATGTACTGATCGCCACTTCTGGGTCAGGAAGCAATTTCTCTCCTGGCCAGTTTGGCCAGGGATCCTGGAGGTTTTTTGTCATCTTCTGGGCATGGAACAGCGGTCACTGTGGGTGTGGAGGGGGAGGTATTTGTGAATTTCCTGCATTGTGCAGGGGGGTTGACTAGATGACCCTGGAGGTCCCTTCCAATTCTGTGATTCAGGGATCCCTTGGAGAAACGGGTCCGTTGTCCGGGGGTTGCCTTGGATGTCCCAGGCCTGCTGCTGGATAAGCGGGTGGCAGCTGTGGCCAGGAGGGCCTTTTCTACCAGCTTCGACTGGGTAGCCAGCTGCGGTATTCCCTGGACAGATAAGCTCTGGCCACTGTGGGGCATGCCTTGGTTGCATCTAGATCAGCTTACTGCAATGCGCTCTATGTGGGGCTGCCTTTGAAAAGTGTTTGGAAACTTCAGTTGGTACAGAACGCCGCAACCGGGGTGTTGACGGGAGTGGGTTGCAGGGACCACATCACTCCAGCCTTGGCCCACCCTCACTGGCTTCCAGTTTGTTTCCAGGCACAATTCAAGGTGCTGGTCTTGACCGTCGAAGCCCCATATGGTTCGGGACCAACGTGCCTGAAGGGCTGCCTGTGAACCTGCCTGTGAACCTGCCCGACCACTGCGGTCATCTTCAGAGGCCCTGGTTCGAGTGCTCCCACCTTCTGAGATTAGGAAAGTGGCACTGCGGGACAGGGCCTTCTCAGTAGCGGCACCAACACTCTGGAACTCCCTTCTCCCCAGGGAGATTCACCTGTCCGCTTCGGTGGCCGTCTTCCACCAGTGGGTGGCGTTTTCGTGTCGATTGGTGTTCCCTCAGTAATTCCTCCTTCCTCCCCTGTGTTTTGACTGTTATTTTTATCTTTTGTTTTTATTTTAAGCTCTGGTTTTAAATTGCTTTCTGTTGGTTTGAGTGGCTTTTGAGATTTTAATTTGTATGTTTATTTTGTTAGCTGTCTTGGTGGCTCTGTGAGAGCAGAAAGGCAGGCTAGAAATCTTGTTAACACTAATAAAAAAATAATTGTCCAGTTGTGGTGGTTGGGCTCACATCCCCAACATAGCCCTCCCGGCATCCTGTGTAGTCCTTTTGAATGCTGTTTCTCTGACCTGGCTGGATTTTGGGCAGCCCTTTTGCATTACGACCCCCTGGCTCCCCTGTTCTCATCTGTCTTGCTTCCCACCCTTGCACGATGAGACCAGCAGGACTGTCTCGAGCCTTTTTGGGATCATTCAGCTTTAAAAGTCTGCTGGGACAGCTCAGTTCTTCCATGGGGAGAGGAGCTGCTCTACAGCCTCCTGGGGAAAGTTTACCAAGTAATGCACCTTGGCCACCCTCTTTCATTCGTTCGTTCATTCGTTCGTTCATTCGTTTCTTCCAAAAGCTCCTTCCAGCCTGTCTGGAGGGATGAAATGATGACCTTGGGCCCTTGCCCCTTGCCCCTTGGCTCCCTCTCCGTCCCCCACCCCCACTCTAGCTCGTGTGCAGGAGGACTTCAGCAGCCTTCCCGGAGGGTGGGTGGGGGAGAGGGAGAGGCCACTGCCCGTCCTCTTCCCCACTTGGAAGGATCTCCTCTGGCTCCTTTCCATCCTCCTTCCTCTTCCCAGCAGTGAGCAAGTTTGCCTGTTCCAGCCGTGCCATTTTCAGGCCCACGAGACTGAAATGCCGAATATCCAGGGGATGATTGAAGCCAACAAGAAATGGCTGGAAAGTTTCAAGCAGGATTCCAAAATGTATCCTTCTAGTGGGTTCTCAGGATCTGTGGGGCCTTCCCCTGCAAGGAGGGGAGGGGGCGGGCATTGTGAAGGGTGTCCAGGCATCGCGAGACCTGTTCAGGGGAGGCAGCGAAGCTCTTCTTGCCAAGGCAACTTAAAGGCTCTTGCTGGATATGACTCACTGGAAGGGGGGGGGGGGTGAGGGAAAGAGAGACCCAGAGAGCAAGAGGGTATAGGCTGCAGTGTCTCATGTGCTGCCCTGGCGGAGCCTTCCTGTGGCATGGCCCAGGTGTGGCATCTCCCATTCCTGTGTTAGACTGGCATTCAGGAGCTCCCCTGCCAGGCTCTTTTGGTTTTCCTTCACCCAAGCTGCCAGTCCTCTCTTGCCAAGCTCACCACCAAAGGCAGCAGCAAGCCTCACTGGCCCGGTACAGCTTGGCTTGGATGACAGCAACCAGATCAAGGTCTTCCACTTCTGAACCATGGAGGGGAGGATGTGGACCAGAGAGTTTCTAGCCTCACTGAAGTCCTCGGCCACTCCCTCCTAGCAGCCAGGTCTTGATGAGGATGAGGATGTTGTTGCTGAGAATACATGGCATTATCTCTGAGCCCAGCAGCCTCTGTGCATGCTTTGGTTTTGTCCACAGGGGCCCCAAGCCAGAGGGCTCCTCTTACCTCTGCGGCATGGTGCAGACACACCAGGTAGGCGGCACAGGATTTGATGACTGCGCCAGCCAGCACTTTAGAGAGCCAGCCGGACCAGAGGGTGAGGGACAGGGTGGGTTCCAGGTGGAGGGCACCAGTTGGCACAGCCAGCAAAACGGCCAGCTAAGACAGACAGTTCAAGGCTCGTGAGCACTCAGCCTGGGTTGCCTCCTCTCTGCAAACCCTGAGTGCAGAATTCAGGTTTTGGATATCATTGCAGAATGTCCTGTACCTGTCTACCCAGAGACCAGTCACCTCAAAAGAAACATCTGGCTGTCATCTTTCTGATGGGTGGCACAGAAGCCACCATGGGGATGAGGTGCTGAGTGAGGTTTATTTCTCCATTCTGAATTGCTGCCCCCCGCTGCCGCTGGCCACAGGGTGTCGGGCCCAGATGTCCCCTGTGGTGACAGACAGATGGGTGCTCTTCACTTCTCCCAGCATTTCCTGTGGCTGCGAAGAGCAGAGCTGGCCTTGTCCCAGGTGTGGGAGGCCACAGGGTGCTCAGATTCTGGGGAGCTGTTCTCAGACCTGCCCCTGCCAGGAGATGAGACCTGGTGACTGCAGTATTCCCCGTGGCAGAGGCAGGTCTTCTGGTGCTGTTGCAGGCTGTGTGGGCACGTTCATTCTGTGTTGCCCGTCCAGCTCATGCTGAAGTCAGACCCTTTTTTGGCAGCGCTGCCAGCAGCATGGAAGAGCGAAATGGCAGCATGTTCGTTTCCTGGCTCCTGTGGGGAATGGGAGCACAATCCTTACTCTGGAACATTCCGGTTTGGGGCATTTTCCTGCTCTGAGCTGTGCCTGCTGGTGCTGTCCCTGTTAAATGATCTGATCTTCTCTTGGAGGGGGTGACCCGGTCTGGCTCATTGCGCATCCCTTGGAAGTGTGGCTGCTGCCGTGCCCATGCTTTGGTTTCTGCACCTGACTCCGCCTCCTGCAGCTCTCCTTACCGCCAGGCTGTCTCCCTGCAGAGAGCGTTGGAATCCGTGCCGTCTCTTGGGCTGACCAGCTGCCCTGGGTTCGGCAACCCTAGGAAGAAAGGTGTATGTTTTGGGCACCACGTGTCACAGTGTATCGCTCAATAAAAGGCTTTTTGTCTGTAGGCTATATTTTGCATACCAATTAAATGAACTGTTTTGCATAACTCTGGTGATCTGTCCCTTTATTCTCTGCTGCAATGGTGTGTGGTCATTCTGCTCCACTCCCCATACCCACAGCCAATGTTTGATGGGCCTTCCACTCTGTTCTGCTCATAGGGTGGGGAAGAGTTGGTTCTACCTGTTTTTCCCATCACCATGAGACTGACTGCTTGAACTCATTAGTATGTGGACCATTCTGCTCACAGCTTTTATTGGTTGCAGGATTTTGGCTTAGTACTTGAGTTAACTAGAGAAGCCCTTTTGGGGGTGTTTTTTTGTTTTGGTTTTGCTCTTCCCTTGTTTTTCAGCTGCAATGCACTTGGCCCTTTGCTCAGCACTTAATCCCTGGGAAGAAAGCAAATGAAGCCACTGGCCTCTCTGTCGCCCTGTAATTCCTGATCTGTTACTTTGTGAGGGGGGGGGCGGTGGCACAGGGATGTGACATTCCCTAAGCTCGGAGATTAGAAGACGTGCCAGAGGACAAAGAGGTATTTCCACCCAGCCTGGCATTCTCCCTAAGCTCATTAGGTCGTTTGGAGGCTGGTCGCCCTGTGGCAGCGCCAGAAGAGCCGTTCCTCATGGACTGACCTCGGGCAAGCTGCCCTCTTGCAGGCGACCTCCTTCCTTCGCCATGCTGGCCACACTGATGACGGCCCTCTTCTTCATGGTGAAGGCTGTGAGGCAGGTAAGGCTCTCTCTCAACTTCAGAGGCAGACAGTTCCTTCCTTGAGACTCGGCTGGCTTGATGTCTCTTTCTCTTGGCAAATCAGACTCCCGCTGCCCAGAAGAGTGTGGCCTCCTTGGGTTCCAGCGGTGGAGAGCTTCCTGGGGCTCTATTGTAAGCAAGGGCTCCACTGCACCGTTTAGGTGACAGATGTAGAAGAGGGCCACTGTCGCCCCTGGACCGAGGGATCCTTTTGTCCTTGAGCACTGGAAGGGCCATTTTATTCTCGGTGGGGCTTCCTGCTGCTGGGTCTTTGCTCCTGCCACAGCCGTTTCCTTCCTTCCTTCTTCCCCCCCTCCCTCCCTCCCTCTGGCTGGGGGCTCATCTGGACCCTAGCGACATCTCAGTGGTTGAGGCGAGAGTCATCTTTGCAGGGGAGGCAGGAAGGGTGCGCCCTGCTGCTGCTTCCCAGCTTGTTACCTGGCTGGTTGGCTTGTGGTCTGATCCTGCCCTTCGGCGCTCTTCTTCCTCCCTGCTTCACCTGTGGCCAGTTGAGAGGTGAATCCCTCTCCTGCCTGCTGCAGGGGTACGGTGGTGTGCTGGGCAGGCCTCCGAGGGGTCCTGGGAAGGGCAGAAGTATGCTGCGCTTCCTCAGCCTCTGGCTGAAGAGGATTGTGGGACTGAATTGGTGGGATTGTTCTGGCCCTTTTTTGGCTGGCAAGTGGCCTCTGCGCCTTGGTGTCCGGGGCCATGTTGCTGAAGAGTGACTTGTGTGCATACAGTGTCTGGTGCGGGGCGGGGGGGGGAGATGCTGGGAAGGACCTGCTCTACCTTCTAATAAAAGCCCTTTCTCACCCCCCCCCCCAGCTCAGCCATGGCCTGTTTCACGAGGAACCACTTCCGTACCTTGTGCACCAACCCCTACCATGGCAGGTCCAGTATGTGACTCAGAGCCGGCGGACCAGCCGAGACAGTGAGGTGAGTGGGTCTCTCCCCTTTCTTGCCAGCTGACTGCTGGGGCTCTTTAGTTTGTTAGGAATGTGTTCTTCGCCGACCCTTACAGGTGTGGTGCCAACTTGCTTCTCATATGCTGGATGTGACCCCAGGAGGGGAGTAACCATGACTGCGAAAGGTGGGGCAGGACTGGAAGCTCAGTTTCAGAAGAAAGGCCTTTGACGATTGCAAAAAAGTTAGGCTTTGGGCCTCAAGTTGAGTTGGGCAGCCTTTGGCTGATGAAGCCCCGAGAGCGCCAGGGTGTCGCTCCATGGCCGGCCTGCCTGGGCAGGAGAAATGGCTCAGAGGGGGAAGAGGGCGCTGGGGTCACCTGGTGGTGACCGCTGAAGCGAGGTGTACCTTTTCACTCACGTCGCCCAGTCCCGGGTTTTGCCACACACTAGGTGAGAGTATATCCATTTGTGTCATGCCAAAGTGTGTCCAGACTCCTCTGGATAAAGGTGAGTTTGCTTTTACTTAGGTTCTTGCAGCAACAGCAGTTCCAAAATGGCGGGGCCACCCAGAACAAGTGCTTGGGGCCAATACTCCCTCTCAGCTGGCCCTCTCTTGGCCCCTGTGTGACACAGAAGAGTGTGGGACTGGATGGGCCACTGGCCTGAGCCAACACTGACTTCTCTCTTATGTTCTGATGTTCTTAAGTCTTGTGAGCAACCATTCTGCTTGGTGAGCTCCTGGCATTGAAGTTGCGAGCGAGCAATTCGGCTGCTGCATAAATTAGTTTGCTCTGGAGCCCTCCTTCCTGAGCTAAGGCAAAAATGTGTGAGCCAGAGGCTAAAAAACTGTGAGCTAGCTCACGCTAACTCAGCTTAGGGGGAACACTGCTTGGGGCCCAGAGCTACCATTAGCCTAGCCTCTCGCCAGCTTGGAAGTTGCATCCATCAGTCCGTGGTGGGACAACTTGACACATCGTGTGCCTAAGAACTGGAATTCATTGCTGCAGGCTTTGACAGAACAAACTCGAGGAAGACACACCTCTCAGCTGTGGCCAGCCATAATAGCTACGTGCAATCTCAGTGTGGCTACAATAGCTACATGCAAGCCCCATGGAGCTTACGCTCAGTAGGTCAAAATCTTCTGGTGATCCCTGGGCCAAAAGCTATCCGCTTAGCCTCAACCAGAGCCCTTCTGGCTCAGTGGAACGCTCTCCCAGGTGAGATCCGGGCCCTGCGGGACTTAATGCCGTTCCGCAAGGCCTGCAAAATGGAGCTGTCCCATCAGGCCTGTGGTTGAGGCTGCAGTAACCATCTGGACTGGCCTTTCCTCGTGCTCTCTCCCCCTTGCTCGTTCATCCTGCGCCTCTGTTATTGTTTTAACGTCTGTTGCTGCCCTTGATGCAAAACCCCTCTGGGGTGTATTAATCCGTTCTAATGTTTTGGCTGCCATCAGATATTGATATGGGCACTATTCTTAATGTTAATTTATATTTATGGTTTTAAATGTTTTTATCGTTGTTGTTGTTGTCACCTGTCCCGAGCCTGCTTGCAAGGGAGGGAGGGAGGGCTGGAAATCAGATCAAGTCAGTGTTCAGGAGCAGCAACTGCTTGCTTGGTGCAGACTGTGAGGCCATCTGGTGGGCCACAGAGAGCTTGACCAGCAGCATCTGCCTCCTTGTCCCGGGCAGGGTTATAGGTCCCCGGGAGGCAGAAACCAAGCAGGCCAGTGTCCCAGCAGGGCTTGGGTGGGAGATCAGGGAAGACTGAGTGAACTGCAGATGGCTCCGTAATGGAAGGAAGGTGGGATGGAGCTGTGCTGCTCATGTGGACTCTGCTTCTTATTCTTTCCAGAAAGGAGGGAGTTCTCGGCACAACAGCATCTATTCAATTCCAGGACGAAGAGGTGAGGTCAAATGTCAAGCAGTGATTTTTAAGGCCAAAAGGTCAAGTGGGAAGCATTTCTCACTGGCCCACTAGCATCATGAGAGGGGGTCTGTCTGTCTGTCTCTCTCTGTCTCCATGTCTGTAACACTGGCAGTTTTGCCTGCAGGAATTCCCTGCAGCTTGTTCTGGGGTGGGTTTGCTTCTTGTATGTGCAACTGCCACAAGGGCGCCCCCCCCTCCTTGTCAGAATTGATAGCAGCAGCTCAAAGTCATGTCCTGAGTAAAATGGATTTTCCTGCTGCTATTCTGGGTGGCTTTTGCACTATAATCGGATGAAAGGAGATGAGCAGGATGGAAAGACCAGAAGGTGCTGCTCGTCCCGGTCCCCCCCCCCCCCCCCCCCCGCGCTCATGCACATGAGCCAATGAGAATAATTTGTGTGGTCAACTGAGATTGCTGTGGAGCCATTTTGAAGAAGTTAAGGCCGCTGCAATTGGCTGTTACTGGAATGGCCCTCTTGGCCTTCCTGACCCCCCCCCCCCCCAACTCCATGTGCGCTTGAGTGGGTGAAGGCCATGTGGCTGAAGACCTGGATTTGTCTGGTGGTGAGGAACACTGCCTGGCTTCAGGAGAACGAGGCTTCATCCTATGACACTTGGGGTGCCTTCCTGAGTCAGCAAGTGGCCTGTGCCCAATGAGTGTGCTTTCATAAGAGCAGGCTTTACCCCTGACGACAGATAGCTTCTTGTTTTGTTCAGCATGGGCTGAACCACCTTGACCAAGAGTGTCATCACCATCTTATAGATACAAAGCCAAATCATTTTTTTCTCGAGAAGGGCAAGCATCCCCCCAAAAAACATGCATGCACACAGTCTCCTGGAAGGTCCTGTTTCTGGCCTGTGCAGCCATGTAGCTCATGAGTAAAGGAGCTTGTTTGGAGAATTTCAGCCTCTTGTTTGATGTTGGGCCACTGCCCTAACAGCATAAGCTAGCTCTGGATTTGGGGTCTGATGTGGGTCTTGAACATGCATGTGGGCTAGTGCATCCTTGTGAAGCACTTTATTCATTATCGGGCAGAGACACTGTGGCATCCAAGCCTACTCCGCCAACCATTCCTTTTGTAGGTTCAAATGAGGTTCCTTCTGAGACCTCTGCATTATGTGTGAGCTACAGCAGTGGGGTGTGAGTGTGTGCGAGAGTGTCCAAGGACCCTGGAAATATCTGGCCCTGGGGACTGGGTCCCGTCTCCCATTCAGCTGCTTCCTTGGTGCCCCTGCTGCTCCCGAGGGCTGGCTGGGCTGGCCACAGCCACTTTGCCAAGGAGTGGATGCTGAGGCGGTGCTTCCTCTTGGAGGCTCTCCAAACTAGATGTTCTGGCAATATGAGTCGAGGCCAGGCTCCTGCAGTATTCTGTGCAAGCACATCTCCAAAAGGGGGCAAATGGCACCCCGAGATGCTCCTCACAGTCCTGAGCAGAATGGGTCCCCTGCAGCACTCTAGAGGGGACTCCCCCACTGCTCCTCTGTGACTCTGGGGAAGGCGTGTCAGGTCGTTTAGGTTGAGACTGAGCCAGTCTGCCCCAGGTGCAAAGAGCTGTTGAAGAGAGACCCCGCCCCACAAACACACAGGTGGGGACTGGCTGGCGATGTGGAGAGGGTGGTGCTGCTCCTGTGACTCTGTGTCGTCCTTCCTCTGTATCCTTAGGTGATGGTACTGCAGCGCCCAGCAGTGAGAGTGAGGAGTTGAGTGATCCGACAGAGAGGGCCGCAGCCACCATCCAGACTCACTACCACAAATACCAGCAGCACAAGCAGGGGAAGTAGAGCCCAGCCCATGGCGGCGTCTTCTCTTCCTGCCTCCCCCTTGTTTTGGCCAGCAAGTGCTGTGTGGGGTGGGCTTAAGGTTTTCTGGGTGGCCGGGGGTGGGCGGGCAGAGCTTGCTCACACTGGGTTGCGAAGCCAGGCTGTGCCGCGCATTGTGCAGGATCGCCTGACTGCTCTGGCTGCTTTTCTGATGGCGTCTGGCAAGTCTCTCGTAGCTTCCCCATGAGCCTTTGGAATGAGTGCGTGCTGTGCCGTGTCTCACGGGTGTGTGCTGGCTGTGTGCCCTTGTGGGATTGTCCAAGGGCTGTAGGGCTCCAGTCTTTGGCCAGGAAATCCACAGCTGGAGCATTCATGACAGTGGGTTTTCTGGCTTCTGCTTGAAGCCTTTCAGTGAGGGGAAGTATTGGGTTGCATCAGCTGACCGCTTTGACTGTTAGGAAGTTTCTCATCCAGTTATTTATTTTTTCATTCGACTTCTATCCCACCCTCCCCACACTGTAGGCTCAGGGCAGGTCCCAAACAGAGAGATCTGCAGCTAGTGCAGATTTACAATAAAAACGTGTTTCTAAAAATCCAATAAAAATCAATAAAATCACAACACTCTAAAACAACAACTTGCCTCAGAGGACATTGAATAATTCCTGCGATGCCGTGATTCCAGCCGGCTTCTGGGATCTGCGGTCACCGGGGGAGGGGGGTGGGGGACAGAACGAGGTGGATGCTCGCTGCCTCAACTAAAGGCCTGGCAGAAGAGCTCTGTCTTACAGGCCCTGTGGAACTGTAACAGGCCTCATGGGGCCCCTGATCTCACAAGGGAGCTTGCTCCACCTGACGGTTGAGTCAAGTTGGACATCCCTGGGGCCAGGGACTACCAGGAGATGCTGGTCTGTAGAACGCAGTGTTCTATGGGGGTTCCTATGGGCTTCTATGCAGGCCCCTGGCCATGTCATACAATATTCAGCCAAGGCTTATCCATCTGTACCGTAGCCCTGTAGAGCTAGCGTTTTCTGGAGCAGCAGAGAATGAGTCTTTGTCCTCTTCCATGGGACGGTCCTGTCTTCTCTTTGTCAGCCTGAACGTGCCCATTTTTCTGTACACAAGGAGTGGCTGATGTGGTGCAAGTGCCTCCTCCCCCCCCCCATCACTTTTACACAGGAGAGGAGGGTTTGGAAGGTCAGAGGATACAGGAGGAAGCTGAACTTGGTGCGTGCTCAACAACAAACTGGCTCTTCTCTCTCAGAGGGGAAGCTGGAGAGCCACATCCACCTGGGTTGGACCCTTAAGAATTCCAGACAAGGTCATTGGTTCTGGCTCTTACAGTATGGGCCCCACGTGTTCGTTCTTGGCTCATGCACAGGGGAATTAAAAGCCAATCAAAAGCTCCTACGCTTCCCTCTAGCAGAGCAGCAGGGCCCCCAAGACACCCACCCTAGGAAGCAGGAAGAAAGTGGGCCAGGGGTTAATCTCGCTGCCCAGGGGCAAGGGTTGGTCAAGCCAGATTTCCACCGCTGGCCTGGGGCTTTGTGCTCCAGGCCTATGGAGGTCAGCTTCCATGTGCCCAGCGTGCTCTACCACAACAGCTGCCTGGCACAGCTGCATGACAGTCCATTCAGTCAAGGAGCCCACTGTTATAGAAACATAACTTTATTGCACACTGTGCCGCTTTTTAGATAGAAAAAGGTATTAACACAGAGGCAGATGCAAATCAAAGCAAGTCCCAATGTTTTCCAAACAGTAAAACAACATGCAAGTCTCAAAGGAGTCTCTTCAAAACCAACAGCTGGGTGATTCAGTTGTGGAAGGGGGAGGGAAGAGAGAAAAGGCACACAGTGCTTTTCTTGTGTGCCCCTGCCAACGTCTGAAACACAGAACAAGAACTCCAGTGAGAGAGAGCGAGAGAGAGTTCCAAATGCTTTGCACCCTTGGCCGACTTGTTTGCCCCAAGTTGGGAGAAGAAGAAAATAGTTTCATTTATACAAAAAGAAGTCCATTCTGTACAAGAGCTTATTTTATTTCAATATAAATAATGCAGGAAAAGAGCAAAAGTCCATGTTGGCTTCTGTTGACTGCTACACCAGTGTATAGGATTTGGAGTAGGTGCCAGCCCCTTGCTTCTGTGCCCTCCCTACGCCAGATGTGCTCATTTCTAGAAGCGAGTCTCTGGACCCCCCCATTTTGGTGGTGGGAGGCAGGCGGGGCTCCACACTGGGGGCAGGGGTGGGTTCTGTGCCTGAGGCAGGGGCTGCGATGGGGGCGGCGGCGGCAGGAGCAGCAGGAGTGGCCGCGCTTGTCAAGCTCGGCAAAGGGAGAGTTCGCTGAGGTAACGTGGTTGTGGCTGCGTTCCCATGTGGCACCGCCAAGGCTTTGCTGCTGGTGTCTAGCGTCAGGTGCCTTGCTTGTGCGTGGTAGGCCCGAGCCAGGTTCCGGATGGAGGCCTCCCGAGGGGGCACCACTGGACAGGGCTCGGGATGATCCGGCTTCCGGAAGAAGGCTTCGGATTTCACGTACAAGGGCAGGTTGCAGTAGTCGCCTGCAGGAGGCAGAAAGAAGCTGGTGAGGCACGGGGGCAGACACTCAAGATACCAGCCGGAGAACAAGTCCCTCCATGACCAGCCCTCAGGCTCCCCTCCGTCTCCTCGGTTAGGAGAGAAACCACTCCACCGACCACCACCCAGCCCAAGACCTATCTGCAGGACAGACGGGGGGGCCAGTCGGGGGGGGGGGCACAGCCCCAAAGCCTCACTGCTCAGAAAGCAGCCAAAATGTGTCGAGCACTGGCAGAGAAAGGAGCTCCTCTGCCACCTCAGAACCCCTGGCTGAACCTGAAATATTCCCCCACACACACTGCACTCCTGCCCTGTTCACACCTTACGAGGATCCCTTTTAAGAAAGAGCCGATGTGTGTTCCCTTTATGAATGAGACGGCATGGGGGGGGAGCACCTGGATGAATGTGGGGCTTGTATCCCACATTCAGGTGTGGATGCGTTGACTGTAACCAGAGAATGACTTAGCACACATAACTAAGAACAGCCAGGTGGATGCTGTACACAGACTGTACGTACGTTCCCTGTAACTTGGGAACAGGGCTAGTAACATGCTCAGGTGCAGAGATGGTGGTAGTGGTGGGAAATGAAACCAACAAGCAAATTAAAACAGGAATAGCCAAAAAGGCTGCGGGGAGAAAAAGTGTAAAGGAGCTTACCATACAAAACGTTCATTTTTTAGTGTTTTTAAAGAACCCAATGATTAAACAAGGGTTCATTAGCTAAACTGCAAAGTTTACTTCCCATATCGCAACTACAGTCAGTAAATTTTGCAGTTTGGCTAATAGTTGATCAATTGTTGGGTTTTTTTAAAAAAAGAATCAAAAATTCTCTTTTTTTTTTTTTTAGGTTATTGAAAACTTTTTAAAGAAAAACAGACTCGGCCTGGTACAACAAGACAGTCTCCGTTGGGGATTTTAACCACAGGACTTATTGGTGACCTCCGGACATGTGATGTACTTCAACTGCAGGTGGAGTACAACGAAGACCCTTCCTCTTGGCCATGTGGGGAGACTGCAAGGGTGCCCCCCTCCCCCCCCCCCCAGCAGTGACTCTGGCATGCTTCTCTTTCCCGGGAAGGCACTCTCGAGACCGGGCGCTGGGGCTTCCCCTCCAGACTGCCAGCAACAGGGAGGGAGTGCACAGCCACAGCTGCCCCCCTCCCCCCCCCCCCCCCCCCGGAGCCACTGCTCCTTACTCACTTTTGTTTGCTCGGTGAGGGATCGGCACAGCTACACTCTTGCCCCGGTCGCTGTCTTGTGGCTTGGGGGGTGATGCAGTGAAGCGGCAGATGCCCGGCTCTGAGGGCGTGCTCATGGACGTCATGCTGTCTGCATTCTCGTTGGTGCCTGTGGTCATCTGGTCTGAGGAGCTATCTGAGATGAAGCACTCCGTGATCTCGAACTTGGCGTGCTGCAGCTGCTCCTCCAGTTTGGCATGCTCGTAGGCACGTGCCAGCTCCTCATACGTGGACGAGGCACTCTCTGTCGACACCATGCTGTTCCGTCCTTTGTCTAAAGGGGCGGGAAGAAGGAGTGGGGGGGCCTTGCACCTACTCTGCACTGGACCCACCATCAGGGCACACCTCAGAAAAGGCGCACTGCCACACAGCTCCCACGTGAGGTCAGGGTTACTTTCCCTGCAGGTGGCCAGTGAACCTGGCAACGGGAGGGATGCAGGCTGGCAGGCAGGGCACGTGCCCTCCCCCAGCCTAGAAGCCGAGGTGCTGAGGAGACCAGGCAAACCACCGGCAGCCTGGGCAAGGCTTCCCCCCCCCCCCGGCACATGCCCTTCACTCACCCGTGTCCTGAGACAGGCTGGCACTGTAGCTGTCGCTCTCGGTCACCGTGATGCCGTGCTGGGACCCAACGGTTCTCCAGTCGGAGGTGAGAGTCCGTGCTGGGGTCGAGGCCTGACACTTGCTGAGTGTCCATTGGCTGGAATACCGGTTCCTGGTGCTGTGCACAGACTTGACACTTTTCCTGGAAACGGGGTCTGAAAGACGAAAGTTGTGGAAGGAAATGAGTCTCATTTGCCCTCGGGAAACTGAGAAGTAACACCAGGAGCAGTGCAACCATCCACACTGGAACAGCTGCTCCTGGGCAAACCAGAGGCCAGCCTGCAGGATTAGACCAAGGGCCATCGACTCAGTGGCCGGCAAGCTTTACTTTGAAATTAGATACCCTGTTCCATTGCCTTTCAGTCAAGGTGGCTAACCAGAAGAGGAGGAGGAGAAGCGGCTTGCAATCGCCTTCCCTTCCTCTCCCCACAACAGGCACCTTGTGAGGTGGGAGGACTCTGAGAAAACGGTGACTGGCCTAAGGTCACCCAGAAGGCTTCATGTGGAGGAGAGGGGAATCAAACCCGGTTCTCCAGATGAGAGTCTGCTGCTCTTAACCCCCACACCACGCTGACTCTCAGCAAAGCAACAGCAAGCTCAAAACAAAACACAGTACACCAATCAATTACTAGGATAAAAAGAGCACAGGAAGATTCCCCCCCAAAAGAATCTGCCCTCCACCAAATGCACTTTGGAAACCAGACAGATGTCCTGAGGAGCCCTCAGACAGGCTGGGTACGTGAAACAATTAAAACAAGCATAAAGAAAAAAATAAAATGACTAAGAAGAAAAGCCTCCCTTACTGACAATCACCAGTATAATACAAATGAGGCAGCTGAATGCGCCATGGGGGAGGGAAGCACACAATACAAATGAAGATCAAGCCGGAGTGGATGAAACTGTCTTCACTTATGCCTGCAGCAATGACAGGCTGAGAGGCCAGGCAATGCCTGCGTGGAAGGCAGTCCGTCCTTTTGATGCCACTGTAGGAAAGGGCCTGTCTGCGATAACCAATCCGTGGCCTCTGAAGGGAGGGTGCCAAGCGCAAGGACTGATGGGGCTGTGGGTCAAGGGAAGCGATGCTTATGCCAGCCTGCCCTCTCTGTTCCACTTGTTTTCGTCAACTAAGAAGTTGTGCTGTAATGTCTTTTAAAAGTATTCTTTTAAAGCTGGACACACAGGTCCATCCAGGCCAAGAGGCGATCCCAGCCTTCCTCTAACCCCTGGCTGCAGACCCTGCCTTGCCCTTTCTGTCCGGGGGTGCTTGTGCGCTTCTACCCCCTCCCACAGTGAAAGGTAGCCCCTTCTGCTTGCATCCTTCTTCAGGGTTCTCTTTCTGCAACAATTGGCATATACAGGTTGTGCTGGGGATGGGGGCTAAAACAGTCCTCTTCACCGCTGCCCCCCACCCACCCTGGGAACTAGCTGGCCACAAGGGGGGGGGGGTCATTCCCTCTCTGGCCCTGGGACCATCACCCAGATGGTGCCACTCCTCAATCTGAATCCATGAGTGTCCTTTGCTGCCCTGCAAGGTTGCTGGGCAAAGGAAGCAGGTTAGGGATGGCTTGATCCAGCAGAGCCCCTTCTCTTAGGACCCTCACAGCAGGTACCACTGGGACCCCCTCCTCTCAGAAGTGCTCCTGAGCAGACGTGCATTCTTGTGAGCCCAGAGCGCCCCCCCCCCCGAGTGTCTGGTTTTGGAAAAGTCAGACCTGGCGTGTCCCCCACGGGGTCTGAAGCCCACCTCCTGCTTGGGTACTCCTTGGCTGGGGGGTTGGTTGTGTGAAGCTGCTCCTGGGGGGGGGGTCGTCGTTCCTTGCTTGGGAGAGGAGGGGAGTGTTGGTGCATACTCACTTGTGCCGGGGCGGATATCAGACATATCGATCAGAGGCCCCGTGTTCTGGATTAGTGCCGGATGGTGCAGGGAAACGCCAGTGCAGAAGCTTTGAGGGTTCACAGCCTGGTTGAACTCTGTGTCAGTCACGGGCATGGTCGCTTTGTCATCGCCTGTGAAAAAGAGAGCAGGAAACGGGCTGTATCCCCTACTGTTAGCAAACCCCCTTGGAAAAGTCTCCGTTGGTCCAAGCTCCTCCTCCAGCGTGCACTGCAGCCCCCTCCGCGATCCTGTCTGCCACCCAAGGCTCAGCAGGCCTTTCCCTCCCTGTCTTTGCAGTGTGTCCCATGCCCCCAGCCTGCCCTGCATGCCATGGCACTGTATGGAAGCAGCGTGACTCTGTCTGCTTGGGCCGCGCACCCCTGGGGTTGAAGAGGAGTTCCCATGAGGCCGCGCTTCCCCCCCCCCCCCCGGCAGGGCTGGGCCGGAGGGTAGGATACTGTCTACAGCCTCCAGCTGCACCTGGGGGGTGGGGCGTCTGGCCAACACATGGTGCAAGAAAGGGAGGGTCCCAGTTGACTCGGCTGCAAACAATTGCGTTTGCCTTCCTCCCCAGTCCTTGGCGGGACGACACTTGAGGTCACTCCCAGCCCCAGGCAGTCTGGTGGGTGGACAGTGGGTGGACTAAGCATTTCCCCCAGCTGGACAGCAAGCTCACCGATCTGCTTGATGCCTTCCTTGTCCTCGATGAGGAGCTGAACTCGGGGAATGTCAATATGCAGCCGAGGGCCTTGCGGGGGGCCCTTCACGGGCGTGTCAAAACTGCGGTTGTTCTTACTGCCAAGGAGAGAAGCAAAGGTCAACCAGCAGCTCTCCAAAGGAGTCCACTTCCGGGGGGGGGGGCGGCACAGGCAGTGCTCTGGAGTGACAAGCCCCAGCTCTTCTGCGTAGCAGGCAGCAGCCTCTTGGAGAAAGGACACTGGGGCAGGATGCCTGCTTTGAGCACGCATGGGCCTGACTGGACCGTTTCTACGTAGGAGACTTAAGGGGGCCCCAGACCAGCAGGGAAGCACATCAGCCTCCCTGCCCATTCAGGAAGAGACTTGGGTGTGGGAAGCCTCTCTCAGGAGAACTTCAAAGGGAGGAGCAGATCTGATTCAACACAGGCGTGGGGGGGGGGGGGTTGCTGCAAAAGAATGTAAGAGAAGCCAGTGTTGGATCAGGCCAAGGGCCCATCCAGTCCAACACTCTGTGGCACACAGTGGCCAAAAATACCAGGGGCAAGTTGGTCCTGGGCCCTAACAAGGTCACGCTTGCCCCCTATCGAGAGAAGCTGGTGAAAGAGAGCATGAACATGAGGGGCGGGGGGGGGGGGGGGACTGGTTCAGCCAGCTCATAACAGAGACTTCATTTGTGCTGCTTAAAGGAAGAGCCGGGGCCCTGCCGCAGAGCAGAGAAGTCTCATGGGCCGGGGGAGCAGCCTGAAGCTTGCAGGCACTGCAAGGAGGCATTTCTGTGCCCGCCAGGGCCAGGGTGAACAGATCTAGGTCGGGTCTCCGGGAGAGTGGCTAGGAGGAAGCTGGTTGTAGAACCTACTTGTGTAAAACTTTTGAAAATGTCAGTAAAATTTAATAATACGAATTATGATCTGTGATATCAGTGGTTCAATGTATTATCCTTTTGTTGTTTAATATTAAATGTGTGTGCTTCTGTACAGACATATATACTAGTCCCTAAAATAAGCTATATTATATAGCAACAAATGGAATTATTTTAAATAAATGAAAATCACAGCAAAGCTTTTGCAAACATTTCCCTTCCTATGAAAGAGTAGCTCATCAGAACAGAAGGTATGGGTTATTAAGTTTGGTGTGGATGTGTATCAGCCCCCTGATTGGGGATACAGAAATATGCCCAAGAGGCCTGTCAGGCAAATACTTCAGAGGGGCACACCACGCCCCACCAGAGCAGACAAAAGCTGCCCATGTATTGAGTCAGAAGACAGATATTGCCAGCCATTGCTGTGAGACTAGGGGCCCCTGATCTCTCCCACCCCTGGACATGAACTGCTTTTCAGCATTTCAGAAGTCAAGACTGCCCTGCCTTGGAGGAGGTGGGGGCAGGAGGAGTGACTGCCCAAAACCCCTTCTCTAAATGAATGAGCTCAGAAGAGGAAGCTGAGCTTCCCTCTTGGTGCCGGTCTCGCTCTGCAGGCATCTGGAAGGGCAGCTTTCCTATTCCTGCCGTGTCTCAGAGGGTACCTAATGAAGGGAGCCCTGACCCTTGGCAGCTTCTGTCTTGATGATCTGGCTGGCTGCCAGGAAGCTCCTGGATCCAAGTCCAGCTCTGTCTGTATATACACTATGGTTTCTCTTTTCCTTATCAGGATAATCTGAAGCTGGCCTCAATTATAGTTGCTTCTCTCCATACTTTCTGTTGGGAGCTTGTAATTACTTGGGCAGGGGGCATGTCAGTGACTTTTCGAGGTTTTTCTCTGGGAGCGGAGAGGAAGCTCTCAGGGAGGGCCCTGCCTGTCATGCAGAGACCGCCCAGTCACAGAACCACTGCAAATGGAAATCCACAGCAAGCCCCAGTTTCCGCTCCAGGCCCCTCTGTGGCCCTGCCTGTGAATGCCCAGTGCCTGGGCGAAGGGGCAGGGAAGGAGGCCATACAGGGACCAGTCCTCTGCCGCCGCCAGGAGCCCCAGGCACAGAGGAAGCAGGAGCTGCTATGCCACTGCTCCCTCCCGGCCCCACCTGACCCGAGCTAAAATGGCCAGAAGCTAACCCAATGCCCAGCCTGCACTGAAGTGCTGAAGCAAGAGGAGTGTGACCATGGTTGCTGCCAACGCTCCCTCCAAATGGTGGAGTCTTCAGGTGAGCAGCAGAAATCCTGCTCTGTGAGCCAGCGATTTGGCTGCTGCATAAATTAGTTTGCTCTGGAGCCATCCTTCCTGAGCTGAGACAAAAAGGTGTGAGCCGGAGGCTGAAAAACTGTGGGCTAGCTCACCCTAACTCAGCTTGGAGGGAACACTGGTCTTTACCCACCTGATGAGCATTTCAGCCAGACTCTTTGCATCTGCAAAAGAAAAAAAACAGAGTGAGGACTTGTGTCTAGACCTAAGGCAAGAGGCAAGGAACACCCTTCTCCTCTAGGTGCCAAAGTCTCCCAGGGGTCCCCTCTCTTGGCTTGGGGGATCCCCAGTGGGAAATGACGGCAAAGGGAAAACTTTCCAAAGGCCTTGCTTGGTCATGCACCAGAGAGAGAGAGAGAGAGTGGCTGGCGATCCTAGTAAGACAGGCAGGAGGCCGCATGATTGGCTTCAAACGGACAAAAAGGGGTGGTGGAGACCCCTTGCCCCACACCTCTGTTCCTGCTGGGCTGGCTCTCAACCAGATGCCAGGCCATGGCTGTGGAAACCCCACCGGCTCTCTTTGCTTTGCCCTACACTCTTTGGAACAGAGGCCAGGCCACTGTCCCTGGGGGAGACCACTAAGCGCCCTTCCCCACACTAGTGCTGAGACTCCTGGTGCCACCCACAGAGATGTCTGGCCCTTCTCCATCACCCTCCGAGCTTGAACTCTGCCAGGCAGCGGCACTGGGTCCCCACACAGAGGCTTTGGCTATTTGAAAACAGTTGTGAGACAGTTTCTAAAGAGTTGCAAATGCTTCGCCACACTGCAACTTTTCCATTAATGGCACAAAAAATTGCACCCTCTCTGCATCTCTGGCCACACAACCTCTGCCTTGCCTTTCCCTCACGCCTCTCCTCAAGGCCCAGCAAACTTACCTCTCAAGCGCTTCAGCCGCTTCTCCTTGCGCTTCTTGCGGACGACAAAGAGCAGTGCGACCCCCAGGGTGGCCAGGATGACAGGGCAGGCAATGGTGAAGAGCTTCTTCACATCATCCCCTTCCCCCTGGGCAGATTTGATGGGTGGGATGGTACCTAATTCCAGAAGAACACAGGTCCTAAGCAATGTTCCCTCTAAGCTGTGGAGTCTTGTGAGCAAAAATTCTACTTTGTGAGCTACTGGAATTAAAGTTGTGAGCGAACCATTTGGCTTCTGCATAAGTTAGTTTGCTCTGGAGCCCCATCCTTCCTGAGCTGAGACAAAAGGGTGTGAGCCGGAGGCTGAAAAACTGTGGGCTAGCTCACCCTAACTCAGCTTGGAAGGAACACTGGTCCTAAGTCCAGCGGGCTCTGGGTAAGAGGGGCAGAGGGAGGCCTTTTCTCCCACAGGCCAGACATCATCCCCCACCCCGCACTTTTCTCCATTGAGGGTCAAACTCACTTCCATCGTAGTCCAGGGTGGCAAACTGCACAGTCTCATTGCCGCAGCCAGCACTGTTGCAAGCCTTAATGCGCAGCTCATACCAGGTGGCTTCGCGCAGCTCAGTCAGAAACACTTCGCTGGAGTAGTTGGCACGCAGGTTCTGCCACACCCAGGTGCCCTTGGGCCGGTACTCCAAAACAATGGCAAGGATGGGGCAGCCCCCACTGTTCCAGCCCTGCAGGTTCAGCCGGGCATGCGTAGAGTTAATGTGGGTGAACAGATGCTGCTCTTTGCTGAAGGAGGGCTCTGGAAATAGAAAGGAGAGTCTGAGGCACCGTGCATTGGTCAGAGACTGCCCTTCTTGGCAGACCCCCTCCCAGCACCAGTGGGCCAAAGGGTGCATGCATCAGAGGGGAACCCCTACTGGTCAGCAATCTCCAGCCACGCCTGCTCTTCTCCACCCCAGCCTGCAAGAGCCGGCTCATCCACCATCTCCAGGCAGGAAACAAGAGTGTAGAGAGTGTTAGGCTAGACCAGCCCCAGAGACAATCTCCAGGGGGAGATTTCCCAGAATGCCTTCCAGGAGGGCTCCCAGGATGCACCTGGGTGACTTGGACAAACCAGGTCAAAAGGGTTGGAGAGAATGATGTAAAATGAGAGGAGTCAGAGATTTAAGAAAAGAGCTTGCCCCTATAAGGGAGGGTCTCTTGGTGCTGGTTATTGAAAGAGAACAGACTGTTGACCATGCAACCTGGCCTGCTGGCTGCAGGGAGCCCCAGAACATCTTTAGAACATTTTGCAACTTTGTAAGTCTGTAAGTACCTACTCTGATTGAGCCATCTAGTTAGAGTACATTCTAGAACCAGGGAAAGGAGGATGCATTTATAGCCAACTTTTCTTTATTCTTCTGGTTGCTGATCTGGCGCTGTGCTGAAAGTATGCTTGTAAGCATTTTCTTTTTAAATAAATATTTTACTCTTTGATACTGGTGGCGGTTCTTTGTACCACATAGCCCTCCAACCACTGTTGGACATGGTACAGAGGAAATGGGGGCCCCAAAGGGAAAGGAAGTGTTCAGTGTACAAATGGCCAACCCTCCAAGGGAGCCCCAAAAACCCATTTGGTCCCTGTGGTAACCAGACGCTGGGTAGCAGAAGACCTTGAGGCCCAGCCTCAGAACTGAGAAGGGGAGTCATAGAATCTTTTCCCTTCCCCAAGACTGTAAATTCCAAAATTACATGGTCACTACTACTCAGGGTGCCCACTGCTTTCACCTCATCAACCAGTTTTTCCCTGTTGGTAAGAGTCAAGCCCAAGTAGCAGAGCCCCCTATTTGCCTCTCCACTTTCTGGAAAGCAAAGTTGTCAGCAAGACAAGTCAGGAATTTATTGGACCTTTTGTTTTTAGCAGAGTTGGAGTTCCAAGAGATAACTGGGTAATTGAAGTCTCCCATGACCACTGTGGCCCGTATCTTTGAGAACTTTGCAGTCTAATCTAGGAATGTCTCATTCAAGTCCTCTGCCAGGCTTGGTGGTCTACAGCAGACCCCCACCATAATATCACTATTATTTCTTACTCCTTTTATTTTTACCCAGAGGCTCTCAACTAAACTTCCATGCTCAGATTCACATATTTCCTCACAAGTATAAACCTCCTTTACATATAATGCAACTCCTCCTCTGACCTTATTTGTCTGTCCCTTTTAAGTAAGTTATACCCCTCAATCCTAATGTTTCAGCTGTGAGTGTCATCCCACCAAGTTTCAGAAATGCCTATTAGGTCACAGTCCCCTTCCTGTATTAGGTCTTCCAGTTCCTCCTGCTTGTTTTCCGTACTCCACGCATTGCAGTGTACAGACATCGGAATCCATGTTTTATGCACCCCGAGGTTCTCGTTTCTGTACTTACCTGCAAGTTAATGCTCCCTTGCGTATGTGCCACTTCCTGCAAAACTGTAGCATTCTTATCTCCAGTTACTGGCATCATACTAGGCTTTGGATTTTTGTCTTATTCCCTCATTTGATTTCGTTTATAGTCCTCATTAGGTTTGCAAGGCTCTTACCAAGCACATTTTTTCCTACCCTCGTGAGGTACAAACCATCTCCTGATAGAAGAGCTCCATCTCAAAAGTGTAAACCATGGTCCAAAAATCCAGACCTTTCCTGATGACACCATCTCCGTAGCCAATCATTTATTTGCAGTATTTTTCTTTCCCTTCCTAAGCCACAGCCTTCAACTGGAAGAACTGACGCAAACACAACCTGTGTTCCCAGGTCCTTCAGCTTCTTACCCAGAGCCACATTGTCCCTTTTAATACGTTCTGGGCTGTGCTGGACAGTATGATTTGTTCCGACATGGATGAGCAAGAAAGGATAATAATCCGTGGGACTACCTACCCTTTCTGTCACATCCTGGATGCATGCACCTGGGAGACAGCATACCTCTCAAGATGACAAGTCCTGTCAGCACACTTCTAGCCTCTACCCTTCTCAGTTGGGAATCTCCAGTTACCAGCACAAATCCACAATTACCAGTCAGGAGTCTGCCCCCCCCCCCCCCCACAGGAAGACCCCAGAAGGACAGTGGTGGCAGCAATGCCCTAGTGGAAGGAAGCGGATGTCGGGTTCCCTGTCATATTTTGGCTTTGCTACTGATTTCATTCACAGGTCCTCCAGTCGGGAGACTGGCAGCCGAGTTCCTCCCCCTCGCTCCTTCCCCCTCCCATCCCGTTTTGCCGCTTTCCTTGGCAGGCCCTGCTTATCGCTGTTGTTGCCAGTTAACCTTGAGCTGTCTCACTCTCTGCTCTTCCAGGTGTCTTTGCGTGGGAATGCAAGTAGAAAGGGGCGAAAGGGGGGGAACTTAATTAGCTTGTGCGCCTTTTCCATGGGAATGCAATGGTTTGGGGATTTTCGCGCTTCATGTTTTTACACTGATTGGTGCCTGTCATTTCTATTCCATTTGAATACTGTATAATAAGTCCCAACCCCAATCTCCTGGTATCCCTAACAAAGTAAGTGTTCCTGAAAGACCGTTAAGACAATAAAGGACTTTGTTTATCCACAAGGCCTGACTTATTGGCTCTCATCAGAAGTCTCACAGCAGAATAGCTCCCTCCAGGAACTGGGAACCAAGCTGAGGGAGTGGGCAGAACAGGCTCCGTAAGAGAAGCAGGCCTGTCCTGTCACAGAAGTCATGAGACACACATGGCTGTCAATCACTGGCCATGCTGAGCCACACTTTGTAACCTCACTGCTGGATGGGCTGCTCTTGAAGACAACCTGGGAACTTCAGCTGGGCTGGAGCTGGGGCAGCCCTGTTATTGCCAAGGGCTAGCCAAGGGGCTGGTGACAACCTTGAAAGCCCTTCAGAATCTCAGACCCCCATCTCCCAAGGACCCCCTCTTTCCCTCTTTCCCATGCACCAACTATGGATGCCACTCTGGGCTGTCCCCCCACCTAAAGGAGCCTGCCTGACATCAGCCACAGCACGGGCCTCTGTGGAATGGGCTTCCTGAAGCGGTGAGCGGGGGGGGGGGGGGCCTTGCTGGAGATCTTCAGGAGCTACCCCAAGGCTTGTCTCTATGCTGAGGCTTTTGCAGGGGTATGAGTATTGAGGGGGGGGGGGAGATTTGGGTTTTTTTCTTTTATGTGACTTTAATTTGTATGGCTGTGATGATTACTTGTGAGCTGCACTTAGCCAAGAAGAGAGGTGGGGCATACCTATTTTGACATGAGGCTTCAGCCTGAGCCTCGGCATCCTTCCCTTGAACAACACCAGTAGTGGTGGGCTGCTGGCAGTCAGGTGTTTGGAGGGCCGGAGCACCGCTGCCGAGACATGCAGGCTGGGTTTGTATGGGAAGAGGTCTCCTAGGTGGGCCGTGTGGGGCCAAGAATAATGGTGACTCGCTCCACTCTGGGGTGGGTTGGGGGAGGCATGCAGCAACAGATTCTGCTCTCTGGGGGGCACCACTGTGCAACCGGCTCCAGCTGGGGGATTCCAGAACTCTGGTAAGCAACACAAGTGACTGCTGGGACTCTCAAGAGCTCCGCCCTGGCCACAAGTTTTGTTAACTCTTTCAGGTGCTCCTGGGCTCTGGCTCTTTTCTGCAGGCAAGAAAGCAGACTGACTTGACAGGTCTGGAGTCTGACTTGGTACAAGTTAGCCTGACAGCCTCGTCTGCCAGGTATGGTGCCTTAACAGCCCTGATGCATCCCAGCCCAGGAAAGAGGGGCTCCCAATCTCCCCCCCACCTGCTGAGCCCTTCACCTCTGCCGTGCGTCTTGGCCTCAATGATCTCACTGATGCGCCCGGCTCCAACGCTGTTCTTGGCGGCCAGCTTCACTTTGTACCACGTTCCACACTTCAGGTTATCCAGCTTGAAGGAACGTTCCAAGGAACTGATGAATACGTCTCTCCACTCCTCACTGTTGTCCACAGAGTACTGGAGCACAAAGCCTACAGAGATGGAGCACTGCAGTGAATGGGTGTGCCGGGCGGGAAGAGAAGACAAGGTCCACCCGGCAGTAGAGAAGAGAGGGAGAGCCAGCCAATGACAGAAGCTGTGGCTGGTAGGACATCTCTTGTCCAAGCTCTAGACCTGAAGAAAACCCTCACCCGGGGGGGGGGGGGGTAGTTTTCTTATCAATGCAAATGGCGGCCAGAACCGTGGGTCCTAACCCTCCTCCTCCTTTGCTCCCTGAGCTCCAGGACTGTCTAAGGAAAAGAAATGCCAATACTTTTGTGCATGTATTAATTCATTCACAAGCTCAGATTCCTAAAATCATCCACTGCACAGACAACATGCTTCCAAAGTAAGCCGATCAGGACAGGAGCAGTCAACCTGGCCTCAGACGGCATCAAGGGGGCCAGTCAAGGGCAGGGCTCGCGTCTCTTGACTCTGGCGGTGGGTGGGTGGGGGAGACCACCTCAAACAGCCCCAGGCCAAGAAGCAGCTGCAGAGAGGAAGACCAGTGCTGAAAGTATGCTTGCTTTTCTGTGAAACCCCTCATTTTCAAGAGCTTGACCGTGTCGGCTGTGAACCCCAAACTCATCTGAACACCCGGGATGGAAGCTCTCAAGAGATTCCCCCCCCCACCGGACTGCAACAGTTTTTACTCCACCATCAAGTTTTTATTTCCACCATCAAACAATCCACGCCTGCAGTCAAGCCGTCTGTGGCCACTGCATCTGCTCCCATCCTTCAGGCGGGGACTCTCCCCTGGAGGAGGTACAACAGGTGTTCTTAGGATTACAATACTCTCACCTGATGAAGTAAAGAAACAGATGGAGAAAGCCAGGTGCATACCCTGAAACCCTCCGGGAACAAGCCAGGCATAAAGGTGACCAGGGCAACAGAACGCTGCTGGTCGTTCCTTGCAGTGTAAAGTGGCTCCAGGCCTCCTCCGGGTGTGGCAGCCTTTCCTGGCTAAGACTGACTTTCTTGCCAACTGGCAGGGCACTCCCCCTCCCCTTGCTGACAGCCCCCTTCCCAGGCAGCCAGCCAGCCAGCCAGCTCCCCTGCAGCCTCACAGAGCTTCCCTCTGCGTCCTGCTGGCGTGGCAGGGCCCAGATGCCTCCGGGCCAGGCTGTGGGGTCTCAGACACCAGCCATGCTCCTACTTGCACCAGGCCCAGCTCCTCCGAAGGCCCAGGGGAGTCCCTCCCCAGCAGACTGTGCCAGATGGCAGCCCCAGCTTTCCTGAGGGAAAAACTGTTTCCTGGTAGGACTCTCTGGGATGGCTGCCCAGAGCTGTGCCCTCGGAGGGGGCTGTGGTCCGGTGGCAGGCGGGGGGACAGAGAAGAGGCACCACTGGAGGGGCAGTGTGTGGGTGCTTGACTTGGCAGTCCATACACTCTACCTTTGTATTGAATGGCACTTTCCCTGATAAGCCACACACACACCCCACCCCCACTTATGCAGGCTGATGAGACATGCTGCTCCAGCTGTGGGGTTAGTGCCACAGGCGTCAACTTCAGGGGGGCTGGGGAGCTGGAGCCCCCCCCCCCAAAAAAACTTTTTCAGGAGGTGCTGAGCCTCCACTGGAGACAATGGACTGTGATGTCTCTGGCCCAGCCCCAGCCCCCCCCCCCCCGGAAATGGGAAAGTCTACGCCCTTGGTTAGCACTCCACATGCCGCCCACCCCCCTTCTCCCCAACTCTCTCCCTTGTCATCTGCACAGTCTCTTTCGCCCTGGGCTACTGACAACAGACGTTTGCCTCACTGGTCTCCAGCAGGTGGCACTGCTTGCTCTCCAAAGGCAGCCGCTGAGGCCCACCTGCCTCATCCATCCCACCCCGCCCTCTGCCCCCACCCCGCTTCTGTTGCGCTTCTGGTTTTGGCTGTAGGTGGCCTGTTTGCTCTATTCTACTCTCCTGACAAGAAAACTAATCAAGCCACCAGAGCGACTGGGGAAACTGGCATGTAATTACTTCCCTCTTTCTAATTAATTGCAGCACAGAGGCCCCCTCCTTCTCCTCTCCTCTTCCCGGCTGCAGAGCCCCCTGGAGGGGAGAGGAATGGGGCACCAGGGATGGGCAGTGTTCACGGGAAGGGAAGAAGGCCTGGCTCCGTTGTCTGCCCACAGCACCAAGCAAGTTGTTCAACAGAACCCCACAGGGCAGGTGTGGCACACATAAGACCTGGGACCCAGAAACCTGGGGGGAACCGTGGGGAGGGGCTGTGGCTCCATGGGAGATCACCTGGTTAGCATGCAGGGTCAACCCCTGCCAGCATCCCCGCTTCAAAGGCTCAAGGCAGTACAAGGTGCTGCTGAAGACCTCCCTCTGCCTGAGACCCTTGGAGACCCTCTCCTCCGCCAGTCCGAGCAGATGGTACTGACCTTGAGGGGCCCCCAGTGGTCTGGCTCAGTATTAGGCAGCTTCATGCATGTCATGTTCCCAGGCACCCTCCCTTTACTCCAACTGCCTAGGGATGTACATAGTCTCATGGTCTCTTGCATCCTGAGGAATTCTTTCTGTAGAACCATAGAGCTGGAAGGGACCTCCAGGATCACCTAGTCCAACCCCCTGCACAATGCAGGAAATACACAAACACCTCCCCCTCCACACACACCCAGTGACCGCTGTTCCATGCTTCAGAAGAAGACAAAAAACCTCCAGGATCCCTGGCCAAACTGGTCTGGAGAAAAATTGCTTCCTGTCCCCAAAGTGATGACCAGCATTTCCCTGGGCATGTAAGAAAGGGCCACAAGAACTACACACTGAGGCAACCCTCCCTGTCCTCCCTCTCATGATTTGCCTAAGTTCACAGAATCTGCATTGCTGTCAGATGACTATCCAGACTCTGTTTGAAAACCTCCAAAGAAGGAGAGCCCACCACCTCCCGAGGAAGCCTGTTCCACTGAGGAACCACTCTGTCAGGAAATTCTTCTTACTGTTTAGCCAAAAAATCTTCTGATTTAATTTCAACCCGCTGGTTCTGGTCCAACCTTCTAGGGCAACAGAAAACAACTCCACAACATCCTCCATATGACAACCCTTCAAGTACTTGAAGATGGTGATCACATCACTTCTCAGTCATCTCCTCTCCAGGCTACACAGACCCAGCTCATTCAACCTTTCCTCATAGGGCTGGGCTCTCCAGACCCCTCACCATCTTCACTGCTCTCCTTTGGACATGTTCCAGCTTGTCCATATCCTTCTTAAATTGTGGTGCTCAAAACTGAACACAATACTGTAGATGAGGTCTAACCAGAGCTGAGTAAAGTGGTACCATCACCTTGTGTGATCTAGACACTACTGTTGATACAGCTCAAAATCGCATTTGCCTTTTTAGCTACCACATCACACTACTGACTCATGTTCAATGTATGATCCACTAAGACCTCTAGATCATTTTCACACATGACTGCCAAGACAAATCTCCCCCAACCTATAATTATGCATTTGATTTTCCTACCTAAATGCAGAACTTTACATTTATCCCCATTGAAATTCATTTTATTTGTTTTAGCCCAGTTTTCTAGCCTGTCAAGATCATCCTGTATCCTGATTCTGTCTTCTACTGTATTTGCTACCCCTCCCCATTTAGTATCATCTGCAAACTTAATAAGCATTCCCTCTATCCCTTCATTCAAATAATTGATAAAGATGGTGAACAAAACAGGTCCCAGGACAGATCCTTGAGGCATTCCACTTCTCACTCCTCTCCAAGAAGATGAGGAACCATTCACAAGCACTCATTGGGTGTGATCTGTCAACCAGTTACAGATGCACCTAACAGTCTTAGGATCCAAACCACATTTTACCAATTTGTCAAGAAGAATATTATGTGGAACTTTATCAAAACCCTTACTGAAATCAAAATAAACTATATCTACAGCATTCCCCTGATCCAGCAAGGTAGTAACTGTCTCAAAAAAAGAGATAAGGTTAGTCTGACATGACTTGCTCTTGAGAAACCCATGCTGGCTCTTAGTAATCACAGCCGTCCTTTCTAAATGCTCAAGGGCTGTCTGTTTGATTATTTGTTCTAAAACTTTCCCAAGTATAGACATCAAACTGATGGGTTCCCACAATGGGCCTACCATGTGTTTGCTCTTTTTCTTACTTTGAACATAAAAAAGAACACTTTTTTGTTGTTTTTAGCGTCTTTCACTAGCTTAAGCTCATACTGAGGTTTAGCTTTCCTAACTCTCTCTACGAGCACTGGTGATTTGTTTATATTCGTCCTTGGTTACAAGGCCCTCCTTCCACTTTTGAAATGAGTCTTTTTTTATTTCTCAAGTCTTTAGAAAGCTGTTTATGGAGCCACCTTGGCTTCTTTGGGCTCCTCCCATTTTTCCTTCCCATAGGAATTGTTTGTGATTGTGCCTTCAATGCTTTGCTTTTAAGAAACTCCCACCTGTCTTGAACTCCCTTCTCCTCAAGTATTTCTGACCATGGGATTCTACCCAGCATAATGTTAAGTTTGTTCAAATTTGCTTTCCCGAGGTCCAATCTATATGTCTGACTATGTACAGTTTTTACCTTCCCCAAGACTGCAAATTCCAGAATTACATTGTCACTACTACCCAGGGTGCCCACTACTTTCACCTCATCAATCAGTTCTTCCCTGTTGGTAAGAATCAAGTTCAAGATAGCAGATTACCTTGTTTCCCTCTCCACTTTCGGGAAAGCAAAGTTGTCAACAGATGTCCGGGTAATTGAAATCTCCCATGACCACCATATCCCATCTCTTTGAGAATGTTGTAATCTGTTCTAGGAGTGTCTCATCCAAATCCTCTGCCTGTCTTGGTGGCCTACAGCAGACCCCCACCATGATATCACTATTATTTCTTACTCCTTTTATTTTTACCCAGAGACGCTCAACTGGACTTTCATGCTCAGATTCATGTATGTCCTTACAAGTATATACTTCCTTTACATATAATTCCACTCCTCTGCCCTTCCTTATCTGTCTGTCCCTTTTAAATAAGTTATACCCCTCAATCCTAATTTCCAAATGTGAGTGTCATCCCACCAAGTTTCAGTAATGCCTATTAGGTCACAGTCCCCTTCCTGTATTAGGACTTCCGGTTCCTCCTGCTTGTTTCCCATACTCTGTGCATTACTGTAGAGACATCAGAATCCATGTTTTATGCTCCCTGAGGTTTTCGTTTCTGTACTTACCCACGAGTTAATGTTACTCCCTGCAAAACTATAGCATTCTGTTTCCAGTTATTGGCATCATACTAGGCTTGGAATTTTTGTCTCACTCCCCAGTATGATTTTGTTTAAAACTCTCCTAATTAGGTTTGCAAGGCTCTCCTAATTAGGTTTGCAAGGCAAGAGCCAGTTTAGTGTAGTGGTTAAGTGTGCGGACTCTAATCTGGGAGAATCGGGTTTGATTCCCCACTCCTCCACTTGCACCTGCTGGATGACCTTGGGCAAGCCATAGCTCTGTGCCAGCTGTTCTCTCAAGGACAGCTTGGGAAAGAGCTCTCTCAGCCCCACCTACCTCACAGGCAATGTTCCCTCTAAGCTGAGTTAGTGTGAGCTAGCTCACAGTTTTTTAGCCTCCGGCTCACACATTTTTGTCTTAGCTCAGGAAGGATGGCTCCAGAGCAAACTAATTTATGCAGCAGCCGAATTGCTTGCTCACATCTTTAATGCCAGTAGCTCACAAAGTAGAATTTTTGCTCACAAGACTCAACAGCTTAGAGGGAACATTGCTCACAGGGTGTCTGTTGTGGGGAGGGGAAGGGAAAGGAGTTTGTAAGCTGCTCTGAGACTCTCCAAGTGAGTGAAGGGCGGGATATAAATCCAATCTCCTCTTCTTCTTCTTCTTCTTTTACTAATCACATTTCCCCCTACCCTCGTGAGGTACAAACCATGTCCGGATAGAAGAGCTCCATCTCAAAAGCGTCAACCATGGTCCAAAAATCCAAACCTTTCCTGATGATGCCATCTACATAGCCAGTCGTTGATCTGCAGTATTCTTCTTTCTCTTCTTAAGCCATGGCCTTGGACAGGAAGAGCTGCTGAGAATACAACCTGCACTCCCAATTCCTTCACCTTCTTACCCAGAGCCACATAGTCTCTTTTAATACATTCTGGGCTGTGCTGGGCAATACCATTTGTTCCCACATGGATGAGCCAGAGGGGATAATAATCTGTGGGTTGGATAAGTCTTCCTACCCTTTCTATCACATCCCGGATGTGTGCACCCAGTAGACAGCATACTGCTCAAGACCACAAGTCTGGTCGGCACACTTTAGCTTCTACCCCTCTCAGTAGGGAATCCCCAATTGCCAGCACACGCCTTCTCCTATACTGGGGACCAGCAAAAGCTTGAGTCCTCTCATCCACAGAGACCTGAGAAATTTCCTTCAAGCTTCATGGAGGCTGGGGGAGGGGCCCTTGTTCCAGTAGTCCAGAATCAAGATCTATGGGGAGATCTAGGAACTGATTGCTTAGCAACAAAGGCTCAGAATGTCTCCTGATTTTCTTCAGGTTACATTCTTCCATGCAGCCTCTTCCTGTGTTGGGCACTCCTGCATTTACTGGGATACCTTTTCCTCCTCCTCCTGTTGCCTTCTCAAGAGCACTTCATGTGTTCTGTCCATGAATTCATCACCTTCCTTTATAAACTAGAGTGTGGACAAGCACGCCTCAAGTCCCTGTATCTTTTCCTCCAGTAGGGCTACCAACTCACACTTGCTGCAAGTGTAATTGCTGTAACCCTCAGGTAAGAATACGAACATGCCACAGACTTTACACGTCACTGCCTCAGCTCCCTCACCAGCCATGCTCCTGCAAACCATTACGGAATTAGTTCTGTTTATCTTGTACTTTCCTGATAACTCCACTGCCAAACTGCCTCTCAAGACTACTTGTGAATAGCTACTCACATTCCTACAGGGCCCCCAGGCTAAGAGTCATAGGGCAAGAGCCCTTGAACCTTCCCCCTTCAGCTGGCACCTCTGGCGAGGAGCCTTACACAACTGAAGGCTCACCCAGCAGAGGGCAGGGTCATCAGTCAGCCCAGGCAAAACTGCTAAAAGCTACAATCAGTTACACCCAGGCAAAAGAGACAAACAGAAACTGCACTTACTCAAACAGGCACCACTCTCCAACAAGCTATACATACCCACACACCCTCAAACACTGTCCTCACACACAGTAACCTCAGCTAAATCTCCTCAGCAGTTAAGTAAAGGCTAATAAAAAACACCCCTCTAGCAGCAGCTCTCTATCCTGCTCCTTCTCAGAGCCAAGCTGAGTTTGATGTCTCTCCTCTTTTGTGTTGAGTTTTCCCATTTACTCCATTCCTCAAGTACCCCAGACCCTCAGCACCTTTTGCTTGGCTTTTGCCATTTGAGTCAGTGTCAGTAGACATGTGACCAGTGGAGAGCTCTCTCTCTCTCTGGAAAAGGTGTCGATCCCTTCCCTTCCTGTTTTCACCATCCCATCAGACCCTAACCCCCCATTCCAACCACTTCCTCTACACATACACCTGCCTCTATCAAATGGATGCTGTCAGTTATCAGTTGAGACTCAGGGGGAATCTCCTTTTTATTTCTATCCCCTCCCCTCAAAAGTGTTCTGTGCTGAGCAAGAGACATATTTAAAGCTCGGAGACATGTCCCCTCAACGCTGTCTGTGGGGGGTTGTGATGCCACAGAAGCAACGGCTGGGCACACGTCTCCCTTCCCTTCCCCTCTGGCTCGTGCCTGCCCCCCAAGTTTGGGCCATGGAAGGAGGGCCATGGGCCAGGCAGGGAGTCCTGTGGCTCTAAAACATCACTGAAGTCAGTGGGGGGGGGGCTGGGGGCCAACTGCATATTCTCAAGGGAGGATCTCTGCTCCTTCATCCCCCTGCCGGAAGGAGAAGCCCGCCTTGTCCTTCCTTGGGTTCAGCCAGTGCTCAGGAAGGGAGCGGTGGAGCAGCCAATTGCTTGGGTGTTCCCAGCTCCTCAGGGCACATGGGGGGGGGGATGACAGGCTGCCCCTCCCCTTCAAAGAACATCATGACTTACCTCGGATGGAGCTGCCGCCGTTGTCCCCGGGTATCCATGCCAAGGTGATGGATGATGCGGATGTTTTTGACACCGTCAGCCGGGGCTGGTCCGGGGGAACTGGACAGAGACAAGAAGTGGGTGAGCTGGGCGTGTGCAGCAAGGAGCAGGAGGGCTGGTCAGGAGCGGCTGTTGTCGCAAAGGCCAAGGCTGGGAGCCAAGGCAAAAGATGGAGGCCGAGCCCCCTCCCTGGCTCTGCCCACTGATGCCGGCTGGCCCTTGCTGCTCCCTGGAGGATGGCCAGGGGGCGCTGCAGAGGAAGACGGCAGCCGCCAAGTGGCCAGAGGTGGATGGAGCGCCTCTGCTGGGCCTCACCTTGCACCAGCAGGTTCACAATGATGGTGTCAAAGCCCCACGTGTTGGTGGCCGTGCAAGTGTAGTAGCCGGAATCCTCTGCCTTCACGGAGCGCAGGATCAGTGTGCCATTCGCCAGGATCTGCCGATGCCCATCCACAGCTACGGGAATGGCAGAATCCTCACTGCAAAGGAAGGGGAAGCTCAGCCACACCCGCGAGAAAGGAGTGCCAGCTGGGGTTTGCACACTGTGCCACGGACCTTGCCACCACACCCGTACCTGTCCTTGGTCCACTTCACAGCCGGGGCAGGCTCCCCGACGGAATGGCAGGGCAGGCGCACATCCTTCATCCACGGAGTCGTGACTGTGCCTCCAAAGGAGATGATCTTGGCAGGGGCTGCAAGTAGAGAGGGGGGAGGGAGAGGTAAGGCAGAGCCCTCCTCACCCCTCTGCTGCCCAGCCCCACACGGAGCTCCCTGCCCCTCTGAGCCAGACCTTTCCCCGCAGGCTCAATGGTGACCTTCTCGCTGACGTTGCCGCGCCCGGCCGAGGTGACGGCTGCCACCCACAGCAGGTACTGCTGGCCCCGGTTCAGGTGGGCGATGCGGTAGAAGAGCTGGTCGGGGCTCGTCTCGTACTCACTGGGCGCCTAGAGGGGAAGCCACAGAACAGCTGTTCGGGGGGGGGCAGAAGGGCTGCAGGAAGGAAGGGCCCCCACGGGATGCTGCTGGGAGTGGCCATTTGACAGGATTGCCAGCGTTCTTACATTTGGGAGCATTTCTTTCAGCTCTCTCTTCCGAACTTTCCTATCAATAGCTAGACTGAACAACATGAAGGACTTGGTAGCTTCCGCTATCAGTGTATTTCTCATGTTAGATTCTGCAGTTTTCAAGAAACTGGAGCTGGGCTTGGGGAGTAGAAATCTTATCAGTCAGTTGATCCCAGTTCTTGTTTAAAAGTTAGCACATTTCCCCCACAATTTGGGGGTGGGAGAGATGTTGTTTTTGCAGTGAAACGCAGGGGTCAGGGTAGCCCCACTCACAAGTTAACAGTGAACAGGCATGCAATCTGTTTACAGTGTATACTTGATTGGTCTTTATGCATTCACTGAGTAATTCTCATGTTACATTCAACGCATATACGGCTGAGCGCGTGACCGAAATCCAACATTTGTCCAAGCACTGGTCCCCAATTATGTTTGTAGAAGTGAACTGATGCTAGATCGTTCTTCCAAACACACATAGGTGAGATCACTGTGTGTGTGTGTGTGTGCGTGTGCGTGTGTGTGTCCAGGCATGGAAGCTTGCTGGGTGCCCTTGGGTCAGCTATACTCTCTTGCCCTACACGTCACTGGGCTTTCTTTTGCTAGGGAGAGTGAGGAGGACAATGTCGTAAGCCACTTTTGGTTCCCACTGGGGAGAGGGATCTAAATAAATAAAAAAGATCTCTCTCTCTCTCTCTCTCTCCCCCCCCCCTCTCGTTATAGTGTCCAACCTGCCCCACTTGCAGAGAGGCCTGTAGCCAGAGAAACTGACACCCTGACCAGGGTTTGTCCAGCCGCTGCTTAAAGGCTCCCAGGGAGGGGGAACTCACCACCTCCTGAGGCAGCTGATTCCACTCCGGCACAACTCTCTTACTGTAAAAAAAGCCCAGATTCAGGTGGGTTCAGCCTTGTTGGTTTGAAGCACCAGGACAAGGTTCGAGGCCAGTCAGGCACCTTTAAGACCAAGAGAGTCTTATTCAAGGTACGAGCTTTCATGTGCACGCACACTTCTTCAGATACGGTGAAATGGAAGTTACCAGTCCATACATATAAGTACATAAGAACATAAGAGAAGCCAATGTCGGATCAGGCCAGAGGCCCATCCAGTCCAACACTCTGTGGCACACAGTGGCCAAAAACACCAGGTGCCACCAGGAGGTCCAGCAGTGGGGCCAGGACACTAGAGTGAGAGTGAGAAGTAAATTAGAATATAACATAATGAAAATGTTTAACAGATTCAAGGACCAAACAGGAATAACAAGCTTAGTTTATATGGTTACCATTTGTTTGGGTTCAGGGTTTTTTGGGGGGAGGGGGAATATAGTGAAGGAAATATCAGAATTGGAGACTGATGGGCAGATGTGCCCCTCTTAACTGTGGAATGCTGAGAGTAATTAACTGAGACCCTGACATGCTTCATGCATCTCCTCTCAAGCATGGAGGCGATCTGACAGCATCCTCTTCTGGAGTGTTCTCCTACAGATTTGTCAATCTTGTGATTCTTGACATCAGATTTGTGTCCATTTATCCATTGGTTAGACCTATTTGCCCTATATAGCGAACTGAAGGGCATTGTTGGCATTTCATGGCATATATAAAATGTTAGAAGATTAGCCGGTGAAATGAGCCTGAGATGACATATTTGATGTTGTTAGGTCCAGCGATCACGTTGTCTGGCTGTATGTGGCAGCAAAATTGGCATCTGGGTTTATTGCAAGCTCTGGTACCAATGTCCATGTTCAAGTCAGCTGTTGTAGTACTACAGGTGAGGAGTTGTTTAAGACTGAGGGGCTGTCTGTGTGCAAGAAAAGGTTCCCCCCCCAGTACTTGCGAAAGAGAACTGATTCATTGTTCAGTGGAGGCTGTAAGTCGATGATGATGCGCTGAACTGTTTTGAGTTGTATGTGACCACAAGGGATGTTCTGTTGTCGTCTCTTTCGGGCCTGTCTTTTTAACAGGCTTTCACCGGCTTTGTTGATTAGTTTCTTGACTTCATCTGGTGGATATTTTAGTTCTAAAAAGGTTTGTTGTAGATCCCTCAGGTGAGAATCTCTGTCTGTAGGACTAGAACAGATGTGGTTGTAAAGTAGAGCCTGGCTGTAAACAATAGATAGTTTAGTATGCTTAGGATGGTAGCTGAATGCACGTAGGTATGTTTTTCAATCAGCAGGTATCTGGTATAAGGTGGTGTCTATGCATCTGTCACGTATTTGTACTGTACAACACTCAGAACAATGGAATCCCCAGGACTTAACAGGGATATTAGTTTCTCATCTCACTACATATGCTAACCTGTTTCAGTCCTTACATCAGTATTCTGTAATGGCAGGGTCTCAGTTAATTAGTCTCAGCATTCCACAATTAAGAAGGGTACATTTGCCCATCAATCTCCAATTTTGATATACTTATTTCCTTCACTGTGTTCCCCCCTGAAATTCAGCCCAAACAAATGGTATCCATATAAACTAAGCTTGGTTTATATGTTTGGTCCTTGAATCTGTTAAACATCTTCATTATGTTGTATGCTAATCTACTGCTCACCCTCTTCCTATATACATGTTTGGTACTTGAATCTGTTAAACATCTTCATTATGTTGTATGCTAATCTACTGCTCACCCTCTTCCTATATACATGGACTGGTAACTGCCATTTCATTGTATCTGAAGAAATGTGTGTGCTTACGAAAGCTTATACTTTGAATAAAACTCTGTTGGTCTTAAAGGCACCACTGGACTTGAACTTCGTTCTGTAAAAAAACTATTCCTAATATCCAGCCAGTACCTTTCTGCCCTTATTTGAAACCCATTCTTGCAAGTCCTCTCCCCTACTGCCAACAGGAACAGCTCCCTGCCCTCCTCTAAGTGACTTCAAGAGAGCCATCATGTCCCTCCGCAGCCTCCACTTCTCCAGAATGAATATTCCCAAGTCCCTCAGCCTTTCCTTGTAGGGCTTCTTGGTCTCCAGGCCCCTGATCATCCTCCTCACTCTCCTCTGCACCCGCTCCATTCTGTCCACATCCTTTTTGAAGTGAGGCCTCCAGAATGGCACACAATGCTCCTGACCAATGCCGTGTACAGCGGGACTATGAAATCTTGTGATTTGGACGTTATGCCTCTGTTGATACACCCCAAGAATGCATTAGCCTTTTTTGTCACGGCTCATATTTAACTTTCGGTCCACCTGTACCCCAAGATCTTGTTCACCTACATTGCTACCCAGAAGTGTATCCCCCACCCAGTATGCATGTACCTCATTTTTGTTACCCAGACGTAGAACTCAGCACATGTCCTTGTGAAATTGCATCTTATTCACATCACACTCTTGGGCAGATGTGCTCATATCTCGTTGAATTCTATCTCTAACTTCCAAGGTGTTTAGGACACCTCCCAATTTGGTGTCACCTACAAATTTAATGAGTGGTCCCTCCACCCCATCATCCAGATCACTTACTGAAGAGTAACCTGAGCCCTGCGGCACTCCACTGGACACCTCCTGCCAATCAGGTGAGACGCCGCTGAGACAGCTACGCTTCAGGTGCAGACCAAGACAGGCTGCTGTGGTGAGTCTTCTGCAGCAGCAGAAAACCTTTTTCCTTGTGATTTTTCTTAATTCTATTTTCTGTATATTTTCCGCTATGTATTTTCATTTAAAGTGAAATAAAATTTCAAGAAAGGAAAGGAAAGAGCACCTCACACAAATTACCCCGTTAGTCTTTACGGTGCTACTGGATCATTGCCCTTTGGGTGCAGTTCTCCAACCAGTTCCCTGTCCACCTCCCTGTCCTGGAGTCCTGTCCCCACAGTCCAGCAGAGATGCAGAAATGCCTGTTCTTGAACTGACCAGTGCCCCAGACATCTCTCCAAAGAGCAAGGGCCGGGATGGCTTTCCGTGGGGCCAGGCACCATTGCCTCCACAGGTGGCTAGCCACCCACTCCACAGCATCCCATCCCCTGTGCGATGCCTGTGGCCTGAAGTTAGGGGCCTGGGTGACACCAAAGGGATCCAACCACTCAACGGGCTTGGAACCCAAGCAATATTAACAGAAAATTGTACGCATAACTGTGCTGGTCCACTGGGAGAAAACCCCAAGGCAGCAGGAGGAGGCCAGGCAGCTTCCTTCGAAAGGTCACCTGGCATCCTCCTGGCTAGAACCTAAGCCTGCTTTCCCTGGCCTTCCTCACCTGGGCACGATTTGCATGGCAAGCATGGCAAGCAAACAAGGAGGAGAGCAGAGGCTCTGGCAAAACCATTTCTACACAGAGGAGACTTTGCCATTGCTGCAACACCCAGACAAACAAGCAACAGTTTTTGAAATACATCGGATCGGGAATCCGGTCCGGGAGGCAGTTAGGCCATCGGATGACAAGGATCAAATGGGTTGCTAAAGAAAGCCGAGGAGACTGCCGAGCAGTTAGACAAATTCTTTGCAACTTTCTCCACTGTGGAAGACATGGGGCAGTTGCCCACACTAGAAGCGCTATGTTTAAGGAGAGTGTCAAAGAACAGAGTCAGCGGGAGGTGCTGGAAGATAAAGATCTAGTGTGAATTGACAAGAACCCAGGGGCTCTTCAGTAATGGCCAAACTACCTGTTATGTTTAACATGTGGTCCCAAGGGGGACTTGCAGCCATATACCACCTGCAACTTCCCTGTGGCAACTCAACGGAGCAGCGCTGCAGGGGCCTGATTCAGATCAGGACTGTGACGCAGAAGAGGAGGGGCTCCTGCCATCCCCTCAATACCATTTGCCCCTGAAAACAGTGTCAGGGGAAGGCAAGAACCCCTATGCTCCCCAGACCATTGTCCTGATCAGAATCAGGCCCCTCTGTTGCTTCTAAATCGAGTTGCTGTGGGGAATGCCCAGAGTAAAACAGAACATGTAATTTAAAGGCCCTAATTTTGGGGAGCTTGACATTCAAATCAATCTACCTACCAGCGGAATGGAAAGTAGTAGAGATAAAGTCAGTTTTAAAAACATGGCCTGGGAAATAAGAGATCAGTTTGCCCAACATCTGGTCCAGATGCATTGGAAGAAACTGCTGTTAAAGGTGGAATTCTGAAGCACACGGACAAAACAGCCCTGGTGAAGAAGAATCAGCTCGGCTTAAGCCAAGGGAATGCCTGTTATCTCCAAGCTTTTGGGAGTGCAGTGGCTTAAATGCATAGATGGGTAAGAGTAAAATGGTGGACATTACACCCTTGGACTTTCTTCCTAAAGTCTGCTGGCGAGGCACGTTTAGGCATCAGCGCTGGGACCAGTGCTGTGGGATCTGTCCACAGGGGGTCTGAAATCGGGTGTGAGCAGTGAGGGGGACGAGTCTGCAGGTGACACCCAAGTGCTGAGGATGGTGCAAACCAAAGCGGATTGTGAGGGACTCCAGGGAGAGGTATCGCCACTCCTGGGGGGGGGGGGGGGACAAGATGGCAAGTGAGGTTCAAAATGTCAAGTGACACTAACTAAAATAATTTTTTTTTAAAAAAAGAACAAAAACGAAACCAGATTTCCGGTTGCACCAAGAGCTTCTGCGGCAAAGAAGCTGGAAATGGCTGTTCTCACTTTGAAAGTATAAGAGCTGGCAGCAGTTTAGGTCTGTGTGGCAGAACCTGCCTGGTCTGGCCTGCGGGCCCCGCTCCACCTTGCCCTCCTAGGGGTTTACTCTTGAGCAGCGCAGTTTAGGGATTCCCCACTGGGAGTATCCAGGACTCCCAGCTCCCTTCCTAAATTCCGAGCCCTTGCCTCCATGCCTCCTGCTGCCCAGCACCTGGCAACCGCAAGGACCGTTTACGGCCTTGGGCATCCTGGGAGGAATAGCTGCTTGCCAACTCCCCTGGAGGCCTTTTTAAAATGGCATGTCAGAAACAGTGGAGGTCCGTGTGGTACAGAGAGCCACTCTCAACATCAAAACATTACAGTATTCATTTAAAAGAAAACTGGATGTTCTGCTAAGCTTAACTAAATGCTCACAATTTCGGCAGTGGTCTCTGTAATGCCTTATCTACTCTATTATATTTATAATAAACTTTGAAATTCACAATTATTGCCCTTGCTTTGTTCTTTCTGTATAAAACCAGGTTTTAAATTGTTGTCTGACGGAGTAGTTCTTCAGTGTGATGTACTTCAGTTTTGCGAATGGATCTGTGCCCTCTTTCATTGTCCTGCAGCCATCAGTTGCAGGGAACACACTGTCCCTGCCCTGAGCAGGTTTTACTTGGAAGCAAGCCCCAGGATGTTTCAGGATTCCAGCCGCAGAAGTTTACCGAGCCCCCAACTCTATAACGCCCTTGCCCTGCTGGAATCGGCCATGCAGCCTGGCTGCCACTTCAGAGGAGGAGGAGGGCTGGCTCCTCTAGTCAAGCAGGGCTTGGCCTCCCTCCTGTGGGCCCTCTGGACACCGTCAGCCATGCCACTCTCCACAGGCATTCAGGGCGGGAGTACAGACTAAGAGGAAGTGCCCTGGAGCAGTTTGTACCTTGCATGTGGGGAGTCTGAATCAGCATGGAGGAAGGGCTCTTTCCCCGCAGTGCACCGCAGAGTCCTGCGGCATCTCGGGTGCTTTGCAACATCTGTGTGGGAGCTCCTTCATAGCGCATGCTAATGATACCCAAGAAAACAACCCTTTGTGCAAGTCGCCAGAGGTGGCAGCTGCCTCTATTCTACACCAGGGCCCACCAGCCGCAGCCTTCAGGGCTTCAGGAGGAACACCGTGAGTGGAACTGACTCCATAGAAGACAGCAGTGATGCCGCTGAGCAAGGCCAAGTGTTCCCCACATTCCATAGGGTGTAGTTATCTTTGGCTGCACCTTTTAAGAATTTGGCAGCATTGTTGGATCATACTTTTCTGAAGAAGAGGTGAATTAATGCAGTAACTTGAAGTGAATTCTGCTATCTTAATTTGGCTGGGAAACTGTCCACCAGCTGATCTGGCCACCCACCCTGAGCCATGCCACAGTAACCGTGAGGCTGCACTACTGTAATGTTCTCTAGCTGGGGCCTTTTTCAGCAAAGCAGCCATTACACAGAAGAGTCCAAGATCACAGCTGCCGCAATTCTATGGCTGTGCACAATAGACACCCAAAGTTTCTTTGTCAAAGGAATGCTGGAGAATCAGAAGCTACGGAGCAAAGCACTGCAGTGGTTGTGCTGGTCACGGTTTTCCTCTTCCAGGGCCACCAGTCTCCAGGCCTTTCTGCTGAGTAGGAAAGCAACCATCCAGAGGACCACCTGGAGACAGCCCAAACTGCTCCCCCATCAGCCATTGGTTGCACTGGAGTGCATTTATGGCAGAAACCTACCAGGTGAGACTCTCTCTCTCTCTCTCTGTTAATCAATCGATCGATCGATCAATCAGTCAATTTCCGATATCAAGATGGGAAAAGACTATAGGGCCCCCGGTGTACAGCAGAGGGAGGGGAGGAGCTTGTGCAGACGTTTCTCCAGGGCCTCCAGTGAGGAGGTCGTGTTAGAAGAAGTTCTGTGGTGTACATTTTGGGCACTATTTTTATGCACCCACTCACTCATTTGCAGGGATGCTGCTGGGTGCACACCAGTGCTGACTCACGCCCACCATGCGTCAAAAGCTGTGGCCCAGTGGGCTTTGGGTACATGCATACGAACAATGCACGTGCCATGTGTCTTATGTACATGAAATTTAAATATACCCCAAATTTAAATATGCAAGCATAAATATTACATTGCATACATAATTTTTAAGCCAAATGACAGCTTTGACAAGATGCCAAGAAAACAATATCAGATCCCAGTGGTTTCACCAGCTGCTTTGATGAGAGGATTATGTTGCCCTGGAAACCAGGGGCTCAGCCACTGAAATGCATCCGAGGGGCCTGCCTCTCCTCCACCTTCTCCCCCCTACCCCACCCCCCGCAGCAGGGACAGGAGGATGGGATGCTGCCAAAGCCCTAGATCAAGTTTTGTGGGGGGCATAACTTTCTGATACAATAACAACAGCAAAAAAATGCCTCCTTTTTATCTAGAGAAAGCCATAGAGACAGAGCCATTACTTTATCTACTGTACACCCCAAATCTATAACGCAGTTCTCAAGACATTTCCAAATGGCACACAGCCAAACACATCATATGGAACCACTGGGAAACCTCAAGGCCCACTGGCTGGATACAGAGAGGGGGCGGGGGGGGGGGGCAGAGACAGGAGGGAGAGGGAGAAACCGGCTCACTTCCTCTTTGATCATTCCTCCTTCGTTCTCTTTACACACAGGGAGGGAGGGGGCTATGAGGCTAATTATGGGAAAGAGTATGATGAAAATATCAACCCAATGAACCATACCTGACCAAACCTCTTCGCAGCCGCCCCCCCCATCACAGGAATCTCTAGCAGAGACTCTAGGGAACGATTCATCCTCTCTCAAAGAGGCAACGGCCACGCCCCAGCAGGGAAAGCCTGCCAGGCCTGGAAGACAGAGCGGTGGCAGGTGGGGCTGAGAAGCGCCCTGGGAGATGCCAGGACATGCACCTCCATGGTGAGGCCCCTCTCTCCTTGCACGCTCCTGAGAAGGATTCGAGGACGGAGGACTGGCAGCAGGGATAAAGGTGGATTGCCAAGGCCAACACTGAAGGGACCTCTTTTCCAAGCTTCTTACCCAGGAATCTGAATGAGGAGCCCCAGAGAAGACCGCCGTGCCCACCAATGCTGCCTCTCAGCTGTGGAGCCCTGTGTGAAAAGGTTCTACTTTGTGAGCTACTGGTATTAAAGTTGTGAGTGAGTGATTTGGCTACTACATTGATTAGTTTGCTCTCTGGAGCCATCCTTCCTGAGCTGGGACAAAAAATCTGTGAGCCGGAGACTAAGAAACTGTGAGCTAGCTCACACTAACTCAGCTTAGAGGGAACATGACAACCACCACCATCGCTGCGGCCAAAAGAGGAGATGGGGGGGGGGTCCTCCACCCCATCCACTGCCTCTTCCCCCCACCCCCACCAGTCTGAGATGGATTGTGATCAGCCTTGGGGCCTTTTTGCCAGAGAATTCCATCCTCTTGGGGACCCGCCAAGCCTTCTGAGGCCTTTCTATCTGAGCTAGCACTCTGGATGCCAGACAAGGCCACACCCAAAATGACTTCAGGTGGAATTTAGAGGGAAGGAGATCATGTTTTCCTTCTTCAGTTAACTCACCTGGAGCCGTCAAGAAGGGGGGAACCCAAACCCCATTGCCCCAATTCCATGGCAGCCTACTCACCGGCTGACCAGAGCCAGGGCTGGAGCAGAAAATAGTGTACTTTCGGATGACCCCATTGGGTTTGGTGGGTGGGAGCCAGGACACCACCACGCTGCTGGCAGAGGAAGGGACCGCTTTGATTCCGGCAGGGGGCCCAGGAACTAGAGGAGAGAGAAAACAGCACAAAAGGTCACCCTGGAGAGAAGATGCTGCCCATCACCAGGGGGCTAGGTGTAGATTCCTCAGGGCCATTCTGCAAACTCACTGAGACTGTAGGCCAAACGAAGTGTGCCAGAGGAGACCTCCTTTCACAAAGGCCCCACACAATGTGGCAATATGTAGGGGAAGGGGTGCCTGGGGGGGGGGGCTGCAGGTCAGGGGACAGCCTCCACTTGCCTCCCTTGTTTGGATTTTCAAAAGCAGCACCAGCACATTTGCAATTGGCTCCAAAGGACTAGCCCAGGCTATCTCTTCAGCACGTGCAAACACACAAATGCTTGAACAATGCACACTCCCTGCAGCTGGAAATTCATTGTTCTAGGCATCTGGTGTCACCACAAAGCTCTAGAACTGGAGCACAGCACATCCCAGAGTAGAACGTAGGCTTCAAGGCTCTTGGGAGGGCCAGGCCGGCACAGGCACATTTCAACCAAGGCTCCTGGAACTGTCTGCTCATGGGTGATGGAAGCGTGGAGGGGGTGGGCCGGGGGGGGAGGGGAGGGCCAGCCACTGCGACACCTCCAAGAAGCACAGCCCAAAGGAGCCCAAGGAGAAAGTCACAGCCAACTGGTCGTCAGGGAGAATGAACTAGCACACAGGACAGTTTTTAGAGAGGAAACAAAATGGGACAAAATGTGGCAAACTTTTAAATCCAACAGTCTGAACTGCGCCAGGCAGCAACAGTGTAGGCGGCAAACCCCCCCACACACACACACACACACACCACCACCACCACCACCACACTGGTCTATGCTTGCTTGGCACTTCTCGGCCACTTGAGCTTCCCGGGCACTCGCACCCTCCAGACCCCTCCTCTGGCACAGGCTCTGCCAACTGACCAGGAACATACCCACATTCTGCAGATGGCACCGGAGCACGCTGGGCTGCGCAGAGAGCCAGCATCTATGAAGGGCAAGAGCTGTTCGCTCTCCTGAGGCAGGCAATGATTTCCCACTCCTAGAAGCCCTTCCCAGTCCCTTCCCAGACAGGCCCCTTTCCAGACACTTTGTGAAGCTTGAGGGACTGGAAGCCCGACTGATTGTGAAGCACTGGGGGGTGGGGGGGTCTGTGTCTCTGTGTGTGTGTCCACCAGCAACGTGTCCCCAGTTCTGAAAGGCTGATGGGAATCATTTCCCCCTCCCCTAAGGGTTATATAAAAGTATGAGGCAGATCTCAAGATGGAGAGAAATAAGGGGTGTGTGTGACTAAAGTGGAAAATGGAATATCAGGTGATCTCAACTACTCTTACATTGATTGGACAAACACGTGCTCAAGTCATGCCAGAGAAATCAGGTTTATGACATCATGAATATCTTGTGCAGTGGAACAGTTGGTTACAGAGCCAAGCAGAAGTGTAGCAATTCCAGACTTGGGTTGTGGTCACACGGTCATTTTGATCACGTTTCACCACTGTTCCCTGTCGCATTTAAAAGGGCTGATCACACAACCACATCTGTCTCCTGTATTGAGGTGGACTCACACACACACACATACACGCAATCCTCCCAGTTTCCTAGCGGGTTTTCTGACACCAGGAAAATCAAGGACATCCCAAATATTTGCACTGTGAATCCACAATTTTGCCAATTTGGACAGCTATCTCTTGCTATGAATGTGATTAGGTCATCTGAATGTCCTCACGCTGAATTCCCACCCCCCCCAGCTTTTGCCGTTGTGCACATGAGCAATCCTGCGCTGAATATATTCAATGCATGAATGTTCAAGCGCACATATATAGACTCCAGCGCTTGGTTGTCTGTTGGTGGTTCATTTTGTTCACTGTTGGGGGGGGGGGGAGACCTGCAAAACCAAGGGCGTGCGGAGCGTCCAAGTGGGAGCGGTGATTTGGCAATGCGCATATGTGCATGTGTAAAGGAAAAAATGGACAGTGCCTGGAGCCTTGCTGCACGATGCAAGCACTTCGCGAAGGGATGTGTGATCATCCCCACCTGCAAAAAAAAAATCCTTGATCTAATATACAGCGGGAACAAATCACAGTCAGCTTGTTGTGTGCCCACAACCTTGGTTTTAAGTGGAACTCAAGCCCTGGTGCAGGACCTCAGTGCTGTTGTACAGTTAGGAAGAGTAGCAACTGGGCTATTAAATTTATCATTCACGTCAATGAAAGTTGTCCTCAATGTACAAAATAATCACTTCTGATATCAGTGGGGGAACTTTGCAAAAATGATGGGACTAGTCCAAAGAAATGAAAGGATAGCTTAAAGAAGACAAGGAAACATAGACATAGAATCATAGAGTTGGAAGGGACCTCCAGGATCATCTAGACCAATCCCCTCCAGACTGTCCTGGAGAAAAATCGTTTCCTAATCCCAAAGTGGTGATCAGAATTTCCCTAGATGTGTAAGAAAGGGCCACAAGCCAGTTTGGTGTAGTGGTTAGGAGCACAGGCTCTAATCTGGGAGAACCAGGTTTGATGCCCCACTTCTCCACATGCAACTTCTGGTGTGACTTTGGGTCAGTTGCAAGTTATCTCAGAGCTATTCTCTGAAGGGCAGTTCTTTGGAGAGCTCTTTCAGACCCACCTACCTCATAGGGTGTCTGTTGTGGGGAGGGGAAAGGGAAGGAGATTGTAAGCCGCCCTGAGACTCCTTTGGGAAGTAAAAGGGTGGGGTATAAATCCAATCTCCTCCTCCTCCTCCGTAATTAAGCACTGAGGTAAACCTTCCTGCCTTCGCTCTCATGATCTGTCTAAGTTCACACAATTGCTGTCAGATGGCTGTCAGATGCTGCCTAGCCTCTACTTGAAAACCTCCAAAGGAGAGCCCACCGCCTCCCAATGAACTGAGGAACCACTCTAACCATCAGGAAGTTCTCCCTAATATTTAGCCAAAAACTCTTCTGATCTAATTTCAACCCATTGGTTCTGGTCTGATCTTCTGGGGTAACAGAAAACAACTCTGCACCATCCTCTATAATGACAGCCCTTCAAGTACTTGAAGATGGTTATCTTATCACCTCTCAGTCATCTCCTCTCCAGGCTAAACAGACCCAGCTCCTTCAATATTTCCTCACAGGACTTGGTATCCAGACCCCTCACCATCTTCATTGCCCCCCTTTGGACACGTTCCAGCTTGTCTATATCCTTCTTAAATTGCACTGCCCAAAACTGAACAAAATACTCTTATGTGCAGTCTAACCAGAGCAGAGCAAAGTGGTACCATCACTTCGCATGATCTGGACACTATACTTCTGTTGATACAGCCCAAAATTGCATTTGCCTTTTCAGCTACTGCATCATGCTGCTGACTCATGTTCAGTGTATGGTCTGTTAAGACTCCTAGACCCTTTTTGCATATACTTTTTGCATATACTACTGCCAAGACAACTCTCCCCTATCCTGATTTTTTCCTACCTAAATGCAGAACTTTACATTTATCCCCATTGAAATTCATTTTATTTGTTTTAGACCAGTTTTCCAGCCTATCAAGATCATCCTGTATCTTGACTCTGTCTTCTACCGTTTTTGCTACCCCTCTCAATTCTGTATCATCTGCAAACTTAATTAGCATTCCCTCTATCCCGTCATCCAAATCATTGATAAAGATGTTGAACAAAACAGGTCCCAGGACAGATCCTTGAGGCACTCCACTTGCCACTTCTCTCCAAGAAAAAGAGAAACCATTCACAAGCACTCATTGGGTGTGATCTGTCAACCAGTTACAGATACACCTAACAGTCATAGAATCCAAACCATATTTTACCAGTTTGTCAAGAAGAATATTATGTTGAACCTTATTAAAAGCCTTACTGAAATCAAGATAAATTATGCCCACAGCATTTCCCTGATCCAGGCAAGGTAGTAACTGTCTCAAAAAAAGAGATAAGTAGGTCTGACATGAATTGCTCTTGAGAAAACCCATGCTGGCTTTTAGTAATCACAGCCGTCCTTTCTAAATGCTCAAGGGCTGTCTGTTTGATGATTTGTTCTAAAACTTGTTCTAAAACCCAAGAACAGACTGATGGGTTAGTAGTTACCCGGATCCTCCTCCTTACTCTTCTTGAAGATGGGGCAACATTTGCCCATGTCCAGTCTTCTGGCACCTCACCTGTTCTCCTATAATTCTCAAAAATAATGGACAGAGGCTCAGAAATTGCACCCACGAGTTCTTTTAGTACCTTTGGATGCAGTTCCTCTAGCCCCAAGGACTTAGTTTCATTTAAAGAAACTAGGTGTTTATGTACTACCCCTATGCTGGTCCTAGGCTGCAACTCCCTTCCCTCATCGTGTGTTCTGTTTTTGCCATGTTGAGCACTGTTCCCCTCACAAGAGAAGACTGAGGAAAAGTAGGAATTGAGCAGTTTTGCCCTCTCTTCATCACCTGTTACAATTTCACTTTCCTGTCCCCGCAATAGGCCTACCATGTCCTTGCTCTTTTTCTTACTTTGAACATAAGAAAAAAACCATTTCTTGTTTTTAGCATCTCTCGCTAGCCTAAGCTCATAATGAGCGTTAGCTTTCCTAACACTCTCTCTCTACAAGCACTGGTGATTTGTTTATATCCATCCTTGGTTATAAGGCCCTCCTTCCACTTTCTAAAAGATTCTTTTTTATTTCTCAAGTCTTTAGAAAGCTGTTTACGGAGCCACCTTGGCTTCTTTAGGGTCCTCCCATTTTTCCTTCTCATAGGAATCGTTTGTGATTGTGCCTTCAGTACTTCAGCAACTTCCATCCCTCTTGAACTCCCTTCTCCTTAAGTATTTCTGACCATGGGATTCTACCCAGCATAACTTTTAAGTTTGTCAACATTTGCTTTTCTGAAGTCCAACCTGTATGTCTGACTACATACATCCTTTACCTTCCCCAATACTGTAAAATTCCAGAATTACATGGCCACTACTACCCAGGGTGCCCACCAATTTCACCTTGTCAACCAGTTCTTCCCTGTTGGTGAGAATCAAGTCCAAGTAGCAGATCCCCTTGTTTCCCTCTCCACTTTCTGGAAAACAAAGTTGTCAGCAAGACAAGTCAGGAATTTATTGGAACTTTCATTTTTAGCAGAGTTGGACTTCCAACAGATATCTGAGTAACTGAAATCTCCCATGACCACTGTATCCTGTCTCTTTGAGAACATTGTAATCTGTTCTGGGAGTGTCTCATCCAAATCCACTGCCTGCCCCTACCATAATGTCACTATTATTTCTTACTCCTTTTATTTCTACCCAGAGACTCTAAACTGAACTTCCACGCTCAGATTCATGCATTTCCTCACAAGTATAAACTTCCTTTACATATAATTCCACTCCTCTGCCCTTCCTTATCTGTCTGTCCCTTTTAAATAAGTTATACCCCTCAGTCCTAATGTTCCAGTTGTGAGTGTCATCCCACCAAGTTTCAGTAATGCCTATTAGGTCACAGTCCCCTTCCTGTATTAGGACTTCCGGTTCCTCCTGCTTGTTTCCCATACTCTGTGCATTACTGTAGAGACATCAGAATCCATGTTTTATGCACCCTGAGGTTTTCATTTCTGTACTTACCCAGGAATTAATGTTACTCCCTGCAAAACTGTAGCATTCTGTTTCCAGTTATTGGCAACATACTAGGCTTGGAATTTTTGTCTCACTCCCCAGTATGATTTGGTTTAAAGCTCTCCTGATTAGGTTTGCAAGGCTTTTACTAATCACATTTTCCCCTACCCTCGTGAGGTACAAACCATGTCCCGATAGAAGAGCTTCATTTTGAAAGCGTCAACCATGGTCCAAAAATCCAAACCTTTCCTGATGATGCCTTCTACGTAGTCAATCATTTATTTGCAGTATTCTTCTTTCTCTTCTTAAGCCATGGCCTTGGACAGGGAGAGCTGCTGAGAATACAACCTGCACTCCCAATTCCTTCACTTCTTACCCAGAGCCACATAGTCTCTTTTAATACATTCTGGGCTGTGCTGGGCGGTACCATTTGTTCCCACATGGATGAGCCAGAGGGGATAATAATCTGTGGGTTGGATAAGTCTTCCTACCCTTTCTATCACATCCCGGATGCGTGCACCGCATACTGCTCAGGACCACAAGTCCTGGTCGGCACACTTTAGCTTCTACCCCTCTCAGTAGGGAATCCCCAATTGCCAGCACACGCCTTCTCCTATACTGGGGACCAGCAAAAGCTTGAGTCCTCTCATCCGCAGGGGTCTGAGAAATTTCCTTCAAGCTTCGTGGAGGCTGGGGGAGGGGCCCTTGTTCCAGTGGTTCAGAATCAATATCTGTGGGGAGATCCAGGAACCAATTGCTTAGTAGCAGAGGCTCAGAATGTCTCTTGATCTTCCTGCTCCTGTGGGTTACATTCTTTCATGTGCCTTCCACTTGTGTTTGGTGCTCTTCCAGTTGCTGGGATACCTTTTCCTCCTCCTCCTGTTGCCCTCTCAGGAGTTTTGCATTCTGTCCATGAAATCTTCACCTTCCCTAATAAACTGGAGTGTGGACAAGCTTGCCTCGAGTCCCTGTATCTTTTCCTCCAGTAGGGCTACCAACTCACACTTGCTGCAAGTGTAATTGCTGTCAGGTAAGAATACGAACATGCCACAGACTTTGCACATCACTGCCTCAGCTCCCTCACCAGCCATGCTGCTGCAATCCATTTCAAAATTTGTTTAGTTTAACTGGCACTTCCTTGATAACTTCCCTGCCAGACTACTAGTGAAAGGTTTGCAGAAGCAAAAACTAACTTAATATCGAATATAAGAGCTACTCAGGGTGGCAGAGAAACTAAATTAAGTCTTTGCACATTTTACTATGGAAAATGTGGGGCCTGTACCTATGCTGGATTCGCTGTTCTTGGAAAAGGTGTCTGGAGAATTAGGTCAGGTTCAGGTGACAAGAGATGAAGTTCTAGGACCACTAAGCAAACTGAAAACTGAAAGCTCCAGGTTCAGTAGGTGTACATCTGAGGGTTTTTAACCAAAATGTGAAACAGTTGATCTACTAACTCAGGGATGGGCAAATTGCAGCCCGCAGGCCACATGCGGCCCGCCACCAAGTTTTTTGCAGCCTGCCAAGACAGTCGGCCACGTGGTTTCAGTCAGGCTTCCGTTGGGCCTGGAGCTCCGGCAGTGAAGTGTCCAGGGGGCAGGCACATTACCAAGCCCCACCCCCTGCTCCCAGCAGCCCTGTTGGGTGACGAGGAGGCAGAAGAAGGAAGGTAAGTTGCTCTTTGACAGACATTAACTTGCAGACTGTGATGAGAATCTCAAGAAGCAATCTCACACCTGATTTCAAAATAATTGTAGAAAAGTGTGATACGGTACATTTGTCTCATTAAACTGATTCTAAAATTAAATGTGCTTGCAGCTATAGATTATATGAAATTAGCACAATAAATAAATTGAATAAAACTACCACTATTTTATTTAATTTATATTTACTGATTTTTATGATACAATTTATACCTTTTCTGAAATGCAAAGTTAACTAATGAATGCAATCATTTTAAAAGGTGTGGCCCTCTGCTAACCTCTGCTCCCACAAAGTGGCCCCCAAGCCAAAACAATTGCCCACCCCTGTACTAACTAGTATTGTGGCTCAACTTGGCCACCATGCCAGATAACTGGATGGTAACAAATACCACACCAGTGTTTAAAAAGGGGTCCAGGGGGTATCCAGGGAATCACAGGCCAGCTAGCCTAACTTTTATTCCAGGTAGGCATGCCAACTGTGGGCTGGGAAATTCTGGAGGTTTAGGGATGAAGCTTGGTAAGGGTGGAATTTGAGGAGGGGGCTCAGCAAAGATGAGATGCTATAGTCCACCTTCCGAAGCTGCCATTTTCTCCAGGGGAACTGATCTTTGTAGTCTGGAGATCCACTGTGATTCTGGAAGAACAACAAATTGACCTGAAGGCTGGCAAACCTAGCTCCAGGTAAAAAATAGAAACTGTTCTTACAGAGACAATCATTAAGCACATTGAGGGACAAAGCCTGCTGAAGGAAAACTGGCATGGCTTCTGCAATGGGAAGTCCTGCCTCACCAACCTTTTGGGGTTTCATGAGAAAGTGAATAAGCATGAAGATAAGGGTGATCCAGTAGAAATTACATACTTGTACTTCCAAAGAGCTTTGGACAAGGTACATCACCCAAGGCTCCTTAGTAAGCCTTGTAGTCATGGGATAGGAGGGTCAGTCTTCCTGGGGATTAGAAATCACAACTTTTGGTAAAGTATGTGCTTAATGGAGGACGCTTCTCTCCGCATCTGCGGGAGAGGCGATCCCCTCTCGGTGGGTTAGAATGGGTCCTGGACTGGTCCGGACCCTCAGAGACCCTAGCGAAGGGGCTCTGCCTGGGGTGCTGAAGGCAGCCTCTCCTAGCGGTGGCGACCGCAGGATCGAGGCTCCTTTTTACCTCTGTAGGTTCGCTCGCCGCAGAAGCCGCATGGCTACAAAAGCGCAATTGAGAAGCAGCAGAGAATACAAGGCAGAAAAGCAACGCAATTCCAGATACGCAATGGCAAAACTGTGAGTCTCAAATAGTGGAAGCGGTAGGGATGGGTTGGAGGGACGAAATCCCCCCTCCCTCCCCCTCAATGTAACTTACGGCGCGAGACTTTCCCATGGCTTTGTTGTGATTACGGAGCGTAATTTGAGTGCTGGAGGGCAGGATCGTGCAGACAAAGAAGAGAGCTTTACAAAGGCATGAGTGTGACAAAAAGCCATTGTTTTCTTCTGGACTCCTTATCTAACTGTAAACAACTGAGAAAGTAAACAAGAATGGCAGGGAGAAAACCCTCCCCTAAAATTGGAAGTTCAGTTCTGAGTGCAAAGGGCGATATCACAGAGCTGAATACAGTGTTATCAGCGATGCTGCGACCCCTAGTGGATCAGCTGGCTACTCTCAATACTAAAATGGATTCTATTCAGAAAGAAATGACTGAGTCTGGGAAGCGATCGGAAAAACTGCAACAGGAACTCTTGGAAGTCAAAAAAGTAGTTGAAAAAAATGACTCTAGATTGCAAAAAATAGAAACTGATAAAGCTCTGCAAGGAGACAGCGTTTTAAAACTTCAAATGGACCGCTCAAATTTCTACCTGAGATTTCAGAATGTTCCTGAACAAAAAGGAGAGAACATTAAACAGTTGTTAAGCAATGCATTGGCGCCTGTGACAGGTTGGGAAGCAGAGAAAATACAAAGCGATATGGATTTAGTCTACAGGACTTATCCAGAATTTGTAAAGAAGAAAAACCTGCCAGGTGAAATTGTAATAAGGTTCTCCAGAAGATCAACAAGAGATTTGGTGTTAAAAGCCACGAATAGAACAGTTCTGAAGATTCAGGAAGAAGAGATCAAAGTGTTAAAAGACATTCCATTTGAAATTAGGAAAAGAAGAAAAGCCTACAGGAGTTTGACGGCATGGTTCCAATCGGAGTCTATTTCCTATCGTTGGGATATTCCAGAGGGACTGATCTTCAGTTATAAAGCCAAGAAATATAAAATTGACTCTATTGAAAAGGCGATAACTTTTTTGGAAAAGCGCAAGAAGAAAAAAGCAGAGACTGAGACAGACGACTCACTGGGATTGCAGGAAAGTATGTATGGATTTAATGGCTCAGAAAGCGGAGAACTTGAAGAAAAGTCGGATTCTGAAAAAGGGGCCGTGGCTCCTAAGCCTCAGGAAGAAAAAAAGAAGAAAAGAAGAGGACCGAAGAAAAAATAATGTTGAATTTTTTTTAATATTGTGACGCACTATGTCAGATAATGACTTAAACCTAGTTTTAGATACTTCTATGTCTGTATGTAATCCAGTTATCTAGTTTTTAATTTTAATCTAGACAACAAAATAGATGTAACAGATGACACCAAGATTTAACATTGCTTTTCAATATAATAATACTTATTTTGTAACATTACAAACTGTATTCTCTGTATAATATAGACTAGCGTAGATTCTTAGCATGTAGTTGTAGTACAGGGTAAAAAAGCAATAAAAAATTTTACAAAAAAAAAATCACTTAAAGAACAGGAACTTTTCCATTTACAAAAAACACACACACACTAAGGAGGGACATGATAGAGGTTTATAAAATCACGCATGGGCTCCAGAAAGTGCATAGGGAGAGTTTTTTCTCCCTCTCCCTTAATACAAGAACTCATGGGCACCCAGTGAAGTTGATGAGCCAATGGTTCAGGACAGATCAAAGTAAACACTTCTTTACTCAATGAGCAGGTAAATGATGGCATTCTCTGTCACTGAACGCTCTGATGGGCCTGGGCACAGATTTTTTTTTTTTAAAAGAGTTAGGCAGGTTTATGGAAGACATGTCTATCAACGGCGACCAGTCATGGTGACTAAAGGGAACCTCCATATCCAGAGGCAGCAAACCTCTGAATACCAGTGCTAGGAGGCAACATCAGGGGAAGGCCTTGGCCGCCAACACGCTGTTTGTTTGGCCCTTTAGGGCAACTGACTGGCCCCTGTGTAAAACAGGATGCTGGACTAGAAGGAACACTGGTCTAGTCCAGAAGGGCTCTTCTGATGTTCTTATGATTTTAGTGACAAGGCACATATACTGATTAGCAGATCAACAATTTGACGTTTAGGAATGCTCAAGTATAGGCCATCTAGAGTTGGAGACTTCTTAATTTTCAGTTTGCCTAGTAGCCCTAGAACTTCATCTCTTACCTTCTCAATTTGACTCAGTTCTTCCCCAAAACAGCATCTCTAGCCAAGTGTTTTCCAGTGAAAAGAGACACAAATAATTCACTGTTTCTCAGCTGCCCTTCTCTGTTTCCGCTGCCAGATGGCTTCCCTAGCCAGTTTCCTGCTGCCGGTGCATTTGAAGGAGTGCTTCCTGTTTGTCCTTATGTTTGCAGTCAGCACAACCACATCTTCCTCTAGCACCAGGAGTTCAACCCCACAGAGAACCAGGTGCAGAATTTCTACACCTTTAGTAGTGGTATGACCAGCTGCTCCGATGCAGTCATTTATGGTCTCCAGAAATCTCATTGCTCCAGCACAAGTCAAAACACATTTGCCCAGCCAGTTTGAGAGCTGCTGAAATTCACCCAGATTTGACACCAAAAGAACTTGAAACTGGTATGCAAATATCACCCTGATTATTAAAAGGGAAGGGAAATTACAGATCAGTTAGCCTAGAGTCTGACCCAGGTAATAAGCAGAAACTGTGACTAAATGCAGAGCCGTCAAGCCGATCCCAGGCCCGCAGCCAGGATTTTGTGGCTTGAGGGGCAAATGCCGCCCTGAGCCTGCCGTAAGGTGGGGAGAGCGGGATATAAATCCCATGAATGAATGAATGAATGAATGAATGAATGAATGAATGAATGAATGAATGTCTTTTCTGGTGGGGCCAGCCTCAGCAACAGTTCTGATAACAAGCCGGCAGGGGGAGGTGATGATTTCTACAGTCAAGGAAGCTAACTGTTAGGCAGAAAAACTCTTTTAAAGGAGACCAGTTTCTTGACACAGAGTTAGAAAAGATCCTTGAGGTCACTTACTCCAACCCTCTTGCTCAGTGTGGGAATTAGTCAACTACAGCACCCCAGTCTGCTTAAAGAAATGTACACGTTTTTAAAAAATGCTTTAAAATGTTTGGAAAAAATATTTACAGGAGAAATTTTTGTATGGGGCTTTCTCTTTAAGAAAGGGGGCGGAGCCCCCAAAGGGCCCACTGCAGCTGGCCACACCCTTCCTCTTGCCCTGTGGTGAGTTTTAGGCCTGCACTGGGCTGAGTTGGTCACATCTAGAGCCACTGATGGACCTCTGCTCCATATGTTTATCTAATTCCCTCTTGAAGCCGTCCATGCTTGTAGCCGCCATAGTCAGTACTTGAAAGACAAGAGAGGGAACACAGCCCATGCCGGGGGGGGGGGGGGTTGTTGGCTCCCCCAGCTTTTACCCTCCCCAAGTAAAGGAACAGAGAGAGGAGTTGAGACAAACTCTGGAGTGTCCCTTTCCCTCTGCCGGTGCTGCTCCTTTCCTCACCCTTCTCACCCATGTGGAGAGACTCAGGGTTACTGTGGGCTTCCCTGAGGGGGGATACCGACCTCAAAGAGTTTGCTCCAACCACAGGAAGACCCTGAACAGGCCAAGGGGGGGGGGGGGCTGTTCTTGGTAGGGTTGCCAACCTCCCGGTGGTGGCTGGAGATCTCCTGCTATTTCAACTGATCTCCAGACGACAGAGATCAGTTTGCCTGGAGAAAACGGCCGCTTTGGAAGGGTGGACTCTATGGCATGATGCCCCAAACTTTGCCTTCCTCAGGCTCCACCCCCAAAATCTCCAGGTATTTCTCAATCCAGAGCTGGCCACCCTAGTTCTTGGGCTGCTGAAGGGGCCACTGGCGCATACCCAACCCCAGACGGAAACAGGAGAGTGGACTCAAATGCTCAGCAAACATCCACCAGCCAGCAGTCAAGTGTGACTGACACATCAGTGTGCAGCACAAACACAGCGCTGCCCTACAGAAGCATTTCCTACTAGCAAGACCCCATACCAGGCACACAAGAGTGAGAAGACTGGCCCAAGAGAGTCGGGAACCTGAATTCCATACAAGATCATTTATTCCCCCATGGCAATGGTAACAACATGTATAACTTGTGAGCACCCATGTGTAGTGTGTGCATGCCTATATCCACACACACATCCACATCCACAACCGGTGATGGCCTGGGGCCCTCGACTATCCCGCAGTGCTTCCGAGGGTGCACCCCACCCCTGCTTCCCTGGGCAAATCCAGACGCATGGGGCAGAGCGACAGCCCTCCAGCTGGAAAGGGTCAGCTGTGCTAGTTGGATTTCTGAGCCTGGACTGAGGCATGCCGAATCTTCCTAATCAGCAACCAAGCAGATGCTTGTCCATGTCATGCCTGACACATAGCGGCCGAGCGGGACAGAAACCCACTTGGTTGGCGAGTGGGAAACGCAGATGTGGGGGGGGCTGCTTTGGGAAGGAGAGCACACACACTCCGACAAAAGGCCACACCTGCTGGTGCCACCTTGGAGAGCCCGGGGGGCTGGGGGCTTGGAAGACAAGGGCCCCCCCAGTCATGGGGTGTGTGCGTGGGCTCCATTCCAAACAACGGAACAGGCATGGTTAAGAATTTGGGGGAGTGTGTGTGTGGGGGGTCACGCCTTAACAGCCCTGGCTGATGCTGGGTTGATGCTGTCTATCACCAGTGTGGACTCCTTTCGCTGCCTCCATCTACTGAAGCGTGTGCATGTGTGTCCGTGTGTGGTGATGGTGGTGCGTGTGTGTGTGTGGGGATTTTCTTCTGTCTCATTCAGTTAGCAGGGGTGAGGATGCTGGTGGCCCCAGAAAATGTCTGGTGGGAGAAATGTTCTTTATAAGTATTCTTGAGTAGCTGTGCTTGCACTGAAGTGCCCCAAGTGGCTTTGGCAAAAGGAAACAGGGTCGGCTCCAGAGCAACCCCTCCCACAGAGGCAGAGCCCCTCCTCTCTCTCCCAAGGGCTCCGAGGAACGCAGGGAACCACACCCAGCTCGGCCTTCCGCTCCAGCCCTGTGAGGGGAGCCGAGAGGGAGTGACTGGCTCCAGGTCACCCTGTGGGCAGCATGGCAATGCGGGCATTAGAGCCCAGACCTCTGCAGTTCTCGTCTGACACTCCAGGCACTACAGCACATCCCCCCCCCCAACATACAAATAAAGGTCCCATTTACATCATTTGGCTGCCAGGAAGTGGGCACCAATGCCAACATCAAGTACACACCAACCCTGTGCCCTGACCTGGATCGCCCCTGGCAAGCCCAAAGATCCCGTCAGATCTGGGAAGCTGAGCAGGGCGGACTCTGCTTGGATGGGAGACCTTCTTGGAATACCAGCAGTTGGGAGGTGGGGGCAGGCTTCATTCAGCCACCTCTCTGAATATCCCCCAGGCCCCCAGCAGGGGTCAGTCTCCAGAGATCACCATGACTTCCAGGTGCGCGCGCGCACACACACACACACAAAATACAAAAAATACCAAAAAAGAGAGAGACACACACACCAATCTTTCCATCTCCTGAGCAAATCCTCTGCCCAGGTCTCCTCATTTGGCCCCCAAAGCACCTACCAGCCTTCGGGTTACCAGCTCTCCGCTGGGAAATCCCTGGCAATTTGGGGGCAGAGCCTGAGAAGGGACCCCAAAGAGTCCACCCTCTACCTACCAGGGGAACTGATCTCTGCAGTCCCTTGTGATTACATCTGGAGACAAGCAACCTGCAGCCCGACCTTTCTTGCTCCTGGGCTCACTCCTTTTGCTCTTACCAGGTGCCGAGATGACTCATGAGAGGGGAGCCTCTGGGTCTGTTTTGCATGTGGGAGATTTCCCAGCCCGAAAACCCCCCGAGATTGGGAATTAGCAGGGACCCAACTATATGGCCACACATCCCTGCGGTGGTTTGGTCATCTTGGGCCACAGCCATGCCCAGAGCGCCCCAGAACAGGAGCAGACAGCAAGGGAGACAAGCGTGGCTGAGCGTGCCAGAGGGGCTTGCCCCCCCCTCCCCTGGTGTTCCCCTCTGGAGCACTGGGGTCTTTGGCCACCGGCCGACAAAGGAGGGGTCCCTGGTCTGGGGGCAGCCTGCAGAAAGCAACACCGCTTCCCAGCCCCCCCAGCCCTGCCCAGTCCCCTCCTGGGACTCTCCTCCTTCCTCCTCCTCCTGCGGATCCTTCAGACTCCTATCCAAAGGCCCAGAGGCCCCCCTCCCCCTCCGCCAGCAGAGCGGAGGCACCCCAGAAGGCCCGGGCTGGGCTGCTGGTGGAGGAGGGAGATGTGGAGGAGAAACAGTGACACAATTTGTTCTGGCAGAAGCAGGCGCTCCAGCCTCCCAGCTCGCCCTAAATGAGACAGATTTGAATTTTAAATGAGAGCCATGAGACCCATCAGGGCTGGATGCAGCTGGAAGGGGAAGGGGAAGGGGGGGGGGCGGCAAAGAAGCTCCTCAGCCACTCCGCGCAAGGGAGGAGGGGAGGGGCGGGCCAACCTCAACAAGACCAGAAAGCAAAAAGAGTAAGGGGGGGGACAAGGATGCGCCCCCCCACCCCCACCCAGCAGGGCAAGGTTTCGCTTCATGGCCCTCTCCAGTTGGGTGGGGAAGGAGACGGCCTCTCCCTCCTGCCTGCCACTGCGGTGGAAAGGGGCACGTCAGGGAGATGGTGCTTGTGGGCCCCTGGACCTTCTGGGCTCTCCCCCAGGCCCATTAAAAGGGACCCTCTCCCTCCTCAGACATGGCAGCTGTCTGCTGTTGTCACTCTGGAAAGCACAGCTCTTGCGCTTGGGCCGCTTCCAAAGCCCTGTCCCTGGATTTTGGGGGTTGGCACCATCAGACATGTTTCCTGAAGTGGCACTGAAAGTGTCGGAATGTGGTTCTTCCAGATGGGTATTTTTTAAATCCCCATTATAAGTCATGATGATAAAGGGATTCAAGGAGAAGAAAAAGAAGTCATTATAGTAACTAAGTCCTGTGGCTGTGCAGAAAGGAGAGAGAAACCCTTAAATATTTCCAGGGAAGTTTTTATTCTTCTTTGTTTTGTTTTTGATTTCTCTTTTTTACTCTACTGGAGTGCTGATATAGAATGGCAAAATTATTTGTTTGTTTGTTTGTTTTGTTTTGTTCGATTTCTAGGCCGCTCTCCCCGCTTTTGCAGGCCCAGAGTGGCTTACAGACTTGGCAAGCTAAGATTCGCAAATACATCGGCAATTAAAACCTTAAAACAGTCATAATTCACTATAATAATTTAGGTAAAGTGCTCAATATAATAGATGGCGTACCATGTACCCCCAAAGTTTTCAGGCCCAATGTCAATTACACTGGAGCCAGATGGCAATTTCTGGCTGCACATTGGTGGTCATAGAGTGGGGGGAGAGAAAGAGAGGCGTCGGCCCCTATACATAGCCCTGGCGGAAGAGCTCCGTCTTACAAGCCCTGCAGAACTGCATCAGGTCCCACAGGGCCCTGATCTCTTCCGGGAGCTTGTTCCACCAGGAAGGGGCCGCCACCAAAAAGGCTCTCCCCCTAGTGGCAGTGAGCCTGGCTTCTCTGGGGCCTGGTGTAGCTAGGCGGTGTTGGGCCCCAAACCGTAGTGCTCTCTGGGATATATATGGGGAAAGGCGGTCCTGCAGGTAGGTTGGACCCAGGCTATTTAGGGCTTTAAAGGCGAGCACCAGCACCTTGAAGCAAATTTGGTACGCTATAGGCAGCCAGTGCAGTGCTGCCAGCGCAGGTCAGACGTGCTCCCGTCTCGGGAGGCACATCAACAACATCGCCATGGCATTCTGCACCAGCTGCAGCCTCTGGATTTGCGACAAGGGCAGCCTCATATAGAGAGCATTACAATAGTCTAGCCTCAAGGTGACTGTTGCATGGATCACTGTAGCCAGGTCAGCGCAGTCCAGGAAGGGAACCAACTGCCAACGCCAGCCTCAGGTGGTAAAAGGCCAACTTGGCAGTGGCTGCTACCTGGGCCTCCGTAGTCAGGGAGGGATCCAGGAGCACTCCCAAGCTCCTAACCACCGGCGCAGGCACCAATGGTGCCCCATCGAAGGCCGGGAGTGGGAGCCCCGACCATGGGCCGCCCCAGCTCAGGCACAGGACCTCCGTCTTTGCCGGGTTCAGCTTCAGCCTACTCAGCCTAAGCCATCCGGCCACAGCGTGCAGTGCCTGGTCTAGGTCGTCTGGTCCAGAGCCAGACTGACTGCCCAACATCAGATAGAGCTGGGTGTCATCAGCGTACTGATGACAGCCCAGCCCCGCCCACTGGACAATCTGGGCAAGGGGGCGCATATAGATGTTAAAAAGCATCGGGGACAAAACAGCCCCCTGAGGCACTCCGCATTCAAGCGGGCACCTCCGGGACCATTGCTCCCCTAGCACCACCCTTTGTCCCTGACCCTGGAGAAAGGAAGCGAGCCACTGTAAGGCAAGCCCCTGTATCCCCACATCGGAGAGGTGGCAGGTCAGCAGCCGGTGATCAACCGTGTCAAACGCTGCCAACAGGTCAAGCAGCAGCAATACCACCGCGCCACCTCAATCCAGATGTCTCCAGAGGTCGTCAGTAAGGGCCACCAGAGCCATCTCAGTCCTGAACCCTGGGCGAAAAGCCTGACTGGAAGGGATCTAACACCGAAGCGTCATCCAGGAAGCTCTGCAACCATATTGCCACCGCCCTCTCTATTAATTTGCCCAAATAAGGCAAATTGGATACCAGCCGATAGTTGGCCAATTCAGCTGGATCCAAAGATGGTTTTTTCAAGAGGGGGCGGACCATCGCTTCCTTGAGTGCACCCAGGAACCACCCCTCCAAGAGGGACTGGTTGATAATCTCCCTCAGTGCACCTCGAAACCCCTTGTGGCCAGCTTTAATAAGCCAGGAAGGGCACGGATCAAGGATGCATGTGGTTGGGTGTACGGTCACGAGCAACCTGTCAACTTCGTTAAGGCTGAGCAGGCCAAAGGAATCCAAACCCAAGGTCGTCAACATGCAAGGGGCCTCAAGTTCACTCATTGTATCAACTGTGGCGGGAGGTCGCAGCGGAGCGCCAAGACTTAATCCACAAAATAGCTCAAAAAAGCCTCACAGCCAATCTCTAATTCCCTATCATTTGGTTTGCCCTGTGACAATGCTGTTATAGACCGAATTGTTCTAAATAATTGTGCCGGGCATGAGCTAGCGGATGCAATCTCAGCCGCAAAGTACTCCTTCTTAGCGGCTTTGACTGCCATCTCATAGGCCTTCATAAATGTCCTATAAGATGCTCTTGTAGTTTCGTCGTGAGTGCGCCGCCACCGTCTTTCTAACCATCTGAGCTCCCGTTTCATGGGTAAACCAGGGGGCAAGCCTAGTACGGGGGTGCAGAGGGTGCCTGGGAGCAATCTCGTCGATGGCTACAGAGAGTCAACTATGCCAGTCCTCCACTAGCGCATCCAACAAGCCGCCAGGGGGCCTCGGATCCCTCAGAGCTGACAGGAGCCGCTCAGGGTCCATCCAACTCTGGGAGCGAGCTAAAATACACTTGCCGCCTAAACAGGGTAGGGGTGGGATGCTCAGACGAGCCCTCAGAGCATGGTGGTCTGACCATGGTAATGCCAAAGCAGTAATCCGGTCCACTGTTACCCCCGCCACGAAGATCAAATCGAGCGTGTGTCCAGCCTGGTGAGTGGGGGTCATTATAAGCTGGGAGAGTCCCATTGCCGCCATGGACGACATCAGGTCTGCCGCCTGAACAGAAGCCGCATCATCGGCATGGACATTGAAATCACCCAGGACTATCAGCCTTGGGTGTTCCAGCACCCAGCCTGTTACGGCCTCCATCAGGGCTGGTAAGCTCTTGGCCAGTGTGTTAGGCGGCCGGTACACCAGCCAGATCATCACACTCTCCCCGGCCTCCAGCACTAGGCCAACGCATTCTAAGCCAGTGATTTTCTGCAGCGGGAGTGCACTGAAGGAGTAAGCCTCTCGAATGAGCATTGCCACCCCTCCCCCGCCCCCTAGTCCGTGATTGGTGCAGGACCGCAAACCCCAGTGGGGCGAGTTGGGAAAGCGCTACTGTTTTCCCCTCCCGCACCCAGGTCTCGGTCACGCAAGCCAGATCCACCTGTTCCATCATGAAATCCCACAGGATCGTGGCCTTATTATTTATGGATCTGGCATTGCACAGCACCAGTGACGGAGGGGGGTACTCCATCCTTGCCCCACTGCCAACCACCCTTGGGATGGGTCTCAGGCTGGAAGGGTGCCGAGCTAGTTTATTTCTCCGCGTCCTTCCCTTCTTCTCCTGCCTGGACCCACCGTTATACTTCCCCCTCCCCAGGAGCACTGGAATCTGCTGGCCAGGCATCGCTGCCCCTTGATCTTCGCGCGAGCCTCAGATCGCTGGGGTATTCTGCCATTCCAAGCAACAGTAGTCCACAACAGCCCAACTACAATTGCTCTAAAAGCCAACTAACCTACCCTAACCTCTTATCTTGCTACTCCCTCCCTCCCTACAAGACTAGCAATCTCTAATTTAAATTAAATAAAGGGTGGGAAATACAAGTTCAAATACAGCTACGGATACAATTGTACAACACAAACCCCTACTCTAAGCCTACCACTACCCTCCTAAATACAGGTTGCTTACCTGTAATTGAAGATCTTCGAGTGGTCATCTGTGCATTCACACCTCTGGGATATAGTGCGCCTGCGCCGATCCCGATCGGTAATCTTCAAAGCCTAACGGATTTTCGCGCCAGCTCCCCGGTCACATGCACATCCCACTGCGCATGACCCGGGGAGAGGCATGAGGATCCCGCCAGTTCCTTCTGACCGCTGCCAACAGCCCCCAAGAGGATAAGGGAGACCGAAAGCAGAGGGGAAGGAGGGCGGGTGGTGTGAATGCACAGATGACCACTCGAAGATCTCCAATTACAGGTAAGCAACCTGTATATCTTCTTCGTGGTCTCTGTGCATCACACCTCTGGGAGAATAACGAGCAATAAACACACCACATACCTGGAGGTGGGTGCTGAAGGTCTCACACCTGAGCTGCTTGCAGAACTGCATGGCCCACCACAGAACGTTGATGGACATGGACGTCTAGAGCATAGTGCTTCACAAACGTGTGAGGAGACGCCCAAGTAGCAGCATTGCAGATGTCTCCCAGGGGAATGCCCTTGAGGAACGCTGTAGAGGCAGCTACTGCTCGAGTGGAATGAGCCCGTAGGGATGCCGGTAATGCCCTCTTGGCCAGAAGATAGGCAAGGTTTATTGTCTCTACAATCCATTTCGAGAGTCTTCAAGATGACAGTTTCTGTCCCTGTCTGGGCAAGGCATAAGCGATGAAGAGGGCTGGAGACTTGCGGAATGACTTTGTCCGATGCAAGTAAAAGGAGAGAGCCCTCTTGACGTCGAGCGAGTGTAAACTGCGTTGTGTCGAATCCTGAGAGTCAGGAAAGAACACCGGCAGGGTAATGTCCGCCCCGATGTGAAAATCAGAGACTACCTTGGGTAGGAAGGTGACATCGGGGGCCAGGGTGACGGCATCATGACAGAATGTGAGGTATGGAGGATCGCAGCGAAGAGCTGACAACTCACTCACGCGTCGAACGGATGGGTCGCGGCATCAGGGAGGTTGAACTACCCCTGGATTGCTCACGACAGGGAGGGTCAAGCTGCACGGACCTGAGCTGGGTCAAGTCAGGCGCAGGGTGCATCGATGGAGCACTAGGAGTCTTACTGTGCTTCAGCTTGCCCTTTTCCTCCTTGCCCTCTCTGCGTTTCTTTGCAGGAGTGTCTGGCAGAGGGAGTGGTCATTTCGCTGCCGATTTCTCGGTACTGGTGGTGCTTCGTACCGGAGACGATGCCGGGGCCGCCGGAGCCGAAGGCGATGTTCCCGAAGCGTCGGCAGAAGACATCTTCGGGGATAGAGCTGCTTCTAACAGAGCCACTCTAAGTCTAGCCGCTCGGTTCTTGCGGGTCTGCTTAGAGAAGGCCACGCGGCTGGAACAGGAGTCTACACGGTGCGACTCGCCCAAGCACAGAAGGCAAAGAGAGTGCTTATCCGGAGGCGCTATCTTGCTGCCACACTTAAGACAGCGTTTAAAGAACCCCCACCGCTGGGCCATAGGCCGAGCGGGGAGAAGGTGAAGGAATATCCAAAAGTGAGTCCAAAAAACAGTCCGTAGGTCGAAAAGGGAAAGAATCAGTCCGAAAGGCTTTTCCAGTTGGAAAACGAAAGTAAACTACCGACCGAAGCGGAGAGGGGATCCTCATGACGCAACGGTCAGAAGAGAACTGGCGGGATCCTTGTGCCTCTCCCCGGGTCATGCGCAGTGGGACGTGCACATGACCGGGGAGCTGGTGCGATAATCCGTTAGGCTTTGAAGATTACCGATCGGGATCGGCGCAGGCGCACTATATCCCAGAGGTGTGATGCACAGAGACCACGAAGAAGATCTAATCCTTCCTAACCAAAGCCTCTCACTCCTGCCCTGGTAAGAAAATGTGTTCCTTATAAAACAGCAGGATTTCTTTTTCTTTTGATTTTTATTCATTTTTCAAATAGGTTTTAAAACCTATTTTTACTCTGCTGCTGCACTGGTATTGGAAAGGGAAGAATAAAAATTACAAAGAATTTTTTTCAGGGAAGTGAGATTTTAAAATGTAGAAGAATGTATGTTCCCCATCTGTTTTTTAATTAATTTCTGCACTACTGCAACAAGAGATTATTATTATTAATATTATACGGTTGGAAGACTGGAACCTGAAGGGGAGAAATTTTAAAATTACAAACAGAGGTGATCTCTTTCTTTCATTTTCCTGGAAGAAACAAAGTCTTCTTCTTGCTTCCCTAGAAGAAACCATCCTTAGCCCTCCACATGCTGTTTCCGTTTCCCTGCCTGCAGTGGCCCTCGGGAATTCTTTCCTTGGCAAATGGAGAGACCCTGCTTGAAAGAGCCTACAACCTGACAGACACACAAAATGGTTAAAAAACCTGGCACTAAAATCCCAGCCAGAGCATAAAAAAGAGCATGAAGCCCTTTAGAAGCCAAACATGAATAAACAAGTATTCAAAAATGGACTGAAGGGGAGAAACAGCAGGCAGCCAGGCACCTGCGCAGAACTCTGCAAGGGTCCCCCCAGGCAGGGCACGTGCCTTATCCAGCCCTCCTGGGCCAAACACAGACCGGACCACTTATCCAGCCCTCCTGGGCCAAACACAGACCGGACCACTTGAGCTTCATGGGGTGGCTGAAGAAAAGGAGAAAGCACAGCCTTCTGCATGGAGTCAGCAAATGCACGGGGGGGGGGGGGGGCTGGAGGAGGCCAAAGTTCCTCAGCCGGAGTGGACTTGTCTCCAACGCTTCGCATCAAGGAGGTCCTTGCTGTCCACAGGTAAAGTCCGAGCTCTCCCCCAGCTACGCGCCAGGCGGGGCCTGGACTTCTCCTGGAACGACGACCCTTCTCCAGCCGACAGAGTTTGGCTCCACTGGAGGCAACGGCAGCTTTGGAGGGGGGGGGGGGAGGGGGGGTTCCCTTGCATCATATCCATGCTGCACCCCCTCCCCTCCCCAAACACTCCGCCCCCAAATCTCTAGGGCCGATTCCGCACCAGCAGTCGCCCCGGCGTCATCCCCCAATAAAATCCGCGGCAGAGCAGCAGTTCCCCACTTGTTGCCCCGAGTCAGCAGTTGGCCCGAATCTAGTCCTCGTTCCCCTTGGATCTTCCGTTTCAGGGGTTTTCAGGTTTCTTTTTTTGCCACAGGGTTGAAGTTGGGGCATTCTAGAGGGGAACTCGCAAACTGGGGTTTCTTGCTCCACCCCTTTAGCGCCCCTCTGCTTCTTTCCCTCCCCTTTCCCACCTCTCCTCTCCCTTTCCCGCCCTGGCGCAAGCGGGGGGTTTTATGTCCCCCCCCCCCCATTGTTGCTTTATGACACCATGACACAACAACGATGGATCAATGTTGTGTCAGGTTGTCGTAATGCAACGATGGGGGAGGGGCAAAAAAACCCCACTCGCACCAGGGCAGGAAATGGAGGGGAAATCACGCTTGGGGAAGAGAGGGAAGGGGACGCTAGATTCGGGGCAAGGCAACAAATGCGGAACTCCCTCAACAGAATCGGGCCAATTAGACCCGGGGGGAACGGAGAACAAAGCATTGGTGTGGAATCAGCCCAGGGGTTTCCTGTGCCGGAGCCGGAAGCCCTCCTTCCCAGCCCCCACGGAGGGAGCGAAGAGTCTCTGCCACATTTCCCCCCCCCCCTGGGCACTCACTGTCTTCCTTGGTCTGGATGTGAAGCACGTTGCTGCGGACACCATCGCCGGCCTGTGTGTAGGCCAAGACCTGCACGCTGTAGTTGGTGAACTTCTCCATGCCACGCAGTTCCACGCGCTCCCGGGTGGTGGTGATATTCTGCATCTCTCCCCACTCTGCAGGGAAAGCAGACTGGTCAGGGCTGGAGGAGGAGGTGGCAGCCTTCCACCCTGCCCCACAAAACCCTCCCACTGGGGACCGGCAGCTGGACACCAGGGGCTGGCCCCACAAGTGCCTTGCTGGACGAGGCACACAGCAGAGCAGAATGGGGCCTGGGGCATAGGGCCATGTGCCTGGAAGCAGAGGGCTCCTTTCACTCCACCACCAAAGGAAGACCCCCCCCCCCCTCTGTCACCTTTGGGGACTGGCGCAAGGAGCCCGCGGCTTCGGTGGGAAGGAAGCCAAGCCCACGCAGTAGAGACAGAGCCCCTCCCCCCACTTCCAGAGGCCCAGGCACGCACAGTCTCCACAGAGCCACAGGACAGCCGGAGCACAGCCAGGGACACGGGGAATGCCTGACCATGACCCAGCCTGGCCCTGGCACCACCGAGAAGCCCCCACTCACTCCCGGTCCCTACAGCTGCAGTCTCTCTTTGTCCCCCAGACACCCCACAGCCTCTTGCTCCCAGCACTGGCCAGGGGACACCTGAGGCCTCGCACCCCTGGGGCTTAGCCGTGGAAGCCCTGCTCTGGCAGCAGGCGTGTGGCCGAGAAGAGAGAGTGTGCAGACAGACAGACCAACAGACATCCTGGGGACAGAGAGGTTTTCTGCACTCCTTCTAGGATGGATGCTCCACCCTCCTCCAGGGCTTGCAGACCTCCACCTTTACTTGGGGGGGGGGGGAGGAGAGGTAACAAAGGCAGAGCTTCCCAAGCTGGCCAGGAGTCCTTTGGGAGAACCTTGTGGGCCTTGGACACATTTGCCCCCACACCCCTGCCTTGCTCAGGAGCAGCAGGGGGGCAAGTGACCCACATCCGATCAGAGAACAGTTCTTGTTGGAGGCTGATGTGGGATTGCCCGGCTGATGGCACACAGCATGGTCGCAGGAGGACCCCAGGCCAGGCCCACCCAAGGCAGGGAGGCTCCTGCTGCCTCCTGTGAACGTCGGTGAAACACCTCAGGCCCCACCCCACTGGAGACGGACACTGTTGGAAAGCTCTGAGAAGCCAAGGGGACCTGGTGGCCTCATTCCTGGAGGGCAAACTGAGGCTGGAAGGAATCCAGGGCAGGGCCGACCCACCTCCATCCATGTAGAGCGACCAGAAGATGACTCGGTAGCCCTTCAGGACGCCATTGAGGGTGCTCCGCGGGGGCTCAGACCACGAGATGACGGCCACATCAGAGGTGATGGACAAGGCCCTCACATTTTCTGGGGGCTGGCTAGGCACTGCCAAAAGAAACCTCTGTGAGGGATGGCCACACGGCCAGAGCACGGCTGCCCCCTCTCTCTGGGCCCTCACTCCATCATGGAGAGTCCAGGGGCCGCAGGACCTGTGAGACCTTCCTCCTTGTGGCTGGCCGGCCGCCTGGCTGGCCACACTGGAGCCCAAGCCCCTCGGGTGCTGCTCCCTCCCACAACCCCAACACTTCCCAAGAAAGAAACCCGCTGCTGGGTTGCTTGGAAGGAAGGGGGAGCGAGTGGGATGGTGGTAATGAGATCCCACTGCCCCCAAAGAGAGAGCTCTAATTTTTACGAGCATTTAAATGATGATACATCATCCTAACGATCCACTCCGAAAATGATTATTGTTTCATATTACTTAGGTGTAAAACTGTAAGCACCGTGTAATTAGGGGCCGGGTGCAATAAACTAATAGAGAGTCCATTTGAACGAAATGAAGGTAATATAATTATGGGAAAGACACTACTGTTAAAACAGGGACCCTTGAATACCCCAGGAGGAGTGCTAATCGAGCCAGAACATGCTCATGCGCTGACAGGCTAACGAGGGTCTTAATTAAGTATGAAAAACTGCTGAGCAAATGGAGGGAGAAACTTTTTGTGTGTTCCAAGTGACTCCAAGGCCAGCGCAGACCTGGCCCTCCTGGGGGGCCTGGGCCGGTGGGTGGGCGAAGCCAAGGGGAAGCAGAGGCAGGAAGCTGCCGGCCTGGGACAGAGGCAAAGAGCCCAGGGAACAGCAGCAGCAGCAGCAGCAGCAGCAGCACAGACCTCCCTTCCACGACTCCGACAGCTCGGCTTTGGGCCAGGGAAAACCACAGGCCACCTTGTAGGGCACGGTCTCCTGGGTGTGGGGGTGTACACCCTGCAATGGACCAGGGCATCTGGTGGCGTGCCAAGCTTATCAGAGGGTGCAAACAAGGAACTGGGAACCAACTTCAGCCTCCTGAGGGGCAGTGGGGGGGGGGGACAGAGTTTGGACTGATAACGGGTCAAATGAAGGGGTGATAACTGGCCACAGAAGGGGAGGCAATGCAAAGGGAACAGGGGACATGGTGGAAAACATGCCTCTGACGGTGGACCTTCAGCAACAGTTCATTTGGGATGCAGCAGAAACGGGTCTGCTTTGGGGAGCAGGCAGGCTCTGGCCCCGCAGGAAGAGGCACCGTGCCGCCAGCCCCCCCCCCCCAGCTCCCCAAGCCCTCCAGGCACGGCCTCGGCAGAGAGGAGATGGGAAGGGACGAGGTACCCACAAGCACTCCCTGCAGTCCACTTACCATCCTCCAGGGTGGTGGCATTGATTTCGCTGGATGAGGGGCCGGTGCCCGCCCGGTTGAATGCCTGCACCACCACCCCATACTGGGCAAACTTCTTCAGATTGTCAAGGGTATAGACCTCATTGTCCCCAGTGGCCTTCATCTCCACGATACTGTACTGTCCGTTGCTTCCGGGACTGTTTTCCCGATAGCCAATTTGGTAGCCGCGGATCACCCCATTCTGGAGCTCCTTTTTAGGGGCCTGCAGAGATTGAGAATTACAAAGAGATACTGTAGGGCACTAAAAGGGGATGGGGGTGGGGAATGAAAGAGTCCGCCAGTATTAGTGGAAACTGGCACGTGCGCGTGCGTTTCGGTGGATGGGAGTGCTGAGGAAGTTTCTCTTCCCAGCATGCTGCTGGAACAGGCACAAGATGCCATAAAAGGATCAAGTGAGGTAGAAGGTTTACATGCTTCTCCCAGCCTGGCCAGTTTGGCTGATCAGGGAAGGGTCACTCAGCTTGCCCTGAAGGACCACACCCCACACTGAAAGTGTCACCTGGATAGCTTGGGGCCTCTGCTGCAGCAGGCCTTTACTTCGGGTGGCCACTCATGGCCCCCCCAGAGTAGGGCCAGGATCCCCCACCATCCCGGAGAGAGACGGCTTCCCCCGTGTCACCCAGACACTCACTGGCGGCGTCCAGACTGTGATCGGTGTGATGCGGCTGCAGTGGGAGCTGCCTTCAAAGACTACTCGGGAATTCCAGCCAGCTCCCAGTCCAGCGGCCAAAGGGCAGAATTAGGGCTGCCAAGTCCAACTTGGGAAATATCTGAGGACTTTGGGGGTGGAGCCAGGAGACTTTGGGGGTGGAGCCAGGAGAAAGGAAGTGACATCATTTTGTGATGTCACATCCTGTGATGTTGCTTCCACATGCTGACACATGAACTCATGAAGTTTCCTAATACTGAATCAGGCCATTGGTCCATCAAGGTCAGTATTGACTACTCAGACTGGTAGTGGCTCTCCAGGGTCTCAGGCTGAGATCTTTAATGTCACCTATTACCTGATCCTTTTTTAGCTGAAGAGGCTGATACCTCCTGCATGTCAAGCAGATGCTCTATCACTGACCAACGGCCCTACTGAATCCTTCCTCATCTCGGCAGAATATGAAGCACTAAGTGCTACACAAGTGCTAAATATGATTTTCATATCATAAGAACAGGAGAAAAGCCACAGTGGATCGGGCCAACAGCCCATCCAGTACAACACTCTGTGTCACACAGTGGCCAAAAATACCAGGTGCCCTCAGGAGGTCCAGCAGCGGGGCCAGAACTCCAGAAGCCCTCCCACTGTTGCCCCCCAAGCACCAAGAATGCAGAGCATCACTGCCCCAGACAAAGTGTTCCATTTAGACCTTGTGGCTAATAATAGCCACTGATAGACCTCTGCTGGATGGGGACAGAGAGAGAGACAGACAGACAGACAGACAGAAAAAAGAAAGAAAGAAAGAAAGGGGGAGGGAGAGAGAGAGAGAGAGAAGGAAAAGAGCTGGCTGTCAGGATCCTTGATCCTAACAGAGTATTCTTTATGCATTGTATAGTATGTTTGTGCAGATGTCATTTCACTCCCTTGCTATCTCTTGCTAGGCTGTCTCAGGTTTCCTCCCTTCTCTTTATTGCCTTGAAATATATTGCTTTGTGAAGGTCTGGTCAATGTAACAGTTTCATCCGGGAGAATGGCGACCTCGAGCGCTGACACGTCACCCGAGACCAAACGGCCTCTTCCCCCCTGCATTCCTCCGCTCCCCCGCCCTCCGAGACACGAAACTTTCTTATCGCTGTGAGAAGTCTTTGGGATGGCCTTTGTTATGGATATACGGGGCACATCTGTGGCACCTAATTCAAGAGGGGAAAATTTATAACTTTAACACCTCACCTTTCCTGTGGGAAGTAAAACGGCTTAAGATCTTTAACCGCGCTTTTTCCTTTTTTGTGATTGGTTGAATATCAGGGTTTCAAACTGTACTGGAGGGTATATTAACCCCGACTGTTTTGTATATGGTATCTCTAACAAACATTCGAGAACCTGTCATGCAGCATTAAAGAAATAAAGAACTCTGTTCCATCAACAAAGGTCTGGTCTTTGACTGCGTAGGGCAGAAGCCTCACACTGGCAGACCCCAGCAGCTTACTCCAGCAGCAACTTTGCACGCCACATGCAAAAGCACGCCCTTCAGTAGAAAGAGCCTAGTCCCTCCTTAATCTCGGGGCGGGGCTCTCTTGCTCGCTCAGCTCTTAAAGGGGAAATGTCTGTTGAGGCTTTTTACTGCAGGGCAGGCTCTCTGCAGACATTTCCCTTTTAAGAATTTCAGGCCTGGCAGGGAGAGGCCAGGGCAAGCTCCGACGTTCCCCTGCTGGCAGCCATTGCCTCCCCCGGTGGCCAATTTTGAAAAAGCGGGGGTAAGCTTTAAAAATCGGTGTTTCCCCCGCCCTACCGGGGGACTTGGCAGCCCTAGGCAGAATGCACGGCCCCAGCCCTGGAAGGTCCCAAGGAGGCACAAGCCCAGAGGCTCGTCTGGACCTAGCCAGCCTTTTACGGCCAGGGTGCTGGGGGGGGGGCATTGCGATCTGTGAACCTTCCTGTGCTCCATCTCTGGGAGGCCTGCCCTGGGCGACTCTCTCCCCAGAGGTTAACCTGTGGGTGGGCAGAGCCTTCTCTGGGGTTGGCTTTTCCTCAGCTGCTGGGGAGCACTAACGGAGGCTGCTGCGTGTGTGTTCTGGCTGGCTGGCTGGGTGCTGAGAGAGGAGGGTCTGTTTGCCTGGGGTTGGTTGCTGGCCCTGCCCGCTGCTGTGGCTGTGGCTCTGGCGAGGTGGGGGCTGTGAGCCTTTGAAGCGCAAGGCTCCTCCTCCTCACCAGGGGCCAAAGGGCAAAGAGCCTGGGGATTCCACTAGTTGTTAGGACAATTTTACATTGTTGTGCTTTGTGACTTTTGGCTCAGGCAGCCACTTAGTCTGTTCTCTAAGTTTCAGGGTCCATCAACCCACCAAGGTATTTCTAGGTGAAAGAATCCACTGGGGGGAAGTGATGATGGATACTCACGGACCATTCCCAGTCACCTGCGGGGAGTGCACCAGGTTGGTCTTCCTCCCTGAGGACAAGGTGGACTATGACTGTGGGAAGTGCAAGTTGATAGGGCTCTCAGAGGAGAAGGTTCGGGGCCTGGAGGAAAGGACTGCTACTCTCCGTGAGATCAAGGAAGGGGAGGAGTTCGTTCCTGTCCCTGACATGTCTGTTTAGCCACGAGGTCCAAAATGGCCCTTGTGGTCCTGTTCCTCTTGGGCACGGTAAAGAAGATGGAGTATACGCCTCGCCCCACTTGTGAGGGTGGGACTTGTTCTATAGCTCCTATTTCCAGGAGATGAGGTATGGACTCCCTGGTTTGGATGTGTTTTGTCAGGTTTTGGTGTTTCGATATCTGAAGGAAACGCTGCTGAGGAAGGGAGGAGAACTCCAGTCTGTACCCCTGGGAGATGGTCTCGAGGACCCACCGGTCGCTTACAGACTTGTTCCAATGCTCTGAAAACAGCTGGATTCGTCCCCCTATCCTCAGCCCTTCTGGTGTGTGCGGATAGTCATGCTGACCCCCCTTTTTTGGGGGGGCTTAGCAGAGGGTTCTCCTTTGCTAGAAGTGAATGGATTATTTCCTCGCGGTCTATGATGCCATTTGCCCCTGAACTGTCTGGGGAACGAGGGCTTCTGGTCCCTCTTCTGGTCCCCAAAGGGCTGGAAACGCTTCCTAGGTTTAAATTCCCTTCTTTTGGATGGGAGAACCTTCTTTTTATCTTTGTTCTCCACCAGGTATTTGTCTAGCTCATCCCCAAACAGTGACCCTCCCCTGAAGGGTACTGCCGCCACCTTAGCTTGTGCCGAGGAGTCCACTTCCCAGTGGTGCAGCCAGGCATTCCTCCTAGCCGTGACGCTGCACGCCATAGCCCTGGCTGAGAGTTGGAAGGCATCGAGGAAGGCATCCGCTGAAAAGGCCCTCAGGGCTAGTGCTATCTTTTTTAGTTCATCTTTGAACTCTTTTGGGGCCTCGCTCTCCGCTGAGGCCAGATTCTGGGCCCAGTCGTAAGCCGCTCTAGCAAATAGGGAACAGGGAACTGCGACACACAGCAACAGTCAACTTCCAAGGTTCATATCAAGGACCAAAAGCGTCTACGCAGAAGGCACAGACGCACTGAACTGCTGTTGGCCCAGGGGGCTACTATGCGCATCCCCGCCAATACAGCTCATTCCCAAGGTGCTCCAGATCAGATGGCTCCGACAGGCGGAAGTGGTGATGATCGCACCATACTGGCCGAGAGGAGAGCGTGGTTCTCGGAACTTCTAGCCCTGTCAATAGAATCCCCATGGCACCTCCCGGCCAGGGACGACCTGCTAACCCAGGGCCATACCAAACACCCACAACCCGAAATGCTCAGACTCACAGCATGGAGGTTGAGCGGGAACTCCTAGTAGAGGCAGGATATCCACAGAAGGTGGTAGGCACCATGCTAGCCTCCAGGAGGGCATCCACTAATAGATCATGTAACACCACCTGGCAAGTATTTCAAAAATGGTGCACAGACCTAGGTACTGAGCCTCTAAGGGCTCCAGTCAGAATGGTGCTTCGCTTCCTACAAGATGGTATGGGCAAGGGTCTTAGCACTAGTACCCTTAGGAAACAGGTCGCGGCCATCTCGGCGGTCCAGGGGGTGAGACACGGGAGGTCATTATTACATCATGCTCATGTTAAACGGTTTCTGAAAGGGGCTGCACTAGTAAACCCACCACAGGTCCACAGGTTTCCATCCTGGAATCTGAACACTGTGTTGAAAGCCCTATGCAAACAACCATTTGAGCCTATGAGCTCATGCCCGCTGAAAGAGCTGACATTTAAGACCCTATTTCTAGTGGGAATTACTTCAGCACCGAGAGTTTCTGAAATTAGGGCCTTATCTATTAATAAGGAACTCTGTACCTTCCATAATGACAAGGTGGTCCTCCATTTAGACCCGGCCTTCATTCCGAAGGTAAACTCGGCATTCCATAGGGCCGAGGAGGTGATACTACCATCTTTCTGCCCCAGCCCGCGACATGAGAAGGAGAGGGAGTGGCACTGTCTAGATGTCAGAAGGGCCCTGGCCTATTATATAGAGAGGACTAAGGACTGGAGAAAGTCAGAGACTCTCTTCGTTTCCTTCTCAAGTTCGGCCAAAGGCACTCCAGTATCCCCCGCCACCCTCAGTAGATGGATCAAGGGGTGCATTATTCTGGCCTACAAGGCCAATGGGGGGGCAACCACCAGAGGGGATATTGGCACACTCCCTAAGGGGAGCCGCGACATCAGTAGCGTACAGAGCCTTTCCTACCCTGGAGACAATTTGTAAGGCAGCAACTTGGAAGTCGGTCCACACCTTTACCAAACACTATAGAGTGGACACCATGGTTTCTGCCAAAGCAGCATTCGGCCGTAGGGTCCTTCAACAGGCCTTGTAGCTGAAGACACACTTCTCTCCCGGGAGACACTGCTTTTCTAAGTCCCATCTGTGAGGACTGTTCCACTGCCTGACCACTGGAGAACGGAAGTTTTCTATCACTTACCGTGAAGCTTCCTTTCTTGGTGGTCAGGAGTGGAACAGTCCTGCCCGCCCGTTGTGTGGGCATCTTCAGCTACAAGGAAGGTTGAAGGTAAATTTCTGTAGTGGGTTCATATCATACTAACACCCCAGGTGAAACTCTCCTCAGGGAGAGGGAATGTTTTTCTTAATAGTATCTATCTAGGTACCGGAGGGGCTTCTCAACAACTGGAGCCTCAAGGGGATAAGCCCCTCCCACTTGGTCTAAAGCTCAGAGCCGACCCTGCTGAGGAAGGAAGAGAGACCAGTCAGAGGGACAATGGTGTGGTTGACTGCCCTAACAAGACTCCCCAGAGCACTACACAAGGACCCCCCCCCCCAAAGGTGTTGAGTGAGATGGCACTCTGAGCCACTAGAACAGACAAATCGATTCCAGGCCCCTGCGGTGAAGGCAGAGATGGAAACACTGCCAGCAGAAGTATCAGAGGGAGGAGGACAGGGAGAAACGAAGAAACGGCACTGGAAGGAAAAGGAAGGTGTTGGCCACAGGTGACTCCCTGCTGAGGGGTACGGAACGTCATGTGTCCAGGCCGGACCCCCTGGCCTGAGGAGTGTGTTGCTTGCCAGGGGCGAAAATTAAAGATATTACAGACAGGATCCCTAAACTCATCAAACCTATGGAGCGTTACCCATATGTGATGGCCCATGTGGGAACCCATGACACAGCTGTTAACACCACCAAAAGCATTAATGCTGACTATGAAGCTCTCCGGAGGAAGCTGAAGGGAATGGGGGCCTGGTGTCCTCTTTGATCCTTCCCATCATAGGAAAGGGAATACGACAGGAGCAGATGATAATGGAGATGAACCACTGGCTGTGATTTGGATTCTGGGACCACGGGCTAGGTTTTCTGGACAACTTACTAGCAAGCAATGGACTTCACCTGTCAAGGTTAGGGAAGAATGTGTTTAGTGGAAACCTGGGGAGATTCATCAAGAGGGCTTTAAACTGGCACCATGAAAGGAAGGAGACAAACAACATAGGGATTTAAATGAAGGGGAGCAAATAACAGAGGCCCACCTGGAAGAGCCGGGTCTAATAGAGCCAAAGGTGTCTATGTACCAATGCCCAAAGCTTGGGTAATAAGAAGGAAGACCTTGAGCTTCTAATGCTGTCAGAGGGTTATGGTTTAGTAGGCATTACAGAGACTTGGTGGGATGACTGGAATGTAGTAGTAGATGGATATGAGTTGTTCAAGAAAAACTGAAAGGGTCAAAGAGGAGGCAGAGTGGTGTTGTGTTTGAGAAGGTTTGTTTGTCAGGAAATACTGGAGGAGGAGGGCAGCAGCCCAGTGGAAAGTATCTGGGTGAGGACAAGGGGTGAGAGGACAAACAGTATTGTGGTTGGAGCCTGCTACAAACCTCCTGACCAGGATGATGAGGTGGATGCTGCCCTCTTTGAACAGCTTGACAGGGTACCCAAACAACATGACCTGGTAGTTATGGGTGACTTCACCCTGATGTGTCTGGGAGATAAACTCTGCAAAGTGTCCACAGTCACGCAACTTCCTGACCTGTCTGGCCAACAAGTTTCTTCATTAAATGGTGGAGGAAGCTCAGCCCTAATATTGACCAACAGGCAAGAGATGGTAGATGGGGTGAGGGTGGTGGGCACCTTAGGGGGAAGTGACCCTGTCCTGCTAGAATTCCTTTTGCTGTGGGGCACCAAGGAATTCCGTAGCCACACGTTTGTGAGATTTCAGTAGGGCAGACTTTAATAAACTCAGAGGAATGATGAGAATCATTCCATGGGCAAGACTGCTGGAAGTGAAAGGAGCAAGTGAAGGGTGAGCTCTCCTAAAACAAGAGCTCTTGCAAGCTCAAGCCTTTGCTGTTCCAACAAGAAGGAAACATGGTAGGGGATCCAAGAAGCCAGTGTGGATGAACAGAGAACCGCGTGATGTGCTAAGGGAGAAAAAGGAAATGTTCAAGAAATGGAGGCAAGGACATACCTCTAAAGAAGAGTATCTGCAGGTTGCTAGGCACTATAGGTCAGCCATCAGGGAGGCCAAAGCTCACAGTGAGCTACAGCTGGCCAGGGAGGCTTGCTACAACAAGAAACTCTTCTTCAGATATGTGAGGAGCAAACACAAGGTAAAAGAGGCGATGGGCTCACTGTTGGGTGAAAATGAAGACACTCTGACAGAGAGACTCAATGCCTATTTGCCTCATTTTTTTCCCTGAAGAAGAGAACAGGCTCATCTAGAGATGAGCGTAGGCAAGTCACAGCATCTGGGCTGCTGGTTAACATGGACAGAGAGGCAGTTGAAAAGCACCTGGCTGCAATGAAGGAGTACAAATCCCCAGGGCCAGATGGTGTGCACCCGAGAGTGCTCAAAGAACTTTCTAGAGAGCTTGCAGAGCCTCTGTCTGTTATCTTCCAGACCTCTTGGAGTACGGGAGACATGCCACAAGACTGGAGGAGGGCAGATGTTACCCCAGTTTTCAAAAAAGGGAGGAGGGATGATCCAGGAAACTATAGGCCAGTCAGTCTGACCTCTGTCCCAGGGAAGATACTGGAGCAGATTTTAAAGGGTTCAATCTGCAAGAATCTAAAGGACAACTTGGTGATTTGGGGAAGTCAGCATGGATTTGTCCCCAGCAGGTCCTGCCAGACCAACCTCATTTCCTTCTTTGATCGAGTGGCGAGCTTACTGGATTGAGGGAATGCTGTTGATGTTGTTTACCTGGATTTCCGTAAAGCTTTTGACAGGGTTCCCCATAATAGGTAAACAACCTCCAAGGTAGCCTTCTCAGAAGTGCTACTGTTCCACATGCAGAGCTGGAGAAACAGGCACAAATCAGGAGTCTCAATGCATGGATGAGATGATGGTAGGGAGGAAGGGTTCAAGTTTGTTAGGCACTGGGATGCTTTTTGGAACAAGAGGGAGCTGTACAAGAGAGACGGTCTCCACTTGTCCTGAGAAGGAACCAGGCTGCTGGTGCTTAAAATTTAAAAAGTGGCAGAGCAGTTTTTAAACTAAATATTGGGGGAAAGCCAACAGGAGATAAAAAGTCTCTGGTTCGGGATGGCTCGTCTCAAAGAGATGAAGGGGTAGCTGTTATTTTCTATAGGGAAATGGATTAGAATTGTCCACTGAGACTGTGACAAACAATATGAACTGCCTGGAAAGGTCTCAAAGCAGCAGGAAGAAGCTTGCAGGCCTATCATGCCTGGGAAATTATAGATGTTTATATACAAATGCTAGAAGTGTCCGAGGTAAAATCGGGGAGTTGGAATGCTTGGTGTTGGGGGGAAAGATAGACATTGTGGGTATTTCCGAAACTTGGTAGGATGAGGAAAATCAGTGGGATATGGTGATTCCTGGCTATAAATTATATTGGAAGGATGGGGGGAAGGTGGGGTGGCTCTGTATGTAAGAGAGGGTATACAGTCCAGTAAGATTGAGAAAGTAAGATAATTGGATTCGCTTCTGAAAATCTATGGGTCGAAATAGTGGGCCCAAAAGGAAGCTTAACACTGGGAGTTTGTTATCGCCCACCAGATCAAAAGGTAGAGGAGGATTATAAAATGATGAATGAATTAAAGATAGCAGCTAGATGAAAAAACTGTGTCATAATAGGTGATTTTAAGTACTCACACATTGATGGGGTCAATATGTGTTCAAATCGGGGAAAAGTGTTGAGTTTCTACACACTCTCAATGACTGTGCTATGGAGCAGATGGTCACAGAACCTACCAGGGAGAGGTGGTCCTGAATTTGGTCCTAGGTAATGCCCACGACCTGGTGAGAGATGTAAAAGTGACTGCACTGTTTGGGAACATTCAACATTTGTATAAATAGGGAGTTGCCCAAAAAGGCCGACACAACCACTTTTAACTTTAAAAGGGGTAACTTTTAAAAGGGTTCAACATCTTTATCAATGATTTGGATGAAGGGATAGAGTGAATGCTTATTAAATTTGCAGAAGATACTAAATTGGGAGGGGTAGCAAATATGGTAGAAGACAGAGTCAGGGTACAGGATGATCTTGACAGGCTGGAAAACTGGACTAAAACAAAATGAATTTCAATGGGGATAAGCGTAAAGTTCTGCATTTAGGTAGGAAAATCAAATACATAATTATAGGACGGGGGAGACTTGTCTTGGTAGTAGTATGTGCGAAAAGGATCTAGGAGTCTTAGTAGACCATGCACTTGACATGAGTCAGCCGTGTGATGTGGTTGCTAAAAAGGCAAATGTGATTTTGGGCTGTATCAACAGAAATATACTGTCCAGATCACACAAAGTGATGGCACCACTATACTCTGCTCTGGTTAGACCTTACCAAGAGTATTGTGTTCAGTTTTGGGCACCACAATTCAAGAAAGATATAGACAAGTTGGAATGTTTCCATAAGAAGACAATGAAGATGGTGAGGGGTCTGGAGACCAAGTCCTGTGAGGACAGGTTGAAGGAGCTGGGTCTGTTTAGCCTGGAGAGGAGACGACTGAGAGGGGATAGGATCACCATCTTCAAGTACTTGAAGGGCTGTCATATAGAGGATGGTGTGGATTGTTTTCTGTTGCCTCAGAAGGTCAGACCAGAACCAACGGGTTGAAATTAAATCAGAAGAGTTTTCAGTTAAACATTAGTAAGAACTTCCTAACAGTTAGAGTGCTTCCTCAGGGGAACAGGCTTCCTCAGTAGGTAATGGCTCTCCTTTTTGGAGTTTTGAAACAGAGGCTAGATGGTCATCTGACAGCAATGCTGATTGTGTGAACTTTGGCAGATCATGAGAGGGAGGGCAGGAAGGGTTGCCTCAGTGCTTAGTTCTTGCGGCCCTTTCTTACATGCCCAGGGAAATGCTGATTCCCACTTTGGGGTCAGAAAGCAATTTTTCTCTAGGCCAGTTTGGCTGGAGAGGTTTTTTGTCATCTTCTGGGTGTGGAACAGTGGCCACTGTGGATGTGAAGGGGGAGGTATTTCTGAATTTTCTGCATTGTGCAGGGGGTTGGACTTTGGAGGTACCTTCCAACTCTATGATTCTCTGATTCTCTGAAATGAGGGGACATGTGAAGAGGAAACTGAAAGGGAAGGTAAAAAGGGTCAAAACCATTAGGGAAGCATGGAGCCTATTTAAAACTACAATCATAGAAACTCAGATAAAATATATACCACAGTTTAGGAAACGCACAAATAAGTATAGAAAAAGGCCTGCATGGTTAACAAAGTAATGGAAGCTGTAAAAGGTAAGAAGGATTCCTTTAAGTAGTGGAAAACTAGTCTCCGTGAGGTTGATAAAAGGGAACACAGGCTGTGGCAAATAAAATGTAAGTCTGTAATCAGGCAGGCAAAAAGGGAATATGAGGAGCATGTAGCAAAAAACATAAAGATCAACAATAAAACTTTCTTCAAATACATTAGAAGCAGGAAACCAGCCAGGGAGGCAGTGGGGCCGTTGGATGACCAAGGGGTAAAAGAATTACTGAAGGACGATAGGGAAATGGCTGAGAAACTGAATGCATTTTTGGCCTCTGTCTCCACTGTGGAAGTTGAGACGTGCTTGCCCACTCCAGAACGGCTGATTTCAGGAGGGGTGTTGAAAAACCTGAGTCAGATTGAGGTGACAAGAGAGGAGGTCCTACGACTGATAGGCAACTTAAAAACTGATAAATCAACAGGCCCGGATGGCATACATCCGAGAGTTCTGAAAGAACTCAAATGTGAATTTGTGACACAAATATGTAATCTTTCATTAAAGTCTGTCTCCATTCTTGAGGACTGGAAGACAGCTGATGCCACCCCCATCTTTAAAAAGGGTTCCCACAGAGATCCAGGAAATTGTAGGCCAGTCAGTCTGACATCGATACCGGGTAAGTTGGTGGGAATTGTTATTAAGGAGAGAATTAGTAGGCACACTGATGAACAAAAACTATTGAGGAAGACTCAGCATGGGTTCTGTAAGGGAAGATCTTGTCCCACAAAACTTGTTATTGTTCTTTGAGGGGGTGAACAAACATGTGGACAAGGGGGACCCAATAGATGTTGTTTCCAGAAAGCTTTTGATAAGAGTTCCTCATCAGAGGCTCCTAAGTAAGCTCAATAGCCATGGGATAAAAGGACAAGTTGTCTTGTGGATCAAAAACTGGCTAATTAATAGGAAAAGAGTGAGTATAAATGGGCAGTCTTCACAGTGGAGGGTGGTGAGCAGTGGGGTATCAAAGGGCTCAGTACTGGGTCCGATGCTTTTTAATTTGTTCATTAATTATTTGGAGGTGGGAATAAGCATTGAAGGGGCTAAATTTGCGGATGACATGAAATTTTTCAGGGTGGTGAAGACCAGGGAGGATTGTGAACAATGTTCCCTCTAAGCTGAATTAGTGTGAGCTGGCTCACAGTTTTTTAGCCTCTGGCTCACAGATTTTTGTCTTAGCTCAGGAAGGATGGCTCCAGAGCAAACTAATTTATGCAGTAGCCAAATCACTTGCTCACAACTTTAATGCCAGTAGCTCACAAAGTAGAATTTTTGCTCACAAGATTCCACAGCTTAGAGAGAGCATTGAACTCCAAAGGGATCTGTCAAGGATGGGCGAGTGGGCGTCAACGTGGCAAATGGGGTTTAATGTGGCCAAGTGCAAAGTGATGCACATTGGGGCAAAAAATCCTAACTATAAATACACGCTGATGGGGTCCGAAATGGCGGAGACTGACCAAGAGAGAGATCTTGGAGTTGTAATAGATTGCTCACTGAAAATGTCGGGACAGTGTGCGACTGCAATGAAAAAGGCCAACCCTGAGCCTGCTTGCGGGGAGGGAGGACTATAAATGCAACAAATAATAATAATATGCTGGGGATTATTAGGGGGGGAAATCAAATCAGCCCATATCATGATGCCCCTGTATGAATCGATGGTGCAGCCTCATTTGGAATACTGTGTGCAATTCTGGTCACCACACCTTAAAAAAGATATTATAGCATTGGAAAAAGTGCAGAAAAGGGCAACTAGAATGATAAAAGGGTTGGGACACTTTCCCTGTGAAGAAAGGTTAAAGCACTTGGGGCTCTTTAGCTTGGAGAAACGATGGCTGAGGGGTGACATCACTCAAGTTTATAAGATTATGCATGGGATAGAGCAGGTAGAGAAAGAAGTCCTTTTTTCCCTTTCTCACAATACCAGAACTCGTGGGCACTCCATGAAATTGCTGAGCAGTCAGGTTAGAATGGATAAAAGCAAGTACTTCTTCACCCAAAGAGTGATTAACACATGGAATTCACTGCCACAGGAGGTGGTGGCAGCTACAAGCATGGACGGCTTCAAGAGGGAATTGGATAAACATATAGAGCAGAGGTCCATCAGTAGCTATTAGCCACAAGGTATAGAAAGGAACTCTTAGTCTGGGGCAAGTGATATATAGGTTGCTTACCTGTAACTGGGGATCTTCGAGTGGTCATCTGTGCATTCACACCTTTGGGAGACAGTGCGCCTGCACCAACCCCAATCGGTATCTTCTAAAGTGAAAGGGATTTTTGCACCCTCTCCCCAGTCACATGCAGGGCTCCAGTGCACATGACCAAGGGAGGGGCATGACAATCCCACCAGTTCCTTCTGATCGCTGTCATAAGTCTCCGAGCAAGATAGGAAAGACCGACAGCAGAGGGGAAGGAGGGTGGGTGGTGTGAATGCACAGATGACCACTCGAAGATCCCCAGTTACAGGTAAGCAACCTGTATATCTTCTTCGTGGTGTCTGTGCATCACACCTCTGGGAGATTAACAAGCAAGAAAAAACCCACACACATACCTGGAGGAGGGAACTGGAGGTCTTAAACTCACACCACCTGCAACACAGCTCGCCCCACCATGGAACGTTGGTGAAGACGGACATCGAGGGCGTAGTGCCTCACAAACATGTGAGGGGAGGCCCAGGTAGCTGCATTACAGATGTCTCCCAAAGGCGTCCCTCTGAGGAAGGCTGTGGAAGTAGCTACTGCCCTGGTGGAATGTGCACGAAGTGGACTAGGCAATGGCTTCTTTACCAGTAAGTAGCACAGTTTGATCGTCTCCACAATCCATTTGGTATGATGCTGGAATGACAGTTTCTGACCTTGCCCCAGCAGGGCATGGGAGACAAAAAGGGCTGGAGATCTTCGAAAAGACCAAGTCCTATTCAAATAGAAGAGCAGAGCTCTTTTCACATCCAGTGCGTGAAGACGACACTCTTCCTCATTCTGAGGGGTCGGGAAGAACACTGGAAGGGTGATATCCGCCCCCATGTGGAACTCCGAGGCTATCTTGGGTAAGGAGGAGATGCCCGGAGCCAGGGTAACACCATCATGGCCTCAGGGATAGGGCAGTCACTGATCCCGAAGCTGGGGTTGGCAGCGAAGCAGGCCTGGGCATCTCTTGCAAAGACATCATCGGAGAAAGAGCCTGTTCCAATAACGTGACGCGGAGTCTTGCGGCTCGGTTCTTCCTCGTCTGCTCCGAGAACCTGGCACAGTGAGCACAGGAGTCCACCTGCTGCGCTTCCCCAAGGCACAAAAGGCAAAGCGAGTGTCTGTCCGGGGGGGGGGCATTTTGCTGCCGCACTTTAGGCACCGTTTAAAGAAGCCCCACCGTTTGGCCATAGGCCGGGGGTGGGGGGAAGGGGAGTAAACTGCCGAAGCAGAGTACTCTAAATCAGTTCTATCCCAACAAAGTCTTTTTTAGGCAATCCGTAGAGAAAGGAGATAAGAAGAAAATACTGACCGAAGCGAGGAGGGTCCTACCAGCATGGTGGTCAGAAGAGAACTGGCAGGATTGTTGTGCCCTCCCTTGGCCATGCACACTGGAGCCCTGCACATGACCGGGGAGAGGGCGCAAGAATCCCTTTTGCTTTAGAAGATACTGATCGGGGTCGGCGCAGGCGCACTCTATCCCAAAGGTTTGAATGCACAGAGACAACAAAGAAGATGCTCTGTATTCTTGGTGCTTGGGGGGGGGGGCAACAGTGGAAGGGCTTCTGGTGTCCTGGCCCCACTGCTGGACCTCCTGAGGGCACCTGGTGTTTTTGGCCACTGTGTGACACAGAGTGTTGGACTGAAGGGGCCATTGGCCTGATCCAACGTTGGCTTCTCTTATGTTCTTATTTAGAGGACTGTGTAGCATTGTTAGGTGATCAGGGAACTGGTTGGAGAAGCACACTCAGAGAGTAGTGGTCAGTGGCATTTCATCTGAAAGGAGGGAAGTGTCCAGTGGGGTGCCAACAGGGCTCAGTTCTGGTCCCAGTACTTTTCAGTATTTTCATAAATGATCTGGATGAGGGTGCGGAGGGGCTACTCTTTAAATTTGCAGATGACACCAAATTGGGAGGAGCAGCGAACACACCAGAAGATAAGAGACAGAATTCAACAAGATCTGAACGCATTGGAAAAGTGGGTGGATGGGAACAAGATGCAGTTTAACAAGGATAAGTGCCGAGTTCTACAGCTGGGTAGCAAAAATGAGGAACACTCGTACTGGGTGAGGGATACGCTTCTGGGTAGCAGTGTGTGTGAACAAGATCTAGGGGTAAGGGTGGACCGTAAACTAAATATGAGCAGCGACAAAAAAGGCTAATGCGATCTTGGGGTGTATCATCAGAGGCATAACATCCAAATCGCAAGATGTCATAGTCCCGCTGTACGCTGCATTGGCCAGGCTGCACCTGGAGCGTTGTGTGCCGTTCTGGAGGCCTCACTTCAAAAAGGATGTGGACAGAATGGAGCGGGTGCAGAGGAGAGCGATGAGAATGATCAGGAACCTGGAGATCAAGCTGTAGGAGGAAAGGCTGAGGGACTTCTTGGGAATGTTCAGTTTGGGGAAGAGGAGGCTGGTAGTCTTTAAGCAGCGGCTGGACCAACACTTATCAGGGATGCTCTAGGCTGATCCTGCATTGAGCAGGGGGGGGGGTGCGTGTGTGTGTGGACTGGATGACCTGTATGGCCCCTTCCAACTCTGTGTGATCCTATGGATTGGATTCTATTGTGCAGCCCACTTATGGAAGACACTTCCCAGAGACATGAGATTAGTGCCCTTTATTCTCCTGCATTTGAGTCCCTGCTTCCTTCACTGGCTGAGATTTAATGGTCACTGATGGACTTCCCACCAGACACATTTCCCCCAATGAAGGACACAGGATCAGGGCTGTTGAAAAAGAAGAGGAGGAGGAGGAGGGGCAGCACTACAGGTGCCTCCACCTCCCCTTTGGCTCCCTGAGGAGCGGCAGCTGCATACCAACTGGATTGGAATTTGGACTTGGAGGTGAGTGGCCAGCAGGCTCCACAAGTGCTGCCTGCACAGGGATCCTGCAGCCCTTTCCCAGTGCCCAGAAGGCTGGGGGGGGGGGGGGGGAAGGATCCCGCTGGCAGGCCCCTCGCAGGCCGACGGCCCTGTCCTGACTGGCAGTGGACCTTGCCTGGGGGCCACGGAGGCCCAGGGCGGGAGGGCCCTCAGGGAAGGGTGCTCCAAGGGAGGGATGCTGCAGGTTTTACCGCAAATGCATTCAGCAGTCAAAGGCCCCTTGTTCACCAGCGTGGTATCGGATCTGGGAGACCCACATTAAAATCCCCACTCTGCCATGGAGGCTGGCCGGATGACCTACCTCACAGGGTTGTGAGGATCAAACGGAGGTGTTGTGTACTAGTCACGAAATGGCGACCACCATGTGGTCAGAGCACATGGCCCGATTCTACCTGAGCGTCAGCCAGGTAGAACAATAGACAGTCGGATCCAAAACGACCACCAACAGCCAGCCTAGGTCTTCCGCGGGGGGACCTATGAACTACAACTTAAGACTTAAGGCCCTATCAGAACTATGCGCATATGCTAAGCCCCTATCAGGTATTTTGGGTGCGGCCAGAGGTGTGGCTCCGGCCAGCATATAAGCAGGGCCCTGGAGCCCTGGCTGCATGCTTGATCTGACCATCTCCTGAACATGCTGATTCACTAATAAAGTCTTTGCTATGATCATCATACAACTCGCCTCCCGACTCCAGTACTTTCCAGGAGGAGAAGAGAGTGAAGTGAGCCACTCCGGGTCCCCACGGAGGAGAAAGGCAGCAGGGGGTGTAAATGAACTGCATATTGACAGACAAACACTGATGATCAGGCAACGGGGAATGGCCAGCTCTGTTCCATCCGGCACCAAACAGCTCCAGCACAGGTTTGCAAAAGGTTAGCCGGGGGAGGGGGGGGGCTGCTGCACAACTGGGCTGCACCAAAGTGCTGTGGATCCAAGCAGCTCAGCAATTATGAACATTACCAAGGACTACTTAGACGAACACCAAGTGGCAGGACCTTTTTTCTTTTTTTAAAAAAGCCTTCCATGTTCCTTTGTGACTGATTTAACAGTCTGTGCATGCCCTGGCCCCCACCTGAAGCCTTTCCCCCCCACGCTTTTTGAATTGTCAGGTTCTCTGTTGCAATCCAGCTTCCATTAATTCTCAGCTTTTCTTATATATACATATAAAGCCTCTAGCCCTTTTTGGTGCAGGAACTGTGGAAGCCAGTCTTTATACCATTATGGCGTGAGTGTGACCTAGCCACAGCTGATTCAAACTACACAAGCCTGAAGAAGAAGAAGAGATTGGATTTATAGCCCGCCCTTCACTACCCAAAGGAGTCTCAGAGCAGCTTACAATCTCCTTTCCCTTCCCCTCCCCACAACAGACACCCCGTGAGGTAGGTGGAGCTGAGAGAGCTCTGACAGAGACTGCTCTTTTTTAGGGTCATCCAGCAGGTGCAAGTGGAGGAGTGGGGAATCAAACCCCGTTCTCCCAGATTAGAGTCCGCGCACTTAGGGGTCATTTCGAGCAGGAGCTCAGGGGAGCTCAGCTCCGGGAGTTGGTGCTGCGCCCCCCAGGGGGGGAATGCCTGCTTGTGTCATGGTTGCAGCAAAATGACCCCATCCCCTGGAAAAGTCCTTGTTCCTCCGACCAGCCTTCTGAAGGCTTCAGCCACCGCTGAAGCTATCCTCCTAGAATAGTGGTATTTCTGAGGCTTGGCTTTGTAGCTGTCCCCTCTCTGCCAGCTCTCTCTCTCTCTCTTCTTTCTTTCTTGCCTTCTGACATACTTCCAGTGATGTCAGGTGGTATAGCATATGCAAATAAGTTATGCTAATGAGCTCCTGCACCTCTTTTTCTACTAAATGACCCCTGCATGCACTTAAACACTACACCAAACTGGCTCTCTGAAAGAGTGCTCTGGTAGCTGGCTGGCTGGCAGGTGTGTGTGCGTGTGTGTATCTGAACCATTGAAGCTCCTGTGTGCTGAGCAGGGCAGCAGCCCAACAGAGAGAGGCAGGAAGGAAGTAGAGCTCAGCCAGGCAGTGTGGGCAAGGCACACAAGAGCAAAGCCCTCTGTTAAGAAGGTCTGCGGTGGAGTAATCTGCTGAGCAGCTATGAACAGGTCAATGAACCGTCAAACTGACCAACAAAAGAACGGGCTGCCTGTTCACAGCCGGCCAACAGGGCAAGAGTCATATACCCTTCCTCACTCTCTGCCTAATATCTTGGGCAACAGCACCACAACCCTTTGATCCGACTCTTCCTGGCCACAGCCTTGTGAATGGATTCAGTTTCCAGATGAAATGTTGCCTAGAGTCTCTGAGGCAACCCCTGGACACTGATCTCCAACACTTAGGAGAACATTATGATCAGAGCTTTCATGGTGACAGCCGGTTCGTTGCTCCTCCTGGAGAGGTGGCAATTCATAGGGAAGGCGCTCGAAGCGGTTCCAGCAGCACCAGGGTCTATCTGACTAGGGCACAGAAATGACACCCCCCCACTCCCACCTCCACCCCGAGGCTGCTGGCCTTAAAAATGCAAGAGGCCAAGTCTAATCAATCTTAACAATATTTCTCTGAAGCATTAAGAAATCAATAGGGTTGATTGCAAATTTACGTTACAAAGCTGAAGTGATCCATCTTGCTGAAAGAGTCTTAAAATACAGTGACTTATGCTTCAAGTGAATCTTGTTTTCATTAATCTGTTTTTCATCCCTTAAGAAGCTGCAGGGGAGGGGGAGGCAGGCAGGCAGGCAGAGGTGCCAGGACTCCAAATTTACCGACTTGCCATCTCATTCTGACTCCTAACTTACTCATCAATTTTATTTTTCATCATACCGATACTGCAAAATAAATCAGCTTCCCTCTGTTTTACTGGCCCTCCCCCAGCCCGGCTTGTGCTCCGGCACCCACCCAGTCCTGTCCCCCCCATCTCCTCTCTGCCCCCACTTGGATTAATCTCACCCACCCCCAATTAAGGGACACAGACCTAGCCTCAAGTGACAGAGCGGCGTGCTAGAGACGGAGTCAGACCCTGGAGCCAAACTCCAGCCCAGAGCCAGGGCAAGGGAATGGAGCAAGAGTTGGGCACAAGACAGAGGAGGTGCGAGCGGCACTCCTCTCTCAGCCGTGAAAGCTCACAGGGTGAATGCCACCTTGCTGGATCCACAGGGCTCTGGCAGTCATAGGGGTGGGGAAATGTGGCCTGAATGCGGCCCAGAGGACAGCACTGAGCATACGGCCAGTAGAGCCCCCAGCCGTTCCCAGAGCCTGCAGCACAGCCACTCTCTCTCCCATTGCTTGCAAAATGCCTGCTGGTGGATTTTAGCACAGGCACTTGAGTTGTGAAGGTGACTCCAGAAGAGGGAGAAACCACAGCCCTGGCCTAGCTGCAGATACGAGGGGAGTATCCCCCCCTCACCAAAATGAGATGCTACGACGTCCCCAAGTCTGTCCTGTGGACACCAACACCATTTTAGAGAAGAATTTGGCTACTAAAGGATCCTGCTAGGACTCTGGCATGGCAGAACCAGGCAATGTCATTTTCCTTCTGCCCACCTTTTCAGGTGCCAAAACATTCCTCCCCCCCACATACATGTTTCAGCAACTGAAAAGGCCCAGGATCGCCTGCTCCCTCCATGCCACAGGCCTCAGGCCCTCCTGGCATTCTCAAATGGCGACATTCTTCTCCAAGGCGTTTCCTGTTTTCAGAATGAGCAGCGCTGGGCAGGTGACATGGGAACCACCAGGCACTGATGGGGCGCTGAGGACAGCACTGCTGCCTGACATGTTCCAAGGGGAGCAAAAGGCAGCGGAGACCCTCCACCAAGAGCCTCCCAGGGACTTTGCTCCCTGCCAGTGTTCTCTCTAAGCTGAGTTCATGTGAGCTAGCTCACAGTTTTTTACCCTCTGGCTCACACATTTTTGTCTTAGCTCAGGAAGGAAGGCTCCAGAGCAAACTAATGGATGCAGCAGCCAAATCGCTCGCTCACAGCTTTAATGCCAGTAGCTCACCAAGTAGAATTTCTGCTCACAAGACTCCACAGCTTAGAGGGAGCATTGCTCCCTGCCCCTTCGCTTCCTGTGGGTCAGTCAACAGGAGCAGCTACACAATGAAAGCTTTTTTTACAGTGCGACTGATCCACCCCAGAAGGACATCACTGGCCTGCCCAACAGGGCCTCCAAGCTCCTGGCACCAGGAGGAAAGCTGGAGGGAACTCCTGTGACCCACCGCGTGAGCCTGGAGGGCTGTTGGTGGCACTGGCTCCTTCTGTAAAGGGGGTGAGAGCAGAAGAGGGCCTCTGCCCTCTGGGCTGCTTGCACGGGATGTGACACTCGTCGATTCTGGTCTGGCTGACATTTGCTGGCTCAGTCACTTGACAGCCCACAAGAAGGGTGTTGCTGGCCACTGACACTTCAGTTATGCCTGCGGTGGTTACGTGTGCTGGGCTTTCTTTTAAAAAAAGTAAGCTGTTCCCAGGGAGGGGAACAAGACATGCCAGTGGCTTAACTCAACCAGAGGGAGTGAGGCCTCCCCTCTGCCCCCGAGCACCGCCAACACCTACCTTCCATGTGACTTGAATGCTCTGGGAAGTCATTGGCTGCAAGGTAACATCCATCGGGGGCCCATCGGGAGCTGCAAAAGGAGAGGCCGGGTGACTGGCTGCTCCCAAGAGGCTTCTCTCCCCAGGAAGGCAAGGGTGGAAGAGGACAGCGCTCCATTGTTCCCCTTTGGGACCGCTGGCTGAAACCTTCCTCTCAGCAGCTCCTGAGCCCTTACCCAGAAGCCACTGGGACACGAGTCAAGGGAACCTGGTGGGGGCTCAGAGCTCGGCAAGAGGGCAAGGCCATGAGCAGCCGTTCGGTCCCCTTCCTCCCTGAGCCAGGCCTCCCCAGGAAGGACCTTGTGACCCACCCCGCCTCCCACAGAACTGGCCAGGCCCTGTGCTGGCCTGGATTGGACTGGGGACAAGGCGAGGGAAAGTGCTGAGAAGCTGGAAAGGTCATGAGAAGCCACCCAGCTTGCCTAACCTAACCTTGACCCTTCTCCAAAAAGTTATTTACGGGAGGATTATGGAAAGCCTACAGGGCCCAGGCCGGGACGTAGCTTGCCAGGCCACACAGGGAACCTGGTCAGAAGTCCAGAAGAACAGAGCCAGTTGCACTTCCTTCCGGAGTGTTCCTGTCGGCCAAGAGCAGTCGACCACAGGGGGTCTCCCCGAAGGAAGAGGATTCTATGCCGGCATCTAAACTACGTGGGCCCTTCTCTGGGGCCCAAAGCTCTTTGCTGACACAGCTCAGAGGCTGAGTGCTGACTTCGTAGGCTGTGCTCGTTGGACCAGGGTAGCCCAAGAACTGTCTGATCTGTCCAGACACAGTCACCAGCCCCTCCCCCCCCCCGATGGCTGCCGGTTTCTGAGGCCCCTGCTTGGGGAGGGGGCTCCCCTTGTCTGGGACTCCCTCACACGGGAGGCCTGTCTGGTCCCACCTTCTAGGTGCCGGGCGGAGTCTGACCTTTTTGGCCACACCCCTGGAAGCTGGTTACAAGTCCTTTTGCTTTTCTACTTACTTTCAGCTTGCAGATAACTGTGCTACGGTTTTAAATGCTGCTTGCTACGTTTCTACCCTAAGTCACTGCTGTTATTTTTAAGGCTGTTTTTTAATTCCATCCACTTCACTGTACTTGGAATCTTTGCTGTTAGATTCAAATGTTATCATATTTTATAATCCGTTTATGAACTGACTGAAAAGTTTGTATCATACTTGTAATCTGCCTTCAGTCCCAGTGAGAAAGCTGAACAATAAATGAAAAAAATATTACAGCAACAACAAGAACAACTATGGGGAAATATTGTTTTTAACTTTTACATGTGAACTCGTTTGGATGTCCAGAAAGTCATTCCCCAGCATTCTTGAGGCAGAAGGAGTGTGCGGAAGACGGCTGCTAGAAGGTGCCAGGGTGACCCTGAGTCCATCGCACATTCTTGTTAGCCTCTGAAGAGGTCTCTGTGCACCCGCCAGGGCAAAGGCCCCAGGCCCCGTGACTTCCCAGCGGTCAGCCAAGAATGCCTGATACCCACATGGACCCCTCCCAGGGGCCATCTCCGGGGGCCCTGCTTCGACCCTCTGAGGCTACACAGGGGGCAGGCCAAAAAGGCCGTGGCACCAATGCTTTGGAGCTCCCTCTCCACGAAGGTCTCCCTCTGTTGTTGTGTTCCACTTCAGGGGAAGACTTTTTTGTTCTGTTTGGCATACCGCCGATAACTGTTACTGGCCTCCACCCAGATTTTTGGTACTATGCCTGTTTATATATTTTTATTGAATTATTGCCCATATACTTAATTCTAAATGTTTTTAATGTTGAACTGTTTTAATGTTTGATGTTCACTGCCTTGGGGACCTTATTTGGTGGAAATTCGGTGACACAGAAATGTTTCCAATCAATCAATCAATCAAACAGCAGGCTCCCCGCCTGCCCCTTTTGCCCCAGCACCATGTCCAGTGCTCGGGGGGGGGGGTGTCGTGTCTGGGGAGAAGAGACAACGCGCAGGAGAGAGCCTCCCCAGGGCACCTGCTTCCTCTGTGCTGATGGTGAGCTCCTTGCTGGGCTCGCTGCGGCCGATCTTGTTGAAGGAGTACATGCGGATGCTGTAGACAGAGGCCGGGTGGAGGTCGACGATGTTGGCCTGGTTGATGGTTGGGGAGATGTTGCGTGTGGATTGCTTGAAGTCCCAAGAATCTGGAAGGAGGGGAAAGCAGGGAGGGCTGTACAACTCATCCTTTACTCACACACGGGTGAGATACCCGCTGATGCCATGGAAGGGCACAAGAAGTGGTTTTCGGCAAGGCCTCCTGCCTCCTGAGGACAAGCTGACTCGCAGGGCACAGAGGCAGCTGAAGAACTCTCGGCAGATTAGCCAAACAACAACCTGAACGGAAGGCCGCTCCAGGCGAGCCAGCCCCCCCCCACCCCCCCTGGCACCCTCCACAAAGTGAGCTCTGGGATCAGTTGTCGGAGCACGGCTCTTAGAAGTCTGTGGCGGCCGAGAGAAGCCTGCTTCTGCCACAAGGCACTCTGCCATTTTGTCCCAAGGAGCTGAGGGTGGCATACGTGGCTCTCCCCTTCCATCTGAGGGTTCCACTCAGCAACGCTGTGAGGTAGGCTGTCAAAGCACACCAGGGACCCCAAGACAGTTGCTGTCTCTCTCTCTCAACCTCACCTCCTGCACAGAGTGGTCGAGGGGATAAAATGGAAGGAGGAGAGCCATGGACACCAGGCCGATCTCCTCGGAGGAAGGGAGGCAGTGGGAGAAGGCTGTTGCCAGCTGGAGAGTCCACCTCCTCTTGGCACAGGCCAGAAGCCACAAGGTGGCTGGAGGGGCTGAAGAGTCTTCCCAGGGCTTGGGAAGCAGCCAGAGAAGAAGCAGCAGACCAGAGGAGCTAGGACAGGGGAGCCAGAGGAGGCAGGACAAGCCCAGCCAGCCAGATGGGGAGCGGGACGCGGCCAGAAGCCACCGGGGGGGGCATGGTCCCTCCAGGACAGGCAGGGCAGGCGGGCACAAGGGGAGGCTGTCTGCTCCCTCCAGGGTCAGTCGGGGCCTTCTGTGCTCTGAACGTTGTTTAGGCTTTCATTATTTTATTTTTGTTTTTTGGATTTTTACCCCGCCCTTCCCGCCTCATGGCAGGCTCAGGGCGGCTGCCAACATAGTGCATAATACAATAAAATTCTATAAAACAACCACTTTAAAACATACCGTATAAACTTTAAAACTACTCTACAAGATGGCGCTTCATCACCCCCACCCAGGCGGCGTCACCGGGCACTCCTCGGAGTTCTCACTTAGAGCCGGTGGTCCTTGGCAGACTTCAGGAATCAGGCCAGGGCTATAAAATCGAGGCAGCCCCTACTCGAAGGCCAGGCAGAAGAGCTCCGTCTTGCAGGCCCTGCGGAACTGTAAAAGGTCCCGCAGGGCCCTGATGTCATCTGGGAGCTCGTTCCACCAGATAGGAGCCGCCACCGAAAAGGCCGTAGCTCTTGTTGCCGCCAGTCAGGCCTCCTTGGGCCCTGAGAGAACCAGGTGGTTCTGGGAACCCGATTGAAGTGCTCGCTGGGGTAAATACGGGGAGAGACGGTCACTTAGGTGAATAGGTCCCTGGCCATACACGGCTTTATAGGTGAGCACCAGTACCTTGAACCAAATCCAGTATGCTATAGGCAGCCAGTGCAGTGCTTTTCGGGCAGGCTGGATGTGCTCCTGCATAGGAAGGCACAGCATCAGTCTCACCGCTGCATTCTGCACTAGCTGCAGCTTCCGGATTTGGGACAGGGGCAGCCCCATGTTGAGAGCGTTACAGTAATCCAGTCTTGAGGTAACCAGAGCATGGATCACCGTTGCCAGCTCGTTGCGTTCAAGGAAGGGAACCAGCTGCTTGATCAGCCTCAGGTGATAAAAGGCCGACCTTGCAGCGGCTGCTACCTGGCTACTACCAATGGTTCTGTTTCAGTCCTGTCAGGTAACCCTGCCAATGGCTTGGTGCAAGAATGTCAGTTACCACTGCCAATGGTTTCTATTGCCTTTCCTGATGGTCACTTAACATTGCCTTTATTTTGAGTACTCTTCTAGGTCCCAGATGGGAGATAGCATCAGTAGAGTGACTCCCACCGCAGGAATGCGCTTCTTGCTCTCTCTGCGCATGCTCGCTGCTTATTAGCTTTTCCTTGCTCTTATCTCTCTTTCGCTCCTTGTTAGCTCATGGCCTTGAGCTGGAATCCTTCTGCTACAGGTTATTTTATTCACAGGTGAAAATAGCTCCTTTGCTTAATTTTACCCTTGGGAACATCCGCCCCACAGATCCTGACAGTGTCTTTGGTTACGAACCTACTTTGCCGCACTTTCCTTGGGAACAGTGGGCCACTATCTTTGGGCGCCAATAATTCTCCCAACTGATTGGTGGGAGTCGAGGAGGGGCTTATTTCATATCAGGTATAATTGTAGTTGTATCACTATGCTTGGGCATTACTAACAGAAGAAGTGTATTTAACGAACCAGATCTTTTCTGCAGATAAAGGACTTTCTGTTTAAGAAGACCTGTTGTGGACTACATCTATTGGCACAATCTCACATGTGCCATCTCACATGAACCTCCATTGTTAACGAGGAGTCCAGGAGTACTCCCAAACTCCTAACCTACAGCACTGGCACCAATGGCACCCCATCGAAGGTCAGGAGAGGGATCCCTAACCTTGAGCCACTCCGACTCAGGCATAGGACCTCTGTCTTCGTCAGATTCAATTTCAATCAACTCTGTCTAAGCCAACCAGCCACGGCTCTCAGCGCCAGGTCCAGATTGCCCGGACTAGAATCTGAATGGCCGCCCAACAACAGATAGAGCTGGATATCGTCAGCATATTGATGACAACCCAGCCCATACCTCCGGGCAATCTGGGCGAGGGGGTGCATATAAATGTTAAACAGCATTGGGGAGAGTACTGCCCCCGTGGCACACTGCATATTAGCGGGTGTCTCCAGGACAGTTGATCCCCAATCACCACCCTCTGTCCCCGGTCTTGGAGAAATGAGGAAAGCCACTGTAAGGCCAACCCCTGAATTGCAATGTCGGTGAGGTGGTGGGCCAGTAGTTGGTGGTCGACCGTGTCGAACACCGCCAACAGGTCTAAGAACGCCAACACCGCTGTGCTGCCTCAATCCAGATGCCTCTGGAGGTCGTCTGTGAGGGCGACCAGCACCGTCTCTGTCCCGTGGCCTGGTCGGAAGCCGGACTGGGAGGGAATCTAGAATGGAGGCATCATCCAAAAAGCTCTGCAGCCAGTCCGCCACCACCTTCTTGATTAGTTTACCCAAATAGGGTAAATCGGATACCGGCTGGTAGTTGGCCAATTCGGCCGGATCCAGTGATGTCTTTTTAAGAAGGGGGCGTATAACTGCCTCTTTTAGGGCACTAGGGAACACCCTAGTTGGAAAATTATAAACATCCCAAAGAGTACTGACTGGGACCCTCAAGCCATACACATAGCTTTTAAGGCATACATTAAATATTAACAAGAAGTCTGAATCTGGTAATAAAGAACAATAACATCAAAAATGATTCTCAGTGAAGAACACAGAACCTGCCCAGCATCTTGCCACATGCAATGGCCATCCAGGTGTGTCTGGAAAGACACAACCAAGACCACACACACACATGCACACTCACATCACCGCAACTGGCATGTAGGTGCATGCAAAGGTCCAAGTCAAGCATCAGGCCTTGATGGGCCTCTCCTGCATGAACACGTTTCATTCTCTTCTGAAGAGATCCAAGCTGTGCATTCTGCAAACAAATAACTCACTGTGTGAAGAAGTATTTCCCTTTTGCCCATCAATTGCATTGCTAACCCCCAAAACTTCTAGTATTTTGGGAGAGGGAGAAAAAGATGTCCCTCTCCACTATCTCCACTCCATGAATAACTGTATGAACTTCTGTCGTGTCTCCCTTTAGTCAGCCCCCACCCAGTTCCTTAGCTCTTCCTCTTAGGGAAGGTGCTTTAGTGATGGGCACAAGCCCTGCAGGATCAGACCAGTGAAGGCCCATCTAGTTCAGCATCCTGCCTCAAACAGGGGCCAACCAGCTGATGTAGAATCATAGATGACCCCTCCAGGGTCATCAACCCCCTACACAATGCAGGAAATTCACAAAAACCTCCCCCCCAACACACACACAGTGACCCCTGCAGCACGCCCAGAAGATGGCAAAAAAAAACCCTCCAGGATCTCCAGCCAAACTGGCTGTCAGCTATGCTGTCATCTCCCACCCAGGGGTTGGGACTCGACCAGTAACCCTACCCGATGGAATGTGCTCATGTGCTGTTTAGTCATGACTAACAGGAAAAGTGTAACCATTCCAATAAGAACCTCTTTGCAAATAAAGGACTTTCTGGTTCAGGAGACCTGTTGCAGACTGCCTCTTTTGGGACAATCTCACACTGGCCTGGGAAAAAATTGCTCCCTGACCCCAAAGTGGTGATCAGCATTTTCCCGGGCATGTAAGAAAGGGCCACAAGAACTAAGCACTGGCGCAACCCTTCCTGCCCTTCTTCTCATGATAAACAGGGCATAGAGGCCTTCCCCTGATGTTGCCTCCTGGCTCTGGGCTTCAGTAGTGGCTAGTAGCCACAGATAGACCTCTCCTCCATGAATCTATCTAATCCCTTTTTGAAGCTGTCTATGTCTGCGGCCATCACTACATCCTCTGGCAGCAAATTCCACATTTTAATCACTTGTGTGTAAAGCAGTATTTCCTTTTGTCCACCCTGAATCTACTGCCCATCAATTTCATTGGATGCCCTCAAGTTCCAGTATTTGAGGAGAGGGATAAAAATGGCTCTTTGTCAACTTTCTCCATTTCATGCATAATTTTATAAACCTCTATCATGTCCTCCATTAGTCCTCTCTTTTCTCAACTGAGAAGTCCCAGAGACTCTCCAGCCTTTCCTCCTAGGGAAGGTGCTCCAGCCCCCTAATCACCTTGATCACCCTCCTCTGTACTTTTTCCAGCTCTGCAATGTCTTTTTTGAGATACGGGGACCACAACTGTACACAGTAGAAAAGAGCAGGAGTCCAGTGACACCTTCAGATATAGGTATCTGAAGCCGTGACTGCAGTGACTCACGCAAGCTCCTCCCCTGCCACAAATTTTGATAGTCTCAGAGGTGTTCCTGTTCCTGGCCTCTGGCTCTTTTCTACTGCAAGAGACAGACTAATACGGCTATTCATCCAGAACTGCACACAGTATTCCAAATGAAGCTGCACCATAGATCTATACAGGGGCATTGCACTATTGGCTGTTTGATTTTCTATCCCCCTCCTGATAATTCCCCAAAAAGAGTTTGCCTTTTTCACCACTGCGGCACACTGGGTTGACTCTTTTGTTGAGTTATCCACCACGAACCCAGGATCTTTTCCCCTCTCAGTCACAGCAAGTTCAGACCCTGTTAGCCTAGACTTGAAGGTGGGATTTTGTGTGCACTCACCAAAACTGGGTTTCCTCCACCACATGGACAGATGGCTCTAAGAGGGAACGAGGCAGATTTGTGGAGGAGGAGGAGGAGGCCCATCAGGAGCTACCAGCCATGGTGAGTAAAGGAAGCCCCCCTATACAGAGACAGCAGACCTCTGGATCCCTACGCCAGGGGCCTTGGCCTCTGAGCTCTGTTTACTGGCTCTCCAGGACAGCTCTTTTCAGCTGCTGTGTGAAACAGGGCACTGGACTAGACTGACCATGGGTCTGATCCAGCAGGGCTGGTCTTACAGCTGCCTTTTCAGTACCTTCTTCCAGCTCTATGGGACCCATAAGGCAACAAGAACTGTCCCCTGTTACAAGACTAGCCAGTCCAGGAACCTGGGAAACCCTTTCCTCGGTGCTGCTGCACACGGAGCTGACATTAAGTGATTTGTGATCCCCGCCCCCCACCCCTGGAATCAGTTCACAGCCAACAGTAAACATGTGAAGTGTAGCTTTTCTGTCCAGAGGGGAGTCACTTCACAACTGCTGGCACTGAATCTCATTTGTCATGTTGTTGCCCACTTGCCCACCCAAGCTGGAGAGGTCCTCTTAAGAGTTCTGCAGAATTCACTCCCATGTTCTCTCTCACCACCCCCCCCCCCCCGAAGCATTTGGTGTTGTCTGCAGACTTCGCTACTTCCCTGCTCCAGGCCCACACAGATCTCTGTGGAGCCCCTCCAGGAGCTCTGGGCACCACCGCCCACCCCCACCCACCCATCCCGGCTTCCCTTGGCTGAGCCAGCTCTGAGCCCAGGACCAGCACAAAGAACAGCAAGCCCTTGCGTGCCAAAGCTCCGGGCAGAAGCTCCAAGCAGCCACGCTCACCCAAACAGAACTCCAACAACAAAAGCTATGACTGACGACACAACCTGTTGTTCTGGGGGAGAAGAACATTGCCTCTGGCCCCAAGGGATCGAGGCTGTTGGGGTGTCCTGCAGGCCGAGGAGCCGCTGGGGTGCAGAGGAAGGCAACAGTGGGAGTGATGACAGCCGCCACTGACCATAAAACAACCGGGGGCTAATCAGGTGTCTCTCTAATAAACCCACAAAAGCACCTAGGAAAACGGGGTGCACTGGAAGCTCAGAGAAGGGGCCGGGACTCAGTGCTGTGCGTGCCAAAAGTCCCAGGTTCAATCCTGGGCATCTCCAGCCTCAAGAGGACCCTGGGGCTGTGAAAGATTCTCCACCAGAAGCTCTGGGGAGCCGCAGCCACTGAAGAGTCCGAAGTCCAGGAGTGAGCTCTGCGGCACCCCCAGGCCTCAGTGGACGTGCTACCCATCCGATAAGTGCCCTGAACCAATTTCTCTCCCACCAGCTATGAATCTACCTTAATGGCATCCAGGCTGCTAAATAAAAAGTCATGGGAGACTTCCTCAAAAGCTTTGTTGCAACCCTGCAGTTCCCCAGCCTAGAAAGCTGACCTCAGCTGGGGATGTGGGCCTCTAGTCCAGGAAAGCTCCTGCTGGAATGGAAACAGGCCACCAGGCTTCTGCTTGCTTCTGCTGCAACAGGCTCTGAAGCCTCCTACAGTGCCATGCACTGAAAAGCCTCCAGTTCAAACGGGACAACCTCAAGGGCCCCAGACACACTGCTCTTGCTGAGCCTCAAGCTCTCCTCCCTGCAAGATAAGGACGATGACAATGACAAGATCCTCACAATGCTCCGTGGCGAAGCACGCGGAGGTGCCCCTGGTGCCTGCTCGGGGCGACTCCCCTCAGTCTGCAGCCCCTGGAAATGCTCCCACCGCCAGGCTGGCCACAGGAAGCGGCAGCCCCTCGTCTGTCCCTCGGTGCCCACCCCAGGCTCTGTCCAACTCACCAGACTTGTTCTTGTACTCGATATCAAAGCCAGTGATGATGCTGTTGCCATCAAACCTCTGGGTCCAGCGCAGGTTCATGCTGCGGGCCTTCACTTCCCGGATCTCCAGCTCAGGGGGGTCTGGGGGCTCTGGGGCAAGAAGCAGGAAGTCAGGAGGAGCAATGCCACCAACGCCACCCCTGCGCCCGCTCCCCAGGCTGGCCGGCCCCTCAGAGAAGGCAGAGCAGAGCACAGGAAGCCCCGGGGAAAGAGACACTGGCCTCAGCCAGAGAACGGAGGGAGGGAGACTCCCCCCCCTCCATGTCCGGGAGGGCACCGACTTCAGTGGGTACTTCAGTGGGGCCAGAACCAAGGACAAGCTGGGCGAGCAGGCAGTTCTTTGCACACTCTCTGCATAGGACAAAATGGCCAAGACCAGCGGAGGCCGTGCCAGTCGGAGCTTGGAGACTGGCCAGCTGAGGAGGGACACAAGTGTGAGGGGAGCACGCGGAGGAGGGGCGCTCTTTCGGGAACAGGCATAACCACGGAGTGCTTCTAGCCCCGCAGTGTGCAGGACGTTGCTGCTGGGAGTTAAAAATGGCAAAAACAAGATACATTCATGGAAGCTCTCTCGATGAATGGCTACTGGTCCCAACAGTCTAGAATAAAACCTCCATGGTCAGAGGCAGCAGCCTGCCCAGTACCAGATGACAGGGGTGAGCAGGCAGGTGGGCAGGTAGCAGGGGACAGCAGCCACCAGAGCCCTGCCCTGTTTGGGAGCTTCTCCTGGCCACAGACGGGAGACCAAATGCTGGGCTGGATGGACTTCTGCCTGGTCCGGAAGGGAAACTCTCACGGTGGCTAGGCAAAAGTGAACTATGTCCAGCTGTTCCTCTGAAAGCAGGGACCCCGTGGTCCTTGCTGTTTTTCTTCTTTGAAAAATATTCATGAAGACCCACCAGTTGTGTTTCTGCCTGTCTCTCCAAGTCCTTCTTTGGGAGGAAAGCCAGGGGTGAGCCCGAGTGGGAAGCAGCCTCTGCCATCTCCCCACTGATGCTCTCTGGGAAGCCGCCAGAAAAGCTCCACCCAGGCACCCGCCCCCAAAGGCTGCGCCCAGTGGAGACCCGAGTACCTTGGACTGTGAGCTGGATGAGACCTCTGTCTTCCCCATAAGAGTTGATGGCATGGCAGGAGAAGAAGACGGAGTCCCCACGGTCAGCTGGCTTGAGCTACAAAGAAGACGCCGTCTCATCGGCAGCCCCACCCTTGCAGGGTAGGCCTTTGGACTTTTCAAAATCCAAGGCAAGAAAGCCAAGCCCCCTCCCCTCCCCCGCCCGGCCACCCCCTCCTCTGAGAGAGAAGGCTGCCCAGTTCCCCCCTCCAGCTGTCGAGCGAGGCCCTTCCAGTCCCGTACGAGCTTTGGGGCCCAGGGTCTCGGGAACAGCTCCTGTGTTCACACTGGGCCACAGGAGCGGCCGCACCCCCCAACCACCCCCCCCCCTTTAGCAGTGGCACCCACTCACCTTAAGCGTGGAGATCACCTCATCCCCATTGTCCTTGGTGGTGATGGTGTAGCGGATATTGCGGTCTGGGTCAATCACCGTGTCCCCCTTCTCCCAGCGGATGATGATGGGCCGCTCGCCTCGTGCCGTGCAGTTCAGCTCCTTGGCCTGCCCCTTGATGGCGATGGTGGTGTTGGGGTGAGAAGTGACCATGGCAGGGACTGCACAGGAAGAAGCAGCATTGACCGGGGAGGTGGGGCGGGGGGGACGACGACAAGGGAGAAGAGCCCAGCAAGGGCTTCTGTCAGCAGACACAAACAAGGCATGCTGGGAAAGAGCTCTTGGACACCACATTCTCCCCTCCCCAGAAGGAAGCAGAACCTCACTTCCTGTCCCCCTGCCTCCCTCGGGGTGGGGGGGGGAATGGGAGATTATACGGGGGCCTATCTGTGCCAATGGGGCCTCTGGAGCAACCTCTCGTTTCCTGGTGGGGCCAGGGCCTCTGGCTGGCAGGCAGGCAGGAAGGGGACCCTTGGCTGGGCCAGGTCAGGGAGGCCAGCCAGTGCTCCCCTCCATTGGGAGGCATGCTGGGAAAGTAGCCATCTCCCAGCGTGTGAAGTCTGGTTCTCATGAATTGAGGCAGAAAGAAGGTGAGCTGGCATGACAAATGGCCCACATGCCCAGTTCTGTCCACTTCTGGCCAAGGTCTCAAGAGGGCATTCTTATCCGGCCTGCAGTCTGAGATCTACTGGCTGTCAGTGCCGGGGACTTTCTGCCTGGGGAGTCCTGCAATATCTCCTACTGGAGAACCATATTCAGTTCCACCAGACCCCCACTCTCCTGGCATACCACCCCACCCGCCCGCCGGCATTCTGGCTCCCCCATCGTCAAGATTAGGCTGACACCCCACATGGATGTGGTGGGGTTTGGCCAGAGCCTCCAGATCTCTGCCCTGGCTCTCTCTCCTGTGCAAATGCACACGTAATGTGAAGTCTCCTGTAAATGCAAATCACTCCTGTTTTGCTGTAATATCAACATGAGCACAGAGCACCGAGAATGCGTCTGCAGATTGCCTGCAGACACCTGCAAATACATTTCTATGACTTCAATCTAATTTCCATTCCCAGCCGAGGAGCGCATTGGGGGGGGGGGGGGGAGTGTGTCTCTGTGTTGGGGATGGGTTTTTTTTCCCCATTCATGGCTTCACACATAAGGACCCCACCAGTTCTAGAAGCAGCAGCAGCAGCAGCAGCAGCAGCAGCAGCAGCATGGGGCACTGCAGCCGGAAGGGGAAGCATTTCCTTGCACTATGCAGCTTGGATCACAAAATAATGAGGCAGATAAATTTTATAATGCATAGTATCACACCCGGATATACAATAAAAGGTGGAAGGCAGAGGCTGTAATGAAGGGGGAGCCAGCGCTCCAGTGACAGGCCCGGATGAATTATTGACTACGGCGTTACACTCTCAAGGCTGTGCTGTGGAATATTTTTCCATCAGAGATTTGCATAATCCACTCAGAGGAACCCGGGCAGAATACAGAGGCGGCAGCAACCAGCCAGGCCTGGGGTGGCAGCCACTGGAGAGTCAGCAGGCCCCTCATGGGGACAGAGCGACAACAGAGACTCCCCAGACTGACTCCCAAGCTCCTTCTAAGGGCCAGGAGAGTTTATCAAGAAGTCAACAAATACACGCAAGCCCTCCAAAACAGCCCGGGCAGATCGCTCAGGTCCCAACGGATGTGGTTGGGTGCACACTGACAATGCGGGATGGTGGGCTGAGTTCGGATCTGACTACAAAAGCACTGCCCAGTCACAAAGCTTCCGAAGTAGCATTTGGGACTAGGCCAAAGCATTTTGCAGGAACCACAGACATCCTGAATGCAAATCTGAGAAAACAAAGGGAAGAAGCAACCCTTGGGGGGGGGGGGAGGCAGTGTTACCCTAAGTGACCAATACAATACAAAACAATACAATACAATACAAGCACCCCTTGTGGGCACTCCGTGAAACTGCTGAGCAGTCGGGTTAGAACGAATCAAAAGAAGTCCTTCTTCACCCAAAGAGTGATTGATATGTGGAGTTCACTGCCGCAGGAGGTGGTGGCGGCTACAAGCGTGGACAGCTTCAAGAGGGAATTGGATCAACATATGGAGCAGAGGTCCATCAGTGGCTATTAGTCACAAGGTGGAGATAGAACTCTCAGTCTGGGGCAAGTGATGCTCTGTATTCTTGGTGCTGGGGAGGGGGGAACAGTGGGAGGGCTTCTGGTGTCCTGGCCCCACTGTTTAACCTCCTGAGGGCACCTGGTGTTTTTGGCCACTGTGTGACACAAAGTGTTGGACTGGATGGGCCACTGGCCTGATCCAACATTGGCTTCATGTTCTTATGAACTGGGGCAGGCTCACCCATGAGGGCAAACACTTGCAGGGTGAAGGGGAACAGCCCTCCCCAAGTCTGCCCACTCAGGTCTGGGGCCTCAGCTCTTTTGCCTCCCCAAGCCTGACAGCCGCAATGCCAGTGGGCCTCCAACAAGATGGAACCAGGGCTCAGCTCAAGACTGGGGATCCCAGATGTGCCCACCCAGAGGATGTCGCCGGCCAAGGGCAGCTGCCCACTTGCCTAAGGTCAAGCAGAGAGAGCCGCCAAGGGGGCAAGGCTGCCAATGAAGAACAGCTGCCCAGGAGTGTTCACAGCACACAGATCAGCCTCCCCCATCCCCATCCCGCACCCCACTCACGGCTTGTCTTCTGAACAGACGCGCCTTTAAGCTTGCCTAGCAGAGGAACGACCCACCCCCTCCCGGCCAGCTGGGAGCAGAAAGGTGGGCCCTGGGGAGCCAAGGCAGCCTCCTTCAGGCTCAGTGGAGCTCTCTCTTGTCCCCTGCCCTGGCCTGGGCCCCTCGAGGGCCATAGCGCCCTGCCTCTGGGCAAGAACTGCCACCCAGTCCCGGGGGGTGGGTGGCTTTCCCCTGTTGCAGGTTCTGTCCACAAGACTGCATCCAACCTCCCACCAGCTGCAGCGTCACAGACTGGCAAAGCCGCTTCCTGCTCCTGTCCCAGCCCACTAGGCAGCACAGCCAAATGCCCAACCCCCATCCGAGCTGCCTGAGCAGGAGCTCTGCCTTGACCGCTGGGTGGGAGGTGCCCAGGGAAGGCAGCTGCCCTCCCAGCCAGTGGTGAGCAAGCGAGCGAGCGAGTGGCACACAGCGATGCAGGCTCAGGGGGCAGGGATTACAAAATGCAAGGCATATGCAAACAGTGCCGTAATAGATGGTAATGACTCTCCACAAAGGCCACACACAGTGTTCTAATGGGGCGCAAGAGGGTTTAATGAGCTGCAGTGCCTCTGTTTTCCATGGCAATATAATTCAATTAGCCATTCGGGAGGGCCGGGCTTTCAGCTGACTCCTGTCTGCAGGGTGCACAGACACGCCTGGGAGTTGACCAGGCCGCCAGCTGTGTGGAAGCTACACAGGCCCCCACACCCCCCTGCATGCAAGAGGGCACAGAGCACACCACGGGCAGGGGTGGGGGCACTGGGGCCAGCGAAGGACTGGTCTGTCCCCCTGAGCGGCACCAAGCACTGGGGAGGGAGACAGGAAAGGGCCCCCATGAGAGCAGAGCCTACCCAGGCTCTTGGCAAGGGCTGGGAAGAGCAAACCTCAAAAAGCTTAAGCTCTGACAATGCAAAAGACTTCAGCTTCCTAAACAGCAAGAGCATTGCTGCATGTCATGGGGGGGGGGGCATGCAGAGGAGGAGAAACAGACGCAGGAAACTGAAGGAAGGATAGAGATGTACAGGATGAGAAAGCATGAGCAGTGAGGGAGGGATTTGGGTGCAGGGTGCGTGGGCATGCACCAAAGACAAACATCAGCAGAAGAACAGATTGGCCATGCCAGGCAGCCAACAAAGAGGCACCACTGGACGGCTCATGGGCACAGCCACTCCAGCGAGCCCTGCTCAAGCCCCTCTCTTGCTTGGGAAGGCAGAGGGCAGCCTGTGTGGAGACAGCCCTTACCCTCCACACGGAAGGCCCTGGCCAGCATCTCTCTTCTGCATCCCGCTGCCCATGCGGTGGTGGTGGTGGAGGCAGCAAAATGACCACAGGAACCTGGACCTCCTCGGCATCCCATGGCAGGCAGCCAGACAGAGACTGCACCGGCTCTGGTGGGTGGAGGGATCCTGGCAGTGTCAGCCAGCACAGCCCAGCGCTTCTCTTCTCCTCCTCCTCTCAGCCCCACCCCCAACAGAGCTCCACCCGGCGTCAACAAGCAGTGAGGGGGCAAACGGGCCAGGGGCTCCCAGGCAGGGTCCCCAGGCGAGGGTGGATGACTAGCTCAGGAGGACCTCCTGGAAAGGGGCTACCAGCTGGGAAGCAGACCACTGGGGGGGACACGGGGGGGACAACACAATCCCTTCTGCAGGCCCTGCTGCTCCCCCCCCCCCCCCCCGGAGAAGGGCATGGGCAGCGAGGGCCCCCCGCCTCTCCTCCCGGGCCATCCTGACCACACCTGGGCCTCAGACCGGGAAGGGTGGGATCCTCCTGCGAGAGGCTGATGGAAATGGGGGCGGGGGGCTGGCAAGAAAGACTCCCTAGGACCAGGGGCTGAGTGGCCCACGGAATTCCTCTGCGGCTTGCCTGTGGGAAGGGTGGCCATTCTGCCGGGCCTGTAAGGCCGAGATGTTCCGCCAAGCACAGGGTTAAGGACAGCAATGGTTTGGCCAATTAGCTCTCCTCCCCCACCCCACCCCTGCCACCAGGGGCTAAAATTGCACTATGGTGCCATATATCACCTGTTGTTTTAAGATTTCTATATTTCATCTGTATATTTAGATTAATGGGTTGTTTTTATTCCTTGATGTAAAATACTGTACACCACTCTGAGCCCGCTCTGCATGGACAGCAGTGTGGAAGTTTAATAACTAATAATAGATATGATTTTTAAAAAGGGCATGAGTTCTCCAGTTGAGGGCCCAGAGTGCCCCAGAGTGAGAGGAGCCAGGCCTCCCCTCCCCGGAGCCGGAACACTTCTGTTTGCAGCTGCCACCAAGCGAGACGCTGTTTGCCTTTCAGGCTCCCCCTTTCTGTACAGTGTTAACACGACACAGACAAGAGGGTGATCCCGTTTGGTGGGCTGCGATAAGAGAGTGACAAAGGAGATCTGTCGCAGCTCTGGGCGCTCTTCAATCCTGAGCACAGCTGAGAGCTGAGAGTGGGGCCACGCCTGGCTGGAGCCGCAGAAAAATGGAAGCAGCCACGGAGGCAGGGAAAGGGTGGCAGCGGAAGCGGCAGCATGCGTGTGCGTGTCTGAAGTGCTGGCTCAATGATGTTAATTTGATTGCACCCATTTCAGCTTCTTGTCTACACTGATTAACTGCATTTCACCTGAAGTAGGAGATTAATTCAAGTTGCCTGGAAGCAATCAGGGCTGCTTGCTGCACAGCGCCAGCCGGTACATCCTGCTCAGCCCCACACCTGCTGTCCGGGGGGGGGGGGAGGCGGTAGGCACAGGGGGCGGGGGTGGCTGGGGTCCGGCCCCATGGCCATCCTGACAACGGCTATACATTTTGCTGCCTGCAACACAAAGCGGGAGAATCCAGGCCATCCCCAGACAACCTGAGCAGGATCCATCTCCCCCACACCGGACCCTCATTCCTCTTTTTGAGGTGCTGAGCCACAAGCCCGTGGCAGACTCCTGCCTGGCCTCCTCCAGGAAAAGTCCTCCCCCCACCCACCACCCCCAGCTGACCCTTGGGTGAAGCAGCTTTCCTCCCTTGCTCCTCCAGAGCTTCAGGCAGCAGCTGAGAAAGACCCCTCTGCCCAGGTGGCCCCGTCTGGCCGGCCTAATCTCCTGCTTAGATGGCCAAAGACATTCCTCTCAGTGGCTCCAAATGCCACTCCGCCATCTGCTAAGTGACCCTGGACAACTCTTGCCCTGGCCTTTCTGCCCAGGCTCTGAAGCAATCTGCTGTACGAGGCTTAACCCATAAATCACCAGACTGCCATGACCAGCATCAGAGCATACTTAATTGATCTATCTGTACTCCTAAAATGCATTAAACAGGTAAATCTGCATACTACCTGTGTGTGTGTGTGGGGGGGGGAAATGATCTTGTTTCAAACCATGATGGTGGCTTCAGAGGGTGGCCATGCTGGCCGGCAGGAGAACAGTGAGATTTGGGTCCTGCCGCACCTCCTCAGCTTCCAGGAGGCAAAGCTCCCTCAGGTGGACACCTGCCCGACTCCCAGAAGCTCCTGCCCTGGAAACCCGGCTGGTCTCTCATGCGCTACTCGACTTGGATCCAGCCATTTCAAGTCAGCCTGAGACAACGTCCAATTCAAATGAACAAAAAAGGCAGGAGGCATGAAAATATTTCCTTGTGTCACCCATTTGGGTAACCGGTGTATGCCATATTCCTTGTTACCTTCTCGTAAAAGCAAAAAACCCCCCAAAGCATACAGTTTGTTATGGCCCCCACACACAGAGCCAGTCACACGCTCGACTTGATTTTTGCGGCAGGGGTTACGGTGGACCGGATTACGGCTATGGCTGTACCATGGTCGGAGCACCAGACCTGAAGGCCCAGGTGAACATGCCACTTCAACCCTGTTTGGGTGGCGAGCAAAAATGCGGAGCCTAATGGATCCCATTCGATTCCAGGAAGCTCTGTGGGATCCGAGGCCCCCTGGCGGCTCGTTGAATGAGCAAGTTGAGGACTAGCAACATTGTCTATCGCTGGCCATTGACGAGATCGCTCCCCGGCGCCTTCTGCACCCCTGCTCTCGACTCGCCCCATGGTATACAGGCGAGTTGAGGGAATTGAAGCGGGAGCTCAGACGACTAGAGAGACGGTGGCGTCGCGCTCCCGTTGAGGCAGCAAGAGCATCTTATAGGACGTTTATAAAAGCCTATGAGATGGCTGTCAAGGCTGCGAAGAAAGTTTTCTACGCAACCGAGATAGCGTCTGCAAGTTCCCTCCCAGCACAATTATTTAGGCCAATTCGGTCACTAACGACTCTGCCAATGAGCAGACCAAATGATAGAGAATTAGATATTGGCTGTGAGGCCTTTGGGAACTTTTTCTCAGATAAAGTCTGGTCACTCTGCCGGGACCTCCCTGCCACTGTTGATACAGTAGCAGAACTTGAGGCTCCGAGCACGTCTTCTGGTCACATTCTGGATTATTTCAGTCCGCTCTGTCTGGAGGAGGTTGATAGGTTGCTCTCACTGGTCCGCCCAACCACCTGTAGACTCGATCCATGCCCATCATGGCTAATTAAAGTGAGCCATGAAGGGGTCCGAGGGGCACTTAGGGAGATCATCAACACATCCCTTATGCAGGGGGTGTTCCCTGATACCCTGAAGGAGGCTGTGGTATGACCCCTCCTAAAAAAGCCATCATTAGATCCACCTGAATTGGCCAACTATCGGCCGGTATCTAACTTGCCCTAATTGGGCAAGTTAATCGAGAAGGCGGTGGCAGACCAGTTGCAGAGCTTTTTGAATGACACCTCTGTATTAGATCCATCCCAGTCTGGTTTCCGACCAGGCCACAGGACAGAGACGGTGCTGGTTGCCCACACAGACGACCTCCGGAGGCATTTGGATTGAGGCGGCATGGCAGTGCTGATGCTGTTAGATCTGTCAGCTGCGTTTGACACAGTCAACCATTTATTTATTTTATTTATTTATTTCTTAGAATTTATATCCCGCCCTCCCCACCGAGGTGGGCTCAGAGCGGCTATCAGCTACTAACCATCAGCTACTAGCCTGCCGCCTCGCCGATATGGGGATTCAGGGGTTGGCCTTACAGTGGCTTTCCTCGTTTCTCCGAGATCAGGGACAGAGGGTGGCAGTTGGGGAACAGCTCTCCCAAAGGCACCCGTTGGTTTGCGGAGTGCCACAGGGAGCAGTACTTTCCCCAATGCTGTTTAACATCTACATGCACCCCCTCGCCCAGATTGCCCGGAGGCACGGGCTGGGTTGCCATCAGTACGCTGATGATACCCAGCTCTATCTGTTGTTGGGTGGCCAATCAGACTCTAGTCCGGGTGATCTGGACCTGGTGTTGCAAGCCATGACGGGTTGGCTCAGGCAGAGCTGAAATTGAATCCAATGAAGACGGAGGTCCTGTGCCTGAGTCGGAGTGGACCAGGGGTAGGGATCCCTCTCCTGGCCTTTGATAGGGTGCCGTTGGCCCCAGCGTCGGAGGTTAGGAGTTTGGGAGTGCTCCTGGACCCCTCGTTAACGATGGAGGCCCAGGTAGCAACCACTGCAAGGTCAGCCTTTTATCATCTTCGGCTGATCAAGCAGTTGGTTCCTTGAACGCAACGAACTGGCTACGGTGATCCATGCTTTGGTCACCTCAAGATTGGACTACTGTAACGCTCTCTACATGGGGCTGCCCTTGTCCCAAATCCAGAAGCTGCAGCTGGTGCAGAATGTGGCGGCGCGGCCGTTGTTGGGCCTCCCGGTACGGGAGCACATCCAGCCCACCTTAAAAGCACTGCACTGGCTGCCTATAGCACACCGAATAAGGTTCAAGGTGCTGGTGCTTACCTATAAAGCCCTACATGGCCAGGGACCTATCTACCTGATGGACCGCCTCTCCCCATATATTCCTCAGCGAGTGCTTTGATCGGGATCCCAAAATTACCTGGCTCTCCCAGGGCCGAAGGAGGCCCAGCTGGTGGTTACAAGGGCCAGGGCTTTTTCGGTGGCGGCCCCATACTGATGGAATGAGCTCCCGGATAACATCATGTGGGACTTATTACAGTTCCGCAGAGCCTGCAAGACGGAGCTTTTCCACCAGGCCTTTGGGGCCACCCAACAGATACATCTTGGCCCTGGTCCGAGTGAGAACCCGCCAGCCTGAATGTTATTGTGTAATATTTAAGATGCTATTGTGTAAATATTGTGTAATATTTAAGATGCTACCCCGATAAAAGAAGAAACGCCATCTTGTAGTGGGGGTAGGTTATCTGTCTATTTTTGTATCTTATGTGTTTTAATGATATTGTATTTTAATGTATGTTGGTAGCTGCCTTGAGCCCTCTGGAAGGAGAGGAGGGCGGGATATAAGCTGAAATAAATAAATAAATGGGCACATGGACAAGCTCCGTTTCCATCAGCATTACAGCAGATTTCATGAGACACCGTGCTGTCCAGTTTCCTCCTCACTCAGTTTGGCAGGGGGAAGAGGGATTTCACCCAGCCACACAGCTGCTCAGCGGATCACCCTCAGATCCCAGAACCGATCTCTACCCTGATGAAGAACTGGCTGAGAATTGCAGGCCTGGCATTCAGAGAATCCAGACAAAAGAGTCTTTGCACTGCATGAGCCGTATGAAAACCGTCTTAATCATCCAGGTGAGCACAGATGGTGGGGGATGGCACCCACCCTCTCCACAGAACCATCCTTGCCCTGTCCCAAAAAACACAGGCGCTGTCTTGCAACCTTCCTTGCTGGAAGAAAGGCTCCGTGGGTACCTCCCCAACAGGGCCACCTTCCCCACAAAAGCAGGCACCCCAGCACTGAACACAAAGCACAGTCCCTGTCACACCATCAGCCCTCTGGAGCCAGCCTGCTGCAGCTGAAAGAGACTCAGATTGGGGAAGCCCAAGATTGGGGAACCCCTGCTCTGCTGCAGGACCCTGCCCCCCCCCCCAGTCTAACCAACCCCAGAGGGTGGCTGTTGGGGGAGGATGAGATGGGGGAGGGGAGGATGAGGGCGTAAGCCGCTTTGGTCCCCCCAGGGGAGAGCGGGCTAGAAATAGCTGAACAAATGAATCAGTATTAATTTTGACTTGTTGGTTTTAAAGCAAGAGGGGTGGGGGGAGAGGGGGGAAGGGTGGGCAACCAGAGGCAGCAGGACCTTCAGTGTCCACGGTCTGGCCCTCCTCCTCCTTCTCCTTTGCCCCCTCCACCCACTCCTGTCCTCCCTCCCTTCCTCCCTTCCTTCCTGAGAAGACTGGAGCCAGAACATTCAGGCAAAATGTGTCCACATCTCCAACAGCTGCAGGACTTCTTCTTGTTGCCCCCCAAGTGGGGCTCTACAGACAAATGAGCTGGGGGCTAGGGACCCGTGGGGGTTCCTCCCTCCACAGCACCATCTCCCCATCCCTGCACCCCAGAAGCCACGCTCTGAGAGCAGAGGGAGTCAGGACTGACACCAAGACAGACACAGCCCACACCTCTTTCAGGCCCCTCAGAGCTCTCAGAGCTCCTGTTTGTTTGGGCGCCTTCACTGTAGTTCCAGCAGGCTGCCTTGCACCCACAACTCAGGCCTCTCCCCTCCTCCTCCCTCTGCTGGGTGGGGCAGGCTAAACCCCCAGGGAGCGTCCAGCGGGGAAGAGCTGGGCCACTGAGACGGGCTCCCCCTCTCATGGAAGTTGGGAGGGAAGTTCCTCCCCAGGGTCCCTGCCTGCCTGCCTGCCTGCGTGGGACACAGAAAGGCTCCCCGACCTGGTCTTGCCTCCCAGCCATCTGGCCCCATCCGTGTCTTCAGCCTGCAGCAGAAATCCCAGCCGGCCTTCCCAGACGCCGGGGTTTCCGGCTGCAGCTGGAAACAATCTCTTCTGCGCCCCAGGCAGGACCCGATAACTGACAAGGGGTCTAACAACACTTCCCAGCCACCGTGTGCCGAATTAGCAAGACTGCTTCCTGGTTGCTTCTCCCCGCCACCACCATGATGTCGATTGATTGCCTGCTTTTATTGAGGACAAAGTGTTTTTTGATAGTGTGAGGGAATCAGGTCCCCAGGGGGAGAGAAATCAATCTTGCTCTCCGTGCGCCTTGCACATCGACCGGCAGCCAGGAGGAACACCTGCCTGTGGGACGCCGCAGAGCAGACCACAGGTGGCACCCGGGACCATGCAGCCGAGGAGGACCCACCAGCACCAGGCCTGCTGCACTGAGTGCGTGTGGCTGGCTGGCAGGCAGGCAGGCAGAAAGGCTGGGGTCCCGTGTAGGGACCGACTCCTTCACCACAATGCCCAGTGGCAGGAGATGACAGGGAGGCAAGGACACACAGTCACAGGGAGGTCCCGGCATGAGCAGCGGGCCGAGGTGCCAGAGACCAGTTCTGCTCCGCCTGGGGGCCATGGGGGGCCGAGGCAGGAGGTTTATCTGGGGGGGGGGCAGAGTAGGGGCCCTGGCTTCCTGGCAGTGTTTTCACCAGCCAGGCACAACCTCCACGGCAGGAGCAGCACTAGCAGAGCTGCAGGGAGGTGAAGGCTGGCCCCCCCAGTCCCCCCCACCAACAGCCGAGGTGTTCCCCCCCCCCTTCCTACGACAGAAGAAGCACCGGGGCACAACCTGTCCTTGCAGGGGGCTGCTTGCCCAGGAGAGGCTCAGGGTACTCACTCTTCACAGTCAAGAACATGGACTTGCTGATGTCTGTGCCCACACCGTTGCTTGCCTGGCAGAGGTAATAGCCGATGTCTTCTTCCAAAACATGCCGAATGAGCAGGGAGCTGTTGGGCAGGATCTGGATGCGGCCAGTGAGAGGGACAGGGTGGTACTGCTGAGGATTCCCACTGCCTGGGAGGGAAACAAATTTAACAGCCTTTAAGTGTCCCTGGCCAACTCAGACACCCAAATACCTCATACACCATGGCCAGATTCTCTCGGGGTCTTTTAGCTGAAATAACCACAAATCCAAGCTGAGATTACCACCAACCTCCGCAGAAGAAGCGCCTCACTGGATCAGACCAGCGGCCAGCCAGTCCAGCATCCTGTGCCACACAGTGGCCGGCCAGTTGCCCAGGAAGGCCAAGAAACAGGGCACACTGAGGCTGAGGCCTTCCCCTGAGGCTAAGGCTCCAAGCAATGGCTTCCTGCCTCCCTGCCAGGAGATTCCCTTAATCCCACTACTGCTAGTAGCCGTTGATGGGATCAGACAACCCCAAAGGACAGCCGTCCCACGAGAAAAGGAGGCCAGCTCACCCAGCCTCAGGGTCGGAATGCTGGAGGTTGGTACCCATGGCAAGACCTCCCCCCCACACACACACACTCACTCACACACCTGCCCAAGCCTGGCAAACACGTGAGGAGTCCACCCCCACCCCCCCACCTACCTTTGGCATGTTTCCACATGACCTTCGGGGGAGGGTAGCCGTCCACAGAACAGTTCAGCACTCCTGCTTTCCCATAGATCCCGTCCTGGTTGTTGGGCTGAACCACAAAGCGAGGAGGGACTGAGGAGAAGGGGAGCCACTGTGAGGTGAGCACCGGAGCCAGCCTGCGTGCCTTTTCTCCTGGGAGGCTGGCAAGCAGCAGAAACTCCCCCCCTTTCCCTCTGAGTCTTAAAAGTGTGGGGTTGGGAGGGGGCAGGAGTGACAGGAGGCCAGCTCCTATTGCTCCCTCGTTTACAGCTACACCTATCCTAACGGCTGGACAACGATGCTAGGAAGCCTCCCGGTGATTCCTGGAGATTTCCCAGAAAGCCTGTGACCTGGGCAGACTAGGCGAAAGGGGGTGGAGTGAGTGATGCAAAGTGGGTGGAGACACAGGTTTAATAAAAGTCCTTGCTCCGAGGAGGAGGAGGAGGAGGAGGAGGAAGAGGAAGAGGAAGTCTCTCTTTCTCTGGACCCTCTACATGGGGCAGCCCTGTGGCTGGTCTGGTTCCTGCAGTGGCCATGCGGCCGTTCAGGCAAACTGGACCACAAGGGAGCAGACTTGCAACCTTTTAAGCTTCAAGTGCCTGCCCTATATTTGGGCCTCTAGTCAGGGCCTGTGTAGGAAACAGGGAGAGGAGGAGGATGTGTTCCTAACGACATTTTCTTTGCATTCCGTTTGCTGATCTGGTGCTGTGCTTAAGAAGCCTTGTAAATATTTTACTTTTAATACATTCTTTTTGGACTTTGAAGGACTGGACGTTAACCTTTGAACCACATAAATCCCCAACCAATGTGGGCATGCTATCGTAAGAGGGACCCCGGGCTGGGAGGAAAGCAGCCAGTGAGCCCTAGCTATTTCCCCAGGGGAGGCCGAAAGCTGAACTTGTTCCCTGCGGTAACCAGGTGCTGGGTAATGGGAGACCCCAAGGCCAGGCCTCAGAAACAGGGAGGGGAACTGGGACTCCTGTTCATCCCAGAGGGAAACCCCTAAAATGAGCAGGTGGGAGCAGTGAGTGCCCTTGCGGAAGGAAGCGGGCGACCCCAGGGACTGGGTGGGCAGAACAGGGTCTGCAAGTCCAAGCAGGCCTGTTTCGTCTCCGGGGGTAGGACTGCTGAACTTCAGCCCCTGTGAACTTCAGCCCCTTCTCCAAGATCAGCAGGATGAGGCCAGCTTAGTACAGAGACGCTCCTAGGCAGGGTCTTGCACTGAGTGGGGGTGGGGGGCAGGGGTGGACTAGATGGCCTGCATGGCCCCTTCCAACTCTGTGATTCTTCTATGACTCTGTGAGCTGCACTGTTCTCTGGCCTATTCATCTGCACAGGAATGGAAGGAGGCCGCCTCTTTCCCTTAAAGCAAGGCACGGACCTGAGGCCTTCCTCTGCTGCTGCCACCCTTTGCTGCCCCTCGTCCCCCAAAGGAGCAGACGGACCTTGCCCTTGACTAGGCTCACCCAGCAGCATGCCCGCAGGCAAGCTCCACAGCCCCACATGGGTCAAGGACGCATGCTTGTGTTCCCGTTTCCTTCCACATCTCCTCGGGCAGCCCCATCAACCCAACATGCTAACAGGGAAAGGAGCCCATTCAGCAGAACTGGCGGGGGCCCTGACGTGGTGGCTCCCATCCGGCAGCTGCTTGCTTGCAGGCCCGCCCCGGCCACGTTCTCACCTCGCACAATGAGCTGCCGCTCACGGCTGACAGAGGCAGCATCATTGCTAGCAATGCAAGTGTAGTTGCCGTTGTGCTTGAGAGAGACGCTGGAGATCTGCAGGGAGCTCATGAATTCCTTGCTCTCAATGGTGACGCCAGAGCCAGAGATGATCACCTGCCCATCTTTCCTCCACGTGATGCGGATGGGCATGTCACCTGAGGAGACCACGCATGGGATGTAGAGGAGCTGTCCAATGGAGGCCGGAGGGAATTCAAAGGGCTGGATCAGAGGAGGCACTGCCAAGGAGAGAAGCAGGTGCATCACCACACCTGGCCCCAAAAGACCCAGCAGCAGCAGCAGCAGGAGAAAAGGCCTCGCCCACACCCACCCTCCCCTGCCCCCTGAGACGGACCCAGTACAGCCCTGCCACCCCAGGCCAGGGGCTGCCTCAGGTGCAGAAAGGCTATAGTCGGGGGGAAGGCACTGCCTGAAGTGAACCAGAGGCTGTGTGGACTGGAAACAACACCTCCCCCAGTTCAAATCTCCCTTCCGCCTTAGCACACTTTCGGCACGGAGTGGTTGTGGCGCCTGGGTCAGTTCCCTTTGGGCAAGAGTGCCCTGGAGATGTCTGGTGCCCATGTCAGACTGGCTCTGCACTCACCGAGCAGCAAGCAGAGGCCAAGAGAGAGCTGCCTGAGAGGTAACGGGTTTCCCTCCCCCCACGTCAGCTCCTCAGAGCACACACTGTCCCACCCACCCCCCCACCCCACCGCCAAGGGTTGCAGCTTCAGCTAACTGGAAGCCGATGCTGTCTCTGGAGCTGAACATCAGGAAGGTGGCAGAACAGCTTTTACGGGAAAGCCAACAGGAGGAGGAGTGGCTCCCATTCCGGAAAACTCATCCCCTGGGAATGATGGTGAAAATTTCTCATGTCATCATGGCGGGGACACAGCAGAAGAACTTGCTGTAATGAGAGGTGGACGTAAAGACCGCATTCACCATAATTTTTTATCGTTGGTTATGTTTTCTGGCCATGATGCAACTTGATTGGGTCCCTCATGTTTCCTTCCATTTAGTGGAGGATGTGTTCCCTGCGGGGGGGGGGGGGACAAGTCCTCCTCTTCCTGCCCAGAGCTTCAGGGGACCCAGGATTGGCCGTTGTCTGCTCTGGAGAGGAAAGGGCAACCAGCCTTGAGTCCGGGGGGGGGGGGGTAGGGGCACGGGAGGACAGGGGTGGAGATAATAAACCCTTCCATCGCCACAGCTATATGTGCATTCCTCCAGCATCCATGAGCCAGGGGAGCGCTGCCGGTGGGGTGTGTGCCTCCTGCTGGGGGAAGCATGGGCCGTGCCTACCTGTCCTAGGTCATAGCTCAAAATGGGTGGCTGTGTTAGTCTGTCTGTAGCTGCAAAAAAGAGCCAGAGTCCAGGAGCACCTGAAAGACGAACAAAATCTGTGGCCGGGGAGGAGCTTTCGTGAGTCACTGCACTCACTTCTTCAGATACAGCTAGAAAGTCAGTCCACCTGTCCTTATATCCTGGCGAGTGGAGTGACTCTTCACAAGGTTGATGGATTCCCATCCTGTTGGGCTAAATGTGGTGCCTTCCATGGAGATAGATCCAGATGGGTGGCTCCGTTAGTCTGTCTGTAGCAGCAGAAAAGAGCCAGAGTCCAGGAGCGCCTGAAAGACTAACAACATTTGAGGCAGGGGAGGAGCTTTCGTGAGTCACTGCGGTCCCTTCTGATATATGAAGAAGTGAGCCATCTCTCACAAAGCTCCTCCCCTGCCACAGATTCTGTGACTCTTTAAGGCACTCCTGGCCTCTGGCTCTTTTCTACTGTTCCATATCGTTAGTCTTAGTCAGCTGCACTAAGACATTCAGATGTGTCAGGGCAGCCGCTCTCAGCCTCTCTTAACTTGCATCCTATGAATAACTCTGCTAATGAACTTGGCTGTCCCACCACGACAGAAAGGAAAAGCACACTTCTCCAGAGAACTACATTTCAATGTTCACAGGGCATTCTGTTATAACATTTACAGCAGATTTCAAGGAGCTAAAAAAATGCAGTGGCATTGTTGGGAGTAAATTTTACTGCCATGGCTTTAAAACACAAACAATAATAATAATTCCATTAGTTACAATACTGTGGAGTATAATTTTTGTTGCTGTAACTGCAAAACACACGGGAGAGGGGGAGAAGCATCAGGGTTGATCCCTGCCAGGGAGGGTTGGCAGGAAGTGGCACATCAAATACTCTGGCTGGTGGGCAAGAGGGACCACAGGGGGGGGGGATTAGGAGACGCACCAAGTGTCTGTGGGGGACTACTCGCATGGCGGAAGGTCACAGAAAGATAATCCATGGCAGGCAGAGCCAGCAGGAGACAGCACGTCACAGTGGCAGGTGGATGTGAGGGGAGGGAGCGAATTCTCTGTCACTGTTACGAAAGTCCTGCGTCCCACCTGATGCCTCCTGTGCCCCAGAGCTGGTACACGCCCCCGCAGCTGAGAACCCATTGGGTTAGAGACCCTTTCGCTATCTTTCATTGCCAGGTAACCTTCAGCCTGTTAGAGTGCTTAACTTTTGTTCTTTTTGACTTTACCTATTTATAATATAATCTTTTAATAAAATAGCCTGAAATGCTGCTGGGTTCTTTGTCCAGGCAGCTTGCAATAAAAAGCCTCTGTCAAGGGAATTCAAGGGTGGGCCCTCTTGAAGTACAAGCAGACCTTCAAAAGCCAAGCTGGCAGCAAACTCGCACCCACTCCGTGATTAAGCGGGGCAGGTGGAAATTCCGAAGAAAGTGGCTGGGGGGAGCATGGCAGTCTGGGCAATAGGGCTGATCCTCCCACTCCAGGGTGCCCCCACTTCCACGACATTTGTGGATGAGTGTCCAACAAGAAATGAAACTCATCTAGGGGAGACAAAGAGTCAAAGGAATGATTGTACATGGTGAGGGTGTTGAAAAGGAGATGGACGTATCAGTGTTCATAGGCCAGTGCTAGAAGCCTCTGAGACAAGGTGTGGGGACTGGAGTGATTATTACTAAGAGAAGACACAGACGTAGTGACAAAAATCTGAAAGCAGGTGGAATGGGGAGAAGCAGTGGGATGATGCCACACCCAGATACACACTTTATGCGAAACTGAGGCAAGGCTGTGCTGAGGGCAGCTGTAGATCTCTGTCTAAAAGAGAGGACCATTAAAAAATTAAAAGACATTGAGGAAAGTGTAGTAAAGTCAGAATGGTTGCACGTATAGAACAAGACTTGCTGAGAAAGAACAAGCAAGGCTTCTGCAACCTGGCAGAGATGGCACACTAGGACTTCTAAAAACCATTTGACCAGGTGCCTCACCAGATGGTTCCAGGCAAGATTGACATGGGATAAGAAGGCACATCCTTTCATGGACTCGGAACTGGTTATTAAAAAAGAAGCAGAAGGTGGGAATAAATGGACAGTTTTCATAGTGGGAAGAGACAAGCAGTAGGTCCCTCCTTTAGACTGGTACAATTTCATTTATCCATAAATAACCTGGAACTGGGACACAGAGAGAGCCAGCAACCTTTACGGATGACAGCGGCTTGTGAGACATTCCAAAAGGACCTCCCTAAAATGGGCTGAATGGACAAGGAAATGGCAGAGGAAACTCAGAGTCAGTGACGCACAGGTGATACACGTTGGGGCAAAAAATCCTCATTTCTTCTGTTCCAAACTAGGGATCATCATGGCAGGGCAGGCAAAGGGCAACCCGCATGGTCACAGAGTCAGAGCACTTTCCACAAGAGGCAAGGCTATATCTTGTCGAGTTCAGTTTAGAAAAAATACAGTGGAGGGTGATATGACAGAGGTCTACACAATTATAGATGATGTGAAGAAAACGGATAATACTTTTCTTACCCCCTCCTAGTCCTAGAATCAAGGATCACTCTAAGAAACTGGCTGGCAGTAGACTGCAGACAGACCAAAGGGAGGAGTACTTCCATGAAACACAAACAGTGGGGAGTCGACTTGCGGCCTTCACTGCCTTAAGGTGTGGTGATGCACTGGCACAGAATGGTTTGGAAGGAGATGGGATGAATGTGCAGATCAGAGGTCCATCACTGGACGTTAGGCACAAGAGTCCAGTGGGGCCGCCGAGCTCAGGGGCAGACTGCAGCAGGCAGCAGAGGTGGGCTGTTTCCAGGGGTGCTGCTTGACCAGCCCCTGTGGGAAATGAGATGCTGGGCTACAGGGACCACTGGCCAGTTACAGCCCCCATGGAGGAGGTTTCATGAGCTATCAAGGGGGAATAGCATGCCCAATGGTTATCCCCTGCAAAGCCTTCACGGCCTCTCCTGATATCTGATCATCTGAGCAAAGCCTTCTGAAGGGAAAGACAAAGGGCCTCCTCTGTTGTCTTCCCCACCTGGTGGAATGGCTGGCCTGCCAGCCCAGGACGGGGAGGCTTCCACAGCAATGGTTCAGTGGGGCATTTCCATAAAGGGAACCGGAACGTGGTCAAACAGAATTGTGCAGGAGGACCCTTTTATACAGGGATGCTGCTTGGATGTATTATGATGTCTTTGTTTCTGCCTTCTCTATGTGATCCACTTTACTGGATGCATCAGACTGCCTTTCCCCCTGTAGTCCTGTTTTATTGCATTGTTTATTGTGTATACTGGTGGACAATTCCGTCAAGTCACAGCTGACCATAGGGTTTTCAAGGCAAGAGATGTTCAGAGGCGGTTTGCCACTGGCATTCTTTGGAGGTTTCCCATCCCTGATCAGCTTCTGAGAACTGACAAGACCAGGTGAGCCTGCGCTATCCAGGTCAGGGCACTGTATAGATGAGAAGGGTTTTTTTATCATGCTTCTGTAATTTTGTATCTCGCTTTGAGTTGCAATGAGAAAGGCAGATGATAAAGGAATAAATCAATAAATAATTTAGGGCAGAACAGAGTGATGCTCTCAGACAGCCAGGAAATCTCTGAGGCACCTGGAATGCTCTGAATCACCACAGAAAGTCTTGTGAGGATAAAGCACAGGGGGCCTCCCAAGATACGAGAGTCACCCACAATGAAGGAACCCCCAGCAAGGCTTCTCCACCCCCAGAATCACCCCAGGAGCTCCCCCACCCTAAGCAGCATTGCTGACTGTCCACCTGCCCTCTCCTTCACTGTGCTGACAGCACTTCGCTGCAGCCAGGGGGGGTCCTCTGTGCCCTCCCCTCTCATTATCTAAAGAGAAATGCACTGGACAAAGCATGTACAATGGGGACCACCACCAGGCTGCAGAGGTTCCCAGGAGGCCTTCTGTCATTAGTCAGCCAGAGCTCAGCGATAGCAAGGGCTCCTCGGGAAAAGAGGATTCCATGGGAGAAGAGGAGCCCCGTGTAACCAACCTTGACTCAGCATCTGACAAAGAGAGCAGTGTTTCTCGAAAGCTGATGCTACAATAAAGTTTGTTAGTCTTAAAGGTGCTACTGGGCTTTTTACTATTTTGCAGCAACAGACTAACACGGCTAACTCCTCTGGTTCTTGACTCAACAGAAGCTGACCAAGCAGGAAACTCAGCTATAGACTTGCAAAGATTCACAGAATCAAGATTCACAGTCCACAGCTGGTGCAGAGCCACCAACCCCCTCCAGCCCTGGTTCAGCAGGTGAACCTCAGTTGGCCATTCTCAGCCCACCACTATCGCCTACACCCTTAGAGCGCTGCAGATGAAGGCTGAGAACAGAACTACAGACAAGCTGGCAAAGTGTGTGTCTCCTGGCCCGATGCCAGCTGCTGGCTGATAACGAAGATGAGTAGTTGCAGGATCACTTCTGAGCTGCTGGCTGCAAGCCTGACCCTTAGGTGGGTGGCTATAAAACCAGCCAAGAAAGGCTGTTAGGCGTGGATGCAACACATATGTTAGATGCTAAGCCACCAACTCTGCCTTGCCTGCTTCTTGGAACATGACCTTGGACTGAATAACTCTGCCTTGCCTGACTTCTGGAATGCCGACCTTGGACCCGAATACCTCTACCTTGCCTGACTTCTGAAACCCTGACCTTGGACTGATTGACCCTGCCTTGTCTGACCCCTGGCACCTGCTACTTGGAGACTGCAAGCCAGTACCCCTTTTCCTGCCTCCACCTCTCCCCTTATCTGTATCTCACAATGTCTCCCTTCAGCACCTTTGGGTGGCCAACTATTTCACACAGGGACTTGATCCTGCAAAGTACTTCTGTTCAGACTTTAAACCAGACAAGAACAATTAAGGCTTCCCTCTCTGGGGGGGAGTTTTCTTTGCCAGCTTTCCCATCTCTCTAAAAACCGCCAGATGTTTACTGTCCTCATGATGCACAGACCACTAGAGGTCCAGTGACCCAAAGGTCTGTGAAGGTGTGGTTCAGACCCCTCAGAGGGTCACAGCTGCCTGGGCGGCTGCTTCAGAAGCCAAAAACCACACACATCATACCTCTTGAGGAGGATCTGCTGAAGGATCCAGACATTACAGTCCCAGGTGCCTCGTGGGTGCCTGACTGAAGGGCCCAGCACTTCAGCACAGGGGCCCTCAGACTGAGAGATGGAGGTTCAGGGACAATGGAGATGGGATGGGAAAGTGGGGGAGGTTTCTCTCTTTCCACAGAAAACAGCACTCAGGTAAGGGGAGCTTGGGTCCTGACCCATCCCCGGGCCTTTCCTTGCTGTGCATTTATCTCCCAGTTCGTCTCTAACTCCGGAAGCAGATCCACTAGCCATTCCCAAGAGCTTTCTGATGCTCCATACCACCCTTCCAAGCACTTCTGCCCTGAAAGTATGTAGCCAGGCTGTGCCTCAGAAGGAGCGGGCTGGTTCCATCCCTGGGACCGCTTCCTTCTCTGAGATCCAGCAGGGAATTATGCTACCGACCTTCATCAGAGACAGCATCTGTATGGCTACAATTCCCTGTGTTCCTTCCACTTCTGTTGAGAATGTCTCCACAGCAGCAACAGAGCATAAAGAACAGTAGTTTCTCATGCACTTCCCCCCACCCACCCACCCGCGCTATCCAAATACCTTGTTGGACTCTGAAAGAAAAATTGGGAAATACAGGTTGCTTACCTGTAATTGGAGATCTTCGAGTGGTCATCTGTGCATTCACACCTCTGGGATTAAGTGCGCCTGCGCCGATCCCGATCGGTAATCTTCAAAGCCTAACGGATTTTCATGCCAGCTCCCCGGTCACGTGCACGTCCCACTGCGCATGACCCAGGGAGAGGCACGAGGATCCCGCCAGTTCCTTCTGACCGCTGCTAACAGCCCCCAAGAAAAAATTGAGGGAGACTGAAAGCAGAGGGGAAGGAGGGTGGGTGGTGTGAATGCACAGATGACCATTCGAAGATCTCCAATTACAGGTAAGCAACCTGTATATCTTCTTCGTGGTCTCTGTGCATCACACCTCTGGGAGAATAGCGAGCAATAAACACACCACATACCTGGAGGTGGGTGCTGGAGGTCTCACACCTGAGCTGCTTGCAAAACTGCACGGCCCACCACAGCACGTTGATGGATACAGACATCTAGGGCGTAGTGTTTCACAAACGTGTGAGGAGACGCCCAAGTAGCAGCACTGCAGATGTCTCCCAGGGGAATGCCTTTGAGGAACGCTGTGGAAGCAGCCACAGCTCGAGTGGAGTGTGCCCGGAGGGACGCCGGTAACGGCCTTTTGGCCAAAAGGTAGGCAAGTTTTATCATCTCCATGATCCATTTCGAGAGTCTTTGAGACGACAGTTTCTGTCCCTGTATGGGCAAGGCATAAGCGATGAAGAGAGCTGGAGACTTGTGAAATGGTTTCGTCCGATGCAAGTAAAAGGAAAGGGCCCTCTTGACGTCGAGTGAGTGTAAACTGCATTTTGTCGGGTCCTGAGGATCAGGAAAAAACACTGGCAATGTAATGTCCACCCCGATGTGAAAGTCCGAGACTACCTTGGGTAGGAAGGCGACATCGGGAGCCAGGGTAACAGCATCATGGTGGAATGTGAGGTTCGGTGGATCGCAACAAAGTGCCGACAGCTCACTCACACACCGAGCCGAAGTGATGGCTACCAAAAAAGCAACTTTCCAAGAAAGAAGTTGAAGACTGCAGGAAGCCATAGGTTCAAGGGGTTTGCCCATTAACTTGGTAAGGACCAGGGGTAAGTCCCATGCCAGGACCGGTGTCGGTACTGGTGGGTAGAGGCGACGCATTCCCTTGAGGAATTGCTTTGTGGTTGGGTGGGAAAACACTGAGTAGCCGTCAACCTTGGGATGGTTGACCAAAATGGCTGACAGATAAACACAGAGAGATGAGTGGCACAGTCCTCTATCCTTACATGATAAAAAGAAAACAAAAATATCATTAAGAGTAGCGGGGACGGAGGGTCGTCCTACCGAGGTCAGGAAGGATAGAAATTTATTCCACTTTGCCGCATACGAGCGACGCGTGGAGAGTTTGCGGGAGTTCAAGAGAACTTGTGCAATACGTGTGTCTATTCCTGAGGTTGAATCAGCCAAGCTGTCAGTTTTAATCTGGGCACGTCGTGGTGAAGCACCTGGCCCCCGTACATCCAGAGCAGGTCTGGATCCGTCGGGAGGTGGAGATAGCATGCAATGCCTGGTCTAGGTCGTCTGGTCCAGAGCCAGACTGACTGCCCAACATCAGATAGAGCTGGGTGTCATCAGCGTACTGATGACAGCCCAGCCCCGCCCTCTGGACAATCTGGGTAAGGGGGCGCATATAGATGTTAAAAAGCATCGGGGACAAAACAGCCCCCTGAGGCACTCCGCATTCAAGCGGGCACCTCCGGGACCATTGCTCCCCTAGCACCACCCTTTGTCCCTGACCCTGGAAGGAAGGAAGTGAGCCACTGTAAGCGCGGTCCAGGAAGGCAACCAACTGCCAACTCCAGCCTCAGGTGGTAAAAGGCCGACTTGGCAGTGGCTGCTACCTGGGCCTCCATAGTCAGGGAGGGATCCAGGAGCACTCCCACGCTCCTAACCACCGGCGCAGGCACCAATGGTGCCCCATCGAAGGCCGGGAGCGGGAGCCCCGACCATGGGCCGCCCCAGCTCAGGCACAGGACCTCCGTCTTTGCCGGGTTCAGCTTCAGCCTACTCAGCCTAAGCCATCCGCAACCAGTAGCCAGTCGTCCAGATACGGGTAAAGGTGGACACCCTGAATCCGGAGATGGGCTGCCACTACTGCCATGAGTTTCGTGAACCCACGAGGTGCCGTAGAAAGGCCAAAGGGTAGAGCCTTGTATTGGAAATGACGCGGACCGACCGCGAAGCGGAGGAATGGTCTGTGTGAAGGATGGATCGTCACATGAAAATATGCGTCCTTCAAGTCCAGTGTCACCATCCACACGTTGGCTTCTAGTAGTGGAAGGATAGTCTGTAGGGTGGTCATGCAGAACTTCTTGTAGGTGATAAAGGCATTGAGGTTCTGAAGGTCTAGTATGGGACGGAGTCCGCCATCCTTCTTTGGTACCGTGAAATAGCGGGAGTAGAAACCCTGATGAAGGTGGGCTATGGGTACCAGCTCTATGGCATCCTTGGACAGGAGGGCTTCGACTTCTGATGATAGGGTGTCAGAGGGAGGGGTGACGACGAAATAAGAGGTCTGTGGTGTCTGGAAGAATTCTATCCGGTAGCCCTCTGCTACTACTGAGAGGACCCATTTGTCTGAGGTTATGAGTTGCCATGCGGCTAGGAAGGATGACAGATGGGTGGGAGGACCGGAGCGGATGCAGAAGTCAAAGACTCTGCTTGTTCGGCTTAGGGGGTTTCGACTTGGAAGCGGAAGCAGTTGGAAAACGGGGCTTGTGGCCATAAGGTTTCTGTTGATAGGTGGAAGAGGAAGGTCTTTGCCATTGGGGTTCAGTGGGAGACCGCAGTGGCTGTTTCTTAGACCAAGATCTTTGCCAGGTCTTCTGCTTTTGTTGTCTCGGCTGTGAAACGCCCAGGTTACGAGACGTTTTCATGCTCTTATCCAGTTCGTGTAGAACTGTATCTGTTGTGGAGTTGAACAGGCCTTCACCCTCAAAGGGAAGGTCTTCCACCAAGGATTTAGTGTCTTGCGGAAGAGAAGTCGACCTCAGCCAGGCGTGGCGTCTAAGGGAGACCGCTGAGGTGAGCGTCTTGGCCGTTACATCTGCAGCATGCTTGGATGTGTTGAGCTGGTGTTTTGCCAAGACCATGCCTTTCTTCTGGATCTTCCTGGCTAGACGCTGTTTGTCCTCAGGAAGATGGGCCAGAAGTGGTGTCATCTGCTCCCATAGTGAGTATTGATACCTGCTCATACAGGCCGTGTAATTTGCAGTTTTTATGCCCAATGCACCTGCTGAATAAAAACGCCTCCCAAAAGAGTCCAGTTTCCGTCCCTCTTTGTCAAGGGGGGAAGAGTGTCCACTGCGGCCTTTGGTGGAGGGGGTCACAATGACCGAGTTGGGTTTGGGGTGCACAAACAAGAATTCGGCTCCAGGTTCTTGGATCTTGTACATGTGATCCAACCTCTCACTAGAGATTAGAGTCGAAGAGGGGTGTCCCCATGACTCCTTAGCTGTGTTCATGAGTACGGAAATAAGTGGTAGGGCTACTGCGGTGGAGGTATCCATTTGCACGATGTCAAAGATGGCATCGGTAGCGGTAGGAGTCGGTTGGACTGTTGCTAGGGCCAAAGAGTGAGCCATTCTCTTGATCAGCTCTCCATACGATTTTACATCTTCGGAGGGGGAGATCGGTAAGTTGTCAGCGACATTGGGGGTTGGCGACGGGTGGGTGGGTGATTTGTCACCCGAGACGGAAGATGCGGAGGAGTCCGGTATCGACCGTTCGGAATGCTCGGAGGGTGACATGGGAGTCAGGCTCGACGGGTCTTGTTGGAAGGGAGGGAGATTGACATCAGGTGTTTGCGTCGGCATCGACATCGGTGGCGGAGTTGGTCTCGGAGCCAGAGGGTCACGGCATCAGGAGACTCTGGATGACGTCGATTGACAGTCCCATTCCGGCGGATACCACTGCGGTGGTAGAGGGTAGGAGCCGTAAAAGTACCTCCATTGCCAAACGTCCCACGGCACCGAAGAAGACGGAAGACGCCAGTCCCGATCACTTCTCAGTGTCGGTAACGGATCGGGCCCGACCTCGGGGCTACTTCGAGGGACCTGGGTCAGGTCGATGTCGGGGTCCGAGTCCGTCAGCCGGATGGGTCGTGGCATCGGGGAGGCGGAGCTGCCCCGGGATCACTCACGCCCAGAAGGGTCAAGCTGTGGAGACCCGAGCTGGGTCACGTCAGGCGCTGGGTGTGTCGACGGAGCACTAGGAGCCTTCCTGTGCTTCAGCTTGCCCTTCTCCTCCTTGCCCTCTCTGCGTTTCTTTGCAGGAGTGTGTGGCAGAGGGAGTGGTTGCTTCGGTGCCGATTTCCCGGTACCGGTGGTGCTCCTTACCGGAGACGATGCCGGAGCCGTCGGAGCCGATGGCGATGCTCCCGAAGCATCGGCAGAAGACATCTTCGGGGATAGCGCTGCTTCTAAGAGAGCCACTCTCAGCCTAGCCACTCGGTTTTTGCGGGTTTGTTTTGAGAAGGCAGCGCAGCTGGAACAAGAGTCCACACGGTGTGACTCGCTCAAGCACAATAAGCAAAGAGAGTGCTTGTCCGGAGGCGCTATCTTGCTACCACAGTTAAGACAGCGTTTAAAGAAGCCCCACCGCTGGGCCATAGGCCGAGCGGGGAGAAGACGAGGAAAGTCCAAAAGCGAGTCCAAATACAGTCCGTAGGTCGAAAAAGGAGAAAAATCAGTCCGAAAGGCTTTTCCAATGGAAAACGAAAGTAGACTACCGACCAAAGCGGAGAGAGGATCCTCACGACACGGCGGTCAGAAGAGAACTGGCGGGATCCTCGGGTCATGCGCAGTGGGATGTGCAAGTGACCGGGGAGCTGGCGCGAAAATCCGTTAGGCTTTGAAGATTACCGATCGGGATCGGCGCAGGCACACTTAATCCCAGAGGTGTGATGCACAGAGACCACGAAGAAGATCTGGCATGTCAAGATAGTGCTATCCATGATTGGTTACCAAACTACCAATTTTAAATAGAGTGGTACGTCAACCAAACTTTGTAATTGATATTTTGCTTTAGCTTATATTTGGCAATTGACATATGTGATATGTTGATTACTGGTTCTTTAAAGAGCCTTCTGGAATGCCGGGGAGGCGACTGCAGTCCCTGGGGACTGAGGCAAGGAAATGTAGGCACCAATGTAGGCAGGATTCACCAGAACGTGCCCCTTCCCGGTGACACAGCCTGCAAAGGTATTATTCATTTGTTTGTTTTATTTAACTTTAATCCTGCCCTAACCTGCAAGCTGGCTCAGGGCGGGTTACAACATACAAGATACTGGACAAAAAGGAAAACAGTTTAAAACCCTAAAAACAGCTATTTCAAAAGTCTGAATGAATCACAAGATGGCAATTTCGAAAGCTTGTGCCCGAGTAAACAGAGGTCCAGGTTCCTAGAGTGTTGGGACCGTCCCTATCAGACACTGAGGGCTGCTTAATCAGGGCCCCCCCGATTAGTTGGACATCCGTCGCCACAACCAAAGGCCTGGCAGAAGAATTCTGTCTTGCAGGCCCCGTGGAATTGGAGGAGATCCCACAGGGCCCTGGTCTCCATCAGGAGCTCATTCCACCGGGGTGGGGCCAGGGCCAGGGATTTCCAGCAGATTTCTCTTTTGGGCCAGGGATTTCCAGCAGATGATGGTCTGCAGAGCGTAGAGGTCTTCGGGGTACATACGGGGAGAGGCAGTCTTTTGGATATATTGGTCCTTGGCTGCATAGGGCTTTAAATGTTAAGACCAACACTTTGAAATGGGTCCAGAATTCTATTGGCAGCCAGTGCAACGGGTGCAGCACCGGCCGAATGGGTGCCCGTGGAGACGTCACAGTCCGCAGGTGCATTGCTGCATTTTGCACTGGCTGCAACTTCCAGATCAGGCACAAGGGCAGCCCCACGCACCTTGCAGTCTTGCACCAAAGATGGTACTGAACCAGGTGAGGGAAAGATGAAGCACATGGGGACATTGGGGGGGGGGGGGGCGGACGGGACATGGGTCCATGCTGCAAAAAGAAGCAAGCAAGCCAAAATACACGGGCTTCAAGCAAGACACAACACTGGAGCTGAAGCAGCACCTGCACAGAGGAGCATCCGGTGGGGGTGGGGGTGGGGCGCCTGTCACTGATGGCCTGAGCCAACCACTTGGGAGTGCCAGGGAGCTAGATCGAGCCCTCCTGCTGGAAAACCAGGTTGGGAAAGGGGCCTTTCTTCAGCAACCTCTGGCACAGAAATTATCCCCTTTCTTTGACATCTGCATGGGTCTTCAAGATAGAGGGAAAAGGTACTAAGTGACTGCAGAGGAACAATTTACACCTTGCCTGTGTTCTACAGCCAGGAAAACAGGCACTAGAGAAAGAAGCCCCACGTCTCACTTGCTGCGTAGAAACAGCTCAAAGAAAACAGTCGTGGAGCTGACTATGAAAGCTGCCTTCTGGCCATGACTCAGTGGGGCAGACAGGCAAATCAGCAGGGAGTCTACCTTCCCCCTCGGGCCCCCAAAGAATGACTCCGGCCCTCGGTGGCACCTGGAGGGGCGCATGTCTGGGAAGCCAAGCCTTAGCCAGCCACTCATCAGCAGAGGGGTGATGCAAAGCACAAACAAACCCCGCCCTGGGCTGGCATCCAAACAGCCATTCCAGCCTCAGGCAGGACCAAGGAGTGAGCAGGGGAATCACCAGCATGCCCTGTTCTTCCTGTCCCCTGGGTCCCAAACCCCACCCACACCCCAGCAAGCTACAGCAGCGGCCACCATGTTCGAGCCACAGAACCAAGTCTTGGCTCTTGAGCACGCGAGCCCCAAGGATGACAACACAGGCAGCACACCTCTCCGGCCCAGGGATCCAGAAGCAGAGGTTAGCGCCACCTGCCATCCCCGGGTCCTTTGGTCTCCCCCCAGGAGCCACCGTGGGTGACGCAGATCCAGGAGACGCTGGCGCGGGGCTCAGCCCCAGCAAGTCCCAGGGACGGGAGGAACGCCTGGCTGCCCTTCATTAGGACTGATGGCTCCCTGAATAATGGATGGGCTGGAGAGGCTTTTAAGATGTTCTGCATGCCTGGAAGGCAGCGAGGATGATTTTTTAAAGAGCTGCACACACAGAAAACCACCGCCAAAGGTGATCGGAGCAAGGGTTAGCTCTTTTAACACGCCATGTTTACACTGTGCATTCTGCTCTGTGGCATGTCATGGGAAATAGATACTCTGGGGCTGGTGGCAGCCCTGGGAGGAGAAGGGAGGGGCACGCCTGGACCAGGGCAGGAGGGCACAGCCACGGGCCTTGAGCTTCTCCCCATCTTCTCAGCCTGTCAGGAAGGAGCTGCCCACTCCCTGGATTTCAAGCAGCCCCATCCTCCCTCCACCACCTCGGGAGCAGCTGAAGACCATGGCTGGCTGGCTGGCTGGCTGGCTGGCCGCAAAGCAGAGGAAGGGAAGCCAGGCTTTGGGGAGGGAAAAGTAAGCAGCTGCCACCGTGCATGCAACAGCTGACCCACAACCACCCTCCCTAAGACCACCATGATGCCTGGGAGAGGCCTCTGCCCAACTCCACCTCAAGCCCCAACAGCAGCAGAGAGGGCTTGGGCTGCCACATGCCCCCAGGCCACGGCCCAGCCCAGCCCAGCCTGGCAAGGAGTGGCTGCTCCTGGCCGTCAGCTGACCCCTGGCCACCGAGAGGCAGCACAGCCCAGGCGCCCCCAGCCAGAGCTCTAGACCCGGAATGCCGCCAGTCTTGGCTGGGGACCCGCCTCCGGCCTCTGCCCACCTTTCACGGTGACGTGGACACTCTGGCTGATGGAGAGCTGTGGCTGGATGAGCACACTGCACAGGTACTCCCCCGCATCCATGCCCTTCTGCACGTCCACCAGCTTGAGGGTGCCGTTCTCAAAGACCACCTGCCGGTGGTTGTCGGGCAGCAGCAGGGAGTCCTTGTACCACTTGATGGAGTAGTACGGGTAGCCAATCACCCGGCAGTTGATGAAGGTGTCCCGCCCTGCCACGGCCGTGATGTTCTTCATGGCACGGATGCTGGGGGGGCCTAAACAGGGGGAGAAGGAAACGGGCAGGCTAGGTTAATCCCAAAAAGCAGGTGGCTTGCAGACAGAAATTGTACTGCTTCCCAGCAGCAGCAGCAGCACACTGGAGCCAGTGCTGCCCATCACTGGAGAAAAGTGAGCGGGGGGGGGGGGGGATGTGTCGCTTGGATCCATCACCTTACAAGTCTGTGCCCCACTGTGCTCCCCCCACCCCCAGCCCTCTGAGAGCCTTTTGTAGCAGAAGGGGAGGGGGCCTTGATGGTGGCCGCCTCTCTTCTCAGTCCACAGGCTCATCACAATTGGTTTGCAAGGAAAAGGAAAAGTCATCAACCATCCAAAGAGGCAGCAAAAGCTGCCTGGAATCTGAGTACCCACAGGACTTGGGGGGTGGAGGGGGACCACACAAGATCATCCGTGGTGAGCAACAGCTCCCAGCCCTTCCTCCGCACCATTGGCTCCCCCTCCTCCGGCAGCCACACCTGCCCTCCAGCCCTTCCCGTTTCAACAGCCAGTTCGGATTGTCCTTGCTTGGATTCCACCCCCGCCCCCCCCCCCAAAAATGGGAAGGGCTGTGTGGACACAACTGGAAACCACAGAGAAGGAATGGGCCAGACCACAAGGGCCAGGAAAGATGCCTCGCTGTTAGAAGCAGGGCACGTTGCAACCCCAGAGGGGAGGCCGCCATGCCGCAGGACTTCGGCCCCCTCCTCAGTACCAGTGGGTGCTTCTCTGGTCACTGGGCCGGTTGTCTCCTCGGTCTCTGCTCCACCCCCACGACAGCCTTCGTTCCTCTGAACCCCCAGCTGGGCAAAGAGCTCCTTCTCCCCTCCCCCTCCCAAGCACGTGGCCCCCTCCGAGCAGAGGAGTTTTCCCCAAGTGTTTATTTTTATTTCTAAGTTAACCACCAGAAGAATAGATATCGTTCAGCTTGATGTTACCAGTCCTGGCCAGGGTTCCCTCTAAGCTGAGTTAGTGTGAGCTAGCTCACAGTTTTTTAGCCTCCGGCTCACACATTTTTGTCTTAGCTCAGGATGGATGGCTCCGGAGCAAACTAATTTATGCAGTAGCCAAATTGCTCACTCACAACTTTAATGCCAGTAGCTCACCAAGTAGAATTTTTGCTCACAGGACTCCACGGCTTAGAGGGAACATTGGTCCTGGCCATTCCCTGGCCTCTTGGTCTGCAGAGCTTTACAGGACGACCGAAGGCCCATCTAGAGAAGAAAAGCCACCCCTCCTCTGTCCCCCCCCCGACCCCACACTGGGCCACTCACCCTGCCAGCCTCTCTCACGGGCACCCCCAGACAGACCCACGCAAGCACCCCAGCACCCCTGCGGAGCCAGCAGGGCCCCCAGCCCAGGCGGGGCCCTCCCCAACCAAGCCAGCAGCCGACACAAGAAAAACCTATGCTGAGATTGAAAAGTAGACAGGCACCTCTTACGTTTATTCGCGCTTGGTATTCGGCGCTGCCCACTGAGTTCCGCGCGGCACATCGGTACACCCCTCCGTCCTTGATCTGCGGGTTGGTCACGTTCATGTGGCTCACAGTTGTGCCATCCGACATGGTGTACTGGTTGGTGCGGTGGCTGCTGTCTCTCTGGATGGGCTCGTCGTCCAGGGCCCAGGTGATGGTGGGCGGGGGGGCCCCCTTGGCAGCACACATCAGGGAGAACTGCTCCCCGGGATTCACCACTTTCTCGCTGAAGGGCGAAACGATGCGAGGCGTCCCATCTAGCAGAGACCCACAAACAGTAGCAAGTTTAGCAGAAGTGGCCATGGGGCAGCAGGCGGGCCCCGCCCCACCCCAGTGGCAAATCGCCCAAGAGAGAAGCGACTGAGAATGGTCAGGGGCCAGTCCAGGCAGGGAAGTGCCAGTGAAGCCCTCCCCCTCACCCCCAAGGGCCAGCGCTCCGGGCAACAAGGACCTCCCAGCTTTCCCCACACGCTGCCGCATCCCTCTGGCCCCTACCCACCCACTCGGTGTCTTTCCCATGTCCCATTACTCCCCCCCCCCCCATGCCCGTGCTTCAGGAACGAGGAGGCCTCTGCTCAAGACGTCGAGACTCTGTTTCACTCCAACACCCCTGCTTTGCAAGCACCATGTCTCCCCAAGCAGGTGATCGTAACAATAAAACGACAAGTAAAAATAAGATCAATTCAAACAGTTAGCAGCAATTGCTAAAACAAAACAAGATGGAAGATACAACGGTGGCCTAATACAAAAGCCCCAGAACCATCAGGTCAAATCGAAGGCAAAAGGCACAGAAAAATGCGCAGGCCTGAAAGGGAGGGGGGTGCCTGCCTCATGGGGAGGGGGGGAGGGGAGGCCACCTTGGAGGAAGCCCTGCGCTGAGCGGGTGACATCCTCACTTCCATGCTGATCATGGAGCACTCAGCAAGGCCCAAGCAACTAGGTCTCGTGGGGTGGGGGTGGAGTTTTACACCAGTAGTGTCCTGCTGAAGGAAGTGTCCATCCATATACAGACAGGCAGCTGCATTCTGAACTAACAGAAGTTCACTGTCGATAGCGGACAGATCTCTCTCTTGTAGTTGGCACACCACCAGCCCAGACTGGTAAAAAGCACTCTGGGCCACAGGTCAGCCCTCCCTGTACAGCCATTCGGATCCTGGGGGGGAGGGGGGGCGTGGCCCCAGCCAGACAAGCCTGTTCCATCCATCTGGGCAACCAAGTCCCCACTGCCAGCTCTGGGTTTGTCTGCAGGAGGTGCATCATCACTCAGTTCAGGAACGCGTTTGAGGCCTGTATCCAACGCAAAGGAGGCAGAGAACTGGGCCTCATCCACACAGCAATGACCACGCATGCCCCCAGGGCAGCCAGGCCCCAGAGTCTCCTGCAGGCAGCACGCTCCAGTCCTCCTCTCCTCTCCCCATTCCCATGACCGTTTCTGCACCCCCAGGGCTGGTCCTTTGCCCTCGGTGCCCAGGGGTGGGCTACAGAACTGACTGCCCTGCTGGGAGGGGGCCCCGAGGAAGGAAGGGGGGCTCTGGGATTACAGTCCATGCCAAGGGGCCTTCTGCCTCAGCAGGACAATGCCAGCGGGCACAGAAGGGCCTTGGAGCAGCCAGCCGAGAAGCAGCAGCAGCAGCCCTGGAATTAGGACCTCTGTTGCCCCCTGCGGCAAGCCGGGGGAGGCCACGGGGTGCCAGGGACGAATGGGAAGCCTGGGCCTCAGGGAAGGCCCCGCAAGCAAGCTCAGCCATTGGCTCCAGGGAGCAGGAAGCAGCCCTCGAGAGGCCCGGCAGGGAAGCCTTGTCTGGTCAAGAGCCTGGCCGGCCTGCTGGGGCCTGGGTGTTCTGCGAGGGCCAGCCGCCACTCTTCAGCTTGCCAGCCTTGTCTCACTCAGCACCTCCTCTCCTGGCCCTCATCTAGACTAAGCCTCAGCTCCTGATTGCTGCCTTTCTCTGCCGCCTCGCCTCACAGTCCAGTGCCATCTCAGCTTCTGACCTGCTGGCTCTGGCCACTGTCCCTTCACCCCACGCCTGGCTCCCGCTTCCCTGCCCCAGATGCCGCTTAGGGGCTGCTGCCTCCAGTCTACTCCAGACAAGCCCTTGTGTGGCTGGCATCATAACTGCGGCTCACCCAAGCACCATTGCCACGCAATGATCTGCGCTTGGTGAGGGGCCGCCACCAAGAGGACTTGAGCACCACATCAGTGCTTGGGCTCGCTGGAGCCACAGTTCAGACCCTGAGCTGCCCATCAGCTGTTCAGCTGGGCTGTTCAGCAGCCACATTCTCCACTGCCAGGCAAAGGGCCTCTGCCTGCAGAGGACACCAGCAGGGCTCACTTGACACCCCCCCCCCCATCCCCTCCTCACCCCGATCACACACCACTTCTGCAGCACTGCCAGCTCTGTCGCTCTTCCAGGTCTATACAGCCTTTCTTCCCCAAGGAGCTCACAACACACCAGAGAAGCAAACAGGCAGGAGAAGTGAGGGCAAAGGCTTGGGGGAGGCACAGGCACCAGGACTCCCCAAGAGAGGCAACGCCAAGCATTCGGGGAGTCTCCTCTCCACCTTTGCTTGCCCTTCTCCATGCTATCCTCTGCTCCTGCCCCTTTGCTGTTTGAATACCTCCAAAGAAGGAGAGCCCACCACCTCCTGAGGAAGCCTTTGCCACTGAGGAACCGCTCTGACTGTCAGGAAGTTCTTCTTACTCTTCTGATTTAATTTCGGCCCGTTGGTCCGACCTTCTGGGGTAACAGAAAACAACTCCACACCATCCTCTATATGACAGCCCTTCAAGGACTTGAAGATGGTTATCTTATCACCTCTCAGTCGTCTCCTCTCCAGGCTAAACAGACCAGATTCCTTCAACCTTTCCTCATAGGACTGGGTCTCCAGACCCCTCACCATCTTCATTTATTTATTTATTTTTCGCATTTTCGTTGCCCTCCTCAGGACACGTTCCAGTTTGTCTATATCCTTCTTAAACTGTGGTGCCCAAAACTGAATGCAATACTGTAGGGTGAGGTCTAACCACAGCAGAGTAAAGTGATACCATCACTTTGCATGATCTGGACACAATACTTCTGTTGATACAGCCCCAAATGGCATTCACCTTTTTAGCTACCACATCATACTGCTGACTCATGTATAGTGTATGGTCTACTAAGACCTCTAGATCAGGGGTGGCCAAACTGTGGCTCGGTAGCCACATGCGGCTCTTTCACACATATTGTGCAGCTCCCAGCAGGGCAGCTGGGGAAGAAGCGAAGGGGAGGCATGCCTCCCTGATTGGTCTTCCCTTCCCCAACCAGTGTTCCCCTCCCTGGGTAGGCTGGAGATGGAGGGATGCAGAGAAAGAAAGGAACTTTAATGTGCAAAATTGCATGTTTTTCGGATAAAAACATGTGTGTTCATGTGTTGTGGCTCTCAGACATCTGATGTTTATGTTATGTGGCTCTTTTGCTAAGCAAGTTTGGCCACCCCTGCTCTAGATCCTTTTCACACATACTACTGCCAAGACAAGTCTCCCTCATCCTATAATTTATGCATTTGATTTTTCCTACCTAAATGCAGAACTTTACATTTATTCCCATTGAAATTCATTTTATTTGTTTTAGCCCAGTTTTCCAGTCTGTTGAGATCATCCTGTATCCTGACTCTGTCTTCTACCATATTTGCTACCCCTCACAATTTAGTATCATCTGCAAATTTAACAAGCATTCCTTCTATTCCTTCATCCAAATCATGGATAAAGGTGTTGAACAAAACAGGTCCTGGGACAGATCCTCGAGGCACTCCACTTGCCACTCCTCTCCAAAAGGATGAGGAACCATTCAGGAGCACTCTTTAGCTGTGATCTGTCAACCAGTTACAAATCCACATAACCGTCATAGAATCCAAACCACATTTTACCAGTCTGTCAACAAGAATATTATGTGGAACCTTATCAAAAGCCTTACTGAAATCAAGATAAACTATGTTTACAGCATTCCCCTGATCCAGCAAGGTAGTAACTTTCTTTAAAAAGAGAGATAATGTTAGTCTGACATGACTTGTTCTTGAAAAACCCATGCTGGCTCTTAGTAATCACAGCCGTCCTTTCTAAATGCTCAAGCGCTGTCTGTTTATTTGTTCTAAAACTTTCCCAGGTATGGACGCCAAGCTGATGGGTCAGTAGTTACCCAAATCCTCCTTTTTCCCCTTCTTGAAGATGGGGACAACATCTGCCCACCTCCAATCTTCTGGCACCTCACCTGTTTTCCAAGAATTCTCAAAAATAATGGACAGAGGCTCAGAAGTTACATCTGTGAGTTCTTTTAGTATGCAGCTCATCTGGCCCCGAGGACTTCGTTTCATTTAAAGAAACTAGGTGTTTATGTACTACCCCTGGGCTGCAACTCCCTTCCCTCATCATGTGTTCTGTTTTTGCCATGTTGAGCACTGTTTCCCTTGCAAGAGAAGACTGAGGAAAAGTAGGAATTGAGCAGTTCTTCCCTCTCTTTATCACCTGTTCCAATTTCACTTTCCTGTCCCCGCAATGGGCCTACCATGTCCTTGCTCTTTTTCTTACTTTGAACATAAGAAAAAAACCCTTTTTTATTGTTTTTAGCATCTCTCGCTAGCCTAAGCTCATACTGAACTTTAGCTTTCCCAACTCTCTCTCTACAAGCATTGGTGATTTGTTTATATTCATCCTTGGTTATAAGGCCCTCCTTTTACTTTCTAAAAGAGTCTTTTTTATTTCTCAAGTCTTTAGAAAGCTGTATATGGAGCCACCTTGGCTTCTTTGGGCTCCTCCCATTTTTCCTTCTCATAGGAACTGTTTGTGGTTGCGCCTTCCCTCTTGAACTCCCTTCTCCTTAAGTATTTCTGACCATGGGATTCTACCCAGCATAACTTTTAAGTTTGTCAACATTTGCTTTTCTGAAGTCCAACCTATATGCCTGACTACATACATCCTTTACCTTCCCCAAGACTATAAAACTCCAGAATTACATGGCCACTACTACCCAGGGTGCCCACCACTTTCACCTTGTCAACCAGTTCTTCCCTGTCCAAGTCCAAGATAGCAGATTCCCTTGTTCCCTCTCCACTTTCTGGAAAGCAAAGTTGTCAACAGATATCCGGGTAACTGAAATCTCCCATGACGATCATATCCCAGCTCTTTGAGAACTTTGTAATCTGTTTTAGGAGTGTCTCAACCAAATCCTCTGCCTGGCTTGGTGGTCTACAGCAGACCCCCACCGTAATATCACTCTTATGTCTTACTCCTTTTATTTTTACCCAGAGACTCTCAACTGGGCTTTCATGCTCAGATTCACGTATTTCCTCACAAGTATATACCTCCTTTACATATAATGCAATTCCTCTGCCCTTCCTTATCTGTCTGTCCCTTTTAAATAAGTTATACCCCTCAGTCCTAATGTTCCAGTTGTGAGTGTCATCCCACCAAGTTTCAGTAATGCCTATTAGGTCATAGTCCCCTTCCTGTATTAGGACTTCAGGTTCCTCCTGCTTGTTTCCCATACTCTGTGCATTACTGTAGAGACATCAGAATCCATGTTTTATGCACCCTGAGGTTTTCGTTTCTGCACTTACATGTGAGTTAATGTTACCTAGTCATATGTGCCACTCCCTGCAAAACTTTAGAGTTCTTATCTTCACTTATTGGCATCATACTGGGCTGAGCATTTTTGTCTCGCTTGGTAGCCAACGGGAGGCACAGCATGCAAAAAGTCCCACGTTCAGTCCCTGGAATTTCCACTGAATGTCTTGGGTATTGAGACCTTTGACAGCTGCAGCCAGACCAGAGAGTGGATGCTGCCCTAGATGAGCTCAGAGGATTCTGGGTAAGCGAGCACCTTCAAATCTGAATGTGGCTGAAAACCTGGACTCTGTCAGCTAGCCAAACAGGGAGGCATCCCACTCCCTCGCATCTGGGAGGAAATCCCAGCCAGGTGTGTGTCTGTGCCCAGTGATCCCCTCACCCCAGGGGCTCAACTCACCCTCCAGCACAATGATGGCAAAGTCCTGAGCAGTTTGGGACTTCCTCGTCGCAAAGCACTGATAGGCCCCCGAGTGGCTCTTCTGAGCAGCTGTGATGAGGAGAGTCTCGTTGTTGATGCCCCGAATGGAGATGAAGTCGTCTGGCATCACCATCTCTGTGTTGCGATACCAGCGGATGGTGTATTCTGGCGAGCCCGAGAGGGCACACGAGAGGATGACTGTGCTCCCAATGCCAGTTTTCAGCTTCTTTGGTGTGAGGGTGACATGCAGAGGTTCTGGGGAGAGGGAGACAGAAGAGAGACAGAAGAGAGAGAGTTAGCAGGAGCCATGAGCAGGGTCCCAGACACCATCTAGAATTGCAGTCACCCCACTCTCGCATACACCCCCCCAACAGCCCCCACAATACAAAGCATCCCTAAAATGTTGGTGTCCAACCAAGCTGATGAGGAATGTTTCTGAAAGTGAAGTGAAAGCTGCAACTGAGAAAAACAAATCACCAGGAGTGGATGGGATATCAATGGAGCTATTTCAAGTTGTAGAAATGAAGTCCATCAAATTCTTAACAAGAACATACCAACAGATATGGAAAATAAAACAATGGCCCACAGACTGGAAACCCTCAGTCTACATTCCTTTTCCAATAAAAGGAGATGTCAAAGATTGCAGGGACTATCAGACTATCATCACACTGGTTTCCTGTACAAACAAAGTGACGCTCAAAATTTCACAACGACTCTTACCATATATGGATCAAGAATTGCCAGATGTTCAAGCTGGATTCAGAAAATGAAGAGGCAGCAGAGAGAATACTGCAAATGTACAATGGCTACTGGAGTATACCAAAGAATTTCAGCAGAAACTCAGTTTGTGCTTTAAAGATTACCACAAAGCTTTCAACTTTGTGGATCGTAAAAAGCTATGGATGGTTTCAAAAGATATGGGTGTGCCATAACATCTGACTGTTTTGATACAAAACCTGTACTTTGAACAAGAGGCTACTTTTAGGACAGAATATGGGGAAACATAATGGTTTCCAATTGGCAAGGATGTCAGACAAGAATGTAAGTTCTTTCCCTCTCTGTTCAATCTATATGTAGAATATGTTAGGAAAACTGGATTAGATTTAGATGAAGGTAGAGTGAAAACTCGTGGAAGGAACATTAACAGTTTGAGATATGCAGATGATACCACCTTACTGGCAGAAAATAGTGAAGACGTGAAATGGCTACAATGAAGGTTAAAGCAGAAAGTGCCAAAGCAGGATTACAGCTGAGCATTAAGAAGACAAAAGTAATGACCACTGAGAAATTAAACAACTGTAAGGATGATGATAAAAAAAAATAAAACTGTTAAAGATCTTCTATTCCTCAGCTCAGTCATCAACCAAAAGGGAGACTGCAAACAAGAAATGAGGAGGAGACTGAGACTGAGACTTGGAAGGGAGGCCATGAAGAAGAAGAAGAAGAAGAAGAAGAAGAAGAGATTGGATTTATACCCCGCCCTTCACTCACTTGGAGTCTCATGAAGGAACTAGAAAAGATCCCTAAGTGTCAGGAAGTGTCAGGAACCAAGATCAAGATGCTATTTCCCACTACTTTTTGTAAGGATGTGCAAGCTGGACGATGAAGAAGTGAGCAGTGAGCAGTGACTCACAAAAGCTCCTCCCCTGCCATAAATTTTGTTAAGTCTTTATGGTGCTCCTGGACTCTTGCTCTTTTTTACTGGACAATGAAGAAAGCTGACCGGAAGACAACGGATTCCTTTGAAATGTGATGTTGGAGGAGACCTCACAAAAAACAAACAAGCAGCCTCTGAATTCTTCCTAGAAGCTAAAAAACAGAGTCTATCAAACTTTGGTCACATCACCAGAAGACAAGACCCACTGGAAAAGAAAGTGATGCCAGGCAAAGTTGAATGGAACAGGAAAAGAAGACCCGGCGTGAGAGGGATGGACTCAGCCAAGAGAGTCACAGCCTCTAGTTTGCCAGACCGGAGCCAGGCTGTCCATGAGAGCATATGCGGGACCAGGTCATTCAGCTGGAGTCAGCATCCGTCAGAAGGGACTTGACGGCGCATAGCGCGCGCACACACAGCCCCAGGCTGGGCTGGCCAAGCTGGTCCAGAATACAAGCAGAGGGCCCTCTGGGGAAGGATGCAGTTCTGAGGTCTTTAAAAGAGGCTGTCATGAGACCTCGCCGGAAGAAGCTTTCCCTGGACCCAGCAGTGGCTACCACCCTGTAGCCAACATTCTCTTTTGAACAAAGTGCTTATAATTTATATTGTTATGGCTCTGCAGCTGCAGGCAGTCACGAAGAAAATGCACCACCTCAACCCCTCTGATTTATTTTATTTATTTATTTATTTATGGATTTATATCCTGCCTACCCAGCGTGCGCCGGCTCAAGGCGGCTTTCAGGAGTAAAACAACAACATAATAAGTTACACTCTATTCGCTTAGAAATACACCAGAAACAAAGCTACAGGAGTTGGCAGCCCATATTGCTCCCAACACACAGCGCAGCAATATCAAACCCAAAGCCAGGCAATTTCACCAGTTGATTATCCAGCCAGAGACTTAGCCCGGCATTTGCCATAGGCCCCTTCCCCCCAGTGGTGGCTCCTAACTGAAAGCCTGACAGGCCCTGCGGAACTGCAAAAGGTCCCGTAGGGCCCTGATGTCATCTGGGAGCTCATTCCACCAGGAAGGAGCCGCCACTGAGAAGGCCCTGGCCCTGGTGGTTGACAACCTGGCCTCTTTAGGGCTGGGGAGGGCCAGGCAGTGTTGCCTGACCGCAGTGCTCTCTGGGGTATATACAGGGAAAGGCAGTCCCTTAGGTAGGCAGGCCCCTGACCATATAGGGCTTTACAAGGTCAAAACCAGCACCTTGAACTGGATCCAGTACGCTATAGGCAGCCAGTGCAGTGTCCTCAGCACAGGCGGGATGTGGTCCCACACCAAGAGACCCATCAACAGCCTGGCCACAGCATTCCGCACTAGCTGCAGCCTCCAGAGCTGAGACAAGGGCAGCCCCACGTAGAGAGCATTACAGTAGTCTAATCTCGAGGTGACCATAGCATGGATCACTGTCGCCAGGTCATTGCGTTTGAGGAAGGGAATCAACTGCCTAATCAGCCGCAGATGGTAAAAGGCTGCCTTGGCAGTGGCTGCTACCTGGGCCTCCATAGTTAAAGAGGCTCAAGCCCAGGCTTGGGAGGGAATTGGCCTTGGTCACTCTGACTAATGATCTCCACCAGAAGAAGGACAGTGGAAGTGCATCCCTGCTGATTCTCCTGGTCCACTTGACAACTTTCAGAAGCATGGACCATGGTAACCCTCTGGAGATGCTGGCCAAGCTGGAAATGGAAGGCACTGTGGTTTGGTGGTTCTGCTCTTAGTTGGCTGGCTGATTTCAGAAGATGGTGCTGGGAAGATTGCTGCTTGGCCCCTGTGGAGTCTCCCAGGGATCCACCTTATCCCCCATCATATTGAACATCTACAGGAAACCACTGCAAGAGGGGATCTGGGAATTTGGAATGAGATGCCACTAGTACATGGATGGCACACAATTCTATCTGTCCTTCTCAGCTTAGTCAGGTGGATCTGCAGGCGATACAAATAGATGCCCAAAGAACATAATGGAATGAATGAGGGCCAGGAAACCAAACCTCAGCCCAGACAAGGACCGGGGGTCACTGGTCACTGGTCAGCAACAAAGCTGCTCAAGGTTTGAGGAGTCTGCCAGTCCTGGAGGGGACTGTTGCTCCCCCTGAATGGACAGGTTCCAGACATGGGTGTGCTGCTGGATCTTGGCCTACATTTGGTGGCTCAGGTCTTTTCTGTGGCATGGAGCACCTTCTTCAGTTTTGTCTGACATGCCAATTATGGTCATTCCTCAAAAAGCATGAACTGGCCTCAGAGATCCATGCTCTGGTCACATCTGGGTTAGATTACTGTAATGTACTCTGTGTGGGGCTGCCCTTGAAAACTGTCCAGAAAATTCCATTGGTCCAAAATGTGGCAGCCAAGCTATTGCTGGAGGCTGGAAATGGAGACCTCCCACAGCAGTGCGCCTCATCTGTTTCCAGGCACAATTCAAAGCACTGAGTCTTACCTTCAATGGCTTGTGGCCAGGGTCCTTGTAGGACCACCTCCCCTCATACTGTCCATCTGGCCAGACCTGGCCTGCAGAGGTGAGGCAAGGCATGGGCCGACTAGTGAGAGGGCTTTTTCAACAGTGGCATCTCTCCTGAGGAATGCCCTTTCCCTTGAGGCTCTCTGGGTGTGCCTGCCTTGCTCTCTCTCGTCTTCGCACCAGCCCCAAACTAGCCCACACTTAAATTTGAAATTCCAGATGTGAGACACAGAAGGCAGAGGACTGGGCAACTCGACCAACAACTCTGAGCCCTGATGGCCAAATGAAGTCTCTTGAGTTCAGAAACAGGGTGCCGCTAACCAGCTCTTGGGGAAAGGGGAGCCACAGCACAGGGGGGAGGGTTCAGCTGAGTTAACACACCTTCCCTTCAGAAACAGGGTCCAAAGGAACACTTGGTCTGTTTCAGAAGTGATCTTCTAAGGTTCTAGCTTGTAGTTAGGAACTGCTGGACGAAGCTGCTGAAGGGCTGTCTTGCTGCCAAGCCACAGCAAGAAGAAAAAAGAGGCAGCAGGAAAGGGCACCAAATTGCATTTTTGAAAAAGATGTGCTAGAAATGCTTCCCAGAAGCAAGACAGGCTGGGAAACACACACCAAATAGCTCCCCCCCCCCCCCAAATTCTGAAAGTTTCTTACCATTGTCTTATTTCTCCCACCCCACCCACCAAAGTCCTCTTCCCCAGCCCATGCCTGGACTCAGAAATAAGCGGGGGGGGGGGGAGAGCTGGATTTGACCTCCCAGAATGGCAAGACCCGCTGGTGAGGAGCTCAGGCAAAACAGCCACAGGCGGAGGCCATCCCTAAGAAGACGCAAATTTGCTCACAGCCCCTCACCCTTCTCCAACGAAATGTCACTGCACAATGATCCAGGTGTGCACGGTGCCTTCCACCGGCCACGCAGCCTTTCTCTGAGTATCTCTTTCCCTCTCAGGCGACACAGGAGTAGTCAGCCTAGCCGGCTCTGCAGAGAGAACCAGAGCTGTCACAGTTCTTGGCAGAGGCAGAAGGTGTTGCAGACCTGCTCGGAGCATACAACATTTGCTTGAGTCGTGAGTGGATCACCAAGTTGCATTGGAGCTCTGGCCATCTGTCCCCTCTGGGCACAGAGCTCCTAGTGCATGAGTCTTGGATGGGGCAGGTTCCTCATGCCAACAGAACAGCCGTACAAAAGCACTGGAGCCACAGTTCTTGGGCTCAGGAAGAGGCTGCCCATGTGTTTCCCCCGGCTGGCTCCTGCTTCCACTTTAGGAGGCGTGCCAAGAAAGCACCCTGCCCTTTTGAGTCAAGCGCAGCAGCTGCGCCCCTTCTCCCCTGGCCTGATCTGTGACAAGCCCACCCAGAAGAACCAAGGTCCCCTCTCTCCCTCTCTCTCCCCCTCTCCCTCCACCCCCAGGATAGCAGGCAAGGTACTCTGAACCTTCCTACCCATCAGCCACTTTGTCTCTGGGAAACTGTGTGGACTTCCATTACATAATCCACCTGGAGTCTCAGTAAAGAAGGTCGGACATAAGCCACAAAAAGAAGATGCACCAAGAAATTGCCATTGGCCTGGAGTAGTGTGGCAGCAACTCCCACACACCAGGATCCCCCGTGAGACACACCCATCAAGGAACCAGGGGCGGGGGTGGGGCTCCCTTCCGACACCCCCATTGCTGCCTTCCTGCCTGCCAGTCAGATCCTGCCTGGAAAGAGCCACCCCCTTCAGCTCGCACCACACCCAAGCAGCCCCCAAGCCAGAGCGAGGAGGACTCCTGCAGGACCCGGGGTGGGGTGGGGGTGTCTTCTGCCCCCTTACCTATCACTGCAAGAATCCCGGTAACCTCAGCAGAGCCAAAAGTGTTTGTCACTTCGCAGATGTATGTCCCGCTGTCCTCCACTCGCAGGTCACTGATTGTCAAGCCTGTGAGACGTTTGGTCCATCTACTGTCAGCAGGCAGCGGGCGGCCATCCTTGACCCACCGGATGGCAGGGTTCGGGTAGCCAGAGGCAATGCATGGCAGCTCCACCAGCTGGCCAGCCTTCACCTCCCGGGACTGGAAGCCGTCTAGGATGGCGGGAATGGATTCTGCTGGGTCTACAAGGGGAAGAGAGGAAAGGAACTCCTTGTTGAGCAATCAAGCCCTGAAAGACAGAAGGAACATTGGTGGTCACCTGCCCCCCCCCCCCCCACCAGATGACGACAACAGCGACACACATTTCACTTAGAAATCCCTCCAGGGACCGTCTCACTGATGCCACCCCTGCAACTTCCTGGGCACATTCTGAAATTCAGAGGCAACTGACAGGGCCCAGAAGGTTGCAAGGGAGAGCAGAAAACTAATGACCAAAGCTCAGGCATGAAATTCAGCCCAAGAGGAAAGAGACCTCCCTTGAATGGCCGGCAACACGGTGATTATGCCAAGATTAAGGCAGAGAGAACAGGCTGGAGAATGAGGGGGGGGGGCTACGTTGGAGCAGGTGAGAATTCTGCACCAGGAATGGAGCAGGACAGGAGTCCCTGGCCCTCCAGGAGTGAAGGCAAGACTCTTCTCTGCCCTGGGCAAAAATGCAGCCTGCTGTTCCCCTGGACAAAAGAATCCTCCAAAGGCCACAGAAGGGGGTGGAGGCGTCACTCCCAACTTATGGCAGCCCAAAGGTCCTCTCCTTTCCCAGCCTTGATCCAGTCTTGCCTGCTGAGGGCTTTGCCCTCTCTTCCAAGAAAACAGCCATTCTCTTCTCTCTCTGGCATTCCAGGGGTGGTGTCAAAAAGCATTTTATCCTCACGGGCCAGTTCACGTAGGGGAACTCGGGGGGAGGGGGTGAATTACAATTCCCTCGCCATTCAGAGCGACCTTGGGAGCTAAGAGATCCCTGGAACTCATCACCCCTCTGGAGGTCGTCCCTGTTGTTGCTGCTGGACACACCAGTGGCCTCTGACAAAGGGGACCACTCCAGCCTTCTTCATCAGCTGGAATAGGGAAGAAGAAGAGGAGGAGGAGGAGGAGGAGGAGGAGGAGATTGGATTTATACCCCGCTCTTCACTCAGAGTCTCAGAGCCGCTTCCAGTCTCCTTTCCCTTCCCCTCCCCACGAAAGACACCCTGTGAGGTGGGTGGGGCTGAGAAGGCTCTTTCAAGGACAGTTCTTGAGAGAACAGCTCTGAGAGAACTTGTGACTGACCCAAGGTCACACCAGCAGGGGCGAGTGGAGGAGTGGGAAATCAAACCCGGTTCTCCCAGATTACAGTCCGCCATTTTTAACCACTACACCACCCTGGCTCTCAGCAGGTGTTAGGGAAGTGGCTGTTCAGTGTCTCCACTAGAGGAGCGGGATCAGCACAAGGGCTTGTCCAGTGGAATACCTCAGGTTTCCTCAATGTCATCCACACTCTTCAGTATTTATGAGGCCACTTAATGAGATGGTTCAGAGAGTTCTGGTTGGATGTCAGTGACCTGCAGATGTCCCCCAGCTCTATAATTCTCCTGAGGAGAAGGTGGGAAGGCAAACAGCAGCAGGCCACCAAATCAGACACACCTCAGTGCATCCACCCTGCTCCCTGGAGAACGACAGAAGCACAGGAAGAAGTCTGCCAACTGGTGGTTCTTTGGCAACACTTACAGGTCCATACTGACCCTCAAAAAGCAGACTCCAGTCGGTTCAAATGCTGTTGGATGGAGTTGCCACCACTCAGTCTATTCCGGCATTCTCCTGAGGAGCCAGTTGGCCATGACATTTGGGATTCATGCCAGATGCCTCTCTCTATGGACTGAGATTCCCCCCCGCCATCCAGATGAGCATCTGCATTCCTTCCGAAGAGCCAGCGTGGTATAGTGGTTAAGAGCAGTGGACTCTCATCTGGAGAACTGGGTTTGATTCCCCACTCCTCCTCCACGTGCAGCCCGCTGGGTGACCTTAGGTCAGTCACCATTCTTTCAGAACTCTCTCAGCCCCACCTGCCTCACAAGGTGCCTGTTGTGGGGAGAGGAAGGGGAAGGCAATTGGAAGCTGCTCTGAGACTCCTTCGGGTAGAGAAAAGTGGGGTATAAAAACCAACCTCTTCCTCTTCCTCTTCCTCTGCTTGTGCTTCCCTGCCTAGGCAGATTTTTGCTGATCTATTGTTCAGATAGATCAGATAATCCACGCCCCTGGATTTGGCAATGGAAGGCCAGGCAAGCTAGCTTCACCGCTGTCAGTGCAAACCAGCTGATGATGCTCACCTTGCACCTTTGCCTGTCACTGGCCAGGCTCCTTGGGGTGGCATGCCTTGTATGCAAGTCCACCACTCGAGGGGTTTTTCTTGGGACCCACTGCTGCTGCCCAGCGCCTGGGACCCCAGAGCCAGGACCCTGACAACAGACAGTACTGCTCTGGCTACCATTTAAGTCCCTCAAGAAAAGGCAGTGGGAGCACTACTTGAAAGCTGCGCTTTCAAGTTGAACCTGGCAAGGGAGCCAGTTGAACCTGGCAAGGGAGCAGGAGCCTTTGCAGAGGTCGGGCACAGTGTCAAGAAGACCTGCCTGAGTCCAGTCTTTACACGAGAAGAAGACTCCTCAGAAGGAGGGGACTGCACCCCCCTATGGTGGCTTCACACACCCTGAAGATCCAGAGAAGAGCTCCCACAGCAGGTTCCCATTTAGGACCCCACCCAGACCGGGAAGCCTTTGGGGGACTGGTCCACCCCCTGCACCTCCACTCTCTGCCCCAGGAACAAAGAAGGTGGGGGGGCCTAGCCAAAGCCTGGACCAGGTAGAGAAGCGCATGCCGGGCAGCTTGGGGCACCCCACCCTCCAGCCTCACGCAGGAGGAAAACTCCTCTCCAGACCTTGGCAGGACCAAGGAGCGAGCTGTGGCAGCTGGGAGGGCTGGCACTCACAGTCCTTCATATGACCCTTAGTTAAGCTCTTACCTTTGCTGGTTCAACATCTCCTACCAAACCAGTTTGTGCTTCAGCATGGACAGCTCCCCACAGCCAGCCTCCACCTCTGGAGGCTCTTCCTGCCCCGCCCCCCCCCCCCCCCAGATCCCCAGTCTCTGGCCTTTTGTCCATCAGTTCCTCTTCTTCTTGTTCTGTGCTGCCTGCCTGTGACCTTTGCCCCCTTGCTGCTCAGTCCGCTGGGCACAGAACGGGACCCATGGAACTGCACTCATGGGACTGCATCCCAGCATGACGTCAATATCGCGGGGCTGAGGATATCCTCTTGTGATGCAGCCCTTTAATAATGGCCCTTGGGTCTTCGGCTGGCTTTCCTCTGTTTGGGAGTGTTTCTCAGCGCTCTCAGGTGCTGAATCTCTGCAGGTCAAAGCTGAGGATGCTTTTGTTCCAGCTGACCACAAATGCTCCGGACTGGAACCACTTTAGCCTCAGCTTAGGGAAGGGGTCGACGACAGAGGGGGGAGACTGCTAAACCCTGTAACCGTAGGCCTACTCAGCCCACAAACATGTTTGCGAATACCTGAGGGACCTGTGGCCCGGCCACATGGGCTGAAAATGCTGCTCTGTGTAGGGCGAAGCTTTGTCTCTGGACTCTGTCTTGTCCTCATGGCCAGGGACAATGGGGAGAAGGCCCAGCCCCGAGAATGAAGGTGTAGCGCTGCAGTGCAGCTCCCCACTAAAAAAACGGTGCTTGCATGCTCTGTGCTGGGAGCCTGACGGTTCCTTCCTTCAACTCTCTCCTTTCAGCCATCTGTGAGTTCACAGCTGGGTTCCTGTGTGCACATAGAGTGTAGTCCCAATGACATTGTGGGACAGTCTTCAGTGGAAGGCATTTCTCCACCTGCTGGATCTTCTCCTCTCTACTAAGCGGCCTGCTCTTGACCTTGCTGGGAAGCTGCAGGTTGGGCCCAGGGGTGGCTGGACCACTGACTACTGGAGGCACGGCTGAGCTTGCTGCCTCCTCCGCACAGGGCAGCGATCCTAGGAAAAGATGGCCTGCCCTCGGCGCTGAGGGGGTCCTCTTGGTTTCCAGGCAGGATTTCAGTGGAGGGGCTTGTAGCCCCCTGCAATAATAGGCTGGCTGGCGGGGGCCAACCACAAGGCTGCTCAGCTGTCTGATGCCGTCTGTGACTTGGTAGCGCTGAAGGGTCACCTGGCTAATGACGCTAAGCTGTCCTCAAGCGGTGGCATTTTTGTAGAAGGTTCTTTGCAGACACACCTTCCTCACCTGTTCCAACCTGGGAGCCAAGGAGAGTGCAGATCTGGCACTGGGAGTGTCAGGACCAGTTGTGTGCACTTCTGCCGTGCCCAGAGGCAGACTGATCTTGCTGATGGGTGTTTGGGTGGATGTGAGAGAGCCACCCCGAGTGCTCTTGATCTGCACCCCTCCTGGCTTGTAAAGTCATGCCAGGGAAACTTAGTCAAGCTATTGGCCCAAACGGTTGATGCCTCGCTGACTGAGAGGGCTCTCCCTACAGCCTTGAAGGAAGAGAGGATTCAACCTCTCCTCCAAAGGTCTCTGGGAAAGGCCCTGTCAGGGGTTGGTGTGTGCCCTGCAAGAAGGCTCCTTGGAGTCTTTGCTCTGGACAGGGGGCCTATCCCCACCTCTTAGAGCCAAGGCCAGGTGTAAAGAGGAGTGGGTGCTGCTGCTGCTGCACACCCCTGCGGGGAGAACAAGGCTCTGCGCTCTGCTGCATGGCACTGAGTTGGAACCAAGTGGGGCACAAGCAGCAGGGTCTTCTTTGGACAGATCTGGCCATGGTCGGCTCTCCTTCCTAGCCCCAAAGGTAGGGATGGAAGAAACAGGAACACGCACACACATGTGCTCTCTCTCTCTCTCTCTCTCTCTCTCTCCCTCCCCTCTCTTCCTGGCCCACCTGGAAGGAAGGGAGGAAGGGAGCAACTTGTGCTCCTGAAGTCGATTGGCCATCTTTGGCACCCCCAATCTTGAGTGATAACCTCTGCTGGTCAGCTGGCTGCCACACAGTTGCCTGGCAAAGAAAAGATGCCAGCCCTGCCATGGGCAGAGAGGCTGAACTCCAGAACAAGATGGGAGGAGGGAGGAAGCTCTTTCCTCCACCTGAGGCCAAGAGCAAACTCCCCCAAACTGGTCCCCAACTAAGATGCGGGAGGGGAAGAGAGGTGAAAGAATGGCAGGGATATAGCTTCATGGAGGTGGCCTGAGGCAACTCTGCTGCCAGTCATGAGCCCCTGCAGTTCACCACGAGGAGGGGCCTGGAAGGAAATGTGGCCCACACCATCACCAGAGGGCAAGCAGTTTCTTTACTGAATGGCTGAGGGCCCTGCTGAAGGAAAGAACTTCGTTTTTTTAGAATTCAAGGACATCTATAGACTTTTCCAAGCAAGCATTTTGCTTGGCTTATAGCAGGTATCTTAAGCCCAGTCACAGTACTAGACAGAGAGAGAGGGCTCTCCCTTTTTGTTTCTTCACATGTGGCTGAATTTTATGTCCCATTCTGCTCAGTGAACGTTCCCTTTTTGTTTGGCAGCCATCTTGTTTTGTCCTGTGCATTCAGAGGCCTTTTGAAAGTCTGCTGCGGCGGGAACAATGCTTGGCCATGGGCCGTCCCTTGCCAGCCGGCACGCCTGAGCAGGGGACAACAGAAGACCCTCTTTGCAGGGGGCCTCCCACCAGCGTGGACAAAGAACCTCTAAGGAGCAACATACCTGAGACAGACAGCCGGGCTCCATTGCTCTGCCGCGTCTCACCGCTGTGCTTGTGCTTGGTGATACACCTGTAGGTAGACAAGGCATCTTCCTTCTGCACGTCGGAGATGTACAACCCTCCATAGAATGTAATAAAAAATCTGTTTTCTGGAAGAGACAAGCAAAGCAAAGGCCGGTCAGTTGTCTCAGGGCTCATGCCCCCCAAATGCAACACCGGGGGGGGGGGCGCTAGGTGGGCAAGAACAGAACACTGACGCAGTGGAGGAGGAGGAGGAGGAGGAGGAAAGCCCCCGAACACCAGGCAAAAGTGCAGAGTCCCTGGGGCGGGGGGGGGGGGGCAGGCATGAAGCTGGCTTGCTCATGAGATCCCCCTGATTTGCCCTGGGAGAAAGGTGGGCTGACACAGACAGGGACCTCAGAGTGTCCTCTGTCGGGCTGGGAGGCCAGCGAGGCTCTGAGGGCAGGCTCACTCCTCCTCTCAATGGAATCCCAGCAGCCCCCCCAAACCCACTCCTGTGGGAAGGGCTAGAGTTTCTGCACAAAGCAAGAATTCGTGGCACCTTCACACAGGAAGCGTGGCCTCAGCTTCTGTGGCAAGAAGCTGCCTTAGCAACACCACACCTGGGGTGCCCACATGCCAGGCCATGGGGCACCTGTGGCGAGGAGCCCAGCAGAGGAGCCCAGAAGGGCCTCCAGCAGGAGCAGGAGGAGGAGGAAGCAGCGGCCCAAAGGCCCCTTCCGGGCTCATCACCCAGTCAAAGGACAAGCAGGCCTCTGGGATGGAAGGGAGGGATGTTCCGGGCAGCCGGATGAGCTCGCGGGGGAAGGGGTCCGGCTGAAGCGGCAAGAGAAGAAGCACCCAAAGCTCTCCCCCCCCCCCCCGGTCTCTCCAACCAGGTCCCCCCAGGGCCAGTGCTTTGTACACACCTTTCCCGAGCACATAACTCCCGCTTAACAGGAATAAGAGCTCTGAAAATAGCCAGGAGGGCAGAGAGCACCCCCACACCGCCTCCCAGCCTCTTCAGCAGCAGGCCCCAAGCTCTACAGGGCCCTCTCTGCCGCCACGGCAGAAGGCCCGGCCTCCCCACACAGACCTCAGGAGCCATGGAGAACATCCTGGGAGGGAGGGAGGGAGGGAGGGAAAGAGAGAGAGAGAGAGGACAGAAGCCGACTGCTGCTGTTGGGGCTCATTAGAGGAAATCTGCATGCATTGTTCAGCCTCAGCATTTATGACACACACAGAGAGACGCATGTTTTACGGTGCAGTGGGGCGCCCAGGGCCAGGCAGCACAGCTGGCAGGCTGGCATTGGGGCAAGAGGAGTGTCGCGCCTGGGAGCAGCTCTGCAACCCGCAGGCAGGCCAAGAGTTTCCTGCCTGCCAACAAACCAGTGGGCACAGCATGCTGGCGGGACTGGAATTCTAAGCAGAAGCTGGGGCTGGGGGGGGGGGCACCATGGTTGCTATGGCAATGATTAGCTGCTGCTTTGCAAGTTGTTGCTTCTCAGCCAATCCCCCCTCCCCTCCCCTCCCCTCCCTTTCTTTCTCTTTCTTTTTCTTTCTTTCTTTCTTTCTTCCTTCCTTCCTTCCTTCCTTCCTTCCTTCACTCCCTCCCTCCCTCCCTCCCTCCCCTCCCCTTTTAATTGATGGGGTTTTTTTCAGAAGCATAGAGTCTCTCTTCTAGAAATTCAGAATTCTGCAACAGTAGAAAAGAGCCAGAGTCCAGCAGCACCTTAAAGACTAACAAAATTTGTTGTGGGGAGTGAGCTCTCGTGAGTCCCTGCAGTCACTTCTTCAGAGACAGTTTTGTAAATGAAGAACCAGCCTGGGACTTGGCAAGCATCAACTGTCCCTACACAAGGGTAGGCCTGCCTGCCTCCCTGGAGAGGCAGCTGGGGGTCAGGAAAAGCGCGCACACACACACACACACACACACACACACACACACATGCCACTCCAGACCATGAGGCCTCTTTCAAGAAGAGGTGTGTGGGGAAGGGGGAAAGCAGCCTTGGTGCTAGATTATAAGAAGAACAGAAAATCCGGCTGGATTAGGCCCCAGAAAAGGACAACAGGCTGACACACTGTGGTTCTGAGAGCCAGTTTGGACTCTAATCTGGGAGAACCAGGCTTCATTCCCCATTCCTTCACATGCAGCTGCTGGTGTGACCTTGGGTCAGTCATGAGTTCTTTTAGAGCTGTTCTCTCAAGGGCAGTTCTCAAGAGAGCTACCTCACAGGGTGTCTGTGGTGGGGAGTGGAAGGGAAAAGAGATTGTAAGCCGCTCTGAGACTCCTTCGGGTAGTATAAATCCCATCTCCTCTTCTTCTTCTCTCCCATGCCCCTGTTCTCCCAGCAGCCCGTATCCAGAGGTATACTTCTTCTGAACACAGAGGCTCTTCTCCTGACTCAGATGTGCCCAGGAATGGCAGGGAAAGCCGGGTGCCTCTGGCCCACCTCGGCTCACATGGCCTCTGAGCCCTCTCCGCTCCATCCTGGCCTCTGCCAGCCCCTGAGCATGAGAGAGACTTCTCTTTAGGCTCCGAAGGGCAACCCCACCAATGCAGCAGCCCAGCTGAGCTGCTTGGCTCCCGCTGGACTGGCAGTGGCCATGGAGGAGGAGGAGGAGGAGGAGGAGGAGGAGTCCCCCCCCAGTCTGCCATGAGGACTGCTCTCCATCAGCCTCCGAGGAGAAAAGAAAGACAGCTGCCCAAACTGCTTTTCAAAATGCTGCTAAAGGCAGCAGCAGAGGCCAGACAGTGCGACAAAGATGCTCCCCAGAGATGCCCCCAATCGGAAGGAGCCACTTTAAGTAGTGCCCAAAGTCTGGCAGGGTGGCAGAAGCGGCGCCTGCGTCCCCAGGAGCCGCCCCCCCCCCAGGCCCTCTCAGGCATGTCTCCCCTAATGCCGTGGCGGCTGCAGCTTCCCCCCTCAGGGAGCTGGTGGTCAGGAGAAGGACAACTGGCCTCGAAGGGTGCCCAGCCTCCAGGTGAGTTCTTCCGGAATCACAATGAAATCAGCACCCCTGGAGGAAATGGCTGCTCTGGAGGGGAGGACAGAGAGCTGCCCCCACCCAAACTCCAAGCTTCCTTGGCTGAGACCCAACTGGCAGAGACTTGAAGCTGGGGTTTTTTATTCCACTCTGCGCCACCTTGTTCTTACCTATGCTGCCCTTTGCCACACTGCTACCCCCCCGCCCCCAGTTCAGAGCTCTTCGTAGTCAGCCATGGTTTCACCACCCTGAATAATTCTGTGTCATCGGCCGTTATGCTGATCACACCCCCCCCCCCCCAAACTGCAAACCATTTGTGAACAAACTAAACAGCGGATCCTTCTGGGACCCCAGCACTTACTTTCCTCCGCTGTGAGAAGTGTCCTTTTATTCCTGCTCTCTGCTTCCTGTTGTTTAGCCACTTCCAACTGCATAAAGGGACCCCACAGCTTCTAGGCTTCCTCGGGAGTCTTCGGTGAGGTGCCTGGCCAAAAGCCCTTTGGAAGTCCAACTGTGTGATGGTGCCTTTCAGATCACCCCAGCCTCAGCGGTCTTCCCCAGAAGCCAACCTCAAAACTCTCCCCCCCCCCCCCCCGTGAGAAAGAATGATCCCCCGGGAGAGGAAGGCCGACAACCCGCAAGGTAGTCCGGGGTCTGTAGATACGACCAGCCTCATCCAGAGAACATGACATGTGCATTTCATCTCGAAGGAAGGAAAGGGAGGGAGCCACAATGGCCTGGCCACCCCTGCCCTGTCCTGGAGAGCCAGAAGCGCTGACTCACATGAGATTCCCGCTTGGCCAGAGAGGAACAGACGGGCACAGACGGCCGGCCGGGCCAGCTCACTTTCCTCCTGCCCTTAATCTCTTCTCTAAGTACAGCTCTATCTTCCACGTTAAAGGATTAACACCCATCTCTCATTCAACTATTGCAATGAGATTTTATTTCTAATTACACTGTAATAAAACTGGAAGCGCTCCCAGGGTTTCCTCCAAATGACTTGTAGACACTCAGGCGAGATTGGATCCTCCTCGCCTGCATTGTAATAGCATTTCACTGACATTCATTAGACATGCATGAAGGGGAAGCTTGAAGAATGGAATTGCATTTAAATGGATTTTCTGAGAGAGGGAGATGAAAAGGGGCATGGAGAAAAGGAGGAGGAGGAGGAGGAAAGGTGGGAGGCAGGGTGCAATAATCAGAGGGGGGAGAAGAAAAGACATCCCGTCCCGTGATCAAGCGTGTTCAGAGACAGCAAGCCAGAAGGACAGGGCCCCCCCACTCAGTGGGCTGCTGGGGGTGGGGGTGATCTTTCCCCTTGGTGCGGGGGGGGGGGAGGCTTGCCTCTCACAGGGGCGAGGCTCCGGGTGCTCAGGACCTGTGGGGCTTAGCGGGAACCTTTCTGCTCCTTCCACCCCTGCAAGGGTCTGCTAGCCGCAGCTACCGGCCCACAGCTGAAAAGGGCCAGCAGGGGGCAGGCCTGTAGCCACAAGGGGGCAGAAAGGGTGATGCCCCCTCCTGAGTTTGCCTCGCCCCCTCACCAATCAGCTGGAGCAGGAGGGGTCAGGAGGAGGCTTTCCCACCCCGAATCCTTGCCCGATGGTGGGAATGGTGGGCCCCTCAGGTCACCACACTGGCTGGCCAAGTCACCCTGGGGAAGCCCAGGAAGCTTTGGTGGGTTCCACATGAGGCTTGCATGCTTAAAGCGGCTCCTCCCCTGGTTTTCTTCCCTCCTCTTTTTTATTTTTTTGTTTTAATCTGCTGGGCTGAGGTGGGGGAAGAGCTGTCAGTCTCCCCGAGGCTTGTGGACACTTTTGCATGAGAAACTTCAGAGCCAGGAGCCAGAGAGAAGTGACGCAAACCCACGAGGGTCTTTATAAACGGGGAGCCTGAGCTGCAGCCACTGCACCATCTTTCATGAGGATGGGGAGGAGAAATGCTGGGATGCCTGCAAATGTCTGGACTTCTCCCCCGCCCCCTTCCCCAGGAGCAAGCGGCTCTTGCACCCTGGCCCTTGACATGTGGCAGGACAATCTCTTTTTTGGCATGCCAAGGGCAGGGGGAAATTCCTTCTTTCTGATCATCAAAGCAGCATTGAAGCAGGCCGTCTTGATACTTCCACCTGCTGGGATAAGGACAGCCGAGTGAGGTTCCTCCTAAATTTAAGGAGACTTCTCTCTTCCCTCCCCATACACAGCAGCACTGCTTTTTATAAGTTGCATGCCTGCAAAACGGTTGGGGGGCAGGAATAGAACAATACTTGTTATTTGGGAGTGGGATTTCTCAGCCAGAGTTGGCAACCCAAGGCCTTCCTCTGTGCAAAGGAGTGGGTTAGCAAAACATTCTTAGTGGAATTTGTAAATGACCCCACAAAGGAGCTCAGAACACCAGGCATGCACGCTGTAGGCTCCCTTCAGCCACTCAGCAACAACCCTGTGAAACTGGCCCAGAATCACTGAGCAAGCAAGAAGGATGGGCGTGCAGGGGCCCACATCAGGACCCAGGGAAATGGTTGCCCTGATTGGGGCAGGAGGCAAAGCGCTGGCATTCCTCTCATTCCAGGAGGGTTTTAGTCAATATTTGGCATTTATGGTCGGTTTGTCTCACTGAACTGTGTAGAGGTGCTGGTTTGTTTCTGGCCAGCTTGTCTGCCTGAGCTGCACATAGAGGAAATGCGTTTGAACTCAATCATGTTCTGCTGGACTGACTGAGATTTGTGAAATCAAACAGGTGGGAATGGAGAAGGCGTGATGAGGAGGAGGAGGATGGAAATGCATGCTGCCCGTTACTCATTGAGAGTGCTGCTCAATATGCTCTACGAGGAAATATCCTTGTGATCAACCTGAAGCATTTTTGTGTGAAACACCACTCGACTGAACTCTTTAGAAGCAGGAGCGTGGCCGTTCCACACAGGCACCTGATGCCTGTGAAGAAAGAAATTGCAAAACTAATTTTATTTGCCTTAGTAAGCTAATCCTTTGAAACCGCAAAGCCAGCACAGATACAAACACGCACAAGAATTTTCTGGTGTTACATTGTATGTTTGCACTTCAGCAGAAACGCTTATACAGGAGCTTATTGGTCTAAGTTACAACTTCTTGTTTCAAGTTGCAACTGCTTACAATGGTTTATTATTACTTGTACATTCTAGCTTAGAGAAGATGCATGAGAAAGTGTACCGATTTGCAACAATGTTTAACCTTAACATTCTTGATTCCTTTCCTGTAATTGACATGTGCAAGAATGAAATAGAATACCTTTGCTTACGAGAATGATGTCAAATGTGTAGAAATGACACTAGTTCCATCCTACTGGAATTCTCCGCCTCCTTAGTATAAAAGATTACGCCCAACTGTAACCGGGGCTCACTTGTATCTGAAACTTTTATTCAGACTGAGACTTATGGTACCATAAATTTTTGGCTTTTTCTATTCCTGGTGTCCGTGTGCCTTCTTCCTGATCGGATCTGGGTTTTTGGGAATCGTGCGTCACCTGCTGTCCACCGCGCTCAAGTGCCCCCCCCCCCGTCAAAAAGTCTGCCCCTTCTGGCTGCCCACTTCTGGCCGCGGGGATGGACCGGGGGGGGGGCGTTGAGAGAGGTCAGTTGCCACCACCAGCCTTGCCAGCCCCGTGCCTTCCCAAGCCAGGCCCGGGATGTGCAGGGCCAAGGCCCAGGGCTCGGAGCCGCTCTGAACACAGCCTGGGCCAGAGGAGGTGCGAAAGGCAACTACAGGCCGCCTCCCAGAAGCCGGCAGAAGTGGTGGAGGGTTTCTGCCAGTCCCCTGTGGCCCATCCCACTCCCTCTCTCACAGGCGAGGCTTGTGGGATGCCAGGCAAGGAAAGAGGCAAGAACTGGAGCTCTCTTCCCCAGCCCACCCTCTGCTGGAGAGAGACCATCGGGGTGCTGCGGGGTGTGTGGTGGTGGTGGGGCATCAGAAGCCCAAACACAGGCGAGTTGGACGGGCTTTCCGTGATGGTAATCTTCCTGAGGTGGTCCAAAGATACTGCCCCCCCCAAGCAGAAAATTGCCAAAGAGGATGAAAAACATCACAGAATGAAGAGGAGGGCACTTGAGATTCCCATGGCTAATCTTGTTAACCAGACAATTTCTTATCAAGCTCATTATGTGTCAGTGAGGAAGAGCCAGGCGGGGAGGCAGCGTGGGTGTGTGTGTTTGTGTGTATGTGCATGCGTGCTGAGTCGCCAGGCAAGCAAGCCCAGCAAATCCTGGTGGTGGGGAACCCTCCACAGGGAGACCCCCGAAGGAACACGAGGCTGCATCACACAGTGTGTGTCCTTCCTCCCCCCCCCCCCCCCCCCGGGGATAATATCTCCAAACACAGCAAACACAGGCACACCCGTCCCTAGGGGGCAGGGTCCTGTCGGTGCATGGGGCACTGAATGCATGGCAGTGGGCACTGGGAAAGAGGTTCGCACTGGGCAGCGAGCCATAAGGCTGCTAAGTGGAGGTGAGTGAGCCAAGTGTGTGCGGAATGCCCAGATAGGACGGGCACATCCCGAAGGGCTCAAGGGCGCTTGCCAAGACCAGTGGGCAACACCTGGTGTGGAGCCCACTCACAGCTCTGGGCTTGGTGGCCCATCAGCCAGCAAGGAGGCCGAGCCCTTTCTGCCCCGCAGAAGCCAGCAGGAAGTTCCTTCCCTTTCTCCATGGGGGAGGGAAGGAGGGGAGATACAGCACGGCCAGGCCCTACAGCACAAACGGCTGCCTGCCGGGGCCCGCTTTCAAGGAGGTGCACTTGGCCTGTCGCTGACCGGTGAAGGGAGGGAGTTCCACACAGGAGGTGTCACAAGCAAAAAGGCTCTGCCCCTCACAGCGACCAGTCTCGGAAGGCTGAAGTGCTCCAAGTAAGGCTGACCTTGGGCTACTCACACACTTTCAGGCAAACATACCTCACAGGGTTGCTGTGGGGATAAAATGGGAAAGGGAGAACCATGCACACTCCCTTGAGCTCCTTGGAGGGAGGTTAGGATAACAACGTACTATACAGAGAGACAGAACCAGTCAGTGGCGCCATAGCCGAGCTTTACTGCCCCCAGCCAGGTGTTTGGTCTGGACATCCTCCACCTCAACTGAGACAGCTGACAGGGAGTTACAGAGCCATGTGTCACCTGTGTGGTGGCAGAAGGTCCCTCCAAAGCATTAGCCACCCTCTCCCAGCAGTTCCAGTTTGATGATGCTAAAAACAGTGCAGGAGACCCAAGGCCCCCTCCAGAGGGAGCCCAGAAACAAGTGGCAACGGGTTGAGCAGCTGCCTGCCAGCCCCACCTCTGGGCACCAGCCAGGGGAAGAGGAGCAGCACACTCAGGCACGGGTCCCCTGGCGCACATCCCAGGCAGCCAGCGTCAGGGGCATTGGAAGCTGGGTAAGCCTGTCGCCCTAACAAGACACACACATACCACACACGCCCTGTCTCATTCCAAGCCCTGGCAAAGTCAGAACAGCCAAAGCCTGGAGACAGGACTGACACAAGTCAACGCAACACAGGTTATCCAAGAAATTCTGGAGCCCAACAAGGCAGTGGGTGTCACACCTACAAAGCCTGCAGGGCCCTGGACCCTGCCCTTTCCTGTGCTCCGCCATGACAGATTGACACTTCGGAGCAAGGCCTCCTGGACATGCCACCTTGCCAGTGGGTCAGGCTGGCAGCTCTTCACCATCTGTGTGCCTTCTCCATTCTGGCTCCCACACGTCTGTCCTTCCACAGACCACCATGTACAACAGCAACATTTTAGGCACAAGGCAGCAGTACAAAGGAATGGTTCAGGAGGACGCTTCATTATGAAAGGAACAAGACTGTAGTCCGTCCCAAGGCTCTTACGGCCTTGTGCATTTTCTGTATGATGATCTATTGTGTCTGAAACTCATATAGAACATGTTTTTGGTTTCTACCCATATCTTCAAAACTGCTGCTCTCAAAATATGTTGTTTAACATATTTATGCGTGCTGCTTTTTTTATACCATACAGGAGAAAGCTGCATGGAAGATGGTGGCTGTCAGCAGAGAACTGGAAAATATTCTGTACCACTTGAACAAATCATTCCCAGGGGCTTTCCAATGAGAATATTTCTGAGTGTCCTGATGGAATGATAGCTGTAGCAGACTACGCTGCACGAGAAGGAGGACCTGCAATCCCTCCAGGACAGAGGTGGTTCAAGCAACGCCTGTAGGAAGGGAAGATTCATGATCACCGGTGGTTCCCTTTGGAGAAGAACCATGCAGACCTGTTAGCTTGTGAGGGGCATCTTTTTTCTTCAAGGGAACTGATCTCTATAATCTGGAAATTAGCTGTAATTTTGGGGGATTCCCAGGTCTCACCTGGAGACTGGCATGCCTAGACTGAAAAGAACCCCTCCCAAAGCACACCCCCATCTAGGGAAACCCATTAGAAATATAGTTCCAAACCAAGGAGAGAAAGAAGATAATACTTTCCTGAAAGAAATCACAGATGTTTCAGAGAAATAAGAATTAGAAACAGAGTCTTCCGCTACCTTGGTATCTGCTGAGACACAAACTCTGCTAAGCATGGAAGGTCCCAGGACTTCCTGACAAGCTCTGCAGACAGCTTCCTCTTTCAGAAGGTGGAGGAAGAAAAGAACGGGTCACCCATCCCAGGCCAGAGTCTAACAAAGAGGGAATCCTGACTGGGTCAATAAGGTGAACGTAGTGGGAGCTCAAGGGGAAAGTGGCCACATAATGCCAGAATTCTTGACCTCACGGAAAGCTCAGGGTGAGCATAGCCAAACGCACACCTGGAACTTCAGGGACGCCACTTTTACAAAATGGAGGGACGTGCCCGGTAAGTTTCCATGGCTAGAAAATCTGCCCAAGAGGGTGGGGATTTCCTCACAAAGGGGTTGCAATGGTCACCTGTGCAAACCAATGAAAAAGTACAACGGTGACAGCCCAAGATGCCCGGGTAGCTGCGTGAAGAGCTGAAAATCAAAGAGGACACCTGAGCAGCTGCAGGAGGACTCGTCTGAGCAGGCAGGGGCCATGCCAGGCAACCTGGACTCAGCAGAGGCGGGAGCGGTTGCTGGAAGCAACAAGAGGGGCCTTTCTGGGGACGTCTGGAGGAAGAGGGAGAAGGGGCAGACCCACGCTTCAGGGCGGATGGGGGAATGTTCATGGGTGACAGAGAGGAGGCGGAACCACTCTGTGCCTGTTTTGCCCGCATGCTCTCCCAAAACAGGAACTGTGCACAATCTTGCAAGAGGGTCAGGACAGAAGCTCAGTAAAAAGTTGGTGAGGGAATACCTAACTGCCAGATGGATTGCATCCAGGTACTTGCTGATTTGACCTCAGAAGCCTCTGACTGTCACTTTTGTGAAATCCTGCAGGAGCAAAGAAGTGCTAGAGACCAGCAAATGTCTCAGTCTTCAAAAAGGTAAAAAAGGAGGAACAGGGAAATGACGGACCACTCTGTATCAGGAAAAGCATTTGAGCAGTATCAGTCTATAAACATCTTGGAAATGATGCAATGGTTAGGAAAGGCCAGTATGGATTTGTCAAGAATTAATAATACCAGAGCAATCTTACTAGGCTTTTTGATCAGATAACTAGTCTTGGGAACTGCAGGAATGCTGAAGGTGTGACATAACTTGATTTCAACAAAGCTTATGAGGAAGTCCCCCATGACATTTTACTTAGCAGATTGGTTAAAAGGGGCCTAGATGCCAGTAAGGTGAGGTAGATAAACAGATGGTTGGAGATCAGTCAGTGCAGGGCACTTATCAATGGCACATCCATGTAACTAGAAGGAGGTCATAGCGCTCAGTCTTAGACATGGAGGAAAGAGGGCAAGGAATCCTTGCCTGATTTGCAGATGGCACTAAACTGGGTGGGGCAGTTAACAAGTTGCAAATAAAATTTAAAGAGACCTTGGTAAGTTGGGCTGAAAATTAAAAAAAAATTTTTTTGACAGAGACAAATGCAAAGGTCTTCATCCAGGCAAAAAAGAATCAAATGCACAGGAGCAGGGCAGGGGACACCTGACCTGAATAGCTGCACACATGTGAAGGTTCTCAGGACTGCAGTCAATCAAAAATTGGGTGTGAGCCAGCAGTGTGATGCAGCTGCAAAAAAGGCTATAGCAGTTCTAATCTGCTCTAACAGTTACATAGTAACAGAGTAGTAATGTAGTATAGTACTCCGAGAAGTAATGGTTCCACAGCACACTAGTGGGATCTCATCTGAAGTACCCTGTCCATTTCTGGCTGTGGCACTTTAAGAAGGATGCAGACAAATCAGAGCAGGTTTAGAAGATCTGAGTAAAGGTGGTCAGGGATCTGGAAAACAAGCCGGAGAGCCTGAAAGAATGGGGCACACTGAGGCTGGGGAAGAGAAGACGGAGGGAGGGGGGGCCATCGTTGCGCAGTTCCAGTCCCTGAAGGGCTGCCCCAGGGAAGAAGGCCATGACTTGGTCTCTGCTGCTGCTCCAGCCCCTGTCAGGAATGCTCTGCCCCCACCCCCCAAACTGGCTGCTCTACAAATGCAACCTCCCATCACACTGCACAGAACATCCTTCCCAATTGCAAAGGGGTCAAGTTTCTTCAGCAGATTTTTACAAAGCCAAAATGTGGAACTAGTCAGATTTCATGTGAATGATGGGAAAAAATGTGATGGAGAATTGTGCAGAAATTTGCATCTCAAAGCAGAAACCAGGGGGGGAGGGGTCTCCAGGGTGGGCAGGCTGGCTGGCAGGCCATTCACGGCTGCAGCAAATGCAGCTGGGAGGATTCCGTCCGCTTCGCTCGGGTGGGGAGGGGGAACGGGACAAACACTCCCCTTGTGAAGTGCCTCCCCATCACGACTGAGATGATCCCAGGCTGGACTGGACCCCAACCCTGGCCTCTCATTCACAGCCAGGCCCAAGAGCACCCACCTGCCTCATGCCTTGGCCGAATACCCTGTGGCAGCCAGCCAGCCAGGCAGCATGGCCCAGTGGCCAGAGGGGCAGACCAGGATCCTAGGCAACGGGACCAGGCTCTCCACCCTGCCACAGGGAAGCTTGCCGGGTGGCCCTGGGCCAGTCACAACCTCTCTCAGCGCTATCAAAACAAAGACAAGTCAACCAAGAGGGAGCCAGAAGTTCTTGCCACCCAGTGACTCCTGGGGCAAAAGTCATGTGCCGAAGGGGGTCGGGGGGGGGGGGGGAAGAGCACTGGTGGCGCCTGAGAAGCGAGTGGAGCAAGTGCTGTGCTGTACAGAAACCCAACAGGGAGTTCCCAGTAACTAGCCAGTCGGAAAGCTCATAAGGAAGGAAAGGGGACACTTTTTCCCCTACAAACTTCACTTCCACTTCAAAAAGGGGACACTTTTTCCCCTACAAACTTCACTTCCACTTCAGCTGCCTTGCACTGAATCAGAGCAGGACCAGGACCTGGACTCGGACCAGGATGTTCTGGGGCTTCTGCCTGTCAAGTGGGAGCCACCGCCCCTCCGCTCAACAAGCCCCAGGCAGCAGCCCCGAGCGGTGTGGGGTCAGCGGCTGAAGGTCCTTCCTGGCAACCGGGGGAGCAGCCAGCTGCGCAGCCGGACTGGGGATGAGCAGCGGCCCCAGCTAGAGAGAGGCCAAGCCGATTAGGCCGCAAAGGCGGCTCCCCTCCCCTCCCCTCGCCCCACGGGATTAGGGAGCCCAGTGGAAGGTGAGGAAAACGAGTGCAGGAGAGCTCAGCGACATCTGCAGGAAACCTCCCCCCCCCCCCCCCCGCCAGAAGAGGGGCAGGGAAAGGAAGACCAAGAGCCAGCCTCATCCTTTCGCTGGCCTTCTATGGGTTGATCTCTTCTTCGTTTCCACACAACAGCCCAGCTCCCGACTAAACTCCTGATGGCCAAAGGCACAAAAGTGTGACCTCGGCTCAGGAACAAGTTTTGTTTCTATATTTCTGCAGAAAATATGTTCAGGATTGTGCAAGAATAAATGTTGAACTGGACTGCTTGTGGCCTCCTGTGAAAAGTCAGAGACCCAGGAAAGGCAGAGAAAAAGCCCTGACGACTTCACATTAAAACAAAAGCCATTTCTGGAAAAGGGAGGTTGCCTCAAGACATGAGAACCAAACTCTGGGAGGGGGCTTGTGTAGGTGGTGTATATACGCTCTCTCTCTCACTTGCGGGTGGGCCTGTCCATACACACAAGGGTTCCACCCCCCCCCCCCACCTGATCAGAGTCTCCAGCTTTGGAGCATTTATTTCTATAGACAGGCAAGGAATGTCAACAGCACTAGGCACAGGTTTGAACACGGGCGGGGCGGAGAGGAAAGGAAAGGAAAGGAAAGGAAAGGAAAGGAAAGGAAAGGAAAGGAAAGGAAAGGAAAGGCAAGGAAAGGAAAGGAAAGGAAAGGCAAGGCAAGGCAAGGCAGAGGAGAGGAGTGGCGAGGAGTGGAGTGGAGCGGAGTGGAGAGGAGATTCGAGAGACCAACCCAATGTGACAGAGCGGTTTGCTCCACAGCCCCGGGCAAAATTAGAAAGCAGTTTACTGAGGTGGAAAGCTGCTGCATGCGCTGAGGACAGAAGACATGAAAACCATCTGCAGATTTAAAAATAATCTACTTCACAAGAGCCGAGGAACATATTACCTTACAGAAAATAAGCAGGATTCTTCTAAATGTTGGGGGGCAGAAAAGAGAATGATAAGAAATGTTCCAGAGCTAGGCAGGGCCTCAAGAATGAAGGTATCATGAGTAAGTTTAAAAATGATGTTTGTTTCCCTGCCATCTACTCTGCATGCCATCAAAGCTCACGGGGGGGGGGGGGGATACTGCACTCCAGGATTGTCGAAATCCAGGACAAAGATGCCTCTCCTGCACACCAACAAGCCCTGCTCCCTGGCAGATGCCACCCTAGCCAGAGGAAATCTGTGCCCCCTCTTGTGAAAGCCTGCATGTCTCAACGGAGCAAGACCTGCAAGCAGCAGGGCTAACGGCTTCCCCTGGCTTTCTATGCAAATCTCCATGCCAGGGTTCACTTCCTCCCCAAACACTCAGATGGGAAGCAGCTCATTCTTCACGCCAGGAAATCCACTTCACAAGGACACGAGAAAGGGTGCCATCCGTGGCGTCCCAAGCAGATGCCCTTCGTTCTAAATGCAGCCAAGAGTGCCACAGCCTCCCCCAGCCTCCCCAGGGGCCTGGCCTCAGCAGTCGTGGCGTTAGAGGGGGGGGGGCAGCGAGACAGGAGGAGAGGGAGCCAGAGGGAGCCCCACCGGGAGCCCCAGCAAAGCAAACTCTGCTGAGATGGGAACCGGAGCAGAGAAGGCAGCGCTTTCCCCGCGGGCAGAGGAGGGGCTGTCCTTCCCTCCTGTTTCTTCTTCCCATTTGGTCATTAGACTGAAATGGGAAAGCCCCCCCCCCAAATGGTCAACATTCAACAGAACAAAGAAAGGTAAGGGGGGGGCTCCCAGGCAGCGGGGGCTTTCAGCAGATGCCATCCCCTGGGACTGGATGTGACCTTGTCCTCAGGTGGGGGCAGCACTGCTATTTCCCAGTGTGCCGTGAGGGCATGATCCTGATCGGAGCCCCCACCTAAGGTGCTCTAGTCTCCAGCCCGCACCTCTCCAAGCGCTGGCCCTGTGAGGTGGGTGAGGCAGAGAGTGCGAGGAGCCCAAAGTGTCGCAGCAGGGCTTCTGTGGCCCAGGAAGGATCTGGACCCCTGGTCTCCCTCGTCTGAGCCCCGGACATCCCGCTCGCGCTCTCAGTAACAAACCTGCCTTTCTATGGCTCTGTTTTACAAGTAGAGTATTGCAGGGTAGTTTTACATTTTCTCAGGAGAGGCAGAGGTCAAAGATGCTTCCCAGGGGAGGGGGTGTGGCCAAGAGGCTGAGAAACGCCCCCTTCTTTGCCAAGTTTACCCCCCTTCCCCCCTTCCTGCATCACGACTCACCGCGGGGCGAGCCTTCCTTGACTGAAAAAAGGTGATGGTAAAGGGCAGAGGCTCAGAGCTAGCAACAGGGCCCCATGGGGCCTGCAAGCTCCAGACCTTGCTGGGAGGAAAAGACACAGAGAGGAGGGCACCAGAAACAGGGCGAGCATCACATCTGGAAACAGCTGGCCCAGCCTGGTCTTGGTAGAGAGGAAGGCATTTCCCAGGGCAAAGCACAAGAGCCACTCATGGAAATGGGATGGACCCTAAGTGCTTTGGGGCAGCCCAGCTCCTCCTGTCCCCCTACTGCACTGCAGTCACATCACCTTCTTGGTTGGGCCAAGACAGATGGGGGCTCTTGGTCTCCCTAACACTCAGAGGGAGGGAGAAAGGGTGGTGCTGCGTTATACTCCTGGCCGAACAGAGGCTGATGGGCTGCTCTCTCAAACCCCGCCCTGCCCCCCAACACAGATCCTCTCAGAGCTGCTCTTGCAGGAGATACAGGGCTCGTTTCCAGAAAGATGTCCTATTTCATAGCAACAAACTCCACAGCCTTGGATCCAATGCCAGTCCCTGGGACAAGGCACCCAGGTTGCCCAGCCGCAGGAGGTTTCTTGACCTTGATGCTGGAGATGGATTTTCAGCACAAAGGCAAAAATCAACACCACCTCTGTTCAGGAGACGGCCCATTTTTTTGCTAACCCTAAACAGCAGCAGCACAAGATTATTACCGGGGAGAGAGAGAGAGCGCACTCCTCCTGTTACCTCTGGAAGTCTAAAGGTGCTTGTTCTCACACAGAGACACAGCAGCAAGCAGCTCTTCTGGCAGAAACAACCCAGTAATTATCTGTTATAAGAATTTGGCTTGGATTCCTGCCCCAAGTGAATCTGCATTCAGCCCAAGAATTCTGTGCAGACCAAAAGCTTGCTTCCTTCATGCTCCAACGGGAGCTACTCTCATCGATGCTGGTCTCTTTAGCCTTGCATATTGTCCTCTATTTCTGCATTGCCATGCTGAACGCTTTCAAGGTTATTCAAGCACACAGCCTCACCCTGCCTCGTGTTCCAGCAGCAGGAACCATCTGGCCAGGCCCTGCAGCTTGCCAATGCTTCGCTCATCCGAGCAAAGCCTTCTGAAGGTGCCACCCTGCCAATGGGTAAGACTGGCAACTCCCCATTCACGCACATCCTCTGTGATGCCTCCCACCAAGGAGGTCAGGAAGGGCCCCCCACACACACACATCTATCACTTAACGGAATGGGCAAAACAGAAATATTCAAGAAGGCGTTTTTATAAAGGGCTTAGAACTGCTGCATAATGGAACATCTCAGGAGGTTCCTTTCCCAAGGGAATTAGAACTGTCGCCCATTGCAGAAAACATTCTGCATGTAGCACCTTGCTTCCTTCCACTGCATTGCCTTCTCCCTTTGTAACCCATTTTCTGCATTATGGTATGTCATAACTTAGACAGGTTTCTCCCCCCACCCCCATTTGTGTCTATTGTTTTCCAGTTCTGTAACCCTACCCCTACTGCATGGTTTATTGGCTGTTCTAAAAATTGTTCTGTAATCTGCCTTGAGTCTCAATGAGAAGACGAGAAGAGATTGGATTTAAACCCTGCCCTTCACTATCCAAAGGAGTCTCAGAGCAGCTTACAAACTCCTTTCCCTTCCCCTCCCCACAACAGGCCCCTTGTGAGGCAGGTGGGGCTGAGAGAGCTCTGACAGAAACTGCCCCTTTTCAAGAACAGCTGTGCCAGAACTATGGCTTGCCCAAGGTCATCCAGCAGGTGCAAGTGGAGGAGTGGGGAATCAAACCCGGTTCTCCCAGATTAGAGTCCACACACTTAACCACTACACCAAAAGGCAGGCAACACATGATGTAAATAAAAGTAAAAGTCCAGTGTGGGAGTGTGCGGTTACTGTTCTACAGATCGGCCACATATTCATCATCACGTATTCACCCCACCCCTGAGCCAGCGGTCTCCCTGGGAACTTCCTTTCCACCAAGGCCACGGATCTGTCCCTGCTGTGCATCCTGGAAGGCACAGTCTCCTTTGTCATCCTGATCTCCCTTTGGAGAGATCTCACATCATGGAAAGAGCTAGTGGCCACAAACGCAAAGGGCACACGGACAAGAGCTAGTTGCTGATTTCATCTGTTCTTTCTGCATGAAATTTCTGGGCTGCCTCTTCAGTGAACCTGCTCAAGGTAGCTCTCAAAGTAAAACATGATAAAATCCCAAAACACCATCAAATAATTAAAATTATGACATTTATTAAACACCCAACCAGCGTGTGCGCACACACATGCGCACGCACACACACACAGATATATAGCGCAGCCCAAAATAGTTCATAAAAGAGTCCTCCAGCTTGAAGCAGGCCATAAAAACTATTTCAATCGGTCAGCCCCCTTAATTAAGAAAGAAATGCCCAGGTGAAAGGAAAGGCCTCAGCCTGACATCTCCCAAGCGTAGGGCAGGCGGACCCCCAGAGAGCTGCGTGGGAGAAATGGGCCCTCCTGCAAGAGACACACGATACGGCTGAAGAAGAAGAAGAAGAGATTGGATTTATACCCCGCCCTCCACTCCCCAAGGGAGTCTCAGAGCGGCTTACAAACTCCTTTTCCCTTCCCCTCCCCACAACAGACACCCTGTGAGGTGGGTGGGGCTGAGAGAGCTTTTTCCCAAGCTGTCCTTGAGGGAACAGCTGGTCCAGAGCTATGGCTTGCCCAAGGTCATCCAGCCAGGTGCAAGTGGAGGAGTGGGGAATCAAACCCAGTTCTCCCAGATTAGAGTCCGCGCACTTAACCACTACACCAAACTGGCTCTCAAGAAGAGGCCCTCACTGGTCACCTCTGCAGGGGGGAGGGCCACAAAGAGCAGGAGGGCCTTGACAGTAAGAGAGGGTCCCCTGGACCTTTATGTGAACCCCCCTCGGAAGGCAGAGGGGTAGGGTGGCCAGCCACAGAATCGGCATGTTCCTTTGGTGACATGCCGATGTGTGATGTCACTCCCAGCACAAAGATGCTGAGAGATGCTTTAGGAATCACCCAGCTTCTAGATTTTTGAGTGTCACACTGAAGGCCTCTCCACTTTCCCCCACCAGCCCCTCAAGTAGCAGGGGCGAATGGGTGAGGCCAGCAGGTATGCCAGGGGAAGTGTGCCAGGTATGCCAGTAGAAGACCTGCCACTCTCACATGACTTCCTGTCATGTGTTTACAGCAACCATGTTGATGGTAAAGATAAATAAATAAATGCCTGTGGCCATCACTACATCCTCTGATAGAAAATTCCACCTTTTAATCGTTTGTGTAAAGTAGTCGTTCCTTTTGTCCAGTCTGAAGCCGCTGTTCATCCACTCTGCTGGATGCCCATGAGGTCCAGTATTTTGAGAGAGGGAGGAAAAGTTCTTCCTGTCCCTTCTCTCTACCCCCCACGCCATTTTATAAACCTCCACCATGCCCCCCACCCCCCAGTCGTTTCTTTCCTAAACTGAAAAGTCCCAGTTTCTTCTGCCTCTCCTCATAGGAAAGGTGCTCCAACCTCTTGGTCATCTTGGTTGCCCTCTTCTGTTCTTTGTCCAGCTCTGCCAGGTTCCTGCTGAGATACAGCAACCAGAAAGGCACAGAGTATTCCAAGTGAGGCTGCACCATTGATCCATCCAGGGGCACCATAATGTTGGTGTGGTGAGCTCCCTGGTAGTGGGTCTGCCTGGTAGGGCAGGACACCCCCCTGAGCCCCGCCACAAGACTCATCTGGGCAGAGCAGAGTCAGTGGGGCCAAAGGCAGGAGGGATCCTGCAGGGAAGCCTGGGGGAGGGGGGGAGGAATGGCCACACACACACACACACACACACACACACACACACACGCGGGTGTTCTAAGGTAGGGTGTGGCTGCGGAGAACAAGAGCTGGCTGGCTGGCTGGCTAAGGAGGAGGGGACAGAGAAGGGGAGGGAGGGGTCAAGGTTTTAAAAGGGGAGGGAGGGGAGGAGGCTGATGGGTGGGTGGGTGGGAGGGAGGGAGGGAGGGAGAGAGTGCTGAGGGGAGGCAGAGAGCAGAAAGCCAGCCAGCCAGGAGGGGGAAGAAGAAGAAGATGATGATGATGAAGAAGCAGCAGCAGCAGCAGCCAGAGACATTGGCTCAGAGAGGCTCTTGGGAAAGGAGGCAGGTTACAGCCAGGCAGCTCTTCCCCCTGGCAGGGCACTATAACCCTGAGGTGGGTGGAAGTCTGGGCCAGAAAGCAGGGCCTGGGTTGGTACAGTCAAGACCCCATGGACCCCAGAGGTAGGATGTTCCCTTGTGCCCAGGGGGCAGCACAACTGGCTGTTTTGTTTCCGATCCCTTTTCTAATCATCCCCAGCAGCACAGCGTTTGCCCCTCCCACTGCAGCGGCACATGCTGGGGGGACCCTTTCCAGGAGCTATCCACTACAGCCCCAAGGTCCCCCTCCCTCTCCCTCTCCGCAGATTCAGGGCCCCCCCTCCGCCGGTGTATATTTGCAGTCAGGGGGGTTGACTGAATGTGCAGCCTCTTACAGTTGCTTCCCCTGAACTTCAGCTGCCACACGGTTGCCCACTCACCCAAACTGTAGAGATTCCTGCTGGAGCTCTTCATAGCTGGCCTCGGTTTTCACCCCAAACAATTCTGTGCCATGGGCAGTCTTGGCCACTACTCTTGGCCACTTCCAGACCGCTTATGAGCCAATTAAATAGCCCCGGCCCCAGTATGTAGCCTACTCAGGACCCGAGGTAGGAAACAGCAATAAATGCAATACAGAAATAATCACCCATTAAAATTATCTGATTAAAACCGATGAGGCAGAGCCCAAGTCAGTGGCTCTGAAGATGTCCCATAAAGCTCTTTTGAATTGCTCTGTCCCTGACCCTTCCCACGGGGGCCCACGGCTAAGCGGCCGCTTCACCCTTTCAGCAGGCTGTTCCACGTGAGAGAAAAGGCCTGAGGGTGGGCTGTAGCAGATGGCACTCTCAAGAATATCGGGCTGGCATGGGGCACAACTGCCCTGCAGGTTCCTCTCTGGAAAGACAGCCCTTCGAAGATGGGGGCCCCAGGTCATGGAGAACTCTACAGTTAAGCACTAGACTTGTTCATTTCTTTCATTATTAGGACCTCTCCTATCAGTTCTCCCATTGACTTTAATGGGTGCCTTTCATTGCCTCCAAGTCTGTCCTATACTTGGTAATGTGGGCGTCCTAAGGAATACTTTGCTGTTGTTCAGTCGCACAGCCGAGTCCGTATAATCCCTATAATTCTTTGTGACCCTATAATCCCTCTTCATTTTGTCCAATTTGGATGGAAAACCATGAAGATACAGAAATGAGAAAAGGAGGGAAGGGGCTTCCATTGAAACCAATAAGAACTAATTACAATATAGAATTATGGAAATGAAACAATAGAAGAAACAATAATTAAAAAACAGCACAATAATAAAACAGTCTATTTTGGAATAAACCGCTAAAACAAAAGAAATGACCCCAATTCCTGTGCAGAAGCCCTAATAGGCACCAGTGCCTTGCATTGGACCTGGAAACCCACTGGCAGCCTGTGGATAGATTTCTCAGGGGCTAAGAAACAGGGGGCTGCATTATGAGCCTCTCAGCGAAGGCTGCTTCTCATCCACAGTGTGGCGGACTCCCCCAGTGGAGACTGAAGCTTGTCCACCAGTGTCACCCTCTGTCCAGGGCTACCAACCTCCAAGTGAAACCTGGACTCCTCCCAGAATTACAACTGATCTCCAAACTACAGAGATCTGGTTCCCCTAGAGAAAACAGTCTGGATGGCACTATCCTGCGGAGGTCCCTCCTCAGGATCCACTCTCAGATCTCCAGGGATTTCCCACCCAGGAGCTGGGAAGGCAGGAAGGGTTGCAGCCTCAGTGCTTAGCTCTTGTGCCCCCCCCCCCCCAGGGAAATGCTGATCGCCACTTTGGGGTCAGGAAGCAATTTTTCTCCAGGCCAGTTTGGCTGGAGATCCCGGAGGGGTTTCTGCCATCTTCGGGGCATGGAGCAGGGGTCGCTGCGGGTGTGTGTGTGTGTGGGGGGGAGGTATTTGTGAATTTCCTGCATTGTGCAGGGGGTTAGACTAGATGACCCTGGAGGTCCCTTCCAACTCTTCTATGATTCCATGGCTCTAAACCCTAGCATCCACACTTGCCTCTAGAGGAAAAAGAGGCGCTGCTGCAGAAAGGGAGGGGTCTGTGTGTTTGCTCTCCCAAGGGGATTCCAGCAGCAGAGCAAAGCCCTGCCTGGCAAGAGGAGCCGTGGACCAGGAAGCTGAGCCGCTCAGAGAAAGATGCAGCTGTTGCTGTCGGAAGTGCTTTGCAGTAGCCAGCATCATACCCATTTGGCTCCAGCGGAAAAGAGTCCCTTTGAAAGGAGGCAGTTTCAATGCAGCCCCTGAAGTCTTTCTCAGGCTGAGACAGCAAGCGCTTGTCAGAAGTCTCTACCCCACCCCCACCCCCACCCCATCAAAGGACTCTCTCTGCCCTCTGTCAGACTCAGGTCTGCCCGGAAACAGGCTATGAATTGCAGGATTCAGACTCTGCACAAACCAAGCCTCCCCTTCTCCCCCCACCCCCTCAAGCTCCTCCGCTTCCAAAAGGGCCAAATCAGGTCCCACAGGGCTCAGCTGAGCTAGCAGGACAGCCTACCACCCCATTTGCCCCCCATCACCATCCCCACACCACCACCACCCCTCCAGAAAAAAGATGGCCTCCACGTCCAAGGAGAGTGGTGGCTGTCTGGCATCCAGCAGGCACAGGGGGGCTGGGGGGCTGCATCCATTCCAGTGACATCATGGGTGCCCCCGGGCATGGACTTAGGTCCCATTGATATCACCAGGACTGAACTGTGAATAGCACCTGCTGGATTGTGCTGGATTCAGTTATACACTCACACTTTTAAGAAATGTGTTGAGTACTTCGAAACATGCACAATTACTTCTAATTAATCCATTTACATCCAGAGGAATAATTAACAGTCCTGGTTTTAAGGTGGGCAAGCATCTGAAGCAGCTCCAGCTCTCCTTTGCTTCTCCTGCAGATGAAGTGGCAGAGACGCTACAGAGATGACAGGGGTGTGTATAGAGGCCCAGACGCAAATGCCGTCATCAGAAGGGGGTGGGGAGGTGGTGTCAACCTGGACTACATGGTGTCGAGCTCCATGGTAAGGTGAAAGTTCACAGCTCAGGGGGGCAGAGTCCAACCCCATCCTTAACTGCGCAGGCCCAAAGTGTGCCTCCAAGTGCCCATCTGGGGGTAACCTGGCCCTCTTCTGGACAGTCCTGCCACAGCAATTCCTGGTTTTGGAAAAGACAGGCTGCGTTACTAGATAATGCAACATGAGGCTGTCTCAGGGGGGACCCCAGAAACTTCAGCTACTAACTGAGATCGCTGCTTCTCCAGGAATGAAGTATATTAATTGGCTTCTGGAGCAGTTATAGGAATAATTCCAAGGGCTCTGAGACAACTGGTCCGTTTCATCAGGAGAGGCCTTGGGCCAAAGATCAGGCCAGCGTGGTCCGGGGTCAGGACACCCTCCCCAGGGGGGCTCAGAGGCCCCTGCCCTCCTCTATTCAAAGCACCTGGTGAGCATCACCCTCTTATCCTCAGGCCTTTTCCTGAGGTTGCTAATGTCCCATTATTGTTCTAAGAATAGCTTTGACATTATTTGGTTGTGTTTGGTCAGTTTCAGTGACATATTTTATTGTGGATTCAGGTGGGGTTGCCCTGTTGGTCTGAAGCAACAGGACAGAGTTTGAATCCAGTGGGCACCATTGAGACCAACAAAGTTTAATTCTGGGCATAGGCTTCCGTGTGCCTGTGGAATTAAACTTTGTGGGTCTTCAAGGGGCCACTGCACTCAAACTTTGTTCTATATTTTATTGTGGACATTATACTTACAGCTATATACTGTGAGAAGTATTCCACATTTATGGTGGAAAGGTGGGATAGAAATGTTTGAACATCTCCTGGGCATGGAACAGCGGTCACTGGGGGTGTGGGGAGGAGGTATTTGTGAATTTCCTGTACTGTGCAGGGGGTTGGACTAGATGACCCTGGAAGTCCCTTCCAACGCTATGATTCTAAATCAATATAATGATAAAGAAGGCAGAGGAAACAAAAAACAGTGTTGGGGCAAAAAAGACAGTTGAATTCAGAGCAGGTTGCCTTGTACCTTCAATAGAACATTCAACAGAATGTCTTGAGTGAACGTCTTCTTTTGTTAAGAATTTATGGCCAAATCATGCTTTGCTTTAATGGCTTTAATGGCTAACTGGCTTCTCTACAGTGACTCCGTATCACCCGGCCAATGAACTGCTGAGATTTTTAAAGTCAAAGCAACAGTAACGTTCAGTTCAGTTCCCTTTATTGGCATTGGCTAACAGTAATGTTAATAAATTATTGGGACCAAATCGTTCGCGCTGCTTCTGTGGTCCACGCTGGGACTGTTACAAACTGGAGTTCTCGGGTTTCTTTTGAAGTGAACAGCCAGCTGGAAGAAGACTTCCATTATCGCGTCAGAAGCTAAGACCCCTCCCGGAGGAGCTGATAATCTAAACGTTGCCACAAAGGAAACAACAAACAAGGCAGGGAGAGTGGAGGAGCCTCTGCAACATTCACCCCACCCCACATGCCTCTCTGCCCATTTCCACGAGGGGGGGAGGGACTCAGTGGCTTCACAGAAAAGCCAGGCTTCCCTAGAAGCAGGAGGCAACACCATGCAGATCCTTTCCATGCTTCAGGGGCAGCATGGCAGACAGGGCAGAGTCATGCGAGGGAGCCAGAGGTCTCTGGGTGGCCAACAGCTGGAGGAGCAAACGCCTCTTGGAGGAACGTTATCAGAATACAAGTCAGAAGACCTAATGAAACTAGAAGGATATAACTGGAAATTAGGTGGGCATATTTTTGCATGGTATGAAAAAACTAATACGCACAAATATTTTAAACAGCATTTACTGAGAGCATCCCTACTGAAGGTGTGGGAAGAAGTTAGAAATGTCATCTATACTGAAGAGTACTGGACTCGGGAGACCAGGAACGGTGAAATCATGAAGCCTTTATTGAGCATGTCCAGTAGATGGTCAGATCAAGCATGCTTACAGGGCTCCAGGGCCCTCATTATATGCTGGCCGGAGCCACACCTCCGGCTGCACCCAAAAGACCTGATAGGGGCTTAACATATGCGCATGTTTGTCATAGGTTCCCTGGAGGAGCCTTTGATTGCATTGGCTCCCCAGGGAGAACCTAGGTCCCACACTGGTGGAAGCTTAGAATCTGGACGTCTATTGTTCCTCCAGATTCAAGCTCCTCTCTCTGCCTGACCATGTGCTCTGGCCACGCGGTGGGCACCATTACCTGGGAGCACATGGCAGGCTGATTGCTACACAGAACATACTACATTACATATACAAAAATACCAAAATGGGTGTCACCTTTGGAAGCCTTTATAAATCCCAGTTTATTTGTGAAAGAGCAATTGTGGAGACATGATGACTTACTAGATAAGAAAGACTCTTTAAAATTACCAGATACTCTCCAAACTCAGGGTTTTGTTTTGAACTGGTGGGAACGGCTACAGTTAGAATCTAGATACGCAAAGGATAAACAAACTGGTTTCTATGACAATCCTACTGAAATAGATAAAATATTTATGGGTAAAGAGGTAAAATTTATAAGATTGTTTTATATGTTATTGTTAGATATGGAATTGCAAGATGAAATAGTAAAAACTGCAATGGTTCAATGGGCACAAAATATAGGACCCAATATTTAGTTAGATCAATGGGCCAAGGTATGAAAAAAACCCATAAAATTTACAAAAGCCACTTCATTCAAAGGGTATATATATAAAATGTTTTATAGGTGGCATATGATACCTGAAATGTTAGCAAAGTGGTACCCAAATATGTCATATGTATGTTGGAAATGTAAGCAAAATACTGGTTCCTTTTCCCATATGTGGTGGACTTGTAAGGTAACAAAAAAGTATTAGATATGGATTCATGAGATATTCCAAAAAAATGATTCATACAACTATATCATTTGTACCAGAATTGTTTTTATTGAATATTATTCCAGAAACATTTAAAAAGCCAGATTCATGTATGACTGTACATGTTATAACTATGTCTAGGAGTCTATATGCAAAATACTGGAAAAAAGAAGAGATCCCATCAAAAGAAGAAATCATTTACAAATTACTAGAAATTGCAGAAAAGGATAAACTAACTTTACAGCTACAAAGCAAGAAAGAAGAAACCTTTGATAAAAACTGGTCAAGATTATATAAATAGTTGGAGGAGTATCTTAAGAAACTTTAAGAACTGAAATATCAGCTTGTCTTGATAGAAGTATAACATGATACATAAGCGTTTAAACCAGATTCTATATAGACAAATTTAAATAGTTATCTGAAGTATGAAGAGTCTGTATTGTTATATGTTATATGTCTGTTTCTTTTTGTATGTTTGTGTTGCTTTATTTCTTTCATCTTAAAAAATATTGAAATATTCTTGGGGAGGGAAAAGAATACAAGACAGAAGAAAGAAGAGAGGGTAAGAACTTGGGTGACTTTTGCAAGTTGGGGGGGAGGAGACAGGAAGCTGGGGGGGGGTATTAAGGGTGGGTCCCATGGTTATAATGACATGAGAAGCCAATGACATGGCAGCAGAGGGCTGGGTGCCAGGAAGGGTGCTCAGGTGCAGCAACAGAAGAACAGAGTTGAACCACAGCAATGGTTGGCAAAAGGGTCATTCGGTTTTGAATAGTTTCCAGGCAATGCCCCCTCTAAGCTGTGGAGTCTTGTGAGTAAAATTATACTTTGTGAGCTACTAGCATTAAAGTTGTGAGTGAGTGATTTGGCTGCTGCATCAATTAGTGTGCTCGGGAGCCATCCTTCCTGAGCTAAGACAAGAATGTGTGAGCCAGAGGCTAAAAAACTGTGAGCTAGCTCACACTAACTCAGCTTAGAGGGAACACTGTTCCCAGGTGCCCTGAAGGAGTCTGCCTCTGTTTATTCACCCTTTCAACATCCTTCTGACTAATCCCTTCATTTTTGTAAAGTTCCTGGTTTTGAAATCAAAGGTCAGGGTTTTGGTTTTGGGGGGCAATTTCACATCACAAAGAACCCTGAGCGGTGGTCGCCAACTGAGGCTGCAACAGCACGGGGCACTCAGAGGCCCACCTGGCACAGAACCTGAGATCACTGCCTCTCTGGTGGGCCCTGTGGCCAGCTGCTTCAGAGCATAGCCATTCCCCATGTCTAGGAATCTCATTCCCACAACATGACTCGGATTCATATTTGCACAGTCAAGGGTCGTTGTCCACTTGAGTCACCTCCCTTATTTCCATCTGAAGATATGGAGGGATGATAGTGCACCCTCACCTTCTGAGGAAACTTTTGAGTTGGTATCTCCACCCAAAGCAGTTCTGTGGGGGAGTTTCTTCCCCTGCTGTTTTCTAGCCTATATGACCCTATGCCCAGTCTGATACAGAAAGCAACACCACCCCCAACATGTCCCTCCCTGTTCTGTCCATGGTTTATATACAGGAATAACAGGAATGGGGAATTATTTTCTCCATTCCACTAGGCTCCTGAAGTATCATTTAGGACCAAGAACTCCAGCACATGATTATGGCTTGGAGGCTTCTAGCATTGGCTGCAGGCGCCTGTACCTTGTTTCCCTCTCTAAGGACCCCCCCCCCCTTTCCTCAGCCCTCAGGTCTCCTCACACCGTCTTCCACTACTGTTCTACTCTCACTTGCAAGTCAGAGCCTTTTCTCACTAATATTTTCCTAAGAATTTACTACACCATCCCCTTGGGATGAATGGTTCCAAATCCTAGACTCTCCAGCTCTGCCACATTTTTGATACGGAATGCCAGCAGCCTGGTTATCTTTTGGTTCCAGTGGAGCCCATCTCTTCGGTCCTAGCAAGACTCGGTCCCCAGAATCAAATCTATGCCCTTCTTCCCAGCACCACTTTCTCATCCACACACTGAGACCCCTAATCTGTGCCTGTTTCGCCGTCCCAGCAGTGGAACAGTTAGCAATTCAAAGAATGCTACCTGGGAGGTCCTGCCCTTTAAACTTTTGCCTAAGAAGCTAAAATTTCCCTTGAGGACCACAAGTCTACATTTTCACATTTCCCTGGCGCCGACATACATTCCATCCTCAGCCTTTGCACCCAACGGCCAAGTCACCATACTGTCAAAACATCCATCACAGACCTTGCTCTCTCTCTAAATATATTCTCTCTATATTCCCAGTGCTCAAATCTCCCACTATCAAAAGTCCATCTTCCCCAACCCCAGAGGGGCATCCTTGGTACAAGAGACAGTTCTAACAGGTCCTTGAAGGTCTCATCTTCATACCTCTATGTCTCTCTCAGCTTCTCCAGGTCAGCAACCCTATCTTGAAGGGAATGGACCTGACACCTGAGAGCCAAGGGTTGAATGCATCAAGCACACACACACACACGCACACTTTCTGTCCTGTGGGCAGATTAATTGCACATATGGCACTCTGCAAAATACTGGAGAGTGCCTCTACCCTACCAGCGTGATGGTCAGAGAAAGGGTATTCCACGGTACAGTGAGATTCAAGTCACAGCAACTTTTGGAAAGACAAACTTAAGGAGGTGCCAAAGGGAGTGGGCCTCCAAAAGAGAGGGCAGCAGCTGTGCCAGTGTCGGAGGGAGGGACTGAGAGCGGAAGAGGTTGTGGAATGATTTCTGCCTGACGGGGCAGCAGTTCCAGGGCAAGCAGGAGAAAGGGGGCGGGTGGGGGGAGCAAATGGAGACACGTTTCAGGGAGCAGGGGCAGGTGGGTGCCCCTGTGCCAGAAAGAGGCACCAAAGAACAAAGGGAAAAGGGAAAGGAAATGGACATGTCGAAAGGGAGAAGATGAATTGAACAGAGAGGTCAGCATAACACAGTGCAACTGCCAGAATATTATAAATGTGTGGGGGTTTTAGGTGACCATAATAAAAGGTAATGCACCTACAGTTGCATTTGAATTTCTTCTGCTTCCAGCCAGAGTTAAATGCAGCTGGTAACATGTCTCTCCTGAGGAGAGGAGCATGGGATAGTGCTTCTGACGCCCAGGTGAAGAGCAAGTAGCACAGCACAGTAACCCTCTTTCTGCTTACGGTGGAGGAGCAGATATGGACAATGAAATGACTGGGTGCAAGCTCCTTTCCTTCAGCACAGGCTTGCCTGGGTTTGCTGAGTATCTGGCATACAGCAATGTCCAAACAAGCCAATAGTGGAGCTCTACAGTTCACCCTTGCAATGTCTCTATTTCCTTGCCGGAAAGAAACCAAGCGCAGTGAGTGGCTGTGATGCCGATTAAGAGCCCCAGCCGCCATCTGGACTGCTGACAACGGTCTTAACAATGACAACAACAACAATAAAAGCAGTTGCAAAATGAATTCCGTATCAATTATTCGGAGACATTTATGCTAATGTGGGGGAAGGGATGCAGGAATGGAATCCTTCTCATGTCCCATTAATTTCAAGCTCCCAAATGCAACGGCGCCTGAGGAGGAGGTGCCATTAAAAGAGAGAGCTGAGCAGGCATATTAAATATGCTGTGGATGGACAGGGCCTTCTGCCTGAGAGATTACAGGCCAGCCAAGCGCCATTACCAAGGGAGGGGGTGGCGAGGAGGCAGCTCTCTCCTCTGTACCCCCCTCCGTCTCTTACGAGGAGGAGCAGCCACCTCTCTCCCTGAGAAGCCCCCCCCCCCGGTTGCCCCATGGGGGGGGGAGGGGATGTCTTCTTCTTAACAGGCACTGTTTGTGACGTAAGCTGACACCGGTGAGCAGGCAAGTCCCCACGGCAGTTGCTGAGGACCAAGCGGGCCAGTGCAGAAGGCCTGCTCTGGACAAGCACCACTTGGGAGAACTCTCACGCTGGACCTCAGTCTTCCACCCAACATATCCTGCAGAAGCAGAGCAAGGGATGACACAATCCAACAGCGTCCTATGAAATAAAGCTCTGAAACAGAATGGGTCTCACAATATCATTTAACCTGGAAGGAGATCTGGGATGGCCTCAAGGCTTACAGGGAAGACAGAGGGCCAAAACGCATCTATCAGGCATGTGACCAGCCCGACTCTCGGTCACATGTTCCTAGAGGGGCTCACCTTAAACCACCTCTCAGTTGCTCTGCTTGGCCCCAAACGCTGTGAAGGAAAAGGATGGGCTGTTTTCACCAGCAGAAACAGGTGGGGGTGAACACATGGAGCCTGAGGAAGTGGCAAATAGCCCCCCCCCCCGGCTGTTTCCACTGGCACAATGGCACCGGGGTAGGGAGCCTGAAGCCCACCCACCCACCCCGCAGCAGCACTGGAGCCAGGCAGGGCGACTGAGATATTTCAAGGTTAGTTCCTGTGTGAACATGTGACTAAGAGCCAGGATGGCCTGACTTGTGTCACATGAAAGCCCAGCATCATGGACCACCTCTGCAGCTGGAGCAGTTATCTTGCTGGTCATGTTAGCCTCTGCTTAAGGACTCCAGACAGCATCAGGCTCCCTTTTCAAGACTGTTCTAGGGAATCCAACACCCAAGAGTCAGGAGGCTGGACAGAAAAGGAATGAAATCTCTGGGTCATGTTGAGTGTCCTCAAAACTGGGTTTACTTATTTTTGTTTAATGAAGTGTCAGAAAATGTCAACCCCAATGAAATTATTGTTATGATGCTGTTTGAGTCAAAGAACCGTTTTTCTGGCCGCCACCCACAGCAGCCCAGGAAGCTCAGCCCCAATTCAAAGTCTTATTTTTAAGCCCTGGAGGGCTGGAGAGCCCAGTGGCCCAAAGAACATTCTCCTCCCCCTGGAACTGTCCGCCTGTTGAGGTCCTGCTCAGAGGCGAGGCAGGTGGGAACCTGAAACGGGGCCTCTTCCAGTGGCACCGTGCCCTTGGGCTGGCCTGCCTCACTCCCGACCTGCTTGCTTTCCGGCACCAGGCTAAAACATCATACAAGCTTTTAACGAAAAGTTCTGTCTCTTCAGTGTTTTACTGTGTGCTGCTGGCCCAAGGATTATTTGACCTACAGCATTTTAGACTGCTCAGTGTTTCCTTTATGCTGTTATGACTTTTTAAACAACACTGGCTTGTTTTTAGTGGTATTGGTTTTCTTTCTAATTGGGAGCCGCCTTGAGCAGGTCACTGGAGAGGTAGCATAATTTTTTCTTTAAACAAATAATGAAAAGCATTTTTTAAAAAGACTGTTTCTGCTTATGAACAGAGCAAGTGAAAAGTGAGATGCTTCAGCCACAGCTGAGCAAACCTCCGTAGGCTTCCAAATGCAATGAGCTTTGATGGCGTAGGGTTACACCTCAGGGTCCAGGACTGGCAGGTCTTCCCGCCTGCCCCCAGCAAGGCACAGCTGTCCACCTTGTTCCTCTGAACAGAGGAGATGCATCCCAGAGAGCAAAGTGTGATGAGGCGACAGGTCTTGAGCCCCAGGGCCAAACTCCACAGCTGGCCAACGGAAGAGGCCTCCAGGGATCTGGCTGCCCCTCCACTGCAAACTCTTGGAGGCCACCGGCTCCCCAGCCCAGGTCAAATGGGGGCAGGGGCTCAGTAAGAGGGCATCTACCCTGCAGGCAGAAGGACCCAGTTTTAACCCCAGCCTCTCCAATTCACAGAGAGCAGGGGAGGGGAAAGACCACCCCTTCGCCCGCCCTTTGGGGCTGCTAATCCCACAGGAGCTGACCTGGCATGCCACTTCTAAAGCTCACTCCTGGGAGGAACACCTGCCTGGGCAACCTCCCACTCGTTAAGGTGTTTCCTAGATGCTGAGTCCAAGCCAAGCCACACACCCCCCGCCCAAGAGATCGCCTAAGAAGAGGCAGCCACATTGCAGGCAACATGAGAAATTCGACCGGCCCCAAACACTTACTAATGAATTCTCTCCTCCACCGCACAGCCTGTGATAAATAGGTGCGTCAATAAGAGGGCTGATCCCTGGCAAAGACACGCTGCCCTGCACACGATGAATGGAAGTGAAGAAATGTCTTTACACAGCTGTATGGCTGTGACTGAGACGCCCGGGGAAAATGGGCCCACCTAGGCCTTGACTGCTGGGGAGGACCCTACTGCCGCTCTCTCAAAACAGATCCTGCCTTTGGGAAGCCAGGCAACCGAGGCGCGGGTGGAGAATTCCTCTTCCGGACTCTCTCATGTGCCACTGGAGGGTGGGGGGCAGCCGGGGACTCTCCAGTCCTTCCCAGGAGAAGTACAACAGTTTGGGAAGGCTGCTCAAGGGGCCCACTTCCTTGCCATCAAAAGTACTACTGGGACTCACTCCGGTGTCTGTTCCAGATGTGCCAGCAGAACCCTGGTTCTTCGGGAAGGTTTCTCAATGGCAAGTGGGAAGAGAGTCCCTCTGGGACATCCTAATGGGCCCCCCACCCCCACCCCCACGATGCTGCTCATGGGAGAAGCTGCCTCAAGCTCAAGGCAGGTGGTGGTGGTGGTGGTGGTTGTCATTGTTAGTTGGCATTAGCCACAGTTCTACACGGTGGCTTCTCAGGCGTGGGGTAATTACATTTGGAACGTTTGCAAATAATGACATAACCCAGTCACCTTACTGTAGGGATGATTTATTGCAACTAACAAAATGTTATTATATGGAAATTAGTCTCTACACAAATGGCAGCCTGGAAAGGATAGCTGGGTAGTCAACTTAATCAGCGAGGCAGCAACCAGCTGCTTTTCAGCACTGCGGACAGGGCTACGGCAGCAGCGGCAGCAGCGGCAGGAAGGGTGGGAGGGAGGGGGACAAGCAGAGCTTCCTTTGGGCAGCCAACTCCAGCAAGAAGGACGAACCAGTCAGCCAGCCAGCCAGCCGAGGAAGAGAAAGAGGGGTTGGAAAAGGCAGCAAAGGGTGCGTGTGTGCCTTATCAGCAGAAAGGCTGTGCTTTTCGTTAACCTCTTCAAGGCAGGAAAACAATCAATTCTATGTTTGTGAGTGACTGGCAAGAAACACCCTCCCAAAACCCGGAAGATGCTTGCACAGCAGCCTTCACCTAAAAGCATTTGTGCTTTGAAAAGGGATGTCAGATCGCCTGGCACAGACAGACCTGTGCCTGTGAGATTGCTTTCCAGGCCAGTTTGACCAGGGATCCCAGAAGTTTCTTGCCATCTTCTGGGTGTGGAACAGGGGTCCCTGGGGGTGTGGCGGAGGAGATATTTGTGAATTTCCTGCATTCTGCAGGAGGTGGGACTAGATGACCCTGGAGGTCCCTTCCAACTCTATGATTCTATGATTGCCCTAATCCAAGAGTGATCCAAGACTTGACCACCAAGCAAGACCCCTATCTGTGACTGTGGGGGGGGGCAGTCCATTGTACTCCAACTGACTACGGCAATAGAGGCAACAGGACACGCAAAGCACACAAGAGCAGCCAGCTGGGAGATGTATCATGGAGACCTGGCCGGGGGGGAGAGTTAGCCTTGGGGGGTTTCGGTGATGCAGAAGCACTGGCCCACCAGGCAAGGAGGTGGTGGGGCTGCAGTCCATCAGGATTGTATTCCCCCCTCCCCCAGACCGATGACCTTCCCAGGACCCTCTGGCTCTGAGAGGGCACACCTCATGCTGGAGCAGCATGGCAGCACTGGGGTACTGTTGGAGCACAGCCCACCTTGCCGCCCAGCCGCCTCCCTGCCTGAGCTGACACCAGGGGCTGCAAGGGTGGCGCTGAGGATTCATCGGCTGGTTGTTTGGGGAGACTTTAACTTCCACACCGAGGCTGTCTTCTTGGACGTGGTCTCCATGAAAACCATGGGGCTGCCTCAGGTAGTAACGGGCCCCCCACACACTGCACAGGCCATGCACTTGACCCGGCGTTCTGCTCTGGGCAGGAGGAATAGGACCGGAAAGTGGCGGATAGAGGAAGGCGGCGGGTGGATGGGAGGCAGTCCCCTTGTCACAGACCGATCGCTGCTTGCTGGGGCTTCTGCCTACAGGGGCATCAAGGCTCTGCAGGGGTGAGGGGTCCATGAAGGCGTTGGGTGTCCAGCATAAGGCCCGGGGGCTGAATCCGGCCTCTCCAGGGCTCTCACCCAGACCGCGAGCAGCTGGTGTCAGGGAGGGAAGGCAGGAGGCTGCTTGGGGAGGGGGGCAGTGGCAAGCAGGCACACACGTGGTGCAGTGTATGTGTGGTCGAAGCGGTCAAGGAATAGAAAAGAAGTGGCTGGAGGGTGGGCCTAAGAGCCTAAGTTAAAATGGTGTGTGTATGGGGGGGAACAGAAGTCAAGGCAGAGAAAGAGGAGGCGTGGTGTTTTTTCCCCTCCTGCCTCCTCGGACTGCAGCTCAGCATGGACTGGAGAAGCCACCATGGGGGGGGGGGGGGACAGCTGAGCAGCCAGCGCTGCCACCACGGCACCAACTGGCTTTCCGTTTTTTCAAATAGTGACTGTGAAGGGGGGGGGGGGGCTGGTGAGAGCAGGTGCACAAAGCAGCAGTGAGCTGACAAAGGGACAGGGACAGCGAGGAAGAGAGGAAGAGGAGGAGGAGGAGGAGGAAGAGGGCTGGCACACGGACTTGGGGGCCACTGGGCTGCCTTGTGTGTGCTGCTGCAAGGGGGAAACACTCCCCGGCCTCAGAAGCGGATGGAGGAGCAAAGGGAAACTGGGGCGCTAGTGTTGCCACCACACATCTCTGAAGAGTCGCAGGGCCAGGAGGCAGAGTGAATGTTGGGGCAGGTGGGGGAATGGCAACCTCCCATCTCCCCCCCCCCCACCTGTTCTCAGCCCACGAGGGACAAGAGGTCATGGGAGGGCAGAAAATGCCCCGTGGAGGTTTCAGAAACAGCCTCTCCGTCAGGCCTTCCCTCAGCCCCATTGCTTCTGTGGGGAAGTGCAGGAGGGGTGAGAACTGAGGGTGGGGGACCCGGGAGAGCCAGGTTCAGACCCCACCCCCACCGAGCCAGGACCCTGTTGCCTGGGTCTCCCGGGGCTGGTCGCTCAGCCTGTCCCACCTCACAGGGTTGGGGGGGGGGGTATGGAGCGGTGGATGACGACTCATCTCCTAAAAGGGCTGTATATGCAAAAAGTAGCTAATTTGTGTGGAGGTGTGAGATAACGCCCCCTTCTGTAGTATCCCTTGAAAACAACTTGTCTTGCATATGATTAAATGCATTTATTGGGGCTTTCCTGGGTTCCCCAGTAAATCAGTTGCTTTCACTACTAAGAACCACTTGCTTTTGTTTGTATTTTGAGTAAAAAATAATATTGTTAATTGAGTTGGCCTGTGTCCTTTATAAAGTGTATACCTGACATTACATTTTATGGCACACGTGGCCCGGCCCGACAAAGAAACATTTGTGTCAGACCCAGCCCTTGTAACAAATGAGTTTGACACCCCCCTGGATTAAGATGATCCATCCGGCTGGTTCCCAGACTACCTGAGGGAATTAATGGGGGTTTTTTTTAACATAATTTGTACCCCTCCTCTCTGCCCTCACAAAGGGCCACCAAGGTGGCTAACAAATTAAAATAGACATAACCAAATCACATTTTAAAACCATTAAAGTGAAAAGGTAAAGGTTTCCCTTGCTCAAAAGTTAGTCGAATCCTACTCTAGGGGACGGTGATCACCTCTGTTTCCAAGCTGAGGAGCCAGTGCTGTCTGAACCCCTCAAAAACCCACACAAATAATTACAACAATAACAAACAAGATACGAAACCCACAATTAAAACACTGGTCAGGAAGGCGGGCTCACTGAGGGAACACCAAATCTCTGGTGGCCCTCTGGACTGAGGAAAGGACCCTCCTCGGCAATTGACCCGGCCCCTGCTAGGCACCTCCTCTCCGGTCTGGGAGCCCAGCCAACCCTTGCCTCACAGGGGGGCTGCAGACGATGAAAAGTCCAGGAAGAAGGCTGGACTGCCAGGGGAGAAAGCCTCAGGACAGATCCGACAAGGGCAGAGCTCACTTTAAAGCTTTCTCCATGGTAGTAAAGGTGGCGAAGGAACAATGCCGTTTAGAATTGCAGGCCTCTTCCTGGTGGTCAGTGGCCTACTAGGTTCCAGCCTCAAGGATGAGGCAGACTCCTCGGCAACCCATGGCGATCCCCCTGCTCGATATTTTGTGGATAAAATCTCTCACTCCCGTTTGGACTTGGACTCTGCATCAGCAGCACCAGGACCTGATGGTCCCAGGAAATCGTGTTGGTCTCTCAGGTGCGACTGGACTCCTATCTAGCTTTGCTTGAGCAAGGCGACTGAATGAGTAGTCTGGCAAACCTCAGGGTTGCCATGTTTGTCTGTCTGTAGCAGCAGAAAAGAGCCAGAGTCCAGGAGCCCCTTAAAGACTAACACAGTTTGGGGCAGGGGAGGAGCTTTCCTGAGTCACTGCGGTCACTACTTCAGGTGAATGGAGCAGATTGTTGGGATTTATTCCAGTCTAGTTTCAGACCCAGTTGTGGGACTGAAACTGCCTTGCTTGTCCTCGTAGGTGACCAGCACCAGGAGATGGCCAGGGGGGTGCAGCCCGGTTAACTCACTGGGACCTTTCAGCGGCCTTTGTTGCCCTCAGTCACCGTGTCCTTCTGGACCGACTTCTCTGGGTCTGGAGCTGGGGGCACTGCTGCTCACCAGGGATCTCTTTGGCCAGGCTCAACTTTCTCACAAGGTTGTGGAGAAGATAAAAAGGAGAAGGGGAGGATGACGCAAACCGTTTTGCATCCCCATGGAGTAAGCTTTCAGGAGAAGGCCCCTTTGAGGAGAGACTGTTCCCAGGGGCACTCAAGGAAACAATGGTCCTCCCTCTCCCGAAAAAAATCATCACTGGAGCTGGCCAAATTGACCAACTATCGGCCAGTGTCCAACTTGCCCTATTTGGGTAAGATTTTGGAGAGGGCAGTGGCGATTCAGCTGCGGAGCTTCCTGGATGACACTTCTGTGCTAGACCTGTTCCAGTCCAGCTTCCAGCCGGGTCATGGGACGGAAACGGCACTGGTCGCCCTCATGGATGACCTCCAACAGCATCTGGATCGGGGCGGTATGGCGGTGCTGGTGCTGGTGCTGTTAGATCTGTCGGCCGCGTTCGACACAGTCGACCACCAGTTACTGATCCGCCGCCTTGCCGACACGGCAGTTCAGGAGCTCACCTTGCAGTGGTTCGCCTCGTTCCTCCAGTGTTGGGGACAGAGAGTGGTGCTGGGGGAGCAGATGTCCCGGAGGCACCCGCTGGTGTGCGGAGTGCTACAAGGGGTGGTGCTATCCCCGATGTTGTTTAACATCTACATGTGCCCTCTTGCCCAGATTGCCCGGAGGCACAGACTGAGCTGTCACCAGTACACTGATGACACCCAGCTATATCTGTTGTTGGGCGGCTGATCCGGGGCTACCCCAGATGACCTGGATCGGGCGCTTCAGGATGTGGCAGGCTGGCCACAGAGGTCCTGTGCCTGAGTCGGAGCAGACTGGGGGCAGGGATCCCATTGCCGGCCTTTGGGGGGCGCCGTTAGTGCCAGCGCCGAGGGTCCGGAGTTTGGGAGTGCTCCTAGATGCCTCTCTAACCATGGAGGCCCAGGTAGCAGCCACTGCCAGGGCAGCCAAGGCAGCCTTTTACCATCTGCGGCTGATTAGGCAGCTGGTTCCCTTCCTCGAATGCAATGACCTGGCTATAGTGATCCATGCCATGGTCACCTCGAGATTAGACTACTGTAATGCTCTCTACGTGGGGCTGCCCTTGTCTCAGCTCTGGAGGCTGCAGCTAGTGCGGAATGCCGTGACCAGGCTGTTGATGGGTCTCTCGGTGTGGGACCACATCCAGCCTGTGCTGAGGACACTGCACTGGCTGCCTATAGCGTACCAGATCCGGTTCAAGGTGCTGGTTTTGACCTTTAAAGCCCTATATGGTCAGGGGCCTGCCTACCTAAGGGACTGCCTTTCCCCGTATATACCCCAGAGAGCACTGCGGTCAGGCACTCAACACCACCTGGCCCTCCCCGGCCCTAGAGAGGTCAGGTTGTCAACCATCAGGGCCAGGGCCTTCTCAGTGGTGGTTCCTTCCTGGTGGAATAAGCTCCCAGACAACACCAGGGCCCTGCAGGACCTTTTGCAGTTCCGCAAGGCCTGCAAAGTGGAGCTCTTCCACCAGGCTTTTAATTAGGAGCCGCCACTGGGGGAAGGGGCCGATGGCGTATGCTGGGTTAAACCTCTGGCCGGACAATCAACTGGTGAAATTGCCTGGCCTTGGGTTTGGTATTGCTGGGCTGTGTGTCGGGAGCAATGTGGGCTGCCAACTCCTGTGGTTTCCCGCTGTTTTATGTGTATTTTAAGTTCACTTAGTATAAATTATATTGTTGATGTTTTAACTCCTGTGAGCTGCCTTGAGCCGGCGAATGTTGGCTAGGCGGGATACAAATCCAAATAATAAATAAATAAATAAAAGTGTGGTATGATACACACACACACACACACACACACACACACACACACAGTCAAACAAATTGATAGGCATCGTCCTGTTTATCCCAGGAGATAAGAATGTGGGGGGCACTCTCACGCAGGGAGGAACAGCCCCCTCCACAGAGACCTCAAGCCAGCACACACACACCCCTCCGCCACACTCTGCACTCTGCACTCGGGCTCAGCTCAAACCTCGCAGACGGAGAAACAAGTTCAGCTCATTAATAATGCTGGCTCCCCACCCCCACCCCCACCCCCACCCCCAGCCCCCGGCCTGGGCATCGGCAGCTGGCCAGGCAGCCCAAACACCACGGTCTGCTGGTCACGTGGGCAGAGCCTTGCGGCTGGGCTGCGATGCGTAAAAGGATTTACAGATGTAAAGTCGCATCTCAAGAGTGCTTGGAACAAATCCCTGACGTCCGTTGCCTGGCCCTGCGCTAGCTGGCCCCGCTCTTTCCCTTGCCGAGTGGAGACAGAGCTCCCTGCTCTCTACAGGGCCCCGGGGCCCCACTAACCACTCCAGGGCACCTCCAGACTTCCATTCAGGCAGGAGAAGGAGTGGCGACAGCCCTTTGCCATCCAAGCCGAGTCCTCTGCACGCTCCTCCTCCTCCTCCTCCTCAGGGATGCTGCAGTGCTTGAGCCTGTCGCTGTAAGTTGGCATCAGCTGTGTTGCACCAGGCGGCCACGACTGGCGCATGTGCACACCATCTCTGCTGAAATAACAGCACACCGCAGCATCTCCACCTGGCTCTTGCTTTTCTAATGGGCAGAGCTCTGTACTGACTGATTCCAAGTCAAGGGCTGACTGGGGCTCGTGGAAGGGAGCCAGGCCCCATTGTGGCAGCTGCTGCCTAGGATTACTGCCAGGGGGTGGGAAAGTGATTCTACCCCACAAGTCAAAAGTAACTTTGCAGCACAACAACAGCTTCAGAGCAAAGGAGGTGCATGCATCATGGCCCCACCCCCTTCAGTCCCCCTCCCCCCACAACTGTACATCCACAGACTGAAGAAGGGGGCCCAACCGACTGAAACGTGGTCCAACTGCTGCCATTGGGATGAGGCAGGCAGAGCCCAAGGCCGGGGGGGGGGGAGTGGAGACAGGCCCCTCCTCCTCTGGGCCTCCACCATGTGATGCCAGGAAAAGGAGAGACAAAATGGTTGCTCGAGGGGGGCCCAGGAGCCTCTCTTCCCTCCCACAAAGGCAACTTGCTCGCTGCCTGCTTGCTCGCTGGAGACAGACCAGGGCTGGCGACAGGGCAGGCCAGGGGAGCACGCAGGTCTGGCCACAAACACGTCACACCAGTAGCTGGATGCAAAAGAGGAAGGTGGCCAGGAGGAGGGCCACCCTGGATCCTTCCCCAACCATTGCTGAGTGGATCCAATTGCTGCTCTCGCTCTTGGCCTCCTATCTATTTTCTGAGCTGCAAAGCATCCAACGTGTTCAATTTTGATCTATGAGATACAAAAGGCTCTTTTGCTTGAAAAATGAAGCTGCCCTTCAAAGGGCGGGGGGAATCAATGCTGGTTCCCACATTACATTGCTGTGTCTTTCAGGCCCGGTATGCTGATTCCCTCTGCCAGCTCCCGTTGCAAATGGCCACAGGGTGGGATTCTCCACTGGACAGATTCTGAGGCCAAGTTTATTTAGAAAAACCATCCTTGGCAGAACCACACTTTCTACCTGTCTTTTGAAGGTGACAAGAGCAACCAGCTCTGCAGAAGGGCTGGAAAGACGCTGAACACACACACACACACCGGTATTATCCTCCCCTGAAGGTCCACCTCTGAACCCGACCAACATATGCAAGCTTCAAAACAGCCCCCACGCCTGGTGATTCCGGCATGACCCCCCCCCCCCCAGCCAGCTCTCCTCCAGGGGCCAGGCGGCCTGCCACAGGAAGGGACAGCCCGCCCATGGGCAGGCCACGGGTTGACACCCAAGTGGCCACACCCCTCAAGCAGCTCTCCATGAAAGAAGCCCCTCTGCTCCTGCTCAGATGGCAGCAAGGCAGGCTAGACTGGCCATGTGGGCAAGGGGGGCAGGGGAGAAAAGGTGGGCCAGGGAGCACTGTCCTTACCTAGGGTGCACTGCTTCCATGGCTGATGGGTGGCATCTTGGAGCAAACCGGGGTACAGGGCCTCAGCAGTTTGGGAACAGCCCAAGCCTCCCACAGAAGCCTCTTCTTTGCCAGGGACAAGAAGCAGCCAGGAGGGGCGCGGACTTGCAAAGGCACGGTCATTCAGCCAGTTTCAGCCCACAAGAGGACCTGTCCTCTTCTTGCCTGACTGCTGACCTTACTTGGAGCATCTTCAGTGAGGCCCTCTGTCAAAAGCCTTTTGGAAGTCCAAGTATTTGATGTCTACCTGAACTGGGATAACAATCATCCACATGCCCCCAAAGAGCTCCGAAACGCTGGGGGGGGGGGCAGGACTTCCCTTTGCAGGAGCAAAGCCAGCTTTCCCTCAGCAGGTTTTGCTCCCCAATGTGCTTTAAAAGGCTCTCTTTATTAACAGGGTCTGCTAATTCACCTGGAACAGACATTAGGCTGACTGGCCTGTAATTCTCTGGATCCCCTCCGGACCTCTTTTTAAAAATCAGTGTAACGTTTCCTACTTCCTCACCCTTTGGTACAGAGTCTGCTTGTAGCAACAAGTTACATCTAATGATTACCAGATCAACATTTTCACTTTAGAGCGCCTTACGAACCCTCAGGGGTATGCCACTCGGACATGAAGACTTACTTGTTTCCACCAGAAGGCACTCTCAGCAACAGCCTGCCGCCTTTCTATCAACTGGCTCCAAACACGCTCCTAAGTTTCCCACACAGTCTACCGAAGACGGAACTACCCCACCCCAGAATCCCAACATGAACCCCCCCCCCCGAGCAATTAACTGACCAGCATCACCTCTGTCTCGTCCAGATTCTGGTTCTGCTTGTCCCGGGGAGCCATGGTCTTCGAGTATTTATTTATTTGATTTATTCGATTTACGCCCTGCCCTTCCTGCCAAGGTGGGCTCAGGCCAGAGTCTGCAGGTTCCCGGGGCTCAATGAAATACTGAGCTAAGGATATTCTCATTCAGGGGCCTAACATGGAAGTTAAATAACACAGGTTAACATGCAGAACCCGAAGGAATGCCCCCCCCGCCCCCCCCACTTCTAGGCAATTCAGCCTTGCCGGACACAACTCTGAGTCCAGTATGGGAGAAAGGACTGAAACCACCTTTACACGTAATCCACTCTCCAGACACTTGAATGAAACAGAGTGGTCCACAAGAAATGGACAGAGCCAGCAGAAAGAGCAAAGAAAAGGTGCCATTTGCAGGCAGAGGTCCATTTGCAGGCAGAGACTGACCACTAGAACAACTAATTCTGTACCAAAGCTGAACTTGAAGCCTCACCTGAGCAGGTCACAGACAGAGAGAGTCATCCAGGGATACCTGGAATTGTTCTGCCACTGCCCTTCTGGTCTCCTTTTCTAGGAAAGGCAAAGTTTATAACCTGCCTATGAAATTAACTGGATCTTCTTCTGATAGGAAGCGTTTTATTAGTAAAGATCTAACTACTGCCTCCTTCAACAAGCCTGGTAAACTTCCCTCTACCAAAAAATAGTTCACAATAGTTTGTGCAACAGAGAGAGGCCTTGATATTCTTTTGACCTGATTTCACCAGCCAAGAGGGGGTAAGGATCCAACTAACAAACAAGGCCTCCACAACTCCAAGAATCCCTCGTACGTTCACTGGAAGGAGCAACCTGAATCTATCCCTAATAACATCACTAGATGGAGTTTCTGTTAACTCTGCCACCTGGTCTGCATTCAGCCTGGAATCCAAACTACATCCGATTCACTAAGAATCTAACAGCACACCACCCGTTATTATCCCTCTCTGGCCTTCATGAACTGCCGTTCTCTGCAAATATACTCCCCTCCAAAGATTCAGCCCTACAAGCCAAAGGGCTCTGGACGGTTTTAAACTACTTAGCAGAGCCAGGTTCATTGCCCACAAGGCCAGTGGGTGGGGGTGGGGATTCTCTTCTCTGCTGCCTTCCAGCCGACCTCCGAGGCCGCCAGGTGAGCGCTGGGTCTGATGCAGCACGACCTTCCACCAGCAGCATTCAAGGTGTCTCCCAGCCCTCTGCGGCTCCCTCAGCTCCTCAGTGAACCATGGGACTGGGATTCTGGGATTCCACGGAGGGAGGGAGACAAGGCCAGGAAGAAACTCTGTCCATTGTGCCGTTCCACCCACCCCCGCCATGAGCCTGTCACTCTGGGCCCACGGGGGAGTTGACACTGAAGAATATTCTAAAACCCAAACGGATCCATTTGTCTCTGGGGGTGGGGGTTTTTATGTGGTTCCTGCCAAGGTCATCTCTGAGCAGCCTGACCAGCCTCATTCATTGGGATGTGCAGATCACTGCAGATGGGCCTCTTGCAGCAGTTTCACCCAGCGCACTCAGCTGGCAGTCAGGAGGGTAACCAAACAGCCTGAGAGTCACTAGCCAGGAATCTCTTGCCATCAATGTTCACCAGAATTTGGAAGGCGATACCCATTAGGACTGCCAGGTGAGGACAGAGACCTAACGGGAGGCAGCTTGGACTGAGAGACAGGGAGCTGTGAAAGTAGCTGCCAGTGGAGGAACTCGGCAAGAGGGCCCTGTTCCTGGGAATCTGACCCCGGGGGGGGGGGGGGGAGATGGATGCTGGTTTTGCTGCCTATTCATTCTGAAGAATCCCGGCCATGTGTGTCTCATGCACTGGCTGTGGGATCTCCTGCCCTGTAGCAGCCATCAATCTAGCACTTGCCTTTCATTCCTGGAAAGACAGGGGGCCGGCCTCAGTCACTACATGTGTACCTCAAAACGCTGGCTCCACAGGGGCTGTGTGGGGAATCTCACTCATGGACATTATTCTGACAGCGACTCCCAGCCTCTGCACAAGCTTAGATTCGTCACTGGATGCACCTTGTTCTGCTGGACACACATGATACAAGGAGCTTGGAGGGCACTTATCCTGGTACATGACCATAAAACCATTTCGCTTCGATTGCTGGTTGGCGGAGCTGCATAAAGCAGGCCAAAGTTGGAAATTGTCCCGCTAGAGGAGAGCGGCCACGCTCTGAATCCTTCAGCAAACCCTTCGGCAGCAGGTGGGGCAAGTCAGTGGACAGAGCTGGACACCGGCTGCAAGAAACGGACTCACAGGCAAGGCGGCTCTACGAAGGGGAAGGCATATGGATGATTAAGCACTATGATTAAGCACCGAGTTCCCCACAAACGTGCGAGGGGCTCCGGGCGAGAGGCGGCCCCCTTCCAGCCTTGCTGCAGATCTCAGGGCAGATTACTGAAACTTGATGGGACAACACTCACAACTGGAACACTAGGTCTGAGGGACACGACTTATTTAAAAGGGACAGGCAGACAAGGAAGGGCGGAGGAGCCACATTATATGTGAAGGAGGTTTATACCTGTGAGGAAATACGTGAATCTGAGCATGGAAGTCCAGTTGGGAGTCTCTGGGTGAAAATAAAAGGAGAAAGAAATAATACTGATATCATAGGGGGGGGGTCTGCCATAGACCACCAAGCCAGGCAGAGGATTTGCATGAGACACTCCTAGAACAACATTCTCAAAGAGACAGGATATAGTGGTCGTGGGAGATTTCAGTTACCTGGATATCTGTTGGAAGTCCAACTCTGCTGAAAATGAAAGGTCCAATAAATTCCTGACTTCTCTTGCTGATAACTTTGCTTTACAGAAAGTGGAGAGGGAAACAAGGGGATCTGCTATCTTGGACTTGATTCTTACCAACAGGGAAGAACTGGCTGACGAAGTGAAAGCAGTGGGCACCTTGGGTAGTAGTGACCATGTAATTCTGGAATTTTACAGTCTTGGGAAAGGTACTGGAAAAGACATATAGGATGGACTTCAGAAAAGCAAATGTTGACAAACTTAAAACTTACGTTGGGTTGAATCCCATGGTCAGAAATACTTAAGGAGAAGGGAGTTCAAGAGGGATGGGAGTTTCTTAAAAGTGAAATACTGAAGGCACAATCACAAACGATTCCTATGAGAAGGGAAAATGGTAGGGGCCTAAAGAAGCCAAGGTGGCTCTGTAAACAGCTTTCTAAAGACTTGAGAAATAAAAAAGACTCTTTTAGAAAGTAAAAGGAGGGCCTTATAACCAAGGATGAATATAAACAAATCACCAGTACTTGTAGAGAGAGAGTTAGGAAAGCTAAAGTTCAGTATGAGCTTAGGCTAGCGAGAGACACTAAAAACAACAAAAAGTGGTTATTTTGTTATGTTCAAAGTAAGAAAAAGAGCAAGGACATGGTAGGCCCATTGCAGGGACAGGAAACTGAAATTGGAACAGGTGATGAAGAGAGGGAAGAACTGCTCAATTCCTACTTTTCCTCAGTCTTCTCTTGCAAGGGAAACGGTGCTGAATGTGGCAAAAACAGAACACATGATGAGGTGAGGAAGTACATAAACACCTAGGGATAGTACATAAACACCTAGTTTCTTTAAATGAAACAAAGTCCTCGGGGCCAGATGAGCTGCTTCCAAGGGTACTAAAAGAACTCGCGGATGTAATTTCTGAGCCTCTGTCCATTATTTTTGAGAATTCTCGGAGAACAGGTGAGGTGCCAGATGACTGGAGGTGGGCTAATGTTGTCCCCATCTTCAAGAAGGGGGAAAAGGAGGATCCGGGTAACTACCGACCCGTCAGCTCGACATCTATATCTGGGAAAGTTTTAGAACAAATCATCAGACAGACAGTCCTTGAGCATTTAGAAAGGACGGCTGTGATTACTAAGAGCCAGCATGGGTTTCTCAAGAACAAGTCATTATCTTATCTCTTTTTTTAGAAAGTTACTACCTTGCTGGATCAGGGGAATGCTGTAAACACAGTTTATCTTGATTTCAGTAAGGTTTTTGATATGGTTCCACATAATATACTTGTTGACAAACTGGAAAAATGTGGTTTGGATCCTACGACTGTTACATGGATCTGTAACTGGTTGACAGATCACACCCAATGAGCGCTCATGAATGGTTCCCCATCCTCTTGGAGAGGAGTGACAAGTGGAGTGCCTCAAGGATCTGTTCTGGGACCTGTTTTGTTCAACATCTTTATCCATGATTTGAATGAAGGGATAGAGAGAATGCTCATTAAATTTGCAGATGATACTAAATTGTGAGGGGTAGCAAATATGGCCTGCTTTGTGGAGAGGGCAGGGTATAAGTTAGATAGACGGACAGACAGACAGACAGGTATGGTAAAAGACAGAGTCAGGAATACAGGATGATCTTGACAGGCTGGAAAACTGGGCTAAAACAGATCATGTGAAGTGATGGTATCACTTTTACTCTGTGGTGGTTAGACCTCACTTGGAATATTGTAGCCAGTTTTGGGCACTGCAGTTTAAGAAGAATGTTGACAGCCTAGAACATGTCCAGAGGAGGGCAACAAAGATGGTGAGGGGTCTGGATACCCAGCCCTATGAGGAAAGGTTGAAGGATCTGGATATGTTTAGCCTAGAGATGAAATGACTGAGAGGTGATATGATAGCTATCTTCAAGTATTTGAAGGGCTGTCATGTACAGGACTCCTGCTAATCTAGCAGTCTGAAAGCAAGAGATTACAAGTAGATAAATAGGTACCGCTTCAGTGGGGAGGTAACAGCGTTCTGTGCACCTCAGCATTTAGTCATGCCAGGCACATGACCACAGAGAAGTCTTCGGACAGCGCTGGCTCTTTGGCTCTGAAAAGATGAGTACAGCCCTCTAGAGTCGGATTCAACTAGCTTTCGGGTAAGGGAAACATTTACCTTTACCATGTACAGGATGAGGTGAAGTTGTTTCCTGTTCTCCCAGAGGGTTGGATCAGAACCAGTGGACTGAAATTAAATCAAGAGAGTTTTCTTCTAAACATTAGGAAGAACTTCCTGACAGTTAAGTGTGGTTCCTCAGTAGAACCGGCTTCCTCGGGAGGTGGTGGGCTCTCCTCCTTTGGAGGTTTCCGAAGAGAGGCTAGATGGCCATCTGACAGCAATGCTGATTCTCCAGACCCCTCACCATCTTCATTGCCCTCCTCTGGACATGTTCCAGCTTGTCTATATTCTTCTTAAATTGTGGTGCCTAAAACTAAACACAATACTCTCGTTGAGGTCTAACCAGATACCATCACTTTGCATAATCTGGACACTATGCTTCTGTTCATACAACCCAAAACTGCATTTGCCTTTAGCTACTGCATTATGCTATTCACTCATGTTCAGTGTATGGTCTACCAAGACCCCTAGATCCTTTTTTGCAAGACAGCTCTCCCCCATCCGATAATTATGTGTTTGATTTTTCTTTCCTAAATGCAGGATTTTACATTTATCTCTGTTGAAATTCATTTTGTTAATTTCAGCTCAGTTTTCCAGCCTGTCAAGATCATCCGCAAGAGAAGAAAAGACTGAGGCAAAGTAGGAATTGAGCAGTTCTCCCCTCTCTTCATTACGTTACATTAAAAAGAGTTTTTGAAATCTGCTGTATGGTTTGGGGAACACCACCTTCCTGTAGTCTGGGTGGGCAGGAGTAAAGTCAGCCAGCTGATCCTGTCTTCCACCCCAGGTGTCAAATTGCCCTCTGGGCAGCAACGCATCTTCTGTTTCCACCCCTTGCAAGACTGTTGTAACTTCCAGCTAAAGTCTAGCCCGGGGTGGGCCTCTGCCATGCAGCACAAGGCTTGCCTGGGCCCCAGCCCTTGGGATAAAGCTGCACGTGACACCCCTCCCCTCCACAACAAGGGCCACCCCCGGCAGGCAGCGCCCTCTTTGCCCAGGGATGGTGGAAGGCGCTGCCTCCCGGGGGTGGCCCTTGTTGTGGAGGGGAGGGGTGTCAATGGCAAGGAGGGCCACTGTGCCTCTTCTCTGTGGAGGAGCCCCCACAAGAGTCATGCGCCGCTCCTCAGGTTCTCTTCGGGGCTTTGCTAGAAGATGACTGCCCCCCCCCCCCCCCAATCCTGGCCATCAGCACTGAGCTCAAACTGCCTGAGACTCCGACATTTATAGCCAGGAGTTTTATTCCCTGTGTAAATAACCTTTAATAGCGTAGGTCATTACACTAATTACAGGAGGTAATTAATTTCCTAATTCTTGTCAGCTCAATACATATCAGTCAGCGAGCACAATTCATGACGCTCCCAGGCAGCCGTCACCTACTTCTGCCTCCCCCACCCCACCCTCCCCCGCCTGCAGCAGGGCTCTTCCCCTGCACTGGCAGCCATAAAATACCCGTAGGCCCCCTTTCTGCCCAACAGGCCTCCCAGGCAGCTTACCACAGAGTTTTAATACATAAATTATACTGGCAGTAATAGTAAAACAGTATAGAAAACAGCAGCATGAGGTAGAAAATCAGGTGAGGCAAACTAAAAACCAAGAAAGCCCCACAGGGGAAATCAACCACCCAGAGGTCTGACACTTTGCCTCGTGCCTAAAAGATGCCAAACGCAGCACCCCCAAAGGCAGCTCCACAGCTGGGGGCCACTCAGAGAAAAGAGCCTCTGTCCACTAGGCATCAGCCTTGCCTCCAAAAGCAGGGACTCCCAGAGGGGAACCCACCATGAAGGTCTCGCCTGACAGAGCAAAGCAATCCTGCAACTGGGTCTCAGCACCCTCAGAACCGTTCTCCCACCTCAGAAAGCACCCAAACACACACACACATACATACTTCTGCAAAGGCATGTCTTGCTGTGTCTCTGTTCTCCCCTTGAGCCTCCAAGTCATTTTGATGCCATTTCCCTCTTTGCCACCTTCTGTTGACTTCATGGTTTCCAGTCCAGCCAAGCAGTGCTCAAGTCCCCAGCACTGCCTCACTAAATAGCCACCACTCTGTGAGCCACCACCTGCCCAGCTTTGCACAATTCACAAACCTCCATTTTAGAATATAGGATCACAGAGAGGGCTATACAGGCCATCTAGTGCAACCCAGCTGAGCTCTGAGAAGCAGCAGGAGACAGAGCTCCTAGAGGGGTGAGTGTTTTTTATTCACTTTCAGCTGAGCAGATTTAGCTGAGGGTACTGTGTAAGAGGACTGTGTCTGGGAGTGTGAGGGTGAGTTTTGAGTTGTTGCAGAGTCCTGGCTATCTGAGAAAGGGTGATTTGTTTGACTGTAATTGAATTGCCTGGGTGTAATTTGAATAGCTGATGTCCCTCTGCTGGGTGAGGTTTCTATTTAAGGCTGCATAAGAAGCCCAGGAAGCCAGGGCCCTCTCCTTGTGTTCCTAGTAAGGCAAGGAAAGCCACATAAATATAAAGGGTATTAAAAGGGGGGTTATATATAATTATTTTAAAAAGGAATTATGAAGCCAGAATGCCAGCAGGGAGTTGGAGGCTATCCAGTGTTGTGTGTAGAGTGTCACATGTACAACCATCTGCTCACTGGGCAGAAGACTTGGGGGTGTGCCCCCCGGTGCAATGAGCTCCTGGTTCTCAGGGAATGAGTTTGCACCCTTGAGGCCAAGGTGGCTGACCTGGAGAAGCAGAGTCAGTCAGTTAGGCACATGGAGAAGACTCTCAGGGACTTGTTAGATATGTCCCACTCTGAAAATGGCAGCCCCGCCACTGTCAGGGAGCATGAGGATCGAGAGGAAACAGGACACCGTGCTGTGGATAAGGGAAATGTTCCCTCAGAATGGACCCCTTCTTCAGTGGGTGAACGGGTATCCTTTTGCACCAAGGAACCATCCCTGGGCAGGGAGGGAGGGGGGCTCTTGGTAGTTGGTGATTCGATCCTTAGGCAGGTAGACAGCTGGGTCGCAAAACCGCATATTGACTGGATGGTGACTTGCCTGCCTGGTGCAAAAGTAGCAGACATTACGCGTGTTCCAGATAGGCTGGTAGACAGTGCTGGAGAGGAGCCAGTGGTCCTGGTACATGTTGGTACCAACAATGTGAGGAAATGTAGTTGTGAGGTCATGGAGGGAAAAATTAGGCTGCTAGGTAGGAAACTCAAGGCCAGGACCTCCAAGGTAGTCTTCTCAGAAGTGCTACCTGTCCCACACGCAGGGCCAGAGAGACAGGCACAAATCAGGAGTCTCAATGCATGGATGAGACGATAGTGTAAGAAGGAAGGGTTCGAGTTTGTTAGGCACTGGGATGCTTTTTGGAACAAGAGGGAGCTGTACAAAAGAGACGGTCTCCACTTATCCTGAGAAGGAACCAGGCTGCCGGCACTTAAAATCAAAAAGGCGGCAGAGCCGTTTTTAACCTGAATATTGGGGGAAAGCCAACAGGACATGAAAAATCTCTGGTTTGGGATGGTTCATCTCAAAGAGATGAAGGGGTAGCTGTTACTTTCCTACAAGGAAATGGATTAGAATTGTCCACTGAGACTGTAGATAATGATAGCGACTGCCTGGCAAGGTCTTGAGGTAGCAAGAAGAAGGTTGTGGGCTTAACATGTATGGAAAACTATAGATGTTAATATACTAATGCTAGAAGTGTCTGAGGTAAAACCGGGAAGTTGGAATGCTTGGTGTTGGGGGAAAACATGGACATTGTGGATATTTCAGAAACTTGATGGGATGAGGAAAATCAATGGGATATGGTGATTCCTGGTTATAAATTATATCAGAGGGATAGGGGGGAAAGGGTCGGAGGTGGGGTGGCTCTGTATGTCAGAGAAGGTATACAGTCCAGTAAGATTGAGAAGGTAAGAGAATTGGATTCGCATCTGGAAATACTATGGGTAGAAATAGTGGGCCCAAAAGGAAGCTTAACACTGGGAGTTTGTTATATTGCCCACCAGGTCAAAAGATAGAGGAGGATTATAAAATGATGAATGAATTAATGATAGCAGCTAGATGAAATAACTGTGTCATAATAGGTGATTTTAACTAACCACACATTGATTGAGTCAATATGTGTTCAAGCCGGGAAAAAGAGATTGAGTTACTAGATACTCTCAATGACTGCACTATGGAGCAGATGGTCACAGAACACACCAGGGGTGAGGCGATCCTGGATTTGGTCTTAAGTAACGCTCAAGACCTGGTGAGAGATGTAAGAATGATTGCACCACTTGGGAACAGTGAGCATAATGTTACTAAGTTCAACATTTGTATAAATAGGGAGTTGCTCAAAAAAACTAACACAACCACTTTTAACTTTAAAAGGGCTGACTTCTCTGAAATGGGGGACATGTAAAGAGGAAACTGAAATGAAAAGTAAAAAGGGTCAAAACCATTGGGGAAGCTTGGAGACTATTTAAAACTACAATCCTAGAAGCTCAAAAAAAATATATACCGCAGGTTAGGAAAGGCACAAATAGGTATAGAAAAAGGCCTGCATGGTTAACAAACAGAGTAATGGAAGCTATAAAAGGTAAGAAGGATTCCTTTAAGCAGTGGAAAGCTAGTCTCCGTGAGGTTGATAAAAGGGAACACTGGCTGTGGCAAATAAAATGTAAGTCTGTGATCAGGCAAGCAAAAAGGGAATATGAGGAGCATATAGCAAAAAACATAAAGACCAACAATAAAACTTCTTTCAAATACATTAGAAGTAGGAAACCAGCCAGGGAGGCAGTGGGGCCCTTGGATGACCAAGGGGTAAAAGGATTACTGAAGGATGATAGGGAAATGGCTGAGAAGCTGAATATATTTTTGGCCTCTGTCTTCACTGTGGAAGATGAGAAGTGCTTACGAACATAAGAACATAAAAAAAGCTAATGTTGGATCAGGCGAGTGGCCCATCCAGTTCATCACTCTGTCACACAGTGGCCAAAAACACCAGGTGTCCTCAGGAAATCCAGCAGTGGGGCCAGGACACTAGAAGCCCTCCCACAACCACTTACCCACTCCACAACCATTGATTTCAGGAGGGGTGTTGAAAGACTTGAGTCAGATTGAGGTGATGAGAGAGGAGATCCTACAACTGATAGACAACTTAAAAATGGGTAAATCACCAGGCCCGGATGGCATACATCTGAGAGTTCTGAAAGAACTCAGATGTGAAAAACAGGTTGCTTACCTGTAACTGATGATCTTCGAGTGGTCATCTGTGCATTCACACCTCTTGGTTTACTGTGCCTGCACGGAAATCCATCAGTGTCGTAGAAAGCTTTTAACGGATTTTCACACCCAGCGCCTCCGGGCATGCGCGGGGGCCCCATTGCACATGCCCAGAGGAGCAGGGCATGGACATCCCACCAGTTCCTTCTGACCACTGTAAACCAGACTAGAGAAGAGAGGAATAAAGCCTGGCAGCAGAGGGGAAGGATGGGCGGGTGGTGTGAATGCACAGAGGACCACTCGAAGATCATCAGTTACAGGTAAGCAACCTGTTTATCTTCTATGTGGTCTCTGTGCTTCACACCTATGGGAGAGTAGTGAGCAGTGGCCTACCTGGAGGAGGGTGCTGGCAGGCTGTCACTGAGAAGCGGTGGATAGGATGAGGCCACCCAAGTCAGTACGCCATGAGGCTCTGACATCTAAGGCATAGTGGCGGATAAACGTATTGGGTGTTATCCATGTAGCTGCCTGGCATATACCCACAAGAGATGCTCCCTTCAGGAAAGCCGTGGAAGTGGCTATAGCTCTAGTAGAGTGGGCTCTCAGTGAGTCCGGAATCAGGACTCGGGCCAGCTGGTATGAGAGAGTTATCAGTTGGACAATCCACTTGGAGAGTTGTTGTGCTGAAATCGGGGTGCCCAGCATACTGGGCGCATAAGAAATGAAGAGTTTGGGAGTTCACCTGTCTGATCTCGTGCATGACAGGTAGAATAGTAAAGCTTGTTTGACATCCAACGTATGAAAGAGACGCTCTGATTCATTAGAGTAGTTAGGATAAAAATTAGGGAGGAGGACCTCGGAGTTGAGGTGGAATTCGGAGGCGACCTTAGGGAGGAAGGAGATGTCCAGAATGAGCTTGACTGCATCTGGCAGGAAGGAGAGGAACAGCGGATCATGCCTGAATGCGAGAAGTTTGCCAATCCTTCTAGCCGAGGTAATTGCAACAAGGAACGCTGTCTTCCACGATAAAAGTCTCAACTCGCATGTATCCATAGATTCAAAGGGCCTCCTAATGAGAGTTTGTAGCACTAATGGCAGGTCCCAAGGTTGGGCTGGCTTTCTGATGGGCGGGTACAAATGGAGCAGACCCTTCATAAAGCGTTTTGAGAGTGGATAAGTTGAACATTGAGAAGCCATCCACTGTGTTGTGAAATGCTGATATGGCAGCCAGGTATACTCGTAAAGAGGAATGTGAAAGGCCAGAATCAGCCAAGGAAAGTAAAAACTCAAAAATTTGTGAGAGTCCCGCAGACGTAGGCAAAGTAGGATCACATGCTAGAAAGGGGCAAAAGCGAGCCCATTTCTAGCCGTAGGACCTGCGTGCGGAGGCTTTGCGAGAGTTAAGCAAAACACTGGCTACTCTCTCGGTGAATTTGAAGGAGAAATTCTCCACACCGTGAGCTTTAGACGTGGGATGTCGTGGTGTAACAATGGGGAGTTTGCGGTTCGTAGAAGATCTGGTTGAGACGGGAGATGCAGATAGTTCCCGTTGGCTAGGGACAGGAGGGACAGGAGAAAATCAGGATTGCCTGGGCCACCATGGGGCTATGAGAATACAGTTTGCAGCATCCCACATGATCCTGTGCACCACTCGGGTTAGTAGGGGCATCGGTGGGAACAGGTATAGCAAGTTCTTGGACCAAGGGTAGAGGAGACCGTCTCCCAGAGAGAGGAGATCTAAGCCTCCTTGACTGCAAAACAAGGGACATTTCTTGTTGGACCAACTGGGGAAGATATCTATGTCTGAGAACCCCCAGCAAAGGAAAATGGGGCAAAGATATGCCCAGGTGAGTTCCCAATCGTGGGCATCGGTGCGTCCATGCCGAGGCGGTCTGCTCAGGTATTGAGGGACCCGGGTATGTGGGTAGCCCGGATAAAAACATAGTTGCCCATGCACCAGTCCCACATTCGTATAGCGAAAAGGCATAGGTGACATGATCATGTGCTGCCCTGTCGATTGATATAAGAAACTGCAGTGGTGTTGTCGGTGAGTATTGCCACACATTTCCTGTGCAGCAGGGGCAGAACGGTGCATAGGGCATAAAAGATTGCAAGAAGTTCCAGATAATTGATGTGGTGGGACAATGATTGTGGGTCCCACCGCCCTCCTGCATTGTGTCTCAGGAGATGCGCTCCCCATCCCCATCTGGAGGCGTCGGTAGTCAATGTGAGTTGCGGGGAAGGGAGATGAAAGGGGGCCCCTTGGAGGAGAGTCACAGGTCAGGTCCACCACAACAGTGAATCCCTCACCTCTGGTGGTGGGGAGAGGCGGAGTGACTGCGGGTGCCATTGAGGTTCGTAGGACCTGATGAACCAAAGTTGAAGAAGCCGCATTTTTAGTTTGGCAAATGTGAGGACCGCAGTCGTAGCTGCCATATGTCCTAGAAGGCGTTGTACAGAGAGGGTAGTTGAGGTTGGTTGAGAGTGTATCTGGGTGGCCAGAGCGATGATGGTGGTCCCCCTGTCGTCCAGAAGATAAGCATGGAGAGTGTTGGAGTCGAGAATGGCTCCTATGTACTGTACTTGCTGGGCCGGGGTCAAATGCGACTTTTCCCTGTTGATGGTGAGGCCCAAGGGACTCAAGAGGGAACAGGTAAGAGAGATGTTGTGTACGAGGTCCTCTTGGGGTTTGCCACCAGCAGCCAGTCGTCGATGTAAGAAAAGACAATGATGCCCCATAGGCGTAGGAAGGCCGCAACAACCACCATAGTTTTTGTGAACACTCTGGGTGCTGTAGAAAGTCCAAATGGGAGGGCCCTGTATTGGTAGTGAGCCTGGCCTATTGTGAAACGTAGGTATTTGCGATGCAGAGGAGAGATAGTAAGGTGGAAATAAGCATCCTGAAGGTCGATGGTGGCCATCCAGGCATGCCTTCGGATGAGAGGGAGAAGGGAGAGGAGAGCGATCATTCGGAAGTGATGGTATAGAATGAATTTGTTCAGCTCCTGTAGGTCCAGGATGGGTCTGGTGCCTCCATCTCATTTGGGGACCACAAAGTAGCGGGAGTAAAAACCCGTCAGCTGTTGTTGAATGGGCACAGGTTCTATTGCGTTCTTGGAGAGGAGGACTGAGACTTCCTGGAGGAGGGCGTCTTAGGGTGGAGTGTTGACTACCCGAGAGTGTGGTGGAAGCTGAAAGAACTCTTATTAGGTATCCGTGGGCAATGATGGAGAGTACCCAGGCATCCATGGTCACGTGGCTCCAGGTGGAAAGAAAGGGGGCAAGGTAAGTGATAGGGAGAGGTGAGTCAAAGGCCCTGCTTGGGCAGACGGGTGGCTTTAGGGCAGCCTGACTGTTGCACAGGTGGAAACTTTTGTTTCTGGCCATAAGGCACTCTTTGAGTGGACGAAGAGCTACGAGGCCTCCACGAGCGGTCAGGGGAGCTCCGGCTGGTGGATCTCCTGGACCAAGGTCAGGTCCAGGATCGTGGTTTAAATTGTCTAGGGGCAGAGGAAACCCCTAAAGTGTGAGAAGCCTTAATGATTTTGTCCATTTCCTGTAGGACAGAGTCGGTGGTGGAATGGAATAGACCGAGCCCATCAAAGGGGAGGTCTTCTACGTATGCCCTGGTGTCATTTTGGAGAGTGGTGGATCGCAACCAGGAGTGGCGGTGGAGGGCGATGGTGGATGTCATAGTCTTGGAGCAGGAGTCCAGAACATGTTTGGCTGTATTGATTTGTTGTTTTGACAAAATTAATCCTTCTTTTTTGATTTTGCGGGCGGCTTGGCGCTGTTCATCTGGGAGGGATGAATAGCGCCAAGGTATTGAGTAAGTTGTTCCCAGACAGCATATTGGTACCTGCTCATGCAGGTGAGATAATTGGATGTTTTCAATCCTAAAGCTCCAGCTGAATAAAATTTTCTTCCAAAAGCATCCAGTTTCTTTTCTTCCTTATCAGATGGGGTGGAATGGGTGCGTTTGGATCTGGAAGAAGAATTCACAACCATGGAATTCGGGTGGGGGTGGTTGAACAAGAACTCTGCTCCAGTGTCCTGGACTCTGTACATGTGGTCCTGCCTCCTAGAGAAGACTGGTGTAGACGATGTTTTATCCCAAGTAGTCTTCGTCACCTGCAACAGAACTGCAGACATAGGTAAAGCTATTGATGTTGAGACATCCAGCTGCACCACATCAAACACAGCATCAGTGATGGCTGGTTTGGGCTGCACCACGAACAACCCTAGAGACAGTGCCATATGTTTTATCAAGTCTCCATAGGAGGAGAGATCCTCCAAGGGGGAGATTAAGAGGTTGTCAGCAACATTTGGCTTCGGGGATAGTTCATTGGGAGAATGAGTGTCTGACTGGTCATATTCCGAATCCTTGTCAGAGGATTCTGAAGTTGGTGGTGGGGGATCAGAAGGACTTCCCAGGTCGATATCGTGTTGCTGAGGCGACAGAATGGGTGTCGATACTGGGAACTTCGGTGACGTGGGTTGCCGACAATCCCAAGGGGGGGCGGTCAGGACTGAAGCCTGTGCAGGAAGATTCCTCGGTGGCAAAGGAGGAGTGCGGTGCCTCGGATTTAGAGGGACCTAATCCGGTGGTCTGAAGATAGTAGCCGAGGGCAGCTGTTCGTATGGCCTCTGAGAATGCCGCCGGTATTGTGATTAACAGTCCCACTCTGCATGTGGCAGGGGAGATGACCAGGGAGCTGACGGATAGGATTCATATTGACATCGGTTTCGATGGTCCCAGTGCGCTGGGTATCCCCACTGGGAACGGGCTGGTGATCAATGTTGAGGAGACCATGGCAAGGGTGAGCAGTCTTGATAGTCCATCCTGCGATCCCTGCTGTAAGATTGGTAAGCTGGAGGAGGACCGGGCTCGAAAATCTGCTGGCGTTTGTATCGGAATTGATCTGCCTGGAAGGGTGAAGGTGAGCAATCCGAAGCAGAATTGGAAACCGATCAGTGTCAACTTGAAGTAGGAGCGGGATCATGTCGGCATTCGATGTCGACAAAGTCTTGCGTCTCCAGGATAGCATCCAGAGGGGCAGCCTCCACTGGTCTGATCGGGGAGTCGAGTAGGTGGATGATAGGAAGCTCCGCAGGCAGTGGCACTGACTGAGCTGCTACCTCAGTACTCAGAGGTATTGCGGCGGCCGGAGGAGACTGCACTGGCCTCGATGTGGAGGGCTTCTTGGGTGGTTTAGCTGTGTCACCAGAGCCTCCTTTTGCGGTAGTTGCTTCCAACTTATGGTGCTTCTCCGCCTTGTCCCTCTTCTTCTTATTCCTCGGTGTGGACGCTACCGAAGAAGGTGGAAGGGGACGTTTCGATGTCAACAGGACGACATTGGAAGCTGCTCTCGATGGTGGGGGCGTGGCGCTGACGATCGATCCCAAGACACCAGGATCCATCGTGGAAACTGGAGACAAAGCGGCCTCTAAGAGGGCGACGCGAAGCCAAGCTGCTCTATTTTTTCTGGTCTGATCTGAGAACTTTGTGCAATGAGCACAGGATTCAGGCTGGTGTCCCTCTCCAAGACAAATTAAACACAGAGAATGTCCGTCCGGAGTGGCCAACTTGCTGCCGCAAGAGGAACACCTTTTGAAACAGCCCCACTTGCTAGCCATGCAGAAATGACTCGAATATTATAAGGGTGGGGAGGGGGGAGAAGGCCGGGCAGCCCGAAGGGCCTGGAATGAAAAATTGAAGTGGAGAAGTCCTTTTTTTGAAAAAACAAAATAAAGAACAACGTTAAAGAAAAAACGGGGAGAAGAATAGCCAAACCACACCTGAGAGCTTGGAGAAGAGAAGCTTTTCTCCAACTGGATCCGACGGAGAGAAGCAGATAGCTGTGACTCGTGCGGCAGTCAGAAGAGAATTGGCGGGATGTCCATGCCCTGCTCCTCTGGGCATGCGCGATGGGGGCCCCGCACATGCCCGGAGGCGCTGGGTGCGAAAATCTGTTAAAAGCTTTCTACGACACTGATGGATTTCCACACAGGCGCAGTAAACCCATAGGTGTGAAGCAGAGACCACGTCGAAGATCTTGTGGATCTCCTGACAAAAATATGTAATCTTTCATTAAAATCTGCCTCCATTCCTGAGGACTGGAAGGTAACTAATGTCACCCCCATCTTTAAAAAGGTTTCCAGAGGAGATCTGGAGAATTACAGGCCAGTCAGTTTGACATCAATACTGGGTAAGTTGGTGGAAACCATTATTAAGAAGAGAATTAGTAGGCACATAGATGAACAAAAACTATTGAGGCGGACTCAGCATGGGTTCTGTGAGGGAAGATTTTGTCTCACTAACCTGTTAGTGTTCTTTGAGGGAGTGAACAAACATGTGGACAAGGGGGATCAAATAGATGTTGTTTACCTTGACTTCCAGAAAGCTTTTGCTAGACCTCACCTAGAGTATTTTGTTCAGTTTTGGGCAGTGCAATTTAAGAAGGATATAGACAAGCGGGAACATGTCCAGAGGAGGCAACAAAAATGGTGAGGGGTCTGAGGACCCAGTCCTATAAGGAGAGGTTGAAGAAAATGAGACAAATTGGAATGGTTTTAGCTGAGGACAATGATGGTGCTCAGTCAGGGATCTAGAAAACCAGTCATGTGACAAGAAACGTAAAGAACTGGGTGTGCTGAGGCTGGAGAAGACTGAGGAGAGACATGATCAAAAAAGATTCCAGAATAAGTTTTTTTCATTATTTATTATGCCAGATTTTTTTTTAAAGTCTTATACGGTGCCATCCTGTTTAATTTTTCTACAATAAACTAACAAAGCTAACCCTTTGGAAGACATGATAACTGCACAGTTCCCAACCCAGAAGAGCTGTCACTTGAAGGAGGGCAAAGCTGCACTCCGCTGGCCCAGCTGGCAATACAAAAGTCAGTGGGTTTAAAGGAGAGTAGGACAGACTTGCACTGAAATTCAGGAGAAATTCCCAGGCAACTGCCAGTCAGGAATGCCTGAGTTTCAGCCTTCCTACACTGAGCAGCGGAGGGGTTGGGGTTGGGGAGAGGGCCTCAAAGGTTCCTTTGGACTCCAGAAGTCTACGGCCAGCAAGAGGGGAGGCAACTGTCATTCTCCTTCCCCAGTCAGCCAAGCAAGAGGGAGCCCCACCCTGCACTGAGCTGTTATGCTTTGAACCCAAATGTTATGATCCTCCCTCGTTTATCCGTGCATTTGTTTTATCAAAAGTGCATTCATATTTGCTGCCTCTAAAAAGCCTTCTTTGAAACCTGCACCAACAGCAGTCTTTTCTGAGGATCTTCCTTTGACCCTCCCCACTAGCTGTTCAACAAAGTACCACGAGCAACTAACCACCATGTGCTTGCCATTGGGGGGGGGGGGGGGGGCCCTACCTGCCCTTAATTCATGGGCTTACCCTTGGAAGATAACATCCAACAGAATAAAAACACATTACCCTGACCTCCGGGAAAGGTTGCTTCCGCAGGGGGACAACTTCCCCCGTTGCACTCTCTTTCTCCCTGTGCCCACCATTTCGCCCTCTCTTTGCTGCCAGAGTGGTTTTTGCCAGCTTCTCCTTTGACTGGAAGCAGCACATCACTGTTGTGTTATGACAGTATGGCAATATAACTGCTACTGGGGGGAAAGCCAGCAAGATGCCCTCTTGTGGTGGGGAATGGTGGGCATGAGCAGACAGAGGGAGCAGATGGAACCAGATATGGGTGGAGAGGTCCAAAATCTGCACTGTCCTGTTCACATGGTGCCCAAACGTGCAGAGAGTGTAATATTCCCCAAAACATCTACTTGAGTAAGGCAGGGGAAACCCAGAAGGTGGGTGACTGCATGACTTTAAGGGGGGGGGGGGACCTCCTGCAGTTTTTGGGGAGGTTGAGGGGGATGCACAGCTAAAAGGTCAAAGGGAAAGCAGCTTAAGCAGTCCCATATTAATGTCACCCAGTACCCCACACTTCCCAGAGAAGGCAAGCTAGAAGTGGACCAGTCTGGCAAATCTGGTTATCAGACAGGTTTTAGCTGTAGTTGATCTGCGAACGCATGAATGACTGACCTGGTAAAAGGAATATTATCCTTTCAGGAATGGCAGATGGATAGGGGGCTCTTGATACCTTTCAGAAAGCTCTTTCAGCAAGCAGTTAATGCTTTGCCAGACTATACATAAACATGCATCCAATCCAAAGGCAGAACAAAACCGAAAGGCAATTATAGGGATTCTTTTCCAGAAGAACAGCCAAACAGAGAGAAAGGAGGTAGCCTTCTTGATGGGGAGGGGCTGTTGAGACTCCACGTTCTACACCTCTAAGCACCAGTTCCTGTGAGCTCACAAATAGGATGGCCACCAGCTCCACATCCTGCTTGTGAGTCTGCAGGACCATTTGGCCAGCCACTGATGGAAACAGGAGGCTGGGCTTGAGTAACCAGCAAGGCGACCCATGAACAGGGCAAAATTTGTGATGAATTTTGCTCTGTGGTTCAGCTGTGCCCATCCCTAGTCATAGCTCCTCTTCCAGGTCACTTACATGCAGACCCCAGAACGAGTGTGTTGATTTCCAAACACCAGGCTCATGTCAGCTCTACTCCCCAAATGCTAGAGATGTTACTTCCTGCACACAGGGCACGTGATCCGCCATTGCCCTGAGCTGAGCTGGGGGTTCTCCCTCTTCAGCATTCTCAAGCCCGACATGCCACAGTCACTTATGGCACCCACCAAGGCCCAACAGACAAGCAGGGCTCAGCCCACCCATTGGCAATGTGACCCCCAGCCGATGCACCAACAGTGAGCACCAACAGCCCTACAGATGCTCCAGCCACAGGTCCGCATAGCCACTGCCTTTGCCAAAGCATTCGTGCTCTGCCTCTCCTGATGGCGCAAGGCGGCTGTGGATGGAGTCAGTCCAGAGCCCGGCAAGGTACCGCCCACGCCATCTGGAGACATTCAAATGCAATTCTGTTTCCTTCCGGGTAAGGGAGACCTTTTAGGCAGTTATCCCACAACAGTGACATTCACATGGGAGACCTTCATTGTGGCAAATTATAAAAGAATTTCCCCACCGCTTGTGAAGTCCACACTTGGGAGGACAGGCCAGAAAAGAGTTAACAGTCGTCTGCCTAGTTCATGTGAAGGGCCGTCTAAACTGGGTTACAATGGCTCCGTTCTACCTTTGATCTGCTTTGTGCTAGAAGCCCACAGAGGGAGGCAGGTTTCCCCAGAGAATTTCCATGTCTAATCCCCTTGTGTGAGGTCTGATATCAGCACTGCAATACAAACCTCCTTCATGCGATTTAGGAAGGATTACATGGCCTCAATCCTACAGTGGGAGAAAAATGGTTTCCCAAATCAAATTTTACACAAACCAGTATTTGAAAATAATCAAACACAAATCCAGGGCTCCCAGATGAAAAGGAAGGAGTCAGCCAAGATGCACGGGGGCCGTGGGGGTCTGGAGGAGCTGGGAGAAATTGTCAAAGCTAACCCACACAATTGGATGCGAGCCTCTCCACCAGAGAACAGCTCCTGCCCATATTCACACCCAAGCGTATCTGGAGCAACTTGCAAGATTTCTTTCCAAGCCAGAACAGAAATTCCAGCCTGATAGTCCTCTGTTCATCTCATGGCACAGTCAAGACATGCAGCTACTGAGTGGCTGGCTTACATTTTTTGAAAAAATAATTTATTTAATTAGATTTGTTAGGCCGCCCTTCCCTGCAAGTAGGGCTCAGGGCGGCTGACAACAGAGCAAGTGCAATAAATAATTCAAGTTAAAAAACAACCTCAAAATACCTATAACATATCAGCAAATACACTTCCCAAGACAGCGGAAGAGAGATTTTAACTCCCACAGGCCACATGTGCCACACCTTTCTTGCACACCTGGTTGCACTTCCATCAGCTGGAACTGGGGAGACCCTGTGGGCCCAGACCCTTTTCAGCCTGGCTTCTGGCCTTTGGCCACCCTGGTCAATGAATTGCCTCTGCTAGGAGAGGCCCAGGGCACCTCACCAGCTTGCATTACCACCAACTGCAGTGTCCTTCATACTGCGGCAGGGGATGGGCCAGAGACCGTTCCACTGATTTCTGGCCGGCAGATTCCAGAAGGTGCTGCTGGGAAGCTACTGCTCCACTCTTCTCTGTAAGCCCCTGGGCATACAGGGTTCCACCTGGTTTCCTGGGCTGTTTAACACAGACGTAAAAAGGGATAATGCTAGGAAAGCAGTGAAGGCACTGAATCTGTGCTTGAAGTCGAGCAACGAGCTGGGCAAGGGCAAATAACTTGAGGATCCTACAGAGAAAGTGGAGAATCCAGGGTCAAGTATACAGGCTACCTGGGACGGGGTTGTGCTCCCAGTCACCCCCTCGGGTGTGCTTTTGCACCCAGCCATTTATTGGGAGGCGGAGGCAGCGGCAGCTTGACTGACGGAGGCTGGCTTGCCGGCGGCACCTGTCCCTGGAGGAGCGGCCCCAGCAAGCATGGCTCCATGCCTGAATGATGTGACACTCGGGATGCTCCAGGCAGGGCCTCGAAGCAACCAGCAGGTCAGAACGCAAGAGCCAGGCCACCAGCTGCAGCAGTGCAGACTGCCCAGTAACTTCAAGGGTTTCCAGCTCATCGGCAGGCCCAAGCAAAATCCCTCCACAGGACTCTTTAAGGCAGTTTGTGTGGAGGGGGCCTTTGGGATCCAGGGGAAACCAGCCTGGGTCGCTCTCTGGCCTTGCTCAGGCTCGATGGCTGCTCTGCTGGCCCCAGGGGCCCCTGCTGGGATCTTCTGCTAATTCTATTAGTTTATTTGCTGTGTCCTTTGTGCATTTTGGTAGCCACCTTGGGAGGCGGAGAATTTCAGGATTGGGGGGGGGGGATTAAATAAATAAAAGCAATAGAAATATTTCAAGGCAGTCCACTTCTGGGCCAAGGAGACAGTGTGGAGACATGATGACCCTCCTCACTGAGGCAGCAGCTGGCCGAACCAAAACTCACAAGACCATTCCCCCCCCCCCACCATCTTTGAAACAGGCAGAGGTCACCCATGCTCAGCTGCACAGGGTCAAGGTGTGCTCTCCACCAAGCCCACAAGGCTCATGCGCAGCAAAAGCAGAGTGGCGCTCAGGAGCAGGGCAGGGCAGGGGAGTTGCAGAGAGCAGGTAGGGATTCCACCCTGGAGACAGTCCCAGGGCCCCAAAAGGGACCGACCGCCTCCTCCTGCCTTGTCTTCCCCTGGCAGAGAAACAGACCCGAGGCAATGGCATCGCACGGCCCTCCCTCTTGCCAGCTCCTACCTGCAAGGAGTCCTGAGCATTCCTGATGAACGGGGAGAGCCCATTTAAGCCCCCCCAGCAGGCCCAGAGAGAGTGACCCAAGCACGCGGGGGGGGGAGGGAGGAAGGGAGCCTGCTTTCCAAGAGGGCAAGGTGAATACGGGAGCAATGGGATCATCTGGCAGCTGCGCACTTCAGGCAATAGCCTCTGTTTCCTAGGGTCCCTTTGCAACACAACTGCCCTCCCTTCACTTCACAGGCCTCCTCCTCCTCCTCCTCCTGCAGGCAGTGCTGGGGCAGCCAGCCTCCCCCCCCACCCCGACTTTTAGCTGAAGTAGAAGACCCATTAATGGCTCTCTTGAGCATTCTGCACTGGTGACAGCAATTGCAGGGCACCCAGTCGGATGGGGGGGGGGGGTAGGGGAGGGATGTGCGTTGCTCCGTATGCCACAGTCCCAAGCTGCTATGAGCGCTGGTGGGGTGCCTTTAGTACCTGTCCATTTTCCCCAAAAGCAAACAAAAGAAATAAAACCAACTGATAAAATAAAAGCCAGCTCGGTCAGTTGTTTGCGCTTGGAAGGAACGCTAACCCTCCCCTCATGCCACAGCCTGGCCCAAGCTGGGCTCACGTCCACAACTGCTGCCCACCTGCCCAAGAGGCACAGGTGTTCCACGGGTGGACCTCCAGGCTCCTCACCCAGTCTGGCCCTCCGGCTGCTTTACAGGAGGCCTCTGGCATCATCTCTTTTCAGGGGAGCAAAGGAGGCGGATTCAGCACATTTAAGACCTGCAGTGGGAAAGGACCATTCCTGGCTTCCGGGACCTTTGTGCAGCTTTAAACGGTACATTAGTCTTTCCAGACCGTTACAGTATTGTCCGTACTCAACATAAAGGTCCAGCACCAGCACCACGAGGCCTGCAGAGACCTTCCACCATCCCAGGCAGCAGTGGGAGAAATCTGGCCAAAAAGATGATGTTGCAGTGATGCGACTTGTCAGAGACAGGGCTTGGCGTGCATTGTGCCAGTGTGTGACATCAGTTTGGGGGTGGGGAACTCAGGCTAGGCGTTCTAGGATTCACAGAAACTCTGTGGTCCCCAGTTAGCAGCCATTTCCCTCCTGCTGGCGTCTCAGGCACGGGAAGACAATGACAGGACCTGCCTGCCTGCCGTGGGGCTGCCGGGTCTCCTGCCTCTCCTGGTGCCCCCCCCCCCCCCCCACATCATGAATGCAGAGAGAGTTTGCCTCCTCTGACACATGCAAACATGGTGCTCCCCCCCACCCCCCACACACACACTGCAGGGCGCACAGCCACCAAGGGCATTTTTTAAAAACTCCTGAGGCACAGCACACATACCCTGACACACGGGTGTCAGACAGAGCATCCCTCCCTCGTGGCCTTCAGGCTAGAGAGCGGCCCCTTGCCCAGCCAACAAACCTTGCCGCATGAGTGCCAGGGAAAGGCACCTGCCCAGCTGCAGAAGCTGCAGGTAGAGGCCAGAGTTTCAGAAAGCGGCCCACTTCATAGCGCTTGCTTCACTGCTTCACGTGGGTTCCTAGCAAGACTTGCAAGTGAACAGAGCAGCGGCACTTGTTACACTGAAAGGGAGACTCACTCATCGGGAGAGGCAACCTGGCTACCCCATCGCTATCTCTGGCCACACTTGGCTACTGCTGATACAGACACATGTGGCAGCGGGAACCTGGCTGCATCGATCCCGCACGGCGGCTCCTGCTAGGATTAATACGTTAGCATCTCTGGGGGTGAAAAAGAAATAGGTAAAGCCCATCTGACAGTTTCAATTAAGGGAGCGTGAAAAGCTATTTGCCAGAGAGACTCTGTCTTCCCAGGGAGAGCGGAAGGGAGCCCGAAGGCAGCCTGTCTGTAAGCTCGGATCTGGTTAAGTGAAGTGATCGGCTACACGAAGTGATGGCCAGCAGACCAATGCCTCCTCCACGGCTGTCTCTGGCTGACAAACCCCTCAGCCCAGCTCTCCTTGTCTGCCAGCTGCCTCCACAAGATCCAATCTGACAGTCACCAATGCATTCTCAGGACTCAGCGCTCACCAAGGCCAAGTTGGCAAAGCAGCCCATGCCAGGGGGCCCCTCAACAGCCGCAGCCCAACCAGGAGAGGGAGAGGGGCCCAAGCAAGAGAATCCGGGCGGGGGGGTCAGGGCCACCCCCAAAGAACTGAGCGCTAGGAGATGGCAGAAACAGGCAGTGGCAGGCCTGCTGCTTGCTCCAAGGGGAAGGCTTCTTCCAATGCAGTTCCAAGGCCACCCTGAACGACCCCCACCCCCCAGAAAGGCAGCCTGAGCTTTTGGCAATACTTCTTAAGAGACAGCCCCCCCCCCCCCGCCTCACTCATGTCACTCATTCCATTGCACCCACAGGAAGGAGTATTCAATTCAGTTCCAAGGAGAGAGCACCTTTCCAAAGTCCAACACAATCTCCCCACCCCCCAATCCAGGCATGGGGGGGAGAGCTGGGGCTCATCTGGGTCACACCAAGAACTTCAGAAGAGCACCACAACCAGTCTGTGCCCCCCGCCCCCAAAGCCTGGATCTGTCCTTGACCTGGGTCTGTGCTTTGGAGGAACCCCAAGTACATGGCATGAAAGACAAGAAGGTACACTTCACCCACTGCCGCGGGGCCCTAACAGCGGCAAATGTCACCTAGTCATGACAGCCAAACAATGCTTGCCCCCCCCCCCCCTTCAGGCCCCACTTCCTCTTGTGCACAGAATTCAATCGAGGCTGACAAGAGGTGTGGCCAAGACGGGGCAAAGTTAAAAACAAATGCCCAGAGGCCACGCAAGCTCAACAGGTCCTGATCTGCCCAGGCAGCCACATTAGGCATAGGTGTCCTCCAAGCCAAACACTGAACACTGAACTAGGTCTAAAGACAGTCTGGCCAGTTCCAGGCAAGCTGGCCCTGGTGGTGCCCCACTCCCACTCTGACCAGTACAGAAAACCAGAAGGAACCTATGACCAGCCACATGCGTTGCCTCACACACATCTATGGTTGCTGCAGCAGCTATGAAATCCTGCCCCACCTCTGTCCAGAGAACATCCACCCGTGTCTGTGAGCCTCCCAGACTCAATATCATGTCAAAACTCTTCCCGGTCAGCTCAGTAGAGGGGAGGATCCTTTTTCAACACAATGGCCAGAACACCAGGAGAATCCTCTCTCCTGCCCCAACAGACACGCAGCACTGAGAGCAGGACAGAACAGAATTAAACACTATAAAATGAAGACAGATTCTCAGCCATCTGTTTGAAGACAACTTTACCTGCTCTCTTGCCCCCTTCCCTCTCACAGGGCCCCACTAACCGAGCCCCAAAGGGCCAACGACGACTGCAGCAACCAGGGCCCCCACTCACGATGGCCCCTCGGGTGGCTGCCCAGGACTGAAGAGGTAAGCAGCCACCATCTCCTCCACTCCGGGGAAACCTCCCTGCCCACCGGCTCTCACTGTGCTGCGCTGCCAGGGGCAAAGAGGAGGGGAGTGGAGGGGAGCCCCAGTTCTTTGACAGAGCACCTGCCGTCCATGCAGAAGGTCTTAGGTCCAATCCCCAGCATTGTCAGTTCAGGAGGACTGATGGAGAAGCGAGCTGGAGCCAGTCCAGAGTAAACCTGGAGAGGCCAAGGACTGGACTCGGTACAAGGCAGCTCAGTTTAAGCACAAAAGCATCGCAGCAGAGGGGAGGCACCAAAGCAGGCAAACCATTCGGCTGGAAGGCAGACAGCTGCTCCCCACTCACCTCAGCCTGGGCTGTGTGCAGGTGACAGATGCCAGACTGCCAAGCCTGCACACAGGGCTGGGCACACACCCAAGGAGCCCTCTGAAGCTGCCAGAGAAACCAGCCATGCCCTCCACCCCCAGGGGCAGCAGAGGAGATGAGTGGATGCCCTTCAGGAAAAAGGAACGAAGAGTCCTAGGGGCACCAGGACCCCCACAGGATTCCGAAGACCAAAGTCAAGCCCAGGGCAAAGAGCAAACTGTGGCTCACACAGCTTCACGGGTCTTGCTGGATGGTCTGGGTCCTGAGAGCAAGCAAAATCAATTTTAAAAAAAACATGGGGGGGGGGGATTCAAAGAATCTTATAGAGCTTCCCAAAGCACAAAGTGAGCCAGCTGCCCCCATAGACCTCCTCCTCCTCCTCCTCCTCCTCTCTCAGGACCCCATCTCACCAGCTGCCTTCTCAGGGACCCTCCCCCCCACGCCTAATTTCAAGGCCTCTGCGGGAGCCCCATTGCCCCGTAAACAGGGGGAGGTGCAGGGAAAGAGGACTGACATGCCCGCTGCGGCTGTCCTAAGGACTCCCAGCCTGCACTTTTCAGTACTGCATCTTCCAAGGAGAGGGCCCGTGGGGGGGGGGGTGTCCCTGAGAAGGCAGCTGGTGAGATGGGGATTCAGAGGCTGACTGCTTCTGAATTATGGGGGTTCCCTTTATAGTCACCATGGCTAGTAGCCATGGATAAACTTACCCTCCATGAAGCTATCTAATCCCCATTTAAAGCTGTTTATTCTTGTGCCCATCACTACATCCTCTGGCAGCAAATTCCACTTTTTAATCACTCCCTGTATCAACTGGCATTTCCTTTTGTCCGTCCTGAGCCTACTGCCCATCAGCTTCATTGGATGCCCTGGAGCTCTCGTGTTTTGGGGAGAGGGAGGAAAAAAGTCCTCTTTGTCCACTCTCTCTCCACCCTGTGCCCAACCTGACAGACTTCCACCGTGTCCCTCCCTGAGTCGTCCCTTTCCCAAACAGAAAAGTCCCAGAGACTCTTCAGCCTTTCCTCGGAGGGAAGGTGCGCCAACCCCCCAATCATCTGGGTTGGTTTGTTTGTTTTATCAAATTTCTATCCCGCCCTCCCCCCCCACGAACGAGCCCAGGGCGGCTCACAGCCATTGGCACCTTGTGCCTAATATCATAAAACATTAAAACCATTTTAAAATTAAAACATGCTAGAACAACCGTACATACAGTAAATAATACATTAAAGTGCTCACAAGATATTAAGATGGCGCAATATTATACTGGGATCCCAGTTCAGTAGTCTTCTGGCCTTCCACGACACTGTGGTTAGGTCTTCACATAGGGCTGGCTAGTTGGTGAATGTGGTGGGCAGCTCCTACTTGAAAGCCTGGTGGAAGAGCTCCATCTTGCAGGCCCTGCGGAACTGCATAAGGTCCTGCAGGGCCCTGATCTCCTCCAGGAGCTCATTCCACCAGATAGGAGCCACCCCCGAAAAGGCCCTAGCCCTAGTTGCTGCGAGCCGGACATCCTTAGGGCCTGGGATCACTAGCCAATGCTGTGATCCCGACCGTAGTGCTCTCTGGGGTATATATGGGGAAAGGCGGTCCCTTAGGTATGTCAGTCCTGGCCATATAGGGCTTTAAAGGTAAGTATGAGCACCTTGAAGTGAATTGGCAGCCAGTGCAGTGTGTTAGGGAGCCCCGTCAAAAGCCTGGCCACGGCATTCTGCACTAGCTGCAGCTTCAGGATTTGGGACAAGGGCAGCCCCATGTAGAGAGCGTTACAGTAGTCTAATCTCAAGGTGACCATCACATGGATCACTGTAGCCAGGTCATCGCGGTCGAGGAAGGGAACCAGCTGCCGAGCCAGCTGAAGATGATAGAAGGCCGACTTGGCAGTGGCTGCCACCTGGGCCTCCATTGTTAAGGAGGGGTCCTGGAGCACTCCCAAACTCCTAACCTCTGGCGCTGGCACCAATGGCGCCCCATCGAAGGTAGGGAGCGAGATCCCCCTCCCCAGACCCTCACAGCTCAGGCACAGGACCTCCGTCTTTACCAGATTTAGTTTCAGCCACCTCAGTCGAAGCCAACCAGCCACAGCCTCCAATGCCCAGGCCAGATCTTCTGTGCTGGAGTCTGACCGGCCACCCAACATCAGATAGAGCTGGGTGTCATCAGCATACTGGCGACACCCCAGCCAATAACTCTGGGCAATCTGGGCAAGGGGCTGCATGTAGATGTTAAACAACATCAGGGAAAGCACAGCCCCCTGTGGCACATCACATTCAAGCGGGTGCCTCCTGGACTGTTGCTCCCCTAGCACCACCCTTTGTCCCCAACCCTGGAGCAAGGAAGCAAGCCATTGCAAGTCAAGCCCCTGTATCCCCACATCAGTGAGGTGGCAGATCAGTAACTGGTGGTAGACTGTGTCAAATGCAGCCAATAGGTCTAATAGCAACAGTACTGCCAAACCACCCCGATCCAGATGTCTCCAGAGGTCATCAGTAAGGGGTTAGGGGAGGGACGGACAGGGGAACCTGGGTCAGAGTCATCCTCATCACTGACGTCCTCTGAGGAGGAGGAGGCAGGAGCATCAAAGGGTTGAGTCAGTATCGACTGTGCCGGCATTGAATGCGGAATGACTTGTGGTATCGGTGTCGGTATCGGTGTCAGTGTCGGAGGGGCTGGGTGGACGACAGGACGGGATATCGGTGGTTGCACGGGCAAAACCTGTGGCGGTGGCGGTGGAGAAGCTGGAGGGGCCTCAGGAGCTGAATGGACGGGAGGCCTGACGGAGGAGGACACCGGCAACCGGGGCGGAGGGGATGACCTGGACCGGACGGCGTATCGATCCCAATCGTAATAAGGAGCCTGGGTAGACCACTGGAAGGATGTCGACGGATGACGGGAGTCCATATAATAAGATCGATGTCGATCCCAAGGAGACGGTGGAGGGGGGTCCCAGCGGGACGGACCAGGGGAACGGCGGTGAGGTGCTGCATATCGATGTGGTGATCGGTATCGAGGGGAACGGGAGCGGTAATCACGACGGTAGTGCGGACGTTCCGGATAGGTAGGATACTCCGTGTCGACAGGCATATCAGGGTCGCTGAATGCGGGAGAGAGGGATCGGATAGAGGCGGGTGACCTCGAGGCTGACGGACAACAGTCTGCAAGGCGTGGACGATCGGTCCCGGAAAACTCTTGAGCCTCCAAGATGTGGTCTGGAGGGGCAGTATTGAGGTGATGGATTGGCGAGTCGAGGAGATGGATGGTGGGTATCTCCATCGATGCTGGTGGCAAGACAGGTGACTTCGAGATAGGCACAGCCGCTTCCTGAGCATGCGGGGCCGGAGGAGCGGAGGCCTTTCTCGGTGGTTTCCCAGATGGCATGGAAGAGTCCTTATGCTTCTTCTGGGACTTGTCCTTTTTCTTTTTCTTGACTGGTGTCGATGCCGCGGACTTAGCATCACTTTACACTTAACAACTTCATTTGCCACACTGTCGCCCACTCACCCAGTTTGCGGAGGTCCTCTTGGAGCTCTTCAGTCAGCCTTGTTTTTCACCATCCTGAATAATCCGATGTCTTCTGAAGACTTGGCCACTCCACCCCTCACCCCCAGTTCCAGATCAACCACACTGCTCACCCCCTGCTCACACTTCCAGAGAGTCTCTCTTGCAGACAGGAGGACTGCTAGAAGGTCACAGAGAGATCCGTTCCACAACAGGAGTTTCAAACTGGGCTCCCAGAGCTTTCCCACTGAGACCACTGTTGATGAACATATCACAGTAACTCCCTTGTGATGTGCAGGTGCAGGGAGTTATTGTGCGCGTTGTAAGGCCACACTTTCCAGCCAACAGGCATGGCCAGTACAATGCATGAGAGAATGTCACAGAATATGCCCCAGAATCCTCTGCAATGCACCGACAACCTGGAGGACGGCCAGCTAACAAGGCCTGCTCTTCACCTGGGATAGTGCTAGTTCAAACCATTTCCTCTGGTTGTTACTTGGGGCTGACCAGCTGACTAAGGAAGCCCAGCCTCCCCCAAGGTCTCCTCCCAAGCCCCGCTCTCCCAGTCCAGGCAGGTGGCCCTGGGCACAGCAGAAGAAGGCAGGGAGCCCCGCTTCCATAAGGTCTGTACTTCAGGAGGGTGGTGGTGCTTTGTCAGGCGGAATCACAGTCACAGCCCAGAGGCGAAGGTTAAATATTCATGCCTTCTGCCTTGCATATTAAAAGCCTCCATCACACCCTCTGTCCTGCTTTGAATGTCCTGCTTTGAATGTTCACATCTCAAATGGAGCGCTGGGGGGGAACCGCTGGATGACGCAGCAGGTGTTGGTGTGGCCAACTTCTCTGCAGGCCACAGGGGGGAAATCCTGCTCAGCACACTAAAAGTCATGCTGGCAAGTTACTTTTGGCCTGCGTCAGCACCCTCAATCATGCCCTTCCTCCCCACCCCTACCCTGCCTCAGCTTTCACGGGACGACGCCATGTGCTAAGCCACCACGGAGAGGGGGTGTTCCTCCTGAGCCAGACAGGCTGAAAGTGGAGCCGCCTGGCACAACCGAGGCTCTTGGAGCCAGACTGGCAGGGCTGGGCCAAGAGGAAGAGCACACTGCTACTCCAGTCAACCTGCAGGCGTTGACTCTGGATTCCGATCAAGGGCAGAGGGGCTAGGCGGGGTTGGGGAAAGGGCAACGGCCGCTGTTGGAAGGCCAGAAGAAAAAGGTTGGGGGGAGCGGTGGGATGGCCGACAGCCAGCACAAAAGGTGGAAGGCTGCAGACTGTTGAGAGCACTCAGGCCAGAGGAGAGGTGCTGGGAGAGCAATTCCCCGATCAAGGAGACCGGAGCTCCTTCCTTCCCACGGCCAGAGCTTGGGGCTCCGACTCCAGGGCACCCGGGATGTCACAGTCAGCAAGCTCCCAGGAGCGCCAGCCACAAAGTCCATCTTGCTGTCGACCTCTCCTGGCTGGGACTTTGTGGACAAACTCCTGATGATGGAGCACACCACTAGCCCCCTGGATCCACCCTGTGCTGCAGCCGACCCCTCACCCCCAGAAGGGCCAACGCTCCAGGGGAAGGGTCCTAGGAACGCTCTCCTCCATCAGGAAAGCACAGACCTCTCTGTCTCTCTGCCTCACCCAGGGATTACAAAAAGCATGCAAGCAGGAGAAGAAGAAGAAAGAAGAAAGCAGGAAGAAGAAGAAGAAGAAATGAAAAATCCTTCCCCCAAACAGCTGACTGCACCCTTGCTCAGAGGAGCAGCACGGCTCAGGGCAGAGGCTGGGACACTGATCCACGGAGCATGCTGCAGGGAGGTCCATTTCCTGCCCCCGCCACCCCCGCCACTGAACCAGCGCTTTCCATGGGGCGGGGGGGGGGGGCGCTCAACCTGACTGCAGAACTGGTGGGCCTCAGCTGCAGAACTCTCCTGCCCTGCCAAGGCAGACCTCCTCCTGGCTCCAACATTCTCCCCTGCCAGTTTGGTGTAGTGGTTAAGTGCACGCGGACTCTAATCTGGGAGAACCGGGTTTCATTCCCCACTCCTCCACTTGCACCTGGCTGGATGACCTTGGGCAAGCCATAGCTCTGGACCAGCTGTTCCCTCAAGGACAGCTTGGGAAAGAGCTCTCTCAGCCCCACCTACCTCACAGGGTGTCTGTTGTGGGGAGGGGAAGGGAAAAGGAGTTTGTAAGCCGCTCTGAGACTCCCTTGGGGAGTGGAGGGCGGGGTATAAATCCAACCTCCTCCTCCTCCTCCTCCTCCTCCTTTCCTTCTCTCCAGCGGCCTCAAAGCCCCCAGGCTGGATCTCGCTGCCTGCCGTTTGGGCACAAACTGACTTTTCTCCCAGCCTCTCCCTCCCTCCTGACCCACACAGCCCTGTCTCCTTGCAGTGCTGGGGAGGAAGGGAGGGAGGGAAGGAGGGAGGGGACTCCGGGACAGACCGCTGAGGGCTCACTGGATCCAATCCCTCTGACGGATCTAAGAGTCCAGCCACTGGGATGGCCAGCTCTCTCCCCACCACTCACTAGCTGCAGTATCAGCAGTACCTGGGTTTTATCAGTACACTGATGAGAACAGGTACAGATAAGTACAGACCTTGAACAGGAGGCCACCCTCTTCCGGGAAACCTGGCCTGACTCCAGCCAAGCCTCCCGCCCGCTGGCAGAAGCTGGAGAGAATCTAGGCATGGGAGGAACCACAGCCCCTAGCAAGCTGCCTGGCTTCACACCAAGCCTCAGACGGGAGGGCACACCTGGGAACGCAGATGGAGGGAGACGGCCTTCAGGGAGGGCCTCACTCCCACCTGCTGCTCGGGGCAGTCCTCGCCACAACACTGCCCCGAACTTTCTCCTCCACAGGGACAGCTGCCTGCCCAAACCGCATGCCCGAACCGCAGAGCTACCTACACCTCCTGGCATAAGCAGGCTGGAACCAGGGCGGCTCTGTTGGGGCCCCTCTGCCTCTGCCCCACACACTTCTCCTTCTGCAGGACAACACAGCCATGCTCATATTCAGAACAGAGAGGTCCCAAAGTGCCTGGAGAAGCCCACTTCCCAGCCAGTTATTTAAAGGAACTTCATGTGCCCCCCTTCCCTTCCCTTCCCTTCCCTTCCCTTCCCTTCAGGTGCCTCGACAGGCAGCAGCTCACAACTCCTTTCACACGTGGGCACACCCCACACCTTTAGGACACAGCCAAGAAGCCACGAGCCCCTCCACCTCAACAGCTGCCGCTCAGTTCCTCAGCAGCACACACAGAGAACCTCCTCCTGGAGAGGGGGGGTGGACTTCAGGGCCCCCATGATCCCACCACCACCACCAGCAGCACTGAGAAGAAAGGAGCCGTGGGAACGGACCGGACTCAGCCTCTTGCCTCCTGGGCAGACTTCATCCAGGGCAAGAGCCTGGTGACTTCTGAATGTCCAGGCGGCTACTCTGAGCACCCCTGGGGGAGGCATTTGTCAAGGTTCAGTGGCTTCCCTAACCCAACTCCCAGGCCCCCACCAGCCTCAACAGTGAAACTGGGGTGGGGCAAAAGAGGGAAAAGGTAAAGGGGGTGGGAGGGCGAAACCATACCTTCTGGCAAAACCCAGAGCACCACTTATCTGACATCTTTACCAACTCCATTATTTATAGCACAACTGAAACATTTATTTGGAAGCTGCAACTAGTGAGCACCAAGCCTTCCTGTCCAGGGAGAACACACATGAGGAAGGCACTGTAACCTCCAAATCCTAACACCAAAGAGATGATGCAGGCAAGACTGAGCAAGGAGGGGAGGGACACAGAAGGAGGCATATGAAACTGCCACACGCAACTGAAGAGGTAAAGCACCCAGACCAGAAGCCAAAGGACAAGAGCCATTTCCAGCATACCAATTCTGTTCCAAAGAAGGGCATGATTCTGATCACCCAGCACTGAGGGCCAGGCATGCTTGCCACCCAGACCATATGTGCGGCACTGCCCCCCCCCCCCGGCCCACAGACCTTTGGAGGGAGGAAAACCTGAGGCATGGCAGCACATGCACAGTAAACATCCACTCTGCGTCTCATGGTCAGAGCCAATGTTGTGCAGTCATTCGAAGGAGCTTGTGAAGCCGTTCCACAGGCTGGCCAGACAATATCTTGCAGGTTATTAACCTGGAGGGATTTAGCTGCCTTGGGGCCTAGCTAAGCAGTAGTATCCAATTCAACACACATCTAGGTAGCAGGGGAGAGGGACCCAGGTGCACTTTCCTACACTGAGGCTGTGCAGATTCTAGAAAAGGACATCCCTGCAGAGTGGGCATCTTCTATTTCCATTCCCCTCCATACACAAAACACCCTCCACCATTTCTGTGGCACAGAACTTATTTCAGTCTTCATGCTTCCAACAGAGTAAAGCGCTGCTGTTATTGCCAAGTGAACACAATGCTGCTTGTATTTCTTATGCAGTGGTGCTTGTCGGGAAAGTGTGTATGGGGGGGGGGGGGGGGTTTGCACTTTACCATCTCAGCGTTAGGTTCTATGTCAGCATCTAAGGCAGAATGAAGAGAGGGAAATGTTGCAGGGAGACCAGGCATGCCTAAGAGTGGGGGAAAGGGGAGTCTTCCTTAGTAGTACAGTGTTTTGGTTGCACTCTGATTGCAGATGTGCGTTCCTCATCCAGGAACCAGGCCCATTAAGAGGTTTAAACTGCATGCCAGGCTTGGCACAAGGAGATATCGCCAGCGGCAATGGCTTCAAATGGCATTGGCAAGGCAGGACTCTTTGAAGGGCAACACCAGGGCCAGGCAGACTGAGTGACGGGAGGGAGGGATGATATGGATGACGGCAGAGAGCAACTTTAAAATTGTAGTTCATGTGTACTAGTGCTTTGTACTGTCAGAATCTGCAGATTCTAACAAGGGTCTCTGGGAATTCGTGCTATATTTTGTAACCTGACTTTGCTATGCTTTGCAAACCTGTCCCTGTATTAACTATGTAATCATACCTATTGCTTATTAGCTTGCACACTGTGAGTGTATATTCTGTGACCCTGGGTTTTATGGCTCTGACCAGGTCTGGTCTATGTAACTGTTTGCCCGGGAGAGTGGCGACTTCAAAGCATGAGAACAATGGGCCTCTCACCCTCCTGCCTCTGCATTCCTTTCCTCCCTGCTGGGAGGACAGGGACCAGTTCTTATCAACGTGCGAAAGCCTTGGGGAAAGCGTTTGTTATGTGAAGATGGTTACATCTGAGAGGTCTGGTTTGGGAAGGGAAATTTACTGCTTCACACCTCACCTTCTTTCCTGTGGGAAGCAAACGGCCAGGGGACCTTTTGCCCGCGGTTTCCCCCCCCTGTTGATTGGTTACCTATGGACAATTCAAATTGTGCGGGAGGGTATATTAGACCTGCTTCTATTGTATACGTTATCTCTGACAATAATCCGAGGACCTGTACCAATGTAGAAATTGGAAATAAAGAACTGTGTTTCATCAACAAAGATCTGATCCCTGACTACTTTGAGCAGAAGCCTCACATGTACACAAGACTACACAATGCAGCAAGATTATGCTATGCAAAGGAAGTACAAGAGGCAAGATGCATAGGTCATACAAAGACTAAATGTGAGTACAATGTGATGTCTGTACAGGATTATGGAGGGGCTCCTAAGCTGCATGACTTCCACAAAGTGATCTTCACTGGTCTTTCCAAGCTGAAGCCTATCAGTCAGTCACGGTAACATTTGCTGTGCACTGTTTCTTTTTACCCTTGCTCGGCCTGACGCCTGCACAGACCATGTGTATGCTTTTTAATTGTTTATTAAACATTCTTATATTTTAAATGCTTCAAGTCTTTCTCTTGAATCTTGCTTTTCAAAGAGTGGTGAAGGAAAGAAGCAGCAGCTGAGCTCACCATCCCTAAAGCACAATAGTTCCTGTGCTGGCTAGGACCAGTGAAACAGAAGATGAGACAACTAGAGAGTGCCTAGAAACAGCAACACAGATACAGAGTGCTAGATGTACAAAAATCTGTCTAGCAGGAGATATTCTTCCAGATTTGTTGGTGGCAGAGAGAACTTGCAACCACCCAGGAGTAAGAGAAAGGGATGGGGTAGCTGGGCAGAGAGCTGGGGTGGCTGCGAGGCTTTTCAGGATCTCCAGGAACCCAAGGGAACGGGGCTTGCGAGTCCATTAAGTGCACGGACTCTTGAACCGGGTTTGATTCCCCACTCCTCCACTTGCACCTGCTGGATGACCTTGGGCAAGTCATAGTTATGTCAGACCTGCTCTCTCAAGGACAGTCCTCAAAAGAGCTCTCTCAGCCCTACCTACCTCACAGGGTATCTGTTGTGGGGAGGGGAAGGGAAAGGAGTTTGTAAGCTGCTCTGAGAGTCCTTTGGGTAGTGAAGGGCGGGGTATAAATCCAATCTCTTCTTTTTCTTCGTGTAACTACAGCACAAGGCGCTTGCTTAGCACAAGGTCATCACAGCTCTCTTGCTCTTTACAGAGATCGAACAGGCACCTTGGAGCTCACTTAGGCAGCTGTAGACATGCAAGTAGCTGTGACCCCCCCCCCCCGGCGTGGCTTGAGGAGACCACTGTCTGAGGCTAGCGGGCTGACCACTCACCCACACATACACACGCAGTCCAAGGACTGCAAGCCGAGCATGTATTCCCCCACAAAGAAAAGCCAAGATATGAAACTGGGGAAAGGCTTAGCTCTGTCCTTAAATTCACAGGTCGAACCATAAGGCCTAACCCTTGGACTCTTTGCCAGCACCAGGAGCTAAAGGGAACACAGGGAATGCTTCGGTCAAAGCAACCATTTATTCTTTTTCACTCATGCCTTGATTTCATTGGGAAAACACAGTGCAGCCCCAGCCTGTATGGCTAAAGGTCAGCACCCAAGACTGCGGTTCTGCCGGCTCTTTGAGCCAGCCTACAAAGTGCCAGCAGCCACAACCACGGGGGCTGGGGGGCTGGCCAAGGCTCCCCACCGGCATCAGCACAGCCTGCAGCCCATTAATATCAGTGACGCATGGCCCGTGAGGCTCAGGGGATGCCTGGCGGCCCTAAGCATGGGCTTCCTGCTACTAATAACAGGGAGCCAGGCAATCTGCAAGCGCTTTCCATGTTCCATCCAGCCAATTTGCTCATTTTCAATTATGCTTCCCAGCATGTTTGCAGGCTCAGTCGCCTGCCCCCACACCCCACAGCAGACAGCTGCTCAAGAGGATCGCTGGAAAAGGAGCAGCTATGCTGAAGCTGGAAGAGTAGCCACTTGGAATCCCTACTCACTCACTCACTCACTCATGCACACACAGGTATTTCAGGGAGGCAGTGAGAGCAGATCAAGAGAAGAGGGTTTGTTTATGTGGCAGTGCACAAAGATAAAATCATTAAAAGTCCACCAAGATCAACAAAACTTATAAAACTAGCGGAAGTGACAGGACCGTTATGCAAGAAAAGCAGCAAACACTGAAAATTAGAAGACAGCAGCCAGAGAGATCCAGCTGCTTCTAGACATGGAGGTTCGGTGCAGCTAATGCAGCCAATAACAGGAAGAGACCCACAGCGCCGCCGCCCCCCCCCCCCCCCACTGTGATGTCACTTTTGGGTCACACCAGAAATGAGGCCCGGGCACTGGTGTGATGCTGACGCGCCCCCCCCCCTTCCCATTTCCCTCCAGCACTTTTCCCTCGCCGCAAGCTGGTGGCTTCTTCACCCACAAACTCACCATCATCTCCAGGCCTCCAGAAGTCCCTCCCAGTCACTCACAACAACACACAACTGGGACAGGGTGCTGCACTGAGAGCGGAAAGGCAAAGCCCCGCAACACCTGCCCACCTAAGAGCAAAGTACCACCGTTTCCACGGCCTGGTCATGGCTGATGCGGACCCAAGGATTCACTTCAGAAGCCCTGGGCATCCATCTAGCCTTCCTGTAGCAGATCGTTTTAATTATTCGTTTACATTATTTATAGGCCGTCTCTCTCACTGAGACTCAAGGTGGATTGGGCTGTGTAACTCAGATCAATAGGACTGACAGGCCGGCACATCCAATAACCAGTGCAACAGGGTTTGGCCTGCGGAATTCTGAAAACAAGCAGGAATCTGTTACAGACCTGACACAAGGCACAGGTGTTTAAACCCAACATACAGGACAGTGCAGAAACTACCTGGCGGGAACACACAGCAGCAGACAGCAGTGTAGTCCACACGTCCCCCAACCCCTCCATCAAAGCACCTCTCCGACCCATTTCATTACTACAGCCCTATGACCTGTGTTAAAAAGCCCTCCTAAATAATTCAACTGTTCATAGTTTGCAGAAGTGCAATATTTTAACTCATTCCTACTATTTCTATCTCAGCAAAGAATATTCAAAATAGGAATTACAAGTTTTTTATATATACAGTTATCTGCTGGTCTCCAATGAATATACCCACCTTTGTGCTGTACCACCATGTTTTTGTTCAGCTGGACAGTCTGGCCATTCTCACTTCTCACCCCTCGACCCAGACACATTCTGTCCAGTGATATTTATTACAGAATTTTTAATCTTCCATGCTTTCTGCTGCTCCTTTGTGCCTTGCCCCTCTCCAAACCTGTTCCGTTCTGGGTCTCTGGACTGAGCTGAGAGACGAGGCTAGCTCGCATTCTGGCCAGCAGAAGCACCCTCCATTATTTTTCAGTCGAGACCAGCAACTGCTCCCCTATATTTCTGACTACATCCGTGGCAGGCGGAGGATGCTTCTCCAAGCAAAATGACCCAGGAATGGGCAGGGGCTTGAAAGGCAGCCAAAGGCCACAGCCAGAAGCCATGAACCCCAATAAGCACTGCATGTGCCCACTGTTGGTCGAAGCATGGAAGAAACACACCCACAAGAATGGGACACCTGCAAGTGGTTTTCCAAACTAATCGTTTCAGTAAAACCTGTGGCCTCTCCACACCAGAGCCCCTCATCCACTGAGCGGGGAGAGAATCAGAGCCCCCCCCCCTCCCCCCAATGCACCCAGCAAGCAAAGACCGCTTCCAACGCTGGCTCCCATCCTCAGGAGACCAGTCCTCTGCCCGAATGACACACAATCCCCAGCTATTCCCCACGCAGCATCTCCCTGAACAACATTCCACCAGAGCTGTCAGGCCCAGGTGATGCGGGGTTTAAAAGCTTCAGCCTCCGAACTACCAGGAGGCAGAAAGAGGGCACTTTCCTCCCATCTCATACATCTCCTCCTCAGGCCACAGCTTCAAACCCTCTGGCTTCCCTTCCCAAGCCGGGGAGCTGCTTTGGGCAGCAGCTCAGAGGAGACAGCAGGAGCTTTGCAGGCCCCCCGCCTCCCGTCCAACCAATGAAGGAAGCTGTGCCAGCGCAACCGCAGGGTTGCTGGGCAAGCTCAGGTGCGGGGCGGGGGGGGGGGGGGAGCCAGACCAGGAAACTCTCTCTGATCCCAGCAACCTGTCCGGCCTCTTTGATCCCCCCCTCCAGGGAGGGCTTGGCCCAGAGGGACCAGGAAATGGTTTTCAAAGGGCCAGAACCTTTGGTTTTATATTGGTAATTTATTGGTGATTCTGTATCACTTGCGTGAGTCGTGTTGAGTTTCCTTCTAGAGAGAATGCTGAGAGAGGCACCTCCGAAAGGTTCTTCAAGAGGCCACTGAGCCAACACTGACCATCCTGTTCACCAACCAGCTTCTGGGACACTCACAGATGGAGACCCGGCCCTTCCTTCCTCCATGCTACTGTTACGCTTCCTAAGGCCCACACACACCCAACTGTCTACCACTTAAAGATATTTCCTCTCTTCTTGCCAAAAGCTGACTTCCCATGACTGTATGCTTGCCCCAGCCGGATGCAAAGCAGCCCACAGCCGTGCCAGGACAAGAGATGAGGCCACCTTCCACAGAGTCAGACCTGCCTAGGTCAGCACTGTCTGCCCGGACTCTTGCTTCTCTCACCCTGCACAAACGATGCTCCCATGATCACAATGAAGGCAGGGGGAAGCTGCCACTAAGAGCCTGATGAATACTTGGCCAACTCAACTGGCCTCGGCCCCACCCTGCCCCACCCCATCCACCTGAAAAGGGCCACGTTTCTGGGCTTCAGCTTCAAAGATGTGTCTGGACAGAAAACACTGTGAGCCACAAAAGGCATCTGGAGAGGAAGCTTCCCCTTCTGCATCACCTCCACTGCTATTCACACTATGTTGGGATCCCAACTTTGGTTTGGGGGGAAGGAATATACTGTCCCTATAGAGTCAAGGGACAGTTGTTTTTGCTGTGTGAAAACAACACAGGAAAACGTATGCTGTGCCTCCTGGAAAGTAGATGCTGCTGTCATGCATGAGCTCATAACTGCTCAATCCTTAGGAAGAGAGAAATTTCTCCAAATGGAATTTGCACGTGCTTTTCTGTGCTACAGGCACTGTGGCTGACAGCCAACACGATACACCACTGATGACAAACCGGCTTCTCCGCCACAAACCGTACTTGGCTCCTGGCATCCTCCAGCCTCCAGGTCAGCCTTGTGCTTCAAGTTGGCCAAGACCCAACATGATCTGATGTTTAAAAGTTTACTTCCCTCCTCTCAGGGAGCAAGGGACTCCTGCGCCTCCCAGTCTGGGGTGGGAACTTTGGTACAAACTGCCCCACAAAAAGGATTCTTTTGAATCTGGCTGCTTTTGCAAGCCAAAAATGTGTGTGTGTGTTTTCCATGTGTGTGAAAAAAGGAGAGATTTTGGGGTACTCCCGGCTTTCTCTCTCTGTATCACTCATGGTGTCTGCCTCAGCTCTAACTGAGCTCTGGCTGGAGTAACTGAGCAGCTGGAAAAATGTGAGTAGGATTCTCTAAGCAGCCAGTTCATGCCCAAAGATCAAAATTGGACTAAAACTTTGATAACTAAACGTAAACCCTCAAAAACACTGTTACTTGTGAACTATCAATACAGATAGTTTTAGGCAGAGCGCTAGAAAGAAGAATGAAAAGGTATTTTGCTAGCTAGTCTTATACTTACTACATTACCCTTCCTAGGAAGAGATCCAAGTCTGAGACATGGAGTGTGAGACCTTGAACCTTCTGGTTCAAAAGAGCACCAGTCTTGATTCCAGCCCTGACAAGTAATTCCAATCCAAACTAACAGTTTTACAGATTTTCCTGTAGCCTGGGAACTTTATTTCTAACTCAGTCATAATTTTGGGTGCTCATTCAAAGTTTCCCTTCAAGCCTGACCTGCCCAGTTACTTCAAAAGTCTGTATTAAAGAAGTTTTAAGGGTTAGGGTTACCTAACCCCAAATGATGAATACTGAAATTTAGTTTGCTTTGCCAGGCAGTGTTGTATAGTGGGATCAAAGAGACCCATGTTCAAATCCTCACTCTGCCATGGAAGCTTGCTGGGTCACTGTGACGGATTGCAAAGAAAAGCAGGCTTTTTAAAAGTCAGAGAGTCAGGGTGTTCATGAGTTAATCTTCTCTGGAGGAAAAAGCTTACGTGATTGGCTGCTCTACTCGGTCTCTGATTGGCCAGCATCAGCTGGGAGAGGAAATAAATCAGCTGATTTGGAGGAGAAAGAAGTCCTTTTGCCTTTTGGTCTTTGTTTGAAAACTAATGTCTGGATCAGTAGCCAGAGGGTTTGGCTTTTGAGTGAGGAGACATTTGGGAGTCAGTGTTTTTTTTTGACAGGCAATAGTCAAAAAAATACTTCTACAGAGAGAAAAAGAGAAACCCCATTGTCTTAAATATATTAAAACTGCTCTGAGGGAGAACTTAAGATTCTCAGTCAGGAAAGCTAAAGAACAGCCTTATACAGACAAAGGATACTGGAGAAGGATTTAGCAAAAGGTCCGGGGAGCTAGAGAACTCCCAGACAAGCCAAATAGTAAAAGGAGTTGTTGCTTCTTAGGGACAAGGAGAACAACGTCCTGCCAGTGAAAGGGGTTGGGAAGAGAACCCCGGTCTGTAATAAAAGCTCAGACATCTCAGGAGTCAGTGAAGAGCTGTATTACCTAAAGGGAAACCCTAGAAATCTGAAGGGAGAAATCCAGAAACATCAATAATAACTGTGTTGTGCTGGAATATACTAAACAAAGTACCTCTCAAAGAAAGAACCAGAAAGCCTTGAAACAAAACTACAAATACACTCTCTTGAATGTTCTAAGAATTCAACTCTGTATATAATATTAGAAAGTTTTTTACCTCAGCAATCTCAATACCTTGACTACGCTTATTAGATATATTCTCTGCCTGTTTAATAAAATCTTTATTCTTTTAATCTGCCTCAAATGCCATTTCACAAGGGTTCATAAAACAGGACAGCTCCTGTCTTTCCCTCAAATTCCTGTACTGTGTCTAAAGCCTAAACCCACATCTAAACAAAAGGATGGGACAGTTTCAAGTTTATATCAATAGAGACACATGCTACTGTAGGGCGACTCAGTCACTGAGGGCAACTGAAGTTTTGGCAGGAAAAATTTGCCAGACAGTTAGAGAGATGCGGGGGTTCGTCATAGTCAACTTGGGCCACTCATACTCACTCAGCCTAGCTTACCTCGCAGGATTGCTGTGAGGATAAAATGGAGGAGAGGAGAACAATATAAGTTGCTTTGGGTTCCCACTGGGGAGAAAGACAAGGGATGAATGAAGTTAATATTAACTGATCACTCTAAACTTGCCCCTCCCTTCCTGGGATGTAACAGGATTTAACTGCCTCATTCCCATAGAGAAGCCTCTGCTATACTAAGAGTGCATTTCATCCTTCCAAAACAGCTCCAGCTATACAAATGAACTATGACCGAAACTCCTCCGAGAGAGTAATCTCACAAAGTTCCCAAATGCTGCTACTGCTGCAGTGGATGAGCAAGAACAGAGCAGGAAGTCATGGCTTCATCCCCTCTCCCCCCCCCAGGCATGATCCACAGTCCAAACTGCATCTCTGGAGGGGGGGGGTTGTGCTTGAAAGCAAGCTCGAGCAGTTTCAGAACTGCCGCTCTGCACGGGTGCAAAGTCCAAGACCACGAAGAAGGAAACCTGCACCCTAAGCAGCCCCAAAACAAAGGCTCAGGCAGAGGCAGAGGACACTCTCAGGACACTCATAAGCCCTCAGGAGAGCCACCTCCCCCACACCCCCACACCCCCACAGGGTGGGGGGAAATAAGAGCAAGCTGCATGGCGGGCAGGTGAGGTCTTGGGACTGCGGGACAGACTCTCCTTGTTCTGTGAGAGAGAGATCACTGCAGCAGTTCCATGTCCCCTCAGCACCATTCCCAACCCTCCGATCCCACCAACATTAACATTCAAGGCAACAAACAAACTTTAATCTTCATTTAAAATGTGTTTATGAGTCAGCCTTTCTGCCACATGAAGGAACCCATGGTGGATGGACCCACACAACCCAGGGAACCAGAAGAGATCAAGAGTTGGGAAGGGGTCGTAGAACATCTGCTTGACATGCACAAGGTCCCAGGTTCAATCACCAGCATCTCCAGTTTAAAAAGTATCAGGAAGCAGGCAATGTGAAAGTCCCTCTTCCTGAGATCCTGGAGACTGAACAAGGCTGACCTTGACAACCCAGTCTATCCACCTCAGCAGAAGACAGCTACTTATTTTGCTGAAAACAGTTTATTTGTTAGTGTATTTAAAAGAATTCTAACCCACCTTTCCACTACAAACAACCATCCAAAAGGCTTGCTAAAAGTTATACAATCCCCAACAAGAAAAGAAACACTTCTAGGAAGAGGCAAATTTCCTGCCAAGCCCAGCAACACACATACCAACAAAAGGACAGGCTGAGCCTGGCACACAAAAGACAGGAAAGGTGTCGCCAGGTGCCTCCAAGTGGTATGGGAATTCCAGGGTTAGGGTTAGGGTTGCTAGGCACTGTACGTTTGACACCAGAGAGGCCAAAGCCCCCAGTGAGCTAAAGCTGGCCAGGGAGGCTCACTACAACAAGAAAATCTTCTTCAGATATGTGAGGAACAAATGCAAGATAAAAGAGATGATGGGCCCACTTTTGGGTGAACATGGAGAAACGCTGATAGAGGACAGAGAGAAAGCAGAAAGGCTCAATGCCTATTTTGCCTCAGTTTTTTTCCCCTGAAAAAGAGAATTGGTTCATCTAGAGATGATAGTAGGCAAGGCACAGCATCCGGGCTGCAGGTTGCCTTGGACAGAGAGGCAGTTGAGAAGCACCTGACTGCATTGAAGGAGTAGTTGTTGTAGATTAGTTGTTGTAGATTTTCTAGGCTGTATGGCCGTGGTCTTGGCATTGTACTACCTGATGTTTCGCCAGCTGCTGTGACTGGCAACCTCAGAGGTATAACACAAAAAAATGGAGTACTCTCTGTGTCAATGGGAGAACACATTGACACAGAGAGTACTCCATCTTTCTGTGTTATATCTCTGAGGTTGCCAGTCAAAGCTGCTTGTGAAATGTTAGGTACTACAATGCCAAGACCACGGCCATACAGCCTGGAAAATCTACAACAACTAATGAACTCCAGCTGTGAAAGCTTTTGACAACATATTTCTTCAAATACATTAGAAGCAGGAAACCAGCCAGGGAGGCAGTGGGGCCCTTGGATGACCAAGGGGTAAAAGGATTACTGAAGGATGACAGGGAAATGGCTGAGAAGCTGAATGCACTTTTTGCCTCTGTCTTCACTGTGAAAGATGAGAAGTGCTTGCCCACTCCAGAACAGCTGATTTCCAAGGAGGGGAGGCATTGAAAGACCTGCGTCAGACTGAGGTGACAAGAGAAGAGGTCCTACAACTGATAGGCAACTTAAAAACTGATAAACAATCCAAGAGTTCTGAAAGAACTCAAATGTGAACTTGTGGATCTCCTGACAAAAAAAATGTAATCTATCATTAAGATCTGCCTCCATCCTGAGAAGGTTTAAAAAGGGTTCCAGAGGAGATCTGGGAGTTACAGGCCAGTCAGTCTGACGTCAATACCAAGTAAGTTGGTGGAAACTCTTATTAAGGAGAGAATTAGCAGGATGATGATGATTAGAAGGATGATGAACAAAAACTATTGAGGCAGACTCAGCATGAGTTCTGTAAGGGAAGATCTTGTCTCACTAGCCTTTGAGGGAGTGAACAAACATGTGGACAAGGGGGACCCAATAGATGTTGTTTACCTTGACTTCCAGAAAGCTTTTGATAGAGTTTCTCATCAAAGGCTCCTAAGTAAGTGCAACAGTCATGGGATAAAAGGACAAGTCCTTTTGTGGATCAAAAACTGGCTAATTAATAGGAAACACAGAGTGAGCATAAATGGGCAATCTTCACAGTGGAGGGTGGTGAGCATGTCAGTGTGTGTGTGACATGTGTGTGACACCCCCATGTTACCAGAAGAGTGGTCGTCCAGCTACACCCACCTTTTGCTTCTTATTCTGTTTATCTTGTTTGTTGTCAAAACCCAGGGCTTTTTTTGTAGCAGGAATTAATTTGCATGTTAGGCCACATACCCCTAATGTAGCCAATCCCAATGAGTTTCTGCTGTTGGGTGTAGCCTATTGTGCTAATGAGTTCCTGCTGGGTGTGGCCAACTCAGGAGCCAGCTGGAACTCCGTTTCTGTGCGTTCCTGCCCAAAAATAGCCCTGCTGATGACACCGGACTTGAGGAGTCATGGCGAAAGTTGCTTAACTGTGCAACCTTGAATGGAATTACACTCTTCTAAATCCACTAAAGTCAACTGGATTAGAAGGGTGTATCTCTGTTTAGGATGCCACTGTAAGGCACCCATCAGGAAGTCCACCCTAAATAAATACACGACTGAAGGTGAAATGTGGGAAGAAAATTAATATCACGATGAAAAGTTACTTTTTTACAAACCTAAAAAATATCACAAGTGTGCACATGGAATTTGTGACACGCTCACTTGCTGCGGCAGATGAGTGGCTCATGAGGAGCACTGCTTCACTGCGAGTCTTCACTTGGCAGCCTTGAGATGCTTATTTACCTTACATTTTAGCTTCATATGGCCGTGATTTATGGCACTTGATACTGAGCCCTGCAAGATTTTGTCTGAATCACGGCAAAGGCCTTTTTCCTGACTTGCTGAAATGCTTTTTCCACTTATCATAAAATGCTATGTTGCAATTCTGGATTAAGTAAAAGCTATACATTGCAAGGGTTACTGCTTTAACTCATGTTCCACCCTTTAAAAAAGGAAAGGAAACCCAGAACAGAAAGAGGTGCTGGAGGCCAGCAAGAGTTTGCACACAGCCAGTCAAATTGCCCCGGGGGGGGGGGGCACTGAATCCTGCCTGCGGTCAAGCCCACTCCCACACTGGAGCTGGGAGGAGCCAGTTTGGCTTCATTTCATTCTAAGGTGGCATATTCACTGGGGACCCTTGAAAAGTGCACCCTCCTGGGTCTCAGCAGGGGACCACAGACTCCTGACAAGCCTGAGCTTCCTGGACTGAATCCCAAGAAAGCACACACAGAGAAAGCTCCCCTCCAGATTCCAAGAACTCCTCTCTGGGGCAGACTGGGTGGGGCTCAGGCCCGTAGCCAGGATTTTTTTCTTCGGGGGGGGGGGTCACTTAAATCTTAAGGGGGCAGCTAAATCAAAGTTAATTAATCTGTAGCTTTTAAGTCATCGTATAAAGGCCCAATAGTCACCAAAGCTTTGCGCTGACAGCTGTGGAGAGGTCTTGGCCCTGGGCTGGCTCCCCACACCCCCCTTTCCTGGTGGCTGAGCACAGCACCCGGGTGGGCCAGCCTTGTGAGCACAAGGGAGGAGGGCCAAGCCCTGACGGGTGCTGCTCCTCACTGCGGCCAGGAGAGGTGGAGGCCGCCTTAAAGGAGCAGGCAAGCGAGGAGTCGGAGCCAGGTCTGTGGGCAGGCGAGGAGTTGCTGGGCGGCTGCATCCACCTCTGCCTGGCCTTGCCAGTGAGAGGGAAGGAGCTCCATGGAGAAAACCACAGTGATGGCACAGGGCAGAGGTAGTAACCTTTTAAAAATAACTTTCTGGCATGGCTATTTGTGGGGCAAGGCTTTTAATTATGGGGGCAGGGGCCCAAAAGGCCCTGCTGGATGGGGTTTAAAGGCAGAGGAGGTGGAAGTGGCCAGACTTCATGCCAGTGAGTGGCAGAGATGGGCCTCTGATACTTGCTGTCTTCTCTTGAGGTACATGCCGCAGCCTCCTTTCCCCCCAGTGCTGGGCTCTGGCAAGGCACCATCCCCCACACTCCCGCTCACACAGGCTGAAGCTCCTCCAGACCTTCTGTCAGGGTCCACTGCAGCTGAACCTGCACCATCCCAGACTAAAAAGGGAGGGGGAACACCAGAGCCAAGCACCACAGTTTTGAAGGCAGCACTAAGCTCCACACACACACACACCTGCAACCTGGGTGCAAGCAGAGCTTTCCCAGGGAGGCTCTGCCCGCATCTGGCATGCCGTTTCCCCCGCAGTCACAGCAAGCAAAGGGAAAGTCTCACAGTCCGCCCTGCAAAAGAGCCCAGCGTCATGCAGAAGCGCCCAAATAAAGCCAGGGACCATGCCGTGTCCCTCCTGGGGAAAGAGCCCTGTGTGGAAGCAGCCAGCATATCTTCAGGAGCACCTGCTCCTGCACGAAGCTACCCAACTATTGTGGTAGGGTTGCCAACTCTGTTTGGGAAATTCCTGGAGATTTGGGGGGTGCAGCCTGGAAAGGATCGGGTTTGGAGAGGGAAGGGAGCTCAGTGGTACATAATCCCACAGAGTTTACCCAGCAAAGCAGCCGTTTTCTCCAGGGGAACTGGTCTCTGCCATCTGGAGGCCAGCGGTAAGAGGCTGGCACCCCGAGTACTGCCATGGCCTGGCTTTCCCCCAGGGAGGCCTCTTCCCCGCCTCAGGCTGTCCTTTGCTGGTCTGGCCGTCATATATGTGACTCAGCTTTTTAATTACCTTTGTTCTTCCAGGGTGGCTCTGACTGGACAGACAGGCTGGATATATACTGTAAATAAATAAAATAACAAATAAGGTTGCAATGAATGGGATTGGTCAGCAGGGTGCTTTCATAAAGGGAAGAGGATTGCAGTTTATGTCCCTGTTCATTGTATCAATACCTTGTTTGCACTGCACTGTTTCCAGATGTTCAGGAGGACATTTTTGTACAGGGGATGGGACTGTGTGGCATGGAAATAGTCCAGAGGACACTTTCATCTATGGAACTGTCTGTCATACGTATTATGTACGGAGCAATAGTTTATTGCACTGCTTGCTGTGTGTTTTATCTTGTTTGTACTGCATTGATTTTGAATTTTTGCACTCCAGTTGTTGTACTGTAAATGGCCTATCTTACACTGTTTTCTTTATCCCACAGTTTATTCTAATTTTGTAATCCATTTTGAATCTCAGCAAGAAAGGCGGACTAGAAGTACAGTAAGTGAACAAATCTTTTGGGGAAGATCACCTCTGCAGTCACCCCAGCAACTGATCCAGAGAAGTTAGCTGTGTTGGTCTGCTGCAGCAAAACATTAAAAAGCCCACTAGTGCCTTTAAGACTAACAAATTTCATTGCAGCATAAGCTTTTGAGGAACACCGCTCTCTTTGTCAGATGCATCGAGGACATTGAGACTCATTGCTGTGTGGAAATCATGCCAGTAACCTCTGAGGAAGGGATTTCATTCAGCTGAAACAGACGAGTGAACAACCACATCCAAGGAAAGCTGCAGGTGTGCTAAAGCAGTGTGTCAACAGCTTTCCATATCCTTAGTTTGTCTCCTTAAAGAACGCAAGTGAGGCACATTCTGCAGGGCCCTTACCTTTTTACCAGTGTTCCGATGACACCGATTTCCACATACTGCTTGGACTTTGTTTGAAAATAACATTTAAACCACATTTGATGTTTTTTTCCTAATTAAATATTTCAGTTCAAGTGTTTGCTGCTGCTGGGACATAAACAGCAACGGAATGCCGACTGCAGCCGACCTGAGCATGGCAAACACAGCATCCATTTCAGGCAGACCACCCCCCCACACACACACACACCACACCACACCACACCACACCACACCACACCTCACCACAATGTGGCCTGGCCCTGCCCTGGGAGAGGAAGTCAGAGGCAAGCAGCAACAAGCTAAGGGAGGAAATGCCACGCCAGCCCTCCTTCCCTCCACCCCCCCCCCCACATGTGCCCCGTTTCCCAAAACAGCTTACAGCTGATTGGCTGTGAAAGTGAATGGCCACTGGGTCATTTCTTCCTCTGTTCCTGCACACATCTGCATTCTAAAAGAAACGCTAAACAAAAGCTGGGCAGGGGAGTTGCTTCTTCATTCATTTCTCCCCACGATATTTGTTAACATCGCTCCCTTCAGCCCAGGATGGCCGTGTTGGCTTTCACACCACCCAGTGCTTGCTTGGGCAGCCCAGCCCCTTGTTACGCCTGCTGACAGCCGCAAGGCAGCAGCGGCATATAGCCCACCAATAAGATCTCTGGCGGGAAATTCTGGCCCGGGAATAGGGCCGGGAGAAGTCGAGGCTACTGTATATAGTTGGCCCCTCGCGGCCGGTACGCCATTACTCTTTGGGTACCAATAAACTAGAGATAGCTATGTCGTTGTCTGTCTCATCTATGCCGTGAAGCCAGTACACAAAACCCCTCTCACAGGATTCACTCAGGAAACCGCAGGACAGCCATGAGCAGTAAGAAGAACCTCAAGCAAGTCTCCCATCAGGCCAGTACTCTAGAGACTTAAGCACAAAACAAACTAGTGGTCATCAGCTGCTACCCAAGCATCTAGGCTGCTTGGCACATGATGGCACTTGGCCAGGTAGCAACCAGATGAGGCACCCCCTCAACAGAGGAGACACAACTGGGCAGTAGGGAAGCCCACTGGCATGCGATGCCCACACACAGCTAGAACATGCTGGGGAACGAGGGGGGCCTATCCAGGGGATTTTAGGCTCACGCCAGAGTAGACTGGGTTGGTACCAGCAGCCTGAGACCTGAACTAGGTGAGGTGCATGCCGGGCCCATTCTGCCACGGGTGGCATCAGCAGTAGGGGCCTGATCCCACTCTTCTGTACAGGTTTTTTCTTCACCCACAACTCTAGGCTGAAGCTGACTTCCTCCTGGCCCGCACCCTTCCAGGTGTTCCTTCTGCACTTTCTTTCCCATGGGCACGTAGGGCAAAGATTTATACAAAGAGCTCTTCTTCCATGACAGCAGGCTACAGCTTGTAGGAACAAAAGAAGGGCCCTGCTGGCTCAGACCAGGGAGGGCCCATCTAGTCTAGCATCCCGCCTTCTCACACAGAGGCCTGCCAGTTCCTCTGGAGAGCCAACCAACAGGGCATCCTCTCCGAGGCACTTCATGGCAACCTTGGCTGAACTTCCAGCTCTCCAGCTGGTGACAGATTCCAGGACAGGCAAGTCCTCTTCCTTTTCAGCCAGTGACTGCACAGCTCTCTGGGTCAAGCACATCAGCTGCTCATCTACTTCCTAGATCTCCTCAGCCGCCCTGACCAGGGACTCTGCAGTTGGGTTTTCTGAGCCAGGCTTGGCCTCCTGTAGCTGCTGACCATCGTGAGACTGCGTGCTTTGGCTCCACTGCTAACACGGGCTGGCTCCATTTTTGGATCCGGCTCACTGACTTTCTCCAAGGAAACATGGTCCACTTCTTACAAGAGTGTTATGTGCACCCTGTTCCCCTGAGATGTGAAGTTCCAGGGGTGAGCAGTTTCCTAGGTCAGTTCCCTTTGAAGAAGACTCCACTGCAGACCCTTTTGTGAAACTGGCTTTATTTCCAGATGTTCAGGTAGAGGTCAGGTGGGGGCAAAGAGGCAGTCCTATGGGGCGGCAGATCAGAGAGAGAGACCCTAAACACAGATGCAGACGCAGACACACACACACAGCTTCAGTCAACTCTAAGTGGTGGCTCTCTGCTTTTCTTTGTCCTTCTTGGCATCAAAACGATGTTTCCTTTTCACACAAATGGCCATCGGACACCTTCCTTCCAGTAGGCAGGAAATCCCCTCATCCAAATCCTGATGTGCATTTGAACAAAGTCATTTCTGCCACTCAAGGTTCACCACGGAGATGTTTACAGTCTTTAAGACTAGTTACCTAGTTAGACACAGTGATCAGAGGTCAAGCCCTTGCAGTACCTACTGCTTGCCTGTCTGCCTGCCAGCCTCCATGAGACAGGTCTAACTAAAGTCCAGCACTGCAGAGGTGATCACCCCTCTCCCTTTCATTATGTCAGCAGGAAGCCTGTCCAGGATGATGCCATCACCCAGCCAGAGAAGATGCCATCGACACACACGCAAGGGACTTAACTTCCCTTTTGTGCTTGCGCACACATGGCAAAAACAAACAGCACCCAGTGCAGTTATGGATGATGCAGCCAGAGTGGCATGCAAACACAAAGAGCAAGGGTGTCTGAAAATGCAAATGCAGCCTAAAAGGAAGAAATGAGGAAAGATTGCTGCAAAAGCCTCCACGCCTATGCATACTGCACGTCTGGCGCATCATGCAGTTGAATGCACCATGCAAAAGATACTAATCCAACAGACATTAAACAACATACGGCAAGCAATTCTGCTGGTATCACCAATTTTTGCTGCTTGCAGCAGAACATGGTTCTGAAATGCAAATAAGATCTATGTCTCAAATAGAAGTGGACCTAATAATCAGCATGAGCTCAAAAATAAAGATCACAATTGCATTTTGGGGATGCAAAGAAAAAACGGCCTATAAGGCAGGATTGGGGGCTTCAAGAATTTGCTCTGAACCACTTCGGGTCCCCATTAGGGGACAGGCAAGGTATAAATAAAGAACAGGCAAGAAACTCCACCCTAGCACCCTCTCAGAAACCTCTTTTCGAAAAGGGAAGCGGGGAACCAGCTGCCCTCAAGCTCTGGAGCCAAATCATTGCCCTCCAGGATGTAAAACCACCAGCATCCAAAGCCTGGAATGTGTCGTGGCCTTGGACTGCACTCCTTGAACCAGGTGTGAACAAAAGAGGGGAAACCTACAAATTATATTAAAACACCATTTTCCCCTCTGCATAAGAAAATGCCTGCCACTGGAGCTCTTTTTAAATCCCTTGCAAATAAAACCACACTGCCTCTAAAGGTGTGAGATGTTTCCCCATCTCTAGCCCCCTGACAGCAGTCGGGCTGCCACATTCTGAACCACTTGTGGTTTCCCGGTGGTCTTCACTGACACGGCAGTAGCCAAGTGGCAAGGTAACCCCAGGACAGCTTCGTGAGGCCACCTCAACTGAACGTAAATAAGGAGAGAGTCAGCAAACCAAATGCAGCTGGTAGAAGACATTTATGGACCACACACCAAACCAGCTTTCCAAGCAGCTAGGCTGGCTCCAGGAGTGGCCCCCAATTCTCAACCAACCCCACTCTGTCGTATGTGTGTCTCCCCCACAGGGAGGTCCGGTGCCTGCAGCGATGACTCACCTGGCGGCTCTTCAACAGGTCACCTGTGGTTCCTCGGGACCCGTTCCCAGTGGGGCTGGGGAAGGACGACTGGTTTGTGTCTTGAAACAGCTGCTGCCACTGGGGCAAGAGGATGGGCAAGCTGGAAGCCCCTCTGAGCTGCAGCCAGGCAGGCTGAGACAGACGCAAAAGGCCCACCCTTCCCCACAGCCCCTTGCCCCCTGCCAGCCTCCACACTCCTGTCCTGGCAGCTGGGCACCTGCTGGGTGGAGAGTGCCTGGGCTGCAGAGGAGAGAGAGGGAAACCACCACCCTGGCAGCCACCCCGGGAAAGAGCAAGCTGGCCACAGAGGGAGCAAGCGAGGGTGTGGGGGGGGGGGGGGGAAGGGGGAGACGGGGGGGGGAGAGGGAGAGAGAAAATGGTCCTACTCTCCTTCCTCCACAACCAGCTGGCTCTTCTCCAGGCACCTTGGCATTCCCACTTTCTCTCCTGAGCTGCTGCACTTTACGCCAAGAGAGGGAGCAAAAGTGCAGGGAAGGATGCCTTTCCCCTGGCTCCGGGGACACAAGGTCTGGCTAAGATCCTGCAGTGGTGGGGAGAGACAAACCTACTGGTGTGTGCATGTGCCGTCAAGTCATGGCTGATGTACAGCAACCCCACAGGGTTCTCAGGGCAAGACACACTCAGAGACAGTTTGCCATCGCCTGCCTCTGCATCATGTCCCAGGTATTCCTTGGAGGTCTCCCACCCAAATACTAGCCAGGGCTGACCCTGCTTGGCTTCTGAGAACTGATGTGATCAGGCTAGCCTGAACCCTATAGGTGCCAAATTAAAAGGAATGTATTTGGTTGTAGTCACATATTTAATATTAATAGTCTTATATTATTGCTCAAAACATACAATAATATAAGACTATTAATATTAAATATGTGACTACAACCAAATACATTCCTTTTAATTTTGAACCTCTCTCATGGATCGCTGCCTTGACATGGCGAGGGGGCTGGCATGGTTCAATGAGGCTGTGGGCTATGCCACGGAGGGCCACCCAGGATGGATAGGCCACAGTAGAGAACTTGGACAAAACGCGATCCACTTGAGAAGGAAATGGCAACCCACTCCAGTATCTTTGCCAAGAAAACCCCACAGACACTAACAAAAAGCTAAAAGATATGACACTGGAAGATGAGCCCCTCAGGTCGGAAGGTGTCCAATATGCTACTGGGGAAGAGCAGAGGGCAAGTACAAGTAACCCCAGAAAGAATGAAGCAGCTGGGCCAAAGCCAAAAGGACACTCAGCTGTGGATGTGTCTGACGGTGAAAGGAAAGTCTGATGCTGCAAAAAACAATACTGCATAGGAACCTGGAATGCAAGATCTATGAATCCAGGTAAATTGGATGTGGTCAAAAATGAGATGGCAAGACTGAACATCGACATCTTGGGAATCTGTGAACGGGGATGGGCAAATTTAACTCAGAAGACCATTATATCTACCTCTGTGGCCAAGAATCCCATAGAAAAAAATGGTGTGGTCTTTATAGGCAACAAGAGAATGAAAAAGGCAGTAATGGGATACAATCTCAAAAATGATAGAATGATCTCGGTCCGAATCCAAGACAAACCATTCAACATCACAGTAATCCAAGTCTATGTCCCAACCACTGATGCAGAAGAGGCTGAAATGGACCAGTTCTATGAAGACCTACAACGCCTCCTTGAACTAACACCAAAAAAAGATGTCCTCATCATCATAGGGGACTGGAATGCTAAAGTAGGAAGTCAAGGGGTAACCAGAATAACGGTCAAGTTTGGCCTTGGACAGCAAAATGAAGCCAGGCAAACGCTAACAGAGTTTTGTCAAGCAAATACGCTGGTCATAACAAACACCCTCTTCCAACAACCTAAGAGGCGACTCTACACATGGACATCACCAGATGGGCAACATTGAAATCAGATTGATTATATAATTTGCAGTCAAAGATGGAGAAGCTGAGCTCTACACAGTCAGGAAAAACAAGACCTGGAGCTGACTGTGGCTCAGATCATGAGCTACTCATTGCAAAATTCAGGCTTAAGTAAGTTGGGAAAACCACTAGGCCATTCAGGTTTGACCTAAAATACATCCCTTATGAATATACAGTGGAGGTGAAGAAAAACCTAGATTTGATAGACAGAGTGCCGGAAGAACTATGGACAGAGGTTTGCAACATTGTACAGGAGGGAGCAATCAGTACGCAAGAAACACAAGAAAGCAAAGTGGCTGTCTGATGAGGCTTTACAAATAGCAAAGGAAAGAAGGAAAGTGAAAGGCAAAGGTGAAAAGAAAAGATTTACCCAACTGAATGCAGATTTTCAGAGAACAGCAAGGAGAGATAAGGGGGCCTTCCTGAATGAACAATGCAAAGTAATAGAGGAAAACAGTAGAATGGGAAGGACTAGAGATCTCTTCAAGAAAATTGAAGAAATCAAGGGAACGTTCCATGCAAAGCTGGCCATGATAAAGAACAAAAACAGTAAGGACCTAACAGAAGCAGAGGAGATTAGAAAGAGATGGCAAGAATACACAGAAGAACTATACAAGAAGGATCCCAATGTCCTTGACAACCACGACAGTGTGCTCACTGACCTCAAGCCAGACATCCTGGAGTGCGAAGTCAAATGGGCCTTAGAAAGCATTACTAATAACAAAGCTAGTGGAGATGACAGTATCCCAGCTGAGCTACTCAAAGTCCTAAAAGATTATGCTGTTAAAGTGCTGCACTCAATATGCCAGCAAATTGGGAAAACACAACAGTGGCCACAGTATTGGAAAAGGTCAGTTTACATTCCAATCCCAAAGGAGGACAATGCCAATGAATGTTCAAACTATCGCACAATTGTCCTTATTTTACATGCCAGCAAGGTCATGCTCAAGATCCCACAAACTAGGCTTCAGCAGTAGGTGGCTAGAGAACTGCCAGAAGTACAAGCTGGGTTTCGAAGAGGTAGAGGAACTAGAGATCAAATTGCCAACATTCGCTGGATTATGGAGAAAGCAAGGGAGTGCCAGGAAAACATCTACTTTTGCTTCACTGACTATGCTAATGCCTTTGATTGTGTGGATCACAACAAACCATGGCAAGTCCTTAAAGAGATGGGAGTGCCAGACCACCTCACAGGTCTCCCGAGAAACCTGTATAAGGGTCAAGAAGCGACAGTCAGAACCGGATATGGAACAACTGATTGGTTTAGCATAGGAAAAGGAGTACGACAAGGATGTATATTGTCATCCTGCTTATTTAATTTATATGCAGAGTACATCATATGACATGCCAGCCTGTATGAATCACAAGCCAGAATTAAGATTGCCAGGGAAAACATCAACAATCTCAGATATGCAGATGATACCACTCTAATGGCAGAAAGTGAAGAGGACCTCTTGGTGAGGGTGAAAGAGGAGAGTACAAAAGTCGGCTTGAAACTCAACATCAAAAAAACTAAGATCATGGCATCCGGCCCCATCACTCCCTGGCAAATAGAAGGGGAAGTCATGGAAGCAGTAACAGACTTCACCTTCCTGGGATCCAAGATCCCTGCAGACAATGACTGCAGCCATGAAATTAAAAGACACCCGCTCCTTGGAAGGAAAGCAATGGCAAACCTAGACAGCATAATAAAAAGTACAGACATCACCTTGCCAACCCTGTCCGTATGGTCAAAGCAATGGTATTCCCAGTAGTAATGTATGGCTGCGAGAGTTGGACAATACGGAAGGCTGAGCGCCGAAGAATAGATGCTTTTGAATTATGGTGCTGGAGAAGACTCTTGAGAGTTCCTTGGACTGCAAGGAGATCAAATCAGTCAATCCTAAAGGAAATCAACCCTGACTGTTCCCTGGAAGGCCAGATACTGAAGCTGAAGCTCAAATACTTTGGCCACCAAATAAAAAGGGAGCACTCGCTGGAGAAGACCCTGATGCTGGGGAAGACTGAAGGTCAAAGAAGGAGGGGACGGCAAAGGATGAGATGGTTAGACAGTGTTATCAATGCAACGAACATGAAGTTGAGCAGACTCCGGAGGGTGGCGGAGGACAGGAGGGGCTGGCATGATGTGGTTCATGGGGTCGCGAAGAGTTGGACTCGACTGTGCGGCTGAACAACAACAAGTATTGAACTGCTATTTGGCTTTGTTCTTTGGACATCCTCTCCAAAAATAGTAGTCATGCCATTTTTAATATGTTTTGCTTCCCATAGCCTTGTTGTGAGCTTGCATTTGTTTTGTCAGTGGTTGTGCCCCTTTTTGTCCTCCTCCTTCAAGCGAGTCTCCCGCTCTTCCAGGGCGGCCTCCTTATCTCGCACGGCTTCCTCGACTCTGCTCGTGGTCTACATCAGCATCCTCCGGAGCTGGCTCATACATCTCTAGATCTGTGGTAGAAGTTCTGTCAGCACTCCAGTTTTCATCATTTTAAACACTGCCTACGTGCTCTAGACTTTTCTTCTCAACTTCCTTCTAGCCAATACCCTCTTTATTATTTTTTTCCAAAGGAATATGGCTCTTTAAATTGTGCATAACCACGCTGGACTTTTTGTGAAGCCTGCTACTTCCAGAGATGTCAAATTTGATCCAAGCTGGTGTGGTTGCTTACACTCTTTAAAAATTTGGTCTTGACTCAAAAGTTGAAAAAATGGGGGGCAGGTACTTAATAAATAAATTTCACATGTGCTTTGGCCTGAAACATACATTTTGTTTCCACTCATTTGCTGAAATGGAGCACAGACTTGAGTAGTTGTTGAATTTTGAAATCCAAAACCAAAATTAGAGCTTGGATATGGAGCTAGAGGTTTATCCGCTACATTTTCCTCCTTGAATGTACACGGCTTTTGTTTGCCCTTCCCTCCCCCCCTTCCTCGCTTTCCTCCTATCTAAGCAGTGCCAGAAAGGGCCTTTGCAGCTTGCCCTGGAGGAAGGAAGGCCCATTCTGCATCTAGTAATCGCTCCACTGTTTTATCAAACCCACACTGGGAAAGAAATGCCCCTCCACTAGGGTTGCCAAGTCCTACCGTGTTAAAAGTGGGGGACTCCTGTCCCTTCTCCCGGATTCTCATGCGTGTGCCATGATGACATCACCCAGAAGTGACGTCATCACACTGGGCACGTTGCCGGGGCAACGCTCTGGCAATCACCCTAAAACTCTATGGTGCCATAGAGTTTTTAGGGCGATTGCTAGAGCATCGCCCCAGCAACCTACCCAGCTTGATGTCACCACACTGGGCAGTCGGCTGGATCAGGCCGCTTTGAGGGTGGGGTTCCCCTCGCCAGCCAAATCTGGACCGGCAGATTGGGGACCCCTATAGCGGGGGATTCCCCGCCCCCCAGGAGACTTGGCAGCCCTACCCTCCACACTGCATACCACTTTCACTTTCTTTGACTGTTGGATTTTATTATTGGCTCCATACTGCATGCTGGTTTCACTTCCTTTGCTCTCTTGGTTTTATGGTGGCTGTTTGCATAGATTTATGGCCATTTTGTGTCCATTGGGGGATTTTGAGCCACATCTTTTTCTGTTCCAGTGTGGGTTTGGTAAAACAGTGTAGCGAATGCTAGATGCAGAATGGGCCAAAGACTTCTGCCTGGGCTGCTGCCACATGGGAGACAAACCTCTGTGTAGCTCTTCTGGCTGCTGCTGCTGCTGCAATGGGTCATTCGCAGAGAAGTCTCCCTTGACCCAGACCTCCGTGGCTGCCATTCGCCCATCGGTGTGCGTGACTGCAAGACGTTTTTCAGAGTTGTTTAAAAAAAAAAAAACCCAGTAATACCACTATCATGTTACAAAGCTATCACAGTTGAATTCAACAGTGAACTCATCCCAGTTTTCATGTGTGTGTTTTTAAAAGGGAGTGTGGCCAAGTGGGAGCCAAGCAGCAGGCCCCACCCAAGAGGGGACGACATGCACCTCAGATGGGCTAGGGTCAAGGAGGCTGGAAGGGCAGGAGATGGCACCGGGCAGAGCACAGGGCAACCCAGAGCAGGGGGCAGTGTGCTTAGGAGGCAGGGTTTGGCCCGATACCACCAATATGGTCTCCACAGCTGTTGGGGGGGGAGGGTGTGCCCTCAGGCTGCCTCAGGAAATAGGGAGGGGGGTGTTTGAGAAGAAGGCTCAAGGGGGGGCGGCCCCAGATGCTAAGATGAGCCCAAGTGGCAGTGATGGGGTGCAGCCTGGGGTGGATGGAGTGCAAGGCCGAGCATCCATGTGAGAGGAGCCCCCACTAATAAATCACCAGGCCTGGATGGCATACATCCAAGAGTTCTGAAAGAACTCAAATGTGAACTTGTGGATCTCCTGACACAAATATGTAATCTTTCATTAAAATCTGCCTCCATTCCTGAGGACTGGAAGGTAGCGAATGTCACTGCTATCTTTGAAAAGGGTTCCAGAGGAGATCCGGGAAATTACATGCCAGTCAGTCTGACGTTGATACCGGGTAAGTTGGTGAAAACTGTTATTAAGGAGAGAATTAGTAGGCACACTGATGAACAAAATCTACTGAGTAAGATTCAAAATGGGTTCTGTAAGGGAAGATCTTGTCTCACTAACCTGTTAGTGTTCTTTGAGGGAGTAAACAAACATGTGGACAAGGGGGACCCGATAGATGTTGTTTACTTTAACTTCCAGAAAGCTTTTGATAAAGTTCCTCATCAAAGGCTCCTAAGTAAGCTCAATAGTCATGGGATAAAAGGACAAGTCCTTTTGTGGATCAAAAACTGGCTAATTGAAAGGAAACAGAGAGTGAGTATAAATGGGCAATTTTCTCAGTGGAGGGTGGTGAGCAGTGGGGTACCACAGGGATCAGTACTTGGTCCGATGCTTTTTAACTTGTTCATTAATTATTTGGAGTTGGGAGTAAGCAGTGAAGTGGCTAAATTTGCAGATGACATGAAGTTGTTCAGGGTGGTGAAAACCAGGGAGGATTGTGAGGCACTCCCAAAGGATCTGTCGAGGATGGGCGAGTGGGTGACAACATGGCAAATGGAGTTTAATGTGGCCAAGTGCAAAGTGATGCACATTGAAGCCAAAAATCCTAACTATAAATACATGTTGATGGGGTCCGAACTGGCGGAGACTGACCAAGAGAGAGATCTTGGAGTTGTAGTAGATAACTCAATGAAAATGTCGAGACAGTGTGTGACTGCAGTGAAGAAGGCCAATGCCAAGCTGGGGGTTATTAGGAAGGGAATTGAAAACAGATCAGCCCGTATCATAATGCCCCTGTATAAATCGATGGTGCGACCTCATTTGGAGTATTGTGTACAGTTCTGGTCACCACACCTCGGAAAGGATATTACAGCATTGGAAAAAGTGCAGAAAAGGGCAACTAGAATGATAAAAGGGTTGGAACCCTTTCCCTATGAAGAAAGGTTAAAGCACTTGGTGCTCTTTAGCTTAGAGAAACGACAGCTGAGGGGTGACATAACTCAGGTTTATAAGATTATGCATGGGATAGAGCAGGTAGAGAAAGAGGTGCTTTTCTCCCTTTCTCACAATACAAGAACTCATGGGCACTCCATGAAATTGCTGAGCAGTCGGGTTAGAACAGATAAAAGGAAGTACTTCTTCACCCAAAGAGTAATTAACACGTGGAATACACTGCCACAGGAGGTGGTGGCAGCTACAAGCATGGACGGCTTCAAAAGGAATTATATAAACATATGGAGCAGAGGTCCATCAGTGGCTATTGGCCACAAGGTATAGATAGGAACTCTCGGTCTGGGGGAGGGGCAACAGTGGGAGGGCTTCTAGTGTCCTGCCCCCACTGCTGGACCTCCTGAGGGCACCTGGTGTTTTTGGCCACTGTGTGACACAGAGAGTGTTGGGCTGGCTTCTCTTACGTTCTTAAGGCAGGCCGGGTGGGAAGTGCTCCGACAAAACAAAGCACTTGACAATTCCTGGGCCTTCTGTGGTGCCTGGGGTGTGCAGGAAGGACATGGAGCCACAACCAGCCCTGCTGAGCTTTCCACCCAGTGCACAGCCACGGCCACAAACCCCGTTACAACAAGCACCTGGCACTTGGTTGTGGAGTTCGAAGGGGAAACAGACAGTATTTTTCTGCTTGATAGCTCTGCAACCAAAGGGGCTAAGGACTTGCTGGGAATGAGTATACTGTGGAAATAGATGGTGATGATGTTATCATATGACAGCAATGCAGCCATTACTGATTTTTTTTCTAAATCTGAATGTTATTTATATATTTTACAAAATTTATATCCCACCTTTCTGCCCTCACAAGGGCCACTGAGGCAACTAACAAATTCAAACATATAATAAACTCACGTTTTAAGACCACTGTAACCAGCCAAAACAATAGCAAGGGCAGCCCATCATTAAAGTGTCGCTCTGAGGTGCGTCGGTGGGGAAACGGAACAGGCCCCGGCGTCAGTGGGATATGCACCACTGCGCACCTTCTTCCCTCTCAGACAAGACTCTGAGGGACGGAATGAAACCACGTCTGAAACGATGGCCACCAAGCAGGGGGCAACAGAGAAACAGGACAAATAGCAGACGATGCCATGCAGACGTCCCGCACCCCAGCAACAGCCCTGCTGTACGGACGCGGAGATGGAGCAAGACCTCCATGTGAAGGCACGCCCTCCAAGGCCAAGCCCTTGGCATCCCGGAAGAAGGACTGGTGGAGGTGCCCCTGATGCTGGTGCCAGTCCCCAGGTCCTGGGTGAGGGGGGGGGGGGAGGTTGTTCCCCTGCACTGCTGCCAGCACAGCACCTGCCCTACCCGACAGCCAGAACCTGCTTTCATCAAAAGACAACTCCACGGGAGGCAGCTCCAGGGCTCCCTCTCTGCCCCTCTGGGTGACCACAGGAGGGATGGCTGCGTGGGAGTGCCTGGCTTTCCTCCCAGGGGCCTTTCCTCTCCGCCCAGAGCTCCCTTCCACCACACTGGCTTTAGGCAAGTCCAGAGCCCTTCCTGGAGGGCCCTCCATCTGTCTCACAGAGCCCAGGGAAGGCTCCGGAGGCAAAGGCCATGTTCTGGCTCAGTGGAGCCCTGCTGGACCTCAGCAGCAGGAGGCATCCCTCGCCCTCATGATGACACAGAATTTCCCAGCCACAATCTTGTACGCTTTGCTGTTTTTAAAGGCTAATTTGTTTTAATTTTTTTCCAAGCAAGCACTTGCCTTCTCTGTCCACTAAAATGGCCATTTAGAAGGCGAAGGGAAATGAATTCACAGTGCTGTCCCTTGGGCAGTCTGCTGCTCCGGTACCACAGCCTGTTTGCCTTTCAGGGAAGGGGGTCCTTCCTCAATAGCAAGTCTCACACACCCCTTGCCTGAATGGCAGCTCACAAGAGAAGATGGCCAGGAAAGGTGCCTGGGGCGAGTGCACATCATGAGTAGCTCCCCTGGAATAGCTGCCGGCGAGTCTGGGAGACACGGCACAGCCGCAAAGCCCATGGGGTGACCCCAGCCCTTCTCTCGGCATGCAGCTCACAGGGTTGTTGTGAGAGTCGAAGGGGGGAAAGGAGACTGAGATGCTCCCGGGGAGGAAGGCAGGGGTCAAAAGCTAATTGTCAGACAGAAGAGGAAAGTGCTTGCCAGCTGCTGCGGACAGGCCGCCCGTTCAGTGTCGCCTTCTTCAAAGTGTCTGTTCCTTTGGCTTTTGCTGCCGAAGAGCCCGCATTGCAGTGACAGAGGGTCAGGGGCTTTAGTGCTTCTCCACTCTTTGCCCACCCCAAGGATCAGGGGAAATGAGCCACTGAGTGCTCTGATGTGGTGGGAGGTGGCAGCAGCAGGAGCAGGAACACAGCTGGGCTGACTCAGAGCAGACGAGAGTTTACAGGCGCATCACCCAAGTTGGAGGGGGGGGGGCATCTTAGGGCACATGTCACAGCATCTGCTGTTCTTTTTGAGAGGAAGGTGAAAGGAATGGCACCCAGAAGTGAATCAGTGAAATAAATTCATAGAAAATAGTTCTGTCAGTGACCAAATGGAACCTCCACAGCCAGAGGCAGCAGGCAGTGAATACCAAACACAGGGCTGGGGGAACAGCACAGAAGAGGGACTGCCTCCTCGGCCAGCTTGCAACCCCACGCTGGGACTAGGTGGATCCATGGTTTGACCTAGCAAGGATTATTACACACATATAGTTTCATTTTTAACCTTAAAAACTTCATGGCAGATAACTTGGCTTGGAAAGAAAATATAACAATACTTAACTTAAAGCTTGTCAGTTTCTTGTTCATCTAGGCCAGGATTGTGGCTGGCCTGGTTTTAAACAGCTTGCGTAGGCCCAGCACTCTGGAGGTTACCAGCAAGCAAAGTGATGCTGCTCTTCCCTACTCTCTCCCCAGCCTGCTTGCACCCAAGCCCTCCCCCGGGGCCATGCCCAACTGGGATCATCGCCCGCTGCTCGCCTCCGCTCCTCTGGAGTACCTCTACCCAAGGTGGTGCCTGAGGAGGAGCCCATGTGCCATCCTGAGACAGCAGGACAATGCCCAGTGAAGCTCCTGGCAAAACAAAGTGGCAGGAGAACTGCCGCTGCCTCTTGTAGAACACAGCAGGAGGAGGAGGAAGATCTTCTTCCAGATGTGTCAGCCACTGGGATAATAAATAATGAGGATGATAAAAAAATAGCAATAATTAGAAGCTTAAAAACCTGCAGCAGGGCAGTGCCCTGAATTTGCTTCTAATAGTTCCCCGGGCCTTTCAGAGCCACATTTCAACAAAAACAACACAATTATTTAGGCTGCAATTAAAGATGAGGACATTTATGTTTGGAGTGGGAATATCGAAAATGATGAGTGAAAAACAAGAACAAGGGCCGCCACGGGAGGGGGGGGGGGGCTTGTGAGACAGCCACAGACCCTGCACAGCAGCTGCCTTGCAGGACAGGAGGCATGGGGACAAAGCACAGAGGCACGTTTGAGGGGGCACGGGGCAACCGCAGGCACCAACTAGCCCAGGAAAGGTCATATCTGCGCACATACTGTCCACGCTAGAAAATCTAGAATCACAGAGTTGGAAATCTGTGATTCCATGATTCTAAGGGGCCATACGGGCCATCTAGTCCAACCCATTGCTCAGTACAGGACCAACCTAGAGTATCCCTGACAAGAGTTTGCCCAGCTGCTGCTGAAAGACTGCCAGGGAGGAGGAGCTCACCACCACCCAAGGGAGCTGATTCCACTGTGGCACAACTCTGACTGTCGAAGTTTTCCCTGAGATCCAGCTGGTACCATCCCACCCTTCATTTAAACCCATGACTGTGAGTCCTCTCCTCTGCCGCCAACAGCTCCCTGCCCTCCACTAAGGGACAGCCCTTCCAATACTTCAAGAGACCAATCATGTCCCCCTGCCCCCAAGCCTCCTCTTCTCCAAACGGAACAGTCCCAAGAAGTCCCTCCGCCTTTCCTCCTAGGGGCTTCTTGGTCTCCAGGCCCCCGGCCATCCCTGTTGCTTTCCTCTGCACCTGCTCCATTCCGTCCACATCCTTTTTGACATAAGGCCTCCAGAACTGCACACAAGACTTCATTTAAGGCAACCATTTAAGGCAACCATTTCCAAATACACAGACTGACCTGGCTATAGTTTAATTCAAAGAATCATAGAGTTGGATGGGACCTCCAAGGTCATCGAGTCCAACCCGCTGCACAATGCAGGAAATTCACAAATATCTCCCCCTTCACACCCCCAGTGACCGCTGTTCCACACCCAGAAGATGACAAAAAAACCCTCCAGGATCTCCAGCCAAACTGGCCTGGAGAAAAATTGCTCCCTGACCCCAAAGTGGCGATCGGCATTTCCCTGGGCGTGTAAGAAAGGGCCATGAGAACTGAGCACTGAGGCAACCCTTCCTGCCCTCCCTCTCATGATCTGCCTGAGTTCACAGAATTAGCATTGCTATTGGGTGCCCATCTAGCCTCTGTTTGAAAACCTCCAAAGAAGGAGAGCCCACCACCTCCCAAGGAAGCCTGTTCCACCGAGGAACCACTCTCTCATGAAGTTCTTCCTAATGGTTAGCTGAAAACTCTTCTGATTCAATTTCAACCCACTGGTTCTGGTCCAACCTTCTGGGGCAACAGAAAACAACTCCATACTTGGTCTCCAGACCCCTCACCGTCTTTGTTGTCCTCCTCTGAACACATTCCAGCTTGTCTATATCCTTCTTAACTTGTGGTGCCCAAAACTGAACACAATATTCTAGGTGAGGTCTAACCAGAGCAAAGTGATACCACCACTTTGTGTGATCTGGACACTATACCTCTCTTGATACAGCCCAAAATGACATTTGCCGTTTTAGCTACTGCATCACACTGCTGACTCATGTTCAGTGAAGAGTACTGGACTCGGGAGACCAGGAACAGTGAAATCATGAAGCCTTTATTGAGTGATTCAGCATGCCCAGTAGATGGTCAGAACAAGCATGCTTCCAGGGCTCCAGGGCCCTCATTATATGCTGGCCGGAGCCACACCTCCGGCCGCACCCAAAAGACCTGATAGGGGCTTAACATATGCGCATGTTTGTCATAGGTTCCCTGGAGGAGCCTTTGAGTGCATTGGCTCTCCAGGGAGAACCTAGGTCCCCCATTGATGGAGGCTCTGAATCCGGATGTCTATTGTTCCTCCAGATTCAAGCTCCTCTCTCTGCCTGACCATGTGCTCTGGCCATGCGGCGGGCGCCATTACCTGGGAGCACATGGCAGGCTGGTTAGAACACAGAGCATACTAGATTACATTCAGGGTAGGGTCTACTAAAACCCCTAGATCCTTTTCGCACATACTACTGCCAAGACAAGTCTCCCCCATCCTATAAATATGCATTTGATTTTTCCTATCTAAATGCAGAACTTTACATTTATCTCCATTATTTGTTTTAGCCCAGTTTTCCAGCCTGTCAAGATCATCCTGTATCCTGACTCTGTCTTCTGCCATATTTGCTTCCCCTCCCAATTTAGTATCATCTGCTAATTTAATAAGCATTCCCTCTAAATTTGAACAAGGAAGAACAGAAGAAACTGGTAAAAAATTTCCCTCTCTCTAAAACATGCCCTAACTAGATGTTAAAATTAGGACAGGTTCTTCTAGCTTAGGAAGTTACAAAATTTTCTAAAGATGTCCCATTACCTTAAAGTTTGCTCTGACCCCCCTGGACAAGCACATGTTCAATGGCCACCTGCTTGCAGACCAGAGTTCAGCGTCCTCCTCAGCCAAGCATCCCAAGGAAGAGAGAGCAACTTCCTCTTGCAAGGAAGTTTTATTAACTCTGTGTCTCCATCTGCTTGACCCCAGTCAGCCCAGATCAAGGCTTCTTTTCCTGTTGTCTCCAGGAAGTGGCTTCCTGAAGCCTATCTAGCATTTTACACCTCCAAACTTCTGTTCTCTGCCTGAATAGAAGAGGGGAGAAGGGGGAAGTTTGAGTCTCCCATTGTCTCTAATAATAATAATATACTTTATTGTCATTGTACATAGTACAATGAAATTAAAAAGTACCATCATTCAGTGACTCACAACATATCATCATGCGCACTCACATTCATGACTGCTTCTCCCTTGTGATTTACATAGCAACCAAACCACTGTTTCCCCCAGATTTCAGTCTCATACAGCATTCAGGGCAATAATAGCTCTCGAGTAAAAACTGTTTTTTAGTCTATTTGTCCTTGTTTTGATTGTCCTATATCTTCTGCCCTATATATATCTATATATCTCTAGCTGGTCCCATTAGCATTTCTTTAGAGGGGGGCCTGGAAAGCCACTGGTGGACTTCCTCTTTGTATAAAGGGGGGGGGGGAACGACTTTGGGAGGGTAGTTTTTTTCATATGTTCGTGTGTGTGTGTGTGTACCTGGAAGTCATGGCGACCTCTGGTGACTGACCCCTACTGGAGGCCTGGAGGATATTCAGAGAGGTGGCTGAATACAGCCTGCCCTGCCTCTGGTATTCCAAGGAGGTCTCCCATCCAAGTACTTGCCAGAGTCAGCCCTGCTTGGCTTCCAAGATCTGATGAGATCGGGCTTGCCCGGGCTATCCAGGTCAGGGGAGACAAGGACCTTTGTAAAATGCCAAATGGAGGCTTGCTGCTTGCCAGGAGAAAATACATTTCTTTGCACATACATTGTATTCCATATCGCATTTCGTCGCCAATTTACTCAGCTTCAACAGACCACTGCAGGAATCAGCTGTTTATTCTCCTCCACTGTGAGGTATCCATTTATCTCTACTGTATGCTTCACAATCTACAACCAGCTACCATTCCCTAAGACCCTATCTTGAGAAACTTTGTCAAAAGCTTTTTGGAGGTCCAAATTTATAAAGTCTCCCAAACAACTTTTGTCCATATATCTGCTGACATTTTAAAAGAACTCCAAAAGTTTGGCAATGCAGGACTCCACTTTGTAGAAGCCATGCTGATTCGTCTTCGGCAAGTCCTGTTCTTCTATAAAAACAGGTTACTTATCTCTAACTGTTGTTCTTTGAGTGGCCATCTATGAATTCACACTTTGCTCAGAGCAGAAAGTTGGGATTTTCTGCAGCTAGCTTTTACCCATGAAAATCCTCCCGCTCAGAAACACAGCATCAGAGGACAGCTGCCTCAAGGGAAGGAGTCGCACCTTCCCACTTAGTTCTTTTCAGGACCTTCTACAGAATGTCACAGGAAGTCCAAAGCACCTGCTGCAGGCAAGGTGGGTGGGTCATGTGAACACACAGATGACTGCTCAAAGAACAAGTGTTACAGGTTCACAATTTGTTTTTACTTCTTTGCAGTCACCATGATCTGCAGAGGCTAGTAAGCAGATCTAGAGTTGGCTACAGGTGCATCAACTGACGAAAGAGTGGAGTATAGCTCATCCAAACAAGGCATCTTCTGTGGAAAGCATATCAAGGTACATCAAGAGCAGAGTGCCTGATGGGTGTCTGAGCCCAGGTGGCAGCTCTGAGCAGCTCTGGAAGTGGAATGCATCTGGAGAAAGCTAGAGATGCAGCCACAGCTCTGCGGAATGAGCTCAGGCTTTCTAAGGGCGATGGTTTACAAGCCCGTGCACAGAAGAACTGAATGGTTTGAGCAATCCAGTGCCTAAACCGTTGACAGCAAAATCATTATTCATTTTTACATCCAGAACAACAGAGAAATAACATTTTACGCTGTCTAATATAGAAGGAAAGCACCCTTCTGACATGATTACCTAGGAGCCAAAGCTGCAGGATTTCATGCACGGCCTCGCAGACTGCACCTGTGAGACTGCAGTAGCCCAACGTCCCAGTCAATGCTTGGCCGAATAGCAGAGCCAAGCTGATGGGCGTGCACCACCGGGCAGGAGGCAGGGATGCCCAATCCAGTAGCTGAATCCAGAAGGACACCAATTAATTGTAAAGATTGCACAGGGTTTGATTTTTCTCTGTTCACAAAAATCTGGGTTTGATTTTTCTCTGTTCACACAAAGGCCTAGAGAAGCTAGGACATGGAGAGCTGCTCTGACACGATGAGTGAGGGAAAGATCAGAGGAAGAAGACAGGAGCCAGTCATACAGAGGAAGACAATCCTCCTCTCTGAAGATAAAGGCTTGCTTTTGTGCTGATGGCCCTGCAGTTGCTGAAAACCCTCAGGGCAGTGGAGAGGTGGAAGAAGGGCAACTCCTTTTACTGTCAGTGGGCATCTCTCAGAGCAAGCCAAAAAAACCCAAGCAACAGGGAGGTCAGATGGAAAAGAGGCGTCTCTGAGCTCAGCAGAGGCAAACCAGGTACCCAGTTCAAGGAGTGGGAGGATGGATTGGTAGGGTAGGGATGGGTAGTAGGGTCACCATCCAGAATAGTTTTTATCTCAGTGTGGTACTTGACTCCCACACAAAGATGTGCAGTTTCCAGAAATTTTGGAGCCATGGGAAAAAAATGTTTTTCCCCCCACAGAAAAACTGAAATGTTGGGAGGAGAATGATAAATACACAATATGCACTTTCCTAGCAAAACTAAATTTACTTTGCTCCTTTTACAACCCAAAATGCATCATTTATAACTTGGCATATTAAACTGTACTAACTAGTATATTTATGGAATGACTTGGCATTCTGCAAGCAAAACTGCAAATACAGCCAGTACTTAAGGCAGAGCAACCAGCTAACAACCTTAGCGTGTGCATCTTAATTGTGGCCTTCTGAGAGGTGAGAAACAATAGAAGTTGAAATCAGAAAACAAATTTTGTTATAAAATAACAAATGTATATTATTTGGATGGAAACTGTCTCTTTACTGCACAGCAGGTAGGACTGAACTATAGTCCCCCTTGACAATCTGGAGAATATCTACCTAATCACAGAGAGAGATGTTCTTGGAGAAGAAAAATACCTCAGTCCAGCAAAAAAAATTCCAATTATTTTGTTATTATTAATGCAATTATTTTCCACTGTATATGAAAGAGTGTTTTAAGGCCTACAGGGGTTCAGGTATGGTAAAACGCAATGTCTTGGCAACCACAAGCAATTCCTCCTCCCCCCCCCCCCCCCCCCAAAAATCATGGGACATTTTTTCACCCTAACAATGCAATTGGGAAACAGAAAACAATGTGTGTGTGTTTAGAGTGCTGTCATTATCGTAAAACAAGTGGAAGGCCTGCAAGGACTTGCAGGGGGCATCACCTTTCCCCCTCCCCCATGATTCCCTCTTTCCCCTTCCTGAGAGCCCCCATAGCCTCTCCCCTTTTCCTGCTTCTGTCCCTCCTTCCCTCTACCAGCCAAACTAACCTTTCTCTCATCTTCAGCTTTTCCTCCTTCCCTTCCCCTGCAGCTGGGAAAAATCTGGCCAAGTTGTGTGGTGCCAGCCGCTGGGCATAGTTATGCAGTGCCAGGCCTAGTTGCGTGGTGCTGGCCAGCAGGCCTGGGCCCAGATGTGCTGAGGACTGCCTACAAGGATTTGTGTGTGTGAGAGGGGGTGTGCCTCACTTTCCCCTGTATCCTTCCTGATATTTTCCCCTCTTTCTTCTCCCCTGGGAACCCCCATATAGTCTCTCCTTTCCCTGCTTCCTTCCCTCCTTCACACAAAACCAACTGACCTGCCTTTTATTTGACCCCAATCTTCAGCTAAATTATTTATTTACTTCTCTTATACCCCGCTATTCTCCACCATGGGTCCAAAAGAGGTCTGTATTATTCTCCCGCCCTTCATTTTACCAGTACAACAACCCTGTGAGAGAGAGATGGTATGGCTGAGACGGTCACCTCCTAGTGAGCACCCAAAGCAGAGTGGTGAGTTGAACCCGGCTCTCCTGGATGCTAGTCTGAACTTCTAACCCCTGCACCACGCTGGCTTTGATAGGGTGGCGGCTATTGAACAGTAGCAAGCAGACAGGCCTGGAGGAGCCCCCCCTGGGACCGACCCCTGACAGTAGTCCAGCCATCACATCTTGAACTATTTTCAAAGGCAGCCCCATGCACAGCGCATTACAATGCCCTCCCCCCCACCCCACAGCCCAAGACTGGACCTGATTGAAATGGAAGGAAAAGGAGGGCCTTGGGAAAGTTAACAGAAGGCTCTCCTGAGGAGGAGGGGCGCCCATCTTTCCAGGAGGAGAGGACCTCTCGCCCAAGGAGAGTGGGACTGTCCCTGGAAGGGCCAGGTCCTGATGTAAAGTTGGGGACCAGTAAGATAGCTAAGTTAGGGAGGGTTTCTTGTTTTCCTGCCAGCTCCCATAGCTCACAGAATCACAGAATCACACACAGTTGTTGGAAGGGGCCATACAGGCCATCTAGTCCTACCCCCTTGCTCAATGTAGGATCAGCCTAGAGCATCCCTGGCAAGTGTTTGTCCAGCCGCTGCTTAAAGACTGCCAACGAGGGGGAGGTCACCACCTCCCAAGGCAGCTGATTCCAATGTGGCACAACTCTGACTGTCAAAACGTTTTCCCTGAGATCCAGCCTGTACCATCCCGCCCTTCATTTAAACCCATGATTGCGAGTCCTCTCCTCTGCCGCCAACAGCTCCCTGCCCTCCTCTAAGTGACAGCCCTTCAGATGCTTAAAGAGCAAAGGTCATTTTGAGCAGGAGCTCGGGGGAGCTCAGCTCTGGGAGTTGGTGCCAGCCCCCCCCCCCCCCCGTGGGGGAATGCCTGCTTGTGTCATGGCTGCAGCAAAATGACCCTGTCCCCTGGAAAGGTCCTTGTTCCTCCAACCAGCCTTCTGAAGGCTTCAGCCACCACTGAAGCTATCCTCCCAGAATAGTGGTATTTCTGAGGCTTGGATTCGTAGCTGTCCCCTCTCTTCCATCTCTTTCTTTCTTTCTTTCTTTCTTTCTTTTTCTTTCTTTCTCTTTCTCCCTCCCTCCCTCTCTTTCTTTCTTGCCTTCTGACGTACTTCAGGTGATGTGAGGTAGTTTAGCATATGCAAATAAGTTATGCTAATGAGTTATTCTAATGAACTGCACCTCTTTTTCTATGAAATGACCCCTGTCTATTTGAGTTCTAACTTGCTCCATTTCCCACAAGCAGGACGCAGGGCTACGTACAACATGTATATACATCAACACAGAAAATAAAATACATAAAATATATATATGTCAGTACATAATGACATGCACGCAATACAATTAAGGTCCAGTACTATTCAGCAATCTGATCTGCTCCTGGATGGCATCATGGGTAGCTGGGGTGGCTGGCATGCAATCCATGCCCCACCCATGGGGAGGATCTTATCCAGGAGAGGACAGAGGAGGGGAAAGGAAACCCAGGAGGGAGGCCACCGATCTCTCTGACTGTTGCTGCCCTCAGCCAGATGCCTGGTGGAACATCTCAGTCTTACAGGCCCTGCGGGACCCCTAAGCCAAGTCCAGCAGGGCCTGGATCTCACTAGGAATAGCATTCCACCAGGCACTGGGGCCAGGTGTGCTGGCCCTCCAGAGCAGCTGAGTGGCCACTGTGTGTGACGGACTGCTGAGTTGGATGGACCCTCGCTGATTTGATGCAGCAGGGCTCTTCTCAAGGTGGAGATCCCTGGCCCAGACACTGGCATGGACTGCCTGAGTGGTCCTGGCACATAATCTTTATCCGGAGCCCACCAGGAGAAACAGTCATGTTGATTTGACTGGACTGCTCAGTGGCTTTCAGAGCAAAGAAAATCACCTGCAAGAGTTGCTACAGGTATGAGGAAGAGTGCTGAACTCATGAAGAACCTGGGGATAAAATCTCAGTGATGGTGTCCACACTGAAGAAAAGCCTCACAAATCAGGCTTATGAATTTTCCTTGCGTATGGGATTTGCCAGAAAGCACAAGCTTCCTTGCTTTGAAAAGTGATAAGTATTGGAGTTGGGAGTCCATGGAACAGTGAAACAGCTAGATCTTTATTGCTGGTCCGGATGAAACATACAACCCAGGGCTCGAAGCCCTTCTTTTATGCTGGTCAGGGACAATCCCCTGACCCCACCCAACTGGCCTGATAGGCTTTTATCAGTCGATTTACATTTCATAGGTTCCCTTGGAGAAACCTAGGTACATGATTGGTGGCCGGTTTGGATCCACCTGGCCTTTGTTCTACCTGACTGAAGCTCAGGTAGTTTCTTGGCCATGTGCTCTGGCCACATGGCGGTCGCCATTACGTGAGCACATGGCGACCGCATGGTCAGTACATAACAAAAAGCATGCCCAGTCTAACAGCAGTAAGGATTTAAAATTTGTTCTGGTTTTAATGACACTGCTTTTATTGTTCTGGGTAGATGTTTCGCTGAGTTCTTAAATATCTGCTTGTATGTGGAAAGTAACCTTGAACTTTTTAGGAGAGGCAGCGTGCAAGTGTAGTAAACAAAATAAATCATAAAAGTTGAGCTGTTCTTCAGAATTTACAGACCTTCTTGTAGCAGAATCCCAAGAGGGCCCTTTGGAACAGAGTTTAAAACTAGATTCACCTCTCATCTTCACCGAAGTCTCACAACTGAGCCGCCAACAATGGCTCTGTGGGGAAGGGAGGTTAAAGCCGCTTCTTCCTGCCTGCAGTGGCCATGAACAGAAAAGAGCCCACGTGCATCTTGGACACGCAGAGCTCACGTTGCCCACGTTTTTCCCAAACACCCACGAAGGCTTTGAAATGTGTAGGGGAGCCGCACTTTAGTAGTGGTCAGTGTCTGGCTAAGTGTTATCTGCTTGATGCGGCTTCATTGTTTTTAGCACTATCTGCCCCTCCGGAGAGATTAAGGGGAGTCAACAAGGCCTGCTCGGCGAAAGGGGCATTCACCCACTGCGTGGCCTAGTGGTCAGAGTCTCAAACTAGCATCTCAGAGACCCAGGGTTGAATCCCTCCTGTGCCGTGGAAGGTCTGCTGCATCCCCTTGGGCTGGTCACTCTTTCTCGGCCTACCACACAGAGGTGTTGTAAGGATAACATAAGGGAGGAGAGAATGTCGTAAGCTGGGTCTGAGAGGGCCCCCCCCCCGAGAACAAGGGCAGGGTATCAATATCTGAATACATAAAAACATCATCAGATCTGACCTGGCTGGCAAGACTACCACAGGGAAGCAAAGGGAACGACTGCTGAACATTTCTCTGGGATGAACAGAGAGGGGCAAGAACAGAAACAGAACTGGTGCCTCAGCCGGTTCCTCTGGAAGTGGGGCTGCTGGGCCCAGCCAACCACCAGCAGGAAGGCTGAAGGTGAGGACCGGGGGGGGGGGGCGGTGTATGACGTTGCTACGGGGCTTGCAGTGTCAAGGGGCTTGCTGGCAGGAGGCCTGGTGAGTCTGTTTGGGAGCATGCCACCTGATCATGGGAGAACAGCTGTTGAGGATACAGAACCGGCCAGAAGACTGTGGTGTACAGAGCCACAACCTCTCTTCACAGGAGCGGGGCCCTTAACAACCTTCCAGAGATTTTGAGGGCCGCTGGCTCTTCCTTAGGAAACCACCTTGTGGGTGATGGCCTCCATTCCCCTCCCTCGCCCCGCCCTGCCCTAACAGGCCCTCCATTTGTTTTGCTTCTGTACATCAAAACCAAAAATGAAGGATCAGGGCACTGGACAGCAGCTCCAGCACGGTGGCACAAAACAGCTCCCCTCTGCCATGCACCAGGCTCCAGAACAGCAGCTGACGTTCCACCCTTCGTGTTCCATTTGAAATCTACATCTCCAATCTGATCTGAATATCTAAATCTGAATTATCTCAGCAAAAAGCGAGATGTGGCGCTCACACCTTTTTTTATCTGTTGCCATGGTGATTAGATAAAATTCACACCAAGACTCCAGGGAAGGATGGAATTATTTCAGACAGAATCTCACCCCATTTGGGGAGAATGACGTCTTCGGCTTCTTCCCCCTGCAACGGGTCTGAGCACAATCTCTCTGACGGGGCGGGGGAGGCCACAGCAGGAGGCAGGACACCCCAGGAGCAGGTTTCTTTTGCTGGAAGTGGGCAGGGTGGGGAACCAAACAATGCAACACAGAGGGATATGAGCCCCGCACAGAGGCTCCAGGAGGAAGCAGCTCCCATGCAAGGCACCAGACATTTTTGTCACACATCAAAAGCAGCCAGGAATTCCCAAGGAGAGACTGGCTATATTTAGATGACACTGGATCACTCCCATTTCATGGCACATCTACTGAGTGTTCCCACCCAGGACCACAGAGTTTTTTCCTGCCCACATGTCGAGACTTGCATCATTTGGCAGGAAGGGAAGCAGGCAGCAGAACTAAATCAGAATCTTCCTGTTGCCTCCTGCCCTGCAGAAAAGGACCTTCTTCAGCAGCTGCAGAGCTATTTGTGCAGGCGATGTCTCCTGGATACCTGCAGGCCTCTTCTGCCCAGGCTAGCCAGCCCATGGAGCACTTGCTGCAGAAGACCCTGCAACCACGCAAGGCAAGAGGACTGAGTCCTGGCAAACCTGCATGTCTGTGACACCGCCATGAGTCCCCTACAGACCCAACTGCACAAGCTCTGCCAAAGCGGTTGGCTTCCCACATGGCTTTAAGCTCAGGCATCCTGCGGCACACCACTATTCAGAAAGGCCTTCTCTCTAGAGGCAGGTCAAAGACACTCAAGGGAGCTGACAACAGCTTCAGGGACTGGGGGAAACCGCCCGTTGCAGAGTTGCCTGCAGAAGCCGCAAGGCCCTCCCAGACCCCTTCTTGGAGGTGGCTGCAGATGCTTCTAGCTGCGGAGGGTTACCCTCTCCCCCCACCCCGAGACAAGAGAGCCAGAGTGTGCCTGGGGCAGAGGATCCGGGCCAAGGCCAGCAGCCAGAACCCAGCAGATCACTTGCCAGCCACTAGGTGACCAGGTGGAAATGGGAGATGAGCCGGCTTCTTCAGTGTGGAAGAAATCTAAGAGCCAGACTTTAAGTGATGGGGGAGATGAGCACATCAGCCACAGCGGGCCTTGTGCCGCCACCACCTCCCCCCCAAAAAAATCTCCTCCCCAAAGCTACTCATTTGACAAAGCCAGGTATCCACATCATTCTGCTTGCCTTTTCCTCACCCCCGAGGAGAGAAGGCATGATTGGATTAGGGAGGTAAGGTGTGTGGGGTCGACCCCCCCCCCATTCAGTTCAGAAGCTCCTGTGCTACTTCTAAGCACACAAACAAAATGGCAAGAGAAGGGCCAAAGCTTACTCTCCGGAGTTCTGCACAAGAACTTCAAAATGGGATGCGCAAACTCCTCTCTAACTCACATGCCAGATGCTCGCCTCCTCGTACACATGCTGCGCCTGCAACCACTTCCCCGTCTCTGTGCCACAAACACCCAGCCATGTGCATCCCGGAGGAGGGTGTCCGGTGCAGAGGTGGCAGGCAAAGGGAAAATCCCTCTTGGTTTCTCTCGTTTGGCAGCTCCCCCCAGTATTGCTGTGACCCCTGCAGCCTGTGAAAACTCCTAGGGACAGCTAAGCACCAAAGGCAAAAGTCACGTCAGGACCAGCTCATGTAACACAAAATGGTGTGCCGGCTCAGAATCAGAGATGTCCGACGAAAGGGGGGAAAGATGTTCCAGGCTTGACTGAAAAGCCCCAGGCTGGAGTTCCTAAACCTGATGAACAGCACAGGAAGTGTCACAGGCGCACTTGGATGGAGAGGTGTTGCGCCTCAGGATGTACTCCTGGGATAGCCAAATTGGTCAGGGACCTCCACTTCCCTCCTGCCTGTACAGCTGCCCATGCTGCTTCTGCTGCTTCTCCCATGCAACTGCCAATCCCCGAGTCGGGGGCAGGGGCATAGTTGATATCAGCTTTTGGAGCACCCTTGTAGCTCTCCGGTGATGCCCCTGGGAGGAAGCAGCACTGCAAGAAGAGCTAGGTGAGGACAGCAAATGCCAGCCCCCCCCCCCTCCCCAGCATCCCCTGGCCACGGAAAGTAGGGGAGGTGAGCCAACCCATCCCATTTGTCAGGCCAGGACAGAGGCACCCTTCCTCCCCTCTGCAGTCCCCCCTCCCCAAAGAAGTAACACAAACCAGAATACCCTTCCCACTCCTCTCATGGTTCTCATTGCCCTGCCCCCAGCCCCAAGTCTTTGGGGCAGCGAGAGATCACGGTCCTTTAGAGAGACCGCTTGCCGAGGAAGGATCATGCCAAAGTGTTCTGTGGGTCCAGCTGAGGCTGTGCCTGGCATCTGCATTTGGGCTCTGCCACTCGACAGTGCCTGGGCTTTGTTTGAGGGGCCTGGCTGAAGAACTGCCTGGCTGAAACTGGTAGCCAAACTGAAAGGCAAAGGCTTAATGCAGGCAGCTGCATAGGAATGAGAGCATAACAGCCATAAATATGCCGAGTAGCTTTAATTTTTGGTAGCCTCATGCTGAGTCTCCAGGCACTCATTATATCTGGAAACAAAATAAAATGATGTCTTAAAATATATAGGTTTATTTGCTTCTAGAATGTTAAAGACTAAACGATAACACGCAACAGAGGCAGAAGAAGTAGTATACGACCAGATAATGCCAGCAGAGGGGTCTGAGAGGATGGCTTCCTTCTGCCTCTCCAGCAAAGCACAAGCAGCCAAATTTCCTGGCTCAGTCTCTAGTCTCAGGGCAGGCACTGTTATAGGATTTCAGTTAAGAAGAGAGAGTGAGGGGGTCCACACTGGGGTGAAAGAGAAGGAAAAGAGTCCCCCAGGTTCAGCACCTTAGCACAAACTGAGCATCTGTGGTAGGAAACGTCCAAAGGAGCAAAGCATTCTGGGAAACAATCTGAACACAAGGAGCTGCCTTATACTGGAGTCAGGCCACTGGTCTATCAAAATCAATCTTGTCTCCTCTGATGGGCAGCCCCTCTCCGGGGGGGTCTCAGGTCACAAGGCCTTTCCTATCACCTACCACTGGATCCCTTTCACTGGAGATGCCTGGGACTGAACCTGGGCCAGCAGCATGACAAGCAGATGCTTCACCAATGAGCCACGGCCCCTCTCCCTCTGGGCTGATGTTTGCTTTATACCAAGCCAGATCACTCAGTATTGCCTACTCTGCCTGGCAGCAGTTCACCAGGGGCTCTGGCAAAGAAGGCGCTTTCTCCACACAAGTGACCGGACATCCTGAATATCGAAGCTGGGACCTTCTGCAGACAACCCGAGTGCTCCACTGCGAAGCCCCAGTCTCCTCCCTTCTCCTCGGCAAGCTCATTGTCCCACAAATGCCTCCTGTGTCTGTGACTCTCCACTGTGCACAATGGGAGCAGAAGACAGTGGACAGGGTAAGTGGAAACCTAGAATGAGCACAGACACCAGGCCTTCTTTCCCAGGAGCTAAAGCGACATCGAGAGCCAGGGCTCCTGCATTCTCCCGGGAGTACAGGACAGCAGTCGTCATTTCCCTTCCTCCAGGTTATCCTCACAGCGACCCCCCCTGTGTGGCCAGTGAGACTAGAGGGGAGTGACTGGCCCATGGCTGCCCATCAAGCCTTGGTCTCCCAAACACGAGCCCAGCACTCCGGCCACAGCACCACGGCAACACTCAGCAAAGCAGCATCGATCACAAGACAAGTCGAGGAGCTCTTTTCCAGCAGTGCATTAACAATAGTGGAATGAAGCACATATTCTTCACTGTCCCCTGACATCTGGGTGCTTTCCATATAGGCAGGGGCTTGTGCGGCTCTCCTGTGGTGGGTGTGGCTGCAGATAAAACACAGTGGCCACAGGGCTTCCACAGGACAGGTTTCCCTGACCCGGCCCCCAACAGGGGCCAGCCTCTCCCCCCTCTGCCCCCCCCCCCCCCGGGCAGCCCAGCCAGGGATTTCCCAGGGCAAAACATCACTACTAAAATGTTGTTGTATTGACAGACCATGTGAATAACAGCTGTAACAGGTTCTATGAATTCCCAGCTTTTGTTTCTTTAAAAACTAAGTCCCCGAACCCTTCTGCTGTGAAGATATGCCTTTTCCTTTATATCTGCGCGAGGGAAGTGGCTGAAGTCTTGCTTTTTTATAAAATGAAAGCTAAGCATTCACAGAAACTGTCAATTATTATTACAGCTGTATTTCGATATAATTTTTTTTAAATTAAAAGCTCCTGGGTCGTGAGGGGAGGAAACGGCTACTGCGGGGAGAGGGTCAGGGGAAATGGCTGCCCCATGGGCTGCAGGGCCTGGGTTTTCCCTTGTCCGCAGGAGCCATCCAGGCTTCCCTGTGATCCTTCCCAAAACTCAGAGCAATCAGGTTTGAGAAAGACTGGAGAAAAGCAGTGAAACCTCCAAGGGGTGCACGGATGGACCACAATGTCACAGAGAAGCAAGGGGAAAACACCCTGGGCAGCTGACCTGGGCAGAAATGACCGCAGACACCACCTTGACTGTACACCTTCATGACAGTCCCCACCTAAAGAGCCAAAATCCTATCACCCTTCCATTTCTCAAGCGGGCATCAGGAGTTCAGTGTCCCATCTGCACACAGCCAGTGACCAAGACGGGCTTCACTGAGGGGATGGGTTCAAGTCCTGCAGTTTCTGAAATAGACCTGATAAGTGTATCAATTGATTCTACTCCTTGCTGACCATTTATACACACAGCGAAGAAATGGCTCCAATATAAATCATGCCAAAGGGATGAGAGCTATAACATGGCTGATGAGATTATTCCCACCCCCCAATATCACAGTCCTTTCAGTCTGCAGTTCTTTGGATCAGGAAAACCTGCATTTGCTCCCGATAGCTAGACATCCCCCCCCTTCACATCAGCACCCCCCAGGGCACTCCCCCAAGCACAAAGATTTATGTTTGGTTTCTTAAAGTGGAGTTTTGCTATAGGATGGCCACAAAACCACCTCTTCCTGCTCCCAATAGGATGAGGGAAAACTTGGGACAGGATTGTGGTGCTGCAATTCCACTACAGTGGATTTTTAAAACTCCTACCTCTCGAGATCCATGGCCAGATGCAGTCTTTCACATCACAGCCCTGCTGCACAGCACAATCTCACACCAGGCACGTCATTCCGCAAGCACCACTGGTTTATTCTGACTTAATGCTACCCTTCATTAAATGCCAGAATTCAGTGAGTGGGGCTGCATGTTTGCGGGGGGATTGGGAACGAAAGGCAAGACTGATTTTGATGTGAGCACCAGCAAAGCAAATGGGTTTTTGGAAAACCTATAATTTCTCCGCAACCCTTGACTTGACTGAACACACATTTTTAGACAGCAGCACAGCTAGGCAGGCAGTAAGCAGAAATGAGGCAGGCTAATGGGGATTTATATGCAGGGCAACCTTCTATACTAGAATTTATTTTTGATTTCAGGGTAAGTTTCAATATTGCCACGTTAACCAAACAATGCAGGTAGTAGTTTGACAAAGGGGGGGGGGGGAGAAGGACACCGCGGCTACATGGGACTGGCACCACCCAGGCTGCAGCTGTTGTGTTCTCATCTCTTCTGGGACGCGCCCTCTGGGGAGCCAAACAGAAAGGCTGGGCAGACCCCTCCCTTGCAAAAGCCCCCCTTGTCTGTTCTGCTCAGGAAACAACCTGACCTGGGCAGCCCAGGCTAGCGTGATCTCGGCACTTCTCGGAAGCTAAGCAGGGTCGGCCCCCATCAGTACTGGGATGGGAGACCACCAAGGCAAGTCCAGGGTCCCTAGGCAGAGGCAGGCAAGGGCAAGCCACCTCCCGGTGTCTCTTGCCTTGAAAATCCTGTGAGCAGTCACCATAAATCAGCTGCGACTTGACCCGGGGTGGCGGGAGGGGAGATTCAGGCTGGCAGGAACCAAGGCACACTCTGACGCCCTCCAAGTCTGAGATGCTTTTTCACTAGTGAATTTCACTGAACTGATTCTGGATTTCCACACCCCACTATGAGTGGCCATGTTATCACCCTGCTGCAGCAACACACAGCAAGGAGTCTCTTGGCACCTTAGAAGCTTAAGGATTTCTCAAACCAGGAGCTGTGGTGGGTGGGGAGGAGACCGTGTCTGCTTCGATAAATCTGTTAGTTTTTAAGGTGCCACAAGACGACTCCTTTTGGAATTTCTAAAGATGACAAATAACTTTCCTCACTGAAACATGCTCTTCCCTCTCCCACCCTTGGTGAAGATCTCACACTGCCGAAGTGTGCCTGGCTTGTCTTGCCGACAACTTCATTTCCCAGAAAGTGGAAATGAGAGAAATGAGGAGATCCGCCATCTTGGACTTGATTCCCACCAACAGGGAAGAGCTGGCTGTGGAGGTGAAAGCGCTGGGCTCCTTGGTACAGTAGTGACCAGTGATCACGTAATTTTGGAATTTACAGTCTTGGGGAAGGGAAAAGCTGTACATAGTCAGACATATAGGTTGGACTTCAGGAAAGCAAATTTTGACAAACTTAGTTATGCTGGGTAGAATCCCATGGCCAGAAATACTTAAGGAGAAGTAAACCAGTAAGTCAGTGACAGAGATAAAGTCCATTGATTAAAAGCCTGGGTGACAAGAAATGTTTTGGCCTGGCTCCTCAAGGATGAGGTGCCACCACTGAAAATGCTTCTGCTTGAGTAGGCAGCCGCCTCACTTCTGGAGGTAGGGACACTGAAAGAGGGAACTGGGAGGCAGGTATCAACGGGCCGGCTGTGTGGGAGGAGCCATTACTTCAAGCTGCTCAGGGCCTCACAAGCAACAATCAGCACTTTGAATGGGGCGCAGAAACAGATGGGTCGCCACCAGTGCAGCATTTTTAGCGCAGGGGTGACAGGATCCTTGTGACCAAGAGCTTGACCACGACATTCTGGACCACATAGAGTTCCTGGACCATTTTCAAAGGCAGCCCCACACCGAATGCATTACAGGAATCTAAACTGAATGTGATCAGAGCATGGATCTCTGAGGTCAGATCACACTTTTGGACTCGCAGGAGTGGCCAAACTGTGGCTCGGGAGCCACATGCAGCTCTTTCACACATATTCTGTGGCTCCTGTCAGGGCGGCTGGGGAAGCAGAGGGGAGGCATACCTCCCCGATAGGTCTTTCCTTCCCCAGCCAGTGTTCCCCTCCCAGGGTAGGCTTGAGATGAGGGGGGTGGGGACAGAAAAAGAAATGCGTTCTCAAACACACACACACCCTTGCTGGCTGGCTGGCTGGGAGAAAGCATTTGTCTTTTTGATCCCTTCTCCAAGCCAAGCCAGCCAGTGAGGGGGGCTTGGAGGACACATTTAAATTGCTGTCTTTCCACCTCTCCCTCCCCCCATCTATTTGCTTTCTTTCCACCTTTCTTTCTTTCTTTCTTTCTTTCACTCTTTCTCCCCTCTCTCCCCATCTAAAGTTAAATGTGCTCTCCAAGCCCTGCCACACTGCCACACGGCCGACTGGCTTCGACTGGAGAAGGCATTTGTCTCTTTAAATTCCTTCTCCAAGCCAAGCTAGTGTGGCAGCCGGGGGGGGGGGGGCTTGGAGAACACATTTAAAGTTAAAGGCGTTCTCCAAGCCCCCACCCTGCAGCCCTGCCTGTCAGCTTGGAGAAGAAGAAGGAGGATGAGAAGAGAAGAGAAGAGATTGGATTTATACCCTGCCCTTCACTACCCAAAGGAGTCTCAGAGCGGCTTTTCCCTTCCCCTCCCCACAACAGACAGACACACTGTGAGGCAGGTGGGGCTGAGAGAGCTCTGACAGAAACTGCTCTTTTTCAAGAACAGTTCTGACAGAACTATGGCTTGCCCAAGGTCATCCAGCCAGGTGCAAGTGGAGGAGTGGGGAATCAAACCCAGTTCTCCCAGATTAGAGTCTGCACACTTAACCACTACACCAAACTGAAGGCATTTGATTCTTTAAAACCCTTCTCCAAGCCAAGCCAGTGGCATTGGAGTGGGAGGGGGGTTTGGAGAACACATTTAAGGTTAAAGTTGCTTTCTTTCCACCTCTCCCTTCCTTCCTCCCACCTCCCCTCCCTATTAATTTGATTTCTTTCCACCTCTCTCTCTTCCCCTCCCTCCCTCCCTCCCCCATCTATTTGCTTTCTTTCCACCTTTCTCTCTTTCTCCCTTCCTTCCTCCCCTTCCTCCCTCCCCCATCTATTTGTTTTCTTTGTTTCTATTTCTCTCTTTTTCTCCTTTCTTTCCACCTCTTCCTTCTTTCCTTCCTTTTCCTTCCTTCCCCCTCCCTTCCCATCTATTTGCTTTTTTTGTTTCTCTCTCTCTTTTTTTCCACCTTTCACACCTTTTGTTTCCCCCCTCTCTCTCTTTGTCTCTCTCTTAGACAAATAAATATTATTAGCAAACAAATAAATATCATTGGGCAAATAAATATCATTATCAATATCTGTTTTTACCCCTTTTGTCTTTATTTTTGGCAGTTTCATTTAATGTTAATAAAAAGCAAATCTGCATAGTTTTCAATAAAAACATGTGTGTAATAATTGTTCATGCCTTGCAGCTCTCAAACATCTGATGTTTATTCTGTGTGGCTCTTATGTTATGCAAGTTTGGCCAGCCCTGTTTGGAGGAGCAGACACAGCGAGCACCTCAGCTGAAACTGATCAGAGGTGCCACACCCTGTGCCTCCTGCCATAGCCCAGGATACAGCAGCACCCCTAAGCTCCAAACAGGCTCCTGCTGGGGGACTGTGCCACCCCCTTCACTGGCAGCCCTCCATACCCAACTGGACAACCCCTTTCCCAAATCACTGCAGAAGCCTCCTGAAAATACCCACCCACCAAATAACATGCTCCATTCTGTCAAAAATAGTTCTCAACAATTCGAGAAGAATAAATAGGGACACACCATCTTGCACATGCTTAACCTGAGATCAGGAGAGTCCATCAACTGACACTCATCAGCACCGTGCAGGTCGCCAGCATCTTTCCTGACACCTTCCAAGTGCTTTCCGGAAGTGCGGGGCCGGGTGGGTTTTTTTGCCCAGCAGGGCTTCTGGTTGGCTGCGCAGAGTTTTCAAAATGCTACTTCAGTAGGAGCCACCATCACAGCACAAGGGTTGAGTGACATCACAGCACAGCATGAGTGAAGGGAAGCTGTGTGTATGCAGAAATTTGTTTTAAAAATAATCTGTTAATTTTTAAAGGCACCCTGTTAACCACTTCCTGCTTGAAACGTGGAACTTACTGTTAGAGTTATTCACAGACTCGCTCCCTGACATTTTGTGGCTGGCCCCGCCTCCTGGAGCAGCCGTTTTGTGCTCGCACCCACCACCCTGCTGCGCCAGAAGCCCAAAAGCACCCACAGGCTCAAGAAGGTCGGGGGTCCCAGGCCCGAGATCTTCCACTCAAACTACCCACATTTTCTTCATCCCATAACTGGGCCTGAAGCCAAGATGGAGCGGTCGAGGGCAGAAGGGGAAATTCAGGTATGCCTGGAATGGCTCTGCTACAGCCCGCTCCACCACCATGGACACAGAGAGAGAGAGAGAGAGAGAGAGAGAGAGAGTTGTGGAATGGTTTACACACTGCAGGTGGGCTTGGTAGCTAGCCAGCCTCGTCCATTGGCTAGCTGTAAAATACGATCCCACCACCACCATATGACACAGTGATAGACTCATCAGACCGCAGCATTAATATAGGAAACCCATCTTATACACTTAATTTTTATTTCCTTTTGGACTCATCATATACAGCTATCCCTCTAGGCCTAACCTGACTCGCAGAGTTGTTATGAGGATAAAATGGGAGGACGAGATTTCTACTTGGAGTGAAAACAGAAGAAAAACAGTTAAACAATAATAACAGAAGTTTGTCCTACAGAAAGAAAAACTACAGCATTTAAAATTGGAAGCATTCATTGATTTCCTGGAACAAACAGGAGACAATCATTCTCTATGAAATGGAACAGATGGAAAGATTTTTAGAACATAGAATGCAATTCAGTATCACTGAAACTTCTGGCCATGAAGAAAACTGGAAAACTTTTTAGTAAGAAACTAGTAGCAATTCTGATCTCCGATTTAAGACGGACTCCTCTGTTGGGTAGCTCAAAAGCAGGGGCAGAATGTGGTGTTCTTTATCCAGGATGAGAAGCACTGAGATCCCTGGAAGCTGCCTGGGACCCAAAACAACAAGCTGACCCAACAAACCAGCGTGGCTCTCAGGTCAACAGAGCATCCCCTGGGAGACTAGTTAGTTAGACCCTACTGGCAGCAGCCCTGTGGGTGATGAGTGCAAACAAAGACCAAATGACAATTATCCACTGCTGTGTTCAGATGATCTGCAGATCCGTCCTATGCGTTTACTCAGAAGGAAGCCAAACCAAGATCAAATAAGTGTGCACAGGCTTACAGCCTAGGCTGCAATCTTCTGCATTCTTACCTGGGAGTAAGCCCAATCGAACTTAGTAAACTTATTCCTGAGTAAGCATGGATAGGATTCTGCTGTCAGGGGAGCCAGGAGGGGTGACCGCTGCTGCTGCTCCTGCATAAACTCCAGTCTTAGGTCCCCCCCACACACATTCGGTGCCTCTTGCTGCCGTCCCTGCATGCCACATGACCTGGTCCCAAACACCACAGCATGCCAAAGTTTAAGGCTCTCCCCTCCCCTCTTCCAGGCCCTTGGTCAGAGGTTTGTTACCCATTTGTTACAAGGGCCGGATCTGACATAAATGTCGCTTTGGGCGATGTGTGCCATAAAACATAATGTCAGGTAACAGAAACTGTATAAAGAACAGCAGCTGGTAAGCTCTGAGTTGGTGTATCCCCACTCCGGGCTGCCAGGCTCCAGGTGGGGCCTGGGGATCTCCTGCTTTTACAACAGATCTCCAGCTGACAGAGATCAGCTCCCCTGGAGAAAATGGCTGCTTTGGAGGGTGGACTCTATGGCATTGTACCATGCTGAGGCCCCTCCCCTCCCCAAACCCCACCTTCTCCTGGCTCCACCCCCAAAGTCCCCAGGTATTTTCCAACCCAGACCTGGCAACCCTATCCTCACGGCAAGGGCCCATGATCTGGGAGGCGGGTGCAGAGGAAAACTCACATAGGCAGACCAGAGAGGCAGCAGTGCAGCGCTGGGCAGATGCTCCCACGATGCTTGACTGCTGCAGGCGAGGTGGTTCTGCCGCACTAAAGACATAATGAGGTGGCTCTGCCCACTCCCCCCCAGCATTCCCTCCCTTGCACCAGTTGCTCGCGGGCCACGTAACAGCCCTGGATGGGCCAGTTCTGGCCCCCAGGCCTTATGCTGGACACCCCTGCCCCAGAGCATTCTGGAAGCCAGCCAGATAAATAAGTCTGTGGGCGCTGCACCTTAACTAGTCCACCACTGCTGCAGCAGGGAAGGCAAGTACCATCTTCTAAGCCTTCAGCAGGCAATGATCCAACCATGATAATGATCTGAATTCAGACCCCTTATTAACCAGACCATCAGAACAAAAAAAGTAGATCCAAGATGTGTCTTCTAACATGTGCTGGGCCCACAACAACCTGGTACAATCCCATGGCTGCCCTGGCAGGTATGAATTCCTGAACATGACCAGACAAAGCAGACTTCACACAGAATCTGACACCCACCAAGGCAACAGTCCCACAGGACTTCTGCATAAAGACAGAGGCTGCCTCCACCAGAGCCCCCCCACACACAGTTAAGCTGGGCAGGTGATAAACCAGCAAAAGCCCCAGCTTCTCGCCAGGCCTCACACTGGACCTGACAAAGGGGCATATTAGCCTGCCTGCACAGGAATCAGCAGGCTCCCCTAACTGTACTCAGGTCGCACTCCAGAGACCAAAGGTGACCAACAGGAACGAGGGGAGGGGGGAACCTGGCGATTCCATCTCTTTCTACAGGCGGACCAAGAGTGGGGACATGCCCAAAAGGACACTGACACCTCAGACCGTGGCATACCTTCCAGGCAAGCTAAAACCACAGGTGGGCACAAGACACTTTCAAAACCACCGGACATACTCTGAGCCCCTCCCAAGATCTTGCTCCTGTTTGGGACAACCAGACCTCCTCCTGTGACTGAAGGGGAAACAGCATGCAGATCAGAGTGCCAGCCACAGAAAGAGAAAGCCCACAGAGGCAACCAAATGGCCTTTCGGATCAGGACCAAGCATAAAAGGGAGTCTGCTGATCTCTTGCTCCAGACAGGCACAGACGCAATGGTCCCAGGGATCTGCTTCTTCCCCGCCTCAAGTTTTTAACATAAAACATTCAGATCTGCAAATGGAAACCTAGAACTTCACAACCTGCACCCCCAGCAGTTACACACAGGCTCTTTCAAAATCCTCAGGGCTAGAAAGGACAGCAGTTGCAGGACTCCCAGAAGGGTCAGAAACAAAAGCAGGAGGCCAACCTTGGAGGCCAAGCCCTGGCACACCTGTCCCAAACCGAGAGCGGGTCAGGCTGAGGACTCCATGGTTGGTTTACATAAGCGGCACTTAGGAGGTGGGCTGTGGACTCCTAAGAGCGACCCCGCAGCCCCCTGGGACACTGCACCCAGCCACACACCCAAGGGTGAAGGCCGCTCCCCAGGGCCTCCAAATTCACCCAGAGCGCCACCAAGACAGTCACGTCTCCAGGTAAATGGGAAATGAAAGGCCCAGGGCCCACTCAGGTCACAAGCTGCTCAGAAAGAAAGTAAGGAACGATATTAGCAAAACAGTTTTGGCCCAGAGAAAGTAAGAGGCCACCTCAAATGACCCCCAAATGTCCTCTGTCACATCAGCTGAAGAAGGCAGTCCCTGCGCAGTAGACTGAATGGACACAAAGGCGGCATTGAAACACGGGCGCACAGAAGACAGAGGAACGTGTCAGCCTCTTCCTTGTACAACCTTGTCTTCAGTCACTGTGCTCAAAACAGAACATTTCAAAAGACAGCAGCAGCATCAGGTGGTAAAGACAGGCATTCACTGATGCAACTGACTGTACCTTCCAGAATCTGAGTAAGAACTAAGGATGGTTCTTCTAGCACAACTGAACTGTCTCCTTCCCAGTTGTGCCACGCAAACATTCGGTGCTCTGTACTCCAGAAAGCAGAGTGTGCCTTCCCCTTTTGCTAATGTTTTTAGGTCTCCAACATCCCTGGAGAAGCCAGCAGTGCAGTTGCTGCACACTACCACATGGTAGGAACACTAAAGGAAGCTCATCCTTGTGGCCTGATTCAGCCTTTGAGAACGACCGCAAAAGCTGCTCAGGAACATTACCCAACAGACCAAAGCAGACACTGCCCCAGGCAAACACTGCTCAAAAATCAATGAACAATTTATAAAACCGTTTTTTTCATCCCTTCCAATATTGCACAGCATGCACTGAAAAGGTCAGATGGGCGGGTGGGGGCTCTCGTGGCCACCCCATAGTTCCCAGTCCAAACCCTGGAGGGTTTCTGCAGGGTCTCTGCAGAATGGTGGCCTTTTTTGGGGGGGGGGGAGGAGGTTTGGGGTTTTTTAATGCAGGCTAGCCAAGCACTTTTTTTAGGTGGGAAGACAAGATTACCTTTAAAGACAAGTCAAGGTCTCAAATAGCATACTTCAGATTATTTTATTTGACTATTTCCAAAGACGTTCAAATGCAGAGTCACTCTAGTGCAGGCACACTCTTACTGAGTGAGGAAGCCCCTCCAACAGCATCTCCTGACACCACCTGGAGCCTTCCGCACAAGAACAGACTCTTGCTCACTCTACAGCCATAGCCAAGCTCCCCGCAGCCTTTGTCCAGCAGCCACCCCACAGAGACCAACCTGCTGTAGGGACAAGTGGCTCTTCCAAGCCTCTGCCACCATAAATGTGCCACAAGACTCTTCCTGGCCTCAGCGACCCCTCCCAAAGCCTCTGTGCCCTACTGGCATCGGGGCTTGGCAACAGAGGCACATCCCTCAGCCTGCACCAGCTGCGCCTCTTAGCAAGGAAGAGAGGCAAACAAGAGATGCAGGCCTTCTTCGCGCCACACTCGATACACGCAAGAGCAGACTGGATCATGGGGAGCAGGGGGGAAGAGGTTTGCTTTCTGTCTTACCAGGGACAATAGAAACCGTGTCTTTCTCCCACGACACAACACTGACATACTCTTGCACTGAGGAAGGGATGAGGCACTTGAAAACAGCCACATTTCCACGCATTGACCTTTGATCCTCCACCCGAACGGTGTAAGGTTCCCTGAAAACTGAGAAAGAAGAGATATGGGGAAGTGGTCAGTGGGATGGAATGGCAACCAGAAGGCAGAACTGCACGTAACATTTCACCCCCTAGGTTCATCACACCCCATAACCCTTTACCCTTCAGGAGATCAGTACATTTACAACAAGTCCCTGCTACAGGACACTTCTACAAGAAATTGCCTGGGTGTGTCCCTTGCCCACTATACAAATGTCTTAGACTGTGGGCTCCAAACCTTTCACGGGGGGTGGGGTGGGGGGTGGGCTTCCCACGCTTCCCACCTACAATGACATACAACAAACCCAGCAAAATGCAGGACAAGATGCTGAAAGCTACTGAGAGTCCATTAAAGGAAGAAAAGGGGAGGAGAGGGAAATCGGGCCACTCAAGACTCTGAAAGCTTAAAGAACCCTAGAGGGAAAGATTTGAGGGGGGGCAGTTGGGGGCATAATCTCCAAATTCTTCCCCTTTCCCCAATAATTCCTTCTGGGGCCCCACGTGGTACTCTCTGATGATGCAGCAGCAAAAATGAGGGGGGGAAAGGTTAATATTATTATTACTGAGTATTAATATTAAATATTATTTTAGGGAAACATTGCAAATTAAAAAAAATGTTTGCACATGCATGCTACAACTAGGGATGTAAACTTTCCTGAAATTATGAAATGGGGGGGGGGGGGGTGTTTTCCTGTTTTTTTTTCCCCAAGGAACAAAATGACATTTGGGGGGGAAATAGAAATATGTGCAATATTTACTTCCTTATCAAACCTGAACTTCTTTTACTGATATAACAACATAAAAGGTATCATTTACAATTCAGTTAGCATATAAAATTGTACTATTTGGCATATTCATAGAATTCAAAAGTATAAATGTCTTTGCTTTCTATTAGAAAATTTGCAAAGGAGAACCAGTACTGGTGTACTGGGTAAGAATGTCAGACCAGTATCTGGAGGACCCAAGTTTGAATTCCCCGCTTGCGCCACAGAAGCCTGCTAGGTGGCCTTGGGCCAGTCATGTCCTCTCAGCCTAACCTACCTCACAGGGTTGTTGGTGAGGATAAAATGTTGGCGAGGAGAACAATGTAAGCCACTTTGGGTCCCCACTGGGAGAAAGTATAGATGAATTAAGTAAACAGATAATAAATAAGAATACCCAGTACTTGAGAAACAGCTGAAAACTGCTGCACTCTATCCTACCATAGCGCCTGTATCTTAATTTCTGCCATCTGAAAGGCAGGGGAAAAAATAAATCTTGAAAGTAGATTCCTCTTTCCAAAAGCCAAACACCAGAATATTGGAGTCCCCCAAAGGGTCATGGGGACCAGCCTTTGGTGGTGGTCCAAATGCACAGGCATCAGCTAGGGGCAGAGAGGACTCCCTGAAACAGGAGAGGCCGCCCAGGCCAAGCAGGGAGCTCAGAGGGCAGAGTCCAGAGCAGGCCCCGGGGAATCCAGCTCCAGCTGTGTGGCTCCATCACCACTCCGCAGCCGTGTGGGCAGAGCCATCTTATCACCTGAAGGACTTGGCTGGGGGAGGGTTAGCATCAGGGGCCCACCCTGCACCCTCCCTTTCCATGCAACTTCTCTTCCCCGTTTTGTTCCCGAACCCCTCCACAAAGTGTGGAGAGTCACCACGGAGTGCTGAGAACCCGGGGGCAGGAACGCAGCCTCTGAGTGAAGCCGGAGAGAAGTGTTTCTCCTGCCAAGCACAACTCCTGCTCTGCCCCAGGAGACAATCCCTGAAGGCACTCGCCTTCAGAACAAAAGGCTACGGTAGGGTGGGCACCCCACTCCCACCCTCCCCCTCATAGCTGATGCGGTGGCTCTAGTGAATTATCCACTTCTGGGGCATTTAATGTCCATCCGCCTTGCAGCGCAATGAAGGAAGCGAGTTCCTCTGGCCCCCCGCCGAGCGTGTGCTTGGCCTGCCGGTGGTTAATAGGTTACCTAATGGAGTCCCTGGGGGCTGTCAGCCCACCCAGCCTTAGTCAATCATTGACCATGAGAACTGTGGCAGTCTGCTCATCTCCTTTTGCTCCCTAATTAGTCTTCCATTCACTTTGTGAGCTACAGCCCAAACAGAGTGCGGCTTCCAGAGGGAGTTCACCTAGGTTAGGACAACTCTGCTCCACAGGAAACAGAACTGGGCCCAACCAACAAACGTCATCCAGGGTATTTCTGGAAATCTACACGATGCAGGGACCTGTGTGACTTGAAAGCTTGCACCCATCTACCTGAACAGATATTCTGACAGCAGAATGTACTTCCCACTCCAGTGACATACTCCTTATTCTCTGGCATCAAGAAGAAGAGGAGGAGGAGGAGATTGGATTTATATCCCGCCCTTCACTCACTCGGAGTCTCAGAGCGGCTTACAAACTCCTTTCCCTTCCCCTCCCCACAACAGACACCCTGTGAGGTAGGCGGGGCTGAGAGAGCTCTGACAGAAACTGCTTTTTCAAGGACAGCTCTGACAGACCTACAGCTTGCCCAAGGTCATCCAGCAGGTGCAAGTGGAGAAGTGGGGAATCAAACCCAGTTCTCCCAGATTAGAGTCCACGCACTTAACCATGACACCAAACTGGCTCTACATCAAACATGGCAACACCTCTCCATGCTGAATTAGACAGATGACAGCAGCTCTGGGCACAGCCTGTGGTCTGTTGACAACCTCAGCTCTCCTCCTCCTCCGCTTTCCCCCCCTCCCCTTGCCTGAACGGAGCAGCCCACAGGGAGGAAGACCTGGCCCAAGGGAGAGGGAACAGCCAGAGCAACCCCACCTTCCATCACTCAGCCAGCCAATACCTGCTTTAACCCGGATATTTGGGCTCCTGATTTTGCCCACAGAGTTCTCTGCGGTACAGAAATAGTCGTTGTCATGGATAAAGCTATTGAAGGCAGATGGCGAGAATGGGTAGAGCTGCAGCGTCCCATTGGCGTGGACATGGCGGATGTGTGGGACATCATAGATGTCATCCCCTGTGGCCAGGTACCAGCGAAGGGTGGCACTGGGGGACCCTGCTGCTGGGCAGGGGATCACCACCCCGACGGTACTGGAGAAGGTCACCTGCTGGATGGAGTCGTTCACAAAGTAGAGGCTGGTTCCAACATCTTCAGCGCACACTGTGGAGAAAAGGTGCCCGAGGTTATTATGAGCCAAACGCCACTGAAAGGGGGTGCCTCCCACCCAGCCACATGCCTCGGATCCCCCACAGCACAAAGAGAATGGCTCAGGAAGCACCTCTCTCCTGCGAAGGCTACCTGAGCAACCAACTCCAGACGTGAGACAGGAGAGCACTTGCCCACCCGAGCTTTCAGCCACCAGCTCCCTCAGCTGCTTGAAGCTTCACAGTCAATATTCCTTACAACATCCCCAGCATGCAGGCTACCCCAGAACTGGGTGGAAGTGGGAGGCAAAGAACTCGAGCGTAAAACATGCAGGGGAAATTACCAGACCTTCAGTGAATTCAGGAGTCCTGCCCCTCCCTCCCCTTGAAAGGGTACCTGGCCCTCACAATGGCCACGGACTGCAGAAGGAAGGACAGATGTTTCTCCCGGGGTATTTCAACCCACAAGTTCTGGTACGGCTTCAGAGTACACACAGGCAGTGACCGCCTAATGGTCAGCACCAAGAGTGGCAGCCCTTCAAGAGATCCCCTCCACACAGGCACAAGTATCTCTTACAGCAACTCTGGGACAAAGGAAGTAGTATCACAGAATCGTAGAGCTGGAAAAGTCCATAGAGGCCATCTAATCCAGCCCCCTGTTCAATGAAGGATCAGCCTAGAACATCCCTGACAAGTGTTCGTAAAATCTGCCTGAAACCTTGAAACAAACAGTGAAAAGTATTTCATACCACAGAACAGAAGTCAGTTTGGAACACTTTGTGCCAAACTATGTGCAATGCTAGCAGTCTTGTAATTTGACTGCAAAAAGCAATTGGGGGGGGGGGGGCTGCTAAGAACTGCAATCACAGCAGCGCCAGAGGGAGGGGGCTAACTCGCCCTCCCTCCCATTCCTCCAGCTGCTGTTCGGTCAGCAGAGGAACAAGAGAGGGGCCATCTTGTGCCTGTCTTTTGTCCCTCCCAATGCTTAAAGCAGCAGGGAGGGGCATTTTCTGTCAGGGAGGGAAATAGCAGAGTGCGGACGAGTGAATGGTAAAACCCGTCCCAACACCACAGCTCTTACACCAACTGCCCACAAGAGCTTTCTGCAATGTAGATGACTCACTGGGGGGAACCTGATCACAGATCCCCAACATCACAGAGACTGTGGCACTTGAGAACGCGAGTTTTCTATCACACACTCCAGGCAGGATGGAAAAATTCTATTAGATTTCTACACCTCTGTCAGAGAAAGGGGCAGGACTGCACGAGTCTGGCACAGACGGGGCTTCCTTTCCAGGGTTCTCTTCCCCCCCATACACACACACACACATACACACACCCAAGCACCCTCTGTGTGACTTGATACCACCTGATTTGCATGACTTAATTAGGCCCGTAGGCTTTGCTGCTGTTCACCAGCAGCCACCCTATGAAAGCCACTGTGATGTAACAGTTAGAGCTTCAGATTGGGATCTGCGAGACCCAGGTTCAGATCCCCATCTTGCGGTGGAAGCTGACTGGGAGATTTTGGCCCAGTCACATACTTTCAGCCTAACCAACCTCACAGGGTTGTTGTGCAGACAACAAGGCGGAAATACTAATGTAAGCTGCTTTAGTTCCCACTGTGGAGAAAGACTGTAATTTTCCTAGGTAGAGGCTGCGGGGGAGGGGGGTGGAGAAGGAGATGGAAAGCTGAAGACAGATAAAAGTAGGTTGGCTGTTGGATGGGAAGGAAATAGGTTTGCCAACTCCAGGTTGGGAAATTCCTGGACATTTGAGAGGTGGATTTGAGGTGGGAGACAGAAAGAGAGAGAAAGAGTGATGGGGCGGGGAGGCAGAAAAACAAAGAGAATGATGATGGGTCAGAAAGAGAGAGGAAGTAACATACAGGAGAGGAGAGAGAGCGAGAGTAAGGAAGGAGGGGGCAGAAGGGAGAAAGAGTGTGAGAGAGGTAGGGGGAGAAGGGAGGAAGCAAAGGTGTGAGGAATGGGATAACCATCCCGCAAGTTTCTAGTGGGTCTCCACTTGTACATTATAAACCCATTACAATAAACCCCTCTCCATAATACCTCACTAAGGCAACCTTTAAAAGAGTTTAAAAACCGAGTTAAAATACATAACAAAAGATAATGGTTAGGAACCAGGGATCACTGAGGGGATGCCAAATGAAACAAAAAATATACGTGCCCTGAAGAGCCTTGCGTTCTGCGGACAGCCACCTGCTGGTTGTCCCTGGACTGAAACACACCTGCCTCTCCTCAATCAGGGCCCCAGCCTGGAGGAACGTGTTTCTGATTGAGACCAGGGCCCTGCCAGACCCGTTACAGCTTCACAGGGCCTCCTCCAGAGCTGTCCGGCCAGGCCTTCGGTTGAGGCAGCAGACATTTACCAGCCGGCCTCCCTCTTGCTGCTGCAGGAGACTATAATGCCTCGGCGCTAGCCCACTCATTCCCTGAGTATAAGAACTGAGACTGAATGTACTGCACTGCCCACTTTAAATGTTTTAAATTGGTTTTATTGTATTGATTTAAATTTGTTATTTATTACCGATTGAATTATTTTAAGATTGTATTTAATTAATTGTTGTGAGCCGCCCTGAACCCACTTGTGGTGCCAGTTTGGTGTAGTGGTTAAGTGCGCGGACTCTAATCTGGGAGAACCAGGTTTGATTCCCCACTCCTCCACTTGCACCTGCTGGATGACCTTGGGCAAGCCATAGTTCTGGCACAGCTGTTCTTGAAAAAGAGCAGTTAATGTCAAGAGCTCTTTCAGCCCCACCTACCTCATGGGGTGTCTGTTGTGGGGAGGGGAAGGGAAAGGAGTTTGTAAGCCGCTCTGAGACTCCCTTGGATAGTGAAGGACAGGGTATAAATCCAATTTCTTCTTCTTCTTCTAAAGCGATATAAACAAACAAATAAGCCTTCACTTGCTAGCAGAAGACAGCCACAAAAATGGACAGGTGAATCTCCCTGGGGAGAAGGGAGTTCCAGAGTGTTGGTGCCGCTACTGAGAAGGCCCTGTCCCGCAGTGCCACTTGCCTAATCTCAGAAAGTGGGAGCACTCGAACCAGGGCCTCTGAAGATGACCGCAGTGGTCGGGCAGGTTCACAGGCAGCCCTTCAGGCACGTTGGTCCCGAACCATATGGGGCTTCGACGGTCAAGACCAGCACCTTGAATTGTGCCTGGAAACAAACTGGAAGCCAGTGAGGGTGGGCCAAGGCTGGAGTGATGTGGTCCCTGCAACCCACTCCCGTCAACACCCCGGTTGCGGCATTCTGTACCAACTGAAGTTTCCAAACACTTTTCAAAGGCAGCCCCACGTAGAGCGCATTGCAGTAAGCTGATCTAGATGCAACCAAGGCATGCCCCACAGTGGCCAGAGCTTATCTGTCCAGGGAATACCGCAGCTGGCTACCCAGTCGAAGCTGGTAGAAAAGGCCCTCCTGGCCACAGCTGCCACCCGCTTATCCAGCAGCAGGCCTGAGTCACCCAAGGCAACCCCCGGGCCTGTTCCTCCAAGGGATGTGCAGCCCCATCCAGAACATTTAGACCACCTGCCTATGTCATGCCTGCTCCTGCTCCTGACCCAGCCCCTGCAGAACAAGATCAGGCTCCTTTAATGGACCTGGACGTAAGTCCTGGGGAGTCAAGCCAGCAGCAAAAGCCACCTGAGATTGATCAGGCTATACCTGGACCAAGTGAACTCCCTGAGTCTCCACCACCTGTCAGCCGGCTCCGTGAAAGGAGACGCCAAGAGCTAAGAAACAGGAGGAGTGAGGCACGCATGCGGGGGAGACGAACTCTAAGTCCAGAGTATTAGCAGAAGCAGGACGGTGTCTGGCAGCTGCTAATTATGTAACAAGCCAGCATGCTATATCAGCAGATCACTGGCCTCAGCAAAACGTGCTGGCAACGAATGATCGTCCTTGACGAGCCCTCGCCCTGCACCCTCCTGACTTCCATGTATTCCTGTGGACCCTTGACCCAGCTTTGAACCTCGGACCTCTGACTCTGGACTCTGGACTTGGCTTTGTGGACTTTGACTTCGGCGTTCTGGCTCTGTTTCTGTTGCTCTCTCCGGCTATCTGACTTGGCATTCCTTTGACAACGCCTCCCTACTTTGTCCTTCGGCTCTGACGGTAATTTACGGCTTGATTACTGGACTGTTGAATAACTTTTGCTCTGCAACCTGCTTAACTACCGGCCGGCTGAGAAACTCCTGGCTAAACGCCTGAACTGTTGCATCTTCTGCCTCGAACCGGAGGCTCTGTCATGACAGATTGCCAGCACCCATAAACTCGCCAGGCCCCCACCATGACAGACCAAGCAGCAGGAGGGGCTGACCCACTCTCGGGTATTCTAGACCAGGTACAGCAACTAACACAGGCTGTACTATCGTTGCAACAGCAGACAGCTTCCAATGCTGCTGCCTTGGCTGTTGCTACCATGCCTCATCCTCGCTGCCCCGTAAATTCTCCTGACCGTTTTAGTGGGAACCTGGAAGAGTTTCCTGCCTTCATTGCCCAGTGTGAGCTTTACATGGAGCTGCGGCAAAATGACTTTCCCACAGATAAAACCAAGGTCTGTTTTGTACTCAGCCTCTTGAAAGGACAGGCAGCCAAATGGGCCACTCCCTTGCTGGTGGGAGCATCACCCCTGTTAACAGACTACCCATGTTTTAAGGCTCATTTCACAGCTGCTTACGCTAATCCAGTAAGAGCAGAGACCGCAAACCGCAAGATAAGAACTTTGCGACAAAACCAAACCCCTGTCTCCCAGTATACCACTGAGTTCCAGTTGATTGCTCAAGACCTGGCCTGGAATGAAGCCGCTCTGACGGATCAGTACACAGAGGGGCTCTCTGATGAAATCCTAGACGAACTGGCCCGCAGTGACCGCCCAGCCACGCTGCAGGACCTGATCCTTTTGTGCCTGCGCATTGATGGGCGGCTGCAGAGTCGCCGCCAGAAACGGAAAGAAAGCTACTTCCCAACCAGGACTCTCCCAGCTGCTTCCTCCTCAAGTCCTACTCCATCCCCTTCAGGTGCAGAACCCATGCAGCTGGGCGTCGCCCGACCTAGTCTGACCCCAGAGGAAAAGACCAGACGGCGCACCCACAATCTATATCTCTATTGTGGTGAGGCAGGACATTTCTCAGGCACCTGCCCTGCCAAATTAAAGCGGCCCCTAAGCTCCGCTGCCCCAGCAAAAGGCCAAGCCCCGAGTCCAGCTGGATCCCCCGGCTTGGGGCCTTGCCTGGGATCCTCCAGCTCTGCCTACCCACCACACACCCCGTTCCTGATTCCCGTCCGCCTCCAGCTCCCCGACGGCCGGTGGATTTTTGTACATGCCATGCTGGACTCAGGGGCCGCCTGTTGCTTCATGGACAAACTCTTTGTTCAAGAGCAGGGCGTCCCCACTCGAGACAAGAAAACACCTACCCTGGTCGAGGCCGTGGACGGACGTTTGCTGCGATCTGGACCCGTCATCCATGAGACCCAACCACTCATCCTATGGGTCCAGCAGCACCAGGAGAAACTGGCATTCGACCTTGTCCGCATGCCACGATTCCCCATCATCCTGGGCCTGTCATGGCTTCGCACCCACAACCCCCATGTGGACTAGGTACGACAAGACCTACGGTTTACTACCGAGCCTGCACCGCAGCCAGATGTACACCCTGACTCTACTCCGGTGCCTCCAGTCAGCTCCTCTGGCTCCTCGCCTACAGCTGTCCTCCTGGGAGCCGCCACCACACTGCCTGCTCCCTACCAGGAGTTCGCAGATGTCTTCGATGAAAAGGAGGCAGACCAGCTACCCCCGCATCGGCCCTATGACTGTGGCATTGACCTGGTGCCCGGCGCTCCGTTACCATCAGGCCGCCTTTATCCCATGGCGGAACCGGAACTGGCTGCTCTACAGGACTACTTGGATAAGAACTTGGCCCGAGGATTTATTCGACCCTCCACCTCGCCATTGTCCTCTCCCGTCCTGTTTGTGCAAAAGAAAACGGGAGACTTGCGGCTCTGCAACGACTACAGGGCACTCAACAAGATCACCATCCGGGACCGTTACCCCCTTCCACTGATTCCAGAGCTCCTAGACCGTCTGAAAGGGGCTACCATCTACACCAAGCTTGATCTCCGAGGTGCCTATAATTTGGTTCGTATTAAATCTGGAGACGAGTGGAAAACCGCCTTTGGCACCCGCTATGGCCAGTATGAACACCTGGTCATGCCCTTTGGACTCACTAATGCGCCTGCCGTGTTCCAACGGTTCATGAATGACGTGTTCCGAGACCTTCTGGACCGGTTCTTGATTATTTATCTGGACGATATTTTAGTTTATTCCGCCTCTCTACAGGAACACGTCCAACACGTGCAGCAAGTGCTACATCGGCTCCGAGCTCACGGACTTTATGCCAAGCTAGAGAAGTGTGCCTTTCATCTTCAATCCGTAGAGTTCTTAGGGCACATTATCTCTCCGCAAGGGACCCAGATGGATCCAAAGAAAGTTGACGCCATTCTCCAGTGGCAAGGCCCCCAAAACCGGAAAGACGTCCAGCGCCTCCTTGGCTTTGCCAACTATTATCATCAATTCATCGCTGGTTACGCTAATCTAACCAAACCCCTGACCCGGCTCCTTCGGCCATCGGAACCCTTCCACTGGACCCCGGAAGCTGATCAGGCCTTCCGCACCCTCAAACATCGCTTTTCATCCAGTCCCCTCCTCCGGTACCCTGATCCCCGTCTGCCCTTCACAGTGGAAGCTGACGCCTCCAATGTGGCCATCGGGGCCGTGCTCTCCCAGCGGGACGACCCCAGCCTGCCATTGCAGCCTTGCGCCTATTACTCCCGGCAGCTCTCCACCGCCGAGCGCAATTATACCATATGGGAGAGAGAGCTATTGGCCATCAAGGTAGCCTTTGAGGTCTGGCGCCACCATCTGGAAGGGGCTCGACATCCGGTCCAGGTGCTCACTGACCATCAGAACCTGGAGCATCTGCAGACCGCCCGCCGGCTGAACCAGCGGCAGATCCGCTGGTCCCTGTTTTTCTCCCGCTTCAATTTCACTGTCTCCTACGTCCCACACACCCAAAACCAGAAAACGGATGCCCTATCCCGCCGACCAGATTACGCCTCCGCGGTCGCTGACGAAACCCCCAAAACCAGCATCCTGCCACCCACGGTCTTTGCTGCCGCTCCTGCTGTACCAGCTCTTGTGAATGAGATCCGGACCAGCCAGGCTACTGACCCCTGGGCCCAGAAGCACATGCAGGAGATACAACAAGATGCTGCAGGGAACCTGACCACCCGTGATGGACTGCTTTACCATCAGGAGCAACTATACGTTCCCCCCGGGCCTCTCAGATCCCGCATCCTCCGCCTCACCCATGATGCACTTCCGGCCGGACATTTTGGTCAGCACAAGACAGCCCATCTGCTGACCAGGGACTTTCGGTGGCCCCGTGTTCGAGCAGACGTCAGTCGGTACGTGAGCTCATGTGATGTCTGCCGTCGGGCCAAAAACGTGCCTGCCAAGCCCTCTGGTCTCCTGCATCCACTCCCCGTTCCCTCCGGTCCCTGGGATATTGTGCCTATGGACTTCATTGTAGACCTACCTCGATCCCAGGGACACACGTGCATTTTTGTAGTGGTGGATCTATTCACCAAAATGGCTCACTTCATCCCCTGCGCCAAAGTTCCTTCAGGACCAGAGACTGCCCAGCTCTACCTGGCCCAGGTTTTCCGCCTGCACGGATTACCAACGCAGATCATTTCGGATCGGGGCCCGCAATTCACCTCCCGCTTCTGGCAAGCCTTCCATCAAGGTCTGGGAACTGAAATCCACCTATCCTCCGCATACCATCCCCAAACCGATGGCCAGACGGAACGCACCAACGCCACCCTGGAGCAGTACCTGCGCTGCTATACCACGTATCAGCAGGATAACTGGGCCTCCCTGCTGCCACTGGCTGAATTCGCCTATAACAACGCGGTGCATAATTCCACGCAGACCATGCCGTTTGTGGCCAACTATGGTCAGCATCCCCGTTTCTTCCCCCCAGTCGGCCCCTCCTCCGATGTCCCAGCAGCTGATGACCAGATAGACGAGCTCCATGCTCTCCATGCCCTGCTTCGTGCCCAGCTCCAACGCGCCAAAGACACGTACAAACAGGCCGCAGATCGGCACCGCCAGGAAGGGCCGCCTCTCCAGGTTGGGGATCTCGTGTGGCTGTCTACTCGGTACCTCCGAACCCCTGGCCGTTCCCCCAAATTGACTGCCCGGTTCATCGGCCCATACCCGACCGAGGCTCAAGTCAATCCTGTGGCCTTTCGGCTCCGCCTGCTGGCCCATCTCCGGGTGCACCCCGTATTCCACCGCTCCCTCCTCCAACCAGCAGCTGCCCCAGACCCCAACTGTGATGTCCCCCTGGCGCCTCCACCACCGGTCTTGGTGGATGATGAGGAGGAGTACGAGGTCCACCAGATCCTGGACTCCCGGCTGCACCGAGGTCGCCTCCAGTACCTTGTAGACTGGAAGGGCTATTCCCCTGATGATCGTTCCTGGGAACCGGCTACCCACGTGCACGCCCCTGACTTGCTCCAGCAATTCCACGAGGCCTACCCGGACAAGCCAGGTGGTTTGGATGAGGGGGGGCCTGAGGGGGGGGGATAGTGTCATGCCTGCTCCTGCTCCTGACCCAGCCCCTGCAGAACAAGATCAGGCTCCTTTAACGGACCTGGACGTAAGTCCTGGGGAGTCAAGCCAGCAGCAAAAGCCACCTGAGATTGATCAGGCTATACCTGGACCAAGTGAACTCCCTGAGTCTCCACCACCTGTCAGCCGGCTCCGTGAAAGGAGACGCCAAGAGCTAAGAAACAGGAGGAGTGAGGCACGCATGCGGGGGAGACGAACTCTAAGTCCAGAGTATTAGCAGAAGCAGGACGGTGTCTGGCAGCTGCTAATTATGTAACAAGCCAGCATGCTATATCAGCAGATCACTGGCCTCAGCAAAACGTGCTGGCAACGAATGATCGTCCTTGACGAGCCCTCGCCCTGCACCCTCCTGACTTCCATGTATTCCTGTGGACCCTTGACCCAGCTTTGAACCTCGGACCTCGGACTCTGGACTCTGGACTTGGCTTTGTGGACTTTGACTTCGGCATTCTGGCTCTGTTTCTGTTGCTCTCTCCGGCTATCTGACTTGGCATTCCTTTGACAACGCCTCCCTACTTTGTCCTTCGGCTCTGACGGTAATTTACGGCTTGATTACTGGACTGTTGAATAACTTTTGCTCTGCAACCTGCTTAACTACCGGCCGGCTGAGAAACTCCTGGCTAAACGCCTGAACTGTTGCATCTTCTGCCTCGAACCGGAGGCTCTGTCGTGACAGCCTACTCAAAGGTCCTCCAGGCAGATGACAAATTAAAACACACACTCTTACATTATATAAACACCACTGGTCAACATAAAACCATCTAAATAGCACAAGGGAATGAGCCTCCGTTGAAACAGAATTGACTTTATATGGTCATTCCAGCAAATCCTGGTAATGACCCTTGTGGTCCCATTTTGTACCAGATGGGGTTTCTGAACTGTCTTCAGCAGCGGCCCAAATGTAAAGTATATTCAGGTAGTTGAAGGTGAAGATTACCCGGGCTCCAGGAAGGGCCACTGTGGACAGGCTGGCCTAAGATGGTGAAGACACTCCATTCAGCTTTCAACATCTGCTTGCCTGATGACAATGTGGAGTCTAGAAGTACCCCCAGACTGCAACCTGATCCTTCAAGAGAAAGTGTAACCCTAACCACAACAGGTGCAGCACCTTTTCCTGGATCAGCTTTGTTCCTTACCCACAGTAATTTCATCTTGTCTGGATTAAGTGTCAATATATTAAGCCCCCGTTTAATCTTTCACAATCTTCAAGTACTCCTGCTGCCTCACTCAATTTCCACAGAGAGGAGAGCCAGAACGGTGTGTCATTTGTGTGTGTCGATGGCACTGTGCCCCAGATCTCCAGGGGATCTCTCCAAGGGGCTTCATGTAAATGCCCAAGAGTACAGGGGACAAGGCAGATTCTTGCAGTAGCCCTTAGGCCAGCAGCCAAGCAAAAGCCCCACAGTTTCATCTTCACCTTCAAGAAAAGTGTGAAGCCAATGCAATTACTTACCCTCACACCCCACCCATCCAAACCAGGCAGTCCAGAAGGATACCACAATCCGTTTTACGAAAGGCCCCAGAGAGATCCAGAAAGACCAGGAGGGACACACAACCCTGTTGGCTGAGTGGTGCAGACTGTCAAACAGGGCAGCCAAGGCAGTTCTGCCACAAGTCCAGACTGGGCCCAGACTTGAAAGGCTCTAAATGCATGTGTACATGCATAACCTTTTGCTTCACTTCACCTCCATCCCTCATTCTACCCCTTCTTCAGTGGAGGCTGTCAGAAGCTTGAGTGGGGCAAAATAATAAGCTGGAAGCGACCGCAAACATCTGGCTTTGACCCCCCTATTTAGCTGTGCTCAATTCCAGCAAAAGGAAGGGTGATAGGTATTGGAGTCGGGAGTCCATGGAACAGTGAAACAGCTAGATCTTTATTGCTGGTACGGATGAAGCATACAACCCAGGGCTCGAAGCCCCCCTTTTATGCTGGTCAGGGACAATCCCCTGACCTCACCCAACTGGCCTGATAGGCTATCAGAAGTCTATTTACATTTCATAGGTTCCCTGGGAGAAACCTAGGTACATGATTGGTGGCCGGTTTGAATCCACCTGGCCTTTGTTCTACCTGGCTGAAGCTCAGGTAGTTTCTTGGCCATGTGCTCTGGCCATGCGGTCGCAATTATGGGAGCACATGGCGACCGCATGGTCAATACATAACACCCCTCCCCCCATAGTCCAGAACCCCTCTGCACACATAGTCTTTGAGATAGTCCGGGCGTCTGCTCTCACGTCCAGAGTGCCAGGGGGTTGTAAGGCGGGGCATGTTGCTTGTGTTGGCAGGTTGCGGTGTGGGTAGTTGTTCTGCTGGTGGGGCCTGTCTGCTCGGGGGTCGTTCAGGTGTGGATGGTGCGGCTGCTTCGTCCGCGGGCAGGAGTGGCGTCTCCACAGTCTCTGGATCAGGGTCTGGCGCTGCTTCCAGAGTTGTGTCGATGTCACGGTCCATTGGTGCAGGGAGTTCGGGGGTCTGGGTCACGTCGTGGTTCGGTGTGCGGCGTCAAATCTGGTCGATGTGCCGTCTCCAGACTACGCCATCTTCCGTAAGGACCTTGTAGGAGTAAGGCCCGGTGACTCAGACGATCCTTGCGGGGAGCCATGTCGGACCCTGCGCGAAGTTCTTCGCGTATACGGGGTCTTCGGGAGCGAATCCTCAGGCGGCTGGCTGGTCCTCCGTTGTCGGGTTCCCCTCGATTGCTCGCTCGGGATGTAGGCGGTCCAGGACAGTTCCCAGTCGTCTTCCCATCAGAGGTTCGGCTGGCCGGCGCCCGGTCCCTGAGTGGGGAGTGTTCCGTTGGCAGAACAGGAACTTGTACAGCTGCTCTTCCCAGTCGCCGTGCTCCATCTTCTTTAACGCGTTCTTCGTTGTCCTCACCATGTGCTCGGCCTGGCCGTTGGTTGCAGGGTGGAACGGAGCGGAGTGGATGTGGCGAAGACCGCAGGCTTCCATGAACCGTTGAAACTCGCCGGAGGTGAATGCGGTCCCGTTGTCAGTCATGAGAGTTTCTGGCATTCCGTGTGTCGTGAAGACTGGCCAGAGACTTCTTAAGGCAGCGTTGGTGGAGGTCGATGCTACTGGCACTACCTCAAGCCACTTGCTGTAGCTATCTACAATGATAAGAAACAACCGGCCCTGGACCGGTCCCGCGAAGTCTAGGTGCAGACGGGACCAGGGCTTGTTAGTGGATTCCCAGGATCGGACAGGAGCGTGTGGCGGATCTGGCCGCGACTCCTGGCATTTGGTACACTTCTGGACCCACCCCTCAATGTCTTTGTCCAGGCTTGGCCACCACACGTAACTACGGGCCAGGGCTTTCATGTGTACAATTCCTGGGTGAGCCTCGTGTAGTGCCTCTACCACTCGGGGCCGCAGGGGCCCGGGGATCACCACTCGAGATCCTCATAGCAAGCACCCCTTGTGGGCCGATAGTTCATGCCTGCGTACTGTGAAAGCGGCGAAATCCGGTCCCGGTTTTTCCGGCCACCCCCTTCCCACCCAGTCTGAGACACAGGAAAGGATGCGGCCCCGCCGCATGCGACGGGCCACTTCCGATACCTGTACGGGGTGCTCCGGTAGGTCCTCCAGGAGCGCTACGTGGAAAGCGGGAGCCGGATCAGGGTCACAGGATGGGAGGGGAAGACGGCTGAGGGCGTCAGCGTGTCCCATCGCCTTCCCCGGGCGATGCACCAATTCGTAGGAGTAGCCTGACAAAAAATTTGACCACCGCAGGACCCGCAGGGACAGCATGTGAGGGGTCTGCCGGTGGGGGGCAAGGAGACCCAGCAGAGGCTTGTGATCTGTGGCCACGGTGAATGACCGTCCATAGAGATAGTCGTGGAATTTCCTGACGCTGGCTACGATCGCTAGGGCCTCCTTGTCGATCTGGGCGTAGTTCCGTTCTGACGACGACAGGGTCCTGGAGTAGTAGGCAACCGATACCTCCTTTCCGTTGGGTAGCCAGTGTCCCAAGACCACCCCAACACCGTAGGGGGACGCGTCGCAGGCCAGGATGACAGGGAGTCTCTCATCGAAATGTGCTAAGACTGCATTTGAAACTAGTAAGTCTTTGACGGCCCAGAAGGCTGCGTCATGCTTGGGACTCCAGGCCCAAGCCGCTCCCTTGTCCAGGAGACGATGCAGGGGTTCAGCGACCGCCACCTTGTGCGGAAGGAAGGCGTGGTAGAAGTTCAAAAGTCCCAAGAACGCCTGGAGTTCTGCCTTTGAGGACGGACGGGGTGCACCTGTAATCGCCGCTACCTTCTCCTTTGTTGGGTGAATGCCGTCCGCGGTCACTTCGAACCCCAAGGTCACCGAGGAGACTCCCAGGGTACACTTGTCTTTTCGGACCTTGAGACCCGCGTCCTGGAACCTTTGCAGCACCATCCGTAGGCGAGTGGCGATGAGGACGTCGTCGAAGAACGGCTTCACCCCTGGAACATCTTTGAGGAGAGAATCCATCAGATTTTGAAAGATCCCTGGTGCTACACTGACCCCGAATTGGAGGCGTTTTACCTTGAACGCTCCCTTGTGAGTCACAATCGTTTGTGCCTCGGCCGTTGCCTCGTCTACGGGAAGCTGCTGATAGGCTTGGGCCAGGTCAAGTTTTCCAAATATTTTGGCTCCCGTGAGGGAGGCCAGGACATGGCTGACCACCGGTACCGGGTATGCATGGTCCTGTAACGCCTTATTAATAGTACATTTGTAATTCGCGCAGATGCGGACTTCCCCGTTAGCTTTGAGGGGGGTCACAATGGGAGTCTCCCACTTGGCGTGGGAGACCAGCTTGAGCACCCCTTGTGCCACGAGCTTTTCCAACTCCGCCTCCACTTTGGACTGGGAGGCGAGTGGTGGCCGGCGGATGGCCACGCGGATGGGCTGGACTGCCGGGTACAGGTCGAAGGAAACCGGGGGTCCTTTGTAACAGCCCAATGTGCCGTTGAAAACGGCGGGAAATTCCTCGCAGATGGATGAGAAGTCAGTAGAGCCCATGCGGTGTATTCTGGTCCACTGCACTCTGAGCAGCTTGAACCAGGCGCGACCTAGAAGACTGGTTAGATTGCGCTCCACAACGAGAAGGTCCAGCAGGCCGTTAAAGGCGTGGTACTGGACCCAGACCCTGGCTAGCCCCTTAATAGCCACTGAGTTTTTCTGGAAGTCCCGGAGGACCAACCCAGCCGGCAGCCACAGCCAGCGTGCCCCCTTCAGGCAGAGGCGGCGGAACATGGCTGCGGACACAATTGAATATGCTGACCCTGAGTCCAGTTCCATGGAGCAAGGAACTCCCTCTATTCGGAGAGACGCGGAAATTGCGCCCGGGATGGACTGGGGCAAGTTCATTACCGTGGCCGTGGGAACGACACTACCCACTTCTTCGAAGTTCGCTGCTGGGGCACGGTGGCTGTTCCTCAGGCGGCAGGCCCGGGCAAGATGTCCTGCTTTCCCGCAGGCGCGGCAGATGGCATCACGGAAGTGGCATGTCCGTCTGTCGTGGGGGTCCCCGCAGCTGGCGCACGTTGGGGCCTGCCTGTTGAGGGAAGCAGAAGAGGGAACAGAGACAGATGCTGGGCGCCGGCCCTTGGGCCTGGGGACGCCGGGCTCACCCTTCTTCGAGCGTGGTTGCATCCGGTGGACGTCCTCTTCTTTGCTTGAGTCAGGTTTGGGAGGAGCCACCTGGTGGACTTTGGTGGCTGCCTTGTCCTTTTGCGTTGTCTCGAAGGCTGCTGCCGTTTGGAGCATCTTTTCCAAGGTAGGTTCCGGCATTGCGATGAGGCGCCGGCGGAGCTTGGCTTCCCGGACCCCTCCCATGAAGGCGGTCTCCACGTGGTCATCCACGTGGCGGAATTTGCAGCCCACGGCTAGTCGACGGAGTTCAGCCAGGAAAGTGGCGGCCAACTCCCCTGGCTGCTGCTGGCGCTGTATGAACTCCCAGCGCCTGGCCAGTTTTGATGGCTTCGGGGTGAAGTAATCGCCGAGGGTCTTGGTGAGCACATCGTAAGACCCCTCGGTGGGGTCTTGCGGGGCTGGTAGGGTCTGGGCCACCCGCATGACCTCCACCCCTCCGGAACTCAAGAGCCAGGCATTCTTCAGGTCCGCATCTGTGATTCCGCGGACCTTAAAGGCGCAACCCAGCGTCTTGAGCCAGGACTCCCACGTCTCGGGGCGAGACGTATCGAAAGGGGTAATTGGTCCCGGAGCGTTTGCCATATTTACCAGAGCAGGAGCGGCGGCGGCTGTTTGAGCGATGTCCTCATGTCTTGCGGCGGAGCCGGGGAGCACTGAGGCTCGGCGCTGGCTAGTGCCGGAGGATCGGGCTCAGAGCGGCTTGCGGTGAGGCGTTGGAGCGCTGGAGCTCAGAGATGTCTGCAGCCGGCGTGACGGAGCTCGCTGTGCTGCTGTGGTCGGCTGGAGAGTCACTCATCGGGATCCCACCTTCGTCGCCACTGATAGGTATTGGAGTCGGGAGTCCATGGAATAGTGAAACAGCTAGATCTTTATTGCTGGTCCGGATGAAGCATACAACCCAGGGCTCGAAGCCCTCCTTTTATGCCGGTCAGGGACAATCCCCTGACCTCACCCAACTGGCCTGATAGGCTATCAGAAGTCTATTTACATCTCATAGGTTCCCTGGGAGAAACCTAGGTACATGATTGGTGGCCGGTTTGAATCCACCTGGCCTTTGTTCTACCTGACTGAAGCTCAGGTAGTTTCTTGGCCATGTGCTCTGGCCATGCTCTGGCCATGTGCTCTGGCCATGCGGTCGCAATTATGGGAGCACATGGCGACCGCATGGTCAATACATAACAAAGGGCAAAGTCTGAGGATGGAACCTCAGCACAAGGGCAGCTTCTGGTGTGCAGAGACCAGGCACCTCACTGGCTGTGGCAAGGCAAAGAGCCACAAGACTGCCCATCTGGTGCAAGGAGGGACCCTTCACAGCCTCAGCCATCTCCACAGCTTTTCGGGGGGGGGGAGAGTAAAGGGAACAGCAGGATGCGGCAGAACGACTCATCTATTAATATTCTCAGCCAAGCACTTTGCTGCCCCCCCCCCCCCGGGATGATGCATCCCAACTGCTCATTTGAGGAACGGCTATTAAAGCCTTATTGGGCACAGCAATTCACATCCCATCATAAAGCAGTGATGAGGCAGTTAGCGCCAAGCAAGATGGGCAAAAATATTTGCGTTTTCGTCTCAGCAGCAGACTTCAGAAGCCATCCCCTCACCCACTATCACATGCTCAAACACTAGAGCTTGTTCATGAGCGGGTATTGCAGAGGAAATATTCACCGCACAGATCATTAATGCACATGTTTTGTAAACAAGCAAGCTGAGAGTTGAAAGCATCTGGAAAGACCACGATGAGGCCCCATGACACTTCCACAACATGCCCCCACGCAGTGGCCCCCAGGGGCATCAAGGACATTTCACTCCAGACCTGGCCACGTTTCTTCCAGAACTACTAAAGACCCAAGCCCAGAATCCACTCGCCTCTTCCAGCACAGAGAGCAGAACGCAATCGAGGATCAATGAGCAGTACACACTCCGCCCTCTGTATTCTCCTCGATGCAAACACCATCTGGCTCTCTTCACTGATGACACCTAGATCACACCTACGGAATGCCCTAAGCCCCCTTCTGGCTTCTCTCCAAACTGCAAGTATTGGCAGATTTAACTGACCACGCGAGAACCACTGGCAGAAGGAACTGAAAGGACAAAAGGAGTCGATTTACTTGGAATCCTCTAGTCCACACAGCTGTTAATCTGTCCTCCCATGGCCCTCTTCTGCTCTGCTATACCAGCTTTCCTTTGATACAGAAGCAAGCGTGGTCTGCTTATTATATTTTGGCAGTGTGCTTTGAGTTGGTTCACAAACTTGCGTGAACTGTACAAAGAGAGATGTGAAGGCCCAGGAAAAAACCATAAAAAATTGATAGGGAACTGTATTTTGTTGTTCATTTTTTCCAAGAGCTTTTCCCATTTTTCCAGCAGAAAAATAGATAAATTTGGCCAAGCACTGAAAAAGCACTCATTAATTATTTTCTATTTTAGAGTAAATATAATGCTTCTTAAGGCAAGGTTTTTCACACTCCAAATATAGAGCATGAGGAATTTCCATTTTGGAAAACTGGGAAATGTGGAGAAACAGGGTGTATGGGAAGCAGTTTCTTACTGTAGACTTATACAACATTTCAAGATTTTTTAAAACACATAATTTTTAATACAATTAGCATGCTATAACGTGGAGATAGATGAAGATGGGTGGCCGTGTTAGTCTCTCTGTAGCATTAGAGAAGAGTAAGAGTCCAGGAGCGCCTTCATGACTAACAAAATCTGTGGCCGGGGGAGGAGCTTTCCGGAGTCACTGAACAGTGACTCACGAAAGCTCCCCCCCTACCACAAATGTCATTAGTCTTTAAGGTGCTCCTGGACTCTTACTCTTCTCTAATGCTATAATGTGTTTATAGACAAAAAATATATCCTTAAAGAGTCTGGACTTTTTAATGTGTTAAAATGTGGCTTAATAGCCAAGCATGCTGGCGGACCTTAATACTGTGACTCTAGGAGAGAATCTTCCTGTCCACTAAATAACTGTTAACTACAGAAAGATAACATAGACTAGGCAGCTTACAATTAAAAACAACAGTATAAAATTATTGGGTATACTTTCCATTTTACTTACAGAAAACGACAATCCTTATAGTTTTAAATTGTATATTGTTAAATCAGTAAAAGAGGTTTAGGTTTGATAGGAAAGTAAGTATTACAGGTATTTCAAATGTTCCCAAAATTTCCTTTCCCTCCCCCCCCACCCCCGGCGGGGGTAGTTGTTTTTTTTTGTGGGTTCAAAATTTCTGGAAATCTTCCGTCTCTGTGTACAAACCAAGAGTTGTAACAGCCAGGCTATAACTCCTTGGTGCTGAGTGATCCCAAGCATTTTTCCTTCATCGTGTACGTCCTGCTTTACTAGAAGAGACCAGGACTTCACGTAGTCCAGGATATTTTACAAGAATCCTCTCGGCCACCAGGCAGCTAGTATTCCAGAAACTGGCCACTCATCCCCCAGGAGGCTGCAGGTCACTGCCTAAGGGATTTGCACTGCATCCCCCTCCCCCTTCCTCTAGGCCGTCTGACACCGCCAGGGAGAGCCTGTGGATGCGAGAAAGGGATTTCTAGATGTGGTCACCACAATCTTTAAAGCAGCTCTTTCCTTTCCCCCCTCTGTGCCCGTGAAGGCAGAGCAAGAGCACCCTCGGCGCAGGCCGGGAGCACCTGAACCCTGCACTTTTACAGCCACATCAGCAAGCGCGCGAACAGGCGGGCTGTATCACGCCAAGCAAGGAGGCAAATGCTGGTGAAGGCTCCCGGCAGCCTTCAGGGCTCCCGCTCCCTGCTTCTGTGGTGCAAGCCAAGCTGGTATGGGCATAATTGGCTCAGGTCATGGGGGCTCAGTGGCAGAACCTCTGCTTCGCATGCAGGAGGTCCCAGGTTCAATTCTGGCATCTGCAGCTAAAGGGACTGGGTAGTAGGTGGTGCGAAAGACCCTGAGGAGCCATGGCCAGTCAGGGGAGGCAAGGCTGACCTCGACCCAGCAGTGGAGAAGGCCCTGGCATGGGTCTGCGGGCCCAAGAAACCGGGGCAATGTGATGTGACATGAAGAAGACAAAAGACACCCAACATGAACTGATGAGCAATGAAACACACACCACTCAACAGGAGGCAGAACCCACCAGACTACCAGCTGCTCCGACAGAAGCCCCCACTGTGGAGGATGCAGCTCCTTGCTCTGATATCCAGGACTCATTTGGCCACCCCCTCTGCAAGAGCACCCCGGGCAAGGCCAGTTGCGCAGACATGTGGCTGGGGGGGATGGGGGAGTCGAAAAATATCTCATCAATAAGAAATTCAAATTACTAGGAAAGCTTTTGCAGGTCAAAAGGGGCGGAATGTTTTTTAATAGAAAATGGAAGTTATGGGATTGGTAGTAGTTAGGAGACAGACGCATAGAGTTAAATCCATCTAATCTCCTTTACCATTTAACGGTAAGCACAATCCTAATTCCATGTTTCATAAAACTGTCTCCAAATCACCAAGAGAGATTAAAAACACAGAAATAGCCTTGCAATATTTTAAAAACAGAAATCATTTCAGGCATCTGGTCACAGCCCCTGGCCATAACCTACATATCCAAAGCCTCCATGTAGACCCCATTCTCAGTGCTGGTAGAGCCATGGGCCACTGCAGAGGGCAGCGGCAGCCGCAGAATGAAGGCACCCAGTGGGCGAGGCGCAGCCATTCCAGGCACAGAGCAAAACACGCCCAGAGCTCTCACAGAGCAGCCGCCTGAAACAGCAGCAGGAAACTGAAACCTAGGAACTACTGTGAGCCCTTTTGCTTTGTCCAGACATCATCATCCCATTGTCATGTTTATTCTCCTTTCTCCCTGGACTTCTCCAAGCACAGTTTCACAAGAAGCTGTCTGGCTAGGGAAGGGGAACTGCTCAGCCAGGATATTTCTTTTCACCAAGATGGAGCTGCAGCAGGAAGAACGTCTGATGAAGTGAGTTCTAACTCACCACACCTTAGGCTGGAATAAACGTTGTTAATCTTTGAAGTGCCAGTGGACTTCTACTTAATTTTGCTGCAACCAGAACAGTGCGGGGAGAGGCTCCTGACCCAGTTCGAAGCCCTCAGATTTGCACGTGCCTCCTGCCTGCAGCTGAGCTGCCGCACTGGCCGAACATCTTGGCTCGAGAAGATGGGCATGCTCAGGTGCTGCTAAGACTCAAAGGGAAAAGTCAAGATTCCCCAATCCAAGGGATTCTTGCAGTGGGCCAGCAGAGCACAACATTACTAAAACAACCTGGGGTATGTGTCCACCAGCCCCTTGGACTACCCCCAGAGCCAGAAGCTAAGGGGCAAGCTTCTAACCTTCCTGGAATTTAGCAAGAAAATCAGCCCTGCAAGGTAGGCCACTTGCAGAATGAGTTTCCAAAGCAATTAACCAGGTAGGTGGACTCTTAAAGTCTAAGGTACTAAGATAGGATTGAAGCACCTGAAGCACAGAACACACCAAGTGTAATCAACGGATATTTATTAAAGCGTGCAAGAATATTTCAAAAGAACATAGCAGTGAAAACAAAGAAGCTACATTTAAGAGACTAACTACATAGTATGACATTAATTCAAAGTCACCAGATGTTACCCTTCTGAGTTGATATCAGGCAGCATTTCATACCTCTTTGTCCAAAGGAGCCTGGTCCATTCCGAGGTTAGCTCATCGTATTGCCTGATAGCTGAGGCCAGCTACCAACAAAGAACAGGAAAGCTAACTTTTTAAGGCCTGAGATCTGCATGGGCTGTCAAAATCAGACCATTGAAGTTATGTTGACATGATCCCGTTACTAGCAAATGGCCCAGGAGGGGGTCCCTTTATGGCAGGATGGAGGGGCTTTCTGCCATCTAACCCATCCCTTCACAGCACCAAGGGAAGGTGTGTGGTGAAGCAGGGATCCACTGGCCCTGCAGTCCTGTCCTGGCAAACAAATGGTTTGTCTCAGTACCTGAGTTGTTATCCATCCAAAGGCCACAAGGTCGATTTGCTAACCCTTCAGTACGAACAGCCAGCTATTTTCCATTTGGTCTCTTCAACCCATTTGCAGGCCTAGAGATTAATATGAGGCCTGGTATTTAACGGAAGAATGAGAAATTGACCTATAGGTCCAATTTCTTGACAGGAAACCAGCCCACAGCAGCCACTGGGGTTACTTCTCGGGAGCAAGATTCTGCAACTTGCACCGCATGGATGCTGCCTCCCCCCTCTCCCAAAGATGGCAAGAACTGGACAAGCAGCTGGGGTGGGGAATTATCCAGCAATGCTACCGGCTGGCTACCTTCAGCTGGGCTCTGGCACACGTTGAGGCCACCACCTCCCAGGGACACCAGTGTTTCAGGAGAGAAATGAGTAGCCAAAATGGTCCTCACCTGAGCTGGCAGAACGCTGCCAAACTGGAACTGGTTTCACACACAGCTGTCCTCAAAAGCAACTGGGAAGAGATGCAGAAGCCACCAGAAGCTGAGTTTCCATTGGCAACACTGCACCAGCTTTCTCACTACAAGAATGCATCAGTGCACACTGACAGAAACTTCACTCCCCTCTCAAACTCTCAAGCCAGGAGGGCTGACTTGCCCCACACGCTCTTTTGCCTTCCTCCCTTTGGCCTGACTGCGTGAGGTCTGCTGCAGGTGTTTGTGTAGCACACAGCCGCACCCTGCCCCGTGAGGCCGTTCTTCTGGAGAAGAGTCCTGGCACGCAGCACCTCCTCTTCACAGGGATGGGAAGGCAGAAGGCCGAGCTCACTTGTCAAGGCCCAGGACAGCCTCTGGGACACACACACACATGGCCCCACTGCTTCAGAACCACGAGGCCAACCCTGACCCGGCACGAGTGGGACTGAGGCGACAGACAGACAGACAAACACACCCACACATGGCACAATCACCTCACCACAAGGGACAGCCTGTTCCAGGAAACTTTCCAGGAATCTTTGCTTCCTGATAGGAAGCCTCCACCCCCATTTCTCTTGAATGGACAAGGCAAACTGGACTTCTGGATAGGACCAGGGCCAGCCTCGCTTGTTTCTCTTATGACCCAGCTCCAGCAGGGACCCACAATTGTACCACCCACGCAGCACATGGGGGCACGGCTGGAGGCCCCTAGTTTCCCCTGGCTGGTGATGGCCATGGGCACAGACAGCTTTAAAAGGGGATTAGATGGATTCATGGAGGATAAGTCTGTCAGTGGCTATTCGAAATGGTGACTGAGGGAAACCTCCACATTCAGAAGTACTAAGGCTCTGGATCCCAGAACCAAGAGGCCAATGTCAGGGGAAGGCCTCAGCCTCTCTGCCCTGTTGTTGGTGCTCCAGAGGATCTGGTTGGCCGCTATGTGAGACGGGATGCTGGACTAGGTGGACCCTCACTGGTCTGACCCAGCAGGGCTCCTCTGATGTTCTTAATCTGTTTTCTCTAAATATAGGGGGTACGTCAGCAGTTGGTTTTTCCATGAGGGGAGATACCTGAAGCACCTGAGTGACTGAGCAAGAGGCATGGCCTCACGTCCAGTGCCCAGATGACAAGTCAAGTCCCACGCCAGGGTCCACCTATCCATCCGTCCCCACCCGGTGCAGAGGTGGGCCTTCCAGACAGCACCTCAGACCACCCTGGAAAGCAGACCGCAAGCAGCTCCAAGGAGGCCTCTGCCCTGGGGCCAGCTGGGTCAGGCGGCTCTTTCGCTCTCGGTGGGGTGGGGTGCAGAAGGCTCATCCTCGCTTCTCATTGTGGAGAGCAGCACGGTTCCCATTGTTTTGCTCTGCTGCTTTGTACGGTCTGGTGGAGCTATCTATTTTCATCTTTTAGTTTCTGCAGCAGTATTCCAGTTCTGCTGTTGTTCTGTGCATGGTTCCCCATTTCCAAAACACCTGCCTCTGCCACACCCAAAACTCCCCCCCCCCGGTGGTTTTTCACTGTGCGCAATGTCTGTGACCTTTTCTGTTCCCCTTGTGTTTGATCTGTGAACTGCCCTGAGGCAGGACTCCCCACAGCCCTTACGGACTGTCACGCCAGCTTTACGGAGGTGCCCCAAGGGTCTCTCCTGCCCCAGACTTGAAATTAGGCCAAACCAGCCACTCAAAGGGCTGCGGGGGGCAACTGTAGACACCCACCTGGGCTTTGGTTCCAAATTCATTCCGGGCTTTTCAGGTACAAGGCTCTCCAAGGGGCTCTTCTCAGTTCTGCTCCATTTGACCCGATGGACCATTTCTGAACGCACGGGCCCACGGGTGTCACTGTGGTCTCCCCCCTTGGGTGGAACCTCATCCAGAGGGTGTTGTAGTCCATGAGAACCAGCCCCTGGAATCTGCTCCCCTCCCTCCACCCACCAGCCCGCACCCTTGCCCGCCTGCACACACGCCCACAGTCCTTGGGCCTCCTCTCAGGAATCAGCCAAGAGAGTCCCAGGAGAGACATGAGGGCTCTGGCCAACTCCTGCCTCCCACCTTAGCCTCCAAGGCCGCTGGACCTCGCATCTCGGGGAAACAGACGTTTGCCCTTACACATGCTGCTGGAGTTCTGTTTTGCCTTTTTGCTTTTTTTGCCACACTTTAAGAACATTAAAAGCAGAACAGAAGAATATCCAATGCCCTACTGCGTCAGGCCAGTGGTCCATCTAGTCAGGCCAGTGGTCCATCCTGTTTCACACACCATCCAATTTGTGGCACTAACGAACAGGGCATAGAAGCCATGGCCTTCCCCTAATGTTTCCTCCTAGCGCTGGGACTCAGAGGTCTGCTGCCTCTGTTTATGGAGGTTCCCTTTGCTCACTATGGCTGGTTTGAAAAGGAAACTAAAATACAAGGAAGGCAGATGAAAGAAAAGGGCAGGAACGCCTCACATTTTCTTCTCTTTCCTTTAGATGCAGTGAATGGTCTTGTCCCTGCCTGGTTTCTCAGAGAACTGGGACCACCGGAGGCCTTTTGACAGGCTGTTCCCAGACTGGGAGCCCAGCTCCCGGCTCCCAAACGGGGAAGCTTTGCCACTGCTGCTGCCGCCGCCGCCGCCACCTCCGTCAGACAGCAGCAGGGGCTTGGCTCATGCTGCTCAAGTGAGGGATGGATTCACACCTCCGAGCACATCGCCGAACGAACGCCTGGGCCGCCATGTTGGGAGACTCGGAGCCACAGAAAGCCAGAGACGCCACGGATTGCCACCGCCCACAGGGCTCCCCAGCCACTGGGAGTAAAGCTAGGAGGCAAATCCACACTCACCTTGGACCAGCCTGGCAAGGGACAGGGAACCACAACAGAAGGATGCAGAGGGTGCCCCGAACGTGAATAGATGAGTCTGAAATTTTGCCCATAATCCCTTTGCCCAGTTAACAGGGGGGGGGGGGGGGAGAGATGCGGCTATGTGTGTCGCAGGATTCCAGCCCCAAACCCGGGAACCAGGTGGTCCCTTGCTCCCTCTCTTGAGACGGGCACACATGTTCCACAGCAGTGTGGATAGCAGAGGGGCGCTGGTCGGATTTTCAGGGGCAGGTGAGCAACAAAACCTGTCCACCTGTGTTTCCTCCTAACAAAAACAGGGACGTGTCAAAACAGTCCTTTCACTACAGCTTAATAAGGATTCCATGTTTAATTTCCCAGACAAACAAAGCACATCACAGTGAGAGGGAGGGAGCAGGGAATTGTCAAATGAGTACCACATAGCTGGCTGATTTTAATACAAAAGAGGACAAAAAAAGGAGGCTGACAGAATGAACCGGCATGTAGAAATGGGGGGGGGGGGGCAGAGAGGCAAAAAGAATCGCAGACATTCCCCTGCCGACCAGCCAGGACTCTCCGGTTGGTGGCTCTGGACAGGTCTACAAAGCGAAGGAGCGGGCAGTCGCTCGCATGTCCCCTCTCTTCCCAAGTCGCAAGACGGAGGGCAGCTGAGACCCCACATTCCCTTGCCCGCTGCCCATGCTGAGGGGGCTGGATCTTGCTTTTTTAATAATCTGGGAAATGCAAGCAGCTCCAACCCCACTGAGGAATTTTCTCTAACTTTAGCATTTCCTTGGGTCGAATATTTGCTTTTTTTTGTTCCAGTAGCACCTTTTCTCTACAGCTCAAACACATTATTGTGCTCTGATGCCCAGATATATTAAATATGTCAAAGGTTGTTCATGCATTAAACAATCTGAGTTTTTTATCCCAATATGATTTAACCCCCGCCGTATTATCACTGAGGTTCCAGAATAGCTCCATTTCAGCACTTTCTAACAAAGAAGCAATTGGGTCCATTTTAAAAAAATCATGGCTTCCCAAAAAGGGAGGGGGGGTGAGGCTGTAGGAGAGTCTGCCGTGGAAGACTCAGATGGTCTTCTCAGAGATGGAGCGGCTGCCACCCAAAGATGCCCTCTGAGCCATGGGGGGGGGGGGATATTGAAAATAATTAAAGTTATTATTTTGATATCAAAAACCAAAGGAAGGTTAGCATACATTGTGTATGGCCGCTTCCCCTCTTGCTTGCGCACAGCTGAAATGCAAATACAGTCAAATCAGATGCTGGGAAGGGGGGGGGCAACAACCAAACCCTCAGCACAGAGGCATCTGGGGAACACTCTCCCCTCCCTCCCTCCCACACACTGGAAAGAGGTGACCCTTGCCTGAAGAAAAAGTTACTGTTATTCTTAATAACTGGCTTTACAGGACGGAGCATGCCACTCCATCGGATTGGGAAGAGAGACTTGCAATCTGCTCCAGCGAACAGATCTCGCCTATGAGAGAGGCTCCCGTTATCTGCGCCTCCATCGCCCTCCCCTCCTTTGCCTCTTGTGCCGCCGATAAGCCAAAGGAGACCTTTGCAGGGCTCAGGAGGCACGAGAGGAGAAAATCTCACTCTAGAACACACCCGTGCAAGGAAAGGCGAGGCGAGGAAGAGCAGCCGCTTCCCCCCCCCCGCCCCCCGCGGCCAATTGCAGCGTCGGCATTATTGTTCTTCTGGCGGCTCATGCACCAAACACTGACGGCTCGGGCGTTCTTTTATGTAACCCGGGATCGATTACCCCAGACCGAGTTGTAATTTCATCCCATGCAACAACATCCAGCCGCCTTCTCATCTCCGCGGCATCACTCGATGGGTCCCGATGGCTGCGCTCGAGTCGGGCTGCCTCCCCCACCCCACCCCCCGCCGCCTCCCCTTCCACACCGCGGCTCGCATCGCCCTGACAACGAGACCGGCGCGGAATCGAGGGGAGACTCGTGCCTGGGGCGGTCTGACGACGGGGCCCGAACGCCGCTCGGAGACCACTTCGAGGCACTGGGGGCAGCGGCGCTCGCAAAGTCTCGCTTCGGCCAGCTGGCCCGCGGCTCTCTTGCCAGTCGCCGCTCGCGGAATCCGAAACCTTATGCAGAACGACGGGCCGGAGGGAGGGAGGGAGTGGGGCCGTTGTGCTTAATTGCCCCTCCCCCCGGTTGAGCGGCTTTCCGAGGCGGCAAAGAGTTGACGGCCCTACTGGCCGGCTCAGGGATCCCGACCCACTCCCGCCCCCACCCCCTGTCCCGGGCGGTCGAAGACCCACCGACCGCCTCACTCTCCTTCGAGGGAGCTGGGCAGCAGGCCCACCCCCCAAACTCCCGGGGGAAGGAGGGTCAGGGGACAGAAAACTCCCCCCCCGCCACACAGCAAAATATGGGTCACCCGCGCGCGCCCCTCCCCCTCCCCCTCCCCCCAAGACAGCAGGGGGATCGGCCCCAGAGCCCTCGCCAATTTCAGCTTCCGCAGGCAGTCCTCCACCCCACCCCCACCCCGATGAGCGGCAAGGGATTGCCCATCACGCCTTCGGGGTCCCCCTTGCCCGCCACAGCTGCCTGTGGACACAGGATTCCCCCCCCCCGCGCCCTCCCTCAATACACACACGCCCCCCCCCGGGGGCAGCCCCACCGCAACTTGACCGGGAGGCACCTGCCCAGGAAGCCCCTTCGGCGGCCCAACGCGCGCGAAGGTCAGCAGGAGTTCGACGGCAGCTGGGGAGGGGAGGGGAGGGGAGGGGAGCCCCCCCCCGGGCGGGCTGCCGTCCAGGCGCTCCTCTCCTCTCCCCCCCCCCCGGAAAGTTCGCGGCGCGCCCAGCCGCCCGCCCGCCCCCACCCCCCGACGGGGCGCCCGCCTACCTGGCCGGGTCCAGGAGTTGAGCAGCAGGAGGCAAGTGACCAGCCACATGCCATCCAGGGGGGCCGGTGCCGCGGGCGGGCGGGCGCCCTGCCTCTGCCCGCGTCCCTGCCCGGCTCTCGCCAGCTTCCCCCGTCGTCGGAGGCTCCGCGCTCGGCTCCCGGCGGCGGCGGCGCTGCTCCCCCTTGCTGGCTGCCCAGCTCCCTCCCTCCCTCACACGCCCGCCCGCCCGCCGCTTCGCCCAGCGACTGGCAGCCGGAGCGCGTGCGAGCGCGAACGGCGGAGCCGAGCGGGGGGGGGGGAGGGAGGGGACGGGCTCTCGAGTCCCCGCCCACCGCGGGGCTGGCTGGGGGAGTCCGGCGCCGGCGCCCCCGTCCAGTCGGAGCGCGGGGCAGGGGTGGTCCCAGGGAGCGCCCCCGGGGGCGGGCGGCTGGGTGTGGCTCAGTGGCGGGAGGAAGCCCCCCCCCCCCGCAGTCACCGAGCTGGTGCCAGCAGGAGTGGGCAGCAGTAGCAGCAGCAGAGCGCCGGGCATCGGCAGCTTCCTGCCTGCCTGCCTTGGCCGAGGAGCCCCGAAAGCCGCCGCCCGAGCTCGGTGGGGGGGGGGGGGGGGGGCGTGTGTGTCAAGGAACGGCGGTGGGGAAGGGGCTCTCTCTTTGCCGGCGGTCCCGGGCGGTCCGGCTCCCGCAGCTCCCCTCCCCCCCCCCAACCTGGGTCCCCTGGCCGGCCCGCCCGCGCCACGTGCCCGCCGCCGCTCCGGCCAGCCGAACGCCAGACCAGACCGCCCGGGCTCAGGCCCAGAGCACGCGCCACCGAGGGGCCCCGAGAACTCCAGTGCCGCGCCTGGGAGGACTTCTCCCCGCCGGGCTACAGGGGAGGGGGCAGGCAGCCGTGGAGGGGACTTCTCCCGCCCCCCGTCCCCCCCGTCCCTGCTCTATGGCATTACAGCCTGGCGAGGCGCCTCCGCTCCCCAGAGGCCCGGGAGCACTCCCTCCCGGGTAGGCGGGGGGGGGGGGACTCCGACGGATCCGGCCCTTGCCCGGGCGGGACGGCGGGAGGCCTCTGCGGCCACGAGGCCCGTGCGCACCTTGCTCGCATGCCCGCCGGGCGTCCGAGGGACGTCGGCGAGAGAGGTGGCCGCGGGATGGAGCCTGGGGCCTCTCTCCTGCCTGGCGGGAAAGTCTCCGCGCGAAGAGGAGCCGGCTGCGGGAAGACGCTCCGGCCCTCCTGCTGCCAGGCCCTCCCCCCCCCCTTCCCCTCCCACCGCGCGCTGGACTCTGCAGGCCGGCCGGCCGCCTGCCTCCGACAGCGAGGGCTGGGTGCCCGCTCCGGAGCCCTTCATGGGCGCCGGGAAGGCCGCCCCAGGTGCTGCCTGCCTGCCACCCCCTCCCTGGCACAGTCGCTCCCCACGGCGGCCTCCCTCCCCTTCCCTCTAGTCTTCCTGCCCGACAGCCGCTCCTCGCGCTCCAGAATACGCGGGGGGGGGGGCGGCGCGGCAGCCCAGGGACCCCCCCTTCCAGAGGACACCAGCGGGAGCGAGCGTCGGCTCCACAAGGGGATTCTTCCAGGGACCACTCACTGGCCAGCTGCTTGGTGTTGCCGCAGCGGACTAAGGCGAGGACTCTTCTCCCCCCCCCCCCCCCCCGTGGGCCCTAGAGCTCCACTGCGCCACAGGCCTGCAAGGAGACTTGAAGGGGGGGAGGGCTGGCAAGGGCGCTGGCAGACCACCCTCGAGGCGCGGGGGAGGGGGACCTGCCTCCCCTGCTGCTCTGCTAGGAGGGGTCAGTGTTTACCCTACAAGCCCTCAGGGCAAGTCCAGGTACATTTATGGGGAGGTGACCTTCTGGTGATAGCAGGGCTGGCACTTCATGAGTTCTCCCTTTCAGCCCTCTCCTCTTCCCCAGCTCTTTGGAGACAACTGATGAGCACTGTGGCTGTGGGGAAGCCGGCAGGGCCTGGCCTTGAGAGAGGCTGCGCGGTGGGGGGGGATCTGGCAGGAACGACTGGCACAGAGCACTTGCCCTGCACTTGGCAAAACCTCCAGCGGGCACAAAGGTGCACAGATTGCTTTGGACAGTCAAAGAAAAGCCATCCATTTTTGGTCTGGTCAGCTGGTAATAATTGCTTTTTTTGTGCGTGGGGGGTGTTGCTGGAATATTATTTACTTAGGGGGCCGGGAAAATTGATTACCTTGTAACATCGTCTTTTTGCAGACAATTTGTTATTAATGGATCAGCCATTCTGGGACCCAAACAAAGGGAGAATTAAGCACGTGGCTGGCACTGCACCCGTCTGGCCCCGCTGGCCTCCACCTGTGCCAAGCGCGTCTCCTCAGGTACATTCATCACTCGGTGCTCTTCTGGGTGGGAAATAATCTCAATGCATTCCAGGTTCAGGTCTTTGTCGCACTGCACGTAGCTCTGGAGATGCTAAGCAAGAGGGGATTATTAGCAGCAAGGCAGAAGGCAACCAGGTGCCTGGCAGAGAATCCGGGAGGCCTCCAGGCTAGGCATTTTGGGACTAGGGGATGCTTTGTGGGATTGTTTGTTTAGGGAACAAGGGCTGCATCTGCAGAGGGCTGCCAGTTCAAGGTGGCTCACAAAGTAAAAACACAATAAGGTCATTAAAACAATCACAACATCAAACTATTAAAAACGATGCCACAGGCGCAGCAGAAGAGCAAGACTGGAGTCCGGGAGCACCTGGAAGGCCAGTAAGACTCCCAGGGCAAGAGCCTTCGAGGGTCCGGGCTCCCTTCCAAGCAGAGCTTCCCAGAGCGAATGCAATCGAGCTAGCTTGGGCCCTCCTGCTCCCTATATTGTAATCACTAAAAAGACATTTTTAACTAAGCAATATATTATATCCGTCCGCTCCTTTTCTCTTGTGACTGAGAAGTGACTGACCATCCCAAAACATGCAACGTACAAAGTACAGGAAAGATCCCCTTCCCAAGAAAGGGCTCCCTCTTCAGCCTCATGAAGAGCCCTCCCAAGGGAAGACCCTCCCGCACAGCCAGTGGGGGGACAGACGGCAGTATCCTCTGGCTGGCAGGTTTCAGACCACAGAGAACCACGGGGGGGGGGGGGGGCACAGCTCCAGACAATGCACTGTGCAGTGAGGGAAAGGGCTGAGGACTGTTGCGTTTGGAAACAAAACGGGAGGAAAGTAGGCTAGAGATTCTGAAGGTAGAAATACTGCTGCTAAGTTCAGCAAATAAATGGTAAGTTGACCAAAAACTCCAATATAGAAAAAGTATAAGCTCTGGCACAGTGCAAGCAAGCAAAACGAGAGCCGGAGCGATGGAACAGCACACACCCTGCCAGAGACATCAGAGGCCAGAAAGCTGTCAGGGAGACAACCAGGCCCTTGGATGATGAAGGCAGGAAAGAGCTGCCGAAGGAAGACCTGCAGAAGGAGGATGTTTTGCATCCATCTTCATTGTGGAGGAGGTGGGACACTTCTCAACCTCAGAGGCACCACTAGCAGGGACCCTGCTGAGGAACAGAGTCAAGTAGAGTTAGGGAAGCATAGTGTTACATGGGCCAGTGAAAGACTGATGAGTCATTGGACCTGGATGGCATGCACCCAAGGATGCCAAAGGGATTGTTGCTTCCAAGCAAAAACAGACAACATCACTAGAAATCCGCCCCTGAACCAGAGAGCTGGGAAGTAGTAAGCATGATGTTGATTTTTAAAAATGTTCTAGGGAGAGCTGTATAATTACCTAACATCTGGTCCAAGTACTTTTGTAGATCTAGTTATTAAAGGTGGGATTACTAAAAATAATGCCAGAAGGTAGTTTCCATGGAGGGACGGGCTTGTGTCATTTCACTTTGCTTGTACGGCTACTGATCCAGCCCGGAGACAGCACGACTTCCACCAGGCAGGTTTCCCAGCAGTAACTGGTTCCTCTTCCCCTGGGCCTTTTCCATTTTTAAATGGCAATTGGATATTGTTATATTAATACATAACAATGTGTGTAACAAGTTCTCTGAATTCCCAGATTTCATTTTAAAAGTAAGACCCTACCCTGAACACGAGTCAGCTGTGTGATCCAGTAGCTAAAAAGGCAAATGCGATTTTATGCTGTATCAACAGAAGTATAGTGTCCAGATCACACAAAGTGATGGTCTCGCTTTACTCTGCTCTGGTTGGACCTCACCTAGAGTGCTGTGTTCAGTTTTGGGCACCACAGTTTAAGAAGGATGTAGACAAGCTGGAACGTGTCCAGAGGAGGGCAATGAAGATGGTGAGGGGTCTGGAGAGTGAGTCCTGTGAGGACAGGTTGAAGGAGCTGGGTATGTTTAGCCTGGAGAGGAGATGACTGAGAGGGGATAGGATCACCATCTTCAAGTACTTGAAGGGCTGTCATATAGAGGATGGTGCAGAGTTGTTTTCTGTTGTTTTCTGTTGCCCCAAAGGTAGGACCAGAACCAAGGGGTGGAAATTAAATCAGAAATGTTTTTGGCTAAACATTAGGAACATGTCAAAAAAGTAGATAAGATAATAGTTCTACATGGTATTACAGCTGCTAGAATCACCTATGCGAGACATTGGAAAACTATGAATATTCCAGATACTCAGGAATACTTACAAATTTTTTTCCAAGTAATGGAAATGGATAAACTAACCAAAATGTTAAAGGGCAAGGATAATGATACATATAAGACAGTCTGGGCAAAAATGTACAGTTGGTTAGAGGATAAATTTGGTTAATTTAGAAGGTAAATCGTGTATAATGCTAAATAAGATTTAAAATATATATTGTAATATTCAACTACTTAAATGTTATGTAACTATATTATTGTTATAATTTAGTGATAAGTTTTATTTGTGCTCACTAATATATTCTAGAGTGCATCTCTGTATTGTAAGGTAGTAATGACTATGGCGTGTTACTTTATTAAAAAACAATAAAATATATAAAAAAAAAACATTAGGAAGAACTTCCTGATTGTTGGAAGAAGAGTTGGATTTATACCCTGCCCTTCCCTCAGTCGCAGAGCAGTTTACAATCCCCTTCCTCTCCCCAAAACAGACACCCTGTGAGGTAGGTGGGGCTGAGAGTGCTCTGAGAGAATTGCTCCTGAAAGAACTGTGACTGACCCAAGGTCACTCAGCTGGCTGCACTCACAGAAGTGGAGAATCAAACCCAACTCTCCAGATTAGAGTCCGCCGCTCTTAACCACTACACCAAACTGGCTTAGAGTGGTTCCTCAGTGGAACAGGCTTCCTCGGGAGGTGGTGGGCTCTCCTTCTTTGGAGGTTTTCAAACAGAGGCTAGATGGCCACCCGACAGCAATGCTGATTCTGTGAACTCAGGCAGATCATGAGAGGGAGGGCAGGAAGGGTTGCCTCAGGGCTTAGTTCTTGTGGCCCTTTCTGACACGCCCAGGGAAATGCTGAACGCCACTTTGGGGTCAGGAAGCCATTTTTCTCCAGGCCACTTTTCCCAGGGATCCTGGAGGGGTTTGGGGTTGGGTTGTTTTTGTTTGTTTGTTTTGTCATCATCTGGGCATGGAGCAGGGGTCACAGGAGATTTTGGGGGGGGAATAGTTGTGAATTTCCTGCAGGGGGTTGGACTAGATCTTGGAGGTCCCTTCCAACTCTATGACCTATGACTCTAGCGCCTTTCCTTGCACTTATGCCTTTCCTCATATCTCTGTAACAGAAAGGGCTACAGACTTAAGTCAAAAAAATGGAAGTTGGGAATTCAGAGAAACTGTTACACATCTTGTAACAATTTTATCAACAGCTAGTGATATCTACATGAAACACCCATGTTCAGAGGCAGTAAACCTTCGAATAACAGTTACTGGGGTATATGTAGGGTTAAGAACATAAGAGAAGCCAATGTTGGATCAGGCTAATGGCCCATCCAGTCCAACACTCTGTGTCACACAGTGGCCAAAAACACCAGGTGCCCTCAGGAGGTCCAACAGTGGGGCCAGGACAGTAGAAGCCCTCCCACTGTTGCCCTCCCCAAGCACCAAGAATACAGAGCATCACTTGCCCCAGACTGAGAATTCCTATCTATGCCTTGTGGCTAAGAGCCTCTGCTCCATTATCTAATTCCCTCTTGAAGCCGTCCATGCTTGTAGCCGCCACCACCTCCTGTGGCAGTGAATTAGTATTAATTACTCTTTGGGTGAAGAAGTACTTCCTTTTATCTGTTCTAACCTGACTGCTCAGCAATTTCATGGAGTGCCCACGAGTTCTTGTATTATGAGAAAGGGAGAAAAGTATCTCTTTCTCTACCTGCTCTATCCCATGCATAATCTTGTAAACCTCGATCATGTCACCCCTCAGCCGTCGTTTCTCCAAGCTAAAGAGCCCCAAGCGCTTTAACCTTCCTTCATAGGGAAAGTGTTCCAACCCTTTTATCATTCTAGTTGCCCTTCTCTGCACTTTTCCCAATGCTATAATATCCTTTTTGAGGTGTGGCGACTAGAACTGTATACAGTAGTCCAAATGATGTTGCATCATCGATTTATACAGGGGCATTATGATACGGGCTGATTTGTTTTCAGTTCCCTTCCTAATAATCCCCAGCATAGTGTTGGCCTTTTTTATTGCAGTTGCACACTGTCTCAACATTTTCACTGAGTTATCTACTACGACTCCCAAGATCTCTCTCTTGGTCAGTCTCCGCCAGTCTGGACCCCATCAATGTATATTTATAGTTAGGATTTGTGGCTCCAATGTGCATCACTTTGTACTTGGCCACACTGAACCCCATTTGTCATGTTGATGCCCATTCATCCATCCTCGACAGATCCCTTTGGAGTGCCTCACAATCAATGCTCCCTCTCAGCTGTGGAGTCTTGTGAGCAAATATTCTACTTTGTGAGCTACAGGCATTAAAGTTGTGAGCAAGTGATTTGGCTACTGCAGAAATTAGTTTGCTCTGGGGCCATCCTTCCTGAGCGAAGACAAAAATGTGTGAGTTGGTGGCTAAAAAACGGTGAGCTAGCTCACACTAACTCAGCTTAGAGGGAACCCTGCTCACAATTCCTCCCTGGTTTTCACCACCCTGAACTATTTTGTGTCATCTGCAAATTTAGCCACTTCACTGCTTACTCCAAACTCCAAATCATTCATGAACAAGTTAAAAAGCATTGGACCCAACACTGATCCCTGCGGGACCCCACTGCTCACCACCCTCCACTGAGAAAATTGCCCATTTATATGCACTCTCTGTTTTCTTTTAATTAGTTAGTTTTTCATCCACAGAAGGACTTGTCCTTTTATCCCATGACTATTGAGCTTACTTAGGAGCCTTTGATAAGGAACTACCAAAAGCTCTCTGGATGTCAAGGTGAACAACATCTACTGGGTCCCCCTTGTCCATGTTTGTTCACTCCCTCAAAGAACACTAACAGGTTAGTAAGACAAGATCTTCCCTTACAGAACCCATGCTGAGTCTTCCTCAATAGATTTTGTTCATCAATATGCCTACTTGGTGTTTGGGGTAGTGGTTAAGTGCGCGGACTCTAATCTGGGAGAACCGGGTTTGATTCCCCACTCCTCCACTTGCACCTGCTGGATGACCTTGGGCAAGCCATAGTTCTGTACCAGCTGTTCTCTCAAGGACAGTTGTCTCAGAGCTCTCTCAGCCCCACCTACCTCACAGGGTGTCTGTTGTTGGGAGGGGAAGGGAAAGGACTGACTGGCCTGTGATTTCCTGGATCTCCTCTGGAACCCTCTTTAAAGATGGGAGTGACATTCACTACCTTCCAGTCGTCTTGGTTGTATGCCATCCGGGCCTGGTGATTTATCAGTTTTTAAGTTGCCTATCAGTTGTAGGATCTCCTCTCTTGTCGCCTCAGTCTGACTCAGGTCTTTCAACACCCCTCCCGAAATCAGTAGTTCTGGAGTTGGGCAAGCACTCATCTTCCATAGGGAAGACAGAGGCAAAAAATGCATTCAGCTTCCCAGCCATTTCCCTATCATCCTTCAGTACTCCTTTTACCCCCTGGTCATCCAAGGGCCCCATTGCCTTCCTGCTTCTAATGCCAACCTCCAGGTGGGGCCTGGAGATCTGGAAGTAGAGTTGATCTCCAGACCACAGGGGACAGTGTTCCCCGGGAGACGGTCGTAGCTGTAAAGGGTGGACTCTGTGGCATTATGCCTCACTGCAGTTCCTCTTCCCTAACTCTGCCCTCCCCAGACTTTACTTCCAAATCTCCAGGAATTTTCCAACCTGGAGTTGGCAGCCCGATGAAGAGAGGGGAGGGCTTCCCACTGATCTTTGGCTGGCTGCTCCAAGGCAAGAATCTGATCCAGCAGAGCAAGTAGGCCAGAAACTGCATTTATTTGCTGCCTTGTTTGCTGTGCTCCTGTTCCATTTCCCCCCTCTGTTCAACTATCCCTACCTTTAATGAACTCGTTTGATTTACTGTAATGGGACTCAAGTGTTCTGTGGTTAATGGATCAGAGATAAGCTGGTCAATATTGAGCTAATGACTCTCCAAAGGCATATCAAGATGGGTAGCCATTTTTATCTGTCTGTAACAACAGTTGGACTTCAAGGAGATCAAATCAGTCAATCCTAAAAGAAATCAACCCTGGAAGGCCAGATCCTGAAGCTGAAGCTCAAATACTTTGGCCACCCAATGAGAAGGGAGCACTCACTGGAGAAGACCCTGATGCTGGGAGAGACTGAAGGTCAAAGAAGAAGGGGGCGGCAAAGGATGAGATGGTTGGACAGTGTCATCGATGCAACAAACATGAAATTGAGCAAACTCCAGAGCACGATGGATGGCAGGAGGGTGTGGTCCATGGGGCCATGAAGAGTCAGACTCAACTGTGCGACTGAACAACAACAATAGAAAAGAGCCAGAGTCTAGTAGCACCTTAAAGACTACCAAAATTTTTGTGGCAGGAGAGGAGCTTGCATGCATCACTGCTCCCTTCCTCAGCCACAAGTAGAATGTGGGTCCATTTATCCTTATGTCTTGGTTCATAGTCCTGCTCACCCTCTAATGTGATTTATGCTATCATACGTCAGCAGTGCCCTTCCACCTTCTACACTGGACAAACAGGCCAGTCCCTATGACAAAGAATTAATGAACATAAGTCTGACATTAGAAACCACAGCATTCAAAAACCAGTGGGGGAATGTTTCAACCTTCCAGGACATTCAGTTGCTGACCTAAGAGTAGCAGTTCCCTTACAAAGAAATTTCAAAGGGAGATTAGAAAGAGACTGGTGAATTTCAACTGATAATGATGCTCAAGACAATGCATCGTCCTGGACTGAATCAAGATCTAGGTTTCCTGTATTTTTACCAATGCTGATTTCTGCACGCCTACTACTCCTCTGCATATTACACCTAATCCAATCACGTCTGCGATTGTCATTCACCTGCTATTGTCATTCAGCATCTGAAATCACTCTCCCAAAGATATAAGGATAGATGGACTCCCATTTAGATATATCTGAAGAAGTGAGCAGTGACTCATGAAAGCTCATACCCTGTCACAAATTTTGTTAGTCTTTAAGGTGCTCCTGGACTCTGGCTCTTTTCTACTTCTCTAGAGGCCGTGACCAGTGTTCCCTCTGAGTTAGTGTGAGCCAGCTCAGTTTTTTAGCCTCCATCTCACATATTTTTGTCTCAGCTCAGGAAGGATGGCTCCAGAGCAAACTAATCGATGCAGCAGCCAGATCGCTCGCTCACAACTTTTAATGCCAGTAGCTCACAAAGTAGAATTTTTGCTCACAAGACTCCACAGCTGAGAGGGAGCATTGTCAGTGATCCTTTTTTCTCATCCTTTTTGTGCTTGAGAAAAGTCTCTGGAGGCTCCAGGGCAGGCCTTGCTGCAGTCCCCGGGGGAACAAAGAAACCGCTGGTTTGGAGTGACAGAGGCCCAAGATCTGTCAGGTGGAGAGCTGGCTTGTGCTGGTTCGGGGAGCAGTGCTACAAGGACCCTGGAGGGCCCCAGGGCCATGGGGAACACGCCTGCCAGCTCCACTGGGCATTCCAGAGTTTTGGCCAGAGCGGGAGACTTGACTGATGCAAAGCGATACTACCAGAGGAATCACAGTGCAGACAACACAACAGCAAAAAAAAACCCACTGTGAAATACAGTGCTATTACAATAAAACCAAATATTAAAAAGTCATTATATATACTCAAAGTGTTATTATAATGTATTAATTATTTCCAATGTTCCGTCTAAGACATTCAATACAAAAATAGTTATTCCCTTCCAGTATCAAAGTAGCATACAGAAAACCCTCACAAGGAAACAGTCCGGGGAAAAATTATAAATAGAATTAAAATCTTCAGTGTCCAAAGCGCAAATGAGATGGGGCCTGCGGTTAACTCCCACATTTCAGCGATCCAGTCCCTTTTTCAGTAAAGGAAACTGTCAGGTAATCCTGCCACTCTCCAGGGCGAGAGCTGGGATCTACTGGGCTAAGCAAAACAACTCCACTCCTCCCCCCTCCTCCAGCTGGAATGTACTCCCTTTCCCTTGCTTTCTTGCTTCACAGGGTTGTTATCTCTGTCCAAGGTTACTGGCTTCACACAGACATGTTTCATGTTTTTAGTTTCTCTTGCAGGTGTCATCTACTAATGTCTTCCCGCTTTTTAGCCTGGGAATGCTTTTAGGCGGGTTTTGCCCCGGGGCGGTGATTGGGGGAGCCTGTGTGACAACACAAGTTTGAACTCACTATATCTATCCTAACACTATTGTCCAAATCCATTACTAACTCAGCAAGTGTACCCCGAAGAAATTCCCCCAATAAAGAAAGTCTTGATTAAGATCCTTTGTGTGGGGTGAGTTTATACAGGAAGTCTCACAGAGAGTTAGTAATCCCCATCTTTCTCTCTGGGGAGGCCCTGCTGTTCCTGACGATGTTGGAAGATGGTGGTGAACCCCCGGCAACCTCGGGACACGGTGGTCCCTGTATCAATGGAGGAGGACGCCGTTGTGAGGCTTCTGTACTTGACAACAAAAGATCAGACCTTTGTTGGTGAAACAGAGTTCTTTATTTCTTAATACTGCTTGACAGGTTCTCGAATGTTTGTTAGAGATGCCACATAACATACAATCAGACTTAATATACCCTCCAGTTCAGTTTGAACCCCAACATTCAACCAATCACAAGAAAGAGAAAAACGCGGGCAAAAGGACCTGAGCCGTTTTATTTCCCACAGGAAAGGTGAGGTGCGAAAGTTATAAAAATTCCCCTCTTGAACTGGGCGACCCAGATGTGTGAAACCCATGCATAACAAAGCAGCTCTGGCGGCCATAATATCCTTTCAAGGTCTTCACAACAAGATAAGACAGTTCTGTGTCCCAGGAAGCGGTGGGAGGGAATGCAAGGGAGGAAAGGCCATTTGTACTCTGGTGACGTGCGAATATGTGGGGTCGCCATTCTCCTGGATGAAATAGTTACATTGACCAGACCTCCAAAAAGCAATATATCTCAAGGCAGTAACAGGCAGGGAGGGAGACATGAAGAGATAGCTATGGTTACATTTCTTACTGAGCGATAGCAAGTAACAGAAAGCACAATGAAAACCCTGTTAGGATCTTATGATCCTGACACCCGTGCCCCTTTGCACCACCCCGTGGGTGGATTGTCAGCCCAGGGGCCCCAGGTACTCATGGACTCAATTAAGGACTGAACCGGTTGAGACCTGGACCCCCTCTCAACAGGGAACGTCTCTGGGACTGAAGCTGGGTCGAGAGCTGGGAGAGGGAGTGAGATCTCGTGACTCCCACCGTCCCAAAAGACCCGAGTTTGGAGACTTGTGGTCCCATGTGGATCGCCGCATGGAAGCGATGGAGAACCTGCTGCAGAGAGAGATGACCACCTTGCTGGTGGGATTGCCCGGAATTGTCCAGAGGGTGGTCGACGCTCAAGCAGGCAGCGCTGGAGGGGCCAGTGGTCAGGCTCCTCTGGCTCAGATCCCGGAGGGTTAGCCTGAGCCCACACCACCAGTCCTGGCAGGACCCCTAGTGCCAGTGGATCATCGATTGGTCCCGCAGGAACTACTGGCTGCTACGTTCGATGGGGACCCGGCAAAGCTACAATTTTTTATCATCGAAGCAGGACGATTCCTGCAAACCTGGGGCCACCTCTTCCCGAACGAGGGCAACCGGGTGGGATACATTGGCTCCCGGTTGTGAGAAGAAGCCGCTGACTGGTACGTGAGCCTTCACAAAAAACTCCCCACCCCTCCGGGTCTGAACTGGATCAGGTCAAAGACTTCATGTGGGCCCTCCGGAGGCAGTACAAGGACCCGATGAGCGAAGAAAAAGCCCAGAACCAGATGAGGAGACTTACCCAAGGACGGGGTTCGGTATGTGAGTACACAGCAGCATTCAAATTAATTGCAGCCAGGATAAAGGGGTGGCCTGAGGAAGTGTTGGTGGAGAATTACCAACAAGGGTTGAATCTGGACTTGTATGAGACTGTGTTACGTAATGTCAGCCCCACCACTCTGGCAGCCTGGATTCAGGCAGCCGAAGAAGCTGAATCACGCTTCACACTGATAAAAATGCGAGCTGAGACGGGTCCCAAGGGATTGGGTCCCTCGATGCCGAAGGCGAAGTCGAATGGACCCCTCAAAGACATCTGTGACCTACAACTGAAGAAGGGGTTGTGCATGCGGTGTGGAGAAGCCAGGCACTATGCTTCGTCCTGCCCTGCTGCCACCCTGAAAGCCCTACCTCCCACCACCCCCCAACCCCTGAAAGTGATCCAGGGATCAAAGTCACGAGTGTTGCAACTGCAGCCCACTCCCAAGGAGGATAAGGTGGCAATTGTGGAACTTCCCTCGCCGGCGGGAAATGAGAAGGATCTGTGCTAAAGGGCGCGAAGCAACAGGTCCCCACCTCCCCAGTGCCAAAAGTGGTGAGCTCTCCTGCCCCTTTGTTGTATGTTGTCGTGACAGTTTTTGCTGCCCAAACCGGAACTCATATGAGGGTACAGGCTCTAATAGACTCGGGGTTTGCCCATGACCTCATCAGCCCAATGGTAGTCGATGGTCTGGGGGTGGGGGTGAATTCCCTAGAAGAACCCTTATGGTTCACCCAGATGGATGGGTCAGAAATGAAGGAGCCTTGTCTCTTCGAGACCCTCGCCGGGGTTTTGGGAGTGGGGGAGCATTGGGGGGAATGGGCATTTGTCATAACCCCACACGCCAAGTTTCCCATGGTGCTCGGCAGCCCTTGGCTGAGTGGACATGATCCATACATCATGTGGAGTGAAGGAAGGATCTGGTGGGTGGCCCTGGCATGCCAACACCACACTTGGAAAGTGGCTTGGGGAACCGAGCCATCCAAGGCACAAGCATGCATGACTGCAGAGGATTCATTACAAATACCTCCCGCATACCGGGATTTAGCAGAGGTTTTCAGCGAGACCGAAGCCAATGAACTTCCCCCCCATCGGAATACCGACTGTGCCATTGAACTGTTGCCCGTGGTAAAACTACCCAAAGGGAAGCTGTATTCCATAAGCCCCTCCAAAAAGGTGGAGCTCCGCAAATTTATTGACAAAAATTTGCAGCGAGGTTTTATTCGGCTGGCCCAATCCCTGTTTGCAGCGCCAGTGCTATTTCAAAAGAAAAAAGACGGAGGGTTGTGTTTGTGCACGGATTACAGAGGTTTAAACACCGTGTCAGCGTCAAACACCTACCCTCTACCCCTCATCAAAGACTTGTTAGCAGAGGCTGCGAAGGGGGAAATTTTCTCCAAATTGGATCTTAGAGATGCCTACTTCCAGGTTTGCATCCGTGAGGGGGATGAATAGGACTGCTTTTAATACCTCCCTGGGCCAATTCGAGTATCTAGTTATGCCATTCAGACTTCAAGGTAGCCCCGGTGTTTTTATGAACCTAATTAACAAAGTATTGCACAAGCACATCTTCAATGGGGTTCTATGTTAACTAGATGATATCTTAATGTACTTCACAGATGAGAAATCCCATAGGCAGCTAGTGCGGGAAGTACTGACCACTCTCAAGGAACACAAACTCTTTGCTAAACTGTCTATTTTTTTTTTAATTATTATTTTTCTACTTGTTCAAAATTTTAGTTACTTTCAGAATATTATCATCACTATCCTATTTTCTATATAACTATGTATTCCAGTTACAATTCAAAACCTTTAGGACTTCCCACCTCACCTATACCATTATATATATATATAACAGCAATTATGAAGATTTAAAAGTATTAACTCTTACAGGTAACATATTATAAAAATTTTTTAAAACATTTAAAAGTATTATCTAAATATCTGTTATATGTAATCTAGTTTCCATTCTTGTCATTTCAAACATTCAGTATATTTCCCTTAAAAAGAATTGTTTCTTCTCTTAAACATCTAAGATCAATAATTAGACAATGTAAAAATATTATTTTTCATATCCCAGTGTTGTTCTAGATATTCTTTCAAGTCTTTCCATTCTTCTAGAAACCTTTCTGAGTCTTGATTATTCAGTTTTCTTGTCCATTTGTCCATTTCTGCCATAAATAGCAATTTTCTCAACCATTCCCATACGTCTGGAGTTTTCTCGCATTTCCAGTTCTGAGCGTAGACCATTCCTGCTGTAGTCACCATATACCATATTAGTGTCCTTTTAGTTACATTTACATCCTCTAACTTAAGACCAAGCAATAACATTTCAGGCAGCTTTTTAAAGGTACATTTCAAAAAAATTTCCATTTCAGCATGAATCATACACCAAAAGACTTTAGCTTTATCACAAGCCCACCACATATGGTAGAAAGAACCTTCTTTTTGTTTACATTTCCAACACTTATTAGACAGCCGTTGATCAATATTTGCTATTTTTTTCGGACCTTGAAGCATTTTCTGTAAATCAACTCTCTTACTCTCTTAGTGGTAAATTGCACTACCACATCTCTTGGCAGATTTTTCCTGCTAACATACTCTGAATTAACTCTATAGACCAAGTCAATATTAAATTTTATGTCCTCTTCTTCATCTTTCAAATAGTCACTCAAAGCTTCAGTAATCCTTGTGAGTATGTTCTCGCCCATCTTTTCGCCTATTCCTCTAAATCTTAAGTGCTTTTGCATCTCCTTGTATAACATCATTGTTTCCACTCTATAATTCCCTTTTGTCACTTTTTGAATGTTTTCTTCCGACACAAACATTTTGTTTTCCAACTCTTTCGATTTTTTTGCCAAATTTTGAATTTCAGTCTTTAGGTCTCCAAAATTCTTATCCACTTGTTCAGCTAAGTCATTTATTTTCTTATCCAATTTATTGTCCAATTGTTGATTTTCCTGGCTAAGATCACTAAAAGCTTTTATCATCCTTTTGTCCATCGCCTCTATCATAGCCATTAGTTCAGTATCTTTTTTAGGAGCCATCTTGGATGCTAACCAGGTTGCCAACTGCTTTCTCTGTTCAGACTCCGTGTTTACCTTTTAAAAAAAGCCGATTTTTGGGTATCTTCCAATTTTAACGTTTTTGGGCTCTATCAATCAGTCTTGAAAAGCTTTGACAAATGCCATTATTTTTGCCATTCTAATGTGTTTACTTTTTGAGATATTTAATTTTAAAGTTTTGGTCCTCCCCAAAATGGCGGACGTCTTTTCTCTGTGGTACTGGTCACAGTTCTTGCTTCCTGGTTCTCTTTCACCCAGAAGTGCTCTTGCTAGTTGCAGTCCTCCCAGATCCCTTCCTCTTCAGTTCTTCTTTTCTGCTCTCAGCCAGATGTCACTTCCTGTTGTCTTCATTTTTTCTCACACCCATGCAGATCTCGCGGTGCCTCCAATCCCTCCAGCCCTCTCCTCCACAACCGCAGGAATGGTAAACAAAACACTTTTCTGGCAGTTTTTAGCTGAAATCCAACTCTTTTAAAACAGGAAAAAGTCTCAGTATATTCTTCAACTGATCCTCTGCTTATCTCTGTTTTCTTTGCTCTCAAAGACATGGTGCCGGTAAGCAAAAAGTTTTTTCTTTACCTTTAGATGTTTTTCGGGTAAGGGTGAAGCTTCATAAATTAGAGTTTGTCTTCTTTTAGTCAAGAAATCGGGGGAGTGGAGGTTTTATGCTGAATAAATCAGCCCGGTTCAGCTCTCTAGAGTTGCTTGCAGAACCCGCACTGGGGGAGGAGATCAAAGTGGCAACAAATCTCCTCCGAGATTTATCGCTCACCGATCTCAACTTTCTCTTGGGTCTTGTTGCTTGCTGGACACTCTCCTGCCTGGGGAGGGTTGCATCAGGTGCTAAAAGCCCCCGAGTTGTCAGAAAGAACCGCCATCCACCCTGAGCATTTACAGGGTGCGTCAAATCTCCATTTTCCCTGACCAGAAGTCCCTCTTTGCTAAACTGTCTAAATGCGACTTCCATAAAACTGAGATTGATTTGTTGGGCTACCACATCTCCCTCCGTGGATTAGAAATGGATCCCGCAAAAGTAGGAGCTGTTAATGATTGGGAAGTGCCCCGCACCCGGCGACAACTTCAAAGTTTTTTAGGATTTGTGAACTTTTATCACTCATTCATCAACAACTTCGCCAAATGTAGTCTCCCCCTCACGGAGCTCTTAAAAACTAAGGGGAAGGGAGACGAAGCAGTTAAACTGGGGGCGAAACTGCATTGGACGGCTGAGTGTCAAACTGCATTTGAAACACTAAAGTCCCTGTTTACCTCACCGCCCATCCTAGCCCACCGGAACGAACTCAAACAGTTTATAGTGCAGTTGGATGCCTCAGATGTGGCAATGGGGGGGCTATTCTGCAAGAGGGAACAGATGGGAAATTACACCCATTAGCTTACGTCTCCAAGAAATTTGGTGATACTGAGAAAAATTGGGCGGTGTGGGACAAGGAAGCTATTCGCCTTGCCCTCATCACTTGGCAACACTGGTTGAATGGGCCAGGGTTCCTTTTTAAGTCTCGACTGATCATAAGAACCTCAAAGCCCTACGCACCCAGCACACTTTGAACGCCAAACAATTGTGCTGGGCTGGTTTCTTTTCCAAATTTAACTTTACCCTCCAACACTTCCCAGGAAAGTCTAACTCGCTGGCAGACGCCCTCTCGTGCCTTCCCCAATATGACTGCTGAAAAGAACCTGTTATAGACTCCATGTTTACCCCTGAACAATTGGGGGGGGGGGGTGGCAGTCACCCGTAGCCAAGCACGTAGTTGCACAGAACCTGTCCAATCAGACTGGATTTCAAAATGTGCAAAAGCTTACAGCCAGGAGGAGGAAGCAAATTTAACCAACCTAGACAATATGACAAAGAATTCTAATGGTTGCTGGTATCACGGCAATAAACTGTTCCTCCCCAAAACCTTAAGGGGGGAAATCATGACTCAGCACATGAGGCCAAACTAGCAGGGCATTTTGGCTATTTAAAGACTTTAAACCTCTTACAAAGACTTCTAGTGGCCCCGCATGCGGCAAGACGTTTCTGTTTCCGCTTGCCAAATCTGTCTGATGTGCAAAAGACCGGGGGGGGGGGGGAACCCCGGGACTATTACAACCGCTTGAGACCCCCTCACGGCCCTGGGAAACCATTTCAATGGATTTTATCACCAACTTTCCCCCAAGTAAAGGCAAAACGGTCATATGGGTGGTTGTGGACCTGTTCTCTAAGCAAGCCCATTTCATCCCCTTCAAACAACTCCCCGCAGCTAAAGCTACGGCCAAAAGCTTCATGGGAGATATTATCCGTTTGCACGGAATTCCAAAGAAAATTATTTCTGATAGAGGAACTCAGTTCGTTGCCAACTTCTGGCGGGAGCTCCTGGTCATCCTGAGAGTTGAATTAGCCCTAAGCAGCGCTTACCATCCCAAAACTGATGGCCAAACCGAAAGAGTTAATCAAATCCTAGAACAGTTCCTCCGCTGCTATACCAATTACCAGCAGGACGACTGAGTGGAATTGTTGCCCTTTACTGAATATAGCTATAACAACTGCATTCGAAACTGCTATACATTCCTCCACGGGAGTGTCCCCCTTCATGGCTACTGCCGGGTATGACGGTGTCCCTTTACCAACCCTAGACGCCGCTTCGCCAAGCGAAGGAACTCCCTGCATGATTCCTGGCCGCTCATTGCCAAAACTTTAGAAACTTTAGAAGCATCCAAAAAGGACTATAAGAAATATGCAGACAAACACAGGGACCCGGGTTGAACTCTGGAAGAAGGGGAGTCTGTTTATTTGTCTACCAAAAACATCAAAGGGTTACAGCCCAGCCATAAATTGGGTTGGAAATACGTAGGGCCCTTCAAAGTGAAAAAGAAAATCAATGCTGTCACTTTTGAACTTGAACTTCCTAAGTCTCTTAAAAATGTTCACCCTGTTTTCCATTTCAGTTTACTGAAGAAGGACCCTGGATCGAATTGTGGAGACCTCATCATCCAGCTCCTCCTCCTCTGATGGGGGGAGGGAGAACCACACTATGAAATAGAACAAATCCTCAACTCCAAAGTTAAACGGGGCCGCCTATACGATCTTATTAGCTGGAAAGACTATGGCCCCGAATATAATGAATGGGTCGCATCTGAGCATGTTAACGCTTCTGCAAAAATTTCGTGCCTTCCATAAACTCTACCCACTTAAGCCCGGGGGTTAAAAGAGTTTTTTAGGGTGCAGTGTGTCAGGTAATCCTGCCACTCTCCAGGGCAGGAGCTGGGATCTACTGGGCTAAACAAAACAACTCCACTCCTCCCCCCTCCTCCAGCTGGAATGTACTCCCTTTCCCTTGCTTTCTTGCTTCACAGGGTTGTTATCTCTGTCCAAGGTTACTGGCTTCACACAGACATGTTTCGTGTTTTTAGCTTCTCTTGCAGGTGTCATCTACTAGAGCCAGTCTGCTGGCTAGGCGGGATATAAATCGAAATAATAAATAAATAATGTCTTCCCGCTTTTTAGCCTGGGAACGCTTTTAGGCAGGTTTTGCCCCGGGGCAGTGATTGGGGGAGCCTGCGTAACAACACAAGTTTGAACTCACTATATCTACCCTAACACTATTGTTCAAATCCATTACTAACTTAGCAAGTGTACCCCGAAGAAATTTGCCCAATAAAGAAAGTCTTGATTAAGATCCTTTGCGTGGGGTGAGTTTATCCAGGAAGTCTCAGAGAAACTGGCAGAGCACCCAACAACCAGTCAAGGTCAAGTATTTTCTATAACGTATAATTCATGATGTTGACATGCGCTCACAATCTCACTGCCATGGCAGCTTCATGTCTCCGTGCCAGGTTATTTACAGACTCTTTGTCAGGAGGGTCAGGCGTCCATGTGTCTTGATGGCGTGGATCATCTTGGACTGCAGCTCAGGGTCTTCTTGCTGGGGACTGGGAGGGGAGGGCTCCCCTGTCAAACAGGCCCTTGCCCTTCCTGGCCAGTGGAAGTCGGCTTGGATAGGTGAATGGAGTTCTCCATTTTTTCGGCACATTGGCATTCCACACTTCATCCAAGGGGCTGGGTGTGTGTGTGTGGTTCTTCACTTTTTTATCTTCTCTGCAGTCCTGTGAGTAGAGGTGAGGCCATGAGAAACAGTTTGGCCCAAAGTCACCTTGAGTCGGTATTTGAACCACGATCCTACTCCAACCACTGCACCGCACCAACTCTTTAACGGAGTGAAATTTTGTGGTCAAATGATCTGGCCAGCTATAGGCTTGTGCTGAGTCTCTCTTTCCCATCTGTGGCAGCAACCAAACTCCAGGCCTATCTAAATCATGCATAGGATCTTGACCTGCTCAGTCTAGAGCAGAGGCTGCATTAGATGCTCTGATGAACGGTCTCTGTCTGGTGTAGTGGTTAAGTGTGCGTACTCTAATCTGGGAGAACCGGGTTTGATTCCCCACTCCTCCACTTGCAGCTGCAGGGTGACCTTGGGCAAGCCATAGCTCTGTCAGAGCTGTTCTTGAAAGAGCAGTTCTGGAAAGAGCTCTCTCAGAGGAGACGGAAAGCAGCTCTGAGACTCTGAGTGAAGGGTGAGGTATACATCCAATCTCCTCCTCCTCTTCTTCCTTCCCAGTCTCCTGGACAGCCACTGAAATTTGAGCATACAGAAGAGAGAGTCTACCTACCAGCCTGCATTCTCAGCCCACTCTTCTGGCAAGGACCTGAGGGGTGTGAGGCTTCTGCTCGAAGTAGTCAAGGATCAGATCTTTGTTGATGAAACACAGTTCTTTATTTCCAATTTCTACATTGCTACAGGTCCTCGGATTATTGTCAGAGATAACATACACAATAGAAGCAGGTCTAATATACCCTCCCGTACAATTTGAATTGCCCATAGGTAACCAATCAACAGGGGGGAAAAACCCGGGCAAAAGATCCTTTGGCCGTTTACTTCCCACAGGAAAAAGGTGAGGTGTGAAGCAGTAAATTTCCCTTCTTAAACCAGACCCCTTAGATGTAACCATCTTTCACATAACAAATAGCTTTCCCCAAGGCTTTCGCACGTTGATAAGAACCGGTCCCTGTCCTCCCAGCAGGGAGGAAAGGAATGCGGAGGCAGGAGTGTGAGAGGCCCATTGTTCTCATGCTTGAAGTCGCCCGGGCAAACGGTTACACAGACCAGACCTGGTCAGAGCCATAAACCCAGGATCACTGAATATACAATCACAAGGGTCAAACTAATAAGCAATAGGAAGGATTACATAGTTATTACAGGAACAGATTGCAAAGCATAGCATAGACAGGTTACAAAGCATAGCATGAATTCCCAGAAACCCTTGTTAGAATCTGCAGATTCTGACAAGGGGCCGCACACATCATTTCTCCTTCCCATCTTCTCCTGCGCTGTAAACTAGGCTGAGCATGTGTGACTGGCCCAAGGGCACCTGGCAAACTTCTGTGGCAGAGTGGGGATTCGAACTAGGCTCTCCCCCAACTCCTAGCCTGACCCTCTCGCCCACTGCGCTGCCTTTCCGTCAAAGCCCTTGAGGCCACAAGCATGGTCCCCCCCCCCCTTTCTTTCAAGGCAGTGGGCCAGCAATGCCTCTGCAGGTTCCAAGGCAGCAGACCGAACCAAGGAGCTCAATATAACGAAAGTACAACTTTATCCAGATGTAGACAGAGGTCTTCATGCAATGAATGTGAAGTTGAGCAAACTCTGAAGGACAGGAGGGCCTGGCGTGACGTGGTCCACGGGGTCGCGAAGAGTCAGACTCAACTGTGCGACTGAATAAGGAGAAGAGATTGGATTTACACCCTGCCCTTCACTCCCCAAGGGAGTCTCAGAGCAGCTTAGTCTTCTTTCCCTTCCCCTCCCAACAGTCACCCTGCGAGGCAGGTAAGGCTGAGAGAGCTCTTTTGAGGACTGCCCTTGTGAGAACAGCTCTGAGAGAAAACTTGTGACTGACCCAAGGTCACACCAGCAGCTGCATGTGGAGGAGGGGAATCAAACCTGGTTCTCCCAGATTAGAATCTGCGTCCCTAACCCCTGCACCAAACTGGCTCTCCACCTGGAGACTAGAGGACCACAGAGTGGACTGTGGATTTCTCTGCTGTGCTGCAGGGTTGGGGTGGGTGGGTGGGTGCCCTCCTTTCCGTTTTGCATAGCAGAGGTGGGACAAGGGTAGCTGGCAAAGGGCATCAGCCAGGCTGGGCAAGCCCTGTGCTCCCTTCGCCTGGCAGGGAGGGGTGGCACATGTTGGTGTCTTCCAAGCCCGCCCAGGGAGGTAGCAGTGGCCCTCCCAGGCGAGTCGTTCCGTTTGAAAAGCTACCTGGCCACCCCACCCCCCACTAGTGTCTTCTGTCTTCTTCAGAGGGGGTCCTGCGGCAGCCAGCGGCTGAGCCCCTTTGGAAGGACAGCCGGCACGCGCGCGCGCGCACACACACACACACGGGGGGGGGGGCGGAGTTGTGCCCGGCAGAGGAGCCCAGTTCTGGAGCAGGCCGGGGCCAGCGGCAGGCCACGCGCTCTGGAGACCGGGCCGGGAAGGTGCCGTCTGGCTCTCGCCCGCGAGGGCGCTCCGCGGAGGGAGGGCCGGAGAGAGGGCGGCGGGGGCAGATGGCCCCCCTCCGGAGGAGGGCCAGGCAGGAATTCTCTTCGACCAGCAAAAACGAAAAGCGGCGCCACAGTTCAGCCACAGGAGCAGAAGGCTCCGCCGGCCGAGGGAGGGGCCTCGCCAGGATCCGCCCCCCCCCCCCCCCCCGCGCTCTCTCGGCGACGCATCCGGAGTTGGACGGAGCCCCCGAGCAGACGGCGCGCTCCCTGCCGCGCGGGCGTGGCCTGGCCGCGCGCCCTCTGGGCCAGGAGGAGGGGGCAGAGCTGAGACGGCGCTTCCCTGCCCAGGCCCCACGCCCCGCCCCGCCCGTCGGCGCCCCCAGCCAACGGGCCAACACAGGGATCGTCGGGGCGGCGGGCCCCGCTCCCTTTCCTCTTCTTCGGGGCTGCTGCTCCCTCCGTCCCGCTGCCGGTCTCTTGCAAGAACCCCCCCGCGCCCGGCCCTCTCTCCCGAACAGTCTTGTTCTGGGCAGCCCTCCACCCGACGGGCCCAGCGGGAGGGCGGCGCCTTCAGGAGGCCTGGCGAGGAGGAGGAGGAGCGCCGTCACGCAGGCCGGAGGCTGCCACGCGGAGGAGCCCGGCAGGCCTGCGATTCCAAGACCTGGGCGGCACTTCGGGCCTCTGAAGGGGCAGGGAGGCCTGGCGAGTCCATTCCCTCAACAACCCAAACCCCCCCCCACACACACACACACACACACGCGGGCTCTTTTGCAGCAGGCAGCCCCCCCCCCCCCGACTAGGAGGAGCTCAGGTTCCAGAAGATCTCTGGACACTGTGCCTCTAGCTTTCCCGTTGCGGGGTTGAGGTCAGGGCAGGGGCTGTGAGCAGACTCTGCAAGGAATGGAGTTTGTCTCTCCCCCCCCCCCCCCCCCGAAGGCTAATAATAGCTCGCCAGTGAGTTTTGCCTCTGGCCTCTGACAGTATGTTCCCAGAAGCTACGTGAACACATGAAGCTGCCCGTAGGGACGCTCAAACGTCTGCTGGTTCAGCTCCCCGTCTGTTTGCTGGTCCTGAACAGGGAGCTGATTGTTCATCAGTCAGTTTGTTGTTCATGAGGAGTTCAAACCTGTTCTTCAGGTTACTTTCCAGCTGTTCGCGTAGGACAGTCCAGAGCAGCCGGGAGTGCTTGGTGCCTGCGCCCTCTCACCGAACCCAGCAACAGCCCTCCTCCCCACCCCACCCCACCCCTCGCCAACCAGGGGTACAAGTAAAGAAATAAATGGTGCAAATGAATATTGCCAATCAGTCAGCAAGCAATTAGAAGGAGCCTTTAAAATAAAACCTTACGATTTTATATAGATCCGTGTTAGCGGCATTATTCAGGCCTGCACATTTTTGCATACCCCTCTGGGAGGAGCTCCCCCCCTACACTCACACACACACACCCTTTACTTCACTGAATGACCTGCCTAGACCATCTCTGACCCTGGGCGGCAGTGGTGGGATCAGTCTTGCCTACTGTGCCGATGCAGAGCAAAGAGACTCAACTTTGCCACTGCTGCTGCTGTGAATGCCCCAGCCAAGCGGTTTGCCAGCTGTTCAAAGCACTGTCACCTATCCCAGGTCTTCGCTGCTCAGTCTGCAGCATCACCAGTTGCCTGCGATTAGATCAGGCCAGTGCAGGGGTCTGAATGCCACCCAGGGCCAAGGCAAATGCTCCTCCACTCAGGACACCCAGACCAGGCTTCTCAGTCCCCTCCATCTTCACGCCAGAAGGGACCCAGTGAGTGGGCTGCCCCATTGGCGTGGGTTAGGGAGAGGGATGCAGGCAGCAGATGATCTTGGGGGGAAGGAAGGGACCGCCACAGCCTGGAAACCATTTGGCAGTCTCTCCTCTCCCCCTTAACTCTGGGGACAAAAACTCAGCTGTGGATGTTTCAGTTTCAGAACGTTAAAATTCTGCATTGTTCGGCCAACTTTATAGATATGAAATTCCACATTTTGCTGTCTTTTGTCTCATCCCCAATTCGCTCAGGGGCTGGCCAGCAGCTGCTGCTGCTCCCCAGGGGAGTCCCAATGTGAGACAGTCAATGCAGGCCTCGCCTGCACAGCTACCAGCAGCACTCATTCACTCTGGATGCCACCAGGCCCCCAAAAGAGGGGTCGGAGAGGCTCCATTATGAGCAGATGGTGTTCCAGGCCCTTGGCAAGCATGCCACATAGGTGGGGCCTCAGCTGTGCTCAGAAGGTGAGCCACTGAGAGAGGAGAGCCCCCCCGTGTGCCGGGGATGCCTGCTGGGGGAGCCTGGGCCAGCCACTACCTCACACACGGGCTGTGAGGATAAAACGGGGGAGGGGAAGCTGATGGACACCGCCACCCTGAGCTCCTTGGAGCAAGGGCAGGGTTAACAAGTACTTGGCCAGGGTAGTCTGGGACAGCCCAATCTCAGCCCTGGCTAGTATGTGGATGGGAGACCTCCGAGGAATACCAGGGTTGCTACACAGAGGCAGGCCGTGGCAAACCCCCTCTGTTATAATGGTCTCTTGCCTTGAAAACCTGGGGGGGGGGGTCACCTTAAGTCAGCTGTGACCTGGGGGCCCTTTCCTCCACCCCCACAAATAAGGAAACAGAGCCCTCCACTCCTCTTATCGTTCGTATCCTTTTATGATTTAGGGCACTCACAATTAACTTTCTCAGTCATCTGTAGAATGAAAAGAGAAGACATTAACAAATACACACGTCATAGTAGAATATTCATATCCCTTGATTAACCTTCCCATGTGAATATATAAATCACACTTTAACAAGTTCTGATTGGCATAGTTTGCACAGTTAATTTGCAATTCATAGTCCAGCAGTTGTCAATATGCAGCATTTTAAAGAGCTCACCTGAGTGGTCTGTTCCTATGAGCAGGATAAATTTTATAATTGGCTGTGGCCCATCTATGGGCCCTGTGCCATCGGTTCTGTGGCACTGTGCGAGTTTTCTCCTGCATCATAACACCACCGGCTCCTACAGATCTGTAGAATGGAGAAGGGCCAAGCAGAGAGCCCACCCCACCCCCCACCCCCCGCAATCCAAAGCGATAAGTGGCTGTGGGCTCCACAGTAAATGCTCCGAACAGACTCAGTCTCCCCCACGAGGCCAGGGGTACTTTCAGAAGAGGGCATTTCAAGAAGTCCCACGTTGGTATCCTCGCTCAGCACAAAAGGCGGCTCCTGGGGCCGGGGAAAGCCAGGGCAAGCATAGCCCCAGTGCGCCCTCTTGTGGCTTCTCGCTGAATACCAACCCTGTGCACCGCCGGAAGCTCTGGCGGGAACCCGGAGGGGAGAGTCTGAACTGGCTGCTGCTGCTGGCCGGCTGAACACAGGTCAGCAAACCGTGGGAAATCGACAGGCGTCATTCACAGCCTGAATAAATCCACTTTATGCGGTCACGTCCGTGCCAGCGGGCTTCCGGAGACCCAGCATGGAGCTAGGGTCAGCGCTGTGACTTCCTGCCCCGGCCCAGTCCAGTTCTGGAGGGCCAGGCAGGTCCTGCGAGACACAGAGGCGGCCGTGCGCATGCTCACCTCAGGGGAAGCCGTGTCGCTGCCTCTTCAAGACCTTCTGTTTCTCCTTTTAAAAAAAAGAATGGGGTTGGAATGTGGGCAAATAGCTCTGGTTGGTCTGCATAGCAAAAGCAAACTATTTTGGAGCCCACACGCTCACAAACAGTCACCCCCGGAGTATGGGTTGCAAAGCCTCCCCCCCCAGCCCAGCCCAGCGGCAGGAGGGAGGACTGAAGCTTGGTGTAAAGTACTGAGTTCTCGGTGGCACTGACCAGGACGAAGTTGGCATAGTGATTAGCTCAAGTTAATTTCGAGAGGACAAGCATGCCTTAACCGGCCACAGGGCCAACATATATACACACCCAGGGCACAGCCCAGGTCCCACCTATGAGCCTATTGCTGGGGCGGGGGGGGGGGGGGGGGGTTGAATTTCCCGCCTGGGTCTTACTGGAGGATCCACGGGATTAGAAGGAGCCAAGCTCTGGGCGCCTTGCGCTGGCCCCTAGTGGTGGTCAGCGGACACAACACCTGGCTTGGGAGAGAATTGTTCGTTGCAGAGGGCTGGCGGGCAGTTGCCTGGATTCTCACTCTCTCGTGTAAGCACACACGACCTAGCGGACCTACAAAGGATGAAGGCAGATGGGTAAATAGAGTGCCAAAGTCTGAACATGTTCTCATCAGGCCAGGAGGGGTCGCGAAGAGTCCGACTCGACTGTGCAACTGAACAACAACAAAAATCTCCTTTGGCCCTATTGCAGACACAGGGATGGCATTGGCCATTTGCAGGGAAAGAAAAGGGAGAAGACTTTTGCGTCCCCGTGTGCCATTTTCCCATTGAATATGATCACCCCTAAGCTGCGTTTAACTCCGTTAGTGAAACTTGTAAGATCCCTCTCTCTCTCCCTCCCATTTACCTCTATCCAACACCCAGTCTGTAGCTCTGCCTCTAAACAAGAGGTTTACCTGGGCACCCAGCCAGCTCAAGCCCACCTCACCCTCGCCCCCTCCCTGACATCAGCGAGCCAACAATGTGATTGGTGCCAAAGGGTTGGAGAGAAACAGAAAGGCGACTGTGTGAAACAGCACTGATAAAGTTCCACAAGGTGGGCCACCAGTCGCTCTTTCGGGAGGCAAGGCCGGATCAGCAGCATAGAGAGTAGTTCCTTGTCTAATGAGATTCTGGTGGCCCGCATTATGAAACTTGATCACACTCTCTGAAACTTTGTAAGGATTTAGAATTAATTCAGGAGTGGATTGAAGTATTCAGATATTTTGAACCTGATGATTTACAATGTTACGATATTCTTGAAGAAGATATCCGAAACGAAGATTGTAATCCAGAGACTTTGTTGAATAAATGAAAACAATACACAACACTTTTATATATTATTTATTGGTTTTTTAGTTACTTTGTGTACAGATTGATAATTATCAGACCTTACTAGCATTGTTATACACAGTTGTCTTTCTCTGATTCCTTTGGTTGACTGTGTGACCTCTGGCTATTAATGGGTTGGAAAGAGCCGTGCCAGCATGCTGGGAGACCTTGGGTCAGTTACAAGTAGAGGTGGGCTGGGTTTGTCCCATGTACAGAGCAGAGGGGCACTGGGGGCATGTGAGAGCAGATATCACACCGGAGGGTGAGCGGCTGCAAGAGCCAGAGATTGTGTAGTTGATGCCATTGGGTCCTGTAATCACATTTTCTGTACATGGGACAAACCAGCCAACCTCTACACAAAAGAATAAATGGACACAAATCGACATCAAAAATGGCAGTATCTAGAAACCAGTGGGAGAACACTTCAGTCTACCAGGACATTCCATCAAGGACTTAAAGGTCACCATAGTTCAACAGAAACATTTCAAAATCCAATCGGAAGCTGTTGAATTGAAATTCATATGTAAATTTGACTCAGACTTGGATTGAATAGAGACTTTGGATGGTTACCTCATTACCAGAAGTAAAGCATTACTTTTCAGGTATTCCATTAAGATGCATCAATAGAAGGAAGGGATCACACCCAGCCTGGATTGTGCATTCTACCTTTTTAATGACTTTTGCAACTGTGTGGCATTTACCTGGCACTTTCTGCATCCTCTCACCCCTCCCCTCCCCACCTATATATTTCCGGCCAGTTTCTTCAGCCCCTCCATGCATCTGATGAAGAGAGCTGTATTTTTCGAAAGCTCATGCTACAATAAAGTTTGTTAGTCTTAAAAGTGCTACTGGGCTTTTTACTATTTGGAAGAAAGCTGACAGTCCTTAAGGTCCCGTGCTGGTTCCAAGCTGTATGAGGCCTTAAAAGTCAACTCCAGTTCTTTGAATTGAGGCCTGAAGGAAATTGGGAGCCAGTGTGGGTGGAGCAAGACAGAACTGATGTGGTCCCTCCCTACTACCCCATTCCAGTCAACTTCCTAGCAGAACTGTGCTATAGCTTCCAAACCCTCTTCAAGGACAATCACATGTAGAGCTCATTGCAGTAGTCTAATCCAAATGCTACCAAGGCATTTACTACAACAGCAAGATCTTTTCTGCTGAGGAAAGGCTGCAGCTGGCTCACTAGCTGAAGCTGCTGAAAGGTTCCTCTAACTACCACTGCCACCTGCTTACCCAACAGGCTGCCAGGGTCCAGCAGCACTCCCAAGGAACAAATCTGTTCCTTTAGATCAAGATGGGTCACCAAGTTAGCCTGTCTGTAGCAGTAGATTATGCACGGGATAGAGCAGGTAGAGAAAGAAGTCCTTTCCTCCCTTTCTCACAATACAAGAACTTGTGGGCACTCCATGAAATTGCTGAGCAGTCAGGTTAGAACAGATAAAAGGAAGTCCTTCTTCACCCAAAGAGTGATTAACATGTGGAATTCACTGCCACAGGAGGTGGTGGCGGCTACAAGCATGGAGGGCTTCAAGAGGGAATTAGATAAACATATGGAGCAGAGGTCCATCAGTGGTTATCAGCCACAAGATATAGATAGGAACTCTCGGTCTGGGGCAAGTGATGCTCTGTCTTCTTGGTGCTTGGGGGGGGGCAACAGTGGGAGAAGGGCCTCTAGTGTCCTGCCCCCACTGCTGGACCTCCTGAGGGCACCTGGTGTTTTTGGCCACTGTGTGACAGAGTATTGGACTGGATGGGCCACTGGCTTGATCCAACATTGGCTTCTCTTATGTTATTATGTTCTTAAGAGTCCAGGAGCACCTTCAAGACTTTCAAAATCAGATAGCTGAGCTCAGTGACTCCCAAAAGCTCCTCCCCTGCCACAGATGTTGTTAGTCTTTAAGGTGCTCCTGGACTCTGGTTCTTTTCTTCTGTTCCTTTAGGGGGAATGCAACCCCATCCTGAACATGAGACATTTCAATGCCTGGGTTAATCCTACTGTCCACCAGGAGCACCTCCCATTTTGTCAGGATTAAGTTTCATCTTCTTAGGACTCATCCACCTCAAACATGCCTCCAGGCAGCTGTTCACAGCATACACAGCCTCTCTGGGGTCTGCTGGAGGCATGAGAGAGAGCTCATTGTCATCCACCTATTGGTGGCAAGTCAGCCCAAATCTCTGGATGACCTCTCCCCATGGCTTTGCATAGATGCTGAAAAGCATGGAGGGCCAGATGGAATCGTGGGGGGGCCTGGAGGCCAGAGGCCAAGAGGCTGAGCCACAGTCCTCCAGCACCACACCCTGAAACCTGCCTTTGAGCAGGGTCTCCCAGTCCCGCCCCCAAAAGGCAGTCCAGAAGGATCTCATGACTGATGCTACTGAGAGCCACTGACATGTCTAAGACGAAGACCTTGGCAGTGTCACACAGCCTCTGTCTCTCTCCTGTCACAAGTTATCCCCCAAAGGGGGACCAAAGCTGTTTCCATCTGATCAGTCCAGGATGCAAGCCATCTGCTCAGTCCAGGAGTCCTTGGAGCTGCCGTTGAATGGCCTTGCTCAAGAATGGTACATTAGAGACTGGATGATAGTTATTCAGATCAAATAGTGATTCAAAGAAACCACTGAGCAATGTTTTTTTTGTCTTCCCTGAATCTATTGCCCATCAATTTCACTGGATGCCTCTAGCATTATGGAAGAAGAAGAAAAAGCTCTCGCCATCCACTCTTTCTGCACCATGCATAGTTTTATAAACCTCCATCATATCCCCTCATAGTCATCTATTTTCAAAACTAAAAAGTCCCAGACTCCAGCTTTTTCTCACAGGAAAACTGCTCCCTTAATCACACTGGTTGTCCTGTTCTGTTCCTTTTCCAGTTCTGCAATTCTCTCTCCCTCCCTCCCTCCAGGGACCAGATGGGAGGGAGGGTGGCATGGTAGATAGCCTGATCTCATCAGATCTCAGAAGCTAAGCAGGGTCAGAAGCTAAGGGAGACCACCCAGGAAGACTCTGCAGAGGAAGGCAAGGGCCAACCACCTCTGCCTCTCATTTGCCTTGAAAGCCCCTTGCTGGGGTCATCCTAAGGCTTGGATGAGAGACTGCCAAGGAAGGCTCTGCAGAGGAAGGCCATGGCAACCCTCCTCCGTTTCTCACTTGCTTGGAACACCTGCCTGGAAAGCCCCTTGCTGTGGTTGTCCTAGGCGGGAAGCTAAGCAGGGCCGGTACTTGGAAGGGAGACTGCCAAGGAAGGCTCTGCAGAGGAACGTAAGAACCTAAGAGAAGCCAACGCTGGATCAGACCAATCCACTCCTGCCTCCCACTTGCCTTGGCAGCCCCTTGCTGGAGTCACCGTAAGTCAGCTGCAACCTGACAGCACTTTACACACCCTGACCAGAACTGCGCACACCTTCCTCCAGGTGTGGCTGCAACACGACTCCATACAAGGACGCGACAATATTGCAGAGGGACAACCATGTTAGCCTACTGGAGAGAAATAAAACAGAAGTGGGAGCTCAAAGACTAACATTTACTCCAGCAAGAGGTTTTGTAAGTCACATCCTTGGATGCCATGAAAAGAAAACCATTTTCCTCATATTTATTAGGAACATCCCAGCAATGGCGGAGGGAAAGACAGTCTTGTAAGAACAGAAGAGAAGTCAATGTTGGGTCAGGCCAATGGCCCATCTGTCACACAGTGCCCAAACATACCAGGTGCCACCAGGAGGTCCAGCAGTGGGGACAGGACACTAGAAGCCCTCCCACTGTTCCACCCCCCCATCCACCCCAGCACCAAGAATACAGAGCATCACTTGCCCCAGACCGAGAGATCCTATTTATACCTTGTGGCTAATAGCCACTGTGGGACCTCTGCTCCATATGTTTATCTAATTCCTTCTTGAAGCCGTCCATGCTTGTAGCTGCCACCGCCTCCTGTGGCAGTGAATTCCATGTGTTGATCACTCTTTGGGTGAAGGACTTCCTTTTGATCCGTTCTAATCCGACTGCTCAGCGATTTCATGGAGTGCCCACGAGTTCTTGTATTGTGAGAAAGGGAGAAAAGGACTTCTCTACCTGCTCTATCCCATGCATAATCTTGTAAACCTCGATCATGTCACCCCTCAGTCATCATTCCTCCAAGCTAAAGAGCCCCAAGCGCTTCAACCTTTCTTCACAGGGAAAGTGTTCCAAACCTTTTATCATTTCAGTTGCCCTTTTCTGCCCTTTTTCCAATGTCTTGGTCTGTACACATTCAGACCTTATCACACACATACACCCGAGTGCTCACTCTTGGCCATTTAACCACAGCAGCCAGGCAATGCTTTATGACCTCAACTACATCACCAGGAGGTTTTGCCACCTCCTCCACCCCATTCCCTGGGAAAAGTCTGCCGAAGTTACAAAACTTGTGTGGTGGGAAGCTGCTCAAGTGAGCTGTCCGCTGGCCACTGCCAGTCTGGAAGCTGCCACTGGACCCAGACAAGTTGTGTGGCATCCACTCATAGCCACCACTGCACCAATGAAACAGGAGCCCGTGGCCTGGGGGTGCTGCTGGCCCAGGCCCCCAGGCAGGAGGCAAGGATGCAGGGGAGGACTGGGGGCGCAAAACAGCCCTGGAAAGGCCTCTCCCCGCTGCCTTTGGCCGGCAGAAACCCAGGCTTGAAGGCTGGCAGTCCCCAACATGGCCCCTGAACTCTCCGAGGGCATCCACTGCCGAAAGGTACAGGCACCGCTTCTCTTCTTTGGAAGGGGGCCAACCCCCTCCCCCAATGTTTGTTTGTTTAGATTTCATGTTTTTCTGCAAACATGGGGCTTTTCTCAGGTTTGCAGAAAGATCTGTCTTGTCTATCCATGTTTCCAATCTATTATCCACAGATGGGCCACGCTGAGAATTAGATATATTGATGTAGGGTTACAAAGATTCAAAGGAAACAGTGTTCGTTATTTTCTGTTGCCTTTGAACTCCCTTGCCCCATCTGTTGCTTATTTTTTTAAAAACAAAACCATATGCCCGACTGTGTAAAAACGTATTTCACAATGGACTTCCTTCTTCTTCTTCTAGCTGCACATGAGAACATACTTGGCTGCACTTGCTCACAGAAGGAACTGATGTTGCTGCCCATAGGGTGAAACGCACGGTCCAGGCAGAGCGGAGGGAGACCCAGAAAGCTGCCTGATCCTCCTCACTGCAGCCACGGGCCAACCCAACTCGCCCTGCCTGGCCTGCCTGGGAACAGCAACTCTCCAGAGTCTGAAGTTGTGGTGCCCTAAGGGAACCTCCCCGTCTAGCAGCGGGCATCAGGGGAAGGCTGTGGCCCTCTGTGCCCTCCTCGGCCTTCCCTGGTGACTGGCTGGCTGCTGTGTGAAACAGGAGGACGCTGGACTCGATGGGCCCCTGGTCAGACCTAGCAGGGCTCTTCTTCCATTGGGTTAGCTTGCCATTTGTATTTGTTAATGACCAGGCAGAGGGCATGCCGGCCCATGACTCACTTCTGCTTAACCACTCTTTTCCACTGGGACTTTTCCACTGCTATTGATTTACGACAGGGATTTCCTCTTGGTTTTTATTTTTGCCACTGGTCCCAAATCAGTGGCAAGGTCTGCAAAGGGAGTCAGAGGAGGGGCCTCGTGGGGCAGGAGGAGGTGACAGACGCAGGCCCTCCAGCAGCTGCCAGCAAATCCCCTTTCTGTGGCCTTTCACTGACCTGACCTGTCAGGTATCTTCACCGGGTTCTTTCTCTCATAAGAACATAGGAGAAGCCCATGTCGGATCAGGCCAGTGGCCCATCCAGTCCAACACTCTGTGGCTCACAGTGGCCAAAAACACCAGGTGCCATCGGGAGGTCCTCCAGCGGGGCCAGAACTCCAGAAGCCCTCCCACTCTGCCCCCCCCCCAAGCACCAAGAATACAGAGAGCCTCCCTTGCCCCAGACATAAGGTGGCTAACAGCCACTGCTGGACCTCTGCTCCAGAGGCTTCTCTAATCCCCTTGTGAAGGAGTCCATGCTTGGAGCTGCCACCACTTCCTGTGGCAGTGAATTCCACGGATTAATGACTCCTTGGGTGGAGAAGGACTTCCTCTGAGCTGTTCTAAGTCTACTGCACCTTCATTTCATAGAGTGCCCACGAGTTCTCTTATACTGTGAGAAAGGGAGAAAAGTCCTTCTTTCTCTGCCTTCTCTGTCCTATGCGTAATTCTGTAAACCTCTATCATGTCACTGTCTATCATGCCTCTTGCCTTAAGCAGATCCTGCCAACAATTCTCTATGTAGCTTTCATCGCCATTGCAAGTGCACAGGTATTCAGCAGCAGCACAGCATCCAGCTGGCAGTTTCCCCCACACTTCCTTCGCCTCAGTCCCACAACCGCTGCCACCTCCACACCAGCAGAGGGCCTTTAAAGAAACTGTCCATTGACATACAAGCATTATAATGATCTACCCGCTAGGTCCTCTGCATTCCCAGCTTTCATTTGTAGAAGTAACTTTCCAAGCCCTTTTCACTGCAGAAATACAAGGCCCATCTCCATAATGAAAAGGACTAGAAGCACACTTTAAGTAAGCGAGCTAGCAAGCTGGGAACTCAGAGAAACAGGCACATGGATTAGAACACACTTCAAGTCCAGTCAGGCACCTTTAAGACCAATAAAGTCTTATTCAAGAAGACATGAACTTTTGTGCGCGCACAAACTTCCTCAGATACACTGAAATGGAAGTCACCAGCCTACACATATAGGTGGTGTGTGAACAGCAAATTAGCAGAAGCATAATAAATGGTGTTTAACAGATGCAAGGACCAGACTGGAATATCAAATGATGCCCCCTCCATCTCCAACATTGACACAGGTGTTTTCTTCACAGTGCTTTCCCCTGCAATTAAAGCCAAACAAATGGTGACCATATAAACCAAGCTTGTTATTCCAGTTCGGTCCTTGCCTCTGTTAAACATCTTCATTATGCTGTATGCTAATTTGCTGCTCCCCCTCTACCTATAGGGGACCTTCCACTGCCCTGTCTATGAAAGCTCATCCCTTGAATAGGGCTCTGTTGGTCTTAAAGGTGCCCAACTGGCCGCAGACTCTGTTCTGCTGCTTCAGACCCACAGGGCCGCCCCCTGGACCGAGCAGAAGGATCGTCCCAGACTGTTGTGGAGGGAAACAGGGCGGCGGCGGCGGCACCAGGAGTCCTTCCCTCAGGCCCGCCAGGAGCGAAGCAGCAGCGCCTCCGGAAGCTCCCCCCACCCCACCCCACCCCACCCCACGCCGCCGCCGCCTTGCAGGGCCCACCACCAGCGAAGGGGCGGGGGCAGGAGGGCGGAAGGCCAGGCCAGGCCAAGGCAGGCAGGCAGGCAGGCACCCGCGGCCCTGGCCGGACTCTTTATTTATTCACGCACAGAACACCCGACGGGGAGGCTCGGCGCCGCTCGGAGCCAGGGAAAGGCGGGGGCGGTTCTTGCAGGTCTTCGCGGGCCCCGGCCCGGCAGCGGCCCCGACGGAGCGGTCCTTCAGAGCTCGTCTTCGTCGGCTTGCCTAGAAGAGGGAGAGAGGAGAGCCCCGCTCAGTGCCTTCCCCACGGGGGCCGAGCCGGAGGTCCCCCCCGCCCCGCCCCGCCCCGCGACACTCACCTTGGCTTCTGCTTCCCTCCGCAGCGGAAACGTCGACCTGCAAGCGGGGGGACACAGGCGGAGAGCTCAGCGCAAGCAGCGCCCCCCCCCCCCGGGTCTGCCTGCGCAGGACAAGCCCCCTGCCTCGCTCCCCACCCCCCCCCCAGCCAGGCCGGCTCCTCTCGGACCCCTCCCCCTGGGGGGGGAGCCAAAGGGGCCGTTCGGCCGGCCGGCCAGCAGGCATGCGGGGGGTCCCCCTCCCCTCCCCTCCCCTCGTCGCCGGAGCCCAGGCCGGACCGGCTCCCATTCCCAGCCCGCCCCCCGCCACTTACTGAGTACGACGAGCAGGCCGACGAGGAAGGCAGCCACGGCGAAGATGAGGCCCCCCTGCCGGACGGTCTCGTAGTCTGGGCCGGGGCGGGGGGAGGAGGAGGAGGAAGAGGGCGTGAGCGGGCGGCCTGTGGACCCCGAGGCTTCTGCCCCGGGCGACGACTCGTTCAAGATCACGCCCCCCCGCCCTCCCCGGTCAGCCCACGACGGAGCGAAGGCCTTCGGGCCCCTGGAGAGCGCCAGCCGCCGCGGGGAGGGGAGGGGAGAGGTCACCCCAGAGCGCAAGGGAAAGCCCCCCCCCGCCCCCATCCCTTACCATAAGTGAATCTGTCCAGCTCCGCCTCAGGGAAAGTTTCTGGGGGGGGAAGAGGAGGGGGGAAGGTCAGGGGGGCCGCGGGGGGCCAGGTGGCACCTTGGATCCGGGAGCCTTTCCCGGGGGCGGGCACTCAGCAGGGAAGGTGTTTCTGTGCCCAGCCTCCGACTGCAAGGTGGGCCCAACGGCTGTGCGGGGGGGGGGGGGGGAGGCTCGGACCACCCACCCCAGTCGCTTTGCCTTCCAGCCACCCCCCCACCTCCCCAGGCCAGCCCCGTCCTTTGCCCTCCGCTCTTAAGGCGAGCCTGCCGGATTTGGGGGCTCTGGAAGGCGGCCAGAGAGCGCTGACCCTGGCCCCTCGGAGTGGGCTGAACCACTTGCGACCGGGGGGGGGGGACGTTCCCCAGACCGCCCCCCTCTCTCTCCTCTCTCTGCTGGACTGGGACCCGGAGGAGGAGGAGGGAGGTCCCCCAAGGCGGCCTGCCCCAGGGCAGGCTCCCTTCTGCCACACCTGTCGGAGCCACACGGAGCGGCAAGAGCCTGCCTGCCCGACTGTGCCCAAGGGGGTGGGATGGGGGGCATCTCTCCCCGGCTCCTCTTCAGGGCTGCAAGCCAGGAGGTACAAGGATGCATGGGGGGGGGACCTCTGCTTTCGGGGGTCCAGCTATGCACCACAAGGCAGCAAGGGGGCAGGGTGGCACTGCCCCCCCTTGCTGTGCTGAGAGGAGGAGGAGTGCAGAGCCCCGGCAGCCAGGAGGGGCAAGGCCTGAACTGCCTTGCAACACACCTGTGTCTCACCTGCCAGCCCCCCCCCAAGGAAAAGCCTCTCACCACCCACCCTGTCCTGTGCCCCACCACCAGGACCCCTCTCCCTCACCGCCAGCCATCGCCCCCTCTCGTCCCTCTGCCTCGCAGCCCTTGGGTGTCTTGGAATGGGGAGGAGAACCGGAGGGCGTGTGTATTAATGGGGGGCCAAACCTCATCAGCCATTAACAGCCTCTGTCTAATGTTTACCCAGTCACAAGGGGAGGCAAGTGGCCGGCCCAGGCCCTCCGGTGGGAAAGCTCCTTCTCCGGGGGGGGGGAGGGGGGAGGCAGGTTGGAACCTGTTTTGGCAGTCCGTTGCAGCCATTGGGGGAGGGGGGAGGAAGAAGCCAAGCCTGCCACCCACTCCCCAGACAGGAGGAGGCCTTCCTGTTCGCCAGGGGGGCACGGGAAAGGTCAGAATCGCCTGTGGCCATGGAGGCTGCTGGGGGGGGGGGGGCGCATCACACTCCAGTTACCAGGGAGGTGGCTTCAAGGGCTCTCTCACGGTGCGCTTGGGTCACGCAGCAGGTTTCTCGAGGTCATAACCGCTGTGCGTTGGAGCAGCTGGTCATGGGGCTGACCGGTTCTGGGCTGGGCCGGAGACCCGCTCCAGGGGGTAAAAGTTGTGGCCCTGATCGAGAGCAGTGGCCCCTCCAGTCAGCACTCTTGTCAGCTTGTCAAGAGAGAAGAGCCGGTTGCTCTGAGCATTCAGACAAACCAACAGCATCTCATGTACCAGGAAGGCTGACAGTTGGGCCCGGGGATGGCAAAAGGATTCCTTCAGGGCGAGGGGGAGATGGCATGCTCCGGAGCCCTTGCTTGAGGGAAGGGTGTCAAATGGAGGTTTTAAGTACCACGAGACAACCTGGAAACTAACAAGTCTCCAGGTCCAGGTGGCATGCACTGGAAGTCCTTCAGCAGCTCAAAGGTGAAATTGTTGACGTGCTAAACAGTACATGCGACTTGTCCCTAAAATCCGCCTCCTCCGTGCCAGGGAAATGGAACAGGGCAGATGTCACACCGTATCTGGAGAAGGGGGTCCAGGGAATTACAGGCTGGTCAGCCTAACAGCCCTTACAGGTTAAGTAGTCAAACGGTTGTGAAAGTGGGGATTGCCAAGCTCCTATGAGAACAGAGTGGGGGGGGGGGAAGGGGAGGGAATCGGCCTTTATGCCCTCCTGAGCAACGGACTGGCTGCCCCGTGAGCCAGGAGGCTGGACTGGATGGACCCTGCCGTCCTCTAGGAGGACAAGAGCTGCCTTTCCAGCCAAGCAAGGGCACGCAGACCCCACCCACGGCTGCAGCTGCTGTGGCTAAGTTTGCCCCCTCACTGACTCCTCCCCCCAGCACATAGGTGGGGCAGCTTGCTGTCCACTGCCTGGAGCAGTGCAGGGCAAATCTGGTATTTTTTTCTTGACCCCCCCCCCTCGCCTTCCTCCCCAACGGAGACCCAAAGCCGCTTCCAGCCATCCCCTCTCCTCTGTTTGATCCTTGCAGCCAGGCTAGGCGGAGAGGGGACGTGACTCGCCCAAGGTCAACCGGATGCAGAGATGGGGTGGCCCAAGACCCTCGCTGGGCACTTGGGCCACCATGCCAGGCTGGCTCTGGGAGGTAGCCCAGGAGGAAAACGCAGTGTGCGAGCACTCGAATGTTGCAGCCAATTCTCAGCCTGTCTTCTCTGTTTGCTCTGCCATGTCATTTTCCTCTGATTGCTTGGATCTCTGTAACAATGCCGTATTTCATTTCCGCTGGAAATGGGGGGGGGGGGGTGAGTGCATGCATGGAGCTGCTTCACTGGGAGTCGCACTGGCTTGTAACTTCATCTAAGTGGGGCCTCCCCATTGTGGGAAGTATGTGTGCTTGACCTTGAGTACCAGACAGTGGATGCTCACAGGTGTTGGAGAGGGGCAGAAGAGCACATAGTAGATTTTGGCAGGCTGGATGTTGGGGCATAATAGGACTGAAGGCTTATTTGAATAATGCAGGAACTGATGCCAAGGGAGCCAGTTCTGACACAGGAACGTCTATGCTTGCAACCTCCTTACCTCTCAATAAACAAATCACTGCCAAGAGAGTGTTGTTGAGAGTGAGTTCTGTTCAAGTCCTGACAACGGCCTTCGACAGGAAGAACTGACGCAAACACAACCTGTGCTCCCAGGTCCTTCACCTTTTTACCCAGAGCCACATCATCCCTTTTAGCACGTTCTGGGCTGTGCTGGACAGTGTGATTTGTTCCAACATGGATGAGCAAGGAAGTATAATAATCTGGGGGCTTGATGAGTCTACCTACCCTTTCTGTCACATCCTGGATGCGTGCACCTGGGAGACAGCATACCTCCTGAGACAACAAGTCCGGTCAGCACACTTTAGCCTCTACCCCTCTCAGTAGGGAATCCCCAATTACTAGCACACTCCTTCTCCTATACTGGGGAGCAGAAGTTCATGTCCTCTCATCCATGAGGGCCTGAGAAATGTCCAAGTTTCATGGAAGCTGGGGGAGGAGCCCTTGTTCCAGTGGTCCAGAATCAATCTCTGTGGGGAGATCCTGGAGCCAATTGCTTAGCAACAGAGGCCCAGAATATCTCCCGATTTTCCTTCTCCTGTGGGTTACATTCTTCCATGTGCTTGCTGACGACTCCTGTGTTGGGCACTCCTCCATTTGCTAAGATACCTTTCCCTCCTCCTCCAATTGCCCTCTCAAGACTGTTTCGTGTGTTATGACCAAGAACTCTTCACCTTCCCTTATAAAATGGAGTGTGGGCAAGTGTGCCTCAGGCCCCTGCATCTTCTCCTCCTGTAGGGCTACCCAGTGTAATTGATGTCACCCTTCTGGTAAGAATACAAACATGCCACAGACTTATCATGTCACTCCCTCAGCTCCCTCCGCAGCCATATTGCTGCAATCCATTGCAGAAGTGGTTCAGTTCAGTTTTTCTTGGGCTTCCCTGGTAATTCCTCTGCCAAACTGCCTCACAAGACTACTTGTGAAAGGCTTGCATGAGCAAAAAAAACCTTAACACATATAGGATGCAAGAGCTCCTCAGCTTCTTACAGGGGGCCCAGGGTAAGGTCCCTTGAGCTGTCACCCTTCGGCTCCTGCCAAAGGTTCATGCCTCTGGCAAAGAGGAGCCTTACATAGTTCCAGGCTCACCCAGCAGAGGGCAGGGCCAGCAGTCAGCCCCAGGCAAAACAGGCCTTCCTCAAACAACCATCATCTTCTGCAATCAGCTGCAACACAGGCTAAAGAGACAAACAGAAACCGCACTTCCTCAAACAAGCACCACTCTCCAGCAGGCTATACACACCCTCAAATACTGTCCTCCCACACAGTAACCTCTGCTAGTTCTCCCCAGCAGTTAAGGGGGGGAAAAACACACACCCAACCACTGACCACTCCAGCAGCTCTCTTTCCTGCTCCTTCTCAGAACCCAGCTGACTGTAGATCATGACTTGATCTACTGATGCCATTTCAGGGGGGAAACCCCACGTGTTTCTTTCGTGACTCATGAGACCATACATGGGACTGAGGGGAACTGGGCCTAGAGAGTGGCTTCTTGGGACTCACCTGGAGGGTGCTGGGCCAGCTGAGGCTAGCCTTTACACAGGAGTCCCACACCTCATTTACACAGGAGCCCAATGGGGAGAAGGACAGAGCTGTGCAGAGGAGACCTTGGAGGAGACACGCCTGGAACGCCAGCCCCGGCCTCCCTCCGCAACAGGCACCCTCTCGGCTCCTAAGGAGGTACTGAGTGCCCCATTGACCTCGGAGCAAAACAGAACGCTGGCCAAGATCCAGCAACGGGTGGCAAAGATGAGGCAGAACCAGTGAGATAGAAATGATATTTTATGCCTTCTCTCTCTTGGGTTTCGGGACACAACACAAAATGCAACGGTCCTTGATCACAGCTGTGCACACGGGTGGCCTGTTTCAGAGGAAAACACAGCGGTGCATTCGGCTTTCGGAGTTACGACATTTTTACAGCTGGGACATTTTCTACCTGGGGTTTTCAATGATCATCACCAAGTGCACACCACAGACTTGACAGAAGGGTACATGAGAGCAGAAAACGTGTGGCCCACACACCGCAAACATGGGGAGGGGGGGAGGCAGGACAGGGCCTGCCACGTGTTGGCTTCCTTCAGCCAGGGATGTGAGATCAAGATCAGGGAAGAGACAAGGAGGCGGGCGAGGGGCACAAAGACAGTGCTGGCTTCCCACTGCCCTGGGCATGCGCCCACTGGCCCAAACCCACTTGGGCAGGAAACACCCCCTACTCTGGGCTTGCTTCCAGACAAGTTCTAGGGAAAGGGGCTTCATGCTCTGGCTCTGCACGGAACGGCCCTTGCACATAAATGAACTGCACACCCTTTCCCTACCTAAGTTCTTGTGCTGGTTTGTTTATTTATTATTACATTTATACCCCACCCTACCCAGCCACGGCCAGCTCAGGGCAGCTTACAGAAATAATTCAAATAATCCTAAAACCATTGCAAAGCACTCTGGGAAGGTGACCTAGCAGCCAGAATCTTGCATACTATTGGGGGGGGGGAGGGCTCACAAAAATAAATGCCTCTGCCTTGCAACACTTGATCAAAGGTGTATTTGGAAAGTAAGCCCCAGGAAAGCCCTGTTTCAAAGCAAGCTGTTGTCTCAGGAGGGCCCACACTTACAAGGCCCTGCAGAGCTTAGAGGCTAAAAGAGCCACATGGTTTCCCTTCACTTTCTTAGCCTGCCAAGGACTGGGTAGACAGCTGCCTCTTTCTGGACAAAGCCTTCTCCTCCTCTCCCATCCCCAGAAGACTGCGTCTCCCCCACCACTCCCTCCCTCCCTGTGCTGGTTAAAGAAGGCAGCAGAGAAGGATTGCGTCACCTGTCTAGCTGAAAAATGATCCGGGGTGAGGGAAAAGGTGTTACATTCCTCCTACAGAGCAAGGAAGAAGTGTTTTTGTGAGGGGGAGCTTTGGTGGGTGCTGCGTGGTCAGGATTCCCTGGGCCACACTCCCACACCTTTCTTCCCCTCTTCCAGACCCTCTGCTCCTCCCAGGTGCACTTCATTCTATCCCTTGGAGAGGCGCTTTTAAGCTCCAAGGAGAACTGTCCCCCCCCCCCACCCTGGGGCAGTTGCCAAAGCCCCCAGGAACCCCCCCCCCACTCGTTCGTTTGTTCATTCATTCATATCATTCATTAGTTCTCACAGGATGGGGCACCACACTGAAACAGCACTAGGAAGGGAATGGGAAACAGACAAACACAACGTCAAAGTGGAGCCAACAGTCACCACAGATGAACATTATACAGGGGGACGGTATTGGTGGGAGGGGAAGTCCGGTGGGGATTTAAAATACAGAACCAATGTTCAAGACACAGAGCTTGCTGCGGTCCCTCACGATGCCCCACGGCCCTCGCCTCTGTGCTTCTGCACGCCATTCGCATTGGGGATCCACTTGTCCATCATCTGGTCTCTTGGTCTGCAGGAGAAGGAGGGAGGAGCTGTGTGAAAGGGGGCCATGTCACCTCAGCTCCCCTCTTGCCAATGGGGAGGTCTGGAGGGGGGGCATCTGATGTGCATGGCACAGGAGTTGGTTTGCCATTTGTCCACCTGCAGAGGGCAATCCATGCCCCCGGCCCCAATCCTCCACTCTCCAAAAAGTGAGAAGGAGGAGCCATTTAGCCAGGAAATGGCCTCCACAGCGATGCTTTAGGAAGCTCTCCATGTCCCCAAGGACTCTGCCATAGAGATTAGGGGAAATTCCTAGAGAGTCATCTGGAAGTGAAGTCACATCCTCCCCAGACTCCACCCTCTCTTGGCATTTGCCAAGGCAGTGCGTGCGCATGGCAGCCCGCCGCATGAGGAGCAAGTGGCCCCCGCTCCCTCCTCCCCTCCCCTCCCCTCCCCTTCCCTCCCCTCCCCTCCCCTCCCCTCTTGGAAATGTCAGTGCAGAAAGGAAGATTCTGTGCTGGGCCTTGCAGGGCCACGCTGCCTCACTGGACTGGATGCTCTTCCCTGACAGACAGACAGGAATGCAGCAGGAAGGCTAAATGCCATTCTGTAAAACATTTTACGGGGGGGGGGGGGAGTTGACAGTAAGCACCCTCATTGTGTGTGCCTGCACACATGGGGAGCGTTCAGCAGAGGTTCAAATCTGCCAGGCAGCAGAAAACTAGAAGAGCTCCATGGGAGGGCAGAGGGTCCCCCACCAGCCAACCAGCCGGCCAACACCTGGCAGGGCCCCCACAGAAGGAAAGGGCTGTCTGGAGGTGGGTCCGTGGCTCCAGGCAGGCTCAGTGGAGGGTTTGCACATAGAAGGTCCCAGGGGCAAGAGCCAGCTCTGGAAAGTACAAAGCAGTGTGTGTGTGTGGGGGGGGGGGATGTTGATCTCTCCCTCTCTGCAGAGGGGCTGATTTCCACTTGCACTTTTGACCATTTAGGTGTCTTGGAAGAATGAGCAGTCAGGAGGGAGGAGAGGGGAAAGTGGAGCAGGTCAAAAGACAAGCAGCTGTGCTCAAGATCGACTGCCTTCTGGCAGGTCCAGCCCAGGGGTGCTCAGACACGGGCTCCCAGTGAGGAGGACCAGGGGCAGGACTGACCATGGAGCCAAAAAAGGCCTCCCAGATTCAAGGTCTCCAGAAGCCAGACTCAGCACCTGCCCAGAAACTCCCCAGTCCCACGAGATCTTCCCACGGCCCCAGCCTGGCAGAACACACAGGGTGCTACGGGGGGGGGGGGGGCGCTCATTGGCTCCTGACCCTCCCCCACCCCAGGGCCGCACTATGACTTTCGTGGGCCCAAGGCACTGTTGCCTTCATGGGCCCCTCCCATCATAACAACATCAGTAGGGGCGTGCAAAAAAAATGCCAGTATTTTTCAGCTTTGGGTATATCAGACCTGAAAAATATCGGTAAATGTTGCATTTCCCCAGTCCAATACTGGTAAAGTACTCAGACTGGGGAAATAGTTGGTATCCCCAAATATATCCAGGTCTGTTATACACTGCCAGAGGGAAAGGGAGCATGTTAAAATGCCTTTCCCCCCCACTGGTAGCCCCTACAGATTTCCCTGTCAATTTCACTCCCCCCCCCCCAAGTCAGCTGTGAGTGAAATTGACCAGGGAAAGTCTTGGCTCTTCGCCTTCCCTCCTCTAGCTGGCAGGGGCACCTGGAGAAGATCAGGCAGGGAGCCCAGGCAGGTTTTAAATGCCTTTCCTTCCCTCCCCAACCGGGGAAATGGAAAGAAAGGCCTTTAAACATGCCCCCCCTTCCCCAAGCAAGTGGAGAGGCTCAGGCCTTTAAACATGCCTGCCCTTCCCTTCCCCAGCTTACCCACCGCAGCAGGCTGGCTGGGGAAGCAAAGGACAGGCATGCAGACACGCCTGAGTTCCCAAGCTGATCTTCTCCAGGCGCCCCACGGCTGTGGGGCACCTGGAGATCATGCAGGGGACCTAGGCATGTTTAAAATGCCTTTCTTTCTGCTCCCCGATCTGGGGAAGGGAAAGGAAGTCATTTAAGTGCAACAGCTGACTGGTGGCTCAGCCTGTTAGGTTCAAATGAGATCTTGTTTTCAGTGTAGCAAAATGAACCCGAAAAAAAGCCAGATAATCTCGGCTTTTTCAGGCTCAGCTATACCAGTATCCATATACAGATCTCTGATCTGTATTCAGCTTATGTGATATCTGAAAAATACCAACAAGGTATTTTTCAGGGTTTTTTTGGTTCAGCTATTGCCAAATGTACACCCCTAAACATCAATATTAAAAATTATTTTTGGTATAATTTTAAATAGATCAATAATTTTTTTTTCTGTTTTAGGCAAAATGTAATAGATTTTTGTGGGCCCTAAAAGTTCATTTCTTTCTGATGTGAGAAAAAAACTAAAACTTTTTCTTCTGCCCTAAAAGTTCATTTTTTCCTTCTGATTTTAAAAGAAATGAAAACATTTTAGCGGGCCCCTAAAAGTATCATGGGCTCTAGGCACTGTGCTTCCTGCCTAAGTCAGTCCCGCCCCACTCACCCCTCGTGGAAGTCTCACCTCACAAGCTGATTTCAGTTCTCTGCCTTGGGGGCTCCTGTGGCTGCAGAACAAAAATGAAAACACACACGCTGCAGTTCTGCAGTTCTGTTACGAAACGTCCCGTAGGGAACACCCAACCGCACCCCAGTTCCTGCACCGCACAGCAGCCTCCTTGAATCATGGGACTGGGCACCTTTTGGGGCAGCTCCGCAGTGGCCTCTGGCCCACGCCTCACCCCTCCCCCTAATCCCAGCTGTGGTGGACACACGTTTTCCCCAGGGCTCTGTGAGTCCACGTGGTGCCAAATGCAGCAGGGAAAACAGAGAACTGATCTGGTTTGGAAGTTCCTGTCCCTGCAGAGAAGCCGAGACACCCAACTACTGATTTGGCCCCAGACACGCCAACCAGCACCGGCTGTTTCTTGGAGGTGCCGCACCTCTGACCTCAGCAAAGGGAGAGAGGCATCGCTACAAGTGTCCTACTGAACACGCAACGCAGGTCAGTCAGGCGCCACCGCAGGTTGCTTCCACACCGGGTGACTGCACTGGCTCCAATGTCCCCAGAAAGAGGCTTCCCGCCCTCCCCATGCACACAGCACCGCAGCGCTTCCATGCAGCTTCTGCCCTTCCTCTGGCTTCCCTCCACTCTGTCCTAAACCTGCTTGTTTTGAGAAACATCACCGCACTGCCATGTGAATGGGCAGGCTTGTCTCTTTCCCAGTCCCACCCGGACCCTTGCCCTTTCCCCTGCCCCAGTACCTGGCAGTAGCTCAAGCACCACAGGGGGCAGGGATGCCAGGTTGCCACCCGGGGCAAAGGGTGGACCACAGGGCTTCCAGAATGGTGGCTGACGCACAGAGGTCATGCCTGGGGTTTCACTGAACATGCTGCTGACACATCACACAGCAACATCTCCGCCAGCCTGCTCTTCTCCCACTGGCCCAGAAGCCAGGGTGGGTGGGAAGGCCCAGCAGCAGCAGCAGCAGCAGCAGCAGCAGCAGCAGCAGCAGCGAGAGAGTGCCCGTCCAAAGCGGGCAAATGGCATGGCTACCCAGGGAGTGTTTCAGGTTTTAAGAAACTCAGTAACTGACAAAAAGCTTCACTACAGCATTGTAACATGGCAGTGATTCAGAAGTTCCTGCTCTGAAACTCCCTACTCCCCCCCAGGGCAGGAAGAGAATGGCCACGACTGGGGGCCAGCACAGGGAGAATGTGGAACAGCTTGCCATGTGGAAGCCCCTTTCCCATTGCCAAAATGCTGAATCAACTGTTGCAGCAGCAGCAGCAAAAACACACTTTGGAGATGCCCTGAGGGAGCGGCCAAGCATCCCCCCCACGAAAGGGCCCTCGAGGAAAAGTGGTGTTACCGTTTGAGGCGACCAAGTTCTCTGCTGGGGCCTCCTCGTCTCCTGGAGCCCTGCAAAAAGAGCACAGGACGGCGGCTGAGCTGCTTCAGGGGGCGGGGAGGGCAGCTGCTTCCCACACTGGAGGAAGGGGGCCATCGTTTCCAGGGAGAGCTGACTGGCTCTTATCTGGGCATTCACACTCCCCTGTTCTCCCTAGTGGGGGGCGGGGACACACACCCAAAGCCGCTTATGACACTGCTCTCCCCTCCTCCTTTTTATCCTCCCAACAACCCTGTGAGGGAGGCTAGGCTGAGTGCAAGTGATGTCAGTATTTGAGACTCTCAGTCTTCATGCACAAAGAGCTGTCAGATCATGAGGATCTGGGATGACAGTTAACAGGAGTCAAGTGGTCACTGGACAGGAACATGTACGGGCTTGTTCTCTATCTGTAACAGTGATTGATGTAATCACCATGACTCAGCAACTCACTGATTGGTTGATGTGTAACTACCATACTGTATATATTTGAGAGGGTGCAAAGTATTCTTTCTCTTCTCATGATTCAGTTGTCTGGCGAAGCACTTTGTCAGTGGATGTCAGAATATCTTATAGCACTGTAAATAAACTGTAAATACACTTCGCTGGTGTGGTGCAGTTTGGTGTGCTGTGGTCTTGTGGACTCAAGTCTCACACAGTGGTGCTGTACAGTCAGGCACGTCACACACACCGACAAGTGACTGGCCCAGGGGCATTTGGCCAGGTGCCCATAGCCACAGGGGGGACCCAGCCCCACTCTGCTCCCCCGACCCTCTGCTCCCCTATTCTGCTCGAAGCCCTCTGCTCAGGCTCCAGGCCGGGCAGGTGATCCACTTACTCCTAGCCCTCACCATCACTCAGGTGGCTCTCTTGCCATGGGGGGGGAGCCTCAGAGGGAGGGGAGGGGGTATCTGTGACTTTTGAGCAGACAACGGGCCAGGCTCAGCAGTCTGGCCCCCACCCTCCACCGCTCCCAACAAAATTCTGGCCTCCAAGACAAATTTTCAATTTTTAAAACCCACCCACACTTGCGGGGGGAGGGGGGGAGAAGTGGCTTTATTTATTTATTTATTACATTTTTATCCCGCCTATACAGCAAGCTGGCTCAAGGTGGCTACCAACCATAAAATACCATAAAAATGGTTTACAAGCTTAAATAAACAACATCAACAATAAAACAGTATAAGCAACAATCAATACTGGCAGCAACAGGGTTCTCATGGTGAAAGGCGGTGGCAAAAGGTTCAGCAGATTGGGCAATGATATCCCACATCGCCCTAGTGGCGGCTCCTAAGGAAAAGCCTGGCGGAAGAGCTCTGTCTTACAGGCCTTGCGGAACTGCAATAAGTCCTGCAGGGCCCTGATGTCATCCGGGAGCTCATTCCACCAGTGTGGAGCCGCCACCGAGAAAGCCCTGGCCCTGGTACAGGCCAGCTGAACGTCTTTTGGACCGGGGAGAGTCAGGCGATGTTGAGTGCCTGACCTCAGTACTCTCTGGGGCACATATGGGGAAAGGCGGTCCCTCAAGTAGGCATGTCCCTGACCATATAGGGCTTTAAAGGTCAGCACCAGCACCTTGAACCGGATCCGGTATGCTATAGGCAGCCAGTGCAGTAACCGCAACACAGGCTGGATATGATCCCACATAGAGAGACCCATCAACAGCCTGGCCGCGGCATTCTGCACCAGCTGCAGCCTCTGGATCTGAGACAAGGGCAGCCCCATGTAGAGAGCGTTACAGTGGTCAAGTCTCGAGGTGACCATATCATGGATCACTGTAGCTAGGTCATCACATTCGAGGAAGGGATGATCAGTTATACAATGATCAGTTATACGATGATCAGTGACCAGCACATGTCTCCTGGTTTCCTTTTGACTTTAACCTGGCTGCAGGTTTATGGATGCAGAGGAGGGGGGAGGAGACGGAGGAGAATGGTCCCCCCGCCCCGGTACTCCCCTCAGCACCCCATACATACCGCGGCTTTTGGCTGAAGCTGCACCGACATCGTCTGCCTGGGAAGGAAGAACAGGCCATGAATTTGCAAAGGGGGGGGGAATCACATCTGCACAGCAGGTCACTGCCTCCCCCTCCCCCCAATAAAGGCCACTCGGAGCAGCCTTCCCCTTCGAAGCTTCTTGCGGAATGGGCAGGCTGCTGCCGCCCCCTCTCCTGAACATACGTATGTGGGTGTTGGGGAACGCCCAGCAGTGTCCGTGAGGATTCTTGGAATGGAGGGCAGGGGGCAGTGGTAACAAGCGACAGTGACTGGCAAAAACACCCCCCCCCCCCAACCTGGGCCGGGCTGCTGCCAACTTTGGACAGACTGGCTCACTTACTCAGTATCAGGAGAATCCCAACCGTGAAGAAGACCACAGCGAACACCAGGCCACCGATCCGCAGGGTCTGGTAGTCTGAGGAGAGGCAAGGGAGAGGTTTCCGTACCCAGAAGGAGGCAGCCATGGCCAGAGGGAAAATGCCCACCGCACGGAAGCTGACACTCACCATAGTTAAAGGGGTCTTTGCCCTCCTTCTGATCAGTCACTGGAAATCAGAGAGAAAAACTCATGGACTGCATATGGCAGAATACAGGCTCCCCCCCCCCCCCCCAGTGGCCTCAGTGCCTGCAAAGACTGCTGGAAGCTCCCTGTGGCACCCACAGGACCCCCTCTGGCTGGAGGGCTTAGGACAGCTGGGGCAGCCACCAGGGGCCTTAAAGCAAAGAGCTCCATCCCCACCGTCGCAAGCTTTTTGGCCCTGGGCAGGCAGTCTGGGCTGCCAAACCCAAGGAAATGCATTCAACGACAGAAGCCCTCAAGGTGTTCCAAGGGGGTGGGGAGAAGCCTTTGGGGGGGGGGAGTGGCCCCCAGCAGCCAGACTGCTCTGCAACTACCCATCCCCCAGGAGAGGGCTGGGCCGGGGAGGGGAGGGGGTGTCATCTTGTTTTTCTCCAGGAGAAGAGCCAGCTTGTGGGGTAGGGCAGGATACAAATAAAATAAAATAAAATAAATAAGGAATGGCACTTACCATCTGCAAAGCTCACTGGAAGCAGCAGGGAGCAGAGGAAGATCAGAGAGGCTTCCATGACTGCCTGAGAAGGGAGAGCACAGGACCCTGAGCCCAGGCCGGGCCAGGAGGGGACAAGGCAGCCCGCCTCCACCCACCACCTCAGTCTGTGGACGGCTCCGCCTGGGACTCTCCTTTCCGCTTGGCACCGCAGGGCCTCTTGCTAGGGAGGACCCACCCCCTTCCCACTGGCTCCGTTCTAATCTCCCCCCCCTACCCAGAGAAGGCCTGCAGGACAGTCACCCCTCCCCAAGGAGGACCACGGCTCAGCCAGCCCTCTACCCACAGAGGACAGCAAATGATGCCCCTGGCTTGGCCCTGGCAGCAGAGGAAGGTGGGCACCACCCGGGCCTCAAGGTGCCCCATCCGTGGCTGCCACGCACCTCCCCTCTGCAGGCAGGGGCATGGGGAGCAGAGCTTGAGAAGAGGAGCTCAGCTGGGGGATGAGGACCCCTGGCCATCAAGGACCTTGAAGGCAACTCTGAATTGTGCCCAGAAACAGAAAAGGAGCACTGCTGCAGGAGGTCTCCATTCCCAGCTCCCAGCGATAGCTTGGCTGCCACAATCTGCACCAATGGAAGTTTCTGGACAGTATTCAAGGGCAGCCCAACACACAGTGCATTACTGTAATCTAACCCAGATGTGACCAGAGCATAGATCTTTGTGGCCACTTCATCCTTTCTGAGGAATGACCGTAACTGGCATGTCAGATAAAACTGGAAAGGGTGATCCATGCCGCAGAAAAGACCTCAGCCCCCATCTGCAGGCCAGGATCCAGCAGCACACCCACGCTAGGACCCTGCTCCTTCAGGGGGAGCACCAGTCCCCTCCAGGACCAGCAGACTCCTCAGTCCTCGAGCAGCTCTGTCACCGGGACACCTTTGACTCTGCTGTATCAGACCCCTGGGGGGTCTCTCAAGGCCAGGACTATCCACTCTGACAGGAAAGAACTCCCCGGGGCCTCCAGGGGGAGGTCTTTCACTTCCAATTCCTACCTGATCCTTTTAACCGGAGACCCCAGGGATTGAGCCCAGGAGCTTCTGCATGGCAAGCAGACACTCTCTCACTGAGCCACGGCCCCTTCTTTTGTCACTGGCACTGACCAGAAGCACCTGAGTCTTGTCTGGGTTAGCTTCAGTTTAATAACCCTCCTCCATCCCCTTACCTTCTCCACGCACCTGTTCAGGTCTCCCACAGACTCACCCAACTCAGCTGTGGAAGAGAAAAAGAGCTGGGTGTCACGCACACACTGAAGGCACCTCACTCCACCAATCCCGAGACAGTTTCTCCTTGCCGGTACACGTTGGTGTTACGCAGCATGGGGGACCAGGCAGACCCCTGCCAGGGGCTACAGCAGGAAGGCCCTGGGACAAGTCGCAGAGTCCCCCACCCCCTCTCTCGTATCCGCTGGCCAAGGAAGAGCAGAACCCCCCCCCCCCCGGCATCCCCTGCTCCCACCTCAGGCAGCCTCACCGGAAGGAGGCCAGAGCCCGACACTATAGGAAGCTGCCCAAGTGGTCAGCGCTACACCCCCCCCCCCAGAAAAGGGCTTATTACTTCCCCCGCCCACTGACCGTAAGATTAGGGCGAGGCTCAGTGGGGCGAGCCAGACCACACGGACCAGGCCACCCTCAAACAGTCTCCTGAGACTGAAGTGAACCAGCGGAGGAGGCGTCTCAGTTACAGCGAATGCAGACCATCTTGTCTGCCAAAGGCAACACTGCAGGGTGGCTGTTCTCCCAGGTGCCCATCCCCCAGGGCCTGTGTGAGGAAAGGCATTTTTTCTTCAGAGGTTTGAAGTGAGCAAAACCTTCAATCTGAGATTTTTTAAAAAAATCTCTCTGGGCAGAGAACAAGCAAGAAGGGAGGAAGTCAGTTCAGTTGCTTTCCAGACTTACCTCAGCCAACCTTCATAAAAGGGCTACGTGGCCTAGACAATGGGATGGTCAAGCTCCTCCCCCCCCCCACTTCAAGCAGGAAACAGAGATTTCAAGTGTTAAATACTAGAGAGATTTCAGGAAGGAAATTCTGGTGACTTCAGGAAAAGCTTCTCTGACCTGGTCAGTGGGTGGGGAAAAGAATTATAGAATTGGAAGAGACCTCCAGGGTCATCTAGTCCAACCCCCTGCACAATGCAGGAAAATTACAAATACCTTCCACACACACACACACACACACACACAGTGACCCCTGTTCCATGCCCAGAAGAAGACAAAAAACCTCCAGGAGCCCCAGCCAAACTGGCCTGGAGAAAAATTGCTTCCTGACCCCAAAGTGGCAATCAGCATTTTCCTGAGCGTGTCAGAAAGGGCCACGAGAACCAAACACTGAGGCAACCCTTCCTGCCCTCCCTCTCATGAGCTACCTAAGTTCACTGAATCCACATTGCTGTCAGAATGGCCATCTAGCCTCTGAAAACCACCAAAGAAGGAGAGCCTACCACCTCCCAATGAAGCCTGTTCCACTGAGGAACCGCTCTGACTGCCAGGAAGTTCTTCCTAACGTTTAGCTGAAAACTCTTCTGATTTAATTTCAACCCGTTGGTTCTGGTCCTACCTTCGGGGCAACAGAAAACAACTCCACACCATCCCCCATATGACAGCTCTTCAAGTACTTGAAGATGGTTATCATATCCCCTCTCAGTCGTCTCCTCTCCAGGACAAACATACCCCAAACTCCTTCAGCCTTTCCTCACAGGACTTGGTCTCCAGACCCCTCACCATCTTCATTGCCCTCCTCTGGACATGTTTCAGCTTGTCTATATCCTTCTTAAACTGTGGTGCCCAAAACTGAACACAATACTCTAGGTGAGGTCTAAGATCATGTATCAACAGAAGTATAGTGTCCAGATCACATGAAGGGATGGTCTCAGAACCGCTTACCATCCCCTTCCCTTCCTCTCCCCACAACTGACACCCTGTGAGGTAGGTGGGGCTAAGAGAGCTCTGAGAGAACGGTGACTGGTCCAAGGTCACCCAGCTGGCTGCATGTGGAGGAAAAGTGGGGAATCAAACCCGGTTCTCCAGATTAGAGTCTGCTGCTCTTAACCACTGCACCACGCTGGCTCTCGAGACACAGAGCCAGGGAGCAGATCCTGTGACACACCTGGATGCCGCCTTTGTCCCCATACACACTCAAGCAATACTATTTCGTGACCTACGAACTTCAGCAGTACCACCCTGGGCTCACCCATGTGCCCCTCCGCTAACGGAACCTCGGACAGTCTGTGCCAGCAGAGCTCTTCTTCTCTCGCTGTTGGACAAATGCAAAAGAAGAATCTGCCATAAGTGGCGGGAGATCCTTTCAGTCTCCCGTCACCACTCTTCAAGTGAAAGATTTCAAAAGCAAGAAACTGCTGGAGGAAGTTCCATTCAGCAATTCCACCCGACATCCCTTCCCACCTTGAACAAAGGCCTAAGGGCTCCAGGGCATGATCGTTCCTCCAGCAAAACTAGAACTCCCCACACACAACCACTTTGTGGACTGCCTCTGCCTTTGTCTTGATCAGGTTTTAATTTTACAGGACTACGTTTCCCCAGATACTTCCTGAACTCCACAGCCCCTTGACCCCACAGTGTATTTTTTCCAACCCTCCTCCTTAAAAGCTCTGCACAGTAAGGGTTCAGCTTCTTATCCCCCAAATGCCTGTTAGTTGTTCAGGTGTCACAAGACTCCCATTTAGGTTTCCTGCAGCCAGCTCACCCTCCTGCTTCTCAGGAGCAAATGTGACATCTTGGCTGGCGGCTGAAGGTGGAAGGGGGGCAGGCAGGGCCTCTGCCCCTTGTGGACGCGGCACCTCTGTCTATGGGGGTCACAAAAATGGCTGCCTCCCCCAGGGCAGCTCCTTTGCAAGCAGAGCTGTTGGCACTGGGGGAGGAGCAGGTTACCCAGAAGCCCAGGGTAGATATTTGGTACGCAGACATTTTCAGCAAATCCTGTCAACTTCTGCTTCACCAGGTTTCAGCACAGAATCTTGGGGATCTGGTTATGGAATAGAAAGCAAGCATTGCCCTCACCCTTCTGTGAACACGGCATTTCAGAAAGCAATCAGACTACAGGGAAGGCCATCCAAATTCCGCCTGTCAGGTCTCTGATTATGGTACACAATCTAATCCCCTTTCAAGAGTCCTGGAGTGGCAAAAAGGAGTAACCATCCTCTTCTCCCCTCCTCTGCCTGCCTTCTGATTTCACCCACACATTTTCACATCTCATATTGCAGACGGAGGGGCGAAGGGCCTGGGACGTTCGTTTAAAAGGAGAGCTGTGCTTCCTGGATGGCAGAATCCCTGGGCCCGAACCCACACCCTCGGAGGAAGCCATGCAGTACCCACTTGGCTTTCCTCAAAGTGTCAGCAATCCAGATGTCCCAAAAGGTCCTCTCTCGTGCCACGTGACGATCCCCCCCACCCACAAAGAACAGTGCAAAAAAGATACCCACAGGCTGGAATGTCAAGCAAGTGAGCCAAGTTTTAGGTCATGGCTCTGCTTTCAAGCTACCTGGGAAATTCCAAACTGGGGCCCTTCCAAACACACACACACACACACACACACACAAACACACACACGCCCTTCTGCCAGGAGAACCACACCCTCTCCTGAGGAGGAAACACCTCTGCTTGCCAGGGAGCCCTGGCAGAGCCTCTTTGCCAACCCCCAAGGGCCAGGTCCTTCCAAAAGCAGCACAGGTGCTCCCCCCCAGTGATTCCCAGGTGCAAGCGCCTGCCCCCCTGTGGCAGTTGGAGGAATCGCAGCAGGGTGGCTGGGGGAAACAGGCAGGCTTTGTGCCCGCTCTGCCACACTCTCTACGCTTAGAGGTGTCCAGACCAGCACTGAGCTCCAGCCTCCCACCCTTGTAAAAATATTTCTCAGCAGGAGATTACTGGGGGGGGGGGGGCAGCTGGCTGCTTGAGCTCTGTGTCTTGGAACCCCCCACCCCCCCAGTGTTTCTGGAACACCGCCGCCTTCCAGGGTGGATCCCACCAATGCCTCTCCCGCCCCTCCCGCAAAGCCGAGAGCCAGTCCTGGTTCTCCTCCCCTCACGGGAGGCCTCTGGCTGTGCGGGGCAGGGCCTGTCCAGTCCACCCCGAAACCATCATCTCCTTTCGAGGAGGACATTTGCCATGCTGTGACCAGCCCCAGACTGCGCAGCAGCCATTTTGTGGCCTCCTGCTGCCTCTGTGGTGGCCATTTTGTGGGTGGCACCCACGGCCTGCCAGCAAAATCCCTCCTCCTCCAAGTCAGAGAAGGCTGGCTAGGGGTCAGCTGGGACTGGCCCTTTCCCAGTAGGCGGCGGGGCTGCACTATATTGACAAGCTGGCAAGAGGCTTCTCCCCACCCTTAAAACCACACTGCCGTCTCCCAAGCCATGGAAGCCTCGTCCCTCATTCCTGGCAAGGGAGAGAGGGTGGGCATTTCATTTGCAAGCCCCCCCCCCCCAGAGCTTCACTTGAGATGCAGGAGGGCCGATTAGTGGCTGTTATCCTGCTGCCCTAATTAATCAGACTTGTTCTTTATTAAGTGCCCTTGCCTCTGTCCAAAGGTCATGCCCGCCCTCTTTCTGGCATGTCATGAGAAGAGCACCCAGCAGGAAGTTTGGGGGGAACTGGGGGGGAACAGCCAGCAGCTGGCCGGGGTTCAAAGGCCCCTCTCTTCAGCTGCAAAGAAGGAGGTGCAGCAAGGAGGAGCCACACGTGGGGCATGGAAGTCATACCAGAAAGGGGCTAGGCGGGAGAGCAGGGGCCTGAGAAGAAGGCAGAGGCCAGCAAAAAGTGCCCAGCTGGGCCAAATGAAGTGTGCCACCAGTACTCCAGCCAGGCCTCCCCAGCAAGGGATCAGAGGGCAGGGGCATCGTTTCACACCCCTATTTCCCAGCTGACTTTGAAGGAAGGATTAAGGACCAGGCCTGCCCACGCAGTGCCCCTTTGCCAACCCTTGTACTGCAGGCACGCCCCCTCCCCTAAAGCTAGACACTGAACCCCTGAGAAAGCCCCTCTCCAGCACAGGGGGTGGGGGATCCTAGCTCTAGCAGGCGCGGGGGGGGGGGGAGGTTTGCTGTGGCCACCCCCTGCCATGATGGGGAAGTCCTGCAGAACAATCTTATCTTGGCACTTCTGCAGTGATCCTGACAACTTCGCCCCCTTTTCTCACAGCCAGGCCCCAACGCTCTGGAATAGCTGGTATTCTCCTGGTATCTGAAGAAGTCTGCATGCACACAAAAGTTTATACCTTGAATAAAACTGGAAGGGGCCATCCAGGCCATCCCGTCCAACCCGCTCCTGTGCCCAATGCAGGATCTGAGCATCCCTGACAAGTGTTTGTCCAACCGCTGCTTGTTTGTCCAGCTCACCACCTCCCAAGGCAGCTGATTCCACCATTGCACAACTCTCACTGTAAAAAAGTTTTCCTAATGATCCAGCTGGTACCTTCCCACTTTTCATTTAAACCTATTACTGCAAGTCCTAACCTCTGCTGCCCACGGGAACATCTCCCTGCCCCCTCTTAGTGACAGCCCTTCAAATACTTAAAGAGAGCCATCACGTCCCATCCCCCCCAACCTCCACTTTTCCAGACTGAACATCCCCAAGTCCCTCAGCCTTTCCTCGTGGGGCTTCTTGGTCTCCAGGCCCCCAGTCATCCTCGTCGCTCTCCTCTGCACGCGCTCCATTCTGTCCACATCCTTTTTGAAGTGAGGCCTCCAGAACTGTGCACAAGACTCCAGGGGCGACTTGACCAATGAAGTGTACAGCGGGACTATGACATCTTACAGTTTGGCTGTTATGCCTCTATTGATACACTCCAAGATCACATTAGCCTTTTTTGTCACTGCATCACAGTGGCTGCTCATATTTAAGCTACAGTCCACCTGTACCCCCCACATTAGACTCAAACTTCAAGGTGCCCCCGGACTCAGACTTTGTTCTGCTGCTTCAAACCAACACAGCTTCCCACCTGATTCTAACTCCAACTCTCCATCATCATCATCATCTGCTGAGAACCAGAAACAAAGAAATGGGGGGAGAAGGAAGACGCACTCAAGCCACAGCCGCTTAAAGGGCCAGTTGCTGAGACCAATGCACAAACATGGAGCTCACTCCAAGAAGGGGCTCTGCAGACCCAGCTGCGCAGCTGAGAGAGCGGCCAGAACACCCCCGCGGCCACCTGGCAAGGGGCCCTTTCATCCAAGCCAGAACCCCACACCACACACCCCCCGTTGGCAGGCACCGAAAATCCATCCAGCCCCCGGGCACCCCAAAGCCGCCTCGCAGAGCACAAGACACACACTGGCAGAGCCGCCAGTTTCAGGTGGTACGCACAAACAGAGGCCAGATCAGGGAAAGGCAACACAACATACACACACACACAAACACACACACCAGAGGCGCCAGCCAATCTGACCTGATCGCAAAGCCCACTCAGGCTGTGACCCTGTTAGCTGTTCACTTTCTGACTCGACTTCCATGACACCTTTCTCAAGGAGACTCAAGGGGGTGTATGCCATTTAACAAGAAAACACACATTTAAACAGCACAGTACACAGTTCCTGCATTCATTTTCATGGACATTAAAACACCAACCCTGTTCCTTTATAAGAATGGCCTCCCGAACAAGTCCTGCGGGGGGGGGGGGCTTCCTGACCTCCTCAGGCAGGCCATTCCACCAGGTGGGAGCCTGCCCCTGCCCCCCCCCCTGGGGAAAGTTGCTGATCTTACCCCAATGGCTTGGGACTGGGGTATCTGAAGAACCATCTTCACCCATCTGTTCCTAACTGGGAATTAATTTCACAAGTAGACTGACTGTCCCACCAATCAAAGCAGCTTGTCTGGTGGGCACACGAGACGGGTTTTTTTCAGTGGCAGCCTCACAGTTATGGAACAGCCCTGGTCCCCTCCCTCTCCATCTTCAGGAGGAGAAGAAGAAGGTTGCCCCACAACTTTTCAGGGTCTGCCCACCTGCCCGCAACAGAAGCTGCTATGGAGGCACCTCCCTTCACGAGACCCCCCTCCAGGGGGGTTTGTTCCAGAAGAGAACAAACGATGATGCCCTGTCATATTTTCAGTGGCTGCTGCTGCCTCAGTTTCCTTCACGTACCTTTCAGAGCAAACAAGAAAAAAATTGCGCACTTGGAAGTCCTAAGCAAGCAGATTGGGTGGGCATTGAAAGACCAACACTGGATTGTGGGTGTTGGCTTCTAGAAACTGGAAACAGTTTTCCATCCCTGTTTTGGGCATGGAGACACAGGGGAGTGGAACCAGCCAGCAGGGAATTTTCTGCCTAGCTGGACCGCACAGACGAGCCTTCCGCTGACCCACTCCCCCCACCAGGTCCATGGCCAGAAAGTTGAGGGGGCATAGAACTTAATTAGATTAGATTAGAGGTAATTAGATTAGTTTCTAACCCAGTTAGCTGTGATCTAAGTCGGGGTGTGTGTGTGTGTGTGTGTTCCAAGTGTTGCAAAGGACTGCGGCCGCAAGGCGTTCTTCCTGAGCAGGGGAAGCCGGGGAGCAATCCCCTTGCTGAATCTAATTTGCATCTGACAGGCTTAACAACCACCACCACCACCCATGAGGCAGAGGCACTCTGGAGTGGTCAACTCAGGTGAGGAAAGGCCACCCTGAGCCTGCTTTGGTAGAGCTGGTGGGTATCAATCAAATACGTACAAACATACAAACATACATACATACAAACATACATACATACATTTGGAACCAGTTCAAAGGGCTTCCCCTGTTCTCCTATCTGTGCCCAAATTTCCAGTAGCAACATGCCATTGGCTTGGCAATGCTTTCCTTTCCTTGCAACCCCCCCAGTAAAGGTGCTGGGTGAGGAGGATGTGATAAACAACATCAAACAACCCAAAAGCCAGAGGAAGGGGGAAAGAGCCATCAGCGCACGTGTGGGAAGGGGAGAGGCATTGGTAAGAGCTCTCGGGCAGTGAACTCACAGAAGCCTGGATCCACTGCTCTGCTGAGCCAGACTACCTGGATTCAAGGCGTCCCCCCCCCCCAGACCTCTGCTTGTGGCACGGCCAAGCCCTCTGGCCCAGGCCCTTTCCTTCTCCTCAGGAGTCATGCACAACCCCCCCACCCCCCCACACACACACTGGCCTTCCTGCCCTGGCAGCTCTGGAGGTAGAAGGAGAAAATTAAACTGCGGGGGGGGGGACTTTTTCTGCCTCCCTTCAGGCTTGGCTGCCCCCCCCCCCCGTGGCTTCAGGCAGGCAGGCAGGCGAGCTGCCAACAGGGGAGGGGAGGGCCCTCTTTTTGTGTCGCACCACCACAACCCCAGGGCCAGCTAGCCTGCAGCATGACTTACCTGAATTAATTCCAAAATAAATATTTTAAAAACCAGGTTTCTGGCAGCAGGACTTGTGGGGCATGGCTGTTAAGTGAGGAGGCATGGCCCCGGGACCCCCCACCGTCACATGAGCAGGCAGCAAGAGGGGATGTGGCAGCTGGGCACCACTGAGCTTTACAGCCTGCAATTCCTGCAGGGCTGATGGGGGGGCAAGTGGGGAAGCAGCCTGCTGCACTCAGCCGCACTTACGGAGAGGTACCCAGAGTAGAAAGGCATGGGGGATGACACAGGAAATCAAAGCAAGCAGGCGAGAGGGTACAAGTTGCTGTGGGGCATGCCCAACTGATCAGTTAGCGTTTTTGAACAGGTCAGTGAACTGTTCTCCTCAGAAGCAGATTTCATTTCATACCCACCATTTGTTTATTTATTTACCTCATTTATCATCCGCCTCTCTCACTGGCACTCCAGGTGGATGACCCAGACTGAGTCAGGACAGCTGACAGGGTGGTACAGTCAAGAGCAGGGGTGGCCAAACTGGGGCTCAGGAGCCACATGTGGCTCTTTCACACATATTGCGTGGCTCCCGGCAGGGCAGCTGGGGAAGCGAAGGTGAGGCATGCCTCTGTGTTTGGTCTTCCCCTCCCTGGGTAGGCTTGAGGTGGGAGAGCATAGAAAGAAAGCAGCTTTAACTTTAAATACATTCTCAACCCCTCCCCACCGCCCTGCTGGCTGGCTTGGAGAAGGCATCTGACTCTTTAAATTCCTTCTCCAAGCCAAGCCAGCCAGGGGGGGTGGGGGGTTGGAAGACGGATGCCTGCTTTCTACCTCCATCTCCCTTCCCCACCTATTTGCTTTCTCTCTCTTTCTCTTACCCTTTCATTCTTTCTCTCCACCTCTCTCTTCCTCTCTGTCTTAAGACAAATAAATATCATTAGCAACCAACAGGGCTTTTTTTGTAGAAAAAGCCCAGCAGGAACTCATTAGCATAATAGGCCACACCCAACAGCAAAAACTTATTAGCCTATTAGGCTACACCCCTAACAGCACAGCTAATTAGCATATTAGGCGGGGAAGTGTAGGGTAGCATGGAAGCTTGCCTCTCCCCCCCCCCCCCCGAGCTTCTCTGGCCCACTTCAGCATCGCCTTTCTTCGCTATTGTGGAGAGACTTAGGGAAGTGCATGGGGGGGCATGCTTAAATGCCTTTCTCTCCCTCCCCCAGATCAGGGAGGGAAAGAAAGGCGTTTTCAAGGTGCCTGGGTTCCCTGCTTGCCCTTTGTCAGCTGCCACACCTCAGCTAGAGAAGGGAAGGCAGAGAGAGGCTTTTCCTTGTCAATTTCACTCTCAGCTGACTGGCCTGATGAAATTGACAAGGAAATCCCACAGGCTCTCCAGAGGGAAAGATGGCATTTTAGCATGCGGCCTTTCCCTCTTGTGTGTAATGTGGGGAGGGCAGTGTGCTCTGTAGCCACGCATGCCAGAGGTTTTGGTTGTAGGTGTGGCCAACTCAGGAGCCAGCCGGAACTCCGTTCCTGTGCATTCCTGCCCCAAAATAGCCCTGGCAACCAAATAAATATCATTGGAGAAATATATATCATTGGAGAAATATCTGTTTTTGCCCCTTTTGTTTCTATTTTTGGCAGTCTCATTTAATGTTAATAAAAAAGCAAATTTGCATATTTTCCAATGAAAATGTGTGTGTAATATTTGTTCATGTCTTGTGGCTCTCAAACACCTGACGCTTATTCTATGTGGTTCTTACGTTAAGCAAGTTTGGCCGCCCCTGGTCAAGAGGATTAGGGTTGGAGAACCAAGCAGAAGTCAAAAAACAGACCTGAAGCAAAGCATGAGTCTTAAGATGATACATGAAACGAGGAGATGTTACTGACTAGGGTCTTAAACCACAGTCCCAGGAACTACGTGAAAACCTGTGGCCTGCACAGAAAAGCCCCCTGGAAGAACCCAGCTGGCCATTCCAGGCAAACCGTTCCCCACAGGGGCAGCACAGCGGAGAAGGTACGTGTATGGGCAGTTGGTGGCTTTGCCCGTTTGCAGGCTGCTACCTGTGGGAGGCCTTGCGCAGATGATTGAAGCTGTAGTGGCGGAGCATAAGGAGAGAGACGGTCCCACAGGTCAGAGGGACCAAAGGCCACGGAAGGCCAGTACTTTAAATTGAGCCTGGTCCCACATTCCCTTTCAAAGCACAGCTTGCATGCTGGCAATCTTTCAAAGCTGAAGCCACAAGAAACAGAGGGAGCGAAGGAGACACACACACACACACCAGTTAAGTCAAGGAAGAACCACAGCAGAATCGGCAGCCCCAGAAGCACGCCCCCATGGCCCCACAGCCCCCATGGCTTGTGCTGGTTATGGGACTGCCAATAGTCTTATGCCTCTGACCCCTGGGCCCCTGAGAGGCCCCTCATCCCAGGCCTGGTGAGGGATAAGAGTTTTCCAAGAACGAATGCATTTAACTCCACCTACCCCCCCCCCCCAAGAATAGGAGCACTTCTTTCTTTCCTCTTCCTCCGGGAAAGGGCAAGGCCCCTGCTCTGCACACCAAGCATCTCTGCACACTGCATGGAGGAACAAAGAGGCAGCAACCCACACTGCATGCTCTATGCATGTCAGCACTAGCGGCCATCCAGTGGCAGGGCAACACCTCAAGATCAGGTCACCAGTCAAGCAAGAACCCAACAAGACATTAGACTGAGGTGCAGTGAAAGCACTCCATGGTCCTTGGGTCCCAAGGAGCTGAAAGGGCAGCTGAAGGTGCACAATTAACTCTTTCCCCACTTGCCATTTCCAGCTCCAAACTGCCCCCCCCCAGCAAAAGGGACCTGCCATACAGCTCCAGATGTAGGGAGAATGATTTCGAATAGGAACTCCAGGGGAAGGAAAGGGGTGGAGTCTCTTATCCCCTCCCTGCTTGTTCACTCCCCACACACCTGCTTTCCAGGCTTTGCCCATGTCGGATCAAAGCCAAGGCACTTTACATTAGTCCACAGAAAGATGTTGACCATTCTCTTGGCGGGGGGCCTGCAAAGCCCCCTCCACCAGGTCCAGGCAGAATTTCCCCAGGGCTTTGCTTGCAGGAGAGAGGAGCAGAGCTTGGAAAGGGCAGCCCCCCCCCCACTCTATTCCTTCTGCCGCTTTCCCACTAACCCACCCCCACCCCACAGGCTGCTTTTGCCTGCACTGGAGAAAACAAAACTCCAAGTTCCCATCCATTCCCCCCCCCTGGGGGTGGGTGGGTAAAAGCCACTTGTGAGTGAGGATTATTGGTGAGAAAACTGCCCAAGGTGAAATAATGAAATGGTCCTCCCCCCGCCCCAATCACAGCCACCGAAAGGCTGGGCAAATAAGCCGGGGAACTATTATGTGGGCCCTGAACTCTGGGGGCTGCACCAGGCAGGAGGAGTCCTCTCTCCAACAGCTGCTCCAAAGATGCTGCCCTTCTGCCCCCTGGCCCTCTCCGGTTTCTTCTCTGGGGGTCCTGACGGGATGCTGTTGCCTCCTCCCCCCCCCCGCCCCCCCCCCATGCGCTCAGTCGCGCCTCCCTTGCCGGTGTGATGATTCACGTGTCTGTGTATGTGTGTGTGTGTGTGTGTGCGCGCGCGCGCGCGCCTGTGCCAAGCCAACCCTTCGCCCAGCAGCCTCCCAGTCTCACAAGATGGCAACCAGCTTAAGCCTCATCTTCCAGCAGCTATTTCCAGAACATCTGCATGCAGCGGCTCTCCACCCCCACCCCGACAAACAGCACGTTGCACACCCACAGACGACACCACCGCCGCCGCCGCCGAAGCACACTCGGATCCCTCCGCTATGGCGCGATGTCAGTGTTGCTCGCTTAAAAGGCAGCCCAAGCACCGGCTCCCGCGCGCCTTGCCAAGGGACCTGCGCCCCCCTCCCTCAGCCGCCCCCCGGCGTGGAGCCCGCCCAAACGCCCGCCCTCCCTCGGGAACGCCCGGCAGGCTGAGAAGGGCTGGCCAGAAGAGCACGGGCGGATGGTGCCAAGCAGCTGCGCGCCAGCCCCGGCCAGCCGGCCTCGCTGAACAACAACACAGAGAAGGAGGCGGCTCTCCAAGCCCCCCTCCCTCGTCTCCGCAGTCTGGCCGCATGGCGGGGAGGGGGGCCGCACAATGGGACCCCCGGCCAGGCAACGGAGGGCGAGTGGCGCCCGGGGGGGAGGGGGGGCATATCCCCTGCCGCCGGCCCCAGCGCAGGCCTCAGCTCCGGCTTCCCTGCCTGGGCGTGGCACGAATGGGCGGGCGGGCGGGGGGAGCGCCCTGCTGCTTGCCCCTGAGCCCCCCCCGCCGGCCACGAGGGAGCCAGGCCAGCGGGACACTGGCTTCTCTTCTGTTCTTCTGTTACGTTCAGGGGCCCCTTCGGGGAGGCCGGGGGCGGGAATGAACAGTGTCCGTCGGGCGGGTTAACTTGCCAACTGCAAGGGAGAAACGGGACCTGCCTCTGCCGCCCAGAAGCCCCGGGAGGCCGGCTTGCACCCGGGGGCTCCAGCCCCGAATGCTGCAGGTGCCCCGCGGGATGGGGGAGGGGGAGGGACTCCAAGGGCCGCCCTCCACACCTGAGACTGGCTCGCGGGGAGGGGGGAGGCGGCCCGGCGGTGTCCCTACGCGGACCCTTGGCTTTTCGCCCTCCAGGCACGGCCGTCTGTCTGAGGGTCCCTCCCCCCCCCCCCCCCCCAGGCACGGGAGGTCCAGAGGCCGGCCTGCTCTGATCCAAGGCCCGGCCAGGGCTTCGCCTCCGAGACTCTCCTGACCCCCGAGGTAGCCCTCGACGACGCCCGCCCCTCTCCCCCCCCCCCGCGGGCACACTGTCCCGTCCAGCCGGTACGTGGCATGGGGAGGGGCAGCCCTCGAAGGCGCGGAGCTTGCGGGGGGGGGGGATGGAGGGGGGGCGGAGGCGGCTCGGCAGCACGGGGGGGCGGAGCCTCCAGTGGCCTGGGAGCCGCGGCCGCGGGCGGTTGCCAGGGCAACAGCGGAGCCAATCCCGAGGCCGCCGCGGAAGGCTCTGGGTGCGAGAGACAGGCAGGCACGTGCGCGCCCCACAGCCTGGCCCGGAGCGCCTCCCGCGCAGTCCCGACGGCGACGGCTGCCCGGGAACACCGCCCCCCTCCCCCCCGCCGCTCGGTGGGGTCCAGGCCGGCCCTCCCTCTCCCCCCGCGGGGGCTCTTGGCGAGGCCCCTCCCGCCCCCCTTAGCCAGGCACTCGGCGGGAGGGGGCGGCCGTGGCTGTGCGCCGGGCCCCACGCCCCGCGGATCCGGCTGCTGGTCCCCGTCTGGAAGGGGGGTGCGGGAGGCAGCGCGGGCTTACCGGCAGGCTGCCAGGCGGGGCGGCGGCGAGGGCGCTTGGCTGGCTGGGTGGCTGTCGGGGCGGGCTGCGTGCGTGCGCGCCTGCTTGCCTTTCCGTGGGCGCTCCACTCAGACGCGCGGCGGGCTGGGCTGGGCTGGGCTGGGGCTGGGGCTGGGGCTGGGCGTGCCGCCGCGGGCTCGGGCATGGCGGGCTGAGCGGGGCCAGCAAACGGGCGGGCGGGGGCGCGCGCAGCAGGGGCGAAGGGGGGGGGCTCCTGGCGGCGGCGGCGCGGGGGAGGGGTCTCGGCGGCTGCCGTCAGAGCCCGCCCGGCGGGGCGGGGGGACGGGCTTGCCTGCCTGCCTGCCTGCCTCGGACGGCCATTTGCAGCCGAGAGACGCTCGTCGGCCGGCTGTGGCCAAGCGCTCTGCCCACGCCCTGGAGCGCGCTCCCCGCCGCTGCCCTGTCCGCGGAGCGGAGGCCTCGTGCTCGGGACCGTCGGGTCGGCAGTCTCGGGCGGAGAGGGCAAGCGGGCCTTCTCGCCGAGCCCAGCAAGGAAACTCCGCCCCCCCCCCCCCCCCGCACCTGTAGGACTTGGGCGGTTTCTGCCCGAGCGTGAATGCGAGGCCAGGTGCGGAGCACCCCCCGCCCGCCACCTCCGACCGGATTGCATGGGCCGGTGTGACCCACTTTTGGTCAAGTGAGTGACGGGAGACTGAGTCACAGATGGGACACCCGCATGCCGCCCCAGCACCAGGAGGGCTTGCAAAGCCAAGCACCAATGTAGTTTCATCAGCAAATGCCAAGTCTCGGTTGAGCTTGATGACTTTTTCTAACTCTGCCTGAATGTCTTTTGAGCTGCCTCAGACAGTTGCAAAGCCGCCACCACCCTGCTAGCTCTTTTGTGCACCCTGCCTGGATACAAAATCAGCTGCTATTTCCTTTCAGGGAAGCCCCCCCCCCCCCTGAAAAAAATAGCAGAGCAGTAAAAATGCACTGTGGAATAAAAGCAGGACGTAGTCTTGCGTGTTTGATCAAAAAAAATCCGAAGAAAGAAAAGGGAGGGTTACATTGGGATATAAGAATAATAAAGAGTAAACTGTCTCACTAGCCTCTGCTGACCTAAACGCCTGGCTGTGATCTCCAGAACAAAGAAGCAGGGAGTTCCCCAGGACTGCTCAAGTGACCAAAAGCCCGCAATAACCCCAATAAGACTGGTTAGCCAATAAAGATCCCCTTATTTCGAATAGCACCTCCTACTTCTCTAGCGAGAACTGCTACACGGTGTAGAATTGGCTCTCTGCTAACGTTTACTATTTGTAAACACAGACAACAGATTAACCCAGGGGTGTCAAATATGCGGCCCGGGGGCCAGGTCAGGCCCCCGGAGGGCTTCTATCAGGCCCACACTGGAACTGGCCATCTCCTGCTTCCAGTTCTGTTGCTGCTGCTGCATCAGAGCTTGCTTCACCAGACTCTCTCAATTGCTCAGCCATTTCATGTTTTCCCCTGGGTCCTGGACTCAGAACTCTGAGCATGAGATTTCTGTGGTGAGTGTCAATAAATCAAAACTAGGTTTGCAGCTTATAGATACACATCTGAGCAGCATACTCAGGATTGCAATAGCACAGACATTTTGATGCAATAATTCAGAGCAAGAGGTGTCAGTTATCAGAGACTGTTAGATAAACAAAATATTGCAAGACTGCTAATGTTTTAAGCATGTTTTTATTTTAAGTAAAAAAATATCTTTGAGTTTGTGTCCTTTATAAAGTTTATATCTCCACTATCTGGCATTACATTTTATGACACACATGGTCCAGACCCATAAGGTCTTATTTATGTCTGATCCAGCCCCCATAACAAATGAGTTCGACACCCCTGGATTAACCCTTTCATGGCACAAGTGGGGACCCTTGTCTATTCCAACACCAACCACCACCCTGCAACTCAGCGGGAGCCAGAGTGTGACATAGATGCCCATTCCAGACTCACCCTGGGTTCTTGGGCCGTGCGCGGTCTGGCATTCTTTTGTGCTGGCTCCTGTAACCCTGGCTACTCTGCCAGCCAAAACAGTGCAGCCTTATCCTCTTTGCTTGCACAGAGGCTGTCAGCTCTGCTTTTCTTCCTTGGGGACAGCTCCTTGCCATGTCTATTGCCTTGCCCTCTTATTTTTTCCTCCTGACTTTCGGAAGTGTTGTGCAAAGCCCTTACTTTCATCTGTGGATCACTGAGCCAGATGACCCAGTTCAGCAGACTGAGCTCAGGTGAAGTCCTTTTCTCTGTTCATTCCTTTTACTTTAAAAAGGGACACACTTTTTGATGGCACTCAAGAGAATCGCCCAGGACTCTGGAGCTTCCCAGGTGCCCGCGGCACATGCCCCCGGTGGGCAGGAGACCCAGACGGGCTCGCTGCACCTTTCCATCCTGCTTCGGAAGAGCCAGCATGGAGGCGAGCCAGGGTTGTGTAGTGGTTAAGAGCAATGGACTTTAACAGGTCATTTCGAGTGGGAACGTGCCGGAACACCGTTCCGGGAGTAACAAGCCCAGGAAGCAGGTACATATGGTGATGCAATGTGGAAAAAAGCAAAAGCATTCTTAGTAACTTGATCTGTATTTTCATGCTCATTGTAGGGTAGCTTCCCTGCAAGAGCAAAGGAAACCTAAAGTGTCTTTAGTCAAAGTGTAAAGCTGGTTGCCAGCTCTGAGTTGGGAAATACCTGGAGATTTTTGGGGTGGAGCCTGAGCAGTGGGTGTTGCCTTCAGACACACTTCCAGTGGTGTCAGGGGGTGTGGCATATGCAAATAAGTTATGCTAAGGAGCCCCTGCCCCCTTTTTTTCTTTGAAATGACCCCTGGACTCTAATATGAAGAACTTGGTTTGATTCCACACTCCTCCACATGACGCCAGCTGGGTGACCTTGGGTCAGTCACAGCTCTTTCAGAATTCTCTCAGCCCAAAAAATAAGTCTAGCCTGCCAACTAATAGTGCGTAATGCAAAAAAAATTAGAATTTCAGGCTGCCAGACAATCTTAGGCTCTCCTGGCTATGCTACACATAATGCCACACAATTATTATTATTATTACTTTACAAACTCTCCTCTCCCCTTCTTTCCATCCCTCTCTCCCCCACTCCTTCCTGTGGCTTTCCCCAGTGCAGAATTCTCATTCAGTCAGGGGCTGGACTCCCTGTCACAGCTCTTCATACACATAACCTCAACACAACAGTTCCACTGTTCTTATAGTTGCATAACTTTTCAGTTCCTGTACCCTCATATTTCCCTAAATAAAATCTAAACTTTTAGTCATGCGTGTTGGGGGGGGCGGAGTGAGCAGACACCTGTGGGTAACTGGGGGAAGTTAAGTTGCCTTTGGTATCCTGGGACTTGCAGCTTTAGAGGAAAAGAACTAGAGGAGATAAGAATATTTCTGTCTTGAGTCATGTATGGTTGGGGGCAGGATGAGCAGAGGCCTGTGGCCCCAGTTGTGGAAGTTAAGTTGGATTTGGTGTCCTGGGACCTGCAGAGATAAAGAAATTGAGCAGATTGGGGATATTTCTGTCTTTAGCCCCTTTTTTTTGTCTCTGTGCATCTGTACGGGGGGGGGGGGATAAAGCTGGTCCCCCAAATATGGAAAGTGAGGTGATTCTGCTGACCTGGACCCTACCTCAGCCAAACAGATGTCCTCATATTTTCAGGCCAGGGTGACCCCATATTTACTCTGGGCTCTGAGATCAAGGGAGGATGTGTACTGTGTGTCCAGTTTGTAAGTCTGTAGCTGTTTGTGGCAGAATTTTGGTTTAAACGGAGACATGAGATTTTCTGCTTTGTTCAACGTAACTCTTAAGGAGGCTGGAACTTCTATACTAGCAGCATTAGACTTTGGTTCAGTCCCAGAAATCATTGCAGCTCGGCCCTGCCTGCGTCTCTGTGTCCAGGAAAGCTGTTACCTCCACATTATTGCATCCCTTAAAACATGCAGTGCCATCTTGTTCTGTAAACTTCCATAGATTAAGGACAGTGCTTCTCTGAACCGCCGGATAACCCAATGTAGGGAACGCAGGATATGATGCTTTGGATGGGCAGGGTCTTCCTGGGGTCACGTATCTCTTTCTTCAACACCAACTTGGAGGTGCATAGCAATGAAAGGGTATAAAAAGAGTGAAATCTGGGGCTAGGGGCTGCCTTTTCTGACCCCTTTGTTCAGCATCCAACTAGACAACCAAGAGATCTCTTTATTATATGGTACGGTACAGTGTGCACTGTTTTGAATGCTCTGAGCGAAGTTTCTTTTTTTGTTTCAGTGACAGGCTTTTCAATAAAGTAGAATGTAGTGCAAGCCTTTGTCTTTGCCTCTTGCTCACCCCTGTGGGCCCAGGGAACCACCGCTAGAGGCTGAGTCTCTGATACAGTGCAGGGACTCTCTTGTTTGCCCTCCAGAACGTTTTCCCACAGCATCGTTAGAGCAAAATTCAAGTCTAGTGCCACCTTTAAGGCCAACAGGTTTTATTCAAGGTATAAGCTTTTGTGTGCATGCACTCTCAGAAGTGTGTGTGTACATGAGAGCTTATACCCTGAATAAAACTTAAAGGCGTCTGACTGGGCTCGAATCGTGTTTGGTTGCTTCAGACCAGCACAGCTGACCCCACCTGACAAATGAAATATTTACTCCTAATTGCCTTGGTGAAGGACCTCATAACATCTTTCATCTCACAGAGTCCTCTTTCTTTGACTGAGATTCAGACTATGAGTGAAAAAAATATTTTTAAACCACATAATTGATGATGTATTGTTTTTGAAGCAGAAATTATGTCATATTGAAATAATTTAATACAGATGACTAAGGATGGGCCTGGACCAGATTCAGCCGCATCCCCCAGGAAACTGAGAAGGCTCTGCCCCTGGGCGCTGGACTTCTGGGGACAAAGAGCTTCCCACCAGCAATCACACCGATGACGCCGACACCTCCTCCACGCAGTTCCCTAGCAGCCACATTACCTGCTGTCCATTTGGGGGGGGGGGGGAGATGCCCCCAGAGTTTCGCCCTGAAGTTAAAGTTGGCGGCCTCACCAGCAAGGCAGCCCTGCGTGGCTGTGGGGGGTGCTCAGGACACCCTCCGCCTTATGCGGAAGAAGGCAAAGGGAAGGAGGCCCCCCAGCCCTGAGGAGGGTGTGAGACACAAAGGGAGCTGCCTGCTCCTGACCCAGACCCCCCTGGTGCTGGCCAAAAGAGCAGCTCCCCTGAGGCTGAACTGAACAGGGCGACGGAAAGGGAGCTGCGATTCCACAAGCGGCGCTCAGTCTCGGCCCCTTCCAAAGCCCGCCTTTGGCCCATGTCAGGTCACAGATGCAAACAGCCCCAATTCCCTTGGTGGGGCACAGAGAGGTGCTACCACGGCCGTGTCACTCTGCCCTTGGGTGCTCCTGGGAAGCAGTGAGGGGACTACCAGAGAGCCCCTGCAATGTCAAGGGGCTGCCATCACTGCACCGGAGGCTGGGAGCAGGGTTTTGCAGTTCCCAAGGTGGGGCCCACTGTCCCTGCCTTGGTGGCCCACGGAGGTGGCACCTTTTCCCTTCCCTTCGGCCAGTGCAGTCTGGCCCAGAGAGGACGGGGTGCCTCTCTCTCCCCAGTGGAGCATCCATCCCAAATGCTGAGCGCTGGGCTCACTCTCCGGAGGCACGGTCCAAGCGTGGAAGGTCAGTGGTCCTTCTGGGCTGCATGGCTCGGTCTCTGCCACGGCAGCCCCCTTGTTCCCCCAGGGCGGGGGGGGCAGCAGGAGAGCCCTTCTCTGGGGGCAGAGCTGCCAGGTGAGCAGGGGTGGGCGGTCTTCCTCTGGTCAGTTGCTCTGGCTCTGAAAGGCAAGGGAGGCAGAATGAGTGGGGGGGGGGAGAGCAGCCAGTCCCCTGGCAACCTCCTGCTGGGGAGAAGGAGGTCAAAGGGACACACAAGAACACACCCTGGGCAGGGGCACCCTTGTAAGCAACCAAGATGGGAAGGAGCATTTCTCAGCTCTGAGTTTGTGGCAAGCAGAACTATTGGGAGCTTCAGTCCAACCAGTGGCAGACCTACAGCGACTCCCAGGGGGAAAGAAGTCCCCCTTCCCCCCTCGCCCTCCGCTGTGGGTTCTCTTCTGCCTCCACCTCCTGCCTTTTGCATCGACTTATTTCTAGCCTGCTTTTCTCCCCAGCTGGGACTCAAAGTGGCTTTTAGAACAATGTTCTCCCCTCCTCCCTTTTCCCACAACAACCTTGTGAGGTAGGACAGGCTTTGAGTGTGATGGGCCCAAGATCACCCAGCAAGTTTCCGTGGGAGAAGCGGGGACTTGAACACGGGCCACTCAGGGTCCCAGGCCACTGCTCCGTCCACCCCACCCATGCATCTCCTCACCCCAGCCCAGAAATCCAGTCCTCACGCTGGGTTTCCTGAGCCCCTACGACAGACAGCGAGGCTTCCCCCCCCAGATCTGGCACAAGGCCGGATGCCAGGTCCTCTGCTCTGAAGCCCCCTGCCAGGCCTAGAGGTGCCCGTTCTGGCCAGCACAACAGCCCCAAACGGAGCCCAACTTCCGACTTCTGCGCCCCTGATTAGAGACGGCCAGCCAGCTGGGGGGGCAGGGGGCCGAGAAGTGATACCTGGCCAAATAACAACACTCAGTATTTTGGGGGGCACACAGGTTACTTCAAATGGGGGTGTGTGTGTGTGTGGGGGGGGGGGCTATTTAAAAAGAAAGATGGTTTTCTCTGCAATCCCACAGCCCTTGACTGACTGTTCTGCCTGGTCCCATTGCATGGATTTCACTGTCTGCCCCTCTTAGCAATTGGAGCCAGAGTGGCGGCAGAGTCGTCAGTCCAACTAGGATCTGTGAGACTCGGGTTCGAATCTCCACTCCGCCATGAAAGCTTGCTAGGTGACCTTGGACTAGTGTCTCTCTCCACCTAACATACCTGACAGGATTGTTGTGAGGATAAAATGGAGGGGAAGAGGGCAATGTAAGCCACCTGGGGTTCCCCACTGGGTGGACAAGCAGGGTACAAATAACCCAACAGCTACAAAGATAGATAGCGGTGCCTCGCTGGACACTGCTTCTGTCTCCGACTTCCTACCATACAAAACAATGGCAGTGAGCTCAGGATCCCTGGCCAGCCCTTGAGACTTAGGGAAAGCCTGGGAAGGAGTTGGCACAATGCCAAAAGCTCAACAGACTGTGTACACTGGGGGGGGGGGGTATTTCTCCTGCCCTCTTGCCCTTCCCATTGGCTGGATCTGCTCTCCTGAGGGCGGGCACACACTGGCCGGACCAACAGACTGTCACAGACTTTGATTATTAATGGTACAGCAGGCCTGAGATTTTGCTTTCAGCTTTCTCATCTGCAGAGGCACACGCATCGCTCTCCCACCCCTGGGAAACAGAGAGCTGATGAACAGATGGCCTTTGTGCCCAGGCCAGACGCTGGGAAGAGTGGAATGAGCAGCACACGCGTCTGGAACTATTATTCCTAAGGAAATGGCACTCAGTGCTCCCAGGGGTCCCACCACCCTCCTTCAGGGGAAACAAATCAGCTGGTTTTAACAGAGTTTGTCCAAATGGGCATATGAAAGGTGGCCACACCTTAAAACCCAAAATCTCTCAGATCTGGAATGTAGTGAAACTACCTTAGCTTTTCTGAATTGTGAGGATCTTAGAAACTGTATTTTGTCTTTTAAATTTAAGACAGGAGATAGGTATGCTCCTGATTTTTAATTTCATTGACACGTGCTAGTATTTTTTGTATCACTGTGATTCTTTTATATCTAATCATTTCAAGTGTTTTGAGCAATCTTTGGCCAGGATACAAGGTTTTCACCTGACACCCGGAATAAACAAACCTCTGACCTCTCTTCAGAGGGCTGTCTACCTGTTAGAGATTGGTTATTAGAAAGAACAAGCTGGGACCCACAGGGAACTTGCAGGGAGGTAGCATCCCATTCCCCCCACATCTGTCCCACCTCTTCTCTCAGTTTCTAGCTCCCTCCCCCAATGCGCTCTCTCCCTCTCTCTCATCCTTCCTTTCTCTCTGGGGAGGAAGCCTCAGCAGGGATTGCAGCACAAATGGCAGTAACAGCGCCAGCTCCTCCACCTCCCCTGCCTGCAGCACCTCCTCTGCCTCTCTAGTGCACAGAGTTGCATGAGAGGCAGTTTTGCACAAGTGCAAACAATTGTTCTCTATCTTGAGGTTTTGTAGGACCCACTCCCCTTTCTTAAGTTTCATTTTTTTTCAAGCCTGTGGTTCCCCCCCTCAAAAAAAAACTGCAGGAAAATCTTCCTTCTGGGTAAATGGCCCCAATCTGTGGATTTAAGTATCTGCAGATGGGGCCACACAGTCCACTCCACACAACCCTGTGGTTCAGTGTGGCTTTTGGGACAGGCAAACAGACTCTTAGTTCCTACAAGCCTGCTTTGAAAGTAAGGCTCCCCTCGCAAGGTGGTGGTGTCCACCCCTCTTGTCCTTTGCCTGGCAGGGAGACACTTGTGGTCCTCTGGGAGACCCCCTCCTTCTGCTGCCCGGCTGCCCCCCCCCCCCGGACCACCCCAGCAGCCCTCCCCAAGGCAGAAAGTCACAAGCAACCGCCTCACCTCCATTCTGCTGTGGATCCAACTGAGTAGCTTTGTAACCTGAGTGTAGACTCCTGGCTTGTTCCTCTGGCCGCAGCCCGTCCCCCAGCTGGTGACTCCGGCCACATACCAACGGTTGCTATCCTGGCAGACCAAAGGACCCCCGCTGTCCCCCTAAGGCAGAGGGGCAAGATCAACAGGGTAGCGGGGAGACTCAGGGGCTGGACCCAGTCCCAGAGGTGGCTGCAGGGGATGGTAGCCACCTGGCTACTGATCCTTCCTGCAGCTGTTGCCCTGCCCACCTGCCCGCCCCGTCCAGCTCGTGACACCTCTCTTTGCTATGGGCTCAGCTGGAGACTTCAAACTGCAGGCTAAGAGTGGGAGCCAGGACGCGTGCCCCAGAAGGTGCTCCCTACGGCAGCTCAGCAAGGTGACCTCCTCTCCCAATGTTTGGAAAGAAGTGGACCGTACTTGCCACTGGTCAGGTCCTTTGCGGCTCCCAGCTTCCTTCAGAGAGGAGAGCCCTTCAGGGATGGCCCTAGCCAAAGCCCTCCGATCGCTGTTCTCTGAGCCCCAAGTCCCAAAGCTTAAGGCACCTGCATCGGGACACTCGTCTCAGGCACACCTGTGAGATCGCCCGGCACCTGCCTTCTGCCAGAAGCCCACCTCACCTGGCAGGAGTCTCGCCCGCCTTGCAAGTACCCCGCACACATCATCCGGGGGGTCAGGTAGCCCTCGTAGACATTCTGGCTGCTGCAGAGCTTGTAGTCAATGATTTTCACCTCTGCTTCCCGCAGCTTCGGAGAGGTGTTCTCTGAAAGAGGCCAAGTGTTGTGGGTGGGTGGGAGGGCCCCCTCGAGGAGCCCCCCCCCTTCTGCAAGGGCCATGTGCCCAGTGCAGGAACCCTGGCCCTCGTGCTGACTTACCATCACTCTCACTGGTCTTGCCAAAGCCAGTGATGGAACACGTCCTCCCGGGAAGGAATTTCTGGCCAGACATGGGGAGGCAGGCAGGGCGGACCTGAGCTGAAGCAGAGGGGAAAGTCGGTCCCCCGCCAAAGGGGAGCCCAAGCACCTTGGGGGGGGGGTCTGCTGCGGCCAGCCGAGGGGCTCACCTGAGAGGGGGAGGGGCCTCGCCAGCTTCATCAGGGCAATGTCGTAGTCATCGTGGTCGTCGCTGTAGTTGGAGTTGATGATGACGCGTGAGACCGGGATACCCCCCGTCAGGTGGCTGAGGTCAGAGGTCCCTGCGAACACCTTCCACTCGTCCAGGATCTTCTCGCTGTTCCTAAGGAGCCCCAGAGACGGCGCAGAGAGGAATGCCCGACACTTGATGCCAGCCGGCCCTGCTTTGCCTGAGGGCTCTCCTCCTTGGACACCCTTGCTTACGGAAGCACGGGGGCGGGGGGCAGGCGGTGGTGGAAACCAGCTGCCACCCTCTAGCTCAGCCTTGGGGTCCCAGTCGGCTGACGGGGAGGGCGCTCTTTCAGTCCAGCGGCAAAGAGGAGCCAACTCAGACGCAGGACGCACTGTCTGATATGCTAAGGAGGGTCCTGCTTTGTCATTTCTGCAGCATTTAATGGGCCGTGTCATTGCTTCTGCTTTGCTTCAGGTCTGTTTCCTGATTTTGCAATCCAGACTCGTGGCCCTGATTATAGGATGTCCCACCCACCCTGCAGCCTGTCCTGACTAACACTGTGTGCTCCACCTCCAGGCTCAGTGAGAGGCCGAATGTCAGTGACAGGAAGAAATAGACACACACTCTGCCGACACTGTGCCGAGAGGGCCTCTACTTCTCCGCTCCCCTCACCCATGGACAAGAAGCAAACTGGGGGGGAGGGGGTGCACAGTGGAGCCAAGAGGGGGCAGCCGCAGGCAAGGCTCTGAAGGCCAGCAACAGGCTGGGCCAGCCAGGGCAGCGGGTTACTCAAGCAGGAGGCTGCCAGGAATGGTGGGGCAGGCAGCTGGCACAACACGGCCATATCCCTGCCTCAGGGTCCTGCTCTCCAGCTCCTTCATGGAGTCTCCTCTGCACTCACGGGACGCCCCTCGACACAGTTTGCTGCCCTGGCAAGACTCTGGGGAGGTGAGCCTCTCCCTCGGAGTCTCCAGCCTTCCTCCAAACCAGATCCCCGCCCCGCCCCGCCCCCCCCCCGCAGGCAGAGGCACCACTTACATGAAGAAGCAGTGGGCAGCTGTGAGCACCCACAGGGGGTCGATAATGGTGCCTCCGCAGATGTGGGTCGAGCCATACTGGAGGCTCACTTGCCAAGGCCACTTGCTGGCTGACGTCTCGGTGCCTCCAACGATGCGGCCGGACATCCTTTGCCCGCAGCCTGGAGGAGAGGAGGGTGCCAGAGAGGCAGGCAGAGGGCATTCCAGAACCTGCCGTCGTGCCATCCTACACAAGGCCCCTTTCTTCACCAGCCAGCCTGGGGCTGCCCGGCCACTCCTGCCTCAGCAAAGCAACCCCCTCCCTCCTTCTCCCCTTGCTAGAGGCAAACTCCCAGCCCCGGCATCGGCTTTGCACCGTATCAGTGGGTGCTGCCGCCACCTGGGGACAGGAAGATGGGAAGCATTTTGCAGTAGGCCACACATGGGCAATGCCTTGTTCTTCCACTTCAGCAACAAAAGCATGAGTGTGGCCCTGCCCCGCTGACTCTGTCGCCCACCTAGTACGAGTGTACTTACGAGTGCATCGGAGGGCAACGTACTTCCCAGTAGGGCACCGGGAGCTGCAGAAGAGACCAGAGCAGAGAGTCAGGCACATGCGGGGGCCAGGCGCCTGCCCAAGTCCAGGTTCCAGGGGGAAGCAGAGGGAGGCTCACAAGGCTGCTGCCGGAAGCAGAGCATGGCCATGGAGGCTCTGGGAAGGCCGGGCAAATGGGAGGCCATAAGGGGCTTGCCCAGCGGAGCCGACTCTGTGGGGTCCCTTCGGGCAAGAGGGAGACAGGGCCTGGCCCGCAGCCACCGGGCAAGGTCCCACAGCCAATGGGGGGAGCCCCGTCCCTCGTCTGAGGTGCTGAGCATGACACCATGCTGAGCAGAGGGGCCCTGGGGACTGCTCCCGGGAACTGGGCAAGGTTTGGGGAGGCAATAGGCCAACCGCTACTCACCTTATGACTGTCCCCCAAATATACCTGCACGTCGCCTGGGGAAGTTTTGATTCTTGCTCTACTCAAGTCTGTGGCAGAGCGCCAGAGTCGTGTAGTGGATGGAGAGCTGCATGGAGGATGGGTCTGAATCCCTAATCGTGCTGCAAAGCTCCCTGGGTGATCTTTGGCCAGCCAGCTGCTTGCTCTCAGCCTACCTCACAGGGCTGTCATGGGGAGGTGAACCCGATCTCCTTACTTAGTACATTGTATACCATGCCCGGATCTCCACTCCTTCATTGTATTTTTACAATAACTCTGCCAGGTAGGTTTGGCTGACAGAGAACGGTGGCCCATGGTGATTAATCAATTAATTAATTGTATGGCCTTGTGTGTGGAATAGCCAGGAGATCCGGGAAGGGACTGGTTGGCTGCTGAAGCTGTAGCTCTTTCCTTGCACCACCAGGTGGCAAGCTATGCTTATATTTAAGCCCAGGGTGCTCTGCCTTGCCTAAGGTCACCCAGCTGGCTTCCAGTGGGGAATTGAACCTGGTTCTCCAGATTAGAGTCCACCGCTCTTAACCATGACACCAGACTGGCTCTCTGGCCCATGGTTACTTAGGGACACCTCATGGTGAGTAGGGATTTGAACTCTGGTCTCTCCAGCACTCTAGTGACTGCACCACACTGGCTGTCTCCCTGCATGCCACCGTGGAGTAGCAGTGTGATGGGGGGGGGGGCAAGCAGGGGTCCTGTTTCCTCCTAGCCTAGCTTCTTCCATGAGTCCCCCAGAAAGGAACCCCCCCCCGAGTTTGCAGGGCTTTGCTTTGCCTGGCGCTCTAAAGGTGGGGAGCAGGCCTTGCTTCACCCTCTCTCACACACACACCCTGCACAGGGCAGGCCGGCAGGGGGCTGAGGACAGAGGGAGAAGGGCTGGTTTGCTCTCGGGCCTCCGCTCAGAGGGACTGCAGGGCATGAGTGGTTGGCTGAAATAAACAGTACCGGACATGGGGTCCAGGCCCATACATCTGCAGGGGTGGGGGTGTCATGTGCCAGGACCGACAGATGCCGAGAGCAGCCGCTCTGGAAGGCCCCCTGCTTGCTCTGTCTGCAGCCAAGGAGGTGCGAGGCGGGGGGGGGGGGGGGGTGGCGGAGGGGTGCAGTATGACAGCCTCTGGGCGGAGCCCGTCACAGCTTTCCGGGCAGCCCCCACCCCCGGAGGGCCGCATCCGGACCCTGCCCTCCCGCTCCCAAATGCCCCCTTCCCGTCTCCCCTGTGCTCTCCGCTGGAGCCCGGTCACCTGTTGAGACTCTGCTGGATGGTCTTGTGCAGGCCGGAGACCACGAGGCTCTTCCCGGAGAAGGGCAGGGGCACGTACTCCGTCTGCGAGGTGCTGGGGAGACAGAGGAGGAGGAGGAGCAGGAGGAGGCCCCCACCCCCACCCTGGGTCACCCGGGGAAAGAGACACGCGGCGGGAGGGAGGGAGGGAATGGGCGCCCCGCGCGGCACTGATACCAGGACGACCGGCCCGGGACTGCGCGTGGCCCAGGAGGCGCCGCCAAGGGAGGGACAGCAGCAGTGACCCGGAGGGGAGGGGAGGGGGGGGGGAGGGGGGGCAGCCAGCCAGCCAGGACTCCACTGCCGGACCTCCTGAGGGCACCTGGGGTGTTTTTGGCCACTGTGTGACCCAGAGTGTTGGACTGGGTGGGCCGTTGGCCTGATCCAGCATGGGCTTCTCTCTCATGTTCTTATGACTCTCCCCACCACCACCACCACCACCACCACCACGGGCGGCAGTAGCAGCCTGGGCCGCCTGGAGAGTGGGGGGTCTGCCGCTCAGGCTCGCTCCCGCTCCGAACAGCAGACCCTCCTCCCTCTCCTGGCCACACCCACCGTCGCCAGGTGCGGGGAGAGGGCTTTTCGGCCCGCCCGCCCCCGGCAGTCACTCGGAACAACGGGAGGAGGGTCGGGGCGGAAGGAGGGTCCGGTCTGCGGATAGGCCTCCCCCCAGCCCCCCACCCCCGACCTCCGGACTAACTTCTGGAATCCCAGCTGCTGGCAGGTCTTCCGGGAGAAGGCCTCGTCCCAGGCGCTGCTGCACACCGGGAGCCACCGCTGCTCGGCGCTGGAGTAGACGTGGAGCAGAGACTGGTTCCAGCCGAAGCGGACTGCGGGGAGGAGGAGGAAAGCCGGGGGGGGGGGGGGGAGCACGTCAGGCGGCGGGGAGGAGGAGGCCGGGAGAGGAGCCCTGCGGCAGCAGCCTGGCCCGAGGGCTCTCCAGCCCCCCCCCCCCCCCCCCCCCAAAAAGACATACCCTCTTCTTGCCCGCCCGCCCACCCGCCCGCCCGCGCGCGCAGGCCCCGCCTCAGCTACCGCAGTCCAGTTCGTCGCTCCGCTGGGAACAGTCGTCGACGCCGTCGCAGCGCACCGCCTGGCCCCGGCAGCTCTCCTCCGGCTCCTTGTACACGATGCCCGTGCTGGACCTCCAGAACAAGACTGCGGGCGGGAGGGGGGAGGGAGAGCACAGGGGCGCCGTGAGAAGCCGCAGGCCCGCGGGAGGGGGGGTCGTCTCCTGCGCCGCGCCCAGAGGGAAGCCACAGGGAAAGGGAGAGGCCGGCGCTTTCTTCCTGGGCGCTCTGGAAGCCCCCAAGCCCATTCCCCTCCCCGTCCCTCCCCAGGCGCCCGGAAGCCCGAAGGGCAAAACTGAGGCCTCTTTCAAAAGCTCCCGACCAGCTGGCCTCCCTCGCCCTCCTCACAGCCAGGACTTGGGGGGCTCAAGCGAGGCCACCCGCTGGCCGGTTTGCTTTGGCCTGGCTGCTGGCCATGGGCCTTTGGCCATCGGATTGGAGGGAGGAGGCCGCTGGGGGAGGCAGCTGCCCTAGACCAGGTCCCCAGTCTCGCCCCAAACACCTGAGTCCAAATGCCTGGGCAGAGTACTTTGCTTGGTCAAAATGTCTCCAGAAGGTTACACAGACCCAGGAAGAGGCGTCATGTGGCACTTTGGATACACCAGCAGCAGCACTGCTTTCGGCAGAAGCTTCTCTGCTTCAGCCCAAGTCCTCTGACACATCTGGGCATCCAGCAAAGATAAGGACTTCAGAGGAGCCCAGCTGGATTGGCCCAGTGGTCCGTCCAGTCCAGCATCCTGTTGCACACAGTGGCCAGCCGGTTGCCTTGGAGGGCCAGCCACAGGGCCCAAAGGCTGAGGCCTTCCCCTGGCATCCCCCCCCCCCCCCACATTGGTATTCAGCCGCTGATGGCCTTTGGGCACAGAGGCCCTTGCCTTTGAGTCAGCCTGGCTAGCAGCCCTGGAGGGACCCCCTGGCTGAGAGCAAACAGGCTTTTCCTCTTGGTTTCGGTGTTTTGCAGTTTTTGCCCCATGAGATTTCCCCCGTCTGCTTCTCTGGGTGTGCCTTCAGCAGAGAAAACCTTGGGACATTGTGTCATTTTGGCTTTCAGGGGCTTTCTGGGCTGGCAAAGCCCCTGAGGAAGGGGAGGGAGGGAGCTGCTCCGGCTGGCCCCACACATGGGCACATGAAGAAGCCTTCGTGGCTGCACTTGGGTGTGTCTGGCTGGAGTGTCCATGTGAAGTCCCAGGTGCATGGCCGGGGCGGGGGGGGGGGGAGAGCAGGAACGGTAACTAGGAACCAAATCCCCCCCCCCCTCCCAACACAATGCTCAGCTTGCGTGCCAGGAAGAAACAGAAAAACTTACACAGCAGGATGAGGGCAAAGATCAGGACGATGAGGGCAAGGAGGCAGAGGATCAGGGCCACTCTCTTCTGGCCCATGCCCCAAGAGGCCTTGAAGGTGGTGGCTGAGGAGGCCGCTGGGGGGGGGGGAGAAGGAGGAGGAGGAAGCAGAAGAGGAGGGGTCGCTGGTGAGGCACTCAGGGTTCAGGAAGGGGCTGGGGAACAGAAGGTGGGCCGGACAAGGGACAGGCGTGGGGACTCCAAGAGAAAGCAGTTGGGAGGCTAGCCTTCCCTGCAGCTCCCCACACATGTGCCCACAGCCATGGATTTGGGCCCTGAGGTTGGGTCTCCCAGCCCAGCCAAGGGCTCTGGGAGGAGGAAGGGCGTGAAGGATTCCCTCTCCCCGCCGCGAGCCTCAGCGCCCCTTGGGAGATAGGGATGCTTTCTGGTTGCTCCAGCCGCTGGCTGAGAGGGTCTGGTCTACTCCACCCCCCACGCCGTCCAGAGCCATGGCCCAAGTCCATCTTGGCCAGGCCTTACTTGAGGTTCCACGAGCCACAGAAGGCAGAGGATCTCGTCCGGAATCTGGTGCGTGCGGTCTGAAGGCGACTCCTTGGACAGCCTCTAAGGAGGGTCTTGGCTGGAAGGCCGGTGGGATGTGGAGGCAGGGGTGCAAATCACGCTGCTGGGAGGGTGGGGCTTCCTGTGTGGATAAAGGAGGCCACTACTCAAGAAGGCTCAGGATGGGCAGCTGCATTAGTCTGTCTGTCTGTCTGTCACAGCAGAAAAGAGCCAGAGTCCAGAAGCACCTGAAAGACTCACAAAATCTGTGGCAGGGTATCTGAGCTTTCTTCGTGAGTCTTCGGATACTGAAGAAGGGACTGCAGAGCAGCTCACAGAAGCTCCTCCCCCTGCCACAGATCCTGTGAGTCTTTTGGGCACTACGGGACTCTGGCTCTTTTCTCCTACTCCAGAAGGCTGGCGCAGTCCTCAAAGATACCACCAGCCGGCCTGACTGAGAGCCCAGGAGAAGAGGCAGGACAGGCAGACAGACACACGCAGAGTGCCACTGAGGCGCCCAGGCAGTGAGGCTCCCATGGAGCTGGCGCCCAGGCTGCACCTGTCAAGAAAGGGGAAGGAGGGAGCGCAGTGCACATTGGCAAGGGGGGGGGGGAGTGCACTGAACTGCATTCAGAGGGCTCCCTTCAGTGAGGCCACCTGGTTTTCCGTCCGCACGTGACTCCATGGCCAGCCACCTGCTGGAGCAACCGAGTGGCACTGGGGGCCCCACTCCAGCCGAGCCCTGGAGATGCCCAGCCAGGCAGAGGGGCCTCCTGTCAGAAATGCCAAAGGAGGATCAGCTGGGGGAGGGGCTGGGGGCAGCACATCCACCCCGGGACCAGGTGAGTCCTCTTGTGCCCCCTGGGTTCTTCTGTGGGGGGGGGGAGGAGGAGGAGGAGGAAGAGATTGGACTGATACCCTGCCCTTCACAGCGCGGCTTACAATCTCCTTTCCCCTCCCCTCCCCACAACAGACGCCCTGTGAGGTGGGTGGGGCTGAGAGAGCCCGTTTGAGGACTGCTCCTGAGAGAACAGCTCTCACAGAACGATGGCTTGCCCAAGGTCATCCAGCAGCTGCAAGTGGCAAGCGGGGTCTCCTTGGGCCTTGGAAGGCCACTGGGCCGTGGGGAGATGTCTTCACTGGGTGGTCATTCTTCCCTGCTGACTCACTTCTCTGCTGCATGAAGGTACCGGAGCAGGATTCCACCCTGCGCATGCAAGTCAGCGCCAGAGTTCGCCTGAGTGCTTGCCTGCCTTGGGAAGCTGGTTCAAATTCTTTGCTAAGGTGTGGAAACTAGAGGGGGAGGAATGGAGCGGGGGAAGAGTGCAATCTAAAGGCTGAGTGACGTGGGAGGTTTCCCAGCCATTTTATTCTTGCGTCAAAGCGCCACACTGGATTGGAGCAATGGTGCTGGAGAAGTACTTGGAATACTGTGTACAGCGCTTCCAGTGGCCCCAAAGAGGAAAGATGCCAAAGAGGAAACAAAAACAAGAGGGAAAGCTGTAGAGTTTGGGGCTTCTCAGTTTACAAAAAAAAGTGGTGCAGACATGATGGGGGTTAATGAAATAATGTACAGCCCACTGAAAGTGGGGTGAGAGAACTTTGTTCCCCTTCCCGAAAGTGTGAGCATTTGCCAGCACCAAATGAAAGTGACGGATGGAAGATCCAGGGCAGGCAACAGGAAGTACTGCTTCACACAAAGCATAACTCATTTGTGGAATTCACCACCACCGCATTTCGGGAGAGCTACTGGGTTAGATCTTCAAGAGGTTATTTCAGAGAGTCACTGTGTCTGTCTGAATTAGATCAGCTAGATCTGAGTGCAGGAGCACCTGATCTATCCGACGAAGGGAGCTTGGACTCTCAAAAGATTATACCCCCACCCCAAGTCTTGTGGGTCTCTAAGGAGCTCCTGGATTTGAATCCAGCTGATCTTTAAAAGAGGATGTGATAAACTTGTGGAGAAGAAATCTCTGAGGATTTATCTGCTGTTAATTCTGATGGGTAAATGGAACCTCCATGTTCAGGAGCAGTAGTTCTTGGAATACCGTTTGGTAGGGGTGGGGTGGGGGTCAGCAATAAGGGAGGTAGATTTTTGTCATGCCCAGAAGCCTGCAGTTGGCTACTGTGAGAGTTAGGACATGGGCTAGACAGACCATGCTTGAACACAGGAAGCTGCCGTGCTGTGAATCAGACCCCCCCCCCCCCCCGGTCCACCAAGGTCAGTATTGTCTACTCAGACTGGCAGGGTCTATCCAGGGTTTTGAGTCAAGACCCTTTACCTCATCTGTTGATGCTGCCTCTAGGGATTAAACCTGTGACCTTCTGCAGGCCAAGAGGATGCTCTGCCACTGAGACACAGACCCACCCCCAAATGCTTGGTCCAAAGTGACCCTGGTAAGGAAGAAAGCTGGACTGAAACTAACAAAAGCCTAATTATAAATAGATCTCGATGGCGTCTGACCTGGCAGTGATGGAGAGAGAAAGAGAGAGACCTCTTGAAAATGTTGGCTTAGTGTGTGGCAGTTGCTAAAAGCCAAACTTCACTCTAGGGAATTTTAGGGAAAGGACTGAAAATAAAATAACCACTAAAACAGTGCCCTTATATAGAGTTACGGCATAGCCCCACTTGGAACACTGTGCACAGTTCTGGTGGCCATAACATGAAAAGGACATCGCAGAGCTGGAAAAAGTGCAGCAGAGGGCAACCAAGATGATCAAGGGGTTGGAGCACCTTTCCTATGAGGAAAGGATGGAGATTCTGGGACTTTATAGAGTTAATGGGCAATAGATTCAGGATGGGCAAAAGGAAATACCTCCTTACTCAGTAAGAAATTATATTCTGGAATTCAGTGCCAGTGTCAGCCATCAGCCCTGATTGCTTTAAAAGGGGATTAAGACAGTGCAAACAAATGCATTTTTTCTTTGGAGGTTTGAAATGAGCAAAACCTTCACTCTGAGTTTTAAAAGGTTTCTTCCTCTCTGGGCAGAGAACAGGCAAGAAGGAGAGGAAGTCAGTTCAGCTGCTTTCCAGAGTTATCTCAGCCCACCTTCATACAAATGCTAATAGGTCTAGAGAATGGGACGGTCAAGCTCCCCCCCCCCCCTTCAAGCAGGAAACAGATACTTGGAGGTGTTAAATACTAGAGAGACTTCAGGAAGGAATTCCTGAAGAATCTTCAGGAAAAGCTTCTCTGACCCAGCCTGACCTGGTCAGTGGGTGGTGAAAAGAGAGGCGATAAAACTCAGGGGAGCAAGGAGGAAGCTCTCTTTGGTGTTGAGTCCATCAGAGCAAACAGATCTCTTAACTGAGGTCTGGAGGAGGTGGCCATTACCCATGTGCTGGCCTGAAGAGCTGGGGGAAGCTGCAAGGTAATGAGCACTCTGTAGCGATCTGTAACTTCCTAAGCTAAGGAGCATGTCCTATATTTCTAACATCTGATAGGACATGTATAGAGAGGGGGACAGAGGACTTGCATTTTACCCATTTCTTTTTAATCCCTTGCTCAGTCTGGTGCTGTGCTAAAAGTATGATTGTGAACATTTTCTTTTTAATATAACTTTTGATGCTGGTAGTAGTTCTTTGTACCACATAAACCTCCGCCATCTAGGAAAGGTTATTTTAAAAGGAGCACCAGGGGGAAGGCAGTCAGTTGGCAGGCGGCTGTTCCTCCATGAGCACGGAAGGCAGGAAACGGTCCCCGTGGTGACCAGGCACTGGGCAGCAGGAGGCACAGAGGCAAGGCCTCAGAACTTGGAAGGGAAGCTGGGAATGGGAAGCTGGGAATCCTGACCCTCCCAGCAGGCAATTCCTTACAATGGTCAGGTGCTGTCAGTGTTTAACTGAGAGAGAAAGAAAAGCCTCTCCAGGTGTTGTGGAAAACCTTGGAGGGCTGGGTGGGACAGGGCCTGCAGGCTAAAATGGGGCCATTCCACTACAGACAGGTTCATGGAAGACGAGAGGGAAGGAATTTGAGGATGAAAAACTTAATGCAACAAAAATTGAATTATGAAGAAGAGGAGGAGGAGGAGGAGACTGGATTTATATCCCGCCCTTCACTTACTTGGAGTCTCAGAGCGGCTTACAAACTCCTTTCCCTTCCCCTCCCCACAACAGACACCCTGGGAGGTACCTGGGGCTGAGAGAGCTCTTTCAAGAACAGCTCTGACAGAACTATGGCTTGCCCAACATCATCCAGCAGCTGCAAGTGGAGGAGTGGGGAATCAAACCCAGTTATCCCAGATTAGAGTCCATGCACTTAACCACTACACCAAACTGGAAAGGTTAAATGAATACAAATTAGGGGGCCAAATGTTAAAATGCAAAACATAAATATTACAAATTATCAAAAATACATACATTACAAATTAGTTTATAAATAACTCTAGGGCCCAATATAAAAAAGGTAAAGGTTTCCCTTGCTCGAAAGCCAGTCGAATCTGACTCTAGGGGGCGGTGCTCATGTCCCAAAGAGCCAGCGCTGTCTGAAGACTTCTCCATGGTCATGTGGCAGGCATGACTAAACACTGATGCACATGAAACACTGTTACCTTCCCACCGCAGTGGTACCTATTTATCTACTTGCAATTTCTTGCTTTCGAACTGCTAGGCTGGCAGGAGCTGGGGCCAGAAATGGGAGCTCACTCCATCACGCGGCACTCAGGTCTCAAACTGCCAAATTACCAATCTTCCAGTCTGCAGTTCAGCATCTTAACCACTGAGCCAAATCATACAAAGTGCACAACAGGGACCTTATGCAACCCTAAAACAGACGCGTTTTGGCCTACTGGCCACCTTCAGTGGCCAAGCATAAATGTTACACATAGGCTCGACTATGCAATACATAGGCTCAACTATTGTACTGATAAATATCAGCGATGCAAGGCAAAGGTGTAATATATAAGTCTCATGTGGTATTGCCTTGTGTCCAGTTCAGGTACATATAACCAAAATGGCATTTCAGTTGTGTGCCCTCCTGATCTGGACCAAAAAATTCATTTCTGAAAGCGAATATGGAGCCAGTGTGACAATTAGTATGTAGTGCAAAGTTCCAGATGTAAGAGATATGATTTGTAATTTTAATTTATATTGGGGCCTAGAATTGTTTTTAAACTAATTTGTAATAAATACAGGTATTTTGATAATTTGAAATATTTCTGTTGTACATTTATTGATTTTAACATTGGGCCCCCTATGCTGGAAAGCAAGGGAAGGCCTTGACCCTTGTGCCTTCTTGTTGGCCCTCCAGGGCAACTGGTGGCTGTTGTGAAAAACAGGATGATAACCAGGATGGACCACTGGTCGGATCCAGCAGGGCTTTTTTTATATTCTTAAAATGAGATTCAACAGACAGAGACAAATGCAAAGTTCTGCATTTAGGCAAAAAGAATGACGTGCACAGGTGCAGGGCAAGGGACGCCTGGCCCGAAAAGCAGGACCTGTGAGCAGGCTCTGGGGGTTGCAGTCAGTCACAAGTCGGACATGGGCCAGCAGGCTGATGCAGCTGCAAAAAAGGCCATAGCAGTTCTAATCTGCTCTAACAGTTCTGCTCTAATAGAGTAGTATACTACTCCGGAGAAGTAATAGTTTCACAGCACACTAGTGGGATCTCATCTGAAGTACCCTGTCCATTTCTGGCCGTGGCACTTTAAGAAGGATGCAGACAAATCAGAGCAGGATCAGAAGAGCCGAGAAAAGGTGGTGGCCAGGAGAGCCTGAAGGGACGGAGCACACTGAGGCTGTGGGGAAGAGAAGACGGAGGGAGGGGTGGTGGTGATGATGATTGATCCCGAAGGGCTGCCCCAGGGAAGAGGGGCACGACTTGTTGGTCCCTGCTGCTGCTCCGGGGGGCAAGAAGGCTGGACCCAGTGGGCTGAGCTGGCGGGAGGAGGGATCTGGGGTGAGAAGAAGGGCCCTCCTGCACTGGAGGGTGACAGACAGTGATCTTTCAGCTTTGCTCTGGCTTTGGGGCAGGAAGTGGGACCAGACAGCCCTAGCCCTAGCCTAGACAGCCTCCTTACAGCTCTCTGGCTCTGTGATTCTCTGGTCTTCGGGTGCCAAGTGAGAGGAGCGAAGCCCTTTCCCCAGGGGACCCTTACGCTGATCGAAACACACCCCCACCAGCTGCTGGTTGCTGCACTAAAGAAGTGGGCCCTGGCTCTTCAAGGAAGCTCTAGCTGGAACAAACGGCACAAGCCCTTCAGGCAGCCCTGGACTGCCCCAGGAGGCAGAAGGCAGCTTTCTGTGACCCACAGGTGGAGATATGCTAACTTCCCCCTCCCCCATTGCAGCAACTTTTAATGAAAAATCCGCTTGTCCAGCGCTCCGGTGCTTCTCCTTCCCAAAGGTCTTGGTGCTGCTGCTCCCAGCTGCTGAAGAGGAGCCAGACCAAAGGCAGGTGACCCCCACCCCCTTTGCCCTCCCCGGCACCCATGCTTCTTTTAGAAGGGCAACAGGCAGGGTGCCAGGAAGGCGCAAACTCCTCCCCTGGCTGGCTGACAAACGGGCTGCTCCTCCTCCTCCTCCTCCTGCTCCTCACAGGTCTGCCTACCAGAGGAGTGCCGGGTCTTCTGCCGCCCTTGCCAGCAGGCTCTCTTTTTAAAAACCAAACCCAACCAATTCCTACACACAAAAAGGTGCTGCAGTGGGGCGGGGGGAACCATTTCACACCAAACAGGCCTTCCAGAAAGGGATAAAAACACACCTTTGAACTAGTATCGCGCAGGAAAACCCAAAGGAGGCTTGAGAACCATCCTGGAAGCCATCTGAAAAACCAGCACAGGAAAAGATACACAAAGAAGCTGTGTGGAAGCTCCGAAAGAATCCATCCAGTGAAAGCCCCAGCCAGGCTGTCCGGGAAACACCCGGCTCTGGGCCTCTCCAAGCCTCTGGCAGAGGGCTTGGCTTGGCCTCCAACGGGAGAGGTGCCACGCTTTCTCCGCCTTTCTGTGCCCAGGACGAGGGGGCCAGTTGGGCAGAGGCATTTTGGGGAATGTTATTTACTAAACCATTTATACCCCACCTTTCTTCATGTTTCAAGGCAGCTTACAACACTAGTTAAAAGACAATTAAAACCAGAATAGAGTCAAATGATAGACGACAAATGTCTTCCTCCCTCTCTTAAAAGATACTGAACGTGCCCCTCCCCAAATTCCTAGCTCAAGAAGGGCCTGACTCAAGCCCCCCAGCAGTCTGTGGTATGGGCACATGGATGCATGTGTGTGTGTGTGTGTGAGGGCACAAACAGACCTGCGCCACAACACAGCAGCTTCCCACACGGTGTGTGTGTGTGTGTGTATGTGTGCGTGCATGTGTGCATGGCCAGAGTGTCCCCTGGCTCTGGCCCCTCTTCTCCTCACTGGCAGGAGTGGGGAGCCCCCTCTCTGAGGGCCTCCTCGGTTGCAGGTGCCACACACACATGGCTGTGCAGTGCGGTGCAGCCAGCCTCCCCAGGCCCTGCCACCACTCCACTCTCTGAGCCCTGGTCTGGAACCACCACTAAGCTGGCTGCCTCCACCCACATCCAGACTGTTCCAGGCCAGACCCAAGAGCCCCAGCTCCTGGCCCCGGGGGAAGCCACAGCAGCCCTGCTGGTTGCGGGAGGAGAGGATGACCAAGCAGTATGTGGGCAGCACTTCTGGCTCCTGGGCTGGGCCTTTCCCCAGGAGGTCAGGACCGCTCCCCCCCCTGCCCCCCGTCCCGCTGCCGCCCTCCAGCAAGAGGAGGGGCAGCAGGGACCAGAGCAGGGAGCCAGGCCAGTGGCTCTGCTCAGGGAGGAACTTCCTCTGCTGGGGCAGCCTCTGCAGGTCCAGGATGCCCCCTGGTTGACCGCTGCCCTTCCACGGGAAAGGGCTCCGAGGCGGGCACGTCTCCCCTTGACTGGCACCCAGCTCCGCCATGGGGCTCCAGGGCATCTTGGACAAACCCCCGATGATTCTCAGACTGAGACCACCCCAGGGCCAGCTCCAGGTTTTTTTGCACACCAGGCGAGGCTACCTTGTGGCACCCTCCCCCCCAGGCGAGGCTGCCTTGTAGCGCCCCCACCACCACCACAGAGCCGCCCTCTCCACCGCCGGAGACCTGCCCACAAGGGACATACACACCCTGGCCTCAGTGCTCGCCCACCTGCCTAGGCTCATGAGCTCTCCAGTCCCACCAGCAGTCCCCTACACCAGCTGGCCGCAGCGCCTACAAGACTATCTACACTGGCCCAAGGCTAAGTTTGGTTCTTAGCCTGAATGAAACGCTGCATTCAGACATAATGGTAAATCATGGTTTGCATGAAGCACACTATCTCCTGGTTTGAGTCTCTCTCAGTCTCTCCGCCGCCCCATTTGCCACCTCCACCTCTAGGTGGCTGCCTAGTTGGCCTAGTGATAGAGCCAGCCCTGGACCTCCCTCCAAGGGGGTGGGGGGAAGGGAGGTCAAGTTAAACAAGGATTTTTTTGTCTTTCACCCAACCTCGAATTTCCAATCACAGCCCTTCAAACAAACACCAGGGGCTTGCCAGCTTCGGGGCCCCGGATTCCCAGCACCTCTCTCAGCCTTTGCCTCCCAGGGCCAGGCTCGATTTCTCTCTCTCTCTCTCTCTCTCTCTCACACACACACACAATTTGACCTGCTGGGGCAAAGAAGACCATTTCCAACTGGAATTTATTTTTCAAAAAAAAACCCCACTTAATACTTCAGCATCACTTCAGGGACCAGGCTCGAGTTCTCTCTCTCTCACACACACACACACTCTCTCTCTCTCATACACACACAATTTGACCTGCTGGGGCAAAGAAGACCCTTTCCTACTGGAATTTATTTTTCAACCCCCCCCCCCCACTTAATATTTCAGCATCACTTCAGGGACTTACCGGGCACAGCCCCGCTTCCATGGCCTCTTCTTCGCTGGCCCAAGCACTGGAGGGGTCACTGCAGGCCCCCCCCCAGCTCACAGTGAGTGGCAGGGAGCTTCCTCCCCCCCACCACAAGGACTGGCAGCCGTCTTTCTGGCCGTGGAGGCGAATCTGTCGTGCCAGGGAGGTAGGCTCGCTCCCGGATGCGGGGCCAAGGCAGGTGCAATCACCACAGAAACCGGACCAACCAGAAACTCCACTCTGTTTTCTGCTTCCCTGCCGGGAGAGCCTCCTTCCCTCCCTCCGCGGGATGCTGGGAGCAAGATGGTTGGCGCTGCCCTTCCAGTGACCTCCTGAGCCTTCAGGGAAAGGGCTGCTCCGCCACTCAGCTCCCCTCTGGCCTGTGAGGACAAGCCCCGCTCTTGCGCCCTGGGGAGCCAGGGGCCAGCCCCACTGCCATGTCCCTTTATGGCAGCCAGGCAGTTTCTGGGCACCCCACCCAGGATCGTCACCGTCATGTGCACAGGAGGACAAGGGTGTGCCCCGACTCAGGGGAGGCGGCAGGTGACAGAAGCCGGGCCTGCTAGGAGAACGGCCCCCAGAGCAGGAGGACCTTGGTGGAGCCTCTACCTCTGGGGTCTCTGACCCCCGCTGGAAGCTTATAGCCCGGAGATCTAAGGTGCTGCTTCAAGCGGGGGAGGAGGCCACAGTTCTGTGGGTGGCACACTGGCCGCAGAAGCTGAGCCTGTCTGTGGGGGAAGGGAACACGGGGGGGGGGGGGAATAGATGGCCAGCTGTGTTCTTGCATAATCATCAGTACGACTGAACACTTGGGGTGCATGCCTGGCTGCTCTTCCACGGATCAAGATGTCTCCCCGCTTCCCACATGGCAGGATGGTTGCCTGTGCTGGTGAGCTGTGTGGTTGGTGCTGTCAAGTGGAGAAGGAGACCCCCAAGGTGGGGGACTGCCCTTTGACAGAGTGGCTCCTCTTCCTTGTTTTTTCTCCCTGGATTTCAGATTTCCCAGGGCCAAATGTTGCAATGTACTCATAATGAACACATAACACTGCCTTCTATTGAATCAGACTATTGATGTGTCAAGGCCAATATTGTCCACTCGGACTGGCAGCTGCTCTCCAGGGTCACAGGCTGAGGTCTTTCACTTCATCTGCTCACTGGAAATGCTGCCAAGGACTGACCCCTGAAACTTCTGCCGGCAGGACAGGCACTCTGCCACTGAGTCAGGGACCCTCCCAGTGAACGAATGACAAATATTTGCAGTTTTCATGCTGCATTTTGAGTTTGCTTTTTTCTGTTTGGTGTAGGAATGGGGTTATTTCAGTGAAAAGTAGTAGTTGTTCATGTTTTGTAATTTTGACTGAATGTGTTTGTTGTGAGAAAAGGTAACTGGGTAAGAGTCTGACTGGGAAAAGAGAATAGTTCAGGAGGACTTGTTTATAAGCAGAAGAGGGTTATAATCAGTGCCTGGGGATTCTGAGGCAGTTTTCATGGCTTTCGTCAAAGGACAAATTCTAGGCTTTCAGTACATCTTGTACTCTAATAGCCACCCGTGAGTGACCCCCATCGGTGGACAGCCAGATCTGCAGATCAGGGCCGCACAGGGGCTAAAAAGATTTTTTTGGCAAACTTTGGAAACTCCTCAAGTTTGTGGGAAAATCTAAAGTAAAGTTAACTTAAAACATTTAAAAAAACCTGGGGATTAACCACCACCACCACCCAATACAATTTGGGACTCTGTTCCAGCTGGCTATGGTGGTCATGGACTCCAGCAGCCACCGGGCGGGGGGGGGGGGCAAGTTGCCAGGCTCAGAGCAGGCCTCAATGGCTCATTAATGGGGAGGGCCTATGGAATTCCCCCCATGAGTCTCACAGGCCCTCCCTTGTTATTCTCTAAGGTTGAAATCTAGTTCTGTTGTGTTAGAACAATAGAATCATAGAGTTGGAAGGGTCCTCCAGGGTCATCTAGTCCAGCCCCCTGCACAATGCAGGAAATTCACAAATGCCTCCCCCCCACACACACCCCCAGTGACCCCTGCTCCATGCCCAGAAGATGACCAAAAAAACCTCCAGGATCTCCAGACAAACTGGCCTGGAGGAAAAGTGCTTCCTGACCCCCAAAGTGGCGATCAGCATTTCCCTGGGCGTGTTGTTTTATACCGATTTATTGCAGTTTTTTTAACTGCGTAATCTGCTTCGGGCCGCCACAAGAAAGGAAGACTACAAATGAAATAAGTAAATGAATGAATAAGGCTGTATGTCTCTTTAACCATTTCTGATATGTACACCTCATGTGTAGCATCGTTGTGGGTACACTGACCTAAAAACAATGAACTGAGGCAAAATCCTCTGTCTGCCCATGTGGGGGGGGGGGGGGGAAGGGTGAGGAGGAACCACAGAAAGCTGTAATTATGCCTAATGGCTTCTGTCCCCTCTCCCCAAGTTTATTTATTACTGAATGCTTGTTTTAAAGCCAGACCTTTCTCAAAGACCTCCTCCCTTCTCCCAAAAGGCAAGAACTTTTTAAACTGAATGCTGCGTAGCTGTTTGGAAGCCCCTGCCAGTAGCCCATTCACCACCATGCGGTTAACTTTAACTCCATCAATAAACCACCAGAAGCAGCCATGGTGCCCGGGAGTCCGGCCCTTCCCTTCCCCAGTACCAGAATGAGTGGGGAGCTGGAATGAAGAGTTGTTGTTGTTGTTGTTGTTTAGATTTCTGAATCACCCAACCCCGCAAGTGGGTTCTGGGCGATTTACAGCATTAAAACAGATAAAATACAATCAACATGATAAAATTATTACAATGCACTAATAAAACAACCAGTCCAGATGGTGATCAACCCCCTTTTTTGCCAGATGTTGTATGCTCTGTGCAGCTGGGTGGGGAAGGGAACTCAAGGCCAAAAGTAAAAAAAAGGAGGGTGCCAGTTTTAACTGCTGCTGTCCTCAACCAAGAGCCTGGTGGAACATCTCTGCCTTACAGGCCCTGCGGAATTGCATCAGATCCCACAAGGCCCTGATGTTATTTGGCAGAGACTTCCACCAGGTCGGGGCCAGGACTGAAAAGGCCCTGGCCCTGGTCAAGGACAACCAGATCCCCCTAGGGCGAGGGATCACCAGTAAGCTGTTATCAGCTGTTCTCAGTGCTCTTCTGGGGAGGCGGTCCTGAAGGTACATGGGCCTCTGACCGCTCAAGGTTTTAAAAGGCAACACTAATACTTTGAACCTGACTTGGTACTCCACCAGTAACCAGTGTGGCTGGCGCAGCAGAGGCTGTAGATGTGCTGTCCGTGGCGTTCCTGCCAGGACTCGTGCTGCCACATTCTGGACCAATCGGAGCTTCTGGGTCAGTCTCAAGGGCAGGCCAGTGTAGAGTGAGTTACAGTAGTCCAGTCTGGAGGTGATGGTTGCATGGATTACTGTGGTCAGGTCAGGGGGTGACAGGAAAGGGGCCAGCGGCCTTGCCTGGTGTAGGTGGTAAAACGCCAGTCTGACAGTATTGCTGACCTGGGCCTCCATAGACAGGGAAGCATCCAGGGTCACCCCCGGGCTCCTGACTGAGTGCGTTGGTGTTCACGGCACCCTGTCAAGGGCCAGAAGCTGAAACATCAGTCCCGGAGGGCCCCCCCCCCGAACCTGCATCTTCCCCGGATTCAGTCTCAGCCTGCTCTTCCTTAATCATCCCCGCCATGGCCTCCAAACCCTTGGCCAGATGTTGCGGAGCAGTAGTCGGGTGGCCATCCAAGAGCAGATATAAATGGGGTATATTATAACTGGGAAACTAAAAACATTTGCCTGCAGTCTGGCATTCTGAGCATACAGGGAGGACAGCTGGTTGTCTGCAGACACCCTCCCTCGGGTCTAGATGCTCTCTGTCCGTCTGTCCATCCCCACAGGCCCCGGGGCGCCCCCGGCGGGGTGCCTGGCTCAGTCAGTGTGGCCCTTCATGGCAGCCCTGCCCACCCGACAGGTTCCAGCGGAGCCAGGATCCAAAGTGCTGCAATGCTGGCAAGCTGGCTGGTTAGCAGAGGCGGTTCCTCCGTGTGGGTTGCAGGCAGGAATCTCTCCCTGTGAAGAGCTCCTGCCACCCCCTGCCTTCCCCCCTTGTCAGTCCAGCCTCCCTGGGAGTGCCAAGGACCCTCTGGGAGACTGGGGGCAGGAAGAGGGAGAAGAAGTGCCTAGAAAGGATATTGAGAAGGCTCCTCCTTGGCTGTGGGAGAGCAAGTGGGAATTCTGCTCTGTCTCCTCCTCCGGAGAGAGAGGAGACCTGCCCCACTGCCTGCCCCGCAGCTGGACTCCCTTTGGCCCACTCCTCCCCTCCATCCCAGGGAGCCCCAGGAGGCCGGGGGGGGGGGGGCACCTTGGACAGCCACCCAAGGGAAGGCACATCTCAGCCACTGGCCGAAGGATCGGGGACAGGGAGTGCCAGGGAGCCAAGAGCTGCCCGTCATACCGGCTCAGTGGTTTGCGGCTGGCAGGGATCTGTCCGGCCCCACCCAGGCCCGGACTGCGCAAGCGGAAGGGGCCAGCGCGCCGGTGTTTTGGCCTCTGGGGCCCCACAAGGCCTGCCGCTGCCCGGAGCGCCTCCTGCTCTGCCCCCCGCCCCGCCCCGTGCTGACGGCCTCAGCGGCACCCAGGCCGGAGCTCAGGTGGGGCACAGGGGGGCGGGGCGGGGCGGGGCGCGGCCCCCCCCCACCCTGCCTCTCTCTCTCCACCTCCCGGGGGGCTTCCTGTCGCCAGCAGGAGCAGGGCTGGCCGGGAGCGGTGAGGCGCTCCGCTTCCTGTCCCGGCCTCTCGCCTCCCAAGTCTGCCCCCTTCCTCTCAGAGGCGCGCAGGGTCACGGCCGGGGGGTGGGGGCAGGCCTGCTCCAGGCAGATGGGGCTTGACTCAGGCATCCTCCCCCCCCCCCTCTACAGCCGAGAAAAGGAAGGGGGCCTCAGAAGCGGCACTCCCCTTATTTCGAGGACCGGGAGATGAAAACGGGCGGGCGGAGGGGGGCTGCTTCCAGGGAGTGCCCCCCCCCCGAACCCTGAAATGCTTGGCGGTGAATGCTCGGGAGGAGGAGGAGGAGGAGATCTCTCCACGGCAGCCTCCCATAGGGCGCTCCTGAGAACGTGCCTGAAGAGGGTCCGCGGTTCCAGGGCCCTGCGGGGGGGGGGGGGCAATCGTTCTTCTCTGCAGAAAGGCACAGATGGACCCGCCGAGACTAGCGGAGAGTCCGCGGCGGCTGCAGCGCCGAACGCCCCCCTCCCCCGTCTCTCCTCGAGCTCGGATGGGCCGGGCTGGGCCGGGCAGCGCCGCCGGAGCGGGCTCGGGGGGACTCCTGGCGGCAGCGCGGGGAACTGCCGGGCGGGACTCTTCGCCGAACGAAGAGGGGCCCGCCCCGGCCGAAGCCTTCGGGGGTCTCTGGACGGCGCGGGGTTCGTGAGCAACGGAGGGCCCGCCTGGCCTGGCCTGGCCTGGCCTGGCCGGCGGCTGTTTTCCGTCCTGTCTTCCCCCCCTCCGAAGGGCTTCGTGGGCGGCGGCGGCGGCGGCTGCTGGAGGCCGGGTCCCGTCCCCGCCCTCCCCCGAGAGGAACGCGAGGTGCTGGGTGGGCGACAAAGGACAAGCCAGGCCAAGGGGCCGCCGGGTACTCGGAAGGCAGCAGCAGGAGGGGAAGCTCGCCTTCCAGCGGGCGCTCGTTGGGAGAAGAGATGGGATTCAGACCCCCGCCCTTCACTACCGGAAGGAGTTACAAACTCCTTTCCCTGCCCCTCCCCACAACAGACACCCTGCGAGGTCGGTGGGGCTGAGAGAGCTCTTTCTAGGACTGCCCTTGAGAGAACTTGTGACTGACCCAAGGTCACACCAGCTGTTGCATGTGGCGGAAGAGTGGGGAATCGAACCCTGTTCTACCCAGATTAGAGTCCCCTCTCCCGACCACGACACCAGAATGGCTCTCAAATAAAGGCTAAGCGAGGAAACGCCTGTCATGGGGGGGGGGGGGGGGGGTGTCACGGTCACAGTGGGACAAACATCCCCCAAACCCCAAGCCTGTCATGGGGGGGGGGGGAGCGGTGTAGTCCCTAAGGAAACCCGCGAGACTGGAGGGGTCTCCTGCTCCTACCCCGACCAGCGTCAGACTCGCCTCCCTTGACTCCGGCGCACGGGGCCGGCTGGGGGAGCACCTGGGGGCATCGAGGGCGACGTCGGAGGCTGCGCCTTCTCTGGGGGGGGGGGGGGGGGAGGGCCGCGCCAGAAGACCCGGCGGCGCCCTCGTGGCAGCTGCAAGGAGGCGCTGACACATCATGCCTTTTTTATTAGATTAGGTTGCATTTTTGACCGCCCTTCCCCGCTGGCGTGGGGCTCAGGCCGGTTCACAACAATTTAATTCAGTACAGTGTAAAACTAGTTGACACCATGAAAACTCAAGCATTTAAACCTGTCAAAACATTTTAAAAAACAAGAAGGCCCTGCTGGCATTCAGTTGGGGGGGGGGGGAGATGGCCGGCGGCAGATGTCAAGACACGTCACCGGCCTCAACCGAAGGCCTGGCCGGACCTCTCTGCCCTGCCAAACCTGATGTCGCTCACTGGGCAGAGAGAGTTCCACCAGGGGGCTGGGACGGGGGGGGGGGGGGGCTCGGAGCTAGAAGAGGCTGCGGGGGGAGGAGGGGGGACAGTTCGGGCGGGGGGGGGGGAGGCCGGCCTGCCGGCAGAAGTGCTGAGAGAGCGGGCTGGGGAGGAGGGGGGCCGAAGGGCCACTGTTGGAACTCAAGTGGTTTACAGTCCAGTCATTATGGAATTAAATGTTGTTTTTTAGCCAAACAGGATGTTACAGTGGTGTAATATATTTAATGGCGGGAAAGTTTGTGGGAGTTGTTTATCCTGATGAAGTAACTTGTGTACTGATCAACTAGCATCTTGTTTGTAGAAATTCTTCGATCTAGCAGCACTCATGTATTCACAAGGTTTATGACCCTTTTGTGTGAAACAAAGGGAAAACAGTCAGTCAGTGTGGGAGAAGAGAGAGAAAGATGTAGCTGTTAGCATGAATTAGAGCAGCTGCAAGTGTGTAACCTTCATTTTCTTTTTATCCAAAGTACCATTACCATATTTGATTTATTTTTCTAGAAAAGATATTTTACTGTTACAAAGTGTGGCGCTTGTGTTTGGAATGCATCCACCGACCCTAAAGAAGATTCCCAACAGCCACACCCTTCTCCGGGGCTCGCGGGCAGGGGGGGGGGAGGTCCAGGCTGGCGCCACAGAGGGACGGGACGGGAGGCTCCCGCTGCCGCCTCCAAGCCTCCCGGGCGCGACTGGAGGCAGGGGCCCTGGCGGCGGAGGGAGGGAGGGAGGGAGCGTCCGGCTGCCTTCTCCGTCCACGCGAAATGCCGACCGCGGGTGGGGGGGGGGGGTTCAGGCGGCGCAGTCTCGGGTTTCTGCCGCGAGCGATCCGGAGGCGAGGGGCCCAGGAGGGCGGGGGGGGGGTTTCCCGCTGTCTCCCCCGCCACCTCCAGAAAGCGAGACCTCGTGGGGCGGGGGGTTTGAGGAAGGCGGCCGCCCACACGAAACCCGCCGCTGACGTCTCCCCTTCTCCCTTCGGCCTGGCTCGGAGCCGCCTGGGACTGCCCGCCCCCGCCCTGCTGCGCCCGGAGGAGGAAGAGGACGAAGAGGAGGAACTGCCGCGGCCACTTCCACGCGAGAAAGCCCCGCCCGCCCCAGCGCAGCCCGCAAGGCAGCTGCCCCCCCCCCCCGAGTCCGACGGCGGGAGGGAGCAGCCAACGCCGCGCCTGGCCCTCTCTGCCCCCCCGGGGACGGCTCTCCGGCTCAGTCGCCACCTGAATCCCGGGAGAGGAGAGCCGGGGGGGGGGGGGGACGCCGGCGCGCAGCGGACACACGATAGAGGAGGGTTCCGCCCCCCGCCCCGGGCCTCTCGTTTCCTGGCTGCAGGAGGGATGCCCCCCGAGCGCTGCGGAGCCCCCCTCCCCCCTCCCCCGACCCAGGGGACGCCTGCCTGCCTGCCTGCCTGCCTCCCTCCCTCCAGCATCGCCGGGCTTGAAGCGCTCCCTGTCCCTGGCCGCCGCAGCCCCCCCCCCCGGGGACCTCTGAGAGGCCGGGCCTATGATTATTTGGAGCTGCCCTTGGAGGAGATGGCTCAGGCTGGGGCGCTGTCCGGGCCGTCCTCCCTGGGCTCCCGGCTCCCAAAGCCCCCCCATCCTTTCCCCGCCGCCCGGTGGCTTCTTCGGCCTCAGGAAGAGGCACTCAAGGCAGGAGCGGCCCCAGCCAGCACGAAGCAGGGGGGGGGGGGGAGCCACGCCCTCGGGGGCCGGCCGGGCGAGGAGGGCGAAGTCCGTCGGAAAGGAAGCCACGTCCCTCGAGGGCTTTCCCCGTCCTCCTGCCCAGGAGAGTCCCCGCGCAGGGGGCGCCGGCGGGGAATGCCCGAGCCCGGCCCGGCGGGTCCCGCCCCTCGCAGGAAGAAGAAGCGGCCGAGGCCATCCCCTGCGCCCCTTCAGTGGCTCCGCCGCCGCCGCCGCCGCCTGGACACAAGGGGGGCTCTGCGCTGTGCGGGAGATGCTCCTGGCCGCGCCGCTCCTGCTGGTCCTCTTGCGCTGCCTGGAGGGAGGCCGCGCCTCCGCCCCCAGCAGCCCCGCGCCCGAGGACCCCCCCGCCGCCGCCGCCGCCGCCCCCCAGCACGTCCGCTTCCTAGCCCACACCTTCCGGCACCGGCTCCTCTGGGCGCCCGGCCACGGCACTGCCGCCTCGCCGGGCCTCCTCTACGACGTACAGTACCGGCGGTAAGTCCCGGCCCGGCGCCGCCTCGCCCCCCCCCCCCGCCCCGCCGACCGCGACGGCCGCGCCCACCAGCCCTGCTCTCTGCCGCCACCCCCCCCCCCCCGCAGGTACGGCAACCACAGCTGGACGCCGGTGGCCCGCTGCACCGCCATCGCCCGCCTCTCCTGCGACCTCACCGCCGAGACCGCCGAGCCCCTGCGCCGCTACTTCGCCCGAGTCCGCGCCGTGGCCCCCGACGGCACTTCCGGCTGGACGCCCACCGGCCCCTTCTCGCCCAAGGAAGGTAGCCGCCGCCGCCCCGGGAGCGGGAACTCGGGCCCCTTCGTGGCGGGGGGGAGCATCGGCTCTCTCCGGAGGGCAGCCTGGCCAGCCCCTGGGTCGGAGTTCGGAAACGGCTGGGCGGGAGAGGCGGCAGGAGGGGGACTGCTTGGCCCGGCTCTGCCCCCCCCCCCACCCGACCCGACCCGACCCGACCCTCCGCGCTCCCCTCCACGGAGCCTCTCCCGGGAATACGGCCGGCCTCCGGCGGGGGGCGGGGGGTGGGGGGGCCGCGGCGGGGCCTCGGAAAGGGCTTGGGGCCGATGCCTTCGAACAGGGAAGCCCCCGCTAGCTCACTTCCGCCCCCGCCCCCACCCCCGCTGGGTCACTGCCCTTGTTTGGGCGGGAAAGGTGACTACAAGGGTCCTAATCGCGGGAGGGTCCAGTCCGCCTCCTGGCCCTTGTTTGCGCCCCTTGGCGGGCAGCGTCTCCCTTGCCCAGTGGCCCTGGCTGCGGCTCGGGAAGTGGGGCCTGGTGGATGGAACCCAGGAGTGGGGGGGGGGGGGGGGAGCAGGCATGTTATGAAGGAAGGCTGCAGCCTCCCCTGGACGCTGCTTGGGCTGTTGTGCTTGGTGTCACGAGAGAGCCTCTGGGTCGAGGCAGCATAAACACCAGCCCAAGTTGACAGTCAGAAGTTCACAGCAGGCAGGCAGTTAGCAGTTCTTAGAGCAGCGCCTTATCTCAAACAGTCCAGTGGTCAAAGCATAAATCACCTTTATAGCCGAAGGGCAGAGCAGGGAGACCTTGTCACAAGGAATGCCAAGAGTCAGATAGCCGGAGAGAGCAACAGGAACAGAGCCAGAACGCCAAAGTCCAAGTCCACAAAGCAAAGTCCAGAGTCCAGAGTCAGAGGTCCCAGGTCCAAAGCCGGGTCAAGGGTCCACAGGAAAGCACGGAAACAGAAAGGTGTCCAGCAAGGGGGTCTGTCAAAGACAGTAAATCTTTGCCAGCACAATTGGCTCTGAACAAGCCCTCTGTTTTTAACCTGTGCTGGCTGTCAGCAATTAGCAGCCTACCGGACGTGGCCCTGCTGCTGCTAAAACTCTGGACTGATATCCCTCATTCTCCGTTGTCGTGCTGTACTCCGACTCTCCTTTAATGGGTCAGGAGCAAGCATGACACTTGGGCACCCGAGAAGACCCAGCCAGGGCTTTCTGCTCCCCTGGCCCCGATCCTCAGCAGCCTGGCTGAGCAGGAGGGGGCCACCCTGATGTTTCCTGCCATGCCAGGAGACTGGAAGGTGTGCTCGTGCTGAAGGGCAGGGGCAGGCTTTCCTCCTGCTGGGGGGTTAGATCCTTTGCCCCAGTCCAGGTGGCTGCCCTTCCGAGCATCCTGAGGGGAGAGGCGGGGAGGGCTCCTGCTGGCCAGGCCCTTTTGTGCTCAGCTGCTCCCTAGGGGTCTGCGTGGGGGAGGGGGGTTTCCTCTTCTCCAAAAGCTAATTCACCCGGGAGGATACCCCCCCTTCTCCCTGGGCACTTGTCTTTTTGTTCTGTGGCCCCCCTGAGAAGCAGCCGGAAGGAGTGGCTCTGTGCACCCCAGCATGAGTCGGTGAGCCCCCCCTGCCTCTGACTTTCACACTCCCCCCCCCCCCCCCCCCGGCAGGCTCTGGCAGGACCCTGGGAAGTTCTCCTTACTTACTTGAGGCCGTTTCATTTCCCCAGCGACTCTGCAGTTGTGGAACATGAGCCTCTCTCTTTCCGGCAACACCCTGCGGGTGACTCTGGAACTTCCTGTCCACAGAGGGGAGAAGTCCACCGTGGCCTATGACGACCTGCATCCCGGCGGGTGGAGCCAGTACCACGTCCATGTCTGGAGGGCATCCGATAATGCTGAGGTGAGGCCGCAGCAGGGCTCCACCCAAGAATGGGACTGTGAGCCCCGGGCCCCACTTCTCCTCCGCCACACTGAGGGTGTCCACTGACGTGGGCTTTGGACAGTGGTTGTGTTCCCGGCCCAGGCTTCGTCTGGGTTCCTGGCCCAGGCTGCGGATTCTGCTGTTTCTGCAGAAAGCACCCAGCAGTTCTCATCCGCCCAGAGGTGCCCTGCCCTGCAGGGGGTGGCAGCCAGGCCTGGTCTCCAGGGAGGGAAGAGACAGCAGCCCAGGGGCTCTGTTCGAGGAGGGCAGGTGGCCTGCAGAGAAAGCTGCTCGGGCTGCAGCCAGCCTCCTCCTTGCCAGGGGGCCTGGCCCCTTTGGTCTGATGCCCCTCCCCCTTCCGCCCCCTGCAGCAGGTGCACGTGGAGAGGAACCGGACCTTTGAGCTCCCTGCGCTGCTGTGGGGTGAGCGGTATTGTGTCAGTGTGGAGCCCCACCTGCCCTCCCAGCCCAATCCTACAGAGCGGACAGAAGAGCAGTGCTTCTCGACCCCTCCCCCACAAGGTGAGGCTGGAGCCCCCCTTCTCCACACAGAGTGGCGCTTCCCCGGATGCTCTGGAGGCAGTCAGAGAACAGCCCCCCACCCCCCCACAGCCACCCAGAGACCCGGCCAGAGGCACCTCGCCTCCACTGCTGCCCGCCCCACCACCCAGGAAGCCTCCGGCTAAAGCGGGGGAGGAGGGAGGGTCAGCAGCCAGCAGGAGACTGGTGGCACTTCTGGTTCCTCGGTGGGGTGCTTTGAGGTGGGGGGGAGGGGACAACCAAGGAACTGACTGGCCCCTCCCCCCAGCTGCTGCGACAGGATCTTTGGGCCTGCCCCTCTGCCCTGATGGTGTACCTGGACACCCCACCCCCTCAGGGGGCTCTCTGGGGCCACTGACCCCTCCTGGCCTGGAGCAGCAGCTGGGCCCGGACCTCCCCCCCCCCCCGCAGTTGCGTCCGGGACCCCCTTCTCCAGGCAAAGGGCAGGGAGCCTCCCGGGCACCACGACACTGTGTGTAACGGGCCTGGGGACACTCTGTTTGCAGACAGTGCAAGGGCCAGGGCGATCCTCAGCTGCACCCTCCTCAGTCTGGGGGCTCTTGGCACTCTAGCGGTGGCCTGCATCCGTGCTCACATGAGGAAGCCCATGGAGACCCCATTGGTGCTGGTAAGTGCTTCCCTGGAGGTCTGGCCCGTCGGAAGGGAAGGCCAGAGAGGCCACTGGGAGGGCAGGATTGGGCTGAGAGCAGCTCCCTGGGTGGGCAACTAAAAGGGCAGGACTCCCACCCCCGCCTGGCTCAGTAGGGAAGAAGGAGGGAAACTGGCAGGGACCCTGTGCTTTCCGAGAGAGAGACAACTGTTCCAAAGCACCTATTATTTACTGAAAGATACAACCATCATGCAAAAGCTTTCAAGCAAGTAGCAATTTCAGTATTCATCATACAGAAGGGAAAGAATCCCGTATTTATACATATACACATTTTAAAAGAGTGCACATGTCTATTTAGGAATATTCAGTCCATCCTCTTGTCAAGACCCACAAAGGAGGAGTTTGCAAAAAGCCCCAAACAATGGCAGACATGGACACTATACAGAAGGGAGATCCAGAGTAGCTGTCAGTTAGGAAATGGGCTGGGCCTGATGAAAACCAGATATAAGTCAACTCACCATCTCCTAGCTTAGGAACGCCTGCCCCCCCCCCCCCCCCCGTGTCGTGGCAGGGCTCTGGAGCCCCAGTGTCTTGGTGGTGTGGGTTTCCAGGCAGACACCAGGCCTCACAGAGCGCAAGCCATGCTCGCAGGTGGAAGGGCCCAGGTGACACTTTGGGAAGAAATGTGTGCGCAGTGAGAGGCGCACGGCAGGAGCTGATCATGCAGAGCCTTGGGGGGGGGGGGGGGGAGAACCAACCAGAGAGGCATAAGCAGCTCATTCAGGCTGCTGCACAGAAACAGCCCAGTCTGGCTTATGATTCTGCCACAGCAGCCTCCCAGGCCAACAAGGTGGCCATGTGCCTCCCCCCGCCCCCCCCCCCAATCTCTGGCTACATAACCACAGGACCATTCTCATTTGGCTGTTCAACAGATTGTTGTGTTTGTTATTTAGAAAACAAATGCAGACGCTCCCCATCCAGGGACCAGCTGGCAAAGTAAAGATATACAGATACAATCATCCGAATAATAGTCACTAAGCCAGCAATATGAAAACAAGCTAGGAGCATGAAATAAGGTTCCTGATCCTTAACAGAGCTAACATAGAGGGAGGATCTGGCAGCAAGCATTTCAGACATTTGGTCATGGTTGGAAATGTCCATCTCTGACCACTGTTGGGGCGCCTCCCTGCGTGGCATGCTTGTTCCTGGGCAGCAGGAGGGCAGAGGTAGGAAACAGCAACTGTATTTTTTATCTTTTTACTTATATCGTAAGCCTCCTTGATTTCCACAAGGGAGAAAGGTGACTAATAGATATTTCAAATAAAGAAAGAAAACTTGACAAATGCCTGACAGGGCTGTTACCCAACCAAAGTGGCAGATGTTCCTGCAGAACAGGATTGTCTTAGTTAGCATTTCTCTGCACAGTGTTTCCACCAAGCATTGCACCATCCCCAGTAGCTTGGAGAGGGCTTTCTACGTTTATGTAAACACAGATCCCGTGTTTGCGGGACCGATTCCATTCATCAGGGCTGAGCCTGATAAAAAGGGGCAAAGCTTGGCTTGTACTTGTTGCCGGAGTGGACAGAATCAGAGTATTATACAGAGAAAGAGAGAGAGAGAGACTCCATGATAGGCAGCTTGCTTGCTTGCCTCTTCTGCATGTGGGCTGTGCTCCACAAGCTCTGTGTTCTGGAGGAAATGGAGGGGTCTCCATATAATTGTTCAATTTCTGCTTCTGAGGCGCAGAAGGGTTTTTTCTTCTTCTTTTAACTGTTTTCGAAATTTACTTTTTAACGAAGGTTAGAGTCTTAGATATGGTATGTTAAACAAAGCAGAAAATGGCATGCCGTAAGCATAAAACATTGCAAGAGCACGGCCAACAATATCTGCCCTGCACAGTTCTACAGTCCCCAGTCCCCTCCCCTTTGTAAAAAGCCACTTCCAGAACCGTTTCTGTGATCACAGTGCTCCGTTTCCCTTCTAAAAATGCCCTTCTGAGTGGTTCTGTTACACCTTGGGCCTTTTCTCACTAGCTTTTCTCACCAGGGAAGCTCCGGAGCAGTGCAGTGATACTCTGGAGGAAATTGTGAGCACAGAGCAAATGGTGGGAAACTGACCAGAAGCTCCGGTGCTAGCTTCGGTGTAAACCGCGGGGGAAAGCTAGTGAGAAAACGCCCCTTGTTTGTGGAGAGGCAGAAGCGTGGGAGCCGGCTGGACCGCTCTCGATGGCCATTCCCCAAAGGAGGAGGTCACAGAGGAGAACTGTGGTGCTGTGGTCCGTGTCAGCCACGGGAGGCCGAGGTTCACACCCTCCCATTGAGTGGTGGTTCCCTGGGTCTGTTCCTCTTTCCCAGCGCAGCCGGCCTCACATGGTTGTTACGAGGACAAGACTTGGGCAGGGGCCACATGTGCTGCTCACAGCTCCTCAGAGGAAGAGGGTGGATAGAAAATGCATAGATTGATGGGCCATTAATTCCCAGTCAGAAACCAGCAAGACTTAACATTTCCCTCTTCTTGCTGCCAGAAATCTTTTCAGAAGCAAACTTCCCCCTCCTGGCTGCAGAGTGAGCCCTGGCCTCTTGGGATGAGCGGCGGGGATCTGTGCTCGGAAGTGGAGTCCATCCATCCGGTATCCCTGGGGCTGAAGACCCATGCCCAGTCCCACCCTGCCAGGGCAAGCCAGCCCAGCAGAGCAGCCTGGAGTGTTCCTGAGCAGGTGATGTGCTGGAAGCCAGAAGCCATCCCCAGCAGCCAGGCAGGAAGCCCATGGCGCAGAGACCTGACGGACAGCAGTGGTTGCAGCACGGACAGCGGCATCTGCCTGCAGGACCCCCGGGGCGGCAGCCACAGCATCCTCCTGCCCACAGGACCTTGGGGGCATGGGGGGCAATTGCCAGGAGGCAACGAAGAGGGGGGCATCCAGAAGGGCTGTGACCTTGAGCTGGAGGAAGAGGGGCTTCCACTAACACCGCCCGCCAGCAAGCCTCAGCCAGTGGGCCTGGGCGCTGGAGAGGCCCTGGCACAAGCGGTCCCACCCCACACACAGGTCTCCGGGTACCAAAGGCAGGCCGGGGCCCCTGGGGAGGCTCTGGCCTCTTCCAGCTGCCTGCCCAGCCCTGAGGTTGTGGCCCTGTCCCTGCCAGCTTTGGCTTCTGGCTACTTGAAGCAGGCCTCTGTCACCGTCCTCTCTGTCCCCGGGGCCCTGGCTGATTCCCTGGAGGCAGGCCCGGAGGGCCCAGTTGGCAGCGCCCAACAGGGAGGGAGGCACTTGCTGTCCAGCATGGCCCCGGGGGGCTGGGAGTCCTTGCTGTGCCTGCCGGAGGCCCCCAAGGCCCTTCCAGCTCTCAGCTTCCTGGGGCAGGAGCCTGTCTGGCCTCCCCCCCACCTCTCCCTCTTGCGCACCAATGCACCCCTCAGCCTGAGCCTCCCCTGGCGCCGCGTGTGAGGAGCCGCCCTGGAGACCTGCCTGGAGGAGCGGGGGGGGGGAGGGCTGGAGGTGAGGAGTGGGCAGGCCCTCTGAGTTGCCCTGCCACCTTTCCTCTTCCTGGGGGCAGCTCTGCCTTCAGGAGACCCCACAGCTTGGCTGCATGCACCCCGGGTGGCATTGGCCAGGGGGGGTCTCAGTCGGGGCTGCAGAATGGCATACGCAACAGGTGGGGGGCAAGCTGCTCCAATGGGCTGGGTCCGGATCTCCCTGCAGCCACACAGCAGCTCTGGGGGATGTCACGGGGGAGGGGCTGTGGGCTGGCAGCAGAGTGCCTGAGGTCCCAGGTTTGACCTTGGCCCTCTCCAGTGAAAAGGGCCAGGCAGAAAGCGATAGGAAAGACCTCTGCCTGAGGCTGGCTTTGATAGAGCTACAGTCCAGTTCGGATCGGGCAGCCCTCATGTCTGTCCCTTGGAAAGCCCACAGTGGCTGACCTCGGCTCTGGACAATGGCCTGCTGGGAGGAGGGGCTCTCACCTCCCCCAGCCCTTTCCCTGGGCCCTGGCACTGGGGGGCGGGGTCCTTTGGCAACCATGGAGACTCACCTGGAGTATTCAGAGCAGGTGCTGCCCCCAAAGTTAACTGCTTCAGCTCAGGAGAAAGGTGGCGGTGGGGGGGAGCAGAGCTCCTCCCCCCTGCCACTGGGTGGATCTGGGGGGCTATGGAAGGAGAGGATGGGAAGACCCCATTCCAGTTTCCTGGGGAGTCCTGCGATGCTCGGGGGAGGGGGCAGAAACTTGTGGCCAATGAGAGCAAAGAGCTCCAAGCAGCACTGGGATGATCTCCCCTCACCCTCCTCGGAATGTCGGAGGATAAGGCACGACCCCGGCCCGGCCTACCGAGACAAAGGAGGGCTTGCTGCTCCTGGAACCCTGGCTGCCTGCTTGTCCCTTGTTTGACCCGCAGGAAGAGCCCCAGTGGCTCCAAGACCGCCCCCCCCCCGCCCTTCCCGAGGGTCTCTCCCGGGGCAAGGAGGGGCTGGGGGGCTGAGGAGACTCCGGAAGCAGCCTGGGGCAGCGGGCAGGAGTCCTGCGCCACACAGCAAAAGCCGCCGCCCCCCCTCCCAGACAACCCGGGGCTGCCCTGAGGCGGGGGTGGGGGGCGAGAGGACACCCTCGGGGCCACGCTCGCTCCGGCCCGGCATGCGGGGGGGGGGGGGCTGGGTCAGGGGCCTGGAGACAGACGGACTGTCTTCCTGGGGGCTGGTTGCGGGGGAGCCCCGCCGGGCCTGGGAGCGCCGAGCGTTTGTCTTTTGTGTGCGGAATAAAAGCCGTGCTCCGCGCCGCCTCCAGCCTTTCGCTGCGGTGCCGCCCGGGCCTCAGAGGGGCTCGGGGGCTCCAAAGCAAGGCACGGGGCGGGCGGGCGGGCGGGGGAGTCTCTGTTCGTTTCGTCTGCAGGACACTGCCGCAGCTCCGCCCCCTCCAGGAGAGCTGCCTGTGGGGAAGGCACTTCAAGGGGCGGGGAGGTATAATTTATTTTAAAGTACTTAGTGTTTTACTTATTTTATTGTATTTATTGTATGTATTTTGTTGTTCTGTAAATCTGCACTTAGCACTTAGCAGATCACTATAGGTTGGAATCCACCCTCAGCCTGCTTTGCGGGGAGAGAGGGATATAAGTGGAACGGAAGGAAATAAACAAGTGGATAAAACAGCAGTCCGGTGGAGCGGCCCTTTTAAGACGGAGAGCCCCCCCCCCCCCCCCCGCGCGCGAGAAGAGCCGCGGAGGCCGCCTGGGGGACGGTCCCTCCAGCCGGCGCCCCCTCCGCTCCCCTCAGCCGTTGGGGGGGGGGGAGCCTGCCTGCCTGCCGAGGAGCCGAGCCAAGCCCTTCCGGGGGGGGGGGTCTCGTGAAAGGAGGGCCGGAGGCCGCTGGGACGCCCCTGCGACAGCACGCCCCCCACCCCGCGCAAATAAACCCGAGGCGGACGGGGAAACGGTGAGACGCCAGGCCGCTTGCCGCGGGCTCGGGGGGCGGGGAAGGCTGGGGCGACTCTGCGTCAAGCGGGGGGACCCGTCGTCGGACTTCGAAGCCCCGCCAGAGGAGAAGCGGGTCCCGTCGGAAGAGCGAGTCGCGGGCTCGGGGGGGGGGGGGGGTCCCTGGCAGGGGCCGGGGTCTCGCCAGAGAAGGCGGGGGGGGGGGGGGGGAAGGCTGCTTGGGATTCAGAGAAAAGGAACTGAGAACGAAACTGCCGTGGCGGACTCTCCAGCGGAAGTGGAAACGGACCGGACCGGAGACAGCCGAGAAATGCTGTGAGGCGCGTCAAGCAGGGGAAGTCCCGCGGGCCGAGTGGGCAACGCGCAGTGACGGCAAAGAGGAGCCAGGGGAGGCCTCGAAACGGGAACCAGCCGGCCTGCTGCCGCAACCCACGACCAGCTGCAGGGGGAAAATAGCAGCAGTCAGGCTCACTGGGAAATCCCAAGTTTTGAGTTCTCCTTCTGGTTGCATATACTAAACGGGGGTGGGGGTGGGGTGTTCAGTCCGACTCTTCGCGACCCCATGGACCACACCTCAGGGCTCAGGCCAGACCCTCCTGTCTTCGGTGGTGTACCAGAGTTTGCTTAACTTCATGTTCGTTGCATCAGTGACACTGTCTAACCATCTCATCCTTTGCTGTCCCCTTCTTCTTTGACCTTCAGTCTTCCCCAGCATCAGGGTCTTCTCCAGGGAGCGCTCCCTTTTCATTTGGTGGCCAAAGCATTTGAGCTTCAGCTTCTGTTTCTGGCCTTCCAGGGAACAGTCAGGGTGGATTTCTTTCAGGATTGACTGATTTGATCTCCTTGCAGTCCAAGGAACTCCCAAGAGTCTTCTCCAGCACCATAATTCCAAAGCATCTATTCTTTGGCGCTCGGCTTTCCTTATGGTCCAGCTCTCGCAGCCATACATCACTACTGGGAATACCAGGGCTTCGACCATACGGACTTTTGTTGGCAGGGTGACGTCTCTACTTTTTATTATGCTGCCTAGGTTTGCCATCGCTTTCCTCCCAGGGAGCAGGCAGTCTTTTAATTTCCTGGCTGCAGTCACCATCTGCAGTGATCTTGGATCCCAGGAAGGTGAAGTCTGTCACTGCTTCCACAACTTCCCCTTCTATTTGCCAAGGAGTGATGGGGCCGGATGCCATGATCTTGAGTTTCAAGCCAACTTAAACAACCCCCCGTTTAGTATGCGCAACCAGATGTTTTAATGTGATGTTTTAACTTTGTAATGGTTTTACGGTACTGGTTACCGATTTTTGTAAGCTGTCCTGAGCCTGCTCACAGGGAGGGCAAGGTATAAATAAACTAACTAAATAAATATAATAATAAACTTTTGTGCTCTCCTCTTTTACTTGGGGGGGAACCTACAAATAAATGTGCGTGGGAGAGGACAACCCCCCCCCCAAAGGGAGGAGTGGAGGTCCATCAGTGACTGTTAGCCATGCGGGCTGGAGGAGACCCCTGAATGGAGCCTCCTGGGGAATGGGGGGGGCATTACCGGGGCTTCTAGGCCTCAGCTGTTGGCCTTTGGGAGTTGGGCACGATGGGAAACAAGATGCTGGGCTAGTTGGATTGTCGGCCTGGTTCAACAGAGCACGTCTTGGGCTTCATTCCAGCCCTTTTCCTGCTGTGTTTGGTATTTTGTGTTTGAAGGTATTAAAAAACAACTGTCCCCCCCCACGGTCTGAAGTGGCAGGCTCATCGTTTTTGCCATGTACTTCTCCTGTGTGTGTGCAGACTAGGTCCATAATATGGATTTGACTTGTAGAAATCTGGAAACCAACCAGAGGTGAAGCACAGCATAAGTATTTGCATAATATGTTGAATAAATGCAAAATATCCAGCATCAAGGGCAGGTGGTCTGTTCTGATGCAAATGACTCATAAAAATGAGCACTATAAAAACGTTGCAGGAATCATAGAGTTGGAAGAGACCTCCAGGGTCATTGAGTCCAACCCGCTGCACAATGCAGGAAATTCACAAATATCTCCCCCTTCACACCCCCAGTGACCACTGTTCCACACCCAGAAGATGACAAAAAAACTCCAGGCTCTCCGGCCAAAATGGCCTGGAAAACAATTGCTTCCTGACCCCAATGTGGCAATCAGCATTTCCCTGGGCGTGTAAGAAAGGGCCATGAGAACTGAGCCCTGAGGCAAACCTTCCTGCCCTCCCTCTCATGATCTGCCTGAGTTCACAGAATCAGCATTGCTGTTAGATGGCCATCCAAGAAGGAGAGCCCACAACCTCCCAAGGAAGCCTGTTCCACTGAGGAACCACTCCAACTGTCGGGACATTCTTCCCAGTGTTTAGCCAAAAATTCTTCTGATTTAATTTCAACCCATTGGTTCTGGACTGACCTACTGGGGCAACAGAAAACAACTCTGCACCATCCTCTATATGGCAGCTCTTCAAGTACTTGAAGATGGTTTTCTTATCACCTCTCAGTCGTCCCCTCTCCAGGCTAAACAGACCCAGCTCCTCCCACCTTTCCTCATAGGACTTGGTCTCCAGACCCCTCACCATCTTTGTTGCTCTCCTCTGGACACGTTCCAGCTTGTCTATATCCTTCTTAAATTGTGGTGCCCAAAACTGAACACAATACTCGAGGTCTAACCACAGCAGAGTAAAGTGATACCATCACTTCACATGATCTGGACAGTATACTTCTGTTGATACAGCCCAAAATCGCGTTTGCCTTTTTAGCTACTACATTACACTGCTGACTCGTGTTCAGTGTATCATCTGCTAAGACCCCTAGATCCTTTTCACGCACACTACTGCCAAGATAAGTCTCCCCCATTGTATAATTAGTTTAGTGTAGTGGTTAAGTGCGCAGACTCTAATCTGGGAGAACCAGGTTAGATTCCCCACTCCTCCTCTTCCAACAGCTGGATGACCTTGGGCAAGCCATAGTTCTGTCACAGCTGCCCTTGATAAAGAGCAGTCTCTGTCAGAGCTCTCTCAGCCCCACCTACCTCACAGGGTATCTGTTGTGGGGTGGGGAAGGGAAAGGAGTTTGTAAGCTGCTCTGAGTGAAGGACAGGGTATAAATCCAATCTCTTCTTCTTCTTCTATAATTATGCATTTGATTTTTCCTACCTAAGTGCAGAAGTTTACATTTATCCCGGTTGAAATTAATTTTATTAGTTTTAGCCCAGTTTTCCAGCCTGTTTAGATCATCCTGTATCCTGATTCTGTCTTCTACCATATTTGCCGCCCCTACCAATTTAGTATCATCTAAGCGAAGTATGTGAAGGAAATCTCACTAAAAGCTAGAATACAATCAAAATTGTAGGACACTGTTATCCTTGCGTATAAACTCTATGGGAGAGACATATTCGGGGAGATGTTAGTTTCTATATTGGCAGGGGATATATTTTAAAATGCTGTTTTAATGCTTGGAATTTTGAGGCCATGGGCCCTATTGGGGTCGAAAAGCAGCATATAAATGTTTCCAATAAATAAATAAATAAAATAAATCATGGAATCAAACAAACTAGAAAGTAGGGGAATAAACTCCTCCCCAACAGAATTGTTATGGGTGAAGATACCAAGCCTTAAGGGTTCCTTAATAGAGGGGGTGTACCATCACACACACCAATCAAACCCTTGACTAATCTAGAGATGGAGAGGGAAGTAAAGGAGGTGACTAAAGCAGAAAATGTTGCCATACTGGGTGACTTCAACTACGCTTACATTGACTGGGTAAATGCTGCAGAACTGAGGTTCCTAGACATCTTAAATAACTGTGCACTGTAACAGATGGTCACATAGCTGTGCATCCAGAGGGTTTGTGATCTTGGACATCCTTATGAATGGGACTCAGGACTTGGCATGAAATGTAGACGTTGTTGTATCATGTGAAGAGATGGACTCACAAGCCTCCTGTTCCTTCATGCTGCTACATGGGAGATCACGAAACCTTGCAACCATCCCAAGTCTCTGTTCAGTAATACAGCTCCTTCTGCTCACTCTTGGGGTGGGGGTACAAAAAACAAATGGGGAAGTAACCAACAACAACAAATCCAAGAGTATCAGTTGTATAACCAAATGGGAGGGAGGAGTTTGGAGCAGCTGCTAACATCCTCTGGAAGATTCTTGAGATGAAGAGCTTTGATTGGACTCAAAAGACCTCCTGATGCCAGAGGGCAAAAAGCTATAATAAGGGTATAGGCCAGAGAGAATTATGCTAATGCCACACTAGTATGCTTAGATATGTATGCTTCATGGTAATAAATTGCAACGTATAGAATGCTTTTATGCTGCAAGACAACAGCCATCTAATATACCACCTAGCAGTGCATAACGCTAAAAGAGCTAGAACTTCTGAGTGCCAGACAATCTTAGGATCTCCTGGCTGTACTACACACAATGCCATATGATAATCACTACCACCAAGGTATTCAATGTATTAGATAGAAAAGTTAGCTTCTTTGTTTTCTTGTTGCTGCACTTAAGAGGCTGCATTGCATAGTCAATTCTTTTAATGATTTAATAAACCTTCATACATTTTTATTAGGTCTGGTTTTCTTGGGTGCATCCAACCTTGAGGACCCACCGGCAGGTCTGGGAAGTTGCCCAGGGGTTCCAAGCAGGGAACCAGGAACGATAACCGGGGGGGGGGGGGGGGGCTGGCTGGCCGGCCGGGGTCTCTGGCATCCAAGAAGCACCATTCAGGAGAAGGGGCAGAGGCTGTGGAATTCCTGGAGACATGGGGGCAGAGCCCGGGAAGGGTGGCGTGTGGGAAGCAGAGTGGCCTCAGCGGAAGCACATTGCCCAACAGTCCACTTGTCATTTTCTCCAGGAGAACTGCTCTCCAGAGTCTGGAGGTCAGTAGTTCTAATCCCAAGAAATCTCCAGATCCTACCCGGAGTTGGTAACCCTGCTCTGCCCCCATTGCAGCCTCCATTCAGCAACTCCAACTTGAGGTAAAAACCTTAAAATCTAAAATTCTGGACTTGGAAAGTGGAAATGGTCCTAAATTACAGTTTTGAAGAAGAAGAGAAGAGATTGGATTTATACCCCGTCCTTCACTCACTTGGGAGTCTCAGAGCGGCTTACATACATACATAGCTTTACTACGGTCAAAAGACCAGCAAAGATAAAAAAGTGGAGAAAGAAAAAAAACAGTTTTAAAAATTGATACATAAAACAGAATAGCATTAACAGTAATTATAAGATTCTAATTCATTTTCCAGCACTTAACATTTCCTTAGTCAAACAGTTTCGCTTCCTGAGGGCTAACACACAGAGTTTTGCTACTGCATAAGATATGCGTTTCTGACTATCTCCTAACAGAAAGATCCGAAGAGTTTCTGGGCTGAAATCAATATAATGTTGTAGTGGGTTAAATCTGGAGAGTAAAGGAAAAAGTATTTGGAGTCTTCACAGTGCAGAAGGACGTGTGTCACAGACTCAATCCCATTACTCGAGCAGGGGCAGCAGCGCAGCTGCAGAGGCAGATGGGAGAATCTGCCTTGTAAGACAGCAGAGGGAAATGCATCGAATCGTGCTCTTGAAAATGCCCATCTGTATCTCTCATAAGTAAGGTCCAAAAGGTAAGAGGGTACTGTGTAACTCAGCTCCTTTTTCAAGCTCCTATAACTTAATGGAAGTATTGCCTCATCATTTTGGGACTCTATATCAGTTAGCCTTGGAGTTACTAAAGTTTTTGCTTTATTCAACCCCATATCAAACAGGGCTTCTGGTTCCAGCCCGATCAGTTTAATTTTATCAATAATCTTTGAAGACCAGGTTGGATAAGGGTCAGAGGCTAACAACAGAGGAGTTAAACCCTTTGGTTCAAAATGTATTTTTAACCAATAAGATATTGCGTGTTCCCAGATTTTTAGTTCCACTTTGGGAAGACCAGCTTCCTGCTTGAGAATAACATTGGGGGTACATCTAGGTGCATTGAATAGGGATCTGAGAAACTTAGATTGAACTAATTCCAAGATCTTAATATTAGAAGTCAAGCCCATTTGGGATCCATATCAGAGTCGGGTTAAGGATTTGGCTTGAAAGAGTTTCAAGGCTGCACCTTCTTTTCTAAAAAACCTAAGGATGGCATTAGCACCCTCAGAGCGGCTTACAAACTCCTCTCCCTTCCCCGCCCCACAACAGACAGACACCCTGTGAGGTAGGTGGGGCTGAGAGAGCTCTGAGACAATTGTCCTTGAGAGAACAGCTGGTACAGAGCTATGGCTTGCCCAAGGTCATCCAGCCAGGTGCAAGTGGAGGAGGAGTGGGGAATCAAACCCGGTTCTCCCAGATTAGAGTCCGTGCACTTAACCACTACACCAAACTGGCTCCTTGGGGGGGGGGGGGGGTGTCAGAGAAAACCTGAAGGAGAAGGATGCAGCGACGTCTGTTCAGTCTATTTTGAGAGCCGCCTTCTCTCTGCTGGAAACTATGGCCTTACTACTGAAAGGCTCAAAGATCCATGTTTTTAAACCGTTACAGAACCATGAGGAAAGACGGGGTATTATTTTTATTTTAAAGCCCATTTTAAATGTATGCTGATAGGATCTGAACTGCCTGAGACTGGGGCTGAAGGAGCTCTTGGGGTTTGTGGAAAGCAACGCGAGTGTTGACTCAGAGCGTGGCGGCAGCAGCAGTGGAAAGGGCAGCCTCTCATGCTAGGAGTTGTTGGGAAAGGAACTGAAAATGAAATGGCCAATCTTGTCACACCCTTGTGGGGCCATTCAGGAAGCTCCAGTGCCAGACAGCAGTCATGGACGTCAGTCTTTCCTTGGACTGTGAATTACTCAAAGTTTGTACAACAATTTGCCTTTTTTGCACCATATACTATAAGATGATATGAAATCTGAGCGGGATACCAGGTGTCAAAAAGAGTTCTAAGGAGATCACACCCCCTGTTTCCCTCTAACCGGACTGAAAGTCCTTTGGATTCCAAGAAGCAGCCGCCTGCTGCAGCTACGGACGGACGCATGAGGGGGCTGTCTCAGCCCGGGGGGGGGGCCTGACTGACACTTTTATTCCACAGAATGTGCAAAACAAAAATGTTCCAGGGGGCATTTTCAAAAAGAGATCCAGGATCATAGTCCGCCACAGTGATCATTGCAGGGACCACCTGCTTTGACTGCTTTGCCCTGTGCTTTGCGATCCACTCCCTAGACGGTGGGCAGTGCGCCTTGCCAGATTAGACGGTTTGGCATTCACACTGCTCTCGAGCTCAGTCATCCTAGTTCTGCTGCGTTTCTCATTGGTTGTCTTGTGCTGTCTGATTGCACTGCTTTGTCTCCTGTTGTCTGCCTTGAGACAGGCAAGCTCATCAGCATCAGCATCATCACTAGAAATGGCAAAGGAGTTATTAGAGCCCTAGCAGACTCAGGGAAAAAAATCACATTATTTATTGTATTATTGTAAAGGAGGCTTTGGCATATTTGGGGGTGCGAATCTGTGGGGTAGAAAATTCACTCCAAGGCCTGACAGTCTAGCCACAAGCCTCCCCTGGCCCTGCTCCCTACTGACAGTCCTGTGGAGCCCCTCGAAGGACAGGGGAATGGGCTGCCCCTGAGCTCACTGACCTTGACTTTGAAAGGGGACACCCTCCAGGAGGCCAGCAGTGGATAGTCAGGCCAGAGTGGAATTTGAGGATGGTAGAGAAGGTCTCATTTCACAGATCACAGCCAGAACTCGAGGGGTAATTAAAGCTTCAGAATGTGCAGACTCTCATGAGAGAAGACCAAGTACCGGATCATGTGCTAAAGACTTACGTAACCCAGCAGGGCTGGCCCTCCAAGCCGATTACACCAGAAGCCTTTCAGTTGTGCCAACAGGTGCCACGGGATCTGTCCGCTATGGGTTTTACCATTTCATTTTATCTGTTGAGGGAGTTTCTGGGCCACCTCTCTTGGAGAACCTGCTGAAGGCAGCTGGAGTGGAATAACGACTGCTTGGTGGTCCCTACACACCTGCAGGGCATTCTGCTCACCTTTCCCCTGCAGGTCAGCTGTGATTGGCTTGTACCAAAAGGTGATTAGGGCAAGACTTCTATGGCCAGGGATGGACAAACCACTCAGTGATGCGGCTAGGAATTGTGTCACCTCTGCCAGCAGGGGCAACTCAGAGGAAACCTTCGGTACTCCTTCCGCATCCCCAGGGGACTATCCTGCCTGCTCAGGAAGAAATTAGCCCTTGACATAATGGGACCATAGGAAAAACAGCCACCAGTCGAGAGATTTTCCATCGTAATCATTCAATGTGGTCAAAGCTGTAGTTGCTGCTCAGGTTACCACAAAAGCAGTGATCAAATTCATGTTAGCAACTGGTCCAGAAATTGCAAGTGTTCCAGAATGCAGCTGCACGTGTTCTTACAGGAATATCTGTTAGAGCACATATCCAACCGGTGCACCGCCAGCTGCACTGGCTCCAGACTGAGTACCAGATCAGGTTCAAGGTTCTGGTGCTAACCTTTAAAGCCCTAAATGGTCTGGGACCAGCATACCTTCAGAACTGCCTCTCCTGGTACATCCCCCAAAGATCAAGTGATAAAAATGTGCTGGTCATCCCCAGCTCCAAGAGCATCCAGCTGTCCTCAACCAGAGCCCGGGCTTTCTCGGCCCTGACTCCAGCCTGGTGGAACACTCCTCCATGGGAGAGCTGGGCCCTGCGGGACTTGATGCCATTCTGCAGGGCTTGTAAAGGAGAGCTGTCCCGCCAAGCGTAGGGCTGGATGGGCTTTCCGCCCGGACTGGCCTCCTTCTTCCCGCTCCCCCTCCTTATCAGGCAGTTTTTAGTTTTAGACATTCACCCCCCCAGAGAACTGACACCATTGATTGTATGAGACTGATGGTTTTATTGTATTTTATTATTAATTGTATTCAACCAGTGTAAGCCACCCTGAGACTGCTCTAAGGTGGGGAGGGTGGGGTATGAACCTAATAAACAAACAAACAAACAAATAAATGTTTTAAACTATATATACAGTTTACCTGGGTTCCGTAAAGAGTTCCCGGCTGAAAAGGGGGCATGACTAATCCCCGCTGCCACCGAGCAAATGCCCGAGGCCCTCTCTTTAGGGCACCCAGGAAGCAACAGCCTCGATGAGAGCCTGGACAGACTGGCAAAGGAGTGCCCCCACAGCTTGCAAGACCAACGGCCACCAGCTGTACAGGACGGAGGCACTGCGTTTGCTTACAGACCTACTCCACACTGTGCAACGGAAGGCAATACCAGGTTAACTACATGCACCCAGGAATCTCCTTTCCCCACAAATCACCTGATAATGGTGCTCTTTCTGAACGTGGCAAAAATAAACAAGGTGAGCATGAACAGTAGATGGATCTCATAAAAAAGAAGCTGGACCCCACATGTTTGAAACTGGAGACTTTGTGTCAAATGGCCAGGCAGGGTCAGAAAGGGACATTCTAGGTCCTTCTTGCCCCATGCCAAGGAAGACGGCCTAAAAGGCTTGAGGGTTCTGGTTATAGTTGGTGCTTCCTGTTGTTTTCTTTTAAAGGAGAGGGGTGGGTTGTGTTTCAACACTTGTAGGATATTTCATTGCTGATGCTGAGAAGGATGTAGTGATGGCCACATGAATAAACAGTTTTAAAGGGGGATTAGACAGATTCATGGAGGGTAAGTCTGTCAGTGGCTACCAGCCATGGTGACTGAGGGGAACCTCCACATTCAGAGCCAGGAGGCAGCATCGGGGGAAGGCCTCAGCCTCTCTGCCCTGTCTGTTGGCCCTCCAGAGGAACTGGCTGGCCACTGTGTGAGAAGACAGGATGCTGGACTAGATGGACCCTCACTGGTCTGACCCAGCAGGGCTCTTCTGGTGTTCTTATGTCCCATTAGGGAGACGGTTTGGGCAGACTACACCCCTATAGAATGAGTGGGGAAGCAGAAGGGGAGGGGGGGAAAAGACAGAGGAGAAAGCAGAGCACAGGCTGTAAGGAAGACAGAATAATAAAACCTCGTGTTCAGAATCCTGCCTTGGGATGTCTCCTTGCCTGCTCCAAGCTACAAACATTTTCCAAGTCCACGGAAATGACCACAGAAAAATCCCACCAGCTTCTGCCATTCCCCAGTTGACTGCTGAAGGATTTTTGTTTGGATGTGATGCAAAGAACCTTTCAGGAAATAGCCAGGGTCACAGCCTTCCTTGAACAGTTGACCCTCCTTCAGCAAAGGGGCTGTTTGGTGAGGCCAGGGCAGGCAGGAGGGCAGGCAAGCATGGGGGGAGCCGCAATCTCTGTCGTGCATCAGAGCAGAAGAGGGTTTAGGAGGGAGAACTCTTCCCCTCCTTGAACAGGTGGTGCCTTCAGCTTGCAAAGCCAGCCAGCAACATCAGTCTGCCTATGGCCTGACATGTCATGCCCGCCTGGAGTCAAGAGCTGGTCTGGGCTGCACTGCACACCCACGCGCAACATGGCTGGGAGCTGTGGTGCCACTGCCTACCAGTGGTGTCTGACCACTGCGCCACCCGGTGCTTTTGTGGCACCAGGAAGGCCTTCCTGCAGCTCCTGTCACCTAGCTGGTCTAGGGCAGGATACAGTCAGGTCTGGGCAAGCGACTCGTGGCCACTGGTTTAGCTGACGTGCGGTTCATGCGTGACCCAGCAGGGGGCAGTGCTTTGCCAGGTCATTCCGAGCAGGTCCTCTGCAGTGGGATCCCTCGGGTTCCGCCCTCCCTTTATATCCACACCCCCCCTTTCTGCTTGTTCCCAGGACGCACGAATACACAGGAAAGAGAGACAGACCGACAGACAGACGGACAAATGGAGACCTAACTGCCGCATGAGTGACTCTGAGGAAGGGGGCTGCGGCTCTGGAACATTCACGCTGCAATAACTTTCAGGTGCTGCTGCTGCTGCAAGGCTTTGCGGATTGGTTCCCCCCTCCGTCAAGGAAAGAGGGCTGGGAAGACGGCAGAGGGTTAGGGGCCGATTCAGCCCCTCGCGTGAGGCTGCCCAGCCCAGTCAGAGACTCTGCTACGCACGGGTGATGCGCTGCTTCCTCTCAGAGAAGACCCTCCCCCCACACACTCCCAGTGGGAGAGGGGAGCTGTGTGAGTTGTGAAGTGGAGAGCTGGAGGTCCGCCCCCATCGAGGGGCAAAGGCCCAGGCTGCCTTCCAAGGCGGCTTCACTAGAGTTGCCAGATCCAGGTGGGGAAACTCCTGGAGATTTGGGGGTGGAGCCTGGGGGGGACAGGGACCACCTCAGCGGGGTACAAGGCCATACAGCCCGCCCTCCGGAGCAGCCAATTCCTCCAGGGGGACCGATCTTTGTCGTCTGGAGTCCAGCTGTAATTCCAAGGGATCCCCAGGGCCCACCTGGAGGCTGGCATCCCTATATGACACACCCTAGTGGCTGCTTCTTCCTGGGGCGCGGAAGGGAGAGAGAGAGAGAGACCCCCTCGCTGAGGGAGACGCTGCTTGTGCTCAAAGCTTGCTGGGAAAGAAAAGGTGCTGGGGACACACATGCGGCCAGTGCTCGGTCCTATGTTCCCCCTTCGTGGAACCGCATGTAGCTGCCGCCTGCATCACGCCTGGAGCCACTGATGGTGAAGGGTGGGGCCAGCTCCAGTCCACGGACTTCAGGCTGCTAGAGGGGACAAAACAGAAAGCGCTCTCTCCACCCGCTGTGCCCACCTGGTGTGTCCACCGGCTGACCCAGACTCCGTCTGCTGTCCAGCCGGGCATGATGGGGATCAAGCACTGCAAGCGGGCGGGCGGGCGGGAGCTCCTGGATGCTGCCCCTCAGCTCTCCCCCTGGCTAAGACCCCTCCCCCAACAAGCTCCGCACAAGCAGAGGTTGCAACGTGATTTGTCCCCTACCTCTGTGCAAGGGACCTCCATTGCCCCCCCACACACACACACACACCTGGCTCTGTGACACTATCCAGGGTCCCCCCCCCCCCGTAGGATCTCTCTCTGGTCAGCAGGCTGGGTGCCTGCCTGCCCCTTCTCCTGGTCCATCAGGAGGATGAAGGTGGTTTCCAGTTCCTTACTGGCACTTCCTCACTCCTTGTTCGTGCGTCCAACCACGTATGTTGGTGATACTTAAAAGGCTCTGCACTCCTAAATAAGCTTTAAGGTAGGTAAAGGTAAAGGTTTCCCTTGCTCGAAAGCCAGTCGAATACGACTCCAGGGATGCGGAGCTCATCTCCATTTCCAAGCCAAAGAGCCAGCACTGTCCAAAGACATTTCCGTGGTCATGAGAGCACCAGAAATCATGCATCCCCGCATTCAGGGAACTCTGGTAGGAAACAGGGAAAGGGAGAGGCTAAAGGGTCTTTCAGGGAAGAGAAATGAAGCAATGGGGGAGGGGGGACAAGATGCATCCTGCAGGTCCTCGCAGGTCCCCTACTTATTGCTACTTATTGTTCACTCCTTGGCAGTGCAAACTGAGGAGAATTTAGGATACATCAATTTTGATTAATAGAATCATAGAGTTGGAAGAGACCTACACAATGCAGGAATTTCACAAATACCTCCCCACCCCCACGCACCCCCAGTGACTGCTGTGCCACCCCCAGAAGATGACAAAGGATCTCCAGCCAAGCTGGCCTGCAGAAAAATTGCTTCTTGACTTTCATAATGTACCAAAGTATATGTCCAGACCCATGGCCCAGGTACTGGAGTCTGAAGATACATGACTTCAGGTGGTCCAAAGCTCATTTTGGGGTGCAGAGGGCATACACCTGCCCCAGTTCTTTATTCAGGGTGATATTATCATAGAGGCTTTGGGGCGGGGGGGGGGGGGGAGAATCCCAAAGAGAAGCTCTTGGTACTAGACCCAGTAATTGGACCAAGCCTCAGACCAGGCCCCCTTGCAGGACAGTGTCTCCAAAGGCTGGAGATGTGTGATATGGGATGGTCCAAAGCTTATTTTGGTTTCCATCTACCCCGAGCTTCTTAATCTTCATGTCTCCAGGGTCACGCCACTTTGGAGCAGCCAGTGCAAAGCCCGGGCTTTGGACCAGGGAACAGCATCAGTCCCCTTGAAGGCCAGAGTCCCTGGGGGATGCAGGCGGGGGGGGGGGGTGCACGATAGGTGGGCGGGGTCCCAAGTCCATTCAGAGGTGCAGAGGCTTTTCATGTATCATCAATAGTTGTGGTTGGATGCATGAATAAGTAACCAGAAGGTGTGAAAGCAAAACCCTGGGAACCCTGGCTGCAGCCTCCTCTCTCTGCCCCACCCCAAGAGACTGGTCTTCCTCAGACAGATCATGAGGGGCCATTACCTATACATTACATTATCCTTGTACCCCTCTGTCCACTGCAAGGAATTTTAATCAGATGTACCTTGGGACCTCCATGCTTGGAACACTGTTCCCAAGGATGTGGGGGCCCAATTCAGATTAGGTTTGTTGCACACCAGCAAAGAGGGCTTCAGCCTCCCCCATCCCAACACACACACACACACACACACACACACACACCATTTCCTTGACCAGAAACCACCCCAGAGAGGTCCTGTTTTTTCCCCTGTGGGAGAAAGCGATGTGCAGAGGGCCTTTGGAGGTGCAGAGGGCCATTCAGTTCAGGAAGACCAGACCCCCTGTCCTAGCAGGCTGCAGTGACTCATCAGAACCAGGCCCCACACCCCTGGGAATAAAGGGCCAAGCACAGGAGCCATCAGGCACTTCGGATCAGAAGCCCAGAGGGGAGCAGAATGTCTCTTTGTCCTCAGGCTTCCCGCTGCTCTGGGTCACAGTCTGCTCCATGGGTGTGGGCTGAGGGGGGGGCCTCAGTGCTGCGTTTCCTCACTTGACTACACTGCTTGGCCCGCCTTTCCTGCAGCCACACAGCAGCTGCGGGGAACTGCACCTTTTTTTAAAAAGGGAGAAGCCAAACAGGCTTGCCACAATACCGGGGGGGGGGGGGGGGGCTCCTGCCTCCTCCCCAAGCAGCCTTCCCGCAGAAAAAACCATGTGGAGGGGCGAATGATTGTGCCACTTTTGCTGTTCTATGTTAAGCACCTGTACACACGGAGCAGCAGAACCAGTGAAATAACTATGCCCACCTCTACCTCGGCACACAGTTTTTGTACAAGAAGACTCCCGGGGGGGGGGGGGGGCGCAAGAGTGCCCTCCTGTTGGGTGTAGAAGTTAGAACACTTCAGTGTATCTACTGGGTTGCTGTTGTTCTGTATTGGTCATGGTAAGTCACATGTTTGTTTATAACCAATCTGTGTACACAACAGTTTGCCCGGGAAACTCTGTTAGGACCCTGACTCCCTGACTGGAAACCAGGTACTAAGTATTGCGTTTTATGGTTTCTTTCCGCTGCCTTTGTTCTGGCCTAGAGGGAAGACGCCATCTCTCTTTTGGATCTCTAGCTGTAAGGATGCAGAATCTAGTTCTGTTGTTATTTTGTATCCTGTTTACCTTTTCCCCATGAGAGGTGTATAGTAAACTTTTACCTTTAAATACACATGGACTCAGACTCTTAATCTCTACTCAGCTGATGCTTTCCTATTTTACTCTGCTGGAACATGTCCCCTAACAGGAATATCCAACACCACCACATGGTGCCATTCCAGGCATGTTTGTAAGAAGCCCTTCCCCAGGGCTGCTGTGAGCCTGCAGGGAACATGGGCCAAGCAGTGTGAACAAGCAGTGTGACTGAACGCATTGCACAGTTTGCCTCTCCCAGCTTCCCGGCTTCTCTTCCGTCTGCAGCACAGAAGCCTGATGGGCCCCCAGTGGGGAGTCTGCTTCTGGTTGACTTACTGGGCCAGAACTGTCCTTCCCAGCACCACTTAGCCGAGGCGTAGCCAAGGATGCCCGAGAGCAAGCGGGAGAGGCTGATGCCCAGGATCAGGCCGAGGGTGCTGACAGGTTCCCTTCCTGAAACGAGAAACAGAGGTTGCAGCCCAGCCAGAAGAAGAAATCACCTCCCTGTTACTGTCTTCTAATGAAACCGTCAGAACGTGGGACACCCCCTGCCCAGCGACGCCACCCACTCCCCCTCTCTGCTCCATAAAGGTTGCCGAGGCTGTGTCCTTGGAGCAGATCCTTTGGGTACTGGAATGAGGCAAACAATTGGAACCACCTGGCGTATGTATGGCTGCGTCTCTGCCTCTGCATCTTGGGGGTCCTGAGTCAGTCCCCTGCCCATCTCCGGGCCCTCTGCCAGGGGAAACCTGGGTGGTCGGCTGAGGGAAGCATTCAAAGCTGCCTTGCCAAATAGTCTTGGTGTATTTGTTTTAGTACATTTTAATCTCGCTCTTCTTCCAAGGCCCTCGGAGTAGTTGTGCATATCAGTTCTCACCTCTGCTGTTTTATGCTCACAACAACCATGTGAGGGAGGCAAAGCTGAGAGTGTGATTGGCCCAAGGTAACCCGGCAAGCTTCAGGGCAGAGAGGGAATGTGGACTGGGGTCTTCCAGATCTCCATCTGACTCTCTAACCCCTGCCCCAGAGTGGCCCACTCAAAGAGAGCGTGGTGAGACAGACTCTCCGTAGCGCTGCTGCAGAGTCCGGGAGAGACAGCTGGCACTTGGTGCAGCAGCCTGCCTGCTAGCCGAGGGGAGCCAGGGGGCACGCGTTGGCCCTCATCCTTGTTGGAGAAATGAGCATGTAATGCAAGGCCTGAGAAATTCAGTCATTATAGGGTTAACTATGCAACTTGTTTGTTTACCTATGTTAGCCTGGAAGTGATACCTGGCAGCTGGCCAATTGACTGTAGACCCCGGAAAACTAAAGGTGTACTGTCTTGCTAATTGGTCAATGATATCAGGTGTTTCCTTTCAGGGGTCAAGAAGAAGGAGAGATCCTCCATTGCAATCACTCACTCTCTATCAGTATGTCTTAGTGTGAAGACGGAGCACAATGCAGCTCCTTAGAAAGCATGTTTTGTTTATTTGTAGCTAATCCCATTTACCTTTTCCCTTTAGTAATAAACTTCTTTTAAACCAAAAGAAGCAATCTCTTCTTTCCAGAAAAGCAAGATTCATTACTCTGATTTTTCTGATTATTGGACAAAAGTCCTAACAATCCTGTGCCAGCAGCACTGCCTGCCCGTCTGGCCCTGGGCCCATTCTCGGGTGCCAGTTTTGGGCTGGGAAGCCCTCTGGGGTCCCAAAGGACTGCCCCTCCCCAGCCTGGCCTGCCTCTCCGACTCCCACTGGCCTGCCTCTCCGACTCCCACTGAGTGCCACTCCCTCCCTCTGCTGTTGTTGGGATGGCGGTGCCGAAGCAGGGAACTGCCTACCCGCCTTGCCCCTGCCCTACTGCATCCTGCTGCCAGGGGAAAACAGCGAGAGGCTGGGCGGTGGCTGCTCTCTGCGAAGCATCTCGGTGGGGTTTGGCTGCAGCCCCCCACGCCCCCCCCCCCAGTTCTCGGCGGTCATTTTACAAGACATTCTCTTCACACTGTGTGGACCACAAGGTTGTTGTGACTATGCGTGGCCCCTGACGAACAGGAAAGGTGAGAAGTATTGGAGTCGGGAGTCCATGGAACAGTGAAACAGCTAGATCTTTATTGCTGGTCCAGATGAAGCATACAACCCAGGGCTCCGAGCCCTCCTTTTATGCTGGTCAGGGATAATCCCCTGACCCCACCCAACTGGCCTGATAGGCTATTCTCAGTCTATTTACATCTCATAGGTTCCCTGGGAGAAACCTAGGTACAGGATTGGTGGCCGGTTCGAATCCACCTGGCCTTTGTTCTACCTGGCTGAAGCTCAGGTAGTTTCTTGGCCATGTGCTCTGGCCACATGGTGGTCGCCATTACTGGAGCACATGGCGACCGCATGGTCAATACATAACAAAAGGCGAGACATAAGTAGCTTAAATGAAGAAAATACAAACAAGCCATTTTCGGCCCAGGGACAAAGGATAAACGCTTGAACTGAAGGGCATCGAGGGCCGCCTGTTCCCTCAGGGAGTCCCCTGTGGAATGTGGAATTTGCTACCAGAGGATGTAGTGATGGCCACAGGCACAGAGATGCCTTTAAAAGGGGATTGGACAGATTCTTGGAGGATGGTTCTATCAATGGCTACTACAGGCCTGGTGACTGGATGGAACCTCCACATCCAGAGGCAGTCAGCCCCTGAATCCCAGAGCCAGGAGGCAACATCAGGGGAAGGCCTTGGCCCTGCGGCCCTGTTGCTGGCCCTCCACCATGTGCGACAGGAGGCTGGATGAGATGGACCCTCACTGGTCTGATTCAGCAGGGCTCTTCCCAGGTTCTTATGGGGATGAGTTCCTGAGCAAGCCCACTCACCCAAGGATGTGGACCAGGCCATGGGCATGAAACCTGACCCCTTGAAGGGAAGAACTCTTCTCCCCTGACGCAGCAGCCCAGCTGTTTCAGGGTCCCTCCTGCTCAGGCCTTTGGCCAGGCTGTGCAGGGGGGGACCTGCAGTCCCCTTCCCCAGGCCAGGATGGTCGGGGGCTGAGCTGCAGGGGGGAGCCCGGCCACCAAAGGAAGCCCCTGGGGCTAGTGTCACGGGGTGCCAGCCGTACCCTGGCAGACCAGCAGTGCCCTCAACTCGAGTGGGGCACTGCCTGCGTGGCATCTCCCAGAGGAGCAGAGAGCTCTTCCCAGGCCTCAGAGGCAGCTCCTCCCCCCCCCCCCCCCACCACTACCTTGGCATCACTGGCATGGACCCAGTGCCCTCAGCAGCTGCCACCCCTGGCAGAGTGTGCGCTCCTCACCCTCCAGGAAGGAATCAGCCTGGCAGTGGCAGTGGCTGAACATTTAGGAGCCACCAGGTACGGCCGGCTTCCAGACCGGGACTAGGATCTGACCCCCCCCCCCCCAAACACCCACTTTGCATGAGAAATGGGGACCCTGATGCGGCAATTACTCTATGCATTTCAAAAAACTTGAAAGCACTCTGAAAATCTTCCTCGATCACCAAGAATTCAAAGTGACCCCTGTGTTTCTTTTCCTTCTTCCTTCCTCTTTTGTGAAAATGCCCCCCAGCAGATAGAAACAGATGAGAGGTTTTCCCCCAAAAAAGGTACAGCAAAGATTTATAAAATACAAAGAGAGAAACACCCTTTTCCCCCCTTCAGCCATTAAAATGTGGGCCCAGCAATTTTGGAAATGGAGGAAGCAGACTTCTGGGTGAAAGCCATAACTGAGAAGGGGAGAGCCTTTAAAAGCCCTCTAAAAGGCACTGCTGCACCATGATGTGTTCATCAGCTCATAGCAGCCGTTGTATCTTAGAGGGCTTTTTTAAAAGGCCACTTAGAGGAGAGGTCTGTGACCTCCTGCCTGATGGTGCAAGGGGACCTCCGTGTTCAGAGCGAGCGGCTGGGCGGGTGAGTGGAGGGAAGGGCAGAGGGGCCCTGTTCCCCTCACACCCTGCTTTCCAGCTCCTGGGAGGCATCTGGTGGGCAGTGGGTGGCAATCATCCCCCCCACACACACACCAGAAATGCTGGCATCTGCTGGGAGAGGGGGCTTCCCTATCCAGCCCGCAGGTTTGACACGTGGCCCCCATCGCAGCCCCCGCTTCCCATTCATCCCACCACAAGCCAGTTCCAAACAGACTGTCCAATGTAAGGCCAAGCTGGCAGGATGCCACCGGAGCTCTTCGCTTCCTCCAAGCAGCTGCATTCAGGGCAGCAGGGCCTGTCCCCCTCCCCCTGCAGAGACAGCAGCAAGGGCAGCAGCAGCTCTAAGGCTCAGCCCCTGGAACTGCCCATGCTGGAGAAGGCCAGGCCTTCGCTTCCCCAGGTTGCCCTCCCCCTCCAAGACCTTGCTGGGGACTTCCTTGTGCCTCTGAGCCCCGACCCCGTTCAATCCCCACCGCCCCTTCCCCACCTGAGGTCTGAGCATCAGAGGAGGGTCCAGGAGACCAGGGGAGGTTCCAGTCCCTGCTTTGCCGTGGAAGCAGGCGGGGCAACCTCAGGCTGGCAAATCTACTTCAGAGGGTTGTTGTGAGGATAAAGTGGAGGGGAAAGGAGAGCAACATAAGCGGAGGAGACAGGCAGGGGGATAAGCGAAGGGAACTAGGCAGCGCCAGCTGGGGCATCCGACCTTCTCCTTGCAGGGGTCTTGCTACCCACCTGAGACCTTCCCTTTCCTCCCACTTGCTGATGCCCTGCCCTGAAGGTGGGCTAGGAGGCAGGGGGCGGGCGGCTGCTAGGGGAGGGAGCTGGGGGGTGACTCACTCAGCCTCCGCAAGGGGCAATGATTGACAGGTCCAGTCTGACAACTCTGTGGCCGGAGCCTGAAGCCTTCCCTACTGGGCACAGAAGCAGGGACCCCTTGGCTGGCTCTGCAGAAGGGTCCCTGGCCTGCCCCATGGCAGTGCTCCAGGAAGGGCTCCAGGACCAGGTCTGGATTGGTGCTAACATGGTAGGTGCCACACAGTAAATGTGCCGCAAGTGGTGTCAATAAAAGCCCCCCTTGGGCTGCTGGAGGCCGTGGGTTGGGGCCAGGGGGCTTTCCCACCTTCTGGTAAGGGCCCCCAGCAGCCCCCAGGGCTTGGGCCATTGTCCCAGAGGCTGGGTCTTCACCCTCCGGCTTGAGGGGTGATTCCTTTCCCCCACCCCCGCTTAGGAGCCTGCTCCTGCCTCCAGCTCTCAGCCTGCAACTGGACCCCACCTGAGCCCCCTCCCACTCTCATTGGGGGGTAGGGGCTTTATCCAGGGGCTGTGTTGGCGCCGCCCCAGACACACAGAGGAGGGGAGTGCGGAGGATGGGCAGCCCACGCAGCACAGCCTGGGAAGTCCCTCCCTTTGGGTTGGGTTCAGCAAGTTAAAACACTGCGGTAATGATAGAGTTATTAACGTTGTTGGTCAGTCAACAGAGAGTGAGGTGTGTTTCCTGTAAACAACCTATTACCAAGAGAGAAAAGCTGCGATTCGTGTGGGAGGTCTTGCTGAAAGGACCTGCACTTTAGCATCGTGACTGGAAATCTGTGTCTGGGGGCTCTTCAGCACATTGGGGGTCTCTTCCTCCCTTTGTTTGCTGCTTGGAGAAGAAGAGGGGCCATTCCTGTGGTGCTCTTCTAGCAGTCAAGATGTCGGGTCCGGTGCCTGTAGTTTTGCCTTCCGTTTACCTTTTCCCGTTAGATCAAGTAAAGCTCTTTTCTTTTTCAGACAGACACACCATGGATTCTGGGGCTCTTTACTCACTGCTCTGCTGACTTAATCTCTGCTAAATGATATTTTTCAAAGAAAACCTTCCCCTTTGGAAGGCAGACTCTGTCCTCCCCCGCACCCAGATGAGCCAGGAGCAAGGCCTGAAGAGGGGCAGCCCGAGGCAGGCTTCTGTCCCTGGGCGCACTGGAACAGTCACTGTTCTTGAATAGCTGTGTCTTCCCTCTGAACACACAGAAGAGCTGCCCACACTGTGGCAGCCCACACCCTGTAGTCAGCTGTGTCAGTTACATCCAGACACACCTGTACCTGGGACTGCCTGCCTCTGAAGGCTGCTCACCAGCCCCAGTTGGGGCAAAACACAGCAACACAGCTGCTGGCTGGCTTCAGCCATGGGGAAAGAGCTCCTCTATTCACTTCTATTCACACAAGTTCTCTCAAAAGCTCTGAACAGTGTGGGGCCAGCATAGTCCAAAGGCCACTCACTAGCTTCGTGTCCTGTTTAAGAGTGGCAGACTCTTAGCTGGAGAACCAGGTTTGATTCCCCACCCCTCCTCCACATGAAGCCAGCTGGGTGACCTTGGGCCAGTCACAGCTCTCTCAGCCCGACCTACCTCACTGGGGGTGTTTTCTCACTAGCTTTCCCCCGCGGTTTACACCGAAATTAGCACCGGAGCTTCTGGTCAGTTTCCCATCACTTGCTCCATGCTCACAGTTTCCTCCAGAGTATCACTGCACTGATCCGGAGCTTCCCTGGAGCAAGAAAATCCTGTTCCAGCACGGAGTAAGTGGTGGGAAACTGACCAGAAGCTCCGGTGCTAGCTTCGGTGTAAACCGCGGGGGAAAGCTAGTGAGAAAAGGCCCCATGTGTCTGTTGTGGGGAGAAGAGGGGAACGCAATGGTAAGCTGCTCCGAGGCACCTTCAAGTAGTGAAGAGCAAGTTATAAAACCAACTCTTCTTCTTCCCATACAGGTAGGCACAGAGGTTTTTTTGCATGGCCACTTAAAGAGTGGAACTGCCCACACACAGCTGGGGCACAATGTTGTCTAATTCCAGGGGTCAGAGGAAAGCCCCGGAGCAGTCTCTTCTTGACCACGGGCTCTGTGCAGGACTGCAGGAGCAGGGCCTTAGCCAGACAAAGGTCAAGTTTAGTTCTGCGGGGGGTGTGTGAAAAAGGACCCTCTATTCATGGGCCAGTTCTGGAACCCCACCCCAATACAAGTCTCTAAATGTTATTTTAAAAAAAACAAGCCAGATCTTGCTGGCCCATTGGGTTCCTGTTGGGTTCAGCAAATTAAAACACTTTGGTAATTATAGAGTTAACTTTGTTTGTATTAGTCAACAGGAAGCCACATGTTCTTGTACTCAGTCTGTTTACTAAGAGCGAGAAAAGCTGGGCCTTAGGAGGCTTTAGTAAAATGACCAGACCCTTTAGCCATGGGATTGGAAACCTGTTTAGCATAGTGGGGTCTCTTTTACTGCCTTTGTCTTTGGTGGAGAAGAGACGCCTCCGTTCCTATAGAACCTTCCTAGCTGTAAAGAGGCAGGGATCCAGTGTTTCTCATTTTGCATCCTGTTTACGTCATGGAAGAGCCCAGAGATTCCTTCCCTGGGAGACGGGATACTGAGGCCGCCGCTGGGCTCCTGGCAGCGCTGACCCTCGCAGGAGCCTGGGCAGCAGGAGAATGATCAGCAGGGGGCCATGGGCAGTCAGATGAGTCCTCGCCTGAGAACAGGACCCACAGAAATGCCAGCTGGAAAGGGGCGGCTGCGCAGAGGCCCCCTTGGGGAGGGCTGGCTTCCTTCCACGGCCAGGTGGAGGAGCTCCGCTGGGAGCAGACGCTGCAGAGTCGGGGGGGGGGGGGCGGAGGAGGCATTCTAGGGCTCCCTGGCAACCAGAGTCCCTCGGCGCCCGGCCAGAAGGGCCAGAGCTTCCTTGGCAGCAGGCAGTCAGGAGTGGGGGTTGCCTCAGCCAGTTGGTATCGCTCAGACAGCAAGCCAGCAGCCGCCCCCCCCCCCCACACACTCTGCAGGGAGGTCCTGTGGGGAGAACAGCAAAGCGGGGGGAGGGGGTGCCTGTTAACAGAATGAGGCACCCCCCTCCCCCCAGGGCCCAGAGACAAGGGGCTCCTGCTCGGTCCAGCTATCCCCCAGCACTGGGACCAGCTATCCCCCAGTGTCCTGCCCAACCGGACCTTGTCCAGGCTTGGATTCCTGCTGGGTTTGCGGGGAGGGGGGTTGCTGCAACCCCCGCCGGTGTGCACGAGGAGGACAGTACCTCCGAGCCTCATCAGTGTAGCCTCACAGAAGCCGCCCCAGAGCCGCCTCAACCGGGCCCCTGAGGAGCCACTAGTGGCTGATACAGTCAATGCATATGGGGGGGGGGGGGGAGGAGGCCTGGCCAAGTGTTGCTGAGAAGAAGAGGAGAGCGCCACTGATGCTGCCCACAGCGCCACGGACAGAGGCTGGGGTTCTCTCGTTCAAGAAAGGGATCCACAGAGCCTGGCCCCTCCCAAGCGGCTTGCTTGGCAGGCGGCCCAAGAGAAGGGGGGGGGGGCTGTTTTGCTTGGCAGCTGCCCCTGAGCAATGATGCCCTGGGGAGAAACTCCTGCACTGGGGGGGAGGGGCAGGGGGCAGAGAGTGGGGCAGCTGCCAAGCAAACGGGGCAGCGGAGAGACGGAGAGAGAGACGGAGAGAGACTGGCGAGACAGCACAAGAGCCCAGCACACTTTACGGGTAGTGGCGGCAGGACTCCTCAGCCATCCTGCGGGTAACCTGCGGCCACCACTCCAACAAGTCCGCCCCCGCCTCCTCCGCCCTGCGCTGCCTTCAAGGACTGGCCCGGGGGGGGCGGGGGGCGAGGGGAAGGAGGGCGCCCATGAGCCCAGTGGCGACTTGGGGAGAGGCTGGCCCGGTGAGGCTCTGTCGCGTCCACACAGTTTGTTCCCTAAAGAGCAGGACCCTTCCCACTGTTGTCAGCTGGCACTTTTCTCCCAGAGGCAGGAGAGAAGAGCTTCTTTTATGGGGGGGGGGGAGGGGGAGATCAGGGGAGGTTTGGCCAGGTGTGAAGCCAGTGGGGTCACACTGTGTGTGTGTGTGGGGGGGGGGGTAGTTAGCCAGTAACCAAGTGGCAGAGAGGCAGACGGGGGGGGGGGGGGGTGCCTGGCTGGCTTTGGCTGGAAGACTTCCTGCTCCGGGCCCGGAAGAGACACTGCCCGATGTAAACCATCCCAGGAGAGTTTAAAGCTGGCGGAGAGACGGGGAAGGACGCTGCTCAAGGGAGCCTGAGGGAGGGCACCTTCTCTGCCGGGAAGGGGGTTCAAACGGCGGAGGGGGGCTGTTGTAATTGTGAAAGTGGACTGTGGCTGGCGGGCGGGCGGGCGGGCGGGCGGGCGGGGGGGGTTCCATCCTGTAGACAAGAAAACCAACATAAAGTTTAAAAACCAAACCAAGAAGGCAACTACAGCAGGGTTTCTTTACAGGGGGCTGGCAAGGGAGAAGACCACAAGTGCTGCATTTGCATGAACTGTGTGTGTGTGTGTGTGTGTGTATGTGTTTGTGTGAGTGAGTGAGTGAGTGAGTGTGAAGTGCCTTCAAGTTGCTCCCAACTTTGCATTCTTCCTAAAAGGCATATTTATGTTTGAAAACTGGTGGGCGTATTGAGTGGGGGGGGGGGGGCGGGCGCCAGAAGGTATCCTCCCTGCCTAGTGTGCAAAAACCCCAGGGGCCGGCCCTGCCTCCCCCCTCCCTTGGAGGAGGTTGCTGACACAAGGCAACAGGCAGGCCAGATGGGGCGCCCTCGGGGCAGAAGCAGCAGAAGCGGCCCTGATGATGTCCCCTTTAGGGCAAGCGGGGACCCCCCTCAGCGCCCCCCCCGCCCAGCCCCCCCCAAGAGGGCGCTTTGAGCAGCCCCCCCCCCCCGCTCTCTTCTTGGGAGTGGAGACTGCTTTGAGCTTTGGCTGCAGGTCTCCCCCTGGCTGGAGAGACTCCCCCTTTCCGAGGGGCCATTCGGTCACCCTGCTCGCCACCTGCACTCGCTCGCCGGACTCAAGCGGCGCTGCTGGGTGGGCAGCTGGGCGATCCTTGGCCCAGCCGTCCTCAACTCCCAGCCCCCCTCCCTGTGGCGTGGCGGCCGCCCCACCGGCTCTGCTGCTGCTGCCGTCGAGCCTTTCGCTGGACTCCTGCAGCTGGGGACGGGGGGAGCCCAAGGCCAGTGCCCCCCCTCTCCCCCCCACGCCAGGCTCACGCATTCCTGCCTTCCACCCGAGCCCCTCTTCCCCGGACACGAAACACGGCAAGGCAGAAGCAGCCAGCCGTGCGGGGGGGGGGGGGGAGGGCTTGGACGGAGCCGCGCTATGGACCCCTCGAGGGGGAACGCCTTCCGGGGGGCGCAGCAGACTAGGGTTGCAGCCCGGGGTGGGGGTGGGGTCGTCTGTCCCCGTCCTCACTCTCTTCCTGCGGCAGCCGCTGGGTTCCGGCCAAGGCTCTCGCGTTCGCTGGCGAAGTCCCGAAGGGCTCTGGGTCCAGCAGAGCCGCCGCTCCTCCGCTACGTCGAAGGCAAACCTCCTCCCAAAGGGGCCGCCGCACCCGCGAGATGACTCGGGCGACTTCTCCTTCGCGCGCATTGGGGGGAGGGCTCCCACGCTAAGGAACAGCCTGCCTGAGCCCCCCCCCCCCCCCGCCGCTCCTCTTGACCCGCTTCTCCAAGGCGCAGCCGGTGCCCGGGGGTGGGGTGGGGGTTCAGGCTCCCCTCCTCGCTCGGGCCTCTTCTGCACTGTCATTTTCGTCCCCCGTTTGTCCCCATTGCTTCAGGGTCCCCCTCCCATGTGTCTTGCTCTCTCCAGTAGTCCCAGAGGGAGCAAAACACCTGTGGGGAAGGGGGGGGCAACTCCCCCCCCCCCCCCAAAGCAACAGGGACGAACGAGGGAGAGAAGTGAGGGCGCCGGACGGCGGGCTGGCTGCAGCCCAAGTGCATCCTGGCAAGGCAGACGCTCCTCTTCCTCCACCCCCACACACCCGCCCCCGCCCCCCCCCCCCCGCATGTGAGCTCGTCCCGCGGGGCGCCCCGCCGGCCCGCCCGCCCGCCGTCCCCGCCGGAGGAGAGCTCTCCCGACCCGGGGGAGAGGGGCGCTGGCTGGCTGCGGGGGGCGGGCGGGGGGCGGGGGCTTTGGCTCGCCTGCCAGGGATCTCTTTCCGGCTTCCTTAGCACAGAACCGCCGGGCGGGCGGGCGGGCGGGCGGGCGGGCCTACCTGTCATCGCGGGGACCCCAGCGCCTGCGCGGCAGCGGCAGCGGCGACGGGGTGGGGGCCTCCTGGCCTGCCGAGCCCGGCGCCGTCTCCTAGCAGCGTCCCCGGAGCCTCCCGACGCAGAGACGCGGGCCTTGGCAGCCGGGCAACCCGACGGGGCTGTCTTTCCACAGGAAGCGGGAAGGAGCCTCGGCTGGCCAGGCGAGGGTTCAGACCCCGGGGCGTCCGTCCCGTCCCGTCCCGTCCCCGCCCCCCCCGGTCAGGCCTGCCGTCCTGAGCGCTGCGGGGCAGAGTGCCACGGCCTTTCCCCCCGACAGGATGCCCTCCTGCCCGGCCCCTCTGAGCCCCGGCCCTTCAGAGAGCCAGCGGTGGTGTCCTTGTCAGGAGTGCAGGGGCTCTCATCTGGGAGAAGGGGGCTTGATTCCCCACTCCTCCTCCACATGCTGCCAGCTGGGTGACCTTGGGTCAGTCACAAGCTCTCTCACAGCAATTTCCTCAGAGCTCTCAGCCCCACCTACCTCCCAGGGTGCCCATTGTGTGGAGAGGTTGGAAGCCGCTCTGAGACTCCGAGGGAAGGGCGAGGCATAAATCCCACTCCTCCTCCTCCGTCTTCTTCCTCCCTGCAAAGCAGAATGGTGCATGGGCGAGCTCCTCTCCCCAGAGGCCTCCCCGACCCCTCCTCCCCTGAGGCAGGGAGGGCAGAGCGCCAGGGCCCACCCTTGCGGGGGAGCCTCCTCCCGGGTGGCCGCGGCTTTAAGTGGAGCAGCCCCCCCCCCCGCACATACTGGGGCAGGACTTTCCAGGGAGCCCACAGGTCCCGTTCTCCCCCAGGGCACCCTAGACCAGCTTCCCTCCCCTCCCCTCCCCTCCCCTCACTGTCCCCATCCACCCTCTGTCTCCCTCCCAGGCACCCTGGCACCCTGACTCCCTTCGAGGTCATCTCCTGGCCGGCCCCTCCCTCCCCCCCCCCCTCCTGGGCCAGGGACCAGGGAGGTGAGGTGGGAGCCATGGCTGGGGCAAAAGCCAAGCTGCAGGCAGGGAGGGAGACGGGGGGTGTCCTGAGGGTGAGGGCCCAGGGTGAATGCCCTTCCTTGGTCTGCCCCGAGGGAGGCAGCTGTGTGCCCCTCTGCCCACCACATCGGCCCCCCTTCCCTCCCCCAAAGTGGGGGCCCTCCTCCTCCTCTGGCAGTCCCTGCTGGAGGAAGGAGAGAAGGAAGCCACGCCCTTGGTGCTCCCCTGGAGGGCTTCTGCCCCGGGGCCTTCTGCCAGCCCTGCCTGAGCGTCTCTCTCCCCAGTCCGCCCCTCCTGCTGTGACCTGTCTGGCCTGCCTGCCTGGGCCGGGGCCTGCCACAACTCCTTGGACCAGGCCAAGGCGAGGCCAGCGGGCCAGCAGATGGGCTTCAGGGGCAGGAGAGTGGTGCTCTCCGCCTGCCTCTCACCCGGCCTCTGGAGGGCTGCCTGGAAGATCTTCTAAGTGAGCCATGAAATGATCCCATGGCCCAATGATCCCATGATCCTTTGGTCGGCCCTCCACCAAAGGGCGGAAGCACGGCAGCTTGATGATTCAGGGAGGGAGGTCTAGCAGGGGGCCGCCCTTCTCCTGTGCAGGGACCCTGCTGTCCTCTTGTTTTGTGATAGAGGTGTCAGTGGCACCGATCCACCACTGCCCCGGATCCCCAGTTCAAGCACTGCCTTTCCCAGAACCCCCAGCCAGCGTTTCCATGCAGTAGATGCCCTGGGTCCCTTACCCAGCTCAGCCTTGTGGGCGGAAGGTCACCTTTCCTTTGGCAGGGCTCCTGAGCTGTCGGCAGCTCCACACAAAGGAAGGAGCAGCAAGTCCTCAGCTGGGTGCTGCACTTGCTCCAGCCGCTTCCTGTCCCTGGAGGAGGAGTTCCCCCTCAAATGCTGCATTCCCTTCCCTGCCCCAGGGCAGAAAAGAACCCCACCCCCTCCTCCCAGGGCTGCAGCCTTGGCCCTCTCTTCTCCTCCTGGTGGGAATGCACCCGCATCTCTTCTTGGCCCCCTGCCTGCCTCCTTCTCTGCACTGCAGCTGCAGCTCTGCTGCTGGCAGCATGACAGCAACTGCTGCAGCCACTCCGCTCCAAGCACTGACCTACCAGCAGATCACTTCTCATGCAGGGCAGGGATCAGGTGCCTCTCTGTTCCCTTCCGACTGCCGTGGCTTCAGCAAGCAGTGGCACCCAGGGCAGCCGGCCTCTGCATAGACTTGGCCATCCTCAGGGAGAGAGCTGAGGGCAGCGCCACAGCGTGACACATGTCATCAGGCCCCAGGCTTCCTCCAAAATGGGACTTGGACCCTGAGCTTGTTGCAGTCCCAGAACTTGTGAGCTAAAGAAGAGTGCCTCTGAGCAGACACAGAGTGAATGTCTCCTCACCATTCTCGTGAGCGGACCCCACACTTGAGAACAAAACTTTGGACTGCTCCAAATCAGTTTGGTTCAGGCCAGCCTACCAAGACTGCAGAGTGGGGAAGATCTCTGCAATCCCCTTCAGTGGTGAGGTGGGGCAGAGCAGGGATTGGAGGGGGGGGAGAGAAAGCAGGGGGGCCTTGGAGCCTGATCCTCAGCAGTCTCTTTCATCCTCAAAGAAGATGCTCCAGATCAACCTCCATGTTCAAAGGCAGTCTAATCCTCTGAAACCTGGGAGCAACATCAGGGGAAGGCCTCGGCCTCTCTGCCCTGTTGTTGGCCCTCCAGAGGAACTGGCTGGCCCCTGTGTGAGACGGGATGCTGGACTAGATGGACCCTCACTGGCCTGATCCAGCAGGGCTCTTTGAGTTAAGGACGTAAGAAGAAGGGCTCTTCTTCCTTCCTTAGCTCATTTCTCTATCTATATATCTAATTCCGAGAGGTTTTTTTTCTGTGTGGATGCTTATTTCTGCCAAAAGAGAGCTCACTCTCCCCCAGCAGCTTTTCCTACATAGTCAGGCCCCTTTCTCAGTCTGCAGAAAAATCCGGAAAGTTAAAAAAAAAAAAACTTCAGGGACTGTTGAATTTCCCTCAATACCTTTTGAAATGGCCTCAGCTCCTGTCAGGTTCCCTGTCATTTTATTTTGCTCTTCCCACTTTTGCATGAGTTACTCCAGCCGGGAGGATGGTATCCGGTTCCATTCCACGTCAGCGTGTTTACCCCTGCCCCCTCCTTCCCTCCCTATTTTGCCAGCTCTGCTAATCTGTTTTGCTGTACTGTTAACCTTGAGATGTCTCTGTACTGGTTTCTTCCAAGGGTCTATGTGTGGGAATGCAAGTAGAGGTCACTTAGGGGCATGGGGGGTGGGAGTAGTGGTTTAGCTTGCACGCCTTTTTCCTGGGAATGCAACGGTTGGGGGTTTTCACGCTTCAGGGTTTTACACCGATTGGTGCCTGTCATTCAATTGCCTTTTGAATACTGTACAAGAGTTCCTAGTTCCATTGATCTGGTATCACTAACAAAGAAAGTGTTCCTGAAAGACCATTAAGAAAATAAAGGACTTTGTTTTCACACTAAGGCCTGGCTTATTGGATCTTATCAGAAATCTCACAGATTGTTAGTGATCTTTCCTTCATCTGGGAAGGAATGATCCCCATACCTGAAGATGTCAGAAGATGGGACCCTCGTTCCTACCTCCACCCCTGAGACACCGGCAACTACCGCACCTGTAGAGCCGGTGACTACAAATTTTGATACCTATGCCCCCCTCTGTCGGGGGGGGGGGGGATTGGTGGTTGGTCACCAACGCCAAGGTATTCCTGGTCGACCTTCGGCACGGGCACGGCAGAGTCCTGGGTCCACGATAGACGGGGCTCCCAAGTGCGGTTCGCAGACGAAGAGAGGGAATCCTGGAGGTTGAGTCTTCAGCCAGAGGAGCAGCCTCCACCTCGGCAACCAGAGCGAGTTCCTGATGACCTCTGGCAGCAGATGGATCGGAGATTTGAGGAAATGCACGATCGGCTGGTGGTTGAGCTACGAGAGGCGTTACTCGAAATGCAACAGGCTGTGGTGGGAGCTGCTGGAGCAGGACCCGCTGGAGGAGGTGGCGCAGATGGAGGGCTCCCCCCCCACAGCAGGTAGATGGGGGTGCTGGCCCCGCACAACCAGCACTTGGAGGAGCCCCTACACTGCTCGGAGTCCCAGCCCAGCCAGCGCCCCGACCCGGGGACCGGATGTATCGGCTGCCTCCAAATGACCCTCTGACGGCTACGTTTGACGGTGATCCTGACAAGCTCAGGTTCTTCATCATCGAGATCGAGCGGTTCCTGGATACTTGGGGACACCTTTACCCCACCGAACGCAAGAGGGTCGGCTATATCGGTTCCAAGTTACGGGACACTGCTAGTGACTGGTACGTGAGTTTACACAACCCCCCAGGCCCTGAGCTACGATCCGTGAGTGAGTTTCTGTGGGCCCTTCGGCAGCACTACGAGGAGGATCCCTTGGGGGAGGAGAAGGCCAGGAATCAGCTGAGGAAACTGGTTCAGGGCCGATCCTCTGTGAGGGAGTATACTGCTCAGTTTCGTAGAATAGCTGCGAAGGTGCACGGCTGGTCTCAGGACCTTTTCGTTGAGAAATACTGGGGAGGCCTGATCTTGGAGATATACGAGACTGTGTTGCGGAATGATCGGCCTGGCTCCCTGGCGGCGTGGATGAGGGCAGCGGCTGATGTGGAGGAACGTTTCACCTTAATCAAGTTGGGGTCGCAATCATCCCATTCCGCTGCCAAGGCCACTACCAAGTCCAAGTTCAAAACGGCAATCCAAGAACTCCGCGATGCCTGCTTCAAACAAGGACTTTGTATGAGATGTGGGGAGAGTGGGCACTACGCGTCTTCCTGCCCCCGGGGGGGGGGGCGAAGACACCCAAGACTCCTACTCCGACCCCTGGGGGAACGCCTCCGGCACTGAAAGGGACTTTCAAACCCCAGGCACTACAGCTGGAGGGGGAAACGAGTGAAAGCAAGACCTGCAGTAGGAGGCGCGAAACTGCAGGTCCCCCCTCTGGCTGTGCCACCAACGGTGAGCAACCCCGGGCCTTTGCTCCACATGGTTGTGACTGTTGTAGCATCTGAAAGCGGCACTCACGTTCGGGTGCGAGCCCTCATTGACTCGGGGTGCACCAGGGACAGGGATGTTTAACCCCCCAAAAGTAAAAGAGCATTTTCTGCACATGCACAGAGAACAAACACCATTGGGAGCTGTGGCAGAGTTTGGCAGCAGCAGCTGCAAGGGAGCCTGGCGGCCATGAGATGCGCAAGGCTTGCTGCTCCTGTTGGGGGCAAGAAGCCTCAGTGGGCCCAATGGCTGGGAGCCCCACAGGGCTCGCTGCCACAGTAGTTGTCAACAGGGAGAACCTTCGTGGGCTTGGCAGCTCAGGGCTGCCTGTGGCTTGCCACCACGGATGGTGGGAGAGAGAGGAGGTGAGAGCTGTGGTGGCCCCAAGGATTGCAGCAGTGATGGGGAGTAATTAAAATGAGGAGAGGAGTATTGCGGGTCCCCAGTTGTCTATTTAATATTAGCCGGTTGCCTGTTTACTATTAGCCACCCGTGGCTGTGATCTGCGGATCAGGGCCATGTGGAGGCTAAAGAGATTTTTGTGCACACTTGGAGGACTCCCTAGGTGTGCAGAAAAATCTGAAAATAGAAGAAAATACATGGGGGGGGGGCATTTTAACTCACGCCCAAATAAAAAGCACTTCCCTCCAGGGGCACGGCAGTGTGGCAAGCAAAGAGCTGTGCTGGGCCTGGGATCGGTGGTGCAGCAGCCCAGGAGCCACCGTGGGCATGCTGCCGCTGTCCGGCAGCCCGGGAGTTGTGCCTCGCTGCCCGTGGGGGAGACATGGGAGACATGGGCCCAGGAGCCAGGCCTGCATGTGCCCCACCCCCACCCTAGTGGCCCAGCCAGCTCTTGGCATTCCAAGGCCTCCGCCTGCCTTGGGTGGTTGTTGCTGCTGAGCATTCAGAGGAGCTCCTCCAGCCAAGCTGCACAGGCTCCTCAGGGGCCCTGTGGCACCAGCCCCCCACCCCTCACCCCGGGCTACAGGGGAACTCCACAGCCTCCCACATGAGGCCTTTCCCAGTCCTCAAGGCCCAGGGGTGGCCTGGTCCCAATGCTGGCCTTGGACTCTTGCAGCCCCTCAGTAACTTCTTCTTCCTGCCTCGTGTTGCCCTGCTTTTCATCGGAGGGGTGAGGAAGAGCAACTGGCAGACCCCAAGAGACGGGTCCCCGACACGACGCAGGACAAAAAACAGCTACTTCTTCTGGACTTCCTTTATTTCTAGCCTCATTGAGGCAGAGTGCACGGCGTGAAGCTATGCAATCCAGTAGCATGAGACATGTCAAGTAAACAAAGCAAGAGGCCGAGGATTACAAAAACTAGGGACTGAACAAACTGGCAGAGAGGAGCCAGAAAGCCATCCGTTGTTCCCTCCCCCACCCCCACGGAGCCCTTGGCAATAATCACTGGCAGGGCCTCCCCACACTGCCCTGAGAGGTAGGTCAGGATTACAACCCCCAGTTTATAGTTGGGGACACTGAGGCACACTCCGGGGGTGGGGGGTGACTTTTTGAAAGCCACCCAAAAAGACAGAGGTGAGGGCAGGAGCAGAATCCTGCCCTGAGGGACGGATTGCTTTTCCTGCTGCCAAAGCCCAACAGCAGGAGCAGGCAGCAGGGCAGGCAGACAGACACGACTCAAGGCACTGCCTTTGCCACTGGACAGCTTACTTAGACGCACGGGAAATTAGATGGGGGGGGGGGTAGGAACTGGTGCCAGAAACCTCACCTCACGGGACTCAAATGCTGCCTCCCCCACTTGCCTTTGGGAGCTGCACCCCACCAGGAGTTCTGCAAATGCGCTCAGTTGCAACGGAATGAGGAGCACAGAAAGACAATCTCTGATGGACTTTGCTTTTTAACAAAAGTATGTCGCCCTAGCCCTTGTGGTTAAAAAGCTGGGAAGGCATGAGCAATCACTGCCAAGAGCCAGAAGTCCAGGAGGGTCGGGATCACTCCCTCTTCATAGTGCCGAATCCCAGAGTCCCTGACCTCACAGACCCACGACTCATCTTTCCCCATTCCTGACCTTTAAAGATGGAACACAAAATCCTAATTCTGAAAATGCCCCCGAAGGACGCCCAGGTGGGCTCAGCATGCAAGCAGGGCTAACGAATCCATGCCAGGGAGTGTTGTCTGGGCATGTCCCCCTTCAGGGCAGGTAGCGCAAGGGAGGGGCCCTCAGGCCCTTCATGCCATGCTCAGGGCCAGGCTGCCCAGGTCCTTGCGGAGGGGGGGCCCTCTCGCCCACCTGGCACCACCACAGATGCCTCCTGGCTCCAGGCAAGGCCCTTTCTGCCAGCCAGTCCCAGGCAGGGAACCAGCTGCAGGGGGCAACTTTCAGGCCTCACCCACACCCCCCCCCCAGTGTAAGCAGGGTGCCAGGAAGGAAACATGCAAGAGTCAACATGGGGGCACAGCTGGGCAGCCTGGCAGAGAAGTGCCAAGCCACCAGTTTTGCTTTCTCGTTGGGACCCTTGGAGGTCCTCAAGGCACAAGAGCAAGGCCCGTGCTGAGCAAGGGGCAGGGGGCCCAAGAAGGGCTGCTCCCTCCCTCCACAGCCAGAGGAGGGAGGGGAGGGGAGGGGAGAGCACGCAGACCCAGTCACCCCCAGGGAGCCAAGCCCGCCAAGCCCGCCAGACGTGGCGTTCCTGTCACTTGCCTCGCCTGGCCACAAAGGAAAGCCCAGCGATGGTGCCAGACATGCTCCCCACCAGGGCAGAGGGCCCACCCTGCCCACTGCCACTGGCTGGCCCTCCCAGGCTCCAGAAGGGGGCTTCAGCATGAAGGCTAAGGGGGGGTGTGGGCCAGACCCCTCCTCTGAGCTCTCTGGGCCCCACCCCAGAGGAGCCTCCACCCCAGGGCCTGCTGGCCACAATCCTGTGTGTTCACCACCACCACCGCCCCCCTACTGACCCCACTGTGGCTCAGGACCTGCCTGAGCCCCCACCCACTTCTTCCTCCGTGTCCCAGAAGGGGCCAGGCAGGTGCCTTTCCCCTGCCCCCCCAGGCAGTGGGCAGCTCCATCCATGCCCACCCACCTGCCGCCTGCCCAAAGTGTGCAGGCATTTCTGTGAAGCAGCAGCGTTGGTTGCAGGCAGCTGTGTTACAGAGTCGTGTCTCAAGCATCAAACGCTAGTTGGTTGGGGATACATCGGCCTTCCTGTCTCCTCCTCCTCCGGGCCTGGACTCCTGAGGAGGCTCCCAGGCTGCCCCTTCCCCAGCCTCAGGCCTTGGGGGCAGGTTTCTGGTCTGCTTTGGAACCGGCCAGCCCATTCTCCGTGTTGTCGTTCCCTGAGGAGCTCACAAGGCACTCGTTGCTGTGGACAGAGGAGCGGAGGAGGAGAGGCTGGCCCAGGCCTGTCTCCTGGGGGGGGGGGCCTCCAGCAAGACCCCTGCCCCTCTGCTGCTCCCCGCCCCGGAAACAGCCTCCAGCCCTCCACCACTGGGAAGCCCCACAGGGAGGGGAGGCCCAGGGTCTCAGGCCGCCCCATGGACTGGGGCGTGGAGAGGGGGGGTGATGCCTGTCCCCAGGGCTGGGCAGTGTGGGGCCCTGGTCAGCCCTCCCTCCCTCCCTCCCTCACTCACTTCTTCTCCTTCTTCCTCTTGAGAAGGAACAGGATGAGCTTCTTGAGCAGCAGGATGAGGACCAGGAGCCCGATGACGCCCCCCACCACCGCCGCAATGATCTTGGCCAGCGTTTTGTCCACCTTCTCCACTGCGCGGGGGTGGGGGGGTGACAGTAAAGGCCAGTCAGGGGCCACCTGGAGGACTGGATGCCCAGAGAGTCTGGGCCAGTCAGGTGCGGGGAGAGCTTCACCCTCGCCCGCCCCCCACAGCTGGACAAGCAGGCCCTGCCCGGCCACAGACTTGCCGGCAGCCCTGGGCTTGGCCCGGCCACAGCGCCCCCCCCACTCGCCCGCCCCCCGCCAGGGGGCGACACTCACGCTCCACCACCACGGCCAGGGTGATGGTGGCGTTGTGCTCGGCCCACTTCTCCTTGGGGTTCTTGACCGCGCAGGTGTACTTCCCGGAGTCGCTGAAGTCCACGGACAGGAGGAGGATGGAGAGGTTGTACTCCCGGCTGTCCTTGTGGAGGGTCACCTCGGGCAGCTGCACCCGCGGGTTGCAGAGCTTGCAGACTGGCCGGACGTTTTTGTTGCGCACCATCCCAGTGTACAGCTGTGGTTGGGAAACACCCGTGAGCGGCGGGTCCGGCCCGGCCCGGCCCTGCCCTGCCCAGAGCGCGCCCCTGGCCAGGGCTCCAGAGAGCCAGGGGCAGAACGGTCCAGGCGGGAGCGGGGGGGGGGGGGTGCCGCTCCTAGAAAAGGCCTCTCCGGATATGGCCGAGAACAGGGGCTGGCTTCCCCGCTGGGTCCTCCCGGGAAGGAAGGCTCGGCGACCCTCGCTGCCTGCCTGCCTGCCTGCCTGCCTGCGTGCAGCCAGAGGGAGAGGCCTTTGCCCCGCGCCGGGAAGAGCGGCAGCGGGCATGGAGACGCGGCTGAGGCTTCTGAGGCTCTTGGCTCCGAACCACCCCGCCCCCCCCCGCGCGCACACACACGCGCACGCACGCGCACAGGCGGCCCAGCAGCTGGTGGTCAGCCGGCGCGGTGGGACCGAGGCGGTCTGCCTAGGACGGGGAGGGGCTGCTCAGGCTGCCGCCAGGGACGCAGACCGGGACGGGCTTACACGCGCGGCCGCCACAGGCCAAACTCTGCGTGGGGGGGGGGGGGGGGCGACGGGCGCGCCGCCGTCACCCACTTGGGTCGCGTTGAAGGACCAGGAGAATTCGGCGTTCTCGAAGCCGATGCAGGCCGTGAAGGTGCAGGGCAGGAGCACGTCGGTGCCATTCTGCGCGGAGATGCTGCTGGCCTTGCCCACGGAAACATCCAAGGCCCGCGCCGCCCAGCAGAAGAGGAGGCCTGAGGGGGAGGGGGGAGGGGGAGAGAAAGGACGCCTCTTCACCGCCAGGCCTCCGTCCCCAGGCAGGCTCTGAGAGGGGGGGCTTGCCATCCTTCCCCATCCCACACCGGACAGCAGAAGAGGCCATGGACTGCTGCCTGCCTCCCCACGCACAGTCGTGGCCCTCCGTTCACACCGACGCTACTGAGGCCCTGCTGGTTACCCCGGGCGGGGCGAGGCGGGGCCCCTCGAGGCAAGGGGAAGGGGAAGGGGAAGGGGGGGGGGCTGCCGGAGGCCGGGCGGTGCGTCTGCCACATGGCGGCGGTGTCTGTGCTGTTCCCAGGCCCCGGCCCAGGCTGGGCTGCCAGAAGGCCGGCTCTGTTGCTGAACCGGAGCTCAGGAGTCCAGCCCCGCCGGCCCTTCTCCCCGCCCGGACAAGCCAGCGGCTGCTCTTGGGAGGCAGCAGCTGCCCGGAGGAAGGGCATGGCGCTAAAACGCCCCTCCTTCCCTCCCTCCCTCCCTCCCTCCCGGTGCCTATCGGGGTCGACTCCCCTCCTGTCAGCCGACGGGCCGGCAGAGCTGGCCAGGAGGCCTGGCCCAGAGGGAGCTGCTGGATCTTCAGAAAGCGAAGCCGCGTCGTTGGAAGGCAGCCTGGAAGGAACCGGGCTCCTTTGGTCGTCCCCCCTTCCTCCCCCCCCCCCGCGGCTCCGTTCACCGCCGGCTCCCCCGGCCAGGCCCTGGTTCCCGCCGCCCTGAGCAGCCCCCCCGGGCCCCGCAGCCCCCCGGCAGGCCCGAGAATGCCCACCGACGTCCCTTTGTGCGCCTTGGAAACCGGCCAGGCACTCCAGAAGGCAACCAGCGGCTAGAAAGCCGGGGGGGGGGATGGGGCGGCCTCCTGATCCCCCTCCCCCGTTCCAGAGGGCGGCCGAGAGAGATGCGCCTGCCCGCCCGCCAGCCCAGCCTGCCCGCCCGGCACCTGCCCAGGGCTTCCATGTCGAGTCCGGGAAGGGGGGGGGGGGGGACAGGCGAAGCTGCCTTGCGCTGCTGCTGCGTCAGTCCCCCGGCCCTCTCCCGAGTTCAGTCCCACCGGCTCTGACGGGCAGCGGCTCTCCAGGGTCTCTCGGCCGATTCAGACCTTTCGCCTCCAGACTGGACGCCCGCCGGGGAAGTGCACCGCCGGGGACCTCCTGCCTGCCCAGCCTCGACTCGGCCCCTGCCTGCCTGCCTGCCTGCCTGCCTGGGGAGAAGGAGACGCCCGGCGGCTCTCTCGGCTGGACCGGTAGCGGCAGCAGCGGCAGCCCCAGGGCAGCGCTCCCCGCCCACCTCCGCCGGAGCCCTTCCAGAGTCCCGGGCGCCGCTCACTGGTGCTCGACCCACTCTCTCCGGCTCCGGGCGCCCGGGCAAAGGAGGCGGGCCACCCTGCAGGGCCCGGGTCTTCAGTGAGGGTCGCGGGGGACGACGGGACCCGAGGGATTCCGGGACGCTCCGCCCGGGGAGGGGTGCGTGCTCTTCCTAGAGGCTCAGTCTGTCAGCGGGCGGCCGAATGCAGCCCACCGCCCCTCAGGGCAGGCTGAGGCCCCCAACCAGAGCCAGGCGGGCCGCGTGCAGAGGAAGGGATGGGGGGACCCCCACCGCGCCACCCCAAGGTGTCTTGCCAGTGTCCAGCCTCCCGCCCCACTAGCTGCCCTACCCTAACGGGGAGCTGAGCAGATGGGCATAGATAAAGCCTGTGCAGAGTTCCTCTCCACACGGGGGGAGGGATCGCCTGCACCCCGGCACCCCTCCCCATCGGCCCGGGACTCTGGCTCTGCGACCGGCCAGCCCGAAGCCCAGAGGGGCGCCTCGGGGATGCCCCCCCACACACACACACACAGGCGGGAAACCCGTGCTCCGCCTGGCGGGTCAGGGCCCTGCGCCCGCGGCCCCCCCCCCCGCCCTGTCTTTTTGCGCAGCCTCTCCCTTCCCCGGTTCCCCGCACAGCCGCCACCCGCAGCGGACCGACCGGACCGGACCAGTTTGCAGGCGCCCTCATTTACCCAACAAGGCCGCCCCGAGCCGGCCTCCGGCCATGGCTGCCCTCAACGCCGCGCCGGATCCTGGCCCGCTGCAGCGCGCAGTGTCCTCCTCCGGCTCCGAGTGCCGTCCGCCAAAGTTGCTCGCTGCCTGGCCCGCCCCCTCGAGCAGCCCCAGCCGGGCCGGAGGCGGAGACAAGCGCGGCGGGAGGAGGCGGGGCGCGCTGGCGCCGCCGCAGAGCCGCAGGGAAGGAAGCCGTTCGGCCGGGATGGCAGCGCCCGCCCACACCTGCCCGGGGCCGGCAGTCGGAGGGAGCGACCGACCGACCGACCGACCGACCGACCGACCGACCCACCCCCGCGGGGGAGAGGAGGGGGCGCGCTGGGCCAGCCGCCAGGATCCGCGGGGCCCCTGCCCGAGCCTGGCCGGCAGCCCGAGAGCCGTGCCGCAAAAGTGAGGGCTCCTTGGCACAGGCCGGCCAGGGACACCCCCGCCGCACGCGCGCAGACCCCCTTGGGGGCTCAGTCCAGGGAGGGACCCTTGCGGCCCTCCCGCCGCTTGGAGCTTGGAGCGCGCCCCTTCCGGCCCCTGCTGCTGCCTCTCCGCGCGCGGAGTCCACCCCAGCCGGCTCAGGAGGCGGCGGCGGCCGTGGAGCGGGGCGGGGCCGAGCCGGACCTCTGTGCCCAAGGGCCTGCCACTTGCGCCCCGGGAGGAGCCGGCCGTCTTCTTTCCCTGCCCCCGGAGGCCGAAGGGGGGAGGCGGCAGGCCGGTCAAGGGGCTGGGAAGCAGACCGCCCAGCGAACCCGACCTCTCGCCCTAGCGGCCACCGCCTTGCAGCCGCCACTTCCCGAGGGGGGGGGGGTCGCGGAGGGAAAGGGGGGAGCCGCGACGGAAAGCCTTCCCCGCGAACCCCCCACCCCACCTGCCGCCGGGGACACAGCGGCGCTTATGCGGGCCTCGCCGGGTGGGGGGGCACGGGGAGGGGGCTTCCACTCTCCGAGGTCACCCTCTCCAACCCCGGCTGCCGAGAGCGCTGGCGGCGGCGGCGGCGGCGGCCCCTGCCTGGAGGGCGCTGGACCGAATGCGGAGGTCTGGCGCCTCTGGCCAGGGGCCCTCCTCCCGAACGCCTCCCCCCCACCACCACCACAGGTAAGGAGCACCTTCGCCCACCCCCACCGGTTCCCTTTCAACTGCGCGGCTTGTCCCAGGCTGGCGGCTCCCCGTTTCGGGCAGGAGAATCGCTGCAGCCTCCGGGAACGGCGCTTCCTCTGGGGAGGGGGGGGGGGGAGTGACCAGCGGTACCCGGCCTCCGACAGAACCAGAGGCTGCGCTCGGCAGGGCGCGCAAATTGGCTGAGGTCAGGCTGGGAGGCCCCTGGCAGCTGCCCTTTGTCGCCAGCAACCGCCGAGTCCGCGGCCTATGGGAGGAAGGGAGGGAGGCAGGCAGGCAGGCAGGCAGGCAGGCAGGCGGGAGGGCCTGCCTGACCGAGCCGGGGCCCCGGAGAGACCTGCCGGGCAGTGAGCGACCCAGGGCTGGTGCTGCAGGGGCCGGGAGCGTTCTGGGGACCGGGTCGGCTCTCTTGGGGAGCAGCCTGTGCCGCGGAGCCCGCAGCCGGCCTTCCCGGGGGCCCGCTTCTCAGCAAACCACCTCCCGAAGGTCGGGGGCGCGGAGCCGCTCTCGGGAGAGTCCCCTGGAATGCCGGGGAGCCGGCCCGGCCCAGAGAGGCCCCGCCCTGTGTGGGGGGGGGGCGGGGGCGGAGAGGCAGCCTGCTTCCAGGGTCTAGCAGGGAGCGCAGCCAAGGAGGGAGGGGGGCGTCTGGGGAGACACGGCTGGGGTCCCGGCACCAGCCCAGCCCAGCCCAGCGGCGGCACACACCCCCCCCCAGCTTCCAGGGGGAAGAGGGGACTTCCCGCTTCCTCTCCGGGGCTTGGAAGGTCTTGTGCGTTCCCGGCTGTCCCACTCGGTCTGCAAGTCTGGAGCGCCCGGAGGACCCAGACCCTCGAGGTGGGCGGCTCAGGCGGGCAGCGGGCGAGCAGCGCGGGCCGAAGGAGGGAGAGAAAGGGGCGGCAGAGCAACCAGACATTTCCCATCCGCCCCCCTCCCCGCGGCCCGTGCGCGGTCCGGACATTGAACGCCAGCGGAGGAGAGCTCCGACGGACCTCCGGGTGGCTGTGCCAGGGCCGAGCTCCCCTTCGGGTTCGGGTTCACGACTGGGGGGGGGGGGGGGAGCGCGGCGGGGCTGCTCCAGGCGCCTCTGGGCCTGCTGGCAAGACAGGAGTTGTTTACCCGCAGCAGCATCCAGGGGCCGCCAGGGCCGGGGGCCGCCCCCTCCCTCCCCCTCCTCCCTCCCTCCCCTCGTTGCCTCGACGGATGGGGCAAAAATAGATGCGGCAGGAGGCGCGAACCAGGCAGGTGCGCCTAGAAGCGCTGACTATGCAGCGTCCTCCTTTCAGAGGACGAGCCGAGGGGAAACCAGGACAGGAGCGGAGGAGGAGAGGGGCCGGGCCCGCCGGGCCAGCTTGGGGACAGAGTTTCCGGCGGGGGACGCGCCCAGGGCCAGCTCCGGTTGCAGGGCAAGCCGAGCCGCCGGCCAGGGTCACCTTCCGAGTGGGGCGTCGAGATCCCAGAGGGGCCAGCGGCTTTCGGTTGGAGGCGGAGAGGACGCTCGCCAGGGTTCTGATGCCCTCTGTCCGAGGGGACCCCCGCCCCCCTCCAGTTGCTTTTCTCTTCCTTTGCACCCCGCCGGTCTTTCTCCCCCTCGGGGACCCACAGCGGCCCCCTCCTGCTCCGCGCCCCCTTTTGTCCTCAGGGCACCGACAACCCTGCGAGGTAGGTCAGGCGGGTCTGGCCACCCCGCCTCCAATGCTGGCGGGAGACGGAGGGGCACGCCGCGGGGCCGGCCTCTGCGCAGACAGATCTCTTGCCAGGGCCGCAGCGGTGAGCCCGCAGCGGCTGGAGGGACCGCTGGCACCCCTGCAGAGTCCGCTGCGGATCTCTCCGGCTGGCGGCGCAGGGCCGCTTTGTGGCCGATCGCCTTGCTTGCCGACGCCTCGGGGACCGGCCCGGGTAAAAGCTGCCTGCAGGCCACAGCGGGGGGGGGGGGGGGCGCGGGGAGGGGGGGCGCTCCTGCTGCTTGGAGGAGGGAGGGCGGCGAAGCCGCAGCCGGCCCGGGCCTGGTGGGCGTCCAAGGGCTTTCTTCTGGGGCTGCCTCCTCTCCGGGACCGCTGCCGTCGGCGAGTGGGGGGCGGGGGCAGGCGAGCCGCGAGCTGCCGGGCTTCCAGGGCCGAGAGAGGCCGTCTCTTGTCGGGCCCGGAAGAGGGCGGCTTGCTCCGCTGGCCTGGAGGGAGGGCACTTTCCGCCGCCTCGCTGGCCGCGGGCACCACCGGGCCCGCGGGCCTGGCCAACCCCTCCGAGAAGCCGCACAGGTCCCGCCTGCCTGTCCTGGCGTGGGCCGTGGAGTCGCCACTTCGCAGGCCGCTGGCTGGCTTGGGCGCGCGCTCGGGTCGGGAGCTGCGGCGGGGGAGCCGGTGAACGCCGCTCGGGGCCACCGAGGAGCCCCTGCTGGGCCAGTCGAGCCTCGTGAGTCGCCGGGCTCAGGCACTGGGAGGGGGAGTCAATGTGGCCAGCTTTGTCCCTCATGGCTGCGGGGGGGGGGGGGTCGTCAGCGCTCTCAGGAGCAGCTTCCATTCTGAGAACTCATGGGCGGCGGGGTGGGGTACCTCCTTTAATCTGAAGGGGGTGCTGGACTGCCAGGAGACACCCCCAGTCTAGTCCCCTTTGTAGAAGGAAAGGAGAGTCCAGCCCGTTTCCGGAGGCCCACCTGGAGACCCGGAGCCTCTTCCTCCGCTTGGTCCGCGGCGCAGTCCGCTTTCGAAGGTCTGCAGCTCCCGCTGGACCGGATCCGCATCCCCCCCCACACACACCACCGGGACCTGTGTGTCAAAAGGTACCTCCTGTGCTCCCCAGGGCTGGCATGACGTTGGCCAGCAGACGCCTGAGCCCAGCCGGGTAAGTGACAAGCCCTCCTGGCATGCTCAGAGGCACCGGTCTCTTCCTCTCCCGTGCAATCGGACCCTCTCCCCAAGGCCAGCTGCCGCCTCTGCGTTTGGGGGGGGGGCGGGGCGGGGTGGTCCCATACACTGCCCAGGGACCCCAAAGAAGAAGAGGCGCCGGAAAGAAGATGCTCCAAGAGACACATTCCTTTTTATTCTTAATAATAATACTCGGGCCTCCTTGGGCCAGACCCAGGCTGATAAATACTTATTCTCAACACAGATCAGCAGCGAGCGCGCGCGCGCACACACTCACACACGCACACACTCACACATGCACGCACGCACAAAAAGGTCAGTGCAAATGTCGGTGAACTCAAAACTGCTTGCCGCCAAGGTGCAAAAAGCAAGAGAAACATTCCGTCTGGAGGCTTTGGTGAGAGCCAAACTGCGGATCCGGCAAAAGAAAGGAAGAAGCGACGCCTCGGAGGCAGCCTCCAGCCGAGGGAAGGAGGCGGGGGGGGGGGGGGCAGCTGGTGGGCAGCCAAGCACAGCGGTACAGGGCACGCGGGGGTGGGGGGACAGAATGCCAAGGCAGGAGGGTTTGGGGTTGTTGGTTTTTTTGCAAAGCTGAGCCCCGGGCCTTGGCGGAGAAGAGAGGAGGCCGCCTGGCTCCCTGGCCCCGGGGGTGCATTGCAAGCCGGCAGGACGCGGCAGACTGGCAGACCAGGCCGTCGGAAGAGCCCGGCTGGATCAGGCCGAAGCATTCCGTCTCCAGGCAGCAGCCGCCTCCAGGACGCCCAGGAGCCAGAGGGCCGGCAGAGGCAGAACACTCCCCCTCCCCTCCCCTCCCCTCCCCTTCGCAAGCCTCCCTCCCTCCTAGGCTGGGCGCCCCGGCCAGGAGATCCCACCGCAGAGAGACCCACGGATTCACTAGGCGCTGCCGGAAGAAACGCCTCCTTCAGTCTGCCCTGGCTCCCCACCCTTCAGTTTCAGGGGAGGCCCCGCTCCCCTCTCGTCTCCCCGGCACCCCGTCCAGGGCTTCCCGAGGGCCCGGGGCTAAGAGAGTTCGTGCAGGGGGGAGCGAGAGAAGGGCAGAGGGCGGGAGGTCAGGGTCTTCCCACCGCCGCAGGATTCCTGGTCCCCCGCCCCCCCGCCCCGGCAGCCAGCAGGCTTCTGGGAAGCAGGCAAACAAGCCACCTACCCCCAAAGCAGAGCAGGGGACAGGGCAGGGCAATGGCGCTTGACGGGGGGGGGGGGCGGCCGTTTCCCTTCTCTGGCGGAGAGGCGGCCGGAGGTCTTCCGTAGGCCCCGCCCACTGGCAGTGGATTGTCTTGGCAGTTGTGGGCTGTCGGGGTGGCAGTTTCGCTTTGGCCAAGAGAGCCAGGCTGTCCTCAGCCCCTCCTGGCCCTGAAAGGCGCCCTCAGCGCGCACCCACCCCCGGCCCGCACCTGGAGGGTCGCCCAGCTCAGGGACCCCGCCCCCCCACCTCCCTCTCCCCCTCTCCTGCCCTTCGGGCTTTGCAGCCTCAGCCGCTGGCCTGCGGAGGGCCAGGCGGGAAAGGCCTTTGGACAGTTCTTCCGGGGGGGGAGGGAGGGAGGGAGGGGGGGAGAGGGAGGGGAAGAGGGATGCCTCTCCTTGCAACCACCTCCAGCAAAGGCCTGCTCAGCGCCAGGCTCGCCCGCCAGCTGGCTCCCTTTCTGGCCAGTCCAGCCCACTCAGCAAAGAAGGCCTCCCCCGGGTCACCGCTCCCCATTCCGCTCCGTCGGCCTCCCCCCATCGGATGGTAGCTGGGGGGCGGGAATAGAGGGGGGTGGGCGGGAGGGAGGGGGGGAAGGAGGCAGCCGGTGGGCCAGGGGCCTCAGGTCGGCGGGGGAGGCGGGGCCGCGCCAAAAGGGGCAGGGCCGGTTCTACTTGGGGCCTTCCTCGGGGTTGCCCTCGCCGTCCGTCTTGCCCTCTTCCTCGGTCTTCTGGTCATCGGTATGGAGCTTCTGCTGCTTCCTCCGCCGGAGACACTTGACCACCACCAGCGCCAGGATCACCATGGCCAGGAAGCCGCCCACGGAAGCGCCCACGATCACAGCCACGGTGGAGTCCCGTTCCGGGGGCTCTGGGGAGACAGGTGGGCCGTGGGCCGGGAAGGTGGGCCAGAGGGCCTCGACCCCCGAGGACAGCCGAACCCCGCCCCCCACCCGCCTTACATGCTGGGCAAGAGCAGAGGCTGTCTGGAGAAGGGTCAGGGGAGGGGAGGGGGTTCCACTGGGCAGGCGGGGGCCGTGATCAGGGCACTCACCTTCCGTGATGACCCTCAGGTCGATCCGGGCGTGGCCTTTATGCCGGTCGGGGGGGTTCAGCACGTAGCAGTTGTAGAAGCCCTGGTCGTCCAGCTGCACTTCGTGGAGGGTGAAGGACACGTCGTACTTGGCCAGGTTTCCCGTGAACTTCACGCGGCTCCCGAAGCGGTTCTGTTCCACGGGGACAACCTTGGACTTAAACTGCAGGAGCTGGGGAGGGCGAGGCGGGCAGACACAAGGGAGGGCTTCAGGCAGAGGCTGGGGTCGGGCCTCCCCGAGCCAGGGGCCATGGGGCCAGCATGGCCCCCCCAGAGGAGAAGCCCTCCGGAAAGCCCCGGCCTCCAGAGACCCAGCAAGAGACCCGGCTGGGGGAAGCCGCTTGGAGCCCCTCTGATGCGGGGGGGGGGGGCGGTCTGTGGGCCAGAACCTCGCCCTAGAGAAGTCTGAGAACTCCCCTTGCAGAGTGCCTGGCCGGGGTCTGGAGCCCCTGCTCACAGCCCTGGCCCACTGGCGGTGGGGGGGGGGGGCGGCTGGAAGAAGCCCCACACCAGAAGTTCCCCTTTCTAGGCAGACTTGGCCCCCCACCCCCACAGCCTGCCTCTGCGTCCCCGCCCCCGCCCCCGTTTCCCACTTGGCCAGAAAGGAGGGGCACTAACCGTCATTTCGCTGCAGTTCTGGCACTCCTGGTAGGTCCAGTTGAGGGAGAACTGTTTCTCCGTCACTCGGTAGCAGGAGTTGAAGGTGCAGACCAGGCGGGCGGAGGAGCCGTTCAGCGCGTGGATGGTGGCCGGGGCCGTGACTTCCATGGCCAGGCTGGGCGGCGCTGCGGGGAGAGGGGGCGCGGGAGCCGCCGTCAGCCCGCCTGCCTCTCCTGGGGGCGGGCAGGGGCGTCGGAAAGGCGGGCTGCTGCTGCTGCTGCGGGCCTCGGTCAGTCGAGTCAGTGGCGGCCCAGGAGGTGGAACCCGGGGGCGGGAGGGGCCTCGTGCGCACGGGAAGACGACCCTGCTTTCGAGGCCAGCACGGCCTTCTTCACCCCGGGCCCCACTCGTAGGGCGAAAAGGGCAAGGGGCCTGCATGGAGCTCAGCCGGGACAGCCCCCTGGCGGCGCAGGGCCCGACGAGTCCACAGCCAGGCTCTCCTCTGCAGGCCTTCAGCGCACCCCCCCCCCCCCCGCGGCGGCCTCTCTGTCTGACAGGGCGCCGCCGCGCTGCCCCGGGCCTGGGGTGGGGGGTGGGAGGTCGTGCTGCAGAAATGCGGGGAGTGTGTGTGTGAAACCTCACGGGCATCGCCGGCCTAGCCGAGAGCTTCTGGGCCCGGCAGGGGCAGTGAGAGGCCGCGGTCCTCGAGGGCAAAAGCCGGCAGCCTCTCTCCTCCCCGCCCCCCCGCCGCCCCGCCGCCCTTGCAGTTGACCAGAGGGCTGCGTCTTCCTGCTTGCTGCAGGGTCTGTCTGCAGTGTGCCGCAGAGCCTGGATGTAGCCGCAGCAGAGGTGGCTTCCGGCGGCTGCACCCTTAATGCAGCCGCAGCAGAGCGGGGGGCGCCGCCTCGCCTCCCCCTCCCCCCCTCCGGGTTGGCTTTCTGCCCGGCTGACCCGAGTGCCCCCGACCCCAGCCCAGCCCTTTCCCGCCCGGCCTTCCCCCACACCCCACCCCCGCCCGGCCCGGCCCGGCCCCCCAAAGCCACCTGCGCCAGGCGTCGGGGGGGGGGGAGAGGGGCGCTGGGTCCCGGTCGCCGCTGAGAACCGGCCCAGCCCAGCAGAGGCGGGGCGTGGGGCAGAGGGCGCGGTGCCAGGGGCAACCTACCCTCCCCCCCTCCTGGCCCGGGCTTGGCAGGAGAGGCGGGGTGGGGAAGGCACCGCGGCCGCCAGTCCTGCCCCAGCAGGTGACCCGACCGCGCCGAGGCTCTACCCCCCCCCCCCGACAGTGTCCGCGACCGGCAGCCTAAGGGAGAGAGCCAGCCTTCGGCGGACACGGCGCAGACCAAGCAGGTGAAGGCATGCATGTCTGAAAAGGAGCCCCAGGGAAGCGGGTCAGGTTTGGCGCAGCGAAGAGGAGCCCCCCCCCCCCCCGCCTTACCCGGAGCCCAGAGGAGTCCGAGCGCCAGGGTGGGCAGCCAGAGCCGGTGGTCGCGGGGGCCCATCCTCCTCCTTCTTCGGGGAGGGGTGTCAGGCGGAGAAGGGCTCCTTCCTCCTCCTTTCCCGGGCGGGCATCGCGCGGGGCGGGCGTCGGTCTTCCGAAGATGGCGGGCCCGAGCCGGCGGCTGGCAAAAAGCGCGGGGGGGGGGGGGACGACACACACACACGGGTAAAGTCTGCGGTTGGCGAATCGGGCAGGGACGCGGGAGGGCGCGAAAACCTTCCCCTCCCCGATGCCCGGCGGCCCCGGTCTAGGCAAGCCCCAGAGGCTCTCGGCCAGCCGAGTCAGGGGCCACTCAGGCCCGGTTCGGGCAACACCTGCAGGCCGGGAGGTGTATAATGCCACATAGAGGACCCCCCCCCTCCGAAGGGAACGGGCCCCTCTTGTCTGGAGGCCAGCAGTGATTCAGAGAGATCTCCAGGCCTCGCCTGGAGGCTGGCAAACCCAGCGAGTGGTGCGGGTCGCGCGGGGGGCAGGGAACCGCCAGATCCCACAACCCTGGGGGACACCCGTCCGGGATGCGGTGGGCTCCCAGACGAATTCTCCGGGGAAGAGCGTGGCCAGAGCCAGTCCACAGGGCGCGGGGGCCCGGCCGGCCCGGGGGGGGAGGGGGAGCCGGCTCGGGAGCCCCCTGGCGACATGCCTCCGACGACGGCCGAGCCGTCCGGTCTCTCCAGGCGTTTCAACAGAAAGGCGGCTTCCAGCCGGAAGAAGGAGCCCCTGCCCGCTCCGCCCAAGGGGGTGGGGAGGGAGCGCCCCCTCTCCCAGACCCACTCGCGATGGCGGCGGCAGAGCGGGCCCCGGGCGGCCCGAGGGAGGGAGGGAGCAGGCAGGGGGAGCCGGGAGGACCCAGAGGCCCGAGAGCTGCCCCTTCATCTCGCAAGGCGGCTGGGAGAGCAGGGGGAGGGGCAAGCCTCCTTCCGGGATGCCTGCGGGGGCTTCTGGAGCCTTGGGCGGGGGGAGGGGGGGGGAGAAGAGGAAGAAGAAGAGATTGGATTTCTACCCCCGCCCTTCACTCGGAGAGGCTTACAACCTCCTTTCCCTTCCCCCTCCCCACAACGGACTCCCTGGGAGGCAGGTGGGGCTGAGAGAGCTCTTTCCAGGACTGCTCTTGAGAGAACACCTCCGAGAGAACTTGTGACTGACCCAAAGTCACACCAGCAGCTGCACGTGGAGGAGCCGTGGGGAATCAAATCTGGTTCTCCCAGATTAGAGTCCGCGCTCCTAAACAGGACACCAGACTGGCTCTCAGTTGCTGGGGGGGTAGGATTGGCTCCGCCCCGCCTCTATTGCCAACTGGCGTCTCCCCCTCCCCCCGCACCCGCCGCCAAAGCCGACGAGAGGCCTGGCCCAGGCCCGGGGATGGCCCGGAGGCCACTTCGGGGAGGCTGCCCGGTCTTGTCTGGGGGGCAAGGCTGAAGAAAGACCCTCGCGCCCGGCCAGGCAGGCGCTCGCTTGGTCTCTGCTCAGCCCCGCCGCTTCCCCGGCGGAGAGCCCAAGGGCCCGGATGGGTGGCCAGGCCCCGCCAGCCCTGCGCGCCTCGCCTCCTCCTGCGCCCGGGCGAAGGGCAAAAGGCGGTCCAGCGGGCAGGAGAGCGCTTGGGAAATCAGCCCTGCGCCGGCGCTGGGAAACTCGCGGAGGGCGGCAACGTGAAACAAGAGAGCGCCGAAGCGCGCCTCCTCCTCCTCTGCAGCAGGCGCCCCTCCCTCCCGCCCGCCCGCCCCGGGGAGCTCGGCCTCCGCCCGGCCTGGCTCCGGGGGAGGGGGGCTGCAGCAGCGGGGCCGGCGGGGCCAAACGAACGCCCGGTCCCCTTCCCGGCTGAGCCAGGCCGCCAAGGCAGAGCAGCCACCCCACCCCACCCCCTTGAGTCCGACATGCCAGGAGGACAGGGCGGCGGCGGCGGCGGCGGCGGCGGCAGGGCGGGGGGGGGGGGGCTGGGAACGACTCGCGCCTGCGGGAGCCAGGCTGAGCTCTCGGGGGGGGGGTCCAAAGTCACTCTGGGGCAGCAGAAAGGGACTCCCATCCTCCAACTCCTGTTGTAGAGGAGGAGTTGCAGATTTAGGAAGGGGGTGAGGGGGAAAGACATACACTCACTTCCCCCCCCCCCCCACGCGCGCGCGAGAAATTGGAAACAGCAAGGCAAACTCCAAGGCAGTCTTGGGATGAAAACAGAGGCTGGAATGTATGAAGCAGGACTGGCTCATTGAATGAGAGGGATGTCTTCTGAAAACCACATGTGCAGTCAGGAACGCTCTCCAGCACAGCGGAGTGCCAACTACCACCATGCTCCGGCAGAAAGGCAAGGCATTCCTCTTTCCTGTGCCCCTCCCACTCTTGCCACTTGCCAGGCACTACTCGAGGGGGGGGGGAGGACACCGGGAGGACGGGGGCGGGGGTTACATACCTCGGGTCACACACCTTGTTCTGCAGGGGGAAGTCGCCTGGGGCAGCAAGCACCAAGGCCTGGGGCTTCCCACACTTTTTCTGGTCACCCCCCCCCCCTTGGTGCCATAAACTCATCCCCAGGGCCCCCTACCCTATAAGAAGCCTTAGTCAGAGTACTCAGGAAGATAAGAGCAATCAACCAAAACAGCGTCAATTGCACATTTATTCACATTCCAATTAAAACTTTATAGTATCCTTTATTCAGCAAAACTGATGAGCTTGATCAAATGATACCAGCTCCTCAAAGTCTGATAGTCATTTAGCAAGAATCTTAGCTACCACATTTAGTAAGGACTTTACTGTTCCCTAAATTCTTAATGCCAAGGATGGGCTTGAAGAAGTGATATCAGTTTCCCAGTGTCTGGTGATTTAAAGTAACTTAGAAAGAGTCTTAAATCACCACGTTTTGTAATCTGGACTTGTTGTCTTTGCTTGGAGAGAAGTTAGATGACCACACTGAAACCACGTTCCACTAGACATGATGCTGGGAATGCCCCAGGGAGCTTCTTAACCACTGTCCACAGTGCAGGATAGTGACCAGACATTTCCTTCTGTAACCACAACTCATGGTAGGATTTCTTAAATATCAGCTCCAGCTCAGTGTCATTTTGTAGCTCAGTTAGTTCTTCCTCCACTACACTGACTCCTTCAGTATCCAAAAATGGATTTATCACCCAGTCTGGAAATTCCATTGAAACAAGTCCCTCAGATTGCCACGTCTTCATGCAGCATTTCCAAGTGGTCACCAAAAAATCGCAGATCATCATCTCCTATCCCACCTTTCTCTTCTAGTTCAGGCTGGCTTTTGTTCTTCAGTGGCACAGTCGAGACTGACTCTTTCTGACCCCATGGACCCCATCACACCAGGCCCTCCTGTCTTCTGTGTTCTGGAGTTTACTTAATTTCAGGCTAGCTAGGAAACTGTTATAGCTCCCAACAACCTATATTGCCTTTGAATAGAGTTAACTTTGAAATAATCAGATTTGGCCTTAATAAGACTAACCTCATATCCTTGCAACTACAAATTAATTTCATTTAACTCTACCAATAATTCCAATAAAGATGCAAGGCCATGCCTTATCTTGGTGAATTCATCACTAAGCAAAGCATTTGTGTCCCCAAAAAACTCTACAACAGTGTCAAAAAGGTCTAAAAACATCTCACACAGTTGCATTTTGATAGCCAACAAACTTCAGTATAAAGCAGCCAACGTTCAAAATCTCCATCAATCTCTGTACTGAGCCCCCAGAACAGTCAATCCTTGCGAGCGTGGGCTCTCATTGTATATAGCGTGCAGTGACTTGTACAGGCAATCATGGAGGCTTTTTGCAACCAGATGTTGGCGATGAATGACACAGGGAATGGTAAAGACACTTAGCATTGCTTTTTTCAAGTGAGCAACACACCCACGGTAGTGACCAGTAAGTCCAGTAAGTGGAATTTCCTTGTGTTTGAAGGGTTAATATTTGAGGTGAGCAAAAGGTCCTGGGAGACCAAAAGAAAAAGAATGGCTTGAACTTAAAGGACTAAAGGAGTTGATTTTACTTTTGCCTCCTTTTAATACTTCCTACCCCATTTTATTACTGCAATTCTGATTCAAGACAATGTGTTATATTTTCTTTATAAAGGCTTGTCTAAACATATTTGTTGCCAAAAATATACCCACATTTCCCCCCAATTTTGATATTTACCATAATTTTCCTCATTACCATAATTTTTATTTTTTTAAATAAATTTTTTATTGATTTTTATCTATTTCTACATCTATCACACTACATACTAAGCTACATTATCTTATACAGAGAATACTGTGTAAATTGCTTAATTATATCAGGTTACAAAAATTCTGAAACATCCCAAAGTAAACCTTGGTTCAGTTATTCAAATACTTTGTTACTTCAGTAAACCAAAAGCTGTTTGGCTAGTACACATGCTATTGAAGATACGCTTAACAAAGATTTTAAGTTCTTATATAATGCACAGGCTTATTAAAACATTTTAACAATCATTTCTTCTTCCGTCCTCTTCTTGTCTTTTTAATCTCAGTCTTTGGTTTGGGAGCAGCAGCTCCCTTTTCCGAGTCCGATATTTCTTCTTCACTTTTAGAGCTGTCAAAGCCATACATATTTTCTTGCGATACTTGTGAGTCATCTGAGTCTCTCTCTGCTTTCTTTTCTTTGCCTTTTTCGAGGAATTTATTTGCTTGTTCAACAGAGTCAATTTTATAATTTTTGCCTTTAAAACTGAAACTTAGTCCCTCTGGAGTATTCCAACGATATACAATTGACTCAAACTGAAGCCATATCGTTAATTTTTTGTAGGCTTTTCTTCTTTTTCTTATTTCAAATGGTATGTCCTTCAAAACTTTAATTTCCTCTTCCTGGATCTTCAGTGTTGTTCTGTTGGTGGCTTTTAACACCACATCTCTTGTAGATTTTTTGGAGAATCTTATCATTATTTCGCCAGGCAGGTTATTCTTTTTAATATATATTGGATAGGTCCTATAGACCAAGTCCATGTCGCTTATTATTTCTTCTGCTTTCAAACCTGTTAAAGGCGCTAGTGCTTCACTTAACAGTTTTTTAAGATCTTCCCCTTTTTTTCAGGAACATTCTGAAGTCGTAGGAAAAAATTTGAACGTTCCATCTGTAGTTTCAGCAGGGTATCATGTTGAAGAGCCTTATCCTTCTCTATTTTTTGTAGTCTTAAGTCCTGCTTACTTGTAGATGCTTTCACCTCCATAAGGTCCTGTTGCAGTTTTTCTGTTTTCTTGCTTGACTCTTTCAGCTCCTTTTGCATTGTATCCATTTTTGCATTGAGAGTAGTCATTTGGTCCACCAGGGGTCGCAATAACGCAGAAAGCATTGCGCTCATCTCTGTGGTATCAGCCTTTGAACTCGGAGCAGCGCTTCCTAGTTTCGGGGAAGGTTTAGGTTTCCCTGCCATTATTGCTTCTTCGCTATTGTTTACAGTTAGATAAGATGGATCAAAGAAGTGATTTTCTTAATGGCACTTATATCGTTTTAAAGCTTTTATCTTCAAGCATGCGATCCTGCCCTCCAGCAACTTGCAAACGCTTTTGCACACTCAGTAATGCCGTGGGAAAGTCCCGTAAGTACGCTTCGGTAATGGAAGGGGGGGGGGATTTTTAGTCCGTCCACCCCCTTCCCCACTTATTTTACAGTCCTTCTTTGAGACTCACGTTTTCACCTTGCGTATCGGGAGGGTTGTGGTTTCATCGCTTCGCATTCTCTGCTGCTTCTCGGTTTGCGCTTGCAGCCATAAAGGCTTCCACAGTGGGGGAACCTACGGGGGTGATGAGGGGGACCTTGATCCCACGGTCGCCACTGCCGGGAGAGATCCCTTCTTGTGCCACCCCAGGCAGAGCCCCTTCACTGAGGTCTCTGGGGGCTCGGCACCAGTCCAGAGCCCCTTCTCCCCACCGGGCACGGACCGCCTCTCCCGCTCGAGCGGAGAGGGGCGTCTGCCATTAGGTGCATCTCTTTCGGAAGTCCAGAATTTTTATTATTTGTACCCTACATTTTCCCTCAAGTACCCTACATTTTCCCTCAAGTACCCATTTCTCCCTTCTACCCCCCTAAGTTTCCCCTTAAAATCATGGTTTTTTTCCCCTTTTGAAAACACTTATTGAGGAATCTAAATTCCTTGTGTAACCCCCGTTTCTCACACCAACCCCAGCTGAGGGGAAATATTGTGGGAAGTGGGTTTGTTCAGCGAAGTGGGGGTGGATAAAAAGAAAGCGGCTCTGGCCAGACATAAACAGAACTGAAAACAGGAGGGGGGTTTAATTCAACAAAGAGGGATGGGGAATCCAAGCAGGACACACACACACACACACACACAGACATCAAACTCAGATTTAGACAGCACAACTTGAAGGTGGAACCAAAGAGGTCATTCGAGTCTTTTGCTGTCTCTCTGAGGCCTTCTGCGGGTCTCTCTGCACTCCCTCCGCTGTGGCTTGGCCGGCTCTTTGAGCTGACGGGGGGGGGGGGGTGTTCTTCGGCTTTTCTGTGCTGCCGCTGCTGCTCCGGGGACTCCTTCTCAGGCCACTCAGTCCTCTGCCCTGGGGGCCAGACGGCTCCCCAGAAGTCCCCCAGGGCTCTCACTCACTCAGGGACAAAATACCACTCCCCCCCAAAAAAACTCCAGCAGAAGGCCAGACCGACAAGGTTACAGTTAGATCCCCTGGAAATGTTAAAACGTTGGGCAGGCTGCAACAGAAACCTGCAGGCTCAGTAACTGAGAACACGGGAAAATAAATACCACACTCAATACAATTATGTTGAGGATCTAGCGGCAGAACTTCAAAGATTTCACAGAGATAAAAACACATGCGGTGATGCTGGTCTGACTAGACTGGTTTGGTGGCACATTTACTATGATTCCAGTTGTTTCTACCAGATTTCAGCCCTATGCAGAGGCAGAAACGTGGATTGCCATTTGCCAGCTTCTATGCTCTAGCCTGGTCGCGATTGTAAGCAGGCGAAGGTGGCCAAAGGGTCCCGCCTCCAGCGCCCCCTAGTGCCCCTCGGCTCTTAGGGCCCTCAAAGTAATCCTGCTCTCCGCCCCCCGCGGTACTGAGGAAGGCAGAGCTTTGTCGTCCCAGCAGGAGGAGGGAGGCTTGGCCTGGGGTGAAGAGGAGGGAATCTGGGCAGATGCAAGGGGAGGAAAGCCGATGGCCCCGGACTGAGTGCCGCAAGCGAGCACGTTCGGCAGGAGCTCCTCTAGAACTGCCGCCAAGCAGGCACCGGGGAGCTGGAAGAGCAAAGCACTGGAGTGCCCTGGAATTGGGGGGTGGGGGGACATTCAGGTAAGCTGTGGAGAGCTGGCTGATTGGCTGGGGTGCTCTTGGGGGGGGACCTTTCAGACAAAGGATGGGTGGGGCAAGGAGGTGTGCCCTAGGCAGATTTAGGGTACCTCACAGGGATGCTATGCAGTGAAGGAAGTTCTCTCCCTGAGCCTGGGGGGGGGGGGGCAACTGGCCACTGAGCCACTGGGCAGACGTGGGCTGGGAGTCCCACTTCTCTCCCTGTGACTCACCTCCTGGTCCGCAAAGAGGATGATTGCAAGACTTTGCCTTTAAGCAGAACTCTGGCTGGTCAGGAGGCAAGAAGAGGCAGAGGGCCAGCAAGAGCCACCCGCTCTTTCCCACCAGGAGTCCCCCCCTCCCCGTGGTGGTCCAGGCACAAGGAAGCAGCTCCTCCACGCCCCCCCCCCTCAAGGCAGCTCCAGGCCTCCCTGCAGCTGGGTCCACAGAGGGAGGCGTGGCACATCAGCTGGTCGGTTTCCCTTCTGCAGGGGAGGGGGGAGGCTTCAACACAGGGCATCCATTGGGAGAAGGAACGGGAGCAGAGGAAAGCTCAGGCTGGAACAGAAGCAGGCCCCACGCCATCCACAGGGGCAAGGCAGCCATGCCAGGGCAGCAGCAAAAAATGCCGTGGGGTGGGGTGGAGCAGGGGGCAGAGCCAGCTAGGTTTTGTTCTAGTGGGCCCCTCTGAAGCACCAGCACTAACCCGGGGCCTCTTCTCTTCCCTTCCCTGGCCCATGCTGGTCCCAGGAGCCAGGCCAAGCAGGCCAGGAGGCAAGACAGCTACCAGCCATGACAGCCCAGCCTCTCTTTCTCTCTCTCTCTTCAGAGGAGCACAGAGCATCTGGCTAGCTGCTTTAAAAGGGTTTTGGTGTGATGCAGCCAGCCAGAACCAGAGCGGACAGCAGGTCCCTGGAGCTTCCAGGGGGGCCCTTTGCATGGCCCTCCTGTGACCCCTCCCAAAAGTTCTGGGAAGCACAATACACCAAGAATGGACCCCCCCACCCCGCACGCACACACACACACACACACAGAGCCAGCACTGAGCTGCTCTCACCCATTCAGACAACAGGAGCCATAGACGCAGCTGGCACAAAGTGTTTATTGGTCTCAAGAAAGATGGTGCTCTTCTGGCAGCTCCGCCCCACAAAGATCTGGGTGCACGCAGAGCCCAGTGCAGCGGTCTGGACAGAATGCCAGAGCGTGATGGAGAAGGAGATGCTGCTCCAAGGAAGAGTGTGAGCCTTTCCAGACCTCCGTCTTTCCGCTGGCATTCACCACCTGGGAACAGAGCTTGGGCATAGAAAGGCTCCGAGTTCAGGCGACGATTTGCAGCTCATCCCACAGAGCCAAGCTGCATCCACCAGTATGTGCGGGCCCAGCCACTGTGGGTGCATAGCCTAAGGACGGCTGAGACAATGGGGGAAGCAAGTCCACTTCCCAATGAACCAACAGCGAGGAAGGGCAAGGCCACCTAGTGCCTCCTTTCCACCTGGAAGGAGCATCTCTGGCAGCTTGAGCCACCTCTCTGCACCACAGCAGGAGCAACCTGCCTCACCATCTCAGGCACCACCCCGACCTCCTCTCCTCCCAGCTGAAGGGGAACAGCTGCTACACCCATTGCTGCCAGCCATCCTTTACCCCTCCCCCTCTGACAAGCTAGCCCCCCGAAGCCTTTGGCCACTATGCCAGGTGGCGCCAAGCCCAGCATCCAAGATGGATTCTCCTACCGGAGGACCAAGAGACCATGGGATGCCCTCATGAGCTGCAACAGTGACCCATGAAGCCCACAGAGGCACAGCTGGAGCCCGGCAGTCCCACTAGACAGGAACAGAACTGCCCAGACCAAGAAAATCAAAACAAGGAAGAAGCAGCAGCAGAATCCCAGCCATTACCCCCAGATCAAGTTTCTTAAATGATCCTGCAACAGCTTTGCCCTTGGCCTACGGAAATAAGCTCAGGACCAAACTCTCACTGGCAGGGAGAGAGCGTGGCCAACTTCAAAGGCCGTCTTTGTCCCTCCGTCCGTCCGTCAGTAAAGGTCTTCCTCGTCTGGGTCCTGAACCAGAAGAAAAAAGACATCAAGCCAGGACACTGACTGGATTCTCGGAGGTGTCCCTCAGCACAGACTCAGCAGCAACGGCAGGAGCAGCACAAGCTGGAGGCCGCTGTGCCAAGCAGACCTTCCTCGCAGGGATGCCCTGAGCCGGAGCCCCATCAGATATGCAGGAGCACCCAAGAGACCCTGCAGAGCAGGCCCCACTGGCCACACCATCTGCAGAAGTACCTCCCGGGGCCCTGCTGCTGCTGCTGCTGCCCCCCCCCCCACAGGGGCTGGGACCCTGGCTGCCCTCGCCACACACTGAGTGAGCCGGCCGCTTGGCTGCACATCAGGACCTTGCTGATGCTTACCAGGCACTGCAGACACCTGCTGGCCAGCCTCGCCGCACAGCCCGGGTGCTCCAGCCTGCAGGGACACGGCAGAGCAGGGGGTCAGCTCAGCAGCACCAACCCCCTGCCCCCCCCACACACCACCACCCTGCCAGGGAACTCACAGGCCCAGCACTGGAACCCTGCTCCTGCCCCCACGTTGAGAATCTTGGGAAGTCCCCCTTGTCCAGTCTGACAAGCAGAGGTGGGGAGGGGTCTTCACTGGCTAGGCTGGACCACAGAGATTTCTCTACGTGGGCCCCAAGGGCTCCCCCGGGACAGCTGTTCCATGAAGGCACCAGCCTTACTGAGCACACTCCACTGGTGGGAAGGGGTCCGCGCACAACCGCCACCTCTGCTGCCCACCATGGGTCCACCTGTCATGCAAGAGCCCTCAGAGGGCGGCCAGGGCACATTTCGGGGCAACAGGCAGCCGGAGGGCCATTTGTTTCTGCCAGCCAGCCTTGCTTGGTTTCCTGCACAAAGTCACCAAGAGACTTGAACTTCTGCTTCCTCAGTTAGGGCTCCATGGGACTCCCATTTGTTTTTCTGCAAGGTACTACCCTACTTTTTTAACCAAAGAGCCCCTCAAGCGTACATTTCCTGACACCCCCCTACCCCCCCGGCTCTCACTCGTCCACAACTTCGATGGAGGCCTTTTTGTAGGCAAACTTCTTTCCGCTGTTGAGCGCCCCGGACTTCCGGCCCATCCTGACCAGCAGCAGAGCCACCACGATGGCGGAGGGGAGGAAGACCAGCATGGAGAGCAGGCCAGCCACCGTCAGCTGGAAGGAGGCACCTGCGGGAAGAGGCCCAGGCCGGGCAGTGACCCAGATCCAGCAGGGGGCGAACGCAACCGGCCCAAGAGAGGAGAAAGCCCCCCCAGCCCCCCCCCCCCCCACACCAAAGGACAGGGCAGCAGAGAGAACTGTGGGCCCCAGAGAGAAGGTCAAATCCCTGGGTGCCCGACAAACACAGGCCCAGCCTGGGGGGCTCAAGCCCCCACAGCAAGGCAGCCCCCCCCGCCCCCGCTTCCTTTCTGCAGCCCGGAAGAGCCAATGGATCCGCCCCCCCCACTCCTGCCCAGACCCTCATGCCTGTACGCCCCCCCCCCACCACGCGGTGAGGGAGGTGGCCCGGGGCCCCCATACAAAGCCCCCCCCCAGTCTCCCCGAAGGGGCCGGAGAAGGCTCTCGCTGCCGACCAGCCCCTCCAGGGAAACGCCCAGCAGCCCTGCGCTAGAGGGGAGGGGAGGGGCCCTGCAGTTACCTCGCGGGGTGACGGTCAGCACCGTCTGGGGGAGGTTGTGCTCCACGTCAGGAGGGTTCTTCACGGAGCAGGTGAAGGTCCCGTTGTCGGCCATCGTCGGGCTGGCGATGGCAATGGACGCGTCGTGCCTGGCCACATCCCCGGCCCAGGAGACGCGGTCGCGGAAGGTGCCCTGCCTGGCCGGGTAGGCCTCCGACTGGAAGTGGAAGATCTGCGGGGAGGAGCGGAGAAGGAGGAGGAGCCGGTGCACTCCCCGCCCCCGACCGCCCTGCCCCCAACACCGGGGCCCACCCGGCCGGGCCAGCAGGCTCCTCCCGCCGCAGCGCCCCGAGGAGACCCCGAGGGCCTCCCTCCCTCCCTCCCTCCCTCCCTCCCCCCGGGCCCCTGAAGCCCTCCGACAGCCCGAGGCCCGGGCCAAAGCCGGGGAGGGGGAGGGAGCCACTCACCGGTTCCAGCGCCCCTCCTGCCAGAGGCCGGTAGGTCCAGTCGACGGTCAGCTTCTCCGTCACCGGGGAGGAGGACCGGAACCAGCAGCGCAGCACCACGGCCTCGCCCACGAAGGCCCGCACCTCGGCCTCCGCCCGCACCTCCAGCGAGCCCACCCGGGCGGCGGCTGCGGACGCGACAGGCAAGGCCGGGTGAGAGCTCGGGGGGGGGGGGGGGGCGAGAGGACAGGCGGGCCCATCGAGCAGCAGCAGCACCCCCCCCCCCTCCTCCTCCTGGCGGCCTCCAGCCGGGCAAGCCGCGGCCGGCCCCAGAACCCGGGGCGCCGGACCCACGCCACGTCTGAAGGAACGCGAGTGCGTTTCCCAGGAGGCGAGCCCGCGCCCTACGACCACTCCCCACTCCCGGCCGGAGCCCCCCACTCACCCAGCAGCAGGAGCGCCGCCGCGAGGGGGAAGGCCGCCCCGGAGAGGCCCATCATCGCTCCGCCCTGCCTTGCCCTGCCGCCCCCAGTCACCTGCGCTGGCCGAAGCGGAAGGGGCGGGCGGGCAGGCAGGCCGCTCCCCGCCAGGCGCCGCGCGGCTCAGGTAGGTCGGCCGGCTGGCTGGCAGGCAGCAGCAGGGCCGCTCGCTCCCCCTCCCCCGCGCCCTCTCGGGAGCCGCCTGCTCCAGGGCCCCCCGACCGGAAGGGGAACGGCGGAGGGCCCTTCACTCGCCCGCACACGCGGGGCGCCAGAGGGAGGACGCCGCCTCCGCAGCTGCCACCCCACCCCCCACCTCTCCCCTCCGGACCGGACGCTGAGTTCCCGGGGGGCGCCCCGACTCGGCGAAGTTTCTCCCCCCCCCTCCGTCTCCGCTACTGCGGAGCGACCAGACCCCCCTGTGTTTTTTTTGGGGTGGGGGGGTGGGACGGCAGAGCCAGGTCTGTTCCCTGGGATCTCCACAGGAGAGGAAGGCAGCAAAGGCAGCGCTTTTCTGTGCGCAGAGCAGTTTCTTCCTCTACAGAACCTCAGCAGAACCCCAGGTACTCTGGGGGCCCAAGTCCTGATGCTTCCCCCCCCCCCCCGGGCTTTAACTCTGCAATACTGACGTCTTCTCTCCCCCCCCCTGCAGCAGCCAGAGGAAGTTGGGGGGGGGGATTAGTTCACCCTGTCTAGCCTCCCCCCCCCCCCATGCCAGTGGTCTCAGACAGGCACAACTCAGCACTCCCCATTGTCTGGGTGGGGAGCATCACCCCCATTATCTACAGCTGCTGCCCGGGCAGTGGGCCAGACCAGCAGCACCTGCAAGGTGAGCTTCCCTTGTTCCCTCTCAGGGCTGCCCTAGGTGCCCACAGGAGAGGTCGGGGTGCTCTTCCCTCCACCAGCAGCCCCCACCTTGCACTTTGCCCTGGGCAGGGCAGGAGAGCAGTTCCCAGACATCCACTGCTATGACTTATGGGTTTCTCTAGCTGCTAGAGGTGTCAAACATGTGCCCCAGGGCTGGATCAGGCCCCCTGAGGGCTTTTATCAGGCCCACAAGAGACTGGCTGTCTCCTGCTTCTTCCTCCAGTTCTGCTGCTGCTGCTGCTGTGTCGTAGCTTGCTTTGCCAGACTCTCTCAATTGCTCAGGAGAGATAGATAGGGAAGCTTCTGCTCCCTGCACTGACTCCTCCCCCTCCCAGACTGCTACCGCACAGACATTTTTGATACAAGAATTCAGAGCAAGAAGTCTCAGTTGTCAGAGGATAATAAACAAAATATTGCAAGAATGCTAATGTTTCAAGTATGTTTTTACTTTGAGTAAAAATATTTTTGTAGTTGTATCCTTTATAAAATTTATACCTCTACTACCTAGCGCTACATTTTATGACATGCATGGCCCAGCCTTACAAAGTCCAATTTATGTCAAATCCAGCCCCCCCCCCATGAGTTCGACACCCGGCTCTAGAACTTTTTGTTATGGAGATAGGGCACAGTTAGACCGATCTCACAAAAGCAGTTGTTCCACCCTTGTTCGCCCATTTCTCCTGGTTGTACTACAATCACAGAGTCGGAAGGGGCCATACAGACCATCTAGTCCAACCCTCTGCCCAATGCAGGACCAGTCAAAAACATCTCTTGACAAATATCCATCAACCTCTTCTTGAAAGCTGCCAGTGAAGGGGAGCTCACCACCTCCCTAGGCAGCTGATTCCACCTTTGAACCACTCTGACCATGAAAAAGTTTTTCCTAATATCCAGCCGATATCTTTCTGCACATAATTTAAACCCATTGCTTTGGGTCCTATCCTCTGCTGCCAACTGGAACAGCTCCTTGCCCTCCCTCCAAATATTTAAAGAGAGCCATCATGTCCCCCCTCAGCCTCCTTTTCTCCAAACTAAACATTCCCAAGGCCTTTCCTCCTAGGACTTAGTCTCCAGACCTGATCATCCTCATCTCTCTCCTCTGCACCCTCTCGATTTTGTTGATATCCTTTTTGAAGTGAGGCCTTCAGAACTGCACACAGTACTCAAGGTGCGGACTGACCAAGGCAGTATACAGAGGGGCTATGACCGCCTACTATTTCAATGCTATGGCCCTTTTAATACAACCCAAGACTGAATTTGCCTTTTTAGCCACTGCGTCACACTGACTGCTCATATTCAGTTTACAGTCCACTCTTACCCCAAGATCTCTTTCGCATACACTACTCCCCAGAAACGTATCCCCCATCCAGTATTTGTGCTTGACGTTTTTGTGGCCCAGATTTAGTACTGTGCAGTTATCTTTGTTGAATTGCATCCTGTTTGCAACTGCCCACTTCTCCAGCGTATTCAGGTCTTGTTGAATTTTAACTCCTATCTTCTTGGGTGTTTGCTCCTCCTCCCACTTTGGTATCATCAGCAAATTTAATGAGTAGCCCTTCTATCCCTTCATCCAGGTCACTGATAAAAATATTGAAAAGTACTGGGCCCAAAACGGAGCCCTGTGGCACCCCACTGGACACCTCCCTCCAATCTGATGAAACACCATTGACCAGCACTCTTTGGGTGTGGTCCTCTAATCAGTTCCCTATCCACCGAACTGTCCTATAGTCTAGTCCAGTCTCCCAGTTTGCCCATCAGAATGTCATGGGGAACCTTATCAAAAGCTTTACTAAAATCCAGGTAAATCACATCAACAGAGTTCCCACAATCCAGTAAGTTCGTCACACGATCAAAGAAGGAAACCAGGTTGGTCTGACAAGATCTGTTGGGGACAAAACCATGCTGACCTCCCCAGATCACTAAGTGGTTCTTCAGATGCTTACAGATCGATCCCTTTAAAATCTGCTCTAATAAATTCCCAGCAACAGAAGTCAGACCGGCCTGCAGTTTCCCAAGTCATCCTTCTTCAGTTTCCCACTATTTGCTGTGCGGCAGCATTAGGATCAAGACAACATGGGGGAAAGGCAGGTCAAAATGCTGCTGCACAGCAAATAGTGGGAAATGGAGCAGCACAACTGCGGGGAACGGGTGACTGAGGGTGGAACAGCTGCTTTTGTGGGATCGGTCTTAAAAGAAGGAGGAGATTGGATTTATATCTCTCACTCACTTAAGAGTCTCAGAGCGGCTTACAAACTCCTTTCCCTTCCCCTCCCCACAACAGACACCCTGTGAGGTAGGTGGGGCTGAGAGAGCTCTTTCCCAAGATGTCCTTGAGAGAACAGCTGGCACAGAGCTATGGCTTGCCCAAGGTCATCCAGCAGGTGCATGTGGGGTGTGGGGAATCAAACCCAGTTCTCCCAGATTAGAGTCCGTGCACTTAACCACTATGCCAAACTGGCTCAGAGGGTGGTGATGCATGCCTTCCCCTCTCAAAGGCTCACTAGCAGACTGGAACGGTGTTTTCTGGGAAGCTCAGACAGTGGCTGGGGGAAGCCTGGGAAGCGTGCCGCTAAGAGACGGGGCTGCTGGGGGGTGGCTCCCCAGACCACACAGCTGTTTGGAAACCAAGGCAGAACAAAACCTCCCCATGAGCGCAGCCGGGGAGAAGAGGGCAGAGGAGGAGGGGGGCTGGTCTTCTGGGAAAAACCCACTTGGGCTCAGAGATTTGCTTTGAAAAGAGCACAGCCTGTGTTCATTGTGGGGGGAGGGGGGCAGGAAAAGGGAGGCCCCATTGCTGGAATTCCTCACTTTTGTGACTTTTGTGGACTATATCTATTGGCACATTCTCACACTTTTTGGTAAGGCCTTGTTTGTGTGCAGGAAATCCCTCTTTGGCAGTTTGACCCTACAAATATTATAGTGAGAGTACAGAAGGAACCCCCGCTGGGGCATTCACTCTCCAGTGTCCAGATTCCACAGTAAGCCCAGATTGGGGGGGGGGGGGCAGAGCTGATGCAGCAAAGGGCAACAGAAGTCCAGGCTGAAAGGCACCAGCAGGAGCCAACCAAGGGCCGAAGGGGCAGCCAGGGTCTCCTCCCGGAGGGGAGGCAATAGGGCCACCCCAGCGCTCACAACAGCCCAGCTTGCTGGAGAAAGGGCAGGGGTCAGGGCTCCAGCCCTGAGTCCAGCCTCCTTCCCATGGCAGCTCCAGAAAAAGGAGCGAGTCCAAACCCGTTTTTACTGGAGCAATTCTGAAGCAGGAGAGGGTGCCCAGTTCCCTTCGTGGGGCCGGCATAAGGAGTCTGGCCACACAGGGCTTTTCTCTGCACTTGCTGTAAGGAGCTGGTGATAAAGCAGAGAGCCATGAGGACAAAGCAGGCACACAGCTACGGTGGAACTTTTGGAGGCTCTGCCCCCTTCCTTAAAGGCACAGCCCCAGAAAAATTTCTCCTGTAAATGCTTTTTTGTAATAATTTAAAAACATTTTTAAGGCGTGTGCTCCTTTAAGCAGTGTGTGGTGCTGCAGTTGACTAATTCCTGCACTGGGCAAGGGGGTTGGAGTAGGTGACCTCTAGGGTACCTTCTAACTAGTCTCCTTTAAGAGAGTTTTTTTCTGAATAAGTGTTAGCTTTCTTGACTATAGAAGTCATCACCCCCACCAACCGGCTTGCTACCAGAACTGTTGCTGAGGCTGGCAGAAGTGATTAACTTGCAGTAGCTGAGAACTGTCATCTAAAGTAGAGACAGCTTGCAATTTAGAGATCTATCCTGGTAACAGCTTTCTGTTGGCTAAATGGCTTTTCTTTCTGCACTGAGAACTTCAGCCCCACCAGAAAAAAACATTTTCCCCAGAAGCCACAAAATCCTGGCTCCAGCCTGGGACAAACCAGGCCTCCTTGACCTTGGCTGGCTCAGCCGCCAGCTTGAGACCATCCTCTGCAGTTCAGGGGTGTTCCTTTGCTCCTAGGTCGACGGAAGTTCTTCTGGAAAGGCAGACCTTTGGAGAGTCATGCCGCCCCCCGCCAAAATGCACGGGGCACCATGGCCTGCCAGCAGCAGCCATCTCTCGTGCAGCAGTCCAAAGAACCAGCCCCCAGTCCTGGAGGGGGGCATGGAGGGCAGAGAAAGCTGTGAGAGGAAAAACAGTTGCAGGAAGGTTCTCTTCCCTCAGGGAACGTTCCTCGGCCTGGGAGCGGGGTGGCAGCCGCTGCTGCATGGAGGAGGTGTGGGGCAGAAGTGGCTGGCTGTGTGGCTTCTGCCGACCCCCCCCTGAAACCAGAAGGGCCTCTGGAGAGATAAAGTGGCTGGTGCAACAGGCGCTTACCAGGGGCTTCAGGCTTGCTCTCCTCGCGTGGCCAGCGCCTCCTCCAGCTCAGCTTTCTCCAGCTTCTCCTTCTCTGACCGGCCACTGAAGGCAACAGAAACAATGACAGAGAGGGCCCCTGATGCGATGCAGAACGGCACAGGATGAGGGTGGCTCCTTCGTGACACGGAAGGAGGCCCCTCCGGAGGTCTGTGGTGTAATAGCCTGTTCCTGCAGGGAGCTGAGCTCCTGGGCTCACAGCCAGCCACACAACTGGGCTTCCTCGCAGCCTCCACGTGGGCACCCGGGACCCTCTACATTCTTTGCATTCCCTTTGTCCTCTCCAGCTCACCTGTGCCTCCATCTTGCCACACTCTGGCCACCACAACCCTGCCCTCTGGAACCCATCTGTCACCTGGCTGAGTTTCCTGAGAGCCAGAGGAGGGAACTCTGGTGCTCTCATTTCCGAGTCACGGCATTCACCCACTTCCCTCCACCCGCCACCCACCCCCTGCTCTGCCCCCGAGGGATGGGAACTTTGGGAAAGGATTCTATGGGTCAGTGCCTTCCAGAGGCCAAGCGCTGCCCTCCCCTGCCCCAGGCCCGGCAAACGGCCCCCGGCTGGCTTCCCAGGCAGCTCCTCCCTTACCGCTCGGTCTCCACCATCTCCATTCTCTTCTCGTGCCGCTTTCTCCGCTGCTGCCGGCAGACCACCACCACCACGACGATGATGATCATGAGCACGCAGGCAGAGCCGATGGTGAGTGCCAAGATGTGGATCTCCGAGAAAGTCACTGCACGGAGAGGAGGAGGAGGAGGGGCAGGTGAGTGGGAGGCAGGCGGCAGCCAGAAGCCCCTTCTTCACCCCAGCCCAGAGGCAACGCACCTTTCAGCACCACCGCCAGCTGGATCTCACCGATGTTCCCATCCACGTCGGGGGGATTCTTCACCTGACACTGGAAAGTGCCGTTGTCGGCTGGGTGCACATTCCAGAGCATGAGGGAGGCGTCACTCTTCTGGATGTTGCCGTCCCACGTCACTCGGCCAGCGAAGCGGCCCGTGGTTGCCGGGTAAGGCTGCTCGTGGTAGTAGAACACCTGGGGAGCCACAGAGGAGCCCTGTCAGTCCCCTCCCCTCCCCCCGCCCCGGAGGGGAGCTGGGGCTTCCTTGGCTCCTCTCTCGGTAGAGACTCTGCCTCCTTCAGGAGACAGCGCTTTCCCAAGGGAACGGGAGGCTCCGGGAACGAACAGCATGACCACCTCTGTGTGTGTGTGGTGAGACAGGGGGGCCTGTCCTGGACTGAGCAGGTGCCCAAAGGGGTGGTGACTGGAGGAGGAGGAGATGGGATTTACACCCTGCCCTTCACTCAGAGTCTTAGAGCGGCGTGCAATCTCCTTTCCCTTTCCCTCCCCACAACAGACACCCTGTGAGGTCGGTGGGGCTGAGAGAGCTCTCTCCTGAGAGAACAGCTCTGACAGAACTATGGCTTGCCCAAGGTCATCCAGCCAGGTGCAAGTGGAGGAGTGGGGAATCAAACCCAGTTCTCCCAGATTAGAGTCTGTGCACTTAACCATGACACCAAACCAGGGCAGCAACAGATCCGCTCCAAGCAGCCATGAGCCAATCAGCCACAGAGCTCAAGTGGTTTTCTCCCAGCCCCAGCAGGGCCCTCAGTCCAGCCGACTCCGAACACACCGTGACGGGGAACAGAGTCTTGGCACAGCCTGCTAAAATGAAGCGGTACAGATGGATTGGGGCTCCCCTTCTGTCCGCTCTGTGGCTTCCCACATCCTCTGCTGTATGGACTGGAAGGAGTATTGAGACCCTTGGCACAAGCCCTGCTCTCCATACCCCAGCTTGCCGATGTGCAGCCGTGGCATTTCCAGGGGTGGCCCCTCACATCTGGAGTGCCCCCTCCTTTGAGGCTCACCTGGTGCCCACCCTCATTTGCCTGAGATGCCTTGCAAAAGCCCCTTCTTCTCACCCAGACTGTTAACGAGGGGTTAAATCTTTCCAACTGTCAGTCCGAATGGGGGTGGGGAGGGGAATATCAGGAAGGTCATTTGGGCTGCTGGGCTGCATGTGTTTTTATGGCTTTCTCTGGTTTTACTTTGAGCAGGTCTCTGAACAGAAGGTGTAGAAAGGTTTGTTTTCATTTATTTATTTCTTCGGGTTTTATCCCGCTCTCCCCCATTACCCTGGGGCTCAGGGCGGCTCACAACATGTGGGAAGCAAATTACAATATCAGGTTATCAGTAAATAAATAAGCAGTCATTTTGATACCTGATAAGGTCTTCTGAATATTGGGATGGGCGTTCTGTTTGGTGGTGGAGGCTTCCTGGTGGGGCCGGGCACTGCCCCCTGCAACCTCCTTCCTGTGGCCCACAAAGCGGCAGTGGGGCCAGATCCCCATGTACTTGCCCCATTCTGAGCCTGGAGGCTCTGGGGCGAGGCAGACTGACGTGTGTGTGTGGGGGGGGGCAGCGGGGCTAACCCAGCCTGCAGAGATCCCAGCTGCCCCGGAGAGCCAGTCTTGGACTCAGTCCCTTGGACTCAGTCCCAGCCCTGCCTCCGGGGCCAGCGCCCCCTCCCCCGTCACAAAAGGATCCAGGTGGACTCACCGTCTGATCTGGGCCACCCGAGTGGGAGCGGAAGTTCCAGGTCACCGTCACCTGTTCCCCAGGAATGACACGGCTGTGGAAGGTGCACTTCAAGCGCACGTCGGTCCCGTTCAGAGCATCCAGGGTCCTCGGTGTGTAGATGTCGATCGCTGCCACAGGCCAGAGTACTGCAGGAAGCAGTCAGAGTGAAGAGCCATCCCCCTCAGGGTCAGACTTGGGTCTGGGAGGCCTCCCCCTGGGCTGTGAAACTCCCTGGGCGACTCTAGGCCACTCCCTCCCCCTCGCCGACCTCACAGGGCTGTTGTCAGGATAGCAAGGAGACAGAGAGAGAGGGAGAGAGAGAGCGCGCCAGGCAGGCCCCCCTGCAGCAAGGGAGTGGCAGAAGCGCACCAGGAAGGGAGTGGAGAAAGAAAACCTCCTCACAGCAGTCTGGGCTGCCTCAGGATCCTCCAAGAAGGAGGGCAGGACTCATCCCGGGGTCTCCCCCCCCCCCCTCCATGCCTTCCCTCAAGCTGCTCCTTAGGTGGGCGAGGCTCAGACACTGCCAAGGCCCAGCTCCTGACAGAAACAGTACCCTCCCCCCCCCCAATCTTATTTCAGGCCATGAGTGGTGGGGAGGGGGCTCTTTTAGCCTCTCCCTGCCGCCCTTCAGTCTGGGTGTGACACCCCTCTGGCCAGAACCCGGAGGAGCTGGTGCCTTGGAGACAGAGTCGGGGTCCTTCCTTGGCTGCCAGCCCGGAAAGAAGGCAAGCCTTGGCTCCTGGGGGGGGGGGGGGGGGGGAGCGAAAGCGCCTCGCTCGGGGGACCGACCCCCCCCCAAAGGAACAGAAGCTCAGGGGGGGGGGAGCCGGCTTGGTCCGTCCCCCTGCGCTCGGTGCTTCACGGAAGACGCCCTCCCTCCCTCGCCCCGATCATGACTCAGGGCCAGTTGGCTCGTCGTCGGGGAACTCCTGAGCTCCCGCATCCGGGTTGCGCAACCGGCCCTCGTCCCACCCGGAGAGGCCCGCGAGGTTTCGGCTGGGGCGGCCGCTGAAGAAAGAAGCGGGGCAGGGCAGGGCGCGCCTTCCGCGAGGGGAGACCGCGACCCTCCGCTGGGCCCGCGGAAGGGGCCGCCCCGGCCAGGCTCTGCCCGTCGCCTCCCCTCCCCTCCGCAGCTGGGCCGGCCGGTGGAGGTCGTTGGCCGGGGACCCCCTGGGCCCGAGGGGAAGGCCGCCGTCGGGGCTGGCCGGGCCGGCCCAAGCGGACCGCCCGCGCTCGGCCTCCGCGTCCCCGCCGCCTGGAACCTAGTTGGAGGGACAGGAGGGGGAGGGAGGCCCAGGGAGGCCCAGCAGCAGCAGCAGGAGGAGGCCCGAAGCGGCCGGCACTCCTTGCACCTCCCGCCCGCCCGCCGAGCCTCGCTCCCGCTTACCCCCCAGCAGCAGGCGGACGCTCGCCGCTCGGGCCATCCTCCGCTCGCTCGCCGGCCGGGCCGGGCCTGCCGCTCCGCTCCGGTGTCCTCCCCGCTCCGGGACGGCGAAGGTGGAGCCAGGGCAGCAGCAGCAGCAGCCACCGCCTCCCTGCCTCCCACAGGCCGCCCAGGCAGGAAGGAGGGCGTGGGCCGGCAAAGCCGGAAGCCGCCTCCGTGGGGAACTCTCTGCGCGCGCTCAGAGGCGTCCTTATGCGGAGGGTCATTGCGGAGGGTGGATGCGGGCCTCCTCTGCAAGGCGGTGGTAGAGAGGACGCACCTCGACCAGTGCTCCCTCTAGGCGGTGGCGTCTTGGGAGCAGAAATTCTCCGTGGTGAGCTCCCGGCATTCAAGTTGTGAGCGAGTGATTTGGCTGCTGCATTGCTTGTTCTGAAGCCACCCTTCCTGAGCTTAGACAAAAATGTGTGAGCTGGAGGCGAAAGCCCTGTGAGCTGGCTCACACCGACTCGGCTGAGAGGGAACCCTGACCTCCGCCCCCTCCCCCGCCTGGAGCCTCGCCTCGGCCTTTCTCAGCCCTGGTGGACAGGACTTCTGCCCTTTGCAGAAGGGGGCGGGCGGGCGGGCAGCCAGGCTGGCCTCACCACGTCGCTGCAGCCTCCCGCCATGCCGCTTCTGGGGCCTGGTGGATTTCTTATTTAGAACATTCATGAGCTGCCTTTCGACCACAGGGGAACTCACTCCGCAAGGTGGCTTACAGCGTTCATGATGAGGATCATGATGATGATGAAGAAATGCAGAACTAGTAGCTAGGAGCAACCATTTAAAACTGCTAGTAGGCAGGTGAACGAGCCAGATGCCATCATGAACAAGAGGGTCTCCACTGTCCTTCTGACGATCAAGAGCGAGGAGGGGCTCCTCCCTGGGGAGGCGGTTCCATAACTGTGGGGCTACCCCCCAAAAGGCCCTCTTGCGTGTGCCCACCAGGTGAGCCTCTTTGATGGGGCAGTCGGGAGGGCCTCTCTCCCCCTAGGATTGCAATTCCCGAGAGAATTCTCCTAGCCTGGTCCCAGGCCATGTAGGGCTTTCTAGGTCAAAACACCAGTTTAGAACACCCACCTGAGACTCAGGCAGAAAAGAAAGGCAGAGCTGGGCATCCTCCACATTCTGGTGACGCTGCAGCCCCACACGTCCCAAGGACCTCTCCCAGTGGCTTCATGGAGACAGCCACGGCTCAATGGCCTCAGTGCAGAGCAGGAATCCCCCAGCAACACTGCCTGAGATGCCCCCCCCCAGCTGGTTCACCTCGGATGCCTCTTCCAGGGTGAGAGTCACAGCTCCAGTGTATCTCCCCAGAGGGGGTGGCTGGCTATGAATGGGCTCCCAGCGTCCCTGCAGTGATGCACACCACTGTGTGGGAACCCCCAAGGGAACTGCGTGGCCACCAGGCACCCAGTCATGGGGCCCCTGGCAGTTTGCTGCAACTGTGGAACGTCACTGGGCAGGACCTGCCCTCGTGTCTCCTTTGATGCTTTGCATCCGCCAATCGGATGCAATCCGCCAATCGGGAGAGTCAACCCAAACACAATCATGCCGTGTAAAATTATGAAATAATTAAATAAACTCATATAATTATAAAGACTATAAATGTGCTTTATACTAAATCTAATAAAATACAAATATAGTGAAATAATCACAATTACATATATACTAAAAATCAGCATTCGATCTATAAAATGTCCATTCCGGATGTTTGAGAAATATGTGGATATCAGACCAAGGAAAACTTTCCAAATAATTATCCTGCTGTGTAAGAATGTTCACTTCCTCCCAACTTCATTGAGGTGATGAAGTTTGTGACGGGTAAGGAGCCACACCAAGCTATCGATAAAAGCTGTTTCAAGACTCCCTTTCTCAAGAGCTGCTGATTCTTTTCTTCAATGCTGATGATCCTTTTACAAATGAAAGCCTATGTATATAACAAGCTATATGTAGTGCCCATCATTATAACGTTAGAAAGACATGTGATTCCAATTAGACTTCTCACAATTTTCACCAATAATAAAGTATGTTAATGACAGAACACAACGGCCTCCAGATTTTGATTCTTCAGCACCGATGTGCTCTCATATGAGGCTCAGCGTTCTTAATTGTCCTGCCTTCCAAGTATCAACAAATAGTATTCTGGCATTCCCAGGTGTTATCACAACTGAATCCCTTAAGGGGACAGTTTGGTGTAGTGGTTAAGTGTGTGGACTCTAATCTGGAAGAACCGGGTTTGATTCCCCACTCCTCCACATGCAGCTGCTGGTGTGACCTTGGGTCAGTCACAAGTTTCTTCAAAACTTCTCTCACGGGCAGTCCTTGGGAGAGCTCTCTCAGCCCCACCTACCTCACAGGGTGTCTGTCGTGGGGCGGGGAAGGAAAAGGGATTGTAAACCGCTCTGAGACTCCTTCGGGTAGTGAAGGGCTTGGGTATAAATCCAATCTCCTCTCCTCCTCATAAATTCATTTCTAATCTTAGTGCAAACAGCTGTATATTTAAAAGTGCAAACATCAGCTTCAAGATGACTTATACTGAAATAAAATTATAAAAGACCACCTAAGATACATGGGAAACTTTTTATATGATGAAACAACAACTGTACAATTAAAGGAAACTCAGCATATGTATCTACAGTGGGAATCAGATCCTATTTTGGCATGAGCAGCTACTTGATATGAAAATCCTCTGATGTTCCTAAGACTATTTATATCAAGGTATATGACAATATTATAAAAAAAACAACCAAAATAATTACTTTGATTTAACCCATGAGGTTCCAGTGTATTCAATCTACAGATGAATCATGCTTCCTGTGGGTGTAATAATTTCATCATATCCATTCTGTTTCATGGGTGAGCTCTTGGCTCATACCACACTTACAAACCTTAAATCCTCTGGCGGATGCTGCATAGTAAGGAAATGGTTCACTGTTGGGGCTTCAGTATTTTTACGGTGTGACTTATGTTCAAGTACTCGTGTCTTAATTGCCCTTATAGAACTTCCAATATAGGCTAATTGATATGAGCAGAATACCACATAAATGATCCTCTTAAAGTTACAATTATAAAAAACCCTTTTAGTTGGAACTTACCACCATTAGAGAATTTTACTTCTGCAGTTCCCCACACCAGCCTGCAGGTGGCACAATTCCCACATTTGAATTGGCCAAAAACTGTTATTCCTGGTTGTATCTGGTGGGGTCCCTCTCCCAACATGTCAGATCTCATTAATATCTCTTAGAGTTTTTTTGTTTTTCTATAGGCAATTTTAAGTTTACATTGGCAACCAGGTAAGTTGGAAACAACATGCCAGCAGTGACAGAATCACTTGGTGAAGCAACCTAAGGTCGCCCCCGACCTCCTCCAGGACCCACTCCCATTCCCCCAAGCCCTCAGTTCTTTGCTCCTCTGAGCCCCCACTAGCCTTGCTGCATTCAAGAACCCCCGCGGAATCCTCTCCCTCTGTCCCTTCAGCATGCACATCCCTGAAGCCAGACAGATTCTCTTCCTCACCAGGAAAACCCACAGCACCCTGCTGCCTCCTTTGTCTCCTCAGCCATCACCGCACTGAAGTGAGGCAGAGCCTCTTCCTCCCTGGGAAGACCCACAGCCTCCAGCTGCACCTGGGTGGAAATGCATCCCTCCCCCCAGGGATCATTTCGTAGAAAAAGAGGCGCAGGAGCTCATTAGCATAACTCATTAGCATAACTTACTTGCATATGCCACACCTCCTGACATCACCGGAAGTATGTCAGAAGGCAAAAAAGAAAGAAGAGAGAGACAGAGAGACAGAAAGAAAGAAAGAAAGAAAGAGCTGGCAGAGAGGGGACAGCTACTAATCCAAGCCACAGAAATACCACTATTCTGGGAGGATAGCTTCAGTGGTGGCTGAAGCCTTCAGGGGGCTGGTCGGAGGAACAAGGACCTTTCCAGGGGGCGGGATCATTTTGCTGCAGCCATGACACAAGCAGGCATTCCCCCACGGGGGGGGGGGGGGGGCTGGCACCAACTCCCGGAGCTGAGCTCCCACAAGCTCCTGCTTGAAATGACCTCTGCCTCCCCCTCTTGGGAAATCCCTCCCTCCCTCGGGGCTTGAGGTGCGCTGGCCCTGGGTGATCCAACCCTCCGACCCTCCTCTTCTCCTGCCGTAACCTGAGCCATTACCCCCCCCCCCCACTGATGGAGAGCTGGCCTCCTTGGAGATGCCGCCCTCCCCCCCCCATCCCTCTTCCAGGGTATGGCTGCTGGTTACCATGTTCACTGAGTGCTAGCCACCAAGTGGATCCCGGCCAATTATCGCAGGGTCTGGCTGGTCTTCCATAACAGCCACTTCTGTGAGGCCTACCAGCCCTCTCCACAAGAGCAACCAAGGCCACCCCCACCAACCCCCTGGACTCCACGATGGGTAAAATATCAGACTTGGACCGCAGATCCACCCTCACCGGGGTTACAGAAGGGCCTGTGTCAGCACAGCCCCAAACAACTTGGTCTCTCGGCCCCACTGGCTCTCTGTAGGGTCCCCAGGCTTCTCCTGGTGGCAAAGTGGTGTTAGCCTCACTGCTCTTTCATGTTATTAATATTTGGGGAATATTAGCTGTTCTCAATATGCAGCAGGCTTACGGGACCTTTAACCAATGTATACAGAGGATGCGCTAACCGATGCTTCTGAGAAACTGACAAGGACTCAATTTAAAGATGTAAAATAATCTGTTTACTGAGATATAATAAAAAGATTACACAAGACAATGTCTTCTGTCATTCATACAGACATACAGTACTAGGAACTTAGGTAGAAGTTACAGGGATTTGTGCATGAGCAGGAAATTGATGGTTTCCATCGAGGGTGATATTTACCTATATAGCTGTGATGGAATCCGGCTGGAAAACGGGGGTGAGGAAATCTCAGGAAGACGATAAGGGTCGTGGCTCTGAACCGGCAGAGAACCACAAGGCAGATCCCAGTGGTGCACCCAGGAATCCGTGAGGGGGAGGGACGAAATCGGGAATTGGAGAGGGAGCTGTAGCGGGGGACACACTGGCTAACCTTGGGGAGCATCTTTTATTGGGAGGTGGCACTTGGGAGGACCTGGGGGGGGGGATGGCATGATATGATGTCATCCCTAGAAAACCTAGAGAGGGTCCGTATGATATCTCTAGCCACTAAGAAGGTGATAGGGGATGGGTCAATATTCAGATCTATCTGATGGTCAGGGCAGGATGTCTCTGCCAGCGGGATCCGACACCGATCTTCTGGATCACAGGACCATGGGAACCGGTCCTCAGGAAGCATCCCAGTGTCTTCACGCCCAAGTGTGATGCTCTTTGATGTATCATATGGAGATGAAGGCTGGCAGGAATGGGCACCAGGAGGTATACATGAAAGGGGTATGCGTGTATAGAGTTGCAGATGTAAGTTTACAACCTCCTGTCTTTGTGAGAGAGTGTCTTTGATCTCTGATATCAATCCTCCCGCCTGGACGTGGTAACCGCAGAAAATGGTGCTTTGTTCCTATAGTGTAAGCATCTCTTCCCATCTTCCCACTGGTCACCTAGTGTACTCTCATGTCCCACATAACTAATGGCATAGTTCATGTGTAGCTCTCATACCTTAGCAAAAGTCCACAACATGTTGCGCAGCCTTACAGTGGCATTCGTGGTTACCTACAGCCACTCACTCTATCATCTTTTGTTTATTTATTTATTTTTCAGATTTATATCCCGCCCTCCCCACGAACAGGCTCAGGGCGGCTTACACGGGTACAAGGCCAATTCAGTACATTAAAACAAATAAAATCACCTAAAAACAGTACCAATAAATAACATAATTTACCATAAAATGCTTCCAGATACCTTATAGTCAAAAGGCTACCCAATGGTGGGCCCGAGCCCCCCCCCCCCCCCCCCCGCCACCAGGACTGGGTTACACTAGAGCCAGCTACATCACAGGTATCATTCATGATGGGTGGTATCACTGGTGGCGGCTCCTGTTCAAAGGCCTGGTGGAAGAGCATCGTCTTGCAGGCCCTGCGGAACTGCACTAAGTCCCACAGGGCCCTGATCTCCTCTGGGAGCTCATTCCACCAGACAGGAGCCACCACCGAAAAGGCCCTCACCCTAGTTCTGGCGAACCTGACGTTCCTAGGACCTGGGACACAGAGTCGATGGCATGACCTGGACCGGTGCCCGCTGGGGTATATATGGAGAAAGGCAGTCCCTTAGGTATGTTGGACCCTGGCCATATAGGGCTTTATAGGTAAGAACCAGCACCTTGAAGGGAACTCGGTATGCTATAGGCAGCCAGTGCAGTGCCGCCAGCACAGGCCGAATATGGTCCCACCTTGCGAGACCCATCAACAGCCTGGTATTCTGCACCAGCTGCAGCTTCTGGGTTTGCACCAAGGGCAGACCCATGTAGAGAGTGTTACAGTAGTCCAACCTCGAGGTGACCATCGCATGGATCACTGTGGCCAGGTCATCGCGGTCCAGGTAGGGGACCAACTGCTGCGCCAGCCGAAGATGATAAAAGGCCGACTTGGCAGTGGCTGCTACCTGGGCCTCCATTGACAAGGAGGGATCCAGAAGCACTCCCAAACTCCTAACCTGCAATGCAGGCACCAATGGCGCCCCGTCGAAGCCCGGGAGAGGGAACCCCCGCCCCAGGCCGCCGTGACCCAGACACAGGACCTTTGTCTTCACCAGGTTCAATTTCAACCTGCTCAACCTGAGCCAACCAGCCACGGCGTGCAATGCCTGTTCTAGATCTCGTGGGATGGAGTCCGACTGGCCGCCCAACATCAGATAGAGGTGGGTGTCATCGGCGTACTGGTGACATCCCAGCCCAAACCTCCAGGCCATCTGGGCAAGGGGGCGCATATAGATATTAAACAACATCGGGGAGAGCACCACCCCCTGGGGCACACCACAATCAAGCGGGTGCCTCATGGACTGCTGCTCCCCTAGCACCACCCTTTGTCCCCGACCTTGGAGAAATGAGATGAGCCATTGTAAGGCCCATCCCCATATCCCCATGTCGGCGAGGCGGTGGGTCAGCAGCTGATGATCCACCATGTCGAACACGGCCGACAGGTCGAGCAACAGCAACACCACCCCATCGCCCCGATCCAGATGTCACCGGAGGTTGTCCATTAGGGCGACCAAAGCCCTTTCCGTCCCATATCCTGGGCGAAAGTTGTACTGGAAGGGGTCTAAGACCGAAGCATCATCCAGATAACTCTGTAACTGTAACACCACCGCCCTCTCTATTAATTTGCCCAAATAGGGCAAATTGGACACCGGCCGGTAATTTGCCAATTCCGCCGGGTCCAGATGTGCCTTTTTCAGAAGAGGGCGGACCATTGCTTCCTTGAGAGCCCCCGGGAATTTCCCTTCAGAAAGGGAGGTGTTAATAATTTCCCTCACAGCCCCTCGCAGCCCCTTGTGGCCAGCTTTTATTAGCCAGGACGGGCACGGACCAAGGAAACACGTGGTTGGACACACAGTCAAGAGAAGTCTGTCAACTTCCTCTAGGTCAAGCAGGTCAAACCCATCTAAGCCCGGAGCCGAAGACGTGCAAGGGGCCTCGAGTTCACTCACTGTATCAACTGTGGCGGGGAGGTCGTGGCGGAGCGACAGGACTTTATCCGCAAAATAGCTTGCAAATGCCTCACAGCCAATTTCCAATTCCCTTGAGTTTGGTCTGCCAGATGGCAGAGTTGTTAAAGACCGAATTGTTCTAAACAAGTGGGCTGGGCGTGAGCTAGCGGATGCAATCTCGGCAGCATAGAATTCCCTCTTTGCTGCCTTGGTTGCCATCTCATAGGCTTTCATAAATGCCCTATAAGATGCTCTTGTAGCCTCGTCGTGAGCACAACACCATTGTCTCTCTAGCCATCGTAGCTCTCGCTTCATCTGTTGCATCTCCTAGGTGTACCAGGTTGCCAGTCTGTTGCAAGGGCGAAGAGGGCGCCTGGGAGCGATCTCATCGATGGCTGCAGCAAGCCGACCATGCCAGTCTTCAACCAGCTCATCCAACGAGCTGCCAGGGGGCATCGGTTCCCACAGCGCCCTCTGGAACCGCATAGGGTCCATCAGGCTCCATGGGCGAGTTAAAATAAGCCTGCCACCTAGGGGCCGGGGTGGGAAGTTCATACGGGCCCCCAGGGCATAGTGGTCCAACCATGGCACAGCCAAAGCAGTGATTCGGTCCACTGTTACCCCCGCTGCAAAGATCAAATTGAGGGTGTATCCGGCCCGGTGTGTGGGGGCCGAGATGTACTGAGAGAGTCCCAGTGCTGCCATGGATGACACCAGGTCCGTCCCCTAGCTGGAAGCTGCGTCATCAGCATGGACGTTGAAGTCACCCAGAACCACAAGGTTAGGGTGCTCCAACGCCCAGCCTGATACAGCCTCCACCAGGGACAGCAGGCTGCTGGCTGGTGCATTAGGCGGTCGGTACACCAGCCACACAGCCAAGCTCTCTTCAGCCTCCCACACTAGGCTGACACACTCCACGCCCGTGATCTCCACCGGTGGGAGCGCCCTGAAGGAGTAAGCCTCCCGAATGAAGATCGCCACCCCTCCCCCCCGCCCCCTTGTCCGTGATTGGGGCAGGACTGAGAATCCTGGGGGGGGGGGCATTTGGGAGAGAGCTACTGTCTCCCCCTCCCGCACCCAGGACTCGGTCACGCACGCCAGGTCGGCCTTCTGGTCCACCAGAAAATCTTGGAGTACCGCGACCTTGTTGTTTATTGACCTGGTGCTACACAACACCAATGACGGAGGGGTGGGGGTTCTCCCAGCCCCACTGCCAACATCTGTTGGGATGAGTCGCAGGCTGGAAGGGCGTCGAGCTTTTCTGTTTCTCAGTGCCCTCCCCTCTTTGCCTTGCCTGGACCCACCGCTCTTTCTCTTCCCCAGGAGCCCCGGGATTTGTAACCCAGACATTGCCAGCAATCTTTTACACAATAGCCTCAGATGCCTGGTGGCCAAGCGCAGACTTCCCCTCCCAACCTGTTAGACAATAGTCCAAGGTAAGACTCAGCGAAGTTCTCAGAAGATTGGAAAGACTTGAAGGAATATATGGAGCGGGAGTGGAATAGGAAAGGTAACATTTTTACACTTTCTAACTACTGAAATGAGGGACAGAATCATAACACAAAAAATGAATTTTTAGTTAACCGCGAAACTAAACCTTTTTTCTTTTTTAACCAATATAATTTTTAAATAATAACTCAAAATGTTACCTTAGGAGGCAAACACTTTAAAATACATGTTTACCAGTTGATACATGTGAAGGTGCAGGTGAGGTGGGAAGTCATTTAATGATTATATCTTTTTAGCTAACTATGCAATATTATAGAGAATGGAATATGTATAAAAGCTAACTGCATTTGAAAATAATGGGAAAAAAATAAAAATTCTATTGCAAAAAAAAAAAACACAATAGTCCAAGGTGACCTAATTAGGCCAAATTAAACAAACCCCCTCACCGCTCTACCTGCAATCCCCCTCACATGACTAAGGCTGCGGTCACACGGCCCCTTTAAATCCGGGAGGGCTCTTGGATTTAAAGGGGCCGCATCTTTCTACTGCGGGTTGGGATGTCTACACATCCCAACCCCTGCGGCGGTGGTGGCAGGAATGGTGGCTGCGGCCACTGAAGAGGCGGCCGCAGTGGGAACGGCGGTGGCAGTGGCGGCGGCGGCTGCTGAAGAGGCGGTGGCGAGAACAGCTGGCGGGAATGGGGGAGGAGGCAGCCGCAGAAGCGGTGGTGGCGGCCAAGGACCCGCCATTCGCCTGGTGAGTTTGGGGAGGGTTTTTCCCCTTTTACACTTGGGCGCATGAGTGGCCAAGCGCCCAAGTGTAAAGGGGGGGGGAATGGCCGGCGGGACTATCTGGACAGCCCTGCTCCCGCAACACCCAGGAAAACACTTGATTTTCCCGGGGTCGGAAAATGCGGGAGGAACCCGCATTGGAGCCCGCTTCAGCACGGGACTTGGGGCAGGCCGTGTGGTCACCCCCTTTAAATGCGGGAGGAAATAGCCATCCGCCTGGTGAGTTTGGGGTTTTTTCCCCCCCTTTTACACTTGGGCGCATGAGTGGCCAAGCGCCCAAGTGTAAAAGGGGGGGGGGGAAATGGCCGGCGGGACTATCTGGACAGCCCTGCTCTCGCAATGCTTGCGAGAGAGGGCTGTCCAGATACCTCAAATGCGGGTTCCTCCCGCAACACTTGATTTTCCCGGGGTCGGAAAATGCGGGAGGAACCCGCATTGGAGCCCGCTTCAGTTCGGGACTTGGGGCGGGCCGTGTGGTCAGCCCCTTTAAATGCGGGAGGAAATAGCCCTTCCTCCCGCATTTAAGGCCCGTGTGGCCGCAGCCTAAAATATCTAACCCACTATCTAACTAGTTATGGGGTAGGGAAAAACTAAGGACTACTACTAACTACCTAATTAAAATCACTCTATAACTCACTACTAATTTTACGGTACCCTAGCTGACCCCCCACCCATCTGTTTCCCCAACCCTTGGTCCAGGTGAGATCATGGTAAGTGCTCTTACTTGTCTTACAATACTAAGCCCCCCCCCCCCAGTGCCAAACTACTGGCCTCTGGTCCAAGTCCAGCCTAGATCGTATCAGCTCCTCCTGGGATTGGTCCCAACCCAAATGTGTCCTCTGCATGGTGCCAACTAGATGGTATAAGATTGCATCTCGACACTCCAGTAGGTCTTGCACCAAACCGCTCCAGTGGGTCCTTTTGAGCCAGAAGTCCTTTAATTGCAGCACTGGACAAATTGAACACGTAGTCCCACAAAGTGGTCCCTCATTTGCTTGCTGCTAGTGGCAGCGCAAATTGCAGTGGCCTCCGAGTGGTGTTCCAGCAAAGTCCCATCAACTGGTCCTGCCTTCTGGCTGGTGGCGGCAAGCAGAGGCAGCACATGCTGCTTCCCGCTCCTCCTGGCCTGACTGAGGGCTGCTGGGGGCGGGGCTTGAGGTTACTGCTGGAATGCTGTTCTGGCTCATTCCAGCTCAAAATGATTCAAGCTGGCATGGATAGAATGCCATACCCCTTTGTTCCAGCACCTGGTCATCAGAGATATTCTGACTCTTGGAACATGGCACATTTCCATGTTTCTCCTGGAAACAGAACACCTGATTAGTCAACCCAACCTTTTGGCTAGCTGGTGCTTTTGGAGTGGGTTTGGAAGCCTCTGCTTGTAACTGGGGGCAGGCAGCTCACAAGTGGCCTGCCCCTCCACAGTTATAGCAGGTTCTACCCCAGGGCTGCTTCCAATTAGCCGAATCTGGGGCTTTCTTATCCTCTGCCGGAACACAAGCCCCTTCCCAACTGGGAAGTCCTCCAATCCCACCCCTCTCTGTTTAGCTCCAGTTTATCCTTAATTTCAGCTCCCTTGGTGATATTTTTGGGCTCTTTGTCCTTTACTGGACATTTTAGCTTGTTGGGGAGGTTGGAATAAAACTGATCTAGTGCCATCAACTGAAACAAAGCTTCAGAGTCCCTGGCTTTTGCTTCTTCCACCCATCTCCTCCCCATTTCACTCAGGTATACTCTGAATAGGTTTTTCACTGCTGTGGGCATGAGCCCCAAAACTGCTTCCAAAAGTGATTAGCACCCCGGTTTGAACCTTTAAAAAACTGTGGCTTGGAAATCTGTACAAGCTATTCCCCCCTCCACCCTGGACATGCTGTGGTAGATAGCAGCTAGCTCCTCAGTGAGGATGCTATGGAGGTAGGATATGTAGTCTGCCTCAGCACACACACACCCCCCACACTGGATAGCTGCTTTCTCAAAAAAATTGCAGGTTACCCTGAGGGTTCTTCCCCGGCCTTGAACAGAACAAAATCTTTGGGGGTAACTTTTATTTTCCTGTTTTACTTGTTCTGCAGGCGCGACATCTCACGGTTGTTTCTTTGCTGTTCCTCCTGCATCTTCCTCTCTCCCTTGCTCTCCTTGGGGTTGCCAACTCCCTGGAGGGGCTTTTCTTTTTACTCTCCAGTAGCCACCCCCCACCTGATCAATATAGGGATTTCCCAGTGAAGGGATCAGGACCTTCAGCTCCCCTTCCAAGCTCAGAGGCCTCACCTCCGCCTCTCCCACTACCCAGCGCCCGGTTACAGTGGGGACAGGTTGATGCCTTGGGTGCTCCCAGGGGAACAGCCGCTTGCCAGCTGCCCAAGAGCCCCTTTCAAGACAACAGTGGAACCGTCTATTGAACCACCACTCTCAGCATCAAAAATTTAAAAAGATTTACTGGAAAGGAAATATTTACAAGCATCCTTAAGCACAGCACTAGATCAGCAAACAGATGTCAAAAGAAAATTGGTCGTAGACGCAGTCCCCTTTCCCTGCTCTAGACATACCCTAACTGATATTAAAATAGAACAGGCACTGATAATCTTAAAAAGTTACAAGGTTCCTCTCTATGTCCCATTACCTGGGAGACTGCAAGGTCAGAAAAAGACGGCTGCCTGCTTGCAGACCAGAGCTCAAAGTTGTCCCCCAGCGCAGCACCCCACGGAAGAGAGATCACCTTCCCCTCGCAAGGAGGTTTTCTTAACCTCCTGTCTCCACCCACTTTACATCACTCCCTCCACCCCTTTGACCCTGTCTGCCCAGGTCACAGGTGCATCCCGTGAGCCCTCCTGGAAGTCATTCTGGGAAATCTCCAGGAATTGCCTGGAGACTTCCTAGCACCAAATTCCTTAGTTGCTTTTCCTACCAGGGCCATTAATATAGATGTAACCTAGCAGGCAGTTGAACAGGCTCCCTGCCACTTCCAGAGAGAGAGAAAACCTCCACACTTTTAAAACTCAGAGTGAGGGGGGTTCTCCACACACCCCACACCCCACCTGCGCCACTGGCAGCACTCCCAGGTTCACATGCCCAGGAGGAGTAAGCCCCATCGCATGCCATGGAGCAGAATGCCGAGAGGTCCTGCCTCAGGTGGCACCTGCAGGCGTTCCCCGCTCGCCTCAGCTATGGCAGTCTCGAGGCACCTTCAAGGCAGCACCCGACGTACGAGCTGGGAGGGGGTGGAAGGGGCGGCCTCCCAGGCCACAGCTGCCGGATCCCCATCCCTGCTTATCTGGTGGGTGGTGCGCGATCATCCCTTCCTTTGGCCAGTGCCTTTCACAAGTTCTGGAATGAGATGTCTTGGTGCCTTTGCTCTCCCTCTTGGGTGTGAGTGCCAAATGCCCCCCCCCCATGCACCAGGTTGCTTTTCTCACCACCCCCGTGCGCCCTCTCTGAGTGTGCGCTCCGGAGGTCTCAGACACAGCTTCCTGTGCTGAGGATCCTGCCTTCTGAACCATGGAGCACCTGGCTGGGGTTGAGTGGTGCTGGGGGTGGTTGGGTGCTGCTGGGGAGGAGTATGGTTGGCTGTGGCTGTAGTCGGCCGGCCGGGGCTTGTGAATGGGGACATGGTATGTGTGTGGGGAGGGGGGAGGTGCTTTGCCTTTTCTGTTCCATGCATGCCTATGGGCTACACCGTTTTTTTTTGCAGGGGTATCTTTCTGCTGGTTCTGGGAGGCGTTTCCTGGGCTGGAGGGGTTTTTGGAACCAACTAGCTGCCACCACACACCCAGGAACACCTCTTTCTGCAGCTGGGTAGCTGGTGCATCAGTGTGTCTCTAGCAGCCAGCCACAGCAGAGGTTCATTGGTGCCCAGCCACTGCAGCCCTACTCCAAAGCACTCTGCCAGCATCTCTCCCAGCTACACCAGTGTGATGCCAAGGCAGCTTCTTGAGCACTTTTGGCCCCTCTCAGGAACGGAGGTCGTTTAGGCTTATATTTTGTGGGCTCTGCTGGTGGGAAACGGTTTGGTGTAGTGGTTAAGTGTGCGGACTCTAATCTGGGGGAACCGGGTTTGATTCCCCACTCCTCCCACTTGCACCTGCTGGATGACCTTGGGCAAGCCGTAGTTCTGGCACAGCTGTTCTTGAAAAACAGCTGTTTCTGTCAGAGCTCTCTCAGCCCCACCTACCTCCCAGGGTGTCTATTGTGGGGAGGGGAAGGGGAAGGAGTTTGTAAGTCACTCTGAGACTCCCTTGGATAGTGAAGGGCAGGGTATAAATCCAATCTCCTCTTTTCTTCTTCTTTTTCTTCTTCTTCTTCTTATGAGTGTACCAGGACCCAGCCTGTGTGTGCAAAAAGGATCTAGGGGTCTTTAGTAGACCATACACTGCATATGAGTCAGCCATGGGATGCAGTAGCTAAAAAGGCACATGCAATTTTGGGCTGTTTCATTTTGGGCTGTTTCAACAAGAAGTATCGGGCCAGATCATGCAAAGTGATGGTCTCGCTCTACTCTGCTCTGGTTAGACCTCACCTAGAGTGCTGTGTTCAGTTTTTGGCACCACAAGTTAAGAAGGATATAGACAAGCTGGAATGTGTCCAGAGGAGGGCAACGAAAATGGTGAGGCATCTGGACACCAAGTCCAATGAGGAACAGTTGAAGGAGCTGGGTCTATTTAGCTTAGAGAGCAGACGACTGAAAGGTGATATGATAACCATGTTCAAGTACTTGAAGAGCTGTCATTATAGAGAATGGTATGGAGTTGTTTTCTGTTGCCACAGAAGGTCAGACCAGAACCAATGGGTTGAAATTAAATCAAGAGGTTTCAGTTAAACAGAGTGGTTCCTCAGTGGAACAGGCTTCCTCAGGAGGTGGTGGGCTCTCCTTCTCTGGAGGTTTTCAAACATCTGGCTATCTGACAACTATGTGAATTTTGTGAACTTAGGCAGAACATGAGAGGGAGGGCAGGAAGGGCTGCCTCAGTGCTTAGTTCTCGGGGCCCTTTCTGACACACACCAGGGAAATGCCGGTAGCCACTTTGGGGTCAGGAAGCAATTTTTCTCCAGGCCAGTTTGGCCGGGGCTCCTGGAGGTTCTGGGTGTGGAACAGCAGTCACTGTAGGTGTGAAGGGGGAGATATTTGTGAATTTCCTGCACTAGATGACTAGATGAGCCTGGAGGTCCCTTCCAACTCTATGATTCTATGATTCTGCTAGTTTTGCAGAGGGAAGGTCACAACCCTTCCCCAAAGGCCCTGCAGGCTGCAGAGGGCAGGGCTGATCGGAAGCTGCTTCTTTGCACACCTCCACTTCCTGACGGGGCTAATTCTGAGTGCACGCGCGACATTGCAGTGGAAACAGTGACTGCTCTCTCTTAGCTTGCGAAGATCAGCCATGCCAGTTCACTGAAAAGCTTTCCTCTTCTCAGGTGCAAAGTGGCACCGACTGTGTGGGGAAACGCTGAAAACTCAAGAAAGAACAGAAACCAGAATGGTGCACTTTGGGATCACCCCCAGTGCTTTTGCTCTCTTGCTCTGTTTGGGTGAGTACCACTGGCTGGGCGCAGAGGAAGGGCTGGGCTGCTTAACAAGCAGAGCATATCTGAAAAGGCCCGCTGTCTGCATCAGCCTGGCTCTGTGGTTCCCAACAAGCCGGCTGCGGTTCCGGGGGTCTGCTGCGGGGCTGGGGGCAGTGGCCTTGGCACCCCAAATTAGCCCGGGCTCCTTCTTGGATTGGAAGAGCCCCTGCACTCGCTGTGGGGCCAAAAGCTGAAGGGTGGGGCTGTAATCCGTGGTGGGGCTGTGATGCAGCAAAGACCCCTCTTCAACGGATGGCAAACAGAGGCACGGCATCAGGGCTGGGACCAGGGTGAGGCCAAGGGCTTCCCAGGCAGCCCACTTCTGCCAACCAGTTAGCCAGCTCCTTTCCCGCCTCCTCCTGCCACGGAGGGGGACTGGCCTGACCCCTCCACCCCCACTTCCACCTCTGTGTAAACAAGAATGGAGACAAGGGGGCTCCAGGCTGCCCTCCCCAAACCGAGTATGGGCTCCCCCCCCCCCCCAGAGCCACAGATACTGGAGGTGGGGAGGAGGGGTGGCCTCTGACTGTCACTCAGGCTAGCAGAGCAGATTTCCCAGCCAGAGAGAAAAAGGCAGCCACAAAACAGCACGGCAGCGGCTAACTGAGCTGCTCCCCAGCCAGCCAAAGAGCAGCTGTTGGGAAGGGCGGCCTCCCTCTGACTGCCAGGCCAGCTGGCTGGAGGGATTGTGGCATGGACTGACTGGATCTGGCTGCAGACAAGGCTGGTTTTCCAAGGGGACAGGCGGTCCTGACCAGAGGTCTCTTTTCTCCTTGCACCCGGGGGGGGGGGTGAGAGGCAGGGGCAGGGGGAGGGGAGAGACCAGCCCACAAACCTTGGGAACGGGGTTGGGACATAAGGGAGCATCAGAGAAGCCGTGTGGGATCAGGCCCTCAAGGGCCCATCCAGTCCAGCACTCTGTGGCACACACGGTGGCCAAAGCCCGGCAGGGGCCCTCAGGAGGTCCCCCCACCTGGCAGGGGCTGCCTGCTTTGGCTGGCTTGGGAAATGCCTCAGGGACTTGGAGGCGGAGCCTGGGGAGGGGGAGGAGCTCAGCAGATCTGTGATGCCCTAGAAGCCGCCCTCCAAAGCAGCCGTTTTCTCCAGGGCAACTGCTGATGCCTGGAGTTCAGCTGTCATTCCTGAGGGTCCCCAGGCTCCACCTGGGAGCTGGCAAGCCTGCCTGGGGAGGGGTCTTGTCTGTTTCTGGTTGCTAATCTGGTTCCTCTTTTGTGGAAGGGGGGCCTGTATGGTTCCTCCAGTGGCCCACCAGTGGGGAACCAGCTGGGCTGGGCTGGGCTGGGCTGGGTGGGGGCGGCTGAGCATGACCCCTGAGGATGAGCCTGTTCCCTTGCGGCTGGGAACCCAGCTGGGGGGGCAGGAAGGCCAGCTGGGGGCTGGGCTCAAGGGGGCATTCTGAAGGGGCCGAAGCGGGCCAGTCTTGCTGTGGCCCCGCTCTCCTCTCTGGGACGGTGACCCTCTGCTAACTGCTCTTGTGTTCCCTTTGCAGCCAGCCCTGTTCGGGGACAGGAGAGTGAAGGTAAGAGAGAGCCTTCTGCCACTTGCATGGAGGGCTTTCGAGGGCTCCTGCCCAGTACTGTCAGTTGCCCGGGACTGCCATGCTGAGGGCCCGTCTTCATGAGGGGGAAACTGGCCGCGGGGGGGGGGGGGGGGGGACAGGACTAGGGGTATGCAGAAAGCGGTTTCCTTTCATCCCCAAAGCTTCCTTTGTTTTCTGGGGTGTTTTCTGGGAAGCCAGGTCTCCTGCTTCAGTGAGAGACTCCCCCTGCCCTCTGTTGCCTGCCCCCCTCCCACTGCTCAGCTGGGTGCTGGGAATTCTGGGGGAAATGGGCAGGGTCACTGGCCACACCAGCCCTGCGGTGGCACTCTTCATTAACTCTCCCATCCGTCAATGGGAGAGTTTAGTTGACTCATTCTGCATAATCCGCCTTGACTCCCAGTGAGTAAAGGGGACTGACTATCAGTAAAATAAGCAACCGTGTCACTGCTGGCGTGGTCCAAAAGGGACCGTGTTGGGTGACCCTCTCTAGCATTTGCCCCAAATTCTGTGGTTAAGCAACAGAGTTCGGGGCAAAAGTGAGAGCCATGTCATCACCTCCAGGCTGTGTTGGCACTGGCATCACTGTGTCACCGGCAACACCACAGCAGAAGTCTCCTGCCAGTTGCCAGCCTTGGATGGGCAGCTGGAGGCGTTTTCCTCACTGGAACAGGTGAGTGCAGTTTCCCTGTTGCAGCTCTGTCTACCTGCACAGCTCAGCTGCAGGACTTCCCTGAACAGGTTTCCCCATCGCTCACCTGCCGCGGTCCCCAGAAGGGCCCCCCCCCCCACTGCACTCACCACCAGGGGCGTTTTCATTTTTTAAAATCTGCCGTTTAATATATTATAACAATCTGTGTACCATTTTCTCTGAGTTTCCAGCATTCAATTTTTTAAAGTCTCTAACCCTTTTCTTTACAGAGATCTGCCTTTCCCCTTGTATCTCCACAATGAAAGGTGCAAGAGACTTGCTGCTTTTTTAAAAATGAAAGCTTATATTTCAGGGAACCGGGTACATACATTATTATAACATGATATCAATGAAATTATATTCAGTTGCCAATTTTTAAAAAAGCCTCCTCTGGTGAGGGGAAGAAATGGCTGCCATGTGGGTGGGCCTGGGAAAACCTGAACTGTCCTGCCCACTGGCTTCGCTGTGATCTTTCCCAAAACTTTGGAGCAAAGCAGGTCTGGGAAGACTGGAGAAACCCTGGGCAATGCATGAATACGCTACAGTGCTGTGGGGAAACAGGAAAAACCTCGCTTCCCAGCAGCATCAGATCTGGGGCCTGTAACCTGTCAGGAAACAGCTGTTACATTAATCATCAAAGTCCCACTGTAGCATCTTCATTTGCTCTCCACCTGGGATCAAATTCTCAGCAATTGGTGTCTTTGCCCCTGGGACCCTCCCAGCCAATTTTTATTTATTTATTTAGAGATCTTTATTCTGCCCTCCCCAAGCAGCCTCAGGGTGGATCCCAAAAGTCCTGAGTTCAAGACTCATTACAGTAAAATCACATTAAAACCATTATAACAATAGACAATAAAACTGCACAGGTAGCAACAATTTCATATAAATCCATTGCAGGGAACTTGGTCAGAGTCCCACATTTATAAGTAACTACTAAAGTAAAGGCTCATGAATCTAAAAACAGGTGGCTTTCTTATCGAATGACTGTGAAATATGGGGAGCTCTTGGTACCCCAAGGGGGCTCTTGCACAGCAGGGTAGGAAAAGGCAGGCACCAAGCACACTGCCCCTGACCTGTCCCAGGCAGGGCGAGGCACCGGGTTCTCTCAACACTGACCCATTGCAGGCATTGAGCAGGAAAGCTGGCTTCCTTGGCTCTTTCTTCTTGGTGGAGCCCCATGGGGAGACAGACCCACCCTCGGACTCGTGGGGCAAGGCTCCTGCTTCCCCCGGGTGCTCTGGTCGGGGTTTCCTCCTGCTCAGTTCCCGAAGGGGCGATGAGCCCCTCGATGGCCCTTCCCAGCCCACTGGAGTGGAGCCCTTCGGCCCCAGCCAGAAAGTCCCCCGGGTCCTCCTGTGTGCTGGACCGCTGCCTCAGCAGAGCCGGGGTGAGCAGGCTGATGAATCCGGATTCTTCTGGACCCTGCCGGGCCGTTGTTGTTCCTTGCCTGTCTGCTCTGCTGCAGAGATCAGCGTGCGGATCGTTGGGAGCAGCGTGACCCTCACCTGCCCCACACAGACGGCTCCCTTGTTGAAGGAAAGGGGGAGCCACTGGGAAGAGAACAGCAAGTGCTCTTCGGCACCTTGTACGATAGAAGACTACCGAGGGACAGAGCACAATGGCCGGTACCGCTGTGGCCAGAATGGGCCCAACATTTACCTGCAAGTCAAAGGTGAGGGCTCCAGCTCGCGGAAGGGCAGCAGAAGCAGCAGCCACCTAGGGCTGGGAGGGCAGGGAGGGGTGGCACAGGACCTTTGCCTGGCCCGCTCTGGCAGGCACTGGGGGGGGGCACACGGGGGACGCCAGGTGGGGAGGAGTGGAGGGGCGGTCGAGAGGTTGCTGCTACATCCCCCTCTCCTGAGCAGAGTGTCCCGGGTGTGTGGAGATGGACGTCTGGGTCGTGACGGGCATCATCATAGCTAACCTCCTGGTCACCCTTGGAGTCCTGACCCTGACCTACCACTGCAGCCGGAAACGGGCAGCCCACTTTGGTGGTGGGGGTCCTGCAGCAGGAGGCCCTCGAGCACGGCCACGAGGTGAGCGCCTGCCTCTGCCCTGGAGGGGGGGGCGGGGGCGCACCTTGGGAGAGCAGGTTCTTCGGAGGGGAGGCAACTCCCATTTTTGTCCCAGGAACTTTGGGGGGGGGGGGGCCTGATGATAAGCTTTGGGCCACCACGAATGTGGGATTTGGATGGCCCATTTGGGGTGCAGGAAAGATGCAGCTGCCTTGTTCCTTCTTCAACCCCTCTTAGCAAGGGGGTCCTAGGGAATTCTGCTGGGGAGGGCGGTGGGGGTCTGTCCACTTCAAAGCTCTTGGGCCCCAAACCAGGCTTTGGGCTGGAAAGCCGTTGACAGGGCCTTGCAGGGCAGCCCCCCTCCCGAGTCTGGGATGGCATGATTCTTTGGCACTAGGACTCTCCGTTCTTAAACTTCATTTCCCCTGGGGGAACCCCACTTTGGAGTGCTTACTGCCAAAACGAGGCTTTAGACCAGGGAACCGCCTTGGTCCCGTTGCAGGGCAGAATCCTTGGAGGCTGGGGATATGTGGTTTGTGGTGGTCCAAAGCTTACCTTGGGGTGCAGAGCTTTTGGAATGGTGTCAGGGCGTGTTGGGGAATGAACTGCCAAGGAGGCGCTGGGGAACTAACCTCACCCTCAGGCTGGTCTGGGGGCTCTGAGGGGGAAGAGCTGCTGTGGGCTAGAGACTGGAGACCCCTCGACCTCCTGGAGAATTAGAAGCAGGACCAGGCGGGACACCCACAGCACCCGGCAAGATGAGCAGCCCCCGCCTGAGCCCCAGCTAAGCTGACTGTGGCCGTGCCAGCCCCGAGGGGGGGGGGGCGGTTTGCAGGGGGGTGGGGGGCGTCTCACAGCCGCAGTCCTTGGAGGATGCTCCCTTGCTTGTGGAAACACTCCCTCCTCTTGTGTTGCAGGCCAGCGGGAGGACCGCCCCCCACCGGTCCCAAACCCAGACTATGAGGTAAGGAGAGGGCGGCACTTCTCAGGGTGAGAGAAGCTGGACTGGGTGCCATCTCCATCCCTGGACCAAACCCCTGTGGTGTTGTGCCTCCAGCATGGGCAGGATGGGGGGCTGAGGGACCCATGCTGTTGTCCGCAGCCAGCTTTTCTGGAGGGAAGGGCAGGGTCACGCACGCTGCCAGCATTGCTTCCTGCCTTGCCAGCCCACCTAAGGGAACCACACCAACCCTTTGTTTCTGCAGCCCATCCGGAAAGGCCAGCGGGAGGTGTACGCCGGACTGGAGCCCAGGGCCTTCTGAGGGGGATGCCTGCTGGAGGAGCCAACTGTTCCCTCACTGCTGTAGAACCTGGAACAAAAGAAAATCTCAAGTCCTCCCGTGGCACCTTTAAGATCAACAGAGTCCTGTTCAAGAGATGAGCTTTCGTGTGCACGTACACTTCTTCAGATAGATTGAAATGGAAGTTGCCAGTCCATACACGTAAGTAGAGGGTGAGCACCAAATTAGCATACAGCATAATGAGGATGTTTAACAGAGGCAAGGACCAAACTGGAATAACAAGCTTAGTTTATATGGTCACCATTTGTTTAATTCCAGGGAAAAGCATAGTGAAGGAAATAAATATATCAAAATCAGAGATTGATGGGAGATGGACTTTTTTATTGTGGAATGTTGAGAGTGAACAGGTCAAACCCTATGCCAAAGGATAAATGGACACAAATCTGACATCGAGAATCATAAGCCTGAGAAACCTGTAGGAGAACACTTCAACCTTCCAGGACATTCAATGGGTGGCCTCATAGTAACTGTTTTATTGCAAAGGAATTTCAGGAACAGACTAGAAAAGGAAATTGCTGAGTTGCAAGTTATTACAACACTCAGAACAATGGAATCCCCAGGACCTAACAGGGATATTGGTTTCTTATCTCACAACACATGCTAACCTTATTCAGTCCTTACAGTTGTATTCCCACCAATCCCCCAGATCGGTTATAAATCCTCTTTACTTTTTTTTATTTTATTTCTTATTTGGAATAATAGATTAGAATAGTAGATGGTTATATAGAAGAAGGAGGAGATTGGATTTATACCCCGCCCTTCACTCGGAGTCTCACAGTGGCTTACAAACTCCTTTCCCTTCCCCTCCCCACAACAGACACCCTGTCAGGTAGGTGTCTGTGGGTAACGAATAGTAGAATGCAATGCAATTTGGAATGGTAGATTGGAATGTATTTCTCTGGTCTGGAGACAGGGGAGAAACACTGCACAGCCAGTCACCCCACCTCGAAGAAGAGGATGCTGTCAGGTCGCCTCCATGCTTGAGAGGAGATGGGTGGAGCATAAGGGCAGGGTCTCAGTTAACTACCCCCTGCATTCTACAGTTCAGAAGGGTCCATCTGCCCATCAGGGCCCGATTCTGATATCGTTCTTTCCTTCAATGTACTTTCCCCTGGAATTAAACCCAAACAAAGGGTGACTGTATAAACTAAGCTTGTTATTCCAGTTTGGTCCTTGCATCTGTTAAACACTATTTATTATGCTGGATGCTAGTTTGCTGCTCACCCTCTACCTGTATGTATGGATTGGTAACTTCCATTTCACCGTATCTGAAGAAGTGTGCATGCACATGAAAGCTGGTACCTTGTCTTAAAGGTGCCTGACTGGCCTTGAACCTTGTCCTGCTGCTTCTGATCAACACAGCTACCCATCTGAATCAGTGAAAAAGGAGTATATCTGAGTTGAGGCCTTCATAGGATGCGTTCTTAAAAGACCTTTTGTGAACTAAACATTTTGGTTTTTGCTCAACAATTCTGGCTCACTGCTGTGTGACTTTTGGGCTTGGTTCTAAGAACATCTGGTCCAGATGAGCAGCCTGGGCCCATTTCCTTTTTGAAGAGCAAGACACAGACAATACTAATGATAGGCCTACCTGCAGTCACTGTTCAATTCCAGGTCCTGGGTGTCACCTACAAATCCCTTCATGGCCTTGGGCCCTCCACGCCCCCTCTGCTCTGCCACAGCAGCTTCCCTCAAGTGAGCAGGGATTTCTGCAGGTCCCAACCTGCAAATAAGCAAAATCAACAACTGCCCGCGTGTGTGCATTCTTCTGTTGTGCCCCTGACTTTGTGGAACAGCCTGCTTGTTGAGATCAGGAATGGTCCATACTCTGGGTTGCCAGGTCCCCTCTAGCCACTGGTGGGGGAGGGTTGCCAGATTCAGGCTGGAGATTTGAGGGTGGAGCCTGGGGAGGACAGGGACCTCAGTGGGGCACAATGCCACAGAGTCCACCCTCCAAAGCAGCCAGGAGGAACTGATCTCTGTAGTCTGGAGATGAGCTGTAATTCCAGGGGACCCCCAGGGCCCACCTGGAGGCTGGCATCCCTATGTAAAAGTTATTTGGGAGAGCATTTTTATAATAATAGGGCAATAGTGTAATGGAATGGCTCAGAAAAATCTTTTATAAAGGGAAGAGGACTGCAGTTTATGCCACTGTGTATGGGATATATTTTCCATTTGCTGTATGTATGATCCTGCATTGTTTCCTCCTTTTGTAATTTCTTCTTCTGCGCCACTGGAGGTATCGTGACTGGGACCTTTTTGCACTGTTTCTGCTTTTTCTAATCCTGGTCCTGTCGCACTGCTTGTTAGACCTCTCTGCTACTGGACTGCAGTGAGAGAGGCCGGCAGTCAGTGCGGCACAGAGAGAGACCATCCTGGGGCTTGGCGCCTCGTCCCCCACCTGGAGCACTGCTGGGCCTAGAGGGGACGTGTCTCAGGGGGTGAAAGAAACTGTCCCATTCCTGGGGATGTAACCGTTCCTCTCTTTTATTTCTGGCATGGGACCGTGGTGAGCCTCACTCTCCCTAGAACCACGAACCCCTTCTCTGGTGGCCACCCCCACGTGTGGCACTTCACAGCCTGTAATGCCATCCGCCCCCTTATCCAGGGGACACGGAATCTCGGGCTTGGGTGTCCCCAGTATGCGGATGACACCCAGCTGGATCTGCTGCTGGACGGCCACCCAGATGCCCCCCCACAAAATCTGGCTGTGGGTTTGGAGGCCGCGGCAGGACGGTTTTAAAAAGAGCAGGCTGAGACTGAGCCCCAAAAGATGGAGGTTCTTTGGGGAGGCGGGGGTCTTCAGGGGTGGGGTTCCGCCTTCCTGCTCTTGCCGGGGCACCATTGATACCGGCACAGTCTGTCAGGCGTTTGGGCCAGGCCCAGGGCCAGGCCACGCACACTGCTCAGCTGGCATTCTTCCACCTACGCCAGGCTCGGGAACTGACCCCTCTCCTGTCGCGTTCCGACCTAGCCACAGTAATCCATGCAATGGTCGCCTCCAGGTTTGACTACTGTGACTTGCTTTATGCTGGCCTGCCCTTGAGACTGACCCAGAAGCTCCAACTGATCCAGAATGCAGTGGTGCGAGTCCTGATGGGAACATCACGGACAGCACACATACGACCTGTGCTGCACCAGCTAAACTGGCTCCCCGTGGAGTACCGAGTCAAGTTCAAGGTTTTGGTGATGACCTTCAAGGCCTTGAGCGGTCAGGGCCAGTGTATCTGTGGGACCGTCTCCTCCGATATGTCCCCAGGAGAGCGTGCTGCTCCTCGGATAACAATCTGCTGGTGGTCCCTGGCCCTAAAGAGTTCCGGCTGTCCTCCACCAGAGCCAGGGCCTCTTCAGTCCTGGCCTCGATTTGGTGGAACTCTCTGCCAAACACCACCAGGGCCCTCTCTGCGGGATCTCGTGCAGTTCCGCAGGGCCTGGAAGGCAGAGATATTCCGCCAGGCTTTGGGCGGAGGAGAGCAGTGGCTTTTGCCTCTTGGCTGGCACCCTCCCCCCCCTCCTCCTCCCCCTCCTCCTCCTCCTTTTATTCTCCTCCTCCTCAGACTGTTTTTAGCTCCTCCCCCACACCCACGAGGCGATCACAGTCTGGAAATGGGAGAAAGCTGTAATTTTCGCCGCTTGATATTTTTAAAATTAAGGTCTGTATTCATTTTACAGTTGTAATGTTTATACCATGTTGTACTTCACCCAGAGCCCTACAATAATAGGGACTGGGCAAGTCATAGAGCAGTTAATAAAAATATATAATAATGATGCCCGGTTCAGCTTCTGGTGGCCCTGCCCCTTTGGGTGTGCTTCCCTCCACGCCTGGAACCAGCCCAGCCCTCTCCTCCCAGCCAGGGCCGCAGAGGCCGAGATCCACCCTGGACCCACAGACTCCGCTGGCCGGGGGCCCCCTGCTGGCCAGTCTCCACCCGCCTCCTGATGACGGCCAGAGCATCTCTTGTCCAGATGAGGTGGGCAGAGACCCTCGTCTAAGACTGGCAGCCCACCCTCTGGAGCCGCTACTCCATAGCCCCTCTGGGCGGCACCCATGGCAGGAGCTCCCCATGCACTCGGGTGGTCGAGCTGCAGGGCTTATCGGGCACCAGCAGACCCAGAGACCACGCCTCCCTCAGGGTGCCTCCCAGCTTATTCACGGGAAGGTGGCTGAGACCAGCGCATGGGGCCAGACTTCTGGGGGGCCCTGGGCTCCTGCCCCATTGTGCGTCTGAACAGAGCAGAGGCCCAGTGGCTTCACTGGGAAGCCAACAGCAGCCCCAGCATGGGCGCCCGGAGTTAGAGCCCACCCACTCGGGCAGACGGGTGAAGGGGCACTCCTAGGAGAGAGTCAAAAATGGGGGGGGGGGGGAGAACAAGCGTGGTCGCGTCCTGGCTTGGGCTGCCCTCAGATGTGCATGCTGCTGGCCTTGGGGGGGGGGGGAGCCCAGGCTCCTGCATAGGGGACGAAGGAGGCAGGTGCAGACCCCCGGGGTGGGGTGGCTGGATTCCTGCCCCTGCTCACCTGGCTGTGCCCAGCAGCCCCTCTGGTGCTCAGCCTCCAGAGATGGGGTCCCTGTTAGAGTTCTGAAATGAGTCCTCAGCCATGTAGCACAGACTTTGCTACCCCCCCCCCTTGGGTGTTGGTGCTATGCGCCCCCTCAGTGGTGCTGAGCACCCTCTCTGTGCATCTCTCGCCACCAAAGCACCATACTGGGCACTCGAACGGTGTGTGGTGCCAGGGGCCTCTGAGGCAGAGTCCTCCTGGGCCGTGCACCCGGCCAGCTGCATCTCCCGGTGCCACGGCTGGGGTCCATGTAGTGCTGGGTGGGGCTGTACTTGGGTGCAGGGGAGGGTGGGGATTGGTTGTGGCTGTAGCTGGCATCCTGTGCCCTGCCAGGGCTTGTAGGGGGGGCACCACACTTGTGGGAGGTGCTTCCTCCCCCCCATTGCATGGGTGCCTCTAGTCTGTGCTGCAGCTTTCCACCATTTGCGGGGGTGGGGTGTGTGTTTCTGGGCTGGGGTGGCTTAGGAAACCGACAAACTCCTGCTGTGCCTCTGGGTCTGCCCCTTTCCCTGCTGGCACAACAGCTCCCACTAGCATCGCTCTGTGGCATTCCCATGCCAGCACCCAGACACCATGCAGCGCCACTGGGGCTCTCCGCCAGCACAGCTTGGAGACACACAGCCGTGCACACCAGAGATGCCAGCAGAGCACCCAGCCGTCTCCCGGTGCGCGTGCACCCCCCCACATACACCACTGCACTTGTTAGTCTTTGTTAAAGGGCCTTTTGCATTAAACACTGGCGCAGGTCTTCAGACTAGCTTGGGCGAGTTTCAGGTTGGCTCCAAGGGCGCCTGATGCAGCAGTTTCGTGTCTTCTTTTGAATGGTTGCAGTTGCTCTTTGCTTCTGCACTATGAACAGAGGAATAGAACCTGATGGCCTCCAGTCATTAATGACATCGGGTAACTCCTGGAAGTGAAATGTGTGGTTCCTGGAATGGGCTGGGTGACCCAGAGGTCCGCACATTTACCAGTGGCCACCTACTCGGGTCGCCCACCTATTTTGGCTTAAGTGAGCCAGTGTTTACAATCAGAACCTGGCTGGTTTAAGGTCCAACTATCAAAAGTCCAATCGTTCTCAAAGGCCAACTGCCTGCAAAGTGGCCTTTGATGCCTAACAAGGACTTACGAGACCAAACTGTTGTATAGTTGGCCCAGATGCTTCTTTTGGATCAAGTTGACATTTGTCAGTGATCCCCTGGCAAGAGAGGGAGGAGACCTTTAGAAGGGTGTTAAAGAAAGTAGGAGCAGGGCCCTGGAAAGCCAGCGAGGTTTTTCGGCCTCTCCCGCCTTTCTTTTCCAAGTTGTCCTCTACCTCCTCCTCTGGGTGAGTCTAAAGAATACGGATGTTTAGTTCCATCCTCTGCCCTGCCAGACTACTCGGATCAGATGAAATTATATTGCTCTTGAAAATGGGTGAGGCCAACATGACCTTGTACTGTGAAGCACCGCAGCAGAACCGGTAGAGGAACTAGATGAAGAAGGCGAATGAATGAATGAACCTTTTTGCCTTAAAATCTGTATTTTTGTGTAGCTGCCATAGAGTAGTTAAATAGTGTTTGGGTTGTGTTTGGTTCCTTTCAAATGGGCTTGAGCTTCTTTGTACAGAGGACTAAAAGATCCCTGTAAGAATGACGAAAATGTTGGTTTCAACACAGTGATGAAAGGGGTTGAGCTGCCTGGGAAGGCCATTCCCCCCCCTCCCCCAGCTTTCTGCTGTCCCTCTGCATTCTGAAAGTGCTCGCTGGAGTGTCTTTGGCCCTGCACTGCCAAGGACTATGTGGGGGGTGGGGGTGGGGGGCTGGTGCTACTGCTGGGGGCAAAGAAAGCCCCCCCTTCCCCGGTGTCTCCTTTGACACACCTGCAGCATCAGCAGATGGCCAGAGGTGACAGTGCAGGTCTTCAAGAAGAGCACCCCCCCCCCGTTGTTGCACTCTGAATGCAAGACCTCCCCCCACCGTCCCCACAGCTGGGCAACATCTGGTTGCTGGAGTGTGTATGTGAGGGCCCAGGAGAGCTCACACCAGCTCCCAGCTTTGATGTGGGGGGGGGGGGTGGAGTGGCAGAAGCAAGGCCTACCCCTTGCAGGCGACCTTGGAGAGAGGAAAAGAATCAGGCCAAGCCCTGGCAGAAGGGTCTTCCTGCCCCACAGCTGTGCCCGGCTGAAGGGGTTCCAGGCTGAAACCTCCCTTGCAGGAGGCAGCCAGGCACAGGATGCGGTGGTGGTGGTGGTAGGGAGGGGAGGGGCAGGGGGGAGGACTGTGGTCTCACCCAAGGAACGTTCAGCCCCAGTCTCTGCATTTGTTCACAGGATGTGGTCGGAGCGCAAGTGCAGCTGCGCAGGGAGGGAGAGCAGCTCATCCGTCAGCCAGCCCTCACATCTCGGCTCAAACTCACACAGACACCTTTGGAATCCAGCCAGCAAAGCGTTTATTGAGGAACCTGCAAAGGAGCTGCAAAGACACCCAGGTAGGGACGGGAGCAGCTCCAGTTCTATCAAGGCTGTCCTCCACCAATGTATGTGAAGACCAGACTCTGGGTTCAAGATGCGGTGGCATATTCTGCAATCTGGGGGTCAATTTTTACCTGAAATGCATACACACCCCCTTGCAAAAACCACACCACATGTTCGGAGATACCCCACAAGACTTCTTAGTCCTCTTTCCAAACTCAGGGGAGATTCCAAAAACCAGTCACTTCATTGTAGGACAAAGCGGAAGCACGCAGGGCTGAACAAATGAATCGCTCCCATATGAACGACTCTGCCTTTCCTCTTCTTTAGACATAGGGAAGCTCAAATCCAGGCCTGGACCAGCAACACTGAGCCGGCAGCCCGCCCACTGCTTAGTTCTGCAAAGCTGGAAAGGGTCAGCTGGTTGTTGAGTGATGGGAAATGGAGCACGCTGCAAGACCGAAACAACTTGAATGGAGTCTGTCGCTATTGCTTGAAACGTTCTCCCCCGCAGCCTCCCCTTCCCAGAGGAAGGACGGTCGGCAGTCCCTCTGAGCAGGTGCGAACAGCAGCCACTCCAAGCCCGGCGCTCAACGGGTCAGCGATCCACTCTCAACGGTGGCGGGCCTTGGCCACTCCGATGTGGCTGTACTGCCCATTGTTGCGTTCTCCGAGAGGCTGTGGTGGACAGAGGGGAAAGAGAGAGAGGCCCGTCTTTAGCATGAGACCTACCCTGCTTTATGACCACGTTCTCCAGGCCGTGGCAAGGACCTTGGGGCAGTTTTTGCAGACAGAAGTCACATTCTGAACTGGTCGGCTTGCTTTGGAAGCAGCCTCCCTGTGTTCAGCCCACACACTCTTTTCCCCTTCAGGAAGAAAAGGGGTCCTACAATCAGTGGTCCCTCTAAGCTGCAGCATCTTCTGAGCAAAAATTCTACTTTGTGAGCTCCTGACATTAAAGTTGTGAGCGAGTGATTTGGCTGCTGCATAAATTAGTTTGCTCTGGAGCCATCCTTCCTGAGCTAAGACAAAAAAGTGTGAAACGGAAGCTAAAAAATGTGAGCTAGCTCACTCTAACTCAGCTTAGAGGGAACACTGCTAGAGTGGAAGCCCCCGGCACTGATTGGCTGGCCTGCTGTGATGTCACCAATCACCCCCCCCCCCAAATCTGAACTATCACCCAAGCACCTTTCCTTTTTCTCCTTAATAAGGCAATGCATGAATGGATAAACTGATATGCAGAACATTTTTTAACAATGACAAGGGCTGAGAGCAGGAATGGTGGCTAAGCCTGGCACTCAAATTCTGGGAGGGAGCTCGGAGCCCGCTTCCTCCGTGGTCTTGGCCCTGCGTAGCGCAGCACGGTGCCCCTGGCCAGGCCCCAGAGGAGAAGGGTGTGGTCCCTTGCCCGGGTCTGAGGCATTTCAAGCATCTGCTCTGCATCTCGAAGTCCAGATGCTGGAGCTAATGAAGCCCCCAGAACCACAGGAGAAGAGCCTGGGATACCGATTCCAGAAGGCCCACAAGTCCCTCAGTAGCTGTTCTTTGGAGGTAGCCTGCTCCTGAACATGGAAGTTTGCTTTTGCCATCACGGCCAGCAGCGGTTGAGGGGCCTCTTCTCATCCTCTGTGAATGTACCCCAGCCCCTTTCCAAGCTGTCCAAGCCAGTGGCTATCCCCACCAAGCCCCCTGTGCCTCTCAGGATGATGGCATCGCTCCTCCCCAGCAGCCCGCCTGAGGATGGCCTCACTCAAGCACCCCACAGCACCCTCCGCGAGCGCCAAGAAAGCCGGCCTCCGCCCGAGCAGGGCCAAGAGCCTAGCTGTCCCAGGGGGCGTGGGGGCAACCAAGCCAGTCCAAGCCAGCCGCTGGGAGGAGGAGGAGAAGGAGGACCCAGTGAGCCTCAGGGGCGGGAGAGACCAGCTGGGAGCTCACTCACCTGGTAGAGCTGGTCGTGGGCCAAAAGGGCCTGCTTGTCGGAAGCTGCAGAGAGCAAAGAAAGACAGGCAGAGAAGCCCTGGTTAGTGGGGGTGGGGGTTGGGCAGACCAGTCAGCTGGCAGTGGGTGGTCTCTTCACAGCCCCTCTGGGTGTCAGCATGCCTGCCCTCTGCTCGGCCTGACATCTTTATTTTCCCGGAGCCATTTCATCAGGACTTGAGCAACTGCCCTCCACAGACCTGACCCTGGACTACTCCACCCAGCAGACTCCCTTGCTGGACACCCTGGAGCAGCACCTGAACACCGCTGCCCACCAACCCCCTCGCCCCCCCCCCCCGAAGCAGCCCACGCCTCCCATTGCCTGTGGCAAAGAAGAGGAGATTGAGTTTATACCCCCGCCCTTCACTGCCCACGGGAGTCTCAGAGCGGCTAGCAAACTCCTCTCCCTTCCCCCTCCCCACGACAGACAGGCACCCTGCAAGGTAGGCAGGGCTCAGACTAAGCACCTTCGAGGACTGCTCTTGAGAGGACAGCTCTGAGAGAACTGTGACTGACCCAAGGTCACCCAGCTGGCTGCATGTGGAGGAGGAGTGGGGAATCAAAACTCTTGGCTCTCCAGATTAGAGTCCACCGCTCTTAATTACTACACCAAATGAAGCCCTGGGAGGCAACCCCGTTGGGGCCAGCTTCTGGGGCAGGGGTTCTCCCTCACCCAAGGGGCTCTTCCAGGCATTCTTCAAACCATGGTGTCCACCTGCCGACATGAAGAACGGGACTGACCAGACCCAAAGGAGGCCCATGGACACACTGCTCCAGGGGAGGCCCCAGAGTGACAGCTCAGAGGAGACCAGGAGCTAGACTATAGCCCCGCCAGGGACCCTTCTCATCTAGGCCTCCCCTTCTTTCTCAGCGATCCCCTCCTCTAAAACCTCTAACAGAGACACTCGCCTGGTCCCAAACCCTGCAACAAGCCCAGGGGCCCATGTGGCCCTGCCCCTCCCGCTCCCTCACTGGCTCCCCCTCCCATGGGTCCTAGGCCACCCTCCACCACACAGGGCCTTCCTGCTCCAAAGGGGACAGGCGCTGGGCAGGAGAATCCACAAGCACAACCGGCGGGGGGGAGGGAACATTCAGTGCACCTATGCCGCTCCTGCCGCCCTTCCCGTCACCATTCAGCAACCAAAGACGCTCCAAGGCACAGCCCAGGACCACATGGCGAGAACTGGCTACGCTTGCATCAGCCGGGGCAGAAGCATGGCAGATACCTCTGCAGGTCTGAAACAGCACAGTCAATGCAGCTTCCACCCAGGGAGGGCACTCCGTGTCACTCTTATCGCATCTGCCCTGCAAAGGCACTGTGACTGCCATCCCTCCAAAACAGCAGGGGACGACGCCTTGTGGATGCTGCCAGAAGCCCCACTCCCACTTGAATGCCAGACTGGAGCGAAACCTCCACGTGGCAGCAGTCCAGGTCTCTGGCCTCTCTGCTTGCAGAAACATGTCTTTCCCCTTGTATCTCCACAATAAAAGGGACTAGATATGTGTTTTTAAAAAAATAAATGCTGGGAGTTCAGAGGGCCTGGTGGATGGATCGTTCTAACTCCGGAGGCACCTGGATCGAGGCGGTACGGCGGGGCTGGTGTTGTTGGACCTGTTGGCGGCGTTCGACATGGTCGACCATCAGCTACTGGCTGCCACCTCGCCGATATGGGGATCCAGGGGTTAGCTTTACAGTGGCTTTCCTCGTTTTTCCAAGATCGGGGACAGAGGGTGGCGGTAGGGGAACAACTCTCCCAAAGATACCCGCTGAGTTGCGGTGTTCCACAGGGAGCAGTACTTTCCCCTATGTTGTTTAACATCTATATGCGCCCCCTCGCCCAGATTGCTCGGAGGTATGGATGGGCTGGGGTGTCATCTGTATGCGGATGATACCCAGCTCCATCTGTTGTTGGGCAGTCAGTCGGGCTCCAGTCCGGGAGATCTGGACCTGGCGTTGCAGGCCGTGGCTGGTTGGCTCAGGCAGAGTCGACTGAAATTGAATCTGACGAAGATGGAGATCCTATGCCTGAGTCAAAGTGGACCAGGGTTAGGGATCCCTCTCCCGGCCTTCGAGGGAGTGCCGTTGGCCCCAGCGTCGGAGGTTAGGAGTTTGGGAGTGCTCCTGGACCCCTCATTAATGATGGAGGCCCAGGTAGCAGCTGCTGCGAGGTCAGCCTTTTACCATCTTCGGCTGATCAAGCAGTTGGTTCCCTTCCTTGAATGCAACGAACTGGCGACAGTGATCCATGCTTTGGTCACCTCAAGATTGGACTACTGTAACGCCATCTACATGGGGCTGCCCTTGTGCCAAATTCAGAAGCTGCAGCTGGTGCAGAATGCTGCAGCACAGTTCTTGATGGGTCTCCTCGTGCAGGAACACATCCAGCCCGCCTTAAAAGCACTGCACTGGCTGCCTATAGTGTACCGGGTAAGGTTCAAGGTGCTGGTGCTTACCTGTAAAGCCCTATATGGCCTGGGACCTACTTACTTGAAGGACCGCCTCTCTCCATATGTTCCCCAGCGAGCACTCCGGTCTGGATCCCGAAACCGCTTGGTTATACCAGAGCCGAAAGAGGCTTGGCTGGCGGCCACAAGGGCCAGGGCTTTTCAGTAGCGGCCCCGTCCTGGTGGAACGAGCTCCCGGAGAACATCAGGGCCCTGCGGGATCTGTTACAGTTCCGCAGGGCCTGCAAGACGGAGCTCTTCCACCAGGCCTTTAAGTAGGGGCCACCTAATGTATACGCCTTGGCCCAGGCCCAATTCTATCCGCCAGCCTGTATGACTGTGCACAATGATTACATCCGAGCGCTGTCCTGATACACTTACTGAAGATATGCTATTTGTATGCTGCTGATCTTGTTGTATATGTTTTAATTGATACTGTATGTATTACTGTTGGTTTTGTTGTTAGCCGCCCTGAGCCTGCTGTTGGCGGGGAGGGCGGGATATAAATCCCATGAAATAAATAAATAAATAAATAACTTTATCATGCCAAAGTGATGTGTTGATTTGTATTTTTTAAGTTTGGAAAAGATCCCATGGTGGTGCATGGCACACCACTCTCCTGGGTTCTGTCTGAAAAACACTCCCGTGTGTGGGGCAGCCTACCCCCCTCCCCTCCAGCACCCCGCAAAGGCCTCTCCTCACCGTCCCCTCTTACCTCGAGACAGCTGGCCAGGCTCCTGCGCAGCAAGACACCACACTGCCCCCACTAGGACCACCGTGGCAATAAGGTCGGCTACCACAATCCCCAGCACCGTGGTCAAGTTCAGCTGGACGCAGTACTGGCACACTGTGGCAAGAGAGAGCACTAAGCATGGGCCTGGACACACAGTCTCGTCCAGGGAATGCTTCTGAGCATGGGCCGACTGCCTGTCCCTCACTGCTGGGGATGGGCGTGCAATTCCGCCCCCCCCCCCTTTACAATCTGTTCCCAAAACTTTCTCACCATCCATCCGTCCGTCGTATTCCTTTGCCCCTTGCCCAAATGGCCTCCTGAATGGCCTCCTCCTCCTCCTCCTCCCTTGGCCCTGTGCCACAGCCACTGTTCCTGCCAGCATCCCCCACCCCCGGCCAGGGAGCGTGGCAGAATCCCCCCCCCCCCGTGCAGTGCCTTGGGGGCTCTCTCTGGGATACTTCTGAGCCTGTGCCCCACACCCTGGGAAATGGTTACTGCAGTCTGGCAGCCCAGAGAAAGCTGCCTGAGAAAGGGCACCCCAGGCAGGAGGGAGAGCGACACTCTGCCCCTGAGCCCCCCTGCTTAGCCTCCAGCTCTGCCGGGGGCGGGGGGGGGGCGGGGGAGGAAAATCTCCCTGTCAGTTCTGTTACTTCTTCTCCCCTTGGTTTCCGGTGCACAACCATGTTGGTCTGAAGCAGCAGAACAAAGTCTGAGTCCAGTCCGGCACCTTCAAGACCAACAAAGTTTCATTCTGGGGATAAGCTTTTGTGTGCACGCACACGTCTTCAAATACAAACAGTGTGCGTGCACACAAAGGCTCATCCCCAGATTAAACTTTGTTGGTCTTGAAGGTGCCGGACTGGACTCAAGCTTCGTCCTCTTGGTTTCTGTGAGCTCCAACCCCCGGCCAGGGGCCAGGCTGGCAGGAAAGTCCAAATATGACCAGATATTCACAGAAGTCTTTTATTTTTAAATTTGCTTTCATTCCAATAAAATATGAATGAAAACGGTCCTTCATCTAAAAAAATATAGAAAGAAGTAGGCACCAGTTTCTCCCACTAGGTTCTACTCTGCATAGCTTGCTACTGGCGGGACATTTGACTCCAGGCCTTGCCATCCCCTACCCCCACCCCTAGATCCGATATCCTGGAGAGCTCAGTACTGTCTCCTTCTGACAAAGCCCGAGCAGGAAGTCAAATGCTTCCTTTTGTACAAATTTCATTCACACAGGGAACCATTCAGGCAACATCCCTTCAAGAGGAGATGGCAGTCAAACGAATCAATGCGAGGGTTTGGGGGGTCACATTTAAAACCTCCACCCCCAGCCACTCTCTGGCCAAACAGCCTCCCCAGCAGCCTGACTTCACTGTGCCTGAAGGAGACCATTGGAGGGGACATCCCTTCCCCAGGCAAAGACTGAGGCTGGGAGGTCAGAACTGGGGGGCAAAGCTCCCCCCCCCAGGGCCATTTCACACTGCCACACAGCTCAAAAGCCAGGCAGGCCTACAGGAGAACTCCAGGCCCTGCCATCTCTTCACGTAAGAGAAAAAGAAGAAGAAGAAGAAGAGGAGGAGGAGATTGGATTTATATCCCACCCTTCACTCACTTGGGAGTCTCAGAGCGGCTTACAAACTCCTATCCATTCCCCTCCCCACAACAGACACCCTGTGAGGTAGGTGGGGCTGAGAGAGCTCTGACAGAAACTGCTCTTTTTCAAGAACAGCTGTGCCGGACCCGGAACTATGGTTTGCCCAAGGTTATCCAGCAGGTGCAAGTGGAGGAATGGGGAATCAAACCCGGTTCTCCCAGATTAGAGTCTGTACACTTAACCACTACACCAAAACCACTACACTGTCCAGAAAATGCCAGTCCGGAGCAGAATCCAAAAACAAAGAGAACCCCTTTGTAAAGGCCCATCAAAACGACACAGCACAGGGAGTACGGCAGCTGCAGCAGGTAGTATGAGGAATGGCATCAGCACTCCCCTCCCCATTCCAGCTGCCACCTCTCCCCCCCCCCCCGCACCTGCTCTCTCCCCACAGCCACTCTGTAGATTCCCCTTTGAGCCTGTTCCCCCTTCCCCCGGAGCAGCACGCACCATGCTTGGGACGGGCAAAATGTCATCTGGGTGCCCCCCTTGAGCTGCCGGGGGGGGGGGGGAGGAGCCCCACATGGCTTTCTGTGTGGGGAAAACTTTCAGTGTGGAAGAGGCCAGAGTCTGCACATTCGTCAGGCTGTTTGCTCAAATAAAATAAAATAAAAAGAATGAATGGGAGATCTCAGGCTGTGATTTCCACCCAAATGCTGGTTTCCATGGGCCCAGAGGCCTGCCTGGCGCCTCCCGTCTGCTAGGAACAAGAAGCCCCAGCAGAGAGCTGAGCAGCCCACCCTGGACCGAGTAGCCTCCCCTTCCTCCCTACTGCCTCTTCCCAGCCTTGCCATCAGATGACGACTCCCAGCCTGCCTGATCCCACTGACTTCATTCAGCCAGGCATCCTGGGCAGGACTGGAGCCAAGAGGCCCCCGGATCATCACAGCCGGCCGGCCAGAGAGCCTTCTGCCCCTCCCCCTCCTTGGGCCTCCAGGCTTATGAGGACTTCTCACAGGATGTCCTTCAGTGGGTCTTAACAAAAGGCTTTCTGGGGCGTTTGCCTCTGGCCGCCACCACAGCCAGGGCTGCCTGGGCCAACCTCCCTTTGCTGCGAGGAAAAAGGGGCTCACACACTTCGGAAGTACAGCTGCAGAGACGCGTTTCCCTGTTTTGAGTGGCACCAGTAGAGACCTCGGGGGTCATCCGCAGCCGAGCCCACAGCCAGTCTGGTTCCATTCCCTAGGTTACTGCCGTCCTTGCTCCAGCTCAGCAGGGAGTTGCCTTGGCTCCCTTTGCAGTGCAGGAAGACACCGCTTCTCTCATGCTTCACCTGGATGGAAAGACCTGCAAGGCAAATAGGTGGAAGGCAACGGGGAGGGGAGTGAGGCCCCCCCAGCAGACATCACCGGGGCCTGCGGGCCCAGCGTTGGACATGGGCTGAGAGCTGAATCTCAGGAAGGAGCAGCCATTCCTTGGTGGCAATCAAAGCCAGAGGTTGTCATACACACACACAGGCACACACCCCCCAGCTCCAGCCACGCCTGGCCCTGGCTGGTGGGAGGGCAGGAGAGGGCCACGCTGAGCATGAGTCCCGCGGGGGCTCCCGAGTTCTGCTTAACCCGCTGGGGCATTTTCACCCACTGCTGCCTTGCCTCTCTTAGGGCCCACCCAAGGGCCTCTGGTCCGGGCAGCACACGCATGCCTATCCCTACTTGCAGGCATCCCACACTGAAGCCAGCGGGACTTCCCTCCTAGCAAGGGTGCTGGCTCACTGGGCACCATGGAATCATCCTAGGAACAGGGGCCTGGCGAGGGGACCACCAGCGCAGTGCTCGCGGCTCTCTGGGGGAATTTATGATGGGGAAAACCACATTTTAAAAAATGGCTTTGTCAAGGGCTGCTCTTAAGAGAGTGGGATACCTCTGTGGAATCATAAACAAGACAGGCATCAACAAATGGGGGGTGGGGGTGGGGCATGATGGCTTCCTTTCAAACTGTTGCCCAGTGGAGGAGTGTAGAAATGAGGGTCTGCCAGGAGCCGCTGACTCCCACCCTCAAGCATGTCTGAGTGAGGACAAAGGCACTTGCAGGCCACAGCCATGACCAGGACTGCCTTTCCCAGGTGACATCAAGAGAGCCTCTACCTGGGCCAGAGTTTTCAGTGGCGATGACAATGCCTGCAAGAGAGAGAGAGAGAGAGAGTGAGAAACAGCAGCTGCCCTCCCACCGCAAGGGCGACCCTGGAGAGCATTAGGAACCTGTGGAGAGCATTAGGCCACTGACTGAGGTGGCTGTGAAAGCTGATTAGACGGATCCAGAGATGAGCTCCTCTCCGAGGCTACTGGTCATGATGGCTGAATGGAACAGCCACTGCCAAGTGAGGCACACCACCACCGAAGACCAGTGGCTGAGGACAGGGGACTCCTGCTGGCACGCCTGGCTCGCAGTCTGTCCAAAAGCACCAGGCCAGCCTCTGCAGCTGCTGGATAAGCGGAAGGCTGGCCAGCATGTTCCCACAGGACTTGAAAATACAAAATTCCCTTGAAAAACAAATAATGAGGCTAAAAGGGAGAAGGAAAGTCTAGAGGGTCGGAGCGCTCCAGAACACTTGGAGGACGTGTAGAATGATGGAAACTGAAGTGCTGACAGAACTTCTGCCACAGATCTAGAGATGTATGAGCCAGCTCCAGAGGATGCTGATGTAGACCACGAGCAGAGTCGAGGAAGCCGTGCGAGATAAGGAGGCCGCCCTGGAAGAGCGGGAGACTCGCTTGAAGGAGGAGGACAAAAAGGGGCACAACCACTGACAAAACAAATGGAAGCAGGAAGCTGGGCCAGGAGGTCGTTTGACTGTTAGACCACAGAGAGGTGGAGGGTGCCCTGGAGGCGGCGGGGGGGGGGGGGGGGACCGCAAAGGAGCGGAGTGTGTTTTTTCATCAGAACTTCTCTGCAAATCACTCAGTCTGAGTTCTTTCTCAGTTGGGGAGGGCAATAATGCGGGGGTGAGTTCAGGATGAAGAGGCACAAAATGATTTCCCCCTCCCCCCAAGTGAATGTGTAATTCACTCATGGAATTCACTGCCACAGGTATGGTGGCCGCAGCAGTGGCTGAGGCCCACACAAGGCCTGGTGTTGCGAGCCCTGTGGCTGCACAGGCATACGGAGCAGTTATCTGCCCAGCAGGGCAGGCACCTAAGCCACGTCCCAAACGCCAGCCGGTCTGCCTACAAAATGCAGGGCTGCAAGGGCATTTCAGGCCAGGAAGAGGAGAAGTGGAAAAGGGTGCAAGCTGCTGTCCCCGTCTGCTCGCACGCACCTGTCATTTAGAAAGAATAACTGCTTGGGAGGGTGCCGTGGCCCTGGGACACCCAGCACTGTACCTGGCTTAGCTCTTAGGTGCCTTTCAATGGGAAGCAAAGGTCTTCAGGAAGGATGAAATCTAGCAACGTCTGTTAACCATGGGAGCTAAATAGAACCTCCCTAATCAAAGGCAGTGGAGCACTGGATACCTGCTGCCTGGAGGCCAAAGTAAGAGAGTGGCTGTTGCCCTCAGGCTGGTGGGCTTCCTGGAGATGGCGGGTTGGCCACTGGGTGGGGAAAGCAGGATGCTGGATCGGCTATAGCCTCTTTGCATGGTCCTGCTCTTCGGCCTGCGTTGTGCTCCCAGCACCCCTGCGCCGTCTGAGCTCTGGGCCGGGTTGTGCTCTCTGTTGTTTTTTGAGGCGGGGGGGGGGGGGGGGGGGACACTGACATGTATAGGACCTACTGTTTTCAGAATGAACTATGGAATGCCAGTGCAGTAGAAGAACCTACTTTCCAAGTGCGCTGGCAACTTTTGAGATATGCACTATTTTAGGAGCTCTTTTGAGGTGCAGATAACGGGGGGGGCATAGGATTGCCAACCTCCAGGTGGTGGCTGGAGATCCCTGCTATCACAACTGAACTCCAGGTGACAGAGATCAATTCACCTGGAGAAAATGGCCACTTTGGAAAGTGAACTCCATGGCATTCTATCCCACTGAAGTCCTTCCCCACCCAAACCCCACCCTCTCCACCCAAATCTCCAGATATCTCCCAACCCAGAGCTGGCAACAAGAATGTCTGAAAAGGAGAGGGACCCCCCCCTCCCCCGGCGCCAAGCAGTGTGCTTTCTTCCCTACTAGGCCTTCCTTTCCCGCATCTTGGTCCCCAAGCTAGGAGTAGCAACTCCAGCTTGGGAAATTCCTGGAGACTGGGGGGGGGGGGGGCAGTGCTTGCGGAGGGGGGAGATCAGTAATTTGATGCCACAGAGTCCTCCACCCTCCAAAGCTGCCGTGTCCCCCAGGGAAGTTGATCTCTCAAGTCTGGAGAGGAGTTGTGATTGCGGGAGAGCCCCAGGCCCTGCCTAGCCCCCTCCTCCCTGCCTGGCTGTGTCCACCTGCTGCCTCTGCCCAGGCCACCCGTGGCTTGCCCCGCAGTCAGGCCCTACCTCCGACCATCAGCGCAAGGAGGACCAGCACACCAAGGAGATGCTGGCAGCCACCCATGCTCTTCCTTCTAAGCACTGGCGACTTCCTCACTTGTCCAGAGGAAAATGGCCCTTTGGGTGTCAGTAAGAAGCACAGAGCAGCCGGTCTTGCTGGCAGCCAACCTGAGCTGGGAGAGGAAAGCAGCAAGGAAACTTTTCTGCAGTCAGTGACAGGAAGCGGGGGGGGGGGGGTCCCTCTCCCCCTCCCTCCCTCGGAAATAGAAAAAAAAATTCGATTCAAAAGAATTCTAACCTCAGAAAATGGATTTGAGTCAGCATTACCTCCTACCTTCGAAAACAACAACCTCGAACTTACTGGAAGGTCAGGGTTCATGAGGAAACCCCCTCCAGAGTAAGAAGCTCTCAGGGGCCTGAGCACCATGTCCCCTCCCCCCCTCCCCCTGGCCCTTTATTTCCTTTCCACTGATTCTCATCAGTTCTCAACATTCTGTGCCGCCTGGAACATACCCCGGCCATGCTGGGTTCTTGTCTTATGTCCGTTGGTTGATATACAGCGAAATACTTGTCTGCGTGCCTGGAAAGCTCCCCAAATATGTAGCGATGCCTGCCTTGCATATGAGGGGGTCCCATATGGAGAGGCAAAACCACACAGAGCAGGCACAGCCACGTCGATGACTTAGGGAATCCTTGAGCATGCAGAAAAATCTGACTTAAAAGAGTGTATGGGGGGGGGGGCAAAATCCACATAGCCCAATTTTCCCCTTTCTGGGCAAAAGACCCAAGAGAGTGAAGGAAATAGCTCCACATTTCCCCAGATGACTCATCTGCCCTAGAACCCTTTCAGTTGAGGTTCTGACCTGGCTTGGCCATGGACCAGGAAAGCAATGGGAGCTTTAGCTGATAACCTTCATTCAAACGTTAGACAAGGCTTGTTCCTACTGGATTCCTCCATGGTCGTTTCCAAGGGAGGCCATCCCATCCTGCTGAAATGCCGGGAGGCAGATTCTATTTATTTTATTTAAAAATTAACTGCCCTTTTACCTTATAAGAACTCAAGGCATAATAAAGAATCACAACAAAATGCTTTTAACATAACTTGTTGTGCATATGTATACACACACACATACACATTCTGTAAGCTGCCCTGAGCCTGCCTGGCAGGGAGGGAGGGAGATAAATTAAACAAAGAAAATAATAAAATAAACAATAAAATAAAAACCACTAGTTAAAATGAATAATTTTACACTGCTGGTCGGGAGAACTAATTGAATGCTGCCATAAATAAAACTCTCTTACAGCTAGCTCGCTTCGATCTATGCTGGCCATGGGCTGTAATAATAACAAGCAAGTTCTCTGGAAGCAAAAAACCAACTTCAGCTGCCTCCTGAAGACTGAGGCAGCTGTTCTGTAACCATGGCCTTCTCTCTCGCACGGCGCGCCCTCGCTCTTCACAGCGAAGGGGGGCGGGCGGCGCTGGCGGGAGGGGGGAGCGGCTGCTGGGCGTGGGGCCCGGGTGAGGCCGGGAAGGTGGCGCTGGCGAGCGCAGAGCCAGGCAGGCCTGGACTTCCGCCTCTCCGGGACTCCCTTCCGGGCGGGGCGGGGCGGAGGCGCGCAGCACGGAGAAAGAGAGAGAGAGAGAGAGAGAGCGCCGCCCGGAAGCCCCGCCCCAGCACACCGCCCCGTTTCCGGTGGGGGCGGGGCTCCTGTCTCCGGCGAGTGACGCAGCCGCGCGACCCGATGACGCGTGCGTTGCCAAGCTGACTGGCTGGAAGTGGCGGCGCGGGCCCGACCCGGGAAGCCGTCGCCGAGTGGCCGCGTCCGTCGAGCCCAGGCGCGGAGCTTGGCCGGCCCCGGGACTCCGGAGGCGGAGGGAGGGCCGCGCGCGGGGTGGGGTTGTCGGGTGCCGGGCCCCGCATGGAGGGAGCGCGCCTGGCTCGGAGATGACCGACCAGGAGAACAACAACACCGGCGGCGGCGGCATCTCCCGGAACCCCTTCGCCGCCCTCTTCAGCTCCGTGGCCGACGCCAGGCACTTCGCCGCCACCCACCAGCCCCAGCAGCAGCCGCCGAGGCCGCCGGCCGGTGAGAGCGAGAGCCGGGGTGGGGGCGGGCGGGGCGTTGCTGCTGCTGCTGCTGCTGCTGCTGCTGGGCCTGGGCGGGGGGTGGGGGGCATCTCTCTGGCGGGACCCCCACCCCACCCCCCCGCTCTGCAGTCGCGCGGCGGCAGGCAGGCAGGCCGGCCGGCCCAGGAAGCCGAGAAAGAAACGTGAGCCATGGGGGGCGGCGGGAGGGGGGGGGGGGGTAGATCGGTGCCCTGCAGCCTGTCCCGACCCTGGACAGGTCATTCCCAGGCCGGGCACAGGGCCAGCGCGGGAGGACGGCGGTGCAGGGGCCGGGGGAGGGGGGAGTGAGAAAGAGTCCGTGGGGGTGGGGAGGAGTGTGAGCTCAGTGGTCCTGCCTTGGGCAGCCTTCCGGAGCAGGTGGGGCGTTATCATCCATATGGCCGCCCTTCCTCACTCGGGCCTGCCAGCCCACACAGCTGGCCCTCTGCAAGGGTCCCATGACTGACCTCAGGAATGACTCCCCCCCTCCCCCCCCCCCCCCGGGGAGGAGGCAGAAGGGGCAACAGGAATGGGGAAAGACAGTTGGATGCACACCACCGTACGGATTAGGGTGGGCCAATGGCCTGACTTGCTTTGTAGATCCTGATCTTCACAGGCAGAGTTAGATATCGCTGGGAATAAGGTTTGGGATGTTCTCACCAAAAAGGGGACGGCTGTCGCCTAGAGGTCATTGGTGGAACATGGAAGAGGGCTCAGGCAGAGGAGGACAGAGCATGAAACGGAAGCAGACCTGGACAGAGGGGGCCCAAAGGAAGAAAAGGAAAGGGGTGGAGGAGAGGATCTGTATTTGTTAACTGTGTTGAATGTGGTGGCAAAAACAAGTTCCAGGCCCCTCAGAGGAGATGGAGTGAGTGGAAGCCAGGAGTCACAAAGGAGCACATTAGTTTAACTGCAGGGTCTTCCGTTTCAGCTCATAGGGGGACATCATTCCACTCACTGAGTTGTCAGTCCCATGCCAGACATTATTATTTCACTGGCAGGGCTTTCATTCAGTCCCAGGGAACATGTTTGACTCTTTTAGTTACTTCTCCTTGTCTATTCCTTATTTTAGCTTTTTGCAGTAATTCAGTGGTGCCCAGTCAAGTCATTTGGTATTCCTGGTCCCACTACATCCAGTGAGCCTTTAGAGAGCTCCCTTTTCCCAGTGGGCATTCTCATAATTCATTTTTAGTACATCACAAGCAGGAGGCATCGCTGAGATAGGAAGCAGGTCAGCAGGCTGAGTCCCGTTTTGCTGCTGGTTTCCTTGTAGGGCTCATGTGGGGGGGGGGGGGGGTGGCGGTGATGGAAGTTTGTGGGTGCTGTTTGCCCTCCCCCACAGCCAAGAGTTGAAGGGCATTTGTTTGATAGGCTTCTTATCCCAAAGGCTTGGGGATCAGTAGGAAGATCCCTACTGGACCCTTAGCCTGACCCAGCATCCTGTTTCCTGCAGTGGGCACCCCATGGCAGTGATACAGATATACTATGCATCCCCCTCTCCAGCTGACAGTCAGAGAGGGGGTTATGCTTAGCTGCCATGGCTAACAGTCACTGATGATTCTCTTCTCCTTGGAACAAAAAGTTGCAGGACAAATGTAGAATCTCTTCCTAGGAGAATTAAATTAATTGAAAGTGTAGCATGTTAGAAATCCCCACTGGTTATCTGAATCCCAGGCTCTAAGACAGAGGTGTACATCTGTGCATCTTGAAAAAGTGCCCATTTGGATTGACTCTGGCAGAGGAGAGTTCCTGGTGATGGAGCAGCTGCTGTGGTAGCTGCCCTGGCTAGGCACCCAGATGTTAATCACACAGATATGGGTAGTGTATTGGGACACTGAGGGGAGGACAGAGCTAAGAATGCTCAGCCTGTGTATGGCTGGCTGGCAGCCTCCAAAGAGAGCAGCGCCCTTGTGAATCACCAGACTCTCATTCCCTGAAGCTGATGCTTTCCTTGAGCAGAAACCAGTTCTGAGGGACAGGCCCTGGGAGTCCCCTCCTGCTTCTTGACACTGGCCTCCAAGGGAGAGGGTTGTCCTTTTGTGGCCATAGTGGGCTAGGCTAGACTTCTCATTAACCAGCTGTCCTCTTCCAGTGGAAGAAACCTCAGCCAGCCAGGATGAGTCTGACAACAGCGTGTCTGAAAGTCTGGATGACTGTGATTACTCCGTGGCCGAGATCAGCCGTTCCTTCCGCTCGCAGCAGGAGCTCTGTGAGCAGCTCAACATCAACCACATGATCCAGAGAATTTTCCTGATCACTCTTGACAACAGTAAGTCAGGGGCGTTGCTCTCTGGGGTTCTTGACAGCCCAGAGTGATGCAGCTGTAGGCTTTCCCACTGGGATGGACCAAGACCGTCTTCCATGGGGGCTTCTGGTTGTTGTGTGGGTACTGCCCGAGGTCCTAAAGAAGGACAGGTGCTGACTGGGCTGCAATGGAGCCAAGGCCGTGCTTGTAAATAGTGAATTGGGTCATCCTGGGGTGCTCAGCAGATGGCCCTCTGGTGGCTTAGCAGACCCATGACATTGTACTGTGACACCCTGGAAACTTTGTATTGTATGTATGCTTGCTCTTCTGTACAGTTCTGATACTAGCATATCTTAAGGACTGCCTGCTTCCATATGAACCTACCCAACCATTAGTTATTTTCAGGGGACATCACTTAAGGGTAGTAATTCCGTTTTGTGTAGTCTGTGGAAAACTGGGCCAGTGGCTTTCCCATACTGATCCTCTTTCCTGTTTATGTTGTTTTATATATGTATGTATTTAAAATTGATTTTCAGTGTCTTTTTAATGGTTTGCTGCCTTGAAGGCCCTAACTGGCTGAAAAGGAATGATAAAAATGTTTTCAATGACTTTCCCAAACACTGGCCTAGCTGTTCTCTGAAATGAGAGTCAGCGTTCTGAGCGCCCCCCTCCCACCCGAAATTTCTCTGTTGTGCTTGTGGGATGTGCTTGTGAGGAGGTCATGGGATGGGATGGCTATTTAAGAGATGGGGAAAGTTCATTCTGCTTCTTGTCAAGGGCAAGAGGGACCCAGCTTCCGCCTTTGGGCCTGGCTGCACCCTGAGTCTCCCCCCCCCCCCCCCAGCTCATCCAGAGGGCCCCCATCCCAATCGTGTTCTTTGTGCTGCCGGCACCTCTCACTGTTCCTCATCTGACTGAGCAAACACCCCCTCCCCACTGGGCTGTGGATGCCCCCCCCCCAGTCCTCGTGCCAGGCAGGAGCTGTGGCGCCTGGCCTCACCCATCAGCATGATGGGGCCAAAGTGGTGGTGAGCCAGAAGCCACTTCAGACTGGCCACCCCTGTTCATGGCCCCTCTCCTAGTGCCTGCTGGCAGGTAATATTACTGGGCATTGGAGCACCTGTATTTCACCTGCTGCGAGGGGTAGGGCTTGATGAGATTGTCTGTCATGTCCTTGACTGTTGTACTGTTTTATGGACCACATGCTGTAAGCTGCCCTGAGCCCACTTGTGGGAGAGGGCAGAGTATATATTGAACAAATAAATAAAATATAATGATGATGATGATGATGATGGACCTCGTGGCAGCTGGCTGGGGGGAGGGCAAGTCTCAGGCTCTGCCCACGGCACTGGAACTGATATGGCCGTGCAGCTCTTTGAGTGGGGTTGTTAGCCTCTCACTTTAGCGGAGGCTTACCGGGTGGGATGGGCTGTTCGTGCTTTTCTTGGCAAATTATATCTATTAAGCCTCTGTTAAAGAGACGGGAGGTACTTTGCAGGCCAGCTGGTGACTGCAGCCCCTGTGTGGTCATTTGGTGAAGAATGTCTGTGCCAGCACCGTGGAGGGAAGTGTCCAGCTGTTCTGTGCCCTTGGTGGATGCAGGGCTGGACTTTTCCGTGGGGATCTGACCCCAAGCGCCTCCTGCTTTGGGGCACTTCTGCAAACTAATCAGTCTTGTGGGGATCCAGATCTCTGCTGCCCCAGCTGTGAAGCACGCCCAGTCAGGCGGGGGGGGGGGATTCCTTTTCTGCCAGGCACGGCTGCATTCTGCCACCCCTCTGCCCGTGATTAACCTGCAGCCTTGTGAAGAAGCTCCTGAGCTGGTGTGGTACTGTGGTTAAAGTGTTGGACTAGCATCTGGAAGAACCAGGTTGAAGCCCCCATTCTGACCTGGAAGCCTGCTGGGTGAGCTTGGGCCAGTTGCAAACTCTCAGCTTAACCTACCACACAGGGTTGTTGTGAGGATAAAATGGAAGAGAGTAGAACAGTGTAATCTACTTTGGGGAGAAAGGCTGGATATAGACAGGGGTCCGTTGGAGTGGGAGCGCACAGGAGCGCAGCTCCGGGAGTGAGGAGCCCTGGGGGCGGGCACATGACCAAGCCCCGCCCCCTCCTCGGCTTCCCCGAGCAGTGCAGAGGAACAGCGCCCCGGGGAAAGCCCTGCTAGGGTCTTTATTGTTTTTAATGTTTTGTTTTAATATTGATAATTTTATCATTGTTCCTTTTATGACTGTGTGCTGCTTTTCCAGAGACTTGCTCAAGGTGGCATCTAAATTTTCTAAGTAGACCATTTTTTATCTGGGCACATGGCACATAAGTACTGAAGAAATTTCCCCAACCCTTCAGCAGCTTCCACCTTACCAGTTTGGTGTAGTGGTCAGGAGTTGGATTCTAATCTGGGAGAACCGGGTTTGATTCCCCACTCCTCCACATGCAGCTGCTGGTGTGACCTTGGGCCAGTCACAAGTTCTCTCAGAGCTGTTCTCTCATGAGCAGTTCTCAAAAGACCTCTCTCAGCCCCACCTACCTCACAGGGTGTCTTGTTGTGGGGAAGGGAAGGGAAAGGGATGGGTGGTGCACATGTCCTGGGTATCTCAAGTCTACTTGAAACCTGGTGGTTTTGAGGGAGCAGGAAGAGAATGCGGGTGTGTTCTTGACGCTTATTTTTATTGCACAAAGTATTGGATGGGGAAGGGAATGGAGGAAGAGCAGGTCAGTTTCACTCACCTGTGGAGTGGAGCCTGAGGGGTGGGTGTTGCCTTCTGACACACTTCCGGTATGTTAGGGGGTGTGACATATGCAAATGAGTTATGCAAATGAGTTATGCTAATGAGCTCCTGCACCTCTTTTTCTACGAAATGACCCCTGGATATAGATAAAGTAAATATAATTGGAGAGGGTGGACTTCATGTTTCTCGGAGCTACTTCACTTATTCCAACAGCCTTGGGCACTGCGGGTTGCAAAATGGCAGCTGTTGGGAGGAACCGGTCACAGAATGGGTGGTTGTACAAAAATCACAATGATTCTGAGCAGGCCTGTGTGGCTTGGGTGGAGAAACCTTTTATCTGCTTCTTGCCTATCAGTGCCCCCTCCCCTGGTCACCAAATTGTAACCTGCCCTTTTGGGGAAGTGTGCTCCATGACGTCTGTTTTCCTCCAGTGGGGAAAATAACCGCTTTGATGCCAAGGGGAAGAGTCACTCGCACATTCCTTCTTCATCCAGAGAAAGTGTGTGTGTGTGTGCGCGTCCGTATGTGCCCACCCTGCCTTTACAGGAGAGAGAAAGAGGCGAGAAGCTGCTTTAAGGCGATGGCAGCAGGACGTGGGGTGGGTGGGTGGGCGGAGAGTGCCTTTGAATGGGTTGGAGAGTGACTGGTCACTCCCAAGTGGTTGTCTGCCTACCCCTGTTCTAGATCGCTGTGGTCAAGGTCTCCAAAGCTCCTCCAGTTCCAAGGTATATTTCTGCCTCTTGATCTGGTGTGCACTAACTGTCTTTCTTGAAATGTGACCTGTGCCACTGACATGATACAGACACCTGCACTTCTGAGGAGAGAGGCTGTGGCTCAGTGGTAGAGCACCTGCTTGGCATGCAGAAGGGTCCCAGGTTCAATCCTCAGTTATAGGATCTGGCAATAGGTGATGTGAATGACCTCTGCCTGAGACCCTGGAGAGCCGCTGCCAGTCTTTGATGGACCCTAAGGGTTTGCTTCAGTAGAAGGCAGCTTCATGTGTCTTGTGATCCAATCCAATGACTCCAATGAGAGCCAGTCCTGGCTTTCTAGCAAGTAACTGGAACAGAAGATGATCCAAAAGACCCCAGAAAGCATATCCTTTGGGGAGGGACTGTGGCTCAGTGGAATAGTCTCTGGTTTGCATACAGAAGGTCCCAGGTTCAGTCCCTGGCATCTCCAGTTAAAAGGACCTGGCGGTAGGTGATGGGAAAGACCTCAGCCTGAGCCCCCGGAGAACCACTGCCAGTCTGAGCAGACAATACTGACGCTGATGGACCGAGGGTCTGCTTCAGGACAAGGCAGCTTCGTGTAAGGCATGATTCTGTTTCTTGATCCTTAAAGCCTGTGAGGCAAACATCCTTGGGGGAAGGGGGAATGTGGTGTTGTGTTGGAATATGAAGTATCAGATATTTGTTTAAAAGTTCCTTAAAGGTGCTAGTTCTGAATAATGCTTGATTAGAAAGTGTTGTGGGATTTTTTTTGGTGGCTGTATAGTTTTAATATGTCTATTGTATATTTTTATTGTTGACAAGAGTTAAAATATTTGTTAGCAAAGAGTTGTAAGTGCTTGCTGGTGACTTGAGCTGCAGCCCTTCTGGGATTCAGTTCTGAGCTGCAGCTTGCCCCCCCCCCCCCCCCAGGTGATCCCAGTCTGAAAAGTGGCAATGGAATTCCCTCGCGTTGCGTCTACCTGGAGGACATGGCAGAGGACCTGGAGGACCAGGACTGGCTGGACATGGAGAATGTGGAGCAGGTACCCAGTGGAGCAGGTCCCCTGGGCGGGGATGTAGTGGGGGGGGGGTGCTGGCTTTGCCCTTTGGGCCGAGCTGTCTACTGTGTTTGCCATTTGGATGGATGGTCTTGTGAGTGGAAGATCTTGGTCTTCTCTAATGATGTTTGTGTGGCTTGATTTGTGCAGCCACCCTGACTGTTGGCTTGAACTTTTCCTTGAATCATAAAGGCATTTCTGCTTTGTAGCCCATAATATTTAGTTTTCATGTTTTTAAAACATATGTATGCCACAGCTCCAAAAGAACCCCAATAATCAATATAATTTAAATATTGCTCTTAAGAGTGAAGGCTCTAGCCCTTACTTCAAAGGCTAGCCTGCATATCCTTCTGAAGGTCTGATTATCCAGGCAAACAGTTGTGAGTGAGAGATACCAGAGCCCTTTCCCAGATGCCCTTGGACCCATCTTGGGATTTATGTCTCCAGGCACTCTTCACCCGGTTGCTGCTCCCAGAACCAGGGAATCACTTGATTTACATGACCACCACCACTGCACAGAATCTCTCAGCCGAAAGAGATGCAGGGGAGAAGCGCATTCTGCATTACCTCTTTGCCTGCTTCCAGAGAGCGAAAGAGGAGGTCAGTGAACATGTGGCGTGCCCCTCGTTAGCCTGCTGGCCCTGAGCAGAGCAGACAGCAGGCAAAGTGCTCTCTTCTGTTGTCCTAGATCACCAAAGTGCCAGAGAACCTTTTGCCCTTTGCAGTGCGCTGTCGGAATCTGACTGTGTCCAATACCCGCACGGTCCTCCTCACGCCAGAGATTTACATCAACCAGAACGTCTATGAGCAGCTGGTGGACTTGATGCTGGAGGCACTGAGAGGGGCTCGTAAGTCGAAGGCGCTGTGCTGACTCAGACTGCTGGACTATCAGAGTCTGCTTTGTCTGCTCTAACTGGCAACAGCTCTCCGATCCCTCAGGCAGAGGCCTTTCATATCCCCTACTGCCTGATCTTTTTAACTGGAGATGCCACCAGGGATTGAGCCTGGGACCCTCTGTAAGCAAAGCCAATGCTCTGCACTGAGCATGGCCCCTCCTCTAAGCTACGGCATGGGACCTCATGTCCCATGAAAAGTTAATGAGCTGCATCTCCTAGAAGTCTTTAAAATGTGCTTTTAAATTGGCTTTTCCTTCCTCTCACCCTCCTCTGTAGACTTTGAAGAAGTAACTGAGTTCCTGGAAGAGGTCATAGAAGTCATTACCATGGATGAGGAAGTGCGGACGTTTGGGGAGGTCATGGTGCCTGTCTTTGATATCCTTTTGGGACGGATCAGAGAACTGCACCTTTGCCAGAATCTACTGTATTCCTACCTGGACATGCTCCTTTACTTCTCCAGACAGAAGGATATAGCCAAGGTGAGCACTTGGCTGTCCTCTCCCCATGGTGCCGAGGAGCAGCAAAGCAAACTGCCCTATGAACCTCCAGCTGCTACCCGACCGGAGCCACCCTTTTGCGGAGATGGCTGCTTATTTTCTGCAAAGCTTTCCTGCAAGACTGCTGAGGCTGCTCATGTCCTTGCTGCACTGCTCTTCCTGTGGGGTTTGTTACACAAGGATCAGCTTCTATTGCAGAGTCTTAATTTTCTGAAGGGAATGGGAAAGGACTTATTTGTTGATGTTCAAGCTGCATTTGTTCTCGTTGTCCTTGTTTATCAATGCCTTTGGCTTCCCTTCGTTCAGGTCTTTGTAGAATACATCCAGCCAAAGGACCTGACCAATGGGCAGCTGTACCAGAAGACTTTACTGGGAACCATCTTGAGCATTTCATGCTTGCTGAAGACTCCAGGAGTTGTTGAGAACCACGGCTACTTCCTGTCCCCGTCACGGTCCAGCCCTCAGGAGATCAAAGTGCAGGAGTCCAACATTCATCAGGTGGGTGGAGGTGGCTCGTCTCTCACGGCCAGTGTTGCTCATGTAACTGAACCAGGTAATGTTCAAAATAGGGGAGGACATTAGATGATGACCACTGCTCTCTTTCTTAAACATATTAGCACTTATAAGCTGCCATTCCTTCCAAAATGGATCCCCAAGGTAGCTCACAATGGAGGCCAAAACATCAAGTGCAGTACAACCATGCCAACTGATCAACTGACCACAGCCAGTCAGCAGAAAAAGCTAAGCAGGCAGGCATTTCTCATAGCCTCCCTTGGGGCCAAAGCCCCAGCAGCCCTCCCGAGCAAGGACCTCTCCAGGACAATGGCCTCCCGTGTGCCCTCCTCCTCCTTGCCCTGCCTGTCAGAGGACGAGGCCTTTGAAGAAGATCCAAGTAGAATCACTTCATGGGGGAGAAAGTGGTCCTCAGAACGGAAGAGACACTTGCCAAAGCTGGAGGGGGAGAAAGTTAGCCGGGTCTCTGGCTGTCCTCTGAGTCCTGGATTTTCCAGATCAGTGTTCATTGTACAAACATTACATTGGGAAAATATGCTTAGTACACAAGCTTGAGACCCAAGCACACTTGTAGCTCTGCTCATGCTGGAGTTGTAAAAGTGTGTATATGTTGTATGTTCACATGCACATGTGTGTTAACAGTTCTGTCTTGGCAACAGTTCATGTCCCAGTTCCATGAGAAGATCTACCAGATGCTGAAGAACCTGCTGCAGCTGTCTCCGCAGACCAAGCACCGGATCTTGTCCTGGCTTGGGAACTGCCTCCATGCCAACGCAGGCCGCACCAAGATCTGGGCCAACCAGATGCCAGAGATCTTCTTTCAGATGTATTCCTCAGATGCCTTTTTCCTGAACTTGGGAGCTGCTCTCCTTAGACTGTGCCAGCCCTTCTGTAAGCCCAGGTCTCCCCGGCTCCTCACATTTGATCCCACCTACTGTGCTCTGAAAGAGCTGAACGAGGAAGAGCAGAGAAGCAAGAATGTGCACATGAAAGGTGAGCTACAAGTTGTGAGGTTCTGCCCACACATGTGCTGCAGCGTCATCCGACCCTGCTTCTGGAAGGGCCTGCCACAGGGTGGCCGTGAAGCTAATGGGATGACATTCCAGGTTGTTCTGTTTTAGGGACCTGCTCCTTGTTTGTAGGCCACACATTTCAGAGACTTCACTAGCCTGTTCTTAACGTTGTTGTATCGTACCATTACCCTTTATTGATGTCAGTTGAGTCTCTCATGCTTCAAACTGCTTCTTCCTTAATTGGTGTATTTACTCTACTTCATTGCTCTTCTGCTTATCTTCAGTGTATGGAAGAGAGCGACCAGAATCTCTGATCGCTCTCATTATCTGTTACGTATCTATCTTTCTGTCTACCTAGTACTGCTCTTACAGCTATCACCTTGAGCAGAAAATAAAATGATAAAAGCCTTACTTAATATTATCCCCCTGATATTTAATTATTGCCCCTATACATTTTGCCACGGAAAGAGTAATGGAATCTTTTATATCCGATAGTAGCTGCATCACCTCATATTAGGCAGTTTCATATTCTTAAGTAGGGGGGTAGTTAAAATAGCCCTCAATTCATTAAATATGGGACATTCTATAATCATGCTTTCAGTGGTTTCAACTTTATTATGTGAATATCTGCATATTCTGTTGGCAAATGGTACTTTTTTTGTGTCTGCCCTCCAAAACCGCCGATGGGAAGGGGGATTCATCCTTGCCAGAGCGAGCGCTTTTCTGAGTTTTTGTACTGTCAAGCGATAAAAATACTTCAGCAGTTGCATCAGGAGGGCAGTGCCCAAATAAAGTGTCGAACATACCCTACACACCCTAACAAATGTACTAGTAATATCCAGCTGTCTAACACACACTTTTATTTGGCTGATTATACCTTTAGTCTCTGTAATCCTGACCGTGTCGTTTGTTATTCATAAGCATTTATTTTATTTTCCAGTGGTTGATTCCCATTGACTATTATATATATCTGCCTCTATGAGACCAAGTAGAGTAAGTCCTCCCTCAGATTTTAAAATCTTAACTTTAAAAAGAAATGCTTAGCTTCCATTGATGCTTCGCCCACTTCAACTCTCAACACTATTCCTGAAACCCGTCTAGGGGTAATCAACAAGCATCAGAAAAAATTGTGCTGAATTTAATCCATTCTTTTAGATGTGGGTTGAAACTGGCATTGTATACTTTTAAGGCTGATGGGACAAATTCACCTCCTGCTGTATAGAAATATTTTACAGTTTTCCTCCTGAATCTCAAAGCAGCATGCCCCACCAGGTCCAAGTGTGTTTTCCATGTAAGAGGTGCTTTGGAATAGATTCCCAAATATTTAAATTGGTTAACCTGTTCCATGGATTAACCAGCTATACACCATCTGAAGATTTCTCCCCTTTTCAGTTTGCTAAACACTATGACCTGAGATTTTGCTACATTAATAGATGAGCCTTCACAGTTACAATAGTCCTCAAAATTTTTTAACAGTTTGCAGAGTCTCATGATTGATCTGGATACTATCACTGCGACATCTGCATATAAGAGAATTGGAATTTCGCACTTGGATAGATATGGAAGATGACAGGCAACCCTCAAGAGACAGGGTCCAAGATCACCTAAGTTGAACAGCAGGGGCACAAGAATCTAGAATGAATGAATGAATGATAGAATAAATAAATCTAGAGTATAAATGCCCTAGACAACTGTCCTAACTCCCCACACCTGACTTGAGCAGTAGGTCAGCTGTATAGCTGTGGTATAAAGTAAAAGAGACGAGGCTTGATACCATCGTTCTTCGGCTTTCCCCACAATCAAGGCCTAGAGGTTGTTTCAAATGCTGATTTAAGACCCATGAAGAGAGTTGCCAGCATGCCTTCTCCAGGGCCCATGTATTTGTCTACCAAATACTGAAGAGTATAGCAATGATCGATAGTACTTTCTCCTTTCTTCAGACCAGCCTGCCTGAATTGCCTTCGACCCAGATCTAAGCTTTCAAAAAGCATTGCTGCATACAGCTTTCCTATGGTGGACAACAGACTTACTGGGTGTAGGCCCCCTTTTTATAGATCGGAACAATTATTGCACTACGCCAGGCTTCGAGCATACTTCCCGTCTTACTGAAGTCAGTCGAGACTGAAGCCAATATCTGTGCCCACCAGTCTTGGTCGATCTGAAATAATTCTGCTGGTATTTGGTCAGGACCAGGTGCTTTCCCTTTTTGTTGTTGTTGTTTGATCAAAATCCTGACCTCGCTAGCCGTTACTGGGGGGGCCATTCCTTCATATCTGGTGGCAGCTTTGGCCTGCTGTTTTTATTTGCAAAGGTAGAGGTAAAAAAGGCTTCCCAAATGGCTGCCGGAATATGACAAGGTACCGGAAACCTTGTATTTAGTCCTTTTGCTATTAATGTCCAGAAGATTTTGTTATTTTTGGCTTTTACAGCCCCAAGTAAACATTCCCATTCATATTTCCGGGCCTCAGCCTTCTTAGTTCTCAGTAATTTTTTGTATTCTCTTTTCAGTTTCAGAATACCTGGTAGTAGGTCTGTTATACTTGAGTTTTCAAACTGTCTATGGAGACTTGTAATAGCTCTTTTAAGTCCGTTACAGTCAATATCGTACCAGTGGTTTTTGTCAGGAACGTCCTGCCCCATGGGCTCTACTCTGCCTGTTACCAAGAGAGGCTTGAAAAGGTCAATTACTTCAGCTAAAAATTCCATACTTCCGAAGTTCTTGATTTCTTGTGAAACGATATATCTGGTTTTTATCAAGTTCACTTGTACTTTCTCTTCCATGGCCTCAAACTGCTTCAGTGGCCTTAAGGTGTCATGTGTCTGAGCTAGAGCTAAGTTTGTAACTTGAAGAGAGAGGCAACAAATATCTAGGCATAAAAGTAGTTGTACTGGGTAGTGATCACCCCCTATGTAATCCATTACTTCCACAGTTTCAGCTCTTTGGACTAGATCAGCAAAAGCAACAAAATAATCCACTGCACTTGCCCCCTTATGGTTTATACATGTATCATCTCCTTTTCTGTCAAACTGGGTGCATCCACTTAATATCACCAAATCATTCTTTCATAATAGGGATGCACAATGTCTACTGGAGGAATTAATTTTTCTATCTTTGGATCTTCTAAAAGACACAAATGAATCAATCTTTATCTGGGTTTTAAAACATTTCAGAGAAAAAAAATTCAAAAAAAGATTCCTCATTTGTCTCCCTGACCCCAGCATTTAAATTCCCAGCCAGAAGTACTGGGGGTCGCAGGATAGGGCCTAGCCAAACTTTCCCAGTAGACATCTAGCTGATTCCAACACTGAGAAATCTTAAACCTCTGGACACATGCAGGAAAGTAGATATTCACCAGGGATAATCTGTTAAACTCCGGGAGTAATGCCATTGTGTACGAAGAGCTGCTACGCATCTCAAAAACCTTCACTTTGAGGCTTACAGAGATCACAGAAATCAGAGCACCTTCCATTTTCTCCAATATCGTCTGCAGACAGAGTGTGTGAAATAAAACCAGAAACATAAACTTTATCCTTTGCCCTTGTTTCCTGAAACACTAGGTCGACTCGGGATTATTTTAACATCACTTGATCTCAACCTGGCAGTCCAACCAGTCATATTCCAAGACAATATTCTGAGTCAATCATTTTTTCCCTTGATAAGTAGGTCCCCAGTTGCATTGTCTAAAAATCTGTGACCAAAGGAGCTCAGAGACAGCGATGGTCTCTTATCCCTGCTTGGAGACATCTCTACTGACCGGGGTTATTCTTCCAGTTTATGGTTGAGTTGTGCTTTAGTACCATATAATGCAGAAATCAGCCTTTGTAATTTCTGCAGCACGCTATCGTGTTCTTTGGATGGGAGACCATCAAAAGATGCTAATAAGCTCTCTTCCGTGCCCTCAACTCCGCCTATGTGTAGATCTTGTTGTTCTGAGGGAACCCTTTTCAGCTGTGGGGAGGAAGGAGCTAATAGGGGCTCATTTTGGGGAGGCTGCTCCTCGGAGTCCCAAAAATACGCTCGCATGTTCTTCTCTATTCCTCCTTATCTGAGGTGAGTCCTCCAGATTCATCAGGAGGGGTGTCTTCCCTTTCTGATAATCAGACTGTACAGAAAACACCTGAAAAGATTTCTGCATTGTAAATATGAGTGTTGAAATCTGTCCCTCCTTTGAAAACCCAGGATGTGTTCCGCAGATTTTATGTCGATAGAAGATTGATGTCTATGCAATACATAAGAGAGATGTTCTCTGACTGCCCATTTTCTCGCCCAGCTTGTCCCCCTGTCCTTTGTAAGGGAGGTTGTTTAACACTCTCTTATTACATTCAAGTATCAGAGGTGGTGCAAGCGGGTCCAGGCTTGATGTAGGATTCAAAGCCCCCCCCCCCCCATTTTCCTGTAATGGGCACCCCACCCCTCCCCCATTTCCTGGTCTCCATAACCCTCGCTTTCCCTTGGCGGCTTTTGTTCCTGGACTCCCGCTTCCCTTCTTCTCCTTGCTCCCCTTTACTGGCAAGTCTTCTATAAACTTTGTCAATATATCTTAATTTCTCAAAGATTTCCCCTAAAGTATTAGATATTAATACATTTCCAGATCTATTTGTGGTTTTTTCCATTTCTTATTTCTCCCCAAAAAACTCATCTATAATAGCTATATAGGATGGAGGTCCCAAAGGGGGTCTCTGAGAAAATGTTTAAGGGACTTGGGGGGGGGGGGGGGAATCATGTCCCTAATCAAGAAGGAAGGAAACCTATTAGAAGTTTTTATAGTAAAAAACTTCTCCATCCTGCTCTGCTGGGGTGTGTGTGTGTGTGTATTTGTGTGTGTAGATTTTCATCAAGGGCTTGTACCTTTTTCCTTCCCATAAGTGAATATGCCACTTAATCAAGTAAGGCTTCGTCAGTTTGTCTAGATGGCTGAAATCAATTTAAAATCAGTTTAAAACTAAGTTCCAATATGTAATTTATTATAGTATTTATTATTTATTATACTAAAATGTGAATCTGTTTTCAAATGTCAAAGAGACCTAGGGCAGAACTCCTTTTTATTCACTTAACCCATTAGAGCCTAAGGCAAATCTCTAATATCTTAAAAGCCCAAAGTGATATGGCCTTAAAGGGGTCATAAGGAGTAAAAAGTACAAAATCAATTAAACAAGAATAGAGGAAAATGAAAAGAAAAATAAACAAGTTTCCTCAGACTCCAGGGGAGTGGGCTGGAGCCCCCCACCAGCAGAAGGTGCGGACTTGGCAACCCTGGCCCTGCTTTGCCCCCCCCCCCCCCCGAGGTCTCATCCCACCCACAGGAGAGCAGAGGGGAGGGGAGCTTCTACAGCAAACCCCAAATCTAAAGCGATTAATTATCTGAAGGGTTGGTCTGCTCAACTTCCCCCCTATTTTCCCTCCCCTTTTGTAATTTGCTGATTAAAAACGAGAAATTATTTTGTCTTGCCATTGTATCTGAAGAAGTGAGCTTTGACGCACAAAAGCTCATGCTGAATAAATGTTAGACTTTAAGGTGCTGCTACGTTGGGTCTAATTGCATCCCGAAAGTGAGGGAGGCTGCTGGGGTTCCAGAGTAGATAATAAATAACTGGTAATTTTGGTGGTCATATTTTTATTGTAATATTTTTACTTGTTGAACTACCCCAAGCAGGTCTCTCAACAGGCAGCATATAACACACATACTCCTCCAACAGAGGATGAACTGTGAAAAACAGAACACTCTGCCATCCCCTTTGGGAGGGAGGTGCTTATCAGAGCTGGTGGGGAACATAAGAGAAGCCAATGTTGGACCAGGCCAGTGGCCCATCCAGTCCAACACTCTTTCACACAGTGGCCAAAAACACCAGGTGCCCTCAGAAGGTCCAGCAGTGGGGCCAGGACACTAGAAGCCCTCCCATTGTTGCCCCCCCCAAGCACCAAGAATACAGAGCATCACTTGCCCCAAACTGAGAGTTCCCAGTGGCTAATAGCTGCTCCATATGTTCATCTAATTCCCTCTTGAAGTTGTCCATGCTTGTAGCCACCACCACCTCCTGTGGCAGTGAATTCCATGTGTTAATCACTCTTTGGGTGAAGAAGGACTTCCTTTTATCTGTTCTAACCCGACTACTCAGCAATTTCATGGAGTGCCCATGAGTTCTTGTATTGTGAGAAAGGGAGAAAAGTACTTCTTTCTCTACCTGCTCTATCCCATGCATAATCTTATAAACCTCGATCATGTCACACCTCAGCTATTGTTTCTCCAAGCTAAAGAGCCCCAAGCACTTTAACCTTTCTTCATAGGGAAAGTGTTCCAACCCTTTTATCATTCTAGTTGCCCTTTTCTGCACTTTTTCCAATGCTACAATATCTTTTTTTGAGGTGTGGCAACCAGAACTGTACACAGTAGTCCAAATGATGTTGCACCATCAATTTATACAGGGGCATTATGATACTGGCTGATTGATTTTCAGTTCCCTTTCTAATAACTCCCAGCATAGCGTTGGCCTTTTTCATTGCAGTCACACACTGTCTCGACATTATCCACTCTCTTTACCTTCCTTAAAGGTCTGGAAAAGGAGACCTGCTTGATCCCAGCTGTGATGGACCAAGATCCTGAGTTTGCCCCCAGCTACAACCTGGTGACGGAGAACTTGGTGCTGACGCAGTATACGCTCCATCTGGGATTTCACAGGTACTGCCTCCAGAAGGACCAGTTGGGGGTAGGAACGGCAAAGCCAATGGAAATCCCTTCTTCCTACCAACTCCAGCAGGTGGGAAGGAGCAGAGGGACTTTGCTCATGGGCTCTGCTTGCTGATGTCTCCTGGGGTGGAAATAAGTGTGAGCACAAACTTGCTTAGGTAGACATTCATTCTGAGAAAGGTGGCAACATGGCTGTGGATGGAATTCAAGGTGGCTGGACTGTTGAGCGGTTCCTCTCTAGTCTAGGCCACCCTTCAAAGAATTGGTTGCACTTTTCAAGGGAATGCAGCTTGTCTGGGCCAGCCAAGAGAGCGAGGGGGGGGACCTGGGCAACCAGAGTGCAGGGTTTTGCCCCTGCTGTGGGCTCACTTGGGCAGCTTTCTTTCTTTCAGTGAGTTGTCTTGTGCTCCGTCTTTGATCCTTTCCTTTATATTTGTGCCGGTATGGATTGTGCAGGTTGCATGACCAGCTGATCAAAGTCAACCAAAGCCTCCACCGGCTGCAGGTTGCATGGCGAGAGGCTCAGCAAAGCTCCAGCCCTACAGCGGACAGCCTTCGGGAGCAGTTTGAGCGCCTCATGACCATCTATCTCTCCACCAAAACTGCCATGACTGAACCACAGATGCTGCAGAACTGCCTCAACCTGCAGGTGTCCATGTCTGTTCTCCTGGTCCAGCTGGCCATTGGAAACCAAGGCACGGAGTTGGTGGACCTGACATTCCCTCTGCCAGAAGTGAAGGACAGTGCCCTGGCCTATGTCCCAGGTGACTGACATCTCTTGCAGCCAGTGGGGTGCTGTCAGGAAGGGTCTTTCATGAGGTGCTGGTTGTATCTAAAGCACTACACATTTGGGGCACACTCACCTGCATGTTAAGGCACTGTTAAGTCACCTGCGTTGGGGAATGGATTTTTGGCAGTGTCTATCTGGTAGGCACTAAGCCTGCCGTGTGTGATCATCTGCTGCTGGTAGACTAAAAGTGTTGTTCACTCCAGAGGAGGCTTTGTAGAATGGTGAGGGTTGTCAGCCGAGGGAGAGGGTTGCTGATCTGAGCCACGGCATTGAACAGCCACTCCGTGGTCTGTTGGGAAGGGGCAGATGGTGGCTCAGTGGCTAGACACATTCCCAGCAAGCAGCTTATTTGGGGCTTATGTTCACAGAGTTCTTTGCTGATAACTTGGGTGACTTCTTCATTTTTCTGCGCCGCTTTGCTGATGACCTCCTGGAGACGTCGGGTGACTCCTTGGAGCATGTCCTGGACTTTGTGACAGTTTTTACTGGGGATGTGGGCAGGTAAAAGCATCTCTGGCTTCTTTCCCGCAATGGCATAATGCATTTGTTCCTAGTGATGAATGAATGAGTGGGTGTGGGTGTGTGGAGGGGTGTGTGGTCTCCGGATGAATGCCCTCTGGCCCCAGCGGCAGTTCCCCGGCGTGCTGCCCAGGCCTCCCTCGGGCTGTCACGTTCACAAGAGAGGTGACCATCAGGCCACTCTTTCCATGGGCTCCTGTGCCTTTGCTGCGTGGCCAGAAGCTGGAGATGTGACACACCAGGCCCAGGACAGCTGCTGCTGCGGCTGGGAAAAATGATGCAGAGTCCAACCCTCCTGAGTCTGGCAAAGGCCAAACAAGCAGTGCGAACCTAGAAGACCAGAGGATACCTGCACAGTCACTGGGGCTCCATTGTTTAAATTGATTTGAACTGTTTATGCCCTGCCTCTCCATACAAACGTCTTCCAGGTGGTTTCCAGTGGTTTTCGTGTTCTGTTTCTGTGGCAGATGAAAGTGCGTCTGATTAAGTGGTCAACGTTCAGACTGGATGAAGGCCTGAACAGCAGGTGTCTTGGACATCCTAGCATCCTTCTGTCTCTTGTAGGATGAAGAACCCACATCTGCGTGCCAAGCTAGCGGAGGTGCTGGAGGCTGTCATGCCCCACTTAGACCCCGTGCAGAATGCGCTTGTCTCCAGCGTCTTCCATCGTAAGAGGATCTTCTGCTCCTACCGGCATGCTGCCCACTTGGCTGAGGCACTCATCAAGGTCTTTGTGGACATCGAGTTCACCGGTGAGGCAGCCAGGCCTCATGCCCATCAGGCCGAGCCCTGTGCTGAGTACCTTTTCACAGGGGGGAAAGGGAGCTTTGAGCCCCTCATTCTGCACCAAGAATTCCTGTTTAACGCTTTTCCAAACAGCTGAGGGCGACATACAGGACCTCTCCCCTTTCTCTTCCTTCCTTCCCCTGCTTAGGAGATCCCCATCAGTTTGAACAGAAGTTCAACTATCGCAGACCCATGTATCCCATTCTCCGGTACATGTGGGGCACAGATTCTTACCGGGAAAGCATCAAGGTGAGGCAAGAGAGACCTCACTGGTCACTTGATGTCTGGCTGCATCTTGGAGGCCGGGAGAAACAGCGGCTGCTTCTTCCCACTTTGCAGGCACTGGCTGACTATGCCCTGAAGAACCTGGAAGCAATGACGCCTCCCCTGTTTCTGCGCTTCATTAACCTGCTCATGAATGATGCCATTTTCCTGCTCGATGAAGCAATACAGGTAAAGTGTCTTCCCTGAGCCGGGGCTGGGGGAGCTGCCGGGGGGAGCCCCAAGAAAGTGGGGTTTCAGTTGCTTTCAGTAGTGCCTGTCAGAAGAATCTCCACCACAGCTCCCCTGTATTTGGAGAGCTTGCCAGCCTCGCCTGGTGTTCTGTGTGGGATGTTCACTTTGTAATGGCTTCCAGGATCACTGGGCTGTCGGGAGGATGCTTCCATGGCCATGCCCATGCAGCGGAAGCAGGTTCCTCCAAAGAGCTTGTGCACAGAAGTGCTTCATGCTGATTTCTGTGACTTATCACAGCTGCATAAGGAATTGCCTGGACCGTCCTGCTCTTCCGCTTGCCAGATCCTCTCCCATGTTCCTCCTCAGTGTCTCCCTTGATTGTGCTGGGATGAGCTGGGGGCTCTTATCAGGTTCTGCCTGCGTAGACAGCTGCCTCTAGCCTCCATGGAGACGGGGGGCAGGCCCTTGGCAGAAGCTACACCTTGCAAAGCACCTCACACACTTTCCCCTTCTCTTTCCGCCCCACCACAAAAGAAATGGCTTTAGAACCAGGCCATGTTGTGTTAAAATCTTGAACCTCTCCTAAGTTCCATGTCCTTGATTTCTGTCTGCACGGCAGCTTTATTTAGATAAAAACATTTATTAGTTGCCTTTCTTCCTTATGGAGCTTGGCAGTGTACTATACCGATAAAAGACATAAAATAGATTACATAAAAATACATATAACCAAACATTTAAAATCACAGTTTAGGACTGCTACTAACTTAATCAAAGGCAGTCCTAAATAAAACTGTCTTCAACTGCTTCTTAAAGGTTGAAAGTGAGGGTGTCAGGCGCACCTCCCGGGGAGGGGGGGAGGGTTGCTCCATAACCATGGGGCCACCCCTGAAAAGACCCTTTCTTGTGTAGCCACCAAACTCCTCTCGGGAGGGCCTCTCCCTGCGCTCTGAATGCCTGGGCAGGAATGTAAGGGAGAACGTGGTGCTCAAGTCCCAAGCCCATGTATGGTTTTAAGGGTTAAAACCACCGCCTTGATAGTACTCCAGCCCCTGTGGCATGGCACCTCCCAGTGCCGAGGGGTGGCTCAGTACAACACCATGGTCACTAATCTCAAAGGCCACTGGGAGATCCAGCAGAACTAGCAGGGTTGTGTTCCCCCTCTCTGCTTCTGGGTAGCGATCGTCGACCAAAGCAGTCTCTGTTCCAAGACCTGGCCTGAAACCAGATGGAAATAGGTCTGGAAAACTAACCTCTTCCAAGAGCCCCTGGAACTGAGAAACAATCACCTGCTCAAGCACCTTGACCAAGAATGGACAATTGGAGACTGGCCAGAAGTTCTCCAGCATGGTAGGGTTTAGGTCTAACCACTGTCTTCTCGAGCATGGGTGGCACAACTCCTGCCCTCAAGGAAGCATTTAGCACTCCCCTTGCCCACTCCTCAGCCAGGCTCCCTCTGGCAGCTTTTACCAGCCAGGAGGGGCAGGAGTCAAGAACACAGGTGGTAGGTGGCACCTCTCCAAGGATCATGTCCATATCCTTGAGCTTCACAAGCTGAAAGGTATCCATATAAATCAGGCAACAAGATGCCAGAGATACATAATCTAAACATGCATCCATGCTAGCATCTAACTCAGAGTGGGTTGGGGCACTTTTGTCTGCAAAGTAAGTAGCCACTTGATCACAGTGGGGCAGCTGTGTGGTCAGAATCCAGTTTTCTGGGGCTATCGTGTGAAAGCCCCTAAGCCACACGAAGCAGCTTAGCTGGACAATTTTGTGCAGATGCTTTCCTGCCTGAATGGTGCTTTGAGTCTGGTTTTGGCTCAGAGTAGCACTTTGTAACCTCCCGTCCCTTCACCTCCGCAGTACCTGAGCAAGATCAAGATCCAGCAGATTGAGAAGGACCGGGGTGAGTGGGACAGCCTGTCCCCAGAGGCACGGCGAGAGAAGGAGGCTGGCCTGCAGATGTTTGGGCAGCTGGCTCGCTTCCATAACATCATGTCCAACGAAACCATTGGGACCCTGGCTTTCCTGACCTCAGGTACAGGGGCAGTACTCCCCCCCCCCGCCTGGGCCTGGGGGGGAAGTGGGGCATGCTTGGTGGTCTGACAGCAAGAAGCTGGTTTTCTGTTGCAGAGATAAAGTCCCTCTTCGTGCACCCCTTTCTGGCAGAGCGTATGATCTCCATGCTTAACGACTTCTTGCAGCACCTGGTAGGCCCAAAAATGGGAGCCTTAAAGGTCAAGGACTTCAGTGAGTTTGATTTCAAGCCCCAGCAACTGGTCTCTGACATCTGCACCATCTACTTGAACCTGGGGTATGTCGTGTGTTGGGGAGGACAGTGTGCGGTCGAGTGATCCTGGCCCTGGCGAGGACTGCCTGGAACAGGTTGCAGGAAACAGAGAAAACAGTTTACAAGGAGATTGTCAGGAAAGGGATTAAGAATGAAATGGCAAATATTGCAGTGTCCTTACACAGAGATATGGTGCAGCCTCACTTGGGAGACTGGGTGCGGTTCTGGTCGCTGTAGCTCTAAAAGGACATGGCAGAGCTGGAGACGGTGCAAGAGAGGGTGTTGGATCGCCTTTCCTATGAAGAAAGGCTAAAGAGTCTGGGACTTTTCAGTCCAGAAGAAAAGATGGCAAAGGGGAAACATGATAGAAGTTTATAAAATTATGCATGAGGTGGAGGATGTGGATAGGAATGTTGTTCTTCTTTCCCACAACACGAGGACTCAGGGTAACACCTGGGTAACGTTAATGGGCAGTAGGGTCAGGACAGAGAGGAGGAAATGGTTCTTTACTCAGCAAGTAATTAAACTTTGAAAATTGCTGCCAGTGGACATAGTGATGGCCCCAGACATAGATGGCTTTAAAAGGATTTAGACAGATTCAACCAGTGGCCACTAGCCATGGTTGCTGAAGGGAGGCTCCAAATTCAGAGGCAGCAGACCTCTGAATCCCAGTGCCAGGAGGAAGCACTGAGGCTCTCTCTCCTGTTTGTGGGCTGTCCAGGGGAAGTGGCTGGCTGCTGTATGAAACAGGACACTGGGCTAGATGGACCACGGGTCTGATTCAGGATCTTACGATATCCAAGTAACTATTGCATGTTAGCAGCTAAATCTGTCAACACTGGCTATAAATGAGGGAGGCTCAAAGAATCCTCCCCCTGAGAAAACGGAATGCTGACTGTAGTTGCATCTCTTTTTTGTGACTGAGGGCTTCCTAGGCACTAGGCATGCTGTCCTGGAGTCTCCTGGGTGGGAGCTTCTCTGGCTGGTCTTTTATGGGGTTCTGTGCATGCAGGTGATGATGGTCACAGCAGCCTGAGCGGAGGGCCCCTGCTCTCCAGATGTTCTTAGAGACCAGGGGAAGCAGAGGTGGCTCCCCCCCCCCCTTACCAAATGAACAACAATGTTGTCGGGTGGGACTGCCCAGAAGACTCGCTGTGCACTCCCTAAGCCACCAGCAGAGGGTGGATTTTGGTCTACACTGGGATCCCTGCAGGGGCTAATAGCCCGTTGACTCAGGGAGCGGCTGTCTCGTGGTTGCAAGTTAAAAGACTACTTCATGCACACCCAGGGTATGCTGCTCCTTCAGCCTAGGCTGTGGGAGAATGTTGAACCTACAGAGATGCATTTTAAGCGGAATCCCTCAGGTGGGTTCAAGGGCAGCTGAGAACATGCTGTGTCCTCATTGGGGTACTTCTGAGCAACTGAGGTGCTGCAGCCGAGGGTGCTTGCTCCCCAGCATAGTTTCTGATTATTTCCCCAGAGACAGGAAAGAAGTGCAACCTGTTCCAAGACGGCCTTCTCCGCTGAGGGAGGAGGGGACCTCCCTGTTCAGAAATGGCAGAGGAGCGTCTCTGCGGGCCAGAGGGCCCTCTCCCAAAATGCTCTGCTTCTGAGCAGCGCTGTGCAGGAAGCAAAGAGTTGGCCTTGGGACCAGAGCAGAGGCCAGGGATGCCTGGCTAGCCTCCGCTCTGATTGCCGGCGGGGAATTTGCTTGCCAAGAGGAGGCCGAAGGCGGCCTCCCCCAACCCCCCAGCAGTCTCCTTTCTCAGCCCCTCTGTCTGTTACAGGGATGAGGAGCACTTTTGTGCCACGGTGCCCAAAGACGGGTGGTCGTATTCCCCAACTCTCTTTGCCCAGACTGTCCGAGTCCTGAAGAAGATTAACAAGCCTGGCGACATGGTGGTGGCATTCAGCGGCCTGGCAGAACGGATCAAGGTGACCGGGGTTGTTTTTTTTTGACAGTGCCCCCCCCCCCCCCCCCGTGTCTCAGTCCTCCTCTCTACAGTCTGTATTTCTCATGGGGGGTGTGTGTGTGTGGGGGGGTGTATCTGTGTTCCTGTCCCTGGTGACTTTGCCCCCAAACGGAGGGAGTCTTGAGATGTCCCACCCCCTTGCCTCCGAGCATGCCTCGTGCCCTCCCTGGACTCACCCCTCGGCATACTTGACGTGGGTCTGGGTTTCTTTTGCGAGCTGTCCGGCCTTTTTTAGGGAAGTGGCATGTGTGGATAAAACAATGCCTTTTCCTGGAAACCAGGGACCGGTGCAGATGCGAAGCTGGGATTTAGGAAGGCTCCACAATGGGAACCCTGGGCATGGTTTCTCCTTTTTTAAGGGGGGGGGAGGGGCCATGGCTCAGTGGAGCAGCAGGTGGGCGTGCCAGTCACAGGTGATGCGGAGACCCTGCAAAGCCACAGCCAGTCAAAGTTGGCAAGGCTTGGCATGGCCTGGCTTAGGGGAAGGCAGCATTGCGTGTCCTCTTGCAGTCCCTCGCAGACCGCCAGCAGCTAGAGGAGGAGACCTACTCTGACGCCTGCGATGAGTTCCTGGATCCCATCATGAGCACGTTAATGACAGACCCAGTGCTGCTGCCCTCCTCGCGGGTCACGGTGGACCGATCAACCATTGCCAGGCACCTCCTGAGGTATTCAGAAGCACGGGGAGTGGAACAGAGAGCGCGTGCGCGCGCACCCCCCCCCCCCCCGCACACACACACCCCTTCTCCAGTCCCTCTTTCTTTCATGGCATTGCACTTCACCTTTGTCTTTCTAACTGCTGATTGCTCTGCACTCTTTGCCCTCCTCCTGCAAAAGCAGGTTCCCATTTGCTGCCCGTATTTCACCGGATGCAGAACTACCCAAGAGACTGATGGATACTTTGGGCTCTGTTAGATCAGCAGATCAGGCTTTCTAAATAAGGAAAAACTTGTCTGGAGCCATGATCTAGCATGGGAGTTATAAAAAGAGCAAGCTCTTCTTGACGAACATCTTCTGTGATCTGTGCACAGTTGTCTGCAGCTTCAGAGAGTTAGCCACTTTATTACTGATTTAGAAAACTTAAGTGCTGTCTTTTCAGAGACCTGCTAAATGCAGTTCACAAAGTAAAAAGCACAATAAAATCATAAAAATAATGACCATTAAATTTACCAATATTGAAAAAAGCCATAAAAACAGCATCAAGCAGCCTATAATTACAAAGCAGCCCTCAGGCTAGAACTGGAAGATATAAACAGCGAATCAAGATGGGGCAGTTCCAAGCCTGGGGAAAGAAATGCTTTGGCATGTCACCTAAAGAACAGTAGTTACCTGGAGGTGTCAGGTGAGCCTCGATGATGGCATTCCAAAGACTCGATGCAACTTAGTTGCCCCCTGCTGAGGAGAGGGGGGCGCGATCTACACTGGCAGGTTGGACAGTGAGGGGGGAGGAGGCAGGCAGGCCCTGGCCACCCTCCTTGCAGGGCCTTCAAGCTAAGGAAACAGCCCCCACGGGTGGGTCAGTGCAGGGGTGATATGGTCACTGCATCCAGCCCCAACAGTAGCCTGGCTGCTGCATTTTACGGTTTTCAAAGGCCAGTCCCTGGTGAAGCATGGATGTCATCAGGGCATGGACCACCATGGCCAGATACTGGGTTTTGGGGAAGGGATATAGTTGGTGTCTGCGTGTTGGGCCTCTGTGGAGGCACGGCAGGCCAGCCGGGTGTGGCCTTCCTGAACCCCTTCTGCTCCCTCCTTCCAGTGATCAGACTGACCCTTTCAACCGGAGCCCTCTTACCATGGACCAGGTCAGGCCAAATGCTGAACTGAAGGAACGGATCCAGCGGTGGCTTGCGGAGAGGAAGTCAGCAAAGGAGCAGATGGGGGACGTTCTGTGACCTGGCTTAGCCAAAGCTGCTGTGACCTTCTCCAGAGTTTCACCTGCAGGTGACTGGACACTCAAGCCCACCCACACCCCACAGTTGTGGGACTTCTTGGCCACGGAGTTCTCCGGGTGGGCTCTGCCCCCTTACCCTTTGGTAGGAATCGCCAGTTGCTTCCTGGCTGATTTGCCCACTGTCATGTCTCAGTGGCAATTGCTGTTACCGACACCACCCCTTTATGTTGCAACTGCAGCTCTCCTGCCAGGAGTTTCTCTTTTAAGTTCTGGTGTCGCTATGAAGGCAAAAAAGCTTACTTTTATCTCCCCCCCCCCCCAATTCTGGAGAGGCCTTTGTTATGCAAGCCTATCCTCACTGAGCCCATGAAGAATATGCTGACCTGAGGAAGGCCCCTGCCCCCCCCCCCAGTAGTGCAGCGTCCACTGCCTGGGGGGGTGAAGGTAGTGGGCTGGGAAGACGGAGTTCCGGGCAGCTTCCGTGGGTTGTGCTCTACATGATGCGTTGGCCAGGCCAGGCCAGCTGTTTCAGTTCATCGCAAGAGGCGGCACTTCCTTGGCCTGGAAGGCCTGCTGAGGAGGAAGCCCTGCATACGTGTTCATACAGGGGCCCTGTAAATCCTGCCTGCATTTGTACTGTGCCTGGTTTATGTCGATATGTGTTCAGTGTGTATATAGTATGACATTTATCTTCGAACAATAAAAGTGGCAGAGGTTCATGTCTGGGTGGAGGGTTCTGATTTTTGGGGAGCTGGCCCTGCCCCATTGGGAGAGGACTAAGTTTCCACCTCAGGATTTCCAGTTAGAAGTTGGCAGGTCCTAAGCGCCGAGGCCTGGAGAAGAGTGCTGCTCCTAGGAGTGCAGTGATGCCCCTCGGAATTGGAAATCTTTTGCCTTGCCTGTAACAGGCTCTTGGGCATACGAGGCAGCTGGCTTACATTTGATCTGATTTATTTGGAATGTTTATTAGCTGCCATTCTTTGTTAAGGAGCTCAAGGCAGCTTATAATTTAAATCATAGTTGAGGACTGCTTTTATCAAATGTGGTTCTAAATAGAACTGTCTTCAGCTGCCTTGGGAAGGTGGGGGGAGGTTGTTCCATAATCATGGGGCTGCCCCACTGTATGCAGGAGGGGTGGCTGGTATGCTGAGGAGGTTAGAGGCCTGGGTTCAAACACACACTGTGCCATAAAATGAGGTGACCTCAGGCTAACTTACCTCACAAGCTGGCCTGTGGGGAGAATGATGTATACCCCCTGAGCTCCTGGGAAGAAGGATGGGATTAAAAAATGCCAGTTGAACTGAGGAGGAAGGTGCTAGTTGGGTCTGAGTACCTTGCCCAAGTAGCTTCCCTTTAGAGGGAGCTATGCAAAGAGTCCGACTTGACAAAAACAACAAAATTGCAGCCCTTGCTGTTGGGGGAACACTAAGGCCAGCCACCTGAGGGGAGGGAGTGTGGGGAGGCTGGGGCTCAGTGGAAGAACATCTGCTTGGCATGCTGAAGGTCCCCGCCATTTCCAGTTGTGGAAGAATCAGGTTGTAGGGGATGCAAAAGACCTCGCTGGCCTGTGTAGACAACGTCTGATGCACCTTTTGTGAGCTTCCTTACTTGTCTTAACTAGGTGAGTCAGTCAATGGCTAGAATTTGAGACCATGGAGCATTACTCTCTCCACAACGTACTTGACAACCATTGTGCTGTTTTTGGAAGTGCCCCCCCCCCCCCTCGGTCTGGGGCTTCAATTTCCCTGCTGCTGAGGCTACTTTTCCCAGTCTCCGGGACGCAGGCAGGCCGGGCTGGATTCGCGGTGCCGGTAGCCCAGTCCTGCCCAGCCCCTGCGGAAGCCTCTGGAGGCGGGAGCGCGCCTGCTCCGTCCGGCCCCGACCATGCCCCCCCCCCCCGGTGCTGGGGCGCTGGGGCGCAGGTGCCCCCGCAGGGCCGGGGCGGGCCTCTCGTGCCCCAGGGCGGTGGGTGGGGTGGGATCTGCGGGGGGAGGGCGTGGCTACTCTGGTTGCCCCCCCCCGGCAGAGAGAGCGGGAGAGCGTGCCGGGGAGGGTGGGTTCCGCTCGGCCCGGGTGTGCCGGTTCCGCCTGGCCGGCAGCCGAGGCGCGGGACGGGTCCCCTGGCGAGCGGGCCTTGGGCAGGCCGGGGGGGGGGGGGTGGGTTCTTTTCTCCGGGAGCCGGCGAAGTCGCGGCCGCTGCGCAGGCGCGCGCGTGAAGGCGCCTGGGAAGGCAGCGCGAGGGCGTCGGCCGCGCATGCGCATCATTCCCCACCGGCTGCGGTGGGCGCCGAGAGACGCTCGCGGGGAGGGGGCGGAAGCAGCGGAGAGGGCCGGGCGGTGTGCGCACGCGCGGAGTCCCCAGCCTGAGAGGAGCGAGGCGGGCAGGCAGGCAGCCAGACAGACAGACAGACAGCCCTTCCCCGGCGCCCTTGGGCCGCGTGGCTGACCTTGCTGGGCGGGGATGGCGCAGGCCGCGCAGAGGCTGGCCAAGGCGGTGGTCACCAAGGCCCCGCAGCTGCTCTCCGGTGAGCGGGCGGGCGAGCGAGCGGTTGGGCGGGCGGCGCTTTCCTCTTCCTCCCGGCTGACACCCCCCCCTCTCTCTCCACCCCCCCCCCCCTTCTCTCCACCCCCCGCCAGGCGCCGTCGCCTACTCGAGGCCGCGGCTGGCCACCTTCTGGCACTACGCGCGGGTGGAGCTGGCCCCGCCGACGCCCGCCGAGATCCCCAAGGCCGTCGACAGCATGCGGGCCCTGGCCAGGAGCGCCCAGGCAGGACGCCTCAAGCAGCTCACCGTCAAGGCAAGGCCCGCCGGGGGGGGGGGGGCGCTGGGTCCCCGGGACAGGGGCTGCGGTCCATCTGCCTGGCCCTCTGCAGCCCCACATGCGTGGCAGATCCCGTGTGTGGCTCCTGCAGGGGACAACTGGAGCTACTGGTAAGGAAACCCTGCTCCCCCCCCCCCCCCCCACTGGCACGATCCAGTCGCACTTTGTGTTCTCCCAGATGCCTCAGGCTCACTTGGGTCTTGCTGATCCTACTCCGAGTAGGCCACTTGTTCCACGTCTTCTCCTATTCCTTGTAGCAGCTCAGGCTGCACTTGTTGGGTGTCTCTTTGTATGCCCTGTTGTTGACCTGCATCGCACAATGTGCTTTGAGTCTCCTTGAGAAAAGCAAACTGGAAATGCAGCAAGTAAATACTTGCGTATGACATGGGCAGCTGCCATTGATCGTGGAATCCTGGAAAACTGCACAATCACAGATTGGAATGATTAGTGGTTGATCTCCCATCTCAGTCCTGTGGAAGAACTGCAGGGTCTGGGGCATCCACAACACCTTGAGGTCACCCTTGACAGCGAGGTGGCGGCAGCATAATTTGTACCATCACAGGTGAGGAGGTTTCTGCTTCTGGGATTCAGGCAGGAGCAGAAGTGGTAAAATGTCTTTTTCTCTTTCAGGAAGCTCTGAGAAACGGCTTGGTGGCTACTGAAGTGCTGATGTGGTTTTACATTGGCGAGATCATAGGCAAACGCGGCCTGATTGGATACGATGTTTGAAAGTCTCTTGTTGTCAAGTCTGTGCTGTAATCATATTAAATGATGATGCTAAGATGAGTTAAGTTTTGGCCTGGCTGTACTGTTGGAAGTGTGTGGCAGGATGAGATGTGTGACTGGAAAGCCAAGGGAGAGCCCCGGAACAGGCTCTTCTCTCTTTCTTCTCATCAGTGGGTTTACAGTTGGGTACACTGAATCCCTCTGTAGGGGAAAAAATGATGGCCGCGCAAGCAGGCAGGAAAGATGAAAAAGAACAAGGTGCAAAGTACAGAGTTTATTTAGCTCCTCTGGATCCCAATCTGTTTCGCTGTGAGGTTTGTCGGGATCTTCTTTCTGGTGGGAACTGAAAAATATCTGTAGAAGATCCCCTGACAAAACTCACAGCGAAACAGACAGGGATCCGGAAGAGCTAAATAAACTCTCTACCTTGCACCTTGTTCTTTTTTCTCTGTCCTCACTTTCTGTGGGTCCAGAAGGACAAATCTGTCAGCAAAATCCAGACAGTCATTCTCACTCACTGGCAGCACTGGCTATTGGTTTGTCCAGGATCCACTCGTAGCCAAGGGAACCTTCTTCTTTCTGGGGTACTGTTTGTTTTAGAGAAATGAAGTGGAATGATCTCCTCTGGAGTTTATTCAGATATTTAGATCTCTTAATTTCTTCATGAGTCAAAGCAGCTTTTAAGCCACAAGACATTACAAATTAAAATCAATAGACTAAAACGCCAGGCTCTCCCCCCACTCTGAGGTTTTCTGGCTGGTTTCCTAACAAAAACTGGTCAATCCATTTGCCCTATTTGTTCTTCTTATAGAGCTTGCTAATAAAACCGATAGAGAAAAGTAAGTATAAATTCTTCTAAACTTTATCTACGCTAGGAAAAGACAATTGTGTTCAAGCGTCAACTAGATCTGAGTCCAGGAGCACCTTAGAGACAAATACGATTTTCGGGGCATGAGTTTTTGAGAGTCAACACTTTGCCAAGCTTTGACTAAGCTTTGACTCTCGAAAGGTGGCATTTTTGCAGAGCAACATGACTACCCTCTGAAATTGTTCAAACCTCGGTTACTTTTCAAAAGCTTGTTCAAACAGGAAAGTTTTAACAGCTGGTCTTCATGCACTAACGTGTCCACCGACAAGGCCACCCTGGGGAAGGCCCTGCACAGTCACCTCCAGTCTTGTATCTTGCCCCTTTAAAGTAAGGGAACTCACACCCTGACCTGGATAGCCCAGGCAAGCCTGATCTCGTTAAGATCTGTGAAACTCAGCAAGGTCGACTCTGGCAAGTACTTGGATGGGAGACCTCCTCGGAATACCAGGGGTGGGAGGTTAGGGCAGGCTTTACTCAGCCACCCCTCTGGATATCCTCCAGGCCCTCAGTAGGGGGTCAGTCACCAGAGGTCACTGTGACTTCCAGGTGCACATGAGCACGCACATGAATAATACAGTTTAAAAAAAAAGTGAGGGAACTCCCGATCAAAGAAAGTCAGGTAGAATAAGTTGAGGGTGTGCCTAGAAGGAGGATGCAGAGAGCAAAAAGGCTTGAGTATCTGTGATAAGTGCTTTTCTGGAATGTTTGGTTCTTAAGCTCTGAGCAGCCCATAGACTGGTTTTGGCACTGTGCAGTCACAGTTAAATGGCTAACTTCATCTCCACACAAAGTGATGCCAGTTTCTGAAACTATTGATTGGTCTGTGTGGGGGTTTGTTTGTTTTTGTTTTTGCATTATGAAAAAATGGACAACTGTTCTAAGATCTTGGGAACCAGAGGAACGTAGTTGCTGCCAGCTGTGTCTTCTTTGGGGCTCTTCAGCACAACTGGGATGGGAAATGAGCGTGTCCATATTTATCTGAGGAAGTATGCATGCACATGAAAACTCACACCTTAAATAAATTAACTTTCTTGGTCTTAAAGGTGCCACTGGACTCAGACTTTGTTTCACATATTTATAACACTTTGCATGGTTTCTCTGGGGATGGATGACCTCTAGATGGCTTCAACAGCTTTTCTAAGCATCCCTAATCAGCATATTTAGCTCTCATAATACAGTACCAGTTACCAGAAGGCTGCCCAAACAACAGCATCCTGTTACATAAATTCTCTTGAATAATTCAGCCTGACAGAATTTCTGGAAGATTAAAAAGGGCCATTCCCCAATGGAGGACCACCACTGTCTGATAGCTGGTAATAGGCATTCGAAGTCGCTCTTGGGTAGAGAAGCAGAGCTGCCCAAAACTGAGAGGGGAAAGGACCTTTGAGGGTCTCGAGGGGACAGCTCAGTGACAAAGGCAAACTCCATGCTTTGGGATTATTAGGAAAGGGATTGAAAATAAAACTGCCAGTATTATAATATCCCTCTATAGATCTGTGGTGCAGCCTAATTTGGAATACTGTGTCTGGTTTGGGTTGCTGGGTCTCAGAAAAGATGTAGAGCCAGAAAAAGGCAGAAGGGGAAACCAAGATGATAGGGGGTTGGAGCACCTTCCCTATGAGGAAAAGCTGAAGTGTTCAGGGCTTTGCAGTTTGGGGGAGGGACATGATAGAGATTTATGAACTAATGCATGGGCTGGAGCTTTTTCTTCTCCCATAATGCTAGAATTTAGGGGGCACAGAGAGATGTAAACTTCCTGGAAATATTGAAGCCATGGAGAAAATGTTTTTTTTTAGTTTTGGGGAAAAGTTTTGGAAAAATTGAAATATATGTAATACTTTTTTGTATCAAACCTGAACTTTAATTGCATTATTTATAATGCAGCATATACAATTCTGCTATGTGGCATATTTAAAGAATTTAAAAGTATGAATATTTCTGTAAATAAGATTGCAAGTAAGAAAGATTACAAAGTGCTGCTCTCTATGCTACAGTAGCACACACATAATTTTTGCCATCTTAGAGGGGGAAAATAAAGGTTGAACCTAGAAAACATTCTGTTGTTTAAAAAACGTTGTTTGGACAGGGAACTCATGCTCGTAGAGACACAGTATATAGGACTATGAACATGTTTGCATATTGAGCTAAATTGTAACATTAAAAACACATTATGGCAAACCAGTATACTTTTAAAAAAATGTTTCCCAAGGTTTCCCAGCTTTTTCCTTTGGAATAATTGAAAAGGTCTTCCCTTTTCATGCTGTACCTTTTGATTATGAAAAACCTTCCTTAACAAGCCTTTTATTCATTCTGAAAAACAAAACATTCCATAAGAATTTTTATAGTACTCTTCCAATTTTCTGCATTGTTTTCTGGGCCTTCATATCTCTAGGGGAATCTGCTTAAATTGATAGGCAGTTAGAGATAGGACAGAGAAATGAAAGCACATAATACAATGAGTAATTGTGGAATTCGCCATCAGTGGACATAGTGATGGCTCTGAGCATGGATAGCTTTAAAGGAGAGTTAGATTGATTAATGGAACATAGGTCTGTCAGGGGCTACTAGCCATGGTGAGTAAAGGGAGGCACTCCACATCAGAGGCATGAAGCCCCTGAAACCTAATGCTAGGAGGCAAGATCCGGGGGGGGGGGGGGGAGAGGGAACCTCGCCTGGCCTCTAGTCCTATTGGCTGGTCAGTCACTGTGTGGAACAGGATGCGGGACAAGACAGACTGCTGGTCTGATCCAGCCCGGGGGGGGGGGGTGCTTATGATTCATAAGGGGAGAGGCAGTCCTTCAAGAATGTCCATCGTCCCGTGGCATTATTACTAATAACGAGCGCCTTTAATTGACTTGGAAGCAGTCCACCAATGTAGCAGTTTCAAAATTGCTGCTTGCTTGATGACAGATCAGCTGCTGCATTTTGCACCAGTTTTGAAGCCTAGGTCATCTTCAAGGGCAGTCCTAAATGCCCTTTACACTGTGAAAGTCCAGTCTCAAGGCTGGTGTGGCTTTGATCTATTCAGCCAAACCAGCAGAATCTAAATTAAGGGTGGGTGGGTGGATATTTCTGAACCAAAACAGTGTCCCAAATTCTTATGTTTACTTTGGGCTAGAAATATCTGAATATCCCTAGCAATCAGCAGACTTTAACCAACTCCAGGCAACCTGGCTACAAATAAACTAGAAGTTCACCCTTCTATTCTGCAGTAAGGGGCAATATGAAGTCGCGATTATTGTTCAGACCCTGCTTTGCAGAAGCAGCCCATATTTTTCCTCCTGCAGCTTCCAGCCCCACTAGTCTTAACAGCAGAGTTCACAAAGGTGACAGTCTTCCCTCCAGGTGCCCCGGACCCTTTTTCACCCATTCTTGGTCACCATTTGCATTAAGACTTCCTGTTCAGGAACGCACTGTGAGACTGTCGCCCATTCTTGGAAGTCCTCAGCTCTCCCCCAGTTTACAGTGGATGTGGCCTTAGAAGTAGCACCTAGCTTGCAGAACAGCTTCTGTGGGGAAATCCCCCTGGCCCCCTTTGCTGGGTTCTCTGCTATTGTCATCGTCACAAATCTGATCTGCAACTAGCAAGCAGTGCAAGGGAAGCCCCTGCAGGGAATGACTGTGAAACCGAGGTGCCCCGGCCACCTGCAGGCAAGAAATTCAGTTGAGTCAGCCATCGTGCTCCAGTGACTCCTGGAAGCTCCTCTCCTGAAGACTCTTGTTGGTCTCGAAGATGCTCATGCTACTGGACTGGAATCTAAATGCTAAAAGGAGCATGTCTGCAATTTCCAGCACTTTGGAGGGGTGTGTGGTGAGAGAGAGAGTGAGTGAGTGAGACGGGCCCTTGCTGGAATCCCAGGGGACCCACACTGCCTCTCTGATAGAGTTTGGGGAGCCTGCTTGGTCTTGAGAGGCCAGCCTTCCACTCTGTTACCAGATGTTCTTAGGGCAGCGAGTGTAAAGGCTTTGAGTTGCCACTGTGAGGTAAGTTTTGTATTGAGCTTCAAGAGCACAGAGATGGCTGAAGCAGCAGGTTTAATTAAAAAAACGAGATTTAATAATACATGGGTTTTGTGGTGAATTCTCTTTAAAGCTTAACACGACCAGATCTGCTCATAACCAGAAACGATCCTCACCACTCTGCCACACTACCAGGCAGAGCTCCACCTCAAAGCGTTCGCTCCCTTGCTGAGCCAAACCCCCCCCCCCCCAAAACTTCCAACTTACCTACCCGCCTCTCCTGCAGCCCTCTGGAAGGAGAAGGGATGCTGGAGCTGCACTGGCAGAGGCTCAGGTAGGACCACCTCCCATCTGTCACATTTTCCCTTACACTGAGGCAATATAGGGGGAATGCAATGCTCTGTTGTCTCTAGATTTTGACAAATATTATTCCAATATATTCCACATAAAACTAGATTTGTTTGAATAACAATTAAATCACACTTGATTCCCTTCTTGATTAAATAGTCCAAGTTCTTGTGACTATTGGGACATAAATTATTATCCTGTACTTTAAAAGCTTATTTACTAAGTCAAAATAAATATGCTAAATCAGATTATACTCTAGGGCTTTCAAAAATACCCCAATTCATATTTTTTCCAGAAATGCCACATTAGTGACAGAGGAGCGCATCTTCATTACTCCTGTTGCCACACGCTTTTTATAGCATGCTGTCAGGTTTATTGTGAAGTTTTTAGAAGCACCACTCCAGACTTCCTGCCCCTTCTAGCCCCCCCTCCCCCCAAAGCACAGATCCAGATTTCTCCGAGGGCTGGAAGAAGAGGCTGAGAAGCAACCCCAGCTATTGCCTCAAGGACTAGCCCTGAATGTGCCACCAACCTAAAAGTATTTATGTAGAAAATTGATGCCACCTCTCCAGGAACCTACTCCTTGTAACTTAACCACTAAAACAGTGAACCAAAGCCATTAAAAACAATGGTTCACTGACAGTACAGGCTGCCTTTCTAACCCATTGCATACCGGACATAAGATGTTTTGTGGCCCTACAGTCCTGTGTGTGGATGTTGAAATCCCTCAGAACCATTTGCCTTGGGAGTGTCCAACGCCAGGCTGAAGATCACCTGTGCCAGCCCATATGGTACCCTTGGTGGCAAGCTGGCTAGATGTTACACTGGCAAGATACCCAGTCTGTCCACGGAGGCCAGCACAAGGAGCATACTGTCATCACCAGCAATATCTTGGGTTGGGGATTTGTAGGAGAGTCAGGAGGAGTTCTAGCTACCCAGCTACTCCATCATCCAATGTAAGGCTGATTGATGCAGAGCTGGAAGTTCAGCCAGAGCCACCCAAGGCAGGCACACCATCAGCCAGACCTCTGATCTGCCACCAAAATACCCTCCTCTAACCCATTTGGCATTGGATAGCATCAAGGGCGGAGTGGTGGGATCACAGTCCTCCCCCCAACCATGCTTGCAGACAGAATGGGCATTCGAGGAGCTCCAGAACCTGGCCCTGCTCAGCCACTCTCCCTGCCATGGCCATCATTCCCTGATCCATGCTGCGTCTTGATGTCATCTGCAGCCATAAGTTTGCTCCGCCTACCTTCACAGAAGACCCTCACAGAGCAGCAGCCTGGTGCTCACACCCTCCCACAGACAGTACTAACCATGGCTCCCCACCCACCCACCCACCCCCCGGAGTCACTGCAGACAGCACCTAGTTTGTGAGGCAAGGTGATCTGGATGTCCACATCATCAAATCAGATTGACCAAGGAGCGGAAATGGAGAATAGGGCAACTGTTCTCCCCAGAGTCTAGACAGTGCATACCCCTGCTGGGAAGTGATGCGACTTTATCGGAGGAGATTCAGGCGACTGAAAGCTTAATGGGTTTGAGACAGCAATAACATCTGCATTAATGCCCCACTAAATAAAAGCAGAACAGGGGAGAAGCCCAAATCTTCAGCTCTTCAGCCAGCCAAGAGAATCTAAAGCCAAATGCCCCTTACTCGCTGAGAAGGGAAACCTGCTCCCCTTAGTGTGCCGTTACCCCTTGAGTAGAGGGGCCTTCGTGTATAGGATCACAGCGGCCTCCATCAAGTCCACTAAGTTCAGGTTAGAACTTTTGGTCCTTGACTTCTGTTCAGTTTCCTCTTGCAGCAACTCCAGTTGTTGTTCAGTTGCACAGTTGAGTCCGACTCTTTGTGACTCATGGACCACCTCATGCCAGGCCCTCCTGTCTTCCACCGTCCCCGGTAGTTTGCTCAATTTCACGCTCATTGCATCGATGACACTGTCTAACCTTCTCATCCTTTGCCGTCCCCTTCTTTGACCTTCAGTCTTTCCCAGCCTCAGGGTCTTCTCCTGGGAGTGCCCCCTTCTCATTTGGTGGCCAAAGTATTTGAGCTTCAGCGTCAGGATCTGGCCTTCCAGGGAACAGTCAGGGTTGATTTCCTTTAGGATTGATTGATTTGATCTCCTTGCAGTCCAAGGGACTCTCAAGAGTCTTCTCCAGCACCATAATTTGAAAGCATCTATTAGCAATTCCCGTACCCTCCCCCAAATATTGTTTGTCTTCTGGTACTCTTGGTCCATTACAGGAATGGTTTCCATGCCTCCAGATGTGGACTTACTCCATAGGAACCTGACTGCCTAGTTTACAGAATAGGCTGCTGGCTCATAGTGGAAGAGTAAATCAATGGGGCACCGCCTGCTCTTTACATCCACTTTAGCCGGTATGGCAGTCTTGAGTGACTTCCAGTAGCCTTCGCAATCTAGAAGGCTCCCCATCCCAGCTTCCTTGAAAGGGCCCTGCAAACGACTAAGAAGGTGGGAGAGACGGGTGACAGGTGTGATGTTTCCCTGGTCTGGAAAAAGCGCTCCCTGCTGGTTTCCATCTGGGAGCAGCTGCTGTAGAGGGGGATATTACCAGCCACCCGCTCGCCCCTCCCGCAATGCAATGCAATGCAGCGAGCCCACTTCTACCAGCGGCCCCAAGCCCACAAGCACCCCTCCCCAGCCCTGCAGAGGCACGAAGGGGGCACCACCTCATCGGGTCGGGGAAGAAGAAGAGATTGGATGTGTACCCCGTCCTTCCCTCGGAGTCTCAGAGCGGCTTACAGTCTCCTTCCATTCCTCTCCCCACGACGGATACCACCCTGTGAGGTAGGCGGGGCTGAGGAGAGAGCTTGGGGCTGGCCGAAGGTCCCCCAGCCGGCTGCACGCGAAGAAGGAGAGGTTCTCCCAAGCTCGCTGGCTGCGGGGGGGCCGCCCGCTCCTCCTCCTCCCTCCTCCTCCTCCTTGTGCGGATCCGGGCGTGCGCAGTAGCCGTGCGCAGGGCCCGGGACCCTGGATAGGCGCCTCTCTTGTGCCGGGCGCCCGGCGGCCCCGAGTGGCCCATGCGTGGCGCGGGGCGGCGCCGTGCCGGGGCCCCGCAACCTGCATTGGCGCGACGCGCGTGCAGCGCCCGAGGGGCGGCGCGCGCGGCAGGCAGCTTCCCGGGCCCAGCCCGGCCCCGCTCTCTGGCTCGTCGCCTCACAGGAAAGATGGCGCACAGCGGTCGGTGGCGCTTCCCGGCCCGGCCGGGCACTGGCGCCTGGGGCCGCCGCGGGCTCGGGGGCTGCCGCGTGCGGGTGCCGGCCGTGCGCAGCCTGCGCGAGGAGCCGCCGGAGGAGCGCCCGCGGGAGCGCCCGGGAGGAGGCGGAGGAGGCGCGGCAGGGGCGGCGGCGGGAAGCGGAGGGGGCGGGGCGGGCGGAACCTCCTGCGCCTCCCTCTCCGCCTCCTCCCTCTCCTCCTCCTCCTCCCCCTCCTCCGCGGCGGCGGCGGCGGCACCGCTCCCCCCTCCCGCGCCCCCCTCCGCCGCCGCCGCCGCCGCCCCCCCTCGCCTCCTCCGCCTCCTCCGGCGCCCCCTCGGCGGGAGTGGCGCCCGGCTTCGACGCGGCGCTCCAGGTCTCGGCCGCCATCGGCATCAACCTGCGCCGGTTCCGGGCGGCCTGCGGCGCCGAGGCCGGCAGCGGAGAGGTGAGACCCCCTCCCTCCCCCGGGGGGGGCGGCGGCGGCGGGGGGATGCACGAAACTCCCCCCCAACCCCAACCCCAACCCCCCCTCCCGTGGGTGGGTGGGTGGGTGGGTGGGAGGGAGGGAGGGAGGGAGGGCCGCCCTCGTGCCCCTGGGCCGCCGCCGCGGAGAGAGCGCGCGAGAGAGCCTGCCGGACACGCCCACCTCGCCGCCCCGGGAGGGAGGGAGGGAGGGAGCGAGGGGTGCCGCCGCCGCCGCCGCCGCCGGTCTCTCGCGTGGCCTGGAGGGCAGAAGGCGCCGGAGCAGCGTCCTCCCTCTCTCCCTCCCTCCCTCTCGTCAGGCCAGGGCCGCCCGCCTAGCTCCGCTCCGGGGGAAGGGGGCTGGGCGGTCACCGGCCTCCTCCTCCTCCTCCGCCGCCTGCTGCTGCTGCCGCCGCCCGGCTGGGGGGGGGGCGCTGGGAGCCCTGGCGAGAGAGATGCGGCCGCGGGGTGGGCCGGGCCGAACGGGGGCCACGCGGGGCGGCGGCTGCTGGGGGGGGGGGGGCGCGAGTGGTTCTGGCCGCTCCGGGAGTGCCAGGAAGGGCCGCCGGTGCGCTCCGGAGAGGCCGGCGGCGGCCGGCCCCTTCCAGGAGGGACTCGCCTCCCCCGACCTTGCGGGAGGAGGGAGGCCGTCCGTCCGTCTGTCCGTCCGAGCAGCGCCTTGCCTTGCCTTGCCTTGCCCTGCCGAAAGGCGCGCGGTTTGTGGCGGGCGTCGGGCGCGCCCCCCCTTTTCTCTGGCAGGCGCACTCTCCTGCAAAGGGGGGGGGGGGGAGGAGGAAGATGCGGGGCGGCGGCGGCGGCGGCAACACCTGCCCGGAGTCCCGCCAGCTTTGTGAAGCCGCGTCGTTCTCAGAGGACGTCGGGCTGCCGCTGCTGCGCCCCCCCCCCCCCACTCCCCCACTCCCCCGCCCGGAGGCGAGGACCATCACCGGCATCCGCCGGCCCTGGGCGACCAGGGGCCCTTCTCTGACCCCCCCCCCCCCTTTTCGGAGTGGAGTGGAGTGGAGTGGAGGGGGGGGGGGGTGCGGACACGCGACAGGAGCGGTCAGGCAGGTCCCGATGCTCCCGGCACCCGTTTCGCTCTTCCTCCAGGCCGGCATGCAGGCTGCTTTCTTGGCCCTTGTGGGTCAGCTCCCTCAGTGGGGCCCTGTTGGTCGTCCTGGACCTCCCCAACAGCCTCCAAAACCGCTCAGCCCCTCTGGGCCATCTTTCTGGACTCTGTGGTTGGGCAGGCAGGGGGAGTTGTGTGGTGGTGGTGGTTCTCATTCCCACCGGGAGAAAGCTCCAAGGGAGCCTCCCGCGCCCGCCCCCCCGCAGTTAGATCAATGGCACGAAACCCCTGGGGGAGCTTGCCTGTGGAGTGGTGCCGCCAGCCCGCCCTGCTGTTTCTTCCTGGGTCCGGGTGAAGCACTAGAGGCCTCCAATCCACTGACTAGTTGACGGTGAATGAACTGAAGTTGAGTCCAAAGAGGGAATGGGGGGGGGGGGCACAGAACCCAGGTGGGGAAATAAATATCCATGCAGGATGAGTCCACACTCTCCTGGAAAGATCTGGTTTGTAGCCTGTGTGTGTGTTTGGGGGGGGGGGGGGAGTTTCTCCTGGACTCCTCCATGGTGGCTCAGCATGCCTTTTGTGCTGTCTGTTATTTCTCGGCCCCTCCCACTCCCATTTTAGAGTGACTTCTACATATGGAGCTGCCCTTGAAGACTGTTCAGGAATGTTGACTGTTTTTAAATGTTGCTGTTCAGCTATGGATAAGAACGAGCAGAAGGGAGCACGTTTCACCTGTTGGAACACTGATTGGGGATGTGTTTCCTAGGTCAAGTTGCCGGTTTTGACCAAGGAAACCAAATAGTTTTGATCCAGAGTATTGCTAAGGAGCAGCTTTTCCCATCTGAATCCTCCCACATATTAAGGTGGGTGAGTGAGGCCCTGCTTTAGTCGTTTGTGGGCGTGGAGCAACTGCCCCTTGAGGAACATCTCCCCCAGGGGTCTCAGTCATTGCAGTGTTTGCCTTCTTTAGGAGGCAAGTGAAAAACATGCTCTGTTTACCCAAAAGAAAGAAAGACTAGATTTTCCCCAGGAGTGCCGCTAGGAAAAATAGTGAGTTGTCTTAAATTTTCCTACAGGTAACTAGTATGTACAGTAATATTAGTGTGTGTGTAACCCTTTTTCAGGGCTCATTTTACATTCAGCATCATCTTCCGTTTGTGTGTAAGTACAGTCCCTGTTCTCACACCTGTTTTGATAGTCCTTTGGAATTGAGGCTTGGCTAATTAAACTGGATACCTACTATGTTGCTGATTTTGGAATATGTTTATTAGTTGTTGATTTTTTTAATGTTTTATTTTTGTGAACTGCTTTGGAAGCTGGTAGCTGATGCTGTAATATATCCATTACAACTAATAACTACCTTGGGTATAGCTAAGTTTACTGGTGTTGTTAGATTTGTTCATGAATGATTTGGGATTGGGGTTGAGTAATGCAGTGGTCAGGTTTGCAGTTGATACCATAACCAAACTATTAAGGGTGATGAAAACCAAAGTGTGAACCTGGGAGAGTGGGTAGCAGTGTGACAAATGAAGGCCATTGTAGGCAAGTGTAATGTGATGCACACTGGTGATGGAGCCTCAAGTGGTTGAGATTGAGAGGGAAAAGAGATCTCAGGGTTCTTGTAGGTCGTGTGAAGAAAACGTTTGACTCAGCGTGTGTCAGCAGTGAACAAGGCAGACTCCATATTAGGCATATTGGGCTCTTACTGGAAGAGCCTTGGCTTTGCATGCAGAAGATCCCAGTTCAGTCCCCGGCATCTCCAGCTAAAAAGGACCAGGCAGGAGGTGATCTGAAAGACCCCTCTACTCTGAGTGGCTGGAGAGCTGCTATCCGTCTGAGTAGACGAGACTAACCTTGATGGACAGGTGGTCAGATTCAGTATAAGGCAGCTCCAGGAGTTTTGCATGTATGTTTCCCAGTGATTGCAATAGATTTTTTATTCTACTGGCATGACTTGAAGAAGCTTAGTCTCTCATGTATGGTAGTACTCAGTTCTGGCCACAGTATCTCAAGAAGGATGTTACAGGGCTGGAGAGCAACCAAGATGGTTCAGGGTTTGGAGCACGTTTCCTATGATGAACAGCTAAGAGTTTAGGACTTTTTAGTTTAGAAAAATGAGTGAAGGGGGAGGTGATAGAAGTTTATAAAATTATTCATGGTGTGCAGAAAGCAGACAAAGAGAACCTTTTCTCCCTCTCCCATAATGCCAGCACTCAGTGTTATGTGGGTTTTTCAGAGAAATGTGAACTGGAGAATTTTCTGAGTTGTTGAAATAAATAACTTAATTATTTAATTAATGCTAGCAAAATTTAAATGACATTAGGAAAAGAAGGCAAATGCACTCCACACAAGCCTGGATGATGTGCAAGCTCTGGGTTTTGTCCAGCCTTCATATCCCACCTTTAGCCCATCCGTTGCAGCCTGTCATGTTGGTGCTGAGCAGGTCAACCTGATCCTTGGGCTGTCACCTTTTTCCTGGAGGGCTGGAGCAAAATGTGCTGCTTAGTAGTTCTGGTCCAGGAGGACATTGTTGTAGCTAAGAGTAGTAGGGGTTATGGAGAGGAGCCTGTGAAGGAATCTATTGCATCAAGTTTGTGTGAGCACAGGAAGGTGCTTTATACGGAATGCTGCCTGAGATTCTTTCAGCCAGGGACACTGGGGATTAGAATTGAAGGGGGGGCGGGGGGGGGGAGCTTCTCTGTGCAAAGCAGGTGCTCGGCCATGGGAGTTGTGGTGGCTTACAAGTCATCCAGAATGTACAACTAAAAACAGCAAATCTGGTTTAAACCTGCACAATCTAAAATCTACCGAAGGAGAAAGCTGATTTTTTAAAGAAGCAGTTTTCCCATTCTTGTCTGGGCACACTGGACAGACGGTTCAGTCCTGTGGTCCTTCTGATCGAGGGCTAATGCTGGTGTAATGCAGTTGGTGTTCTGTGCCTGACTAGCAGCTAACTTGGCAGCCTCACAGTGGCTATACAACCAAAAGCCAGCAGAGCTGTTGGCGGCCCCACAATGTCCCTGGAAATTCCGAGATGCTTCCAACACAACAGTCACAGTCCACATACCACATGCAAGCAAGGCAGTCAGGAGTACAGGAGCAAGAGAAGGAGCACCGTGAGGATGCCTCCACTCCCACCAGGGCGGGGGGGGGGGTGAGCACTCCTCTTGCCATTGGCAGCGCTGCCTCTTTCCCCAGAGTCTTCTTGGGGGTCAAGAGGTGCCCAGGCAGGCCCCAGAGGCTTTCCAGGAGCCCTGCTGAGGGGCTAGTGATGCCACACAGGTAAACTGCACCACACACACCATTTTTTTCTTGGTGTTATACAAAACAGAGGAAAAGAAGCCACATGGACAAGAAAGAAGAGAAGCCACAGTAGGGGCAAACCACAGGAGACAGCAGCACTGTCAGCTGCCTAAGAGGAAATCTACTGGTGTGGGTTCAAATCCCATGTTGGGAGATGCTGATTTGGCCTTTGTAAAGCAAAGTCCATAGTTTGGGTGGTGCCGATGGTGGTGACAGGCATGAGGGGAAAGGCAGAGGGCTGGAACACCGGCCTCCTGCAACAGAAAGCATTGCTGCAACTACGGAGCTGCAGACTGAAGCCCCCCCCCCCCCCCCCCGGTTCTTCAGGTCGGGAGACTCTGTGGAAGTTCTGACAGGCACCTTGCCTACCCATATAGCCCATTGGCTTCCCTTGCCCTAGTCCAACTAAAAAGGCTCCCAAGTAAGGCTGGGACTCTGTTTGAGCAAGGAGCACCCCAGCTCCAAAGTTTAAGCTCTTGTGTGGGCTGGTATCCTTATCTGCCCATTGGTGGGTCTGGCAACTCCTGCCTTCTCCACTTGTGCAGGCTGCCCACTGCCAGACCTTTGAGGCAGACTTCCTGTTTATATCAGTGGTATGGTTTTGACTGGTGTCACCTTTTTGCATCCATAAGGCTGCATTGTCATGGAGGTCAAGGCTGATCTCTGAGCATGCAAAGGGTCCCAGACATGCTCCCTCTAAGCTGTGCTAGGGGGTGCTGGCACATAAATTTTAGCTGTTTGCTCAGGGATTTTAGCTTCCAGCTCACAAGCAATTTTTCCTCTGTTGGAAACAATGGTGGATAGGGGCACCTCCTCCTGGGGCCCATAAAATTGGACCCTCTGGTCCAGTCCTTTTGAAACTTTTTTTTTTGGGGGGGGGGGGAGGTTTGAGGAGAGGCACCAGCAACTATGCTGCAAATTTGTTTTCTTTACCTAAAAGAACTACAAACACCCAAGCCCCAGATACTCCTGGATCAATTCTCCATTGACTATAATGGTCCCCATAAGCTATAATGGAGCAGGAAAAATCAAAAAAAATTTTGCACACCTCTATTATGCTTTTCAGTATTATTTGTAAGATGCCTTGAATCACAGTAAAAGTTGGATATAAATACTTAAATAAATTAGTAGTTTGGACAGGTTGATAACATTTAAGCAACTTCCTGTTGGTAGGTTAGGCAGGGTTCTGACAGTGATTGTTCCACCTCTGTTATACCTAACCTATAAAATTGTCATCTTTCACTAACCCCCTCCCACAAAGTAGACTGCAAGAGTCTCCCCCTCCCCCGAAGTGCTGGTATATTTCCTAAGGCTCAGTGCAGGGTGATGGTCTGAGGCTGGGTCTACCAGTACAGTGGACTGAGGTGGGTAGACCTGTTCTCCGGAGTCCTGGTCTACCCCCACAGAGGACAACATTTTCTGTAATGAAATTTGACTTGATTTTGTTTTCTCTTATAATATTTAAATTATTCTTAAAATATGGTTTAAAAGAGTTCATTCTGAGATTTTTACAAGGTTATGGAAATAATCTTCTAAAAAAATCTAATTTACGCAATAGTCGAATGTAGACTCACTCACAACTGTAATGCTACTAGCTTGTTTGCTCATGAGGTAGAATTTTTGCTCCCAGCACTGTGGAGCTTAGTGGGAACATTGGCCCTAGGTGGTATTCCCTCCCCTGCTGGCATCTCATCAGAAGATACAGTGCACCACTGGGCCTGCATTTCTTCCATTCCAGCCATCTGCAGGCTGATCCCATTGCTCTCTCACAGGTATAACTTTTAAACTGTGTTTTTATAAGGTTTGCTGCAGATACACAACAGTAGATTTCAGAAGAAATCCAATTTCTTATTATAATAAGAAAGCAGTCCTACCTAATGTAATATATTCAAGATATATATTCAAACAGTTACCCAAGAGTTAATTTTTTGTGCAAATAGGATCATAGAATTTCTTTTCTGCCTGGTGTATATCATAAGCTGCTTGCAGTCATGGTAGCCCAAAATTAAAATCCATAAACGAGTCACATCAAGCCTTTTCTTAGAACCAGCTGCGTGGAACAAAACAGTGCTCATGCTTCCATGCATCAGAACTCTTCCTTGGGCTGGGTTTTACAAAATGGACAAGTGGGGGAGAAGAAAATATACCCCAAGCCCTGATTTAAACTCAGTCTCTGTCTCTTTCACATCTCTGTTGGAGCGAGCAAATACATACCTCTGAGCGAAGGGGCAGGGTGAGTTTCTCCACTGTCAATTGATTGTCCATTTCTGCAGCATTCAAGGGCTTTGTGTAACTATTCTTGACTCATTAGAATACAAGATTTTTTTTCAACTATTGTATAGGCTTTTTTACAAAAATTACAGAAAATATTATCAAATATTTTAAAATAGCATGACAGGCTAGAAATAATTTACTAATATCAGGGGTCATTTCAACCAGGAGCTCGGGAGAGCTCAGCTCTGGGGGTTGGTGCCAGCCCCCGCCCCCCACGCGGGGGAATGCCTGCTTGTGTCATGGCTGCAGCAAAATGACCCCGTCCCCTGGAAAGGTCCTTGTTCCTCTGACCATTTCTGAGGCTTGGATTAGTAACTGTCCCCTCTCTTCCATCTCTTTCTTTCTTTCTTTCCTTCTCTTTCTTTCCTTCTTTCTTTCTCTCTCGCTTTAACGCTCTTGCCTTCTGACATACTTCCAGTGATGTCAGGTGGTTTAGCATATGCAAATGAGTTATGCTAATGAGTTCCTGTACCTTTTTTTCTACGAAATGACCCCTGACTAATATTCATAACTGATTTGATAGTAACTTAAATAAGTGATAACAGAACTGTTGTGCAGATACCATGGAGTATTTCCAGCATTTGAATTACAAAGAAAACACCTCTTTCCCTTAATCTAGAGAGCACCAAATACTCCCAGCTAAGGATCCAGGTGGGCTGCTGAGTTGGTCTGAAGCAGCAGAATGCAGTTTGAGTCCAGTGGCCAAGACCAACAAAGTCTTATTCAAAGTATGAGCTTTCGTGTGCATGCATGAGGAGGTATGCATGCACACAAAAGCTTATTATGCCTTGAATAAAACTCTGTTGGTCTTAAAGGTGCTGTGATCAGGAAGGCCTGCTGCTGGGTTGGCACCTACCTAATCTCAGAAGGTGGAGCACCCAAAGCAGGGGCTCCAAAGATGACCGCAGTGGTTTGGCCAGCATATAAGGGAGTAGGCGGTCCTTCAGATATGTTGGTCCTAAACCATATAGGGCTCTCTCCTAAACACCTGCCTTTATCTGGCCACCTGTATTCAGCTTTCCCTCCTCTCCCCAGAAAAACTCGGGCCCAGTTGCCCAGTAGGAAACTTGCAAGCACTGGGGGGGGGGGGGGGGGGGCTCACTTCCCCATGTATTCCTTTCCTCACACCATCTTTTCCTAGTTCTCTTCGTTTATACCCTGCTTTTCCCTACAGTGAGAACCCAAAGCAGCTTATATTGTTCCCCTTGCCTCCATTTTATGGTCACAACAACCCTCTGAGGTAGGTTAGTCTGAGAGTATGCAACTGGCCCAGGGTCACTCAGCTCCCACGGCAGAATGGAGATTTAAACCTGGGTCCCCCAGATATATATTTATTTGCTAATGTTATTTATAGTCTCCTTTCTCACAGGACTTGGATTACACAAGTGAATCGATACTGTCCACAAAATGGGATCCTCAACAAGCATTGCATTAGGATTGTACAAGTCTGGAACCAACCAGAAAGAACTGAAGCGTAGCAAAAGTATTAATATGACAGATTAAGTGGTGCAAAATTACACAATAGGCTCCCACTTACAGTAAGGTATACACAGCAGTATAGACCACAGTCCCTAATCATTCATCCAAGTAAGTTTGTGAATGGTTTTGTTCAGTCCAGCCCTATTACCTGTGCAGAAAATCCTTCTTGAATAGTTCGATTTTGGTGAGTTTGCAGAAAGCCAGGGAGTGGGAAGCCTCTGCCTGAGGTGGGGGAAAGCACATCTAGGAGCGGTTGTTGATTTTGTCCATTTGCAGGTTGACACCCACAGAAGGCCTTGTTGGCATGAGCGCAGTTGATATGTGCCTGAGCACAGGAAGAGAGGAGATCCCGCAGACAAGAGGGACCAGGCCCATGAAGGACTTTGTATGTGAGAGCCAGGGCCTTATACTGAGCCTGGCAACCAATGGGGCCGCCCACGGAGTGTCTGCAGAATGGGATGTAGAATTCAGACAACAGTCCTCTGAAACTCTAACCTCTACCCTCCAGTACCGGTCATGTGAGGGCTGCTGTTGAGCAGTAGTGAGACCCGCCTGTCACTTTCTGTTGCCGTCTTCCACCAGCAGGTGAAGACTTTTTCGTTTTGTTTTGGTGTTCCCCGACTGATCCCTTAAGAACATAAGAGAAGCCAATGTTGGATCAGGCCAATGGCCCATCCAGTCCAACACTCTGTGTCACACGGCAGCCAAAAATACCAGGGGCCCGCTGGAGGTCTAGCAGTGGGGCCAGGACCCTTCTTCCTCCCCAGTGCTGTAATTGCTGATTTAATATCTTTGTATGTATTTTAACTCTGGTTTTAATTGCCTTAATTATTTGTTTTTTGTTAGTTTCAATGGTTTTTGATGTTTTTATTATGCATATTTTAGTTATCTTCATTGGTGGCTATTATGCGGGTAGAAAGGCATGGTAGAAATGTTAAATAAAAATACACAGCTCCAAGAAAGCAGCTAAGGAGGCCCACGGGCTCCAAAATGGGCTGCAGCAATAATTTGCATTTTGTCCAGGAAACCCCAATACACTCAGGGGCAGCCTGCATTGGGGGGGGGGCCCTGCTGGGGTTACTACCACTGGGAAAGGGGCACAGTCCAAGGTGCTGAGTAAGCAGCAGGTGGGATCTCCTGCAGTGTTTCTGAATTGGGATGAAGGGAGGCCTCTCAGTCCCCATAGATTTCCAGGGCTGGATGGAACAATCTCTTAATGCCTGGTGGAACCATGGACAGAGGATGATGCCCCGAAAAGGTCCAGACAGACCAACTCTCCTTCCCTTTCTCCCTCCCATGTCCCCTGGAAGTGGCATGCTTCCCAATGGGACAGCAGGTCGCAGAGAGCCTGGCCTACCAAGGCAGCCATGACAAGGCCCTGCAGCCTCACCACGAGCTGTCTCACCCTCCACGGACTGAGCCAGGGAGGAGGGAGAATTTGTCTGACAACAGAGAACCCCCTTCAGCATCATGCACCATATGATGAGTCCCCCCCCCCCCCAGGAACTTCCCTTTCTCCTCTGTTAAGCTGCAAAGACCTTAAAACTCTTTGCTCCCAAGCAGAGCAGCCACAGGATGGGAAAGAGGAAGAATCAGAGGTTGTTTCCGACTCCAGCCTGGTGGCCTCCATTTGAATGAGGGCAAGGGCTGCTCTCACTGGATTTATCAGCCGCCGTTGATACTACATAAGAACATAAAGAGAAGCCAATGTTGGATCAGGCCAGTGGCCCATCCAGCCCAACACTCTCTGTGTCACACAGTGGCCAAAAACACCAGGGGCCCTCAGGAGGTCCAGCAGTGGGGCCAGGACACTAGAAGCCCTCCCACTCTTGCCCCCCCAAGCATCAAGAATACAGAGCATCCCTTGCCCCAGACTGAGAGTTCCTATCTGTACTTTGTGGCTAAGAGCCGCTGATGGACCTCTGCTCCATATAAGAACATAAGAGAAGCCAATGTTGGATCAGGCCAGTGGCCCATCCAGTCCAACACTCTCTGTGTCACACAGTGGCCAAAAACACCAGGGGCCCTCAGGAGGTCCAGCAGTGGGGCCAGGACACTAGAAACCCTCCCACTGTTCCCCCCGCCCCCCAGCACGAAGAGTACAGAGCATCACTGTGGAGCATGACATCCTCTTGAGGAGCCTGGAGTAAGCTTTTGATTGGTTAAACCATTTCTCATGGACCAGACTTGGAGCGTTGCTGACCCAGTTGTCATCAGCATGAGACAGTTCCTGTGGGGCTGCAAGCTGCAGTAATCTAATCTTGAGGTTACTGTGGCATGAATCCATGTAGCCACATCTCTGTATAAAAACCTGTGGGAGAAACCATCCCTATCTTGACATGGCCACTGTGGCTACATGGATCCATGCCTCAGAAACCTCAAAACTAGACTGTTGTAATGTACTCCGCATGGGTCTGTCCTTGGTGTCAACTCAGGGACTCCAGTTGGTGCAGAATGCTGCAACTGATTACTGTTGGGAGCCAGGCAGAGTATGCATATTTCACCGATTCTGCAGTCATTCCATGAGCTACCTATCAGTTATTAGGTTCAGTTCAAGGTAGTGGTTATCCTACACAAAGCCCTTTATGGCCCTGGACCCCCTAGTCTCCAGGACTGAGTTTCCTCCTGTGTCTTCTGCAGGAGTCACCCTGCAAATGGGACAACACCAACAACTGGCCATATACATGCCGTCTCTGTTGAGCCCCTTACCTTGAGGAATGACCTGCCAGAGAAGGTCAGGAAGCTCTCACTTGGCTGTCATTCTTCTGCACATTGTGGGTTGGATCCAATGGCAAGACAGCCACGCCTGCCTGTTCTGCCTCTTTGTTGAGCCCTCCTTTCCCAGGCTGATGTCACAGCCTGGCCTCAGAAGGGTGTGTAGGGAGTAGCTAGTAGTCTGCAGGTACCCTGTCTCGCTGTTCCCAGCCAAGCTGTGCTTCTTGGGTGCTGCCTCTTCACTTGGTGGCGTCTTCGTCAAGTCCTCAAGATGCTGTTTTATCATCTTGGTTTTAGAAGGAGAAGCAGAAAGCCAAGGCAGGTCGTGGGAATGCTTTTTATGTTGACATCATTAAAGTCTCTTTAATTCTTGTTCATTCTGTTCCTTTGGAAACCTGGGCTCAACAAATCCGTGTCCCTCTCCAAAACCAAGGGATTGTATTGTGTCTGTGCAGCACTGCTTGGCTGTGGCTGCTTCAAAGCACGGCAGAGTCTTTTGATGAATGGATGAAAGCAAGATATTTCTCACCTGATGCCTGAAAGCACAGAAAAGGCAAGGATGTGGATACTGCAGACAAATATGTCTCTGTGCAATACGGGCTCTTAGTGAAGTTCTGAATGGACGGTCATTTCTGCCCATTCCATTTCCACCCCATCTTTCCTTCCTTCACTCCAGAGCTGTGGAGTGTCCTCTTTGGAAGGCTCATTTGGTGGCTGTTTGTTTTTTTCATTGCATTCGGGAATGCAAAGGGACAAAGCTGGTGCAACAGTAGTATGCATATTCATCTCTCTATTCTCCTAAGCCTTTTCCAGGTTTAGGATTAGACCCCCTGCATTGCTCTTTATGTTTTTAGGCTATGGTTGTTTAAAGGTTCCTATGATGCTGTTTTTAGACTATATATGATTTATTCTGCTGTTTTGTGCTCTGTTGCTGCTGCTTGAACTGATGATTTTTTTGTGGGTTATTTTTTGATATTTTAATGTGTGTTACTGGCTTTCATTGTATTGTTTTATTTTGCATCTTGTAAGGTGGAAATATTTTACATGACATTTTGTGGAGCCACTTTGTGATGGACATTTGGCAGACTTCCGTTGGGAAGCTGCTAAGATTTTTGACAACAAAACAGATTACTGATCCATTGCACTTTTGATGTATCCATATTGTTTTAAATTACTCAATAATATATTACGAATAGAGTCTGTTTCCTGTAATATACTTTAGATATCTAATGATATTTATCTAATATTTTAATATGTGTTGTACCTGATCATTTATTTAAGACATTTCTCCTCAGGGGATTCAGTTGGGCCCTTTGAGTTCTAGTGGCAGGATGGGGAACGGACAGCGTTGCATGCCGGTGTCTGAGCGGCTTCCGCATAGCGAGGCTTCTCCACGTGGTTTTCAGTGCTGCGGTGAATACAGAGCCATGTGTGTTCCTGACGGAGGATTTGCATGCGGGAGTTCTCTATGCCCTTCCATCTCGGTTGTTTCTGACTCTTCACTTCTGCATGGTCTCTGCAGTGGCTCCACAGTGGCTCTTGTGGACACGGTCATTACAGCTGTCATGGCCCAGCAACCTTTTTTCCTTCACGCGTGCTGTATAGGGCTGTGAGAGTTGTATTAAAAATTGAAATAGATAAAAGCAGTAGGTTATTATGTTGCACCGACAGTCTGTTACCTGTTATCTGTTGAAAGTGTCAATAAGTTTAGGCGGACAGTTTGTGTTAGGGTTAAAAGAACAAAGAGCTGGTACCACATTGGCAGCCTCCGTCAGTTGTGCAGATGGTGTCCTAAGGATCACTGAGAAGAGAGGAGGTCATGAGCACTTGGTTGTGTTGCATGAAGTGGGGGGTGGACGAAGTTTTGAAATCCGTGCAGGCTTGATAAACAATAGGAAGAACTTCCTGACAGTCAGAGCGGTTCCTCAGTGGAACAGGCTTCCTCCTTGGGAGGTGGTGGGCTCTCCTTCTTGGGAGGTTTTCAAGCAGAGGCTAGATGGCCATCTGACAGCAATGCTGATTCTGTGAACTCAGGCAGATCATGAGAGGGAGGGCAGGAAGGGTTGCCTCAGGGCTCAGTTCTCAAGGCCCTTTCTTACACGCCCAGGGAATTGCCGATGGCCACTTTGGGGTCAGGAAGCCATTTTTCTCCAGGCCAGTTTGGCCAGGGATCCTGGAAGTTCTTTGCCATCTTCTGGGCATGGAGCAGGGGTCACTGGGTGTGGGTAGAAGGGGGGAGGTATTTGTGAATTTCCTGCATTGTGCAGGGGGTTGGACTAGATGACCCTGGAGGTCCCTTCCAACTCTGATTCTACGATTCTAAGTGTAGGGCTGAATTTGGAAGGCATCTGGGTGTTGTTGGAGTGATTGGGGTTGAGAGTTCCAGGGAGCAACAATTGGGGGGGGGGGGCTGGCTGGAGGCACCGGGCCCTTCCTGTCCTGCCTGGGCAGGGGTCCGTTGGGGCCGGAGTGAGGCGGAGCAAAGCTCCGCCAGCTCAGGACTGGCCAGTAGGGCAGCCACGGGCTGAATCAGACTCTCTAATCTGATTCAGCTCGCTGCCGAATTGCCGCCGAATTTCGGCAGCAACTTTAAAAGCCACTGGAGGGGAGGGGGTTTGAGGGAGAGGCTCCAAACTTGCAGGGTAGCTGCTGGGGCCTCTCCTCAAAATGCCCACCAAGTTTCAAGAAGATTGGATCAGGGGGTCCAATTCTACAGGCCCCCAAACAGGTTGCCCCCATTCCCTCCATTGTTTTCTATGGTAGGAAAAAAGTTAACATTTTTTCCCTCCATAGAGAACAATGGAGGGGATGGGACAATCTGTTTGGGGGCCCATAGAATTGGACCTCGTGGTCCAATCTTCTTGAAACTTAGTGGGTATTTCGATGAGAAGCCCTAGCAGCTACCCTGCAAGTTTGGAGCCTCTCCCTCAAACCCCCTTTCCTCCAGCCCCTCATATACCCTATGAGTTTTTGCCATTGATTTCAATGGCCCATAGGATATAATGGGGCTGAAACTGACATTCCCTTTCTGACACACTTCTGGTGATGTCAGGGGACGTGGCATATGCTAATGAGTTATGCTAATGAGCTCCTGCACCTCTTTTTCTACGAAAGGACCCCTGTGCCTGGGTAACGAAGAGGCCACGTGTGGCTGGGGGGGAGGGGACAGCGAACCGCTCACCCTGCACACCTCTTCTCCATGCCCCTCTCCCCAGGCCATGACGAAGGCTGGGTGAGCTGAGACCATGGTGGTGCCCCGCCGCCCCCTCCTCACCTTCCGCAAGATTGGGGGGGGGGATGAGCTTTAGAGGGACATCACTCCCTTTTTCCAGGGCCTTTGGCTCTGGAAAGCCTCTTCCTGCCCGGTCCTGTTGGTCTCTGGGGTGGGTCTGCTGGACCTCAGTCTCGCTGCTCTCCTGCAGACCAGCACGGCCACCCTCTGGAACTGGCTTACCTTCAGTCCAGGCTGCTGTTCGTTTCCTGTTCCCTGGGATCTGTCTGCTTGGCTTTCCAGGAAAGGCAGATGCCCAGAGGTCACTGGCTGGCTGTCTCTAGTCTCTTCCAGCGAAGGAGCTGCAAAGGCGTCCTTTGTGCTTCTCTGCAGCAGCCCTTGCTGACTTTAACCAGCAGCCTCGTATGGCAGGCCCAAACCCTCTTCCAGCAGCGGCAGTGTTGTTTACGTCTCGCAGAGAGCCCCACGTGGCCAAGGGGAGGGGCAACCTGTGAGGTTTATCGTTAACAGGATCTCCTGTCAAGAAACTAGCAGGAATTTTGTCTGGTCCAGTTTCACTCACATCTTGCCCTGCCCCCCCCCCGCAAGATTGCTTCCTGCTTGACGTAATGTGGGAAAAGAGGCCAGTTGTTTGCTTCCAGCCTTATCCATATCATATCTAGGCAGCACAGAGAAAACTCTATGGAACAGAAGCCTTCAAAAGAGGGCCTGTGATCTTTGCCTGAGTCTTCTGCCAGCTGCCGGCAAGGGCCCTGTTGGAGACCCGCTGCAGTGGAACCATAGAGCCTGGCCAGCAGATGGTGATCCTCTTCTGCACACCCTTCTCGGCTGCAAGGTGGCTCTTAGCAGGGCAAATGAGTTGCCCTTGGCTGTCCACAGGACAATCCTTCAGCATCTCTGGCCGGGCAGGAGGGAAGGCTGCCAAAGAGGGGCTGCTGTTTCCCACACAGAGAGAGGCTGTGGTGGCTGCTGATACAATGCCCTGGCAGGTTTCCCCTTCGCTTCCCAGCCCCTGGGGCTTTTGCAGGTTGGTTGGGTTTTTTTAATGGCTATTACACAGGTTGTTGTTATGGTATTAATCAAGTTCACTGAATTCCTAGCTTTCATGTTTTTTTAAAGTAAAGACAGAGAAAGGCATATCTCTGCAGCAAAAAGGGCTAGAGGTGAATGGCTAAAGAAAAGAAAGAAAGCTTGGATTTCCAAGAACCTGAGATACAGATGATTTTAACAATAACATAAGATTCCCACCACCCCCAGTAGCAGGGGGTGGGGAAGGGGAAATGGCTGTCATATGGGCAGGACCAGGAAAATCTGAATTTTCCTATTCACATGGTCTCCATTCAGGGTTGGCTGCCATCTTCCCCCAAACTTTGCAGTCAAGCAGGCTTGGGAAAGATAAGAGAAAAGCTGGGGAAAACCCAGGAGGAGCTCAAATGCACCACAGTCCTGTAGGGAAGCTGGGGGGGAAACCTGCTTCCAGATAGCATCGAAACCAGGGCAAATAAGTTGTGTGGGAAAGGTTTGCAAGGATTTCACCTGTGAAGCTGGATAGCACTCCCCCACCCCCACCCCGCTCTCAAATACTCCTTGGAGTTTAGGATCACAGTGGGCTGTTTCTGGTGACACTTGGCTATCTTTCAACCAGGCCACAGTTGGTTCCCAGTGCCTCATTTGCCAGTCAACCATAAATAGTGACAACATTATTAAAGTTCTGTGTCCAAAATAAGCTTTGGGCTACAACAAATAATATAGTAATACACCTCCACACTCCAGGGACTCGACCTGGTTTTGGCTTCATATCCCTTTGCAGGGCACAGTACCTGGAGTGCATGATGTGGGGGTGGTCTATAGCTTTACTTGGAGATATGGAGTTATTTTATTTATTTATTTATTTATTTTTCGCGTTTCTATCCCGCCTTTCCAGCGAACTGGCTCAAGGCGGCTCACAACATGACACACCACCAAAGTGGTTTACAATTTAAAAGCATAAATAAATAAATAAGCATAAATAAATGAATAAAAGCATAAATAATAATGGGGCCCAGGGTCTGACCTGGCATCTCTTTTGTGGCTTGTGAACAGCCCTTCTTCAGCAACAAGCAGCTAATGCTGCATATTTGTCCAAAGTATACCATATATATATATGTCTTGCTACTAACTGCTTTTCAAGATCCATTTGTGTGGGGACGGTTTGCTTTAACTTCATAACCACCTGCCTTTTTGTTCTCATTTGCAGGATGAGCAATTCCTAGGTTTCGGCTCAGATGATGAGGCCAAAGGACAGAGTCCCACCAAATCTTCCACAGGTATGGTTAGACTGTAGAATGGGCTCTTCGGAGGGACTCCCTCCCTCCCTCCCTCCCTCCCTCCCTCCCTCCCTCCCTCCCTTCCAAATCACAACCGACTTCTGTTGACCCTGGAGGGTTTTCAAGGCAAGAGATGTTCAGAGGTGGTTTGCCATTGCCTACCTGGTGTTCCTGGGTGGTCTCCCATCCAAATACCAACCAGGGCTGACCCTGCTTAGCTTCCAGGATCTGATGAGATCGGGGTGTCCTGGCTCTAGTGAGATCTAAACATGGCTGAATTGAAAATTATCTAAAATTGAGTGAAGCTCATGACACACACATTATATCTCTTCAGCTTGGCCGGAGAAGTATGACTAGATCCCACAATTCTGATTCTGCTTCAGGCTCTTTGGAGAAGTGGGGTACAAATCCTGAAATAATTGGGGTTTCAGGCTGACTCTGCAGCTGCTGAAACCAGCTGGGGGGGGGTCCTTGCCTATGGGGTGGGGCCTGTTAACTTCTTACTGTGCCTGCCGACACATTCTCCCAACTCGGGGCAGGGGCGTTTTGGCCTGACTACTCAGATAGTTTCAGGTGGAGAGGACGCTCCACAGGACTTCCTTTAGCCCTTGGTCGGGGTCATCTTGGGAACTACTCTTGGTCTTTCAGATGCAGTATTTCCAACATTGTTCTGGAATGATGAAAGAGGAAGTTATGAACTATCTTTTACTGTAACTTTAAAAGTCTTGGGGAAAAACTAGTCTGTTACAATCAGCTAGAAAAAAGAATTTTTCCGACGGCAGAGGCTGTTGATCACAGTGATCAGTGTACCTTATCATATCTCAATATAATCAGTTGGTGGTGGGTTCACTCTTGTGTCTGTATATAGTGTGACCTATCAATGCAGCACGCTTCTGTGGGCCTTGAAGGCAGCTGTAGTAGGATGCAGAGATGCTTAACATGCTCTCTTCCTTTTCTCCTCTTTCTTCTTCAATCTCAGTCAAGTCTAGTGCACGGAAACCACGTGGGAGACCCAGAAACATCTTGGACCGAAGTTCATCTGTGCTCTCCAAGTCCTCCTCAACGTATTCCGCTTCGAGCAAACCAGAACTCACACCGGCAGAAAAAGTTAAGAAGAAAGAACTGAAAAGTGGAGAAAAGAGACGAGGGAGGCCTCCTGCACTCGCCAGCATGAAGTTCAGGATCAGCCGCTTGAAGGGCATGCCAGAGGCTCAGAAGGGTGACAAGGAGGAAAAGGAGACGCTCAAGAAGGTGAAGCGGGCACCATCCACAGCTTTTCAGCATGCAACAAAAATCAAGAAGCTAAGAGCAGGCAAACTCTCCCCACTGAAGTCTAAATTCAAATCTGGCAAACTTCAACTTGGAAGGAAAGGTGTGCAGCTGGTGCGTCGGAGAGGACGGCCACCGTCTTCTGACCGCGTAAACACTGCTCTGGCAGCAGCAGAGAGTTCTCAGCTGGAGAAAGCCCAGAGGATCAGGAAGGAGAAAGAGGGCATATCCCTGCTTCCCAAAGAAGAAAAGCCAGCAGTCAGGCAGAGTCCCCGCAGGATGAAGCCAGTGCGGATCATTCCTTCTTCCAAGAGAACAGATGCCACCATTGCCAAGCAGCTCTTGCAGAAGGCGAAAAAGGGGGCCCAGAAGAAGATTGAGAAAGAAGCAGCAAAGCTGCAGGGCCGGAAGGCAAGAACTCAGCTCAAAAATATCCGCCAGTTCATCATGCCAGTGGTGAGTGCAATCTCCTCCCGGATCATTAAAACTCCCAAGCGCTTCATTGAAGATGAAGACTATGACCCGCCCATCAAAATAGCCCGCTTGGAGTCTACCCCAAACAGCCGGTTCAGTGCCACCTCCTGTGGGTCCAGTGAGAAGTCGAGCGGTGCCTCTCATCACTCCTCACAGATGTCTTCAGATTCCTCCCGGTCCAGCAGCCCCAGTGTTGATACATCCACCGATTCTCAGGCCTCTGAAGAGATGCAGGCACTTTCTGAAGAATGCAGCAATACTCCGGAGGTTGTTCCCTCTTCGTTGCCTGTCTCCCAGTCTCCCGAGAGTGAGGGTGGCGAGAGGAGGAGGAGGGGGAGGTTTTCAGTGGCAGAGCGAAGTTTTGGGCCCAAAATAGCTAAGAAGCTCCCCAGCCTCCAGAGCATCTCGCAGCAGCAGTCGTCGTCTGCCTCTCCTCCACCACCCCTCCTCACCCCACCTCCTCCCCTCCAGCCAGCTGCCAGCATCTCTGAGCATGCCCCTTGGCTCATGCCCCCCACGATCCCTCTGGCTTCACCCTTTCTGCCCTCCTCTGCTGCACCCGTGCAAGAGAAGCGGAAGTCCATTCTTCGCGAGCCGACATTCCGGTGGACCTCCCTAAAGCATTCTAGGTCTGAACCTCAGTACTTCTCCTCAGCGAAATACGCCAAAGAAGGTCTCATCCGCAAGCCCATATTTGACAACTTCCGGCCTCCCCCACTGACCCCTGAGGACGTGGGCTTTGCCCCTGGTTTCACCGCCCCCAGTGCCCCGGCTACAACACGCCTGTTTTCTCCCCTGCACTCTGGGACAAGGTTTGATCTCCACAAGAGGAGCCCTCTGTTGCGGGCTCCGAGATTCACTCCAAGCGAGGCCCACTCACGCATCTTTGAGTCCGTAACCTTACCTTCATCTGTCAGTCGAGCTGCTGGCGGAGCCGCTGCAACATCCGTCTCTTTGAGGAAGCGGAAGAGGAGGGTGTTCAGCCCGATTCGATCTGAGCCCAGGTCTCCATCACACTCCATGAGGACAAGAAGTGGACGGCTGAGCACGCCGCCTCACCCACCCCCATCATCAGTCTCATCGTCACTCGCAAGCATTTCTGTAGGTTCCTTGACCACCAGTGCCTTAAACGCCAGTTTTACTTTCCCTACCCATTCGCTTTCCCAGCCTGGGGAATCAGTGGAGAAAAGTCAGCGGCCGAGGAAGCAGCCGGGTGTTCCAGCTGAGCCCTTCTCGTCCAGCAGCTCTGCTCCCCTCTTCCCGTGGATCCCACCCAGTTCCCACACGGAGAGGGGCAGGAACAAAGAGAAAGCCTCGGAGGAGTCATCCAAAGGCAAAGAAAGTGACCGGAGTGTTGAGAAGGAGAGGAGCAGGGAGAGAGACAGAGAGAGGGAGAAAGAAAACAAGCGTGAGTCACGGAAAGAGAAGAGGAAGAAGGCTCCCGAAATCCAGAGCAGCTCTCCTCTGTTCCCAGGGGCCCGTGTTTCCAAAGGGAGAGTGGTTGTCAGTGAAGACCCCGCCATTTCCTCATCTGCCAAAAAGGCCGTGGGCCGCAAGAAGTCGACAGCCGCTGACCTGGTGGCTGATGGGCCTGCCGTGGTTCTGGTGGACTCAGCAACAGCCATCAAAACCAAGATGGCCAAGAGAGGCCGGGGAGGGTTAGAGAAAGCCAGCCTGGACCGTGGCCTTCCAGCCCCTACAGCGGAAAAGGAAGATGCGCTCAGGCTGCCTGCAGCTTCCTCCATCAGCTCTGTGCTGGCTCATGCAGACAAACTGCCGATGACCGACAAGAGGGTGGCCAGCCTCCTCAAGAAGGCGAAAGCCCAGCTGTGCAAGATCGAGAAGATCAAGTGTCTCAAGCAGGTGGATCAGCCGAAGGGACAGGTACTTCCCCAGAGAGAGAGAGAGAGAGTTTTAAAAAGAAGGAGAGAGCTCTGGCGGCAAAGCAGAGGGGACAAGTGGCCTTTCCCTTTTGAATTGCTGGTGAGAGGTTTCTTCCTCTTCGTGCTTCCAGTTGTCTGTTGTGCAGAACCACTACTCTTATTATTTGCCCCCAAAGATGGTGAACTTCAATATAGGACTAGCCTCCTCCAATAATGAAAGGTTGAACCAGAAAACCGGGTGTCTCTGAATTTCAGAGGTTGTGCCTGCCGGGTCCCTGGGGCCACCTGCTCTGGCTGCCTGGGTGTTGCCTGGCTGCTGAGCCAGCTGCTGGCTGAGGGCTACTCCAGAGGCCAGCCCCGGGTCACATGGCCCAGCTGGGGAGGGGGGTGGCTACGGAGGTGTGGGATGTGGCTCCTCCAATAAGATGGGCCCTGAATGTGGCAGCACCCCCCTTCCCAGTGGAGCCTGTCATTCCAAAATTGAAGGCACCCCTTTCCTACTTGGGACTGCGTGCCTGAGGGTCCCCTCAAATGTTTTCAGTCTCTCTGATGTTTTTCTCATGGCCGTTGGAGGCAGGGGTCCCAGGCAAGTGGTAAGCCAGACACCTGATACTGTTCACAGGGGTAGCTGGAGACAGATTCCTTTGCAGGTGAAGGCTGAATGGCAGTTTTTTGGGAATCTTTTGCAGAATTAAGCTTGCTTTTAAAAACTGCCCATTTCCACTGTGGCGGTGCCATCTGTGAAAGTGAAACTGAGACGGTTTGGGAAGCTATAGTTTCTGCATTGCAGGTGGCTTTCAATCCACATAGGATGCTTAATCACCCCTGAGCCACACCTGAGAGAGGTTTCTGTGGCTGATTCCCATGTTTCTTTAGGGTCAGGAGAGCGATTCATCAGAGGCCTCGGTGAGAGGGCCGCGCATCAAGCATGTCTGCAGGAGAGCAGCTGTTGCACTTGGGCGCAAGCGAGCCGTCTTTCCAGATGACATGCCCACCCTGAGTGCCTTGCCGTGGGAAGAGAGGGAGAAGATACTGTCTTCTGTGGGGAACGATGGTAAATGCCCAGCTGCAGTGGGGACAGCAGAGGCAGAAGAGACTGGGGCGGTGGAGCTGTGCTGTTGGCAGATCCGGGTGGGCTCCCTCTGCTCCTTGAAAACGTTGCCATCTGCCTTGAGTCCTGGTGAAGAAGGCAGGCTGCAGGTGGCACCAGTGAATCCCCCTGTGGGAAAGCACCAAGAGGCACGGGGGGGGGGGGAAGTGCAGCACATTAAGTGTTCTCCTCTTTTGTTGGCTGCTGAATTCACAGCTGATGTTTCATTTAACAGACAAGTCCTCTGTTGCTGGTTCGGAAGAGGCCGAGCCCCAGGTGCCACCCATCAAGCCCATCAAACCCGTGACCAGACACAAGCCCCCCCCAGAACCTCCCGTAAAGAAGGGCCGGCGCTCCAGGCGCTGTGGGCAGTGTCCGGGCTGCCAGGTGCCTGAGGACTGTGGTGTCTGTACCAACTGCCTGGATAAGCCAAAGTTTGGGGGGCGTAACATAAAAAAACAGTGCTGCAAGTAAGTGTGTGGGGCCGCCAGCCTGGCATACAGGGGATCGTCTCCCAAGCCCCTGGGGTGGGGTGGGGTGGGCGGCAGTGCTTTGCTTTTTAGCCTGGAAAATATCCTCCAACTGTCCATCAGACAAGAACTAAGGATTCTGAGCCTGGTGACCGTCTCTGGAGTCTGACACAGTGAGCGTGACCTCAGTGTATCCCATCCTAGGGAGCTGGAAGGGGCAGCCAGTGACTTGGAAAGCAGCAGGTGACTCTGCCAGTTTGGAAGGCAGGACAGAGGGCTTCATCTGCACCCTGACCTCTGTTCGGTTTCCTCCTTCCAGCCTTTAGAGAGTCTCCTTGTTTTGAAACGTCTTCCTAAAAGGCAGCTGTGGGTGAGCCTGCACACCAGGGGTCTTGTCCTGGGTACTTTTCTGCACAGCACCTTGGCTGAGCTTCAGGCTGAGGTTCCAGCCCTCAAAGCCACGAGGCAGGCGATAGTCACGCAGGCTGAAAGTAAGCAGCTGAACTCCACAGCACGCTTGCGGGGCAGGGCAGGCGCAGCAGCCCAGTCCTGCTTCAGGTGACTGTTTTGGTTTGGTCACTGCCCAGATTGATCTGGAAAGGCTTTCCCAAGGGGGCCCTGGCGTGGCTAGAAGTCTCCAGTGTCCTTGCTTCCAAGTCTTGAGGCAGTGCAGAGGCCACCTGGTAGTCCAAGGAAGCCCATGATGCTGGAACAGGAATCCCAAGGGTTTGTGGTGGCCGGTGAGCCTTGCTGTCTCCTCTGGTGTACTCTCCCTGCTTTTCCATTCCATCCTAGGATGAGGAAGTGTCAGAATTTGCAGTGGATGCCTTCAAAAGCCTATCTGCAGAAGCAAGCCAAAGGTAGGGATTCCTGTTGGGACGGGATGGGGGGAGGCATGGTCCTTAAGCCTGGGAGCAAGGTCACGCAGAGACATCAGCCCTGTGCTGAGCATATTTGCCCCAGTGGGGGAAGCGCCACCAGCTGCACCCTCTGGCATCGTATCTGAAGGGCTCCTTTTGCTTTGCAGCTGTGAAGAAGAAAGAGAAGAAATCCAAGTCCAGTGACAAGAAAGAGAGTCATGCCGGGAAGAGCCAGTCGGACTCTGGGCAGAAAGCTGCTGCACAGCCCATCCCGGCAAGAGAGGACCACACCGCAAAGAGAGGCAGTGAGCCCGCCCTGAAGCCCAGCGAGGAGGAGGAGGAGAACGAGGAGGAGCCCCCGCCAGCCCCCGCAGACCCCAAGCAGGCCCCTCCGCCTGCCGCCAGGAGAACTGGCAAACAAGCACTGGTGCCCGCGCCCTCTCCGCCACTGCCCAGAAAGGAAGCCCCTAAGAGCATCCCTGCTGAGCCCAGGAAGAAGCCCTTTGCTCTGCCTCCAGAGGCAGGTAGGTGCTCACGTGCATCAGGTGCTGTCAGCAGCCTCTCAAGGCCTCTTGGGGCACCTGCTGCTGCTGCTGGGTGGGCGGGTGGGGGAGGGAGAGGTGGCCGTGCTCAGCGTTGGTTAGTGGGGCAGAGCCTGGGGCACCGGTCAGCAGTCCCTTGAGGAAGGGCAGGGCAGGGAAGTAGGGAATCTTTGCAAGTGGGAGCTGCCCCTTGGCCCAGATAACTCTGCTTGCTGTTGGCTTATTGAAAGCCTCCCCCATATCCCCCACTCTCAGCAGCAGCAGCATCGAGGCCTCTCAGAAGCCTGAGTCGGCAACAGTAAAACATGGAAAGGAACAGAAACAGCATAAAATCAGCACTGATAGTAGGGGATAAAAGCAGTCCTATCCAATACACTAAAAGCATCATCAAGCCTGCAATAATGAAAATAGAATAAAAAGTGGGAATTAAAACAACAACAAAGATGGCTGAATAAAACTGGCAGGAAGCTCAGATAAAATGGAAAACAAAACAGTCTCAAATAATACCATGTAGGGAGCAGTTGATTAAAGTTAATTTCAAGCTTCCTGCCTGATAGCTAAATCATAGTAAGTCTGGCACCAGGAGAGCCTCAGTGGAAAGGGAGTCCCCTGCCTGTCTCTGGTGCTCATCCATTGCCCTCAGGCAAGTGGCGGGGGGCACCCAGCAAGGCCTCCGATGATCTCTGCTGGTTTGTCTAGGAGATGACAGTCCTTCCGGCACCCTGGTCACAGGCCAAGCAGGGCTTGGTAGGTTCCCCAGCACTTCCTTCGATATTCCCTTGGGAGCAAACTGGCGGCCGTTGTAGAGCTCTTAGAACCAGGAAGAGACATCTGGCAGCAGCCTGGTTCACCACATTCTGAACCGCAGAAGCTTCTCGATAGTGTTCAAGGCAGCCCCATAAAGAATGCATTGTAGTAGTTCAGCCTTGATATAATCCATGCATAACTGTGGGCAAATCATGTCTTTGGAGGAAGCGCTGCAGTTGGCACACCAGTCAAAACTGGGAAAGATGCTATGGAGGAGATGTGCACTTTCCCCTGCGAGACCTGATCTAGAAGCCACCCTGGACTGCCTGAGTCTGGGCAGTTTCTTTAAAACCATATCCTTCCTCAAGTCCCAAATTCCTCTTGGTTTCTTAGGTTATGACAAGGTGTGCTTGCATTTTTCCTAGGTGTAGAGCAGAACAAGCAAAAGAAAATCACTCCTCGTCCGAGCTTACCAGTGAAACAGAAGCCGAAGGAAAAGGTAACCTGCTTTTTGAACTTTGTCTCCAGTTTTTGTCATGGTTGGGTACTTCCATGCAGGTTTGCTGGCATTTAAAGAGCCTGGGCATGTATCACAGATTCTGATCCCCATCCAGTTCTGCCTCACTCTCTGCTGTGTTCACCGTGGGTGGGCTGCTTTTGCTGTGACTCCCAGCTCTCTCCTCAAGAGGCAAGTTGGCATTTCAACCTCTTGCTCCATGGGCACAGGAGCACAGGGAGCTGCCTTACACTGGATTCAGGCCGTTGGTCTGTCAAGGTCACCGTTGGCTACTGGGATGGGGGGGGGGGGGAGCAACTCTCTGGACCCTCAGGTGGAGCAGTCTTTCACATCACCTCCCACCTGGTCCTTTCAGCTGGAAATGCCGCTGGGGATTGAGCCCGGGACCTTCTGCCTGGCAAGCAGGTGTTCCTCCACTGAGCCTTTGGCCCCTCCCCAGACTTCGGGCATTTTGTCCAGACTTTAGGATTAACAAGATGTGTGGGTTTTTGGCACTAAGGAGCAGCTTACTTTACTACTAGCAGAGCTCCATTGGGGCCAGGATGCGCTGGGGCACCGCTCCAGGAGAGAGGAGGCCAGGGGGCGGGCACATAACCGAGCCCCGCCCCCCAGCTCGCTTTCCCCGCAGCTCGCTTTCCCCAGCCCACGCTTCGGCGCGGCGCCGGAGGAAAGCCTCACCCCCCCCCCCACTCTCCCCACTCTTTCTTTCTTTCTTTCTTTTTCTTCTGACACACTTCCGGTGATGTCAGGGGTGTGTGGCCTTCTGACACTTCTGGTGACGTCAGGAGGTGTGGCATATGCAAATAAGTTATGCTAATGAGCTGCTGCACCTCTTTTTTTACGAAAGGACCCCTGACTACTAGTAACGTATTAAATAGAGAAAGATGACTGCTGAAATTAGTTCTACTTTAAAAACTCTACCATGGGCACTCTCAGGCTCTTGCTGGTTGCTCCTTACTAGGTTTCTTTCACTTTTTGAAAATCATCGAGAGTTCTTTTCTGGTTCAGGATACAAATAATCAAAGGTGTGTTTAATCTTTTGGGATCCTGAGTGTGGAATTCAGGTTTTACAAAACATCTTAATTCCCCAGGAAAAGCCCCCTCCAGTCACCAAGCCTGAAAACAGCATGCTCAGCATACTAAACACTCTGTCAAACAGTAGCTGTTCCAAACAGAAACCTCTGACGGATGGAGTCCACAGGATCCGAGTAGACTTCAAGGTGAGAGGGCAGCTTGGGTGCTGCGTGTTCTTTCCTCTGCCATGCGGGAGGCAGGGACACACCCAGTCCTTCCCTAGTTGCCTGCTCTGCTGAGAGTTGCTGTGGTGGCTTTTGATGCCCAAGGAGAGGCTTGGCTCCTGGGGAAGCTCTCCCCCCTCTCAGGGAGTCTTGTGGCAGGGGCACCTTTGGGAATCCTCCAAGGAGTCCCTGGGCGTGCAAAGCCTCCTTTTAGTCCAGTGCAGCACGAGGGATGGGGGTGCTGGCAGGGGAAGGCAGCTGCCGGGGCTGGTTTCCAGGATCTGTGTCGCGCTGCTTGTCGCCCAGGTTCCTGCCTCAGCTGGGTCCCGGGTCAGAGTCCTTCTCTTCTCATGTGCTCCCTCTTTAATGGTTTTTAGGAGGACTGTGAATCCGAGAACGTTTGGGAGATGGGAGGCTTGGGTATTCTGACCTCAGTGCCGATAACTCCCAGAGTGGTCTGCTTTCTCTGTGCCAGCAGTGGGCACATGGAGGTAAGGAGTCTGATGCCAGCCGTGTGTGCCAGGCCGTTCACAAGGGGTAAGCATGTGCAGTTGTTTGAGCTGCTTTTAATCTAAAGAAATTTTTTATTTGTGCCGGACTATACCTCTCAATAAATGCTGTCAGTATCTTTCAGAGCAAGCCACTGTTTGGAAAGCTGCTGTAGCAGCTCCCGAAAGCAAAGGCAAGCTGTGCTTGTGGCCTTGGGCCACCAGATCCAATTCTGACATGTCAGGGAGGGGGTTTCCATCATTTATTTATATAGCAACAGGGCACTTTACAGACCACATGAACACAGGCTACTGGCCCAAGGAGCTCACGGTCTGAAATTTGAACCGGTAGAGGTAAACTGGGGAAGAGTGAGCACGTTTCCCAGTTACCCGTGATAAGACTTGTTCTCAAGCCAGGAGGGGTGCCAAAGGGGGTGGCTTGAGCAAGTGTCCTGAATTCAAGGGTGGAAGGAAAGCTTTGGAGGTCAGGATAGGGGGTTGGGCTAGATCTGGGAGGAAGTCAGTGTAGGGATTGAAAGAGGAAGGTCTCGTGGTCAGAGAGAAGAAGGAGAGTTGGATTTATACCCCGTCCTTCACTCGGAGTCTCAGCGTGGCTTATTTTTTATGTATTTATGTATTTATTTGGAGTATTTATAGGCCACTCTCCCTGCAAGCAGGCTCAGAGCGGCTCACACTTGTCTTCCCTTCCTCCCCTCACAACAGACACTCTGTGATGTCGGTGGGGCTGAGAGAGCTCTGAGAGAACTGTTCTTGAGAGAACAGCTCTGAGAGAACTCTTACTGACCCAAGATCACCCAGCTGGCTGCATGTGGAGGAGTGAGGAATCAAACCGGCTTCTCCAGATTAGAGTCTGCCACTCTTAACCATGACACCAAACAGCTTGAGTGGCAGAGGAGGAGGAGGGCATTGTGTTGAGCAAGGCAAGAGAGACAAAGTCTAGGGCAAAGGGGCCAGTGGCCACTACACCCAGAAGAATGGCAGGGAGGCTTCTAGAGCTGGTCGGGATCCTTGTGGTGCATTGGTGGCCGGTGGCCAAGCAGATGGAGGAGGAATGTGTATGATGGACAGGATCTGTTCAGCTGAAGAAGAGCATTGGACAGGTGGGAAGTGCTGAGCAAAGGGAAGGCTGAGAACTGGACCCTGGGAAGGCGATGCTGAGCCAAAGGGGCGAGCCAAAGGAAGCCCGATGCTTTCGTCAGCAGATGGAAGGATCCAGAGGCAGGCGTATTGTGTGGGAAAGGTGGGCTGCATGCAGTCCGGAAGGGGATGCCATAATGGTGAAAGAGATGCTGTTCCACAGTTGAGAGCGGTCTGAGACAAGCAGTGCTCAAGGCACACAGTGAGCCAAAGGCTTTTGAGGGTTGACAGGAAGTAGGGTGAGGGGGTGAGCTGGGGCTGAAATGGCAAGATGTGAAGAGGAGGACAGCATGAGCACCGTGGCCATCGGGGGAAGGTGGGTGGAAGGAAGGGAAGCCTCCGAAAGAGAGGGCAGCAGCTGTGCCAGTGTTGGAGGGAGGGACAGAGCGGAAGAGGTTGTGGAATGATTTCTGCCTGACGGGGCAGCAGTTCCAGGGCAAGCAGGAGAAAGGGGGCGGGCGGGTGGGGGAGCAAATGGAGACACGTTTCAGAGAGCAGGGGCAGGTGGGTGCCCCTGTGCCAGAAAGAGGCACCGAAGAACAAAGGGAAAAGAAGAAGAAAAGCCAGGAAAGGGAAGTGACGAGAGACTTGGCCATCTGAAGATGCCGCTCCCCGCAAGCAGGGGTGGGTGATCGAGACCCTTGGACATGTGCTGGTGGTGACGGTCTGGCTTGCCCCTTAGATCCTACCCAGGGGCTGGAGGGAGAATGGTCACATGCTCGAGGGGGGGGGGTCAGCAGGCACAAAGAAGAAAGGGGAAAGAACACCAGCAGCAGGAAAAAGCCCAGGCTGGTGCAGGACTTGGGGGAAGGGGGGCCCCTTGGAGAGAGACCCTCCGTTCGCGCCCCAGAGGAAGCTGGGAAGTAGTCGGATGCAGAAAGAGCTGGGACAGTGAAGAGGGGTGGGGAGAAAGGGCAGGAGGGCCTTGATGGTAGGCTGGTAGTGCTGGGCTGGGGGGGGGGGTGGCAGTGCTGTAGAAATGGAGCGACATGTGGATAAGCCCCTCTGCCCGCTGTCTGGGGGGGGGGAGGGGTGCCTCCTGGCTGCTCTTGCTCTCTGCCTCCTGGCAGCTCCCTCCCCTCGGGGACAAAGTGCGTGGGCAGGAGTGGCTCTGCTTCAGGGGGCCCTGGAGCCATTTGTCCCTGTCACACTGTGGGGGTGGGGGGTGCCGCTCCTCTTGGGGCTCTTGTCCCACTTCACTGCCGGAAGGTGGTGCTGGGGGTCTTTAGGGTCTGCCCCGTTGCACTGGTGCTCTGGGTTTCCACAGGGCTTTATTTTGGCTGTTGCAACAGCTGCGGGGAACTGCTGGGGAGGAGGATCACCTGTGGCTTGAGATGAGTGTTCTCACAGTGCCGGGTGCGCTTGCTCAGAGGTGGGGTGGTGGTGCTGATAAGCGAGCTTGGTCTGGCCAGGACAGGTGGTGCTGGCTGTGGATTTGTGTGACCCAGGAGGCCTATTCCAGAGGTGGGGGGGGGGCACTTCCCTTTAAGGCTGCGGGTTATTCTCAGCAGGTGGTGGCAGCTGCAGCCGCTTTCTCGGAGTGCCTGAGGTGCGGGGCTGTCCTTGAAGGCTGCTTGGAGACTTCAGCTGAACTGCCTGGAAGTTCCCTAGCAGGGATCAGGTTTTGAAAGTGCTTTTTCAGGAACTTCTTGCTTTTGTGGGCACAATTCGAAGTGCCAGCTTTGGCCTTTAGGGCCCTCCTACGTGTAGCTGGGAGCAGGACACAGGAAGAGTCACGTTCCCCCACCCAGACATGTTCCCTAGCAGTTCATTCGTGCCTCAGGAGGCCTTTCTCGGGGTGCCCGGTGCCTTGGGAGACAGGAGGGAGGGAGGGAGGCAGGGTGCTTCTGGAACACCCTCCCTGGAGCCTCTTGGGTGGCATCTTCAGGGACACCAGGCCAAGACTGCCCTTTTGGCAGAGGCTTTGGGACGGACGGGTTGCAATCAATGCTCCCTCTAAGCTGTGGAGTCCCGTGAGCAAAAATTCTACTTTGTGAACTGCTGGCATTAAAGCTGTGAGTGAGTGATTTGGCTACTGCATAAATCAGTTTGCTCTAGAGCCATCCTTCCTGAGCTAAGACAAAAATGTGTGAGCCAGAGGCTAAAAAACTGAGAGCTAGGTCACACTAACTCAGCTTAGAGGGAACACTGGTTGCAATGTGGTTGCTATTTTGATTGCTGCTCGTGAGATTGATTTTTATTGCTGTTTGCTTTTATTGATATTTTTATTTGTCAGCTTTCTTGGAAGTCCTTCGAAGTATGAGGCAGAGGTATAAATACTTCCAGTAAGGTGTCTGGGGAGATGGTGATGCTGACTTCATGTTGTGTTCCTGCCCACTGGAGGGAGGGTTTTTAGGCTTCCTTGGAATGAATCAGGAGGTGACGTTCAAGGGGGCTTGACTCCAGAAGAGCCTTTGCCCTCCAGTTGAACTGCTGGCCTTCACTCTGCCTTGCGGCACCCAAAGGACCGTGTGGAAATGGGTTTTGTGGGTCCAGACCCTCAGGATCGAATGCCTGCTTCTGGGGCCAGCTGGAGGGTGGAAGGTTGTGGGATGCAGCTGAGCTAGGGCCTGTGTTTCTTCCCTTTGCAGTTTGTGTATTGCCAAGTGTGTTGTGAACCCTTCCACAAGTTCTGCTTAGAGGAGAGTGAGCGCCCCCTGGAGGACCAGCTGGAGAACTGGTGCTGCCGCCGTTGCAAGTTCTGCCACGTGTGTGGGAGGCAGCATCAGGCTGCCGCCAAGGTAGCTTCCGTCCCAGATGTGCCTTCTGGTCCTTGGGGAGCATGGGAGAGGGGTGGGTGGGCATCACTTGGCTAGGCCATGTTCCCAAATGGCCCTGAAAGTCCAGTGCTGCTCAAAATTCACAGCAGCTTGGTTGTGCTAAACAAAGGTTTGCTCCACTACAGAATAAAGTCTCCCTGTGGGATGCAGGAAAGTCTGGCTTTATGTCAGCATTGCTTGCTGTGCTCCATTTTTCTGTAGCAGCTGCTGGAGTGCAACAAGTGCCGAAACAGCTTCCACCCAGAGTGCCTGGGACCAAACTACCCGACCAAGCCTACCAAGAAAAAGAAAGTTTGGGTGAGTTCCCACAGAGATATGGTGACCCAGGCTCCACTGTTCGGGGACCTACCAGGAAACGGTCAGATGGCCCTCCAGAGCAGCGCCCCTCTTTGCCTGCCTGGGTTGCCACAAAGTGGCCATCTGTTCTCACCGACCAGCCACAACTTCAGCTCCACAGGGGGAGGAGTCTTCTGGGCCTCCTGCGGGCTGCTTCCACACTGGAGCCCTGTCTGAAGGAGCAGCAGTCAGCTGGAAGGAGCTCCACACTGGACTCTCCACTCTCCATCTCAGCCAAGGCAAAGGAGGGAGGGAGAGAGGGTGTGGCAGGCTGCGCGTGAGGCCCTCTGTGTATTTATCCCGTGGCACGTAAAAATATGCTTAGAAATGCAACCTCCTTGCAGTCAACAGAATTATTACAGTTAGCCCTTTAATTATTGTCAATTGCTCCTTCATTATTTCAGCTTTTGTTACCACAGTTACGCTGTTGGTTACTAACTGGAACACAGAGCACATAATTTGCTTTTATCATGCCTGAGCAGTTTAAAAGTAGGGAGTGGGACCTTTGCTCTATCTGTTGCTCCCTCCGTTGACTCCTGGCTGCAGCATCCAGGGCTGTCCTTGTTGCTCTTGGAGCTGGATGGCTGGAGTTCAGGTGCTGCCTGAAGGTAGTGTGGGGAAGGACGCGTTGGCAGCGCAGCCCCTCGAGATGGCCGCCTGCCTTGAGAAGCCCTTCTCCTGCCAGCGGCCTCCAGAGCACCCTGAACTGCCTGGTGTTGCGGTTTTGTTCAAGGTCTGAGAAACTGTGTCTGACCAACAGACACAAGGGTCAGCAGTGGCATGCAGTGAGCTGGCAGTGCCGTCCCCTTGATGGCCCATCGTAGCCGAGGGGACGGATGGGGGCCAGTTCTGGGGGAAGCATCTAACATGGAAGCTGCTGCGAATGAGAGGGAGAAACCTTGAGCAACAGGCCTCCTCCTCCTCTTTCCAGATCTGCACCAAATGTGTTCGCTGCAAGAGCTGTGGTGCAACAACGCCAGGCAAAGGGTGGGATGCCCAGTGGTCTCATGACTTCTCGCTGTGCCATGATTGTGCCAAGCTCTTTGCGAAAGGTAACGGGAGCTTGCTTGGCAGCAGAGCTGCCCACCAGGTTGATGCCACTGGCACTGTCAACATGTGGCAGTCCCAGCTGTGGCTGGAGGCAGTCCTTGGTGCTGGTGGGAGGAGCGGGAAGCGCAGCCTTCTGTGCTGCAGGAGGGGGAATGGGCTTGTCTTCCCTGAGCAGTGGGTGGGCGGTCAGGTCTCTGGCAATGCCCCCTTGAGCTGAAAGCTGTGCCTGTTTGCAGGGAACTTCTGCCCCCTCTGTGACAAGTGCTATGACGACGACGACTATGAGAGCAAGATGATGCAGTGTGGGAAATGTGACCACTGGGTCCACTCCAAGTGCGAAAACCTTTCAGGTGAGGCCTGGCTGGCAGAGAGCAGCCTTCAGAAGAAGGGGGCTGTCCTTGGCCTGTCCGCCCTCCCTGCCTCCCTCCCTCCAGGGAGCTCGGGATTGCAGTTCAGATTCCTTCCTTGCAACAGCCAGGTGAGGTAGGCCAGGCCAGGCCCAGAGCCGCTCAGGGGGCTTTCTGGCTCAGCCATGATTTTAGTCCACACCATCCTTCTCCGTTGGCTCTCCACACTGACTTGTGCTTAAGGGGTGGCTCGTGACCTCTCTTCCTGCCTAGTCCACCAGTCCGGAGAGGAGATGTGAGGAGCTGCTCTGGGTCCCAAAAACGAGGGCCAGCCCACACCAGACTGGTGACTGGCGAAGGCTGGGTGGCAGCTGTTGCATTTGGGCCCTGCTCCAGAGCCTCAGCAGGACAGACAGACAGACAGACATACACAGACTCTGTAGGAACCATGCTGGTGTTTTCTGGCCCCCAAAGTGGAAAATCATAACACTAACACTGAACCCACCGACATACGCCGTTAGCTCCCAAGATGTGGCCCCCCCCCGGACTTTCTGCACGGTCCAGCTCAGGTCTGTGTGGGTTGACCTTCTGACCCCTGGCACCCATAACGCTTGTCCGCTTTCCCTTCAGATGAGATGTACGAGATCCTCTCCAGCCTGCCGGAGAGCGTGGCCTACACATGCACTAGCTGCACGGAGCGGCATCCTGCTGAGTGGCGCCTGGCCCTGGAGAGTGAGCTGCAGCAGTCCTTGAAGCAGGTTGTGACGGCTCTTCTCAGTTCCCGGACAACCAGCCACTTGCTGCGTTGCAGACAGGTGGGGTCTCCTGCTCTGGGTCTCTGCCAGGGGTTGACCTGCCTGTGGGCTTGCTGGGAATGAGAGCGGGCTGAGGGGGCCCTTCGCCCGCAGGTGTTTGGTGGCCCGCCTCCCCCAGTGGCAGTGAGGGAGACCGAGAGGGCCATGGTGGCATTTGCAGGGTGGGGGAGAGTTGTCTCCCTGGCCCTGTGTCCACGGACGGTGGTACTGGCACAGCCCATGGCACGGCTTTGCAGGCTTGCTTGGGGTTGGTCTTTTCCTTCAAGGAGATTGTCTGTCTGTCTGTCTGTCTGTCTGTCTCTCTCTCTCTCTCTGTTCCGTCCTCCCACCCTGGGGCCGGGGGCTGCCTCCACCTTTCGTTCTCCTGAATTACGCATCAGTGGACCGATGATGCACCAGTATCTTTACAGCTTATTCATCATCCTGTTCAGTGCCAGAGCGAGGAAACATTCTGTCCTCTTGCTGTCTGTCTGTCTGTCTCCAGGCAGCGAAGCCGCCTGATTTAAACCCTGAGACCGAGGAAAGCATTCCGTCCCGAGCCTCCCCGGGAGGTCCGGACCCTCCTGTGCTAACGGAAGTCAGCAAGCAGGAGGAGCAGCAGCCTCTGGGTCTGGAGGGAGTGAACAGAAAACTGGACCAAGGAGGCTACTCTTCCGTGGTAGGTGGCGCTCTCTTGTGCAAGGGAAGGCGGCGGGGGGGGGGGCTTGAAGGGAGTCCACTGAACCACTTTGCTGTTCCTGAACTGTATTGGAATGGGCCTTTAAAGGCCATGACTTCCTCCTGGGCTTTTGGGCTTCCTTGCCAGTCAGCCTTTAATCCCAGATCTGCTGCTGTTGTGGAGAGCAAGGCCAGGCTTCACGGAGCAGGGGGACCCTCGTTTCTCTGTGGGGCCGTGTGGCGGGGGGGAGACCTGTCCTTGAAGTGTCGGGACCTTGCAGAAGAGGGCAGCATGATGAGCGCTGCGTGTATCTGTGTGCCCCCTTTAGCTGGAACTGAGCGATGATATTGTAAAGATCATTCAAGCAGCCATGAATGCCGATGGAGGGCAGCCAGAACTCAAGAAGGCCAATAGCATGGTGAAGTCTTTCTTTATTCGGGTAAGCCAGGTTCGCCCATTCTCCGGGCAGAAGGCTGCTTTCCACACAGTTATGCTGCCCCTTGAAGGCTCCCACAGTGGCGCATGTTTCTCTTTGAACTTCTGCGTGTCTCTCGGCAACAAGTTAGTATCTGGCCCTGGCACGTTTGAAGTCCAAAATAAATACTTCCTTGTCATAAATTTGAAGAAGTTTCTTGAAGTGTTCAGTGGGTGTCTTCGACAGCATTTATAATAAAATTTTCCCCCCCTGCTGTAGCAAATGGAACGAGTTTTCCCATGGTTCAATGTAAAGAAGTCAAGATTTTGGGAACCTAATAAAGTCACAACCAAGTAAGTAAGTGCTGTGCAGTTGATCCAAGGTGGGACCAGAGCAATGGCATGCCATAAATAAAATAGGAATTCAGTTTCTAGACAGGTTATCCTGTTTCGCAGAGCGATTGCCTGCCAGGATGGTGTCATCTGCCTTTGCATGCTGGGTGTTGCATTGGTGGAGGGGGGTTGAGTCCATCCACTGGCGGCAGGCTGGGGGATGCCACAGCAGGGGCTTCTGGGCCGCCCAGGGCAGCTCTGCCTGATGCTGGGCCCTGTCTCTTGTTGCCTTTGCAGTAGTGGGATGCTGCCGAACGCGGTCTTGCCCCCGTCCCTCGACCATAACTATGCTCAGTGGCAGGAGCGTGAAGAAAACAGTTGTGCTCAGCAACCCCCTCTGGTGAAGAAAATAATTCCCGCTCCCAAACCCAAAGGGCCTGGAGAACCAGACTTCCCAACGCCACAGCCTCCCCCCACGGCACCTATGTCCAGTGAGCAATGGCGCCTTGTCTTTTCCTGGGGGGCAGCTCTGCAGACGAGTTGTCACGGGGGGGTGGGGGGGTGTTAGGCCCTGGGGTAAGTCCTGTCCTGCTCTAGGCCGGCCAGACATCGGGGGGGGGGGGGGTCCAGGGCGTCTGCATGAAGTCTGAGGCAAAGTTTGCAAGGGGATCTCCAGAGCCTGGCCTGTTGTGGTCTCCTCGGCTAGATGGTGCTTCTCCTCAAGCAGGTGGGATGCTCTGGGACTTTGCAACCCCGTTAGTTTCTCCAGCATATTTCTGTGTGTGTGTGTGTGAGAGAGAGAGATTGTTCCTTGTGGCCATTATCTTCCAAGTGTTGCTGGTCAAAAGTGAACATCTCCCTCTCTTCTTCCATGGAGGCTCTGACAGAGGCAGAGAGGATAGCCCAGACCTGGGGCCCCCTCCGGACGTGGAAGACAACCGGCAGTGTGCCCTTTGCTTGAAATATGGAGACGATGGGACAAATGTAAGTGGCTTTGGCGGGATGTGGACTGGCAGGCAATAGAGAAGACCTTTTGCCACCTTTGGGTTCTGGTCAGTGCTAAAAAGCAGCCCAGCTCTGCCAGGCCCTCCATACAGCTGAGCTGGCAGTTACCTTCCCACCCATGCGCCCGCCTTTAGCTCCATGCCCCAGGCTCTTGGCTCATGACTGCATTCTGAGTGCCCCTGCTGGCCTTACTCTCTTCCTGCAGGACGCTGGCCGTCTTCTCTACATTGGCCAGAATGAGTGGACGCATGTGAACTGTGCCCTGTGGTCTGCGGAGGTGTTCGAGGACGACGACGGGTCCTTGAAGAATGTGCACGTGGCAGTGATCCGAGGGAAACAGCTGGTGGGTTGGAGCAGCGGGAACAAGAGTATTCTGGGAAGTAGAACATGGGCTTTAAAAACCAGTTGCATCGCTCTATGCAGAAAGCTCTTCTCGCTCTTGCAAGAGCAAAGAGGCCGTTGGGAAGCCTGCTATGCATCTTGACGAAGAGTCAGCCTTGCATGATGTGGCTTGCTGGCAGGCTGAGGCCTCGTACCACTTGATTGGCCCCAGTCTGTGGAGTGGAGTTCCCGCTTCTGTCTACTGGTATCATAAGGAAAGGGTGAGCCCTGCTTCAAGCGGCACTTGAATTGCAGAGTGCCTCTCACACAAACATTTGCCAGTCCCGCTGTTGCCCTAGTGTAGGCAAGCCCCACTTGCAGTCAGTGAAAAGGGTTCTGGCCAGAGGTGCTAAGAGTCCCCCTGAGGGGCCTGGGTGCAGTGGTGGGTTTGCCTGGAGCGTATCAGTGAGTTGCTGTGGCCAGCTGTGGCCACTGGACTCTCTCCAGACAGCCGGGCTTCTCCGCTCTTCCTCTTAGTTGCTGGCGTGAAATGTCTGCAGAACATCCGAGCTGATCCCATTCACAAATCCATAATGAATCCTGGGCAGGATGATCTGGGTTGGCTCAGTGCTGAGCTTGAGGGGTGGCCCAGCGCTGGCTTGACGCTCACCTGATGCGGCCTGCCAAAGGGGAAGTAATGCTGCTTGGGACAGACTGTCACGCATCATTAATGCCATGTCATGCAGTGCTTTTGTAAAAGCCCCCAAACCCTGATCTTGCAGAGGTGTGAGTTGTGCCTGAAGTTGGGGGCCACAGTGGGCTGCTGCTTGGCCTCCTGTACCAGCAACTATCACTTCATGTGCTCCCGGGCCAAGAACTGCATCTTCCTGGAGGACAAGAAGGTGTACTGCCAGCGTCATCGAGACCTGATCCAGGGAGAGGTGAGGCCCTTGCCTGTTTGCACCCCTTCCTCTCACGTGCCTCCGGCTCTGGCTGCAGTTCTGTCTCTCTGTTTTAGCTGCAGGTGGTGCCTGAGAAGGGATTTGAGGTCCTGCGAAGGGTCTTTGTGGATTTTGAAGGGATTAGCTTGAGGAGAAAGTTTCTCAATGGTCTGGAACCAGAGAACATCCATATGATGATTGGTAAGGCCTTGGCCACGGGCTTTGGGCACGTAGCTGGCAGGTTTTGCTTTCTCTTCTTCACAGAACTTTCCCATTTCCTTGCAGGGTCCATGACTATTGACTGCCTTGGAATTCTAAATGATCTTTCTGATTGTGAAGACAAACTTTTTCCCATTGGCTACCAGTACGTACCAGTTGACTGCTAAGTGGGCAGCATTTCACCCTGGAAGATGCTCTGGGGGACCTGGTCTGTTGTATGGGAAGAGTCCTTCTTTTCCTCTCTCTTGAGGTTTGGAGGAGTTGCAGCCTAAAGTTAGGCCTGTGAGCATCACCTGAGTTGCTTTGTCCCTGAACCTTTGTTGATCATCTCTTAAATATTTTCCAGGTGTTCTCGGGTGTACTGGAGCACCACCGATGCTAGGAAGCGCTGTGTATACACGTGCAAGATTGTGGAGTGCCGCCCTCCCACCTCAGAGCCAGATATCAATAGCACTGTGGACCATGATGACAACAGGACGATCGCGCACAGCCCCGGGCCGCCTCCCGGTGAGCTCAGCTCTGTGCCAGGTCTGCCGCTGCAGAGGCAGTCTGTGCGAGGGGTGGGCAAAGTTCCGATTGGAGTCTGTTGGACTCAGGAAATATTGGTATTCCCAAATACCAGTATCGGTATTGTATCAGCATTTTAGTAAATATTCGGGAAACCCAAATTTATTTGGTTCCAATTGTTCCCTATGGGGACCATCTCCATAGGGTATCATTGAGAATTTCACTCGCCAAGTGACACAGCCACCACAGTGTGACTCAGTGAGTTCAGAAGGCATTTAAGGTTTAAATGCATTCAGTTTATTTGCCAGGTGGTTACCACTGCAGTGGTGTGACTCAGCAAGCAATCTGGAGGCATTTAAATTTTAAATGCCTTCAGTTTGTGTGCTAAGGTGCGCCACAGTGGCAGCACGACTCAGCAAGTGAACAGAACACATGGAATATCGACTTTTATTCGGGCGTGGCTGTTTTGGTAGCTGAATCCAGTTGTCTAATCTGTATTTGGCTGAATAAATACTCCCAAAATACCAATGTAGGGGTTTTTTTGAGAATTTATTTGGCTTGGTATATATCGAGCACATATCCTTAGTCTGTATTTCTTTCCTTTTCCATGAACAGCCTTCCATGGTATGCACTGCATCATCAAGTGCTGATGACTTTCTGTGCAGGATGCGCAGGATCAAGATCAGCTGCTGGCTGGCTGGGGAAGGCCTTGTGCACCCAAGAGGACAACAGCAGAGATTCATTCCCTTGGCTGCAGAAATAGGCTTTAGTTGCAGAATGAAATATTCCACCCCATTTTATTTATTTATTTATTTATTCATTCATTCAATTTATTAACCGCCCTCCCCAGTAGGACCGGGCTCAGGGCGGTGTACAACAGAATCAGAGGAAACATTGCATAAAACAAGTTTAAGACCAGGCTAAAACAGGAAAACATCCAGATCAAACCAATAATCTAATTAGCTATAGACAGCGCTAAAATCCTAACAGCGCCGCTGTCTTATGGGGGAAGGGGCGGGGGTGGGGGATGGGAGTGCCAAGATGGGACCGACACTTTCCTCAATCAAAGTAGATTTAGAAAAAGTAGAGTTTCCAAAATAGTTTAAACCCTATAGAAGCCCTTTTAACTACAACAACAACAAAGATGAGGTTAAGGACTGGGACACCAAGACAGCTAAAGGCCAAGGCCGACAGGGTGAGAGGATCCATCTTGGTCTCCAAAGTGGATCTCATTTCCTGTGCTGTCACCCACTTGTTAAGTTTGGAGCTCCTCTACTTTGGTTTTCACCATCCTGAATAATTTGTTGTCACCTGCAAACTTGACCACTTCACTGTTTGCGCCCTGATGCCAGATCATTTAGAAACCAATTACCTAGCAGTTGGTCAGACTCAGATACCTGTCAAACCCAGTGCTTAGGCTGTCCACTGCAAGAATTGTTCATTGTTCCCCTGCCTCCCAATAAATCCAGAATATTTCAAGAAAAACCCTCTGGGGGTAGTAGGGAGAGGAGGGAAGAAGGACAGCCTCCTAAGGCCACATGCAGGGCTGTGCCTGGTCCACAGAAAAACTAGATTATGCCACAGCTGCAGCAGAGCTATCCAAAAGAAAATGTTAATTTACTGTGGTAATGATGAAGAGGCAGATTTAGTGGTAGAGGTTAGTAGGAAAGGAACTGAAAACAAAATGGCTGAAGTTGTAATGCTCTAGTGTAGATCTCTGGTGCAGCCCCATGTAGAATTCCGGGTATCGTTCTGATAGTCCATTTTCAAAAAGATCCAGAAATGAGCAACCAGAATAATCATAGTGTTGGAGCCCCTTCCCTGTGAAGACAAACAGAAACCTTTGGACCTTTTACAGTGCAACTCTAAGCAGAGTTACTCCAGTCTAAGCCAACTGAAATCAATGGCTTTAGACTGGAGTAACTTTTCTTAGGATTGCACTGTTAATTTAGGGGGAACGGTGACTAAGGGGAGGCATGCAATACAGTTACCCCTGGAGAATGTGGCCAGAGAAACCGCCTCCTTTCCCCGGAATGCTGGCTCTTGGGTGCACCTAGTGAAGGGGGTGGGCAGTGGAAGTGCCTCTTCATCCACAGCATGATTGGCTTTGTGTAATTTGGTGCTGTGGGCGTGTGGTGATGGCCACTGGCTGACCAGCTGGACAGCTGAATACAGCCTTGATGGCTAAATGTTTGGGAGCAGGAGCCCTCCTGAGGCCAGTGTGTGGGGTGGGAGTGGGGGGGTGGCAATGCCAGGAGGAAGCTTTGGCCTCTGCCTTCCACTTGTAGACCTTATGGCTGGCCACTTTGTGAAACAAAACACTGAACTTGATGGACCACTGGTGTCATCCAGCATGACTGCTGCTGGGTTCTTACGTTAGATTCCTGATTTCTCATTTTTGTTCTGCAGTAGAAATCCTCACTAAAGAAGTCCATGGCATCTCTGCAGCTGTGAGTCCTCTCTCTTCAGACCTTCCTGTGCATTTGCAGAACTGCAAGTCTCTGCGGATCAGAAGGCCAAGTTTCGCCCCTGTCCAGCGATCCCCTGGTTCGAGGCCATTGCCCTCTGCAGGTCTGACCTGTTGTGTTTTGGTCTCTTAACTTGGTGCTGTTTTCCCAGCCTCCTGCTATTGGTTGTGAGCCTCCAGAAGCCCGTTTTTGCTTGTACAGCAACATTTGTGTTGCCCGGGGGGGGGGGGGGGGGCTTATTGTACTGCTGTGTCCTTCATGTCGCCAGGTGAAGGCATCTGCTGCGATTGTCTTGGCCTGGAGAGGAGCGACCTTAACGGTTGCCCCTCAGCTATTCTCAAAATAGGTGTTCTTAGATCTGAACCTTTGCTAGATTTGATACAGTCATATGGATTTTGTATGTATTGGTGGAAGTTTGTAAGCCTCCCTTAACTTCTGGAATATGCTGAACTTTGTTTTTTGAAAGAGGAGCTAGATTTGAGTCCAGTAGCACCATAGAGACTTTCAGGGTATAAGCTTTTGGGAGCCAACACTCCTTTTGTCAGATATGAGTTGGAATAGAGATCTCTGATTCTTTATATCCCAGACAGAAAGTGGGAGGGGTATCACAAAGAAGGGACATGGGATGCAGCGGTACCATGGGCACTGTAATCAGCTTGATTTGAACAGTGGAGGAATGCTTAGGGGCAGAGAATTAGCATCTTTAGTAAGAGAAGAATCCCATGTCCCGTGTCCCTAATCAGCCCGGGGGGAGGGGGTCCATTGTCCTGAACTTGTGAATGAGAGGAAGAACAAAAGATCACACAAATGACCAAAAATCTAAAAAAATGTGAAGGCTGGATCCACACAGTGGGTGGACTCCAGGTTGCCAGTCGCTTCCTCTCACCTAAGGTCTTCATGCCTTCCCCCAGGTCAGGGGTCTTACCAGGATTGCTCCTGTAGGGTAGAAAAAGAGGAGTGGACATGTAACTTGCCTGCACTTGTGGTTCCCTTTGGCACCCAGGGGACAAAATGTCACTTTCCCATAAAATCTTTCCAGTATCCCAGAACAATATGTCACTCCAAGCTCTCCTCATTGGTCACGAGATTGATCAGAGTTGCGGGTGTGTCTCTCAAGTCTTTGAAACTTTGTGCTCGGTCAGCAATCAGCCACATTCTGGGGCTTTCTGAGTGGATTTCCCAGCTGGGGCCAAGAAAGCCCCCCCCCCAGTAAAGCACGCTTGGGCTGGCAAACAGGTCAGGGGGTTCCCTCTGATGGGTAGGACATGGTTATGTACAGTTGGGGAGTGGGCAACATCAGTCCCCCCCTTTCAGGAGTGCTTGGGGTCTTCCCGTGATCTGACACTCCAGGCCAGCCAGCAGGGGGACAGACTTGCTCCCTGAATCTGTGGACATCACTGGCCTGTAGACCCCTGACTGCTGTCCCAGTGTCCTTGGCTGGTCGGGCTCTGGCTCATCGGCCACTTGCCTTCTTGTCTGCCAAAATCATAAACCTTTTCCATGTTGCATCTTGCAGAGCTGTTGGTCATACTAAGTCTTTCGTTCTCCCGTTCTCTCTACCTCAGCCAGGGCAGACACTTGCAGGGCCCCCATTCCCTCTCCGCTGTGTGGCTCTCTTAACACTGGCGCCAGTGTGAGACCTGCTCTCTTAACACTGGCGCCAAAAGTCTAAGCACCCCTTCTCGGTTGGCCAGTGTTGATATCAACAGAAACAGAGCTAGGAAGGCACCTGAGGAATCTACCTTCTTCCATCCTGGAGGCTTTACTTAATCTGAGGCCACAACTGTACCAGACTGACAGTAGGCATCCCAGAGTCCTGGGCAGGGCTCCCTCTGAGCTGAGTTAGTGTGAGCTAGCCCACAGTTTTTCAGCCTCCGGCTCACACCTTTTTGTCTTAGCTCAGGAAGGATGGCTCCAGAGCAAAGTTATTTCTGCAGCAGCCAAATCGCTGGCTGGCAACTTTAATGCCAGGAGCTCACAGAGCAGGATTTTGGCTCACAAGACTCCACAGTGTGTTTTTAAAAAGGGGATCAGGTGGTGGGTGATGAGTGAGACGCTTTTCTGCCTGAGATGCTGGAGAGCCGCTGCCGGTCAGTACTGACCTTGATGGGCCGACGGGCTAACTCAGCAGAAGGCCGCTTCATTTAGAGATCGATCACTTCGCCTGAGGAAAGAATAGGGCTGAATCAGATACAAGAAAAGTTTGGCTGTGGGAGCCAGAATGCCACATTGTCCCTCCGTTGGGTGGGTCCTGGTGCGTTGTTCAGGGAAGGATGACTTGCTCTTTGGCCCCTATTAACCTGAGTTCTGTAACTTTCCTTCTCTTCTTCCCCCCTCCCTTCCCCTCCCCTCCCCTCCCCTCCCCTCCTTTCTGCAGGGAGTCCCACCCCTGTGACCCATGAGATTGTGACTGTGGGAGACCCACTGCTGTCGTCTGGACTTCTTCGGAGCATTGGCTCCAGGAGACACAGTGCATCTCCTGTCTTCCCTCCGCAGTCCAGGTCCTGGATGCTGTCCGCCAGCAGAGCCAGGGCCACTCACTCCAGGCACAGTGTGTCCCCAGGGCCCTCCCAAGAGCAGGACTGGAGCATTCCGCCAGCAGAACAGTCGCTGGGCCCAGCAGCCTCCCGTGTTGCTCTCCAGAGCAGCTCTGCCCTTCCCAGTTCCCAGAGATTGGCAATGAGAAGTGGAAGCAAAGGCCCTCCCCCTCCGGAGGGATCTGTGTCCTTGGAAGTGGCGCCTCCTGGGGGGTCCATCCCTGCAAATGCTGAGAAAGCCAAGCTTCTGAGTTCCAAAGACTCCAGCACTTCTCCCCGGAGTTCAAAAGCAAGCACTCTGGTGGCAGGCACAGCTGGCACAGAGCCGAGCACCAGCCAAGTGGGGAAGTTTCCGGAACCCCCGTCTGGATTGCTTTCCTCCAAAGACATGGTGGCGTCTCCGCCTTTACATCAGAGAGCCCCAAAGAAGGAGCAGGACCAGCTGGTGGACCTCCCCCAGCCAGGAACGACCTGTGCTCCCGAGGAGGCTGAAGTGAAGGGCCCCAAGACACCCGGTGGGAGCAGCAAGCCTCCTCCGGCCAGTGAGCCCGTTCCCGCCATGGGCAGAGAGAGGCGGCAGAAAGGGAAGAAAGGGACGAAGGAGAGGCATTCCAGTAAGCTTCTGACAGGTCCGGGTCTCCTCCCGGGTGGCAGCGAGCAAAGTGCAGAGCCAGAATGTGTTGCTCCCGCCCCTGAGCCCCCCTGCAGTGCTGCTGCTGCTGCTGCTGAGAAGGCTGCCGAGAGCAATGTGCTTCTTCAGAGGACCTCCAAGGCACCTCCTTTCCATGGTGAAGGGACACCCTCAAAGGACCTGCAAGCCTCCCAGAAGCGCACAGTGAAAGTCACTCTGACCCCCCTCAAGATGGAAGGGGAGAGCCAGCCCAGAAGCATTCTGAGGGGGAATGATGCAGAGGCTGTGTCCCAGGACAGCAAGCCGGCCTCTGTGGCACAGCCTTCATCTGGGGTTGGTCCTGTGGTCCAGGGTGGACCAAACGACACTTCAGCTCCAGAGTCCCAGACTGATGCCTACCAGACTCTTCCTGGCCAAGACAGCAACTTGATACTCCAGGACGGGACTAAAGCACAGGAAGATGGAGCCTACAAGCGGCGGTATCCCAGGCGCAGCGCCCGGGCCAGATCCAACATGTTCTTTGGGCTGACTCCCTTGTATGGCGTGAGATCTTATGGTGAAGAAGACATTCCCTTCTTCAGCAGTTCCACTGGGAAAAAGCGGGGCAAGAGATCTGCCGAAGGGCAAGTAGATGGTGCAGACGATGTCAGCACCTCAGATGAGGAAGAGCTCTACTACTATAATTTTGCCAGAACTGTGGTGTCCAGCACGGAAGAGCACCTGGTGTCCCACAACTTATTCCGAGAGGAGGAGCAGTGTGGTCTTCCCAAAATCTCTCAGCTCGATGGTGTGGATGATGGATCAGAAAGTGACACAAGCATCACAGTGACCACAAGGAAAGTCAATCCGGTGACCAAAAGGGGTGGCAAAGAGAATGGGACCGAAAGCCTGAAACTCGACAGGAGTGAAGAAAGTGGAGAAAAAGCTCATGCAACTAAGATCTCAGCTGGGCACAAAAGTGCTGACCCGAAGATAGAGAACTGCCGGGTCAAAACTCAGAGTCAAGACTCTCTGGAAGCTCAGCTGAGCTCCTTGGAGGCCGGTCGCCGGCCTCGTGCCAGCACACCTTCAGACAAGAATCTGCTGGACACCTTCAACACCGAGCTCTTGAAATCTGACTCTGACAACAACAACAGTGATGACTGTGGGAACATCCTCCCTTCGGACATCATGGACTTTGTCCTGAAAAACACCCCCTCGATGCAGGCCCTGGGGGAAAGTCCCGAGTCTTCCTCGTCTGAACTCCTGACGCTGGGAGAAGGGCTCGGCCTGGACAGCAACCGGGGCAAGGACATCGGCCTCTTCGAAGTGTTTTCTCAACAGCTGCCAACAGCGGAACCAGTGGACAGCAGTGTCTCTTCATCCATCTCTGCAGAGGAGCAGTTTGAGCTGCCTTTAGAACTTCCCTCTGACCTCTCGGTCCTGACAACTCGGAGCCCTGCCGTGCCCAGCCAGAATCACAGCAGGCTTGCTGTCATTTCAGAATCATCGCTCTCCTCCTCTGGGGAGAGATCTATGCTTGCTCTCTCTGCTGCAGAATCCGCGGAGAAGAGAGTGACAGTCGCCGAGAAACCTGCCTCCAGTGAAGGAGAGCCTGCTCTCTTAAGCCCACAAGTGGACCCAAGCCCGGAAGGACACATGACCCCTGACCCCTTTATTCAAGGTCACATGGAAGCTGATCATATTGCCAGTCCCCCGTGTGGGCAAGTAGAGCAAAACCATGGAGCCAGCCAAGACTTGACCAGGAACAGCGGGACACCTACTCTCCAAGTACCAGCATCTCCTACCCTCCCTCTCCAGAATCCCAAATATGGTCCAAACTCAACAGAGAGCCCAGGTCCGTCTCAGATCTCTAACGCTGCTGTGCAGACAGCCCCCCACCATCTAAAGGCAGCGGCTGAAAAGCTTCTAGTGGTTAACCAGAACATGCAGCCGCTCTACGTCCTGCAGACTCTTCCCAATGGTGTCACCCAAAAGATACAGCTGACCTCCTCGGTCGGCTCTGCGCAGGGCGTGATGGAGGCGAGCCCTTCCGTGCTGGGGCCCGTGGGCACCGGACTGGCATTGGCTGCAGGCTTGAGTCCCAGCTTGCCCTCATCCCAGCCTCTCTTTCCACCGGCCAGCAAAGGGCTGCTGCCGATGCCACATCACCAACACTTGCATTCCTTTTCTGCAGCACCCCAGGGTGGCTTCCCTCCTGCTCTCGGCAGCCCTGCCCCGGGCCTTCTGATTGGTGTCCAGCAGCCACCTGAGCCAGAAACCACTCCGAGAGCGGATGCTGGGCCTGCAGCTACCACGCCTGCTTCCGGCCTTGTCAAGAAAAGGCCGATAGCTCGCCTGCAGTCACGGAAGAATAAGAAGCTAGCCCCTTCCACTGCTGCCTCTTCTGACATGGTCTCAAACATGACGTTAATTAACTTCACTCCTTCCCAGCTCCCCAGCCCTTCAGGCCTGCTAGATCTGGGAACAGTCGGTAACTCAGCATCTCACAGAACCCTCCCCAATATAATCAAGCGTTCAAAGGCAGGGGTGATGTACTTTGAGCAGGCGTCCCTGTTGCCCCAGCCTGTGGGAACCACTGCAGTAGCTGGGGTTGGAACATCCCCTCATGCGGCTGGACCAGAGGCAGGCCACCTTGCCACCGGGCCTGCGTCTGGCCTCAGCTCCACGCCCTCCGCTCTGAATGTGGTGTCTATGCAGACATCGGCGGTGCCTCCCGCTGGCACATCGGTCCCTGGGCATGCACCAGGAGGAGGGTCAGTGGCGCTGGGTAGCCCCGGACTGCAGGGAGTCTCTGACCTCGGCTCTCTCGGCAACCTGTTGATCAAAGCCTCTCAGCAGGGCCTGGGCCTTCCGGAGCAGCACGCAGGGGTGCCCCCCTCTGGCTCGGGAATGTTCCCACCGCTTGGCACCACGTCTGCGATGGCTGCTGCCTCGGGTGCCTGTGTCTTGCCTTCTGCACACCCTTTGGGCGTGACCACTGACCCAGAAGGCTCTTACCAGCCCGTGGCACCGGGACTGGGTAGCAAAGCTGGGACTGCCCCACCCAAGGGGGACCCTCTTCCTGCCCAGACCACTCCGCTCTTAAGCTTTCCCCCGCTGGTGGATGTTTCTAACACTACAGCTCCAGAGCAAAGCAAACCTTCCCCTCTTGTCGCCCGTTCCCACTCAGCTTCTCCAGGGAGCTCCCTGCCTGCTGACCAGCCAGCCCCCGGCTGCTCTCTGCCGGGCTCCCTGAAAGCCAAACTCAAAGCGAAGAGGCTTCAGCCCTTGTCAGACAGCAGAGCATCGGGGAAGAAGCACAAAACGTCTCACCCGTGGACCACTTCGCCAGAGAAGCACATGCCCCTCCGGGGGTCCGCAGCAGCTGTCCAGGACTCCTCCTCGTGTGTTGGGTAAGAGGAGAGAGAGGGTCCCTAGAGGGCTCCTGAAGCGTGTCCACATGGGGGCTGCCTCGCCACCCAGTCAGGGGAAGGAAATGGACTGGGAGCCCAACAGCCAGCCAGCCAGCCCTCAACCTGGGCGTGCGCTTGAGCCAGAAAAGGATAAAGCGCCTGAGTGGGAACAATGGTTCTTCCTGGGCTTTATTGCTTTATTAGCGATCGCAGGTGTACTACTGGGGTGATGCCCACCAAAAAGAGGCTGGCAGTCTGGGAGAGGGTTCGGCTGGCCCCAGAGGTTGAAAGGTATGGAGTGTCCTTCTGGGTCTCCGTGGTCATTCCATAGCACCTCTGTTTCAGTCCAGCTGCTAGAGGTGCAGGCTCACCAAGGGCTCGCTGGTTGGTAGCTCAGATGGTGGGCTTCCCCTTGGGAATGGGGCTTCAGGACGAGCAACAGAGCCTGGTCTCTCACTTGTTGTCCGCCTTGCCCTGTGTAGCCTGGGGGGGGGGCTCTCAGGCTTTGGGGCAGCCCTGAGTCTGTCTTTCTGTCCTAGGATTCCTGCCCTGAAGAGGGCGCACACAGAAGAGGAAGCAACCAGAGAGCGACCCTCGCCCAGAGTGCCAGGGTGAGTCAACTGATCAGGCTGCACTTGGCACCTGGCGTGGACTTCCTCCCTCCCTCCCTCTAGAAAATGTTTGTGCCCAACTCACCAGAGAGCAAGCTAAAGTGATACAACAAAACCAGGGCATGAAGACAGCATAAAACCCACATGACAGGTATAAAAACTGCCCTCAGGCTAGAAGCAGCCCACAAAATCAACAGAAGAATAGTGGGGCCCTCCTTAAAAATGGTTTCTAAAGTCCAATCTCATCAGATCTCGGAAGCTTAGCAGGGCTGACCCTGGCAAGTATTTGGATGGGAGACCTCCAGAGAATACCAGGGCCAGGGAGGCCAGGGGCAGGCTATCGAGCCACTTCTTTGAGTGTCCTCCATGCCCCAGCAGGTCGCCACAGGATGCCATGACTTCCAGGCACGGGCACACACACATACACACACACACAAATGCAAAAATACCCCCCCCCCCCCAAGTCTCAAAAGGAAAGCCAGGTGGGAGCCTCAACACCAGGAGGAGGTCTCTGTCTTTTTTGCATCCTTGGAGCAAAGCACAGTTGGCCTGTTTCTCACTGGTTGGAAGCTGCTTTGGTAGCCTCCCTCTGTGGGCATAATCCAAAGCAAACACCCCCAGCTGCAGAAATGGGCCATGGCATTCTGGTGGAGTCAGAAGACTCCCTTGCTGGAGCGCCTACTCCCTGCTTACTTGGGAGCCCTCACCCTGCCAATTTGGGGTCCTTTGTGGAGGCCCGGCACCCGTGGTCCCTACTTGGAAGGCCCGCTGACCACCAGGAGTTACAGTTGCAGCCTTCTCCCCCGCTTACTTTTCGCCACTGTCTGGCCTCCCTTTGTAGCTTTGGCCTCCACAGAGGACTCAAAGTTCAAAGCAAGAATGGATTCTCATGCTCTTTCTTCTTCCCTGGCCTTCTTTCCACAGGCAAACAGCATCGTCTCTCCCAGAATCACAGCCAGCACAGAATGCCGCCAGTGAGCTGGAAAATGCAGGTGTGTTTCTCTCCTCTTCAATATCCCCAGGAGGCACTGTTCTGCAGCGGTTCTGGTCCTGCCTTGAGGGTCAGTTTCAGAGTATGGTGCTGGGAGACTTCTGCTCTACCCCTTGGCCTCTGGGGCTCCCCAAAGTTCTGCCTTGTCCCCCGAGCTTTTCATCATCTATGTGAAGCTGCTGGGAGGGGTCATCCAGAGATGTGGGCTGAGCTGTTGCCAGTATGCAAATGACACCCAGCTCTCCTGCGACCCAAGGCAGGGCCTTCTCTGTCCTGGCCCCAGAATTTTGGAACTCCCTCTCTGGGAGTATTCATCTGGCTCCCTCTCATGATGTCTTTCACCTGCAGGGGGAAGACTTTGTTGTTTCATTTGGCATACACCTAAGAATGGTATTGTCCCTCTGTCTAATGCAGGGTGTTTATGTGTTTTCAGTTGAAATTTATAATTTAACTGCATTTGTAATTGCTTAAATGTTAGCCACCTTGTGGATGCTGATTGGGTGGAAAGGCAGCATAGAAATGTTTTACATCAGCAAAAGGAATGAACAGGCTAGTTCTTGGGCAAGGGCTGTTGCTCTTGGGATTGGCGTGCACCGTTTGGCCCAGCAGTGGAGCGTCATCAAAATCCCAAGAATCCTCGGGTACATAACGCCGCCCCTGCCGCAGTTTCCAGGGAGACCAGGATGGTGTCCCTGGATCCTCTCTGCTCCGCTTTTTTCTCACAACAGACCTGCCAGATATGCTATGGAGAGAGACTCACCTGAGCCCTCCCCCCTGTGAGCTTCCTGACTGTGGGGGAAGGGGGACTTCAGCCCTCCCCCCCCCCCCGGTCCAAGTCAGGCCTCCGCCCACAGCGATGTAGATGGAGCTCTTTGCAGGGCTTGGGAATGAAGGCAGAGGGGCCTGTTTGTCTTCCAGATGCCAAAGCAGCCGAGGAGGAGGAGGAGGAGGAAGAGGAGGGCACCTTCAGCTCTCCTCTCATCTTCTGGCTGCAGCAAGAGCGGAAGCGGAAGGAGAGCCTTGCTGAGAGGAAGCCAAAGAAAGGGCTGGTTTTTGAGATCTCAAGTGATGATGGCTTTCAGATCAGCTCCGAAAGTATTGAAGGTGGGAATGGGGGGCAGGGGGTTGCGTTGGTTCCGTCACCTTGTGACACACTCCCCGGCTCCTACATCTGTCGGAGGCCCCAGCACGCAGGTGTGCTAGTCCTACATCTGGGCAGCTTTCTGGCTGAGAGAGGAGAGAGTGGGAAGCCATTGCAGAGCAGATCACGCCTTGTTTTCCTTCTCTTCACTCTCAGATGCCTGGAAGTCTTTAACTGACAAGGTCCAGGAGGCCCGCTCCAATGCCCGCCTGAAGCAGCTCTCCTTCACAGGTGGTCCTGGGGACAGCAGTAGTGGGGGGCGGGGGGGGGGGCGACCCTTCCCTTTCCCTTTCTTGAACAAATCCCCTAGTTTCCTGGTCTCATTTTGTCATGAAGCATGTGGTGTTCCCAGGAGGTGGCCCATCCAAGTGGGGGTTGAGGTGATCAGCCCCTCTTGGCACATCCTGCGCATCCTCAGGGCAGGGACCTGGGTCTGGTGGAGGCTGGCCAGCTTTGAGCCCCTTCCTGACAGGACCGCTTGGTGCCAGGGCTCCAGTGACACCAAGGCTGGGCACTGCTCTCCGCGCCCCCGCCCCCCCCCCGGGCCCAATCCCTTGCTGCTGCTCGTGCCGCGGGGCTGAAGGGCAGATCTGTTCCGGCCCAGTCTGGGCAGCTGCCAGGCATCTCGCATTGACACCAGGGGTGTTCCTGGTAGGCGTGAGTGGACTCCGAATGCTGGGCATCCTCCACGATGCGGTCGTCTTCCTGATTGAGCAGCTCTCGGGAGCAAAGCACTGCCACAACTACAAGTTCCGGTTCCACAAGCCAGAGGAAGCCAAGGAGCCCCCAGTGAACCCACACGGCTGTGCCAGGGCAGAGGTGCACCGAAGGCAAGTGGCCCCCAGGAAAAGCCCATGGCCGCCCAGCCCTCCGAGGGAGCCTCGGCCCAGACTCGTGGGCCTGGAAAATCAGCCATCCCGGGCAGCAGGGCAGAAGGCCTGAGATGTGGCTTTGGCTTTAGGTCTGCTCAGAGCCCTGGAACTTTGCCCAGGAGCCTCTTGGGAACTCTGGGGTGAGGGAGCTGGGTGCCCTAATCCTGCTCTCGTTCTGAACTTCAGGAAGTCTGCCTTTGACATGTTCAACTTCCTGGCCTCCAAGCACCGCCAGCCGCCTGACTACAACCCCAACGAGGAGGAGGAGGAGGAAGTGCAACTGAAGTCTGCCCGGTACGTAGTGGGTCTAGAGGTGAGGTGAGGTGTGGGGGGGGGGAGGTCTGGAAGACTTCCCTTGGGTCTTGTCAGCAGGCCCGGAGATCAGAACTCCCCCCGCTGACGTCCAGGCCAGCCCCTCCACCATCTGCACTGCCGAATGGTTTGCAGGGTGTTCAGGTGCGGAGAGGGCGAAGGCTGATGGGGCTCAAGCCACAGGGGGCGTTGCCCAGCCAGGAGCAGGGAGGGCGGGGGGGGGGGGGGGTGTCCTTTCCGCTGCCCTGGGGGAGGAGCCGCTGCAGCTGCCTCTCGTTCCCCAGGAGGGCCACCAGCATGGACCTCCCGATGCCCATGCGGTTCCGGCACCTGAAGAAGACCTCCAAGGAAGCAGTTGGTGTCTACAGGTAGGCAGGTGGGGGGCTGGTAGGGGAGGGGGTGGAGGTTGACCAGAAGGAGCCAGGGCTGGTGGCAAAAACAAGAGGGCCCCCGGAGAGGAGCCGGCTCGGGGACCAGCGGGGTGGAATTTCTCCAGGCTGTGTGCCAAGAACGGTGGCGACACTTGATTGATGCTGCCGGCTGTCCCGCGCATTCTTTTGCCAGGTCCCCCATCCATGGCCGGGGGTTGTTCTGCAGAAGGAACATTGATGCGGGAGAGATGGTCATCGAATACGCTGGCAATGTGATCCGCTCCATCCTGACAGACAAGCGCGAGAAGTACTATGATGGCAAGGTGAGCTCCAGGAGAGGAACAGGAGGCCGGGGGGGGGGGGGGGGGGGGTCTGCAGGGCAAGGCGGACAGCTGCTGCCCAGATCTGTGACCTGTGGACGCCACGGGCTGTCTTCCTGACAGAGCAAGTTTAGGGACAGCCATGCTGCCTGCCCAGGTGGGCTTCCAAGCGGTTCCTGGCAAAGGTGCCTGAGTCGGGGGGGGGGGGGGGTCGTGTCAGGGGTCAAGCAGGGCAGCTTGTCCGTTTTTTGGTAGCCCTGCCTATAACTTGGCATTGCTTTTGGGCCTCAGATCAAAGGCGATTGCTGGTTCAGTTGCATCAGAGCTACTGTTATTCAAAAAAAGTAGGCTTTCAGGCATTCCTGACACCCAGTTTGGGCCCCCCCCCCCCCCCCCCGGTGCTTTGGGAGCCCTTGATAAGGCATGCCTGTGGCGGAGGAGCGGGCCCTCCCCTCCCGAAGAGCTTTTCGCCTTGCAGCGGCTCCGGCATGCTGGCCGGTTGGCTGTGCCCGGCAGTGGTGTCACCCGCCCTCTCTGCTCCTGGCCCAGGGCATCGGCTGCTACATGTTCCGCATTGATGACTCAGAGGTGGTAGATGCCACCATGCACGGAAACGCTGCCCGCTTCATCAACCACTCCTGTGAGCCCAACTGCTACTCCCGGGTCATCAACATCGATGGGCAGAAGCACATCGTCATCTTTGCCGTGCGCAAGATCTACCGTGGCGAGGAGCTCACGTACGACTACAAGTTCCCCCTCGAGGACGCCAGGAACAAGCTGCCCTGCAACTGCGGGGCCAAGAGATGCCGCCGGTTCCTCAACTGAGTGGGCCTGGGCCTGAGCCGGCGGCTGCTGCTGCTGCAGTTGGTCTGCAGGGGGGGGGGGCTCACTGGGCCCACACACCTGGCGGGGGGGGGCTGGGGCACCCCCTCTCTTCCTCCCGAGGAGGAGGAGGTCGTCAAGATGGTCGGGCGGGCAGGCAGTGTTCTGGGGCTGGGTCCTTTGTGCAGGGTCTTTGCCGGAGCATGGACTTGGCTTTCTTGAGACACGTAGCCAGGTGCCATGGGGGAGACAGTGAGTTCCGGGGGTCCCCTGCCCGCACTGCTGGGAACCTCTCCTGGCTGTGTTTGGGGGGGGGGGTGTCGGCTGTTGCTCTGTTTTGGCTGCAGCAGGCGTCTTTGTGGCTTTGCCTGGAAACAGCCCCTGTGTTTGAGCAGAGGGGGAGGAGGGGCTGCTGGCCAGTCTTGCCGCAGGGAGCAGGGTGGCTCTCAGCCTCTGTCCGCTTAGCAAGCCCCTCCGCTCTAGGTGGAGAGCCAGCAGAGAGGGAGGGAGTGTTCTGCCCCCGGGGCAGGGTGGGAGTCCAAGGCAGGGATTCTGCTCAGCAGGCCAGAGAACCGACCTGGCTTCAGCTGCAGCCTTCAGCAGCCCAAGGAGTCTCTGAGCTGGTTCTGGGCAGGCCTTCTTCTCATGGGCTCCGAGCGGATCAGGAAGCCAGGTGGTGGTGATACCCGGGGGGGCCTTTGCGCCCCCGTGAGAGTAAATCCAAGCAGCACCATCTCCTTTCCACCCCCCCTTCAGTTACCACCTCTTGAATTGCATCATTGGATTTTACTTGGTTCTGTTTACAGTTTTAATATTTAAAGATTTGTAAATGTAAATAATTTTGTATATTTTTCTATGAGAAGCACTTCATTGGGAAGAGCACTTACAAGACTATTTTTTCAACTGTGGTGTCATCCTAATTTAAGAGAAATCTGTTTTTGGCTGGAGCTGGAGGGCCTTCTGGAGGTGGCTGGCCAGGGGCTCCCTGGGAGCCATTCTGCAGGGGAGGGGAGGGGCTTTCCAGCAGTTCGTTCTTTCCTAGACTCTTTGGCTGGACCTTGGAGGATTCTGTCTGGTGAAACGTTGGGAGGGAGGAGAGTCCCTCTGCCCTTTCCAGCCCAGCATCATCTCCTTCCACCAGGGTAACGCTCAGGCGTGGAGTTTCCTCCGCTGCCCAGGGAAGCAGCTAGGCCCAAGCAGGGCTGGAGGGCCTTTGGCGCTGCTTGTTTTCTGCCAGGCCTGTAAGCACACTCCCTCCCCTCTGCCCCTTGTCCCTCTGGCCATTTGCCTGGGGGGGGGGCCCTGCCCAGCACCGCTGAAGCCCCCCACTCTGTGCTGCCCAGCCGAAGGGAGGGGCACAGGTTGCTTCACGCTCGCTGCCTGTCTGTCCCCTGTTGGATGATGGTGGCCAGCAAGGGGTCCTCCGCCATTCCTCTTGGTTGCACATGCAGGCAGCAGGGCGAGGGAGGAAAGCTGCCCCCCGCTTCCCATTGCCTTGAAGGGTGCTTGGAGTAAGATGCCCAGAGACCTGGGGAAAGGAAGAGCCAGCTCGCTGGCCCTTGCTGCTGCTAAATCTGTCCTGGCTGCCATGAGCAGCAGCCACAATGGCCAGTCAAACCGTCTCTGTTAGCTGAGGAAGCCATGTGGGGGGGGGGGGGGGGGCGGCGGCGGTCTCAGACACTCCGGCTGGCTTTGCTTCTCTCTCTCTGCAAGGGGAGGGGCAGAAGGGATCCCCTCCGCACTGCTTCCTGGCAATATGAATGTATACTTCTAAGAACTGACAGAGATCATGATACCTGAGAATACGAAGACTCAAACCTTTAAGGTGTTTATTTTTTTAAAGGAAAAGCGGGTCATAGCAAAGGGCTGGGTCTAATCTTCGCTTCCCTCTCCTCCATTGCAAAGCAATACTGGGTTCTTCTGACAGACGTCCTTTGCGCAGAATCATGTCATTTGCCCCTAGACTGCTGGTCCATCCCCCACCCAAACACCTGCAAGGTTTTATATAACTATAAATATGGTATATATAGGAGCTACTATTGTAATGCACCGTGTCTTGAAGCCTGGCTTTGAATTCTCTTTAACACTATAGATCAAGGTTGTGTTGTAGTTGCTCAAAAGGCAGGAAGCCCAGCAAGCCAAGGGTCTCTCTCCCACTCTCTCCCGGGGGGGGGGGGGCACTTCCCTGGTTGAGCCTGCTGCTGGGGGGGAGGGTCCTCGGCGAGGCATTCTCCTGGCTTTTCCGTGTGAGCAGTCAATACTCGTGCAACTTGTTTCTCCCTCCCTCCCGCCTTGTTGGGGTGCCGCAGTTGTGCCACGCGCTTTCCTGGTATCTCAGCCAGGCCCTGCTGCTTTGCCTCTCAGCCAAGAACTGTCCTTGTGGCGTTCCTCTGATTCAGTGTCCGTGGTGAATAATTGTTTCGCGCCGCGCAGGTACTCCACTGCAAACACAGGGTTCTGTTCCAGACAAAACGCAACTTATGTCAAATCAATCTTCAGTTTGTGTTTTCCTTTTCTTCTTGTGTTCTTCCAAACTGTTTGGACTTCTTTTTCTTTCTTTCAAAAGAGGAAATGTGTCTCCAGTGCATCAGTGTTAATTCCCTGCCATCCCAGGGATGAAGGAAGTTCTTTTAATGGTTCAAGAAATGACTGAATGTAAAAAATCCGTGTATATAGTTGTAAAAAAAAAGGAGTTTTTAAACATGTTTATTTTCTATGCACTTTTTTATTTAAGTGATAGTTTAATTAATAAACATGTCAAGTTTATTGCTTCAGAGGATGATGGTATTTCCGTTATTGGTTGGGCTGCTGGAGATGCCCCCCTCCCCCAAGCTTGGGTGTGCCTAGCCCCAGTGAGGAGTGCCACTCTGGGAGGCGGGGTTCCAGAGGGCCCCTTGGCTGTGTCGCTCAGAACTGCTGTGGTCGTGGGTACCTGCCAGCTTCCCTCAGAAGAAGGGTGGGATGAAAAGGAGGAAATGAACTGTCAGAGGAGCTGCCCACCCATCGCATTTTCAGGACAGTCCCCCCCCCCCCCCGGCCTGCCACGAGAAGGCATTTTCCTCCCAGCTTCTACTCAGTTGGGCACCCCAGCTTCACCATGACACGGATGCAGCCTGCCAACTCTGGACTGTGAGCCAAACCGGGGGGGGGGGGGGGGGTTAATCCCAAACCAGCCAGGGCCCTCAAGTTTCAGGAGGCGTTTCACTCACCATGGAGTGTGCAGAGAATGAGCCCGTGGCACCAGCGGCCCAGCTGGCAAGGAGGCTGGCTTCGACTCGGCCCAGGACAGGCTTTTCCCCACAGGTGGGCAGAACTGCAAGGGAGGAGCTGGCAGCTTAAACGGGGCGGGATCTCTGGCAGGCGCTGCGTCCGTCCAGCCGCTCCACTCCATGGGGCTGGTGTGCCTATGAGAGGGAAGAAGTTGCTTTGCTGTAGACTATTTTGGTGCCACTCCTCCAGAGAACCTGTGTACAAAGTAAAAGATCGTAGGAATATAAACTCCATACTACTTGTAACAATTCATGAACTTTAAAACCTAGCTAGAGCTTTAAAACAGCATCAAACGTTCAGCGACTTTAAAGTGGACCTAAAAACACACCTTAAAGAGAGTTAGAAAGATCAAACCCTTCAATAAAAGCCTGGGCAAAAGGATGCGTGTTATGGCCTGGTGCCTAAAAAAAGCAGGGCAGGCACCAGGTGAGCCTCAAAGGGGAGGGCATGCCAGAGGCGAGGTGCCACCCCTGAAAATGCTCTGTCTCTAGTGGTCACCTTTAAAAAAAGTTGTGTATGTTTAAAGGCAAACTTGTCACAAAAGAACAAAGTTTGAGTTCAGTGGTACCTTTATAGGGCTGCCAAGTCCCCCGGGAGGGCAGGGGAAACACCGATTTTTAATGCTTACCCCCGCTTTTTCAAAATTGGCAACCGGGGGAGGCAATGGCTGCCAGCAGGAACGCAGGGGAACGTCGGAGCCTGCCCTGCCCTCTCCCTGCCAGGCCTGAACTGTCTTAAAAGGGAAATATCTGCAGAGAGCCTGCCCTGCAGTAAAAAGCCTCACCCAACATTTCCCCTTTAAGAGCAGAGGCAGCAAGAGAAAGTCCCGCCCAGAGATTAAGGAGGGACTAGGCTCTTTGTACTGAAGGGCGTGCTTTTGCATGTGGCTTTCAAGGTTGCTGGGGTAAGTGCCTCTGCCAGCTCTTTTCCTTCTCTCTCTCCCCCTCCCCCTTCCTTTCTTTTTTCTGTCTGTCTCTCTCTCTCTCTGTCCCCATCCAGCAGAGGTCTATCAGTGGCTATTATTAGCCACAAGGTCTAAATGGAACACTTTGTCTGGGGCAGTGATGCTCTGTATTCTTGGTGCTTGGGGGGCAACAGTGGGAGGGCTTCTGGAGTTCTGGCCCCGCTGCTGGACCTCCTGAGGGCACCTGGTATTTTTGGCCACTGTTGTGACACAGAGTGTTGTACTGGATGGGCTGTACTGGATGGGCCGATCCACTGTGGCTTCTCTCCTGTTCTCATGATATGAAAATCATATTTAGCACTTGTGTAGCACTTAGTGCTTCATATTCTGCCGAGATGAGGAAGGATTCAGTAGGGCCGTTGCTCAGTGATAGAGCATCTGCTTGACATGCAGGAGGTATCAGCCTCTTCAGCTAAAAAAGGATCAGGTAATAGGTGACATTAAAGATCTCAGCCTGAGACCCTGGAGAGCCACTACCAGTCTGAGTAGTCAATACTGACCTTGATGGACCAATGGCCTGATTCAGTATTAGGAAACTTCATGAGTTCATGTGTCAGCATGTGGAAGCAACATCACAGGATGTGACATCACAAAATGATGTCACTTCCTTTCTCCTGGCTCCATCCCCAAAGTCCTCAGATATTTCCCAAGTTGGACTTGGCAGCCCTATACCTTTAAGACCAACAAAGTTTAATTCTGGGTAGAAGCTTTCGTGTGCATGCAACACTTCCTCAGATATCTGAAGAAGTGTGTATGCACAGGAAACCTTATACCCGGAATTAAGCTTTGTTGGTCTTAAAGGTCCGATTGGACCCAAACTTTGTTGTGTTGCTTCAGACAAACACAGCTACCCACCTGAATCTATCTTTATCGAAGTTGGTCACATGTTACATTTGACAGACAGCCCAAAATGTTACAAACGGAAGGGAGAAACAAATCTCTGCAGTTTATACAAGACTGAAGCAAGGAAAAAGAATTACAGCGATCGCCATTCATCGTCGATCTGCGCAGGGCCACATGGGAAAAGTGCCTAAGTTTTTCTAGCCAAAAGCCTCCAGGGGGCGGATCTTGTTCCCGCCCAGGGACAACCTGCTCTGGCCACACAGCGCCCCGCCCCTCCGTTCCTTTTTTGCCAACAAAGGGACAGTGGTTTCTTTGAAGTCTCCTTTCTTCCGCCGGTGAGAAATTCCTCTTCTGTCAGCATCCTGGGGCCTCTCTGGGCTACTCCTGGCTCAGAAGGCTCTTTTCGAGAAGTGCACTCGGTGTGCTGCAGCCCAAATGGCTCAAAGAGAGGACCGCGACATTTGGCTTTTTTGTTTGGGAAGGAACACAATGCGACCATCTGCAAGCCTTGTCAGAAGTTCACCCCCAAAGCCGGCGGAGATAGGGCTTCTAACCTTAGGGCAGTGCTTTGGGAGAAGGCCCTTGGAGCCCCTGTCCCCACACCTTCCAAGCTGATTGAAAAGCCGCCGGCAGTCGCTTCCTTGGGTCTGATGCAGTTGGCTCCGCCCCCGTGTCTCAGAGGATCTTTCCGGGTTTACACTCACCTCCGCCACAAGGTGCCTCTTTGGAGCCGCCTGCCAAGAAAGGGAAGGGCAAAGGGAAGGGCCGGCAGAAGACCACCTCCCACTCCAAGGAGCTGACCCGAACCCCAGAACTGACTGCAGCTTTACAAGCGAAACCTGCCTTGCCCCCAGACTGGAGACTATTTCCAATCTTGGTTTCAGAGGGAGAAGTCTAACCAGAGTTGCTCCCTGGTCAAGCGCTGTTCGACGCTGGGTCTGAGCAGACAGGTCTGTGGCCCCAACACCACCAGACGGCCTCCCAACCCGCACAGGGTGTCACCAGGACACCCAGCGGAATGGGACGAGATGTGCAGCGGACACCTGGAGCTGGGCGGTTACTGCCATTCACTGAGCTCATTTTCAGACGCGCCTTTGGTTTCCAGGACCGGCAGGCCCCCCTCCCCCTCCCCCCGGAGACAAAGCGATGAGATGCAGACCCGATGGTCGAGTCCGACGGGGCAGCCTCGGGCCAAAGCCCCAGTGAATAAATAGGAGAGGCCTCCTCTCAGCTTTGCCTACTGAGGATTTCAAAATGTATGAAGAGCAAATGGCTCCAGTGTCCCAATCCTTAGAAACAGAAGTGGCAGCATTTGGCCACAAGCCCAGAGACGAGATCTTAAGTCGATCGTGTTCTGACTCCCTGGGCATGACTGCCTCCCCCGCACTAGCAGGGCTTGGGGGTATTATGCCAGAAGCCTGGCCGGAACCGGCTTCTATTCAGCCCCCGCGACAAGAAGAGCTGGACACCTCCACAGAGTGAAAAAGGGAGCCCTTCAACTATTCCACGACTCACTCGTCACCTTCCATCGTTGGTGGTGAATGAAGTGCAACCTAAAGGTAGACAAAACCCACCAGACTGCTCCCACAGACAGAGAGGGGCACAAGCTGGACGCCACCGGGAAGAAGTTTGACTCCTCCGCTGCACTGGGATTTAAAACCCCTGACTCTGGAGTTATCATGGCCAGATACCAGTTGTTCCTGTGGGAGCAGATCCTGCCATTTCTAGAGTTACTACCGGAGGACTAGAGACCTTTGGCGAAGGTCCTGCAGACAGAGGCCATGAAGCAGTCCAAACAGCAGATCAGTGCTGGGAGGCATCCTTCCTGCAGATGCAGCAGCCCATGCCAGGGCGGCGGCTGTAACACTCCGGGGGCAGCAACACTTCCCAGCGGACAAGGCAGAAAACTGAAGGCTCCACATGGTTTCCATCAAAGACTGGTGAGACTTTATGATGTTCATAAAGAAAAACAAAGGAGGGCGGGGCTCCAGCCCCAGCCGCCCCTCGCCATGGAGCCCCAGCGGGGTCAGGGGTTGGTGCCCCGCCTCCCGCCCCCTCCGATGCCCCGGCAGAGGGTCGGCCTCTCTCCTCCCCTGCGGCCATTGGCTGCCCGTGGGCCAGCCCCCTCCCCGACCCTTGGGAGCCCGCCCGCCCGCCCGCCCGGGCCGGACTGAGCGGCGCTCCGCCATGGGGACAGCCGCCGAGGAGGCCCGGGCCGTGCTGGAGTGCCTCTTCCACCCTCAGCTCCCGTTCGGCGAAGAAGAGAGAGAGCTGCCCCCGCTGCCGCTGCCGCCGCCGCCGCTCCAGGAGGACGGTGAGCCGGACGGGCCTCGGGACCAGGCCTCGCGCCCGCGGGTCGCTCTCTCCTGGGCCCACCGCCAGGGCTGCCTGCAAGCGCTCCGGGGCTTTCGGCTCCTCGTGAGACGAACCGTTGCAGGCTCCGCGGCCGGGCCGCCCGAAGGCCCCCCTCCCTCCCGGGAGCTTGCAGAGCAGAGGTCTCCCAGCAGCAGCAGCGGGAGGTGGCAGGGGACGGCCCTCGGAGGTCAGCGGCACGGAGGGGCCCGGGCCCGGCCTTTCGCCTGGCCGCACGGGGGCGCTCTGTTTGGCTACAGCCGACCTTCCCTCGGAAGGAACGGCGAGCCAGGCGCCGCGGGGCGGGAGGGGAGCGCCGGGGCAGGGGCCGCGTGGCGGCGGCGGCTGGCTAGAGCGCGGCCCGGCTGCTTCTGTGGCTCTGGGCAGGGGCCGGGGGAGGCACCTGGCTGGCCCTCGGGGTCCCCCCCCCCCCGGGCCAACAGGGTGCCGAAGGCCGGGCTCCCTTCTCATGCCTGCAGGAGCCTTTGCGCCAGAGCTGCTGGCAGAAGCCACGGAGCTGGAGATCCAGGGGGTCGCCGCGGCGGAGGCAGGAGACACCGCAGAGGCCCTGGAGAGATTTGGCCAAGCCATTCAGCTGCTCCCGACACGAGCCTCCGCCTACAACAACCGAGCCCAGGCCCTGCGCCTCCAGGGGGACCTCGCCGGTGAGTGTGCCGCCTGGCCTGGCCAGGGATCTCTCCTCTCTCGGCAAAGGCCGCGGGCCTCCTCCACGGGTCGCCCTCTGTTGACTCAGGCAGGCCTGTGCGGCAGGACCCAAGAGCCGCCTTGGAGTCGCTCCCTGGAAACTCCCCAGGAGGAGGGAGACCCAGAGGGGTGGGCGTGTTAGTCGGTCTGTAGCAGGGACAGAGCCGCCGGAGTCCAGGAGCGCCGGAAACAACCTCTGTGGCCGGGGAGGAGTCACCGCTCACCGCTTCAGAGTCACAGGAGTCGTCGGCAGAGCTCTCCCCCTCTCCCACCCCCGATTGTGAACGGGAGCCCCTTCTCAGCCTTAACAAGGGCTGGCCTGGAAGGGGAGCCAGTTGTGGTCTGCAGGAAGGGGAGCCAGTTGTGGTCTGCAGGAAGGGGCGGGGGGGGGGCTCCACGCAGAGCGGGAGCCTGGCCTCCAGGTCCGCCTCTCCACCCTGACCCGGTACCTTGCCTGCCTCTTCTCCACCCCCTCAGGAGCCATGGAAGACCTGGCTGCGGCGCTGGAGCTCAGCAAGGGGGCCGGGCGGGCGGCACGCCAGGCATTTGTGCAGCGGGGGCTCATTCTGCGGCTCCAGGGGCAGGATGAGGCCGCCCGGCGGGACTTCCTGCAAGCTGCGCGGCTGGGGAGCCCCTTTGCCCGCCAGCAGCTGGTGCTGATGAACCCCTACGCGGCCCTCTGCAACCAGATGCTGGCGGCGGCGATGAAGACGCTGCGGGGCCCCGGCGAGGGGGGGAGCACCGCTCAGGCACCGCACCAGCTCTAGCTCGGCCCAGGGCGGCCTCTCGGGGAAAGGAGTCCCAGGAGCAAAGCGGAGGAGCACGGCGATGGGCCAGAGGCACCCACTGGGCCGGAGACTCCGGCTGGCCTGGGCAACCCGATTAAAGTGGCCTTTGTGGCGAACTGACTGGCCCTGTCTGGTCTGAATTCTTCCTTTCCTCCTCCTATTCCCAGCAAGCTTTGAGAACTGCTCGTCAGGCCCCATCGGTGAGAGGAGCAGAGGAAGGCAGGAAGGGGGGGGGGACGACAACAGTGGGAGGGCTTCTGGTGTCCTGGCCCCACCGGTGGACTTCCTGGTGGCACCTGCTATTTCTGGCCACTGTGTGACTGGGGGGGGGGGGGGGGCACTGGCCTGAGCCACGACTGGCTTCTTCCTCGCCGGGGTCACCTCTGCTGGGCAAAAGCTGCCCTCCTCCGTCGGAGCCCGGCTGCAGGAGGCGCCCCCGCGGGCTGAACGCCCGGCCTCCCTTCTCCGGGAAGGGCCAAGCCCCCCGCCCCGGGGGAGTGGGGCGGCTCCTGTCCGGGATCGACCAATCAGCCGCTCGGCCGGGAGGGGAGGAGCGCCGGTGGGAACCCGCCGCGGTGGTCCAGGGTTCGGGGCGTCCCGGGGGCTGAGCCCCTGCAAGGGCAGCTTTCCCGGCCAGGCGGGGACAGGAAAGACTTTGGCCCCGAGGGTGGGGGGCTCCGGCTGCCGGGCGCGCTGCGCTTCCAGCCCCGAGTCGGAGGGGCAGGCCCGGCGCAGAAGGCCCGGCCGCCGGCTCCGGCGCGCCCTCCTCCCAGAAGCGGCAGAGAGCGAGGGCGCGCGCGCGCAGTCCCGGAGAGGAAAGGGGAGCCGCGGCCGGCCGGCGCTGGGAGCCTGCAAGCTCGGGAGAGAGCGCGGCCGCCCCGCTGAAAGCCCCCAGCTGCGCCGTCCTTCGGCTTCCGGCCTGCCCATGCCCTGCCCCCCCCGAACAGCAGCCGCTCATGCCAGGGTTCCGTGCTGGGCGGCCGCTGCCGCGATGACCCACGAGCGGGCCGGGATGCCATGCCGCCCTCGCCTCCCCCCGGCAGCCCCGCCCCGACGCATGGCGCGGCTGCGGCTGCTGCATTGGCTGCTGCTGCTGCTTCTCCCGGCACTGCTCCCTCCAGGTGAGCGGGCGGGGCCGCGGGAGGGGGGCTGGCGCAGCTCCGCCCCGCCCCGCCCGCCGCCCCCTAAGCGGCCTCCGCTGTGGTCCTCTCCCGTGCAGGCGCGGCGGAGCCGGAGGCCGAGGGCCGCGCCTTCTCGTGCCTGGCCGCGGCGCCCAGCCTGGCCTGGTACCTCGACGGGGAGACCAACGGCTCCAGCACGCCCGCAGCCGCCTTTGAGGAGGCCGGCGGCAGCAGTGGCACCTTCGTGGTGACGGCGCGCCGCCTGGACCGCCGCCTCAACTGTTCCGCCGTCGACCCGGCCAGCGGCCACGTGGCCAGCGCCTCGGTGACCCTCCACGTGCAATGTGAGTGGGCCGGGCCAGGCGGCAAGCGACCGTCTCCACCGTGGCCCTGCCGATGCCCAACGCCGGGCCTGGTCTCTTTCCCTTGCAGTTAAGCCCGAGGTCGTGCAGGTGGAGGCCCGCTCGGAAGAGGGCCAGCAGCCCGGCCTCCTCCTCGTCCTCTTCGTCTTGGTCCAGGCCAGCCCCCCGGCCAACATCACCTGGGTGGACCAGGATGGCCGCCTGATGGTCAACACCTCCCACTTCCTCATCGTGGATGCCAAGACCTACCCCTGGCTGGCCAACCACACCCTGGAAGTGCAGCTGCGTGCCTGGGCCCACAACTTCTCCCTGGGGGCCTCCAACAAAGCGGGTGTCCTCAATGCCTCCGTCCCGCTGCCCGGTAAGTGGTCCGGGGTTGCCTTAGTGGGGGTTCCAGCTCCAGAACCAGTGAGCTTCATTCTGTCTGCTCTGAGCCAGAGGAGCAGCCATGGCAGGGGTGGCTGGCACTCTCTGGGGCCAGGCTTCTGGGGCAACGCAGCCCACGCAGAGAGTCCGGCGTAGGGGGAGGGCCCTGACCGGACTGGCCTCTCTGGCTCCCCAGGTTTCCTGGACGCCCGCATCGAGCTGCCCCTCCTGGCCCTGGTCATCGGTGCCACTGGGGCCCTGGGGCTCCTCGTGGGCCTGGGCGCCCTCGTCAGCTATGTGGGGTTCCAGAAAGGAAAGAAGGCAGCAGGTAAGAGGGGGCGAGCTGGCAAAGAGGCCCGGGTGGCACACCCTCTGGCTGACCCGCTTCTCTGCCTTCTCTTTGCAGGACTCACCCTGCCAGCCCCCTTGCCTCCAAGGTAACCTTCCCGGCCTCGGACCCCTCCTCCTCTGCAGGCAGCAACACGGCCCTTTGATCAGGCCCCACCCTCTCCTGGTGGCAGTCTGCCCTGCCTGCCTGCCTGCCTGGGCCCGGCCTGCCCAATTCCCTCCCGCTGGGGCTGCAGTGGCCACTGCTCACCTGGAGGGATCCCTCAGGAAGGTGGCCTTAGACTGGGCTTGAGGGATGGGGAGGGGCAAGACCCTGCTCACTAGCCTTCCGCTCTTGCCCTAGTGACTCCAACCCCCCGATGCTGCAGGGGCCACGGCTGCCACGGGCAAACATGTCCCTTCCTTCCAACCTCCAGCTCAATGACTTCACACGGGAGCCTCAAGGTAAAGGGGGTGGGTCCAATTTTACCATTCTCACCATTCCTCCTTCCCAGGGTCAGTCTTGCAGGGCATCTGGGAATATGCAAAAGGGTCCATCCAGGAGGACTCAGAACTCCCCCAGCCCCACCCACCATTTCCCCCCCCCCCCCCTCTACAGCCAAGGTCACAGTCGGAGAAGAGGACGAGGAGGGGGCCCTTTCGGAGCCAGAGAATAGCCCAGCCTTGGCCAACAGAGGTAAGAGCGAGCATCCTACAAAGGGTGCCAGCATGACCTGGAAGACCCTCCAGCAGTGCTCTCATCCCCACCAGCACAGAGCCAGTGTCAGGGGTGCATGGCCCTGGGGCGCAGACATCAGAAGCCAGATGTGGCACAGCAGTCTCCAGGGAGGCCTTCATTGTGGAATGGTTCCCCTGCAAGGAGAGGTTCCACTGGACTCAGGCTTTGTTCTGCTGCTTCAGACCAACACGGCTACCTACCTGAATCCGTTTTTCTGCTGTAGTGCTGCTTGCATGTGGACTTTCTGTTTAATGCAAAGGACATTCCGGGTTGGAATCCTGGTATGAAGCGGCACAGCCTGTTCTGCATGTGTGAACCAGACCCGAGTGTGTGGCAGCCACGAAAATGGCAACGGTCACGCAGGGAACAGCAGAAAACAAGAGTGGGAAGAAAGGCACCATCTGTGGGACGGCTGCCTTGGTGCCCGGGATGAAGTCCTGCTGGCCTCTTCCTTCAAGATTGCAGTCAGATGGGAAAGAGCCCTTAAGGTCTTTTTCTAAAAACTATCCTGAGACGTTTTCCTGAGAAAGGCCAGGTGGAAAGGCCTGAAAAGGGTTTAGGAAAAGATAGTGTGGTGAAAGTGGACTGAGAACTCTGTCCCCCACAAAGGAGCACAAAGTTGCCTAAAGAAAAGGACAGGCAGTCGATTCAAGGCCACCTTTTGGGGTGTATGGGACCTCCCTGCCCAAAGATGTGCCACAGGTAGCGAGGCGAAGGCAGAGGAGCCCAAAGACGCTTCCTTATTCAGGGCCAGCCTGTGGCTTTGCGCCCTAATGGTGGGTCTCCCCCAACAGCTGCCGGCTCACCGTCATTGGCCCAAGGACAGGAGGCCAGCTGGCACAACCCACCGCACTTGTGAGGACTCTGGCACTTCTTACACAGACTTGCTGAGCAAGCTTCATTCTTGTCTCTGCAGTCATAGGAAGAGGACGGAACAAGGCACCGTTGTGACCCCAAAGGGTTACTGGGTAGGGGAAATCTGTCCTTTAACGGCTGACGTGACTCTGAGGCTGTGCTGATGGGGCCCTAGCAGTGCCCTGGGCGGTGGCAGCTCCCAGGTCCTTTCCACCGGAGACGCTGGGCTCCCAGCTAGGACTCTCTTTTCTTGAAGACAGTAACGGCAGCATTGACCATCCAGTTTGTAGCAAGAGCTGTGAAGAAGTTTCTCTGCACTTGCAGGTCTCAGCCACTTCCCCATGGTCGGGTACATCTACAGAGCCTCGAGCGGCAGCAGCGAAGAAATCTGGCTGTGAGGAAAGGGCTGCTGCAGAGGTGGCGGCCAGCACAGACCAAGCAAAGAAGGACCCGCACTGGCACTTTGAGGGCGCTTCCTCTGCCTGGCATCGAAGAGGAAAACCAGACATGCCAGCTCCAAGGCTGGTTCTCCCAAAGCTGTTCCCGCTAAACAGTACTCCCCCCCCACACACACACCAGCTGCAGTGCATTTCTGGGCCAAGGAACCAGCAAGACTCGTTTTTTCCCTCAGGCCACGGGTACTTTCTTTCCCCCCCTTCAGCATGGCAGGCTGCTTTTCTTTTGTGCATGGATCACTTTCTCACACAACTGCTCAACCTGCATGTGTTTGTGGTTGGGAAAGTGGCCGCCAGGCTCACCTGCGTCAGAAAGGGAAAGGGGGTGGAGTAACTGCACGACAACCCGTGCACCTACCTTCTCTGTGGTGGCCCCTGCCTCTGCCCGAGGAGGACAGGAAGGCTCTCACTTTCCTGGCTTCCCACAGACTATGCAAAACAGAATTCTTCAAGAGGACTGTAATGATTTCAAGTTTTGGTGAGTGTGTTTCTTTAAATGTTTAGTGTGACTGCAGTAATGTAAGAAGAATGATAGAGGGAGATGAATGTGATGTGATTGACTGATGACTGAGAGTGTGGGAGGAGAGATGTCTCTGAGGTGACTCTGTGATTCAGTGTTCTCAAAGAGACAAGTGTGGTGAGTTTGTATGGCAGAAGAAGCAGTCTGAGTCTATTCTGTGTGACTAAGACAAACAGTTTAGCCTGTGTGGCTATATGAGAAAGAGAGTTTAGACTGAGTGTCTAAGCCTGTCAGAGTTGTTTTGGTGTTTGAGAGACTGTGTGTGACACCAAGCTTTGTCAGTTATATTTTCCTTCTTCAACAACAGTTCAAAAATACCCAGAAACCTATTTTGTTCTTGTATAAATAAACCCTTATTTCTTTAAACTTATCCCAGTAATCGGATCAGTCCTTCCTCAGAGCCACATAGTCCTCTGAAGCACCCAGACACTGGGTCTTTCTACCAAAATAGAGTTGGAATTTTTAATCCCTTGTGGCAGCAGAAATCTACTAAATTCATTAACACAGAGTGAAACAGTCTCCCCAATAAGCGAGGACGTCACAAGGACCTTTTTGCACGGGCAACTGGGTTGCATTGTAGAAAATGGTGCACAAACTTACTTGAATGAGTGATTAGGGACTGTGGTCAATGCTGCTATTATGTAATTTTTGCACTGCTTAATTTGTCACATTAATACTTATGCTGTGCTTCAGCCCTGTCTTTTCAGATTTCTGGCTGGTTCTAGACTTCTGCAATCCTAGTGCATTGTTCCTTGAATGTCCCATTTTGTTGACTCTACTGATTAATTCGCATGTGAGAAAGCTGGATTGCAAATGACAAATAAATTTTAAAAAGGCATGAAATGTGACTTTGTAGGTTCTGCGCTCTACAAATCAATTCTGTACTCCATGTATGGCCCCTTTCCTTACCCCCCCCCCCCCGAGAGGGTTACGGCAGACATATTCTCTCCTGGCTTAATACTACAGGCTGGTTTGTACTCCCTCCCCTTCTCTGAGACACAATCAGAACAGGCTTCCTTTGCCCTCACTCAGTCAGATTTCAAGACCTTGAGACAGCTGGGCTTAGGGAGTTGCTGGGTGAGAGCCTGGAATGCCATCACTTGTTCACAGGATATCTGGGTTGTACAGAATTTATAAGCATCAGAACATTGTCACAGGACAAAACAAAAGCAGAAGCTTTCAGAACACCTGCACCCCTCCCCTTGCAACACATGGCAGGCAGGGTGGACTGGCAATCAAGGCCCAGGAGCTTAACGAGGGTCTCAGTGATGCAGGAAAGGGCACTGCCCACCACCACCACCACCCAAAACAAATTGCGGTAAGATCCAAATGTCTCACAGAAGCTGGGGGGGGGGGGGGGGGGCTGCCAAACAAAGAAGCCGCTCGAGGGCCTTTTGGGGCTGCTGCAGCCATAGGTGGCAGGTGGCTGTGCCTGGAGGCACCCCCCTCTTGGAGTCCTGGCCCCTCAGGAGGAAGCAGCCTCCAGGGCTTGTGCTGGCTGGGCAGGCTGTTCCCTTGCACGGCTCAGGGGAAACTCAGAAGGTCCGTCTCTCCCGTTGGCAAAGCAGAGTTGGAGGGAGGGCTTGTCGTTTTCTTGTCCTCTGCCGGGGCCTTGAAGTGCTGGGGAAGAAAAAAGGCCCATGATTAGATGGCTTCCCACTGGCGCCGTCGGTCTGCTGGCAGGGCCCCTGAGAAGAGAAAGCTCCTGTGCAGCAGGACAACTTTCCCTCTCCTATTTCCTCTGCACCCAGAGCGCCCCCCATGCCCCCAGGGCAGGCTCCATACCTGGGAGTTCTTGAATTCAGAATAGAGCGAGAACAGCGTGTGCAAGGAGTGGATGCGGCTCTTGTAGACAGGGATGTCCAGAACAGCTGGGAAAATCAAAACCGCCCTGAGGAGTTACCTAGTCTGGCTCAGGCGAGGCGAGGCCTGGTCCCAAGCAGACCCCCATCCCAGAGAGCCGGGCACAGGCACAAGCGGGCCGGTCCCCTGCTGCTCTGGAGCAGCTTCACCCTGTGGGGGCCAGAAGGGACTCACCACAGATCATGTCCGTGTATTCAGCAAGGCTACAGCTGATGTCTGCTGTGGGAAGGCTCATCTGGACAGGGCAAAAGGAAGCAGTAGCTGGCTGGTCATCTGCAGTAGCTTCCTCCTCCCAGGAAAGCCCTATAGAAACCCTCCTCCTCTTCTTGGCTCCCACTGACAGGAGCTCCCGAAGACCCCCGCCGGGGGGGGGGGGGAGGCTCAAGCTCTAATACCAGGAAAGTTTACTTCCTCTTGCCAGTACAGCTCCCTACCTTCCCAAGCAGTTCTTCAAACTCAGGGGACCACTCTTGCATCAGTGAGTCTATGTCAGGCATGCGCCTGCAAGGGGTACAAAGAAAGGGCAGCCTGAGATGGCCCAGCTACCAGGGCCAGGCTTCCTTGGAAGGGCACTTGCCCACTAGGAAGAAGAGGAGATGGGATTTCTACCCCACCTTTCACTACCCGAAGGAGTCTCAGAGCGGCTTACAATCTCCTTTCCCTTTCCCTCCCCGCAACAGACAGGTAGGTAGGTGGGGCTGAGAGAGCTCTCCCAAGAACTGCCCTTGAGAGAACTTGTGACTGAACCAAGGTCACCCAGCTGGCTGCATGTGGAGGAGTGAAGAATCAAACTCAGTTCTCCCAAATTAGAGTCTGCATTCCTAACCACTACACCAAACTGGCTCTCAGCCAGCACGGAGTGAGCAGGGGCCTCTGTGGGGAGCCAGAGATGCCTTTGTCCCAACCGGGGGGGGGGGGGGGAGGTGGCCTACCTGGCATAGTGGACAGAGGCTGGAGGCTTGCAGCGATGGAGCTCGCTGATGCTCTCGACCCAGCTGTCGATGGCTTTGGGGTTCTTCTCCGCATTCTCCAGGCTCTTCACTTTGATCTGCTGCTGGAACACAAACCAGCTTTCATCCAGCTGCTCTTGCTCCTCGGCCCGGAAAGCCCTGCAGCCCCCCTTGGCCGAGCTGCCTGCTGTCCGCCTGACTTACGGCCACGTTGTGCTGCTTGGAGTTTTCTGTCAGCCAGAGGGAAAGCACTGTAGGGTCCGACTGCTTAGTCGACGGCTCGTCCAGCACCAACAAGCCCAGGTTATCTGGCTTTCCATCTGGGCGGGGAACCTGCAACAAACCACCCACCACCAACCCAGACAAGGGCTTTGACTCTCTCACGCCTGGGACAGAACTCTGCTCAAGAGACTCTTCTCTGGGAGGAGCTGTTCATCACTGAGCAAATGGATTGTGAAGCAGACCAGCCAGGGGACAGAGATTTTCTGGAAAGATCCTGCAGAACAACTAAGCCATCAGTCGGCTGTGAGACAGACAAAAGCTCCTCTGCCAGCACCAGGCAACATGCCCCCCCCCCGCCCCAGGCCCTTCTGCAAACAGGCAGTTGTCTCGGCAATCACAGGGAACAGATGAGGGGCCTTTCCCAGAAGTGTTGTGGGGAGTTAGAGCCAACTTCGTACCTTCAAGAAGGCATCAATGTCTCCTACTGCTGGAATGAAGTCTGGAATGAAAGGCCTCAGTTTGTGCTCAAGATCAATCATTTGTGGAGAATACCTGAAAAGCAGACAGTCAGCCAAGGCCCCTGAAGAGATGGCTCTGCCCATGGAGAGGGTCCAGCTCCCCCCCCCGCCCCCCCCCCTCACCTCCGGATGTACTGGAAGAGATCCTTGATCTCCAGGGAGACAGGTAGGCAATCGTACTCTGCTGGGTTGTAAGCCCTGAAGAAGGAGCCAGCCGTGAGACATGCAGGACCCCTCTAGGGGGGCCACAGACACTAGGAGAGGGGGGGGGACTGAGTCTGGGGCCAGAGAGGCTCCATGCCACTAGGGCTTGTGGGCCCTGGCTGCCCTACAGGCTGCTCTCCTGCCGGGTTCCTGGGTATCCCCCCCCCACGGGCAAGGAGCACCCCTCCCCCCGTCTCCCCTGCTTAGACAGGCAGGGGCTGCCCTCCCCCCCTCTCCCCCCTCCCCGAGCGGGGCTTCCGCCCGGCCCCCGCCCGACCCTTCCAAGGGGGCTCCATGCTCCTCGTCCTCGTCGTCATCCTCCGAGTCGGTCTCCGAAGAGTCCTCGTCGTCGTCCTCGTCCTCCACGTCGTTCTCGCTGAAGCGGCGCTGAGAGGCCACCCGGGACGCCGACGCCTTCTTCTCCCCCCGCGCGGGGCAGGCCGAGGCGCCCAGGGGGGCCGGCGGGGGCAGGGAGGGGCCGCCGCGCTCCCCGTCCTCCTCCTCCTCCTCGTGGGGGCCGGGGCCGCCGCCCTCCTCCTCCTCCTGCCGCCGCCGCCGCTGCTGCCCGTCCCTCTCTTCCTCCTCCTCCTCCTCCTCGCTGCTGCGGGCGACCCTGTGCCGGCTCCCTCGGGGCGGACGGGGACCTGCAAGGAGGGGGGGGGGGGTAAGAGAAGAGCGGGGGGGGGGGCCGTCAGCAGCGGCCGCGGGCGGGGGGGGGGAGGAGGAAGGGCACTCCCCCCTCGGCGTCCGGGCGTCCCACCTGGCTGGGTGGGGCTGGGGGCGTACAGGCTGGCCACGTCCTCGGGCTCGGTGACGTCCAGGCTCTCGTCGTAGGGCTGGTTCTCCACCAGCCGCGTCTGCAACGAAGAAGAGGAGGAGGAGGAGGAGGAGGAGATGGGGTTTGTGCCCCCCCCCCCGCGGTAGGCAGAGGCGCCCTGGGAGGGAGGGGGGGGGGAGGGGGGCGGGAGGGCGGGCGGGGCTGAGGGAGCGGGGGGGGGAGCTCTTCCGAGGTCTGCTCTCGAGAGGACAGCTCCGAGAGAACTTGTGCCGGGCCCAGGGTCACACCAGCAGGTGCGAGCGGAGGAGGAGAAGGAGGAGTCGGGGATCAGACCCGGTCCCCCCGGGCCAGAGCCCGCGCCCCTGACCTCGGCACCAGGCAAAGCCGGGCTGGGGCACGGGCGCGGCAAGGCCAGGCGGAACCCCGCCCACTACCTGCAGGCCGGCCTCGGGCGGCGGCGACGGCCCCTCAGCCATGGCGGGCCCCGACCGGGCCTGGCGCCGCCGTCTCCTAGGAAACCAGAGAGCCTCGCGAGAGTGGCGGGGGGCGGGGCTCGGAGGGGGCCGCAGGTCGGGCCACGTCGCCTCGCGTGCGTCGTGACGTCGCTTCCGCCTGGCAGACGTGGCTCGGGGCCGCCATCTTGTGTGGTCGTCTCGGTGGGAGCGGAGCAGGAGGGAGCCCGGCCGACTCGCAGCCGCCGCCGCCGCCATGGTGAGGCCGGGAGCGGGAGAGGGCGCGGGGCTGGGCTGGGCTGGGCTGGGCTGGGCCGGAGGCGCTGCGGCCTGGGGGGGGGGAAGGGGGGCTGCCCCGCGACCGTGCCCCTGACCGTGCCCGCCGGGCCGACTGACTGACTGGCTGGCTGGCGCAGGTGCTGCTGGCGGCCGCCGTGTGCACGAAGGCGGGCAAGGCCATCGTCTCGCGGCAGTTCGTGGAGATGACCCGCACGCGCATCGAGGGGCTGCTGGCCGCCTTCCCGAAGCTGATGAACACGGGCAAGCAGCACACCTTCGTGGAGACGGAGAGCGTCCGCTACGTCTACCAGCCCATGGAGAAGCTCTACATGGTCCTCATCACCACCAAGAACAGCAACATCCTCGAGGACCTCGAGACCCTCCGCCTCTTCTCCCGCGTGGTGAGCGGCGGCGGCGGGGGCTGGGCTGGGCTGGGCCGGCCGGGGGAGCAGCGCCCTTCGCCTCTCTCTCGCTCTCGCTCTCGCTCTCTCTCTCACCGGCGTGGCTGATGGACGCTCTTGCCGGAGCCCAGGTTTCCTCCATGGCCCTTGGCGACTCGGAGACACACACACACACACACACACACACACACACCCTGTGGTGGGGAAATCCTGCCAGCAGAAGGAACGTTAGTGTTCCGGGCCAGCGAGAACCAGCTGGAGCCAGCCTTTTCTTGGGTCAGCTTGTGGGAGTAGATGGGGGCTCTTCTGCATATTTCAAACTCTTCTCTCCTGCCTGGTTTTCTCAGAATCAAGGCGGCAAATGCCACTGCAGCATCACTGCAGCAGGTTAGAATGATCCATAACTGTCCCACTAGTACATGCTGAGCGGCCGGCTCCAGACTGCGGCACTCTTTCGTTTATCTAGACCTTTGTATCCTGCTTTTCTTCTTGCTGAATGCTCAAAGCGGCCTGCAACATTTTATTGTCACAGCAGCCCAATGAAGTAGTTTAGATGGAGAGAGTAACTGGTCAAAGGTTACCCAGCAACCTTCCATGGTAGAGGGGGCACCTGAAGCTGGGTCAACCCAGATCATAGCTAGACACTCTGTGCCGGCTCCAGTTGAAACTCCAGGTTTGCGGGTATTTGCAAAGGCAGCTTCACGTAGAGTCCATTTCAGTTGTCTGATCTGGGGATCACATTAGCATATCTATACCTGTGAAGTGATCTGTTTTTTGAGCTGTCATCAGTTTCATTGCAGGAAAAGATGGAGTGAAAAGGAAAGGAAGGTATAAGCATTAGCTCTTTCATTTTCTCAAGAAGCACTTTATTTTTTGATTCCATTCAGATTCCTGAATACTGCAGGGCATTGGAAGAGAATGAGATTTCTGATCATTGCTTTGATCTGATCTTTGCATTTGATGAAATTGTTGCCCTTGGGTACCGGGAGAATGTCAACCTGGCCCAGATCCGCACCTTCACAGAGATGGACTCCCACGAGGAGAAGGTCTTCAGAGCCGTCCGTGAGGTGAGCCCAAGACCATCCCACGTTTGCCGTGTTCCATTTACACTGGTGTTTTCATCTGTAGGGTTTCTGATATCCTGTGTGCTGGTCATTCCAGCTGAAACAGGAAGCTGCATGGATCGCTGGTCTGATCCAGTAGGACTGACATGGTTGCGGGATCAGGGGCCTTAATTTGTTGCGCTGCATTTACTTTTGAGAACTGACAGTATGCCTTTCTTCCTTAGACGCAAGAACGTGAGGCTAAGGCCGAAATGCGTCGAAAAGCCAAGGAGTTGCAACAGGCACGTAGGGATGCTGAGCGACGGGGCACGAAAGCACCTGGTTTTGGTGGCTTTGGGAGTACAGCTGTGTCAGGAGGCACCACGGCTGCCATGATCACAGATGCCATCATTGAGACAGAGAAACCCAAAGTGACTCCTGCACCAACCAGGTCTGAAAGCAGTTTTATTGTAGTGCATGTCTGGGGAAGTTTTTTCCGGGGGGAGGGGGGATCCCTGCAGGTGTTAAACCAGGGTGTGTTGTGTGGGCAGTGAAGGGAACGTGTGTTCCTGAGTGGCAGCTCATGTTAGCTGATCTCTCCAGATGCAAACACCTGGTGGCTCTGCCTCTGCTGGGGGGCCTCAGGGGCTCTGCTCATGTAGCCTGCTCTGAGGAGCCCTGTTGGTGACTGATGTGATTGTTAGACTGAGAGTCTCGCGTTTGTTTGTTAGGCCTTCTGGATCGAACAAGGCACTCAAGCTGGGTGCCAAAGGGAAAGAAGTTGATAACTTTGTGGACAAGTTAAAATCAGAAGGAGAAAATATAATAACCTCTTTAGTGGGCAAGCGATCCTCTGAAGCAGCCACGGTGTTTGCTCCACCTGTAAATATGGAGAGGTGAGTGGGAGACGGTTCTGCAGTGTGCTTCTGGTGACTTGGGGGGTGGGTTGGGGCATCTTCTAGCTCCGTCTGTCAGTTTTTGTGACGTGGGGCACTTTGCTTTCCTTCCTCCAGCACGTGTGTCTTTCAACTGGGATTGTTTTTTTATTTTTGCCTAGTTCTGTGCAGAACAATATCTGGGTGTGCAGATCTTGCATTCAGAATGAGAGCATTTGTGTTGCGGAGAACACTGGGTTACAGACAAATTGATGCCAGGGTGGGGGTTGTAAGTGCAGGTACTAGTTGATGATGCCCCAGGGAAGTAGGAAGGAGTCCCCTGGGGGGCTGCCTGGTGCCCTCCTGGTTGGTGTCACTTGCCTTCATTGGAGACAGAGCTGGACAGCCCTTGTGATGCTGTCTTTTCTCCAGCGTACACATGAAAATTGAGGAGAAGATCTCACTGACTTGTGGCCGTGATGGGGGGCTGCAGAACATGGAGCTGCACGGAATGATTATGCTGCGGATCCAGGATGAAAAGTTTGCCCGCATTCGGATCCATGTGGAGAATGAGGACAAGAAGGGTGTGCAGCTACAGGTATGACTGGCCTGGCTGTAGCCAGCATGGAGGCCATGAGAGCAGTGGTGGTTTCTGCTGCAGGCAACGGCTCAACACTCATCCCGAGTGTGGGCCTTGTTGAGATGGGCCCTGGATGTTTCCCCCTGGAATCTGGCTGTTTCCCCCCGGGCTGCCGGGAGATCTGCCAGAGTTAGACCCACGGCTGGTGGGTGGATCTGTTAGTGTTTGCACGCACCAGGGAGCCCCTTCCTTTTTACCTTTTTTTAACCTTACTCTCCCCTTACGAATATGGTTAGATAACCGGGTTGGTGGTGGTTGTCGGTATTTCCTGGAGCTGGCTTGGTGGCTGCTGCTTAGTGTCCAGAAGCAGTCGAGCTGATTAGAGGAAGCCTGGAAACGGCAAGCGACTTTTGACTCCTTGCTCTCTGGGGCTTCTGAGACTGATAGCTTCCCTTTTTTTCTTCTTTTCAGACTCACCCCAATGTTGACAAGAAGCTTTTTACTACAGAGTCCTTGATTGGCTTGAAGAACCCTGAAAAGTCTTTCCCCATAAATAGTGACGTGGGGGTGTTGAAATGGCGGCTGCAGACCACAGAAGAGTCTCTGATTCCATTGACGAGTGAGTGTCTCTGGGGTTGCCCTGGGGGACTCGTTGAGCAGACGAGGAAGGGGGGAGCTGGGCACAGTGTCCCTTTTGGAGTTTGTCATAGGTGTGTTGCTTGTGTATGTGTGTCTTTTTGCCTTAGTTAACTGCTGGCCATCTGAGAGTGGCAGTGGCTGCGATGTCAACATTGAGTATGAGCTGCAGGAGGACGGCCTGGAGCTGAACGATGTGGTGATCGCCATTCCTTTGCCGTGAGTCTTGTGAATTCCTTGGGCTCCCATCAGGGTCCCAGTCTGCTCCCCCTCCCCAGCCCACTGGACCCTGGCTCTGGGGCAGGTGCGCTTCCTGATGCACAGGGTTGGGGGTGTGATCTGGGGGTAACCTGTGGCCTCTGGGGCAGGTCTGGCGTGGGCACACCAGTGATCGGAGAAATCGATGGCGAGTACCGTCATGACTGCCGAAGGAACATCCTTGAGTGGTGTCTGCCTGTGATTGATGCCAAAAACAAGAGCGGCAGCCTGGAGTTCAGCATCGCTGGGCAGCCCAATGACTTCTTCCCTGTGCATGTCTCCTTCGTTTCCAAGAAGAACTACTGCAACATCCAGGTGAGATGTCCCCACCTCATCCATCCCCCCCCCCAACCCCCGCAGCGGTTCTCCCCATTTTGGAAGTGGGGGATTTTTACCGCATGGTCTTGGCTACTGCTTCCTGTGCTTGGAAATTCTTCCCTTGAAAGTGGTTGGACCGAGGACTTTGGGCTTGCAAGGCCTGTGCTGAGTGGAAAGCACCACATCGACCTGCTTTGGGTTGTCTGGACAGGTAGCGGGGTACAAAATTTGTGTTGAGCCTTTACCCCCCATCTCGTGGCACTTCTTTCTTCAGACTGGCTCTGGCACTGGCTGGAGTCTTTTCTGCTTCAGCAAACGGTGCCCTGTGGCCTTGCCCCGCAGTGTGCCCATGTGAGCTGTTCTTGCATTGTGCTTCCTCCCAGCTCACCCCGTGCCCTTCTTCTCCCTGCAGGTTACCAGAGTGACCCAGGTAGATGGGAACAGCCCTGTGAGGTTCTCCACAGAGACCACCTTCCTTGTGGACAAGTATGAGATCCTGTAGCCCTCTCTACAAAGAAGTGGCACAGAAGACTTTGAGGCTGGGGGTTCTGGGATCGGGCCGCAGCTCTCTCATTGCCAGGGGACTCTGGACATGTAAGTGGGCAACCATTGACCTGTTAGGTTGCCCACTTACATGTCCAGAGTCACGGCCAGGCAGGGAGAGGCTGCTTGTTTCTCTGGCATGGCCCACTCCTCTGCCCTGAATCTTGGCCCACTCCTCCCTGTCACAGGTCTCTTTCCCAATCCTCTCCTTGGCATCTCTTGGGCTGCTGGCCACTCCTGCTGCTCTGGGGGAAGAGAGAGAGAGAGAGAGTGGCTGCCCTGCCTCACCCAACAGGGGAAACACCCACGGACCTGTAGCCAAGCTCTGAAATGGCCGTGAGGCAGAACACCACGACCACTGGGCGCTGCCATTTCCTTCCCTTACACAGCTGAGCCCTTGCCAGGGAATTGGGGGGCGGGGAGTGGCACAGGCAGCTCTGTTCCAGTTCTGGGCTTTGGCTGGAAGACTCTTCCGTGGCTCTGAGGAAGCTGCCTCTTGTTCAAAGGAGCAATATGTAATCTGAACTGCCGGGGCGGGGGCTCGGAACCCCTGTGGGAGCTAAGGGCGGCAGGCACTGAGGCTGTTTCGAGCCATGGCTTTTGCATGGGCCCTGCTTGCATGCTGAAGAAGTCACCAGCCTCTCCCAAGTTGCTATGATGCCAACGAGGCCCTTCTCAGAGTGTCCTGGGTGAAGAAGGTGGGGGAGGGGTGCCTTGTCCTGTAGGTTGTAGCTGTGAGTCCTCTTGACCCCCCTGTGTCCCCACCTGGTCAGTCTGGTTTTTAAAGGGGTGCAAGTTCCATCATCCAGTGCGGCTTTAGTTCTGTCCTTAAATAACAGGGTGGGGCAATATTTAAAGGAGGTTTTGTGACCCTGTAAAACCACCTTAGGAAATAACACATTCCAGTGTACACAGAGGCTCCCAGCCCCTTGATCAAATAAAGAGTATTCTAAAAGGTGGCGTCTGGGGTTGGTGTGTGTGTGGGGGGGGGGGATTATGACACGAATGCTGTGAAAGGGCCTGTTGGATGGTGGGGGAAAGAGGCTTGTCTAAAGCTGTCTCTCAACTGAACATGGCCCTGGGGGGCTGCTGTGGGCACTGGGTGGGATGTACCCTTCTCCCCCATAGTTACCCAATCAAAAAGGTCTGCTCCAGTAACTCACTTTCCTTCTGGGCAGAACTTGGTATCCTGAGCATTTCAGGCTTTTTGAAACTGTTCTTTCCACAAATATCACCTTAAAAGTACCTGGGAGGGGAAGAGTTTGAGTTGTAACTTTTGACCCCACTTCCCAAAAAACTACACGTTGGGCCACCCAATGAAGTTGATGGGCAGTAGAGAGAAAACAGATAAATTCGACTTTATTCAACAAGGAATTAAACTGTGGAATTCACAGTTCAAAGAGCGAGAGGTGGCCTAGTTTAGCGGGCTAAGGGGGATTCCTGTGCCCAAACAGAACCTCCCGCTCCCCAAGTGGCTGCAGACGTCTCCATGCCGGTTGATGGGGGTGGGTGGGTTGTGTCTGTCCATTCAGCTGCCCTCTGAGTGCATGGGCACGCCTGTTTGGATTGTGGGATGCTGTCAAAGTGCTAGAGTTGCTTCTTGAATGGATCTGCTGGGAACTCCTCTGTGGCTGCCATGAATGTTAGGGCACCTTTGACACAGACATGGTGGCAGTGGATCTGGGCAAATGTATGCTGTGGAAGCTTGGAGCGGCATCCAGGTCATGGAGGGTGAGAGGAAGCAGTAGGGGACAGTTGACAGCAGTGTTTCCCTCTAAGTTGAGTCAGTGTGAGTGAGCTCACTGTTTTCCAGCCTCCGGCTCACACCTTTTTGTCTTAGCTCAGGAAGGATGGCTCCAGAGCAAACTAATTTATGCACTAGCTACATCGCTCACTCACAACTTTCATGCCAGTAGCTCACAATAGGATTTTTGCTCACAAGAAGACTACACAGCTTAGAGGGAGCATTGGCTGACAGCACAGAGTGCATTTCCCCATTCCGGTGTGGGGTGGTGGGTTCCGGCTTCCTCCCTTTTCCCCTTGGCCTTGGGGGCGGTGTGTGTGTGTGTGTCTTGAGCTGCAGGCAAAGAGTGCTGCTCCACCCACCTCATCCGCCCAATATGGCACCACCACCTAGGCTCCCGCACAACTTCTGCCACCCTAGTTCCTTCCGACTGCAGTTGCCCACCCAGGTGAGCCCTGCTGAGCCTTCCCTGCAGCTTGCAGTGCCAGAGGGAACCTGGCCTGGCATGCTTGGAGTCCCGCACTTGCCATTCTCTGGACCAGGATGCTTGTAGCTGGAGGGGGGGGGGGCTCTTGTGTGGCTGTGGCTGCTGACCTGCCCCGGCCTGAGAGATGCTTGCTGGGTCAGTGGCCAGAGGAGCCACAGTAGTTCTGTGGGGGGGGGGGGGGAGGCTGGGGAAGAGGCTCCCATGCTCAAGGCACAAAGCAAACAAGCTCTAGCTGGGTCTCTCTGTTTGTTCTTTACTACTCCACTTATCCACCTGTTGTTCCCCCGCCCTCTGTGTCATTCTCCTCTCGAGCCCGGAGAGTGGGTGGGTGGCCGGCTAGCGCCCTGGTTGCCACTACAGGGGTGGGTCTCTGCAAGTTCCTCAGCTTGGCCCGGGCCGGCCGGCCGGCCTGTCCCAGGCACTCTCCCTGGGGTGCTTCCTGCCCTGCGGCTCTGGTTAGGGGAGGCTACCGTGGCCTGCTTCACGGAGCTGTTGGGAGGTGGGCCAGGCCCCTACGGTCTCCCCTCACCTGAAGCATCTTCCAAAGAGGGCAGCCCCCCAGCCGGGGCCCTCCCAGCGTGCGGCTCTGGCCTGCGCCTGGCCCGGAAGCCCCACGAGGTCTTCTTGAGTCATGTTCCGTCGGAACGGAGAGTGCCAGGGTGGGTGGGGTGCAGGGAGGAGGGCCGCATCCAGACTGCGGGAACGCGGCAGCCCTTAAAGATCAGCCCCTGCCCAGCGCTGGCCTCGGAGAGTCGCCTCCCCAGCCGGTGTCCCGGCGCCGCAAACCCTCTCCGTGTGTGTGGGGGGGGGGGGGGGGGGGGGGCGAGAGAGACTGGCTCCTGACTCTTGGGGCGCCCTCGTGAGGCCTCGCTCATGCTGCGCGCCCTCGCGGCTTCCCGGGGTCTGCCCGCCTCTCTTCTCCGAGCGTGAGCGGCTTCCCCAGGCCGGGCGACTGGTCTTTTCATGCGGCGAGCGCAGGACGACGGCCTCGGCGTGGGCATTACGGCTGCCCGGGGGAGCTCGTGTGCGACGGGCTCCGCAACCGGGGCCCTTTGTCTCTTCGGCGCCGCGGGGCCTCTGGCCAGCCCTCCTCCCCCTGGCGGACGACCTTTTAGCACCGGAACGGGGAGCTGACCCGCGTTCTTCGAGGGTGACGCAGGAGGGCGGCGCTCGGCCCGGGGAATCCCTTTCGGGCCCGGCGGCAGCTGCGCGTTAGTGGGGAGGGGGCCGCCTGCCTGCCTGCCTGCCGACGTCTCTTTCCCGCTTTTGGGGCAGCCCCCCCCCCAATTTCCCGGGGAGACCGAGAGCCAGAGCCCGCGCAGGGGGGGGGGGGGTGGCGCCTTCTTCGCCCTCCTCCCAGCGGCCGGCAGGTGGCGCCCACTGGGCAGCCTCGGCCGGGGGGTGGGGGGAGGAGGGTCTCCGGGGGGGGTGGGGGGAGAAGGCGACTGGCCTCCAGGCCGCCGCCTCCTTGGGCTCGCCCCCTTCCTGGAGCTGGAGGGGCAGTCCGGCCCGCCTCCGCCGCAGGAGAGAGGCCAGTCGCGGGGACCGCGCTGCTCCTGGCGCTGCCGCCGCCGCCGGGCCAGCGAGTGAGGGCGGGGGGCTCCTCCCCGGGGGGGCGGGGCCAGGGCGGCCCGGCGGGGGCTCGGACGTGGCACATTCCAGGCATCCTTGGCATTCACTCCCCGCGCGCGGCCGGGAGGAGCGGGCCGGCCTCGGAAGCCAACGCCGCTCAGCTGCCGCTCCTGCCGCCGCCAGAGCCGGTCCGGGAGGGCGCCGCTGCTGCTGCTGCTGCTGCTGCTGCTGCTGGGAGGGGCCGCCGCGACCCGGCTGTATTGCTCCGGCTGCTCGGAGGTGGACGCGCCGCGCGCGCTTCTGGACCAGCCTGCCTCGCCCCAGGCCCCTGGCCGGTAGGTGGGGGGGGGGGGTCTTCAGCTCGGGCCCTGCCTGGTTGCGCCTCCGCGGCGGGCGGGCCGGTGGCAGCTCGCGGGCTCTTGGCCTTGCTCCGGCCTCGGAGCCTTTTGCTGTCACTGGGAGGAGGGGACCGGTGGAGGACGGGGGGCCTCGGAGGCCTGGCTTTCAGTTCCCGGCGGGCAGTGGGCAGGACCGGGGCCAGTTCAGTGGTGGACTCGGCGTCTGCAGGGGAGACGGGAGAGGGGGCGCTGGTTCGCCAGGGAAGCTTTAGGTCCTCCTGCGTGGGGCAGGGGGTTGGACTGGGTGGTCTTGAGGCCCTTTCCGGCTTCGTGACTCTTAAGGTTCGAGGGATCCCATGCGCTCCCCTCCTTTGTGGTAGGAAACTTCGGGGACTCACAGACACGGGCCATCGAGTCCCACCAGGGCCAGCCTAGAGCATCCCTGCCAAGCATCCCTGTCCAGACGCTGCTTCGAGACGGAATGTTTCCATCCCCTGCTGGAAGCAGCACCCCCTCCGCGGGCGAGGCTGGTGGAGGCCCCCAGGGGATTGCTTGGCTTCTGTGCGCTTGTGGAACTGATTGCCACGATGAAACAGATGGAGACAGGAGCACATTCTCCCCCCACCCAGGGGGTTAAGCGTGGGGGAGACTGGTGGGGTGCAGCTGCTCGACTGCAGAGCCTGCAGGAGGGGTGGCAACTTAAAGGTCTGCCCAGCACCTCTGGATGTCCCAAACCCCCTCAGCTTAGGGCGAGGAGGGAAACTTGCTGCCTTGCCCTGGGGCAGTGAACTCAGAGAGTGGGGCTGCCACTGTTAACCCCTGCCAGGGCCTTGGCAGAAACTGCCTTGAGGGGGGGGGAGCAGAACTGGGGGCCATGGAACCTTGGCAGGGAGGGGGCCTAACTCAGCCCAGGTGGGCATCAGGTCCCTCGCTTTCTGCCCTACCCTGGCACTTGTGAGTCTCCGCTGGAATCTGGGGGACAGGGTGGCTGCCCTTTCCTGCTGTCTGCAGACCCACCCACCCCCCCACCCCCCTTTGGAGGGCTTTCCCTGGAGGCTGCTGTGGCAGTTGTGAATTCTCAGCATCTGTTCCAGGCCTCTTGGGAGCTCTCCTTCTCATAACACAGCACACAGCAAAGGAACCAGCCTGCCCCTGGCTGGGGGCGGGGGCTTCTTCCTTCCTGAGGCTGATCAGTCGGCTCCCTTTGGGTGTGAGGACAGCTGGAGGAGGAGCAGGAAAAAGACTGGGGGGGCTGCTCTCAGCGGTTGGAGCTGAGTGGGCACTGGCATGCTTGCCCATGCATCATCCCGGCAGATTGCCCCTCAGGGTGGGCATTGCCTCTTCCCTGGGCCTACCTCTGTGGTGGGTGGGGAACTGGAAGGCCTGTTTGCTCTCAGAGCGGGCCTGGGGCAATCGCAGTGGGGAATGCTCAGCCCCAGCCCCCCTTCCTCCCACCCCATGCCTTGGGGGCCCCTTGAAGAGCTGCTGCATTGGACTGCCTCAGAGGGGCTTAAGAGAAAGCAGGCCGCGGGGGGGGGGGGTGCCTGCTGCCGCTGCTTGGTGTTACACGGTGCCAGTGTCTTGACACTGTCCTGCTTGCTCTTCTTGGGCTCAGCAGAGTCTTTCTTCTTGGGAGGGGATTTATGTGGGGGCGGTGGCGGAGGAGGCCCAGGAAGAGATGAGTCGCCCTCGGTTAGCAAGAGCCAAGCTCTGGGTGGGTTGACTCAGCCCTGCTCTGGTCAGCCCTTCCCCATCTGTTCCGTCTCACTGGGAGGGGTCCCTGGCAGGCCTGGCTTGGCTGGCTCCAGAATACAGCTCCCGCCTCCATCTTTCCCAGGCTGCTCGGGGAGGGCCAGGCCCAGGAGGGGCAAAGGACAGCCAAGCTCAGCTGGGCCGGAGCTGCTTCTCCAATCCCTTCCCCCACTTCCTCTCCTTCTTGCTTTGGACCGGGCTTTCCAGCCTTCCTGCCTGGGGGGGGGGGCAGAACTCTCACCTCCTGCTCTGCTCCTCCTCACTCTGTGGCTGAGTGTGCTGAGGGCAGGTCCATCTGCATGGAAATGTTTTGTACAGTTGGTGACTTTCTCTTGGTGCTTTCCCGTGCATCGTAAGCCGCTTTGCATCTGGGTTGAGCTGAGAAAAGCCAGTTAGAAGTGTCCAAGCCAATCAGTTCAGCCAGGTGGGGGGGGGGTGCAGGGGCATGGTCCCACGTCCCTGGCGTGGGGCCGGACCCTGTGGCCTGAGCTGCCCGGCCTCACCCAGTGGCCACACAAAGACTGCCTTCTCTGGCAGCCCCAAGAAGAGAGAAGAAAAGCTCTTTGTCCGGCTACCCCGAACAGAGGCCGCTTGTCGGCGGCCTGGCGGCCTGCTCCCAGAGGGATGGGCCGGGGCAGGGGGAGAAGCTACATGGTGCCCCCCCCCCAGAGAGCTCTTTTTGCCCCACATTCCCGGAGAGCCGGCTGCGGGAGGCAAGAGGCCAAGGGTAACCGGGGGGGGGGGGGGCTTGCTATGCCCAGGCCAGCTGAGGGATGCCCGTTCTGCCTCTTCCTCCCTAGCAGGGGCTTCGGTGGCAGCCAGGACATCTGTCTGCTCAGGGTGCCTGCATGGGGGGTGAATGCCAGGGCAGGGCAGTCTTTGGGTTCTGCGCAGAGGTGGGCGGCTTCTGAAAGGGGGGGCAGCGATCATATGCTTTGCATGCCCTGGGGAGAGTGGGAGGGGCCGGCTGAGAGTCACACTAGTGTCAGTTTCAAAGCTCTGAGGATGTCCAGGGCCCCTCTGGAGGAGCTTCCTGTGTTTCCAGGAACTGTGGCGCACACAGGCCGCTGGTGGGGTCGGAAGGAGAGGCAAGGCTCACAGTGGGATAACAAATCTCACTCCCTCGCAGTTTTCCAGTTGTTTGGCAGAACAGTCTGCTGGGGGGGGTCCAGAAAGGTCATCTGGGTGCTGGTGGGGGAAGGAGCTCAGTTGGCCTCTGCTGGATCAGACCCTCCGGAGCCCTTTTTGATTCATTCTTCTTTATTTGCTTGTTTAGAAGATGCTTATGCCACCTCTCCCGGAACCTGCCTAAAGTGGCTTACAGAAGGAAAATAATAGGAAAACGGGAAGAGAGGTTCATTTTCTTTGCCTCGAAGGAGGGCTGTGGCCATGGAGACCTGTAGCCGCAGCCTGGTTACTCCAACCTGCCGAGCACAGGCGCCAATCCAAGTGAGTCTGCCAGGGGTGTGGGCGCGGGAGAGCTGATTTTAGCCCGCACTGGGCTCAGGGAAGGGTCAGGCCAGAAGAGGCACAACTCACCTATCCTGAGCAGAGAGGCTCCCAGGTTCAAGGTCCAGACCCCGGGCCTGTGTCCCACCCTGGAACTCTCCTCCCAGAGCCATGAGGCGCCACCCCTCCTTGGTCCTCCCCCCGCCAGCTCCTCTGATTGCCCAGTTAAAGGGATTGGCCAGGAATCCCAAGGGGGGCTAATTGTCTTGCTCTGTGATCCTATTAGACTGAGCGGCGGGCCCTGGCCTCTTCCCCCTCCAGGGCACCAGGAGTCCCCTCCCTGTGAGGTGTCCTCTCTGCCTTTCCTCCAGAGCAAGATTGTGGACCTGACCGAAGCCGGGAAGGGCCTGCAGGTGCAGACCGAGAAGCCCCACCTGGTCAGCCTAGGCAGCGGCCGCCTCAGCACCGCCATCACCCTGCTGCCTCTGGAGGAGGGTAAGCGGGGAGACAGGCACGGAGCACTTGGGGGCAGGCAGGCAGGCAGGGGCCGGCCATAATGGTCTGCCAGCAGAGTCTGTGCTTCGGCACTCCCAGGCTCCATCCTCATTGCCCCCATGGGGGGGGGGGCAGCCCTGCCACCCCCGTATTGGCAAAGCAGAGGGAGGCAACCCCTGCCCGCCACTGAGTCACTGAACATGTCTTTCTGTAGGCAGGACCGTGCTGGGCTCTGCTGCTGGGGATGTCATGCTGCAGGGGGCTGGTGTGGCCCCCCAGCACTGCTTCATTGAGAACATGCACGGGACTCTCACGCTGCACCCCTGTGGCAACCCTTGTGCCATCGATGGCCTGACAGTGACCCGCCCCACACGCCTCTCCCAAGGTAAGGAGATGCCTGCATGGGCTGCTTTGGGGACCGGCCTCCTGGCAAGGGCACACCCTCCCTTGGGCCAAAGGCTTGCGGGGGGCCTCGGAGCGTCCTGGGCTGGGCATCTGGGGCTGAGTCTGTGGCTTGCAGCCGAGGGCAGGTGGCTCAGGGCAATGGGCGTGGCATGCTCAGAGAGCCCCAGGGCCGTCTGTCTGTCTGTCTGCAGCACACCAGCCCCAGTTTCTATGGGAAGTTTCTGGGATCAATGCCAGCCAGCAAGAGTTCAGCCAAGCCGACTGGGGGGGGGTGCCTTGGTCTGCTCTGCTCTGCTCTGCCTCCTCCCGGGTGGGTTTCAGCACAAAGACCCCGACCCCAGCTGGGCTGTGAGTCCCTTCAGCCTGTGGCCGGGAGTAGGGGGAGGCCTTGTGCAGGGACTGGAGAGAAGCCAACAGTTTCGGTCTTGCCTACCTTAGGCTAGCCAGGCAGACTCCATTACTGAGCATGGATGTGGACCCCCTCCCTCCCTCCCAACTGCAGCCCAGCTCGACTCTGGGGCTCCCTGGGAGTGGGGGAGGCAGGCCTAGCAGCCACAGAGGCAACAGGAAGGGACTGTTCCTTGGCAAACAGCATGTCCTCTCCCCCCCCCCTCCGGTCAGGATGTCAAAGGTGCTTCCTGACAGCTGCAGCCAGCGCATAGGAGGAGGCCTTCCCCTGACGGAGGCCCAGCCGGCCTGGGCAGAAAGGAAGTCGAGGGGCACAGGCGGCTGGTGGGGCCCCCTGGACCCCTGCTGTGGGGTGAGGCTTTCTTGGGGAGCCTGGCCCCATGTCCAGACCCTCCCCCACATCCCAGCTCAGCCTGCCCAGCTGCGTCCACGGAGCAGCCCGAGAGAGGAGGCGCGCTGGGCGGCTCTTGGAGGCTGCCGTGGAAACACATCTGGTGTCTGTGGCTCTCTTTGTCCTTCCAACCGGGTGGGGGGGGGGGGAGGGAAGGCTCTGATGGCAGAAAGGGAGGAGGGAAGGAGTCCCTCCAGCCACCCACGCTTGGGCTGAGCAAGAGCTGAAGGCAGCAAAGCAAAGGGCTTCTCCCCTCCCCTCCCTATTTCCCCCCCCCCCCGGTTCGCCTCAGCAGCTGCCAGACCCCACAGGAGGACTCTCCCTTGGCAAAGAGCGAGGTGGCACTCCTGCAAGGGCGGCGTAACTGGCAGCTGTGAGCTACTCCCTCTGCTCTGCGCCTATAGCCGGCCCTGTGGGGCAGCAGCCACTGTCTTTCCACCAGATTCCTCACCTGTCTCCAGGGCTATGATTGCAGCAGTGGCCGCAGGCAGAAGCTTTGTAGACAGACAGCTGGGACACGCACTTCCTTTCTCTGTTGCCCTGGCCCAGCCTGACTGGTGTGCCAAAGGCAGATGGGACCACACTCTAATTCCTGCTGGGCAGTGCCTTTCCACTTGATGGTACTTGTGGGCAGAGAGTGGAGAGCACGGGCTTTACAAAATGCAGCCCCCCCGACACGGGGGGTTCCCTTCTCCCCCACCGGTGAGAGGAAGCCTGGGGCTCCAGCCAGAACTCACTGTGGTGGGCTTGCTGGCTGATGCTGCTGGGGGGGCTTGGCTGTGGGGCTTGGCAGGCCTCAGCCCCAGTGGAGGCATCAGCCAGGGTGGCAAAAGGGGACTGGTGGCCCTCGCGGGGACAAGCCCCACTCTGGGGCTTGGGTGCTTTCTCGCAGAGAGGCTACGGGGTGTACCTGCAGCTGGGTCAGGAGGACTCTGGAGTTCTCCAGGCCTTGGCAGGGCTTCCAGCTGTGCATGCCAGAAGTGCCCGTGTGGCTCCTGTGGCATTACCAGAGCTAGGAGAAGCCCATGGGCCAGAGAGCGTGGTGGCAGCTGGCCACAGCCATGTAGTACTGCCCTTCCTCTGACGAGACTAGCTCCACACCCACAAGGCTCTCCCATCTCCTCCTGCCCCCGGCCAGAGCGCCCTCCAGGGCACCATTTTGTCAGGCTATCAGGGGCTACTGCCCAGCTTTGGGGTTGGCAGAAGCAGGGGGCTCCTGGGGTGTGTGTGTGTGTGGGAGAATGCAGTTTCCATTTCCTGACTCTCAGCCCGAGGCTCAGTATGTGTGGAGGTTCAGTGTGTGAATGGCAAGGGGGACGAGGGATGTTGATAGACACTTTGAAGGTGGGAAGAAAGAAACAAACGACAGCCTTCAAGCAGAAAGGCAGGCAACAATTGTATGAATCCTTATCTATAAAGACGAGTTGGGGTGGCAAGATTCCATGGGGCGCCAAAATCAGGTGGCTGCAAGAACTGCCACTCAAAAGGGGTCCCTGGCCACTGGCTGCATTCCCTCACTGCATTGCCTCAGTCCCGCCCACAGAGCCAGTGTCTCTGCCTCAGTCTGGAGGCAGCAGGTGAAGGGGACAGACTGGGTGCTGGGTCCACTCTTCTCCTCCGCCCACTGCCAGGTGGGTCTAACTGTCCCCTCAGTGGCCTGCTTCTGTCAGTGAAAAAACAATGGAGTATCAGCATAACCTCCTCCCCCACCCACTGCCAGCTTGGCCACTTTCCTGTCAGAATAAACTGTGAAACAGGCTCTCTCTCCTACTTAGCTCCACCATGGCTGGCTGGCTAATGAGGTGGGCCAGTGACCATCAAACCATTCTCTTCAACCCCCTGCTGTGCAGCTGACTTTCCCACTAGGGTTGCCAATCTCCAGATGGGACCTGGAGATCTCCCGCTGTTACAATTGATCTCCAGATGACAGAGATCAGTTCCCCTGGAGAAAATGGCTGCTTTGGCGGGTAGACCCTATGGCATTATACCCTGCTGAATCCTTCCATCCCCACCCCAAATGCTGCCCTCCACAGGATCCACCCCCCAAATCTCCAGGTATTTCCCTAATCAGAGCAAGCTTGGTTGCCAAGCTGGCAGTGGGCGGGGGAGAGATTATGCTGAAAGTCCATTGTCTTTTTACTGATAGAAGCAGGCCACTGAGGGGACAGTTAGACCCACCTGGCAGTGGGCAGAGGAGAAGAGTTGCCAGTCTCCAGGTGAGGGCTGGAGATCACTCAGAATTACAAGTGCTCTCCAGATGGCAGAGATCAGTTCCCCTGGAGAAAATGGTGGACCCTGTGTCCTTATACCCTGCTGAGATGGCCCCCCTATGACAGCCAATGTGACATAGCAGTCAGGGCTTCAGAGCACGGTAAAGGCTGCAGGTTGGTGGGGAGATGGAAAGCTGAAGAGTGAGGGGGAAATAAAGGTAGGTTGATAATTGGCTGGGAAGGAGATAGGGTTGCCAACTTCAGGTGGAAAATTCCTGGAGATTTGAGGGATGGAGCCTGGAGATGGTGAGGTTTGAGAAGGGGTGGGACCTCAGACAGGTACAATGCCATAGACTCCACGCTCCGAGTCAGCCATTCCATCTTGGGGAACCACTGTTGCCAGTCTCCAGGTGGGGCTGGAGATCACACTGAATTACAACTGCTCTTCGGATGGCAGAGATCTTCCCCTGGAGAAAATGGTGGACTCTGTGTCATTATACCCTGCTGAGGTCACCACAGCAAACTGCTGAGTGCCCAAGGCCGGGGCACTCTCCCAGAGCCTCTTTCTAGAGCCCATTGTATTTATTTCCACAATGGGCCTTATTCCTAGTAATTACATAAAGCAAAAATATTTGTACTCCTAAAAATTGGGTAGTAGCACAAATATCACAGTGCATAACAAAACCATTCAGTATAATTACAAAAATAAATAATAGGTTTAACACCATGTAAACAATGAATGAAAAAATAATCTTCATACACAGAAAACAACAAAAGAAGCTAACAAAAGGAATGTTGGTTTTATTGTTGTGAGTTTTATATGTTGTAACCCACCCTGACCCTGCATGCGGGAAGGGTGGGATAGAAATAAAATAAATCAATAATAAAGTGTGAATCTCAGCATTTGCATGAAGATAAGGTCTCAGGAACAGCCTGTTTTGAGCCTAACCGATCGTCTTCAGTATGTATAACAAAATGATTCAAGCCTCCAGAACGTGAGAAGGAAAAAGCAGATAATAGCCAGTGTGCCAGCTCAGTTGCTGCTCTGTGTCCTGTTATAGGTTTGTAAAATTAATTGCCAGGGTAGTGAAAAAGGTATGTCCTAACTGCAAAAACCAACTAAGAAATAATTTGAATTTCCTTATAGCAATAGAGATTTTAAAAAATCAATTATTAAATCATTATAGTGGATTCAACAGAATTGTGATGTCGGTGACTTCTTCCAGTAATCATAAAGCATCTGATGTTTAAACACAGGATAAAAGTGTCACACTATTTTTAATCACACAGTCACATTAAACAACATGTTGTATTTAGAATATTCTTACAATTGCCCTACATTAGCTGTTAAATACCCTTGTCCAGTCAAGGACCGGTCAGCATAATAAAACCATAACTGTGTATGTTAGAAAAAAGACATTTGAGACTACCATTTTGTTCCATAATAAACAACATCTTATCCTCCAAAAATATATATACATAAACCTAGAATAACATTGTCTTTTGGCAGATAAAATGTTATGGTTTTATTGTTATTTTGTATCTCTTTTTCCCTTTTAGAGGACTTCTTCCCTCTGTCTGGTTGTTCCATTTTGACATAGTTTCATAGAGTGCTTTTCAAAGAACATGTCTGGACAGGCGAGCAACTAACAAACTCTTTAACGGACTTTTTATCCGAAAACAAGCCAAACTAATAAAATAATCACAAGGTCATGCTTTTCCCGGCCTGCTCTGTTTCTTGCTGGTAGTGCCGTTTTCTTTCCCCTCTTGGGAGCAGTATTCCCTCTAAGGTGAGCTAGTGTGAGCGAGCTCACAGTTTCCCAGCCTCCGGCTCACACACGTTTTGCCTTAGCTCAGGAAGGGTGGCTCCAGAGCAAACTAACCTATGCAGCAGTCAAATCGCCGGCTCACCACTTTCATGCCCTTGGCTCACAAAAGTAGAATTTCTGCTCTCAGGACTCCCCAGTTCCGAGGGGGCATTGCTTGGGAGGCGCTTGTCCCGCGCCCACTCCCGCAAGTGGAAAGCCGGGCAAGGGGCTTTGGCTGGGAGCGCTGGAAAGAAAGAGCGGCTCTTCCGTCCGGAGAGGCGCCCTCACTGCCCGGAGCCCACTCCCCACCCCCGGGAGGGCCGCACCCCCGCCGACCCCTCTTCGTAGCGGCAGCTCCCCGGGCGGCCTCCTCCGTGCAAGCCGGCAGCGTTCGCGGGGGGGGGGGGGGGCTGGCGGCGCGCGAGCCATCCGGGAAGAGCCGCCTCCCCCCCCCGCCTTTCCGTCTGTCCAGAAGGCGCGGCAGGCCTCGATCGCCCCCGTCCCGGCCGGGTCAGTTTTTCCCCCACCGAGGGGAGGGCTCGCCTGCTTCCCGGACGGTGAATCACCAGGCGGCCTCGGCCGGGGGGTGGGGGGTGGGAAGGAGGGGGGGGTCAGCCCCGCGGGGGGGAAGAGCCGTGCCCGCCAGCCCACCCACCCCCCCGGGCCCCGCAGCCGGCTCCCTCCCTCCCTCCCTCGGAGCGAGCAGCGGGCCCCGCTCGGCTCGACCGCAGTCAGGCCAGGCCCGGGGGGGGGGGGGGCGTCTAGGGGCGGCGGCAACCTCCCCTCCCCCCGGCTGTTTTCCTCCGGAGCGGGCGGGGCTGGGCCTCGGGAGGCGCCGCGAGCCTGGCGAAAGCCGTCCGTGTTCCGGCCGAGGCCTCTCCTCCTCCTTCGTCGTCCCTCGGAGCGCGGAGAGGTCTGCGCGGGCACCAGGGCAGCACAAGCCACAGGCGGCGCCAGCCAGGCCCCGGGAGGGAGGGAGGGAGGGAAGGAGGGAGGGCAGCCCAGGGGGCTGGCGGCGCTCACGGGCCCGGAAGCACCAGCCGCCGCCGCCCAGCGTCCCGTGTCCCCCCCCCTCCCCGGGTCGCGTCCTCCCCCTCCCTCCCTCCCTCCCTCCGCCGCTGTCTTTCGGCTTCTGCCGGCCGGGACGGGGCCGACTGTGGGCCCCGGGGGCCCGGGCGTGGTGGCGGCGCGGCGTGCAGGTGCCCGGGTGGGTGTCCCGGCCGCGCTCTGGCTAGGCGAGGGAGCCCGGCCTGGCCTTCCCGAGGCCGGTGAGAGGGCGGCAGCCTGTGGCCGGTGGCCCTGCTCTAGAGCCCCAGCCCCGGGCGGGGCTTGAGGGCGCCAACTTAGGCCTGCCTCGCAGGGGCGTCGTGATCCCGTCTACATGCCCGGTATTGAAACGGGGAGGCCCTGGCTGGGGCTGCCCGCGCAGAGGCCTCCCATCCCAAGGGGCAGCGGGCGCCCGCACCACCTCACCCCCGCCAGCCAGAGCCTGTCTCCGGCTGATGGAAATCCTAACATGTGCGTGCAGCACATGTCTTACCTGTGGCACCTTGAGGAGCAGCACCTGTCTTACCTGTGGCACCTTGAGGAGGACTAGCTGAGGGGAGTGCAGCCGTCCTGGGGGGCGGCCCTGCAGGGATTGATTTATTCGATTTTTACCCCGCCCTCCTGGCCAAGTCCTGCCAGTAAGACCTTTGCAGGTGATGGAGCCTTGGATTGGGCCCCCCCCCCCCAATAGCTGGTGGGTGACCAATGGGGGAGGGTCTGCAGAGTGGGAGTGATATGCAAATTCTGCTTAGTACTTAGGGGAGGGCCTCTGGCTCAGCAGTGGAGCATCTGCTTCTGGCATACAGAAGGTCCCAGGTTCGCTCCCTGGTGCTAAAGTATCTGGCAGTGCATGCTGTGAAAGATCACCTGAGTCCCTGGAGAGCCGCTGCCGGTCTGAGTAGAGGATACTGACTTTGATGGGCCATCAGTCTGATTCAGCATAAGGTAGCAGCACCAACCGACGGACAATGCCACGTCGAGCCCTGTGTGCAAGTCACACACACACTCTCTCATGTGTGTGCCCTTAATTATTTGTGGCACCACAGGCAGGCAATCTCTGTTTGAGAATGGGCCCCATAATTGACTGATCTATGAAATGGCCGCATAAAGCAGCTTCTTCTGAACCCAGTAGTGTCTGGGCTGTATCATTCTGGCCCACCAAGTCTTTAAGGACAGACCTTTGTAGGGTGGGCTACGGAGGTCTGGCCTCAGCCTAATTTGAGTATGGACCCCTGTGGCTGGGTCGGCCAAGTCAAGGTAGGGGGCTGTCTGCCGGGCTAAGCAAAGCTAGGAGAATGCCCTGTGTAGCGGCCGCATCACCCCTCCCCCCGGGCTCTCGACTGAGTCAGGTGGACCCCATCAGGAGTGGGGAGCCCCGTGTCCTCCAGGGCCTCGGACGTCCCAACTGACCTGAGTCATGTCAGGCTTCCATTTCGGCCTAGCCATCCGACTAGAGCAGCCCGGCTTTGGTTCAGCATCCATACTGTCACCGGGTGGTTTCGATCAAGTGTTGGGCATCAGCCGCATATTGCCGATACGCCATTCAGAAGCCACAAATGATTTCTCTGGAATGCTTTGCCAAAGGACCAGGATATGGCTGGAAGGGCTGTAGCTGCTCTCTCTGGGGATCTGAAGCTGCAACTTATTCAGCAAGAAAAATGCATTCACGATCTGTTGGGCACAGCGACTCTTTAGCAAAGGGCCGAGTAAAGGGCCTGCTTGTTGGTGCTGGAACTCATGGGATCCCCCCCCCCCAAAAAAAACATGTGCTTTGGGCGTGTCTAGTCATTTGGCCTTTTCGGGAGGAAGTTGTTACTCATATTAATTCTGTATTAGGCACTTGGAAACCTTTTATAGGAATTTATGTGTAGATCTGCCACAGTTGTTTATGTTTTTCTCTCCCCCCCCCCCTTTCTTTATTAGTTGCTGGGCTGTTTTTTCCTTTCTTTAAAAAAAAATCCAATTCCAGTTTTAAATCCCACTAATTCCGCGTTTTGATGGTGCTGAGTAAAAGATGTTATTTTGTTTGGCCTGAATGTACTGCCCATCGACTTCATTGGGTGTCCTTCAGGTCCAGTGTTTGGGGTGTAGAAAAGAGCCAGAGTCCAGTAGCACCTTAAAGACTAACAAAATCTGTGGCATGGGGTGAGCTTTTGAGAGTCACTGCTCACTTCTTCAGATACAGCTAGAATGGGAAACCATCTGTCCTGTATGTTAGAAAGTGGAGTGATGTCAGATGCTGAATGACATTAGCAGGCAAATGACAGTAGCAGGTGTGATTGGAATAGATGTGATATACAGAGAGGTCGTAGATGTGGAGAAATCAGCATTGGTAATGAGACAGGAAACTTAGGTCTCGCTTCAGTCCAGGTGGATGTATTGTCTTGAGCATCATTATCAGTTGAAATTCACCAGTCTCTGTCTAATCTTTCTTTGTAAGATAACTGCTAGTGTTTTGGGAGAGGGAGAATTGTTCTCTGTCCACTTTTTCTACCCTATTCATAACTTTATAAGCCTCTTATCATGTCCTACCGTTATTTGTGTCCTTTCTAAACTGCAGAGTTCTGGATTCTTCAGCCTTTCTTTATAGGAAAGGTGCTCCAACACCTAACCATCTCGGTTGCCCTCTTCTGTACTCTCTCTTGCTATGCAGTGTCCTTTTTGAGACATGCAACCCAGACTATACACAGTATTCCAAATGAGGCTGCACCGTAGACCTATACAGGGACATTCTGATGTTGGCATTTCCCCCCCACACCTTTTCCGTCTCATTTCTGGTAGTCCCAAGCATGGGGATTGCCATTTTCTGTGCTGCTGAACCCACAGCTGCCCAGGGAGTCAGAGGAGACACTGATGACCTTGAGAGACTCAGGGCGAGGCTGCTTGGTGTCTGTGTGTTGCTGGGGGATGAGGAGTGTGGGTCCCTGGGCGCCAGCCGGCTTTGTGAGTGCCAGTGGAAGTAATGTGAGAAGGGCCCAACAGTCTCTAGAGCAAGACCAGGTGGCACTCAGCAGTCAGAGCTTAGACGTTATGGGCTGCAAGCAGGGCGTTTTTTCCCCTGGAGGAATGCACCAGAACAAGAGTTCCGAAACCTCTTCAACAAAATTCTTTTAAAAATGTTTGAAGTTCATGAGTTTTTAGTATGCAAGCTGAAAACTTCATTTCCCTCTTGAGAGTTCTGGCACTTTGTTTTCCACCTGCCTGCAAGGGAGTAGAGTGTGGGGGGGGGGCACGGTGCTTCTGTAAAGAGTGGGGGGGGTGAGCGGCTTGGCTGTACAGGGGGGGGGCACACTGCAAGGCAGTGTTGGGGGGAGCGTGCCGCTTCTTTTGCTTTCCCCAGAGACAGTCGGGAGACTGGTGGCAGCGCAGCATGGGTTGCGGTTCAGTCCTCCTAACTCTTTTCTGCTTGGCAACTCCCTTTGGACCTGTCTAGAACCCTCCTAGGGAAGGGGGCAGCAGGTGGCCCCTGCAGGAAGCACAAAGCCAGCAGGAGGTGTGGATTGGGCTGCTTGTGGCCAGGGGAAATTGGAGGCAGAGCTGGGAAAGGGGCAAATGCTGGGGCCTCACAATGCAATGAAAGGAAAGGGGTGGCGCTGCAGCCCTGGTGTTGGCCCAGAAGTGCCCTGCTCTGCCAAGGGGCAGGCCTCCGGCCTGGAAGGGCAGGGCATGCGAGGGGTGTAGTTTGCCTCAGAGCAGAGAGGGGTCAGGCGCAGAGCACGGGAGAGGTGTGGTGCTTCCTGCCGTTCACATCTGAGGTTCCGCTGAGGAGCTGTGGACAGGAGCTGGCTTGTCTGCCAGCTGGGGACCGTGGAATGTTGCTTCCTCAGGCCCGGAATGCTTCACCCGCCCAGCCTCATACCACAGACTTGTTCGTGCGCTTGCTTGGAAGTTCTGGCAGGGAACCTCGGGGTGTTGTGGAGATGTGCCATGGGGAGACGTGGTGCTCACACACATGGGCAGTGGCTGCCGTTAGTTCCGGGGCAGAGCTGCACCTCGGGGGGTCCTGGGACTTTGGAATACCGTTCCGCTGCCCAGGGCCTTGCTCTGATGTGCCCCGGGGGGGGGGGGGTCCCTCTGTGCTGCTCCACCACCCAGTTGCTCCCACCTCCTCGGAGGTGGTCAGGATCAGCCTTCTCGGCTCTCTCCGGCCAGACCTGCCCGATGCCTTTGCCTTCTCTTGGCGGCTGCCGTCTTCTGGTTGCCGCTTCTGCCTCTCGTGGGACCTTGGCTTGGCACTGTTTCCTGGGTAATGTGTGGCAGCCAGAAGGGGTCCTGGGGTCACAGACAGACTGCAGTGGAACTGGCTACCAAGAAGCCCTCCCTGCAGTGATGTGCAGAGGTGTCCTGAGAAGCCACCGGGACAAGGGGCTCCTGCTCATGTGCTCATGGGCACCCCTTCAGAGCTGAAGGGTCCTCTGAATGCCACAAGGCCTTCCCCACCCTCCACCCCTTCACGGGCAGCTACATGGAACGGCCCATTTCTCTCCAGTGCTTTGGGGGTGCAGCATGAGCCCCCGAAGAAGGCTGGGTTTGGTGAGGGGACTGCGGAGAGCCTTTCCTTCACTGGTGCTGTCCTCCGCCCTGCAGGGTGTCTGATCTGCCTGGGCCAGGCGACCTTCCTGCGCTTCAACCATCCTGCTGAGGCCAAGTGGATGAAGAGCATGATGCCCAGGGCGGGGCAGAGCTCCGCAGCAGCCCAGCGGGGACTCCTGCCAGGTAGGAGGCTTGCCGGAGACGTCAGGCTGGGCTTGGTGGGGCCAAGGGCGGAGACTTCCCCATTTCCCGGGATGGGGGGGCGGGGGCGGGGGCGGGGCCAGAGACGTCACAGGCCATTGTCACTACCTGTGGAGGTGGAGCCATGTGGGATTTAGGGGGGAGGGGCTCCCCAGAGCTTCTGAATTTGCCGAGTGGAATGACTCCTTAGCACACAGAGGTGTCAGGCTCATTTCTTACAAGGGCTGGATCGGACAGAAATAGATGGGGAAGGAAGGCAGGAAGGCAGGCAGGCTTTGTGGCACCAAATTAGTTTTTAAAAGATCACAAAATTACACTCAAAACAAACTCAAGGGGTTTTGCTCTCTCCTGGACTCATCAGTAACTAGCCAGGCAGGCAGAAGCCTCTATGTGGAAGCCAGCTCCTTCCCCCCCCCCCCCAAAAAAAACTCAAAATGAACTCAAGGGCTTTTTTCTGCACCAGGAAAGGCCACCAGCCAAGCCGGTTCAAGACACTATGTGCATGCTGGTGCCCCCCCCCCCCGTCCTCCAGCATGGCTGCCCAGCCCCCCCACCCCTGAAAACATCCCCCCAGCCCCGCTGCCCCAGCCAGCTCCAGTCCTCCTCCTTACCTTGGCTTTCTGCAGTCTGTGTGCGCGGGAAAGCAGGGAACCCATGTGCAGCCTCCAGCTGAACTGAGGGCTGCTGGGGGTCTGGGGGGTGGAGCTTAGCTTCCAGGAAGCAAGCCCCCTCCCTGCCTGACTTCCCTCCCAGTCCCAACCCATCCAACAGAAAGTGGAGGGAGAAAAAACCCTCTGCTTTCGGGGGGGGGGGCACATGCAGCACGGGGGATGTGCAAGGCTCTGGTTACCTCCAGGGGAGGCTCAGCACCTCCTGGAAAAGTTGGGGGGGCCTCCAGCTCCCCAGCCCCCCTGAAGTTGATGCCTATGGGTGTGGCCACATGGCAGCCTCCCTCTTCCTCCCCTCCACATGCTGGGCACTGGCACTCCTCTTCCCTTGGTGTTGTGTCCCAGGACCATCGGAAGTTGCTCACCTTCAGAAAAATGGTGCAGAATGTGCGCCATGCAGGTAGGCAAGACTGTCTGGCTTGGGTCAGGGTTTTGGGCGGCTGTGCTGTGCTGTGCTGTGCTGTGCTGTGCTGTGCTGTGCTGTGCTGTGCTGTGCTGCAGATTGAAAAAAGGGAAAAGGGCCTCTATTGCTGCACCTGGTGCCTCGTGCAGAGTTCAGATTTTGGGCTGGCTTCCTCTTGTAAAAGCTTCCAGCCTTGCCGGAGGAAGTCCTGCAACATCACCCTGTGCTTGGAAAGGCCATTTGATCCGGCACAGATCGAGGGAGTTTCCAAGTAGGGTTCCCAACCTCCAGGTGGGGCCTGGGGATCTCCAGCTTTTACAACTGATCTCCAGCTGACAGAGATCAGCTCCCCTGGAGAAAATGGCTGCTTTGGAGGGTGGACTCTATGGCATTGTACCATGCTGAGGCCCCTCCCCTCCCCAAACCCCACCCTCTCCTGGCTCCACCCCCAAAGTCTCCAGGGATTTTCCAACCCAGACCTGGCAACCCTGTTTCCAAGGGGCAGGAGAGCTACAGCTGTGGCTAGAACAGGGGGGAAGGCACAACCCCCCCCCCCCGCTTCCCAGCCTCCATCCATCCACCCATCCATCCCGCATGTCTCTCCACAGAGGCCCAGAGCCTGAGGAATGGAAACCCGGAGGCCGCAAAGACTTCTCGGCACAGCCCCAGTGCCCTAGTCAGTTCCATCGAGCGAGACTTGCAGGACATCATGGATTCCCTGGTGCTGGACGAAGAGGGCCTCTCCACGAAGCAGTTGCTGGCCAGCGCTCTGTCCCCTGACTCATCCATCGTGAACGGCCGAGGGGGGCCCTCCCTGCTCTCCCCGCCCCAGAGCCCCAGCGCCATGTCTGTGGGCTCCAGTTACGAGAATGCCTCCCCGCCCTTCTCGCCACTCTCCTCCCCTGCGAGCAACAGCAGCGGCAGGAGTCACTCCCCCCTGGGCCCGGATCTGAGCCCTGCAGCTCCCCCTGTGGTGCCTGTCCGCTCCTCCAGCTACAGCCACGCCGCACTCGCAGCCCACAGTGGGCCTGGCCTGGAGCTTCCCGGCAGTGCCGCCTCTTGGAGTCCTGCACGAGGGGCAGGGAGCCCCAGGGCGGCACGCAGAGCCCTGCATGAAGCTCCCCTGAGCCCCAAGCCCTGCCGCAGGGCCCGGCCGTCAGCGGAGAGTGCCTGCCCTGGCCAGCGCGTCCCCCCCAGGGAGAGTGTGCCCGGTAGCCCTCGGGCACAGCTGCCCAGCAGCACATGCCTGGGATCAAAGTTCCAGCCACCATCCGTTCCACAGCCCACAGCTGGGATGCTGCAGGAGAGGCCCCCCAGCCCCTTCCGGGAGCCCCGAGATGTTCCTGCCAGCCCCTCCCATCAAGGCCCGGGGAAAGGCTCCCAGACCACAGAGGCAGCAGAGGCCGGGCAGAGCCCCCAGTCGGGCCGGGGGCTGCAGCCCCCCGAGAGTCCACGGCTGAGCAGGCGGACCTTGGAGAGCAGGCGGGACCTGCCCCCCCTCAGCCCAGCCCTCTCCCGCAGAGCGGCATCACCGGTCGCCCACCTGAGCTCCTCGCCGCAGGCTCGAGGGCCCGAGAATCCCTCTGCCCGGAGAAGGGACCACTCAGACAGCCTCTCTGCCACGTCGCTCTCTTGCCTGCGGGGCCGCAGCCCTTCGCCCACTTTGCTGGCTCGGGAGCGCAAGCTCAGCTGCGGGGTGAGCCTGAGCCCTGCCTACAGCCTGGGGTCCTTGACGCTGCCCACCTCCTCCTCCCCGCACCCAAGCCCCCGGGCCTGCCGCAAGATGTCTGGGGAACTGCTGCCGCCAGGCCCCATGCGGGAGCGCAAGCGAAGTATCTCGGAGCTCAGCCGCAACGAGGGCGACCTACTGCAGTACCACTGGTGGCAGCGCCAGGAGCGGCTGCGCGAGCAAGAGATGGAGCGTCTGGTGAGTGGGGCGGGGAGAGGGGTGGGAGGCTGCTGGGAGGTGTCCTGGGCACCCCTCAGAGGGGTGGGCCAGTGGGGGCTGCAGGTCTTCTCCAGCGGTGCGGCTGCCTTGGTGTGCCTTGGCCAGAGGACAGACAAGCGGTGGGTCATGCCTGAAGGCTGCGCTGAAACCTGGAAAGGCAGCCGGGGGGGGGGGGGCTTTCTGAGTGGGCCTGCAGTGCCATAAGAGGGCTTTACTGGGGCCTCCCCCTGCACAGTTTTCCCAATAGAAATCCCGCCCCGCCCCCCACTGTTTTATCCTGGTAGGAAGCAAGATAAAGGAAGCCTGTCTTGGTTCCCTGTTTGGGTTCATAGAGTGTGTGTGTGTGTGTGGGGGGGTATTTCTCTCTGGACAATGAGTGGCCCCTTCATTACCTGGGACCCCAGAAGAAATGTGGGCGATCTCCCCCCCCCCCCCGGTTGTTGCTGTCTTGGGAGCCAGGGATGGGTTTCTCCCGAGGGGTGCCGTTTGGTGTGCAGGGAGGGGATGAGCGGTTTGTGGGGAAATCACAGAAACCACTGGGGGGGGGGCGGGGGGGCTGCCTTGCCAAACGACATGAGGGGTTTCCTGTGAGTCTGTTCATTTCCTTGCCACCAAGCTCATGGAAAGGTGTGTGTGGCGCGAGAAAGAAATGGCTCCCTTTTGTGCCTCTGACACTTCTGACATTTCCCAGCTGGTGACCCCCCCCCCCCCCAGTTACCAAGGCGAGGTGGGGGGGGGGGCGTATGGTGCCAGGTGAAGGGAGCAACCAGTGGCAGAAGGGCTTCCCTGCCACAAAGAGACCCTCCTCACGGTGCAGCAAGGCAGAGCCTGCGATGGGAAGGGACCCCTGTGTACGGCTGGGGGGGGGGGGTCATGGGCCTCTGTAGGTGAAGAATTTGCTTCCATTGCAGGGTGTGGCTTGAGGGACCCCCCCTCATTTTGTAGCCCCCGAGGCCATGAGGCACACTCTCTCTGGGACTTTCCCATTCGGGCGAGGCTGAGCATGTGTTTTGGGGACCTCCCCTCCCCTCCCCTCTCCTCCCCAGGTATTTGCTGCATTATTTCACAGCCTGCCTGCTTAGACTTGACTCTTTGCCTTCCAGGGCTTCCTAGCTGCATCATCCCTCCCTCCCTCCGACTCTGTCCGGTCCCTTCAGTGCCTGGGCGATCCCCATTGCACCTTGCAGGGCATCAGGCTCTGGCACCAGTGGGGCAGAGTGGCTGGCATCAGCCCTGCCATGGGTGGGTCTAACCAGAGGGGTCGTTTCCCGTGTGCACACTTAGGGGTCCACAGCAGCCTCACGCCCGTCTGGTCGGATCTGTGGCTGCCCACGAATGGGCCAGAGAGGGCCAAGAGAGACTGCTCTTCCAGCTGTGGGGACCCAATGCTGCTTGCAGCAGGCATATCCTCCCCTCCTTCCCTTGTCCTCGCCACAGCCCTGTGAGGTTGGTCAGGCTGAGACAGAGGGAGGGAGGGAGGGAGGGAGACTGGCTAGCCAGCCAGCCCAAGGTCACCTGCTGAGCTTCCACGGCAGAGTGGGGTGGGGAACCTGGGCCTCCCAGCCCCGAGGCCGACCCTCTTGACCCCACCCCACCACCGAGGAGGAGAGGAAGGATACCTCCCTGAGGACATTGGTGGGGTGAACTTGTTGGCTCCTCCCCCCACCCCACCCCAGCCCCCTGGGCCTCTGGCACCTGTGCTCTTGCTTCCCGGGGAGCCCCCAAGGTGTGGGATCCCTCCTGCTCCTGCTGCTTGTGGCAGGGCCGGGGCGCCTCTCCGGCCATGAGCCAGCCATCAGGAGTGTCTCGTGCGGGCCTTGCCTCCCCCCCAGGACCCTGTTTCCTTCTGTCTCAGGGGGCCAGCCCCAGCATGCCTCTCACTTTCCATGTGCTACACACATCTGGCGGTGCGTCCCCCGTGCCTGTCTCGCCAGTGGCTGGGCACTGACTCAGGGGCCCCACTTGCTTACGTAGTGGCGGCAGGTGTGATCGGTGGAGCAGCACGGGGCTGTGGGTGTGTGTGTGTGAGAGAGAGAGACTTGGCTCCCACCCTGCAATTAGCTTCTCACACCCGCGGAGTCACATGGGGAGCGGGGGGGGGGGGGGGAGGCAGGTCTGCCTAGCTTTGGCCAGGGAGCTGGAGGTGTGGGGTGATGCGGAGAGGCACTCTGGATTGCCCTGTGAGTATTGTGGGGAGGGGGAGCACCCTGCTAGGTCCCTCTGGCACTGAAGCAGCCACAGATGCGCATACACTCAAGGCGAGGGGTGCAGAAGAGGGGGCGGCTGGGTGTTCAGGAGAAGCGGGGGGGGGGAGGGCTGGGCCTTCGAGGCAGAGGCTGCTGTGAGCTGGCGGGGAAAGGGCGCTTTAATCCAGGCAGCTGCTGCTGTTTCATCCCCCCTCCCCCCCCCACACATAAGCGCACACCTGATCTTGTGGGATGGGGGGAGTGAAGTGAGAGTGTTCCCTGTATAGGAGAGGGGAGGCACTTGATCTGGGGCTCTGCCAAGGTCTGCCTTGGAGGGAATGGGGCTGTGGGGGGGGGTGCTTCTCTCTGGGGCACCAGCAGCTTCTGTGGCCCCTCCCCCCTGGCCCAAGACAGTCCCTCTTGTTCTGCTCACTTTGATGGGCTGCAGGAGGGGAGGGGGAAAGCCCTGTGGGAGATGGGGGGGGGACACACTGTGCTCCCCTGGGGCTTCTGGTTCCCTTCCTCGCCCGCTGCCAGTAACCACAAAAAGCCTATTTTTGACCTGACAGCAGGACCCTTTCTCTGCTTCATTGTGGTCCACCCACCCCAGACTTCCAGCTGTCCATTGGCTGCTTCCTGCCCACCCCCCCCCCCCGCCCCCCACCAGGCCAGAGCAGAGGCTTTCCGGCTTTCGGGGCATCCAGTGGATGGGGACCTTGTCCAGCTGGGGCTCCTTCCTGGCTTCCCCAAGGCTTGCTCTACTCTGCCATTCCCAGGACCTGCTGCCCTTTCACCTTTCTGGAAAGGCTGGAGTCAGAGCAGATACAGACTTCCACCCCCCCCCATGCCCTTTCCCCCTCCTCTGCCCTTTCCCCGCCTTCCTCCCCTCCCCTCCAGCAGGTTTATATGTTGCTGGCTTTTTTAAAAAAAGGAGGAAGGGCATTGCTTTAAGTGGGCTAAAAGCCCACCAGCAGGGTCGGGGGCAGGGGAACGGTGGAAGGGGCTATGGAGGGAAGCACAGAGAATTCCCCCCCCCCCCCCACGCAGACATTCTGTTGCCGTCCCAAGGCCCCCGCGTGGGAGCCCTGGCCAGAATGGGCCCTTCTGTGCTCTGGTGGGGTCAGGAGGGAGAATGGCCTCAGGGACTGGGGGTTGTGGTGCGGAGCTGGAGCATGCAGGCCCCTGCTGGTGCTGACCTGTTCCCCTGTGCCTTGGTCCTCGCAGCGCCACCGGTGGGGGGGTCTACATCAGGCCAGGTTTTAAATCCCCCCCCCTTTCTGGTAAAATACCAGAGATCTGTATTTGGGGAACCAAGAGGGAGGGAGGGGGTGCATGGCCAGGGGAAGCAGGCAAGGAACCAGCCATATGGGGGAGGTGTGAGGGGGTCCCTGGCGGGGCGGGGCTGGGCTGGGGGTCTCTGGCCTGCTCTGGATAATGCTCCGTCCCTGCTTGCAGGAGCGCCAGCGGCTGGAGACCATCCTGAACCTGTGTGCAGAGTACACCCGTGGCGATGGGGGTTTGGGCCCAGAGCAGCAGGCTTTTCCTGGTGCTGCCGAGGGGGGCTCCCCGGGAGGCAGGCGGCCCTCCAAGGGCTCCCTCAGCCGTGGTGGTGGGGCAGAGCAGCCCCTGGACCCCCAGCGCTCAGAGGAGGACCCCCAGAAGGAGGAGAGCAGCAGCACGGAGAGCGCCGGCCAGGAGGTGAGAGGCCTGGGGGGGGGCTGTGCTCGGGGTGTGGTGGGGCTTTGCCCTCAGCCGCCTGTGGGAAGCCCTCTGGGTGGGGGGGAGGGGGAGGACCTGGTGTTGAGGTGCTTGAGTCTTGACAGCAGGAGGAGCCGCTGAACAGCCCCGCCAGCCAGGAGGCCACGCTTCTGGAGGAGGCACGCGCCCGGCTGCTCACCAACATCGACCAGCTCAAGAGCCGTGCCAAGGAGCTGGAGCAGCAGCTTCAGGAGACTGCCCGGGAGGTGAGGCGGGAAGCTTCCCCCCCTCTGCTGTCATGCCCCCCTGAGATGGGAGGAGCCTCCCCCGGCCCCCTGGGCGCTGGGGGGGGGCACAGCAGGGGCCTGTACTGTGTCACTCCTGCTGCTCCCTGCAGGTGGAGATGGAGCGGGCCCTCCTGCAGGGGGAGCGCGAGGCCGAGCGGATCCAGCTGCAGCAGGAGCAGAAGATGATGCAGCAGCTTCAGGAACGACTGTCTGGTCTGGACAGCTCCATCCTTCCAGACCGAGACAAGGTAACGGGAGCAGTGCCCAGCCCAGGCCTTCTGGCAGGTCCCACCCTCTCCTGGTGCTGGCCGGGCAGAAAGTGGTATCCAGTGCCCCCCACAACGTGCTGAAGGGTCCACACAGAGGCCCCACGATGGGCACAGTGTCCAGCCTGTGGTCTGGGGGGGGGGGCAGTAGCCCAGGTGGGGAAGCGGCTTCCTCCTCTCGTGGGGGGAGGGGGGCCTGTGAGGCCCAGCTCTGGGGCCCAAGGTCTCCTGAGGCGAAGGCCCAAACTCTCTGGCTGCCTGCCACTTCTCAAGGCTGGGCCTGGCTGCCTCCGGGGGCCTGTGGCACATCAGGGGGCCTCCAGGAGAACGCTGGGGGGAGGGGCGTGGCAGCTCCGGGTCAGCCTTCTGGCAGCCCCCTACCCATGCCAGAGAAACGCCTGTGTGGGCTCCAGGCCACTGACCGGCACATGTGCTTCTTCCTCACTTGCCTTTGCTCTCCTAGACACTGGGAGGGGGTTGCACTTTCCCAGCCTTTCGCAAACCTTTGCTCACGCAGGGAACCTGAAGGAAGCACACGCCCCCCCCGCACCCCCCCCCCCCCACTGACAGGAATGACCTGGCCACACTAACCAGTGAGCACTAACCACCTCGGGTCTCTCTCTCTGTCTCTCTCTCTCTCTCTGCCTGTCTTTGCTTCGGTGTCTTCATGCTGCTGGCTGGCCTGCCTGCCCGCCCCACGCTGGTGGCCCATCCGGACTGGGAGAAGGCAGGATTGTAGCTCGGGCCCTCCAGGTGCCTGGGCCCGAGAGCGGCCTCCTCCTGGCCCAGCCGGCGTCCTTCCATGGGGGGTTGGCAGCCCTTGAGCTGCTTGCCCTTCCCCACAGTCTAGCGGCAGGGGCATCCCTTGGAGGCTGCCTGTCCAGGGGGCTGGAGGGGGGAAACTGGCCTCTGCCTCCTCTGTGGAGCATGCAGGAGTGCAGAGGTGAGATCCTGACACCAGATGCCTGTAGTGACTCCAGACTGGCTGCCCCCAAGGGTTGGGGGACTCCCGCCTGCAATGGAGATTGTTGTTGTTAAGCCCTTGCTTTAAGGGGAAGAACCACAGGGGGGTGGGGGGGCGGGTTCCTGCTCTTCACCCAGCCTGGGCTCATCGTTCTGGAGAGCAACGTAGCAGCCCCACGAAACGGAGCACCTGCCGCCACCTCCTCCCCAGGCCCTTACTAGGCCTGCTGGCCGGCCTGCTGTCCGCTGCCGCCAGAGCCTCTTTCTCCCCCCCCCCCCCCGCCGGCTCCCCTGTACCCACTCCTCCCCCGCCCCCCCCCCCCGGGATATCAAAACCTGCCGCCCCTGGTGTAGCTTATTCAGGTTTTAGCACTGGGAGGAGAGCGTCCAGGAGCTCTAAAGGGCCCTCCCTCTCCTCAGCCAATGACTGACGCTTCGCTTACCCCTGGGGCACTGCAGGTTTCGGTGGGGGTTGCCCCCTCCAGCCTCTCTTAGCAATCGGAAGGGCAAGCAGCCAGCTCTGTGTTGTCAGTGACGGAAGCCAAGGCTCTGTGGCAGCTGCCGTCTGTGCCTGGGGTCCGGCCTGGTAGGTTTTCTGTGCCATCGTGCAGAGCCCTGGCCGCCCTCCGCGGAGACCCCCTTGGGGGGGGGGGCTGGGACCTCTCTGCTGCTGGTGCTACTAACTTGCTATCTCACCCACTCCCTGGTTGCGCAGCCACGTGGAGCTCTCTGGGATGTCACGGTGCACTAACCCCCCCCCGGGCCAGATCCGAGTTCTGTGTCTCAAACGCTGCGCAAGCTCTTGTGTGTAGCAGGCCTGCTTTGGGAAGGATGCAACCCGGGGTGGGGTGGGGTGGGGTGGCTCTGGGCGCCAGCCTTGCAGGGGAGCTGGACTCACAGTGGAGTCGCACCAGTGGGCCATCCCATGGGCTGCTGAGAGGGGCTGGGCAGGGGAGGCTATGGGCTTTGAGACGCAGGACTGAGGACCTGCCCGGCCCTGTAACCTCTGGGCATGCAGAGCCCCTTGCTAACCCCCGGCTTTGCATGCCATGCTCTTGAGAAGAGTGTTTTCTCTCTCTCTGTCTCCTCTCTCTCTCTCTTTTGCGTGCTGTTTTCTCCCGGATTCAGGAGAGGGCAAAGGTTGATGCGGAAAGGAAGGAGCTGGAGAGACTGCAGGCCCTTTGCTCTGAGCTCCAGCACCAGCTGCATAGCTGCCCCGAGTCAATGCGGGAGCAGTTGCAGGACCAGCTGCGCAGGGTCAGTGCTTCCTCTTCTCCCGCCCCACCACCCCTCCGCCTCGCCTGCGCCTGGGCCCAGAGACACCGCTCGGCAGCTGGGGCTGGTAAGCCAGGCAGCTCGGCCAGTGGGGCAGCCCTCTGCCAGGGTGGGCGCTCAGGAGGCCTCCCGCCCCTACCTGGATGGAATCACTCCTGCCTCCCCTGTGCTCCTGGCCTGGCCGACGCCTCTGGCCAGGATGCTGCTGGAGGCCAGACAGGAGGATCAGACAGCAGGAACCAGAATGCACGGAGCTGTACGAGGGATGCTCGGGCTTCTCCTTTGGGAGCCGGCGGTGGCGGCAGCAGTGGTGGGTTGGGACTGGTGCCAGACCCCCTGGGAGTGGAGGTGCCCGGCTGGCTTCTTTCTGGCACAGGCATAACAGTGTGTTGGTCTTCCCGTGCATCAGCCTCCCTTCCTCTGAGGTTGTCTGAGTGCTCCCACTCTCTCCGAGGGAGCCTGCGGCGGAAGACCAGCGAGAGTGCTCCTTCAGGCTGCTTCTGGCGCCCCCCCCCCCCCCGCTGTCAGGAAAGCTCCTGCTGGCTGCCCAGGAAGACCCCTCGATGCACCAGCTCCGCTTGGCCCTGGATAGGGTTACCTCCTCCCCCACGCCCCCCTCTCACCTGGTGGCCCCTTTGCTGCCCAAGCACAGACCTTTCCTGAGCCCCTGCGTCCCTGCTGCAGGAGGCCGAGGCGCTGGAGTCTGAGGCCAAGGTGTTTGAGGACCTGGAGTTCCAGCAGCTGGAGAAGGAGAGCCGCCTGGAGGAGGAGCGGGAGGTGCTGGGCCAGCAGCTCCTCCACAGCCAAGCGGAGAGCCACCGGAGCCTGGCCCGCAGGAAGGTGAGCCACCTGCCCGCCCGCCGGGGCTCCTGCTGGGGAAGCCCCCTGCCGCCCCCCCCCCCCGGCTCAGCCCCCCCCCTTCTGCCTTTTCCTGCAGGAGCGCATGGCGGCCCTGGAGAGCCAGGCCCATCAGATCCGGCTGCAGGCTGCTCAGGAGGCGGAGCGGCTGGGCAAGGAGAAGGATGCCACCCTGCGGCTGCTCCAGAAGGTGAGACCAGTGGAGTCGGGCCCAGGAGGGCAGGGAGGGAGGGGAGTGTCAGGGGCCCTGCCGCAGTCACAGAGCGGGAGCCAGGGAAGCGGAGGGGGGGGCAGCACGTGCTCTGTTCACAGCAGCCTTCCTGTTTCTCCCCCCCCCCCCCCCCCCGTGACAGGAGAAGGACGCCCTTCTGGCGCTGGAGAGACGGTACCGGGAGATCACGGGTGGCTCCAGCTTCCCCAAGGCCTCTGCTGCCCTTCGAGAGGTAATGCCATCCTCCTGTGAGTCCCGTTGGGGGGTGTCATGCCTCAGTGCAGCGCTCTGGCCCCTGCTGAGTGGCTTCTCTGAGGTTCTTCCCACAGAGAGACAGGCACCGGGATCGACATGTCTAATGCTCACCCTGACTCCATCTCTGGATACTAAAAGCAGAGATTGGAGCCATGAACAGACCAGACAGATCTTTCTGCAAACCCTAGAAAAGCCCCATGTTTGAAGGAGAATCTGAAATCTAAAAAACAAAACTTCGGGGGTTAATGTTCCCCCAAATAGTAAAGCGGTGCCTATGTCTTTAAGAAATGGATGCCCTCAGTGGCCATTGTGGGGCTCGCTAGGCAACCATGAGAGTTTTGCCATAATTGCAACCTGAGTTTCTACCAGGAAAAGGAAGGGGCTGGAGGGGGGCGGCCTGGCTTGCTGCAGCATTGCTTTTGTCACTGAGCCAGGCTGTTCTGCTGTGGGGAGAGACTGCTATGGGGAAGGAAGCAGGGAAAACTGAGAGCCAGTGGTTGGGGGGGGGGGGTGTTAGAGTGCCAGTCTTGAGTCTCGGAGACCCAGGTTCAAGTCTCTACTCTGCCATGGAAGCTTGCTGGGTGATTTTGGGCCAGTCTACCTCTCAGGATTGTTGTGTGGACAAAATGAAGGAGAGAAGAAGGATGGAAGCTGCTTTGGGTGCCCACTGGGGAGAAAAGGGCTGTATAAATAAAATAAATGATAAATAAAGCTGAAGGTTGGGGAGGCAGAAAAAAGATGGGTTGGCTGGTTAGTGGGAAGGATAGGAAGCAGGGAAATGGGAAAGGAGATGGGGCTGCCAGGAGGGGAGAAAGAGGAAAGAGTGCAGGGAAGGGAATGCAGGGGGAAATGAAGAAACTGTGGTGAGTCTTTGGGGGTTCCCCGCGTGGGAGGCCATAATCCTTTTGCAGACAGGTATAAAATAAGCTCCGGGGCACAAGGACAGGAGGTGCTGCATGCCACAATACAAGTACCTGTGGATGATAGTACTGGAAAAAAGCCACCTACGTTACATGTTGCTAAAGCAGTTTCCCAGTCCAGTATTGTATACAAGGGCCCAAACAGTCATGGCGGCAGTGGACTGTCCTTAACGGATTCTGTGTGTGTGTGTGTGTGTGTGTAACACATTACACAGATGCCACCCTTCTGCAGCTGAAGGGAACGTTTCCGCTTTCCATTTAGTGGTGATTGGGAGCTTGGCTGTGAAGAGCCTTTTCCCCTCCTCCACGCGTGAGGCCTGCCTTGTTCAGGTGCTCTTGGCGATGGCCGTGCAGGCGCTCCTCCTTGTGAGCCAGACCCTCGGCCCACCTCACTCCGAGCCACTTTGTCTCCTCCTCCCTCTGAGTCTCGGGGGCTTTTCAGTTTAGAAAAGTGATGCCTATGGGGGGGGGACATGAGAGAGGTTGATGGGCAGTAGGTTCAGGACTGACAAAAGGAGATACTACTTTACACAGCGAGTGATTACAATGTGGAATTTGCTGCCAGAGGATGTAGTCTTGGCCACAGGAATAAGCAGCTTTAGAAGGGGATTCCACAGATTCATGAAGGAGAGGTCTACCAGTGGTCCCAGAACCAAGAGGCCAATGTCAGGGGAAGGCCTCGGCCTCTCTGCCCTGTTGTTGGCCCTCCAGAGGAACTGGCTGGCCCCTGTGTGAGACAGGAGGCTGGACTGGATGGACCCTCACTGGTCTGACCCAGCAGGGCTCTTCTGAGGTTCTTCTCAGGGGAAGGCCTCGGCCTCTCTGCCCTGTTGTTGGCCCTCCAGAGGAACTGGCTGGCCACTATGTGAGACAGGATGCTTGACTAGGTGGACCCTCATTGGTCTGAACCCTGCAGAGCTCTTCTGATGCTCTCTTGCGGTGGCTTCTTGAGGTCCTGACCAGAGAGGGATCCTCCGGAGGTGCTGGGCACTGGAATTGGGGCCTTCCCCACACAGAGCAGTGCGTGCCCTGGAGTCCCGTGGCTGGAGTAGACACAAGGGCTTTCTGCTGTGCTCCGTGATGCCTGACAGTCCTCCCCCCCCCCAACTGTCCATCCAGGTCCTTCTCGGGCGTGGATTGCATGACCTGCCACCATGCTATCTGGAGGCCAGACTTGTACAGGGCCTTTTCTCGAAGGCTTGGCCATGAGGAACGGGGGGGGGGGGGGGGGCTAGTCCAGAGGTCTTTTCCCCGGGGACGGCCATCTTGCCAGACTCAGGGCCGGCTACAGTCCTGCCAGTCTCACACTCTTTCCCTTGGACTTGCTGGGATCCCACAGGTGCTGCTTTGGCATCCTCGTCCCTTTCTTCCTGGGGGAGTACCAGAGTGGGAGTGAGGTGTGGAACGGCAGGCTGGGGGAGGGGGCCAGAGGCCCTGAAGGGAATGGGCTGGGGGGGCGGAGGTGTCCCTCATTGCCACCCCACCTGCCTTCTGTTTTGTGCAGGAAGGGCCAAAGCAACTGGGGTCGCTGGGGCCATGTTTTCTCCCCCCCCCATCCTCCCACTTCAGCTGCAGTTTTCACAAGGCCTTGTGTCAAGCGGAGGTGCCTCCCCCCCCCCCCCCCCCCCGGTCAGCATACCTGAGAGCAGGGCTCCCCCCACCCTGCCTGCTTCTCCCTCACAGCTTTTCCCCTCCAAACAGGAGCCACTTCCTTTCTCTGAGTGGGCGGAGGGGGGCATCCAGGCAAGGCCCTCCTGTGCAGCTGCCTCCTCCACCCAGCCCTGCCTAGTCCCGTCAGAGGTAACGCATGGAGCATGCTGGTCTCGTGTGCCCCCCCATACCTGCCCAGAGTGGATGGCTCCTGCCTCGGGATCTGGCTCCTGGAAGGCCTCCCCCCCCCTTGTGGCAGTTGCTCTGGTGGGGGGGGGAGAGTGGATTCCTGGCAGCCAACTGCTGGGTGGAATCAGTGGGGTGGAGGAGAGCTGGCGAGGGCTGGAGACATCCCCCCCTTTCTGCCCTGTGATGGCGGTAAGGCGCCCTTGGCAGGCTGGACTCCCTTTGGGGCTCCCCAGGCCAAAAGCAGTTGCGAAGTGCCGGATTGATTGGTCGTGGGGGGCAGGAGTGAGTGTCAGCCTCCTGCAGAGATCCAGAAAGGAGGCAGGCTTGTGCTGCTGCAGCCCTTGGGAGCGAGGGGAGGGGCAGCAGAGCGCTTTACCTTCCGGTAGCCAGCCACCCTGCTGGGGAGCCAGTTTTGAGCCAGCAAAGCCGGGCAGGCGTGGAAGGGTTCAACTGCCCCCCCCCCCCCCCCCCCCGATGTGCTGCATCGCTTCTTGCCTGTGTGCCTGAGATGTCTTCACGGCTTGCCTTCCACTCCCTGAGCCTCTGGCTTCTCCCCCCCCCCCTCCATTCCCATGTGCCTTCAAGGTTCCTGCCCTGCCAGGCACAGCAGACACGGGAAACGCCTCCTTGGAGGCGCCTGTCTGTTCTCCACCCCTGCCCATGAGTGTATCTGCTGGGAGATGAGCAGAGAGAGCTCAAGAGGCATTTGGGGTCCAAGGTCAAGGCCACCCCCTCCCTGTGGGGCAGCTTCCACAGCAGGGGCTGCAGGTTGCTTGTCTCTGCCCTCCCCACACTTGTGTTCCTTGGGGAGCCCCTCCTACTAAAGGGAGTCTCCAGTACAGTAGCTGCCGCCACGGCCCTTTTGGCTGCTGCTCTGCCAGCCCACTGAGAGTCTGGGCAAGGGGGCCGTATGGCTTGCACACCCCCCCCCCCCAACGGCCGTCTTGCTGCTCCTCTCCGGTTGCACCCAGGGTTGTATTTCTCCCCCCTGCAGCCACCTCTCTGCCCCCCTCCATTCCGGCCTTCTTTTATTGAGAAAAGCCCCACAGCCCAAATTATGCCGGGCCAAGGCGGGATTTGTGTGTGTGTGTGGGGGGGTGATGTGAGCTTCGGCTTTGGGTCATTGGGCTTTCCAGTGGGGCTCCCCACAGGAATGGCTGCTCCAGGAGGGGAAGACCGGTGCAGACACTCAAGGGGCCTGGGGGGTGACAGCAACCTTTTGCCAGGGAGGGGGGCTCTGTTTGGGGCACAGGCCTGTGTGGTGGGGAGGTTGTTCCCCCCAGCTTTCCTTCCGTTGCTGTCCTTTGTCACCTGTGCCCAGGAAGAGGGGAGGGGGTGCATTGGGGTGGCTGTCTTTGGGCCGGGAGTTCTTGGCTGGGTTAGAAGCAGACCCCCGCTCACTCCCCTCCCACCTCCCGAGGAGCACCCGTCTGTGCCATGGGCCTGCCGGTCACAAGCTGCTGCTTCCCACTCAGCCCCATTCTCCCTGCCTGCAGGCCTATCGCTCCAAGATGGATGTCCACTCAAGTGGCGTGGTGTGGCCAAAGAGTGGCTGCTCATCCTCACAGGTCAGTGTCGGATGGGTAGCCTCACCCCCAGGAGATGGCAGGGCCTCCACAGCGGGAGGGGGCAGTCCCCACTCTGGCTACTTGGGGCTCCCAGCCCCCCCCCCCCCCGATTCTGACGACCTCTTCTCCTGCTCCCCCCTCCCCTTGGTCTGCCCCCTGGGTGTGCCTGGCAGCCTCTGCATGCCAACTGGACAGAGATCTCCCCCCCCCCCTGCCCGCCCGCCAAGAACCGAGTGGAGTAAGACCCCACTCCGAAGCAGGAGAGTCCGCCAGTGCTGTCTTCCCTCACCCCAACAGGGGAAGGCCGGCTGTACATTTACTCCAGAAGGAGTCTTCCCTGCCAAAGTCCTGCGGTTCCCTTTAATTAGTAGGGGGGCCTCCCTCCCCATTTCTTTTAAATCCAGTTCGACTGTTTTGTTGAGTTTTTTGCGGCCACAGCCTTCCTGGGCCAGCTCTCAGTTTATCGGGGAGGGGGAGGGGCTGGACGGCTGGTTTCCTCTTTGCAGCCAGAACTGTTCCGTAGATTTTTTTCCTTTTGGCTTCTGTGGTTGCAGCTGCAGTCTAAAATACTTTCTTTTTTTAAAGAAAAGGGGCAATGGCTCTGGCTGCAAAGAGGAAACTGGTAATTACTGGGCAGGGGGGAGAACCAGAGGCTTTCATTAATCTCCCTTTCTGGTCCCGCCCTCGCCCAGTCCAGGGAAGCCGCACTGGTCTGCAGTCAGGCTGGGTAATGCTACAGTGTCTTTGTAAATTTTTTCAAAACCCACAGTTCATAAGTTTTGGGGGTGGGGGGTGGGGGGAGGGGAGGGCAGTAAGAGAAATGTTGGCATGTCGCCTGGCTTCTCTATTAAATCCCCCCCCCGCCCCCCATGCCTGAGCTGGAGTCTGAGGCAGCCCTGCTGCTGTTGTGCCACAGAGTTCTCTGCTGCCGCCGCCGCCGCCCTCCCCCCAAGAGGGCCCGGGTGCCCTGCCTCGGAACCTGGCCGACACCCTGCAGGAGATTGAGAACAAGCGCCAGCTGGCTCTGCAGCAGAAGGGTAGGTGGGGGGTGGGGGGGAGCCAGGGTGTCTCCCGCCCAGTGCTGAACGTGTGGGGCAGCCGCCTCTTGCCCCATGGGCTCTTGCAGGAGGGCTGCCCCCACCCCTTGCAGCTCGCCTGCCAGCCAGGTGAGCCGCAGCCAGCTTTTGTTCCGGGCCGTCTCTGCAGGGCAGCAGGTGATCGCGGAGCAGCGGAGGCGCCTGGCAGACCTGAAGCTGAAGGCCGCAGCCGAGGCGCAGTCTCAGTGGGAAGCCCTGCATGGGCAGCCCCCCTTCCTCCCCTCGTACTCCCCCCTCATGCCCCACTCCATCCTCCATCACCACCACCACCCCGGGGGCCTGGGCGGGGAGGAGCCAGAGCCCGCCTACGACACCCTCAGCCTGGAGAGCTCGAACAGCCTGGACACCTGCCTCTCCACCAGCGGGGCCTCGGCCTGCTCCCCTGACAACGTCTCCAGGTACAGGCCAGCAGCAGGGCAGGGGCAGGGAGCACCCCCAGGGAGAGCGGAGCGCGGCTGGGCCTGGCCCCGGGGAGACTTCTCTCTCACGCGCCTCCTCCCCTGAGCAGAGGCAGAGCCCCCAGGAGGGTGGGAAGGAGCAGACCTCTGCCCCCCCCCCCACCGTGAGTATCCCTCGCCTCCATCCATCCATCTCCTCCATCTCACATGGCTCTTTGGGTCTGTGCCTGGCTCCCCACGCTGTCTCTGCTCGCTTCAGGATGCAAGAAAGCACAAGAGCCTGCTTGCCTGGTGGAGGCTGGAACCCAGCACTGAGCCAGGGCATGGGGAGACCTTGGGCCAAGCGCTGGTCGTGTGCCCTGGTGCGCACCCGTGTGGACACAGAGGAGGGAGTAACGGCCTGGCCTTGCTTTGCAGTGCCAGTGGAGCAGACATCGGGAAGATTGAGGAGATGGAAACCATGCTGAAGGAGGCCAACGCAGAAAAGTCTCGCCTGGTAGAATCGCGAGTGAGTTGGGCAGCAGGAAAAGACCCTTTCCCAGGGCCACTCCAAGGAGGCTCCGAGACGATCCCCAGGGTGGCCCTGCCTTCTCGCCCTGCGCAAGTCCTGGCTGATCTCTTGGCTGGCGCTCCCTGGGAGCAGGTGCCCCCCCATATCCTGGTAGACGCCCCCCTCTGCTTGCAGGGAGGGAGGGAGGGAGGGAGGGCCCCGAGCAGACCTCAGAACGCCCGTGGGGACAGGGGCTGCAGGCGGAGCCAATGGGCAGCCTGCTCACCTGGCAACTGCTGGCAGGAGCAGGAGATGGAATTGCGGCACCAGGCGCTGGAGGAAGAGCGGCGGCGGCGGGTGCAGCTGGAGCGGCAGCTGCAGGATGAGGCCGTGCGGCGGCAGAGACTCATTGAGAAGGAGGTCAAAATGCGGGAGAAGCAGTTTGCACAGGTATGGGGCAGGCAGGGCTCAGTGCCGGGTGGTCTGTGTGTGGGGAGACATATCCTGTCTTGGTTTTCAAGGAGGGCAGCAGGGGCGTTGGATTAGTGGAAAGGGCTTGTGGTGTTAGTATTTATTTATTCATTTTGAGATTTATATCCCGCTCTCCTCGCCGTACAGCGGGCTCGTTATGGCTGCCCTTGCCCTGCTGGGCACAAGCTCCCGAATTCCAGGGTCCCCTCCCTGTTATGACGAGCATGGCCTCCCAGCCTCCTCACTGCCAGCGTGGAATGGCCATGCCTTCCTTCCCTGCTGCCGCTGCCACCCCTTGTGTTCGGGGTGCCAGTAGTGTGCATGTGCATGGTACGAGCTGTGCCCGTGGCCACGCGCCGCTACAGCCTGACCTGCCATGTCGGAACGGAGTCAGCACTGGGCCCCTTGGGTCCCCTTCCCGGCTGCAGGGAGGCTTGCCTGCTTCCGCCGGCCGTGTGGGTGCCCTTGGGGCTTTCCAGTGGACCAGATCAGGAGCAAAATGGAGGGGAAATTGCCGAGGGAAAGGCCAGTTGGGGAAGGGCAGCGGAGCTCCACTTTTCGCTCCTTGAAGGGCTTTTTATTATTCAGCCCGAGTTGCTGGTTTGGTTTGGTTTTTCCCCAGTCCACTGGAGTGGGTTAGTGTGCTTCTCAGCACACGAGTGCTTTTACACCAATACAACAAGGTGGTGGAGGGCAAAAACTGGGGGGGGGGGCAGGGAGGGGCCATACCAATGCTGCCCCGACCTCCCTTCGCCTCTTTTGCTCCTGCTTCTGCAACAGAGGCAGGCTGTCCCCCCCCCCTTTGGAAGCAGCCCTTGTTGCATGCATGGGCCACTGTTGGGGGGGGGGGGGTGACAAGTGACAGGCTGGGCCTCTGAGCCCCCCAAAAGTGACTCTGCTCTGCCCCTCCCCCGGGACCCAGGCACGGCCCCTGACCCGCTACTTGCCCATCCGCAAAGAAGACTTTGACCTGCGTGCCCATGTGGAGTCGTCTGGCCACAGCGTGGACACCTGCAGCCACATCATCCTCTCAGAGAAGATGTGCAAAGGCTACCTGGTTAAGATGGGGGGCAAGATTAAGTCCTGGAAGAAGCGCTGGTTTGTGTTTGACCGCCTGCGGCGCACACTCGCCTACTATGTCGGTAAGGCCCTGCTCTGCCCTGCCCCTGAGCTCCCCCCCCAAAAAAACCCCTGGGTGGGCCTCAGAGTCTCACCACCTTCTCCTCCTCCTCCTGTCCCCCGCAGACAAGCATGAGACAAAGCTGAAAGGTCTGATCTACTTCCAGGCCATCGAGGAGGTTTACTACGACCACCTCCGCAGCGCGGCAAAGGTCAGTGCCAGGGCGTGGTGGTGGTGGGGAGCCCTGGCTTCCCTTGGGCTCTTTTTCACCCGCCTCTCTGCCTCTCTCTCCTCCTCCTCCAGAAGGGGTTCTTCTCCCTGAAGCGGGTCAGTGTAGGTACCATCCTGATTCTTGGCATGGCTTTCAGCCCCTCTAATCTGGAAGTGCCCGCAGCACCTGGCATTAACAGCCTCTGCCCACCCGCATTCCCACTGTGGCTCAGCACAACTGGAGGGCTGGATATCAGAGGCACAAAAGCCGCTTGGTGCCATCCTTTCCCCGTTAAAGCTGGGGGGGGGGGGGGGGAGCAGCAGCACCTTCTGCACGGGCGAGGGGGCGGAGTCTCTCTGGCTCCCTGCTGCGCTGGATTGGGGGGGGGGGCAGCCCTCCTCAGCTGCTGCTAACAGCCAGTCCCTGCCTCACTAACAGCTACTGGTGCGGGGGGGGGGGGGGGATGTGTGGGAGGCTGCCCCTGCCAGCGCCAGCCAGTTTAATGCTAGTTGCTTTCTGTTGCCCCCTAGCCCCACCTAGCAGATTTTCTCCCTGCTCCCTTCAGTAGAGAGGTTGCTCTTCAGGCTCTCCCCCCCCCCCGCCCCCCAGGTGTTGGTCTTGGGTGTTCGGGCTCTCCGTTCTGTGTCTTTCAGGGAGGGTGTCCAGAGAACTGATTCTTCAACTTTCCAACCAAGCTTGGGGGGGAGGTCAGAGCGCCGCTCCCATCCCATCCTCTGTCTTCTCTCCCAGCAGAGCCCCAACCCAGCCCTCACCTTCTGTGTCAAGACCCACGACCGCCTCTACTTCGTGGTGGCGCCTTCGGCAGAGGCCATGCGCATCTGGATGGACGTCATTGTGACCGGCGCTGAAGGATACGCCCAGTTCCTGAGCTGAGGCCTTTCCCCGCTGACCCACAGGGGACCTCTGTGCCAAAGATCCCGCAGGGTTGGAGGGGCCCCCTCCCCCTGGCCTGCTGGAGCAGCGGAGGCAGCAGCCCCCAGGGCTGGGCCAACCCCAGGTGCTGACTGACTGACTGCAAGGGGCCCCAGCAGCCCTTGGCCACACCCCCCCCCACACACACACTCTCACTGTGCTGGCCAGGGCCAAACCAAGGCCCTGCCATCCACCACGTACGTGCCTTGGGAGGGGAGGGGGGCAGCGGACTTGGCCCTCCCTTCCAGAACACCGATCCAGACCACATCCTCTGTGCTGACCCTGGTCCAGTTGCCCTGAGAACCAGCAGCCCCCCACCCACACCCTCAGGCATCCCCTCCGGCCCTGGCCGGTTCTCTTGATTGAGGCAAGGGCTGCAGGGCTGGTTTGTTGCTGGGGGGGAAATAAAGCTTTGTAAGTTCCACCACCCTTTCCGTGACCCTCTTTCCCTGGCGCCAAGGGAGCTTTTGGACGGCCACAGGGGATTCTCTGTGTGCCCAGGGCTACCGCCTGATCGCCCCTCTCTCGGTCTTGGCAGGAGGCCGGCAGCTGGACAAGAGGGGCCCTGCGGCTGTGGCAGAAGGGGAGCCAAGGGCAGCCAGCCAGGTCCCCTCATGCCCCCCTCCCCCACAGGCAGCGCGGGGTCAAGACTCAGGCGCAGAGACTGGGGGGAGCATGGTTTGTCTTTAATAGTGCAGCAGGAGGCCAGCCTTTGCAGGGTGCAGGCCTGCTCCTTCCCCCCACACCTCTCCCCCCTATAGAGGCCCCTGTGTGGGGAGCAGCAGCAGCAGGACAAGGCTGGCCCCCAGCCAGGCCCAGGAGCCAGCCAGGGAGGAGGCTGCGGCAGTGAGACGGTTGCCGAAGAGATCCAGAAGCTGCAGGGCCACACCGTTCGTCCAGCCAAAGCCCTCCTGCCAGAGGAAAAGGACACGGCTGGGCTCAGCGGGGCCCCACCAGCATTCCGGCAAGCAAAAGGGGCCCACCCGCCTCTCTGGACACCCTCCTGAAAGACACAGAACGGAGAGCCCGAAAACACCCAACACCAACACCTGAGGGGAGGTGTCCACAGGAGTGGGGCAGGTAGCTTGGCCTCACCTGAACAACGTACTCCCCACCAGCGCCCGGGGTTCCGTCACCTTCGACATTGTACTGGAGAAAGAAAAGATGGGGGGGAAAGCATTGCTATGCCTGGGTGGCACAACAGCCCTGCAAATACAGGGAGAGCACCCCCCCCCCTCAGAGCAGAAGGCCCAGGACCAGCAAGACTCTCCCCCACCTCTCTTCTGCCGTCTGCAGTGGCCCTGATGCCAGCTGACCACAAGCGCGGCTTGGCCCTCCTGTCCCCAGCCATGAGGGAGAGGTGTGGCTGAATCGGGGGGGGGGGGGGGGCATGCCTGACAGGGAGACCAGGGCCTTACCTTCTCAAACATGGCCTGGTACGTCTCATAGACAGCCAGATTCATTCTAACCCAGTTCTGAGCCAAGGCGAAGGCTAGCTCTTGGGCCTGGGGGGACGATGACCTGGCCAGACCTGGTGGGCAGGAACCAGAGGTGGTGAAAGGGGAGGGGGGAGCAGGGAACCCCCACCCCCCTTGGGCTCAGACAAAAGCAGCAGGGCTGCTGCAGACAGAAAGGGAGCCCGGAAAGGTGCATGTGGCAACCGCAGCTGCACAGAGACCTGTGCGCGCGCGCGCACACACACACACACACACACACACACAGACAGAGCTATCCCACAGAACTGGCCAGCAAGCATGCAGGTAGGTACGGTTTACCTGACTAGCTGGGAAGCCCTTACCTGCAATCACCATGTGCTGGAGCGGGGCCCATGCATTTGGAAGGTCCCACTGTTGCCCTGTGCGAGCCAGCGAGGTAGGCAGCCCGTGGGCATAGGACAGTGCCGTGCTGCTCTGTGGGCACCCCAAAAAACAATGCCCAGGAAGGAACTGTTAGGCTTTCCACAGGCCAGGTGGCGGGAAAGGGGGCATCAGATGGAGAGGGGCACCGGAAGCAGTGTGGCTGCATTCTCAAGAGCCGCCCAATCTGTCCACTGAGCACAGCAGCCCCCAGTGCCAGAGATACGGACAGAGCCAGCATGCTTAGCTCCCCCGGGGCCTCGGAGTGGAGCAGAAAGGAGCACCCCTCCCCCTCACAACTCACCCACAGCCCCTCCCCACCCACTTCAGCAGTGCAGTGAACCGGCACTGGCGCCACCTGCTAGCAGGGGCTGATCCACACTCCTGCGTCTGCTCCCTGCCGGTCACTGTCCCCAGTCTTCTTGCACCCAGCAGCTCAGAAACCTGCTGCCGCCCTCTCCTCCTGCAACAACGTGTGGCCCATTCCCAACACAGTCTGTGGGAAGCCCCTCCAGACTTCATGGCAAGGAGGATGCCGGGATGCCCAGGTGCAAAGGCAGGGCACCACTTTTGCCAGGCGAGTGCTCACACAGCAAGGCTTGCGGGGGTGGGCTGCGTGGAATTCACTGCCACAGGAGGTGGCTACAAGCAGGAATTGGACGAACATATGGAGCAGAGGTCCATCCGTGGCTATTAGCCACAAGGCATTTGTAGCAACTCTCAGTCTGGGGCAAGGGATGCTCTGTGTTCCTGGTGCTTGAGGTGGGGGGGCAACACTGGGAGGGCTTCTGGTGTCCTGGCCCTACTGCTGGACCTCCTGAGGGCCCCTGGTGTTTTTGGCCACTGTGTGACTCAAGAGTGTTGGACTGGATGTGCCACTGGCCTGATCCCACACTGGCTTCTCTTAGGTTCTTGTGAGGAGAAAGTGACAGATGATCCAGCGAGGTCCCCCAGGCAAGAGACCCCACTGAGTGCCTGAAGAGATACAGCCTAGGGCTACATCCAGCATCCAGGGATGGCCCAACCAGGCTGATCTGCAACTTCTCCAGGCCTGTTTCCACACACTCAGTCTCCTTCCAGCAGGGCTCTTATCTGGAGCATCTGGATGGCAGCTTCCTTGATTTATCCTGTTTCTGAAATTCTACTTTGCTGCAATTTCACCAAGCCTGGTTAGGTTCAGTCTTTATTGGGAAAGACTGCAGTCAGCACAAGTCTGTCCACAACCTTGATGTTTCCTTAAACAGAAGGAAGCCCTTTGCATTGCAATGTTACAATGTAAAATGTGCAGGCTTTACATTTCCCCCTATAACTTTGCAAGGAAAAGAGCTAGAATTTTTTTAATGAACGCTAGGACTTAATATAGCTAAAATAGAGGTAATATAGCTACAATAGAAGTATAACACTAGCAATCTGTCCATTACCATCTTTAAAAAGCCCTTGAGTGATGGCGGCAGAATAAGAAACATGGGAGCCTGAGGCCAGGAGAGCTGCAGAAAATAGTGGTGGGACCCACGCTCCCTTCTAAGCTGCAGAGTCTTGTGAGCAAAATTCTACTTTGTGAGCTACTAGCAATAAAGTTGCGAGCGAGCGATTTGGCTGCTGCATCAATTAGTGTGCTCTGGAGCCACCCTTCCTGAGCTGAGACAAAAATGGGTGAGGCAGAGGCCAGAAAACTCTTTGAGCTGGCTCACACTAACGCAACTGAGAGGGAACACCGGTGGGGACATTATGTTGCCCTTGTAAATGCCTCTTCAGTTGGAGCAGCAAGTGAGAGCTACACAAAGAACGGTCCCTGTGCGAAAGCGGCTTGAAAGTACCTTTAGAAGTCATGTGGACAGAAAGGTTTGCATTTCTGCTGGTCTGAACCACAGTGGCCGAAGCTTCCTTGCCTCAACCCCCACTGGCTGCCATTCCCCACCCCCACTATTGGAGGACTTTTTAAAAAAAAAATCAGGGATTGCAGGATGACTGGAGCCTTGTAACAATCTACTGCAGCAATGAACAAGATCCCAGTTTGAAGGGGGGGGGGGGCGGGGGCGTGTCGCTTTTCCTTCCAGAGTTATAAGGGGGAAAGGGCAGGCTGCAGCACTTCCCCCCCCCCCCCCTGCAACAAGAAGAGGTAGAGAGGCTTGCTTAAAAGAAAAAAGAAGCAAAGTAGAACACTGTAGCCATAGGCCATTATGGCAACCTAGTAATTCCTAGGTTTGTTTTTCCAGGGCCTCCAGTGCAAGGGAAGGAGACGGTGGCCTGGTGGGGGTGGGGGTGATGCAATGAAAGTGCGGGGATTTCTGTTGTGCAGATACTCCGTTGCCAACCCCCACGCGTCTGCAGCAGGAACAGCTCCAAGGAGAACCGCCTGCCTGGGCTGGCGCCTGAAGCCCCTTGGTTTACCAGGCCGGCCAAAGCGGGAGGGGGGGGGGGGGGAGGCTGTGCCCTCTGCCCTGCCCGCTGCTCCCAGTTGGCTCACCTCAAGGTAGCGCAGGGCCTTCTCGGCGGCGGCGCCCTCCAAACCACACTCAGCCCACAGTGGAGTCAAGTTCGACGGGTAGAAGGCCCGGTTGTGGCTGCGGCGCGCCAAGTTGTAGTCCAGCCAGACGCCGGCGTCCTCGTTCCATAGGACGGCCCGCACCGCCGCCACCCGCCGTTCGTGAGCGGCTCGGAACCGCTCGGCCCTCCCGGCGTCCCCTGGAGGGAGATCGGCCGAGTGAGCAACGAGACCGGGAAGGGGGCGGCTGGCTACCCCCTCCCCCGCTCCCTCCGGCCGGGTCCCGGGGGCCTCACCAACCCAGCGAGTCGTGGAAGTCGGCCAGGAGGGCTTCCACGCGGCACAGGACGGCGTTGAGGTCGACGGGCACGACGACGCTGGCCCACGTGTCTCGCAGCGTGGCCTCGACGGGCGGCGGCCCCGGCAGGAACCAGCGCGAGGAGAAGTCCCAGCCCGACTCCGCCGCGCTCTTCAGCTCGGCCCACAGCGCCGTCCGCGCCTCTGCGGGGGGGGGGGGGGCGAGGAGAACGGGGGAGGTTCAGTCCGTGGGGAGGGGGGCTCCGCTCTCCGGCAGCGGGCAGCCTCGACGGCCTGGCCTGGCCTGGCCCGGCCACCACGCGCGGGGAGGGGACGGACGCTGACCTTCCTGCAGGCCCTGGGCGAGCTCCACGTCCTTGCTGTATGCCTCCGGCCTGGGGCGGGGGGGGAGAGAGGCGAGTCAGCCGGGGGGGGGGGGGAGAACCGCGGGGCCTTTCTCCTCCTCCTCCTCCCGCTGCTGCTGCTCCTCACCTGGGCTCCCCCACGGGCACGCGGTAGCGGTTCAAGGCGTACTCCCGCTGCTGCTCCTCCCGGCCAGCGCCCAGGCTGACGTTGACGGCCCGCTGCTCCTGCCAGAAGCGGTACTCCTCCTCCAGGAGAGGGAGGCTCTCGCTGCGCGCAACGCAAGAAGGAAGGAGCCCTGAGCAGGGCGGCCGGGGACCCCCACCCCACCCCAGCCCCGGCCCCTCTCAGGCGGCGGCGTCCCGCTCGGCTCCCGGCGGGCCCTTACTTCAGGAAGGCCAGGTCGCCAGTGTGCTTCAGGTAGGCCTCCATCATGAGGGCCAGGAAAGGCGGCTGGCTCCGGCGCTCGTAGTAGACCCGGCCTCCGTTGGGGACGTGTCCGAATCTGGCGGCGAGAAGCGACACTGGCGGCGTGGGCACCGGGGGGAGGGGGGGAGGAGGCAGGACCCCACCCCCACCAGTGTTCCCTCTAAGCCGAGTTAGTGTGAGCGAGCTCACAAGTTTTTCTGCCCCCGGCTTACACCTTTTTGCCTTCGCTCAGGAAGGACGGCTCCAGAGCCAACTAATTCATGCAGCAGCCAAATTGCTGGCTGGCAACTTTCATGCCAGTCGTTCACAAAGTAGAATTTTGGCTGACAAGACTCTGCAGCTTCGAGGGAGCGTGGACCCCCACCCCCCTCCGGGGTTCTCCTCACTTCTTCACTAGATGCAGGAAGTTCTGGATCATGCCCTTTGCCGTGGCGGTCATGTTGGAGAGCAGCAGCCCCTCGATGACCCAGAAGGAGTCCCTGCAGCCCGGGGAAAGGCCAGGCCTCAGCGCGCGGGGGGAGGGGTACTGCAGGAGTGAGCCCGCCCACCCCACACAAACACAGCTGCCCCAAGGACCAGAGTCTGGCTAGGGCCAGCGACCTGCTCCCCAGGCCACAGGGAAGCCCAGGCAGCCCTTCTCTCTCCCCCCGCCCCCAACTTCTCACCAGTAGTAATACTCCCGGAACCGGCCCCCTGGCACCATCAGTGGGTTCGGCACGTAGATCAGGGAGTGGCGCTCTGGGTTGCTCTGGACCTCAGCTTTGATCTGAAAGGGAAGCCAGTTGCTGCCTCTCCAGGCCATGAACATGTCCCCCTCCCAAGCGTGTGTGTGTGTGTTGGGGGAGGACATCTCCTAGCTGCTCACCTTCCTGCCCAGCAACTTCCACTTGGCATTCAGCTCCTGGGCCCAGGACCGCAGCCTCGGATCGGAAATCCGTCCCAGCAGCTGTGGGCTAGAAAGGGACAGGAGGTGGGTGGAGAGCTGGGAGCACTGCACTGCCTCTGGGGGGCTGCTGCCTCCCCTCCCAAAGGAGACTTGGGGGAGGTCCTGCCCAGTGAGCCCCAAGGAAGGGCCAGGCTGGTTGGCTTGGCCCTGCCCCCACTGCTCCCAGCAAGGGCCAGCAGACACCTCTCACCACTCCTCCCTCCGGGCCCTCCTGAGCTGCAGCCCCCACCACCCACCAAGAGGCCATCCTGGCACCTCTTCTGAACGGCGAGGGTCCACTTCGCCCTCATGGCTGCCCTCCCCACCACCACCTAAACTTGGCACCTTTCCTGCCATCTGAGGCAGGAAGCACCACTCAGCCCTTTGGCACTGTGCGAGGAGACCAGGGTGGTGGGGCCCACCACGCCACTTCAGACCTGCATCTTTTTGACAAAACCAATCCTGGGGCTGGGAGACCTGGTGTGTGGGGCAGTTGGCTGGTTTTAGGGTCATGCACACGTGCTCCTCTTTGGGCGGCAGCAGCAGCAGGTGCTTCCCTCCCCATGACACAGAAAAGGCACCCAAAGCCCTCTCTTGCCCTTCCACGCCTTCTGCCCTCTCGCATGGGTGTGGCTGGCAGGCCAAGGGGCTTGGGGTGTGAAGCGATACCTCGGGGTCCAGTCTGAAGGCTCCCAGGGTTCAAACTCCTGCCCGGGGAGAGAGAAGTGGTCTTCTACAAATGCCGCCAGCTGCTGCTTGGACACAGCCCCGCTGGGCGTTTCATTCACCAGCTGCTGGAAGTTCTGTAGAACTGTCTCTGGGAAGAAAGGGGCAGCCGTTGGAGCAGAGGCCACACCTCATCCTGGCAGCCTACGGGCAGCCAGGCAGTGCTCAGCTAGGGCCTGGCTCTGCAGCAGGCGGTGCTGTTCCCACCATCGCCACCCCCCACCCCATTGCCCTGGCCCAGGGCAGAAACTATGCTGCTCCAGACAGGATCAGTAGCCAGATGCCTCCCAAGCCCTGTCTGCGTGCCCCGCAACTCCTCCTTCCCATTAGAATCATAGAATCACACAGAGTTATTGAAAGGGGCCATACAGGCCATCTAGTCCGACCCCTCCTGCTGCATGCAGGATCAGCCTAGAGCATCCCTGACAAGGGTTTGTCCAGCCGCTCCTTAAAGACTGCCAGGGAGGGGGAGCTCACCACCGCCCGAGGCAGCTGATTCCACCCTTGCACAACTCTGGCTTTCAAAAAGTTTTCCCTGAGATCCGGTTGGTACCTTCCCACCCTTAATTGAAACCCATGATTGCGAGTCCTCTCCTCTGCTGCCAGCAGGAACAGCTCCCGGCCCTCCTCTAAGTGACAGCCCTTCAGATGCTTCAAGAGAGCCATCATTTCCCCACTCCACCTCCTCTTCTCCAGTCTGAACCTTCCCAAGGCCCTCAGCCTTTCCACAAAGGGCTTCTTGGTCTCCAGGTCCCCGATCATCCTCATCGCTCTCCTCTGCACCCGCTCCATTCTGTCCACATCCATTTTGAAGTGAGGCCTCCAGAACGGCACACAAGACTCCCAAGTGCGGCCTGACCAATGCAGTGTACAGCGGGACCATCACATCTTGCGATTTGGATGTTATGCCTCTGTTGAGACACAACTACTCTCTGAGTGTGGGACAAATCTGTGCTGACTTCCCTGGATCACCAAGTTGTCCTTTAGATGCTCTCAGATCAGTCCCTTTAAAATCTGCTCCGGTATCTCCCCTAGGACAGAGGTCAGACTGACTGGCTTCTCATTTCCTGGGTCATCCCAGTTTCTAATTCATTGCTCTAATCAAAAGGGCTAAATTCAGTGTTAGCTTAGAAATTCTTCAGAGAACATTGTTTGGAAACCAGCTGTGCCCGCCCTGGTGAAAGCCGAAGGGAGGGGGCACAGGCCAGTCTTCTTAGACTGGTGACCGAAGCAGGAAAAATGCGGAGCCACCCGGTCCCCACCCAGGGCAGGGCTGGCCACTCACCTGGGCTCCCTCGCAGGGGCATGTCCACAAAGTGCTTATCGTCAGAGAAAAGCTTGTTCATCTGGACCTGCCTCAGCAGCTCCCCAGTGCAGTAGATTGAGCTGGGGAAGGGCAAGTGGGGCGAGGGGTCAGTGGGGGGGGGACTGCTCCCTCCGGCAGGCCTGGAGTCTGTTTGCCACCCCTCCTCTCGCCTGTCCTGTGTGTGGGGGGGTGCAGCTCTGGCCCTTCTTGCCTGGCCTCCCACTCCCCAGACGGGCCCTGAGCGGAGCCCCCACACCCTGGCCAGCAAGGGCCCCTTCGACCCTCGCAAGTGGACAGGTCCTGTCTTGGAGCTTGGGGTGTGGCCTGTGAAGGCCTCTCTCCTGCTGCCCCGACCCACAGCCTTGCTGCCAACCACAGGGTGTATAGGTGTGCTGGGGGCACACTGGCATGGGGGGTGCATGCCAGCCTCAACAGTGGCTGGGCTCACACTGGGCAAGGTGCCCCCTCTCATCCTCTGCTCTTTCTCTGCCACCCCCTCAGGCTGTTATGAGGAGCAGGGGGTCCTTCACCAAATTAGGGGAGCGGCATACAATTTCCCCCCTGCCCAGTGTCTCAGGGCCACCTGTCCACGGCAGAGGCTTTGGCCCCTTGAGCAGGACAGCCCCCCCTGCTTGAGGCACCCCCCCCCCCACCCCAAGCAGCTCCAGTTCCTGCCTGGGACTGAGCAAGCACAGCGGTCACTGCCTGGCCACACAGAAGCCCTCTGGCGGCATCCCCTCCTTCCCTCCCTCCCCCTTCCGGATGATCCTGAACAGCAGCTGGGGCAGGAGAGAAGCGCCCCCCCCCCCATATTCCACAGCCCTGCCAAGGACGCGGCAGGGGGGTGGCCCCTTGATGCAGAGGCCAGTGCCTAAGACCACCTCCCACAGAGTGACCAAGAAGGGGCGTCCTCGGCCTTGCCGGGTCTCACCCTTGCCAGGGTCCCAGCACCTCTAGCTCACCTGGCACAAGGTGGTGGGAAGTCACCTGCCGCTGCCTGCAGCCCTGGCACACCCACGCAGATGCCCAGGAGCACCCACCAGGTCGGGGAAAGCATCCTGTCCACAGTGCGAGGCAGTCGCAGAACACCCCCTGCGTGAGGGACACTCTGCCAGTGGCACCAGAGCAAAGTTCAGGGTGCGGAGTCTGCCCTTGGGCGTGGGGACAGGAAGGAGCGCCTGCTCCTGGGAGGAAGGGGAGGCTGGTCTCAGCACCCAATGTCCCACTTTTGCCAGGCTGCTGCAAAGCCCCCCCCCTCCCCAATCCGTTTCCAGCAGAGTTATTCCCAGCATTCAGTTGGTCCCATCAACGCCCCCCCTCAATTGTGAAGAACCGGGGGGGGGGGGGCTCACACCTCCTGAGGCCTCAGTAGCACCAGCCCCTCTCCCCTCTCGTCACAGGGTAGTGGACAGTGCTGCTGGGGGGAGGGGGAGTTAGAAGGAGGAATCACCCAGGGACGTCCCCCCCCCCACTCCTCTTGCCTGCCGGTGCCTCAGCACTCTGCCACCAGAGGCCTCCCCATTGTTGCCGCCTGCCCGGTTCTCCCCCCCCCCCCCAACCGGCCCATCGGCAGGGACTGCCTCAGCAGCGTGGATCGAGGGCACTCTCCCCCCGCCCCCCCCCCCCCGTTTATCCCTGCAGCAAGCCTTGAGGCGTGCAGGGGTGGGGTGGGTGTCATCCGGCAAGCACTTCCAAGCAAAAGTTGGGATTGGAGCCCGAGTCGCTGGGGCCCTGCTCCGATACACTCACACAACCCCCCTTACTCGGCCCTCTAAACTCCGCAGGGTTGTGAGCAAAAAAAGCTAGGAGCATTAAAGTTGTGAGCGAATCTACATTTGACTATCGCATAAATTTGTTTTTTAGGTTATTTCCATAACTTTGTAAAAATCTCAGAATGAATTCTTTTAAACTATATTTAAACTATATGGTAAGAATAATTAAAACATTAGAAAACAATCAAGTCAAATCAAATTTCATTACAGAAAATGCTGTCCTTTGGGGGTAGAACAGACCTCAGGAGAACAGCTCTGCCCTGCACTGAGACTTAGGAAACATACCAGCACTTTCGGGGGGTGGGGGGGAGACTCTTGCAGTCTGCTTTGGTGGGGGGGGGGGTTAGTGAAATATGATAAACAATAGGATAGATGGGAACTCTCAGCCTGGGGGCAAGGGATGCTCTGTATTCTTGGTGCTTGAAAGGGGGGGCAACAGTGGGGGGGCTTCTAGTGTCCTGGCCCCCCTGCTGGACCTCCCGAGGGCACCTGGTGTTTTGGGCCACTGCGTGATAGAGTGTTGGACTGGATGGGCCACTGGCCTGATCCAACACTGGCTTCTCTTATGTTCTTACAGGAACACTCAGTCTGGGGCAAGTGTGACGGTGCAGAATGGTGCAGTACATAAAAAATGTCCTACGCACTTTCAGTGAGGTGCAAGTATATACAAGGTTTATTTACAGATATTTACACAGTCTCTTACTGCAAAGCAATCACTAGCCGAGCTGTCCGACAAAGTGCTTTGCAAGGCAAGGGATACCAAGACTGGCCCACTCAGGTATTAGCTGAGTCCAATATATACAGTCATACAGCCAGTCAGAGCGAAGTGCCGACTCATCACGCACCTCCTTTGGCTGATGCAGTCCAGGCAATCGTGATTCTTCCAACTGTCACCTAAATAACCATGATCTACCTGACACAGCTGTCATCTTGTCTGCATATTATTCATATGCCGACAAAGTGATGCTCTGTATTCTTGGTGCTTGGGGAGGGGCAACAGTGGGAGGGCTTCTGGTGTCCTGGTCCCACTGCTGGATCTCCTGAGGGCACCTGGTGTTTTTGGCCACTGTGTGCGGCAGAGTGTTGGACAGGATGGGCCACTGGCCTGATCCAACATGGGCTTCTCCTATGTTCTTATGTGGAGCAGAGGTCCATTAGTAGCTATGAGCCACAAGGTATAGACAGGAACTCTCAGTCTGGGGTAAGTGATGCTCTGTACCCTTGGTGTTTGGGGGGGGCAACAGTGGGAGGGCTTCTAGCATCCTGGCCCCACTGCTGGACCTCCTGAGGGCCCCTGGTGTTTTTGGCCACTGTGTGCCACAGAGTGTTGGACAGGATGGGCCACTGGCCTGATCCAACATTGGCTTCTCTTATGTTCTTAAACAAGCAGGAGGACCCATGATACTCGCGGGGGTGGGAGAAGGAACTCCACGTTAAGGAGGAAGCACCCGCAGGTGAGCTTCTCTCTCCCCCTCCCTCCCCCTCCCTGGCAGCAGCGGCGGTGAGGCTTGCCACACCTTTCCCCTCTTTCCCCTTGACAGTGGCGGCGAGGCCTTCCGCCCTCTGAGACTTCTTCCCCTCCCCGACAGCAGCGGCGGCAGCAGCAAGGTTGGCCGCTCACCGAGCCTCTTCCCCCCTCCCCAACAGCAGTGAGGCCCGCCGCCCACTGAGCCTCTTCCCCCCTCCCTGGCAGCGGCGAGGCCCTCCACCCGAGCCTCTTCCCCCTCTCCCGACAGCAGCGGCAAGGCCTGCCCCCTCCAGAACTTCTCCCTCCCTCCCTGACGGCAGCAGTGAGGCTCGCCGCCTGCCGAGACTTCTCCCCCCTCCCCGACAGCGGCGGCGAGGCCCACAGCCCGCTGAGCCTGCCCCCCAATGGCCAAAGCGTTCCCTGCACATGCGCAGGGAACACTTTTACTTTTGGGGGAATTTAAATATCCTCCGAAAAGTTTTTTTTTTACTTTTAGGATTTTTCTGCACACGTGGGGAGTCCCATGGCTATTCGATATATAGATTACAGGTCAAGTATAACAGAGGTGGAACTATCACTGTCAGAACTTGGTAATACTGAATGGTTTTAGAAGGTGTTATAATTGCTATTTAAGTGTTCTTATCTCTTATGTAAGCCGCCCTGAGCCTGCTTCAGCAGGGAGGGCGGGGTATAAATTGAACAAACAAATCCTGCCTAACCTAACAAACAGGAAGTTGCTTAAATGTTATCAGCCTGCCCAAACTATTTGTTTATTTAAAGATTTATATCCCACTTTTCCCGTGACTCAAGGCAGCTTACAAATCATACTGAAAAGCATAATGGGTGTGCACCCCACCTATATTTTCCAGCTCCATTATAGTCTATGGGGACCATTACAGTCAATGGGTCCCATAGGCTATAATGGAGAATTGATCTGGGGGTATCTGAGGCTTGGGGAGGAAGCTGTTTTTGAGGTAGAGGCACCAAATTTCCAGCATAGCTGCTGGTGCCTCTACCTAAAAAAAAAAAAAATCCTTCAAGCTTCAGAAAGATTGGACCCGGGGGTCCAATCTTATGGGCCCCAGAAGGAGGTGCCCCCATACATTGTTTCCAATGGAGGGGAAAATGCCTTAATGTTTACTTGTGAGCTGAAGCTAAAATCCCTCATTTGCCAGCTAAAATTTTGTGCACAGCTTAGAAGGAACTGGTTACTGGTAGAGGAGCTGGAAAGTGCTGCCCATCCTACTCTTGAGATCACAAAGGTTTCCTCCATAGTCATTTTTCTGGCTTGTTGCTTAATGAGGTCAGAGCAGAGCTGTAACCAGTGTGTGTGTGGGGGGGGGGGCGTGCATGGGGTCATGGCCACATATGGAATCAGCAGCACTCCCTATTGAATTCCCCTCCAGCAGCACCCCCCCCCCCAGTCTTCACTATTCTTCAAGTTTTAATCTTAAAGCATCCACTACTGAAGCGGGCCAGTATTGGTTAAGCGGCGTCTGCTCCAAGCCCCTTCTCCTCTGCCAAGCCAGAGGAGAACCCCCTGCAAGGAGAGCTGAGCCCACGGCCTGTGTTTGAAACACCCGCTGCTCCCTGCCCCTTGGGGAAAGGAGGGCACAGACTGGAAGAGGAAGAGCTGCTGGAGTGGTGTCATGTGATTGGGGGGGGGGGAGAGGGCGAGGGTTTTTCAAATTGTGTTTTGCTTTCATTTGTACATGGGTGGCTGCTGGATTCACATTGTGTTTCCCTCTCTTCCCAGTGGAGACCCTGGTCTATTTGAGTGGCAAGAGACATAAAGCCCAGCAGTAAATTTAAAAAAATAATAATTTAATTTAGACATAATTTATTTCTTAATTTTAAATTATTTAATTAGTGTGCACTGCAGCACCATGGTCCTGTCTCCCCCCCCCCCCCCCCCCAATTCCTGGCTCTGGGTCGGAGGCTTGGGTTATAAGGCAATCATCCCTCCCTTTCTCCAGCAAGGTTTGCCGCCGACTTTCTGCAGATGGGCTTTGGGGGAAAGGCTGGCTCTGGGCCTGGTTCTGAGTCTTGGTGCTGGTATGTTGGTCCTCCCTCTCCCTTCTTTCCTTGGCCTTGCAATCGAGGTGCTTTCCTCCAACAGGAACTAGTATAAGTGTCGCATGTGTTGGGACCTGGGGACAGGGGTGATTGGTTGCATCATGTGGGATGGAGACTTAGCCTCCCCCCTCCACCTGCACCTGAACTCAACATGCAGGCTTTTTGCTGTGACAGGAATAGCACACCCTCTGGCCAAGTGTGGTACAGGTGGGGCTTGCTGGCAGCTTCCAGCCTCTGGCTAAGGGGAGCCCCAGACCAGGAAAAACCTCCCAAGGCAATCCAAGCCGGGGCAACCTGAGCCCTGCCCCCAGAAGACCTCAGCCACCTGGTGCAGAAGCCCAGCCAGGAGGGACCTGGGGCTGGAGGAGGAGGAGGAGGCGGCCTGGGGCTTGCCGGTAAGGGCAGCTGGGCTTCCGCCCTCCCTCTCTCTCCCCCATGAGGCGGCGGCAGCGGCGGCCATCTGGAATCGGGAGTATCAATACCACCTGTGAATTGTTTTTATCATGCTATGTATTTTATTGCTGTTGTTCATCACTCAGGGATCGAGCGATTTATAAATCCAAATTATAAATAAATAAATATATTCCTTTGCTGCCTTCCTTTACTGGTGGAAGGCTGAAGAAAGGCAGCTGGGCCACAGTTAGCTCTTGGAGGGTCTTGCCCATAGGGTACAGAAGAAACCAGCCCAAAAGAGGGGGGCATGCCTGGGAAGAAAACAGCTGCTGCCCAAGGGGAGATCACAGAGTTCGGGGTGGGGGGTAGGGGGCTTTCTGGGCCCCATGCCCTTTGCAACACACAGCTGTGAGCTCAGCCACTGTTTGCTGCTTAAGGATGGAATGAACAACTGGAAGAGGCTACCATCCTGCCTTTGCCCGGGGAGCTGTGGGGGAACCGAAAACTGAACTCATGCTAAAAAAAGGGAAGCCGGAGCGTGCGCCTGTCGGCAGCCTCAGCTGCCCTGAGCTCTGCAAAGCGTGGGATGTCCCAGGACTTCCTGACAAGCTCTGCAGACAGCTTCCTCTTTCAGAAGGTGGAGGAAGAAAAGAACGGGTCACCCATCCCAGGCCAGAGTCTAACAAAGAGGGAATCCTGACTGGGTCAATAAGGTGAACGTAGTGGGAGCTCAAGGGGAAAGTGGCCACATAATGCCAGAATTCTTGACCTCATGGAAAGCTCAGGGTGAGCATAGCCAAACGCACACCTGGAACTTCAGGGACGCCACTTTTACAAAACGGAGGGACGTGCCCGGTAAGCTTCCATGGCTAGAAAATCTGCCCAAGAGGGTGGGGATTTCCTCACAAAGGGGTTGCAATGGTCACCTGTGCAAACCAATGAAAAAGTAAAACGGTGACAGCCCAAGATGCCCGGGGAGCTGCGTGAAGAGCTGAAAATCAAAGAGGACACCTGAGCAGCTGCAGGAGGACTCGTCTGAGCAGGCAGGGGCCATGCCAGGCAACCTGGACTCAGCAGAGGCGGGAGCGGTTGCTGGAAGCAACAAGAGGGGCCTTTCTGGGGATGTCTGGAGGAAGAGGGAGAAGGGGCAGACCCACGCTTCAGGGCGGATGGGGGAATGTTCTTGGGTGACAGAGAGGAGGCGGAACCACTCTGTGCCTGTTTTGCCCGCATGCTCTCCCAAAACAGGAACTGTGCGCAGTCTTGCATGAGACGTAGTGGTGAAGGGGCAGGACAGACGCACACCAAGAAGTTGGTCTTTTTAAATTATTTCTTTCTACACGTAAGTTTCTATTGCTTATTTTATTTACTGACGAGGCAGCTAAGCCATGTTCTTTCAATTCCAGGAGATAGTTGAAAATCCGGGTCAAACCCTCGCCTGTCCCCCCACCCCCCAGACAAATATTTTCCATTTGTACTCATGGGACCTCCTTGTTGTGGGTTTACAAGAGGCTGTTAAGACCTGCCCTTATCTTTTTTTAAAAGTTCCCTACAGCCCGAGCGAGTGTCTCCTTATGACAATAGCAGAGGCCATGGACTGACTACAACAATCTGCTCCTTGTCTGGCAGCATTCATCTGCTGCATTCCTGGCTTTTGGCCTTCTGAAATGAGGGCCTTTGCTATGGTTTAGCGTCAGGTAACATTTCTACAAACTCGAGTCATCTTTTCCCGTAGTAACATTTTGTAGCAGCCCATGACTGCTGTGAAATCAGGCGCCCTCAGTCCCTCCGCGCCAGATGAATAGGTCTTTCTTCCCAACAAGTCCAGTCTCCTGCCCTCCCTGTCCAGAGGGGATGAATGGCTGCCCGGCCCTTCCCTTAGCAGGGGGGACTTCCAAAACCAGGGAGTTTGCTTGGGGGGGGGGGGTGAAACAAGTAATCACAGACCTCCTTCTCTGATCCTGTATAGGATCTAGCTTCATTGATGAGGCTGGGTCGAGGCTGGCTTGGCCCAAATGTTCATGGATATATGTTGCATGCTACAGGTCCTAAGTCAGGATTGTATAACACCTTCAGTATAGGGTTGGATGGTTGAGGTTCTGAAGCGTGGAACTGTAACCCCAGGTTTTTTGCCATTCAGACTAGCTGCTCGGAATACATTGTGAGGTCCCGCTTCCAACATTTGGTAGAGTTCATCTTTGGATTTGAGATGGCCACTGGATCAGCGATTGCTGATCAAGCTGCCCTCTTTTCTGAGACACTGATGGTGCCAGTGATGGCACTCTGAAGACTTCAGTCTTCTGACAACTCCAGAGACTGAACAGCCTGTCTCAATGGCAGTGTCTTCGGACGCGAGGATGGGTTGATCTCGCCTCTTGGTGGTGAGCTCTAGTGTCAAGGGGACCACCACCTAAAAACCGCCGGTGTCAACATTTGTCTCCAAGGTGAGCCAGTCAGTGCTGAGACTGGGAGGACTGTCAATTCCGGGAGGATGGGGAGGCTTGGCCCCCGTCTGAGACTGAGAGCGTTGGTCACAAGGCGAGACTGAATGGCGTCAACATGATGGCTGGACGGCGGTGGGAACGTTTCACCTTTTTTCTTAGCTTTCTTCAGAGGCAGTTCTGAAGCCAATCTGACAACAATGGGTTGGGCTTGTGCCTCCCTCGTGAGGGCGTCGGTGCCGAAGTCACCAAATGGGGGCTGCTTTCCCCTGTGGGGGTCTGGGCCACCCAGGGCCTTTCCCCATAAAGCAGCTTTTAGTCTTGCTGCTCTGCCCTCTGAGGCGTTTAGGGGTCAGTCGCCAGCATACTGGACAACTAGCCATGCTGTAGTCCTCTCCTAGACATAGAAGACACGATCCATGATTGTCATTCTGGTCCATTTTCACTTCAGAATCCTCACGCTTGTTGAAAAGAGCCATCCTACCAATTTTCTAGGTAAGAATTTTTAAAAACCTCGCTGGAACTCATCTTTGAGGCCCCATGAAGCAGCTGTATTGGAAGCACGTCCTCTCCTCACAATGGCGAGAGGCAAGAAGAGAACTGAGGGAGGCGTGCTGGCCCCATCTCTGTCACGTGACCCTTTGGGTGGGAAAGGGATCTCTTCAGACAGAAGCGGGGGGGGGGGGGAGAGAGGCACTCCTAGAGCCTAGAAACTTCTTTTAAAGCTTGGAAGCTCTTCTCCGCAGCAGGCCTGCAACCTTACAGTCTCCCATGTAGGTATTATCCCAACAGCAGTCTGTCTGTCTCCAACCAGACTGTGAAAAGGGGAGGCTGTCAGCAGCCCTTCTGTGGAACTCGAGCCCCAAGCATAACAGCTGTCAGCCAGGCAAAGACCAGCAGGGTGGCGCCACAGCTCTGGACACAGTCCAGGCACAATTATCATTATTCATTTAATTTATATACCACCCAAAGTCAAAGCTCTCTGAGCAGTTTACAGTAAGTATAAAATTTTTAAAAAATACAACAGATAAAAATTCATTCAAGAGAACGTAAAAAACATTAAAAACAATAGACCGGACCCAAAAAAGACCTAACCCAAAGGGAAAGAAAAGTACCTGGCCTCTGCATGTCCAAGGAGGTCTTTAAAGGCCTCCACAGAGGGCCAATCTTAACCTGGCACTGAAAAGATGGCAAATTTGGCACCAGGCAGGCTGCATCAGGGAGGTTGTTTCAAAGACAAGGAGCCACCACCAAAAAGGCCCTCCTGCTAGTTGCCACCCTCTGAGCCTCTTGAGGGGTTGAACATAGTGTCCAGGTAGATTGGGGTTGGGAGAGGCGCTCTGACAGATAGTGTGGTCCCAAGCTGTGCAGGGCTTTATAGGTTAAGACCAGCACCTTGAACTGGGACCGGAAGCTTACAGGCACTGGTCTTGTGTGTTCAGACCTCTGGGTCCCAGTTATTAATCCAGGTGCCACATTCTGCACCACCTGCCACGTCTGAACCATCTTCAAGGGCAGCCCCACATACAGTGTGTTGTAGCAATCTAATCTGGAGATTACCAGAGCATAAATGACTGAAGCCAGGGTGTCCTTGTCCAGATAAGGGTGCAACTGGGCCCACCAGCCAAAGTTGGTAGAAAGCAATCCAAGCCACTAATGCCACCTAAGCTTCAAGTGAGAGAGGGAACAACCCCAAGCTGCAAACCAGCTCCTTCAGGGGGAGTGTGTCCCCACACAAGACCTACGCCCCCTCCCTACAAACAGAATGTCTCTGTCATGGGGTGACTCACCATGCTGGAAGGCTAGGCGGGTGAGAAGGGAGAGCCCAGCCTTTGTAGCACACTCAGGAACCAGGCCCCCCGGCCCCCCTTCAACCAGGAATCCTCTTCCTCCTCCCCTGTGTTCAAGCAACCCGCCCATTTAAGTCAAACAGAGAATCTAAACAAATTGAATCCCAGTGAACTTTTATTGAGCTCCTTCTCTTCTTTAAAACAAGCCAGTTTCTTTTACCAGTCAGCACTTTTGCTTTTCAGCACCAAGACGGTCAAGCCTTCCACCAGATACCTTGTGTACAGAAATGCACATTGAACCAAAAACTGAGCTCAAGTGGACATTTGCCAATTACCAGTTTCCAAAAGAAAGTTCATTCTCCCTCCCCCCCCAACCCCCCACCTTTCCAATTCTAGTCCCCACTGTTCACAGTGAACACAGCCTGGGCTGAGGACCAATGAAAATGCCATGTTGCTTAAATTGAACACAAAACAGCCCTCCCCCCACCCCACCCCAAATTTTCCAGTTATTTTAATATAGGGAATAGTGACTTTATTTCCAGATTCTGCCCCCCCCCCAATTCCTGGTTAAAATACAGCAAGGGCTGTATCTTAATATATCCCCACCCTCCCCAAATGCCTGCACAGGACTTTAGAACACTGCCAGAAAAGGGGGGGGGGCGCACGCTTGGTCACCTTCCCAACCCCCAAGGTCACCAAGAAATGCTCCCATGTGCCACAGACAGCGTTGTCTGAATCTTCTGACACTCTGCCAGGAGAGGCGTGGCTGTGGTGCCCCACTGATGGTGTCTGTTCCTGGTGTCGTCCCCCCACCCCGATAGTGGCACCCTGGGCCCCAGCAGCAGAGGTCCGCCCACTGCTGGCAACAGCCGGCCTCGTGGGGCAGCCCCCCCCCCACCAGAGACTGACAGCTCCTGTGCAGGCAAACCCACCCCCCTAAAAGAAAACCAGAATGAGATGTCTAATGCTAACATCTCCCTCTGCCTTTGCGTCCACCTTCCCAGATTTTACCCAAATCCTGACACAAAAGCCAGAGGGGAAAGGAAAGATGCTCCCATCTCATTCTGAAGAAATTAAAAGCGCCAAGTAAGACCAGCCCCCCTCCCCCCCCCCCCCCCGGGCAGGTGCAACTCCTTTTGGGAAGAGCGCACCAAGACCTGGAACTTGAGGCCGGCTCCCCCCCCCCCCCCCCCACGAGGCTCTATGCTAGACAGGCCCCTCTTGACACACCCGACTCAAGGGGTGAAGCCGGCCACAAGGCACCTCAGTGCTGCTTCCCTCGGGAACTCCAGAGCACAGGCAAGAAGTTGCTCTTGGCTGCTGCAGTCCGCGAATATTGCAGGCAAGTTACCTTTAGGAATGCCATCCTTAGGATTTGTTTTCAGTTGGGAGGAGAAAAAATGACCAGGGTCTACCTAGTCATCATCTGGAGCATCTTTCCATTTACAAGTCCTTCTATGTCCTAGAAAGAGGTGGCTACGAATGAGCACCAGGTGGCTTCCTAACACCCCCCCCCCCAAGACCACCTGGAAGCTGCCCAGCGCAAGAATCTGGGCAAGTGCCAATTCCTCTTCTAGGAAAGCCCTATTTAAAGTAATACTACTTCCAACTTAAAAATGCTGTGCTTCTAGAGTGGCACAGGGCACAGCACCCCTACTCATGGCACAGGGCACCAACATCAGGTTGCATGCTCACGAGAGCCAACACTTCCGCACACACAGCCCTCTGCACTAAAACGACCCTCTGTCCCCACTACCGGGACAACAAGCTGGCTGCAGAAGAGGACGTTTTGCTTTAGGTCAGAATTTCTCATCTAACCCTTGCTTCCCAATTCACAGAGTGCTCGCCTGTCCAATGCAGCCCCAGGTAGGTCCTCAGCAGCCAAGCTGAATTTAAGTGCAGCTTTTGCTACGCTACTATGGAGTTACTTAGACAAAACATTTTCACTTTGAATGGGGTTGTCAGGAGGCACATGGTTTTAGCACAGAGCTCCAAGGAATGGGTGGTGCAAAGTGGTGGTTTTCTAATTTCAATCCAGAACAAATTCAGGAACTCTCAGGGCAAGAAAGTGTGCCACTGTAGGTACAATGCCCAATACATGGTGCCCAAACACACAAGCGCTGTGCTCAACCAGGTGCCTCCTGGCAGCCTGTTGCTGGTCAAGAAGGAAGGGAATTCTTAAGAAGTTTATGGGTCAGTTTTTCTCAGTCCTTTTGCCTGGAGATCAGGCCAAACATCAAGCATGTTGGGAGGGGCACAATTTAAAGCAACACTACGCAGCTCTAAAGCACTTGCTGATCAACTACAAGACAGGGCAGGAAACAGCTTGAGGGGCAGGGGGGCCTCCCCCTGACCAGTTCAGGCCTCTGTAAAACAGACAGGTGTGGGACGGAGGAGCAGCCAAGGGACAGGATGCCCCCCACACCAGGAGGACCCTCGAGAACAGGCAGGGGACACCAGTGGCTCTGGTTCTTTTAGCACCATTTCCATGTTCTGCATGCCATTACCCCGCCCTGACGGTGGCAAACAAGATCTTTATCTCCTGAAATGCGTGCCACCACTGTGGAGGGTTGTCTTTTGGGGGGGGGGGGGGAGGAACAGAAAGGGCTGGCTCACACTTCTACCCTCTGCCTGGATCTCTTCCAAGAGTTGCAAATGCTAGAGAAAGTGTGACCTCCCAAGAGGCCAAAACAGCAGCACTTGGCATTGTATATAGTGTTGCAGAAAACTGAGCCCCTCTCACCTGTAGCTGCAGTCAAGATCTACCTGTAATCCCTTCAACCCCAGCAAACTTCAAAGAAAAAAGTTGTACATAAACCCATAACAGAAAAGAACACATATTTACAGAGTCTATACAAGTATACACATCCGATTTTCTGTGGAACACACTGCAGAGAGGAAAGACTGCCGTGGCTCTGAACCGAGTCTCCCTAGCAAGTGGTGCAGCCACCAGCGGCGACTCATGGAAACCAGCCTGTCGTGTCCTGCCGGAGCACCAGAGCTTGTCACCGGTTCCTGCTGCGGGTGGGTCGCAAGTGTCCTTTCCTCCCGGAGTGCTGACGTTGCACGGAATCGACCTAGACGTCCCAGGTTTTTCTTTTTTGTTTAAATACACGTATTTACAAGGTGGGTGAACTGCAACTGCATCTCAACTCCCCATTTGATTTTTTTTTTTTTAAAAAAAGGTTAAACAAAAAGTATTACTGACAAGTGTTACATCCCAGCCCAGCTTGTTTGGAGGGGGAAGGAGAGACCGTCGAGGGGAGGGGATGGAGGTGGGAGAGACTTTGAACCAAAACGACTCCTTGGGCTGTGTCTGAAAGGTGATATTCTGAAGGGTCTCATAGCATAAGGCACTTTGCACAAATAAGGAACAAGCTCTTTAGCTTAAAGACGGGTGAGGAGCCAGGGAGAAGCTGAAATGCACTCAGTTGGGTGGCTGGAGGGGAACTGGGAACTGCAGTCGCGCTCTCGTGTGTGTTTAGGAGTCTTCTCTTTTCAGAGTTCTTCTCCACAAAGAAAGAAATTAAAACCAGCAGTTAGTGCAACTAATTTCAGTCAGCACACAGTGCAAACAAGTGGGAAAACAAAAATGGTATTTCCTTCCTATCTTCTGCTTTCTTCCTCACAGCCAAAAATTTTTTAAAAGGGAAAAAGAAAAGAAAAAGCTCTTTAATCTTCATATATCCAAAATGAAAAGATGAAAAACCTATAAAGAGAAGGGCATCCCCAAAGAAACAATGTGTCACATATCCGGATCAACGGGCTTTAGCTTCTGTGCTTGAGCAAAGCCTAGAAAAGAAAAGAAAAGAAAAGCCCGTGAGCAGCAAAATCACTGTGCTCAAGAGCTGCTCCCATTGTGCAGCTGGCCAAGTTTGCCAAGGCTGAAGCAGAAACTGCCCAGTGTGCTGTCAAGCACTCCATTTCATGACCCTCGCCATAGGATGGAAGCACATGAGGCAGCCACAGGCCCAGAAGGGGCACAAAAGTGCGCATTGCTGGTTGTCTCTGAAGCCCACAGAAGAGGAAGAGAGGCTTCCTAGTCAGCCAGCTGCCCAGCGCTCCTGCCCATGCCGTGCCTCGGCCCGAAGACCAGCTGGGCGTCTGCATCAAGGCAAAGCCCTTGGAGGGGGCATGTGAATCGCAGCAATCATGCTCAGGTGTAAGCAGCAACTACACATTGTAGAATGACATGCTTCCTTCAGCCAATACTTACTCTCCCCTCTGAGTGCCTCCCACCCACCCATGACACCATGAGAAGCACAAAGCACTTGTTCATTCATGCTCCTCTGACTTATATGCACAGCTTCCCCCTGCATGGGGCTCCCAGTGGTCCCCTCCTGCTCAGCTCCCCACATCCCAGACCACTCGATGCACTAGTCTCCCCCTCACTCCTCCTCACTGTGCTAGCTTTGGTCTCAGCCGCCAACACAAACTCATCAAGTGTGGCCACTCTTTAGCCAGAGTTCTCTAGGAACGGTGGGGATAACTGCTTACACCATCATGCCAAGACCAAGGAGGAGAAGAAGAAGAGATTGGATTTATATCCCGCCCTTCACTCACTTGGGAGTCTCAGAGCGGCTTATAAACTCCTTTCCTTTCCCCTCCCCACAACAGACACCCTGTGCCAGAGCTATGGCTTGCCCAAGGTCATCCAGCCAGGTGCAAGTGGAGGAGTGGGGAATCAAACCTGGTTCTCCCAGATTAGAGCCCACGCACTTAACCACGACACCAAACTGGCTGTGCTCCACCTGGCACCCCACTGTACAAGCCCAAGGTCCACAAGAAGCCATGGTACGCCTAAAGACCAAGATATAACACTTATCTGACCTCGTAGACACAAGAATCAGCAGCTAATGGGCGCAAAGTGCAAAGTGGTGGCGGCAGCAGAGAACAGCTGGCCAGTAACACAAACAGGTAAGGCGGCTGGTGCCCGAGAGAGAGACAGACAGCGACAGGGCGAGCACAAGCCCCTGCAGGAGCCTCCAGGGCTTCCCCCCTTCGCTTTGGCCCAAACCAGCCGCCTCCCCCCAGGTCTGGACTCCAGGTGAGAGACCTACGCAGCAGTTAAGGTTTCTCCTCTTCTACGGGTTCGCTATGGTATTCTGCCACATACAGGCTCTTGTCAATGTTACTGGGGATGGGCTTGATTTCTGTCCCCAGCTGCTCTTCAATACTTTTCAGGTTGAATCGATCATCGTAGGTGATCAAGTTGATGGCCAGGCCGAGGTGGCCAAACCGACCTTCAAGGAAAGAAACCAGCAAACGTGAGAAGGCTTCCAACAGGCCCACAGCAGTATTTGCTCCTCACAAGCAACAGGAGTGCAGCTCAGTGGAAGCACCAAAGACAAAAGACCCTGTGACAGAAGCCGGTTCAAGTTTCACATCCCCAATTATGGTAGCACTGTGGACATTTGTTTCATGTTACTCTTCCCTCAGAGAGAAGGGTGCAACACAAGCTGAGAAACTTTCACATTTGGATCTCTGCCATAACGAGGAATATAGGCTTGCTTTGTGTGTTCAATCCAAAGGGGTCTGACAGGTCACCCAACAGAAGCTCTTGTGACCCCCATTTGTGTAGTAACCGACACCACTGAAAGAGCAGTAGAAAAGCAAGCAGGAGCAGCAAAGACCCCAGGCCTCCTTCACTGCTGGCGGTGATAGAGCCCAGAGGGCAGCCGGTTCCAGGGACACTGGGAGGAGCCTGGAGAGCCCCTGCTCTGAGCAGTCCTTGGCTCTCTCTGGCGGGGGGCAGTAGCATGCACCCCCCCCCAAGCAAAGTGGATGGGGCGGCCAGCACAGTGCCACACGGGCAGCCAGACAATCACACCAGCGACTCAGAACCCTGCAGACTTCCCAAGGGCAGCCCCAAGTAATACTTCTTTTTGTGTGGCTGGCCAGGACCCCAGGCGGGAGAATGGAGGATCAAGAGGCTCCTCAGGAAGGAATGACAGAAACGTGATTAGACTCATCTGGGGCATCAGTAAGCCACGGTAGCCAATTTCTAGGAGTGAGGTTGGATCCAGCAGCACTCCTCAGCAGAAAACATGCTCCAGGGGACAGACACTTCCACTTCCTGAAGCTGCTGCAGATCTTCCAACAGAACCATTCCCACTTCACGCACTCCATTTCCTCCTGTCTTGCCCCCGCCCAGCCACGCCCATTGCCCCATTGCCCAGTACAGTTGCTTACTGAGAAGACGCGGTGTCTGCCAGCACATGAGCTCAACCAGGGAGTGGGTGGCTCATTCACCAGTGAACCTCTGCTTTCTTCAGAGGCCCCCATTTAAAGCCCGCTGCTGCACGACAGACTCCCCACCACAGGCAACAGGATTTCCCCTCCCACCAAGATGCTGAGCTGCCTGGGCCAAGCAGCCCCTCTCACCTGAAGTCTCACCAACCCCATTTGCCCTCCCTTGCAATGGCACTTCCTTACCTGACCTGCCAATACGGTGGAGATACGTCTCTGCCAGCTTTGGAAAATCAAAGTTTATCACAACATTCACAGCTTGGATATCAATACCTCGGGTAAACAGATCTGAAAGTCAAGAACTCCAGTTTAGACCACTGGGCAAAAACAGCAGGCAGGGCCCTCCCATGACCCACGTGTGGCAGGACAGCCGGCGGCTACACAACATGCTTGTTGAATCACGTGGCTCATTTGGAATTAAGCCTTTGCCATAGCCACTCAGAGGACAGACGTGTTAAAAGTGGTCACTTTTCTAAGGACAAGCTCTGGAGAGCCTTTCACAGCCACACTGATGACCGTGGCAGATGCAGATGTCATCCTCTCGTGACCTTCAGTGGCCTTTTTGCCAGCCCAGAAAATCCAGAACTCCAAACAAGCCCACGGTCAGCAACAAAGAGGCACAGCGCTCATACACAGAGGCCATTCCATTTATAGTTATTTATTCGATTTACACACACACCCCTTTCTCAGGACAGCTGTTAAAACACAATCATTAAAAAACAAGCTGACACCCCTAAAACAAGCCAGGGGTAACAGCATAAAGCAGCCAAAAATGATATAGATAAAACGGCCAGAACCAGAGCTTAAAATGTTTAAAAGAAAATCCTCTTGGTTAAAAGCCTGGGTAAAAAAGAACATTTTGGCCTGGCACCTAAAAGAAAGTAAGGCAGCTGCCAGGTGAGCCTCACAGGTGGGAGCATTCCAAAGGGAAGGCGCCACCACCACCAAAGCCTTTTCTCTTTGGTCACTAAAGAGTAAGTCTTAAGAAAGGAAATACAATCCAGAGAATGGACAATGGAAACTTACCAGTGCAAACAAGGTTGCGGCATAAGCCATTCCGGAAATCATGGAACACTCGATTGCGATGCTCCTGGGAAAGAAGAACAGTCGATTACTCACTACAACACTCCTCCAGTGTAGAGTGACGGAGCCTTTCCTCTTTAGCCCCCTGTGGGGTCCAAGCCTCACAGGCCTACTCAGTGGAAGAAAAGGAGCTCTACTCAATGTGGACTGTCACATTTTGAACAACTTAACTGCTGGTTCCTTTTGCTCTTCCTCCAGGACTCTACAAAACAGCTGCATGGCCATCAGCAGCACAGAGCAAAGGCCCCGTTACAGATGACTACAGGAGCAGCCACAAGGAGCAGCCACAGCAGCAGCACTGTGGGCCTGTTCCCCTTGAATGCCACTACCACGATCAGGACGGAACAAGACGGTCAAGACAATGTAATGGCTGGGAGCTTTGCACTAACCTGCCTCATCTTTGCATGAATGTAGAAGCACGAATACCCCAGCTGAGAGATTTTCTTGGCTAGCAGTTCAACCCGTTGGGAAGAGTTGCAGAAAATGATCGACTGGTTGATTTGGAGCTATGCGAAAAAACAAAAAACATTCAACTGTAATTGGTTCACTGCCTTGAAATTTCAAACTAATGTTTTCAGATATATATGGATTATACAAGGCAATACTGTTCAAACTGCAATGTATAGCTTGTGGCTAAAGGTTTAGATAAGTTATCAGTGGACTCCTGTTAACTGCAGAACGTGCTCCCCCCCCCCCCAAAGGAAGTTTTATCTGAGAAACTTAACTTCTCACACATTCAAGTGGGCAGCCGTGTTGGTCTGAAGCAACAGAACAAAGTTTGAGTCCAGTCGGGCACCTTTAAGACCAACAAAGTTTAATTCTGAGTATCAGCTTTCGTGTGCCTGCACACTTCATCTGTACATGAAAGCTTATACCCAGAATTAAACTTTGTTGGTCTTAAAGGTGCCCGACTGGACTCAAACTTTGTTTTACTCTCTCACAGTTACAGCAGAGCTCCTCTCTGTCTTTCAGGATGGGAACACAGGCAGAAGGAGAGCCTCGCCAGTGCCCATCAGGTTCCAACCCTTGCTGCTCCTCTACCAATGGCGGACATACGAGACATCATCATGTCTTTGCCCCAAGTACAAAGCGGGCAGTTCTGTACCGTAACTAAATGGCAGAACTTCCACTCAAAGTTTGAAAGCTATTTGGAGACACAGCTTGTATTAAATGGGGACAGAAAACAGAAAATTACAGGAGATTTAACATCCAAACGACACGAAGTATTGTGCTGTTCCATATTACTACATCCCCACACAGTGTCACAGACAGGCGTCTTTTGGGAGGTTCTTGCTTTTTCATTTACGCTCTTGTTCTCTAGATGAAACTGATTTATTCAGTCTGTTGTTTAAACATACAACTTACACCCTCTGTGTTTCTGTGCAAAGGAGAGAATATGAGGAGGATCAAGTGGAAACTAGACAACACTGCTTACCCTGGAGAATAATGTGTTGAGGCAATGCACTTTCTGACGCTCAGTAACATAGGCATAGTACTGGGTAACTCCCTTCAGCGTCAGCTCCTCCATCAAGTTAATCTCATAGGGTTTCTGCAAGTGGGAATTCTGAAACAAACATTCCAATGTTTAGGAAAACATGCAGCCTGCATTGGACTAGACATCCCATTGGCTGATTAAAAAACATGGGCTTTTCCAAAAAAGCTGTAGTAAATACAGTAAGTAGCCCAGGATAACACGGAGATCAGCACTGCACTTACCATAAACTTCTGTACACTTAGAGGGAAAGTGGCTGAGTAGAGCAAGATCTGCCTATTCTTAGGTAGCGTGAGAATTATGTCCTCCATTATTTGAACAAAATCCTGGGACAACAACTTGTCTGCCTGCAGTGAGAAATGGACAGTTCAATATCAACGTGCTCTTTCAACTTCTGGAAGCTTGCTTCAGTACTGATCCCAAAAGGCCTCTTGGCTCAACAACCATCAGGCCACAATCCCAGCTTCAGTTTTAAAACATTCCTGTTAACCCTACTCCAGATAAGAACAGGGAAACTAAGCCGGTCACTTCCTCAAGCTATGCAGCACCCCTCCAGATCAACAGAGGAAGGAACCTTTTGTGCCACACATTGTCACCCAGCCTGACTTCAAATGGCACTTCAGACACTTCACTGAATGCCTGTGAGAACCTGCACAGACCCAGCTGATGCCAGTATTACCTCATCTAGAACAATCATCTGGACATGGTCCACTTTTGCTACTCCTTTCTTGATAAGGTCCAGAATCCTCCCTGGTGTGGCTATCACCACATGTACTGCAAAAGGAAAAGCACAGAGAAACTCCAACTTGAATTTATAGGGATCTGGCACTGGGCAGAGTAGTAAAATCAAAGCCACCAGCAGGGGCTTTGACTATCATTAGTATTTTAGTGCCTAGTTCCCAACCGGCCCAGATGTCCTACCTGTATCGTCAAGCCTCATTATGTCATCACGCAGGTTGGTTCCTCCGGTGGTTGCCATCACTTTGGCCCCTCCCATATGTTTGCTGACCTGGATGCAGATCTGACTGACCTGCAGGGCCAGTTCTCGTGTGGGAACGATCACCATTGCTAAAAAGAGGGGAGAACAGTCAGGCCGTAGTCTCTTGTGCTCAGCACATGCCAACAACAGGTGTCCTTCAGAGTGGGAAAGGAAGATTTTCAGGAGGCCTACTGTCTGAACTCAAGGCTCAATTAAGGCCCCAGGCTGGTAGGAAGGCCTGATGCACCCTGGCTTAGAGAGCTTTAAAAGAGATCTAGTTCAACGAAACCTCTTTGCTGACTGACAGCTATACCTCCAAGCAACAGAGAATGGGGAGAGTCAGGGCATCTGTCAACACCCCTCCCGCCTGTCTTGCACTGTGAGATTCATAGACGCACCCATCTGACCACTGTCTGACATGAAGAGCAGACCTCATAAACTAATTCAGCAAGGCTTTTAACTAAACTGGGATGTGTGGGTGCGTACAGTTACGGCAAGTCATCTGCTTCTCACCTCTGGCTTCCCTCCCCTTGTGGAAATGAGCAGCTTCACAATTCAAGCCTTCTATTTCTCCTTGCATTAAATGCTGACCAAACTGAACCTTTATCCTCCTTAATTGAGCAGATGCCGAGAAAAGAGGTGTGTTCCTATATCAGCAGGGCTTAAGCACCACAACCAACCCTGACTTCTACAGACATTTTTGTACTCTAATATCCATAAATTGGGGATTCATATTAGCAGGTAAACATTTAGGGTATCTTGCACTTTTCACTGGGGAACCACTTGAGTAACACTGACCTTGTATGTTGTCCTTCTTTAAGTCAAGTCGTTCAAGTAAGGGAATGAGGTAGGCACCACTCTTGCCAGTTCCGTTCTTTGCTCTTGCCAAGATGTCCCTCCCAGACAGAGCAATAGGAATGCTCTCCTCCTGAAAAGAAACCACGAAGGTCAGCATGGTGCCAGTTGCAGCACCCACTCATCTTACAATGCCTACCGGGGGGGGGGGGGGCAGAAGGCTAATCCAAATGCAACCACCTGTCTATTAGTCATGCCTCTGGCACCCAAACCACTCCCTTCGATCTATTCTTGGTAACAATGAACTGTCACCAAACCTAAGACATGGCTAAGTCACCAGCAGAATAATCAGAAGTTGCAGTGGGGCTCTCACCCAGGCTCATAGCCACCGGAGGGGGGGCCTCTTGGGGGCAACACCCCCTCCCAAATTGTCCCTGCCCCCTCCCTTTCTGCAGCTGCATGCGTCATGAAGTGAAAGTATGTCTCTTTAAATACCTTTCCTTCTCTCACTGGCATGTGCCACCACTGCGGCACAACTCAGGGAGGGAAGGGGAGCTATTTAAACTTCAAATACCTTCCCTTCCCTCCCTCTTGGAGTAGTGCCGCAGAGGCAGCATGTGAAGGGAAGGTATGTCTCTTTAAATACCTTCCTTTTCTTGCTGGCATCTGTGGTCCCAATGCAACTCAGCAAGTGAAGAGAAAGTATGCCTCTTTGAATACTAATCTAATTAGCAGTAATCTAATTAAGTTTCCTGCTCTTGGTGTTTGCATCCCCACTGAAAATAAGAAGAGGAAAGCTGGGTGGGTTTCTAACAGGCATTCAACATGCCATGAAACACTAACACCAACAGTATATGCAGAAAAGCCAGATTTTGATAATGGTTTTCCTCCTGCTGCCAGCTCTGAAAAGTCTGTGGACTGCCCACAATACAGACACGGTGGGCTTTGTACCAGCTCTGCCCAACTGCCTCATACAGAACTGCCAACACCCACAAGTCAGGAAAGGCAGCTGGGTGACAACAGAGTCCCAGTGACAGCAACAGGGCAGATGCCACCACTTGGCTGCACAAGGGATCCGAAGCATTACACCACACGCTGCCCACCTCTTTGAGAGGCAACAAAGCACTAAACAAGCACATTACATGAGCTGCCACAAACCAACCTGAATAGGAGATGGCTTTTCCCAGCCCATTTCGAAAATTCCCATCAGCAGCTCCCGTTTCAGACAGTAATCTTCAAACTCATTTCCTTTAGTGGAAGTCACATCCTGAACCAGCAAAGCAGTACAGTTAGCCAGTGCTTTCCCCGAAAGTGGCAGTCTACATGCAAGGCACTGTATTTATATAACTGGAAGACAACCCTGAAAGTAAGACAGCCTCCCTAAAAAGGTTATGCACAAAAGGTTTCTCCTCACTGTACATCCATACGAAGGTAAAGTTGACACACAAGCAAAGCCCTAGGACCACACATCTGCTTGAAGTGGGATGCAAGAAATAAGGCAAACCCTCTTGGGCACACACACATCTGCACACATCTTGGCCTCTGATCTATAAGATATTAGCAGGCTGACAGACACTGGTGAAAACAGCAGATCTTTTGCCAAGCATTTACACCTTTCAAGTTTTTATTTAATCAACACATTTCTATGCTGCCTTTCCACCCAATTCAGAGTTCCCATACATGGCAGACATTAAAATGTCAAGACATAAAATACAAACACAAACATATAAATTTAAAAATAAAACGTAATACAAACACTAAAATGTACAGATAGGAAAGAGACTAATAAGAGTTACTGAAGGGATGCCAAACCAAAAAAAAAAAGCCTTCATCGGCTGGCAGAAGACGACTGCCTAGAGAGGGAGTCCCAAAAATTCTGGTGCCATGACCAAGAAGGCCCTTTCTAGCCTCAGATGGTGGGGGAACCTGAGGCAAAACCTCTGAAGATGACCAGAGTGGTCAGGTAGGTTCCTGTGGGTGGTCCTTTAAAGGGCCCTTTCGTTCAAGGAGGTCTAAAGCACAGCAAGTAGAATAAAACTACTCCCGACAGCTTTACCCTTCGTTGCTTCTTACCGAAGTTTTGATCCGCAGGTCTTTTGGAGGGAGTTTCAAAGTCTTCTTCCAGTCGTCGCCAGGTCTAAAGTAAGACAACAGGGTCATGTCAGCTACTGGACTGCATTTTGCCACTGTGGAAGCTTTGCTATGGAGTTCTCCATAATGCACAGATGCGCCATTTTGCCAAGAATATCACAAAGTCAGAAAGAGAGGTCAGAGGAGAACACAACAGAAGTCATGCCAGACTCTTTAAAGGGTAAAGCTAAACCGTAGATTTAAACAGTTCTCAGACATTCCTTCCCCTCCCACACAAACTATAGTTACGCAAGGGGGCCCAGCAATCTACCACAGAAGAGTTCAGAACGTTCACCAAAGTACTGTTTCCAGAGTCCTTTGGGCAAGCCACTGTGGGGTTAAAACAGGAAGCTGTGGGGTAGATATATCACACAAGGCCCTTATGCCAGTTATGGTGACACTTACAAACTGGCCAGAATGCTGGCAAGCCATACTGGCAATTTTCATTTGGCTAGGAGTAGGATTCCTACATGGCCTCCCTAAGAATACCAAGGTGGTAAGCTAAAAAACAGCCCGTTTTAAGACAACCCCAGCCAAATACACCAAAGCAGGGTTAACAGAAATCACCCAAAGGCGATTAGTCCAGTTAGTACAGCCCATCTCGGCTACTGGTTGATTCTAATACAGCCCTCATTAAAGGAGGGCTTTGTCACAGCTCACCCAAAAGATACTCTACTAAGATCATTTCCAGATTCCCATTAATTGGGGAATTATACACCCTTACTCCTGTCCACCTACTCTGCAGGCTGGGCTCCATGGACAATTTCATGCTTGTTCTGCTCTTACCTCCCTGGACAGTGTGGGAGGTAATGCAGGGGGCTGTTGCTCTTCTGTGTGGGGATCCCCCCCACCAAAGCTGTCTTGATCTTGATCTATTTGTCCTCCATACCCTACAACAGCTACACAAAACTGCTGCAAGAAGGCTGCTGTAGCATGCTGCACATCTGGATGCTTTCCAGTACACCTCGGAAACTTCAACCAGTCTAGAATATGGTAACCAGATTAACTGCAAGGAATAAATATTCGGAAAGAGCTCCACTGGTTGCCAGTATAATTCCAAATGAAATTAAAGGTCCTGATCCTCACCTGGTCCAGTGTACACTCGCCTGTTCAAAGAGATCCAGTAGGGAAACCTCGTTGTAGGTTCTCAGGCCATATGTGTGACTGCCTTTCAACTACTAAGCGCTCTCTTTCAGGAGTACAGGAGACTTACAGACTTGCCTTTCCACCCATGAACTGGCATCTCGGTCAAATCACTCAAACAGTTATAACTTTTGCTCATACAAGACTTCATAATTATGAAAAGGACATGAATTATATATTTCTGGTAAACTATATTTTAGATTACTAGTTTTTGGTACGTTGTTAACAGAACTCCACTTTGGGAACTCTGTTGAAAAGCCCATTGTAATAGAGACCAGTGATCGTTTCAGCCATGACCCACCACTTCATCCCTTGCTACCCTTTGCCTTCCCTCCTATTGAACATTATTCTGTAAGTGTCTGGAGAGAGGAATCTGTCTTTCCCATCTGTGCCAGCCTAGAGTGCCAAAGATGCTGTAGAATGAGGCAAAGGGAGCAACAAGTTCAGACTGATGAAACACAAGCAGTTGTGATCAATCTGCGCTCCGCTAGAAGGCAATTCATTTGCTGAAGCAGCTGTCTCCAGGAGACTCCAAGTCAGCCCAAGAAAAACACAATCATGGGATATTCTGCACAAGCAGATAGGGACTCAGAATGCCAGTGGGGGGTGGAGGCTACGCAGTGTTTTGCAAAGAGCGTCACATGAAACCAAGGATGTCTGTGAAAAGCTCCAGGAGAATCTCTACTAAATCAGTGAATGGGCAACAGTGTAGGAAGTGTAGTTAAGATGATCTGCACTGGAACAAAAAAGCCCAGCTTCAAGTATCTGCTAACAAGGTCTGTCCCTGCTAAGACAGAGAGGAAGAGAGACCTTGGTGTCACAGTGGATACTTCCATGAAGGTGTCAACCTGGTGTCCCATAGCAATGAAACAAGGCTGGGGATTATTAGAAAAGGGACTGAAACTAAAACAGTCAATTTTATTATTCCCCTGGGTAAGTCCCCTGGGTATAGTCTTATCCGGAATACTGTATGCAGCTTTTGGTCACCGTATCTCAAAAAGGTCACTGCAGAGAGTACAGAAGAGGGCAATCAAGATGATCAAGAGGTTTCAGCACCTTCCCTATGAGGAAAGGCAGAAGAATCTGGGACTTTTCAGTTTAGAAAAGAGACAACTAATGGGGCACATGACAGAGGGTTCATAAAATTATATATGGGGTAGAGAGAATAGACAGAAAGAATTTTTCTCTCCACAAATACTAGAACTCGGGGGCATCCAATGAAGCTGATGGGCAGTAGATTCAGGCTGGACAAAGGGAAATATGACTTTACAGAGTGCATGATTAAAATGCAATATTTGGTGCCAGAGGACATGGCGAAGATAGCCGTCTGGGTTTATGGTGAGGCAGGCTTTTGGTATTATCACATTGACTGGGCAAATAGGTTCTTGAATCATGTCATAGAAACAGGTTTTCTAGACATCATACATGACTGTACATTGGAACAGCTGGCCACAGTGCCAATCAGAGGTGTACCAACTCTGGACTGGGCTTTGAGCAGGCTGTAAATATAAATGCAACATAAAAGTTGTCGCACTGATTGCAAACAGTGACAAGTTCAGAATTCATGTCAACATACAGTTGCCCCCCAAGTTTAAGGGGAAAAAACCCTCTCAATTTCAAAAGAAGGAACTTTGCTAAAATGAAGGAACTAGCCAGTTACAAGGCATAATTAACAGAGTCAGATCCCCCCAAGATTCCTGGAAACTATTTAAAACTGCACGAACAAAGGTCCTGGTAGAATGTAAACCTCAAATTGGCAAAGGTCTAAAAGCATGGTTTAGAACGCCAGGTCAAGGCAACCATATAAGGCAAAAGCGCTTTTGCAGGGTTTCTCTGAATGCAGTGAACAGAAAAGAACCCAAGACAAAAGAAATGTAAGTTGACAATCATGCAGGCAACAAAGAGAACTTGAAGAGCAGATGCCCAAAAATAAGACAAACAAGCATGTTTTCAAATACAGCAATAGCAGGAAAATGCCCAGGGAGGCAGTTAGGCCGATGGATAAAGGAAGGAATAAAAGGATTGCTCAAGGAAGATAGGGAGATGGAAGAGAAACTGAATTATTTCTTTGGGTCTCTCTTTGCTGTGGAAAAAGTGGGGCACATGCTTGTGCTGGAGCTGCTGTTTTAAGGAAGGTGTCTGAAGAACTGAGCCAATTTGAGGTGACAAGAGATGAAGTTCTGGAACTACTAAGCAAACAGAAAACTAACAAGCCTGCAGGCCCATGTGGTATACAGCTGCGGGTTCCTTAAATAAAGTAAATTGTTGATCTACTAAACAATATATGTATCTTTGTCACTAGTCAGCCTCCATGACAGATGACTGGAAAACAGCAGATGTCACTCCAGTTTTTAAAAGTGGTCCAGAGAGGATCTAGGAAATTACAGGCCAGTTAACCTAACACTTGCTCCAGTTAAATTAGCAGAAACTGTCTTGTACTTCCAAACACATCCCAGGGAGGCTGTGGAAACCTAAATAGGCACCTAGAAGCAGTTTTGGAATGGGTGAGAGTTAACTGAAACTTAATCCCAACAAAATGGAGGTGCTAGTGGGGGTAGGTGAGGTCTGGCCCAGAAAATGGATTATATCCTATTCTGAATGGGGCTACACTTCCCCATAAAGCAGCAGGTTTCTACCTTGGGGTGCCGCTGGACCCAGGCCTTCTGTTGGATAAGCAAGTGGCAGCAGTGGTCAGGGTGCCCTTTATCAGTTTAGGCTGGTGAGACAGCTATGGCTCCTCTTGGAATTGTGGTGCACTGCCCGAAAACCTAGATTAGAGTATTGCAATGTGCTCTACATGGAGCTGCCCAGAAGCTGCAGTTGCTACAGAATGCTTTGGCCAAAATGCTGACTGGAGTGGGATCCAGGGACCCTACCACTAGAGCAGGGGTGGCCAAACTGCGGCTCAGGAGCCACATGCAGCTCTTTCACACGTACTGTGCAGCTCCCGGTAGGGCAGCTGGGGAAGCTTAATATCATTAGCAAACAAATATCATTGGACAAATAAATATCATTATCCATATCTGCTTTTACCCCTTTTGTTATTATTTTTGGAAGTCTCATTTAATCTTAATAAAAAGCAAATTTCCATATGTCCTAGTAAAAACGTATATTATTTGTTCATGTCTTGCGGCTCTCAAACATCTGACGTTTATTCTGTGTGGCTCTTACATTAAGCAAGGTTGGCCACCACAGCACTAGAATCTTGTTCTGTCTCTCTGGCTCCCAATTTGCTTCCGGTCCCAATTCAACATGCTGGTATTCACCTTTAAAGCCCAATATGGCTTGGGGCCACCATACCTTAAGGCATGCCTTCTCCCCACTGAACCTACCTATCCATTCCAACCATCTTTGGAAGCCCTGCTTCAGATGGCCCCAGCTGAAGCTAGATGGTTGGCAACTTGAAAAGGACCTTTTTGGTTAATGTGCCAAAATTTTGGAACTGCCTCTCAAGGGAGATTAACCTGTCACGCTCAATCATTGTCTTTCATCAGTGGGTGAAGACTTCTTTATTTAATTTCCTACCCCCAGTAAATCCTTACTAGCCCTTCTCCCTGACTGTGTGTGTTTGTTGCTTATTGTTAAATATTTACATACATATTTTAAATGCTATTTTAATGTTTTAATATCTTAATGTTCATCTCCATAGGATCATAGAATCAGAAGGGACCTCCAGGGTCATTTAGTCCAACTCCCTGCACAACGCAGAAAATTTACAAATACCTCCCCTCCCCGCCCCATGACCCCCTGTTCCACGCCCAGAAGATGACCAAAACCCTCCAGGTTCTCCAGCCAAACTGGCCTGGAGAAAAACTGCTTCCTGACTCCAAAGTGGTGATCAGCATTTCCCTGGGCGTGTAAGAAAGGGCCACAAGAACTAAGCACTGAGGCAACCCTTCCTGCCCCCTTCTTGTGATCTGCCGAAGTTCACAGAATCAGCATTGCTATCAGATGACATTCTAGCCTCCATTTGAAAACCTCCAAAGGAGGAGAGCCCACCAACTCTCGAGGAAGCCTGTTCCACTGAGGAACCACTTTAATTGTCAGGAAGTTCTTCCAAATGTTAGCTGAAAAATCTTCTGATTTAATTTCATACCATTGGTTCTGGTCCAAGTGGTTAAATTGCCTGAGACTGAAAGAGACCTTGGGATTGTAGAGGAAAGCTTGATAAAAATGTCAACCTAGTGTGTGGCAACAGTGAGAAACGCAAACTCCATGCTAGTAATTATTAGCAAAGGGACTGAAAATAAAACACCAATATTGAAACGCCCTTGTATAAAGCTATGCTGTGGTCTCATCTGAAATACTGTGTGCAGTTCTGGTGACTACGACAGGCAAGGCTTGAAGCCATTTTAAACTGCTTACTGCTTTGAACAGCTCATGTCAGAGGCCAGACAATCCCTTAGGCAAGCTAATTTCAATTGAGCAAGCTAAATTAAATTTAGTTAAAGTGTGGAACAGGATGTGGCAAAGTGGGTAAGGGGACACAGAAGTCCTAGAAAATAGCTGGTTAAGCAAGTGGTCGTTTTTAGGAATAGAGAACTAGCTTTGCAAAGCTCAGGAGACACATAGGCACTTTAAATAGAGATAAAAGAAAAATATACACTTAGCAAAAATGCTCGTATTGACATAAGTAAGTTTAAACTGTGTAACCATGAGACATCTGTGCATGTCTCAAAGTTGTTTGCCACACTGTATGAAAAGTTACTGTTGATATCTCACTAACAGCTTCCTGACCCAGCTGAGCTCTGAGAAGCAGCAGGAGAGAGAGCTGCTCAAGGGGTGAGTGTTTTTTTTAAATTTGCTTTTAGCTGAGGTGATTAGCTGAGGGTACTGTGGGGGGGGACACTGTGTTTGGGAGTGTGTGAGTTTTGAGTTGTTGCAGAGTCCTGGCTGCTTGAGATAGGGTGAGAAAGAGTCACTGTTTGACTGTAATTGAGTGCCTGGGTGAATTTGAATAGCTGCTAGTCATGCCCTCTGCTGGGGGAGGCTTCTATTTAAGGCAGCACCCGACCAGATGCTCTTAGTCTAGGGACTCTGTGAAAAGCCAAGGAAGAGCCAGAACGCCAGGGCCCTAGTATCCTTGGGTTCCCAGTAAGGTAAGTAGGCTTCTACAAGGAGAACTACTTAAATACAAAGGATTTTAAAGGGGATTATATAAAATTAATTTTTTAAAAGCATTTATGAAGCCAGAATGCTAGCAGGGGGTTGGGGGCTATCCAGTGTTTTGCACGGTGTGTCACATGTATGATTATCTGCCCACTGGGCAGAAGTCTTGGGTGTGTGCCCAGTGCAATGAGCTCCTGGTTCTCAGGGAACGAGTTTGCTCTCTTGAGGCCATGGTGGCTGATGTGGAGAAGCAGAGACAGTCAGTTAGGCGCATGGAGAAGACTCTTGGGTACTTGATAGATATGTCCCACTCTGAATCTGGCAGCCCTGCTGCTGACAGGGAGCATGAGGGTCAAGAGGGAACAGGGCACCATGGTGTGGATAAGGGGAATGTGCCCTCAGAAGGGACCTCTTCTTCAGCTGGTGAACGGGTATCCTTTCGCCCCAAGGAACCATCCCTGGGCAGGGAGGGAGGGGGGCTCCTGGTAGCTGGTGATTCAGTCCTTAGGCAGGTAGGCAGCTGGGTGGTGAACCCACGTACTGGCCATATGGTGACTTGCCTGCCTGATGCAAACGTAGTGGACATTACACGTGTTCTAGATAGGCTGCTAGATAGTGCTGGGGAAGACCCAGTGGTCCTAGTACATGTTGGCACCAACAATGTGGGGAAATGCAGTCATGAGGTTCTGGAGGAAAAATTTAGGCAGCTAGGCAGGAGACTCAAGGCCAGGACCTCCAAAGTAGCCTTCTTGGAAGTGCTACCTGTTCCACGCACAGGGCCGGAGAGACAGGCATAGATCAGAAATCTCAATGCATGGATGAGACGATGGTGTAGGGAGAAAGGGTTCAGGTTTGTTAGGCATTGGGATGCTTTTTGGAACAAGAGGGAGCTGTACAAAAGAGACTGTCTCCACTTGTTCTGAGAAAGAACCAGGCTGCTGACACTTAAAATCAAAAAACTGGCAGAGCAGTTTTTAAACTGAATATTGGGGGGAAAGCCAACAGGAGATGAAAAGTCTCTGGTTCGGGATGGCTCATCTCAAAGAGATGAAGGGGTAGCTGTTACTTTTCAACAAGGAAATGGATTAGAATTGTCCACTGAGACTGTGATTAATGATAGGGACTGCCTGGCAGGGTCTCGAGGCATTAAGAGGAAGTTTGTGGGCTTAACATGTATAGGAAACTATAGATGTTTATATACTAATGCTAGAAGTGTCCGAGGTGAATGCTTGGTGTTGAGGGAAAACAAAGACGTTGTGGGTATTTCAGAAACTTGGTGGGATGAGGAAAATCAGTGAGATACGGTGATTCCTAGTCATAAATTCTATTGGAAGGATGGGCGGAAAGGGTTGGAGGTGGGGTGGCTCTGTATGTCAGAGAGGGTATACAGTCCAGAAAGACGGGCTATAAATCGAAAATAATAAATAATAAAATGGAGAGGGTAAGAGCATTGGATTTACTTCTGGAAATGCTGTGGGTTGAAATAGTGGGCCCAAAAGGAAGCTTAACACTGGGAGTTTGTTATCACCCACCAGATCAAAAGATAGAGGAGGATTATAAAATGATGAATGAATTAAAGATAGCAGCTAGACGAAATGTGTTTTAATAGGTGATTTTAACTACCCACACATGAATTGGGTCAATATGTGTTCAAGTTGGGAAAAAGAGACTGAGTTTCTAGAGACTCTCAATGACTGTGCTATGGAGCAGATGGTCTCAGAACCTACCAGGGGAGAGGCAATCCTGGATTTGGTCCTAAGTAATGTCTGAGCCCTGGTGAGAGACGTAAAAGTGATTGCACCACTTGGGAACAGTGCCCAAAATGATACTGAGTTCAACATTTGTATATATAAATAGGGAGTTGCCTAAAAAGACTGACACAACCACTTTTAACTTTAAAAGGGGTAACTTCTCTGATATGAGGGAACATGTGAGGAGGAAACTGAAAGGAAAAGTAGAAAGGGTCAAAACCATTGGGGAAGCTTGGCAACTATTTAAAAATACAATCCTAGAAGCTCAGAAAAAATATATACCGCAGGTTAGGGAAGGCACAAATAGGTACAGAAAAAAGCCAGCATGGTTAACAAACAAAGTAATGGAAGCTGTAAAATATAAGGATTCCTTTAAAGTGGCGGAAAGCTAGTCTCAGTGAGGTTAATAAAAGGGAACACAGGCCGTAGCAAATAAAATGCAAGTCTATGATCAGGCAGGCAAAAAGTGAATATGAGGAACATATAGCAAAAAACATAAAGACCAACAATAAAACTTTCTTCAAGTGCATTAGAACTGGGAAACCAGCCAGGGCGGCAGTGGGGCCCTTGGGTGACCAAGGTGTAAAAGGATTACTGAAGGATGATAGGGAAATGGCTGAGAAGCTGAATGCATTTTTGGCCTCTGTCTTCGCCGTGGAAGATGACTGCTCACTCCAGAACCGCTGATTTCAGGAGGGGTGTTGAAAGACCTGAGTCAGATTGAGGTGACAAGAGAGGAGGTCCTACGACTGACAGACAACTTAAAAACAAATAAATCACCAGGCCTGGATGGCATACATCCGAGAGTTCTGAAAGAACTCAAACGTGAACTTATGGATCTCCTGACAAAAATATGTAATCTTTCCTTAAAATCTGCCTCCATTCCTGAGGACTGGAAGGTAGCTAATGTCACTCCCATCTTTAAAGAAGGTTCCAGAGGAGATTGGGGATATTACAGGCCAGTCAGTCCGATGTCGATACCAGGTAAGTTGGTGGAAACTGTTATTAAGGAGAGAATTATTAGGCACATTGATGAACAAAATCCCTTGAGGAAGACTGAGCATGGGTTCTGTAATCTTGTCTCACTAACCTGTTAAGTGTTCTTTGAAGAAGTGAACAAACATGTGGGCAAGGGGGATCCAACAGATGTTGTTTACCTTGACTTCCAGAAAGCTTTTGATAAAGTTCCTCATCAAAGGCTTCTAAGTAAGCTCAACAGTCACGGGATAAAAGGACAAATCCTTTTTGTGGATCAAAAACTGGCTAATTAAAAGGAAATAGAGTGTGAGTATAAATGGGCAATTTTATCAGTGGAGGGTGGTGAGCAGTGGGGTACTGCAGGGATCACTACTTGGTACGATGCTTTTTAACTTGTTCATTAATGATTTGGAGTTGGGAGTAAGTAGTTAAGTGGCTACATTTGCAGATGACATGAAATTGTTCAGGGTGGTGAGAACCAGGGAGGATTGTGAGGCATTCCAAAGGGATCTGTCGAGGATAGGCGAGTGGGCATCAATGTGGCAAATTGGGTTCAGTGTGGCCAAGTGCAAAGTGATGCACACTGGAGCCAAAAGTCCTAACTATAAATGATGGGGTCCGAACTGGCAGAGACTGACCAGGAGAGATATCTTGGAGTCATAATAGATAATTCACAGAAAATGTCAAGACAGTGTGCAACTGCAATGAAAAAGGCCAATGCTATGCTGGAGATTATTAGGAAGGGAACTGAAAACAAATCAGCCAGTATCATAATGCCCCTGTATAAATTGATGGTGCAACCTCATTTGGAGTACCGTGTACCGTTCTGGAGATATTACAGCATTGGAAAAAGTGCAGAAAAGGGCAACTAGAATGATGAAAGGGTTGGAACACTTTCCCTATGAAGAAAGGTTAAAGCGCTTGGGGCTCTTTAGCTTGGAGAAACGATGGCTGAGGGGTGACATGATTGATGTTTATAAGATTATGCATGGGACAGAGCAGCCAGAGAAAAAGGTACTTGTCTCCCTTTCTCACAATACAAGAACTCGTGGGCACTCCATGAAATTGCTGAACAGTCAGGTTAGAACAGATAAAAGGAAATACCTCTTCACCCAAAGAGTGATTAACATGTAAAATTCACTGCCACAGGAGGTGGCGGCGGCTATAAGCATGGACAGCTTCAAGAGGGAATTGGACAAGCATATGGAGCAGAGGTCCATCAGTGGCTATTGGCCAGAAGGTATAGATAGGAACTCTCAGTCTGAAGCAGGTGATGCTCTGTATTCTTGGTGCTTCAGGGTGGGCAACAGTGGGAGGGCTTCTGGTGTCCTGGCCCCACTGCTGGACCTCCAGAGGGCATCTGGTATTTTTGGCCACTGTGTGACACAGAGTGTTGGACTGGATGGGCCATTGGCCTGATCAAATATTGGCTTCTCTTATGTTCTCGGTGTTTTGCTGCTGAGGACCCCTTTATTCGAATAAAGTTCTGTCTGCTTTTGCAATCTCACTGGCTGTGTTTATCACTGGACATTGGGAAACCAGGCAATAGGGCCTATTTAAGCTAACAATTTCTGGTGACCCAGACAGGACTCTGCCTCGTCACCTGGAGAGAGGGAGGACCTGGCCTAGTGACGCACCCTTCTCTGCCAGCACTGGGTTGTCTGGGTCCTAGACTGGCATCCTGCCACCCAGGACCTCATCGCTACTTTGGTCAATAAGGTGCAACTCCATTGAGATTTCGGAAAAGCAGACCTGAAGGTGCCTTGGGAACAGGTAACTGTTTTTTGTTGATATTTGGGTCTCCAGTTTTGAGACTGGATTGGTTGGGTGAAGTCCAGGGGTAAATTGGGCATAAGTTCCCGACGAGAAGAGGCTGTGAGTTCTGGCGCCCAAAATGGGAGCTAAACAGAGTAAATCTGGAAGGCCTTTGAGCCCTCTCGAGTTTCTGGTTAAGAATTAGGGGATTATAACTGGCTATTCTCTGGATTGTCCTGTATCCCACTTAATTCACTATTGTACTTTGGATTGGCCATTCTATTCCCTTGATAATAATCCCTGACCAGCTGAGAGAACATACAAGTTAAATATTGTGTGCAATTTGTATAACTTTTGTAAAGAAAAAGCAAAGAATGATGAAAAGGATTATATTAACTTGTGGATCTATGCTATTATTCACCCTGATTTGTTGAAAGATTGTGGAAACCGTAATAAGCAAATGCAGATGATGTTGAAAAAAAAAAAGTGAAATGTATGCCAAATACTAAGACCCCTGTTGCCAAGAAAAAGGTTAATGTATTAAAGTCCACTAATGATGCTAATCCAGTGAACGGGGTTTAGAGGAGACTGTACCCTAGATTAGATAACTTCAAGGAGCAGGCAAAGTTGCCCCAGCCATTCAGGCCAAACTCCAGAGGACATCAGTGAGCCAGAATTAATGAGGACTTCAGGTACCCCATGTTTACTAACTTCTAATTTGGAGTCTAATGAATCACATTCGAGTCTTGTTCAAGCAATAGAAGCTGAAATCTTGTGAATTGTTAAGAACTGTTGATAGCCGGCTGCAGAAATAAACAGGGCAGCCAGCCCTAAGCAAACACCAGTCCCCCCAGTGCCTTGAATGCTTAAGATGATGTTCAGAGAAACTCTGGATGCAGAGAGAAAAATTTCATTAGCACATGTGCCATTTACCAACTCAGATTTGTTAAACTGAAAGCAAAATGCTCCCATTTTGAAGCAGGATTCTGACAGGGACCATGCCCTGTTCCAGAAAAACTCTAGATACAGTCTTCAGCCCAGAGGAGATGTGGATGGTTTGGGAAAAGTCCGCTATCTTACTCGAAAAGACCAGAAAAACAATAACAGGTGACCTGTAAATGAGGTGGTGCCCCTTACAAATCCTAATTGAGATCACACACCTTCGAAGCAGGCATTCAGACACACAAAAGTTATAGAGCTATGCTTTTGAGAGGAATGAAACAAGCAGTTCCTAAACAGAAAAACTTAAGCAAATTATATGAGATCCACCAAGAAAAAGATGAAAATCCATCAAAATTCTTAAAGAAACTAATAAATGCCTTTAAAACCTACAGTAACATAGACCCTGAGGCAAATGCAAAAATGGTAAAAAATATGTTTGTTTGGCAACCATATACAGATATCCACAGAAAGTTGCAAAAGACAAATGGGGCAGCAGGAAAGCCCCTAGCTAAGTTGGTGAAGATTGCATTTAAAGTGTATGTGAACAGAGACAAAAAATAAAAAGGAGGAAAAGCTAATAAAGCGACAAGCAGCCCTAACTGCAGCAGTTGTAAGGCCACAAAGTCAGAAAAGGGGGGGGGGGATTTCCCCCAACTATAGGGCAAGCTACTAAGGAACAGCAGCAGCCACCCTTGACCAAGGATATGTGCATCTTTTACAAAAGAGAGTGCCCCAAGCTGGAAAAAAAAAAGAAAGATTTGGAAAGTTGAAAATGGTGGAGAAGGAGGTAAGGAAGGAAGACTGACAGTGACTGAAGTTGATGGGCCGGCAGGCTCAGATTTCATGTTCCCCCTCCCCAAAGCCCCTGGAGAAATTAACTTTCGGGGGGGGGGGGTTAATTATTTGGTAGATTCTGCAGATGCTTATTCAGTGGTGCCTGTTGTGCCTCAAGGGAGTGGCAAACCAAGTAACAAAACTGTAATAATGAGAATTAATGGAAACTCTAAAAAGCAAACTTTTCTAAATCCTATAGATTTTAAAATTCAAGAACAAAAAGTGAGCCATCAATTTCTATTGATCCTGGAATGTCCAGTAGCTCTATTAGGATGAGATTTATTATGCAAATTATAACCAACTCTCTCTTTTAACAAAAAGAACATAACTCTTAAAATTTCAATGCAACAAATGTGCCTGTGTAGGCAAAGGGCTGCTCCCCAGAGAGGGCAAACAGTGCTACCCCAGTCCAAATTCGCCTCAGATTCACCCATTTAGCTAACAGCTGTATCTCAAAAACAAGAGGGAAAAAGTACAAAGGAAAGCAACCAAGATGACTTAGGGGTTGGAGCACCTTTCCTATGAGGATCAGCTAGAGTGCAGCATTTTTCAGCCTATGTAAAAGATGGCTAAGGAGAAACATGATAGAAGTTTATAAAATTATGCATGGGTGGAGAAAGCGGATAGAGGGAGCTTTTTCTCCCTCTCCTGAACTGAGGGGGGTCACTCAAAAGAAGCTGATGAGATAAGAGGCTCAGGAAAGACAAAAGGAAATACTTCTTTACACAACAATTAAATAAATGTTGGAATTCACTTCCAGTGGACATACTGATGACACCAAGCATAGACCGTTTTAAAAGGGGGGGTTAAGCTTAATCCATGCCAGAGGGGTCTATCAATGGCTTCTAGACAGGGTTACAGAATGGATCCTCCATCTACAGAGGCAACAAACACCTGAATTCCAGTGCTTGGAAGGAGCAGCAGCAGACAACCTCAGTCTAGTCTCCATGCACTGTTTGCCTGGTCCTCCAAGGTAATAATACCCCTGCTGTTGGATATAGGATGCTGAGCTAGACAGACCACTGGTTTGATCCAACAGGCTCTCACCACCAGAAAGCAATGGCAATGCAGATAAAATAAGGTGCCACTTAATGCCTGGCATCAAACACTGCTCTTGTCCTAAGCCAAGGTCACCAGAAAAGGTATTCCCACCAAGGAATCAGAACCCTAGTGACCATTATTAAAGGGCCACCATGTCTAACAAGGCTTCGTTCAAGGACTTACTTGAGAGTGGAGGGCATACCCTGGGCTTGCTGCTGAGTGCCGTTGTTGATTGTGTTGGGATGTTTCAGCTGGTTTATCTGCTGCTGCGCCTGTGTTCCCCCGCCTCCTGGACCACCGCTGGGTTTTACTGGGCCCCTCAACTGTCCATTTTGACTGGAGAGACCCATTATAACAGGGTTCTCTGTTCTGGCCGTACTCATGTTCTGCTTTATAAAGATGTCTTTCTTGACTTCAAAACTTTGAAAAGTGAGTACAGAAACTGTAATAACAGTTTATTAGGCTCTCCAAGATGAAGAGATAAATAATGTCCTGCTCAGTACATGAGTCTTATTGCAATGCAGGCAAGCACCTGTGAAGTCACTCAGAAGTAAATCAGTCACTTGCGCTGATGCACTGCGGAACAACTCCTTCAGAATGGTCTTCTAGCAAACTGGAGTTCTATCCAAAGTCACTCAGTTCAGTCTGAAAAGACAAGCAACACAGTTAACATACATGGGAGTTCCTTGGAGCAGACACGTATTCAGGTGATGTAAAGGCTGTCCACGATGGCAGTTAAGTAACACAGATCAGGACATTTATTTGACTAACCAAACCAAGGGGTAAAACACTCCAGCTCTGCTGGGAAAAGTGCCAAAGGTCATTGGTCCCCACTGAACCTTGCAAAGAGACATTTTGGGAAATGTCACCAGTAACGACCTCACCAGAAACTGTGATGATTCCTTGTTTGATCTATGACTTCTTCATCAAGGTGCAATATTTTGGCTTGCTGCTCCCAAGTCAGCAAAACACTGTCACTATGTAAGTTTGGTCTTCCTGCTGTTTTCTTACCATTCCTCCACTGCTAGGGCGCCCTAAGTATGAGACTGGGGCAAGATCTCTCCGCGCCCCCCACTTCGGAAGGGATGGCCCCTTCCCCATTAGAAGGGCCTCTGCTTACCCACATGCAGTGATCAGAAGGCGGCTGGTTCCCCGGCCAGCGGGCCTTTCGAGCGGCGCAGCTCTCTGCAGCGACAACAGGCCCGACTAGAAATACATAGCCCTACCTTCTGCTCCGGCGGGGAGATCCGAGCGCCACGGCCCACTAGGCTCGTCCCGGGCACAGGCCTCCGCAAGGCGACCGGCCCGCCGCCGCCCCCCACCCCACCCCACCCCGGACACTCCTCCCACCCTCCCCCGCGGCCGTCCAGGACGCCGGCCCGCCCAGAGGCAGAGGCCGCAGACGCGCCTCCCAACGGCGCCTGTCCCGCGCGAACGGCAGCGGGGCCGCAGCAGGCCCGGAGCACCCAGCAGGCCGGCACGGCGCTAGGCCCGGCAGCCGCCCCCGCCCCCCCCCGGAGGGTCCCCAGGACCAGGCCGCCCGCCCGCCCGGCCGCTGGGCCTGGCCCGCGGACTTAGTGGGCCAGGGGCCTCGGCGGGCCTCCCTGGGGGAGGAAGGGGGGGGGGGCGACCCGAGACCCCAGGCCCAGCTGCGCGCGACCCTCTCAGCGCCGGAAAGAGCGCGGGGGGGAGGGGAGAAGGGGGGGGAGAAGCCGCCGCGCCTCACCGCCGCCAGCAGCCGGCCCGGGCCGCCCTCGCTCCCTCCCGCTTCCGCCCGGCGCCTTCTCCTCCGCCTCCTCCTCCTCCGCGGTCGGTCTTCTCCGGACTATGGCGGCGGCGGCGACGCGATGACAAGATGGCGGCTTCCTCCCTTCCTGGCGTCCTCCCCCTCCCCCTCCCCGGCGCAGGCCCCGCCCCTTCACCCGGCGCGTTTTCCGGATCACGCCGAGATCACTACCGCGCGTGCGCAGGGGGGGGGGGCGCTGCGGGAGCCTCCGCTGCGCCTGCGTGGTTGGGCGCCCTGGCCGCCTCCTCTCGCCGCCGCCCCCCCCCCGCGATCCCTCCTGGGGGGGAGGGGCAGCTCTCTCTCGCTCTCGCTCTCTTTCGCCCCGCCCTCCCGGAACGCGCAGCTCGCGCCCCCCCCCCCCCCCCCCCCGATTTCAGAAGCCGGGCAGGGCAGGTGTGTCGCGCCAGAGCCTGGAGGGGAAGCCCCCGAGGCAAGAAGAAGAAGAAGAAGAAGACCCGGCGGGGGCGCTCCCTCCCTCCCTCCCTCCGCAGAGAGGGCATGGGCCACCCTGCTGGGTGGGTCTCTCCTTCGGACCCCCTGGCCCGGGGTTCTGGAAGTGCCCTGGAAGCGAGAGGCAGTCGGAGCGGCCACGGCTGAAACGGGGTTCGCGTGGCACATGGTTGACAGAGCACTCAGTTCCCATCAGAGACCACCCCCCACCCCCACCCCCACCCCCCTGGGCAAGACTCATACTATCTCTGCTTACTCACCAGCAAGGCTCCCTCTAAAGCTGCAGAGTCTTGTGAGCAAAAATCCTGCTCTGTGAGCGACTGGCATTAAAGTTGTAAGCAAGCAATTTGGCTGCTGCATCAATTAGTGTGCTCTTCTGGAGCCATCCTTCCTGAGCCAAGGCAAAAAATCTGTGAGCCAGAGGCTAAAAAAACTGTGAGCCAGCTCACACTAACTCCGCTTAGAGAAACGCTGCTCAGCAGCCTCCACAGCCCTTTAACTGGCTTCCCTTTTCAACCCTGCAAGTTCATTAAAGGTTCTTTTTTTAGTTGCCAGAAAGTCAGTCTGGGGAGCAGAAGCAGGACAGGGAGGAATCCACCAACCCTTGGAACAAATTGAACACGTGAAGCTGCCGTGTCCTGAACCAGACCCTGGGTCCATCGAGGTCAGTGCTGGCTACTTGGACGGGCAGCGGCTCGCTCTCCAGGCTCTCAGGCAGAGCGGTCCATGGCATCACCTACCGCCTGATCCTTACTGGAGATTCTGGGGAATCAAACAGGGACCTTCTGCATGCCAAGCAAATGCTCTGCCACTGAGCCACAGCCCCCCTCCCCACATAGTTTCTGATGATGTCTGGATTCTTCTTTAAAACTGAGCAAATGGATCACGGCAATGAAGAAGAAAAGGAGACTGGATTCATGCCCCACCCTTCACTACCTGAAGGAGTCTCAGAGAGGCTTACAATCTCCTTTCCCTTCCCCTCCCCACGACAGAGGAGGTAGGTGGGGCTGAGAGAGCTCTTTCAAGGACTTCTCCTGAGAGAACAGCTCTGAGGGAACTTGTGACTGACCCAAGGTCACACCAGTAGTTGCATGTGGAGGCGTGGGGAATCAAACCCAGTTCTCCCAGATTAGAGTCCGCGCTCTTAACTACTATACCAAACTGGCACTCTCTGGGCATTACTGTGACCAGCTACATAGCTAGTGAGTGACACCCCTCCCATCTGCCCCCAGCTCTTGCTATCTCTGTTTTCTGTGGGATGAGATTGGAGTGGGGGTGGCAGTTGGGGCTGGCCTGCCTGGGGGGGGGGGGGGCGTGAATCCCAGAGGGAGGGAGAGATGAAAGGTTCGAAGCAGGTGGGAGAAAAAGCCAAGCCAAGAGGAAGGGCTCGGGAGGTGGACAAGGCATGGGGCCACACAGTGGGGGGAAAGGGATGGGCTGGGGAGAAGCAGGCTGGATCCCAGTCAGGCAGCTTAGTATGCAGACCTCACCAAAGGGGCCTTGGCTCAGACCCAACACAACACATGAGGAGAGCTCTTGTTTCTGCCACAGGCCAGCCACCAACCGGTTTGGCCCTGCTGAGACCTCTGGCCACCCCATATCCTTCAGGAAGCCTGTCAGAAGCATTTCTACCGCCCTGGGGGCGTGTTCTGACACTCCTGGGTCAGACGTGCTGTAATGGGTTTGTTTGTTTTTTCTGATATTGTATTTGTGTATCTTGGCTTGCCAAGTCATGTAAGCCGCTCTGAGCCTGCGTAGCAGGGAGAGCGGCCTATAAGTTAAATAAATAAATATAAATAATATTGCTCCAGTTAATTTTTGCATCATGGACATAGATAGCCCCTTGATGCACCTTGGAGAAGCTGAGGGTTTGGAGCCAGCCCTCCAAAGGTTATAAGTTCACATTTAATCCCTTGTAAAGCTGACCGGGGTGGCCACAGTTAGTACTTGGATGAGAAACCACTGAGGAAGTCCAGGGTTGTTGTGAAAGGGAGGCAGGTGGGCAACAGCAAACCATCTCTGAAAGCCACTTGCCTTAAAAACCCCATGAGGGTCGCCATGAGTTGGCTGCAACATGACAGCAAAAGAACCAAAAAATGATGTGTGACAGGCTGTTCCCACACAGATGTCAGTTAGCACTGCCATAGACGTGGGTATGATCAATGCATTGCTGAGTTACATGTATCAATACTGGCTGTTTTAACCTCAGGTTATGATCTTATAACATTGCTTTGTGTTCCAAGGTTTCTTTCAACCCCTTTAGGTCCCACCCGGGAGATAGCATCGGTATCCTGACTCCCACCTTTGGAATGTGAGTCTTGCTTGCCTGCTTCGCTTTGCGCATGCTCATTACTCATTTGCTTTCCTTCCCTTCTTTAGCTGGCTATTCCTTGGCTAACAACCTTGAATAGGAGAGCCTCCTTTTATGTGTTACATCAGGGGTGGGCAATTGTTTTGGCTCGGGGGCCACTTTGTGGGAGCGGAGGTTAGCGGAGGGCCGCACCTTTTAAAATGATTGCATTCATTAGTTAACTCTGCATTTCAGAAAAGGTATAAATTGTATAATAAAAATCAATAAATATAAATTAAATAAATAGTGGTAGTTTTATTCAATTTATTTATTGTGCTGATTTCATATCATCTATAGCTGCAAGCACATTTAATTTTAGAACCAGTTTAATGAGACAAATGTACCCTATCACACTTTTCTACAATTTTTTTGAAATCAGGAGTGAGATTGCTTGTTGAGATTCTCATCACAGCCTGCAAGTTAATGTCTGTCAAAGAGCATCTATATTTACTCTTGTTGATCTTCATGCAAGAAAAACTTTGCTCACAAATATATATAGATCCAAATATAAAGAACATTTTCCCGTGGCCGACTGTCTTGGCGGGCCACAAAAAACTCTGTGGCGGGCCGCATGTGGCCCCCGGGCCGCAATTTGCCCACCCCTGTGTTACATGAATCACAGGTGCTACGTATTTCTTTTGCTTTGTTTCCTCTGGGAACATTTTCTCCAAAAATCCTCAACAGTATTTTTCCCTAAGAACCTATTTTGCCGTGGTTTCCTTGGGAACATTGGGCCAGTGTATTTGGGTGCCAATAATTCTATTGGATTGGTAGATGGTAGGGAGGCCATATTTCATATCAAGTATAATTGTAATGGCATTGCTAGGCTTGGGCATTACTAACAGGAAAAGTGTTTGACCAACATGTTCTTTTCTACAAATAAAAGACTTTCTACTTAAGGAGACTTGTTGTGGACTATATCTCTTGGCCCATTCTCACAACAGAGATGCTTCTCTGAACAGCTCTCGTTCCTGCTGCAAATACAGGGGCATTCACAGGGGCAATAGAGCATTTTCTTTCCTTCAGCCCTTTGTGGCTGCCATCCCGCCCTGCAACTGGAGGGCTTTGGGGAGGCATCTTCAAAAAACTGGAAATAGATAGATTATAATACCATAATGACTTATTGCAACACTGTACCACTTCTGAGTTTTCATCTGAAAGGAAAAAAAGTATCTAGCCCTTTTTGTTGAGGAGTTAGAAGGGGAAATGTGCAACACACATTTTCCCCATTATGACTCCACAACAAAAGGGGATAGGGACATTCTTTAGAGGCAAGCTTGGAAATGGCTCATTGTTACCGTAGACTGTTATTATGGTATCGAGCTCTAGCTATTTCCGAAGTCTGAAAAAAGCCTTTGGTGGAAGAGGAGACAATGGCTGCCACAGGGACCTAACTAAGGAAGATTATGCCAGTTTGGGCGGGACTTGCAAATATGTAGACACAGCATCTAAAGGCACTTTGACCACAGTCTTTCCAAAAAGAGCATAACAAACATTTTGGAAAGGTTACAGCAAAACAGGTGACTATGCAGGATGAACAGAGGATAACACTGTTTCCCTGCTTCTGAAAAAAGCACTGCCATACAGAAGTCAAGGCATAGTGAATCAACAGTGTGAAAACAGACAAGTTCAGATACACAAATGGCTTCAAACCATATTTATTTGCATAGTTTATAATCTGCCTTTCTCATTGCGAGTCAGGATGGAATAAAGTGCCATTTAAATAATATTATTGCTCCTTATTCCTTATTATTTTCCTGCAGGTCTCTGCAACCTGAAGCTTTGTCTTTTCCTTTAACAACAGCCACTGGCCCACAAAAATGTATTTCTTTAGCTTCGACTGACACAGCTTGTGCAGTAAGCCAGCCCACCTGGGGGCTCAAGAAGCCTTATTTTGCTGCTTTGCATTGCTGCAAATAAGAACACAAGAACGTAAAAAGAGCCCTGCTGGATCAGACCAGTGGTCCACCTAGTCCAGCATCCTGTCTCACGTAGTGGCCAACCAGTTCCTCTGGAGGGCCAGCAGCAGGGGAGAGAGGCCGAGGCCTTCCCCTTATGTTGCCTCCTGGCTCTGGGGTTCAGAGGTTACTGCCTCTGATAGTGGAGTTCCTTTTAGTTACCATGGCTGGCAGCCACTGATAGTCCTGTCCTCCATGAATCTGTCTAGTCCATTTCTAAAGCTGTCTCTGCCTATGGTTGTCACTACATCCTCTGACAGTGAATTCAGCTGGACGGGGTGCTCAGTGGGGCACAGGTGGTTAATTATTATTTCCCCCCCATTCTGATGGCATCATTCCTTTTGCCTGACATATAAAGGATATGATACTTTGTACTATTACATTACTATTGGTTCCAGACTGCATCAAAAAAAACTTTTGACCAGGAGAGAAAGGTAGTCTCTCTGGATCTGTAATAGTAGGATCTGTAATAGTCTCTCTGGATCTGTAATTTGATTTCAATTTTTCCATGTCATTTGAGTTCTTTATATAATTTTTTTTAAATTGTGTTCATCAGAATATCCTTGAATACTTTTTAAGGTACACAACTGAACCTTTATTCAAGGGAAGTGACCATGGCAGCAAGTTATCTAAAATGAGGTCTCTGATTGATCTCTGCCTTAGGTCACATTTTTTTAACAACTTAATTTATGTTCAATTTTTTAACAAAACAATATCTGCTATAACATGACAATTACAACTGAACTATATGGTATAATAAAGTATAATATACTTAATCATTGTATAAAACAATTTTTTAACAAGAGAGGGAAAAAGATTATTTTTTAAAGAACAAAAGTAAATAAAGATTATATGCATATACCAAACCAAAAAAATAGTTGAATATACTCGATTTTTTGAATAATATCATTTTCATCCAAATAATGAACAATTGGAAATCAAGTTCCTACAAATTTTGATATATAAGTATTAGACTCCAAATAAGATAAAGATTTTAAATGATCCCACATTCTGTTTTGCCAAAATTCAGTAGTAGGAGGAGAATTATCTTTCCATTTATACACAATCGTCAATCTAGCTATTGACAATAAAGTCAATACTAGTTCAGGTTTTTTATTTTTATCTAAAGGATACTATGTACAGCTTTTACCTTCCCCAAGACTGTGAAATTCCAGAATTACATGGTCACTACTACCCAGGGTGCCCACCACTTTCACCTTGTCAGCCAGTTCTTCCTTGTTGGTAAGAATCAAGTCCAAGATAGCAGATCCCCTTGTTTCCCTCTCCACTTTCTGGATAGTGAAGTTGTCATCAGATGTCCGGGTAGTTGAAATCTCCCATGACCACCATATCCTGTCTCTCTGACAATGTTGTAATCTGTTCTAGGAGTGTCTCTTCCAAATCCTCTGCCTGGCTTGGTGGTCTATAGCAGACACCCCCCCCCCCGATTATTTTTACCCAGAGACTCTCAACTGGGCTTTCATGCTCAGATTCACATATTTCCTCACAAGTATATACCTCCTTTACATATAATGCAATTCCTCTGCCCTTCCTTATCTGTCTGTCCCTTTTAAATAAGTTATACCCCTCAGTCCTAATGTTCCAGTTGTGAGTGTCATCCCACCAAGTTTCAGTAATGCCTATTAGGTCATAATCCCTTTCCTGTATTAGGACTTCAGGTTCCTCCTGCTTGTTTCCCATACTCTGTGCATTAGTGTAGAGACATCAGAATCCATGTTTTATGCACCCTGAGGTTTTCGTTTCTGTACTTACATGTGAGTTAATGTTATCTATCATACGTGCCACTCCCTGCAAAACTTTAGAGTTCTCATCTCCAGTTATTGGCTTGGCATTTTTGTCTCACTCCCCCACAGGATTTAGTTTAAAGCTCTCCTTATTAGATTTGCAAGGCTGTTTCCAAACACACTTTTTCCTACCCTCGTGAGGTGCAAACCATCTCCTGATAGAAGAGCTTCATCTCGAAAGCGTAAGCCATGGTCCAAAAATCCAAACCTTTCCTGATGACACCATCTATGTAGCCAGTCATTGATCTGCAGTATTCTTTCCCTTCCTAAGCCATGGCCTTTGACAGGAAGAACTCACGAGAATACAACCTGCGCTTCCAGTTCCTTCACCTTTTTACCCAGAGCCACATACTCTCTTCCAATACGTTCTGGGCTGTATCATTTGTTCCCACATGGATAAGCAAGAAGGGATAATAATCCGTGGGCTTGATGAGTCTTCCTACCCTTTCCGTCACGTCCTGGATGTGTGCTCCCGGAAGACAGCATACCTCTCGAGACAACATGTTCACTCGGCACACTTTAGTTTCTACTCCTCCCAGTAGGGAATCCCCAATTACCAATACACACCTCCTCCTGTATTGGGGAGCAGAGCCTTGAGTCCTCTCATCCACAGGGGTCTGAGAAATTTCCTTCAAGCTTTGTGGACGCTGGGGGCAGAGCCCTTGTTCCAGTGGTTCAGAATCAATATCTGTGGGGAGATCCAGGAACTGATGGCTTGGTAATAGAGGCTCAGAATGTCTCTTCCTGCTCCTATGGGTTACATTCTTCCAAGTGCCCTCCTCCTGTGTTGGGTGCTCCTCCATTTGCTGAGATAACTTTCCCGCCTCCTCCTCCTCCTGTTGCCCTCTCAGGAGTGCTTCATGCATTCTGTCCATGAACTCTTCACCTTCCTTTATAAACTGGAGTGTGGACAAGTGTACCTCAAGTCTCTGTATCTTCTCCTCCAGTAGGGCTACCAACTCACACTTGCTGCAAGTGTAATTGCTGTCAGGTAAGAATACGAACATGCCACAGACTTTGCACATCACTGCCTCAGCTCCCCCACCAGCCATGCTGCTGCAATCCTTTTCAAAATTAGTTCAATCTAACTGACACTTCTTTGATAACTTCCCTGCCAAACTGCTTCTCAAGGCTACTTGTGAAAGGTTTGCAGAAGCAAAAACTAAACAAATATAAAATGTAAGAGCTACTCAGCCATCTATGGGGGCCCCAGGCCAGAACCACAGGGCAAGAGCTCACACTTCCGGCAAGGAGGAGCCTAATATAATTAAGGCTCACCCACCCAGCAGAGGGCAGTCAGCCCCAGGCAAAACTGCTAAAAGCTGCAATCAGTTACAGCCAGGCAATAGAGACAAACAGAAACCACACTCCCTCCAACAAGCACCACTCTCCAACAGTCTATACACACCCACACATCCTCAAACACTGTCCTCCCTCACCTACTCTTCCTCAGCAGTTAAGGAAAAGCAAATAATTAAATACATTAGAAGCAGGAAACCAGCCAGGGAGGCAGTGGGGCCCTTGGATGACCAAGGGGTAAAAGGATTACTGAAGGATGATAGGGAAATGGCTGAGAAGCTACACACATTTTTTGCCTCTGTCTTCACTGTGGAAGATGAGAAGTGCCTGCCCACTCCAGAACCACTGATTTCGGGAGAGGGGTTGAAAGACCTGAGTCAGACTGAGGTGACAAGAGAGGAGGTCTTACGACTGATAGACAACTTAAAAACAAATAAATTGCCAGGCCTGGATGGCATACATCCGAGAGTTCTGAAAGAACTCAAATGTGAACTTGTGGATCTCCTAACACAAATATGCAATCTTTCATTAAAATCTTCCTCCATTCCTGAGGACTGGAAGGTAGCTAATGTCATTCCCATCTTTAAAGAGGGTTCCAGAGGAGATCCGGGAAATTACAGGCCCGTCAGTCTGACAACCATACCAGGTAAATTGGTAGAAACTGTTATTAAGGAAAAAATTAGTAGGCACATTGATGAACAAAATCTCTTGAGGAAGACTCAGTGTGAGTTCTGTAAGGGAAGATCTTGTCTCACTAACCTGTTAGTGTTCTTTGAGGGAGTGAACAAACATGTGGACAAGGGGGACCTGATAGATGTTGTTTACCTTGACTTCCAGAAAGCTTTTGATAGAGTTCCACATCAAAGGCTCCTAAGTAAGTATTGTGCTAGCACTTTATGTACTGTTTTTAGATCTATTTTACTGTAATTTTATCTAATTAACTGTTTTATCTTGTTACAATATTGTTGTAAGCCGCCCTGAGCCTGCTTTGGGGGGATATAAGCTGAATAAACTAAACTAAACTAAGCTCAATAGTCACGGGATCAAAGAATAAATCCTCTTCTGGATCAAAAACTGGCTAATTGATAGGAAACAGAGAGTGAGCATAAACGGGCAATTTTCTCAGTGGAAGGTGGTGAGCAGTGGGGTCTCACAGGGATCAGTACTCGGCCCGATGCTTTTATTTATTTTATTTTATTTAATTTGTTTAATTTGTATCCCACCCTCCCTGCCAAGGCAGGCTCAGGGTGGCTTTTAGAATATATATATTAAAACAATGAGATATGTTAAAACACAAAATTTAAAATAAAACCACGAAATACAAATCATAGATGCTAGTAAGCATAGCTATTAAAAAGTGATGGTGGCGTTCTCTCAGCATCCAGAGGGCCCCTACCCCCATAACCCAAGTTCTTGCCAGGCGGCTGGTTATTAAGCTGGTGCTGATGTTGGGGCCAAGACTACAACATTGGGAGGCGGCAATATGGGGACCCCAATCTTAGTGCTCTCTGGGGAACATGTGGGGAAAGGGGGTCACTTAGGTAAGTAGGTCCCTGGCCATATAGGGCTTTAAAAGGTAAGAATCAGCACCTCCGGTATGCTATAGGGAGCCAGTGCAGTGCTTTTAGGGCGGGCTGGATGTGTTCCCGCACAGGAAGTGATAAGTATTGGAGTCGGGAGTCCATGGAACAGTGAAACAGCTAGATCTTTATTGCTGGTCCGGATGAAGCAGACAACCCAGGGCTCCGAGCCCTCCTTTTATGCTGGTCAGGGACAATCCCCTGACCTCGCCCAACTGGCCTGATAGGCTCTTATCAGTCTATTTACATCTCATAGGTTCCCTGGGAGAAACCTAGGTACAGGATTGGTGGCCGGTTCGAAGCCACCTGGCTTTTGTTCTACCTGGCTGAAGCTCAGGTAGTTTCTTGGCCATGTGCTCTGGCCACATGGCGGTCGCCATTGCTGGAGCACATGGCGACCGCATGGTCAATACATAACAGGAAGACACAACAACAGCCTCGCCGCTGCATTCTGCACCAGCTGCAGCTTCCATATTTGTGACAAAGGCAGCCTTTTTAACTTGTTTATTAATGATTTGGAGTTGGGAGTAAGCAGTAAAGTGGCTAAATTTGCAGATGACATGAAATTTTTCAGGGTGGTGAAAACCAGGGAGGATTGTGAGGCACTCCAAAGGGATCTTCTGTCGAGGATGGGCGAGTGGGCGTCAATGTGGCAAATGCAAAGTGATGCACATTGGGGCCAAAAATCCTAACTATAAATATACGTTGATGGGGTCCTAACTGGCGGAGACTGACCAAGAGAGAGTCGTAGTAGATAACTCAGTGAAAATGTTGAGACAGTGTGCAACTGTAATAAAAAAGGCCAGCGCTATGCTGGGGGTTATTAGGAAGGGGATTGAAAACAAATCAGCCAGTATCATAATGCCCCTGTATAAATCGATGGTGCAACCTCATTTGGAGTATTGTGTAGTTCTGGTCACCACACCTCAAGAAAGATATGATAGCATTGGTGAAAGTGCAGAAAAGGGCAACTAGAATGATAAAAGGGTTGGAACACTTTCCCTGTGAAGAAAGGTTGAAGCACTTGGGGCTCTTTAGCTTGGAGAAACGATGGCTGAGGGGTGACATGATCGAGGTTTATAGGATTATGCATGGGATGGAGCGGGTGGAGAAAGAAGTCCCTTTTCTCCCTTTCTCACAATACAAGAACTCGTGGAAACTCCATGAAATTGCTGAGTAGTTGGGTTAGAACAGATAAAAGGAAGTCCTTCTTCACCCAAAGAGTGATTAACACGTGGAATTCACTGCCACAGGAGGTGGTGGTGGCTACAAGCATGGATGGCTTCAAGAGGGAATTAGATAAACATATGGAGCAGAGGTCCATCAGTGGCTATTAACCACAAGGTATAGATAGGAACTCTCAGTCTGAGGCAAGTGATGCACTATATTTTTTGTGAACATAAGAAAGGAGGTCCAGCGGTGGGGCCAGGACACTAGAAGCCCTTCCACTGTTGCCCCCCCCCCCCATCAAGCACCAAGAACACAGAGCATCACTTGCCCCAGACTGAGAAATCGTATCTATATCTTGCTTGGGGGGGCGGGCAACAATGGGAGGGCTTCTAGTGTCCTGGCCGCACTGCTGGACCTCCTGAGGGCACCTGGTGTTTTTGGCCACTGTGTGACACAGAGAGTGTTGGAGTGGATGGGCCACTGGCCTGATCCAGCATTGGCCTTCTCTTAGGTTCTTAAACACTCACCCCTCCACCAGCAGCAGCAGGAGCTCCCTCTCCTGCCCCATCTCAGAGCCCTGCTGGCTATGGTCAGTGGTTCTCTCCCAACTCATGTTAGCCCCATTTGAATTGCTAGGTCCTTGTAGCTTGTGGCCCTTGTCTCTCAAGGTTGCGTTTTTGGTAGCAATCGCGTCATCCAGGAGAGTGGGAGAGTTGGCCACTTCGAGGGCTGACCATCTGTTTATGAAGTTCTAGACTAGCCGTGTAGTTCTGAGACCTAGTTTACGTTTTTTACCTAAAGTGGTCTCTAGTTTCCACCTTGCTTGGGACATTGTTCTTCCAGTATTTTTTTCCATCCCGTCCTCGGATGCAAAAAAAAAAAAAATCACATTCTTTAGATTTGAAGAGGGCTTTATTGTTGTACTTAGATGGAACAAGAGGCTTCTGACAGAGTCCCCCCACCTTTTTGTTTGCTACTCCAGCAGCTGAAGAGGGAAGCCAGACACAGCACAGACCATCTCTTGATGGGAAGTCTTGGCTCTTGGGAAGGGGTCTGACCAGGCCAGTCTCCCGTCTCCACTGGAGCTGTGGGTGCATTCTGCACAGGCGCAGGTAGCATCAGCAGTGTTCCAGAGACGGACTCCCTTGGAGGACATCTGCCGGGAGGTGACGTGGTTGTCATTGGATACCTTCGTGGAGCACTGTTCCGTGGACGTGAATGCGAGAAGGGACTCAGCAATTGGCAGAGCTGTGCCGTACTCCTTATTCCCCTAAAACTCACCCCACCTCCAAGATCAGGAGCTCTGTAGTTCCCCAATGTGGGACTGCACAGAAGATGGAAGATGAAAAGAATGTTGCACTTTCCTGTAACTGTTTTTCATCAAGATGTCTTCTGTGCAGGCACATATTCCCTCCCTCCTGGGATGTAGTGACATTCTTGACACTCAAGGCAGGCGGCTCAGGAGGACTGAGGGAAAGGGGGAGCGCCTCCCTGCACAGCAGGTAACCCCGTCAGGCGGGAAAGCAGCCTGAGGGGCTCCCCCAGGTACTTAGAAAATCCCAGAGCTGGCTGGAAGAGAGCCCCTGGTGGCTCACCTGCACAAGTGCAGTCCCAACGTGTGCCTGCACAGAAGACACCTGGATGAACTACAGTTGCAGGTAACGGGCAAAACTGGTTTTGACCACTAAGGAAGGCTAGTTGGCTGAAACGTGTTTGGCCAGGGTCAATAATGGCCTATCTTTGGGATTAATGGACGATTTTATTCTGAACTGAGACTATTACTTGGGCCTATGTTTGTTTTTATTGAATTTGTGTCAGATTCTCATAAGTATGAATTGTTTCATGTTAGCCTGTACGTTACTATTTGAATAAGAATCTGACAATAGGTTGCTTGTTCCATGCTATTCTGAAACTTACTTTCTGTTTCTTTGTACTCTCTATCACATTACATAATTTATGGCTTGCCTTGAAGTAGAAATTGCTCCTCTGCTTAATGTGACTCTTTCCCTGGGAGGATGGGTTCACACATTCCAACGTGTCACATAAACAATGGCTATCTTGCCATAGCTTCCTCCCTTTCGTCTCAGGCTCTCTGGGTGCTATCAGGATGGGTATAGCCTTGAAAGTTATTTTATTGTCATTGACCAAATGTTATGCCTAGGACTTAGCACATCTGGGCCACTCAAGGCAAGAAGGGAATTTTTATAACTTTCTCACCTTCGGTGGGAACAAACGATCGCCATTTCTTTTCCCACATTTTAGCTGTATGCTGATTGGTAGAATTTGCTTATGTACTTGTGCCTGCAGGTATATTAATCCCTAACCCTCTTTATTCTGTATCTCAAACAAACATTGAGAACCTGTTCCAGTATTTGAAATAAAGAACTCTGTTTAGCTACAAAAGTCTGATCATTTGCTGATAGTGCAGAAGCCTCACAATTTGTAATAAATACATGTACATTTTCATATATTTTATAATACTTATGCAAGTTTAGACACAGAACTATTGAGCCCTTATGTTCTGATTTCCTTAACCTGTTGGTTCTTAATTCAATTCATGTTGGGTTTCCCTCCCCCTTGTCTGTTGCAGGCTTCATTTGTGCCATCTAGACAGGAAGAAGCCATTTAAAGAATCAGTCACGTATGGTGGTGTTCAAGGAGCCCATTTGCCTTGCAAACTGGGGGATGAGACCTCATGCTGCTGAGGTCTTCTCCCCTCAGAAAGCCCTGCAAGGCCGAGGGAGAGGCTGTCGCAGAGTGAGAATGGGGGAGTTCACCATCCCCGGGGACTGGGTGAGTTGGGGCCACTCTGATGAAGCGGCCGTGGTGGGGCCAGGGTTGATCTTGCAGGCATTGGGAAGGGCTGGCTTCTCCAGGGGCCTGAACTCCAGGCTATTTTGGGCATATTTAAGTTTCCAGTCGGGTGTTGGAAGCAGAGCTTGTGGGGCAGAAGGCAGCACCAGGGGGGTGCATGTTTTGTGGGCTGTGTTGTGCTGGGCCCAGAGCTTCACTGCCCCCCAAGGGCAACGTTGGAGAATCCAACATCTGCCTAGGAAAACATCTCGTACAGCAGAGCCACAGAGTGTCTTGTAGCACCTTAAAGACAGCCGCACCAGAATGAAAAGGAGGACATCTGCTAGTCTTTCTGGTACCACAGTTTTGTTGCTGTTTTGGCTTTCAGCTCTTAGGATCCGGGGAAATGCAGGGGTCTCAGGTGGCTCTGGAACACATCCCCGGATCCCTGCTCACTCAGCTCCCCTGCTTTCTTTGTGGTACTCAGCTATTCCTTCAGCAACTGGGATTTCTTACGTCCTTTCCTGGTGTCTGGAAATGCCCTGACTGCCTGCAGGAGTGCTCAGCGCTTTTCTTACTGGTCTGGATAGCGCCAAGCCAAGCCCTGCAGCCCAGGCAGACAGGGTTCTCAGGCTCTTGCTAGGCCTGCGGCTTCGGTTCCACTTCATAGCCCTGGCTCCCTTCAAGGTTCCTTTTCTCTGAGCCCTGGGGAAACACTGTGGCCACATCCTGGCAGCTGAACTGCCATGGGGGATGGACACAGCTTCTTCTACTATAGGCTCTTCTACTATAGCCCAGTGGTGGGCCATCCTGTGGTGAAGGCAGATGCTAGCCAGACATGGCTGAGATGCGAACTCCACAGCCCCTCTGAGGCCACCAACTTAGCCAGCCACGCGGGGCGAAGCATGGTGCTCAGGGGCAGGTGGGTATGTGTTTGGGGTGCCATGAGAGTGTTGGTGGAAGCCCACAAAGGGCGTGCAACAAGTGGGGGGGGGGGCCTGGGCCCCAACGAGACCACACAGAGTGGCTGTAAGCAGGATCTGGGTGGGTCCCTGGAAGAGGAAGGGGCCATCTGTCACGGTGGTTCCGGAGGCACTTCACAGCTTGTGACGCTTCCGCTGCAGGCAAGACCACAGCCGCCTCCGTCCCCCGGGAGACAGGAGGGCTGCTTTCTCCCCCCCTCCCCCCCCCCCCGCTTGTCTCTCCTCCTCCTCCTGACCCTGTGAGGGCTAGCCATCATGGGCACCCCATAATCCAGCACCCTCTGCTGGTGGTTCCTCTGGGGCCCACGCAGCCCCTCGCTGGAAGGCTTTGTGCAGCAAGAGGAAACAGGAGCCTGCTACGGGGCCTGAAAGACCAACAACCTTTTATTCCAATATAAGCTTTCCTGGACCAAAGCCCATTTCCCCCAGTTCTCCTCTGTGGCTGCTCAGCTCAGGAGCAAGGAGGGTCGGCCAGCAGGGAGAGCCCCGATGCCCCATGGCATGGCCGAGGGGGTCAGTTTGCCTTTATTGGCTGGCAGCTGAAGGAGAATGGTAGTTCCACGGGGCTCTGAATATAGTGCCACTGGCCTCGTGGACACGATGCTAAGTCTTTACGTAGAATTAAGTTCCATTCAACTCAGTGGACTTACCCTGACAGAACTGCCCTGGGACCAAAAGAACCCCTGCTTTGGAGGACTGCTGTGAGATAACTCCAGAATAGGGGCCAGGGGCTCAGTGGTAGAGTGTCTGCTTGACATGCAGTAGATCCCAGGTTCAATCCCTGGCATCCCTGATTATGGATCAGGTAAAAGGTGGTGCGAAAGACCACTGCCTGAGACTCAAGAGAGCAGCTGCCAGTCTAAGGAGATAACACAGTCCTTGATGGACCGGTAGTCTGGGTCAGTGTAAGGTCACTTCATGTGTGCTCATGTGTATTGATGCTGGTATAACTCCATGACATGCCATCAAGATGAGCTCCTTTTTCCTATTCTATAAAAATTCCAAGGAAGAACAGAAAAATCTTACCTTAACTGTTCTCCTAGCAGATAAACGCTATGAGATTATGGAGAAGGTAGCTAAATTTTGCTCAACAGCAAAATCTATCTGTGCTTCACTGGAGAAATAGTTATGTCATGGTATTTTATTAAACTCTGTTAATTTAATATATAGGATTTTTAGAATTTGAAAGTGTATTTGCATTTCCCCTTTTTGTTTTATTGATTTTTATGGAATTATAATTGACTGTTACATATGGTTAATTGTTTGTTGCTTAACTACACTGGTCGCTGACTGTTACAATAAATACTTCTACTTCAAGACCTGGTAGTGTCACACCTGAGCGCTTTTGCCCCTCTTCCCTGCCTTCCTGGATTGTGCTGCAAGTCCCGTAGGTTGGATTGCAGTCGACTGTTGTTGTTTTAATTAACAAAGCTTGTGTGTAGAAAAGAAATTAAGTACAACATTGAGAGGGAAGCCTAACTGGGTTGGAAAGAGTGGGGGAGACAACACCATTCTTCCTTTAGAACATAAGAAAAGCCAATGTTGGATCAGGCCAATGGCCCATCCAGTCCAACACTGTGTCACACAGTGGCCAAAAGCACCAGGTCCCCTCAGAAGGTCCAGCAGTGGGGGCAGGAAGCCCTCCCACTGTTGCCCCCCAAATACCAAGATTACAGAGCATCACTTGCCCCAGACTGAGAGTTCCTATCTGTACCTTGTGCCTAAGAGCCACTGATGGACCTCTGCCCCATATGTTTATTTAATTCCCTCTTGAAGCCGTCCATGCTTGTAGCCACCACCACCTCCTGTGGCAGTGAATTCCACGTGTTAATCACTCTTTGGGTGAAGAAGGACTTCCTTTTATCTGTTCTAACCTGACTGCTCAGCAATTTCATGGAGTGCCCATGAGTTCTTGTATTGTGAGAAAGGGAGAAAAGGACTTCTTTCTCTACTTGCTCTATCCCATGCATAATCTTATAAACCTCGATCATGTCACCCCTCAGCCATCGTTTCTCCAAGCTAAAGAGCCCCAAGCGCTTCAACCTTTTTTCATAGAAAAAGTGTTCCAACCCTTTCATCATTTTAGTTGCCCTTTTCTGCACTTTTTCCAATGCTATCATATCTTTCTTGAGGTGTGGCGACCAGAACTGTACACAGTACTCCAAATGAGGTTGCACCATCGATTTATACAGGGGAATTATGATACTGGCTGATTTGTTATCTGTTCCCTTCCTAATAACCCCCAGCATAGCATTGGCCTTTTTAATTGCAGTCGCACACTGTCTCGACATTTTCATTGAGTTATCTACTACAACTCCAAGATCTCTCTCTTGGTCAGTCTCCGCCAGTTCGGACCCCATCAACGTGTATTTATAGTTAGGATTTTTGGCTCTAATGTGCATCACTTTGCACTTGGCCACATTAAACCCCATTTGCCACGTTGATGCCCACTTGCCCATCCTCGACAGATCCCTTTGGAGTGCCTCACAATCCTCCCTGGTTCTCACCACCCTGAACAACTTCGTGTCATCTGCAAATTTAGCCACTTCACTGCTTACCCTCAACTCCAAATCATTAATAAACAAGTTAAAAAGCACCGGACCGAGTACTGATCCCTGAGGTACACCACTGCTTACCTCCCTCCACTGAGAAAATTTCCCATTTATACTCACTCTCTGTTTCCTTTTAATTAGCCAGTTCTTGATCCACAAAAAGGACTTGTCCTTTTATCCTGTGACTACTGAGCTCCTGCCTTTGATGAGGAACTTTATGAAAAGCTTTCTGGAAGTTAAAGTAAACAACATCTATTGGGTCCCCCTTGTCCACATGTTTGTTCACTCCCTCAAAGAGCACTAACAGGTTAGTGAGACAAGATCTTCCCTTACAGAACCCATGCTGAGTCTTCCTCAAGAGATTTTGTTCATCAATGTGCCTACTAATTTTTTCCTTAATAACAGTTTCCACCAACTTACCCAGTATCGATGTCAGACTGACTGGCCTGTAATTTCCCGGATCTCCTTTGGATCCCTTTTTAAAGATAGGGGTGACATTCGCTACCTCCCAGTCCTCAGGAATGGAGGCAGATTTTAAGGAAAGATTACATATTTTTGTCAGGAGATCCATAAGTTCCCATTTGAGTTCTTTCAGAACTCTCGGACGTATGCCATCCAGGCCCGGTGATTTATTTGTTTTTAAGTTGTCTATCAGACATAGGACCTCCTCTCTTGTCACCTCAATCTGACTCAGGTCTTTCAACCCCTCTCCCGAAATCAGTGGTTCTGGAGTGGGCAGGCACTTCTCATCTTCCACAGTGAAGACAGAGGCAAAAAATGTGTGTAGCTTCTCAGCCATTTCCCTATCATCCTTCAGTAATCCTTTTACCCCTTGGTCATCCAAGGGCCCCACTGCCTCCCTGGCTGGTTTCCTACTTCTAATGTATTTGAAGAAAGTTTTATTGTTGGTCTTTCTGTTTTTTGCGATATGCTCCTCATATTCCCTTTTTGCCTGCCTGATTACAGACTTGCATTTTATTTGCCACAGCCTGTGTTCCCTTTTATCAGCATCACTGAGACTAGCTTTCCACCACTGAAAGGAATCCTTCTTACATTTTACAGCTTTCATTACTTTGTTTGGTAACCATACAGGCTTCTTTCTATACCTATTTGTGCCTTTCCTAACCCATGGTATATATTTTCTCTGAGCCTCTAGGATTGTAATTTTAAATAGTCTCCAAGCTTCCCCAATGGTTTTGACCCTTTCTACTTTTCCTTTCAGTTTTCTCCTCACATATCCCCTCATATCAGAGAAGTTACCCCTTTTAAAGTTAAAAGTGGTTGTGTCAGTCTTTACGGGCAACTCCCTATTTATACAAATGTTGAACTCAATGACATTATGGTCACTGTTCCCAAGCGGTGCAATCACTTTAACATCTCTCATCAGGTCTTGGGCGTTACTTAGGACCAAATCCAGGATCGCCTCTCTCCTGGTTGGTTCTGTTCCATAGCACAGTCATTGAGAGTGTCTAGAAACTCAATCTCTTTTTCCCGACTTGAACACATATTGACCCAATCAATGTGTGGGTAGTTAAAGTCACCTATTACAACACAGTTATTTCGTCTTGCCGCTATCTTGAATTTATTCATCATTTTATAATCCTCCTCTATCTTTTGATTTGGTGGGCGATAACAAACTCCCAATGTTAAGCTTCGTTTTGGGCCCACTAATTCAACCCACAGCATTTCCAGAAGCGAATCCAATTCTCCTACCCTCGCAATCTTACTGGACTGTATACCCTCTCTGACATAAAGAGCCACCCCATCTCCAACTTTCTCCCCCCTATCCTTCCAATATAATTTATAACCAGGAATCACTGTATCCCACTGATTTTCCTCATCCCACCAAGTTTCTGAAATACCCACAATGTCTATGTTTTCCCCCAACACCAAGCATTCCAACTCCAATCAAGAATCAAGACAGCACACAAATGTACTTGGATTCTCACAAGGTCTTCTAAGCTCTGTTCACAAGTCACAGTGAAGGCACGTACAACCTGTGTAGAAAGTATACACTGGATTCTTTTTTTTTTTAATGTGTGTTCAGTATTCAATGCATGTACAGTTGGATGCAGGCCCATAGCCAGAAAAATTTGGTTGGTGGGGCAGGGGCTGGGGCGCTGGGGCAGGGGAACGGAGAACTTAATTAGATCACAAATCAGACAGCTCTCTAATCTAAGTGGCGGTAATCTGATTAGTGGTGAGGTGTGGGACAGGGGTGGTGGCAGTGGGTGGGGCCTGACTCACAACTGAGGGGGCGTGGCCCCAAATGCCCCACCTTAGCTACAGGCCTGGTTGGATGTTGATTTAAATCTCACATTTGTCTGGTTGGCAGAGTGAGTGCATGTTGGCTACTTCTTACAAACAGATTCACGCACAGACATGCAGGATGCATATGTGTTCACTGTAACATGTGAACAGGGCTTGAGATGGTACCTGCTAAGAAACTGATTACGTTTCTGAGCCCGTTCGTACCTGCTAAGAAACTGATTACGTTTCTGAGCCCGTTCGCAGAGAGGGCGGGATATAAACTGAATGAATGAATGAATGAATAAATAAATAAATAAATACGTCCGTTAGTGTTTTTAGTAGTGCCATTGGCGGGGATGGGTTTGGCCCTGGCTTCACCCACTTTTTCCTGTCCTGCTCTCTGCCCTGCCAGCCCTACTGGGCACCAGCCCACCCTGCTCAGCATCCAGCAGTGTGGGAATGCAGCCCTGCCTGAGCCAGTGCACCCATGCATTCAGGGGTGAAGCGGCCTCCCCCCCACCCCGCCTTCACACAGGCACCTCACAGGACAGTGGCCACCACTGTACCCAATATCGTGGGTTGGGACCAGGAATGCTAAGTAACACTCCCCCTTCCCAAAAAAAGACCCCCCCCCCCCAACCAGATAATAAATCAAAAACTTCATTCAGAGAACATGGAATAAAACGGGAAGACAGACTCCATGTTTTTGGGAGCTACTTAATTTTTTCAAGAGCCTTCTCAGTCACAAAATGGTGGTTTGGTGAGTGCAGCCAGTCACAAAATGGCAGCTTGTTCAAAAAGTACAGAACTTTTTACTTCCTGGAAACAATGGACATTTGAAGAAACAATGAAATATATGCAATACTTACTTTCTTATTGTACATAAATGTCTTTTACTGACTTAACAAAGTTATCTTTTAGTTTAGTTATCACAAAAAATTGTACTATTTAGCATATTTATGGCATTTAAAAGTATAAATGTTTTCATTTTCTGTGAGAAAAATTGCAAGTGTGCAGACTACTTGAGAAAGAGATGTAAACTGCTACACCCGATACTCCCAGAGCACATGTATTTTTGATTTTTGCCATCTGAAAAGAAAAAATAAGGTAGAAAAATTCCACAGTGAACAAAATAAAGTGTCTTATTTGGACAGAAATACTCAAATAGTTACAGGAGGTAGGACTACCAGCAGGCTTGCATTGTAACATTGGAGAAGAGCCAGAGCCCAGCAGCCCCTGAAAGACTAACGACATTTGTGGCAGAGGAGGAGCTTTTCTGAGTCACTGCAGTCACTTCTTCAGATAATGAGACGCTTTATCTCTAGATGTGAGCAGTGACTCAGGAAAGCTCCTCCTCTGCCACAAATGTTGTTAGTCTTTCAGGTGCTACCAGACTCTTGCTTTTTCTACTGCTACAGACAGAGTCATGTGGCTACCCATCTTGATTTATAACACTGGAAAACAGAGTTGCACTTACCTGTAACTGTTCATCAACATCTTCTGTGCAGACACACATATTTATTTATTTATTTATTTATTGCACATATCCCACCCTATCCCACAATGGGCTCAGGGCGGCTCACGACAGAAAGAAAACAATAAATATACAATTCAAAATCAATTAAATAAAAACAGAAAGGCAGCAGAAAATAACATCAGTTCAGAGCAGCCAAATACACTTCTTGTTAGGTATTAGTAGGATAGTAAGCATTTGTAGGCCTGCTGTGGGTAGGGGAGGCTGAGATGGTACCACCGCCTCAATCAAAGGTCTTACGAAACACCTCCACTTTACAGGCCCTGCGGAACTGTAGCAAGTCCCGCAGGACCCTGATCTCAATTAGGAGCATGTTCCACCAGGCAGGGGCCAGGGCAGAAAAGGCCCTGCTCCTGGTGGAGGCTAAGTGGACATGCTTCGGGCCAGGGACTACCATTAGATGTAGTTCAGTGGAGTGCAAGGCTCTCTGGGGCATATTTGGGGAGAGATAGTCCTGAAGTTCTGCTGGTTCCAGGCCAGGTAGGGCTTTAAAGGTCAACACCATAACTTTGAAACAGATCCGGTACTCAACTGGTAGCCAGTGCAAGTGCGCTGCAAGCGCACTGCCACATTCTGCACCAGCGGGAGTATCCAGGTCAGGTTCAAGAGCAGCCCCACATAGAGGAAGTTACAGTAATCCAGCCTAGAAGTGACCATTGTGTGGATCACTGTAGCTAAGTCCTGGGAGGAGAGATAGGGGACCAGTTGCCTGACCTGCCACAGGTAATAAAAGGCAGACCTGGTAAAACAGCAGTGACCTGGGCCTCCATGGAAAGTGAGGCATCTGGGATCCCCCCCCACCCAAGGCTCCCCGCTCTCGGTGCTGGTGTCAGAGGTGCCCTGCCAAGTATTGGGAGCTGAATTCCCGATCCCAAACCCCCATGACTGAGATACAGGACCTCCGTCTTCACTGGATTTAATCTCAACTGGCTCTGCTGTAACCAACCAGCCACAGCTCCCAGTGCCCTCTCCAAATTATCTGGGGTGGAATTCAGCCAGCCTCCATCAGCAGATAGAGCTGGGTGTTATCAGCATACTGGTGACAACCCAGCCCAAACCCCGGACCAAGGGGGTGCATGTAGATGTTAAACAACATCTGAGAGAGAATCGCCCCATGCAGAACTCTGCATTCCAGCGGGTATTGCTGAGACACTCCCTCCCTGAGCGCCACCCTCTGTCCCCGACCCACTGCCCCCGACTCTGTCCCCCATATCCCTAGTCGGCAAGGTGGTAGGTCAAGAGATCGTAATCAACCCTGTCAAATGCTGCTGTCAAGTCCAAGAGAAACAGCAGCGCCTCCCCACCCTGATCCAGGTGTCTGTGGGGGTCATCCGTGAGAGCGACCAGTGTAGTCTCCATCCCATGGCCAGGGCGGAAGCCGGACTGGAAGGGATCCAGGATGGAAGCATCATCCAAGAAGGCCTGGAGCTGCTCGGCCACCGCTCTCCAACCACCTTACCCAGAAACGGCAAGTTCAAAACTGGACCACAGGATCCAATGCTGGCTTTTTCAAGAGTGGGCGTACCACTGCCTCCTTCAGCCCTGCTGGGAAGGTCCCTGAAGACGGGAATAATTTAACAATGTCTCCCAGGGGAGCCTGAACACTGTCCTGGCAGGCCTTGACCAGCCAAGACAGGCATGGGTCCAGGGGACAAATGGTAGACCTCACCACTACCAGGATCCTGTCAACTTCCTCCTGGGAGAGCAGGTTGAATTGGTCCAAAACTGGACCAGAAGACAGGCAAGGGGCTTCCAGTTTCCTTACTGTATCAGTTGTAGCTGGGAGGTCCTGGCAAAGTGCCGAGACTTTGTCTGCAAAATAGCTCACAAATGCCTCACAGCCAATAGCCAATTCCCCATAGTTTTGCATGCCTATGGCAAGGTAGAAACCAAATTATTCTAAATAATTGGGTGGGCGAGAGCTCGCACATACAATGGAAAACACAAACAAATCCTTCTCGGCTGCCTCCACTGCCATCTCATAGGCTTTCATAAACATCCTATAAGATGTTCTTGTGCCTTCGTCACTAGCCCGCCACCCCCCTTGCTCTAACCATCTCGACCCGTTTCACCCGCCATAGCTCCAGGTTAGACCATGGGGCTCGTTTGGCACAAGAGCCGATAGGGCACCAGGGGACAATTTTGTTGATGGCTTTGGAGAGTCAACTATGCCAGTCCTCCACTAGCTCATCTAATGAAATGCCAGGGGGCATTGGATCCTGCAGAGCATTCTGGAATCCATTAGGATCCATTAGTCTCTGCAGGCGAGCATAAATCTGCTCGCTGCCTAAACAGGGCAGGGTTGGGATACTCAGCTGGGCTTTCAGGGTGAAGTGGTCTGACCATGGAACAGCATCTGCTGTTACCAGGTCCACATTTATCTCCACGCCAAAAATAAGATCCAGTGTGTGACCCATAGGCGTCAATTACTGGGGGGGCTCAAGGGCTTGGGCCACCCCCAAAATTTCCCAGGGGGGACTGAGCCCCCCGTGAAACAGAGTGCCCAACTCCCACCCACGCCTCCCCACCTTCCAGGGCCCTTCCTAGGCCCGCCCACCGCCGCTGCCGCAAGAGCCTCTCCCCCCCCTGGTTCCCTTGCATCCACTCCTCCCTCTCTCCCTCCCGGGGCCATCCGGGCGAATGCTCTAGCAATTGCCTCGAAACTCTATGGCACCATAGAGTTTCAGGGCGATTGCCAGAGTGCTGCCCTGGCAAAGTGCCCAGTGTGATGAAGTCACTTCCAGGTGATGCTATCACACTGGTCAGTCATCCGGATGGCCCCCGGAGGGAGGGAGAGGGAGGGAGGGGCGGCCAGGCGGGGGGGGGGGCAGAGCTGGTGATAGCAGCAGGGACATTGTCCCGGCGCGCGCACATGCGCAAGAGCCCCCCTTCGGGAATATGAAAACTCGACGCCGCTGGTGTGACCTGCTTGATGTGTAGGCACCGATACAAATTGGGAGACTCCCAGTGCTGCCATGGATGACACCAGTTCTCTGGCCTGAGAGGAAGCCATATCATCAGCATGGACATTGAAATCCCACAAGGCTAATGCTCTAGGGTGCTCCAATGCCCAGCCTGAGACAGCCTCCAACATAGGGTTGCCAAGTCCCTCGAGCTTACTGGCGGGGGGGGGGGGAGTCCTCTGCCGGCCGGGAGCTTCATTGGCGCGCGGCCGGGAGCTTCATTGGTATCATAGAGTTTTGGGACGATTGCCAGAGCGTCGCCCTGGCAACGCCCCCAACGTGCTGATGTCACTTCCGGGTGATGTCATTACGTGAGGGAGAGTTGTCCAGGCTGGACGACTTCGGGGGCGGGGTTTCCCCCGCTGGCCGAATGCTGGCTGGTGGATCGGGAACCCCTGTAGCGGGGGATCCCCCGCCCCCCGGGCTGACTTGGCAGCCATACTCCAACAAGCCTGCCAGGGTATCTGTTGGTGTATTAGGTGGTTGGTACACCAACCAGATAGCCAAACTCTCCTCGGCTTCCCACACAAAGCCAACACGTTCAACGCTGACAATTTTTGGTGTGGGGAGCGCCCTGAAGGAGAAAGACTCCCAAATAACCACCCCCACCCCTCCCCCCACCCATTCGTCTACAACTGGTGAAGGACTGATAAACCTGGGGAGGCAAGCTGGTTCAGGGCAACACTGGGACTGTGCCTGTACAGGCCAGCTGTGGAACATTCCCCCCAGCTTAAAATTACTAAAGGGGGGCACCCCACCCCTCCTGGAGGCAATGCATGCGGGTTTTCCTGCCCAAGACGTCATCCGCTTCAGTGGCAGGTGGAGTTCCTGCCTCCCTCAGTTCCTGCATGGCTGCTGCGACACCCCCTCCCTGCAAGAAGAAACCATGTGAGAGCTCACAGTGGGGCAGGAGGAAGGTAATGTGGGTCTGCACAGAAGATGTCGATCAACAACAGTTACAGGCAAGTGCATCTCTGTTTTCGTCTTCGGTGCAGCCCCACCTAGGGACCACAGGAAAGCTACTTACCTGAGAATGTGGGGTGAAGCTGTCACTGGAACAGAGCCTGAAGAACTACTTTCTCCACATCTGCATCTCTTCTGGCTTGCAGGCCCAAGGCCTACTGCTTTATAAATGTATCCTCCGCTGACAGGTCTCCACCCAGCAGATGTCCACAAGAGGGACTTTCCTGTGGGAAGCAGCTGAGGAGCCCTGTGCTTGAGTGGAGTGCAAGTGCGTGGTCTCTTCCCGTGGAGGAGGCTCCCTCGCTGCCTCCTAGCAGGAGTGGATGGTGGCAACTGCCCATCTGGACAGGGACTGGGAAGAGGCAGCCCTCCCCTTCGTGGGGCCCCAGTAACATACAAAAAGTGCCTCATTCCTACTGAACGGCCTGGTCCTGTCAATGTAATATATTGTATTGGGGCTGGAGCAACACTTCCATAAGCTCAGGTGTGAAAACAGGTGAGTCAGATTGGGGCAATGAGTGCTGAAGGTCTTGGACTGCTAGGCAAATTGAAAACAGAGACATCTCCAGGTCTGGGTGGCATACACCTGAAGGCTCTTAAGGAACCTCAATCTGAAATTGTTGGCCTACTTACTAGCTTATTTCTAAAATCCAACTGGAAATACCAAACATTAAAATGATTTTTAAGAAGGGCTGCAGGGGCATCCAGGAATCACAGGCCAGCTAGCCACCCCCCCCCCCCAGTCTTTTTCCTGCCTTTGCCTGAGAGAGCAGTGGATTCAGAGATTTTCCTTTAAGGAGCTCCTGTATGTGCCTTTCTATGTGCCTGTGTGTTTAAAAAACAAATGTTCTTCTGGCCTCTTCTTCCTGAGGCTGTTTGCCTTTTGCCCGCTGTTTCAGTCATGGCGATGTCTGCAGCTGAGGTCTCCAGCCACGGGACCTCCTCCGAGGGGGGCGGTGATCCCCAGGCAGTGTCGTAGGAAACTCCTGCAAACCCGCTTGCCCAGCTACCCTGCTGCGGCAGAGCTCCCAGAGAGCGCCACAGGCCATGTATCGGCTTGGATAATGAAGAAGCAGGCTTGATGTTTGGCACCAAAACTGCACCTACTACTGATCAGCCAGGACGGCCTGTATCATCAGCCCATCAGGCCTGCGCCATACCGCCTGCTGCGGCCATCAGAGCAGTGAGCTGAAGAGAGACTCCCCAACCGCAGGAGCGGGGAGAGCCCTTTGTTGTCCCACCAGGCTTCCAGGACTGGATAAAACGATTTATCTCCAATCAGTTAGAGGAGAAATTTATTATTTATTTATTTAGATTAGTACCCCGCCTAGCCAGCAAAAAATAGCCTCTTCACCCTCCTGGAAAAGAGGACACGAGGCCTCTGCCCACCCCTCACTCCTCCCTCTCCAGTCAAACATCTTCAAAAAAATTAGCTACTTCAAGGCCTCTAGACAGAGAGAAATGCCAGGGCTCCTCTCGGCCAACAAAGGCAGCCATTAGGAACAGTTATTCAAATTTCTCAGACAATACATCGGAAGAGAGGGATCCCAGCACCAGGTCCCTCAACAGAGCAAGCCTGACTCACTGCCTTTTTTTTTTCTCACAAGGAGTTCCCACTCTCTTTACATAAAGCATTCTGCCCCTCAGGTGGAAATTCACTTGGAGGAACAGGAGGATGGTGATGAGGACAAGGAAGACAATAAAGGGGCCTCTCACGTTTTCTCTAGGGTTAGAGAGCTGGGTTCAACCTTTTCCTTCCCTTCCTTTTTAAAAACTGAGATAAATCAGGGCTATTTTTGGGCAGGAACGCACAGGAACGGAGTTCTGGCTGGCTTCCGAGTTGGCCACGCCTACAGCCTCCCCCCCCCCGGGTTCCCCAGGTGCCTCACAAGCCACGTGGTGCCTGGGGAAGCCAAGCTGATCCAGGGACGGAAGGCAGTTTAAACTGCCTCCCCTCCTCAGGTTCCCCAGGTGCCCACAAGCCTTTGGGGCACCTGGGGAAGCCAATCCTGGGAGGGAGCTCTGCTGTCCGGGGTGTGGCCTAATGTGCTAATGAGTTTCTGCTGTTGGGTGTGGCCTATTATGCTAATGAGTTCTTGCTGACTTACAGAACCCTATAAAACAAGCCATACAGGTAAAAAGATAAACTGTTAGAACAGTGAAAGAACAATGAATGTGGAGATGGGCAGGCAGTCACCCTTCAGGAAGTGTAATAGGCTGAACAGAGATAATCCAGCTAGGGTGGGTCCAGAACGTCTTCCTTGCCCTCCAAAAGAAGGAACCTTCAGGGTAAGAGAAGAAGAAGAAGAGAAGAGATTGGATTTATACCCTGCCCTTCACTCACTTGGAGTCTCAGAGCGGCTTACGGTCTCCTTTCCCTTCCCCTCCCCATAACAGACACCTTGTGGGTTAGGTGGGGCTGAGAGAGCTCTTTCCCAAACTGTCCTTGAGAGAACAGCTGGTACAGAGCTATGGCTTGCCCACGGTCATCCAGCAGGTGCAAGTGGAGGAGTGGGGAATCAAACCCGGTTCTCCCAGATTAGAGTCCACGCACTTAACCACTACACCAAACTGGCTCTCCAATGTTGGTAAGTCCAATTGGTAAGTCCAATGTTCCATTCCATCCTGAGGAGAGGAGGACACTCTGATACGCTTGGGATGTTACAGAGCTCATCTGATCCAGGGAGGCAAAAGAAGCGACTGCCAAGCATGGAAATAGCAGTAGGGCTAAACCACTGGTGGTAGGGCTCTCCGCCCCAATGCTGCACCAGCCGCAGCGATGGAGTTCGTCTTGTAGTGACTGATGAACGTTGACGCTGAGGCCTTGCAGATATCTGCAACAGATGCATTTGTGTCGAACGCTGCTGACGTGGAAGCACTTCTTGTTGAATGGGCTGTGATTCCCCTCTGGGACCTGAAGGCCTTGAGAGTCCTTTGCCAAGGAGATGCAGTCCTTTAGCCACCTGCCTAGTGTAGCCTTAGAAGCCCTTTCCCCCTTGACTGCTGGATGGAAAGCCACAAAAAGGGAATCCGACTTCCGAAATGGCTTGGTCCTTCTGACATGAATGCCAAGTGCTCTGCGATGGTCAAGCAAGTGCCAGCTCTTCTCCCTACAGTGAGACAGCTTCGGGCTGAAGGACGGCAAATATATCTCCTGTGAGCTGTGAAAAGGTGTGTTGACCTTGGGATTAAAAGTGGGACCTGCGAGCAGAACCACCACATCCTTATGGAAGATGCATAAGACCTTTCTGACCCATCTTGCTGATTGATGTAACAGCTACCAGGAAAAATACCTTCAGGGTAAGGAACTTCAGGGAAACCTCCCTCAGAGGCTCAACTGGAGGACCGGTTAGAGCCTGAAGAGCGACCTGAGGTCTCCAAGAGGGAAACCTGTGCAGTGTAGGGGGCTGAGGCAAAGTAACTCCCTTCAGAAATCCCTTCACCGCTGGGTGCCTGGAGAGTGGTGCACCGCTGACTGATGACAGAACGGTGCTCAGAGCAGCTCCCTGGTGACGGAGAGTGTGTGCTCTTAGACCCTGAGAGACTCCATCCTGCTGGAAGGACAATACTCAAGGAAGGTCTAGGGTGTCTGGTTGCAGGTGTTTCCTCTTGCACCATCTGACAAAAGCCTTCCAAGACCTGTTGTAAACTCTAGAAGTGGAGCTTCTCCAGGCCGCCATCACCATCTGAATGACTGATCACAGACAAATCCTGTGCCATCAAACCTCCATCCTGTTAGACAAAGCCAGGCTGGGTCTGAATGACAGATGGGGCCCTGGGTTAGCATACTGGGCAACAGTGGAAGTTATAAACACAACAATCAAAGGAGTATGGCCAAAAAACACTGTACAAACACACAGAAACTCACCAGTACTAAGTGTGACAACTACTGCTTAAAGTAAAATACCCAACTTTTAATATGCTATTATTAATACATTCTAGGTTCAATAATAGGCAAATTGCCACACCATGTATAATAGAATAACAAGTGAAGGTCCAAAGACCTGAAAATTGATCAAATGGTGACAGAGCAATAAGTCACAAAAGAGTAATTGATACAGAAGTTCCAAAAACGGTCATAAGACCTGAGCTGAGTAAGAAATATCAAAGCAGTGAATCCGCAGACAAAGCTGCCAGCTGGAGTCCTTTGTTTCGCTGTAACTTCCTTGGTGCGCTGAAGAGTATTTCTCATAAAGCGAAACTGCAGAGAGATTGGAACAGGAAATATTCCTAATGCCTGTTTATCATTATAAGAAGAGCTACCGATCAGTGGGGACAATGTCTCAATATGTCAGCGTGCCTTGAGGTCTTATGACCGTTTTTGGAACTTCTGTATCAATTACTCTTCCTTCTCCTTGAGAGCCAGTTTGGTGTGGTGGTTAGGAGCACAGACTCTTATCTGAGAGAACTGGGTTTGATTCCCCACTCTTCCACATGCAGCTGCTGGTGTGACCTTGGGTCAGTCATAAGTTCTTGTGAGCTGTTTTCTCATGAGCAGTTCTCGAAAGAGCTTTCTGATCCCTACCTACCCCACAGGGTGTCTGTTGTGGGGAGGGGAAAGGAAAGGGATGGTAAGCAGTGTTCCCTCTGAGTTAGTGTGAGATAGCTCACAGTTTTTTAGCCTCCAGCTCACACATTTTTGTCTTCGCTCAGGAAGGACGGCTCCAGAGCAAACTGAGTGAGCCAGTTTGGTGTAGTGGTTAAGTGCATGGACTCTAATCAGGGAGAACTGGGTTTGATTTCCCACTCCTCTACTTGCAGCGGCTCGATGACCTTGGGCAAGCTGTAGTTCTGGCACAGCTGTTCTTGAAAAAGAGCAGTTTCTGTCAGAGTTCTCTCAGCCCCACCTACCTCACAGGGTGTCTGTTGTGGGGAGGGGAAGGAGTTTGTAAGCCGCTCTGAGACTCCCTTCGGTAGTGAAGGGTGGAGTATAAATCCAATCTCTTCTTCTTCTCTTCTATGCAGTAGCCAAATTGCTCACTCACAACTTTAATGCCAGTAGCTCACAAAGTAGAATTTTTGCTCACAGGACTCCACAGCTTAGAGGGAGCATTGATGGCAAGCTGCTCTGAGACTCCTTTTGAGTCGTGAAGGGCGGAATGTAAATCCAGTCTCCTCTTCTTTTCCTTCCTGAGATGCTGACTGACGCTGATTCTGACATGCGTTCGAGGGGCTATGAGCCTTTGACACGGCTATAGTGGAAGGAAGGAAGAAGAAGATTTATACCCCGCCCTTCTCTCAGAATCTCAGAGTGACTTACAATCTCCTTCCCTTCCTTTCCCCACAACAGACACCTTGTGAGTTAGGTGGAGCTGAGAGAGCGCTGAGAGAACTGCTTTTGAGAGAACAGCTCTGAGAGATCTATGACTGACGCAAAGTGGAGGAGACTGCATGCAGAGGAGTGGGGAATCAAACCCGGTTCTCCAGAATAGTGCGGAATTAAACCCGGTTCTGCTGCTCTTAACCACAACACCAAACTGGCTCTCAGAGCCTCAAAAAATTCTCAAAACACTCATAACCGTTCCTCTCTATGAAAATCTTTAGTAGAAGGCGAAAGGTTTATGCTATCTGAAGAGACACCCGAGAGTGTGCCTGGAGCCAAGACTTGTCTCCATAGCTGCATCCAAGGGCGTAGACTTTCCAGTTTCCCCGAGGGGGCTGGGGCTGGGCCAGAGACATCACAATCCATTGTCTCTGGTGGAGGCTCAGCACCTCCTAGAAAAGTTTTGGGGGGGCTCCAGCTCCCCAGCCCCCCTGAAGTTGACACCTATGGCTGAATCTGGGTAACTGAGTGGGTGTGGCAGGATCACCTAGTCTGCTGAGTTCACAGAGCGAGCCTGTTTTGCGGTCTGAATGATCCTCTCTGCTCTGTCTAGTGGAAGAAGCACTCCCCCCCCCCCCGATTGAACCTATCACTGACCCCAAATGACTGGTGACTTGGGCAGGTGTTAGTTGTCTTTTCCGGAGGCTGATTAGGAAGCCGTGACTGGAGAGGCACTAGATAGTGTCCTTGAGCGCCTGCTCTTGTGAAGGTGACCCTATAAGGAGGTCGTCAAGGTGGGGACGGATGTGGATTCCTTTGAGATGCGGGCTTGTGACAAGCAAGTTGATTACTTTTGTGAATACCTCACGGGGCACTGATGCCAACCCAAAGGGCATGGCCCTGCACCGGAAGTGAGTCTCAGATACTGCCTGTCCCGGGAAGTTATGGGCATGTGCAGGCATGCCTCGGTCCAATTGATGGAGGCCATGAAGTCCTCTGGCTGCCGGGCCTCTGCCGGGGTCTTCAGGGTCTCCATTTTGAACTTCCTGGACCTCACACAGTCCTGTTCAGGAATCTGAAGTCGAGGATAGCCCTCCAGTCCCTGTTCTTTTTGGGAACTATGAAAAAAACAGAATAGATGACTCAGAAACTTTGCAACGATGGCACAGGCCCGATGGCAGTGATCTCCAGCAGATGTCTGATGGCCTCCTGTGTGCCCCGTCTCTTCAGCTGGAGAGCTCAGGAATCCGTCATGAGGTGGGGTGACAAAGTCTAGTGAACAGCCAGGGGTTGTGGTTTCTTCTGCCCATCTGCCAGCGGCTGATCAATCCCAGGCTTTTAAAAAGATATATAGGTATATATTGTTTGTGTGTTTTGTGTGCTTGCCTGGAAGTCATGGTTGACCCCTCTGGGGACCCCTCTGCGTCCTGCCTCCCACATTCCAAGGAAGTCTCCCATCCAAGGACTTGCCAGAGTCAGCCCGGCTTAGCTTCCGAGATCTGGACTGAGCATGCTTTGGCTACCTGGGTCAGGGCATAAATTCCAGGCTTGATGGGATTTTTGAAGCCGTCTCCCCCCCCCCCCCCAGCTTCCCTGGCGTGACTGTTGTTGTTGCTGCTGCTGCTGTTTCCCCCCCTTCCTGGAGGCTGGTGCTTGGGCTGAACCGCAGCACTGACTTGAGGCTCTGAAGTTAGGCTTGGATTCAGTCCACAACTGCTGCTTGGAGTCTGATCTAAACCATGGAAGCGTTCTGTAAGAAAGAAAGGGCTGTAAACCATCTTTTTTCTGCCGTCTGTCCGCCCTTTTATAGGTGAATGGCATGACCTCCTTCTTGTCCTTGGTCTCAAATAAGACATTCTCTAAGCTATCCCCAAATAGCTGGCCACCCAGGAAAGGCCAAGATGCCACATGAGACTGAGAAAAGGAATCCACATGCCAGGACTTGAGCCAGAGAGGTCTTCTGGCTACCACTGTGGAAGCCATGGCCCTTGCCGAAAACTTGATTGTGTCCAGGCTAGCATCAGATATGAAGGTGGCTGCCCTCTCCAATTTGTGCATGTAACTTGACAGGCGCTGATTTAAATCTGGGTATTCTTGGGACAATCTATGAAGCCACATGTATGAGGCTTTTGCCATCAGAGAAGTGGCAGCATCCTCCCCTGGAACTTTCAGAAAGCTGGTTACCTTGGGAGGAAAAGAGTACATTCTTTTAGCCTGTCCAGAATGTAAACAAAGATAGATCCAGTTGGTCAGCCGTGTTGGTCTGAAGCAGTACAACAAACTTAGTGTCCAGTGGCACCTTTAAGACCAACAAAGGTTTATTCAAAGTATGAGCTTCTGTGTACATGCACACTTTATCAAATATACTAGAATGGCAGGCAAAGTTCAAACTATAGCCAGAAAATGAACAGCAATTGTAAAAGGTTATTGGTAGGGTCTGACCCAAGTCCTTGGGTAAAAGCTTAGTCTGTCACGGTGCCTATCCAAAGAGCTGGAAACTAAGAGAGAGAGCTCCTTAAGAATATAAGAAGAGCCCTGCTGGATCAGACTAGTGAAGGTCCATCTGTTCCTGCATCCTGTCCCATACAGTGGCCAACCAGGTCCTCTGGAGGTCTAACAACAGGGCATAGAAGCCAAGGCCTTCATAAGAACACCAGAAGAGCCCTGCTGTGGTCCATCTAAGCCAGCATCCCGTCTCACACAGTGGCCAACCAGTTCCTCTGGAAGATCAACAACAGGGCAGAGAGGCTGAGGTCTTCATAGGAACATCAGAAGAACCCTGCTGGATCAAACCAGTGAAGGTCCATCTCATCCAGCATCCCATCTCACACAGTAGCCAACCAGGTCTTCTAGATGGCCCACAACAGGACTTAGAGGCCTAGGCCTTCCCCTGCTGTTGCCTCCTGGCTCTGGGATTCAGAGGCTTAGTGCCTCTGGATGTGGAGGTTCCCCTCAGCCACCAAAGCTAGCAGCCATTGATAGACTTATCCTCCATGAACCTATCTAATCCCCTTTTAAAGCTGTTTATTCCTGTGGCCATCACTACATCCTAAGGCAGCAAATTGCACATTTTAATCACTCTCTCTGTGTAAAGTAGTATTTCCTTTTGTCTGTCCTGAACTTACCGCCTATCAGTTTCATGGAGTGCCCTCCAGTTCTAGTATTTCGGGAGAGGGAAAACAGTTCTCTTTGTCAGGTCTGTCCACCCCATGCACAATTTTATAAACGCTTCTAATTTTATAAAAGCCTCTCTTTCTTCTGCTGCCATCGTAGGGAGGCAAGACGTGCATTTCTGCCCCTGCTGTGCAGATACCTCACCCTGTAATGTCTCTCCCTCCCTCTCACCAGGCCTGGAATTACAGCACTTCAGACAACATCTCCAGCTATGAGGACGACTACCTGTGCGCGGAGACCCAAGACGGGACCAGACACCCCCTGAAGAAGCTTTTTATGCCCTTGGTCTACCTGTTAATCTTTGTGCTTGGGGGGCTGGGCAACACCATGGTGCTGGTGATTCTGCGGCACTACCGTCACAGCCACACCTCCACGGAGCAGTTCCTCTTCCACCTGGCCCTGGCCAACCTCCTGCTCGTGCTCACCTTTCCCTTTGGGGTGGTGCAGTGCCTGGCGGGGTGGGTCTTTGGGCCTTTCCTCTGCAAGGTACTGAGCGCCGTCAACAGGATTAACTTTTACAGCAGCAGCCTGCTGCTGGGCTGTGTCAGTGTGGACCGCTACCTGGCCGTGGTGCATGCCGTGAGGACCTTCCAGAAGCGCCGCAGCCTGTCCGTCCACCTGACGTGCCTGGGGGTCTGGCTCTTCTCCCTCCTCTTGGCACTGCCGGACTTGCTCTTCACAGAGGTCTGGCCGGACAGCAACAGCGTCAGCATCTGCCACTTCCAGAAGGACGGCATCCACGGCAGCAACGCATGGCTGGCAACTCGCTTCCTCTATCACATCGTGGGCTTCTTCCTGCCCTCGGTGGTCATGTGCTACTGCTACGCCACTATCGTGCGGGTCCTGTGCCAGTCCCAGCGCCTGCAGAGGCAGAAAGCTGTCAAAGTGGCCATTTTGGTCACAGGCGTCTTCCTGCTCTGCTGGAGCCCTTACCACGTGGTTATTTTCCTGGACACCCTCACCAAGCTGGAGCCCAGTGGCTGCGGCATGGCGTGGCTGAGCACAGCCACTGTAGTGAGTGAGATGATTGGCTACAGCCACTGCTGCCTCAACCCCCTCCTCTATGCTTTTGTGGGCGTGAGGTTCCGCCACGACGCCTGCCGCCTCCTGCAGGAGCTGGGCTGCCTGAGAGATGCTACTCTGCAGGACCTCCTGGGGGCCTGGGGGACGGAGAGCACCACCGAGACGGAGATCCCCCTGGGCATGGCTCGGCAGCCCTCTGCACCCGGCTCTGGGATCACAGTGGCTTTCGAGCCGTCTGCTGTCTCCCCCCGCCCCGACTATGCACACCCGGCCCAGTGAGCAGGCGGGGCCCTGGCTCAGCCCAGGAGGGGCGGGGCTGAGACCCTGCTCTTCCCCAGCATTGCAGAAGCTTTCTGATCCCCTGGGCACCTTTTGCCCACATTACTTGCTTGGGGGGTGCAAAGCCCCCACACTCGCCTTCTGTCGCCTAAAAATGGGGGCTTTTCTGCCTGGTTCCTGTCCAGCATTTCCGTGGGTACCTGGGTACACTCTGCATTCCCTGCTAGAGGGCTTCTGGCACCCAAGCGGGTGGCCCCAGGTGGCCCAGCAGGGGAGCTTCCCGTCAAGGGGGCCCCTTGAAAGGAAGAGCTGCTGGTTGCATTCCAAGTCAAGCACAGGGCCACTTGCTCGGGCCAAGGAAGACTGGCGCAAAATGTCCACTGGGCTCCTTGGGACCTGTTCCGTCTTCTTCGTGGCTGGTAAGAGAGGGTGAAGTCAGGGTCTGGCCCTGCCCTGCTCAGCCCAGGGAGCTGGGCATGCTTGCCTTGTTAGTCCGTCTGAACCCACCTTGAGACTGACCCTCTCCCCCTCCCTCAACCATGTAAAATAAAAAAGCAGCCTCCCTTTTGGATGCAGGAGCCCGACTCTCTGCCAAGGAAGATGGAGCCGCTTTCAACCCCACGCCCAGGGCTAACGGGACACAGCAAGGACTGACACTCCCCCCCCCCCCACACCTCCTTTGTGAATTCACCACCACAGCTGGGGAAATGCCACTCTCAAGTCCAGCAGGGACTCCCTGGGGGAGAGCATCAGAGGAGTTTCTCCCCTCCACATGAGGCTTCGCCGCAGCCCCTCGGAGCCCCGCGGGTGGCCCTCTTTGGCCCGGGAGGTGGCTGGGCGTCACCCTGTTCCTCAAAGGCTTGGGCAGCAGAAAAAGGCCCTCCCGGGGGGGGGGGGGGGACTGCATGGCTGTGCTGCTTCTGTCCACAACCTACTCCTGCGTCAAATAAAGTGTGAAACCCCAGCACCACTGCCTCAGGCCCAGTCTCTCTTCCCGACTCTGACCGGCAGCAGCTCTCCCGGCCTCAGGCCAAGGTCTTTAACCTCAGCTGCTCCTTGAATGGGGGGGGGGGGGCCCTCTCTGCCTGCCAAGCAAATTCTTGGCCACTGAGGTGGTCCCGCTCCATTTCTGTAATCTTGCCCCCTTTGCTCTCTCAGCCCCACCCCCCAACTTTGAATGAATCCCAGGACAGGTAGTTAGGCTGAGGCAAGGGTTCAAGGCGAGGGGTGTGTGTGTGCGAGGGGCATGCCTGCCTGTACAGACTGAGTTTGGCACCCGGCACTTGGGGGGGGGGGTTGCTTCCCTTCCCACAGCTGGGTCTGTGGTCCTTGCAAGAAGCCCTCCTTCCCCAGCTCTGCACAGCAACTGTCCAAAGGGAGAGAGTTGGCAACGGGAGCCAAGTCGGGGAGGGGGGGAGCTGAAAGGAATGGTGCTTTGACTAGATCTCCCCCCCCCCCCCCGCTAGGATTCTGGCTTCAGCTCACTGTGTCTCAAGCAGAAGAAGAGACGTGGCCTGGCCATGATGGGGGCAGCCTGCCTTCCCATGCAGCTATGGAGGCCCCCGTGAGATTTGGGTTCCTGAGCCAGAAGGGAAGGGGGGGGTGTGTGTGGGCCACCCTTCTATGACTGCAGACCAGAGGAAGTCTTCAGTCAAGGCATTTGCTGAGCAGAGATGAGCTCCAAGCGGGGGGGGGGAGGGGGGGCTCTGTCACTGCTGGGCCCCTTTGGCAGTCTTCAAAACCCACCCACCAGAAATGGGCATGCTCCTCTGGAGAGGGCAGGGCCCCCCTCAGGCATACACAGGTCGGGGGGGGGTGATAGTGGAAAGCATTTGAGAACACCCTCTTTGAGGGGGTGGACAGTAAGTAAAGCAGGCCTTCTATGGAACCTGCAATACAGGACGTACTGAGTGCTTCTAAGCATGCACAGAGTGCCTTCTCACCATCACTGAAAAGCCGCAGCCCTCTACCAGCCTCTGGGGATTCAGGCGGCTTCAAGGCAGGCTGCATGGCCTTCCTTTTCAGAAAGAGGCTTTCCCGGCAGCTGTCTCAGGCTTTGAGCTGCGGCACATGCCGGACCTTCAGGACAGCGGAGCCGCCCCCCCCCCCCCCCCCCGGCAGCCGAAGATGCCAGCAAAAGCCGTCCACCAGGCGAGGTTTGAAATGTCTCTTTTTAATAAAAAAGCACCCTATAAAACAGGTCAATCAATACGTTACAAGCAGCACAGATACCCAAAAACAAGCCTAGAATCATTTCAAAATAAAAACCAAGAAGATGTCTTCACATATTGTATTTATATATTTATATTTATATATATATATTTATATATATTTATAGAATGGTACAAAATGCATGGAGGGTTGGGATTCCCCCCTCCAGATGACAGGCAGCCGGCCAGTCCCCCCCCCCTCCGGGCATCAGGGACTGCTGGGCGTTGCCCCCCCCCCCCCAGCCGCTGCCTGGAGCGAGCGGAGAGGCTGCTGCTAGGAACAGAGGTGGCTTGGGTGGCCTTGGGGAGCGGGGCCCTGCACAGGCCAAGCAGCTGAGCAAGAAGCACAAGACGCAAGACGGGACGACATTCACAGTGCGAGGCGAGGCGGGCGGGGGCTGGCAAAGGAGACACACCGCAGGAGCAAGGGGCCCCGGAGGGACACGGCTGCCTGTGGAGGAGGGGGGGGGGGGGGAAGCAGCAGCTTCTCTGTTCCTTCTCAGGGCAACGGGCTCATTCCCGCCCCCTCCGCATGCCAAAACACCCTCCCGCCCCCAAAGCTATCTCCCCCCTCTGAGACTCCTCTGCCCCCACAGCCCCATCCTCATCTTGGTCCTCCGCAGGGAGGGTGGGGGCACGAGACAAGCCTCTGGGGGCCAACTGGAGGTTGAAACGGGGCATCTGCTTATGGCTCTACAAGCAGAGAGAGCTGCCAGGTCTGGTGCCATCCTTGGCATGGGCTGGCAAGGAAGCACAGGGGCAGCTCCAAGACCCTTCCTTCCCCAACAGAGCGGCACTGGGAGCAGAAGGGAGGAGAGGAGAGGAGAAGGGTCTCTCTGCCCAGGAGCCACGGCTGGGGCCTCATCGTGGCCCCCAGAGAGCCCCGTTGACCCTCCTGCTTCTCTGCGCAGACAAAGGACAGGGGGAGGGGGCGCATTTCCCTCTTAGGAACAAATTCAGAACAAACACTTGGAGGAAATGCCAGCACCCCCTGGGGCATCTGGGTCCCTGTGCCTGGTTGGTGGGTTTGGCAGCAGAGGGAAGGCCGGGCTTCCTTACGACAGCCCTGCGGGGACTTCTGAGCTCTTCCTGGCTGACCAATGCAGGGTGGGGAAGGGGAAACAGAAATGGCACCAGTGGCCTGGGCGTTAACAGCACCTCCCAAATATTTACAGGACAGTGGGGGAGGGGGTGGGATGGAGGGAAGAGCAGAAAATCCAACCCAAGCGGTTTCTGGCCTCCAAGGGCAGCCAAGTGCTCTCAGGAAGGCCGGTACAGATGGGGCAGGGTGGGGGTCTATTCCACCTCCCAGCGAGTTCCAAGGCCCTGATCTGTAGACAGCACCACTGCCGGACCCCGGGGCATGAGCACGACTGCCTGCCCCTCTCCCCTCCACCTGGCCTTGGGAGGCAAAGGGCGCTTGGTCAGATGCAGCCGAAGAGGCTCTGTTCTGCAGCAGGGCGAAGCGGCCCCGGGGGGGGGGGGGGAGGAGTTGCCTGCAGCCTCAGCAAGGTGGGGGCGGTGGGGGCAGAGGCCTGCCTGGTGAGTCCACCATGAGCTGGCTTTGGGTATGTGGGATTTTTTGTTTCATTCAAAACAGGTTTTTGAGGCTTCTATTAAAACACAGAAATACAACAATTTCAAACCAGCAAAACTCTGTTGTTGCTTCCCCCCACCTATTTACAGCTTCCCCAATCCCTCTTGCACATTTTGGCTGCTTCTCTTCACAGAAAGCAGAAAGGAAGGAAGAATTCACACTCGGGAACGATTCAGACCAATCTCCATGCCAAAGGGGGCGGGCCGGCATCTGCTCCCGTCGGCATCCTCAGAAGGGCAGGTTGGCCATGCCGCCAGCTCCCGGGCCCCCGTAGCTCATCTGGCTGTCCAGGGAGACGCTGCGCTGGCGCATGGGGTGTGAGACCATGAGGTTCTGCTGGGGGGGAGGGCCCATGAGGGAGCCCTGCGGCGAGAGCAGGTGGCCCGGCGGGGCGTACATCTCTCCGGACACCGACATGCTGCGCTGCTTGGCTTGCATCAGCAGGAAGTTCTGCTGGGCCATCAGGTTCTGCTGCGGCAGCATCATGCCCTGGTGCATGCTGCTCCCCATCACGGCTTGCTGGGGCACCAGGCCTGTCCTCCCCAGCACGGGCAGCTGGCCAGGGTGGCACATGGCCATGGAGCGCGGCATGCCCTGCGGGCCGGGCCGGGGGGGGGCCTGCTCCGCCATCATGTTCTGCAGGCTCATGAGATGGAGGTTGGAGGGGGGCTGGGCCTTGGGGGGCTGCCCCTCGCCCTTCGGGAAGTACTGCAGCGTGCTGCTGGGCTTCTCGGACGGGATGATGCGTGACAGGTCAAACTCCGGGATGCCGGTCGGCGTGGGGCGGATCACGTCGCTCAGCTCTGGGTCGTTCAGCACTGAAGCCACCCCGGGGAGCACAGCGGGATAGGGCTCCGGCATCCGCCCACCCAGACGCTGCTGCTGCTGCTGCGGCAGGGGGACCATCGGGCCGGGCTGCGGCGGGGGCAGCTCCTCCGGGGGCAGGCCCATGCCAGGTGCGTAGTGCTGCTGCTGTGGCACACCCGGCCCCCCGGCCCCGGGCAGGCTGCCCCCGTTGGAGGGAGGCTGCTGGAGGCGAGCTGGGAACACCAGTTGGCCGGGGGGGCCGCACGGCTGGCTGAGCGAGTCCTGGGCCCCGGGGGCCAGCATCATGGGGGCCGGGGCGCCGCCATGCATGGGAATGTTGGGGCCCAGTGGGCTCGTGGAGGACATGTTGGGTGCTGGAGGCTCATGTGAGAGCGGCTGCTGTCCGGGAAGGCCAAGGGCCATGGGGCTCTGAGCTGGACCCGCCCCCACCGAGTTCATCTGCAGCTGGCTGGACTGGCTGCTTCCCACGCCTGCCGGGGGGGGTGGGGGGGTGGGGAAGAGAGCAGTCAGATCACCGGAGAGAAAACCATACCTCTTGCCCACGGGTCATGCAGCTGCTGGAGAACCAGGAATGGCCCCCTCCCCCCCAAGCAACTGGCACCGCTGGCCAAGGGGTGTTTGGGGAGCAAGGGCTTCCTTCTGGCCAGCCCTCCACCTCTGACGTGGCCCCCTCCTGTCTCAGAACGGGAAGAACTCCCCCCCACACAAAACTGCCCTCCCCCACTGCTCCTTTGGGTGCAGGGAAGGCTAAACTCTCAGCCCTTGCTTACCCCCCCCCCCCGGGTGGGGAGGTGAGCTCTGCTCCATTAGGGAGGACACAGGAGAGGAAGCCGGCAGCCCCCTGCCCCAGACACAGAGGGGCCCCAGCCTCTCATGGGAAAGGCTCAGTGCTGCCGCGTGGGGCAGAGTGGGATTTCAGACGAGGCCCTGAGGCAGCCCTGAGGGGTCCTGCCAGCTCGGCCCCCCACCCCACCCCCAGGACTTACCCGCCATGCCCCCCGGCGGAAGCATTGGCCGGTCCGGCATCAGCTCATCATCGGAGGTGGCGATCGTCTTGATGGCGTTGTGGTAGAGGGGGGTGGAGCTGGGCAGGGCATACTTGGACATCTGGCTCATCATGAGTGACAGGGGGTTCTGGGACGAGGGTGGATCTGGAGAGGAAGGAAAAGGCAGGTTGGGGTTGCCGCGGGGCACAGAGGAGCTGCTCCGAGGCCCAGGGGGCAGGGAACCTGCAACAGCAAACACAGCGGGCGGCTGAGTGGCAGCATCTCTTCACAGCAGGGTCTGCCCGGTGCAGCTGGCCTGAGTCCCTGCGGAAAGGGGGGTGTGCATGCAGCTCAAAGGAAATGCCCCCCCCCCAACCAACAAAGCTAGGCAAGTGCACCGATTAGAGCCCAAGACAGAAGGGCCAAACCACACTTTCTCAGCTGGTATGTCAAGCACTTTCACAAAATCATAGAGCTGGAGGAACCCCTGGGGTCATTTAGTCCAATCCCCCTGCACAATGCAGGAAATTCACAAATACTTCCCTCCACCCCCCACCAGTGACCACTGTTTCATGTCCAGATGACAAAAAACCTCCAGGATCCCTGGCCAAACTGGCCTGGAGAACAATGGCTTCCTGACCCCCATCGTGGCGTTCAGCACTTCCCTGGGCGTGTCAGAAAGGGCCACAAGAACTGAGCACTGAGGCAACCCTTCCTGCCTTCCCTGCCCTGATCTGCCCGAGTTCACAGAATAAGCATTGCTGTCGGGTGGCCATCTAGCCTCTGCTTGAAAACCTCCCAAGGAGGAAGCCTGTTCCACTGAGGAACCGCTCTGACTGCCAGGAAGTTCTTCCTCATGTTTAGCTGAAAACTCTTTTCTTCAAGGCTGTGGACACACTAGCTCATTAAAACAAACTGATTTCCAACCAAATACAATCTCCTCCTCTCTGCTGAGAAGGAACAGTTTCGCCATTCATTGCTTACTTAACCTCTTACTCTCGGATCACGACCGCTGTCAAATTGCAGTCTGAGGGTTTGAAACAGATGGCTGGCTGGCTGGCTGCAGAAGCCCAACTTGTGTTTCTGCCTCAACACAGATTCCTGTTTAGGACCCCCGTTCCCCTCTCAGTCTCCCCCCCCCCCTCCCGACACCCTTTACCTTGCTCGATGTTCCCCAGGGTTGCAGAGTTGCTCATTCCGATGGCTGGCTTGCTCTGGCTGATGCCCGGGCTAGAGAGGGCGTTTTTGGGCGATGGTGCCCAGCCTGGGGAGGACGCGGCCATGGATGGCGACTTGAGGTGGCCGGGTGAGCTGGCTGGAGAGCGGACGTTGAGCACAGAGCTGAGCACCTGGGGGGACTTGAGAGGCCCACTGGGGGCGCTGGCGGCTGGCAGGCTGACCATGGCCGAGGGCGTCTGGGGGGACTTCAGGCTGGCAGAGGGGGAGGTGCCCAGAGGGGAATGCACCTGGCTGAGCGTTGGGGACTTCAGGCGACCCACGCTGGGGGAGTTCATTGGCCCCATGTTGAGGGCCAGGTCAGAAGGGCGTCGGCAGAGGCCCCGGGCGGGGGCTTGGGGCATGGCTGCGGGCGAGGCATGGGTGGTCGGGGGCAGGGGAATGTGGCTGAGCCGGGTGGTGCCACCCACGGGCCCAAACATCTCCGGCGTGCTCCCCATCTCCTGCGACACAGCCGAGTACAGGCCCTGCCCGCCCGAAGAGAAGCCTGGCTGCCCTTGGCCGGGGAATGGGGAGCCCATCAGCAACTTGTGGGGCCCCCCCAGCATGGTTCCATTGCCACTGGGGGCGCGCACCCGGCCCATGTCCTCTGAGGGCACCAGCTCAGCACCACGCAGCTTCTGGGACAGCAGCATCTGCTGCATCTGCTGCGTCTGCTGCTGCGTCTGCTGCTGCGTCTGCTGCTGCTGCTGGGGGGCCATCTGCACATTCAGGTTCATGTTCATGTTGACGTTCATGTTCATGTTGAGGTTGCCGGGGCCCAAGGAGGGCTCCATGTCCCGCAGGGGTGGGCTCAGCACCGCCCGCCCCCCCCCAAACTCCAGGCCCAGCGCCTCGCTGGCAAAGAGGGTGGGGTCCACCTGCCGATGGGCCTGCATCATGCGCTCCACCTCCACGCCGAGCGGCCGCTGCATCCCACCACCCTGCCGCTTCTCCAGCAGCTGCTGCCGCAGCATCTCCTCCCGCGCCCGGGGGGCCAGGAAGCGCTCGCCCTCGCCCTGCCCCGGCGGGTAGGGCAGGTTAGCGGGGGCAAAATTCCCAGGGGCCCCCATGGGCATCTCCTCGTTCCAGGTCAGGCCGGGCCTTGCCGGGCGCTGCATGGCGCTCAGGGGGCCCAGGGGCTCAAGGGGGGGCACGTTCTGCATCCCGCCAAAACCCCTCTGCATCTGGCTGCCTGGGAAGCGCGGCCCGGCAAAGGGGGCCCGCATCTGCATGGGCTCTGACAGGGGCTCCCCGGGCAGGCCTCGCAGCAGCCACTGCTCCCCGGGCTTGCTGTGGTAGGGCGGCGGAGGCCCCCTCAGCATCATGCCGCTCATGGGCTGTGGCGGGAGCAGCATCTCCGGCAGGGGCCGGCCTCCGTGCATGCCGACCTGCTCCTCCTTGCGCCGCTTCTCCTCGTAGTACTCCTCCTGCAGCTTGCGCCAGGCCACCTGTTCGGGCGTGAGGCTGTCCTGGCCCAGCCGCTGCATCATCATGTTCATCTGCTGGCCCATGTCGACCCCGGGCGGCACGGGCCCCTCCGGCTCCAAGCCCGGCCCCCCCAGGCTCTGGGTCTGCGAGATCATGGACTGCAGAGGCTCTTCGTACTTCTTCATGCCGGCGCCAGGAGGAGGAGGAGGAGGAGGAGGGGCTGGCGGCTGGGGGGGAGGGGCCTGGGGGGGCAGGTGGTCTGCCTTGCCGCTGGTGCTGCGCAGGAACAGCTGCTCGATGTCCCGCAGGGTCTGCAGCGAGCGTTCCCGGTGCTCCAGCTGCTCCTTGGAGAGGCCTTCCGTGTTCAGCGGGTGGCGGGGGCCGTTCCCGGCAGAAGGCACCCCCCCAGGGGGTGCTCCTTCCCCAAGCAGGCCGTCTGCAGCACTCCCCGGCAGGGAGCCAGGGGCTGGGGGGGTGCCGGGATGGGTGCTGCTGGGGGCGGTGCTGCCGCCACCGCCATTGCCCACCGAGTTGGGCGTGAGGTCCCTCCGGGCATCGTCAGCGGCTCCCTCGGGAGGCAGGGTGCTTGTGGGAGGCAGTGGTCCTTGGCCAAGGCCCAGTGGGGCAGGAGCCAGGGGGGGTGGGGGTGGGGGTGGGGGCGGCGGGACAGGAGCTGGAGGCTGGCCCTGAGCTTGGCTACTTGGTGGCACAGCGGTCTGAGACTGCGGAGTGCTGGCAGGAGACGGGCTCACGGGCAGCGGCTCAGGACCTGCAGGCACCTTGGAGGCAGGGACCTGTGGAGGAAGGAAGGAAGGAAGGAAGGAAGGAAGAAAGGGGAGGCTCTTGTCACAGTTCCCCCCCTTCATTCAGCCCCTGGATATACAGGTTGCTTACCTGTAATTGGAGATCTCCGAGTGGGCATCTGTGCATTCACACCTCTGGGATTAAGTGCGCCTGCGCCGATCCCAATCGGTAATCTTCAAAGCCTAACGGATTTTCGTGCCAGCTCCCCGGTCACGTGCACGTCCCACTGCGCATGACCCAGGGAGAGGCACGAGGATCCCGCCAGTTCCTTCTGACCGCTGCTAACAGCCCCCAAGGAAAAAAGAGAGGGAGACCGAAAGCAGAGGGGAAGGAGGGCGGGTGGTGTGAATGCACAGATGACCACTCGAAGATCTCCAATTACAGGTAAGCAACCTGTATATCTTCTTCGTGGTCTCTGTGCATCACACCTCTGGGAGAATAGCGAGCAATAAACACACCACATACCTGGGGGTGGGTGCTGGAGGTCTCACATCTGAGCTGCTTGTAGAACTGCACGGCCCACCATGGTATGCTGATGGACGCAGACATCTAGGGCGTAGTGCTTCACAAACGTGTGAGGAGACGCCCACGTTGCAGCATTGCAGATGTCTCCCAGGGGGATGCCCTTGAGGAATGCCGTGGAAGCAGCCACGGCTCTCGTGGAGTGTGCCCGGAGGGATGCCGGCAATGGCCTCTTAGCCAGGAGATAGGCAAGCTTTATCGTCTCTACTATCCACTTCGAGAGTCTCTGAGACGATAGTTTCTGTCCCTGTCTGGGCAAGGCATACGTGACGAAGAGAGCCGGAGACTTGCAAAACGGCTTTGTCCGATGCAAGTAAAAGGAAAGAGCTCTCTTGACGTCCAGAGAGTGCAGGCTGCGTTGTGATGGGTCCTGAGGATCAGGAAAAAACACAGGCAGCGTGATGTCCGCTCCCACATGGAAGTCCGAGACAATCTTGGGTAGGAAGGTGATATCCGGAGCCAGGGTAACTGCTCCATGATGAAAAGTGAGATACGGGGGGTCGCAACGAAGCGCTGAAAGCTCACTCACACGCCGAGCAGACGTGATAGCCACCAGAAACGCTACCTTCCACGAGAGAAGCTGGAGGCTGCAGGAGGCCATGGGCTCAAACGGTTTGCCCATTAACTTGGCCAGAACTAATGGTAGGTCCCATGCTGGGACCGGTGTCCGTACTGGTGGATAGAGGCGATGCATTCCCTTAAGGAATTGTTTCGTAGTCGGGTGAGAGAATACTGAGTATCCCCCAATCTCCGGATGGTTGACGGAGATAGCCGATAAGTAAACTCTTATAGAAGAGTGGCACAGTCCTCTATCCGAACAGGATAACAAAAACCCAAAAATATCATTAAGGGTGGCAGGAACAGTAGGCCGCCCTATTGAAGTTAGAAAAACCATAAACTTATTCCACTTCGCCGCGTAGGAGCGGCGTGTGGACAGCTTGCGTGAGTTCAAGAGAACCTGTGCAATGCGTGAGTCTATATGTGAGGTTGAAGCATCCATGCTGTTAGCTTCAACTTGGGAACGTCGTGGTGAAGTACCTGACCTCCGTGCATCCAAAGAAGGTCTGGGAGCGTCGGGAGGTGAAGGTAGATCCCTAGGGAGAGATGAAGGAGCGTGGGAAACCACGGTTGTCTCGGCCACCACGGTGTGATGAGAATCGCTCGTGGTCGCTCTGACATCAGTTTGTGGACTACCCTCGGTATCAGAGGGATCGGGGGGAAGAGGTACAGATGTCTCCCCGTCCACTGAAGCAGGAGGCCGTCCCTGAGGGACGCTGGATCTGCGCCGGCTCTGGAGCAAAAGAGATGACATTTCTTGTTCTCCCGAGAGGCGAATACGTCCACTGAGGGATGACCCCACCGATCGAAGATCGGGGTCAGGTAGAAAGGGTTAAGTTCCCAGTCGTGTAGGGATGCTCCTCCTCTGCTCAGGAAGTCTGCTTGGGTGTTGAGCAGTCCTGGAAGGTGATTCGCTACTAGGTGAATGCCGATGGCTTGGCACTCGTCCCAAAGCTCGATAGCTAAGCGGCAGAGTCCACGGGAGACCGTTCCACCCTGCCGGTTGATGTAGTACATGGTGGTTGTATTGTCCGTGAGGACAGCCACCGTCCTTCCCAACAGGGAGTTGCGGAATGACCGCACTGCATAGAGAACTGCCAGGAGTTCTAGAAAATTGATGTGGTTGTGGGCCACAGACGGGTCCCACTTGCCGCCCACACCGACACCATCCAGGTGAGCTCCCCAGCCCCATAGGGAGGCATCCATGGTAATGGTTGCTGAGGGGGGCGGGAGTCGAAAGGGTGCACCAGATTGAAGATTCTGGGGTGCCAGCCACCACGTCATGGTTTCCAGAACTTGCTCTGAGAATCGGAAGAGCTTGGAGAGAGAGTGGATGCTGGGACGAAAGCGTCTCAGGAACCAGAGCTGTAGTGGTCTCATCCGTAGCTTGGCGAACGGAATCACCGCTGTGGTTGAGGCCATTAGGCCTAGTAGGTGAAGTATTTGCTTGGCCGTAGCCTCCTTGTCCTGTTGGATCGAATGGAGGAGAGAGGTTATGTCCGTTGCCCTGTTGGGGGGCAGAAAGGCCCTGCATTGCAGGGAGTCCAGAATGGCTCTGATGAATTGTACTCGTCTGGACGGTATGAGCATGGACTTTTTGAGATTGATCGTTAGACCTAGAGAGTCTAGGGCGCTGAGGGTTATCTGGATATGATCTTGTAAAATTGTCGCGGAGGGGGCGACCAGTAACCAGTCGTCCAGATACGGGTAAAGCTGAACACCTTGAAGCCGTAGGTGGGCAGCCACCACTGCCATAAGTTTCGTGAAGACACGAGGGGCCGTAGAGAGGCCAAAGGGGAGAGCCTTGTATTGGAAGTGACGCGGACCGACCGCGAAACGCAAAAACGGTCTGTGAGCTGGATGGATCGTCACATGGAAGTACGCATCCTTTAAGTCCAGCGTCACCATCCATACGTTGGCTTCTAGCAGTGGCAGGATGGTTTGGAGGGTGGTCATGCGGAACTTCTTGTATGTGATGAACGCATTGAGGTTCCTCAGGTCTAAAATGGGACGGAGTCCGCCATCCTTCTTTGGTACCGTGAAGTAGCGGGAGTAAAACCCCTGCTGGAGATGGTGTATGGGTACCGGCTCTATGGTGTCCTTGGATAGAAGGGCTTCGACCTCTGATGACAGGGTGTCTGAGGGAGGGGTGGCTACAAAGTAGGGTTCCTGTGGTGTCTGGAAGAACTCTATCCGGTAACCTTCCACTACTACGGATAGGGCCCACTTGTCCGTGGTTATAACTTGCCATGCAGGTAGGAAGGGTGCCAGACGGGTGGGAGGATCGGAGCGTGTGTGGGAGTCAAAGACCCTGTTTATTGGGTCTAGGGGGTTTTGCCTTGGAGGCAGAAGCTGTTGGGAAGCGCGGTTTGTGGCTGTAAGGCTTCTGCTGATAAGCAGAGTGTGCCGGTCTTTGCCACTGTGGTTCGTTGGGAGATCTTTGTGGTTGCTTCTTTGACCAGGATCTCTGCCAACTTTTTTGTTTCTGTTGCCTTGGCTGAGAGACACCTAAGTTACGTGATGTCTTCATACTTTTGTCTAGATCATGAAGGACTGTGTCTGTGGTAGAGCTGCCCTTCACCCTCGAAGGGGAGATCTTCAACTAGCGATTTTGTGTCCTGAGGAAGCGCCGTCGACCTCAGCCAAGCATGTCTCCGGAGGGCAACTGCCGAAGTAAGCGTCTTCGAAGTTACATCAGCAACATGTTTGGAGGCATTCAACTGGTGTTTAGCCAAGACCATGCCCTCCTTTTGAATCTTCCTGGCCAGACGCTGTTTGTCTTCAGGAAGGTGTGCCAGGAGCGGTGTCATCTGCTCCCATAGGGAGTATTGATATCGGCTCATGCAAGCCGTGTAGTTTGCAGTTTTGATACCTAATGCTCCTGCAGAATAAAATCGTCTTCCGAACGAATCGAGTTTCCGTCCTTCTTTATCGAGGGGGGAGGAATGGCCACTGCGGCCCCTAGCTGAAGGTGTCACTACGACTGAGTTGGGTTTGGGGTGGATGAACAAAAATTCTGCCCCCGGCTCTTAGAGACGATACATGTGATCCAACCTCTTGCTCGAGATTGGAGTCGATGAGGGGTGTCCCCAGGATTCTTTAGCGGTGTTAAGAAGCACCGAAATTAGTGGTAGAGCTACTGCCGTAGATGTGTCCATCTGCACTATGTCAAAGATGGCATCGGTAGCGGCTGGGGCTGGTTGGATGGTGGCTAGAGCCAGGGAATGGGCCATTCTTTTGACGAGTTCCCCGTAGGACTTTACGTCTTCGGAAGGGGAAATCGGGAGATTGTCAGCAACATCAGGGGATGGTGATGGATGAGTGGGGGATTCCTCTTCGGAATCGGATGAAGCGGAGGAATTCGGTACCGACAGGTGTTCGGAGGGTGACATAGGGTTCGACGGGTCCGGTTGATACGGAGGGAGGTCGACATCGGGTGGGGTCTGCGGTATCGGCATTGGTATCAGCATCGGTGCCGGTGATGGCTTCGGCATCGGAGACGGGAGAGGCCCCGGGGCTGGTGGATCTCGGCATCGTGAGACTCTCGACGACGTCGACTGTCGGTCCCATTCCGCTGGGTACCATTGCGGTGGCGGGGGATACGAGGAACCGTATAGGTATCGCCACTGACGGACGTCCCACGGCACCGAAGAAGGAGGAAGACGCCAGTCTCGTTCTCCTCTCGGTGGCGGTGACGGGTCGGTTCCGGCCTCTGGACTGCTCCGAGGGACCTGTGTCAGCTCGATGTCAGGGTCCGAGTCCATCAATTGAATGGGTCGCGGCATCGGGGAGACTGAGCTGCCCCGGGGTCGCTCGCGCCCGGAAGGGTCAAGCTGCGGAGACCCGCACTGGGTCAGGTCGGACGCGCCCTGCGTCGACTGTGCACTCGATTTTTTGTGCTTGTGCTTGCCCTTTTCCTCCTTGCCCTCTCTGCGCTTCTTTGCAGGAGTTTGCGGCAGCGGGAGGGATCGTTTAGTTACCGACTTATCGGTACCGACGGTGCTCCTTGTCGGGGACGGTGCCAGGCCCGTCGGGGGCGATGGTGATGTCGTCGAGGCCTCGGCGGTCGACATTTTAGGCGATAACGCTGCTTCCAAAAGTGCCACTCTCAGTCTCGCCGCACGGTTCTTGCGGGTTTGTTTAGAGAAGGCAGCGCAGCTCGAACAGGAGTCTACTTGATGCGACTTGCCCAGGCACAGGAGGCAAAGAGCGTGCTTATCTGGAGGCGCTATTTTACTGCCACAGTCCCGACAGCGCTTAAAGAAGCCCCACCGCTGGGCCATAGGCCGAGCGGGGAGAAGAACGAGGAAAATCCGAGAGCGAGTCCAGTAAACAGTCCGAGGTCAAAAAGGGGAAGAAAAACAGTCCGAAAAGGCTTTTTCCAATAGGAAAACGAAAGTACTACCGACCGGAGCGAGAGAGGGGTCCTCACGACGTGGCGGTCAGAAGAGAACTGGCGGGATCCTCGTGCCCCTCCCCGGGTCATGCGCAGTGGGACGTGCACGTGACTGGGGAGCTGGCGCGAAAATCCGTTAGGCTTTGAAGATTACCGATCGGGATCGGCGCAGGCGCACTTAATCCCAGAGGTGTGAATGCACAGAGACCACGAAGAAGATCCACAGCTCCCCCACAGCTGCCAGCCAGGGAGCCAGCCCCGTGCAGACTAGTGCCTGGCCAGGGTCCGGGAGGCCCCGGTTCAAGTTTACACCCAGCCCTGGGCCAGCCACACAGGCTCGGCCTAACCTTCCTCACAGGGCTGTTGTGATGATAAAACAGAAGAGCAACGGAAGCCACGCGGAATCCCCAGTGTGGCGAAAGGGATTCTGCCGATCAACAGAAAAGCCCACCCCGTCGCCCGCCCCTCTCCTACCTGGTCCAGCTTGGCCCGGGGCACGTGCTGCTGGTGGTAGCCGAGAATGGAGTCTGCTCGGCCCTGGAGCACAGCCTCCGCAGCTCTGCAAAGACAGCGGCAGCCATTAGGGGAGCACCCGGCAAGACTGCAAGGCCCCCCCGCCCCCCCCGGGGACGTGATGGGCAGCCCACATTCGCCCCTGGGAAGTGAAGGGCTGTGACCAAGAGCAGGCGTGCCTCAAACAGACCGGAAGGCACCCCAGCTCCCAGCCGAGCCCTGAAATAGATCAACAGAAGAGACGGGCTGGGGGGGTGGAAGAAGTGGGGTGGTCCTAGGGGAAAGACCCCCTTTGATACCACCCTCATGCCACCGTGCAGTGACCCCTGCTCCTGGAACTCAGCTGCAGCAGGAGAGAGGCCAGCGCCAGACACAGCAGCAGAGTTTGGGGGGTGCTGAGCACCCAGCCCAAGGAGCCTACGCGGGGGGGGGCACTCACGTATTGGCCAGGTGTGTGGTGAAGACATAGACGACCTGCAGCGGCTGCTTCCCACCGCCACTCCCTGCCTCGGACCGCAGTCCAGGTGCCGCGCTGTGGGGGGTGCCGGATGCATTGCTCTCACTCAGGGCCGGCAGCGGATTGGGTCCTGTGCCCAGCTGCGAGGAGGCCGCAGTCATCGCCGACTCTGCTACATTACAGTCTGTGGTGCGAGGAGGAGGAGGAGAAAAAAAGAGGGGTGAAAGAGATGCTCCCCCAGAGCCAGCCCCCCCCCGCGGGTGGAGTGGAAGGGGCCGGGCAGGGGTGGCTGCTGTGGGCCTGGGGGGCCCCCCCTGCAGGGTGGCCACAAGCGCTCTCCTTTCTAGGCCTTTGCTTTCTGCAGATTGCCCAGCAGGTGGCAGCACACAGTGGGAACCCTCCAACTACGACTGGCAGCGTTTGGCTAAGATGGGGGGGGGGGGGGAATAGGGCACAGCCTTCCCACCCGGGTTTGGGACACTTCTGTTTCCAGAGCAGGGCGGGTCCTGTCCACCAATCCTTTCCAGCAACCACCGTGTCCTAAGATGGCATTTCCTGCTCAGACTTGTGCAACAACATGGGGAGGCACGCCCCCCCCCAGTGGGCAATGGATTTCACTGCGGTTGCCAGCTACACAGGCCGCCTGTCACCGCCCCCCACCCCCGCTTGGGAAGTGTGGCTCCTGTTAGGAGAGAGGGGGGCTCTTCCCAGGAAGTGGAAGACAGTGGCCATGAGGGGTGGAGGGAGAAGATCCCCGTCTACTTGGGGCGGGCTGGGGGGAGATTCAGAATGAGGATAGGCCCCCCCTCGCCCCCCTGTTCTCTACAGAGGCCGCACATGGGGGGGCACAGCCCCTGTTCTGAGCTGAGAGGGAGGGGGCGGAGACCCAGAGGCTGGCCAGCTCTTCCTTGCCAGGACTTCCGCTCTTCTCGCTCTGCAAACCCACAGACAAGTCCGGGGAACTTGCGGCAGCACAGGGAGCTCTCAGAAGCTGAGGACTCTGGACCCGGGCTGGCAGAGCCCCCCAGGACGTCCATCTCACTGCTTCTGGGGCAGGGGGAAGGGGCAGGCGTGGCTTGTGTCCCCAACTAACTCCTGCAATGCCCTGACACCCCCCCCCCCGGGGCGCCCATGAGGCAGGGGCCAAGCTGGACTCACTGTGGGAGCCACCACCAAGTGCCTTCTCATCCTCTTCGCTGTCGGGGCCGGAGCACCACTCGTCCCCGCTGTAGGGCTGCTTCCTCTCCAGCACGCAGCGCCGCTTGCTCCGAGGAGCCACTTCCCCTGCCAAGGAAAGAAGATCCTGAAGCCCCTCGCCAGCAGGGAAGACACCCCCCCACCCAGTGAAGGGGAACCCCCGCTCCACACCCTGGCCAGCTGGCCCCCCCGCCCCAGGTGGGCCTCCTCACCTTTCAGCTCCTTGTCCAGGGAGGCTGCGCGGGCTTCTTGCCGCTCTCCCGAGTCCACGGAAACGCTCCGCTCCCGCTTCACTTTGCCTTTCAAGGCCCCAAAGATGGGTAGGGGAGCCGGCGTGGGTTTCAGTCCAGAGTTGCCGGGAGGGGGCTGGCCCACTTTGCTGCCATGCCCCCCAGCCCCCACGCCCTTCGCGCCCAGGCTGCAGGGGGGCCCTTGGTTCACATGGTGGGGCTGGGGCGGGGCACTGCTGCTACCGGTCTTGCCATGGTTGGTCAGTTTACTGTCCGGGTGCATTTGATTGGCTAAGACTGGAGGAATCGCCAAGTCCCTGCAGTGTCTTCCTCTTGCATGGGAGAGAAAAGAGACAGAGGGGTCAGCTGGGCTGACAGCCTCAATCCTGAAGCAATGGGGCCAGGCTGCATAGTCTCCCCCCCTCCCCGGTCAAGCGAGAGCCACTGGATCTGTCCGTCCAGACCTGGGTCTATTCAGCCGAGATGGAGAATTGCACGGAGGCGCTGGCCCTTAAGAACATAAAGAGAAGCCAATGCTGGATCAGGCCAGTGGCCCCTCCAGTCCCACACTCTGTGTCACACAGGGGCCAAAGACACCCCAGGTGCCCTCAGGAGGTCCAGCAGGGGGGCCTTCCCTGCCCCCACCACAGGGGTGCGAGCGTGGAGCTCTCAGCCACAGCCCTAGGGCTCAGCCCACATGGCTGCCCTGTCCATGAGACAAACGGGCCGAGGAGGGGCCCCTCCTGAACCAACGCTGCCCGAGGGCTGGGTGAGGACTGGGGCAGGGCCTTGGGCTCGAGCCCCTCCTTAGCGCTGGGCCTCTTTGGTGACCTGGGGCCAGGCAACTTGCTGGAGGAGGGGGGAACCAGGCACACCCCCTGGGGCTCTTGGGCCGGAGGGCAGGGCACAGATGCAGACAGAGTGCCAACAGGGATGGGGCGGTGCCACCAGGCTGGATTGCCCCACTGCTGCGAAATGCCAACAGCTGCCCTACAGGAAGGGGGGGGGAAAGAGAGAGGAAAGTACAGGAAATGGTTCCCAACTACATAGGCATTAAAAAGACATTCACATCAAAACTTTTGGGGGCAGAACAGCAGAATACAAAGGTTTTAAAAAAATAAACGGTATCAGCCAAAGAGGCCCTTCCAAAATAGCCCCGTGGCTCCAGCCAGCCTTTGGCAAACCCCCCCCCCCCCATAACTAGCTAATTCTGCACCTTGAAGGTGGGACTTCACCCAGCAGGGGGAGGTGGATGAAGGGGTCTCCGGCAGCTTGGCAGGAGGGGGGGCACTGTCCCTTTAAGTGTCAGCTGCAACAAGGGCTGGCGGAGTCTCTGGGGACCTATTAATAGCAGCTGGAAAGATCACATCACTCCTGGGATATTTATACCCCTTGCTCCACACCAGGAGAGATTTGTTTCCATGCTGCCTCACCCGGGCCTGGGGGGGGGGGGGGGGGGACGACGACAACGAGGATGGGCTACCTGCAGCAAAGTCTGCCTTGCCCGCACCCCCCCCCCCGGGGGTCGAGGAGGGAGGGCCACAGGCCCACACTGCATGCCACCTGCAATCCACATCCCTGCCACGCCCCCCACCGCCAGAGCCCCCTTTCCACAGCCCCCCTGGAGCACGGCCTGCCCTGCACAGAACACCAGGCTGTCCGGGGGCCTGTGAGAGACTCACAGCTGCCCCGACTGTTTCCGGGGGGGGGGGGGGGGGGCAGGCCTGGGAGCTCTGCAACCGGCCTGCCAGCTCAGTTCCTCTTGTCCCCAGGGGCCATGCTCAGATGCCAGGACAGGACCCCGGCAGCCCTCCTTTGGCGTTAGGTGCCCCGTAGGTCAGTCAAGAGACAAGGGAAGGGGCATTCTCTTTGGAGAGTGTGGGTAGCTCCACTCTTGTAATTGCTTTGGGGGTGGGGAAGAGTCGAAGCCCCGTCTGCTCCAAAAGCACAGGACACATCAAGACCCCCCCAGGACCGCCTTGGGAGGACCCCCCCACAAGCCAGCCCTCCACTCCCTGCCCAGCCTGCCTGGCCATTTGTCCGGGCTGCTGCACCCTCCAAGCACTAACGGGCGGCTCCCCTCTTCTCTCCGGTGCTGCCGAGAAGCCCCTGAGAGATCTGCAGGCAGAGGGGCTGACAGAGGCACCGGGGCCGCTCAGAGACCAGGCTGGAGTTGCTTCCCAGTTTCAAATCCAGCCAAAAACACTGATGATACTTAACATGGTTTGCACCCCCAAAAGAACCTCTGGAACACCACCAGCTATACGCCCCCATATCTCAAGACATCTGCCATACAAGGTGACCTGTGCTGTTTGCTGGTCCAAAGCCTGGTCTTTGCACTAGCTGCTCCACAGTGGGGTGATCCTGGAGAAATGGAGAGGAAGAAACAGGAGGAAAGGCACCACCACGCAAGCCCTGGACCACCCTGGGGACACAGAGCCCTGCAAAGTGACATACATTGGGGCCCAGTCCAAACGCACCAAGAACGTCTACTGGGGCTGCCCCAGGAAGCCTAGACTACTATACCAGAAAGAGGCACTGACTAAGGAACTGGGGCAGCAGCCTTCCTTTGGTGCCCCAAAGAGCGTTGCCCTCCCCAGCTCTTATACCTCCAGGCTCAGAGAGCTCTGCGCCATTCCCAGCTCCAAAGCGCAGCTCACGGGGAGGAAGCAGAAGCTGTCCAGGCAGCTAAAACCAGACTCTCTGGATTACAGTCAGCTTTTTGAGTGTGCCTCAGCAGCGCTGGCCCTAGCAGCTTGTCCACTCTGCATCGTCTTCTCTCTCCCCAAAAGCCTGAGCAGACAGGACACCTGAGCAGACCCCATGGAAGACCCCACCCCCACTGCCCTGCTAGGGAGGAGTCAACAGAGGTGCCCCTTCTCCTGCTCCTCAGCCACAGGTGGGCAGGGCAGCCTACTCTGCTGTCTGGCACGGGGAGGGAGCATTGCTTTAGTCTCACCTGATACCCCCCCCCCATTTTATCCTCACAACAACCCAGTGAAGTAGGCGAGGCTGAGAGAAAGTAGCAGAGTCACAGCCCCTCAGGGAGCTCCCTGGCTGAGCAGGGATTTGCACCCGGGCCTGATGCTCCACCGTAGTCTGAGTCAACATTATGCCCTCAGACTGGCAAGGGCTCTCCAGGGTCCCAGAAGAGGTCCTTCACATCACCTCCTGCTTGGTCTTTTTAACTGGAGATGCCGAGGACTGAACCTGGGACCTCCTGCATGCCAAAAACAGACGCTCTGCCAGTGAGCCACGGCCCCTCCTCTCCTCACAGAACATACAAACATGAGCTCTGCACCCTCGGGACCCCTGCAGAGTCCAGCCAGCTCACCCCCGTTCCAGGCTCCAAGGGAGCCAGGCAGCCAGGGCTTTGTGGGGAATACATGAAACTGTCGCTAAGTGAAGACGCTGCTGCTGCTGCCGCCGCCGGTGGTGGTGTGTGTGTGTGGGGGGGGGGGGGGGCGGAATCCAGGCAGGAGGGAAAGGGGGAGAAAGAAAGCAGCTTGACTTCCAGCCAACTCCCTTACTCAGCCAGCTTGATTGCTTGCCACGCACCATCCTCCAGAACAAAACACTTCTGCAGCTTGGGGGAAGATCCTGGCCAGAGCGGCACCAGAGGCCGAAGCAGCGTGCCCAGCCGGGCTCAGCTCCAGTGCTCCCGTGGGTCCCCGGCTGGATCAGCCCCGATCAGGCCAAGGGAAGGAGGCTTTCCACTGACAAAGCTCCAGACAGTGGGACAGGCCCCTGCCAGGGAAAGGGGCACGGGCGCCCTGACCCTCAGCAGGGACCTCCTCCTCCTGAGTGCCTACCCTGTTGTGAGGCTGCCCGTGTGGTTCCCATCCTGGACAGCAGCCCCTGGGAGCAAGCCCACTCACTCAGGGCATGCCCACCCACGCCAAAGCAAGCTTGCGAGGCCCAGTCTCAGGCCCACCCTGGGTGGCACTGCAGGAAGGGCACCCCCAGCTAAGCATGGGCCTCCTCCCAGTGCTGGCCAAAGAGCAGGAGGTGCCCAATCCCCGTGTCAAGGGCAGCTGATCTCCGCCCCCCCCCCCCCGGCTTCTCATGACGGCTCCTCGGCAGAACTGCCAGCAGAGAGCAGAGAAGCGGGGCCGAGAGGAGAGCAAGAACATGGCTGCTTTGCAGCAGGCGTCTCTCTCGGGCTGGAGCCAGAAGGTCTGGGAGCAATTTCTGCCTCCCACGTGCTGGGCCGAGTTTGTACTGGGAGTCAAAGGTCAGTTTTCCAAAGCACTCTGGGAAAGTTGCCAACTGGAGCAAACTGCTAACACCTCTTCTGCTGCACAGACCAGGCTGTGACTGCGTTCACCCATCGCAGGAAGTGCCCAAAAGCTCCACTGCACCCTATCAGGGAAGCCTGGCCTGCTGACTCAGGAGGAAAGAGAGTCGCCTGGAGACCGGGCAGCCCAAGTACCAGTGGGCAGAGGTGGGTGACGCTCTGCAAACATGCCTGCCGCCAAGGGCTCCCAGGAGCCTTGTATGCAGGGTGGCGGGAAGGGAGGCCCAGAGCGAGAAGCCTTTGACGCAGCTGGGGGCCAGCCCTCAACAGGAGGAGGAGGAAGAGGAGGAGATCTTCAGCACGAGCAGAGGGAGGTGAGAGCCAGGCACCCTGCAGGATACATCCTGCTCCTTCCTCAGCATCGGTCCAGCAGCACCAGCCTTTCTCCAGGGCTCTGCAAGGTCAGGTCACTCAGGGCCAGCTGGGTGGGGTATTACCACTGCTGCGGGCTCTACCACTCACCACACCACAAAACACCAAGGCCCTCACAAGACAGCCGAATCCTGCCCTGCCCTGGACTGTGGCCCCTTCCGGCCAGAGGAGATGGAAGTGGAGGAAAAGGGGACCGGGTCTGCAGGCCAGGCAGCATTCCAGGAAGCAGAAGCCCTTTGGGGAAGGAGCAGCCGCCAGGGATCCCCCAGCCCCCCCACCCCCCACCCCAGACAAACAGAATAATTCACAGAGCCACAGAACCATAGAGACGGAAGGGGCCACACAGGCCATCTAATCCAACCCCAGGGCTCAGCGCTGGGTCAGCCTAGAGCATCCACCCCCCTGGCAAGTGTTGGTCCAGCCGCTGCTTGAAGACTGCCAGTGAGGGGAGGGGAGGGGAGGGGAGGGGAGGGGAGGGGAGGGGAGGGGAGGGGAGTTCACCCCCCCCCCCGCAGCCAAGTCCCCTCCCCAATATCAGCCGCTATCTTTCTGCCCATAATTTAAATCTGTTCTTGAGAGGCCTCTCCTCTGCTGCCAACAGGCACGGCTTCCTGCCCTCCTCTGACAACTTTTCAAATATCTGAAGGGGGCAAAGGTGATGGCATCCCCCCCCCCCCCCAGCACTCTTCCCCCAGGAGCTGCACACAGCTTCGTGTGAAGGGGAGGCAGTAACTCCCCCCCCCCCCCACACACAGTGTTCCTCTGATTTTTGCCAACACTGGGCACATGTCCCAGCCAGGCTGCCTGCATGTGCTGTCTTGCCCTCTGTCCCATCAAGCCTGCAAAAAAGCCGTAGGCAACGCAGAAAGTTCCCTGCTAGTCACTCAGCACCCTCCCAGGATGCCCTGCTCCCACCCTGCACACAAACACACATGGATTTTTTTTTGGTGTGCTCCCCCCCTCCCCCAACCGCTGCTCCTTGCATGGGACGCCCCCCCTTCTCCCCAGGAAGGGCCCCACTTGACTGTGACCCGGCTCCTCCTTCACTGCCACCCCACGGAAGAGGTGCCCAGGTGTGTGTGCTGGATTCCCAGGAGAAGGGGGCTGCACACCTTTGGCTCCCCCCAGGCAGTTGAGCTGGACTGTGACTCAGTCTCAGAAAGCCCGTCCCCCCCCCCCCCCCCGCACTCCAGGCAAGCCAGGCCCCCAGGCAAGGAGCAGGCCTCACTCTCACTGGTGCTCCCGGAGAGCAACCAAGAGGCAGAGCCCCAACGAAGCGATAAGATTCTGTGCAACTTCTCAGCTGGCAGAAAAGCCCCAGGCCTCGTCCTCCCTTCTGTTGCAGCCAAGAGGGAAGCAGGGACCCCCCCCCCAATACAGCCCAGCCAGTTCCATGTAAGCCCTTTGTGCATCCACAAGATTCCCCCCCCCCCCAGGCGTGACCAGCCTCTCTCCTTCCAGCATGTTGCTAGACCTGAAGGCTACAGAAATGAAGCTGAAAATGCCTGGCCAATCTGGAGGGGGGGGAATATCACAGCTGTCCAGTGGCCGGGGTGGGGGAGGACTTCAGCTCCTCATGCTTCGCCAAAGCACCGCCCACCTCCTGCTCTGTCCTCCACTGCAGGGCTGGCTCAACAGCCAGACCTGACCAGACCACCACCCAACAGGAGGGCAGAGCTGAGCGCAGGAAGAGGAGCGGCTGTGAGCCCTCCCCAGCCAGGGCAGTGTGCTGGCCCCTGGGAACAGCTGCTGACTGGTGCCTGCGGGCTCCAGCCCTGTGCCCAAACAAAGAACTCTGCAGCACCTGGGCCACTGTGGCAGCACCCCGCCCCCGCCTACCTACAGTGCCTCACAGCCACGGCGGGCAGAGACCCACACTCCGACTGGGGAGGCCTCAGACCCTGCCCTCTTGGGCATCCAGAGAATCCCTGCGGGACCCCCTGAACCGCCATCCTCCCCACACATGTAAACACACACCACACTGTGCTGGGAAGAAGGGCGGCACGCCTCCCAGCCAGCCAGCCAGCCCTCCCAAGGCACCACTGGGGGGGGGGGGGGCTGTCCCCCAAACAAAGTGCAGGGAGTTTGTGCCATTTCCCTACGGGGTGGTGGGGGGGGAGACGGGACAGGACACGAAGCTGTACACTCCTTATGCACCATCTGTAAACTGTCAGCAGAACTACTTTGATTGTCTTAATTGTTTTTAGCTTGACTTGTGTGAATGTTGTTATTGAAAATGTTGTCCCCTGTTGCAGGGCGGAGGGCGGGTTATAAATAGAATTAATTAAATAAATCTGCTCCCTGCACTTTCTGGGGAGTGGTGGACGTGGGCACCTGTGCTCGGCTGGGACTCACCCCACTGACAAGAGGGAACAGAGGAGAGTCCCACAAGTTCACCTGGTGGCCACCGTGGCATGGGCTCCTCGCAGGGGAGCCCCTGGGCCCTCTCCCAAGTCATTCAGTGCCACTCCCTGCAGCAGGATGGGGATCAGCTCACTGGCTTGAGCCCCCTGGGGCAATCGGCTCCACAAACCAAATCTTCTGCGACCCACGAGACGTCTCCTTCTGCCACAAAACGTTTATCTGGGTTGAAGGAGGAGGAGGAGCAGAGGGGCATCTCCAGAGTGGATGTCCAGGGGGTTGTGGGGGAAGCATCATTCAAGCAACCCCCCCCCCCATGTGCCCTCCACAATGGCTTCTGGCCTCAGCCACCTTCTCAGCTGTACTGCGGAAGGGATACCAGAGAGCCAGTTTGGTGTGGTGGTTAAGTGCACGGACTCTAATCTGGGAGAACCGGGTTTGATTCCCCACTCCTCCACTTGCACCTGCTGGATGACCTTGGGCAAGCCATAGCTCTGGCACAGCTGTTCTCTCAAGGACAGTTTGGGAATAGAGCTCTCTCAGCCCCATCTACCTCACAGGGTGTCTGTTGTGGGGAGGGGAAGGGAAAGGAGTTTGTAAGCCGCTCTGGGACTCCCTTGGGGAGTGAAGGGCGGGGTATAAATCCAATCTCTTCTTCTTCTTCTTCTTCCTTCAGATGATACCCTCCTGTGTGGGGAGGTCTACTCACTCAGCAGTGAGGTGTGCAAACATACAGTCAGCCTCTCACCAAATATCAAACCAGTAAGACAGCTGAGAAATTCACAGAGAAATGATGGGGGACTGGCAGGTGGACAACAGCGCTGGGAACCACAAAGGGATTATTCCACCTTCAAGCAACACAGATTGTCAGGGGTGAGTCTGCCAACACCCTTCTGCCATTGAGAACTCAATTTAGCAGGGCTGGAGGAATGAAGCTGGAGTGACGCAATAAAAGATGGCGCGGGTGCGCGCATGCGCACACACATGCACACCCCTCCCCCTGCTCCAAGAAGATGCCCATACAGGTACAAAGCAAATAACTTAAAACACCCCGGAGCAAGGGGATGCAAGGCTTCAGGCTTACAAACACAGGCGCTGAGTGCACCTCAAACTCCACCCCCCACCCCCTGCATGACCCCGCAGCAAAGACGCCACAACTCTCCAAGTCCCTCCCACATGACGCTTTCGCCCTGGGGCTGGACCCTATTATGCCCCTTCTATTCCAACAACATCCTTGACTCCTTCTGAAAAATGGAGACTGAGTCAGAGATACTTCAAGCAACTTTATACTGGGGGGAAAACCACAACAAAACAACCATTCCTCTAAAACCTGCACTACACTCTTGTCAAAGTTGGAAGGGGCCTCCAGGGTCATCTAGTCCAACCCCCTGCACAATGCAGGAAATTCACAAATACTCCTGCCCACACACACACACCCAGTGACCCCTGTTCCATGCCCAGAAGATGACCAAAAAACCCTCCAGGAGCCCCGGCCAAACTGGCCTGGAGAAAAATTGCCTCCTGACCCCAAGGTGGCGATCAGCATTTCCCGGGGCTTGTAAGAAAGGGCCACGAGAACTAAGTAAAGAACTGTCGGTAAAGTCCAGCAAAACTGAGGCTTAAGTTCCCGGCTCATGTTTAAGCTGTCAAGGGGGGCATTAAGAGGTCTCCTCCAATCAAAACAAACGTCCCAGACTAAAGAATCCAGCTACTAACAATCAGATTTTCAACTGAGTCTTCCTTAGAATGTTCCGTTTTTTCTGGAAAACCCACAAAGAGGGCTCTTTATTTTCAAAACACACCAGCAGCTCCTCCTCCTCCTCCTGGTGGCAAGAGGAATCCACAGGAGAGGAGGAGGAACTGGAGGGCGGCTTATCAGGACTGCAGGAGAGAGACGATTGTCAACATGTTTATGGAAGGTTAAACAGGCAAGAATCAAAATGACCTCAACCAACTGAAGGAGCAGGCCAAGGAGACCCCCCCAGGGGCAGGCGTGTTAAGTCAACATCTGCCTGGGGGGGGGGGCACCAGCGACTGGCTGGGCAGTAGAGGCCACGCAGGGGGCTTCTGGCCCATTCCTCAGTCTGTGGCAACCAGGAGACAGGGAGACTGCTCAGACAAGGATTCCCCCCCCCCCCCAGCTTTCACTTCCTTCGCCACTTGCAGAGGCTGCCCCAGGATTGGGGACAAAGGTCTCGGCCTTAAGAGTGGAGGGCCATGCAGGAGTTCCCCAGGAAGCGGGCGGGGGGGGGGGGGGGGGGAAGCGCCTCATGCACACAGCCCTGGTGGTCCACCTTGAGCCGGGCCCTCCAGCCCCCAAGCAAACCAGGGAGGCCTCTGCTATGCAGAGCGGAGGCTGGTTTTGCTGCACACCCAGAAGGACACGGCTGTTCTCCTCAAGAATCCCTCCATTAGGACCCCGATCCAAGGAAAAAGCTGGCACAACCCACAGGGACCGAGGACAGCCATGCATGGGAGCAAGTGAAGGGAAGAAAAATGGCAGGTCCTTATTTTGTTATTTATCTAAGATATTTCTAAGCTGCCTTTCTCCCATCTGAAGCTCAAGGCATCTACAACATAACTAAGACACATAAAAACCACAGTGTAAAACCACTATTCAGGATTGCTAATAAAATTAACCAAATGTGGTACTACATAAAAATGTCTTCGACTGCCTTCTGAAGATTGAAAACGAGGGGGGCCAGGCAGGCGCACCTCCCTGGGGAGTCTGTTCCATATCTCTGGGGCTGCCACTGAAAAGGCCCCCTCTCGTGTGCCCACCAGACAGGATTCTTTGGTCAGGGGACAGGCAGGAGTCCCCCCTCCCCCCATCCCAGGCAAGAGGGCTGGATGAGCTGATGAGCTTGAAAATGCACCCACCAACCCATCCTCCAGCATTCTCCACTGCCAACCCCCGGCCACAGTCCCACTGGAAAGGAACCTGGCAACGCTGGGCAGGCAGCTGCTGGGATTGGCCCGATGTGGGCACAGGGCGGCTTTGCCCATTTAACCCCAGTGCCAGGCAAGACCCTGCCCTGCCAGCCTAGAGCAGCTGCCCCCACCAACCCCCCCACCCCCGCCCCAGGTCCACCTCTCCTCCCCAGAACAGGCCAAGCCAGGAGTGACTCCCCCCCACCCTGTGCGCCCACTGGGCACTCCTCCCCCACCCCCAGGCAGGATGCTACTCTTGACAGGGGGGGGAGGCGATGCTCCCCCCCCCTGCCCCCCATCTTGCAGCCAGGACCCCCTCCTTCAGAAAAAGAGAGGCGGGAGGGAGGGAGGAGGCAGCTGCTCTTGGCATTTCCTCTCTCCAGAAAGGCTGTAAAAAATTCCGCGGGGGGGGGGGGGGGGGCTCAGCTCGTTAGCAGCTGCAGGGGGAACCCTGGAGCAGGGCAGGAGAGGGCTGGTGGGGGGAGGGACGCACTCTCTCCTAATGCAAAACAGCTCAGGCCTGGGACTGAAAATAAGAACCAGGCCGAAGGAGGGGGGGGGGGGAGCGAGCGCTGGGCTCTGCTTCCAGCCCGTCCCAGTAGTCACCTCCCCCTCTCGGCCTGGCCTCGTAGCAGACGCTGGCCGGCCTGGTGAGTTGGCACCCGGGAGAGGAAATTCCAGCTCTGTTGCTTCTGGCAGCCAAGCTGGCCTCTGGCTGCAGCCGCCTGGAAAGCAGCTACTCAGCAGTTTTCTTGCCATGCAGAGAGGACTCACGCCAAGCGGCACCCCCCCCCCCACACACACTCTCTCTCTCCTCACCCCCCCAACCTGCACTGATTTGCTGGGCCCTCCCTGCAGGGTCGGAGCGAGCGAGGCAGCGGCTCCTGTTTGGGCCGGAAGGAGCACAGCCCGCCGGCCTGGAGGAGTCCTTTGCCAGGGAGGAGTTCAGCCCAGGCCACGAGGAACAGGCAGACACAGGCCGCCTTCAGCCCACCACTGCCAGCGTCTGGCGCAGCCCCAGCAGGGCACGGCAAGGCCGCATCTCCTCAGGAACGCCACCCCATGGGAAGATGTCCCGGCTGAGGCACGCCAGCAAGCCCAGGGGCTCAGTGGGGTGCAATTTCCAAGGAGGGAAGGGCCAGGCGGCCTCCAGAGCCCCCTTAAGCCCCCCCTCCCAAGCCCAAGGACCAGGAAGACCCCTGCAAGGGCTGCACCCCCCCCCCCCATTCCTCAGCGCTCCAGCAGAGTTGCCAACTCTGGGCTGGGAAACAATTTGGGGGGGGGTGGAGCCTGAGGAGGGCGGGGTTTGGGGAGGGGAGGGACCTCAGACCAGGATAATAAGGCCTCCGAGTCCACCTTCCCAAGCAGCCATTCCCCCTCCAGGGGAACTGGCCTCGGTAGCCTGGAGGTGAGCTGTAGTCACTCCGGGAGTTTTCCAGGCCCCACTTGGGGGCCGGCCACCCGACAGAGTCTTGGGGCAAGGGTGTCCTGTGTCCCCAAAGCGATACACCTGAGCCCAAGCTGGTCTAGGAGCAGAAGCCTTTTTGGGGAGGCAAACCATGCTGCTCAGGTGCCGGCCGGCATGCTGGGCCTGCGAAGCCCTGCGTTTGGCACTATGGCAGCACTCCAAGGTCTGGGCAGCCTCCTCGCCACTAGGAGCTCCTTGCTGGGCCTCAGCTGCCTCTGCCCCCCCCCCCCCTGCAGCCACACGCAAGCCGAAAGGGCCCCTTCCCTCACAGGCCCAGGAAAGAGCAGAGCACAAAAGCGGGCTGGGGGAGGGACCCCGTGGAAATGGCTGACCTCCACAACCAGAGCAGCAGCTGCCGTCTGGCACTGTCTTAGGAAGCAGTAGAAGAAACCCAGCCCTGCACTTTCGGGTCGCTAGTCCTCTGGGCTCTCCCACCCAGCTGGCTCAGGGGCCGCGAGATGTGTCGAGAACAAGCTCTGGAGAGCCCGCAGAGACCAGTCCAGCCTCGACCCATCCAGCTGGCTGCCAACCACTGTGAGGGCACACAAGACCAGGGCTGCTCGCCCTCAGAGCTCCAGCCAGCCAGGCACGAGTCAGGCCCCAGGTCCATGGAGAGCAGGAGGGTCATCTCAGATCAGTGGAAGTGCGCTGGGGCCTGTGGCAGAGACAGGTCTGGGCTTGCTCCTTGCAAAGCCCTCTGAGTGGACCGACTCTGCCCTGCCACGGAACTTCAAAGGCACTCCCTCCGCTCTCTTCCGTGGCTTCCGCTCCTTCCATGTCAGCGACCCCTAATCCCACGCATATCTCCACACTGCAAAGCAGACAGTAAACAGTTCAGGAACCAGCCACAAAAGACCGAGTGGCAGCAGATGTCACCTAGACTGCCTCCCCACGACCCACAAGAGAAGTTGGGATCAAGGTAACCGTAGGAACAGAGCGGAAAAGCAGCCTGGTGGAAATGGAGGCCAAGCAAGCAGAAGCTGCCCGCAAGGAGAGGCGGGACAGGAGTTCTCATGTGCTGGGCCACCCGAGGCCACCCCCTCTAGAGGGAGAGAATCCCAAGGAGCTACAGAAGGGGAGGAGCGGGGCCTGACCCAGAGCCCCTGGTGGGCCCACGCAAGCCCCCTACTCAGCCCACCTTCATTCCCTGGCGAGTGTACCTGGCACTCCAGCCTCAGCCACTGTTCCGGATCACAGCAGCCTCAGGATGCCCATTGTGAGGTCTTCTGGCCTGCTGCAGAGCACAACCATGCCAGCAACATCCCTGCCAGAGTCCCCGTAGAGCCCTGGGAGAGGATGGCAAGGCAGCAAAATCACCAAGACCCAGTTATAAAAACCAGGCAGCAGGGAGGAGGGGACCTAGCCAGGCCAGGAGAGGAGGAGGGCCAGGAGCTCAAAGGGCAGGACCCGGCCGAGAAGAACCGGGAAGGCAGGATGGGCACGCTCCCCTGCAGGACGGCCACTGTCAGGGCCGGACAGGGATGTTTGGTGGCTCCAGTCCGAGAGCCACACCCAGCGCCCTCCCTGACTTGGGAAGTGATACCAGGTGATGCCCCCACTCACCCTGTTCAGCTGCCCCCAGAGAAAGACAGCCCCCCTCCCCAACTCGCTAGTGCCTTTGGGATGGCCTTAAGACTTCCGCCTCGTCCGATGACCCTGTACTCCCTGCCAGCAGACAAAGCCCCAAGGCAGAGCTGGGCACCCAGAGCCTCTGCCCAGGGAAAGCCAGAAAGGCTTCGGTTCCTGCACCAGGCACCCTGCGGCTGAGTGTTCAGGCCACCACCGTGTGCATGCCCAAGAGCCGCCTTGAGCTAAACAGGGAAGGTGAGAGAAAATGCCTGCGAAAGGAGATAGACCAAGATGGGCGGCCGTGTTAGTTGGTCTGCAGCCGCCGGAAAGGGCCACAGCCCAGCAGCCCCTGAAAGACCAAGAACACCTGTGGCCGGGGAGAAGCTTTCCCCTGAGTCACTGCACTCACTTCTTCAGAGGCAGCTAGAAAGTCAGTCCACCTGTGCTCATACCCTGGCGAGTGGAGTGACTCTTCACAAGGCTGATGGATTCCCATCCTGTTGGGCTAAATGTGGTGCCTTCCATGGAGATAGATCCAGACAGGTGGCCCTGTTAGTCTGTCTGTGGCAGCAGAAAAGAGCCAGAGTCCAGGAGCGCCTGAAAGACCAACAACATTTGAGGCAGGGGAGGAGCTTTCATGAGTCACTGTGGTCCCTTCTGCAGCTAGAAGCTGTCCCTGAAGAAGTGACCACAGGGACTCAAGAGAGCTCCTTCCCCACCACTAATATCGTTAGTCTTTAAGGTGCTGCGGGGCTCTGCCTCTTTTCTAAGAAAGGAGGAGATTTTATAGTCTTGATTTCTAGGGCCAGAAAGGCACAAGTGCAAATAGACAGAGCGAGAGAGAGAGAAAGAGAGAGTGCACTAGTTGGCACAAGCTGGCAGCTGCTCGCAGGCTGATCGCCCAGGACAAGAAAGAAGCACCCAGGCGACCAAGCAAGGAGCATCTAGGGGAGGGGAGAGTTGTTTTCCTTAAGGCTGCTTGTGGGCTACAAATAGCTGGCAGTGTCCGGGGGGGGGGGGGGGCTCAGGGCTTCAGTGACCAGGGACTAAAACCAGCAGTGGCCCCTTGCTCATCGCAGCGGGACAAGCCCCGGCTTCAGCCCTCAGGTCCGTGACAGCGGGGCCTGCGCCTTAGACCGGCTCAACACATGTCATCAGCCCCCTCCTTGCACCCTGGTCACCTCGACCGCCTGAGGGGAGGGGCAGCCCCGCGTGGGGGCTTTGGGGGAGCACGCCGGAGAGCGCCTTAGATCCCGGGGGTCCCGTCAGGCAAGTCAGGCACCACACGGAGCAGGGATCCGCTTGCCCGCGTGCAAAGCAGTGAGGCTGACCGGCCACTGCTTGGGGGTCACTGCCAGAAAGCCTGGCCGGGCCGGCTCCTCCAGCCTGCGCAGGGACACGGGCCCCCGGGACCGAGCCGAGAGAGCAGGCGAGGGACGGCACCGCACAGGCCCAGGGCTCCGTCCCGACGGGCAGCGCCAGCAGGAAGTCGGAGAGAACACGCCGCCCTTCCTGGGAGGGTCTCCGCTCCGCAAGGAAAGGGCGCCCCCGCCGAAGCAGAAGCGCCCGCGCACGGCTGCCTTCCTTGACCCGGGCCACGGTCTATCGGTCGGTCTGCCTGCCTGTGGGCACCGCAGAGCACAAGCCCTCGTCCACGCCGGGCACCAGCCGCACACCCCCCGCCCCCCCCCCCCCCGAAACAACGGATCACAGCACGGAGGAGCTGGCAGGCTGGCGCCGCGCTCCCACCGCTCCGGGCCCCGAGCCCCGCCGCCTGGCACAGCCCTCGACCCCGGCCGAGCAGCCGCAAGAGCTCCAGGCCGCCCAGATGCTCCAGGCCGCCAGGCGCACCGTGGGGGCAGGCAGGCAGGAAGGAAGGCCTAGCGGCCGGGCACCCAGCCGGCCAAGGCCCGCGCGGCAGCCCGCACTGACAGCCGCGGCCGACGGGGAGGGAGCGGCCAGGGGGTGCAGCCTGGCAGGCAGGCAGGAACAATGCCCCGGCGGCCATCGAGGCTCCCGCCCGCCCGCGCCCCGCTTACCTGCTCAGGGAAGGCCGCCTCCTCCTCCGCCGCCGCCGCCGCCGCCGCCGCGGGGCTGGCCCATGGCGCGCGGCTCTTTCGCTTTCACTTGCCGGGCCGCGCCGCCGAGGACTGGGCCGACGGGCGGACGGGGGCTCCGGCGCCGCCCCTTCGCGCTGCCGCTGCGCCCGGCCCGGCCTCGCCCTGCGCTGAAGCCGGTGCCCACCACGGGCAGCGCCCGCCGCTGCGTGCCTCTGCCCGCCGCCCACTGCTCATTTGGGGAAGAGGAGCCGCGCTCGCCCCGCTCCGCTCCGCTCCAGACCCGCCGCCGCTCCAGGCAGGCGCCGCCACCGCCGTGTCAAAATAAAAGCCCGCCCCCGCCGGCTCCGGGTTCCGCTTCGCCGCGGCCTCCCAGCGGCCTGCCGGGGACCAGCACCTGGCGGGCGGGGGGAGGGAGCCAGGCGGGCACCAGCAGGCGCCGCCCCCCGCGTCTCCTCCGCCGCCGCCCCGACCTTCTTCCGAGGGAGGGCTGCCTCCCTGCCTGGCAGAGACCTCTCGGCTGCCTTCCTGCCTGGGAGCGTCCTCGGAGCCGGACTGCGGCGCACTGTACGGACGGCTCCCAACCCCGGAGGACTCGAGCAAGCCGGCCGCCGCGGAGAGCCGGAGGGTCCCGTCGCCCTCCCCGAGCAGAGCGCGCGGCGGTGGGGGGTGGGGGGGAGTCTGTCTTGGGGTCGCTCTCGCCCGGAGCCCCGGGACGCCCCAGGCCCTGTGCGTGGACCCCCGCGAGAGACCTCGCCCCCCCATCTGTCACCCCCAGGGCCTGTGGGCCGCCTTCCCTCTGCCGCCAGACCAGCCGCTGCAAAAAAAAAAAAAAAAACCTCTCCCGACGGTAACCGGACGCGAGCCGAGCGGCTGGGCGGGGAGGGAAGAGCCGAGCGGCTGGATGCGTAGTGGGCACAGGCCGGACGCGGCACCCTCCAACCAGAGAGCCATGGCAGCCCGCCGGAAGCAGCGGCGCCTTCGGGGCTGGATGGGGCGGCAAGAGCTGCGAGCTACTCCCCCTTTCCGAGGCTTTCAGGGAGGTAAACGCACATGAAGCGGGGGGATCTTTCCCTGCAATTGAGAGTGTGTGTGTGTGTGTCTGGGCGTAACAGCAGCCAGCACCGCAGGAGTGTTGCCAGCGTCCCGAACTGAGGCACCCGGGCAGCGCCACAGAGCGGCATGTCGGGGGAGGCTTGAGAAAAGCCGTTGCGGAGCTGGGGCGGGGGGCCTCCGTGGAAGAGACTTGGACCCTGCGCCTGCTCGGCCTCGTGGGCCGGGGCTAGCCCGGGGCCTGGGCTTGGCGCGGCCGCTCTCGGGACCCTTCCCGCGGAAAGCTGCTGGCCGGAAGGCAGGACTGGCGGATTCCGCGCTTCGGGCCTGTGGGGCGCCGCCAAGCGGACGGCGAGGCCGGCTGCGGCAAGCTTTGTGGGGCCCGGCGCCGCCAAAGACCCGGGAGGCGCCGCAGGCCGCCTTTCCTTGCGGGCTGGCGCTGCTGGGACTCTTACGATGACAGGGCGCCTCCCTGGCAGGCCGGAGCCCGGAGACGTCGGCCGAGGCACGCCAGGCGGCGGGCGCCTGCAGCTGCGCTCTCGGGCCGGGCGAGGCGGTGAGGGAGGGCGGCAGGCAGGCAGCCGCCGTCCTCCGCGGCTGGTGCGGCGCCGGGGCCCTTCTCCCGCCCGCGGGATTGCCGGACGCCGGCGAACCTGCCTTGGGAGGCCAGCGCGCTCCTCGGGGGATGCCGCCTCCACGGGAAGCCACGCCACAGCCTGCGTAAATAACGGTGCCTTCGAGCATGTGCAGAGTGGCTTTCCGGCTCCCTGAGCCACGGGAGAAGGGCCGTCGGGCGCCTGTATTGGGGGGACGGAGCACAGCTGGGCAGCGGAGGAGGCCCGGGACGACGTTTGTTTGGGAGCTGAATGATGCTGTCGGTCTTGTAGGTGGCTCCTCCAGCCACGCTTAGGGGGACGGCGGGACGGCCGTGTGTGTGTGGGGGGGGGGGGGCGTTTGACTGTCCCGCCGCCCGATCCTAGAGCTGCGGCCTCGGTTGTAGGAGAGCAGAGCGGGGTAGCCAGCCGAGGAGTACGGATTCCCCTGGCCCTCGTGGGGGTGGGAGGATGGGAGTGCTGTTCTGGAACCTCCTGTGGGCCCCAGTGCCCAGGCTAGAACCCCCCCCCATCCCTCTGGAGTGGCTTCAGCAGCCCCCCCTCCCCCCTCCCAGTGGGAAGAAGAGGAAAGGGGGCATTTAGGATACTAGTGAGAAAAATCCCGTTCCCATGGTAACAAGAGGATTCAGTGGAAGAAAAAGGATGCAAATCGACTGATCTGGTGGGGGAGGGTTGGAAGGTCTGCCTAGCCAGAGGGCCTCCCCAGCCCCCCAGCTCTTGCCAGCCCATTGCTCATGCCCATTTTGAGTCCCTTTGCTCAGGGCTGTGGGAAAATCCTGGGGCCACTGGCTGGACCAGGAGTCCAGTGCCACTGCTTCTGCAGGGTTCTGCCCACGCAAGAGCAACTCTGGACAGGTGGAGCAAAATGCAGGGGCCTGTGTGTGCCTGTGGGGTGTGTGTGCTCTTTCACTGAGGCTCCAAGGGGGGTGGGAGCCCCTAAAGAGTGACCTTGTGACCCAAAGTCAAGGGGAAATGGGTGCTATCGGCTTCCTGTCCCATGTTTCCCTCTCTGGCTCCCCAAGCTAAGTGGCTGGAAAAGCAAGAGGCAGCTTTGAAGGCACTCCCCCCCCCCCACTCTGGGTCTCTTTTCTCCCTCTGCACATGTGAAACTGGCTTCTATTGCACCAGCCCCCCCTGCCCCCCTCCATCAAGGTCCCTACTGTCTTCTCAGACTGGTAGCAGCTCTCCAGGGTCCCAGGTGGAGGCCTTTCATACCCCCTCCTGCCTGGTCCTCTAATTGGAAATGCCGAGGATTGAACCTGGGACCTTCTGCACACCAAGCAGAGGCTCCAGCACTGTGCCACAGCCCCTCCCCTTAGAATTCCTTGAGAAGCCAGGATGGATCTGGAAGGTGGAGACTGAGTTGATGTTTTCAGGGTGAGGAATCTGGATGGGGGAGGCTTGACTGTGGACCTGAGGCCCTCAAACCTTCCCATGCTGCTGGACTTCCACGGTGCCCATGTTTGCCAGGTGCTCAGGGCTGCGAAGTGCAGAGTGGTGCTTAGGAACAGACCACCCAGGTGGTGTTGAAGAGACAGAGGTTGCTCTACAGTGGAGGGTGGCAGAGGCAGGAGGGATCCACAGCAGGGCACGGACCACCTGTCTTGACAGAAGAGCCATGGCTGCAAAGGCTGAAGCACACCCCCCACACACATTTGCTTCTGAGATGGGCATGAGGGGAAGCTAAGTGGAGTGGGCTGTTCATGTGTCTGCCACAACAACCAGTTGGAGGGCATAGCTGAGCATCTCTCAGCATGGTTCTGGGCTGCTGGCTGCCGGGTTTGGCCACCCTTGTTCAGACCAGGATGTAAAGCCAGCCTGTCCCCCCAGATGCTGTGCTCCAAGCAAGGCGGCTTGGAAGCCTCGCACAAGGAGGGGGCTCCATCAGAGGCCCTTGCGGGACCTCATCCAGGCCAGAGTTGCAGCGAGCCAGCTCTCTGTCCAGGGACTGGTTTTCTGTGGGTGCACCCGTGCTCTAGAACGCCACAACAAATAGCCGGCTGCTTCTTTAAATGTGCCTAAAGTCTTGGCAGTAGATCCGCTGTGGTGGGGGACCTAATCCCCCCCCCCCAATCCTAGACCCTCTCAGCCACTGTGCTGGGATAATTAGATGCGAGGGCTCAGTGTAGACGATACTCCAGTTGCCTAGCAACTAATGGTTTCCATGGAAATGGCAAACCACAGCCTCCAAAGCAGTAAGTGAGCAGGGCAGCAGGGCAGGGGGAGATGCCCTGACTCCGGCAGGCACTGATCAGCTCCTCCAGAAGTGTGCAGAGGCCTGGAGGTGCTGGGGGGGGGGGCGGGGGGCTTAAGGGCACAGCATTCCTCCTGGCATTTGCAGGGAGATGCTGTGAAAGGTCTTGACCTTCCCCAAGCCTCAAGCTCCCATGGCAAGGACAGCCCCCCAACGCCTCCCTGTACCCCCTGCTAGTGTTGCCCCCAGCCCCACTGCCTGTGCCTTTCCTAGCAGCTGGGCACGTGGAAAGGAGGAAGATGAAGCTTTTCCCTATGAGGAACATAAGGACATAACATAAGAGAAGCCAATGTTGGATCAGGCCAGTGGCCCATCCAGTCCAACACTCTGTCACACGTGGCCAAAAACACCAGGAGAAATGTCATGTTTCCAGAAAGGACAGGAGCAGGGCTGGGAGAAAAGCTGCCAACCCTTGGCCTGCCAGGTCCTGCCCCTGCGTTCATCCACCCACCTCCTAGCGATGCAGGAAGCACCAGCTTATTGATTGATTGATTTCATTTTTATGCCGTTTCTCTTTGGCTAAGAGCTTGAAGTGGTTTACAGCAATGAACAATTGCATCAGTTAAAACAAGTACATCAGTTAAAATAAATACAAAAGTAATATATATATCCAATAATATGGAATGATATAAAAGAATACAAATACATAAAACCAATCTAATCTTCACCCTAAAACCATAGGAACCCCTGCAGACATCAAAGATTGCCCACAAGCCAACTATTCTTCCCAACGAGGAGATATGAGGAACCCAAAGACCACTGGAATAATTCTGCCTCCCAATGTCTTGGAACGTCATCAAGTCCTCTGGTGCACAAATGTCTTGGAGGGAGCCACACTCTGGAAGGCCCTGCTCCCTGGGGGCCCAGGACCACTAGAAGGCCCTGAACAAAGGGGGTGGGGATCATCATGAGAGGGACAGTCCCGTAGGCAGGATGGGCCCACCTTGAGTTGATTTGGCCCTGGAAAACTGCTGGGTCGGCTTCAGCCTTGGGGCACCCACAAAAAGTGTAACAGGGACTTCGTTGCATGGCGTATTTTGTACTCTGTACTATCTGACCTCTGAAGAAGGCTCCTGTGAGCTGAAATGCGCCACTGTTCTTTTTTGTGCATTTGAACGTTTCATGAGGCTTTCTTTGGGCTCCTGCAAGGTTTTCATATTGCCCTTAGCAAGTTTTCTAAATTTCCTTTGGATGTTTTTGCTTGGTTGGTTTAGCCTCAGGGCACCTTCTTTGGCCAAAGGAGCTCTCCTCAGGTTTGAATGTTCCCTGCAACTTCTGGGATTTTCCCCAACCCCAAGGCTCTTAATTCCTGCCAGCATAAAGAGAGTGGTGCTCTGTGTCTCAGATTGGTGAAGCCCATTTCCAGTGTGACTCTGCAAGATCTTCTATGAAGCCGCCCAAACTGGATCCTTTGAAAGATGGGATTCTCACCCATCTGTCCGGCCTGTCTTGCACTGGGAAGTACATCAAAGGTTCCACGCGTGTTTTCATAAACTCTCACCCCCTGAAAACATAGAGGACATGAATGCATCAAGCAGTCCAGCCCTCAGTGGCAACAAGGCCCCGGCTGGGTTAGCTGCTCTGAGCATTGCAGTCTTCTCATTCTGCTCCAACTTGGATGGGACCTTAGGGTGGCCTTGGCTGAGCCAGCAGCTCCCTCTAGTGGTGAGGGGTTCCTTTGCATCATCGCTTTCTTGACCTTAGCGCGCCCCCCCCCCCCTCTGTCTCCTCCTGGGCATTCTGGCCTGAGAGCTGTCCTGTCGGGGCAGGCTGTTCTCCCAGAGTGCCTTTCCCACCCCCGCCTTGTCCGTTTTGGGTCAGGCACCCTGCTCCTCTTGTTGTCTCTGGCCTCACAGGCAGCTCCTGGGCAATGAGGCGAGAGGCTCGGTGGCACAGTGGTCCAGAGAGCCACGGCCAGCGAGGGCCAGACTAGCTGGTTTCTGTGGGCTTCAGTGGGCCTGCAGGGCTTCTGCAGCTCTTCTCAAACAAGCGACTGCAGATCAGAAAGGTGAAGAGTGTGCTGGCTTCCCTGTAGTGCATCTTGTGACCCTTTCAAGGAGCCCCACCAACTTGTGACTGCTCTGACTGCTGTGGAACTTTCTTGCAAGGGTCTCCCAAGGGCTGGACATTCTGCCCTGTCCTCTGGGAAGCCGGTCTGCACAGGGGCCAGATTGCGAGATTGTGCCAATAGATGCAGTCCACAACAGGTCTCCTTAAACAGAAAGTCCTTTATTTGCAGAAAAGATCTGGTTGGTCAAATACACTTCTTCTGTTAGTAATGCCCAAGCATAGGAATACAGCTGCAATTACACTTGATATGAAATAAGCCCCCCTTGACTTCCACCCATCAATTGGGAGGATTACTGGTGCCCAAATATACTGGCCCACTGTTCCCAAGGAAAGAGCGGTAAATTAGGTTCCCAGGCAAAGATACTGTTAGGATTTGTGGGGCGGATGTTCCCAAGGAAAAATCAAGCAAAGGGGCACATCGCACCTGTGAACAATATAACACATAGCAGGAGGCTTTCAGCTCAAGGCCGTGAGCTAAGGCAAAGCGAAAGACAGATAAGAGGGAAGAAAAGCTAATGAGCAACAAACGTGCAAATCGAGCAAGACGCGCATTCCTGCGGTGGGAGTCACTCCGCCGATGCTATCTCCCATCCGGGACCTAGTGGAGTCGGGATGGAACTTAAAACAAAGGCAAGGTAAATTGACCATCAGAATAGGCGATAGAAACCTTAGGCATTGGCACATGATACAAAGGCAACTGAATTAGTGATAATAATAGTCAACAGGAACTTATGGCGGTGCTAACTGACACAGATTAAAGGCTGTGAGGGCCCCAAGCCTCTCTAGTTTTGCACCCCTGGCCTGAACAGAGAGGTGGGCTTCCCTGCCTGGGCCAGAGGCAGAGGGGGGTGGTTGCTTCTTAAAAAGAGGGCTGAGACCAAGAATGCCCAGGGGAAGCCACTCTCTTGGGTTAGGAGATTGTTGACAAGGAAGAGGGACTCTGTACATGCTCAGAAGTACCGTCATTTTCAGACCACGCTTAATATTTCCTCTGACAGACCTGGCACTGGGGGTCTGCGTGGTTAAGACCAGTGTTCCCTCTAAGCTGAGTTAGTGTGAGGTAGCTCACAGTTTTTTAGCCTCCATTTTTGTCTTAGCTGAGGAAGGATGGCTCCAAAGCAAACTAGTTTATTCAGTAGCCAAATCACTCACTCACCACTTTAATGCCAGCAGCTTACAAAGTAGAATTTTTGCTCACAAGACTCCACAGCTTAGAAGGAGAGCATTGGTTAAGACCCAGACCATATGGTGAACAGGACTATCTCTGGGTGGTGGACGGAGCAGTAAACCTCCAGGTAGGCCACATCCTTAGTAAGTCCTTCTGTGACCAGAAGTGCCAGCCTCTGCCTTCCTTGCCTGTTGGAGCAGGTTTTTAGAACTTTTAGAAGCGGCTTGCTCCCATGAGTGCCGCCAGCCACCTCTAGTTCAAGGCCAAGCAAACGCTTTGTGCTTCTGGGGAGACTTCGGAAGGTGAGTGGCTGAGCCCAGCGTTTGAATGCTGGGCTTTGAGAGAAATTTGAATATCTGGGTGGAGGGACCCTGAGGTGAGCACAGCAGTCTTGTTGAAAAGGCAGCGCTTTCCTGACAAGGGGGTCTGGTGAAGGAGCTTGTTGCTGGGCTGACTCCCCCTCCCCCTTCTGCAAAGGAAAACCCAAGGGTTGAACAGACCCTGCTCATGAATGTAGCCTGTTGTAACTAATCCAAACAAATGACTTTCCTGTGGGGATGTGAGAATTTATTAATCCTGTCTACGCTTTCTGTGCTTCACCGTTGTTGTTTCAGTTCCATGAGACAGCAAGAGGAAAACAGGCAGATAATGTGCCCCACAAGGGGTGTGGTCCAACCAGAAGAGGCGGCTGTTGTTCCCACCAAACAATATAATTGCAGTTGGCATTTCTGTGCACAGTGTTTTGACCTTCTGCCAATCATCACACTGCTTCTGGCTTTTGAGGGTTTTCTGATTCGGTGTAAGCAGAGGCTGTGTGTTGGTGTGAGTTGTTCCATAGTCTAGGTTACGCTGGCTGCTAGGCAAGAAGCTCGGAAGAAAGCTTTGCTTGTCTCCCTCGGCATGCAGGCAGGGCTGTGCAGGGAGGCCTGGGAGCTGCAGCAGCTTGGCCCCGTGTCCCTTTAGACTCGAGGGATTTGCAGACTGGGGAGGGGGAGGGGGCAGAGGCTGGGCTTTCTTCCTCCCAGCAGTAAAACACCAGCGCACTGAGCCAGACAAGAGAGGAGAAATCAAATCACCTCCCGGTGGGAGAGAGGGGACTGCTGCCATTCAGGATCTACAGCCACTCGGTGTTTGTAGTTTCATACAAAAGCCTTAGGTAGCTACATCTCTCCCCCCCCCCCACACACACAGGTGCTCATCCTCCTGGTGGGGGGCAGGCAACCCTTCATGGGTACTGAAAGAAGGTGAGCAGGTGTGATGCTAAACAAGGCAGGAATGTGGAAATCTCAATTCTTCCTCACAAAGACCTTTTCTGTAGACCCAGCTCTGATACTGGATCCGCTGGGGGCGGGGCGGGGGGGAGAGGCTGAAAACAATTGGATGCAGCAAGGTAAGGTGTGTGTGTGTGTGGGGGAGGGTTGTCCTCTCTTCACCTGAGCACTCTTTTTGCCCTTTAAGAGTCCCAGGAAGGGGGGGGGGGAAGACTCACACACACCAATTCATGCCTGCTGTCCCCGTGAGAGTTTTCACTGCTCGTTGTGTGTGTGTGGGGGGGATGTTCTCTCACATCATTCTGAAATTTGGCAAGAAGTCATCATCGTCCCAGTTGGGTGAAAAACAATAAAACTCTGAGGCAAACAATGTGTCTCCCATTCAAACCAAAGCAAGCAATAGAATAAAGAATCCAAACAGAACTAAGAACCCTAATATTGTGATTTATTTTCATTTGTAGTTGGCCTGTCAGATTGCAAGTACAGTAGAACTATTCTGTCAATCAATAAGCCAATTACCAAAGATGACAAGCATTTGAGCACTGGTGCTGCACTGACCTGTGCATTGAGGTGGCTGTGGTTAGGCCACGGCACAAGTTGAACTTCCTCTAAAGGCTCTGTACAACAATGCCCACCCAAGATGTATCCTTTGATATGTGTGGGGCCCATGACAACCAAAGGCAGGCCTATAGTGGCCAACAAGCAGACACATACATACGATGAAAGAACAAAGCAACTTGAATTGGACTGAAATAATATTTCTGTGCACCTCCACAAGGTGTTGTGGGAGTGCAGGATGACTCCAGCCAGAGGGGCATTAGTTGTGTTCCTCGTCACTCTTACAAGGCCAGAGTGCTTTTGATCACCTGCCACCCCACAGACGCACACCTCAGTAGTCGGCCTCATCATACCTGCTTCGCTCACTGTGCCAAAGTGCCACTTGTCACACTCAAGGGGGCCCAGGAGAGCCCCTTCTCTTGACAGACTCCCCTGGTTTCAGAGGTGAACCTGCAACATCCCTCCTCTCTGCACTTGAGCTCCACCCCCACCCCCCCGCCTGCCTTCCTGGATCATCAGGCGAAGGTCTAGCTTGTCCCTTGCCAGCAGCTGGCAGCTTCCTTCCTGCCCGGCAGCCGCTCCTGCCAGACGAACTGTGTGCCAGTGGCACAGAAGGAGGGGAGGTGTGTGCATGGAGGTGTGTGCATTCCCTCTCCTCCGGGGTCAGACCCTCCATGTTGAGGATGCAGGTGAAGGAGGACACCTTTTTTCCCTGGAAGATGGGAAGCCTCCTGTCTGTCATGTTCCGTGTGGGGCTGCATGGATGCCCCCACGGGGGCATTTGGCCAGTCTGCCTCTGTGGCTCCTTTGAAGACTGCAATGCGGCTCCTGTGACGGCGCTTGGCAGGAGCTTCCCCAGGGGCATGGAAGTGGGGGCCTCAGCCCAGGGATTCCCCGCTGGGGAAGGGGTTGGTGTGCTCCCCCTGGCTGCAGGCACACCCCCGCTACCCCCAGCAGCCTCTGTCTCCTCTGAGAGCACGGGAGAGGGAGGCTGGCCAGCCCGCCAGAGGACCAAGCGTTGACCCACCAGACTACATGGAGCTTGACAAAGATGGCAGCCTTTCCTCCCCCGCAGGCAAACCGTATATGTGTGTGGGGGGGGGGGGCATGGGCTGTTGATTCTCACAGGCACAGAGAGCTTCTCTGCTGTCTAGCCCCAGATATCCTCGATGTGTCTGGGCTCCTCCACACTGAGAAGTGTCTCTCTGGATTTTGGCTTGACGGAGCGCAAACTTGCAGGCAAGAGCTTAGGAACAGGCATGGAAAAATACATTTCTTTTGCACCTGATGAGCTGCAGTTCACCCTTCTTTCACACTGTTCTGCAAAAGAGGCCATTTTAAAATAAATGTAAGGGGGTGCAGCATTGAGGCAAAGAGGCAAGCAAGTCCTATTTGTTGGTGGCAAAACCCTGAGGAAGGGAGGGCAACGGGCATGTCTCCCTTGGCTTGCCATCCTCCAATGGGTGAGTCCTCCTGGCCCCAAGAAAAGCATCACATGAGAGGCCAAGGCAAGGCAACAAGGTCCACCCCAGTAGCTGCCTGGGGTCCAGCTGCAGAGCTGATAGTTCAGATAGCTCAAGGCAGCAAGCTCAACCGCACATAGGAACAAGTGGTGTCCATGAACCAGACTGACTTGGAACCAAAGTCCTCTAGCTACCTAGGCTTCCCCAAGGTGACCCTGCTCACTGGCCCCCTCTGCCACCCTGGACTGGACGATTCCTAGCACACACCCCCTGCCAGTTGGGTGGCATTTGATCGCCCTCTGGTGCAGGCTCAGTGCTGGCATTTCAGCCCTGGGGAGTCCTGGCTGCTCAGCCATCTCTGTGCCATTCAATGGGTGGCTGTGGCCTGCTGCTGAACCCCGCAGCAGTCTCCTGGAGACACCTCACAAGGCTCCAGCATCGCTCCTTGGGAAAGGGAGCCAGGCTCCAGCGCCTCCATGTGGCGGGGGCAACCCCTTGCCCAAAGCAGCAGGCCCACAGCGTCCTGGATGGGATCAGGCTCGGCAGGGCCAGAGGCCAAGAGTGTCTGTGGGTGCGTGGGTGCGCTTTTCAGTCATGGGGTCCACTTCCCTGCTTGCTGCTGCTGTCCTCTTGCCCCCCCCCCCAGGGGGGGGCAGGGGACAAGTACTTCCCTATCCATCCCTCATTGTGGCAGACATGACCTGGTCAGTGTGGTGGAGGGGGGAGGAGGAAGACTGGCTCCGGGGCAGACCCGGGGATGGCTGAACACACCTTCTGAATTTGCACCTGGCACTCCTGGTACAGAATCCACCCCCACACGGGGCAGCCACACAGTCTCGTTGCAGGACATCCCCCCCCCTCCCTGGAAAGTGCTGTTGCCCTGGCGGGGGGGGGGGGACAGAAGAGCTTGGCCAACAGAGACAGAGGGCAGCTCAGCCCCCCCCCTCACTCCCCTCTGCAGCGTCTTCCTCCCTCCAGAGCAAGGAGCCTTCTGTCTTCCCCAGCAAGACCAGACCGTTGCCATGGATACTCTGCAGTGCATGCACTGCCCGCCCTCTCAGGGAGGGGCCCTGGGCTTAGGAGGCCCAGCTGTGGGGGAGAGGGGGCAGAGGATGCTGCCCCTCCTCTTCCCTCCAGCAGCCACTCTTCTCCCTTCTGGAGCAGCACCCTGGAGACGGCAGGCAGCAGAGGCAGGAGGGGGGGCAGGGGGCTGACGGCCATTCCCGCCTGTTGCCATGTTCCTGCTGCTGCTGCTGCCCTTGCAGTTCTCTGCTCTGGGGAGAGGACTGGGGCTCTGAGATCCCCCCTCCCCCCCGCAGCTGTGCTGGAGGTCTTGGGGCTCAGAGTGGGAGGGGCAGCCGGCCTTGTTCCCAGGGCAGTAAGCAGGCTTTTCTCCCCCTCAGCCCCGAGGGGGGACACAAATGCAGCCCTGCATCTGAAGCTTCTTCCCTGGGCATCTGGCTGGCCTCTCAGGTGCTCCTGGCCTCGAATCTGGCTGCCCCTCTGCAGGCCGACTGAGCCCAAGGAAGCCCTGGGGCGTGGTCTGTCAGCCCAGGCTCTGCCCTGCCTGGGCAAGTGGGAGTCCATGGTGCCAAGCTGGCACCCATGGAAATAGAAGCCCGGCTATAGAGCAGGTTGCCTGGCTCCCTCCAGCCACTCCCAAAGGAGCTGGGTCTGGCCCCTAGGCCCTCTTGAAACAGGCAGGCCTGCTCAGATCTACCCCTTTTCTTGTCAGGGCTGTGTGTGTGTGTTTGTGTGGCCCCTCCCCTGCACCACAATGCGGTGTAACCACACAAGCACACATGCCAGCTTGCCGGTGCCCAAACCTTGCAGCCACCCTTCCAAGGTTTGCTTCCAGGTGAGAGCCAAAGCTCACCAACCGGGCAAGAGCCTCTCTGGGGCCTCGCGTGTTGGGCTTTTCCACCCTGGTACCATGACGCTTCTGCGGAGGCTGAGCAAGAGGTGGGCAAGAGGGAAGAGCCATCCCTCCTCTCTCTTCCTTGTGCTTTTCTCCTGTGAGGACTGAAGAGTCAGGAGAAGTAGCACCTTGTCTCAGTCTTCAGCAACCCTGGCAATGAACAGATGTTTTCTGGCACTCCAGCGTAGCTACCAGCTTGTCCAAAAGCTGACGGGGGGGGGGCAGCGAGGGTGGGGGCCCTGCAACCTGGCACAGATCCAACTGTTCTCGGGCAGCTTCCAAACGGCCTTCTGGGGGGAAGCCAGGCCTTCAGGTGGGCTCATTCCTAAAAGAAAATGTTCTTCTTGGTGTTCTGGGCTGGCAACACACACAGCGACTAATGAAGGCCAATCAAAAGTGTCACAGACAAATCACACACACACACGAAGATGAGTAATTGGTGTAACAAGAGAATATAATGAAACAGTCATACAATTCCGCAGGGACTATAAGACGGAGCTCTTCCACCAGGCCTTCAACTAAGGAGCCACACTATAAAACTAAGGCTCTGGCCCCAATATTAACATCATCATTAACATCATTAAAACATGATTTAAACAGCCAGCTATGACCCAGATTATGCTGGTAACTGACTGTTGGTTTGTATTGGATGCTGCTCAAGCCTGCCATCATATATGAATTAATTCAGCACTTGCACTTTGGAGGTTTTGTTATGTGTCTCTTGTGGTGATTTTAGACAAATTTGTTTTATCTTTTTATTATCCTATGTAAGCCACCCTGAGCCTGCTTTAGTGGGGAGGGTGGGGTAGAAATTAAATAAAATAAAAAATATCCGGAACTTGGACAGTAACAGAGTAGGTCATACTGGAGTGGGTTTTGTTGCAAAGTAAGAAACATCTAAAGAAACTTATGCACCAGATCACTGTGTGGAGAAATTACAAGCCCCTAAAGAAAGGGGGACACAAGATTGCTGCCCAGACCAAAATTTGGATTGCAGTTTGAAGAGGCAAGGAGCCACCAGGAAGGCAGCAGGTGAAGATATGCCAGGCATCCCAAAATTTCCAGTAAATTTCCAGTTCTAGTATTTTTGGAGAGGGAGAAAAAGTTCTCTTTGTCAACTCTCTCCACCCTGTGCATAGTTTTATAGACTTCTATTATGTTCCTCCCTTAGCCATCTCTTTTCCAAACAGAAAAGTCCCAGAGACTCTCCAGCCTTTCCTCCGAGGGAAGGTGCTCCAACCCCCGAATCATCTGGGGGACCCTCCTCTGCACTCTTTCCAGCTCTGCACTGTCCTTTTGGAGATACGGGGACCAGAACTGTACACGGTATTCCAAGTGAGGCCACACCACAGATCTCTACAGGGGGGCATCACAATATCGGCCGTTTTATTCCTTTCCTGATCATTCCCAACATAGTTTGCCTTTTTTTAACCCACTGCAGCACACTGGGTTGACACTTTCATTGAGCTGTCCACTGTGACCCCAAGATCTTTTCCCCTCTCAGTCTCAGCAAGTTCAGACCCTGTTAGCCTATGCTTGAAGTGGGGATTTTTTTGTCCCAGTGTACACCACCTGACACTTGCCAACACATTGTCGCCCACTCACCCAGTTTGTGGAGGTCCCCTTGGAGCTCTTCAGTCAGCCTTGGTTTTCACCACTGAAAGACAGAATTCCTGTCTCTGGTTGTGTTTCCCCAGCCCAATTTGAAAAAACACACGGCACGATCCTGTTGAAGAGAAATTTCAAGGACTTTATTAATAAAAGGGGAAGCACAGGTACAACAGGGCTTTGGATTCTCAAATACCCACTGGCTCTCCCAAAGTTACAATGGGAGACATAAGATTTTATACTCACTATGATATAACACAAACAAGGCATAGCTATTTGTTCCATCAAACGTTGTCAAACTTCCGTCATAACTTTCTGATTGGGCTCAGACCTGAGGGTTGGGCTTTCTCAAGTAAAGATGTTTCTTTGTTAGCTAAACAATGGGCCTCCTCCTTCCCATGCTATGAAGCTCTAAAATGTATCTGTTGTAACAGATATAGGTACAGAGTGCTGATGTTCTTCATTTAACTAGGCTAACTGACATCAGAAACATGTGCAGTTGTAGCTGGCCAGAGCAAGGCCACAGGTCTTGGCTGAATAGCAACTTTGTCAGCATTTAGCCATTTCCCAGAATGCATTTAAGCAATGAACCACAGTTTGCTTCTGGATATGTATTCATGATTGATTTCTGTTTCTGTGGTTAGGATCATCAATGGCACTTAGCATATGCATGCCTATCTATGCTAGAAAGATGCTAAGTGTGCTCACCAAGGTTATTTATGTCAAGTCAGTGGCAGAGTACAGAGTGTATAACAGTGTTTCATAAACTGTGCGTACAACACCATCCAGAATAATTCTGTGTCATCTGCAAACTTGGCCACTACACTGCTCATCCCCTGGTTCCACATTGAGGAATAAATTAAATTGGCCTCTGGCCTCTATACCAATCCTTGTGGAATCCCACTGCTTACTTCTCTCCATTGTGAGAACTGTCCATTGATTCCTACTCTTTGCCTCCTGTCATTTAACCAGTTTTTAATCTGTAAGAGAACCTGTCCTCTTATCCCATGACTGCTAAGTTTACTCAGGAATCTTTGGTGAGTTAACTTGTCAAAAGCCTTTTGAAAGTCCAGGTATGGAGTGTTTGCCGGATCACCGTTGTCTACATGCTTGTTCACTTTCTCAGAAGCCATGCTGATTTTCTCTCAGCAAGCTTTGTCCCTCTATGTGCCTAACAATGCTATCTTTAACAATTCTGTCTTCTGTACCAGGTCACTCAACAGCTAGAAAGTCTCAAGCAGAGACTTGAGGCAGATAACATGATAAAAACTATGTGATCAGATTGCACAAGACATCCAATAAGCAATGTGTTATGTATTGATCATGCGGTCGCCATGTGCTCCCTTAATTGCGACCGCATGGCCAGAGCACATGGCCAAGAAACTACCTGAGCTTCAGCCAGGTAGAACAAAGGCCAGGTGGATTCAAACCGGCCACCAATCCTGTACCTAGGTTTCTCCCAGGGAACCTATGAAATGTAAATAGACTTCTAATAGCCTATCAGGCCAGTTGGGCGAGGTCAGGGGATTGTCCCTGACCAGCATAAAAGGAGGGCTTCGAGCCCTGGGTTGTATGCTTCATCCGGACCAGCAATAAAGATCATGCTGTTTCACTGTTCCACGGACTCCCGACTCCAATACTTATCACAATGCAATCTAACTAACCTGATTACAAAAGTTAGAAAACCAATGAAAAAAGTCTCAGATATATCATAATGCAGAAAATTGAGTTACAAAAGTAGAGGACAGTGCAGGGACAGCCTCGGAACAATAAACACGGGAGTGGAGTAGACCAGAGTTCTCTCCCTTTCATGAAGAAGCGTCCTCCTGAAACGTGCCTTTATTTTCTACAGCCCTATTCCCCTTCTGAAAATATGGACAATTCTGTTTTACACAGTTGGCAGAAGGAGCAGGAGCCTTCCTAGCATGGAAGCACATGGCCGGATCAGCTAAGTCAAGGCAGGCAAAATCAGGCCAGTAGAATGCTTCTTTTGCTTGCCTTCTTCAGCTGCAGTGTGTAATGGGCTATTTCATGTACCAGAATCCCATCATCAGGGAACACGAGGGGAGGGACCGGACGTCTTTTCTTTAACCCAGGAAACTCAAGTTCTCTCCCCTGCCCCCCCCCCTTCCAGAATCCCTTGGGATAAAAACAGCTTCTAGACCGGCTATCAAGCCCAGGTGAAAACTGTCTCTGGTAGAATCTCTAGGTCTCCTCCTGAATTTGCCTTCTTTCTGTGCCCAGACCATTAAAACCCCTCCATCACAACCACCTGCAAGGCAAGGCCCCCAAAGGCCCAGGGCTTCCTGGTGCTGTCAGGGACCTGGAAACACAAGTCCTTGTGGTTTTCACAGGGAGACACACCAAGGCTCGGGCAAAGCTGCAGATCCAGGAGCTGGATGCCAGTGACTTTTGCAAGGGGGCATCCCCCGTTATTTCATGGCCCAACTTGAGAGCAGAGGTGTGAGTGGCAGCGATGACACAATTCACACCGCTGCCCCGCAGGTCTGGATTGTTATGCCATGCCACCCCCTGATCTGCAAGGGGTTCGATACGCCTGGCACTCGGTGCCCCCAGAAGCCAGCTTTGTTTACAGGGTCGACGGGGGAAAGGGCACTAACCCGCCAGCATCCTACATGCCCAGAACGAACATCCACTAGGCCCGTGCCGGATCCCGGAGGCCGGCCACCCGCCCAGCTTGCAAGCTTTCCTCCAGCTGCGCAGCGGCGGCGCTTCCGGAGCGGGGAGCCCCTTCGGGCAGGACGAAGGCCCAAGCGCCCAGCGGAAGACCACGAGGCAGGCCCTTCCTCCGGCTGGGCCTTAAAGGTGCGAGGCCGCGAGGAAGCGGTCCCTGCCCCGTGGAGCTTGCGCGCAACGGGCCGATGGAGCTGCGCCTGCGGAACGCGGCCTTTTGGGCCAGCCTGCACCGACGGCGCGGACCTACCTCGGGCCCCAGCGACGACCGCTCGCCTGCAGGTGTGGGCGCCAAGCAACACTGAGGCCCCGGGCAGAGTCCTGGCCGGCCCTGGGTCCGAGGCCGCACTTCTGGATCTCCGGGCAGCCCCGGGCCCCTCTGCTGCCCACTCGGGGGGGGGGGGGGGGGAGGTAGGTAGGTGCTTGAGGGCCCACGGCCGACGCGCTGTGCCTCTCCTCCCCGCAGAGGCCGAGGGGCAGCCGCACCTGTGGCGGTGGGTGAACCCCAACCGGGTCTGCCCCATCGCCGGGCGTCCTTGGCCGGCGTCCGGCCTCGAGGTCGCCTCCGCGAGCCCAGCCTGCCGTCGGGAAGAGGCGCGCCCCTCGCCCAGCGAAGCGGCCCAGGTACGTGCGGCGGCGGCCGAGCTTCGCAGGCGGGGGAGGGGGTGGAGTCGCCTCGGCCTCGGCGCCTCTCTCCCCCCTCCCACCCGGCTTCTCCTTTCCCGTCCCAGCAGCAGGGGCCCCCGGCGGAGGAGACTCCCGGCCCCGAGGGCGCCCCCAGGCCCGCCGGCCCCAGGCGCGGAAGGGGCCTCCGCTGGCGGGGCGGGAAGCAGAAGAGAGCGGCCGGCGGCTGGCCTCACCCGCCGCTGAACTACTGCCTCCTCATCAGCCTGGCGCTGAGCAGCACCGCCGACGGCAGCCTGGCTGTCCAGGAGATCTACCAGTTTACGCGGTGGGTGCCCCGCCCGCCGCCTTCCGAGCAGGAGAGACGGCCCAGCGCTCTCCCGGCCAGGCCCGGGGCCCTGGGGCCACGCGCTGGCTGAGGCCGGCTGAGGCCGCCCGAGGGGAGGGGAGGGGGAGGGGAGGGGCGGCGGCTCTGCTCTGGGCCTGCCCCGGGCTAACGGGCCGGCAGCCTCGCGTCCCTCTCCCTCTGCGCCATTTGCACATCCCGCGGTGGGGCTGGGCAGGCGCTTGGGGCTCCAGGGAGGCCTGCCAAAGGTGGCGGCGAGAGCTCCGGCGCTGGTCTCTCCTCCCGGCAGGCACCATTTCCCCTTCTTCCGCACGGCTCCCGAGGGCTGGAAGAACACCATCCGCCACAACCTGTGCTTCAGCAGCAGCTTCCAGAAGACCGCGCAGTTTGTGTGCCTCGAAGGGAACCGCAAGTCCCGCCTCTGGAAGCTGACCCCGGAGGGGCGCCGCAAGCTCCGGGAGGAGGTGCAGGCCCTGTCCGAGGCCCAGCAGAGGCTGCTGCACCAGAGTATGGACGGCCCAGGTAGGCGGGCGGGCGGGCGGCCTCTCCAGTCCAAAGGAGGGGAGGGCCAGGGCAGGGGGGAGGAGGCGGGCCTCTGAGGGACTTGCACCACTAGGGGGCCCGAGTCACAACTCCCCGAGGAGGTAGGCCAGGCCAGGCCAGGCTGCCTCTAGAGTCACCCAGCACCCCCCCCCCCCGGGGGACAGAATGGGGTTCTGAACCTGGACCTCCCAGAAAATCCTCCTCTGGCACTCCTTTCCACCACCAAAGGGACCTGCCTTCCAGGAAGGGTCCCTCTCCAGGCTGAGGGGCATCCCTGGCTCAGGGCCCTCTTCTCTTGGTCCCCCCCCCCCCCCCCAGAACCGATGAGGTCTCTCTTTGGGCGTTGATCCTGCCCTCGCTGGTTTCCTGTGGAAATGCTAAGGATGCCGCCCCCTCCGCCAGGACAGGAAGAAGGCTCTTTGCTGCCCAGAGGAGCTGAGCCCGCAGCTGGCCTCCTCCAGAAGGGCAAAGATTTGCTTCCTGAGTGAGGTGCTTTGGGGAGAGAAGAACATGGTCTTGGTGTTTTCAGCTGCAGGATGCAAGGCTGCTGCATTACTGCCCATGTAGTGCTTTGTCTTCTGCAGGAGGAAGAGGAGGGGTGGGCAACCCTGGGACAAGGCCCAGAGACTCCTGCTCATTGTTGCTCCTGCAGGCAGTCTGGGAGCCGGTGGTGGGGTGCTTCTTGACCATGTACTGTTTGAAGGTCTTTTGAAGTAAAAATGTGCAGTGAGCTCTGTGTGTGTGTGTGGCCTTTTTTTCCAGAATGTTCAGGGAATAAACTCAGACCGGCATCAGAAGTACTTTCAAATCCCAGGTCCTGTGTCCTTTTTCACACTCCAGTGGTTTTCTTTACCCCGCCAGGGTCTCATACCCAATGGAAGAACTCAGCTACAGTTGTCTGACAACTTTAGAGGCCATATCCCCCCCCCCCCCCTCATGTTTTCTTCAATGGGAAGCTACAGGTTACTTGTGGGGGCTCCCCTCCACTTGACTCTGAGGGCACCCCCGGTGGGAGCAAGCAGACTTGCAAAGGGATGCGTGGCAAGAGTGCCCATTGGGAAAAATGGGGGATGGCTGAAGACCCCGCTGGATATGGTGAGAGCCAGGAATGCCAGGCAACTTGAATGGGCTTCACTGGAATACACTGGAGCAGGTTATTTCTCAGGGGCATCCTTAAACATGGATACCGGTACTAGAGCTAAACCCAAACGCCAACGTTGCTGCCACATACACTCAAACACTTGCTCCTCTTTGAACTGTGCATATGCCATTAAATGCCAACAATGCCCTTCAGTTCTCTGTATAGTTCAAACAGGCTACATCAAAGGATAAATGGACACAAATCTGACCTCAAGAATCACAAAACCAAGAAAGCTGTAGGACAGCATTTCAGCCTCCCAGGGCACTCAGTGTGGGACCTCAGAGTAGCTGTTTTATTGCAAAGGAATTTCAGAAACCAACTGGAATGGGAACTTGCTGAATTAGAAGTTTCTCAGGACAATGGAACCCCCAGGGCTTAACTGAGATACTGGTTTCTTATCTCACTGTGTCCCGCTCTGCCTTCGACCCCCGTGGGCGGGGCCCCTGTCGCCGTGATCCCCCTTGGCCGAGGGAAGCCCCAGGAGGGCAAGGGCCTGAACTTTGGAGGAGCAGAGCCTCAGAAATGACAGGGGATGGGGTTGAATAGCACCCGCGTCGTCCTCCTGTCCCCGGGTGCCAGTGGGCACTTGTTCTCTCTCTGTGCCACCTAGACCAGTGGCTTCCCGGCTCTTAGCTTTTTCCTCCTTTTATTCCCTCCACCTGCCTTCCCAGAGCTCCCCTGTGCCAGCCGACCCCTCCTCCCTCCCGGCCCCGCCCCTCTTTATATTTGAGGACGCCCAGCCTCGTCCTGGGCTAGGGGGCGTGGCTGGAGTCTGAGCCGCGTCCTGCCTGGGCGCCGCGGCTCTCAGTCGTCCGTCGTTCCCCTGGCCCTCTTGCTGCTGCCCAGACCCGCCCCGTCGCTCCTCCAAGCCGGGCGCGGCGTTTTCCTTCCTGCCCGGCGTCTGGGGCTGTCCTGTCGCGTCCGCGGTGCTCCCCGGGCCTCGCGGGCCCCGCCGCGAGGCGCGAGCCCGGGCCGGTCGCGGGGGGCTGCCGCGGTGTCGACGTCGCTCCTTCCCGCCGCGGCCGCGCCGCCCGGCTCCGCCGTCCTCTCCTCCGCGGCGCCTGCTCTTCTCTCGGGGCTTGGGGACTCCCTGACCTGCGGCTCCCTGCCTCCCAGTGAGTTGACAGCGGCGGCAGGGGGTGGCTCCCAGTCCCGACCGTCCGGATCGGGACACACTGCACATGCTAAGTCACTCAGTTCTGATTTATACCCAGAATTAAACACTGTTGGGCCTAAAGGTGCCAGTGGACTCGCACTTAGTTCTCACATCTGTTAACTTTTATTACCTGTATGCTAATTTGCTGCTATTCACAGGCCTTACCAACTGCTGTAATCCAGTCTTAGCTATAGTTATTGCTCAGTTAGGTATGCATCTTGACACTAATTAGCCCTTCTTGGCAACTAACCCCCTCTCTACCTATTTGCAGTGACTGAGGAGATCTTGTTTCAATGTATCTGAAGAAGTGTGCATGCAGAGGAAAGCCAGAATTGAACATTGTTGGTCTTAAAGGTGCCCCCATGACTCAAAATTTGTTCTGAACCTGTCTTCGTGAGCATTCTTGTCGTTCGTTTTAGTGTGCGCCACCTGCCTAGCTCAAGGCTTACCGGGATGCACCCAGGTCTCCCTCGCTTCTTCTTCGTCGTCCCCGTCCCCCCCCCGAGGGGGCCCAGGCATCTTAGCCCGCCCTCCTCATCTCCGATGTATCCTGTGAGGTGCGGGCTAGGCAGAGGCTGAGCGCCCACCGCAGAGTGGGGATTCGAACCCGGGTCTCTTTGGCGCGGGGCTCCGTTTCCTGCAGGAGGCTCCTCGGAGGCGTGGCTCTGCGGCTGCCTGCCCGGCCGCTGACGTCAAGGGGAGAAGGGGGCGTGTCCGGCGGCCTGCAAAGGGCGGGCCAGCCGCCCGTCAAGCCCCGCCCCCGGGGTCGGCGGCGCCCAAGATGGCGGACGACGGGGCGGCTGGGCCTGCCGCAGTTCCCATGGCGACGACGCACTTCCGCTGCCCGCTCTGCCGCCGCAGCGCCTTCTCCGGCCGCCGCAGCCACCTCCACAGCGCCGGCCACCAGCGGCGGCTCCGGGCCGTGCTCGCCCGCCTCCGGGAGAAGGTACGCGCCCCGCTCAGGCTCCGGGCGGCAGGCAGGCAGGCAGGCAGGCAGGGAGGGAGCCTTCGGGGGGGGGGGGCGGCTGGAGGCTCTTGCCCGGCGGGGGTCGGGTCGGGTCGGGTCCCCTCCCTCGGGCGAGCGCCGCCGCTTCAGCCCCTGGCTTTCTCTCTCTCTCCTTCCTCCTCCTCCCCCCCGGTCCAGGTGGAGGCCGCCCGGAAGACGCTGCGCCGCGCCCTCGTGGCCCCCTACGACCCCGGCCAGCACGAGGAGCGCTTCTGGTGCCCCTGCTGCCGGCGGGAGGCGAGGCGGCACCTGAGCCACGGGACCCTGACGGCCCTGCACGGCGGCCTCCTCGAGCACGTGGCCAGGTGAGCGGGCGGGCGGCCCGGCGGGCGGCTCCGCCTGTGCATTGGAGCTGGGGTCGCCCTGACGCGTGCTTCAGTGTGGCTCCCGGGTTTTTAGATAACCTGTTCAGTTGCGCCTGCTTTTAATGAGGAGGGTAGAAAAGCAGAGGATAAATATGGTGTGTCGGTGAAACAATACATGCCCTGAAAGTCGAAACCCCTGACTGCAGGAATGTGTGCTTGATCAGTCCATGGGACAGAGCCCTGAGGGACGAAACACAGGCTGCCCCCGGGGAGAAGGTAAAGGACAGTAGCCAGTGGCTGCCGATGGGCACCTCCAGAGAGCCTTTGCCTGGGCCACCAGCCGGGCTCCGAGTCTCGAGGCTCTTCTGCTGGCACTACACTTTGGGCAGGTCCCACAGAGAGCCTGGATTTGTTCCGGTCATCCATCGTAACTGGACCTGGAAGAGGGCAGCTCAGGACCCTTCAGAGGTGTCAGGTTGGCAAGAGTGGATTATTGTTGTCCCACCCGTGACTCACCTTTTTAATTAAGCCATTTCTGAGATCCATTCTAACAACTGATTTATTTTATTTTGCTTTATTTCTACCTCACTTTTCTCCCCAGTGGAGATGCAAAGTGAACACATGAAGATGCCTTATACTGAATACTGGATCAGACCATTGGTCCTGGCCCCACTGCTGGACCTCCTGAGGGCACCTGGTGTTTTTGGCCACTGTGTGACAGCGTGTTGGATCGGATGGGCCACTGGCCTGATCCAACACTGGCTTCTCTTATGTGGGCACTATTGTCAGAATGGCAGCGGCTCTCCAGGGGGCCTAAGGTGGAGGTCTTTCCCATCACCTACTGCCTGGTCCTTTTTAAACGGGAGATGCCAGGGATTGAACCTGGGAGCTTCTGCCTACAAGCAGATGCTCTACCACTGAGCCACAGTCCCTCCAACAAGTGGCTTACAGCATCCTCTTTTTCATTTCATCCTCACAACAACCCTGGAAGGTAGGTTAGGCTGGGAGTGTGTGACTGTCCCGAGGTCACCCAGCACGCTTCCATGGCAGGAGAGGGGATTCAAACCTGTGCCTCCCAGATCCTAGTCCAGTAACAACTACACTGTGCTGGCAGTCATCATTCCACCCTTTGGGCAGACTCAATGAAGACTTTATACTGCCTGTGCACCCATCTGCCTTGGTACATCATGATACAGAGTGAAAGGGTGGGTGGGTAACTCAACTAAAAAATTGCTGCAAACCGAGAGGGTCAAGCTAACAAAATAATTATTATAAAAAATATAAACATTTATTAGGGTGTACACATAAATAAAACATAATAAAATTAAAATTGACAGTCCAAATAGCAGACAATTAAAACTTGTTTCATTAGGACCTTAGGTCAAAAGTTTTATCCATAAGTTTGATATGTACAGCAATCAGTTCCTAATGAACCAAGTTTTAATTGTCTGATATTTGGACTGGCTCTTTTAATTTTATTATGTTTTATTTATGTGTACACCCTAATAAATCATCACAGATAGTATTTTTCTCCCTTTCTCACAATACAAGAACTCGTGGGCACTCCATGAAATTTCTGAGCATTCGGGTTAGAACAGATAAAAGGAAGCACTTCTTCACCCAAAGAGTGATTAGCACATGGAATTCACTGCCACAGGAGGTGGTGGCAGCTACAAGCATGGACAGCTTCAAGAGGGAATTAGATAAACATATGGAGGAGAGGTCTATCAGTGGCTATCAGCCACAAGATATAGATAGGAACTCTCGGTCTGTCTTCTTGGTGCTTGGGGAGGGGGCAACAGGGGGAGGGGCTTCTGGTGTCCTGCCCCCAGTGCTGGACCTCTTGTGGGCACCTGGTGTTTTTGGCTACTGTGTGACGGAGTGTTGGACTGGATGGGCCACTGGCCAGATCCAACATGGGCTTCTCTTATGTTCTGATCAGGATACAGGCCTCTTCTGGGGCAGGAAGCACAGAGTAAATTGCTCTCCTTCCGGTGAGCTGAGCCTCCAGGGGGGAATAGCACAGTCTGAATGATGCGTTCTCGCCTGGGCAGTGATGTTCAAAGAACGTGCAGCTAAAGCAGTCTTTTGGCTGGTCTTCTTTTTCAAGCCCTGAACACAAAAAAGCAGTCTCTACATTCTGGTGGGAGAACAAAGCGAACCCCAACCTGAAGTGCCAATTCCTGATTTCTTCTGAGGATTACGAGCTGTGAGTAGACCCTTCGTCAGCAGTGTGGTGTGGCTGTGGGGCAGTTCCCTTGGCAGCTCAGACTGCAGCTCTTGGGTGGAAGGAGCTCCTTCGAAAGCAAACACTGGTGTGTCTTGGCTGTTCTGCTTGCTGTTGAGACGAGTGCAGGTGCATCCAGGCTGGCAATGAGGACTCATGTGGAGAGAGGGGGGGCAAGGGGGGGCCTGCCTGGCCTCTTGCACCTGTCCTTTCCACCATGCGATGGGCTCCAAGAAGAACGCCCCTTGTTCGGAGAGTAGCTGTGTTGCTGCCCTGCAGCAGAGACGGCAGAAGTCCTGGGTCTTCACAGCACCACAAACCCATGCCTTGGATTTTATTCCAGGTTCAAGACATCTCTCACCAAAGCTCTGGATGCTTATGAAGCAAGCAAGGATGAAGTCATTCAGCAGGTGGGTGTAATGCTGGGATGGGTGAGAGCAGGGTCTCTGGGACGCTCTTTCGTCTCATCGTCTGATTGTGTATTCTGCCCTCTCTAATTACAGGTGGCAGCTCATATCCGAAAGGTGGAACAGAGCCGACAAGAAATGGTGCAGGCCATCTTAGAGGTTTGTGTGCCCAGGATGCCGAGGGGCAGTATCCACTATGGTAGTCACTGTCCTACTAGCGGACTCCCTCCCTGTTTGTCTGACTGTGTCTTGGCTGGCGACCTTGTGCATTGGCTAGAAGGTGTGAAGTGTGGACCTAGCGACACCCACCTGACACTCTTACGATACTTGGTTTCCTGCCTGTGGCTTTTCCATCCCCTTCCCATTTGGGAGCTCTTCAGGCTCACAGGGAGGGCACGCCTCAGTGTAAGCGGGCCCCCTTTGGGCAATGCTCTGTGGCTCTCAGATGGCTTGTGGTGCCATCAATGGTATGGATTAAATGTCTCCTCCCTCAAGTGCAGGTCCTTTGCTTTGTTGACAAGCACCAAAACTGCCCAGTTATGTAACTTCCCTTCCTGTACTGCCCAGACCCATCATGTCCTCAGGAGGATGGATGGAAGGAATGTGTATGTGTGCATGTGCGCCTCTGCTTCAGGGGACTGGGTTATTTTGGGGGTCCCTCCTGCCACTCTTACTGCAAGGGGTTGTACTTGGTGTACTCTTCTTTGCTGGAACCCAGTGGAATCCCTTCCTGCAGAGCAAACTTTACTCGTTTTTTGGAACAAGCATTTGTTTTTCCTGAATCAAACTCAGCCACAGACGGAGACAGAGCTGTGCAAAGGAGTTGCTGTTGTCAAGACCTGTACGAGGACCCAAAGGTAAGAGGCTTATTTCAGCTAGTTAGCTGTGGCATTGCCTTCAACACCTTGATCCTACCAGACGCCAACAGGAGTAGTTTTCTGCTCCTTTCTGGACCAGAGGGATCTTTGCGGTGCTGGCTAGCCCAAATGTACCTGCAGCCTAGCCCCAAGCTGGGTTGAGATTCTCCTGTATTCCAGTGATTCTCCTGTGTTCCAGTGATTTCTCCTTTGCCGTGGAAGACAGTGCACAACCAGGCCCAAGCGGGAGTGCCACCTTTACCAGAGAACAGCTTGGATCTCCATGTAGTACCATGCTTGAACTAGATTGGCAGGAAGCAAGGCAGCCCTTAACGTTTATCGGCCACCAGGTAAGTGGGGCCAGAATCCTGCAGATTTGTTGAATCTCAGCAGAGGTGATGCTTCAAGCCCCTGTAGCATGAATGGCACCTGACCCCAGGAACTAATTTGTGGTGTGTTGTCTCTTAATTCATTAAGGAAGTAACACTGGAGTAGGGGGAGTGTTTTACCTGCAGCCTGTTTGTCTTTTAGAAGTGGCATTGCAGAAATGGTTAGCAGAACTGAGCAGCGGTGGCTCAGAGGTTAAGATGCTGAGTTGCAGACCAGAAGGTCAGTAGCTTGGCAGTTCAAGACCTGAGTGCCACATGAGCTCCTTTCTCTGGCCCCAGCTCCTGCCAACCTAGCAGTTGGAAAGCAAGAAATTGCAAGTAGATAAATAGGTATCACTTTGGTGGGAAGGTAACAGCATTCTGTGCACCTCGGCATCTAGTCCCGCCAGCCACATGACCACGGAGAAGTCCTTGGACAACACTGGCTCTTCGGCTTGGAAACGGAGATGAGCACTGCCCCCTAGAGTCGGATTCGACTGGCTCTCGAGCAAGGGAAACCTTTAATTTGACTCTTACTGAAGCATGCACATGCTGTCTGGATTTGCAGCTGTGGCAGCTGCCTCTGTATCATGTCTACCAACACCTCTGATTTTCACTTTTTTGAAACACAGGAAACAGAAGGGAAAGGCAATGTGTATACAGGTAGGTCTGAAGATTTGCTTGTTTTCGTACTACCCAAAACGTTTCTGAACATATTTTAAATCAATGGGAATCTTTAGATGTTTAGTGCCAGTGTCTAGTTGAAATTGGCACCTGACTGCATGGAGATAATGCTGGTTGGGAAGGTCAAGCTATGGGAGGACATGGTGCTTCTCACATTTGTCCAAGCTCAGCCGACCCTTAGAGCCCTGGGGTTGCACTGGACCCAGCACTATGGCTGGAGGAGCAAGTTAGGGCAGCTACCAAAAAGGAAAAAAGCCCTTCACATCAGCTTGGAATGTCCAGTTGGTGCAGAGTACACATATCACAGACATTTCACACCCCCTCTGTTGGTTACTGATGAGTTACTGGGTTCATTTCAGTGTTCTGGGTGTCACCTGCAAAGCTTTCTGAGGGTACTACCCTGTCAACGTGGAACTGCTTGTCCTGGGAGCTCAGGCATTTTTATCAAGGCAGCAAAAATGAAGCATAATAGAACAGCTCGGAAGGTTGCTCGTATAAGGGAATAGGATGATAGTTTATTGCATATATCACCTTTTCACTACACTGTCTTCTGCTTTTGTAACCCACCTGTTTTCTGCATTATGGTATGTTGTGCCTTAGACATTTTTGTCTGCATGGTTCTTCAGTTCTATAATTTTAATCCTATTGCATTGTTTTATGCCATCTGATGGAATTTAAACCTATTTTCATCCTTAGGAGCCAAACCCCCCTGGTTGCTGGAAGAGGAAGAAGAGAAAAACACCGGGCAAATTGGACCTTCATATGAAGAATTTCTCAAGGAAAGTAAGTGGTGATTTGGGTAATAAGGAGGGGACATGCTGGATGTCTGAAGTGGTGATTTGGGTAATAAGGAGGGGACATGCTGGATGTCTGATACCTGAACAGTATCTCTTTTCTTCCCCAAGAAGAGAAGCAGAAGCTGAAGAAGCTCCCACCTAATCGGGTCGGGGCCAACTTTGATCACACCTCTCAGACAGGAGAAGGTTGGCTTCCCTCCTTTGGACGGGTATGGAACCACGGCAGGAGGTGGCAGTCCAGGTACGGCTCTGGTCACTACCGGATGCAGAGAGCCCAAAGGGAACATCTACCTTCCCTTTGAATATAGCCACTCCTTTTTACTCCACTGTTTGTCCAGAGAGCAGAACTGCATACCATTTTCTATCTGCTCAGTACCCCTGTAATGTCAGCTAAGAACAGTTTACCCATTTCAACCAATACAGATGTGACCTTTTTTCTTTCTTTTTAAAGACTCCCATCTTTGATAGAACACACCTCTAATATTTGGCTAGAGCATTTCAGTAGCTGTTATATCATGTTCTAGTTACCAGTGTGTGAAGGATTTTTAGTTGATGTTGGGGGTTCAGACAATAGCCTGCTGATTAATTTCTTGATAATGCTTTCTCTAGGCATCAGTTCAAAGCTGAAGCAGGACAGAAAAAGCCAAAAATGAAGAAGAGGCAACTGCCTGATAAAAGTTAAGCCTGTGGTGTTCTCCCTCCCATGGAGTGTACATATGTATAGATACAAAATTCCAGTATCTGAGCAAGAGTGTGCTTTTTGTCTATTTAAATTAAAGCATTACTGTAAATCCTGTGTCCTTATTGAAGTAATTTTCAAATCAAGAAGCTGCAAATGGGAATATTCTGTACTAGGAAGCAGGCTTAACTATACACTTAGTGCTGATCCTGACTTAATAGAAAAGCAGCAAACACAAAACACAGCTTGAAACACCACCAGACTGAAAAGTTTAATTATTTTATTTTATGAACATACACGAGAGTTTAAGCATCACTTCTGATCCTGTAAAGTAAACAGAGAACTAATGAGAACCATATTGTGCTTCTTCGCCGAATCGCAGCAGGCTGTAAGGCACATAAGAATCTAGGCACATCAAAACTTCTCACCTTCTCAAGCATCCTCCCCAGCAGCTGGTGCATCCCCTCCCTTGGTGTTGCGGGTGTAGATCACCTGGGCTCTGTGCTTGGACACGAGCTTGATTAGACCTGCAGAACAGCACCATTCAATGCATAAGGCAAAAAGACCACTTACATTTCTGTTTTTTTGTGCATACTAAGCCAGTTTGGAAAAACTGCTTAATTGCAGCATGCACAACACATTTCTGGGAAAGGCCCACCCCCTTCTTGCAGAGCACATTGCTGTGTGCAGGGGAAATATCAGCATCCTGCCAGGGTTGTGGGAGAACGGTCCCACCTTTGAAGGTATACAAGGTATGGAGAGCAATCACTGAATAAGAAAATACAACCAGGAGTGAGCCAGCATAGATGGGTGCTCAGGCCCAAAGTACTACTGCTGGATCTTCACATAGATTCCACCAGAGGAAGAATAAGGATAGCAAAGCAGCAGCTGATTTTCTTATGATAAGAAACCCTAGCATAAGTGAGTAGAGAAAGAACAATCTGTTTAATGAAAAACTTTTAACTGTCCAATAACCAAAATATTTAGCTTTCTTTTATTTTGACTTTGCTTTTCTTCTCAATTTTAACCTCACCCAGTCCATAAGAAACTGCACTATTTTCTTCCTGCCTTCATCTGCACTCCATGACTTATTTTTTAACAAAACTGATTCCCTACAACAAAATGTATTTCATCTCAATTCTAATTCTGCCCCTCTCCACTTGTCAATTTCAGCTAGGTTTTCATCCTGTCTTGTCTTAATATACAAGACTGAGGGAGGGATTTGCTTCCACCACAGTTCACAATGATCCACATCAAATGAATCTAAGTCCATCATTTTAATTATTCTCCAATAAGTTCAGGACTGCTTACCTAAATCATCTCCATTCAAACAATTTGCTTTAAAATTGCCTTAAAAATTTTTTTGGTATATTTTTATATGTCTGTGTGAGTGTGTGTGCACTTAGAAGTCATGTCCATCTCTGGTGACTGACCCCTATTAGGGGCCTGAAGAATATTCAGAGAGATGGCTGAGTAAAGCCTGCCTCTACCTCCCGCCTCTAGTATTCCCAGGAGGTCTCCCATCCAAGTACTTGCCAGAGTTGACCCTGCTCAGCTTTGGAGATCTGGCTTGCCAGGGCCATCCAGACCAGGGCTATCTTAAGAATTACTGACCCCTAGAGAGCTGGATGGCTGAGCCAAGAATAAAACCCAAGACTCACTGCTCCTGTTTCAACTCTCCAGCCATTCATGGGGGAGAGTACCCCATCAGTATCTGAAGGAGTGTCCAGCTTCCTCAGAGGGGTCTGTGTGTGTGCAAGGTCTTACATAGCCAGGGAACCTGTCTTAGGTGGGTTCTGCCGAGCCCTTCTCGGCGTGCCACACTCCCCCCTGCCTTGAGCTGACCCGGTGAGGGTTAGGAAGCAGCCCTCTGCCTACCTTTACTGAGCAGCTCCTGGAGGGCCGCCCTGGCCAGAGAGCCGCGGATCTTCAGCCGCTCGGAGACCACGGCCGGCGTGATGAGCTTGTAGTTGGGCACCTCCTTGCAGAGCTTGTCATAGGTCGCCTTGTCGAAGAGGACGAGGTTGTTGAGCTTGTCGCGCACCTTCCCTTTGGACCACTTCTGCTCGCGGGGAGAGAAAAGCACCCGGCTGAAGGCCGGCCCCGCCTCGGCAGGCGGCCAGCGGGGTCCCCGGTCCCCCCCGCCCCGGACTCCCTCCGCGTACCTTCTTCTTGGCCTTGCCGCCGGACTTGTTGACGGGGTCCTTGTCCTTCTTGGCCGACTTGCCCGCGTCCTTCTTCTTCTTGTCGTCCTTGGGAGGCTGCGGGGGGGGGGGGGGGAGGCAGCGGGGGTGAGAGGGGGCAGGAGGAGGAGGGGGCGGGGGGCGGCGGCGTGGGTCCCGGGGTCCCGTCCCCCCCCCCCCCGGCCACGCGGCCGGCCCACCTACCATGGCGGAGCGCGGCGAGGGTGCTCCTGCTGCTGCTGCTGCGACTCCCTTCAGCGGCTTCCGGCGGGAAAGGAAGAGGCCGCGCGCGACAGGCCGGGAAACCCCGTGGCGTGAGAGCACTTCCGTCGGGCGGCGCCGGCCCCGCCCTTTCCGGCGCTCTCTCTTCCGGCGGGCGAGCTACGGGCGCCGCGATGGCCATCTTCAGCGTGTTCGTGGTGAACAAGGCCGGCGGGCTCATCTACCAGCTGGACCACTACGCGCCGCGCACGGAGAGCGAGAAGACCTTCGGCTTCCCCCTGGAGCTGGTGCTGCGGCCGCACGACGAGCGCGTCCTGGTGGCCTTCGGGCAGCGCGACGGCGTCCGCGGTGAGGGGGGCCGGGCGGGAGGCCGGGCGGGGGGGGCAGCCAGCCGGCCGGCCGGCCAGCCAGCCTGACGGGCCCCGCTCCCTCCCTCTCTCCCTCGCCTGCCTCGCAGTGGGCCACGCGGTGCTGGCCATCAACGGGCTGGAGGTGAACGGGCGCTTCACGGCCGACGGGCGGGACGTGCTGGACTACCTGAGCAACGCCGCCCACTTCCCCGTCGCCATCCGCTTCGGCCGTCCGCGGCTCTCCTCCAACGAGAAGCTCATGCTGGCCTCCATGTTCCACTCGTGAGTCCGCGGGGGGGGGGTGTGGGTGTGGGGGGGGGGCTGGTGTGGGGGGGGCGTCGGCGTCGGGGCTGACGGGTGGCTTCCGCGCTGCAGGTTGTTCGCCATCGGCTCGCAGCTGTCCCCCGAGCCCGGCAGCTCCGGCATCGAGGTGCTGGAGACCGACACCTTCAAGCTGCACTGCTACCAGACCCTGACCGGTAGGAGGAGGAGGGCGGCGGGGAAGGGGAACGAGGTGGGGGGGGGGGGGGGTGGAGGCGACGACGACACAAGGCGGGCCTGGAGGCTGGGAAGGAACCCGGCTGGCGTCGAGGAGGGTCCGGGGACCGCTCCTCCTCCAGCTCGCTGTGCTGTTGCTTCCCTTAGGGATCAAATTTGTCGTTCTGGCTGACCCGCGGCAGGCAGGGATAGATTCCCTCTTGCGCAAGATCTATGAGATTTATTCAGACTTTGCTCTCAAGAACCCTTTCTATTCCTTGGAGATGCCGATCAGGTACCGATTTCTTATTCTTTCTCCCTCCAGAATCTACAAGGGTGTGTTTGTCAGGTTCTTGTCTTGAATAACTCAATATAAGTTTGGAACAATGAGGGTGATTTTTTTTGGGGGTGGGGGAGTGCCTAGAGACCAAGAATCCCTTTGAGGAAAGGCTGAGGGCCTTGGGAAGGTTCAGACTGGAGAAGAGGAGGTGGAGTGGGGAAATGATGGCTGCTCTTGAAGCATCTGAAGGGCTGCCGCTTAGAGGAGGGCAGGGAGCTGTTCCTGCTGGTGGCAGAGGAGAAGACTCGCAAGAATGGGTTTAAATTAAGGGCGGGAAGGTACTGGCTGGATCTCAGGGAAAACTTGTTGACAGTCAGAGTTGTGCCACAGTAGAATCAGCTGCCCGGGGAGGCGGTGAGCCCCCCCCCCCCCCCCCGGCAGTCTTAAGCAGGGGCTGGACAAACCCTTGTCAGGGATGCTCAAGGCTGGTCCTGCATTGAGTGGGGATTGGACTAGATGCCCTGTATGGCCCCTTCCAGCTCTGATTCTGTGGTTCTTTTTGCACCAAAATGAGTCTTTTTTCCAGTGCCAGGACCACAGAGATGCCATGAGCAGTGGTCCTGCGAAGGAAAGCAAACAAGCACGATCAAGCTGTGTTGAGATGTTCTTTTTGATCAGCACTCCCCTCCCCCCCCCATAGCCATTCCTGCCAAACTAACATTAGAAATTCCCTGGAAAGAGAATGGAGCAGGGAACCTGAGTTATGACTAGGGGTAGCTGGGCTAGGTTATATCACTTTCTGGGGCCACAGCTCTGTGTGCTTCTCCTTGTGACTGTAAGCTGGTGCAGATTTTCTGCCTTTAACTCCTTTGATGTTTCAGATGTGAACTCTTTGATCAGCACCTGAAGCTGGCATTGGAAGTAGCAGAGAAAGCAGGGCCATTTGGACCGGGTCTATAGGATGGATTGTTCACATTTCAGCCTCTCCATGGATTCTTTCCAGTGGCGACTAGGCCAAAAAGGTTCCCCGGCAGGTTGTGTTTCTTGCTCTTCTCCACCCTGGCTTTGCAGCTAAGGTCACCATTGATGAGAATGGTCAAGTCTAGAGGAAGCGGTGAGCCTAGCGAAATAATTTCCTAGGGCTGCCTTATAGACGTATAGATATGTATGTATGTGTGTGTGTGTGTATGTATGTATATATATATATGCGTGTGGCTGTTACAGTGCATACTTCTCCTAATGGCTGCAGCCTTGTGTAAATAAAACATTCCAGGCAGAAGCTTGAATTGTAAGCTGGCGCAGAGCGTGTGTGCTGAAGCTCAGCAGTAAGCTGGGAAAACCTATATGGCTCTTAGGGCTTTACTGAACTGGAGGAGGGCTGAGCATTTGGAAGGGAGCACACTGCACAGGACTGGATGCTTCTGTTGCAGTTTATTTGTCAGTGGGTACTTCATTACAGTGAACTGATTTGGAACCATCTCCACTCTCACTGCAAGATGTTCTCCTAACAACAGCTGCTGCATTGTTTCACTACCAAGGAGGAGGAGATCGGCGGTAGTAGTTTTACTTCTAACAATACATGACATGCAAATATCCCATAGGTGTAGCCTACATATGCTGTCCTAGGCCTAGACATTTTTGGCAATCCTTTTCTAAGCTCAGTTACATTTCTCTGAAGCACACAGGTAGTCTTAGAAGACAGACATATCATTTTGGAAAACAAGGCAGCATTACAGTGAGTGAATCCATCCTTCCCCGTTGTTCATGCAGTTTGCAGGTGGGGTAAGGTGCAGTTCTGCTGACCTGCCACCATTCCTGTAGTGAAGAGAGAGGAGGCAGGAGGGGGGGGGCTGGTTCTGGACCACCAAAGGTGCTGCCACTCCTTGGCTTGGCTATTGGTGGTTTATCAGATCCACGCGGGATGAATGGCTCAAGCCACAAGGGGACAGTGGGGCTCTGCCAGGTATTACAGCCAACGCCTGCAGTGCCAAAGCCAACTTCCGCCCTGGCTGTCCTGTGGGGGTAGCGAGGAGAGCCTCCATGGCTGTGTCGTCCTGGGCCTCAGTCCACCTTCTTTGGCACGCGACCCATCTTGGTGCGAATGTTCCTCAGGAAGAAGAAGGCCACTGTGCCAGCAAAGCACATCAGTTCTGCTACCCAGAAGGCTGTTCCCCAGCTGTAGTGCTTGGCAATGGTGCTGAAGGGCAGCCCGGCCAGGAAGCCTCCCACTGGAAAGCAGAGGGCAGAGTGAGAGGGAGGGGGGCCGTGTGGCTCTGGGGGCCCGGGGGCAGGGGCGGGGCCACACTCACCGTTGGCCATCAGCGCAACAATAGCATGCGACGTCCCACACAGGTTGGACGGGGCGCTCTCATTGGCTATGACACCAAACAGTGCAATTGGTCCATAAGAACAAAATCCAAAAACAGCTCCCAAGATCAGAATCCATAACTAGAATGGGGGGGAGGGGGGGAAGGAAGTCAGGCACGAGGTGGTAGGCTGTGTCCCTAACCTCTACCCTCCGCCCCGTTCCCTTCCTTCACTGTGTTTGCAAAAACAGGCTTCCTTTGCACCACATTAATGAGCCCTTTTGCTCTTCTGGTGAAAAGAAATGCTGCTGCTTCCCAGGTTGGTTAATTAGATTAGTGGCAGACACCGCCACACAGAACAGCCACAGCAAGCAAAACTGCAGCAGCCGAGGAACTGTGACTGCAGCACATATTCTAGTTTAGAACCAAGCTTGAGTCCAGTCGGGCACCTTGAAGATCAACGAAGTTTAATTCTGGGTGTAAAACTTGTTTGTGCATGCTTTGTTGGTCCTGAAGGTGCCACCGGACTCAAACTTTGTTCTGTTGCTTCAGACCAACACGGCTAGTTACTTGAATCTAGATTATCTTTAGTCTGATAAGTCTTCAAAGTCATGATGTCCACAAAAGTAATCGAAGCACTGTGACCCCCACCCCCGCAAAATATTCACCCGTCCAGGCAGACCCTCCCTGCTTTGTCACAGGCACACTGCTGCTTCTGGAATGCGTCTGGCACATGGCAGCTGAAGAGGAGTGGGCTGGAAGGAACCAGGCAGTGTGTGTGTGTCCCCTTCCCCTTGGGCCTCATGCTAAGCCCCACAGAACCATGCAGCAGAAAAGACAGAAAAGCTCAGAGAAAGACCTCATGTTCTGTTAAGCCCACAAGGGTAGCAAGAGGGTGGAGGGCTAGAATCCAAGAGCTGCTTTCCTGAGAGACAAAGAAGGAAACAGTGAACAAGGTGCAGTGAGAGAATCCCTCCTCCCACCCCGCCAGCTCCTTACGCCTTAACCCTTTTGGGTTCCCCCTGCTATTCTCAAGGCCTTGGAGGAGGACTGCCAGGGGATTCTCCCTTGAACGTGGTGTTCTCAGGCCAGAGAGACTGCATGGCACCCAAGGGAGCGGTGGCCACGAGGAACTCTCCCAGCCCCTCATTCCTCAGGAGCTGCATGTGCTGAGTCAGAAGCAGCAAGGAGACCTCCGGCGCTCCCCAAAGCCCAGTGCCCTTTCTCCTCCCTCCTCTTCCAGCCGGAGTTTCAGCCAATGGCGATAAAAGGCTTACATGCAGGTTACCTTGGGAGAATTGCTGGTGACTGTGACCCGGAAGAGGTACATGGAAGCAGACATGCCAGCCATCATGGAGAGGAGAAGTGCGTGCCGAGGGTTCCCGTACTGCGATAGGCCCACCTGCAACACCCCCCCCCCCCCCCCAGGATGAGCTCCAACCTGGAGGCATGAGGGCTGCTGTCCCTGCTAGGCCTGTAGGGACACCCCAGGGGCAGGGACCAGCTGCCCAAGTCTTCCCCCTCCTTGCTGGTCATCTGGAAACTGCCCTTGCCAGCCTTCCCTCTCCCATCCTCCAGCAGGTGGGCAGGATGATACTCACAAGCAGAAGGCCGGAGAAGAGCCAGTGGGCACTCCTCTGGTCAGCTTACCCGGGCTACGGCTCGGTCTGAGAGATAGCCGGCTGCAACACTGCCCACCAGGCCCCCAACTTCCAAGGCGCTCATGTACGAGCTTCCTACAGAGTGAAGAGAATGTTAGCCAGTCATGCGACTGCATGCGACTCCCCATGGGTGGCTCACTTGCTGCATGCAGCTGGGGGGGAGGGGGGGGGCTTGAAGTGCCCCTGGCGTGCGTACACACACACACACACACACACACACACACACAGAGCCGCTGACCCGGTCAGGGCCTGGCTAGTGCCAGAAACAGTTGGCAGTGTGTGTGTGTGTAAAATGAGCCTGGGCCTCCCCACACCGCCACGCTCAGCTTCTCTGGCTGTTTTGGAAAGTGTTCAATGCCCGCGGAGGCATTTAACTCTAATCTCAGCATTACACCAGGCTGGTATAGTGTACCGACGAATGTTGACTGCCCTCTCTCCTGGATGAGGAACAGCTGCCCCCAGTCTGTGCAGCACGTCTTGACCCCGAAGACCACCAGGTAGCCAATCGACAGAACCCAGAGGTAGGGGGAGAGCAGGAGCTCGGCCAGGGTGCTGTCCTCCAACGCGGGGCCTGCAAGGAAGAGGCCGCTCACGACGAGAGCCTTGCACATCATTCTCGCCTGGCCCAAACCACGGCTCAGATACCCCCGTGGCCATGCCCTGGCCTGCTAAATGCTCTCTCCCTCTCCAGCCTGGCATCAAGGCAAGCTGCTCCTTGCCCTTCTCACGGAGTTCAAGATGCTGGCACAGACCGATGTAATGGCAGACACCAAGGGGGAGGCCACCGTCTCTGCCTGCTGTGCTGCTCAGCACAAAGGAGGTGGGTCCCTGCCATGCAGCTCCACAGCGGGGCTTTCTCCCGCCCACTCCTGCTCCCCAAGCACTCACCCTTCTTCCCTTTCTTGGGCCCAGGCTCAATGTTGGGCAACCCCACATCTGAGGGCTCATTCTTAATTAGAAGCAGGCATACCACGGAGGCAGCCACGCACACCGAGCCAGAGAGAGCCAGGGTTGTGCGCCAGTCGTAGCTCAGCGCCATCAGAGCAGCCACAATGGGGCCCAGCCCTCCGGCCAGGTTCATGCTGGTGGAGAGGACTGCCCACCAAGTCCCAAACTGGGAAGGTTCAAACCACTACACGGAAGAGAAAAAGAGCAGGAGTCAGTGCTGAGACTCGGGGCCTCAGCAGTGTGCAGAAGACACTCTTGACCCAAATACCCGCCGGCCACTGCTGAGAGGCAATCCAGTTTGCTGGAAACATCATTCTCAGGATGGGAGTAAACGTGAGCCAGGTCAGAAAAACGGGGGCCAAGCTCTGCTACGGACCTCACCCTGGCAGCACAAAGCCAAGGGGCGACCTGCCCCGTGAATGGGGGAGTTGGAACGGCTTTTGCACAGTCCAAAAGAAAACATCGAACTCTTACCAACACCTTTAGCAGTATCTTCCCTGCAAGACAACTCAGCCAGCAGGGTGCAACACTGTTTAGTGGTTATGAATTGGGTATGTTAAAATCAAGACTCTTATGATTTTAAAATCCCATCCCTCCAAATCCTAATAATTGGGGGGGGGGGATTGGCTGTTCTCAGGGACACCTGAATCCTAAAAGGCCAGAACTGCTCAGAGTGCCGAAGCAGCACCCCTCCCCCCCCCTTCCTGGCTGCCAGTCCCTACCCAAGCCCTGCCTGTTGGAGCCCCCGCTTCACACCACAAGGCCTGCTGGCTCAGCGTCATTTGATACCTGCTTTCGGCAGGCTGTGGAGGGTGCCATCCTCCCAAGAATATCGCAGAGTGGAAAGTGAGATGGCTGGCTTGTGATTCAGAGCTCCCACCCTACCTGCTGCCAATTTCAGACCCAGAAACAGCCTCTGGGCAGTCCAGGACAGGGAAAGCGTCACGGGGCTCTCTCTGCTCCAGAGCAGAAAAGCCACATGCTCCAAAGCAGCAGTCAGCCCACTGTCCACCTTTGTGCAGAGCTGCGGGGAGAGCAGCAGCCGCCGCTGCCAGACTTCAGTCATGCCTGCGAAAGGATTCCTGCCTGTAGCTCTCCTGGGGCCATCTGGAGCATCCCGGAAAGCAGCTGTCGCCGTTCCCTGTGCTTCCTTACCTTGCGGAGCACCTTTCCACAGGGAGGCCACCCGAGGCCTTGGGCTAGCCCATTGAGGAACCACAGCCCAGCGAAGATGGCCACTGTGGAACTCCAGGAGAAGGCCACGTTGACGATGCCCACCAGCAGAAGGCCAGAGGAGAAGAGCCAGCGGGCACTCATCTGGTCAGAAAGGACCCCGCTGACAAACTTGCTGATGGCGTAGGCCGCAGACTGGCTGCTGGTGATCAGACCTGCATCAGGGAAGGGACAGGGTTCTGTCCGGGATCACCGCACGGACCCCGGCAGCAACACCGAGGCTCCTCTGGATCTTTCTGGGGCTGTCTCTTCAGAGGCACTGGATTCAGCCACCCTCCAAATGCCGCCAGGGGGATCCATGCCAGTCTTCTTTCTCCACCGTCAAGCAGCTAAAAGCAGCGGCCAACCCCATAACACAGCCATGGCTGGCCAGCATGTGAATGAATCGGGGGAGTGCCGGTGGGCAGGCGGTGCAATGGAGGGAGGGGGGCAGGGTCATCACCAGGCCAAAGCACAGCCCCCAGGCAGGCTTGATAAACAAGGACTGCTCTTATTGGGAAAGTCCGGGAACAGCAAACATCCAGCCATATCTCTGAAACACAGGGGCACTGGCCGCCAGGGAGCTGGCTTCCTGCCCAAGGCAGAGGGAACAAACCAGCCCCGTGAAGCCCTTGCCACGCTGCAAATGGGATCCAGGGCACAGAAAAGTCAACTTTTCTGTCCGTTTGTGTCAGGAGACCTGGAGATGCACACCTTGCAGCTTTAAAGAGCCTCTCTTCGGAGACTCCCGGAACGGACTCCCCGCCCCCGCGGCTCCCTCCTCCCCCAGGGAAACTCTCACCCAGGTCGTCCTTGTCCAGGTCGATCTCCTCCATGACGGAGGGCATGACGAAGGAGAAGGTTTTCCGGTTGAAGTAGTACAGGGTGTAGCCCATGTACATGGCGGTGAAGATGACCAGTCGGTAGTAGCCGTAGCTGCTGCTGCTGCTGCTTCCCCCGGCCATGGCGGTGCCGGAGTCCGGCTCTTCCCAGAAGTCCGGCTCCTCGGGGCGGCGAGCTCTGCGGCGGAGGCTGGGCCTGGGCGCCGGGGGGCCCTCCGGACGCCGCGGGGATTCTGCTGAGCTGGGGCGTCGCGGGCGTCCCGCCTCTCTCCGGGAGAATGATTAACGCCGGGGCCGCGGCTCTCGCCACCTCCAGGAGGCCCCGCGCCCCGCCCCCGCCCCCCAGCAGCAGAGGGAGAGCGAAGGGCGCCCGGGGCGGCTGCAGGGCGGGCGGGAGCGCGCAGGTCAAGGCTTGCCTGGGGGCGGGCGGGCGGGCGGGGAGCGCGGGGACTCCGCAAAGAGCCGCGTCTCGCCCGCGTGGGGGGGGGGGGGGAGGTCTTCTCAGCCCGCCACGCTCACGCTGCCCACGCACGGCCCGGCGCCAGCCAGCCAACCAGCCCGGCCAGCCCGGCCCCTCTCGGAGGGGGTGGGGAGAAGGGGGATCCCCCTGCCGTGCGCGCCCAGGACCGACGCACCCCCGCTCCACCAGCACGGCCCTTGCGGGCTCCTCCCTCCGGACAGCAGAGCGCGCTTTGGTTTGCTTTGAGGCCCGAGGGCGCCTGGGGCCTCGCCGGCTCCCCCTCCCCGCTGAGCCCCAGGACGCGCCCTGCTCCCTCCGACCGGGCGGGGGCGCCCGGGAGTCGCCCCCCCCCGGCTTGGCCAAGTCACGTGGCCGCAACTCCGCCCCCCCCACCCCTCCCCCGCCGCCAGGGGGCGCGCTGGGCGTCTGAAGCAGAGGCGAGACGGGCGCTAGAAAAGCACGTCGGTTTTATTAGAACCATTTTCTTTACAGAAGGAAACGAACCGTCAGGCCCAAGGCCAGCCCCCCCCCCCATGAGAGCTGGGGCCCAAAGAAAAGAAGGAAGGAAGGGTGGCCAGGGGGCTCCCTGCTGCCCCCCCTCCCCACACAGGTGGTCCCAGCAAGAGGAGGGGGGAAACACCCTCCTCCCACACTCAAATACTTTTCGAGAGACCCAGGATTTTACATTCAAGGTCCAAGTGCTCTCCCATCACAGTAGAACGCACACCACACACTGGCCAGCACTGAGGTATACAAGCAAAGGCCCCGCTTCCCATATGGCCTGCAACGCCCTTCCCAGTTCCCACAAGCCCCTGGGGCTAGAGTGCGCTTCGCAGCCACAGCAAAACCACCACCAACCGCATGAACAGGCTCAAACAATGGCAGGAGAAAGCTGCCCTGTATAGCTGTCCCCACAGAACGGAAGGGGATGGGTTGGCTCCTAATGCAACCTGGCAGGGCTAAGGCCTGCCCCCCTCCAGCACCTCTGCGTCCACCCCAAGTTCCCAGGCAACATGAGGCCAAACACGGCAGCACCCGATGAATGCATCTTGCAAGTGACATGGCAAAAGCATCAGAGCTACTCGACAGCCTGCGTGAGGTCCCTCGACTGGATGAGAAGGAGCCGAGAAAGGACCCCAGCCTGATCCGAGGGAGACAGAAAGCGTGGGCTGAGGCTGTGCGCATGCACAAACCAAAAGGATCCAATTTGTGTTTTGCCTCCAGCCTCTGGTTAAATTTTCTGGCCGGCTGCCTTTTGCCTCTGCGTTGAAAGCTGAAGCCCCAGGCCCTCTTCGGCCAGATCCGGATCAGCCGCTCCTGCTTTGCTCACTAGCTGGAAAGGGGGGGCGGGCGGTCTGTGTTCAGCTATGAGTGGAGTGAAGGCTAAGTCATTCAACAGAAGGTGCGCAGACATGCACAGAAGAGGGCAGAACTTGTTGGGAAAACTCTGCCAGGGTGCCCAGGTGCCCGTATTACATGAGCAAACCCTGGCGCTGCCTTCCCAAAGCAACAAGGAGCGCTAGCAGAGCCAAAACAGGCTGCACACAAGGACAGCGGGTGACTCAGTCCCCCTGAAGCAGATGGCAGAAGCAGGAAGGCCCTCTTGTGTGACAGCAGAAGGAAGGGAAAGGGCCTCACCAGCTCCTCCAAAGGAACCAATCTTTGCCAGGACAAGCTGACAAAGAGAGGAACTCTGCGGCAGAGTGGACACTTGCTGGGCTTCTTGGCCACCTTCTTGATGCCCCTGCCAGCCCTTCTACAGCCAGGCGTTTTAGGGCCTTTGCTTTGTATTGTCAGTTCCTCAGAGCCACTTCCTTCAGGCTCTGCTGCTTTTTCATTAGTTTATCTTATACGGAGAAATGGCATCAACTGCCCTGCCCTAAGGTAAAGCTACAGCTGGAGGTTTCAAGTTGTTTCCCTTTAAATGGAGCTAATGCAGACCATTATTTGCAGGATGAGGTCTGGCACAGAGTACTAGTACCTAAAACAGTTTGACAGGCAGCAAGTGGTGAGGGTGATGAATCCAGGAGGAGTGCTGCAAAACACAGCAGGGGTGGGGGTGGCCAGCAGTGTCATCCTTAACACAGGAAACAGAGACAAGACAACAGACACCAAAATCAGCAACCAGGAAATCCCCAGCAGCAAGTGGGGGAAAGACATAGAGCTCTATTGCCTTCTGCTTCCAGCCTGCCATTATCCACCAACCAGGTCCCTTAAGAAAACAGTGGAATTAACTGCAAATAAATAGACATTGACAAACGGGATTTCAGAACTGTTATAATTCATCGTTTGTTCTGGTGTCTTCTCTTGCTTCTGAGTTCTTTTCTGTTTGTTGGTCTGTAATAAAAGAGAAGCAAATGAATCAGGATATATATCTCCAACGCATGAGACAAGGGGCTCAAGTCAGAATGCCCAGAAAAGAACATTTACTGCTACAAGAGGGCAGTGAATTGTCATGGCACTCAGAAAAGACCACAGGGCCTATGCACGCTTCCTTTCACTTGAACAGTGTAACAAGGCAGAAACAAATGGAAAACCTGCCCCAGCTCTTATTTATACCTAGCCTGGTTGAACAACAACAGGATTTGACAACCCTGTGACATCACAGGGATGAGCAGGAAGGAAGGAAGCAAGTTCTGTTCAAGGGCAGCCAAGGACAGCAACTGGGCAGGGGTAAAACAAATGGCAGGAACCCAGCTCTCTTTAAGATACATACTGCCTTACATGGTTCCGCACCGTGGAGATCACTGCTCCTGACTGTGGAGGGCAAGAGGAAGACCATCCACAGCCTCTCAGTTCTACCCCTCCCCCAGGGCAGTCCACTTACCCGTGTCTGGTCTTGATTCGTCATCCAATACGGAGTTCTCCAGTGTGGGGGGCTCTTTGACAGGGCTGGCATCGTCTGGTTTCTCTGTCCCAGGCAGAAGGGAAAAAGATGCACTGTCAGGCAGACTGAATCAAGCAGCATCCAACGGGAGACTTGTTGGAATACATGCAAGGACACCCCCCCCCCCAAAGCCATTTTCATCATACAGAATACAACAGCCGGTGGGGGGGGGGCTTTTCTAAAGATCACTCTGCTCACTGTGGTGCTCAAATATCTAGGAGTCTTAAACATCTGACACCCACCCCACCCCCGCTCACCTTTTTGCTTCTCCTCCTCCTTTGGAGGAATTACTTTCTCGTCCTCGGGAGGCACAGGGGCATCCTTGCCTGCTTCCGTTTTCGTGGTGTTCTCCTTCTTCTTGGGCTTGGCAAACTTGGCCTTATTAAGGAGGTACTGGACTTCCCTGTCCAGGGCAGCGATCTTCAGGTCAATGTCTTTGGAGATCAAGACGGGCTTTTCCGTGGGAGGCAGCCTGCTCTGCTCCGCCAGGGTCTCCTTCTTCCATTGCTGAAACGACAAACCAATCCTGAACCATCCTTCACTCGCAAAGGACCTGTTGCTTTCAGTGCTGCCCTCTGCAGCAACCGGCACGGCAGGCGCCTCTCCTAGCCTCAGGCCAGGCCCATCCTTTTCCTCCCCGGGGGGTGGGGGGAAGGGGAGGAGAACGAGGGGTCCAGGGCTGCTTTTACTTTCTGCGCTGCTGCGCTTCCTCCTGGGCTACATACTGGGATCACATATGAATTAAACTGTGCCATCAAAGGGGAGGACCAAAAGATGCTGTCAGGAATTGATTACCATATGGCAGCGTGTGTGTGTGTGTGGGGGGGTACAGCCAGGAGATCCTAAGACTTGTCTGAAAGCCAAAACTTCTACATCTTTTTGCATTTTGCACTGTTAGGTGATAAGAGCTAGACTTGTTTTTTAGGTAATGAGAGCTAGACTTGTTTTTTAAGGCAAATTTGCCATTGCCAGCCTCTGCATCCCAGCCCTGGTATTCCTTGGAGGTCGCCCATCCAAGTACTTAGCTTCCGAGATCTGATGGGATCGGGCTGGCCTGGGCTGTCCAGGAGAGAAGTACCACCACAGAGACAGCCTGGAGTGGAAGAGATCCCCTTACAAGCCCCTTACCGCTGTTGCATTTATAACTGCTTCCAGGGTACTCAGCTCCACTTCTGTGAATATCTGATCAGCCTCTGGGATCATTCGTGCTCCCCTGAAAAGCAAAGAAGAACCCGGCTCATTTCCTCACACTCTCCAGGACGCAAACATGGGGAATTGCCTCGTGCAGAGTCCACCGAGGAAGGACTCTGCAGATGGCTCCTTGAACTGGGGATGCCAGGGACTAATCCTGCGAGGAAAACAGGGTGCTCTGCTCCTGAGCCACATCCCTCCTGTAATCCCCTGGTGGTGCACAGCCTGCCTCCCACAACACCTATGCAACGTGTTCCTTCAGCTCCATCAGGAGGCACGGGAAAGGGATGGTGGCGTTGAGGGGGGCGTCTGGAACTTCCCAACAGATGTGCAAGCATCTGGCCACTGGATGCGCACCTGACGGTTGCCGAGGGAAAGAACAGCTGGCCACACCTGAACTTAAAAGCAAGGCAGGCTTTGGGGAGACATGGAGGGGGGGGGTTGTGAGGCCAGAGTCTCTCAAGGAGCACAAGTCCCCGAGCCCTGCCTGTCACCCTTTTACCCCCTCGAGGTGGTCAGGGCAGCACCCATGGCTCTCCCCTCCTCCACTCCACCCTGACAATAGTTCTGGGCAGGTGAAAAGCCTGGAGGAGAACCCGTGAGCAGCCCAGGATCACCCAGTGAGATTTACAGCTGAGGGGAGATTTGAAGCTGGTCTCCACACTCCTGGCCAAGACACTGCACTCACTCTCACCCCGTAGGGCAGGTCACGTTCAGCATATCTGGGCTTCCCTGTTTAACTTGGACAAGGAGCCAAACCTCCAAATTCTACATGAAGTCCAAAACGTAGTTCAGCAGAGCAGAAAAGCACACCCAGCAAGCTATTCTGCCCAAGTTCCTTCACCTGCATGGCCCCTGCGCTCCCCAGGACATGGAGGCCCAGCCCACACCCCTGCCCCACCTGTCCCCTCTTGGGTTTCCTCCTACGAGCACAGGGATCCCTGCCACACCGCCATGCTCAGGCTGAAACCCTGCACTAAGAATTTTGAATTTCCACTTCTCCAGGGAACTGCCCACAGCAGAGAGCTTTGAGGAACTGCAGTCCCCCCCCCCCCAAAAAAAAAAAACAAAACCCAGGGAACTCATACTTGAGGAAGATGGTGGAGTGATTGAGCAAACTTTCCAGAGCAGCCAGGTGCTCTGGCCACTTCCTCCGCTCCTCCACACGGAAGAAAAGCCCCCGGCATAACTTCTTCAGTTCCACAAGCCTCTCCTTGAGTTCCTATGAATTGGAGCAGAAAGGAAACATTTACGACAGACTGAGGTGGCACAGGCATCAGCCGGTGGAGGGTGATGGCCGTAAGGGCTGGGCCAGCGTCTGAAGGGAGGATCAACTGGGTGCCGACTGCTGCCTGGGATGGTCATGGCAGTTCAACAGTTACCGGCTCCCACCTCCTGCCCTAGTCTGAAAAAACCTAAGCACCCCCCCCCCCCCCCAAGCAAATGCAGCTTCTGGAATCCAGATAGTTCCCAGTGTGCAGGACTTCAAGCAGCATCATGGCCCAGGCTTGCTATGCCAGAAATCCCGGGTATCTCCAGCTAATGGATCCCAGGTAGAGCTTGCTGGGAAAGCCCCATCCCTGGAGGGCCGCCATCAAAGGAAACAACAAGAACAGAGCAGGCCACAAATGGTGTCGACTGTCTAAGGAAGCCCCTCTGGGCTCAGGGGAAAGAGGCCCAAACCTTTGTTGTGGCTGCGAAGCCTTCCTCTTCCATCCAGGTGGAGACTTCACTGAGTTTCTGGATAATTCCTTCTCTCTCTGCCTCAGATGAAACAAGCTGGTACTCCTCCTGATAGAGCTTGTCCTGGGAGGAGATGCAAAGAGTTGGTGCTCTCTGAAGTGCAGGCCGAGCGGGCTCCCCCAGGGCACTTCAGGCTTCCAACAAACAGTGATGGCTCTTCCCAATCTAATGGACCTGACCACAGAAAGCAAAGCAACATCTGCTTCTCCCAGTGGAAGAGCAGCGGCTTTTCAAGAAGGCTCTAAAAATCTACACAAAGGGGCCACACAGCTGTCTTTCTTCCACCCATTATGGACACTGGACTGTGCACCCTTCCTCCATGTGCCCATTCCGGGATGATGCTGGGCAGCGTACAGCTGGGGGCCTGGGCGAGGGAATGCTGGGCAGGGTGGGTGGGTGGGCAGCAGGAGAGGTATGTGGCCAGTGACAGTGGGCACTGCCAGAAGCCCTGGGCCCCGGAATGGAGCAGGTATGCAGACGCCAGCCCTGAATCTGGGATCTTCTACATGCCAAGCAGAGATGCTCGACCAGTTTGGCATAGTGGTTCAGTGCACAGACTCTAATCTGGGAGAACCAGGTTTGATTCCCCACTCCTCCACTTGCACCTGCTGGATGACCCTGGGCAAGGCATAGCTCTGTACCAACTGTTCTCTCAAGGACTGTTATCTCAGAGCTCTCTCAGCCCCACCTACCACACAGGGTGTCTGTTGTGGGGAGGGGAAGGGAAAGGAGTTTGTAAGCCGCTCTGAGACTCCTTCAGGTAGTGAAGGGCAGGGTATAAATCCAATCTCCTCTTCTCTTCTACAAGTGCCATGTGTCACTCCCTGGCCCCTAAATCCTGGCTGACATCCTGGCTTGCCCAAACAAAACTTTTTAAAAACTGACTGGGAGGTAAGAAAAATGGGTGAGATGGCTGATGGGGAGAGGGGGGGAAACGGATAGAGCAGCATTACAGGGTTTTTTGGGGGAGTTTAAAATGGAAAATTGAGGGCCTGGGCCTGAGCGGGGGAAGCCCCAAACCAAGGGACAGAAGTGGGATTCCACCCCCCCCCCCATCTTTTAACCTGACGACCTGGACCCTTTACGACATCCCAGCCTCTGGCCCCCTCCTCCTACCTGGGTCTCGAAGATGAAGGCCTCCAGGCTATTAGCAGACCTCTCCCTCTCCTGCTTTTCAAGGTCTCTCGCAGTCAGGTCTTGCAACCTGTGATGGCAAAAAGCACCCAGGTCTCAAAAGAGCCAACAAAAAAGCACCCCGTGTGTTCCAAGCACACCCATCTCAACGCACAGGTGAGGGGCTGGAGAATGGCCTGGAAAGTCACCCAAACCTACTTCTTGATGGAGCCCTGCAGCTCTTCTGGCAGAAGTTCAGGTATGTCATTAACATCCAGTTCCACAGTGATCTCTTCCACCAGCTTCTGTTTCTTTGGAGGCTTCAGCTTTTTCTCTTCTTCCTCCTCCTCCTCCTCCTGTGCTTTGGCACTGTCACCCCCAGGGGGCTTGGCAGGCTCCTCAGCCTTCCCAGACCCTGGCTTCTCTCTGGCTTCCTGGAGAGGATAAATGCCAGGATGAACAGATGTTATTTGCTGGCAAGAACTTCACAGGCTGTTCTTACCTGGGCTTTGGCAAGATCCATAGGCCGGCCACATTTCAGAGGGAGCTGTTAGTCAGCAGGGCCACGCATGCCCAGTGTGCATCTTTGAGTCTCTACACACAGCAAAGGATTTTAGGAAGAGGGACCTCTCCTCTGCAGAGCCAGCACAGACAACACCAGGACACGAGAGAAGCCCTCCAGCCGCAAAGGGCTCACTGGACAGCAAATGACCGCTCTTCCCTGGACTGTGTCAGAGGGCAGCCGTTATGGTACACAGCAGAAGATCTAGGTTTGCGGGCACCATAGCGACCAACAAGATTTTCAGGGGATAAGCTTTTGAGAGTCAAAGCTCATAGATGTTGCATCTGACGAAGGGAGCTTTGACTCCTGAAAGTTCACAGTCCAAAAATCTTGATGGACTCTCAGGTGCGACTGGACCGGGATTTAGCTGTCCTTCAACATAAGACGACATCACATTCTGAAATGCAAGTATCCCAGCCTTGCTCCCCCACTTGCTCCACTCAAACAATGAAGCACTCCAGGGATATTGTAATGTCCCTGTACAGATCCATGGTCTGGCCTCATTTGGAATACCGCGTCCAGTTCCAGTCACCATTATCTCCAAAAGGACATTGCCAAACTGGAAAAAGTACTGAGGAAGGCAACCAAGATGATCAGGGGGTTGGGCCACCTTCCCTTATAAGGAAAGGCTGAAGAGCCTGGGACCTTGATAGAGATTTACAGAATTAGGCATGGGGTGGAGAGAGGTGACAAAGAAATTTTTCTCCCTCTCCCAAAACACTAGAACTCGAGGGCATCCAATGAAACTTATGGGCAGTAGGTTCAGGACAAGACAAAAGGAGATACTGCTTTACACAGAGTGATTACAATGTGAAATTTGCTGCCAGACGGTGTAGTGATAACCACAGGAATAAACAGATTTAAAAGGGGGTTAAGATAGACTCAGGGAGGAGAGGTCTATCAGTGGCAGCTAGCCATGGTGGCTGAGGGGACCCTCTGAATCCCAGAGCCAGGAGGCAACCTCACGGGAAGGCCTCGGCCTCTCTGCCCTGTCTGCTGGCCCTCCAGAGGAGCTGGCTGGCCCCTGTGTGAGGAGACAGGATGCCGGGCCGGATGGACTCTCATTGGTCTGGTCTAGCGGGGCTCCCCTGGTGTCCTTATGATCCTAGTTTCATGTCTACCTGGGAGTCAGGCTTTCCTCTTGCACTCTCTTCTTGGTCCCCTCCTGCAGGAGCGTCTGCAGCTGCTTTCTCCTGAGCCGGGGGTGGCGTCGGTGCCTGTTGCGGCTTGACCTCTTTTTCACCAGCAGCCCCAGCATCGTCCTTCTGGTCCTCCTTTCCGGATTCCGCTTGGCTTTCCTCCTCCTCCTGGGCGGGCAGGCAGGGGTAGAAACTTAGCACAGCAAAGCTTTCCCTGTCAGACTGAGGAGCTACGGAGGCACCCGCTGAGGCCACCAGGCCTATGCCAGAGCCACCCACCGCCAGGCTGCCCCTGGTCCCACGCCAGTGCTTGACACAGCCCCGCCCTCTGCTGAACGGGAGCACGGGCAGTTCCTCCCCCATCCCAGCCACACAGTCAGCTTCGCAGCACTCACTTGAACAGTCTCCGTTTGGTTTGCAGGGGCTTGTGGCGCAGCACTGCCTCCACCAAAGAGGCTGGAGATGGTGTTCCCAAGCTCTGCCCAAGAGAGAGAGAAGGCTTAGATGCACCGGAAGAGCCAGACAACACACATCCATGTCGCTCAGGAACTAAACAGCCTCAGGGGCACTGGGATCCATGCTATGGTCACCTCGAGACTAGACCACTGTAACGCTCTCTACATGGGGCTGCCCTTGTCTCAGATCTGGAAGCTGCAGCGAGTGCAGAATGCCGCGGCCAGGTTGTTGATGGGTCTCCCTATGCGTGACCACATCCAGCCTGTGTTGCGGCTGCTGTACTGGCTGCCTATAGCATACCGGATCCGTTTCAAGGTGCTGGTGTTGACCTTTAAAGCCCTATATGGTCAGAGGCCTGCCTACTTGAGGGACCGCCTTTCCCCATATGTGCCCCAGAGGGCACTGAGGTCAACCACTCAACATTGCTTGACTGTCCCCGGTCCGAGGGATGTTCGGTTGGCCTGCACCAGGGCCAGGGCTTTCTTGGTGGCGGCCCCACACTGGTGGAATGAGCTCCTGGATGACATCAGGGCCCTGCGGGGCTTGTCACAGTTCTGCATTGCCTCCAAGACGGAGCTCTTCCACCAGGCTTTCGATTAGGAGCCGCCGGCGGGGATATTGCAGGACACCATCGCCCTGGATCCACAGGCCAAACCTTTACTGCTGTTTCTCTCCAGGAGAACGTAGATTGCCGCCAGTATTGTTGTACGGTTATGTGCTCTGTTTTATTATTGCTGTTTATTTTTATGTTTTTAAATTGTAAACCACTTTGATGGTATGATATGTTGTAGGCCGCCTTGAGCCAGTTCGCTGGAAAGGCGGGATAAAAATGTGAAAAAGAAAGAAAGAAAGAAAGAAATCTAGCTTGCTGACTCCCACGTATTAAGGTGGGTGAGTTAAGGGGGCCGTCATTTGTGAGCATGGAGCAGGGCCTTATCAGCAACTGCCCCCCCAGGGCTGGGCAATCTCTCTCCCACAGGCCTGTTTGGCCTCAATATTTGCTTCACTTCAGAGGTAACGTTAGTGCTACTCATACAATCACAGCTTGCGTCTGCATAGCTCACTCTACATACAGATACTCTTGCTGCTGTGCTCACAGCAGTCCTATCCAATAGGCCAGCACTATCCCCATACTGGATGGAGTTAAGGAGCAGAGACGAGGAGTGTGGCTTCCTTGAATGTCACTAAGATGGCAAGCTGAAGAACACGGTCTCAAGAGAAAGACCCCCTTGAACGAAATGGGACTTCCTTCTGAGCAGTGCGGCTTAGAACGGCTCCCTTACTGAGGCAGGATTTGAACCTGGGATGTCCCAGACCGCAGCTGGCTTCCTTTGTTGCTATGCTACTCTTGCTCCTGTAGGGGTCAGGAGGAAATAATGCTGCTCTGCCAGATCCCCCCTGCCCCAAACTGGATATGAAGCTGTTTCCTGCTGCTGGGCCTTTTCCTGGTTTTTAAATTGACTTTTGATTTAGAGGTTTTATGTTCTAACTTGCTTGGGAAACAACAGTTACGAAGCAGTTTATAAAATACAGCATACAGTAAACAAACATGCAGTAGCTCTCTGTCTGTCACCCAAACCGTTTCTCCGGAGCAAGAGATGAGTCCCTGGCAGCACCTGGTGGCCCCTCCCTCTCTCTCGGGGCGGAGCGGGGCAGGGGGGGCGACAACACTGCTCCGGCTCCCACCAGCGTGGCACATGCACAGCGGAACAGACTCAGAGGCCCAGGACAGAGGCCCCTGTTTGCTTAACTGAAAAACTAGGGGGCAACAGGATGGGGAGGAGGCTCTTCCCTACCCCCCCCCCCACATCAACTAACTGCCAGCCTGAGAAAGAGCGCTGTCTCACTGGCTCTGCAAGATACAGGTGACCCCCGTCCCCCCCGTGGCCCAAAGGCCTTACTTGTGAGGGTGGACTCCTCCTCTGGTTTGTCCTCCACCACGGTCTCAAACACCGACTCCACCTGGGGGACAACACAGCAGGCACTGTGACGAGCCAGGAAAGCCAGGCAGAAGAGACCCAGGGGCCCCGGGGCAAGAGGCTGCACTCACACGGTCAAGGCTGAGCACGCCGCTCTCGTCCATGTTGAAGTGTGCCTTGATGCCTTTGGACTCATAGTCTGCATGCTTCCTGAAGCTCTCCCCCACTCCTCGCAGCCTCACTGTGGTGAGATTCAGGGACCCAAAAGTCCTGTAGAGTCCAAAACAAGACCCACAGCAGAGCTGCCTAAACAGCTGCGTCTCCTTGGTGGGGTGACCCAGCAGCCACCAGGCCTGCAAGAATAGGCAGTCCTCGAATTTGAGGAAAGGCGAAGTTCCCTGGAAGTAACCTGGAAGATGCTGCTCAGCTCTCACTGCCCAGAAAGCTCCGGTGGCTTGGAGCCAGCAGCCTGCCAGCCCCTCGACGTTCTCTTACCGGCACTGTCGCTTCACCACCCCCTTTCAGAGGAGGCCCTTCCTGGGCACAGAGACTGCAAGGTCCACTGGCGGCAGCAGGAACCCCCAACATGGCCATCAGCCCGGCCCCCAGAAGCACACGCTCACCGCAGGTCGCTCTCGCTCAGGAAGCCCATGTCTGCGTAGTTGACGTGGAACTCAAAGTCATCAGTGTAGCGGTTGAAGGTGATGACCTTGCGCTGAGGATAGGGAGCCATGCGCTGGAACAGAATCCGGCGGTTGTGCTTCAGGCTCCTGGGTCTGTCCTCCTCTTCCACTTCACGGGTGAACTCCACCTGGCAGGCAAAGGAGACGAGAAGTGATTAGTTCTCTGGCAAGTCCAGCGCTGCCCCCCGCTCCCTGCCTCCCCAGAACATCCCTCGCCATATAATGCCCCCCCGCACCCCTGGCAACAAGCCACAGCTCACCTGGATGGGGAAAACGGCGGCATCCCGGATCAGAAACGGCTTCACTTTGAAGGCCTTGCTCAGTGCAGCCGCCTGGTAGACCGCCCCCATCGCAGCCGCTTCATCCGCGTTGATGTTCTTCCCCAGCTCATCCCTGGGGTTGGCAACAGAGAGCACATTTAGTGCCACCCAGATTCGACCAGAATGGTGGGAACGCGGTGGTGGGGCAGAGGACAAGAGATCAGCCTGGCACTTACTTGCCAACAACTTTTAGCAGCATTTCTTGAACCTTCGGCACTCGAGTGGCACCTCCAACTAGGATCACCTGGTCAATGTCATTCTGGAAGTTTGGAGAAAGACTGGAGTCACCACTTCCAAGAATTCAGGCTGATTCCTGTCCTCCAGCCCTGTAGTTTGGGTTCTGCAGGTCTAGGCAGTGTGCGCAGTGACCCCACCCCACTCACCATGTGATGCAGATGGTCAGATCTCAGAAGCTAAGCAGGGTCAAGCTCCGGTTCCTTGGCAACTGCCGAGGGAGGAAGCCCAGGGCTGCTGGGCAGAAGCAGGCAATGGCCCACCACCTCTGCTCCTCTCTGGCCTTGAAAACCCTCCACGGCTGCCACAGGTCAGCTGAGACCTGATGGCCCTTCCCTCCCCCTCCACCACCACGGAGGCCCACTGGCACCTACCAAACTCATCCCGGCACTGTCAAGCGCCTGATGCACAGGCCCTGCCACCCGCTGGAACAAGTCAGCACACAAATCCTCAAACTCCTGCCGGGAAACCTTGGCCCTGAAGTCAATGTCATCCAGCAGGCCCTCAACCTGGGAAGGAAAATAGGAAAGGCCAGAGCATTCCGTCAAACGGTGCTCCCCGCACACCAGTTTGCTTCAGAGCTCTCTAAGAAAAGGGGGAGAAAATGCTCGGGCATTAAAAGCCTTTCCTTTCCCTGATAAAACCTGGAAGTCAGCCATGCCAGAAAAGGCCAGATGCTACAGGACCTGGCAGTTGGGGGCTGCAAGGCTGATCTGTACTTGCTGCGACCGATGCAGTCCAGAGAGGAACAGCAGACACACGTGGCTCCAAAGGGCAGCTACCTGGGCCACGTGGTCCGCATTGGCGCTCAGCACTGTCTTCAGGCGATTGGCTTCCTTCAGCAGCTTGGCCATGGCCCGGAGGTTTTGCCGGACATCCTTGGAAGGGTGCTGTTTGTTGAACTGCTCAGCCAGGTAGTTGCGAAGGCGCAGCTCCATTTCCAGCCCTCCGAGTGTGCGATCAAATCTAGCAGAAGACAAGTGGGACCCTCCGCTCAACTACCACCCACTGCTCCAGGACACAGGGGGACAGCTGGCACCTCCCACCTGACCACTTTCTGAACACCTCCTAGCCACGCGCTGCGTGACAGTCCTGCTGCCACCGGCTGAGAGAGGGCCCCCTTCACAAGCCTGCCTGCCTGCCTGCCTGCCTCCCTCCGGGCTCCCCAGCAGACTGAATTGCAAGGGAAGAGCTCCTACCCGACGCCCAGGATCTGCAGCTGTGGCTGGGTCCCTGAGTCCTTCGTCTTCACTGTCTGGTAGGTCACAATGGTGCAGACGGTGCTGCCGGCCCCCATGTCGTAGAACATGACGTTCTGGAAACAGAGCACACACAGGGGCTAAGGAAAGCTGGGGGTAACCCACACCGGGGTGCTGCTGAACTCTCCGCGTGGTTTTGAGCAACCAGCGCTGCCCGCAGCAGGCCCACACGGGAGGCTTGCCATGGAGGCAGAAGGGCTGGCTCCCTGTTGCTCTTCCAAACGCCTGTTGCTCAGAGCCGACCTCAGCAGGGAGCTCCTTCCTTCCTTCCTCTACAAAGGAAAGGGGAGCCCCCAAGCGCATACAGGGGGCGGTGGATTTACTTCATTTGCACACAGGCACTTCTCCTCAATGAGGAAATAAAGTGGCTTACATGGTTTTCTTGCCCTCTTTTTTATCCTCACAATAACCCTATGAGGTAGGTCACGCTGAGAGCCTGTGACTGGCCCAAGGCCCCCTCCCCGTGGGCTTCTTCTGTGCCAGAGCCTGATCCAGACGTGGTCTCCCTCCCAGGCCGACACTCGGATCCATGACGCCATGCTGGCTCTAGGAACGGCCCCCCCCCCCCCGTTCTGCAGGGGCCCTCCCCCTCTTCCCAGAGGCACCTGGGCCGTAGCATCGATGTCCTTCCTCCGGAAGACGCCGTAGTTCAACGCCACGGCCGCGTTGTCATTAATGAGCTGCAGAACCTTGAGATCCGCCATCTGTGCTGCGTGCAGGACAGCTCTCCTCTCCGCCTGGTTGAAGTAGGCAGGGACCGTGATCACAACATCCTTCAGGGGCTGTTCTGCAAGAAGAGCAGAGATCACCTCATGCGTTGCATTTTTTCATTTGGCCACTGAATGTAGACTGACGTGACGTTTCGTTTTCACTCCACTTCCATCCCTCCCCCAAACACTCCAGCCAAGTTCTGTGCTTCTGAAGGGCCAGCCGTCCCAGACCTGCAAACTCCTCGGCCAGGGAGCGGGAGTAGTTCAGGACCATGCCCAGGACCTCTTCTGGGGAATACTGGACGGTGCTGCAAGGAAGGAGGAGGAGGAGGAGGGTCAGAAGGGGCACGACCAACTCCCAAAAGCGCCCCCCTGGATCCCGTCTAAGAGGGCTGGCAAGAATCCAACCCCTTCACAATCCAAGCCTTGGCAGTCATAGTAACTGGGCAGGAACTGGATCCCTCCACAATAACAAACAGCCTGCAACTCACCACCAGCAGCAGCTGTCTGGGGACAGAGACAGCCTGACCTGCAGCAGGCGGGGCTCAATTGGAGCTCCCTTCCCCACCGGTCCCCTTTCTCTGCTGAGTGTGTCACTCGATAGGCCAGCAAGTTTTTGCCAAAAATTCCGTGGCACAGGAGTCCCCACCCCCAGCAAATGATGTTCACTTTTTGCAGTCCACCCACTTCCTGGTCTGTTCTATGTTTTCTGTAAGTCAGCTTGGCAGGTGGGGGGGAGGGGGTACTTTCCTGCTCTTCATCATGGCAGAAGCAAACACACCCATGCCTCCAAGAGCTGAGGCTGACCACAACTTCTGACCCACCAAGCTCCCACAAAAGCACCCTTAGTGCAACACCACAAAGGTGCCCCAGTTCCCCCATGTGACCCACTCCAGCCCCAGCCCCCCAAGCTGGCCACTCACTCTGACAGCCTGAAGGCGACCGTTTGTCTCCGGGCATCCTTCACCAACTCGTGCTCTGGAAACCGTGACTGGAACAGCGCCACCTGGGGGTTACCTATGTGCTTGCCCAAGAGGTCCTGGAAATATCGGAAGGCCACCTTGGGGCTCCGGATGGCCTGGGGGGTGGGGAAGGGAATATGGTGACGAGAGTGCCAAGTCCTCAAGTAGTAGGAACCAAATACCAAATCATCCTCATTTATACATGCTAAAGTGGCACTTCTTCACTGCCTTTCCATTCACACGTCATTTAAAATAAAGTTTTGAAACCAAGGCTATAAATCCTCAACGATTCATTTTAAAAGGTAAATATACCCAGCAAAGGGGCGTTTGAAGACAGACGATGCTCAAAGTCAAACATGCACATTTTCACTTCATTTCCCGAGAGGTCAAGAACATGCAAGACTTCCTCCTGATGTGTGAGTTCTGAAAAGGAGCTGCCAGAAATGCAAGCGTCTTTCTCCATTAAAAGATCTGAATGCACTGGAATAAAGTAGCGGGTGGGGGGATCTTTTTCATTCTCCCCACTCACAAATAAGGACTTTCCCCCCAGTTTTGATGGTGAAGACGACTGAGTGAGAAAAAACACGACAAAATATTATGTTTTAAAATGAGCAAAATGATTCCTAAGGCAAGGTTTTTCTTCACTCAAAATGTGCACCATAATAAAACCTGGGGATGTTTTCAGTTTTCCAGTGGAAAAGTTAGGAAATTTGGGGGCAGACTGAAAAAAACTCCTATGATGGGGAGATACTTTTGGAATTAATGAAACACAAGTTTTTACTGAAAAGGTGTAGTATGATAATTTTTACGTGAACAGCATTAGATACTGACAAGCAGGTGGACCCGTGATACTCGCGGGGGGGGGGGCAGTGAGCCTCTCTCCCCTCCCTCCCCTGCAGTGCCCTGGGCCTCTCCCCCCTCCCCGAACTCAGCGGCAATGGTGGTGGCGGTGGCGAAACCTGCCGCGTCTCTCCCCGAAATCGGCGGCAATGGTGAGATCCGCCGCGTGCTGGGCCTCTCCCCCCGCCCTCCCCGAAAATTGATGGCGAGGCCGTGCCGCCTCCCACCCCTTCTCCAAAGGCAGTCAAAGCGTTCTCTGTGCGTGTGCAGAGAATGCTTTAACTTTTCGGGGGATTTAAAGATCCCCCCAAAATTTTTTAGAACTTTTTGGATTTTTCTGCACATGGGGGGAGTGCCCCCTGTGTGTAGGAAAACCTCCCTGCCCCCCAGGTGCCCCCCTGCGGATTTAGGTATCTGCATGCGGGGGGCGTCTTCATTGTTAGTATATAGATAACTCCAATGTATATTGTGGGCACATACAATACATTCAAGAATAATTCATTTACAAACAACTAATTTGACAACAATTAATATGCTATACTGCATTTATCAGTAAAACATTACGAGATACAAATACTCCAGCATTTCCAGTGTTGTAAAAGTTGGCCCTATTTCTTATGACCATACAAGAACGATTTTATCCAAATAACAGACTTTTGCCTATTATACTTTGCAACTTCAAGCTTTATTTCTCCCTGTGTCTCATGTGGCAAAAATCAGTCTACGTAATGTAGCAGCATAAGGAATATATATGTGGTGGCACAAAAATTAGGCGCAAGGCAAAAAACGGGGGGGGGGGGGGGGGGGGGAGCACATTCTGCATCTGGGACCATTTCAGCATTAACCCGAGCAATGTAAGCGGCAAGAAGGCAGCAGAACCCTCTGGCTCACCATTCCGACGGCACTGTCACCAAAGAGGCGCTCGTTCTCCTTCAGGGCTACTACCACTGGCGTTTTCCGCCGAGATTCCCTAAAGTAAGAAGAAACATAAAGCAGAAATCTTTCCTTGTCTCCTAGCAACTGTTTTTTCTATTGGGCTTCAGCTCTGGAACTTGTGGAATGACACGAGAAGAGCCTCCAAACATCTGCTGAATTGAATGCCTTTCCTTCACACCAGCACTGCAAGGTGGACAGGCAGTGGATGAAACCACAGTGGGAACCAGGACCTCTGGTATCAGAGATGATTACTTTTTAGTGCTCTGAAGAAAGGCACTGGGAACTTTGCCAGTGTGAGACACTTGAACTGATGACAACTCATTCCTATCCATCCATCCATCTTTACCATCCACAAAAATGCTTCAAACCCACTTACTTGTTTAAAACAATTTCCATGGGAACCCCAGGCTTGACAATGGCTATCTTCATGGACTCGCTGCCCAAGTCCACTGACATCACGGCCAGCGAATCTAACAGGCAGAAGGAGCTGTGTCAAATATACGTGGTGGCAGAAAGGTAGCTTGGGGGGGGGGGGGGGTGGTATTTCTACCATCTTATGCAACACCTGCCCCCGTCCTCCCTCCTGGGCCTGAAGAGAGTGCCGGGCCCCCGGACACCCCTCGCCCTGCCCCGTCGCAAGTGCACCTCCCGGGACCTCTCACTGCATTCAGCTCCACGTGCAGCTTTCGCACTGGCCCCCACCCCGGCGTCCCGAGGCAAGCGCCGACCCCCGGCTCGGAGCCCCGCAGCACAAAGCGCCAGCCGCCAAAGGCCGCTGCTCTTCCACAGGTAGGCGGGGCAGCACCCCCCCCCCCGAGGAAGGCCCCCCGCCCGCCGGCCCGCCCGCAGGAGCGCCTCTCCCTGCCCGGGCAGGGCCGAGCTCGGAGCCGCTGGCGGGGGCAGCGGGGGCTCTGGCACTCCGGCAGCCCGGGGCAGCGGGAGGGAGAGAGGGAGGGAGCCTTCCGTCCGCCGCGCCGCGCCCGCCCGCCGAGGCGGAAGCCAGGGGGTTCTCTCTCTCTCTCTGCCCGCCCGCCCGCTTCCAATCCTACCGGAGCGGCAGGCCAGCAGGAGCAAGAGCAGGGCGGCCAAGGGGCAGCGGGCCATCCTGGCGGGCGGGCGGGGCGCCTGCAAGCGTGGCCCGGGCGAGCGGCCGGCCGGCGTCTCTCCCTCTCTCTCTCTCTCCTTCCGCGGCGGAGCCTCCTCCAGCGCGCACGCGGCGCCGCCTGATTGGCCCGCCGGCAGCGCCCGCCCGCCATTGGGCCACGTCGAGGCTCCGGCCGGCCCTGAGCGGGGGAGGGGGGCGGGGCGCCGCCGGTCGCGGCGCGGGACGAGGGCGCCTCTGAGCATGCGCGGCCGCCTGCCGCAGCCCGGGACTCGCCCCACTACAACAACCGTCGTCCCGCGCGCCGCCGTCACCTGACTGCTCCCCGGGGCCCGGCAAGATGGCTGCCTACCTGCAGTGGCGGCGCTTCGCCTTCTTCGACCGGGAGACGGTGAAGGAGCGCGCGGGGCCCGATGGCGGCGGCAACAACGTCCTGCTCCTGCCGCCAGGCATCGCGGTCTGCGACTCGGGCCGGGGCAGTCTCGTCTTCGGGGATATCCTTGGGGCGGCGCTGCGGTGGCTGAGAGGAGGAGGAGGAGGAGGGGGGGGGCCTGGCCTTCAAGCTCCCGAAGCTCTCTGGGTGTGGGGGGACCTCGGCCTCGCCACCCGCCTACCGCGCAGGGTTGCTGATGCGATGCTGTCATCGAATGGGGGAGGGGGCAACATGTTTGCTGCCCTGCTGGGTTGGTGGGAGGGAGGGAGGGAGGGCAGGAATGGGGGGGCCTGTTTTTGACAGTTGCTGCTCTGTAATCCCGAGAGGGCCTTAACGGAAACCCACATATGGAAGGCCAGATATGGTTCCTGCCGCGCTCCCTGGAACTCAGTTGCTTTCAAGCTTACAAACTGAGAGTGACTCACCTATATCAGCTGAAGCAGCACAGCATCCTTGTTTCTGTTGGGGAGGATGAAGAAGGTATTAATCCTTTGGTAAGTTGGGCAGTGCGGGGGAGTCTTTTCCTCACCGGCCAGATGCTTTAGCGATTGTGGGGGAGAAGTCTGGTTGCAACCAACAGCACCAGCATGGTGGTGGTGTGGCTGGATTTGGATGCGGGAGACCCAAGTGCAAATCCACTTCTGTCCTTACACTTTGCTGGATATCCTTGGGTCAGTCACACATGCTCAGTTTAACCTACCTCATGGGTAAAAGGCAGATGCCACCCTGAGGCTTTTGGAGGAAGGTCTGGGTAAAAGTGAACTCAGTGAGTAGGTAAACTTTGTTCTGCTGTTCTATCAGAAGGAGCAAAGAGCTATGTTTGTGGACAGCAGCAGTTATCTTTCAGTGCTACAGAGTTTCTCCAGAGGAGCGTGCTTTCCCTAAATAAATCTCCTTGTGATGATATGCAGGTCAAAGTCTGGAATCTAGAGAAACGTGATGGTGGGAATCCTCTGTGTACTAGGATATTCCCTGCAATACCAGGCAACAAGCCCACAGTTGTGTCCTGTCTCACAGTCCATGAGAATCTGAACTTCATGGCTATTGGTAAGTGGAAGTAAGGCCAGTGCTGCTGCTGTTGCTGGATATGCTAGTAGAGTGCAAAGATATGGCAATTAGCTTCAGCGTTACAATACTGCTTCAGCTTTCCATGTTGATGTAACTGAACTTTTACTCTGCTTTCTATGGGTAGAGAGCACCAGATGTTCTAGGGTTGCCATGTGAATTCAGTACTTTCCCTTTGCTTCCTTAGGCTTCACAGATGGGAGTGTTGTTCTTACAAAGGGTGACATAACGCGAGATCGGCACAGTAAGACTCAGACCCTCCACGAAGGCAGTTATCCAGTTACAGGCCTTGCTTTCCGCCAGTCTGGCAAAACAACGCATCTATTTGTTGCTACCACTGAGAGCATCCAGGTACAATGTTGGGTTGACTGGGGGAGGAATCAAGATGGAACAGCCTGGCCCACCTACTATCCTGGCTAATGAGTTTCACTGCTGCCTTTGTCTGGTTGACTTTACAGTGCTACACGCTTTCTGTGAAGGATTATCCACGGCAAGAATTGGATACCCGCGGCTGTGGGCTGTGCTGCTCTACACTGAGTGACCCCTCCCAGGACCTCCAGTTTATTGTTGCAGGGGATGAGTGTGTGTATCTGTATCAGCCTGATGAGCGTGGCCCATGTTTTGCTTTTGAGGGGCTTAAGCTTATTGCCCACTGGTATCGGGGCTACCTTGTCATTGTGTCCAAGGACCGGAAGACCTCTCCAAAGTAAGGCTTCTTAGGGCGGACTTGTTTGTTCGGGATTTGTTTTACTGTGTGTCTGGAGTGGGATGGAGAGAGGCCCTCTAATTATCTTTTGGTGCTCTTTCTCGTTCCCATTGGGTGCAGATCCAAGCAGAAAGCAGTTAAGAACTGGTGGGGATTTTTTTTGGCCTTCTGCCACTTGTGCAAAAAGGCCCTGTCCACGGGCAGTGCTACTTCTCCTGGGAGTGCTGGATGGATTCTAAACCAGTGATCCCAAGATGATGGCTACTGATATGGGGCCTGCCCCAGCATAACTTTCTTGCGCGATGTCTTGTTGACTGTCATTTCAGACTGTCTCTGAAAATGGGGTCACTACTGCTGGTCATTAAGACTAGGAGTTCCTGATAAACAGATTTTAGGTGTTTCAGTAATAGTAACAATCATACAACTTATAAGTGCAACTTGCCATCATAACGTGTAGCAGCAATGAAATCTGTGAATCAAGACACTGAAGGCAAGAAGGCACCAACAGGTGGTGGATGTGAGGGGTGGGGATTGCGCAGGAAGTAAGTTTGTGGGAGTGCGGAACTGCTAGATTAGGTGCGAAATTTGTGTCTCTGGAGTGTCTAGATTTCCCATCTGTGAGCAGAAGCTGGTGAATTTGCCTGGAAATGCTGAGGTTAGTAGACCAAGAATTGCTCAGGCAATCAGTATGGACAGTTATTTCAAAGGAGATCCTCATTTCCATGCTGCGGGGGTGCATGAAATGTGGGTTTGGCAGGGGGTGTCAGGGATTACAATTCCAGGGAGACTCTCCCTTACTCTTGTTTCTCTGTGTTCCAGGTCTGACTTTGCTGGTGGTGACCCACAAAACTCTGACAAGCAAATCCTGAACATTTATGACCTCAGCAACAAGTTCATCGCTTATAGCTCAGTCTTTGACGATGTGGTGGACGTCCTGGCCGAGTGGGGATGCCTGTATGTGCTGACTAGAGATGGAAAGCTCCATGCATTGCAGGAGAAGGATACACAGACCAAGTTGGAGGCAAGGGGGCTCACGGCAAGAGGGTCTGGGGCTGGCAGAGGCCTGGGTCAAAGCCTTGCTGCTTCTGGCAGGAGCTGCGGGTCAGGATCTCCATTTGGAGGCCTGGCACCTGCCTCCCACCAGGAGTCATAAAGGGGTGTGGCTTATGCCTCTGGTAAGCCGTCTGAATCGACAGCTGCTTTTCCCACTCAACAGATGCTCTTCAAGAAGAACCTGTTTGAAATGGCCATTAACTTGGCCAGGAGCCACCACCTGGACAGCGATGGCTTGTCTGAGATCTTCCGCCAGTACGGTGACCATTTGTACAACAAAGGCAACCATGATGGGGCCATTCAGCAGTACATCCGGTAGGCAAGGAGCAGAGGAGCCTGGGGGAGGTGGGCTCTCTGTCTGAGGTGCCTTGCCACCTTTCTTGCGGGGTTCCTTTTGCAGTCTTTCCTGTGCAGCTATACTAGGGGGAAGTATTGCCTGAAAAGAAAATGAGTCATGCAAAAGTGTGGTTTGCAAGTTTACCTGACAGATGAATCAAAACTGTACTTGTCTTCTTTTTTATGTGGGTGCTCTGAGGTTATGGTAGAGTGGAGAGCATGGAAAGGTAGACCTGTAGCTTGCCTCTGAAGGGAGTGGGACCATGGCGCAGTATGGAGAGCACTTGCTTTGCATGCAGAATTGCCGGCTGTTCAATTCCTGGCATCTCCTGTCTTGTTTTGTTTTTTTTAAATCAGGTTGCAAGTGATATTAAGAGCTCTGCCCAAGGCAGCCCTTGAGAGCCACGGCTGGTCAGTGTGCGTGGGGAGTACTTGTAGGAGGATGCCCACTGCAGGGGTCTGCCAGATCTGATACGTGCAGGTTTTGATATGCAGCCTTCATGTGTTGTGCCCGTGACTGCAGTATTTGGGCGCTGTGGCTGCTCTGCTGCCTCCTGAGTGGCCTCCAGCAGGGTAGGAAGGCTTCTGCAGGCACTGCCTTAGAGGGATCCTAAGGAGGCACCTTTCTCCCCAGTACCATCGGCAAGCTGGAACCGTCCTACGTAATCCGCAAATTCTTGGATGCTCAGCGGATACACAACTTGACGGCCTACTTGCAGACACTCCACTTGCAGTCCCTGGCCAACGCAGACCACACCACGCTGCTGCTGAACTGCTACACCAAGTTGAAAGATGTCGCCAAGCTGGAGGAGTTCATTAAGGTTCGATGGGGCAGGGGTGCCGGGGCTGCTAGGTGCAGGACTCCTGTGTCGACCTCAAGTGCCTCCCTAAAGTCTAGGGAAACCTCTTGGGGGCCACCTCATGCAGGACTCAGGCAGTTGGGAAGCTTTGCTCCTTCCCTTCGTGAGGAACAAAACCTACCGAGGCCTTTCCTTTCTCTTCCAAGAGATGGTGTTTCTGGTTCTGAATCTGAAATGGGAGTGGGGGGGCTGGGGAGGGGGAGGGAAGCCAAGGCATTCTCGCTGATGGGACTGTGGCCCTTGTGGCATTCGGGCACCAGGAGGTGGGCAGAGGTGGTTCACAGTCCCGTGGAAGTGAGTGCAGGGGCGTAGACTTTTTAAATCCCCGGGGGGGGCGGGGGCTCTCCCGTGTGCGCGCGCAAAGCGCGCGCACGCGCTCGGGATTATGTCCCCGCTGCTCTCCCCCCCCGCCCCAGGGAGCCGCGACCGCCGCTTCCCTCCCCCGGGCAGCCGGGCCATGCCCGCCCGCCCGCTCGCTGGCCGCGCTCCCCGCCCCCCTCCCTCCCTCCCTCTCCCCGCTCACCTCGGGCGCCGGCTGCTGCTGCCGCCTGCAGCCGGGGGCTGGCGCGTCGCCCTTGCGGGCCCCCGACTCCCGCTCCGCCTCGCGCTCGGGGCGTGCGGGGGGGGCGCAGATGAGCGCCGCCTCTCTCCCCCCCCCCCGCCGCCCCAGGGAGGCAGGAGAGCAGGCCGGAGGTGGGGGGGAAGGAGAGGCGGCGTCACCGGTGGGCGCTCCATTTTGCCGGGGGTGGCTGAGCCCCCCCCGGGAAATTTCGGGGGGGGCTCGAGCCCTCGAGCCCCCCCGTAGTTGACGCCCATGAGTGAGTGGGATTCCTCTGGAGGGCGACGTGAGAGCCGCTTTGCTGTGTCTTCCCCTACAGACGAGTGAGAGCGAGGTGCACTTTGACGTGGAGACAGCCATCAAGGTGCTGCGCCAGGCCGGCTGTTATTCCCACGCTGTGTACTTGGCTGAGAAACACGCACACCACGAGTGGTATCTGAAGATCCAGCTAGAAGACATCAAGGTGAGGAGCCACCCACCTGGCGCATCAGTCCTTTTGCCACTCCTGAGGAAATGTCTCATTTGGGGGCAGATGGCTGTATTCTTCTGTTGAGCCCTGTGGTTATCCAAACTGGGCATGAAGCCTGTTGGATCCCATCTGCAGGGACGTGAGCTTGCTTGGCACCAAAGTGGGCACCTCACAGGGCTTCACTGCTTGCTCAGTTGGCCTTTTCCAGCCTCCTTTTTGATTTTTTTTTAAAATTCTGCAGTTCAAGGCTGGAGTAGCAGGCCTTTTAAAAGGATGGCTAAACCCCTGTAGCTCTCATCTCCTGCTGGGCTGGCTCCCATAAAAGGACCGGTCCAGTGTCCAGCTGTGCAGGAGCAGTGGCAGGATTGCTGCTTAGTTTGACCCCTGCCCCGGGTGGGGGGTGGTTGCTTGGGAACCTGCTCTGCTGCTGGAGGGGTTAAATCCTCTTGTGAAACAAAGCATCACCACGAAGCCCCCCCCCCCCCGGCAGAACTACCAGGAGGCCCTGCACTACATCGGCAGGCTGCCCTTTGAGCAGGCCGAGAGCAACATGAAGCACTACGGCAAGATCCTCATGCATCATGTCCCCAACGACACCACTGAGCTGCTGAAGATCCTGTGCACCGTCTGCCGGCCAGCGGGGAATGGCGAGGGCCCAGCGGTGCCCGAAGGGCGGAAGGTACATCCGTGCTTGGAGGGGAGCAGCCAGGGCAAGGGGCTGCCTTGGGATCGTGCAGCTGATGACTGTGAGGAGGAAGTGGGGAGAAGGGAGGAGCCGAGGGCCGCTGGCAACGCTGTTTGTCTGCTTAGTGGGCCAGCTAGTCTGCACGATGGCCTTCACTGTATGGGGGCGGCAGGCAGGCAGCCTGGTACAGAACACTGGCATGTGAAGCTCCCGGAATCTTCCTTGCTGGCAGGCAGCTGTCCAGGGCTTTTCTTTCCCTCCTCACTGACGCCAGGCTGCAGGCAGATATTTCTAGAATATTCTCAGGCGCAGGTTGTTCTGCTGATGTGTCCCAGCTGCTGCCTTCCCTTCTTGCTTCGCAGGCCAGCCCGGAGGAGTTCATTCCCATTTTTGCCAACAACTCCCGGGAGCTGCGAGCTTTCCTCGAGCACATGTCTGAGGTGCAGCCTGACTCTCCGCAAGGGGTGTATGACACACTGCTGGAGCTCCGCCTCCAGAGCTGGGACCATGAGCAGGACCCAAAGGTACGTCTGTGCCTCAGAGGCTCAGGTGTGCAGTGGGGTGTGGTAGGCTTCTTGCAGCATCCCTACATATCGGTGGATGTGTCGGCCACCTTGAACACATGAAGCTGTCTTCTGCCGAGTCAGACCACTCGCCCATTGGGATCAGTACTGTCTGCTCAGACTGACAGCGGCTCTCCAGGGTCTCAGGCAGAGAGAGGTCTTTCAGATCCTTTTTTAACTGGAGATGCTGCCGGGAATTGAACCTGGGACCTTCTGCATGCCAGGCAGATGCTCGGCCGCTCCCCCAGCCACCTAAGGCCATGCACCCCTCTCAGTGCTGGTCTTGGCCACAAAGGTGCTTCCCCACCCCCCATTGAACCTTTTTGAGCAAGAGTCCAGTAGTACCTTAAAGACTAACAGAGTTTGTAGCAGGGTAGTAGCATTCGTGAGTCAGTGCACACTTCTTCAGATACTGGTTTTTAGTGTCTTTTTAAGCCACCTTCTCACTCAAATTAGAGCCCCCAAGGCAGCAAATAATAAAACTATTAGAAAGATAAAGGCTCATAGATTTATTTTTATTTATTATTACAATATTTACACTTCACCTTTCTTTGTGGTTCAAGGCAGCTTATAATAGATTTTAAAAAGTTCTTGTTAAAGCCAGGTAACACATGCCAAGTCTCTCCTCCCCCTTAAGTACCTGCGTGTGTTTGTGTGTGTGAAACAACCACATGAGTAGGAGGGAAGGGTCAATGAGAATTAGTGAGGGAATGCCAGACAAAGCAGGAGTCCTCCTTCTGGCAGAGGGCAATGATACGAAATGATAGATTGATCTCCCTGAGAAGCGAATTCTGCAGTTTTGGTGCCACAACTGAGAAGGCCCATTCTTGGGTCGCCACTCATCCTGTGGCAGGTGGCAGGGGCAATCAAAGCAGGGCCTCTAAAGACTACCAGTGGTCAGGTGGGTAAATATGGGAGTAGGCGGTCCTTAATGTCTGAAGGCCCCAATCCATACTGGGCTTTAAAAGTCAGGGTCAGCACCTTGAAGTGAACCTGGAAACAAATTAGGAACTAGTGTAAGTGGAGCAAAACTGGGGCAGTATGGTTCCTCCAACCCACTCCAGCCAGAATCCTAGCTGCAGGACCTGGCACCCATTGCAGATTCTGGATTCTCTTCAAGGACCAGCCCCATGTAGGACACATTGAAGTAGCCTAATGTGGATGTTTAGGCCAAGCCAGACCACTGATCCATCTAGCTCAGCACTGTCCGCTCCGATTGTCAAGTTTCAGGCATGGAGCAATATCATCCCCGGCCCTACCCCACTACCAGGAATGGGACTGAACTTGGGGCTGTCGGTGTGTCAGGCAGGTGCTCCACGGCTGAGCCTGGTGTTCCTTCTTCCCTACCCTCTCCTGATGCACTTGTGGCTTTGGGCTCCTGGCAGGTGAAGGAGAAACTGCACAATGAGGCCATTTCCCTGCTGAAGAGCGGAAGGTTTCGAAGTGCCTTCGATAAGGCTCTAGTCCTCTGCCAGATGCACAGCTTCAAGGACGGCGTCTTGTACCTCTACGAACAGGGCAAGCTGTGAGTGCAGAGGTGGCGGTGGTGGCTGCATGTGGAGGGCTCCGTTGCTGGCTCGCTCGACATGTGCCCAGGGGCGTGGGGAGGAAGGAGCTGGGCAGGGCTGGGCTCCCTCAGGTCTGGAGGCCTGGCTCTCAGCGGCCCTCTCCCCTTGCCCAGGTTCCAGCAGATCATGCACTACCACATGCAGAGCGAGCAATACAGGAAAGTGGTGGAGGTCTGCGAGCTGTACGGCGACCAGGAGCCTTCCCTGTGGGAACAAGCCCTGGGCTACTTTGCCCACAAGGAGGAGGACTGCAAGGAACACATCACGGCCGTGCTCAAGCACATTGAGACCAAGAACCTCATGCCCCCCCTGCTGGGTGAGAGGGCTACGGGGGCCACTTCCCTGGTTTTGGGAGGGAGGGAGGGAGGGAGGGAGGGGAGGCATGCAGGGCCTGCTTGCCCCCGAGGGGAGCTTCCACAGGGGCAGATGCAGCTCAAGGCAAGGCTGGCCCTCCGGTCTCTCCCTTTCTGGGAAGGCACTGCCTACCCAGCCCTGCTGGGATCGGCTACCCAGGGAGTCCTTGTGCTTCGTACAGGGTACTGTCCAGGACTGCCCTGTTCCAATGGCTCGGGGTGGGTAGCTGTGCTGCTGACCAAATAAAAATCCCCCGCAACGTGCTGGTTGCACGCTGGCCACTAAGGATCAGCCCAAATGCTTCTGGGTCGGGACCAGGCTCGGCCTTGGAAGGACCGGTGCCCCACAGCTGCAGTCTGCCAGCTGTTCCACGCTGGTGTATTACTGCTAGTCAGCAGAACCCCCTCTTGAGGGGCTGGATTCTAGTGCCCCACAGCAGGTAGAGGCAGAAGGTGGCTTTTCAGAATATCCCATGTACTGCACTGAAAGCAAGGCCTGGCTGCTTGTGGCACGTGAGAGCAGCCTGGAGAGAAGCAAGAGAAGCCCCAGCACCAGGGGTGGGCCTGGCTTTCATTGGCTAGCAGTTGTGCAGGTCTGAGAGCAGCAGGGAGGCTCAGCAGTCTGCCTGCAAGCGTCAAGTAGGCACCTCGGCCTGCCCTCCCCCCTTGTCTCTTCCAGTTGTGCAGACCCTGGCTCACAATTCTACAGCCACCCTCTCAGTCATCAAGGACTACCTGGTCAGCAAGCTGCAGAAGCAGAGCCGCCAGATTGAACAGGATGAACAGAAGATTCAGAAATACCGGGAGGAGACCAAGCGGATCCGCAAGGAGATCGAGGAGCTGAAAAACAGGTAGCCACAACCCCATCTGGTTGGCTCTGGCTTGGGACCTTGGCCTCAGGTCAGATGGAATACAACAAAAAACAAGAGCACGAATCCAACCCAAAGACTGAACTGGGCACCATGAAGGTTGAGCAGGAACAATGCTAAAAATGAATTCAACAAAATTAATCAGTTTTTTGTACAGTGTGCTTAAAACACAAATGATCAACATAGGCCTCCAATACAGCTCCTAGATAGACTAGTGGACCAAGTAGTCCTCAGTGTTTTTAACTTGTATTTGAAGTGAACTTGTGCAATAAATTGATTTATCTTAATTCATTTTTAACATTGTTCCTGCTCAACCTTTGTGGTACCCAATTCTGGGCAGAGGGAGACATTCCTGCCCGATGCTTCCCTGTCTCCGGCCCTGCTCTGAGTGGTGGTGATGCTCCCAAGCCAGTTTCTCCGATGGGGCTCAGATATTTGTTAGGAAGAGTCATAGGAACATCAGAAGAGCCCTGCGGGATCAGGCCAGTGAGGGTCCATCTGGTCCAGCATCCTGTCTCACACAGGGGCCGACCAGTTCCTCTGGAGGGCCAAAAACAGGGCACAGAGGCCGAGGCCTTCCCCTCATGAGAACCTCCGAAGAGCCCTGCTGGATCAGACCAGTGAGGGTCCATCCAGTCCAGCATCCTGTCTCACACAGAGGCCAGCCAGTTCCTCTAAAGGGCCAACACAGGGCATAGTGGCTGAGGCCTTCCCCTGATGTTGCTTCCTAGACCTGGTGCTGGGAGTCAAAGGCTTAATGCCTCTGGATGTGGAGGTTCCCCTCAGCCACCATGACTAGTAGCCACTGATAGGCCTCTCCTCCATGAATCTAATTCTCTTTCAAAGCTGTTTATTCCTGTGGCCATCACTACATCCTCTGGCAGCAAATTCCACATTTTAATCACTCTCTGTGTAAAGTAGTATTTCCTTTTGTCTGTCTTGAAACTACTGCCCACCAGCTTCCTTGAATGTCCTCAAGTTCCAGTATCTTGGGAGAGCCAGAAAAAGTCCTGTTAGTCAACTCTCTCCACCCCCTGCATAGTCTGATAAACCTCTGTCATGAGCTCCCCTTAGCCGTATCTCTTCTAAACTCTTCTAAACAGACAAAAGGAAGTACTTCTTCACCCAAAGAGTGTTTAACGCGTGGAATTCACTGCCACAGGAGGTGGCGGCGGCTACAAGCATGGACGGCTTCAAGAGGGAATTAGATAAGCATATGGAGCAGAGGTCCATCAGTGGCTATTAGCCACGAAGTATAGATAGGAACTCTCAGTCTGGGGCAAGTGATGCTCTGTATTCTTGGTGCTTGACCGGGGGGGGGGGGGGAGGCACAGCGGGAGGGCTTCTAGTGTCCTGCCCCCACTGCTGGACCTCCTGAGGGCACCTGGTGTTTTTGGCCACTGTGTGACGGAGTGTTGGACTGGATGGGCCATTGGCCTGATCCAACATTGGCTTCTCTTATATTCTTATGAAAGGTCCCAGAGACTCTTCTTCAGCCTTGCCTCATAGGGAAGGGGCTCCAACCCCCTCGTCATCTTGGTTGCCCTCCTCTGCACTTTCTCCAGCTCTGCAATGTCCTTTTGGGGATAAGGTGACCAGAACAGTATTCCGAATGAGGCTGCACCATGGACCTATTCAGAGGCATTACAATATTGTCCATTTTATTCTCAGTCCCTTTTCTAATAATCCCTAACAGAGTTTGCCCCTTTTTTCACTGCTGCAGCACACTGGGTTGACACTTTTGCTACGCTGTCCAGTAAGAACCCAAGATCTTTTCCCCTCTCAGTCTCAGCAAATTCAGACCCTGTTGGCCTACACTAGAAGCTGGAATTTTTTTTGTCTCGGTGTGCATCATCTTACACTTAGCAACACTGAACTTCACTTGCCCCACCGTTGCCCACTCACCCAGTTTGTGGAGGTCCTCTTGGAGCTCTTTGCAATCAGCCTTGGTTTTCAGTATCCCGAGTCATTTTGTGTCTTCTGCAAACAGGCCACTACACTACTAACCCCTTGTGCCTGATTGCTGACGAATAAATCGTACCAGCCTGTAATTTCCTGGTTCACCTCTGGGTCCCTTTTTAAAAACTGGTGTTACATTTGCCAGTCTTCTGGTACAGCAGCTGATTTTAGTGATGGGTGACACGGATGGGTGAGTAGGTGAACAGACTCACATCTGAGTTCCTTGAGAGTGCTGAGGTGTGTGCCAGATGTGGCCAGGGCAGTGCGTGTGGCTACCACCTGTGTGCCTCCTGTCCTCTGCCTCACGCAGCGTGCTTCCCTCCCTCCCCCCCAGCCCCAAGATCTTCCAGAAGACCAAGTGCAGCATCTGCACCAGCGCGCTGGAGCTGCCCTCGGTGCACTTCCTCTGCAGCCACTCCTTCCACCAGCACTGCTTTGAGAGCTACTCGGAGAGTGGCTCGGAGTGCCCGACCTGCCTGCCGGAGAACCGCAAGGTGATGGACATGATCCGTGCCCAGGAGCAGAAGCGGGACTTGCACGACCAGTTCCAGCACCAGGTAGTGCCTGCCTACCTGCCTGCCTGCCGCCATCCCCGGGGGGGGAGTTGGGGGGGAGGGGGCCCTCGGGAGCCCCCCCCCCCAGCTTCAGGGCGTCTCCTCTGATCTCCTCTCCCCTCCCCTCCCGCAGCTGAAGTGCTCGGACGACGGCTTCTCGGTGGTGGCGGACCACTTCGGCCGCGGCGTCTTCAACAAGCTGACGCTGGTCACCGACCTCCCCGCGGGCCGCTCCGCCGCCGGGCTCGAGGCCGGCCTGCACCGGGACCTGCTCCTCCACGCCAAGCGGAGCACTTGAGGGGGGGGGGGGGGCGTGCGCTGGGGGCCTTTCCCTCCCTCCTTCCTGCCTGCCTGCCTGCCGATTAAAGAGCGCTCCCGGTGGCCTCCGCGTCTCCTTTGCTCGCCAGTCCGCCGCGCGGGGAGGGGAGGGGAGGGGAGGGGAGGGCCGCTGTCGTCCTAGAGCGGCGCTGGGGTTTCCGACGTCTGCGGGGGGGGGAGGAGGCGGGGCCTGCCTGGCCCGGAAGTGAGGCGGGGAAGCGGCGCTGGAGTGGGCCGGCGGCGGGGTGGTGCGGGGGGCTGAGAACACCGGGCCGCCACCGCTCCCGCCATGAGCGCGCCTCCGCCCGCGGTGAGTCTCCCCTCCTCTCCCCCCCCCCTCGCGCGGGTCCGGGGGGAGGGGGTGTCGGTGTCCTCGGGTGACCTCTGGCCTACCCTGCAGGGGTGTTGCGGGCTGCCCCCCCCCCCGGTGTGTGTGTGTGTGTGTGTGTGTTGCCCCCCCCCCCGGTGTGTGTGTGTGTGTTGGGGGGGAATTCTCTGCCGGCGTCTTTCCCGCGGCCCTGCGAGGTCGGTCAGTCCAAGCCCCTCGCTGCTGCGGCACAGCCCTCTTGGGGGGGGGGGGGAGGCGGCTTTCTGGGGCTGCCTCTGCCCGGTCGCCTCCGGACTCGAGGGGAGGAGAGGGGAGGGGAGGAGGCCCGGCGAGCTGTGGGAGCCGCCCGCCTCGCCCGGGGGTGGTGGTGGTGGTGGTCCGTACCCCGCCATGGGAGCGGCGCCCTTTGGCTCGTCTAGTTTGGGCTGCTGCTCTGCCTCGCAAGACCGGGCGAGAAGGGCGGCTCTTGCGCAATCCGCGGGGGCAGCTGCGCCGGGCGCGCCTTGTCCGTTGGGCCGAGAGCTTCGTGGGTCGCGGAGGGGGCGGTGCCCGAAACTGCATCCCGAATCCCGCCGCGTGCCCATCTGAGGCTCTCTGCCACTGAGTCACGCCCCCTCCTCCTCCTCCTCCTCCTCCTCGGATATCTCCGCTTTCCCGAAGAGGGCGAGGAAGCCTGCCCAGAACCGGACAAAGAGTTGCAAACGGCTGTGGACCCCCACCTGCCTCTTCCGTCGGGGTCTAAAGGGGCTCACATCCTTCTCCCAGCCTCCCTTTCATTTTCACCACAGCCCTGTGAAGTAGGTCAGGCTGAGTGAGGTGGGGAGCTCCCCCTCCGCCGCGCACACTCTTGCCAGGGAGGCTCTGGGCTGACCCTGCATTGAGCCTGGGGTGGGGTGGGCTGGATGGCCTCTAGCTGTGTGGCTACCTGTGATGGGCCCAAGGTCAGGCCCTGAGCCTCCCTGGTAGAGTGGGGACTGGAACCTGGGGTCTTCCGGATCCCAGTCTGACCTGCTAACCATTCAGACACAACACTGAATTAACAACGGATTATTACTGAACACATTACTGCATATTGATTGTTACACAATTTATGTACATTTTATTTTAAAAATCATGATAATATTGTTTGTGTGTAAAGTGCAGAAGGCTTTTTCCCTTCGGTGCACCCCCGGATAGGAAAAGTCCTCAGATTTCTCGCTGTTACACATTTTGAGTCTCTGGGGCCCTGCATGTAGAGCCTCCCTTTCTCTGTTTCATGCCCCAGATGGCTCAAATTCTGCACACCCATGAATCTTGGATGCGCAGTCAGTTACTCCAAGGAAAGGCTGCTGCTGGGAATGCTACAGGCCACAGGCAGTGCTGGGCAGGCTGAAGCAGGCTGTTGGGTCAATTGCCACTGAGTGAGGAGGCCTGGGGGGGGGGGTGCTTGTGTGTTGTGCCATTTGGCCAGGCTCCCCCCTCACAAATATGTGGGTGAAGTGACTCTTGTTCACTTGCAAAAATGGGCCCATTGTGAGCTGCTTGGGTGTAGAAGGGGGCCTTCTGTTGCCACGTTTTCCCTAGGACAATTTCTTTCTGTGCGGAACCTGGGCAGCTCCTTTCTTGCAGTGCCTGCAGCTGGGCTTCCTTCCAGGCTCAACCCCTTTAGCCCTCCCGCCTCTTCCTTATCTCTGGCCCCACATTGGGCTTCATTTTGAAAAGAGAGGCTCTCCTGATCAGACACTGGTGGAGTCGCTGGCAAAGACCTCGCAGAGCTGAAGATGGCAGACGGGCCCAGCCAGGTAACGGGGGATGAGAGCTGGAAACCCTGCTTGCCCACAGGAGCGCTCTGGGAGTCTGCTGCTGGGCACTGCGTCTGACAGCTGCCTCCCTTATTGTCAGCTGGCTCAGTGGCAGAGACTGCAGGCCCCACCCCCGCACGTGTGTGTGTGTGTGTGTGTGTGCGCGCACACGCACACACACACTGTTTTGTTGTTCTTAGGGCTGTGGCTTCGCAGCAAGATGCCAGACTGCCCACTAACCATGGTCCCTGGTTCCTCTGCAGAAAGGGCTTTCTCAGCCTTCCCACTGGCCACCAGCATGCATCCTCCATTGCCTGGGCTTCATCCGTGGGTGGCTGTGGGGCAGATGAGCGGGCTGGGTGCTCCTTTCATGTCTTTGATTCTGTGTTGGAGAGAAGGGCAGAATGTCACTCAGCTGCATGGCTATGGGCATTGTGGGGAAGCCTACGAAGAGCCCTGCTGGATCAGACCAGGGAGGGTCCATCCAGTCCAGCCTCCTGTCTCACGCAGTGGCCAGCCAGTTCCTCTGAATGGCTAACCACAGGGCAGAGAAGCCGAGGCCTTCCCCTAATGTTGCCTCCTGACTCTGGGATTTAGAGGTTTAGTGACGCTACATGTGGAGGTTCCCCTCGGTCACCATGGCTAGTAGCCACTGGTAGACCTCTCCTCCATGAATCTATCTAATCCCCTTTTGGAGCTGTTTATTCCTATGGCAGCAAATTCCACATTTTAACCACTCTCTGTGTGCAGTAGCATTTCTTTTTGCCTGTCCTGAACGTGCCGCTCCTCAGCTTCATTGGATGCCTTGGAGTTCTAGCATGTGGGGAGGGGGAGAGAAATGTCAAGAGCCTTGGACTGGGCAGGCTTGACTTTGAATTCCCACTCTGCTGGGAGGTCATGAGTGGCCGGCTTCCCTCTCAGGCTTGTTGGGAGAATTAAGCAGAGGAAGAGAGAACCACACCTGCGGCGGGGAGCTGCCTGTGGAAGGGGCAGAACGAGACCAGGGTGGAGAGTGGAGCAGAGAACCCAAAGGAAGGTCTCTGCTGCCCCCGCAGCTTGGAATCTGGAATTCAGCACTGGGAAGCAACAGATGGAGACAGGCCGGGGGGGGGGGGCGGGGGGACACTTTACTCCATTCAGTTGCCCATCTGGAGCCTAAGGAGCCGTTGGTACATCATTGGGGCTGATCTCGGAATGGAGCGAGGCTGCCACATGTTCCCTCGGTGGGTCAATCCGTGCTCAACCTTCCCGGGTTCCCTCTTTCTAGCTTTGTGGGTCACACTGTCTGTTTCTTGCACATTCTGGCAAACTTGCCCTTGCGTTTAGGAGTGCGTGGAGACTGAAGTTTCATTTCTTAAAATAACTGGAGGCAAACCTTTGCAGGAAGAAAATGGCTTGAAAAACCACACGATCCGCGTAGGAACCAGGAAGAGCCAGGTGAAGCCATCACCACCCTCCCTCTGGCTTGGTCGGAGAAAGGTTTCTCCATAAGTCTTCTCCCCTGCAGAATCTCAAGAAATGTGCTCAAAGACAAGGGGGTGGGGTGGGAGACTTGGGAAGGAAGATAATGGGGCCCCCGCCCACCCTTGCGGTGGAGAGCAGCTCATCTCCATCTGCCAGCTGCTGATAGCCAAGGGCAGCCCATCCACACTGGAGTGAGAGGGAAAGGGGCAGGCGCGTGTGCCAGCTGTGCTTCCCAGCTCCGCTTCCCTGGGCCCTTTCTGCAGGGACTCTTCCTGTCTGACTGCTGCCTGGCTGTAATGAGAGCAAGGGTTGGCTGTGGAGGGAGCAGCACGGCCCAGGCGGGTGTCTTTCCGTGTGTCCCTTGGATGGGAAGATGGGGGAGGCCACGGCTGCTCCCCAAATGGGCCTCCTTGGCAGCAGGTCACTCTTTCTGCACTGGAGGTGGTCTCCCACGTTCTCTGATGCATTGTCTCTCCTTGTTTGGAATGGCAGCTGGCTCGGATCCAGACGGATAGTGTGGTGCAGATGCTGCAGGAGCGCCACCCCCACCTCTGCTTTGAGATTGGTGAGTGTCTGGGGTGCTGGGCCCCAGATGGGAGAAGCCAAACCAATGTGAGCTTGGGGGTTGGTGGGGGGGGGGGGGGGGAGAGCAGCACTTGGCACGTGTGACTGGGCCTGACGTGTGACTGGGCCCTGGGCCTGCTGCCCTGCAGAGGGTTTTGGGAGGTGGACAGTGGCTGGACAGTACAGGACAGCCCCCTCCCAAGTGATCCAGGTCCTCCCCACCATGCAAACTGCCGGTGCTAGGGTGACACCCTCCCCACCTATTCTGCATGTGTTTAAACAGTTGCCATGTCGACCACTGGAGACAAGATCCTGGACACGGCTCTATCCAAGGTAAGCCCCGCTCCGTCTGCCTCCTTTGGCCATGGCTGGTGCCCGCAAAAAACTCGTCCTCACCTCTGACGGGTGGCCTCTTTCCCCGGTTAGATTGGAGAGAAAAGCCTCTTTACCAAGGAGCTGGAAAATGCACTGGAGAGAAACGAGTAAGTGCCCTTGTGGGCTGGCCTGGATTTTGCCCCGCAGACATCACTGGTGGGGGAGAAGGGGGGCTTCTTTGGTGTTGGCCTCTTGCCAGGTAGTGGGTGCCTGCAGAGTCCGGGCAAGCTGTCCTGAACAAAGCCCATGGAATGCAGGGCGAGGGGGAGAGGGCATGACGGAGCAGGGCCAGAGAGAGGAGCCCAACATTCACTCTCGGTGTGCCCTTTTGGGGGGGGGGGTGTCAGGGTGTGCTCCAGTATATTGCATACTGTTTGCTAAATCGTTATTACAACAATCCTGAAAAATAGGCCACACTGAGAATGATTTGCTCCGGGCTGCCTGGGTCTTGTTGCAATCCTGCCACCTCCCATCTTGGATTCACCGGTCTGGCATTTGTGGCACCCTGCCCACTTTCTGTGCTGCTCTGATTTCAGGGTTGACTTGGTGGTTCACTCACTGAAGGACCTGCCCACGACCCTGCCCCCGGGGTTCACCATTGGTGCTGTCTGCAAGTGAGTTGGAGAGCCTTTGCTAGGTTCAGCTCTGCTGATGCGGAGCACTGTGGCCCTGGGCCCCAGGGGGGAAGGGAGGGGGCTTGGGCCAACTGGTCTCCCCGTCCCAGTGGAGCTAGGCGAGGGCCTCGGGTGCTGTGAACATGGGCAATTCAGGCAGGGCAGGGCCCCTCCAACCAAAGCCTCAGATGCACAGCGCTGCTGGAACTCTTTGGGCTGTGCAGGGAGCAAGGAGAGGGAAGGTCAAGGGAGCCCTCCTGTTACTCAGCTGACCTGCTTCATGGCTCCGTGCAGGAGAGAGAACCCCCATGATGCCGTTGTCTTTCACCCCAAGTGCTCTGGGAAAACTCTCGACAGCCTCCCTGACAAGAGGTGAGTTTGCTGCGCTTCTTTTCCTCCTTAGCGCCTCCACAGCCCCATCCCAGCTGCATATTCTCCGCTTGCCGCAAGAAAACATGCTGGTTTGCCACTGCAGACAGTGTCTCTGGAGTCTGGGAGTATCATCCCAAACCTTCATAAGAACCTGCTGGATCAGAGCAGCGGCCTCTCTCCTTCAGTGTTCTGTCTTACGCCATTGCCAACCAGTTGCTCTGCAGGTCCAGGCAAACAGAGGCCGAAGCCTTCCCTTGCACGCCACTGCACAAGTGGAGTTCAGAGGCTGGTTGCCCCTGAATGTGGAGGCTCCCTTTCGTCATCATAGAGACAGTAGCTATTGATGGAATTAGCCGTGAATCTGGCTTTTACACCTTTTACAGCTTTCTATGCTTGTGGCCATCACTATTTACACTGACAGTGAATTCTAGAGTTTAATTAATTGAGTAAAGAAGCATTCCCTTTTGTCTGTCCTGTCTCAATAGCTTCACAGCATGCCCTGGAGTTCTAGTACCTCCTCCTATAAACTTTCTCCACCACATGCATCATTTTACAAACCTCTCTCAGGTCTCCCCTTAGCCATCTTTTTTTCTAGACAAAAGTCCCAGTCTCTTTCACTTTTCCTCATAGGAAAGGTGTTCCAACCCCTTAAACATACTGATTGCCGCCTTTTGTATTCTTTTAAGCCTTGCAGTATCCTTTTTAAGATACAGTGAACAAAACTGCATGGATTATTCCAAAAGAGGTTATCTGGCCTGTAATTCCTTGGATCCCTTCTGGTCACCCCAGTCTTTGAAGAGGGGCCATTTGCTATTTTCCAGTCATCCAGCACGGAGGACAGTTCTAGATACATGGTACAGATACTAATTAGTAGATCAACATTTGAGTGCTGTAGGAATCCCTGGGTGTAAGCTATCTGGAGCTGCAAGCGTATTAGTTTTCTGTCTGCCCGAGTAGTCCTAGAATTTCATTTCTCATCACCTCGGTTTGACCCAGTCCTTCAGGCACCTTTATCCAAATCGGGCTCTGGCATGAGTACTTGCCCTGCATTTTCCACAGCAAACCCAGCTGGCATCCAATTCATTCTGTTTCAAAGGCCCATCCATGCTTTCCATCATGCTCTGTAGAGGTCGATCTTGTAAAGCAGAGCTGTATTTATGGTTGGTTCCTCTGGGTCTGTGCCCACGGGTGTGAACAAAATCCCTGAAGCTAAATCCTAAGCCTGCAATCCTGTTGCATAAAGCCAGCCTGTCCTCCGAGCCAGCAAGCGCTGTTGGGGTTGGGCTGTGTGTCCAGAACCTCTGCTTATCAAGGACCGGTAGTTCCTGGGCTAAACAGCATCTCCATTAAGTGGAGAATCAGTGTCCATGAGGCTTGGCTGGGATTAAAGTGCTGAGCTCAGTGCAGCACTCAGGTTGGTGTGGAGGGCACGGAGCAGGTGATCCTGGTGAGTCACGTGGGGTGGCATGCCCCGGACCATTTGCTAGTCACCGGCCCCCAGTCGGAAGAACAGTTGTTTGTGACTCCTTGTGTCGCCTGCAGTGCTTAGCCTCCAAAGGCGCTCTGCCGCCCATCGGAAAAACAATCTTTAAATTGCTCAAATGGTTAATTCCCTTTCAAGAGGTTTTTCAAGCAGGCCTGCATTACATTTGCCTGGCCATTTTTCAAAAAAAGCAACACTGCAAAGTTTAAACTTCTGGTTTATCACTAAAATCTGCTTTTACCCACGCTGCCTACCAGTGGCCGGGGGGAGAGGCTGCTCTCACAGACCCATAGACCCCCGGAGCAGAGCCAGCCCTCCCCAGTGGACGTGGGGGGTGTGTGGAAGAGGGGCCCACACATGCGTAGGTGGGAAGTCCCCGGTTGGAACATAGGAAGGAGTGCTGGGAAATGCCGGGACCGGAGCCTTCAGAGAGCCGGTGAGCGTGTCCAGCAAGGACCAGTGGGTCTGACTCTGCATCTGCCACCTCCCCCTTGTCCACTCGATGCAGAGAAACGGGCAACCAGTAAGGGCAGCGTCTGCGTGCCCCGGAGGGTCTTCCTGGGCCTGGCTTCATCCTGATGTGTGCTTCTCTAATTGCTGTCCTCCCAACAGTGTGATTGGCACCAGCTCCCTTCGCCGAGCAGCTCAGCTGAAGAGGAAGTTTCCTCAGCTGGAGTTCAGGGATATTGTATCCTTTCGTGGTTTGGCAGTGCCTGGAATGGCCACATTAGACAGCTCTACGTCTTCCAAATCAGAGGCATTTAGATGCCTTCCAGCAGTGGGGGACCGGGGGGTTGCTCCTCAGAGAGCTCATAACTATCATCCCATGCCAGTCTTTGCCTTGGAATGGCACTGTGTAAAAAGTGAGTTGGCATTAACTCAAGTTCCTGGGGAAGGGGTGGATGCCTTTTCCATCTGGAGATGGGGGCAGACTGCTCTTTGGTCCTTTTTTATGTGCGGTCTCTACAACACCTTTGCAAGGCAGGCCTCTGTCTGAGAAACAGCAGCTTGGCTTTACATCCCTCTTCCCCAGGGACAACCAGCCTGAGAGGTGCAGGTTTTCAGACCTGTCCTTCCCCTGCTAGGAACTCTCCCCCCCCCCCCCCCAATAGAAAGAGGCAGCCGAAGCCAGCCGGTATCCCTTCGTTCTTGTGGCACCTGCACCGTCTGGGGGGCAGAGTGAGCAGTGCCAGCCAGCATGCCTCTGGCGCTCGCAGGTGGCGAGGTGTGTGTTGTTTTCACTGAAGCTGTCCTGCAGAGAGGGAACTTGAACACACGCTTGAGGAAGCTGGATGAGAAGGAAGACTTCAGTGCCATCATCCTGGCTGCTGCTGGCTTGAGGCGGATGGGCTGGGACAGCCGCATTGGCCAGGTGAGCTGGGGCAGGAGGCTTTGAGTCCTGCTGATCTGAGGGCAGTCGGTGCTCTTGCCGGGATGTCAGCCAGGAAAGTGTGGTGGGAACGGGGGGGGGGGGGGGGATGATGACACAGAAGGGATGCTGAGCGTGATGGAATGTCCAAGGTTGTAGGACAGAGCAAAGCTACAGCCTTCCTTAAGTTACAAGTGTTCTGGGGCCACAAAGAAAGATCTTGTTTGGCTGCAAGGGGAACGGGGATAAGGGCACAGCATAAAAATTTTAAAGGCAGTGGTGATCCAAGTCTGACTGGAAAGCATTTGGGTCCTGTGTGCAAGGCAGGGAAATGTGGAACATCCTAGAATAGCAGAGGTGGAGACTGAGGTTCAGGTAGTCTAGGAAACCAAATCTGGGAGGGGGTTCCCCCTTCCACAAGCAAAGGAGGAAAACGGCCACATCTGTCCTGTTTTAGGATGCCTCTCTGGGATGGCTGCATTCTGTATTCATCAAAACAGAAAAGAATTGTAGGCAGCCAAGTCAACCCATGAGAAGCAACCCCCAAAGCAGCAGCAGTTGGGAAACGGCTCTATTAAGAGCAGCTGCCGTGTCCCAAAGGGAGACTTTGCAGTCTAACTGCTAATCTTCCTTCATTCCAGATTCTGAGCCCCACAGACTGCTTGTATGCCGTTGGGCAGGTATGTGAACTGTTCTCTATTCCACCTGGGTCCTGGCCCATGGGGTTTTTTATGTCTGCAGTTGCCCTGGCAGTCTGTCTGCTAGTGCATCCAGTGGGGAGCCCAGAGTCTGAGGTGCTTCAGAGGCCCTGGAGCTCATTTCCTGGTGCTGGAGGGGGTGTGCATTTGCTTGAGGAACAGCAAGCTATATCCAAACCCACCCACCCCATTTCCACAGGGATCTGGGGGACTGTGTTTGCAGACTCCCTTTTAAAATCTCCCCCCCCCCCCTGTTGAAATTTCCATCTGCAAAGGAGCTCATGGAGCCACTACTCTGGTGGGGGCATTTCTGTACCTCTGCAACCCGCTGCCTTCTTTTGAGTTGAGGGGCTTGTTCTTTGAAGCTTTGGCCAGCCCCCCACGGGTGGCAGAGGCTGAGAAGAGCCTGCCTGCCTCATCTCTTCAGGGTGCCCTGGCGGTAGAGGTGAGAGCCAGAGACCAGGAGGTCCTGGAGCTGGTGTCCATCGTGCATGACACAGAGACTGGGCTGCGCTGCATTGCCGAGAGGGCCTTCATGAAGCGCCTGGTGAGCTGGCCGGAGGCAACCTCCTCCTCCTCTGGTGGCGAAGGGGGCGGGGGGTGGTGTGTGTGTGAAGAGGGAAGCTGCTGCTCCAGTAACCCACAGGGCGCTTTTGATTCCAGGAAGGTGGCTGCAGCGTCCCAGTGGCCGTGAGCACCACGCTGAAGGACGCCCAGGTAATGCCAACAGCCAGGTGCCTCTCAGCTGGGATGGGGCCCTGGAAAGGGGGAGTCCAAAAGAAACCCCTTCCCATGTTGCCTTCTGACTCTGCCACTTGCTCTCCTAGCTGTATTTGACTGGAGCAGTCTACAGCCTGGATGGAGCAGAAAGCCTCCAGGAGACCATGCAAACCAGTGTGGATTTCCCACAGGAGGTACCTACCAGCGCCTGCTGCTTTTACAGTACCTGTGTTTTTGGGGGGATGGGGAGATCATTTCCCACTTCCCAAGCTAGAGAGGAGTGTGGGGTGGCAGCTCAGGCTTGCAGTGAAATTGCTCCTCAGTTGCAAAGGAGGCTGTTCAGCATGCAGTGTGGAAACAGCACACGGGCCTCCCAAGCTGCAGGAAAGAAAGAGGCTCATGCAGGGAGGCAGAAGGCCACCACAGGCTGCCAATTATTTATTTATTAAGATTTATATCCCACCTAGCTGGGTTACCGGCTTGCCCTTGGGGGGAGTTCCCCTCCTTGCAGGCTGCCTCGTGCCCCTAGGGGTAGGCGCCCTAGCTGGCAGCATGGCGGACGTTGGAGCCCCTCAAGCCTTTGCCTTCCCAATCCCTCTCTGTAACCTGCTGCCTCTTTCCCCAGGACACAGATGGGCCCAATGATGACATGCAGCATGTTGGTATCGGTGCCAAGACAGCCCCTCACCAGGCTCAGCGGGCGGCCGAGAAGCTGGGCGTGGGACTGGCAGAGCTGCTGCTCAGCCAAGGAGCTGGGCAGATCCTCACTGTGGCCAGGCAGCTCAATGAGGTTAGAGAACCAGCAGGACCTGCACTGGAGAGCAACGGAAAGGCCGCGCCCCAGCTGCCTTGCCCAAATGTGGCATGAACATCCACCCCTGGCTGGCAAGGACTGGGTCCTGGGCCTGTTGGGGGGCTGCTGCTCCTACTGCTGAGAAAGACTGTGACTGAAAGCGATTAAAGAGATGGGAGAAAGTGGCGCCTGGTTATTGAGCGCGTTCACACATGCGTCACACCCCCCTCCCCGCACGAAAAGGCGCGCGCGAGTACAGCCCCGACTCTTCCCGCCCCCCAAGAAAGCGACGGGCGAGCGGTTCTCAGCGGGCAAGTGCCCCTTTAATGAGCGGACAGCGCGAGGCGGGAGAGTTCCGTTGTCCGGCAGGCAAGAGCCGTTTGTTCGCCTAAGTCCCGGCCGGTGGGCCAGCAGCCGCCGCAAAGAGGAGGGACCGCAAAGGCGGGCAGAGTTCTTTCCGCGGGTGAAGGCGGCGCTCGCTGTGGGGCAGGCGTCGCGTCCGGTCCGGCGCGCTAGTACTCCTGCGAGGCCTGGTCCGGCGGCTTCTTGCCCAGGGGGGCGGCGGCCTTGCGCGGCAGGAGGGCGGCGGGGATGTGGGGCAGGACGCCGCCCTGTGCGATGGTGACGCGGCCCAGCAGGCGGCCCAGCTCCTCGTCGTTGCGCACGGCCAGCTGCACGTGGCGCGGCACGATGCGGGCCTTGCGGTGGTCGCGCGCCGCGTTGCCCGCCAGCTCCAAGATCTCGGCCGTCAGGTACTCCAGCACCGCCGCCAGGTAGACAGGCGCGCCGGCCCCCACCCGCTCCGCGTAGCGCCCCCGCCGCAGCAGCCGGTGCACGCGGCCCACGGGGAAGTGCAGCCCAGCCCGCGACGAGCGCGAATGCGACTTGGCGCGCCCCTCGACTCCGCCAGCTTTCCCGCGGCTCGACATAGCGGCTACCCGGATGGAGTGCAGAGGAAAGGCGTCGGGGAGCGCTCCGCCGCACCTTTATAGCGCCCGCGCTTCCTCCCCATTGGCCGGCTGCTCTGGCGCGCCGGTTGGACGGGAGCTCCCGAGCCTTCTGTTCATTGGCTGGCGCCTGGAGCCAACGGAGCAGCAGCGCGCCCGATTCAAAAGCAGGGGCCGGCCGGCCCTCGCGCCGAGGAGGGGCGGGGCGGGGCGGGGCGGGATCAGATCACCTCGCAGCCTGATGCAAAAGGGTTGCACCGGCGGCCCTCGTTCGTGCTCAAAATTACAGGGTGCTGTATGCCGCACAGCTCATTGCTCTTGCATGGAGGATGACCGGAACACACCTGATGCAGCTGGACTCACCACCAGCTAAGTCTGTGTGGGGCTGGCTAACACCTGGATGGACCACCTGCCAGGGAACATTCTGCCACTCCGTTGATCACAACTCTGCTGTGTAGCCCATCATTCCCAGTATTGCCACCGAGCTGGAGGTTAAGGCAGCCAGTGACCAGATGCTCAGGCGCATCCAAGACATGTGCACACACCACACAGATTAGGTACAACCAGCAGGTTGATAAGAACAGGAGGTTGCTGGATGAGGCCAGTCGCCCTTCTAGCCCACATTCCTGCTTCACCTAGTGCTCTGGAGGACCAAGGCCTCGCCCTGGCATTGGGATTCAGAGGGTTACGTGACAAGTAGCCATTAAGAACTATTCTCCCTGAAGGTGGATCAAGATGAGTAGCCATGTTAGTCTCTGACTGGCACTTTATTTTACCTGTGGTTTTAATATTGTATTTATAGTGACTGTTATGCCATATATATGTTGAATTTTATCAACTGTAAGCCGCCCTGAGCCGGGTTAATATAAATAAAAGAGCAAGAGTCCAGTTGCACCTTAAAGATTCAAAAAATTTGTGATAATAGTGTTGCTTTCATGAGTCACTGCTTACTTCTTCACATCGGAAGTGGGCAGTGACTAAATTTTGTTAGTCTTTTCTACTCTCCCTGAATCTGTCCAGTCCCCTAAAAGGATAAAGAGAACACAGGCAATTTTCTTGTGTCGTGTAATGTCTAATTTGAACTTCAGGGTTGGAAGTTAGTCTCTCTTCCCACAAGTTTCTCCTGCTGGCTGTTTACCCAGGAAAACTAAACAGAATTCTAGACACACTTATTCCAAGCAGCCTTCAGTTGGATGCAGATGCATCTGATAGTCCACGCACTTTCCTTCCAGCATGTGTTTCTTTTACTTTTCACAAAGTGTAACATCAACCTGGATGCTAGTCAGCATGCATAACTCATGACCTTCTGTGTATCAGAGGCAAGAGCAGTCTCTCTGTGCCCTGCCTCCCGTGGGCCTACTCTCTTCCCCCATCATGAATCCTGACTGCTCCACACTTCAGCCAGTGTCTTTCCCTCACATATGCAGCACACGTTCATCCTATGCTTTGAGGTGGGAAGGGCCCTCCAGGATGAAGCGAAATGCGTCTTCCTCCGGCCTTCTACGGTAGAAGTCAGCAACGCCCAACATGTGCCTACAGCAGCAACAGGCAGCACAGTGGCAGGTAGTGAAGGAGGAGAAGGCAATGGGCCCTGCTTCTGCCCATCATTGCCTCCCAAGCTGGCAAAGCTCAGACATCTCAGAGGTGGGACTTGGCTCGCTCGGAACACAATCCTTGCCTGCCTCTCCCCTCCCTCACCACTTTATTTGCCAGCAAACACTCCCCCCACTTCACAGGGAGATGTTGCATCTCTTCTTCAGCACTTGGGCCAAAACAGTTGCCGATCCCCTGCTCTAAAGGTAATAAAAACAAACAAACAACTAGAACCAAGGGTACAGAAGGAGGAAGACTGCCTTCTATGAATAACTGCAGCTTGCACTAGAGCATCTATTCAAAAAAACAAACAAACCCAATCCCTGTGATTCAGTGGGTGTGCGAATGAGAATGTGAGACTGTGCAACCATGGGTCCACCACAGGCATGAGCCAGAGGGTGCAGGTACAGGGGACACCATGTCGGTCTGCAGCAGAACAGTTAGATTTGAGTCCAGCAGCACCTCAGACACCCAGGAGAGATTTGGGGGGGGGGGGTCTACACTATCAAAAATCAAAGTTCCCTTTGTTAGGTATCTAGAGAGCGCAGAGGGGTCATGGTCAGTGCAGAGAGACAGAGACAGAAAGAGGTGGAATATTTATTTTAGACCACTTTCAGGCCTTGAACAGGGGAGGAGGAGGCAGAGTTCCATCTCTCTGCTAAAAGGGGAAAGGGCCAATTGGCTGAACACCTTGGAAGGACTCCAGTGCACCTCCCGCAACTCTAGCAAGCCACGGGGCTTCTTGGCGCAATCACGCCTCCTGTTCCTCAAGCCTGCCTGGCAGTGGCCTAAAAGGCAAAAGGGGTCTTTTTATGTTCCTCCTTGATCCCCACCAGACACCATTCTTACCCCCCGCCCCCCGGAATCACCACTTCATCAGACTCCTCTTCCCTCATAACCCAGCAAGCACTAGAGACTGCAACAGAGGAGGGCTGTGCATGAAGGATGAGGTGAGCATGTGGACAGTCCCGCAAAAGATGCCCGAGGAGCAGCAGCAGCATCAGGAGTTTCAGCCTCAGCAGCCAGTTCACTACCTCCCCCAACCCCCAACCCCCCCCCCCGAACAATCACAGCCACATCCTTTGGAGTGAGCAGCCCAGGCCACGAGGGGGAAACAAGGGCAGAGTCCACACACGCACACACACACAGTGGGTTAAGCACACAGAGGGGGCTTTGAGGCCACTGGACTTTGGCTGTGAGGGTTTAGGTCAAAGAGTCAGCCGTGGATTCCTGCCACAATGGTCTTCTCTCCTCACTCCTGCACACTGAGGCTAGTGACAGAGCACAGGGAAAGCAGGGTGAAGGCATGAGGGAAGGGGGTGTCCTCCGCGCAGGAGATGTACAGCAGGAAGGCCAGTCGTTCGAGCCTGGGCAGCTCAGGACTAGCTGCTCGCCTGCTTGGCCTTGTCCACAGACGACCCTGCAGGCAGGAGAACAATACTCCAGCTCCTGACTGCAAGTCTTATGGCCCTTTCCACATCCGCCAGTGTAATAAAAGTGCTACATTCAAAACCCCGCCAGAAATGCCACACAGCCTTGAGGACCATATTCCAAGAAAGGCTTCTGTCTCTGGGAAGCAGGCTGGCTGCTGGCTGAGGAAGACGGCTGCAGCTCAGATGTCATAGAACAGCCGCACAAGCTGGTACCGGATAGAAAAGGCAATGATGCTCCCAGCAACCTAAAAAGGAACGAGGGACATGGAGTCATTTCAGAAGGGGTTTTTTGGTCCCCTAGCGGCCCCGCTGATCCTCCCAGGGGATGTCCTCAGTCAGGTCACTGGCTACACTTCCACCACAGATTCTTCCTTGTGGGCACCACAGAAAGCACCTCTTCCAAACCTTCCAACCGCTTACTTGGATCAGCAGCAGCAAGAGAGTCAGGGTTCTTTCGGGGGTCGGTCCGATCAGCTTTATCACCAAGTTAATGAGAGTCATGTTACTGCACTCCACGTATTCGCCATCCTTGTCCACACCCTGATGTACGTCAATGATGCAGAGATGCTCAGACATCTGGGGAGACACATTTGTTGCTGTTAGCCCAGCCGTCCTCAGTAGAACCCTTCCGGCTGGGTCTCAAAGCCCACCCTTCCAGAGGGGATAGCACAGAGGCCCGCACCATTACCTTGAGGATGGAAGCTCCCAAGGGAGAGAGGCTCTTGGGCTTGAATCTCGAGTAGCTCATCTCCAGCTTGCCCGTCTCACGGTTGAACCTGCAGACACAGACAGAGCTAGGTGTGAGACTGTGCCAGGGTCCATCTCTTTCAATGTGGTCACGAGGAGGGCCTTGGGGGGGAATGCCAGAGGCCAGCCCGCCTCTGCAAAGACCAGACCAAGGAGGCGACCGGGTTAGAGCAGGTTTATCCATTGTGGCTCTCCACAGAGAACTTGGGGAAGCAACGCTGGCAAAACATACCAGCCAAGAAGGAACAGCTGCCCTGTGGAGGCAGGCAGGCAGGCAGGCAGGCAGTCGGGTCCTTGTTACCTGGGCAGCCGATGGCGTGGGCAGGGGATGATGTGGAAGAGCTGAGGCAAGGAGTAGAGGAAGTTCAGCACTTGCGGGATAAAGAAGAGCAGCATGGTTTTGCTGAAATGCCCAAGGATGCCCACCACAGCGAAGGTCATGCCAGCAAAATAGCAGAAGGTGTCACCCACAAACACCCGGGATGGGTACCTGCATTCAAGCAGAGCAGAAACAAGTTAGCTGCAACGGAGGCAACACAGCCCAAAGGCAGGAGCCTGAGGGAACAGTGCAGGTGGGCGCACGCTGGGGAACTTTTGGACCCCCGTGTTTTGCCCACCACTGCTGCAACCAGTGGGTGAACTGCTTAACACAAGTTGGGAGGATCACTGAATGAAGCAGGGGAAGGAAAGAGATGCAGGCAGCCTAGAGAGCAGTCATCAGAGTCCACAAGACAAGCGGCTGCAATGCAGGCTGAAATTTGGCAGAGGAAGGTGAGTGTCTCCATCCTCGTAGAAGTTCTTGTGCAGCACTCTGGAGCACCGGAATGTCTTGTCCCAAAATTCTAAAAGGGCTTGTTTGCAATGGAGGGATCCAATTCCTGCTCTAAGCCTTCGAAGGACATGTACCGCACAGGCACACACAATGCACCAGCAGCACTCTCTAAGGGGCAACTGCACACTGTAAACCACCTTGCTGCTGTGTGGTGGCGCCCCTTCCATGCCTTCTCCCCCAGGAGAAACAATTTTGCCTTCCCAAATCCAAAAAACATCTCACCAGTTATGATACAGCAGCCCCAATGTGGTGAAGAAAAAGGGGATCATGAAGTAGAGAGAGAAAGTGTGGTCATCTTTGTAGTCTCCTGTCAGCAAGGAAGAAAGAGAAAAAACAGCGTGGGGTGAGCCGGTGGGCATCAGCTGCAGGGATCCAGCATCAATGCCACTGCCGTGCCCACTGCTCAGCTGGCAGCCGTGCAGAGTGGGTGCCCTGCATCTGCTGCCAGGCATGTAGCCTGAAGCTCTGCAGAACATCTCACCCCGTCCTCCCACCCAGCCCCCAAAGTCAAGCCCCACTCTACCGTTTAATTCCACGACGTTGAAAGTGATGATGGAAGCAGCTATCACCAGGGACTGCCCGGCCTCCAGCCCGTTAATCCCAGCAAGAATATTGATGGCATTGGTGCAGAAGACGGCCAGCATGCCCATGTACACATAATAGAGGATGCCTGCAGGAAAAGGGAAGCATCTCTGGCACACCTTCTTGAGGACACCATCCAGAACATGAGACCAGCCACTGCCTTTCCTGAGTAGGCCCTCTCGCACATGTGGCTGCCCACCGTGACATCGGCTCCTGTGGATGGATGCTGAGACACAACAGCTGCCCAGACTCACCCAGGTCAGCATCAGCCTGGGATAGCCCCAGATCACTCACCCAGGTCCAGGTGTGTGCCCAGCAGCATCCGGAATGGCTTGGGCACCACGATGGTTGTATTCCCAAAATTGGTGAAGTACACCATGAGCAGGGGCAAGGAGGCCATGGTAGGCAGGAGGAGCTTGTGGCGCCACCGCAGGTTAAGGACATCGTCCGCAAAGCCCAGGAAGATCATGCAGCAGATGGCCAGGAGAGAACCGATGAGAGCCACGAACTGCAGGGAGAGAGACCGTGAGGCCCGGGCCTTGTGCTTGGGCAGCCAGCCAGACTCCTCTGGGATTTGCCAGGCGCTCACCTCATGGTGCGGGAAGGCCTTGCACTGCTCTTCCACAAGGCAGCTCAGGAAGGGCACCGGGATGAAGCAGAAGAGGATGATCAGGAATACTGCACCGCTGATGACCCCTTGGGATTCTGGGCTGGAACCAGACAACCACAAAGAGCAGTTAAGAGCCACACAGCCGGAACACGTACCTGTTTCACATACACCAGGGTCAGTGTTCAACATGCAGAGGATTCGAGGGACAAATTTGCCTGAGCCAGACTCTGCAGGGAGTCAGACAAGCAGGAGAGCACAAGGAGCCACCCTGACTGATCAGCAGCCCTTGACTCTCAGAAGTGCCGCTCCGAGCCCTCTTACGTGTCTTTGTGAGGAGTGTCAGCACACCCAAACCAGAACTGAGCCCCACAAGAAAATCAGAAGAGCCTTACTGGATCAGACCAGCGAGGGTCTGCCCAGTCCAGCATACTGTCTCGCACAGTGGCCAGCCAGTTCCTCTGGAGATCCAGCCACAGTGCAGAGAGGCCGAGGCCTTCCTCCGAGAGTGCCTTCTGGCTCTGGGATTCTGCTGCCTGCTGTCTCTGAGTGTAGAAGTTCCCTCCGGTCACCAAGGCTAGTAGCTGCTGATACATCCAGCCTTCAAGAATCTGTCTCACTCCCTCGCAAAGCCCTCTACGGCGGTGGCCACCCCTGCATCCTCTGGCAGCAAATCCCCTATTTTAACCACTCCCTGGGCAAAGAACGACTTCCATGTGTAGACACCAGTCCTGCGCCATCTGCCGACGAGCTTCACCGGGGGCCCTCGAGTTCTGCCAGTTGGGGAGAGGGAGGGGGAAATCTGTTCCTTCCTGCCTAACCTCTCCGTCGGGGTCTCCGCTGTTTCAAGATTCGGGCTGGTCTCTCTCGTCCCCGGGGGGTGGGGATCTGTCTTTGTGGCGGCCTTCCCGCGTGCCCCTTTCGCCCCCCCCCCCTCCCCCACCTCCCCCCGCCCGGTCCCGCCGCTCACAGGGGCTGCCGCGAGGCCTTGTTGAGGTCGACGCCGCAGAGGCGGGCGGCCACGAAGTGCTCCTTGAAGGCCGGGATGAGCGTCACCGTCGCCACAAGGCCCCCCAGCGAGCCCAGCAGGTTGACCAGCAGCGGCACGGCCGGCAAGGGCCACATCCTCCGCCCGCCGACAGGCTCCCGCCCTCCGGAAGGAAAGAAGCACCCCGCCCGGAAACGAGCCCGACATCGTCCCCCCCCCCCCCCCACGCCCCGGTCTCGTCCTCTGGAAGCCGCCGCCGCCGCCATTTTTGGTACTGGCCATGCTGCCCCCGCGGCGAGCCGCGGCCCGCACCCGGGCCCCCGCAGGCAGGCAGGCAGGCCGGGCGGCCGCCCGGCGGGTGGGCCCGCTCCCTTAGCGGCCGGGCGCCTGGGCCTCTTGCGCGGGAAACAAGAAGCGCCCCGCTCCCGTCATTGTGGCAACACAGGTGCCCGCACCAAAGATGGCCGCTCCTTCCCTGTCACGTGACGGCTGCCCGCCCGTTCCCTCCGGCCACACGTCGCCTTCCGCGGATTGGCTGGGCCGGCCGGCGCGGCTTCGGGCGGGCGGGGCCCCTTAAAGGGGCCGCTGCGGGCGGAGGCTTTTCGCGCCCCGCCGCAGAGTTTTGTGTCTCCGGGAGGAGTTTTGAGTCTCAGCCCGCGCCCTGCAGCGCCCGCGGCCCCAGGCAGGCAGGCAGGCAGGCAGGCAGTTCTACGGGCTTGCGTAGCCGGACGGAGGGCCGCCTGCTTGCCTTTCTACCGTCGGCCGCACTGCGGGGAGGTGGGGGGAGGCGAGAGGGGGGGCCGCATCCAGCCCCGTCCCATCCCATCCCTCGCGGAGCCCGGCCCCAGAGGGCGATGGCTACGGGGGCGGCGGCGACCGGTGGGGGGCAGCCCCTGGGCCGTGGGTGCCGCGCCGCTGGGTGGGGAGAGCAACGCCGGGCCTGCGCCTTTAAGGCTGCCGAGAGAGAGGGGCGGGGCGGGGAGGGCAGCGAGCGAGCGGCGCCGGCCCTCCCCTCCCCTCCCCTCCCCTCCCCAGCTGAGCGCTGCCTCCGAGCGCGCACGCAGCCCCGCCGCCCCCGCCGCCATGTAGCTCGCAGGCAGCCCAGAAGGGGACGGCGGCGGCAGCGATGCGCCCGGGCGGCCGGTGGGCCTCATGAGCCATGGAGCCCGAGCCCGCGGCGGCGGCGGCGCTGAGCCTGGGCTGGGCGGCGCTGGTGCTGCTCTTCGGCGCCTCCCTGCTGACCGTGGCGGCCTGGCTGCTGCAGCTGACCCGCGGCTTGTGGCGCGCCCGGGGCCGGCCGGGGGAGGCGGCGCCGGGGCTCTGGGCGGCCCTCTTGCGCCTCGGCTGGGCCCGGCCCGGCGCCCCCCACGAGGCGGCCGGGGCCCGGGCCTTGCTGGCCGCCCTCTTCGCCTTCCGCGCCTTCCGCGAGAACTGGCGGCGAGCCTGGCTGCGCGCCCTCAACGAGCAGGCCCGGCGCCACGGGGTAAGGCGGAGGAGGAGGCGGCGGGGCGAGGGCTTGGCTTGGCGGGGGCGGCGGGGCGGCCGGGGCTCCGCGGGGTGTCTGGGGTGTGCGGGGGGGGGGGAGTTCCGCCTCTCTGGCTTCTTCCTCCACCGGCTCTGCCGAGGCTTGCGGTGTGGGATCTGCCCCAGAGCAGCCAGGGCTGGAGCCCGGAGAAGAGCCGCGGCGGTCTGGGCCTGCCGTCCTACCCCGCTGGGCGCTCTGCCCCGGCCAGGCGGAAGGAAGGAAGCGGCGCCCGCTTGCCCTCGGGGCAGGCCCGCAGACGTCGGACGGGGACTGTCGCCCTGCTCTTCGGTCCCGGCTCAGCACCCGTTTCCGGGGGGGGGGGCTCCTTGGGCCGTCCCCGGCGGTGGGCTTTCCTGCACCCCAGACAGCCCGGTTGGGGGGGGGGGGTGTCAGGCGCAGGGCTGTGCTATCCTGTCAACTGTGCCGGGGTGTCTGGGTCGCCTGGGCAGAGGCGTTAAAGGGAGAAGTGGCAGAACTCCATGTGTGTCCCCGCCGCCGCCTCCTCCTCCTCCTCCAGGCACTGTTGTGGGAACCCCGACTCGCTCCGCCCTGTGCGGACCGAGGGCCTGTCACCCGGTTTGGTTAAATTCTGCTCTGGGGGGCGTCCGCGGCTCCTCTCCTGCCGTCTCTGAATCAGGAAGGCTCCTGTCCGCTTAGCCGGTGCTCTTGTCTCCCCCGCCGCCGCCCCGCCTCCATGCACGTGTTCATTTTGTCTGACTCTGATTTTCATATGCAGGAAATGCTCTGTCTTCCGGTAACTGGTACACCAGTTCTGCTGATAAACAATGCTGGGCTGGGAGAGGGGGGTATTCTTTGAACCCAAGCCGCAATCCCAGCTTAGTTAGGGACTGGCTCACTTGGAGAGTTTGGCAAGGGGAGGCCCAATCAGATAACAAACATGGGCCTGCTTTTCCACTTGTACCAATGGGGGGGCAGGCTGAGTCAGTTTCCTGCTACGTGTGCATGCCACAAAATGGATGCGGTTGTTGCGTTGTGCTGTGTGTGGTGCTTTTACAATGAGAGTAACAACAATGCAGAAAATTTTATTTCTCCATGGCAGTCCACAATATAATAAAAACACAAACCCTTATCCAGGAACACGGACCAGAGTTTGGCAGGTGGGCAGGCACAGTTGGTGCTTGGTTTTGTCACTGGCACAATGAGATGACCAGTGGCCAAAGTCCAGTGGGAGGGAGGGATGCAGGGGGGGGCACATTTTGGAGCTGGACTCTACACCGGGGCTAGGGAACACTGGAAGCTTCATAGAGGTGTATCCGGGGTCATTTTGTACTGTTAACACACATGAAAACTAAAGCCCCTCCGACCTTTGCCTGCCGAGATTGCTCTCTCTTCTCCTTGTGACCAGCCAGCAAAGTCGGCCCTGCTGCCCCTCTGGCGTGGTCAGAGCCTGAAGCCAGAATGTCCTGGCTGCCCTGGAGCATGGCCGGGATCTGTGCTGGCTTCTAGCTCAGCCTCATGCTCTGTACTGCTGCGCCAGAGAGGGCCAGGGTTGTGGGGCTCGAGCCAGCTGCCTGCCAGTTGAGGGGGGGATCCCTTCTGCTGGTGACTGACTGGCCAGCATCCAAGCCTGTGCATGGTCTAGCTGGTCTAGCTGGAGGGGCGGTGGTTATAGGCTGACCACTTTCCTTTGGCAAAATGCACAGGAGTGAGGAAACAACAAAATGAGGCATTACTTGCTAGAGAGTCAGGACTGGCTGGATCTCTGAATAAGGTCTTCATCTACGTAGACAAGCCTGAAATCAAAATGGGGTTCAAGGATGGATTCAGTGCCCGGGGGGGGGGGGGAGATCAGGGCTTCTCTTAGATGCACGTTCCCTTCTTAGAGGTGCTGGGTTCCCTTTGATCAGAATATTCCTTGGGGGAGGGCTCTGCTGCTAGAGTCCCTGTAGAGTCTGGGCTTTTTCATGAGGAGCTCCCACACACTCTCACACCCCTGATGCCTCTTCTCCTGCACTGGGGGGTGGGGACGAGAAGGGGCGTGAGGCCAGGCTCTTCTCCCTGCAGTTAGTACTGAGACCCTGTTTCCTCTTCCTCCCTCACACCTTCCACTGGAAGCCCAAAAGCAGGGCCAGTTCCATGTTTTTTTTGAGGCCCTGGGCAGAGCGTTCCCGGGGGGGGGGGGGGGGCTCCCTTTCCACCCACTCACCCAGATGTCTCACTGCCGTGCCTGTGCATCTCTCCTCCCCCCCCCCCTGCTCACAGCCCCCCGCACTGCCTGCAGCCCTTTCCCCCGATAGTGTGCCCCTATATGCATGGGTGGCGGAGCATTTACAAGGGAGCAGGCAGAGAAGTGGCAGGTGGTGGGAGTCACCCACAGAAGCCTTGAGCCCAAGAGGACCCTGGGATACATTTCCTTTGGGAGCCACCGACCCCCCCCCCCCTTCTGGACCGATTTATTTCTTCCTCTTCTCAGTGCTGTTATCCCTTATAGCAATTTGCAGGACTCTCATAGATGGGAATTACCTAGAAACAGAACACAAATGGGATCTGCTTGGAGGGAGCCGAGGCCTGCATTCAAGTGGCTGACTGGGAACAGCCATCTGGGGTCTGGCGTGACTGGTCTCCTGTCCTTCTCCCCCCCCCCCCCCCCCCATCACCCCTCATAGATCTTGGTGCAAGAATCGTGAGCTTGCCTCCTGCCAGGAAGGAAGAGTGCAGCCCCCAGGCGTGGCTCAGTCTGGTGTGGAGCTTTGTGTGAGGTGGGCTCAGCTCTTGGGAGCGGGGGCACTGGGCATCCTTCTGGTGCCCGGCCACACACAGGCCCACCCCACTGCCCTGCTGCGGATCAGCACTCTTGTAGCTCACCAGTGCCAGATCCAGTCCTTGGGAGAGCCGCCAGGGAGCGTGTGGCCAGGTCTCCCTTTCCGGGGGTGTCTTCTCGGGACTGGAGCGAACACAGGGCAAACAAAACCTTCTGGGGTCTTGGCTTCTCCGCTGAGGTGGGAGGTGGCTTTTGGAGCAGTGCCGGCAGTGTTCAGCTGTTGTGGTTTGGCTTAGCTGTGCTTCTTCAGTTGCTACACTTCTCCGTCTGTAATCTCTTCTGCCACTGGACTGCATGCTTTCGACTTTTGCTGGCTTCAGCGTGTGGTTCATATGTAGAAAGCCATCTTGGAAACAGACATTTTTCATGTTGATTGGGGGGTGGTCTCAAGTATGGTACCTCCCTTTGGCTTTTGAGGCTGACGTTGAGCAGGATCAGTGAGCTCATGTTTGTCCTTCTGCCAGTCAGTCTGGGCCCTCTGAGTGCTGCCCTGGCACCAGCGGTGGCGGCCTCTGTGGGGCGGGTCCGTGCAGGCAGAGGGGCAGAGTTTCTAGCAGTGCCAGTCTGCAGAGGCACTCCTTGTGGTGGGATTCTGGGCCTCGCCTGCTCCAGCCTGCCAAGCGGGGGACCAAGAAGAGGAACTCCATGTGCAAATGCTTCTCCCCCCCACCCTTGGGCTTCAGGTTTGGGCTAAATGGGGAGGGAAGAAGGCAGCACACGGTTCCAGGGTTGCTGGGACCCACAAACCAAGAGAGGTTTTCTGCAGGGCGGGGGGGGGGGGCAAGTAAATCTGTGCATGTGTGGGAAGGAGGAGGAGTTTATGGGTTCCTTCTGTGTGTGTGTGGTCGGGGGCGGGGGGGAGAGCATCTGATCCGCCATGCCTGCCCCTTCTCTCATTGGGCCAAGCGGCCTCTCTCCGGCCGAGCATCTCCCACTGGAAAAGAGCCATATGTTGTTCTTCCCCTCTCTGTGGCTCAGAGCTGCCTTTCTGCCCAAGTAGGCCCCAGCCAGCACCACGTAAAGGCGAGCCTTGACCCACACACCCGGGGGGGGGGAGAGGCTTGCTTCATCACTGCTGCAGTGCTGCCACTTCTGCCACACAGAGGCTGGTATTCCAGCGCCCCCACCCCTGGCTCCCATGGCAACTCTGCCTGTGCTTCACCTGAATGCCTTGGGCAGCCTACGGATCCGCTGCGATTGGGAGAGGCGGCAGGGCTGTTCTCTGGGTCACTCCACAGCCACCGGGCCAGTGGTGAATAATGGAGGAGCTGCCTGGCCCTCTGCCGCTCCTGGACCCAGCCGCGGCCTCCCTCTGCCCCCGGGTTTCCCTGGTTGTCAGGAGCTCCCTGGCAGGGCAGGGCAAGCGACTCTCATCTAAGAACTCATTTGCCCTTGAGTGGAGCGGGCTGTGCCTTGTCACCGGCTGGGCTTGTGCAGCTTTAAGTGCTGCGTGCCGGGCAGAAGTCCAGCTGGAGAAGCTGTCTGTCGCCTCTCTGCAGGCTGGGGAAAGCTTCATCCCTTAAGCGTCTCCATCAGGCAGCGACAGCATCCTGCCACGGGGCTCGCCAGCACTGCCCTGTTTCTTTAGGAGATGCACCTGCTGCCTCTCCAGATGACCTGCTGGCAGTGGCTGCCTGAGGCCCCTGAGCTGCCCTTCCTGCTGCTGCTGGCCTTTCAAGACCAGCACAGGTTCCAGGGTATGACCTGTCAGGATGGGGTCGTTGCTGCCGTTGTCGGGCAGCTGGAAAGCTGACAATGGGCCGGGGGGGGGGGGGGGGGGGAAGCCTTGCTGGCCCTTCAGGAGCTGCTGCACTTCCACCTTGCTCTTCTGCTGCTGCAGGCCGACACGGCTGCCCGCCTGCAGCAGTCCTTGGGGTTGGCAAGGGCAGGTGTGGCGTGCCAGGGAACAAAGGGCTCTGTGAAGGGAGGGCTGGGAAACTGGGGCTGCCTGTGGGGAGTTCCCAGTGTGGGGCAGATGGGAGGCTTTGCCCACAGCCCTTGCATGGCCAGGGAGCCGCCAGATCTTTCCTTGCCTTTCCCGGCCCCTCTTCTCTCTCTGGGTGTGTGTGTGTGTCCTGCCTGGTCCCTGCCAGGGCCTTCCTTGTGCTGCAGCTAGTGAGGGCTGCCAACCAACACTCCCTCTAAGCTGCGGAGTCTTGTGTGCAAAAATCCTGCTTTGTGAGCTACTGGCATGAAAGTTGTGAGCAAGCAGTTTGGCCACTGCACAAATTGGTTTCCTCTGGAGCCACCCTTCCTGAGCCAAGGCAAAAATGTGTGAGCCAGAGGCTAAAAAACTGTGAGCTAGCTCACACTAACTCAGCTTAGAGGGAACACTGCTACCAACTCTGGACTGGAAATTCCTGGCGATTTGGGGGCGGAGCTTGGGGGGCAGGGCTTAGGGAGGGATGGGGAGGGAGCTCAGTGGGGATGTGGTTCCATAGAGTCCACCCTCCAGAGTGGCCATTTCCTCCAGGGCAACTGATCTCTCTAGCCTGGAGATCAGCTGTAATCCCAAGGGAGGGTCTGCGGCTCAGTGGTAGAGCATCTGCTTGGCAGGCAGAAAGTCCCAGGTTCAATCCCTGGCGTCTCCACCAAAAAAGCTGAGGGCCCTAAGTGATGGGAAAGACTTTTCTCTGCCTGAGAGAGACCCTGAGGAGCTGCTGCTGGTCTGAGCAGACAATACTGGCCTTGATGGACGGGGGTGGGGGTGTCTGACTCAGCCGAAGGCCGCTCTGTGTGTGTTCCTGTGCTGCAGCTGGCCTCTGGTGGGCAAAGCAGCCAGCCTGAGGGTGTGGTTTGTGGTTCTCTTGGCATGGCAAACAGCGGCACAGGGGGCTCCCTCTTTTGGGCCTAACCCCATTTTGTTCCTGGCCCAGAGTTCCATCCAGATTTCCTTTGAGGACAGCCCTCAGCTGCTGCCCGGGGTCAACATCCGGCACGTCAGCTGTGCTGACCAGTCAGACCGCAGCATGGTAAGTGGCTCTCTCGATGCATCCTCCGTCTCTCTCATGGCCCCGGTAGAGGGCACAGTTTCCATGGGGGGGGGGGGTGGATTGCATGGCAGAAAGGAATGAAATGCCACACCCCGGGTGACCTTTTTGCCCCTGCATCCTTTGCAGTGCTGGAGCTCAAGTCTAGGTGGCCCCCCTTGCAGTTGGGCCCAGCCTTTGGGGGGGGCAGTTCTATTTTTATGGGGCAGCAAGGCAGTCAGCGACCTCAATAGCTGCGGTCATTCGCTTGGGGTAAAGTGGAAGCCTTCCTGCCAAGGGCCAGCCTAAATTCTGCTGAGGGAGCAGGGACAAGGTGGCAGTGGCAAAGAAGTCCAAAGGGGGTTCTGAGAAAGGTGACCTTGCCCCCGCCAGAGCTGCCAAACCCCAGACGTCCGGGGGTAGAGCTGTGTTGGCTGAACCTCCTTTGGACAGACTGACCAGTTAAAGAGGGGGCCCAGACGGTGCTCCTGCGCCTCCCTCCCTGCCCTCGCCTCTGGCAAGCGTTGCTCTTTGATGTGTGCCTTTTGGGTGGACCTTCAGGTGGGCACCATGACTCTCCCCCCCCCCCCCCCGCTCTCCAGGTGTTATGTTGCCACCTTTCTGCCGATGCCATGCAGTTCCCTGTTTTGGTCACTCAGCAGTCGCCAGCTGCTGTTTCTGTGGACACCTATCATGTCACCCTGGCGGTGCTGCGGGCCCAGGTGAGTGCGAGGGCTGGGTGCCTCTGCTCTGTGGCTGCCTGTGGAGGAGCTGGTTCTGAGGCGGGCGGGCGTGTTTGTGGCTGGGCTGTGGCTGCCCCTGAACATGGCTCAGGTCTGTGTGCGTGTTGATTGGGTTGCTCGAGCTCATTGGGCGGCTCCCGTACTTTACAAGCAGGGGGTTCGGTAAACGGCTGGGCAAGGGGTGGTTCCTCCTCCTGCGAACGAGGGCTCTCTTCTGCTTGCCTGGCCCAGCTGGCGATCCATCTGGAGGAGATCGAGGACGAAGGCCTGCTGGTCTCCTGGGCCTTCAAGGACCGACCGGACTTGAGCCTGATGGTGGCACCGAAGTTCCAGCTGCATGGAGTGAGTGAGCTGCCTGGGCGAGTGGGGCGGGAGGTCAGGTGGGGGCAGCCCTTTCCGCTCCTTGGACAGGGGAGCACAGCGGACCCAGCCCCCGTCTTTGCAGCTCCGTCCTTAGAGTCCTCCTCACCTCGACCTGGAGGGAGTCCATGGCATCAGGGTGCCCTCTTCGATGCTCGGGGGGTAGCGACGTCCCAGACTGGGTGCAGCCCAGGGCTTTCCAGCTCTGCAGACCAGACTGTGGCATGTGCCCCTATTGGCGTGGGGTGGTGGTGGTGGAAAATGCTGTCAAGTGGCCACTGACTTACGACTCGGGGGGGGGGGGAGGGTTCAAGGGAAAAGATGTTCAGAGGTTGGCCATTGCCTGCCTTTGCGTAGCGGTGCTGGACTTCCTTGGTGGTCTCCCATCCAAATACTAACTGGAACTGATCCTCTGTAGCTTCTGCGATCTGACCAGATGAGGACAGCCTGGGCCATCCGGGTTATTTCCCTCCTGCTCGTGGCCAATAAAACCCCGAGTAAAGAGCTTGCACCGTCCTTCCGTTCCCCTTCTGCTCTGCAGACTGTCACCCCCTTGTTTCCCTGCCTTGGTGCTGGACTGTAACACAGCCAAGGTCTCAGCTCATGGCCTGAGTCACCTGCTACACCTGCGGTGGAGGCGTTTTTGCCCATCTGCCCAGGAGGGGGGGTGAGAGAGAGACTGAGTAAAAGGATGAAAGTTTTGTCCTGTACAGAACTTGGCAGGCAGGTGGTGCTCCCTGCGTCACAGAAGCAGCTGTCTCTCTGCTCTCTCCCTTGGGTTACCGAAGCGCCCACCTGCAGCAGGTGCCTCCTCGGCTCATCTTGAGTTAACTTCCTCTGTTGTGCTTCCTCCAGGACAATGATGGGAAGGTTGACCTGTCTACCATCAAGGATTTGGTTGAGGACTCTGTCATCAGCACTCAGCCGGCCATGATGGTGAATCTGGAGGCCTGTGTCGCTGGTGGCAAGGTGGTAAAACTGGGACACTTTTCCTAAGAGGAGGGCAGACTGCCCCCCTCAGTGGGATTGTGGGGTGGGAGACGGCCTCTTTGCCCCCCAAGCAAGGGGTCCTGGAGCAGGCTCTGCGTGGCCCAGGGCTGGCGAGGCGTGTCCAGGGCTCTGTAGGTGTGTCTCCCTTTCCCTCTTCAGCTGAGGGCTGGGCCTGGGTGCCTTGGCTGCCTCCCTGCTCAGTGGGACTCCCTCTTCTGCGCTTTCATCCACAGACACCTTGCAACAGGCGCATTCAGGGATCCCCGTCTACAGCAGCAGCTCCCGTGCACAAGCTACTCCTTCAGCATCTGCGGGCCCTGCGCCTGGACTGCGAGGAGGCTCAAGGTGTGGCAGGAAAATGGGGAGATTTCCCCCCCCCGCTGGTGGGAGGGGGGCTGCCGTCAGTGGCCACTGTGGGGAGGGTGGGGCCCGTTTCCTCTTGCAGTTTAGCAGCTCAGGGGTGGGGTGGGGTGGGAAGGTCTGCCTGCGTCCTCAGGGTGGCAGAACTGAGCGAGGGGTGCTGGCCGCTTGGCAGCCAGAAGTCCTGCGTGGGGTGCTGGTGGCGCCACCAGCCCTGGGGGGCTGGGGGGGTCTTTAAGAGGAGGTGTGCCTTCCCAGCATGCAGCACACTCCATGAGAGTACGAACAGGGAGCGGGTTGGGTCTGGAGGTGGAACGTGGGAGCTCAAGTCCCTGCCCTGCCATGGCTCAGCCAGTGGCCTGGGACAGACTCTCCCTCCCCTCCCCTCCCCCCATTTCCGGTTCCCTGCCCTTAAGATGAGGGTGCCGACATCCACGTGAGCAGGGCAGGCAGGCGCTTGTGCCGAAAAGCGCCTCCTGGGCCCAGCCGGGCTGCTCAGCGTTGTGTGTTTTGCGCCCTTCCAGGAGGCGGGCAGCTGTGCTGTGTGGCGGAGCTGGACAGCCCTTGGCAGCAGAAGCGGACCCAGGCGGTGCTGGCCAGCAGCTCCAGCCCCACGGGCCAAGTGGAGTGGGCTGACAAACTCCTCCTGTAAGGAAGGACCGCCCCCCCCCTTCTGCATCTGTGGGCGGGGGGAGGGGGGCTGAGGTTTGCCAGGGAGACAGAACCACCTCTCGGCAATCCCTCGTTTGCATGTGTGGATGCTTGTGGAATTGGGCTTTGGCAGAAGCTAAGGCAGAAGTGCCCTGCCAATGCCTCCATTTCTGCTTTCCCAGAAGCATTTCCACCTCCTCCTTCTCCTGCAGAATCCTTTCCCTTTTGGGCTTTGCTCCCTGCTTCATGGATGTCTCCGGGGTGGGGGGAGCCTGTAGGGGGGGAGCCCTCCGAAGCCAGGGTGCAGGAGCAGGAATAACCTCCCCCCACCCCCCTTGTCTCTCTCTGTCTGGGCAGGGAGCTTGGTCCAGGAAGCAAAGAGCTGACGCTGAGTGTGCTCGGGAGCAGCAGTGCTGGCCAGGGTGAGTGTCCAGGGGCAGGGGGTGGCAAGGGCCTTAGAGCACCCCCCTTTGGGGCAAGGGAGGTGGGCTGCTTGTGGGGGGCAAGGGAGGGACAGCCCCCCCCCCCGGGTTTGAACTGGGATGGCCAGGAGCTTGCTGCACAGCCCGGGGTTCCGGTGGATGAGGTTCTCTTGACCGTGCTTATTGCTGCAAGACATTGAGGCTGGCAGGCTGGAGAGAGATCCTGCGTTTGGTGCCCCCACCTGCTGGCATGAGGTGATCGGAGGTGGGGCCTTCCTTAGTGGTGGCCCCTTGCCTGTGGATTGCCCTTCCCCCTGCTTGCTTGCTGCCTTTGAGGCACTCGGCATTTTTGCTCAGGCCTTTCTAACTGGGGTGGGGGCGGGTGGTGTGGTCTTGTGGCAGAATCGTTTTATGACACTTGTTTTTAAACTGCAGAAGGTTTTGGGGCTGAGCTTTCTTAATGTCAATGGCACCTTGAGCTGGTTCCCTGGAGAGGTGGCAGGGGACTTTTCTAAAGGGACAGAGATGTGGCATGAATTAGTTGCCTGCCTTCGACAGGGGTGGGGTGGGGAATGTTTCTGGGTGTTGCACAAGTCAGTGTGGTGTGGGGCAGGGCAGGCAAGTGCTCAGCCCTCCTGTGGTATTCCCATTGCTGCTTTTCTCTGGCAGACACCCTCTTGGGATTTGCCACAGTCCCACTGAACTCTGCCTCCCAAGAGCCACATGGGCAGCAACAGTACCAGCTGAATCCCAGGGCTGGCAGGAGGCTGCCCCTTGCAGCGGCCCTGATGGTGGAGGTGAGATGTTGGGGGGGGGGGGGAGGCTTGGGGTCTGTGCTGAGACACCCCCCCCATATGCCCCCCCCGGACAGGGAGTGGTGTGCCAGCTGGGCAGACTTGTCCCAATGCATCACGTAATCCCCTTCCCCTCTTTCCTTGTATTCGTGGAGTGTCTTTGAGATTCTACCTTCAAATAGAGACGAGCAGTTGCTAGAAAGACAGCAGGAGGGAGGGAGGGAGGGAGAGCTGCAGCTCTGGTCCCGGTGTCTGGCTGCTGAGCGGACACATGCAGCAAGGACACACATCCGGGGGGATGGGAGTGGAGTGGGGCTGATTCTGCTGGGCTCCTGCTGGGGGGGGGGGGGTGCCAGCGTGTCTGATTATGCTTTTGCCTTCGGTGCTTCTTAGCTGCTCTACCAGGAGTCGCCAGAGCTCCAGCCGGCACCAGGGCTGCGCACCAGCATCACGCCCACCAAAAAGATTGAGATGGACCGCACCATCATGCCTGACGGCACCATTGTCACCACCGTCACCACCGTCCAGTCCAGGCCCAAAATGGACTGCAAGCTTGGTGAGGCCTGGGGCTGCTGAGCCCTGCTTCTCTCCGGCTGGGCCTGCCCTGAAGAGTGCTTGCCGGCCGCTGCGACAGAGCCCTTCTCCCAGGGACAGTGCAGGAATGGCCAGGGGGTGTGTGTGTGTGTGTGGTATTGAGAGCCACAAGGGGGGAGGTGCTCAGAGCCACACACACACAACCCCTCCACTGGCTCAGTCTTCATCTCCGGATTTCGAGCAAAAGTTGTGCTTACAGCTGGCGTACCAGAAGTTTAGTGGAAAGGCAGGAAAATGATGCACTTTGGGATGGGACAAAAAAGTCCCAGTTTCAAGTATAGGCAAATGAACTTGCTGAGACCGAGAGGGAAAAAGATCCGGGTGCCACAGAAGTGGGTAGCTCAATGGAAGTGTCAACCCAGTGTGCTGCAGTGGTTAAAAAAAGGAAATTCTGTGTTGGGAATTGTTAGGAAAGGGATTGAGAATGAAATCGCTGACATTATAATTTCCCTGTCTAGGTCTAAGGTGTGGCCTTATTTAGAATACTGGGTATGGTTTGGTCACCGTATCTCAAAAAAAGGACATGGCAGAGTTGGCAAAAGTACAGAAGAGGGCAGCCAAGATGATTTGGGGGTTGGACCTTCCCTAAGAGAAATGACTGCAAAGTCTGGGACTTCTCAAATTTAGAAAAGGGACGACTGAGGGAAGAAAAAGAGATTGGATTTATATCCCGCCCTTCACTCACTTGGAGTCTCAGAGCGGCTTACAAACTCCTTTTCCTTTCCCCTCCCCTTCCCACCACAGACACCCTGTGAGGTCAGTGGGGCTGAGAGAGCTCTTTCCAGAGCTGTCTTTGAGAGGACAGTTCTGACAGAACTTGTGACTGGCCCAGGGTCATCCAGCAGGTGCAAGTGGAGGAGTGGGGAATCAAACCCGGTTCTCCCGGATTAGAGTCCGCGCACTTAACCACTACACCAAACTGGCTCTCCGAGGGAGGACATGATAGACATTTATAAAATTATGCCTGGAGTGGAGAGAGTTGGAAAAAATAAATTTTTCTCCCTCTCCCAAAATACTAGAACTTGAGGGCATCCAGTGAAACTGATGGGCAGTAGGAGGGGGGACAGAAGGAAATACTACTTTATACAGAGTGATTAGAATGTGGAATTGACTGCCAGAGGATGTAGCGATGGCCACGGGCGCCTAGACAGCTTTAAAAGGGGATTAGACAGATTCATGGAGGAGAGGTCTATCTATGGCGACTAGCCATGGTGACTGGGGGGAACCTCCACATTCAGAGGCAGTCAGCCCCTCAATCCCAGAGCCAGGAGGACACATCAGGGGAAGGCCTCGGCCTCCCTGCCCTGTTTGCTGGCCCTCCAGTGGAACTGGTCAGCCACTGTGTGAGACAGGAAGCTGGACTAGAGGGACCCTCACTGGTCTGATCCAGCAGGGCTCTTCTGATGTTCTTAACATTAGAGGAAGGCCTTGGCTTCTAGCCCTGTTGCTGGCCCTCCAGATGAACTGGTCAGCCACTGTGTGAGACAGGAGGCTGGACAAGATGGACCCTCCCGGGTCTGATCCAGCAAGGTTCTCATTACCTTCTTCTCAATATCTGTCAAGGGCACGCCTGAAGGCAACGGCCCTTAGTCAGAATGCTGCTCCTGGTTCCCCCCTGCCACCCCGAGGGGCATTATGGGTCAGGAGGTGCCACAGGGCTTGCCTGTTTGCCAGGGCTTGGCAGGGGGTGTTAAATGGCAGGCATCTTTTAAGGGCGGGGGAGAGATTTGGGGGTTTGCTGTTTTAGTCTTGGTTTGGGATGGGAATGTTTTTAAACATTATCGTAAGCTGCCTTGAACCACAAGGAAAGAGAGGACAGAACATGTTTTAATGGATAAATGAAACACAAGGAGCGTGGCCCACTCTCTGAGCAGCAGCAGCAGCAGGCGTGGCTGTGGGGGGAGCAGGCAAGCAAGGCCGGCAGCCCTGGGCTCCGTGGGCCAGAGGCGGTGAGAGCAGGCAGCTGGGTGGGAAGGGAGACAGTCAGCAGGGGACCCTGTCCCATCGGTTCTGCCCGTCCCATCTTCCAGACTCGCCCTCAAGGTCCCCATCGAAGGTGGAAGTGACGGAGAAGGTGACCACCATGCTTCCAGAGAATGGCTGTCCTGGCAGCGCCTCGCCCACCAGCAGCAGCAGTAAGTCACCCAACACAGAGTGCCCTCAAGGCGAGAAGGGGCAGATGTCACTCCAGGGGCACCAGAGACAGTCCCACTGCCCTTTGCACGTGCTTGCTTCAGGCCAGCTTCAGCCATGGTCTCTTTGGGGGGGGGGGGGCTTCCCCAGCCCCTTGTAGCTCTCCCGCCGCCCTGTGCCCGCACTTGAGGGCCCCTCTGGTGTGTCCCTTTCTCCCAGGAAGCAGCCACGTCTCTAACGGCCTGGACCCTGTGGCTGAGACGGCCATCAGGCAGCTGACGGAGGCCACCAATCGGCCGGCCAAGAAGACGCCCACCAAGCGCAGCACCCTCATCATCTCAGGGGTCTCTAAGGTAGCTGGTGACTCATCGGGCTTTGGGCAGCAGTTCTTTCTTGGGGAGGGGTTGGGGGGGGGTGACACACTGTTCCCTTTTCGCTTTTACTGGCCTCTCCTTCCGGCTGCCCCCTTCCCCAGGTACCAATTGCACAAGATGAAATAGCTCTCTCCCTTGGCTATGCCGCATCACTGGAGGCCACGCTCCGTGACGACTCCATCATGGCTGGCATGCTGGACCACGCTCAGAGCACCGCGGAGCCGCAGGCCTCCTCCTCGGCCCACAGGGCCAGCCAGGAGCTGGATGAGACCACCCGCTCAGACATCTCTGAGAGGCCCTCGGTGGAGGATGTGGAATCGGAAACTGGCTCCACGGGGGCTCTCGAGACCAGAAGCCTGAAAGACCACAAAGGTGAGGGAGGCGGTCTCCCCAGTCCCTGGATCCCTCTGGCTGCCACTCTTGGGGGCCTTTGGCAAGCGAGGTGGGGCAGAGCCGTGGCTCAGCAACAGAGCGCCTGCTTTGGGCACCATTGATGGCATCTCCCCTTCTGGGTAGCCTGCCCTGCCCTGCCCGGGGTGGCTTAGGCTAGTCTGAGCACCTTCAGCTCTCGGGTGCAAAGAACGGTCAGCCCTGGTGCGTCCTTGGATGGGAGACCAGCCTGAGCTGGGAGTGACCCGTGTCCGGACCAATGCCCACACAAGGACCCCCACGCTCTGGTTAAGGGTGCTGATCCATGCCCTGGGGCTAGCCCTAGCCCGGTGAGGCTGAGCAGGCAGCTCTGGACGAGACCCCTGGTGCTAGTCCCTTTTCTCTCCTGGTGCAGTGAACTTCCTGCGGAGCGGCACCAAACTCATTTTCCGAAGGAAGAACAAGCAGAAAGAAGCTGGCCTCAGCCAGTCCCATGACGACTTGCCAAACGCCAGTGCGAGTTCTGCCCCCAGGAAGAAATCCGGCAGCTTCTCCCGGCGTCTCATCAAGCGCTTTTCCTTCAAGTCCCGGCCGAAGGCCAACGGTAGCACATTGGCCGCAGACAAGCACTGAGCCGCTGCTTCGGGGAAGACCCCTTTGTCGATGCTTCCCCCACTCCGTCTTTGTGTCACGGCCTCAGTTCCTCTTCCCTCCCCTGCAAAGGGAGTGACCTCCGGAGCCTGCCTGGAGGGTCGGTGTGGTGGGCTGGAGCTCTTGCTGCATAGCGTCTGTGTGTGCCGTGGCCTCCCTGCGTGGAGCTGCTCGGGGAGAGACGGAGGCACAGGCCACCCTCAGCCTGGGCCTAAGGAGGCCGAGAACACTGGCTGGAGGCTGGCTGCTTCTGGGGGGGAGTGTGTGTGTGTGGGAAATGCCCTTCGTTCACATTCTTGGGGACTCCAGCGGCTTGCACCTCTGGAGAGAAGGCTCAGTCCCTGGAGGAGGGGCCTGCTGTGCTAGCCCTGGGGGGGGGGGTGTCTCTGCCTCCTGGGCCCCAGCCTGTGCCTGCAGGGCGTGAGAGAGGATGCCACCAGAGCGGGGGGGGGGGGGGGAGGCACAGACTTTGGCCGGAAAGAGAGGGGAAACGGCTGTTTTTCTCTGTGCACGAGTGGCCCTTCTTTGACCGTCACCAGCTGGGTTCGCCTGGGCCAGGAGAAGGGCTGCTGGAGCCTGCGGGGTGCCCCCTTGCCTGCCCCTCGTCTGGCAGGAGGTGAGAGCACGTTCCAGGGTTGGTGGGACTGGGGTGCTGGCGCATCCGTCCCAGAGGGAGGCCTGGGAGGCATTTTTTGAAACCCTGTCGGGACTCCAGCAGGGCAAGAAGAGGGCGACTCTGCTTTGACTGGGCTGGTCCCTCTCTGCAGGGGGTGGAGGAGGAGGAGGAGGAAACAAGCTCAGTTCTCTCAGGTTCTGCAACAGTCACAGAAGACACTTGGTAGATAGGAAATGCCTTTCCGCTGGAGGGGGGACTGCAGGCAGTTTAAGGGGACAGGTGGACTTAGAGAAGTCTCCGGGGAGGGGGGGTGTTGAGGTAGCTAAGCCGACTGCGTTGTGCACCACAGAGACGAGGTTCCTGGCAGTCTTGAAGCCACACCTCTGCTCAGCCTCTGAGTTCTCTGTTTCTCCCCCCTTTTGGGGGGCGTATTTGCTGTCCTTTCCCCGCAAGAAGCCAGCCGCATCCTCTTGCCCTGTGGGCTCCCAGTGCCTGAGGCTGCCCCCTCCCCAGACTTGTAGTGGTTGCTGCTGCTGCTCTTGGTGTTTTGGGAAGCTTCCCATCAAGCATGGTAACTGAGGAGGAAAAGGCCGAGAGTAGGAGAGATGTGGTGTGAAATCTTGCAGCAGGATCTGCTGTGGAGAGACACCTGGGGCTGTGCTGAAGAACAATCCAAGATAACCTCGCCAAGGAACAAAACCAGGAAAGCCTGGCTTGGGGGGGGGGGGGTGCTTTGTGATGGTGCTTGCTGGTGTGCTGGAGGTGTAGCCAAGGCCTGCATGTGGGGCTGGTTTGGTTGTGAAAACGAGTGCCACCCTATGGCACCTAAGAAGACCGTTCAGGGCTGGCCCAGAGTACAGGGCTCTCTGGGGAAGAAAAGCAGCGATGAAATAACTCTCCGGGGTCCTCTGTGCAGGCAAGTCTCCCTGCTTCTCCTTCAGCAGTGGGCGGGCAGGCAGGCAGGCACCTTTTCCTTGGGGCACCCGCTGGCCAAGCCAGACCCATAAGGCTGTCGGTCTCCTTTGGCTGTGGGGTGATGCGAGGAGCAGTGCAGAAGGAAGTCCTCGACACACAGGCGCAAGCACCACCTTTGCCTTAGGAATCAGCCCAGTCTGAACACAGCAGGTTCATTGAACACTGGAAGTGGCTGGACTTGGTGCCTCCATTCTGCAGGGGAGAGGAGTCAGGCTGGGGCTGCGAGATCACATTGTTGGCACATTCTTCCCCATCCCACCCCTAAGGCCCTTGGTGGGGCTCACTGTTCCAGTTGGCATCAGCTGTTCCGAGTGGACTCTACCAGTGTCCCTGCGTGGGGGCTTGGCATGGGGGGAGGGGGTAGCTGCATGTTGTCCTGGGAGGAGATGCCCAAGCAAAAGGCGGCCTTGGCCAGGCAGCCACTGGGCACTGCCTGTAATTGGGTGGCTGGGAAGACCAGCTCCAACCTGTGTGTCTGTGGGCATCACCACTGGCGGGCAGGACTCACCGAGCCCCCTGGGCCTGCGTGGCAGCCTGGGTCCCTCTGCCCAACTTGTACTTAGTCCAGGAACGGATGTGCTGCCAGTTCATAGGGGATCACTCCACCCCACCCCCATGCATCTGAAAAAAGGGCCAGTGAAGAGCTTGAGGAAGGAGCCCCAAAACACATAGCCTCCCTGCTGTGGGTGGGAAGGGAAGGGTGCTCTGGGACAGTGACCCTCAGGTGAAGGCAAGCTGGCGTCTGTCCCCAGTGCAGCAGAGATGGCAACAGAAGGGGGCTGCCTTGCACTGGGGGGGGGGGGGGGGGTTCCCACTGCTCAGGGTCCAGCAAGCCTCCCTTGTGGGATTGAGCTTTGAACTGCATTTCCTTGTGGACTCAAAAGTGCTGCTAAACAACCCCCCAGGAAGCCCATGTATTGTGTGAATATTCATAAGTCGCTGCAATGAACATCTGCTGGGAAGGCGGCCCCCGGGGAGTCCGGGCTCCCTTGCTGCCTGCTGAGGAGGGGCCTGTTCTCCTGTTCCCTCAGCTTGGAGGGCAGAGGGGGCCTTGTCACAAAGCTGCAGGGGCTTGAGGCCTGGCTACCAGGAGCCAGCCCCCAGCTGAGCAGGGGCATATGGCTTTTTTGGCCTGGGGGGGGGCTTGTCTGTTGTTGCCAGGTGACCAGTGGTGGGGGGGGGGGCAGGATCCTGTGAACCCTTGCCTGAGCAGCATGTGCAGGGGATTGCTGGAGTCTCTGCCTGCACCATTGTCTTCCTCCAGCACCAGTCAGGGCTCAGTGACCCTTGTTGTGGGATGGGGACAGAACAGGTGCTTCATGGGGGGGGGGTGGATCATGGCTGCTGTGAAATCTTGGGGGGGGGAGGGATAAAGCAGTAGGTGGGGGCAGGCTTCTGACAGCAGGGTCAAAGGAAGCATGGGGCAGCAAACTGCAACAGGTGAGCTCCCCCCCACTTTACCTTACCCCTTTTCACTGTGTGACTGTGGTGCCCCTATTCCTCACTGGCGCAGCTGCAGGACCAAACCCCCCCCCCAACACACACATGGGGGCTCTTCTGTACCCGAGGCCTTCTCTGTGGGTGGATTATTGTAACCCCAGATCTCTTAGCTGCAAAGAAATAGGACCTGTGTAGATATCTAAAGGACTAGAGTAAAAAAAAGTACTTAGAATATGATTGTGGCATTCTGCACCTTCTCTGTCTGTGTTGGGAGAGCTCCATTGCTGCGTGGCCTTTTAACTTATTAAACGTTGTGGAAACGACCTGTGCTCAGTTGCCTCCTGCCTCTTTCCTCTCCGGCCTGGGGGGGGGGGGGGGGGAAGGTGCGTGCGCGCGTTTAAATGATGTGGGGGGCTACTGCTTTGCTCCCTGTCCTACCTGGGCTGCCCGGGGTCTCGCTCGAGCTCCCTCCCAACCGCTGAAGGGCAGGGCTGGCCACTTGGAACCCCTCAAGCTCAGAGCTCTGCGGTGTCGGACTGGGTGGCTCTTCTAGCTCTTCCCCCCCCCCCCCGGCGGTAAAGCTTGGGTCAGGCTCACTCAGCCCACCTCACAGGGTGGTTGTGAAAATAAAACTCGGGTTGGGGCAAACCGGCAGTGCCCTGCTGTGGCGCTTTCTAGAGGAAGGGTGGGACGAAAAATAACAAGACTGGCTTGTATCCAGGCCGCCCCGGAAAAGACTAGCCCTTTCCTCCTCCTCCCAAGCCCTGGCCGTAGCAGTCCCGTGGGCGGGCGTTTGCTCCGGAAATGGACGCCGGTTGGGGGCGCTGTCCACCCTCCCGCCCGGGTTGTAGGTGGGAGGGCAGGGGGGCAGCGTCCGACGGAACGGGGCTGCGCCTCCTGCCATGCTGCCCCCCCCACCCGCCGCTCCTGGCTTAGGGCAAAACCTCTGTGGGCCACAGACCCGACACGCGGCCCTGGCTATTGTCTCCCAGGGGCGCCGCAAGGCCCAGCCTGGTTCCTAGGGGGATGCGGCTGGCTGCGCGAGCTTCGACGCATAGCGGACGTCCGTGGGGGTGGGGGTGGGGGAGAGGGAGAATCTGCTGGTGCTCGAAGGCGCTGCCGGACTCGAATGTGCTGCAGCTGCGGCCGGACAGGGCTACCCACGACTCGGTGGCGGCGGACACCCGTGCTTGGCGTGCAGAAGAACCCAGGAGCTTGGCCGTCAAAGCTCGGCCAGGCGGTGGGGCTCCGGCCCTTTCTCTACCCGGAACCCTGGAGGGGCGCTCGCTGCCTGTCGGAGCAGGCGACGCTTACCCCGGGGCTCCGGCCCTCTCACGTCGCACCGCACCCCCCTCCCCCCGAGCTGGCTTTGTGGCGTCCGCGCGCAGCTGAAACGCCTCCCGACGGAGCAGTGCGAGGGGCCGGGGCTGCCTCGTGTCCTCCGGGAGGAGATCTCTCTCTCTCTCTCTCGCCCGCTCTCTGCGCCGCAGCCGATGGGGAGCCGTTCCCATGAGCTGGGCTGCAGCCGCCGGCGCTGCGGGGTCTCCTGTGGTCGACGAGCGAACGGGCTGCCCCGTCGCGGGATCGGGATGCTTCGCCCTCGAGGAAGCCGTCCAGGGTTGGAGGACGCCGCCTCCGCCTGCCCGGGGGCCGCAGCCTCGCTTCCGCAGGGGGGCAGCGTTGTTGTTTCGGGGCAGGGGCGCTCTTCCCGGCCGGCCTCCTCCGGCTCTGTGCGCGCGCGCGCCTGCGCGTGGAGGGAGGACAACGCTCGACGGGCGGCCCCAGAGCCTGGTGGGAGTCGTAGTCCTTGCAGCTCGGCGAAGCTCGGTTTGTCTCCGCTGCGGCGCCTCTCCGCGGCTTCCCGGGCCCGCCCAGCATCCTACAGCCAGGGGCCAAAGCCACCGCCCCGACGACTGCAGAGGCAGGCTGAGGAGGACTCCAGCCCCGCTCTTTGCCTGCCCGTCCTCCGCAGCAGCCCAGGGAAGGAGGCGAGGCCGGGAGAGTGACTGGCCCGGAAATCCGTCCTCAGCTGCCTGCAGGGCCCCCCACCCCCACCCCGCGCGATGCGCCTCCTCCCGGAGGCTGCGCGGAAAGGCCGGCCTTCGGTTGAGGACGACCCGCCGTCCGGGGGCTCTGAGCCCCGCCTCTCCCCGCCCGTCTGTGCAGGGAGGAGCCGCGGGGAGGGGGGGACGCGCTTCATCGGTTGTAACCCGCCTTTCTCATCGCACAAGAGAAAGCGAAAGCAGCCTCCAGCACCTCTCTGCTCGGTACCCTCCTGAACACGCCTCCGGTTTCGGATCGAGACGGGCAGCCGCGTTAGTCTGGCGGCGGCAGCAGCAGAAAAGAATCAGAGTACCGGAGCACCTTCAAGATTTAACGCCATCTGGGCGGGGCAGGGGCTTTCGTGAGTCGTGGCGGCGCACTTCCTCCGGTGAAGCTAGAAGAGCTGCCCGTAGCTGCCCGTTGCCCGCGGAGGAGGTGCCCAAGCAAAAGGGCGACATTCTAGCTGTATCCGGAGAAGTGGCCGCAGTGACTCTCGAAAGCTCCTCCCCTGCCCACATTTCCTTCGTCGTGAAGGTGTGCTGTGGCTCTTTTCCATTCCTGCTTTGCACGTTCTGCAAAATGGCAGAAACGCCGGGGGGTGGGGGCTCCCCTTCAACCAGCATTCAAACCAGAATCTGCTCAAGGTTTTGTCAGTTAAAAGAAAAAACACCACCACGTTTCACGGGTAAGCTGCAGTTCCGCCAGCTGAAAGGTTCTCTTCGGAGTCAACAGGTGCCCAAGTCGCTTCCTCACCGCTGAGCGGGGCGCCAGCCGGCCGATGTAGTGGCCACAGCAAAGCTTTGCCTTTGGCGTCTGCGGTGCCTCCGAGAAGCACCGCAGACGCCGGGGGGGGGGGGGGTTCCCGCGAAGGCCACCGGCGCTGTCTGTCTCCTGGCCCTCTCCAGGTCTCGCAGCTCCGTAGCGCGGGGGACAGGAGGAAGGGGGGGGGGGGTGCAGCCCCATCCGGGAGGCAGAGAATCAGGGAGATTCGCCCTTTGCTCCACCGAGCGCTGCCCGCCAGCGGAGAAGCAGCAGAGTGGGCAAAGGCCGACGGTGGCCGCGCTCTCCCTGCCCTGCTGCTTTTCTGGTTGCGTGGAGGGAACGTTCCCAGCGGTGCGGCCCATTCGCCCGCTCTCCCGCGGGGAGGGATCCGCCGAGCACCGCTGTCTGCGCCGCTACTCCTGACCGAGGCTCGCCCACAGGGGGGAGCCATCTAGCGGCGGCGGCGAACCTCGGGTCTGCCGCTGAAGGAAAAGCAAAGCAAAGCAAAGCAAAGCCAGCCTCCCCCCCCCCCCCCCCGCCCCGGGCCGGCCAGGGCCGGTTGGCTGCAGCGGGAGCCAGGGAAGCGCCCGCGGGCTCAGTAACCTCGGCCCAGGCGGCGTGCCAGCCAGCCAGCCAGCCAGCAAGCGGCCTCCCTCCCGCCGCCGCCGCGCGGACTACAACTCCCAGGGATCTTCAGCCGAGCAGCGCCGGGCCCCGCCAGCGCCGCCGAGTCTTTCCGCCTGGCCACCCGGAGGAGCGCAGAGGCGGGCAGGGGCGCCCTCGCGGAGAAGCCAGCAGCGCCGCCGCCCTCCCCCCCCCCCCCCCCCATGCAGTGGCTGCCCGTCCTTGGGCCGGAGTCCCCGCCGCCGCCCCCGGGGGACCTGGCGTGGCTGGCCTGAGCCCGAGGGCGCGGAGCTGCCTGCCGCTGGGCCGCTCGCTCGGCATGGCCCGCGCCGCGCTGCTCCTGGCTCTGCTGCTGCTGTGCGCGGCGGCGGCGGCGGCGGCGTCTTCGTCCGGCGGGCGGCCCGACGGCATCCGCCTGCCCTTGCGCGGCGGGCGCGGGGCTGGGCCGCTGGAGGGCCGAGCGCGGCGGGCGGCCGCCCTCCAGGACCAGGCCCGGCCGCGGGGCAGCTTCGTGGACATGATCGACAACTTACGGGGCAAGTCCGGGCAGGGCTACTACGTGGAGATGACGGTGGGCAGCCCCCCTCAGAAGGTGAGCCCCGCCCGAGCCCTTGGTGCTGGCCGGGGCGCGGCCGTCTGCTCAGGGTGGCGCTCTGGTGGCGCCTGAGAAGGACTGGCTCGGCCGCCGCCGCCTTGGCGCGTTCATCCAGAGCTTCGCCGAAGCGGGCGGGCGTTTGCTGTCCTTGCCCCCGAGGGTGCCGCCTTGCCCTCCCCGCGCACCCCCTGGCCTGAGCTGAACTCGCCCAGGCGCCTTCGAGCTTCCCTTTCGGGGCAGGCGCTGGGCATTGCAAAACCGGGCGGGGGGGGGGGAGCCTCAAAGCCGCGGGGTCCCTATCTGGGCAAGCCGCAGGGCGGCGGAGCCCCTCCTCTGCACTGTGATGCCCGAGGCAAGGGCGCTGCTGGAAGGCTGGGGGCCAAAGGGGATGGGTGGGGGAGCCTTGAGGGAGATTTTGGCTGCGGCCCCCGAGGGCTCTCCACTCACAGTCCTACCTGGGCCTCACCGCCTGGCTTGTAGCCATCATCCCAGCGAGCCTGCCCCCTCCTCGCCAGTCCCTACCCCCCGCCCCGCCCGCCCCGCCCCGTGGAGGTGGGCTGGGTGATGGGAAGGGCCGCTTGGGAGGCCAAGGTCAGGCTGTTTGGGTGAGAACCCGCCCGGGGGTGGGGGGAGGGTGTTGTGTAGAGGATGGAGGGAAATGCCCCGAACGTGCCCCGGCTTGCGAAGTAGGTTAGCTCATAGCTGCCCTGGTTCCAGGAAGGCTCCAGCGGTCCCTGAACACTTCCTGCCTGGCTTCCTGTTCAGCTCTGACCACCTGCCAGGCAAGTGAGAGTCACCAGCCACATTTGCTGCTTTCGGCAGAATCAAAGGTTCCTTATGTAAAGTGTGTATGCATGCAGGAGAGGGTGATAAAGTGCCCGCATGCCCATGAATCAGCCTCCCTGTGCATCTGAGCAGAGTTCTGCATCCGTGTAGGCGTCGTCTTGGTAACACATGCCTTTAAAATCCCTGCCAGACCCAGCACACCACTGTGGAGAGGAGGCGGGAGAGGGAGGACATGGCTGCCTCCAGATCCCTTTGGGATTTGACTGGGCTCAGTGTTTGTCGGTAGTTCGGGGCTGATAAGTTCCGTGTGTACAGGGCCAACTGTGGGCTAAACATGCAGGGCTGCCTTGTGCCCACTGACACTGCTGGGCCACCCAGCCCAGCCGTGGTTGCTCTGCCATGCAGTGTCTCTTGCTCTCTGTCTGGGGCAGAGGAGGTTCTCCCTCTGGGCTGGCTACCTGAGCACTCCGGAAACTTCTGCGTGCAAAGCAGGTGCTCTGGTGCTGAGCCCCAGCCGGTGTCCGCAAGGTAGTGGAGGCAGGCGGGCAGACCTTTGATCTTCCAGCCCTCCCCCCCCCCCCCCTCCTCAGCAAGCTCCCTCCCAGTTGTGCTGGCAGGCAGGAGACGCCACAGTCTTCTGTCAGAGAGCTTGAAGTGGGGGCTGCTGCTGGGGGGTCCACTCTTGGTCCCTCTCCAGGCGAAGGGGCAGCAGAACCTTTGACTCTTCCAGCCTGCGCGGCGTCCTGAGCCTGGTGCTCACAGTGACTGCACGGCAGTTCTAATTCTGTTCCCAGGGAAGGCGTTGGATTGGGTGCTCCGTCTTTGTGTTCCCACCAGGCTTGTGACACACCCAGAGTGCAAGAGTGTCACGCAGCCCACTCCTACACACGTCTACTCATAAGGAGCGATGTTTGTGTGGGCCTGGAATGCTTTGTGCGCACATTTTGTGATGGGAGAGGGACTGTGGCTCAGCGGTAGAGCCTCTGCTTGCTAGAGATGCAGAAGGTCTTAGGTCCAGTCCCTGGCGGCATCTCCATTTAAAAGGACCCGGCAGCAGGGGATGTGAAAGAACTCTGCCGGAGACCCTGGAGAGCCGCTGTCAGCCTGAGTGGACAAGACTGCTCTTGACAGACCAAGGACCTGGCTCCCTCTGTGTGTGCGCTCTCTGGTTGCAGCAAGTGAGTGGGATGGGCAGGGCCAGTCCAGGGCAGCAGGGGGTGGGGAGCTGGCTGCCTTGCTTGCCTTGGAGGTGTGGAAATGGAATGCTGCCAAGAGCAATTCAGAGTCCTGTGTCTTGTGCAATGTTTGTGGAGGGCAGATGTTCCAAAATCCCCCCCCACGGATGAAAGCCCAGCAAGAACGAGCTCTTCAGCAAGTGCACATCCACTCCTCCCCCCCCCACACGGTCAGTCCCAGCGGCAGCCACCACTGTGGTTTGCTGATTAGTGCTGAGGCATTAAGTCTATTCCAGGGGATTAAGGGAGGCTCTTCTGAGGTCAGGATGAAGGCCGCCCCGCTGTGAGACTTGGCAGGGCCCTCTAATGCCCACCCAGACAGCTACCCGCTGGAGGATGCTGCAGTGTGACAAAGGAGATTGGGGGGGGGGTCCATGCTGGTGCAGGGTGTTGTGCAGAGCCCCCCCGCTCCCGCAGGCAGGCAGGGGTGGGCAAAGCCTTACAGCCCTGTCCTTATTGGCAGTTTATTATGGAGAAGTTACTGGCAGTGGTCCAATGATGGAACGAGGCAGTTCTGGTGCGGAGCGGAAGGAAGGAATGGGGCTCTTCTGGGCCAGGCTCTGTTTCCAAGGGGGCTGTCTTCATGTGCTCTCTTCCCACAGAACAGTTTGCCTGCTCGGCTTGTGAGTAAATGGACAGGAGACAACCGGAAGAGGGGAGAAAGGCATGTTTTGCTGGAGCAAAGGGGGGGTGGGCAGAGGGACGCTGCAGCCTGGAATCCACATCCTCATGATGAGGCCTCACCTACTTGACTTGTAGAACAGAGCGAGAGCCCCGCAGCCCCTGAAAGTCTAACATTAGTGGCAGGGAAGGAGCTCTCCTGAGTCTCCAGGGACAGCTTCTAGCTGCCTCTGAAGAAGTGACTGCAGTGACTCAGGAGAAAGCTCCTCCCCTGCCACAAATGTTGTTAGACTTTCAGGGGCTGCGGGGCTCTCGCTCTGTTTTACTGCTACAGACAGGCTGACACGGCCACTTGACTTGGTTCACCCTTCGGTAGAACTCCCCCCCCCACCGGCCCATGTGCATACACGGCTTATTTACACGTGCAACTCTGTCGCCTGTAGCTCATGGTGTCAGCACTTTCTGTGAGCTTGGAGTGGGGCCCCCAAGAACTCGATTACAGCCTCAGGTTTGTCTGGGGAGCTTATAGTGGTCCTGAGTTCAAGCACCATTCTCTCATCCTGAATTCTAGAGCACAGAAATGTAGCTGTGGGTGCCGGGGAGCTGGCTGGTCTTCAGAGCGCGCGCATGCACACACAGACATGGACACACACACACAGTTTTATTCCTTGGTTAAAAATTGCTAGGGGAATAGGGACGCCCTGAGTTTATATGTGTGTATTAAAAATTCAGCTTTCTTGTCCAGCAGCGGTTCTTGCATGGAGCGGAATTCTTGCAGCGGTTCAGCATGGAGAACCAAGGAGTCCCTGGCAGCTGGCTTGTAACCTCGTAGCAGAAACAGCGTGCTCGGACTTGAGACTGTGTTACTTCTGGCCATGTTGACCTCCAAAATAGGTGTCTCCCCCCCCCCCCCCCCAGCATGGCTGAGGGCAGCTCCATTGATTTTGTGGCCTCTGGGGGAGTAGAAACCTCCGCCCAGCCCAGCTGCTTTTGCTGGAGGAGGTGGAGGGGGTGGCTTTAACAGAGCGTGTGTGTCCTGTGGGCAGATGTCAGAACCACAAGGGGTGCTGATGTGGTTTCCTGAGTTGTTTCCCAGTTTGGAAACGTTCCTTGTTCTGAACCCCAGCAGACCCCTTCTAGCAGGAATGCTGCCCCCCCCCACACACACACACCCCTTGGGCCCGGCAGTTCTGACCTTCACCAGTTGTGCAGAGAAGCTGATCGGCCTGAAGCTCACTGCGGAGGAGGCTGGCCCAAGAGCAGTGGGGAAGGGAGCTCTGCGGCAGAACCTGCACCACCCTTGTCCTCCCAGGCTTTTGTAGCCGACAGTCGGAGACATGCCGGAAGGAGCTCTTGAGGGGCCACTGCAGAAGGCACACAAGTGCCTGCATACATGTGCCAGACCTCCTCTCTTTCTGTACCTGAGGGATCCTTCGGTTTCCCTGCCTGCCTAAACTCCTGTGTAGCTCAGAAGCTTGTGCGTTCCTAATCCCATCAGAAGATCCTGTGTTGCCTAACCTTTGCTGCCATGTCTTTCTGGAGATGTGTATTATTTCTAGTCCACCTGGAGCCAAGATGAAAGGCAAAGGAAAAACATTTTATTAAAGAAATAGTGTGGCCCTGACCTGCAGAGCCCAGGCAAGCCTGATCTTGTCAGATCTCGGAAGCTAAGCAGGGACGACCCTGGCAAGTACTTGGAAGGGTGACCTCCAAGGAATACCAGAGGCGGGACACCGAGGAAGGCACAAATACCCTCTCTGAAAAACATCCAAGCCCCCAGAAGGGGTCACCAGAAGTCAACCATGACTTCCACGCAAGCACACAAAACACACACACACACAGACAGAAATAAAGCATGGGGGTGGATGTTGCCACTTACGTTATTCCAATCTGGAGGAAGCAACCCCACTGATGCCTGCTGCCAGACAGTTTCCTGTGCATCCGCTGACCTTTCCTCTCTTCCCCTCCGGCAGCTGAATATCCTGGTGGACACTGGGAGCAGTAATTTTGCTGTGGGTGCAGCACCTCACCCCTTCCTGAAGCGCTACTATCGGCACCAGCTGTGAGTATGCAAGTCAGGGGTGGTGGTGGGGGTGCAAAGAGTTCTGACCCTGAGCGGGCACTATTCCCCTCCTCCGCTTGGCTGGGCCTCAGTCGCTGGGGGGGGGGGCTGCGCTTGCCCTGTGCGCTCCTCTGCCTGGCTCCTCTTCTGCCGTCTGCAGAGGCTGGCCGTGAGGCACCGAGGCTGGGGGGGGCTTTTGAGCTGTGAGGCAGGGGGCACGAGGGTACTGTCTGGCCCTCCAGTCTCATGGCACCATGGAGAACAGGAGGGCCCATCTCCCGGCTGCATGTGCCCCCCCCCCCCCAGCAACAGGCAGCTTGGGGTGGAGATGCAGGGAGAGGCCTGCTCCTTCGGCTGCCTTGCCCAGAGGGGGCTGTGCACCCTTCCCCCGGATTAGTGGGTGTGTTCCTCCCCCAAGAAGCCACATGCTCTGGTTGCCCCGGCTGACCATCTGCCAAATGGTTGTCCCAGTCTCCCTGGGAATGTGCAGGGTGTGTGTGTGTGTGTGAGGCCGGCGCTCTCTGTGGATTCTCCCCCTATGCCCCCCCTCCCCAGAGCTTTTCTTATTCATCCTGGAGGCTGCCCAAAGTCTGGTCCTGAGCTTATTCCCTGAAAACCATGTTTGGGCTCTGTGCAGCTGCAGCAAGAGGGTAGACTTAAGGTAATAGAACAGTTTATGTTCAGTGAGCCTTTTGTTCTATCCATTGAACTGCGGCACGGGGGGAGTTGGGGTGGGGAAGGGGCCAGAAAGGAAATTCACTCAGGCCCTAAATTCACTCAGGCCCTGTGCAAAAGTTGGCCCTGACCACCCATTTACAATCCCAGTGAAAGTTAAGGCCTATTGGGGGTGGGGGTGGGATGTAAATTTAGCAAATGTAAATGCAACTCTTGGCATGCCCAGGTGCCCGGACATTCTTGGCCATCTCAGACACTTCCCGCACCAGGGCCCTAATTCCTATTGCATCCATTGATGGGAACAACACGGTTCCTTAACTAATGGAAGCTGTATTACGCTGCAGCCCCCTTGCTCTTCTCCCACCTTGTGTCAGGTGGTTTTAGTCCCACCTAGTCTAGAGACCTAGACTGAATCCAGCCTCATTAGGGGAATACTGCTCAAAATGCTCCAGTTGGGTCTCTTTGAGACAGACTCTCCCAGAGAGAGACTTCTTTCTTGCGACACAAGAAGAGACTGTTGGGCCGGTGGCATGTCTCTCTCCAGCAAGACAGAGAACTTTTTTTGAGTTGTTTAAAATAGCTCTTCTACTGGCAAGAAATCATTAAATAACTGATTATGCCAACAGATTCACAGAAAGCAGGTCGAATGATCTTACGTCTTCTGTCACTCTAAGTCTGATTGAAATAATGGATACAGTTATCTGAAGTTCAAGGCAAATCAGGTTGTAAGCTGATGGGCAGGACGCTAGGTTCACCCGATGGAGAAGGTCTCCTTTGACTGGAAGCCCCCCCCCCCCGGCAAGCCTGACTCTCTTGACCCCACATGGCTTTTACAGGGAAGGTGACAAGCAGGAAATCTTCCTGCCTTTGAGGTGTGATTGCCCTCTAAATAAAGCAGTTGGCCCTCAAATGAATTATGCCGCGAGGCAGCACAGGTGAGGTGGGAAACCTCTTGATCACTCTCCTTGAACTCTCCCAGGAAGGTCAGGGCACTAAAAATAGAGCTGCTCATAAATAAAGAACAGTAGATCTGCAATTTCTTCCGCTACATGAGTGAACTGCCTGAAGACTCAGTCCTGAACTTTCGGTACTTTGCCTGACCAGCATTCAAACCTTACATACAATATGAAACCACGTGAGAATACATAGATTGACATGCATACAAGTAATTAAAATCACGATTGTAACCACCTCTCCCCACCCCCGGCCGCAGTTATTCTGTTCTGGGTCTCTGGACCCTCTCTGTTTGGCATGCCCCACTGAGAGAGCAGGCTGGCACCCATTCAGGCCTTCTTCAGCAGCATCCTCCGCAAACATTTTAGCCAGCATTGGCATCTGTTCCTGCCCAGGTCCATGACAGCTTGGAGGGGCTTTCTGTATAGAAGCCACCATAGAAATTGCAAACACATTGAAACATAGAGTTGGAAGGGACCTCCAGGGTCATCTAGTCCAACCCCTTGCACAATGCAGGAAATTCACAAACACCTCCCCCCCACACACACACCCAATGTCCCCTGCTCTATGCCCAGAAGATGACAAAAACCCTCCAGGATCTCCAGCCAAACTGGCCTGGAGATAAATGGCTTCCTGACCCCAAAGTGGTGATCAGCATTTCCCCCGGGCGTGTCAGAAAGGGCCACGAGAACTAAGCCCTGAGGCCGCCCTTCCTGCCCTCCCTCTCTTGACCATTGGGACTTGCGTAGAATAGCCCCGCGTGAGATCTGGGGCCTCCAAGGTTCCGAAGGCCTGAGTGGGCCCTCTGATGTGAAGCCCTCCCGGGTCTCCTTCTCCCTGGGCCTTCTGCAGCTCCAGCAGCTACCGGGACCTGCGGAAGGGGGTCTACGTGCCCTACACGCAAGGGAAGTGGGAAGGAGAGCTCGGCACTGACCTGGTCACCATCCCGCATGGCCCAAACGTCACAGTCCGCGCCAACATCGCTGCCATCACCGAGTCGGACAAGTTTTTCATCAACGGCTCCAACTGGGAAGGGATCCTGGGCTTAGCCTATGCGGAGATTGCCCGGGTGAGTCTGCCGTCAGTCCCAGCATCCGCAGGATGGGTGGGTGGGTGGGTGGGTTCCCTCTGTTACTTATTTACTTCATTTATCCCCCTGGCCCTTCCTCCCCAGTGGGGGCCCAAAGCAGCTTGCATCGTGCTCCTCTCCTCCCTTTTACCCTCACAACAGCCCTGCGAGGGAGGCTGGTCCAAGGTCACCCCCGGGCTTCCACGGCAGAGTGGGGACTTGAACTTGGGTCTCCCAGGTATGATGCATTGTGGGAGAGGATCCTACAAGCGTCCCTCGTAAATGAAAATAATAGTCCACCACGCACGTCATGTTTATCATCCCAGCAGAGTTAGATCAGCCCTTTCAGTTAGGCCACGGTCACCATCTTCATGACACTGCTGATCAGGGACGAAGTGAAGGGAGGCGTGTGCTTGGCCTGAAGGAAGAGGCTCCTGTCTCGGGGGCTGCTGGATCCCTTCCAGCAATTGGAGGACTCGGGGGCCACAGACAGACGGCCTTCTCCCATCTGCAGTGGGCATGTTGCTGCCCCCTGCGAAGCCCCCCCCTTCCCCGGGAGGGGGTTGCCTGTGCCCTGGGCCTTCCCTGCTGCTGGCGTTTCCAGAGTTGAGCTTGGGGCCCAGGGGCAGCCCCTCGGTGCATCCCTCCTGCCTGCCTTCCCTGCCGACCCTGAGCGCCTGGTTTCTCCCCTCCCAGCCAGATGACACGCTGGAGCCCTTTTTTGACTCGCTGGTGAAGCAGACGCGGGTGCCCAATGTCTTCTCGCTGCAGCTGTGTGGGGCTGGCTTCCCACCCAATAACTCCGAAGCCCTGGCCGCTGTGGGGGGCAGCATGGTGAGTGTTGCGGGGCAGCGAGGGCCCTGGGTTGCTCTGGACTGTATCCGTCCCACCACAGCCAGTGCCTGGAGCTGAGCTGGAACTGGATGTAAAGTTCCTGTAAAAAACTATAGGGAAATTGTGTGTGCATGTATTTAAATTTTCCCCAGAATGTCCATGTTTTCTGGGGGTGGGGTGGGAGGAGATTTCCTCTTTTACTGACTGAACAGCATAACAGAAATCATTAATAACTTAACATACAGAATTGTACGATTCAGCATATTTGTGGGTGTGTCTGCGGTCCTTGAGAAAGCGTTACAGATTTCTGCATCTTTTTTGCCATCTGAGAGGGAGTAAAAATAGAAGTTGAAGGTAGAAAAATTGTGTGGTAGACAAAGGAAAGCACAGGAAATCTCTCCAGAGTCTCATAGAACTGCTAGCAACCTCCAGGTGACGGCTGGAGATCCCTTGGGATTATAACTCATCTCTAGCTGACAGAGGCCAGCTCCCCTGGAGAAAATGAGCTGCTTCGGAGGGTGGACTCTCTGGGGCATTTTACCCCCTTGAAGCCCATCCCCTCCCCAAACCCCGCCATCCTCAGGCTTCAAACCCCCCCCCCCCCAATCTCCACGTGCTTCCCAACACAGAGCTGGCACCCCTCCCTCCAAGGGAGACCGGGGGGGGGGGGTTGCTCCGCAGAGGCAGGCGGGCAATGGCAAGGCCCCTCTACCTCCTCTCTGGTCCGGAAAGCCCCGTGGGCGGGGTCCCCGTGAGTCGGTTGGGAGTCAGCAGCATTCTCTTCTTCTCTTGCCGTATAAGAGGTCCCCACCCCACCCCGGGTTCACAAAAACTTATTTTTTCCCTTCAGAAAAATTGAGAAAGTCCTCAGATTTTTTTCATGTTGTGCACTTGTAATTGGGTTCAGGTGGGGTTGCTGTGTTGGGCTGAGGCAACAGAACAAAGTTTGAGTCCAGTGGGGCAGCTTTCAGGCCAACAAAGCTTTATTCACGTGTAAACTTTGATGGGCATACGCAATTGTAAATGGAAAAACCTTGCCTTAAGCATTTTGTGTATGCTACCAGAGAAGACATTTCATGGGAGTTCCTTTTTCCAATTTTTTCATTGGAAGAAATGGTGAAAATACCAACTCTTCAGGTGTCCCCCCGCCCCCTGAATATTTCCATTTTTCTCTCGGGCCGTAACATCTCTAGCTGTGGTTCAGGCCTCCTCCTTACAACATGCACGGTAGTGATGGAGGTGAGAGCACTTATGAACGTGGGCAGAGGGCCACCTTCTCCCCAATGAGTAAGCACAGCCAGACTCCGCTGTTTAGGTTTATTTTGGCTCAGAGGGCTGCCGGATTGTAAGGGGCCGAGGGCCAACACTCCAAGTGGACGTGGAGGAGGGTGCCTCCCTCCACACACAGGCCACTTGGGGAAGGAAGAGCTTGTCAGGCTGGGGGGTCCTGGGGGCCTCTGCCGATTGACGCCTGCCTTCTCTCCCCTCTCCTGCAGATCATCGGGGGGATTGACCCGTCTCTCTACACGGGCAGCGTCTGGTACACGCCCGTGCGGAAGGAGTGGTACTACGAGGTGGTTATCGTGAAGATGGAGATCAACGGGCAGGACCTGAGGCTGGACTGCAAGGAGGTGAGGGGGCCGGGGGTAGGTCCAAAGGACTGAATCCTCCATCTGAGTGCGAAAGCCTTCCGGAGTTCCCGTCTGGTGCAGTGCTGGTTCGGAAAGGGGTGTGTGTTTGTCTGTATGGCGTGTGCGCTGACCCCCGTGCCCTTTCCTCACAGTACAACTACGACAAGAGCATCGTGGACAGTGGAACCACCAACCTCCGCCTCCCCAAGAAGGTCTTTGAGGCAGCCGTGAAATCCATCAAGACAGCCTCAGCGGTGAGAGATGCATGAGGAGGGAGGCAGGGAGGGGCAGCTTCCCAGTCTGCATGGGGCTCTCTCCCTTTGGGCAGTCTCCCCCTCCCCGCCCAGGAAGGAGCCAAAGCCGGAATTCTGGACTGATGGATCCCCCCCACCAGCTCTGGAGCCAGCAGATCCCAGCAGCATCGGGCACCCGTGGCACCGTTGTGGCTTGGGCATGCAGATCGTGGCAGGAAAGGGGGGCTTGGGAGCAATGCTCCCTCCAAGCTGTGGAGTCTTGTGAGCAAAAATTCCACTTTGTGAGCTACTGGCATTAAAGTTGTGAACCAGCGATTTGGCTACTGCCTAAATTAGTTTGCTCTGAAGCCATCCGTCCTGAGCGAAGACAAAAAGGTGTGAGCTGGAGGCTAAAAACCTCTGAGCTAGCTCACACTAACTCAGCTTAGAGGGAACACTGTTTGGGAGATGTCCCCCTCCCTCCCTCCCTGCTGATGCCATGGCTTGAAGAGTCAGCCGAGACCTGCTTCCTGTGTTGACACAGCCGGGGGGGGGGGGGAGGAGAGAAAGCCCCTCACCCCGTCTCCTCTCTCTGGACCTGAGGCTGAAGGAGCTGCCCTTGGGCCACGTGGAGCTGCAGCAGCCTGCCCTGGCTCTGTGGCACTGATGCCTCCCCCCCCCCTCCCCAGACAGAGAAGTTCCCAGATGGCTTCTGGCTGGGGGAGCAGCTGGTCTGCTGGCCAATGGGCACCACCCCATGGCACATCTTCCCAGTCATCTCCCTCTACCTGAAGGGCGAGACAACCAACCAGTCCTTCCGGATCAGCATCCTGCCCCAGGTGAGTGCCTGAGGGCTGCTTGGGCAGGGGGGGGGGCTGAGGCCAAGCGCTGCAGAGAGGCAGTCTTGGCTTGGGGGTCAAGCCTGTCTGGACTGGGGAGGGGGCATCTGCTGGAATGTTGGCCCTCCCCTCCACTATACGGTCTTTGGGTGGGAGACCCCCAAGGAAGTCCAGGGAAGCAGCTCCGAGGCAGGCACGGGGGGAGGCCACCTCTGCCTTGGACGTCCCGTGTACCCTGGGTGGCCCAAGGAGGGGGAGAGGCCCACGAGAGCAAGGCCCCATGAGGGGCAGAGAGCCCTGGGGTCTAGGCCCACCCTCAGCCAGCTCTCCACTCTGTCCTGTGACTCTCCTGGTGTCCCTGGGCCAGTTGCCCCACTCTCAGCCAGGCCTACCTCACAGGATGGTTGTGAGGGTAAGTGAGAGAGCAGTGCGTGTCACCCAGAGCTCTGCGGAGGAGGGCAGGTTTAGACAGGTTTAGATCGGGGAGAATAATGTGGGTCTCTGGAAGCCAGGTCCAAAGATTCTGATGGCTGGGTTGCGTCGGCTCTCCCATTTGTGAGGTACCAAAAGTAAATGTGACTCTGGGCATGTGCAGAGCATTCTCCCTGCTGCACTGGGTCGTCACCCTTCTGCCATCTCTTGTTTTGGGAGTGCCTGATGCTGCTACTCTTCCTCTATCTACCCCAGCAATACTTGCGGCCGGTGGAAGACGTGGCCACCTCTCAGGACGAATGCTACAAGTTCGCCATCTCGCAGTCTTCCACGGGCACCGTCATGGGCGCGGTCGTCATGGAGGGGTTCTACGTCGTCTTTGACCGTGCCCGCAAGCGCGTTGGCTTTGCTGTCAGCACCTGCCACGGTGAGTCGGGGCACTCGGCCCGCAGCTGTTGCCGGGAGGGAGGGAGGGGTCGGTGGCCTCCTGGGGACTGGCCGGGCCTCTTTGAGGCTTGCAGAGGGAGCTGCTGGATCACCCCCCCCTCTGCCTGGACTGCAGCACCTGTGAATTTGTTTCACCCTCTTGTGGTTATTTTCCTGGGGTTTTAAACTGGCTATTGTCAATTGTTTTTAAACATTTGACTTCGTTGAATCTTTGTTGTGAGCCGCCCTGAGCCCGCTTGCGGGGGAGGGCAGGATGGAGATAGAATTTAAAATAAACTAATAAATCAGTCTTCAGGGTCAGTGGCGTGTACGGCGAGGGCAGCAGCGCAGGTCGAGAGCCTCTTTCCTTCTCGCCCTGCCAAGCCCAGTTGGCAGTGGGGGGCGGGGGGGACAGTGAGGCTGACTTGGGCCTCTGTCTGTTGGGGGGGGGGTGCGCTTCCTGCCCCACTGCCCTGATCCGCCTCTGTCTCACCGGCTGCAGTGCATGATGAGTTCCGGACAGCTGCTGTGGACGGGCCCTTCCTGCAGCCCAACACAGAGGACTGTGGCTACAACATTCCCCAGACGGACGAGTCCACGCTGATGACCATCGCCTACGTCATGGCCGCCATCTGCGCCCTCTTCATGCTGCCGCTCTGCCTCATGGTGTTACAGTGGCGTTGCCTGCGCTGCTTGCGCCGGGGCCACGACGACTTTGCAGATGACATCTCCTTGCTCAAGTGAGCGCTGCCCGCCGGAGCCTGCAGAGGCAGACCTGGGCGACAGACTCCCCCTTGGGCTGGAGGGGCCTCGGCCTCCATGGGGAGGAGGAGGGGAGGGGCCAAGCCCGGTCCCCAGCCAGAGCAGGGCCCAGCGAGTGCTCCAGCCGCAAGAGAGGCATCTTTTCCCTCCTCCGCCAGGAGAGGCTGGTGGCAACCGACAAAGACACAGTTCTCCTGTCCTGCTGGAGAGAAGAGCCGTGGTGGTGGTGGTGGTGGTGGGCAAGAGGCCAGCCTTACTGGCATGGGGGGCTCCAGCAGGCCTCTGCCCTGTGCGGAGAGGTCGGGGGACGTTGTGTCTGCTTGCCTGGTCGTTCTCCCGTGGCGGCAGGGGCTGCTCTGTCCTCCTGGGGGCTTGTGCCACCAAAGGGGGCTTCTGCCAAGAGCAGGGGGTTGCCTCTGTCCGGGGGCCTCCTGCAGGAGTAGCTGCTAGTCCTTCACGGTTTTGTGTGCGTGTGTATTTACAGAAGGGCAGGCGGAGAAGCCGAGCTGTTCCCCACTTTGGGCTGAGAACCCCCCCCCCCCGCACACACACTGCCACGCTGCACAGGGAGAGGGCGCTTCTGGGATGCCTCTGGAGGAGGAGGAGGAGGAGGGGAAGAGCCCATTCTTCACCAGAGGCAGGGCAGACCTTGAGGTCCTGGCCCGCAGGGCAGGTTCTTGCAGAGGGCTGGCTTGAGACTCGCCTTGACCACAGCTTCTGCAGGCTCTGCATGGGCTGGCACTTGGGGAAGCTCCCTCCCAGGAGCAGGCCTCTGGGCTGCCAGAGAGTTTGGGGCAGGTTTCCACAGGCAGAGCTCTTGCCCTCTCTGCCTCCAGCTGGGGCCCTGTCCTCGCAGCAGGGCTCTGTCTGCCAGGTACTTCTCGCGCTCTGCCCATCTCTCAGTGGAGCTCTTTGTCAGACAGGAAAGCAGAGCCATCTCTAACCTCCTTGCTGGCACTGTTGTCTCAGGGAGGACACTGAGCAACCCGTCTCTGCCAGGGGCGTTTCAGGCGCTCCAGGGGGCAAGGGGGGGGCCTGGCTTCTCCATTTTTAAGATTTTCTGGCCCAAAAGACTACCTGCTGGGGCTCACTTTCCACCGGCCCTTCCTGGGGGAGAGTGTTTGACGTGCTCTGCAGGGAAGCCGCAGTCCAGCCTGCAGGTATGTGGAGAGACACCCCCACCCCGCTGCTAGGGCCGGTCCTTAAGGGGCCGCCCCTGGCAAACACCCTGCCCACCTCTGTGTAACAGCCGGGGGCCCAGGCTGTGTCCTCCCTGCAACCCCCTCCCAAGGAAAAAAAAGCCAGTTGCTCAAGCCGACTGGCAGCAGGAAATGTGGTCCTGGCAGCTGCTGCTGAGCCTCGTGTGCCCCCCCCCCACACACCCCTGGGCCCCTGCAGGGCTAGCAGAACCTGGCAAAGCTCCGTGCGGGGGAGGAGCCAGCATTCTGGGCCAGCACTTGGCCTCAGCACCATTCCGGGGAGGCAGCCAGCCCCACGCAGAAGTCTGTCTCAGCAACACCAAAAGGCGGTGGATTTGGGCAGGTGTGGCCCAGCCCCGGGCTCTGGCTCTGAGTACGGAGGCAGCTGTGCTCTTTGTGCTGGAGGCTCTCTCTGCAACACGCTGTAAATATTTGTAATATTAGCCTTTAACTGCCCCAGTTTGTCTCAGTCTCAAGTGAAGGAAGAGGAGCCAGACAATCTTGTTAGTTTTGCTTTGTTTGTTTGTTTGTTTGAAATAACTGGTTGGTTGCTTTTGGTATCATGCGCTTGAGATGGTGGTGCTGGTGCTGGTGACATAGCTGGGGGGACAGGGACATGGGAGCCCCCCCCTCCCCCCCCCCCAGGCAGTGGATGCACTTTATGGATTGTGTGCTGGACGTGATTCTCCCACCCTGTTCCTGGAGACCTGGACAAGCAGCGGCTCCCTCTGGCCCACCTCACGCCTTTCCGGAACCTTTTCAGACCATCCCTGCCCTTACCCTTCTTGCCCCTGCGTCTGGCACCGCCGTTGAGGGGGCAGCGACAGCAGCGGCCCTTCTCTGGACACGGTGGCTGTAGCGCCCCCCCCCCCCCCCCCCCCCCGAGGCAGCCCCAATGTCCAGGAAGGGGCTGCTGTGTTCTGCTGCCCTGGCCCAGTCCCGACATCTTCTGCTGCCTGGTGACTCTTCAACCAGAGGATGAACCACGAGCACTTCTGTGGCGGGGCTGCCTGGGCGTCTTCCAGAGCAGGGGATGAAGTGGCAGAGGGGCCCTCTCCTGCCCCCCCCTTAAGAAGAATGAGGGAAGCCAAACTGTGTGAGTAAAGTGCCTGAAGCGCTGGGCTCTTGGCACACGCAAGCACCAGCCTAGAGTTCTGTGGGCCTCTGAGGCAGGCAGCGGCTTGACAAGCTCCCGAGGTGAAAGAAAAAAGAAATGTAGGGAATGGGGACCCTGACCGGAAAGTGGGAGGAACAGGCGGAAGCGTCACCCGACTCTGATCCTGCAGCTGGCAAGACAGAGAGACACAGGCAGCCGCTCCAAGTCAGTGGAACCCCCGGCTACAGCTTGGGGAGGGGGCTCCAAGGGGAGGCCCACCAAGGGAGCATAAGGGCCCTACGCGGCGGGTCTGGGTGATGCCAAAGCACTGAGGGCCGAGGGAGGGACACGGCTTTGCCCCCAAGGAGCTGGCCAGGGCTGGAGGCGAAAGGAGGCTACCCACAGGGCAACCGGCAGTGGAGCGATGCCAGCTGTTGGCGTAATTGGTCACCTCTCCCCCCCACCCCCCACCCCCATATGTCTGTGTCAGCCATGAGCCTTCCACACAGCAAATTATGACCGAGAGGGAGAGAAAGGGCCTCTCGGGTGCCTTATTTCGGCTGGGGCAGAGCAGGGGGCAAGAGGCACAAAGCAAGACTCCTACATAATATACACACTTTAATTCTGAACTAGTCTGTATACGGACTTTCTATACACACATTCCCTATAGAATAAAAATGTACATGTGTATACATGGCTGTATAAATATAGAGTCGTAGAAATCCAGGGTGCCCCTGGCAGGCAAGTACCCCCACCCTCCTGTGTCCACCGGTGGTCATTTCAGCGTCGGGCAGAAGGGACAGGCATCGTTTGCATTGGTCTGGGCCCAGAATTTAATGCACTGAAACGAGAAATAAATTTCTGTTCTGCTTTTCTCCTTGTCAATGGGACTCGTGGCAACTTCCGTAGTTCTAAAACTGGTTTTAGTTAAATCCAGAGAACTGTGATACACGCCAACCACTGACCTCCTCCTCCCAGGAGCTCCACCGCACACCTTCCCCAGACAGGTCCGGGCTTCCCTCACACCCTCAGGGAGACAGCTTCGTAAAACACAAGAGGCTGAAACCCTTTTCCTTGCCCCAAGAAGAGAAGCACTGCCCCCGAAAGAGTCAGGGTGACTGGGCTGTGTGTGTGCGGTCTCTCTTGTGTAGACTATTTATTGTATTGCCTCCAACATCAACTTACCCTACAGAAACATGCCAGCAATGTCAGAGAAGCATAAAAATGTCCAAAAGGCAGCCCACTGTTAAGCCCAGCTTAATAAGCAGTGTTTTGGTCTCTCGCAGGAGGGCACTCCAGGGGTAAGGTGCCGCCCACTGGCAGTGCCCTCGCTCTTTGCCACCCCCCTCACCTCGGTTTTGAGAGGCAGCTCTTGACTGGCAGAGGGAGGTGAAGGACTTGACGAAGTGCCCTGGGGGCCCTAGCCACTTAGGGCTTTGAGTTGTGGCCGGAAACAAGGGGCCAGCCAGTGCAATCTGACCCATGTACCCAGTTGCCAGTATTTGGGACCACCTGAACCGTTCAGAATTCCTTTCCCTTGAACCCATCAGCCAGTTCAGCCCTCCAAAAGTTACCAACCACACCGATGTCTCTGTGAGGCCAGCCTCCTCCAAGTTTCAAGCTACCCCCTGCGGCAGTGGAGAGGGAAAAGCAGCCCCCCCCCCCGGTAGCACAGGGACTCCCCTTGCCGGCATGACCCCCAGGCCTCCCGGTCCCTCCGGCCACCGGCCCTCACCTCCTTGTGCAGCACATGGGCACAGGCCATGGGGTGAAGGTCGCCGGGCTGAACCAACTTCTGGCACATCAGGCAGAGCTTGCAGGCCACTGGAGCCTGCGGGGCAGAAAGAGAGCCGTCAGAAGGGCGGGCGGGAAGCAGCAGCCGGCTCCAGGAAGCTGCTTGGGGCCTGCTGGCCTTCCCATGGGCAGGGAGAGTTCCGCTCACCTGGGTGGGTGTCCCCGTATAGGGCACCTGGGCAGGCGGCAAAAACATTGGGCTGCTGATCTGAGGCAGAGGAGCGGGAAACAGAGAGGAGCGGATTCGACCAAGAGGCTGCAGCAGAGAAGACAACGACAACCCCCCCCCCGGGGGGGGCGGTATTCATTAGATGGCCACCTCAAGGGGCTGGCACCATCTCAGCCTGCGCCCTGTGCCCACATACCTGCGCACCAACGGCTGCCACCGTGGCCACCCTCTCCTGCTGTTCGGCTAGCCTGGCTGCCACCAGCTGGTTCAGCTCTTCCATGGTGAGCCCTGCCAGGGTGCGTCGGGCCGCTTTTATCTGCTGCAGGATGGCCGTCAGTTGGGCTCTGAAGAAAGAAGCAGCTGAGGCCGGCCAGCGAGGGCATGGCGTGAGAAGCTCACCCCCTCCCCTAAAGCCTCTCCTGGAACCTTCTAAAGAAGCCAGCCAGCCCTCTCTGCCGGAAGCCTGCAAGAGCGTCCTGGAGGAGAGACTTCTCCCCCATCAGCCGCCTGGCCGGGGAGCAAAGCCCAGTTGCCGCAACTGCCCTTCTGACCAAGGGACTGTGGCCACACTCAGACCTTAACCCTAAAACCCCACCAGAGCTGCAGGCATGGCTTTCCCGCAAAGGGCTCTGCTGCCAAGTCAGGGCCTCTGATTTTATTCGCTTCATTTATACCCCAACCTGTCGTCCCCACCCCAGGGGGGGCTGACATCGTGTTTCTCACCTCCATTTTATCCTCACAACAATCCCATGAAGTAGGCTAGGTGGAGAGAGTGCGAGGGACTCAAGGTCCCACAACAGTCTCCCAGGGAGGGCACGTGTGAGGGTTTGAACCGGGGTCTCTCCCAATCCTGGTCCAACACTCCAAACCACTGCACACCACAGTGTGATGACCCCCCCCCTCCAGGTGGTCAGGGCATTTAGTGAGGCTGGCTGGGGAGGTCTTCCCACAAGGAACAACAGCTGACCTTTCAGGGCAAACTCAGCACCCTCCCAAACCCACCACCCACCACTCACATGCACGCCCCCCTCTGCCCTTGGAAAAGAGGGAAAGGAACTGCCCCAGGCAGAGGGGCACAGGGCACCCTCCCTCCCCAGCTCCCGCTCTGCACAGGGCCAGCTCCAAGCACCACCCTCAAGGGGCCACTCACTTATTACACTGGGGGAACCGGGCCAGCAGTTTCTCCAGGATCTTGTCCAGCTTGTCCACGGGTGGGGGTCTGTGGAATTCCATCGGTGCCTTGACCCCGCCCAGGCCTGGCGGGGGGGGCAGCGTGGCCCCGGGGGTCGAGCGGGGGCCGCCCAGGGAGGAGAGCCCGGGGCTGTTCCGGCCCTGAGACGCGGGCGGGGGAGGGGGCGGCTGGCTGGGCCCGGGGGTGGAGGAGGTCAGCAGAGGGAACGAGAGCGCGCAGGGGTCTGCGCTGGGCATGACCAGGGGCAGGGGGACGGGCCCCAGGGGGAAGTGCAGCCGCGGGGGGAGCGAGGCGTTGGGTGGGAAGGCCGGCAGCAAGAAGTCTGTCTGCGGAGAGAGGAGAGGAAAAGCCCTCAACGGACTGGCCAGCTGACTCCGCCCACACACACCCCCGACCCTGTGTCCCCCATGGGGCACCAAGAGCGGCCTCGGGAAGGGGGGGGGGGAAATCACCTCCAGGGGGGGTGGCGGCAGGGGGGGTGTGGGGATCTGGGGGAGGCTGCTCAGCTTGGCTCCGTTCCTCACGAGCTGGATGTGGTCATTGAACCGGTCCTGAGAGAAAGATTCAAGGGTAGATCAAGTAAAAATAAAAGTGGCGCTGAAAGCGCAAGCCAGAGTGGCCCCAGCGGTCCAGAACTCCACACAGCCACAGCTGACCCTGGGCCAATCACTCTCACCCTGACCTACCTCACAGGATTGTTGTGAGGGCAATGCAGGCAGGACCCATGTCTGTCACTCTAAGCTCCTTGCAGGGCTGCTGGTGGCGGCAGCAGCAGCAGAGCCTCCCTCCCTCCAAGAGCACCGGCCTGGCTCATCCGCCGAGCCCAGCCCCTCCCCCCGCCCTCCTCTGACCAGGGGAGGCCAGCCAGGCCCGAAAAGGGGAGGCCGAGTCCCATCCAGCCTTGGCAAACCTGCCTCACCTCTGAACAGTTCCAGGGGTCTTTCCCTCTGACCTGCCCAGCCAGGCCGCATCCCCCTCTGGCTGGCACTTCATGGGCTCCCCCCACCCCCTCCAGCGCCCCCGGGACAAAGGCCCCCCTCACCCGCACACTCTCCTTGGTCCCCCGTATCGTCTTCAGCCGCTTCTCCCACTCCTGCTTTGCTTGGACGGTCTCCCGGGTGGGTGGGGCGGATCTGCTCAGGCACAAGAGTCCCTTCAGTGAGTTGCTAAGCCCAGGAGGATGGCACGTGCCCCCCAGGCTTGGGGGGGGGGGAGGCAGGGCATCCAGCCCAGGACACAGGGAGGAAGGTGGCGTGGGGGCCCAGGGCAGGGAAAGATGCCAAGCACTGCAGGCAGACACAACTCGGCCCCTGCTCAGAGGAAAGGAATCACAAAGGAAAAGTCCCCCTGGTGAGCCAGCCCCACAGCTGGTCTGGGGCTTCCTCAAAACCATTCCAGGGACAGAACCCTGGCTGCCCATGGCTAAGCAGGGGACCCTGGGGGCAGGGTGGTCACGACAGAGGACCTGCTGGGCACACGGGCATTGGCAGAAGAGAGGCAGGCCAGCTGCCAAAAGGCAGGGCAAGAGTCCCTCCAGACAGACACCCCCCCCCCGGCCACTCACTTGAGGTAGGTGAGGTGCAGTTCAGCTTCTTTTTCGGCCTCCTCCAGCTTCAGCACCAGCAACTCCTTGCGGCTTTCCAGGGACAGGATCTGGCCAGAAGAGACCTGGGCAGCTCAGCAAAGGGAAGTCCTTGGCCGCCACTCAGACTCCACCCCGCCACGGCACCATCTTGCCTCGCCTTGGGGGGGGGCGGGGGGGGGCATCCCGTGGAAACAGCCAGAAGGGCACAGAAGGCCTACCTCCGCTTTCCAAGCCCGCTCTGTCTCCTCCAGGATGGACTGGTTGATTTCGTTGTGCTGGTTCTTCAGCTTGTCCAGTTCCACCTCCCAGACCTCCCTGAGAGGCAAACCAGGAGCTCTGCGTTAGGAGGGAGGGAGGGAGGGAGGGGGCAGCACTGCTGGACAGCAGCACTCTGCTAGGCAGGAAGTGTTCTGCACCATCCAGAAAAGGGGGGGGGGAGAGACAAAGGTTTGCTAAATTATGCAAGCAGCCCCTTCCTCCTCCTCAGAGCACACGGGAGGAGCTCCCCCCATAAGACACCCTCTGCGCCTAGTGCCGGTGGTTCCAGCGAGTGTCCCCAACTCTGACTGAAGGGTGGGTGCTGCAGAGCAAGCGGACGCTGACCCTGCCGTCACAACAGCCGCTCTTGTGCAGCGGGGGGGGGGGGGGGTCAGCTGGTGCAAAGAGCACTCGGTCATGGAGACTGCCAGCCTGAAGCACAGGAGGTCTCAGTGTCACGCACAGCAGGGTGGCCTTGCTTAGGCGGGAGGGGAAGCACCACGCTCACAAGTTCCTCCCAGCAGTTCCAGGGAGGGGCAAGGAGGAACGGGGGCCAAACTGGGCATCCGCAAGGCATAACAGACCACAGCACTGGCACTTTAGAAACAGAGCCTCACTTCTCCTCGGACTGTTCAGCAATGAGTGAGACGATCTTGCTCTCCTTCTCCTCTTGCTCTTTCAGCAACCTGCACACAGATGGGGGGGGTGGGGTGGGGAGAGAGAGGCCAAGCCAGTGCCTTTCAGCCATTGCTGCCCAGGCAGGGCCCGGCGGAGACCCCTTTATGCCCCCTCTGCCCACACAGCCTCGGCTACGGCTCCTCCAGCAGCAGGCCAGGAATCGCGCAGACCAGAATCTGGGCCTTCAGAACCCGCCCACATGGAACAGCACACGCGGCTGCAGCAGGCCTCCCTAGGCACCTCTGACAAGAACCACAAGGTCTCCAGGGCCTCAGAGGCCAAAGGGAGCTTCTTAGCAGAGGCAGACTCAGTGAGGACCCCGGGATCAAGCCGCTCTCCCCCCCGCGCCCCAACCTTTGTTCCAACGTCCACGGAAAGTCCACACTGGGGCCTGCGGCCAGTTCATGGACATACCTTCTGCCTTTTTCACAGAGCTTCTCGATTTCAGCCTTCAGATCCTGCTCCTTTTGCAAAAACTCCTTTTTCTCCTTTTCCATCTTCTTCTTGGTCTCTTCCCGTTTCACAGTCACATCCTGAATGGCCTTCAGAATCTCCTAGAACAGCAGTAAGATGTGCTTAATGCTTATGTGTCACTGCAGACACTTTCTTCAGGAGCTCCACAGCAGCCCTGTGAGGCAGGCCTCTGTTACTGCCCTGTGCTGCAGATGGGGCAGGTGAGGGGCCAGAAAGAATGGCTTGGTGAAGCAGGCCTAGTCAATTTGGGGCAGAGACGACATTCAGACTGGTGACGTGCCTGGGCCCATTTTCTTAGCCACTCCACTAGACCTAGAAGAGGGCTACAGAGAAATGGACATGGCAGCCACACTCCCCAAAGGGTGGAAAGCAACCGCAGATCGGAATCTAGTTCAGGAACGACTGGCATTCCAAGGAAGACAAGGTTTACTCCATAAAATCTCAGTCTTCCCTTCTTCAGTGAGAAACAAGAGGACTCTTTGCCTTCTCCATAACGGGGGATGTCCTGCAGAGAGATGTCTGCATCTAAGAACACACAAGAGCCCTATCCTGGGTGGCCCCGGCCGGCCCAATTTCGTCAGATCTCAGAAGCTAAGCAAGGATGACCCTGGTTAGTCTTTGGATGGGAGACCACCCAGGAAGCCCAAGGGAGGGGGAAAAAGGGGGGAGGGGGAGAATTCAGGTATAAAAGAGCCAAATTTATTCGGCATTCCTGAATATTCCCAAATACCAGCATCGGCATTGTATTTGGATTCAGGAAATATTTGGAAATACTGCATACTCCATTACACTCTATGCAGCCATTACAGTCAATGGCAAAACTCCTAGGGCATATTCAGGGGGCTGGGGGGGGGGGGGTTGAGGGAGAGGCACCAAATTTGCAGTGTAGCTGCTGGAGCCTCTCCCCAGTGGGGGGGGGGGGGATGGCAAGGCAATACAAGCCCAGCCGAATGTCCCAGAGAATCTCTGCAGTAGTAGGTGGAGGGGGGGGGGACATTTGCAAGGCCAGCAGCAGGACCAGTGCAATGTGCCCAGCAGAACCAGTGCCACTGTGGCAGTGCCAAAACCCAACAGTTCTTCAGTCCCCCACTCCAACTAGCCCTGCAGAAGGAAGTGTTCCTCCTGTCCCCCCCCCCCCCCCCCCGGAGAAAGCCCCGCAGCCCTCCTGGCTGAAATGTAGGGAACAGCAGTGGGAAGGAAGTGCTGGCTGTGGCACCTGGTGATTCTTCATCTCTTCCTCCCGGCGCTGCTGGAGATGCTTGAGCTGCACCTGGAGCTGATTCTCCGCCTGCCTCTGCTTGTCCAGCACTTCCTGATAGCGCTCCTTCAGCGAAGCCCTCTCGGACATCATTTTATCCTGCCAGATCCCCAAAAGGAGGTGAGGCAAGGCTCCCAGCACTCAGGCTAAGTGACGCTAAGTCCTCCCTTCCCCCTCCAGAAGACTCAGGTAATGAAGGCCGGGGGGGGGGGGAGCTGGAATGGAGCAAAGGGAAGGGGGAAACTTGGGTGGGTGGGACTCCTTTTCTCCAGCATTGCCAGTGCAAGCGGTCCAAGCCACAAGGACTCACATCTGCTCCAAACTCATACACGGAGCAAGCTGGCCGGTGGTCTCCATGCCTCCAGAGCTGCGTCCTTTGTGGTGGCCACAGAGCTCTTGCTGAGATGGGTGGAGAGCAAGCACTGGACAGACGCAAGGAGGACCACAAACAGACATGGAACCACCGAGGGTGGGCACTTGTGGGAGCTCTTGTCCCTGTGGCACACCTGTCCCCGGGGGCCTCTCCTTACAGCCCACAACAACTGCTACACTGCAAAAGCATCCACTGCATGGGTGAGTCCAGCATCACAGGGCACAGATGCCACCGCACCTCTGCCTCTCCAAGGCTTTGGGCTCCCCAACATCACTCTGGAGAGCAGGTGTCCACATCCACAGACAACCGATGCCAACATCCCTTCGGCTTCAACTGACTCCTAGGTCCAAGAACTTCAAGGAGAGGCCACCAGGCCTCTCCTGTGCTTCACACAGGGTCCCATCAGCCCCCCCTCCCACCCCGCTTCAGTCCTGCAGTGACTGATATGTCAGTTTAATCCAGCAAAGACGCTCGAGCTCACTCACCAGGTTCTTCTCAATATCCTGGTCTGTGTTCACTTCCAGGTCGGCTGTCTTGAAGTCAGTCTGCAAAGGGAAAAGAGAATCCTGCCGGTCACAGACGTCAAGAGGCCCAGCAGCTGCCCTTTCATGGAGGCTCCAGGGAGAGCCCCAGCCTTCTAGGCGAACACAAACAGAAATGCCAGGCCAGTGGAGGGTCTGAAGGACTTCAAGCCTCAAGATGAAATTCCTGAAGCCAGATGGGTGGCAACCCAAGGACGGGCCTTTTCCCCTGTGGCATCAAAACTTTGGACCTCTCTCCTCAAGGAGACGTGTCTGTTTCTTTATAAGCAGTGTCTTGCACCAGCAGGCGGAGACTTCCTTGTTTCGTCTAGCCTACCCCAATACTGCCCTCCTCCTAGCACAGTTTATATGTATCTAACTTGATTTTTGTGAGGGGTGTGTGTGTGTGCTCGTGAGCCTGGAAGTCATGGTGACTTCTGGCAACCCCTACTGGGGCGAGGGTGTCTGAGAGAGGTGGCTTGATCTGGCCTGCCTCTGCATCCCGGCCTTGGTATTCCTTGGAGGCCACCCTCCCAAGTCCTTACCCGGAGCAGTCCCTGCTGAGCTTCCAAGATCTGAGAAGACTGGACTTGCCTGGGCTATCCAGGTCAGGGCCTTTTAACTGTATTTTTAATTGTTTAAACGTTGTAACTTTTTTATGTTTGCCACCTGGGAACCTTGACTGGGTGAAAAGGAAGTATAAAAATGTTTTAAATAAAATAAGTAAAATAAATTCCTGCTCAGAGCCAATAAGAATCCACTACTGTGGTTGTAGGCAGTGTTCCCTCTAAGCTGAGTTAGTGTGAGCTAGCTCAGAGATTTTTAGCCTCTGGCTCACAGATTTTTGGCTTTGCTCAGGAACGGATGACTCCAGAGCAAACTAATTTCTGCAGTAGCCAAATCGCTCGCTCACAACTTCAATGCCAGTAGCTCACAAAGGAGAATTTTTGCTCACAAGACTCCACAGCTTAGAGGGAGCATTGGTTGTAGGTAAGCAATATTAACAAGCGGAGCCGGCTGCTTAACCACCGCCGGGTCGGGGTATGACAAGGACTCCCCCGCCTTGCCAGTCTCCCACAGCCCCCACCTGGACTCCACCCCCCCCCGCCCAAGCATGCCCCAGACCTGGACTGCGATGTTCTGCAAGGACTTCTGGGAGGAGCCTTCCTGACCAGGGCCCTCCACCAAGGGCGTGTCTTCCACATCCAGGCACCCGTTCTGCCGCCTGTCGTGCTGCAAGATCAGAGACCCCAGCTCAGCCTCGGAGCAAAGGAGGATGGCACCGGCCTGGTCCGTGGAGTGGTCTGCCTGCGGGTGCAGCGGGGCCATCTGGAGCCTGCTCTCTTCCGCCGCATTGTCCGAGTTGGGCAAAGAGAACTCCTCGCTTGAAGGACAGGCCTGAGGCTGGGGGAGGGCCTCCGCAGGAGCAGATGGAGGCTCCTTGGGGACCTCTTGCGCCCGGGGAGCCAGCAGGGAGGGATCGCTCTGTCGCAACCCAGGGTCCCCTTCTACTGCCTCCAAGCGATCCTCTTCCCAGTTCTCACAGATGGCAGGAGGGGGGTGGACAGCACCCAGCGGTAGGCAATCATCGTGGGGAACGGAAAGGTCACTTATGCTGAAAGGGGGGAAAAGAGAAAGACCAATTAAGCCTCCGTGCAAGCTGTACCCGTACATACATAGGGCAAAACCACGACTGCCTCCCAGCGCCTGCAGGGCAAGCAGGGAAGGAGAACCACAAGGGCACAACACCGCTCTGCCCAGGGGCAAGACAGATGCTTCAGGACTCTTTATTTTTGTGCTTGAAAACACAAGGAGGAGGAGAAGTAAGGAGAACACCCGCCCCCCCCCCCCCGCCACCGGTTCTGTTTGATTGCAGCTCTTGACTTCAGGCCTGGCTTGCAGTCTAGGTGGACTGGGCTAGCCGTTACTCAGAAACCAACGGGACTTCCCTGCCGCCAAGTTCTGCCCAGCAAGCTCCAAAGCCAAATCGTTTTCTTCAAGATACGAACAGTGTCCTGCCACAACTTTGGCAACCGCCATGATCATGATAATACTCAAGATCAATGTTCCCTCTAAGCTATGGAGCCTTAATGGGTGGGTGGGTGGGAGGGAGGGGGTCAGGGGGGCTGAAGCCAAGAGAGAGACTAGCTTGCATAAAGCAGTTCATGGCAGAGGAGGAAGTCCAGCGAGAGCTTTCTCTGCCTTCACAACCTGAACACAAGGAAGCTTCTGACACTCATTCAAAAGACCAGAGGCTGCATCAAACCGATAAAAACACCACTCGCTTCTTCTCAGCGTCTCTCCCCTTTGTTAGAAGACCTGCTCCAAAGGGAAGGCGGCCTCACCAGCTCCGGGGAGTTGACTGAGAGCATTAACTAGCACGCGGACAGAGGTGACCAAGTTCCAGCAACTTTTCGACAAAGTCCTCCACCAAACGCTCCTGAGTAACTTGGCTGCCAGAGAATGAGAGCTCCTCTTGGGGGGTAAGAACCGGTTGAAGAGCAAGAAGCAGAGGACAGGCGTAAACGGACAGTTCCCATAATGGAAGGCAGCCAGCCGTGGGGTCCTGCGAGGACCTGCGTGGGGCCTGGTGCCCTTTAGCTTATGCACAGGCAGTGTCAGGGCCGGATGACTGCAGAGGATGCCAAATAATTCAGAACGGCCGCAGAACCCCAAGAAGGCTACAATGCTCCAAAAGGGCCCCTCCCTTCCCCACTGGGTTTATGGGGCGACAGAATGGCAGAGAAGGGTTGCTCCAGATGACGCTGCAGCCCCGTGGAACTGGGGGGGGGGGCAAGGAGTGGGCAGACTCACCCACTCCTCTCCTGCTGCGCTCTGGGTGAGCGTCAAAGGACATTGCTGAGCACCTCCCAGCCCCACACAATGAGTGAGGGGCTGCCCAAGTGACTGAGTGTAACAGGAGGCCAGGTCTGGGGACCACCAGAAAGCCCCCTCCATCACTGGGTTCACATCAAGGAACCAGACTTGGGGCTCCTGGCCAAAAGGCCCAGCGCCCATATCTCAGTCAGCAGTGTGTGAACAAGACCACTACCAGCCCCGGTCCAGATCCCCAAGAGAATCAGACTGTGACCAGAAGGAGACCAAAGGCCTCGGGCCGGAGGACCCAAGAGGATCATCCTTGCCACAGTGGGTGTTGTCCCGTCCCCACCCCACCCCCCACCCCCACCCCACCCCCCACCCCCACCCCTCCGCTGCCAAGCAGCATTTGCAGGAAGAGCTGCAGCAGGAGCAGCATCTGGCCAGTCTGCTTCTGCCCGGGCGGGCGGGCGGGGGGGGCAGACAGGACCACAGCCTCTACAGGCTTCTTCTGGGGCCCGCTCAGGAATCTCTTCTGAAGGCCATTCGCCACCAAGCAGGCCGAAGCCAGGCCCACGCAGCCAGCCAGCCAGCCTACCTGACAGGTCCTCTGGAAAGGTCTGAGTCGCAGGAGCCGGGCTGGCCAGCAAAGAGGTTCGTGCTGCCCTCCTCTTCGGTCTGCTCGGACGCCATTGCTCTTCCCCTGAAAGCAGCAGCAGAGAGGCCAGCGGTCAGAGCTGCCCTGGAGAAAGAATGCCCCAAGCAGGACTGACTCAGGAGGCAGATGATGGTTTCCATTACCCAACCAAGCTGAGAACAGACTGCAGGACACCACCAGGCAGCAGGGAAGGAGTCCCGTGGGCCGAAGACAACGGCCCTTGCCAGCAGATGAGGTTCCATGGGGGGGGGGGGGGGGGAGAGACACCCCAGACCCACCCACCCACAGGCCTGGGAGTGGCCTGTTCCTCTGGGGGTGGGAAGGGTAGTCCAGCAGGATGGCACACAGGAAGTGGCCCAGTACCAAGGCAGCCCGCCCTTCCACCAGGGCTGGCCAGTGCCGGAGATCTTCACTGGGGTCTTCTTTCTTTCTTTCTTTCTTTCATTCATTCATTTCTCCCCAGAGGAGACCCCAAAGGAGCCCCAGCAGCCCTCCTCTCCTCCCCTCCCGTGTCGCCCTCAGAACAGCCCTGTCAAGTAGGCCAGGCTGAGTGGGCGGGAATGCCCCCCCCCCGCCGCCGCCGCCGATTCCAAGCTGGGTCGGCCAGATGCCAGGCTCCAGCCAGGGTCCATGCCGGCTCTCTCTCGCCCTCACTCACCCAGGGGGCGGCCAGGAGGGGAGGGGGGAGGGGCTGCTCCCCCCGCAGAGACTGGGGAGGGGGGGAGACCCCGGCAGGCAGGTCTGCTGCAGCCCCACGGAAGGACCCAGCCAGGCAGGCAGCGCGCGGGCGCCTTGAAGGGCCGGGGCCCACCCGCGGTCTCCTCGAGAGCAAGGGCCGCACAGCTTGCGGCGGATGTCCCCGGGGGGGGGGGGGAGAAGAGAAGGGGGGAGCTCTCCTGCCCCGGGCCCGTCCTGCCCGCCCGCCCGCCGGAGTGGTCGCGGGGCCCGGTGCGGCCTGCCAGGCGCCCGGGAGGGCCTTTGCTTTCTCCTTCGCCCGGCCCGGGGGCATGTGCAGAGCGCGCCCCTCGCCCGGCCCCCTCGCCCCGGCTCACCTGAGGAGAGAGGCGGCCCCGGAGGAGGAGCAGGAGGAGGAGGAGGCGGAGGCGCACCGACCGACCGACGGGCCGGCCTGCCTGGGAGGGAGGGAGGGAGGGAGGCGGGCTCCTGCAGCCTGTGGGCCGGGGCGGGCTCGAGGCCGCCGGACGTGACGCGCCCGACAGCCAGGGAGAGGGAGGAGGCGGCGGCGGCAACAGCTCCGCCTCCTCCTCCGCCGCCTTTCTAGGCCCGGCCGGAGACGCCGCCGCCGCCCAGCCAGAGCCCAGCCCAGCCCAGCCCAGCCGCTCCGACCCATGCGGCCCCCTGCGCGGTGGGTGACCCCTCCCCTCCCCTCGCCCCCGGGGGCTTTGGCCGGGCCGGGCGGCCTTCCCGAGGGCGGGTCTCTCTGGGGGGCTGCAGCCGCCCCCGTCTCCCCCGCCCCCTCCTCCCTGCCGAGACTCCCCCGCCCGTGCCAGGGGGGGCCGGGGGGGCGGGGGCGGGGGGTGGTCGTCCGTGGCTGCCGGCCCCGTGAGCAAAGGGGGGAGCCGCCGAGTCCCCCGCGGAGTCCCGGGCCAGTCGCCGCCCGCGCGCGCGCGCGCACACACACACACAGAGGCAGGCAGGGGGGGTGTCTTTTTTGGGGGGGGGGGGGGCTGGCTCCCGGTTGTCTGCCCCACTTTGCCGGAGCCGGGGGGGGGCGGGGAGGAGAGAGAAGCAGGGCCGGCGCCTCTCCCTCCTCCAGCTGCGGCGGGGCGGGCGGGGACTCTCCGGGGGGGGGGGCGGTCTTTTCCGGAGTCCGGAGGGCCCCCCGCTGACCGCCACGTCTTCTCCCTCCGCAGCGGGCCTGTCGGATGCGGCCCCGGAGAGGGGAGGAGCCGTCATGGAGCGCCGTGATGGAGGTGCTGCTGTGGGCGCAGGCCTGCCTCTGGCTGACCCCCGCCTGGGCCCGCTGGCTGGCGGCCGGGGCAGGGCCCTGTGGGGCGGCCGGGCACCCTGGGGAGCTGACGTGGGCGGTGCACTTGACGGTCCCCGAGGGAGCCTCCGAGGAGGAGGAGGAGGAGGAGCTGGACAGGCGGGCCCAGGAGCTGGCGGAGGCAGCCGGCCTGGTGAACGGCGGCCGCGTTGGAGAGCTGAGGGGCCACTACCTCTTTGGCTACCGGCCGGGAGGTCCGGGGGAGCGGGGCCTCGACGACGTCCAGCGGCTGGCAGAAGCCCTGTTCGCGCAGCACGACAGCGTGAGGTGGCACGCCAAGCAGCGGCTCCTCAAGAGGTCCAAGCGCAGCCTGCACTTCAATGACCCCAAGTATCCCCAGCAGTGGCACCTGGTGAGTGGGGCCTGGGGGGGGCAGGACGAGGGTTTGCTTCTCCGGAACAGCTCTCGACTGGGTGCCCGAACGGTGTGGGTATCCTCTCCTGGGGATTTTAACTGCACACCCTCCCGCTCAGGTTGGTGGAGGGCAGCCCAGTGGGTCTGCAACAGCTGGTGCCTGGGTGACTTGTGAGGAGGGAGGAGCAGCAGAGGCCCTGGCTAGCAGGAGGCCGTGTCTGGCAGATGTCTGACTGCCCCTTTGCAGGGTAGAGATCAGGCCCGGGTGTCAGCAAGAGCCACGGGTGCCCAGGCAGGAACTGTGAGCGGTCACCCTGAGCGAGCCCACTGTGCCCAGTCCATGGGGAGGCAGGCTGGCTCTCCCTTTGCCGCCCCAACCGCGCCCTCTGTACTCCTTGTCTCTAGAGCAATCGCAAGAGTCCTGGGATGGACATCAATGTGACTGGCGTGTGGGAGAGAAATGTGACTGGCCAAGGTGTGACAGTGGTGGTGGTGGACGATGGCGTGGAGCACACGATCAAGGACATCCAGCCCAACTACGTGAGTCGCCCCCCCGACAGCACTCCCCCGACAGCACTCGGAGGGGGTGGGGGCGCGGGGAGCTCCATTGGCTGGAGGTGGAGGGTGCTCAGGCACTGGGGGAAGATGGACTGCACCTGGAATGAAAAGGGGGCCCGGCTCGCAACTGAAAAGGCCCCCAGGTCCAGAAGCCTGTTGCTCTGCAGAGGCCGTCTTCGGCCCTCCCGGGGGCCCACCGAAGTGGCCTGTCCCGCCAGTCCTGAGCAGGAAGGGAGCTGAAGGCAGGCGCTTTGTTGGATTCCATGCCGGGAAGCACTTCCCTCCAGCCTCCTCTTCTCCCGGAAGGCTAGAGGTGGGAAACAGTATAGCAGGGTGGTATACAAGACCAGCCCCCAAACCCTGTAGCGGACAGAAGATTTGATCCCCCAAAGGACCGTAGTGTGGCTGAAAGAGCCCTCCCAATAGCAGGAGATAAAGGCAAGGTCGGGCAGCAGCAGGCGGGCAGGGTGAGGCGTCAGATGGAGATCCTGCTCCCAATTAAACAGGCACTGACAAGGAAATGCTGCTGCTTCTTTGCAGGCTGTTCTGGAGGCCTCTCTTGGCCTTGCAGGCTGCAGCTGGGAAACAGTCTAAATGGGAAGAGGAGCACCAGGAAGCCGGTCTATTTCCAGACTGGAGGTGGAGCCCTGGCTGGCTCTGCTTGGCAGCTCTTGTCCTGCTAGAACTTGCTTGTTGCAGCAGTCCCAGGTGACTCTGAGAAGCTGCTTGTGCTGCTGATCCAGCCCCTCCCTGAGCCAAGAAGCCCCGCCTGCTGCTGGCTGGGGGGTGGGGGGAGCTTGTTCCAGATTGCCACTGGCTCTCTTGTGTTCCCAGGCTGCCACAGTTCCAAATGTTGCTTTTGTTATCCTGGTGGGTTTGCTCCTGAATGTGTTTGAGCTTTGTATGCGGTTCATGCCCCACTTCCCTCCAGAGCTTTCAGCTCCGGGCCTGGTCTTTTTCAGAGCCCCGAAGGCAGTTATGACTTGAATTCCAACGACCCTGACCCCATGCCCCACCCCGATGAGGAAAACGGGAACCACCACGGAACCCGGTGTGCGGGAGAAATTGCAGCCGTCCCCAACAACAGCTTCTGTGCTGTGGGAGTCGCCTACGGGAGCCGGATTGCAGGTACCCCAGAGAGATGCCTCCCCCCACTGCTTGTGAAGGGCTCACAGCATGAACTTGGTCAGTCACGCAGAGCTAAGCAGACATTTATACGTGAGGGGAAAAGGGTAGCCGCTGGGTTCCAGAGGGAGAGCCACTTGGGCCTGTTGCAGCAGAAATGAACAGGTGTCTTACGGTAACTTAAGGGCTAGCAGGATTTGATCCCTGCATGAACTTTCACGGCCCATTTCTTTACGTGCCATTGTACCAAATTCAGGACCCGACAGAGGAGTGGCAGCCCAAATAGCCCGGCTTTGCCCAGGCTTGCCAGAGCTGGGAAGCTACGCAGGGTCAGCCTTGGTTAGCACTTGGATGGGAGACCACCCAGGAAGGCTGGGGCTGCCAGGCCCCTCTGCCCGTCTCCTGCCCCCGTAGGCGGGGCGGGGCGGCTGTGGGCCATGTGTGACCAGATGGCACGTTGTCCATTCATCCTCCATCGGAGAGCAGATGAGCGAAGAGAAAGAAGAATCGCGTGCCGTGTGTACTAGTTTTAAGTGACTTCCCAGGTTTACGCTCGCCACCCTTTGCGTTGCATGATTGCCAAACCAAAATATTCAGGAGAGGAAAGTCCCTGGCATCCACGGGACCTGGCGTGGCCCATGCGTGGGGCTGGGGGGCAGTGGACGGGCTCCAACCAGAGTTGCCTTCCCTGGGACCCGGGCGCTGTTCTGCAGACTCTGTTTTTCCTTGGAACAAACACCCGACTCCTGTGCGGGGGGCACCCCCTCACCCCACACCCCAAGACAGGCCCCCTCCTCCTCCTCTCCTGTCCTTCACCCTTGCGGTGGGCTGCTCTGCCTCAGGGCATGGCCCCCTTTCCTCGTTTCTCCTTCACCCGCGCCTGGTGAGCTTGCATGCCCAACCACTTTGGGCATTCTCAGTATTCAGTGCCTTTGCGGCATCGTTAAAGGCAGGGACTGGCTACTCATTAAGTGCCTCATGGCTGTGTTTTAGGTAGGAGAGTGAAAAAAAGGGCTCCGGGGGCCAGAAAATGTAGAAAGTGCATTGTGAAATGTAAAAGTAAAATCCAATTACAAATAGAGAGACCATTTCTGGGGTTGATTGGAAGTTGAGGTAATTACGTTTCACACTGTATGTATTGGATTTTATGGCTTCTGAGCTCTGCTGTTTTCCTCCAGACTTCCTATTTAAAAGCCTGCGTCTGAAGTGTTGGTAGGTGGGTTGTACTTGACAGCCGCTGCCACGTTCTTGCCTGCGTGGCCCCCAGTGGAGTGTGGCAGAAGCAGCCACTGCGCCATGACTGTGAGGGTGCACACTGGTTTCCTGTGGCCTTGCAGAGCTTTGGCACATGCTAGAAGCAGAGCAGGGGCTTTTTGACGGGTGCATCAGGCAGGGGAGAGCTGCTGCCGCTGCTGAAGCCAAGTGGTCATCTCCTTCCTTGAGACAGGAGCCAGTTTGCTTTGCAAAGGTACCGTGCTAATGTAATTCCCAGGGCAGCCATCTGCCAGTGGGCTTTGTGCCTGACTCGGCCCACACAATAGTCTAGGTCGGGAGTTTTGGGGGTCCCCCCCTACTTCTCTGGACCTTTGAGGCTGCTAGGCTGCAGTCACCACGTTGCACAGCAGAGGGCGCCTTCCATCCATAGTGAGCAGAGTTGCTTCGGTCCCTGGGATGCCTCTTCGGTTTGCTGCAGGTAGCTTTGCTGTTGAGTTGTGATAGGAGTGGAGGAAGGATCCGTGCTTCTTGGGAACTGCGCAAAGTCTTTACGACAGAGGCTGCCGCTCCAGCGAGGGAGAGAAGAGGCAGGGCTGCTGGGGCTGCTCCTAAGGAGTGACTTAGGAGGGTGGGTGCTGCTGCTGGGGACTAGCTGCCTTTCAGGGTCAGATACCTGTCCAAGCCTTGCTGGCTGGCTGCCTGCCTCAGCTGCCCTGGCAAAACAGCTCAAGTGGCGGCTTCTGGATTCATTGGCAGGGAGTGTGGTCCCCCGCCCACGGGCTCTGGCCGGCTGGCTCCCCTGCAGAAACTCTCCGGGGGGGGGGGTCTGGAACTTTAAAAAGAGCCAGCCGCCCAGTGGAAGAGAGTCAGTGTCTGCTGCTGGCAACTGTAGACGGGGCCGACTCTCCCATTACGCCAACGAGGTGACCGCCTAGAGCGGAGACCCCAGAGGGGCACAAAACTGCCTATGGGTCTGTCCCACCTGGCTGCGAGCTGGATCGGAAGGGAGAGGGAGTCGGGGCCGGCGCTGCTCCTTGGGTGCCCTTCCTGCTGCTGTGCCTGCTGGTGGCGGCAGCTTTGGCAGTGGATGCCCCCCTGTCGTCCCCCCCCCCGAACCTCCTCCCCTCGCCTTGTGAGGTCTGTGAAGCACCCGGGGGGGGGGGCATTTCAGGGCAGAGGGCTGCGCTGCTGGGCAGACAGGAGGTGTGGCTTGTCAGCACCGCTCCCCTGTCCAAGCGGCCCGTGTGCCACCATCCCACAACATGTGCTGGCAGGCTGGATCACCCTGTGCCACACAGCCACCCGTGCTCTGTCGGGAGGTGTGGGGTTGACCAGCAGTGCAAACATCTAGCCAAAGTCATGCAATGCAGGGTGAGCAGGGGAGACTCCCTCCCGGGGAGGCAGCTAGCAGACCCAGGGGAGTTCAGAGACCACGCGCAGTCCCCGGCCGGTGCAGTTGGCAAAGCCAGCTCTAAGAAAGCAGTGGGGGATGAGCGATCTAGGGGAAGAACGCAAGATGCGCACACGGCCCCCCCCCCCCCCAGCTGCAAGGGACTGGCGGCTCACCGCTTTCCTGGTGGGGAGGGGGACGCTCGCTCCGGCTCTCGTGTTTGCGTTGTTGGCCTCCTTTTACCCCACAATTGTGGGATTTTGCTCCCCCCCCACCCCGTTTTCATCGTTTCTGTCTTACAACCATGTTTTTTTTTAAAGCTGGGTTAATGTGAGCAAACTGTTTTATGCAGCTGCCAAACTGCTCGCTCACAACTTCAATGCCAATAGCTCCCAAAGTAGAACTTCTGCTCACAGGACTCCACAGCTTAGAGGGAGCATTGGCTGGTGGGCAAAAGGGTGGTGCTCCCCCCCACCCACGGTAGGGTTACCAATCTCCATCTGGCGCCTGGAGATGTCCCTGAATTATTGCCACTGATCTCCCATTTCCCCTGGAGAAAATGGCTGCTTTTATGCTCCGTGGCCTGATGCCCTTGAGACTCCTCCCCTCCCTGAGCCCTGCCATCCCCAGGCCTTTCCCCAAGGAGGAGTTGGCAACCCTCTTTTGGTGGGGAGGGAGTATCCCGTGCTCTGCCCAAAGGCATCCCTTCGGCTGTTGCAAGGAGCAGGCCGAGCGGGGGGGGGCACCCTAGGTGAGGATACCTTCTGGCACCCCCCACCCCCTTGCTGCCATTCCACCCAATCGGCCCCCAAGGCAACAAACATAAAACAATAAGAATAAATGAACAATTAAAAACAACCTTTAACATTATAAAATCATGCAGTGAAAGCACACGAGCAAGCCATGCCGGCACCGGGGAGGAGGGCCACTAATGGCGCCTGGGGTGCGCCAGAGGAAATAAATAGGTCTTCACCCGTTAGCGAAATATACCGATAGAGGGAGACAGACAGGTCCACCTGTGGAGGGGATTCCAGAGCTTTGGTGCCCGATGGAGAAGGCCCTGCCTGGGGCTGCCGCCTGTCCAGCCTCAGGTGTTGGGGGCGAGTGAAGCAGGGCCTCCGAGGATGACTGGAGTGAGCGGGTGGGTTCCAGGGGGAGAGGGCAGTCCTTAAAGGACGTGGGTCCCAGGCCAAGACTGTGGATTCTGGGACGCCTGTGCCAGCCCCACTTTCCCTCTGGCCCCCTGTGGCTCTTCACATCTACCGAGTGCTCTGCGGTGCCTGTGGTTTTGGCCCTCACAAGCCGGCGAGGCACAGGCCACTCTCCTCCCCTCTGTGGAGAAGACCGAGAGGACGAAGGAGAGCTTGCTGAGAGGAGCTCCACATCAGGCTGCATCAGGGCAGGCCCGGGAGGGGGAGGGGACGGCCTGGGCAGGTGTGTCCCCCTCCAGGCCCCGTTCAGCGTCATTGACTAACCCTAACCCCGTGTCATTGGCCATGCAGGGATCCGGGTTCTGGACGGGCCGCTGACAGACAGCATGGAGGCGATCGCTTTCAACAAGCACTATCAGATCAATGACATCTACAGCTGCAGGTCAGTGCCTGGACAGAAGTCAGCGTCGCAGGGTGACTTCCTGACCACCCGTCGGCCTCACTGGGCTTGGCCATAAGTCCCCAGGGGCTGGTGAGTCACCCTGGGGGTCAGGACCCTCCCTCTCAGCCCCCTGGGGCTGCTGCTCTGGTTCTCCAGCCTCTGGAGCGCGACATTTGCTCACGTGTGTTCCTAAGCACTGCTTTGGGGTGTCTCCTTGCACAGCTGGGGTCCAGATGACGATGGCAAAACTGTGGATGGGCCTCACCAGCTGGGGAAGGTATGGAGGAGTTGGGTTGTTCGGCTGTGGTTTAGGGGCCTGGGGGCTGCAGGAACACCCCCCCCCCCAGTGCACAGCCTGCTGGGAGGGCAGAATCACAGAAGCACGGCTTGGGCCTGTGGCCTCCTGGGGCAGGGTTGGTGCAGTTCCTGAGCTCGCCCGCATGAATGTTCAAGACCCGCCCAGCAGATCCGGTGTGTTGGGGGGGGAGCTACTTAAGCCCCCGTGCCCCAGTCGTTGACAGACGCCCCCAGCGGCAGGCACACTGTGCGTGTCTAGCCTTTCCCATTCCCCGGCCAGAGGAAGCCCTCCTCCTCAGGAAGCCGCTTCTCTGCCCTCTGCTGCAGGCTGCCTTGCAGCACGGTGTGATTGCCGGCCGGCGGGGGTTCGGCAGCATTTTTGTGGTGGCCAGTGGCAACGGAGGACAGCACAACGACAACTGCAACTACGATGGCTATGCCAACTCCATCTACACAGTCACCATTGGTAAGGTCACAGGGACACCTAGGTACCCTGTGCATTTGCTGATACGGGTGGTTTCTGCATATGTGTGTGTGAGAGAGAGAGAGAGAGAGAAACTTGTGCTCCCTGTTGGGATCCAGAAGCCCTCCTGGAGGGCAGGCCTCAGCTGTGGACCTTCCCAGTTCCTCAGTGGGGCTTGGTTGGAGTTTGCTGCACTGAACCTGCTGCACTGAACCCGCTTGAGAGGAGGCAGGCGGGAGTTCTCTGCCCAGTAGCCACCCATGCCAGGCCTGGGTGCTTCCATCTCTCCGGAGCGTCTTGCCCGAGTCTTCAGTGCGAGTCTGCTGCCCAAACTGCAGTCCTGAGAGGCAGTTTTGTGTGACACAGAGTATTGGATTGGATGGGCCGTTGGCCTCATCCAACATGACAGCTCCCCTGTTCTTACATTTTTAAACAAGGCCTTGCTTGTGGCTTTCCCTGTGTGATTTGACTTGCTGCTGTTAGAAGCAGGATGCTGGTCTGATCCCGGTGCACGGCTCTTACATTCTAGAAATGAGTCCACATGGGGGAGAGGTCTGTCAGTGGCTACCAGCCATGGTGACTAAAGGGGAACTTCCACATTCAGAGCCAGTCAGGCAACTAATCCCAGAGCCAGGAGGCAACATCAGGGGAAGGCCTCGGCCTCTGTGCCCTGTGGTTAGCCATTTAGAGGAACTGGTTGGCCCCTGTGTGAGACAGGATGCTGGACTAGATGGACCCTCACCAGTCTGATCCAACAGGGCTCCTCTGAGGTACTTCTCAGGGGAAGACTTCGGCCTCTAAGCCCTGTTGTTGGCCCTCCAGAGGAATTGGCTGGCCCCTGTGTGAGGCAGGATGCTGGACTAGATGGACCTTCACTGGTCTGATCCAGCAAGGCTCTTCTGGTGTTCTTAACATAAGAGGAAAGCCTTGGCTTCTAGCCCTGTTGTTGGCCCTGCAGAGGAACTGGCTGGCCACTGCGTGAGATGGGATGCTGGACTAGATCGGCCTACTCTGACCCAGCAGGGCTCTCAGATGGTCTTACATAGACCATGAATGTGGTAGACATTAGATTATTCACACTGCATGAATTAGTACACATTTGTTGATGCCTTGACTGAAACACGCTTCTGAGGCAACAGGGCACTTGGACTTGTTTTAGGTGGTCCAAATGCCGGCCACCCAGAAGAGCGGAAGCTGGCCTCCAGGGACTGGCGTCTGGCTGCAGGGCTGATGCACCGAAGCCTCCAGGGGCTGCGGCTCCTGCTGTCTCTGTTCCGAATACAAAGGCCAGACAGGAGACAGTGGGACAGGTCCCCCAAGACACCATGTGCTGATCGCATCCCCTGGACTCTCCCCAAAATAAGCAGCTCCACTTTTCTAGGGCCACAAAAAACTGGGAGGAGGGAGCCCCCCTGCCTAGGACTGGGCTGGGGTTTGCGTCCATGTTCTCCGTGGCCAGCCCCCCCTTTCTCCTCTCTCTCCCCTTTCCAGGCGCCGTGGACGAGATGGGCTACATGCCCTTCTACGCAGAGGAGTGCGCCTCGATGCTGGCCGTGACCTTCAGTGGGGGTGACAAGCTGATGAGGAGCATTGTGAGTTGGGCCTCCCTCGGGAGCGGGGAGGGGCCGCTGGGCACCCATGTGTTGTTCCAGGTCATTGGCTTCCCTAGCCCTCTGGTGGGGTTTCTGCTCATCCAGCAAGCTGCGGTGATGCTTGGCTGCATGCGTTCTGACTTGGCCCTTGGCCTCGTTGTAAGAACCTCAGAAGAGAACCCTGCTGGGTCAGACCAGGGAGGGTCCACCTAGTCCAGCCTCCCGTCTCACACAGGGGCCAGCCAGTTCCTCTGGAGGGCCAGCCACAGGGCAGAGAGGCCGAGGCCTTCCTGTAATGTTAAGAACCTCAGAAGAGCCCTGCGGGATAAGACCAGTGAGGGTCCACCTAGTCCAGCCTCCTGCCTCACACAGCGGCCAACCAGTGCCTCTGGATGGCCCTGATGGGATTCAGAGGTTGACTGCCTCTGAAGTTGGAAGTTCTCCTTAGCCACCATGGCTGGTAGCCACAGATAGACTTGTCCTCCATAGATAGGTCACCCCCCTTTAGAGCTATTTATTCCTTTGGCCCTCACTCTGGCTGTGAATTCCAGCAAAGTCTTGGCTGAGAAAGCAGGGCTTGGCAGTACAAAGAGCGTGCACACACGTTCCCTCTCCCTGCCGCCGTGGCTCCGCACGAGGAGGCCCCAGCAGGTCCCCTTCGAAGCAGCAGCAGCAGCTGTTTGGGCTGGGGTCCAGGGAGCTTCCTCTCCTCCTGGCACTGAGTCCCCCAACTGGAAACGGCCTCCTGACATTTCTGTTTAGGGCCCCCCCCCCCCCCCCGGTGTGCTTCCAAGGCTGTCCTCGGGCGCTGCCGTTTTTTACAAGCCAGGCTACATGAGTGCAAGATCCAAAGTCCACCCAGTCCAGGAGCCACTAGGAAATTGCCAGCAGGGCCAGACCTTGATCGTAATTCCAGAGGGCAGCCGAGTTGGACTGCCGTCGAGTGCTCGATTTGAGACCAGGAGCACCTTAGTATCTGCCGAAGGGAGCTTTGGCTCTCAGAAGCTCAGCCCTCCCACCCAAAAAATCCTCTTGTCGGCCTCTAAGGCCCTGCTGGCCTCCCCTCTGGCTTTCTGCAGTGCCTTGGGCCCCACCCTCCTGGGGCCTCTTGCAGGGGAAGCATGGCACGGGCAGCGCCTGCATCTGACCCAGAGCGAGGGGGGAATCCAGACGGTTTGCGCTCGTCCTCAAGGGAGAGGACTTCTTTGCTGCCTATGTGTGTGGTCCCCCCCCCCCCCGCCTGAAGCTCCTGTCCCTCGGGGGGCAGCACCGCTTGCCGATCTCTCCTGCTCCGTGTTGTCTTAGCTGGGGTGAGGGAGAGGCACTGCGGGCTTCGGCCTTCCCTGGCAGGTCCAGCCCCGGCTCAAAGAAGGGGGAAGTGAGTGGATCCAACCTGCCCAGAGAGTTGCCCTCACAGGCTTGGGGTGAATTTTGGCCCTGGAGTTGGTGGGGGAGGGCTGGAGCTGAGTCCTCAGGCTTCTCCTGGCTTCCCCATGTCGCCCTGTCTGACCAGGGGCTCTCTCCTCTGCAGGCAACGACCGACTGGGATTTGCAGCGAGGCACGACGGGGTGCACAGAGGGCCACACGGGCACCTCTGCTGCGGCCCCCCTGGCGGCTGGCATGATTGCCCTCATGCTGCAGGTGCGCCCCTGCCTCACCTGGCGGGACGTCCAGCACATCATTGTCTTCACGGCCAACAAGGTGAGCCCCACGGCCCCCCTCTTCCTCCACTGCTCTGGCTTGGGGGAATCTGGGCCTAGGGGGAGACTGCAGACCGATGGTTCTCTCTGCCAGCCTGCAGTAGTGATGCCCCCCCTTCCTTTGCAGTACGAGGACCATCGTGCCCAGTGGGACACCAACCAGGCTGGCCTGAGCCACAGTCACCAGCACGGGTTTGGCCTGCTCAACGCTTGGAGGCTGGTGAATGCTGCCAAGGTAGTGCTGGACTCCGGGGGAGGGGTGTCTCCTTCCGTCTGCGCCCCGCCCACCTGGGCAGCCGCAGCAGATGGGGCCCGAAGAAAGCAGGGCAGCCACAGGAGGGGTCTCTCCACTTTTTCCACCAGGAGAAGGGAGGATCTCCCCAGGGGGATGGGGAGCTCTGGATCTTGCCCCCCCCCCCCCTTCAAACTTTTTGGCCTTGGGAAGGACCAGGAGTTTGCTCCAAAGAATTCAAGGAGACATTCCCCCCCCCCCCCCCCAGAACTTTCCTTGTCCGAGATTTCTTCCCGGCGGCTGCAGTTGGGGGGTGCATTTGGATGTCCCCCCTGAAGGCTTGCGGAGGGAGGGGGACCAGTCCCGTGGTCTGGAGAGCCTCTGCTGCTGCTGCCCTCGCAGGGCTGCTTTCAGGGGGTCTGGCGGAAATGGGAGTCCAGTGTGAAGGCCCAACAGGACTGGGTCTTGCCAGGAGTTCGGGGCTGAGGGGGTGGGGGGTGGGGGGAGTGCTTAGAAGGGGGAGGCTGCTGGCTGTGTGACCTCTTCTTCATCCCCGGCAGGTCTGGGAATCTGTCCCGTACTTGGCCTCCTACGTCAGCCCCGTCTTGAAGGAGAACAGGGTCATCCCTTTGGAGCCCCAGCGGCTGGAAGTCACCTGGAATGGTAGGGGCAGCTTCACCTGGGGTGGGGTTTTGGCATGGGAGCCTCTCTCACAGTGTGCCGGTGTTCGAAAGCTAGATAGGCTGAGCTGCCATGAGTTCCTGGAGGGACCCCTGGAGTTCATCTAGGGGTGCCATCCTGTGGAGGAGAGAATTGCCTCCCACAGAAAACTACAGTTCCCAGAGTTCCTTGGACCTCCAGCAACTGTGAGAGGGGGGTGGGGGACAGCAGCAGGACAGCCTCCGGTTTGCAGCTAGCAGAGGCAAGGCTGAAGGGGGGGGGCAAGATCCACGTGTGGAGGCTCTGACTGCAGGGAACGGGGCCTTGCCCAGAGGCCACATAAGTTAGTATGTGCCTGGGGGGGGGAGGGACAGTTAGGGGGCTAGAGCGTTGCTGTCAGCTCTCCCCTCCCCAGCCCACACAGTCCTGTCCAGGAGGAGGAGGAGGAGGCTGTGAGGAGGAGGAGGACTGGCTGAGACTCCCGCCCCGCCAAGACCGAGGCCTGCAGGGATGGGTGGCAGCCGCCCAGACCGGCAGCTCCTTCTGCCCATTTTAGGCAGTGCTGCTGCTCCTGTCTTGGCCACCCCAAGAGGTCTGCCCCCCCCCTCTCTGCAGCCTCAGGGCTTCCAAATGGTTTGGGTCTGTCTTTTTTGGTGCTCCCGAGGACTTTTTATGACCCCCCTCCCCCCCTTTGCAGCTCTGCTGGGCCCCCTGAGACCTTGTCCTGGGGGGAGGGGGGAACCTGAGCCTTAGACTTCTCCGCCCTGCACCCTGCATAGCAGCCCTGGAGGGAGCGGGCGAGGGCCAACTCACTTTGGGCACCTGGGGCCGAAATAGGGCAGGAGGAGAGGCTGGGGGAGCTGGGGGAGGGAGCGCCCCCCCCCCCTTTCCCAGCAGAGCAGGGCCTGCTTGGTTTCCCTGCGCCACCCCGGGGACTTCTTTTTCCTGCACTAACCCTGACCGGGCCCTCAGGGTGAGACAGCCCTGGAACAGGCACGCAGGCATGCAAAACCCCCCACCCCCGGTTTCTGGACTGGGCCTCTTTTCAGAGCTGAAGCTCGCCCCCTCAAGCCGGCTTCTGCACCTCCCACCAGTTCCCAGAAGATTTTATGCCCAGGTGTATTGCAAGAAGTCATATGAACCTGGCAAGTGTGTGATGGGGGGGGGGTTCTTCCCCCTTCCCCCTTCCCAGCCTTTGCAAGAGCCTTAAAGTCCACAGGGGCTTGGGAGGGAGTCCAGGCCCTCTCTGATGTTTCCCCTAAAAGGAGTTATTGTGAGCAAACTGGGCAAGCCCAGACCAGAGGCTGTCTGGGAAAGGCCAGAAATGCTGCCGGATGCCTGAGGGGCAGGCCAGGGCCAGGGACCGCCTCAGGGAAGCGGGGGGGGGGGGGGGCGGGGGGATTAACCCTTTCAGGGGGACTGGTGGATGCAGAGGAAGGGGCCGATGCCTGGCAAGAGAGCGGGTGGCTAGCGGGGGAGGGGGCTCCGGGGAGAGGCAGGCAGCTGGCTAATGCCAACCCCCCCCCCCCCAAAAAAAACTCCCTCTGGCCTAGCCTTTCCTGCTGGTGGTCCCAGGCGCCCCCAGCCCCTCTGCCCTTTTCAGCTCCCTGCGAGGCAGACAGGAGGGGTGGGTTCCTGCAGGGGGGCTTGGGGGAAGGAAGAGACGGGCTTGCCTCAGAGCAGACCCCAGCCGGAGCGGCCTTGCAGGCCAGGAGGGCCCGGGTGCAGAGGCCAGCGGTGTGCTTGGACTGCCCGGGAGGCCTGGCCTCCCCCCCCCCCCACTGCTCCGCGGCCGTGCCCTGGCATGAGACTGCCCACGTCCGTTGGGGTAGGTCCCAGGGCTCTCTCTCAGGAGGCCTTCCTGGGTGGGCTACTCCGCCCCTGTCTTCCTCCTTCCCAGTCACAGCAGCCGACCTGGAGCTGTCCGGCATGAGGACCTTGGAGCATGTGGCAGTGACGGTCAGCATCACCCACCCCCGCCGGGGCAACCTGGAGGTCCGCCTCCTCTGCCCCAGCGGCATGGAGTCCCTGGTTGGGACCGCGCGGAGCATGGACTCGTGAGTGTGGTGGGGCGGGGGGGGGGGGAGAGTGGCCGAGGGGGTGAAGCAGCGTCCCAGTCCACCAGCCCCTGCTGGCCTCTCCCGGCCTCTCCGTCCACAGGAGCCATTGGGGGGTGGGGGTGGGGGGAGAGACCAAGCCCCAGCCCCCGAAGTCTGTTGTGACAGCGGCTTCCTTCCGCCTTCCAGCTCAGTGGGGCCCGGCAGCTGTTCTTGAGCACAGGGCAGAGGGGCACGCGAGAGGAGTGGGGAGACTCTGGCCCAGAGCCTCAGTGACCGTGACCTTGGGCCAGCCACGCCCAGCCTAGCCTGCCCCACAGGGGTGTTGGGAGGGTAAAACTGGCTCTCCGTCTGCTGCTTTGAGTGAGTCTGCCGGGTGGGTCCCAGACCAGCACCAGAGAGAACCTTTGTTTCTCTTCCTAGTTTATTTGGGCCCTGTTGAAGTCCCTCGTCTGAGAAAAGTGGCATATAAATATTTGCAGAAATAAATGGAGAGGAGAGGAGAGGAGAGGAGAGGAGAGGAGAGGAGAGGAGAGGAGAGGAGAGGAGAGGAGGGCCCCGTGGGGCAGCCAGAGCTTTCAGCGAAGGGTTTTCGCCCTTTTCCCCACAGTTTTATGGCCTGCTTCTGGCCAGGGGACTCTTTCCCCTCAGTCTTCCTTTGGGCAGCTCGATGCCTTGCGCTGTTTTTAAGCCCTGACTGTTTTTAAGGGTTTTGCTTGATCCCTTTTAGCTCTAAGCCCCCTTGAGCGAGCCTCAGCATCTGAATGGGCCCAGTACATAATTGTAGGTCGCCCTGAACTCCTTAGAGGACAGTTGGGTGGAAAACAGGGAAGGGGGGGTGGGCCCCCTTGCCTCCGGGCAGGCTTCCCTCCCCAGCAGGCTGAGACCTCTCCCCACTGCCCGCATGTCCCCTGCTCTTTCTTAGGGACCCCAACGGCTTTGTGGACTGGACCTTCTCCACGGTGCGCTGCTGGGGGGAGGAGGCCCAGGGCACGTACCAGCTGGTGATCCACGATATCGGTGAGTTCTCCCACCTCAGGCAACGGCTGCTACTTTGGTTCCTCCACCCCTCTGCCCATCCCATGCTGTGCCTCTCCCTCCCCTGGGTCATTTTGCCTTTTGGAAGAATCCTGGGAGGGGGCGAGGCCGGCAAAACACCCGGGGGGGCTCCCCTGAGCCCATCTGTGGCCCGCTGCACCTGGCAACCACTCTCCTTTCCAGGGGACGAGACGCTGCGGCCGGGGGTGCTGCAACAGTGGCAGCTGGCGCTTTACGGCTCCTCCTGGTCCCTGGCGGAGATCAAGGAGCGGCAGAGGTAAGGTGAGGAGTGGGGGGGGGGGCAGGCTTCCCGGACGGGAGGGGCTCCTCTCCCCTCTGTGTGGCCCTCGGGTGCTGGGGGAGGTCATTCATTCGGGGGGGGCGGGCGGTTACCAGAAGTCGGAAGCGACTTGACGGCATATCACACACACACGCTTGGGGAAACCTTCCAATTTTTGTAAAGGAAGTCTTTCTGCCTTTTGTGGCTTCCTTGACTTGAGTTGTAACTAGCCACACAGGCATCCTTTTAGACTGCTGATTTGGAGGGCACCAATCGGTGTAGTTGCAAATAGTCTCCAGGTGTCCTGGAGAGATTTGACTCTCTTCATTTCCCCTTTTGCAGACTAGTCCCCTTATCTTAGTAACTTTCCCTCTTTTGAAGTCAAAAGTGACTGTTCTGGGTTTTGGAGGCAAGTTTTTGCTGGCATTGTGGCCACTGTTTCCAGTCGGATGTTCTTGGGCTCAGGTTTCACTCGGTGCACCAGTGGGGGCCACGACTTCCAGCTCTTGTCCCAGGTCTCAAGCCCTGCTGGGAACCAAGTCCAATGTTTCTAGACTTGGCTTTATGACTTCACCGCTTTAGTGCACAGGGCGTTTATGAGGTCTAGGAAACCTGTTTCTGTGGCATGGCTGGAGCCCGTGTCTGCCCCCATCTCTGTGTGTGTGGGGGGGGGTGGGGTAGGTGAAGGCACGCAGTGCTGCAACCTTCTCTCCTCTGACCACCTCCCTTCTTTCCCCGCTCCATCTCCAGGTCTGCTTTGTGGCTCTGATTGGGTGGGGGGTGACAGTACCCCGCCACTTGCATTGACTCAGCGTTGGGGTCTGGGGTCTCCATTCATGGCGATCCCATGGAGTAGTTTCTTCCCCTGATGTTTTCAAGGGCTGTTTTGTCTGTGATATTCCCTAGCAATGCACACCTTGGCTTGCTGGCACGAGCCCTCTCAGCCAGGTGCTTTGCGTATACCTTTCTGCAGGAGCATGCCTGTTGTCCGATTGCAGCCATTTGGAGTCTGAAGGGGGGGCTGGGTGGCCTCCTGGTCCCTTCCCAGTTTCACAGAACAGCCCCCTCCCCAAATTGACATGACCTGTTCTGGCTGAGGGGAAGGAAGAGGGCTCCCCCCCCCATGTTGGCCCAGCCCTCAACACTTTTTTGCCCGCAGACAGCTTGAGGAGGCGATGAGTGGCCGTTTCCTGGATGATGGTTTTTCCTTGCCCTGCCCGCCTGGCTTGAAGATCCCGGAGCAGGAGCCCTACACCATCCCTGCCAACACCCTCAAGGTGCCACCTGCCTGGTGGGGGGTGGGGGGGTGGGAAGGGCCGCAGGAGTGGCTTGCTGAGTTCTGCGTGGCATGTTTGGAACATGGTTCCAATGGAGCCCGCGGCAGCTGCTGAAGATTCGGGAGGCGGCAACCTGATGAGTGGCTGAGCAGGGGACTGGCGGGGGGGGGGGGGGCTGCTGGCTCTCTAGGTCACGAGAAGGGGGCGGGAAGTCCATGAGCATCCAGGTGTGGGGAGGGGCAGCAAAGGTCAGCAGGCGTGGGGCCTTCTCCGGGTCCCTTTGCCAAAGGCCAGCAGTCGGGCTGTTCTCTGCTGAGCCTCCTTCCCAACTGGGGTCCAGCGGATGGGCACTGCGGCCGAGTCTGTCCTGGATGTGAGCTCCATGCTGACGTTTCTCTCCCGCCCGCCCCCCCTTCTCCACCAGACTCTGATGCTGCTGGGCTGCTTTGCTGTCTTCTGGACCATCTACTACACGCTGGAGGTGTTTCTGACCCGCAACAAGGTGGCCTTGGACCTCACAGCCTGCAGCAGTGCCCGTGTGTGTCTGTGGGCCGCCAAAGGCAGGGCGACCTCGAGCCTGGAGGAGGGGACGGAGATGGAGGAGACCCTCCCCCTGTATGTGGGGGAGGACCTGGAGGTGGAGACCGAGCAGCTCCGAGCTGGCCAGGAGGGGCACCAGGGCCCCCGGGGCTGCCAAAGCCCCGGACGAGGAGAGGCTTGCTGAGTACTCTGGTGCCGGATCCGGCTACTTCACCTGGGGCATACGGACAGTGGATGGAGAGTATCGGGCACACTGACTGAATTGGCGCCTGGCTGCCCCTCCCTCCCGATGGGTGCGACCCAGAGGTCCAGCGGCTTCGTTGGAGGAGCCCTTTGTGCCGGCAGCTTGCCCAGCAGCCACTGGAGGCGGGGCCCGGCGTGCTCAGTGCATGGGTGGGTCACTGCTGGAAGGAGAGACGCCCCCCGTAGCCTGAACATGGAGAGACATCTGTGTGCCTTCCGCAGAGTGGGGCACAGAGCATATTGGCCCTAGAGAGAGCCCTGGGCAGTGCTCCAAGCCACACGTGCGCTGGTTGAGCACCCAGCTGGTCGGAGTCAAACTCTCGCTGCCTTATCCTGCTGCAGGCCACGGAGCAGCAAGGCCTCAGCCGACCTCAGCCAGTCTGGCCAAACACAACCAGAGTTCCCTGCTGGGGAACCCTGCTCACTTCTGCCTTTTCTCTTCGTGCTTCTCTGCTTGCCTGCCACCTTGACTGGGTCACTGTGCTGCCTGTGAAGGGCAAAAGGGAGTGGTTTCCTTCCTCTGGGTGCCAGCGGCAGGCGGGCACAGCCAAAGCCAAGAGCAGCCTAGCCTCTGCTGCCTTTCTCGACAGAGCATCCGGGAGCCGGCGGGGGCCTTGCTCAGAGGGCGGCAGCCCAGCACCCTGCAGCGGGGAGGGGGGATCCTCCTTCCCCCTCTGCGACTCAGCATTTGGCCCATGGGGCCTGCATGAGCTTCTCGGCCTGCTTGGAGCTGCATCTGTTGAACCGAAGGGGAGGGCTTTTGTGTTCTGTGCTGGCCAAGGAGCCCGGGGCCCCTGCTGTCTTGAAGCCCTTCCTCCAGCTTGGGGGTGGCGGGTCCTTTTAGCTCAATGGGGTTTTGTTTTTTAACAGATTTTTTTCTTTGCAGCTTTCCAAAATAAACAAATTAAAAAAGCCAAAGCTGGCTGCTCTTCCTTTCCTGTGTGTGACCCAGACGTTGGGCCAGCAGGAGCCCTTGGGGCTGGCAAGGAGAGCCCCGTTGCCTGGGGCTGGAGCCAGGCCGAGGGTGTCTTCAGGGCTGCAGGAGGTGCTGGATGCAGCCAGAGCAGGAGGCAGGGACAGTGGGTGGAATCCAAAACGGACAGAAGCCCCCCTCCCCCCCCCAGACTGGGTTCAGAGCAAGTTGGGATTCGGAGGAGTCCCATGTCTCAGACTTTAGAGAGGGAGGCCAAAGTGTCAGGATAGATTGGCAGGTCGTGGGTGCCCAGGCACAGTGAGGGGGAGCCGGAGCCTTCTCTGGTGCTGCCAGGCAGAGTCCGTTGGGCCAGCTCACGCAACCTGGGCCCCAGCCCCCTTCTGTCCCTTTGCTCGGTGGCCAGAGGAGACAGGCTGCCTTTTGACACCTGCCATGGCCAGCAGCAGAGCAGACCCGTTCAGGGGACCTGGTGGCCCTGGGCGCGGAGGGGGGGGGGCGGCGGCGGCATTCTTCTTCTTCTTCCTCCTCCTCCTCCTCCTCCAGCGTCCTGGTCTGGCTGCCGGGGAGAAAGGGGGAACTTCCAATAAACAGCCGAGGAAGCAAAAGAGGTTCATAGTTTTTAATTGATGAACAAAAGAAGTACAAAATGGGTAGACAGGGGAGGCAGTTACCCCTCCCCACTGTACAAGGGTTTTGTTTTCCTTGTGCATATTTCAGCCATTTCCAAAGACGCCGCAGGGCTGTGAGTCCCGACTGCCCTTTCGGGGGGCCAGAAGGACCCACAGCCTGGGCCCTGTGAAACAGCAAGTCTCTCCGCTTGAATCTGTGCACTGCGGGGGGGGGGGGGGGGCAGCCAGTGAAGTGGGGGAGGGGCGGGCAGGTGAGGGGCTGGGGCAGGAGCCAGCGCCGGCCGGAGAGAAGGCCAGCCCCACGGGGCTCCTGTTGCTGGCAGCCAGCTCTCGATGGGTGGGCTGAGTTAAGGGTACCCAGCTGGCGTTTCCCTCGTGGCGGGATTCGGGGGGGGGGCGGCGTTGGGGCGTTTAGCGCGGGACCAGGAGGGCTGGCCATTCCCCGTCTAGCCGATGATCTGCCGGGGCCGGCCATAACCGGTCATGCCCGCCTGCGAGGCCCCCTGGTTGGAGCCCATTTGCAGGCCAATCACATTCTTGCCCTCCTTCAGCTGTGTGGGGGTGAAGTCCCGCTTGTTTTCCTGGGCTTTCCTGGGGCAGGAGAGAGAGGCCAGCCGGCTTGTGAGACCGAGAGAGAGAGAGAGAGAGAGAGAGAGAGAGAGAGGACTCCTGCCCAGCCAAGAGAATCCACCGCCCCTTCCACCTTTTGGGGCACACTGAGGCAAGCAGGGTCAGTTAAGGGGTGGCTTTCCAGAAACCCTTCCCTGGGCAGGATGGAATTGGCTGGGGCCTGTCTGGACAAAGAGCCAGTGGACTGTGGGTGTTTTGTACCCACCCCACGTTTGCCCAGCTCCCTGCCTCATGGGTAGGGTGGGGCCATGATGCTGTTGCCCCGCCCCACAAGGCCCGGAGGTGACTTACTTCATGAACCAGGAGGGGTCGCCTTGATAGTGGCCATCGTTCTTCGTCACAGCGAGGCTGCCCAGGGCTACCAGCGTCCTCTGAACAGCAGCCATGTCCTTAGCTGGAGGCCAAGAGGAAAGGAGATGGTCACAGCCGGGGGTGGGTGGGGGGTCAGGCCCCCTGTCTCCCTGGCCGGCAGCGGATCACGATCCTCCTGTGGCTGCTGGGCTCCCTCTCTGCAGCCTCAGCCCTGTTCTGGACCCTCCCTGGGGGTTCGGGCATGTCCTGCCTCAGAAAGAGACCTTGGCTCCCCCACCTCCACCTCCAGGGGTCAAATCTCCAGCCAGCTGAAAGGCAGATGGCCAGAGGGGCAGCCCGAGCCAGTCCCAGCAGCAGCAGCAGCCGCCGAGCCATCGGCATCTGTCCGCAGAGGGGCTTGGCCTCCCAGGCCCGGTGGGTGGCGGAACGCACTCTCACATCGCAGCCAACTTACGGCGACCCCTCCTGGGGTCTTCAAGGCCAGAGGCCTTCAGAGGTGCTTTTGCCACTGCCTGCCTCTGTGTAGCGACCCTGGGCTTCCTTGGTGGTCTCCCACCCAAAGACTAACCCGGGCCGACCCTGCTGAGCTGCTGAGGTCTGACGAGACTCGGGTCGCTCGGGCCAGCCAGGTCAGCGCCGGAGAGAAATGGTTTGCCGAAGACAGAGGATTGCCAGCCCTGCCTATTGGTGGTCTCCTGCCCGAGCACCCACCAGGGTCACCCCTGCGTCACTTCTGAGAGTAGGCCAGCCAGGGCAGAGCCCGCTCCCACCTAACTTCTGCATCACCTTGCAGGAGAATTCTCTGCAGCTCAAGCCACTGTCTAAAATGGGAGCCACCGTGATGTACTCTGCGGGGTAGTTGTGAAGGCAACAGCTCAAAGCTAACAGCAGCCTAAAAGGCGGGTGGCAATCTGAGGTGCCATGTAAGGGCCCCCCTGCCTCTCCTGGAGCCTTCCATACCATTCTCCCCCCGCCCCACACACACACACACCTTCAAAGAGGTCAACTGTCTGGAAGATGTCCGTCTTCACCACCCCGTAGTCCTCGGCCGCCTTCAGGAACTGAGCGATCTGCTCCATCTGCTTGAAGACCATGGTGGGGGGGGGATCCGGGATCTTCACGGGCTTTGAGCCAGAGGAGTGGAGGCTGTTGATGAGCTTGCCCAGGACCTGCCAGCAAGAGCCACGGGTCAGCAAAGGGCTTGGGGAGGGCCCTGAAGAGGAAGGCTGTGGCGCGGGGCTCCCCTTCCTTTCAGCCCATGGAGATGCTTCCAGCTTCTGCCCTCCCCAGCTGCAAGCAGTGCAGTTGGCAAAACGGGCACAACTGCTCAGAAGTTTAGATAGCTGGAAGGAAGGAAGGCCGGCAGGCGGAGGAAGGGGCCCTCAGAGTGGAAAGGCAGACAGTAAGTAAAGCAGTGCTTTCCCTACGCATGTTCCATGGGCCAACTCAGCCCTGAAAATGGGGGTGGGGGGGTAAGGTCTGTGTCCCAGGGCAGGGGATGTCCCACACTTACAATGCCATTCTTCAGCCAGACCTGGAAACCCAGCCTGCCACGGTCGGGGCGCCCCACTTCCGTCCCACACTGAGCCATGACCCACTCCACCAGCCGCTCCTCCAGCTCCTCGTCGTACTTCTTCTCAATCTTGGCCTGGACGTCTCTGCTCAGGCCAAAGGAGGGGCCTTTGTTTGCCATGCTCACCGGTGGGGGAAAGACCTGGTGGGGAGAAAGGGAGGGCACATGCCCGCCGTGAGCCCTGGCCCAGAGGGTGCCTCCCTTTCCCCCTGCAGGGCCAGCTGGGCAAGGGACAGAGGGGTGACCCTCCCCTTTGCTCCACAGGGGACCATTTCTCCCCCACCAAGAGGTTCCATTTTGAGCTGTCCAGAGAATCTCAGCGACAGAGCACTTCTTCTCCCTCCCCCAAAGCTTCCTGCAAATGCCAGCAGTTGGCTTAGCACCCTGCGGGGGAAGTGGGCGGCCAGCCCTCCCTCCCTCCTTCCCTGTTGGCAACCTGAGCAGCAGCTGCTTCCAGGATCTGGGCATCAGGACCTCTGGCCACCAGTCCCATGGGGCTCTCTGCTGCGGCTGCGGCTGGGCCCAGGGCACAGGAGTCATCTCCTCCCTGAAGTCAAGCAGGACAGGAGAAACCTGGGGGCACTTCCCCCCCACATCCCCAGGTCCAGGCTGCTAACTGGCCCCACTGCTGGACCCCGCCCCCCCCCCCCGAGTGGCACCTGCTATTTCTGGCCACTGTGTGACACAGAGCGTTGGACTGGAGGGGCCACTGGCCTCTTCTTAACCAGAAAGGGGGCTGGGAATGTGAACCTCTCCAGTCCCACAACATTTCCACCATAAGTGCATATGTTCTGGTGATCACTGCTCCCTGCTCTGCCAGCGACAATGCTGCCAAGACTGGCAGCTGCCGTCCTCTGCACTGGGAGGGAGACGCCCCCCTCCCCCCAAGCCCTGTGCCGGAAGCATCGGACCGGAGCAAGGCCTGGAGACCGGCAGGCAGGGCCAGCTTCTGCTACCAGGGGCCAGGTGGGGCCAGGAGGCAGGCCAGGGGCTTGCCTGCCACTTTCCTGGTGCTGCCGGGTCCCCGTGGCTCCCAGGCCCACCCCCTGGGTCTGTGTGCATTTCCTGCTGTGGTTCAGAGCTGCAGCCCAGAAGCAGGACTCTTTGAGGAGGCCTGTGTGTCTCCAGAGCGCCTGGGCTTCTGCCCCGCAGGGGAGCCGCTTCCCCATGGGGCCAGACTGATGCCAAAGGCACCCCCCCCCCCCAGAGTTCCTGCCCTTCTATGTGCTGCTCTCAAGAGGCTTGCCACCTTGGCCTTGGGAAATGCCTGGAGATCGGGGGGGGGGGCAGGGCCTGGGGGGGGAGGGAGCTTGGCAGAGGTGGGATGCTGTAGAGCAGGGGTGGCCAAACTTGCTTAACGAAAGAGCCACATAGAATAAACGCCAGATGTTTGGGAGCCGCAAGACATGAACAAATATTACATGTTTTTACTAGGACATATGCAGATTTGATTTTTATTAACATTAAATGAGACTGCCAAAAATAATAACAAAAGCAGTAAAAGCAGATATTGATAATTATATTTATTTGTCCAGTTATATTTGTTTGCTAATGATATTTAGCTTTCCCAGCCGCCCTACCGGGAGCCGCACAATATGTGTGAAAGAGCCGCATGTGGCTCCTGAGCTGCAGTCTGGCCACCCCTGCTGTCGAGCCTCCCCTCTGAAGCTGCCCTTTCCTTCCGAGCAACTGATCTCCCTACTCAGGCGCTCAGTTGCAGTTCTGGGAGAACGCCAGGCCCCACCTGGAGGTTGGTAACTGTAGTTCGGTCCCCCCCCCCCAGTGGGCTAGGCAGGCAGATGCCCCTGCAGTCAGACCCGCCCTCCCCACACCCACACCCACACCCAGGCCCGGACACTTCCCCCAACTTAGTGCTCAGGCAGCCGGCCCCTCTCTCCCCTGAGCCCCGCTGCGGGGGGAGCACTTGCGGAGGGCGAGGCTTGGGGTCCCGGGAGCCCGCGCGTGGCAAAGGCCTTTTCCGAGGACTCCGCGGCGGGGGGCTCTGGGAGGCCAGCGGGGACAAAACCCCGACGGGGGGCGGAGACAGGGGGCCCACGCGCCCTCTCTGGGGCTGAGTCTCCGGCCTGGCGGATGAGGGGGCGCCAGTCTCCAAGGGACTCCCGTTGGGTCGTGTCGCAGTGGACCAGCGTGGGCTTCCCACCTGGTGCTCTCCCTCGGCCTAGTCCACCTCACGGGGTTGTTGGGCGAAGCAACAAGGAAGGTGAGAAGAACTGGGTCCACTGCCGCCCCCAAGGAAGGGTGAAGCTGACCGGCGGTGGAGAAATACTAGAGGGATAGGAGACCACCCGTCGAGTCCTCCGCCCCCCCCCCCCCGACCGAGTGCCGCGCAGGCCGCGCCGCCTCCCCCCCATCCCCCAGCCGGCTCCTGGCCAAATACTCCCTCTAAGCTGCGGAGCCTTGTGAGCAGAAATTCTACTTTGTGAGCTCCTGGCATGAAAGTTGCGAGCGAGCCATCTGGCTCCTGCATTAATCAGTTGGCTCTGGAGGGATCCTTCCAGAGCTAAGACAAAAAGGTATGAGCCGGAGGCTAAAAAACTGTGAGCCAGCTCACAGGAACTCAGCTTAGCGGGAACACTGCGTGAGTCCCAGCCCTTGGCCCCGCAGGACTGCCGCGCTCAGTCAGCAGCACCTCCGGAACTCGACGGAGCGCCAGCAGCCCTGCTTCCCACCCTCCCGCCGCCCCCCTGCCTGGGCCGCCCGCCCCCCTGCCTCGCTGCTGCGCGGAGAGCGGACCCGCCGGGTCTCCCCCGCCTCCCGGAGCGCCGCGCTGGACTCCCGGCCGAGGGCAACACCTTCCCCGCGCCCCAGCTGCGACAGAGCCAGCGGGGCACCCCCCCCCCCCCCCACCACACACACACACCTCCCCCTGGCCCAGCCCCGACGGACAAACCCGGAGGGAGGCCGCCAGACAGGCTCGGGGGGCACCGCCCCGCCCGCCCGCCCGCCGGCCCGGGCCAGGTACTCACGAGACGAGGCGGGCGCGCCGGCTCCTGCTCCTGAAGGGACGCGGGGTCTGCCTGCCTGCCTGCCTGCCGGTCGGTCTGTGCCGTGGGCAGCAGCTGGCGCCGGGGCTAAAAGGCTCCCGCTCCCGGGCGGGTGATGTCATGGCCGGCCCCGCCCCGGCCGGGAGAGCAGCCTCCGCGCCCGGCACCATATTTGGGGAAGGGCTCCCGAAGCGCCGGAGCCGCCCGAGACATTCCCCAGATGCCAGAGTCCGACCGAGTCCTTTTTTAGGCAGGCCAGCGGCGGCGGCAGCAGCCCAGATGTTGAGCAAGAAGGATGAGCAGGGCGGGGGGGGGGGGGGCGCAGGGTGTCTGCCGCCTCTGCCTCTGACCTCAGAGCTGGTTTCCCGGTGAGCTCAGAACGCCCCCGGGACTGGGAGCAGGCCAGGCCCGGCCAGGGGGGGCCCTCCTGGGGACGGAGAAGGACAGCTGAAGCCCAGGGTTGGCAACAGCACAGCCCCCCCCCCCCCCAATGCTGCCTACATCAACTGGGCACAGAACTGGGGCCCTTGGCAAATGCCTCCACCAGCCTTTCCTTTGCCCCTCCTCTTGCAGAAGGGGGCTCACTTCCGGGCCCTCACTCTAGCCCCGACTTCACCAAGGGGGAAATGAAGCTGAAGGGGGAGTTCTCCTCGATGGCATAGCTGGGGGTGGAATCTCGCTCTGTGTCTGGAGAGCTTGTCCTCCCTCAAAGCTGCTCGAATTGTGGAGAAAGTGTGATTGCTCCGGAGTGAAGTGACCCGCGGGGACTGACACATGATGGGGTTCCAGGGGCCTGCTCTTCAGAGGATACTGCAGAAACACAATAACAAGACACAATAGCATCCACCTGAGAGCCAGAGTGGAGAGCTTTCCAACGAGAGAGAAAAGAACAATGGCTAGGCGGAATCTGAAGAAGGGGGCCTTGCACACAAAAGCTTATACCACTGGGCTCAAACTTTGTTCTATAGCGAGGTGAGTGAGCCCAAAAGACCTCCAGTTCAAATCTCTCCTTGACCCCAAACTCTCTGGGCAGCCAGTCCAGCCCCCCTCCCCTGGAGACCTTTGCAAAACAGTGGGGAAAGAGTGTGCTTGAACAGGAGCAGCTTGGAGGGCATACGTGGGCATGGATGACCAGGAAGGCAAAGCAGCAGCAGCAGCCGCATGCTGTCCAGGGAAAACCTCACCCTGCCTCAAGCCTGCGGAGGTGTCCAGCTCGGCAGCCCCCCTCCCCCAAGTCCTCCTATCCTAGAATGGGGTGGGAGGAATGGCCCTGGGATATATGCATGTGGGGGGCGGGGGGGTGGGCAGGCTATATGCTTGGGCAATGTCTGCCCCACCCTCCTACCAAAACCAAAGCCAGGGTGGTGTCATGCTAGGTTCTGGGAGACCCAAGTTTGGATTGCCACTCTGCCACGGGACCTTGGGCTGGCCAACGCTCTCTCGTGGCTCCTGGCACCTTGCAAGGCTGGAGCTCTGTTTGGCAGCAGCAACAACAGGGCGGAGAGCTAGGAGGACAGCATTCCCTGGGCAAGAGCCAGCAGGAGGTCGTGACCAGTGGGAATCCGGCCCCTCGGCTATCTTGCCAGCTCCAACCTAGCTCAGGCAGCCATCCGTCCAGTTGGGCCACCCCATGCACGGGCACCTGGGTGATAGGGAGGGCTTGCCCCTTCTCCCCATGGCTTCCTGGAGCAGCTCATGAAGGCGGCTGGGGGGGGGGGAGGGCTGCAGAGGAGAGAGGGTTTGCTGTGCGATGGAGTCTGGAGTCACTCACAGCTGTGTCCCTATCGGTTGCTGAGTGGAAGCAGCTTGGTCACTCTCTGCCCCAGCCTTTCCTCCCTGTCCCCTGCAACTTCCCGGGGGTGGGGTGGGGGGCAGCTTCCCAGAATGATCCTTGATGGGGGTCCAGATCGCAGATCAACAACACGCATTTCCCTGTGGGCCAGCCATGTGCTGCAGTTGGCCTCCCCAGCTATGTCAGAGCGCTGCAAGCACCCGACTGCCACCGGCCCCCCCCCTACTGTCAGTCATGGCCTCAGGTGGGGCTTGGGGGGAGGTGCACAGAAACAGAAGACCCACCCCAGGAACAGTAGAAAAAAAGCGAGGGTCCAGTAGGACCTTGAGGGCTAACAACTGTTGGCTCCTGCTCTTTTCTACTGCTACAGCCTGACAAGGTCTGGATCTACCCAGAAAACAGCTAAGCGTTGCCTGGCGGAAGACCAGAACTCCGCCGTCCCGAGGACTCACGCACAGGGGCCAGTGAAGAGGCACAGGGCTCCTGAGTTCCCTCAGGGAGACCGCAGGCACGGGGCCTGTGTGGGGATGGAGGGAAATATCCCAAGAGACAAGGGGAACCTGTCTCAGAGGGCTGAGATTCAGCGGCCCAGGGAGGCGTTCCAGGCAAAAGCCTTCATTTTCTCTCTCCCCTTAACAGAACCAGCCGGTCAGTTCAGTAGGGCTGTGGGGGTGGGGGGTGAAAGGGCCAGTGCATCCGAATGAGCATGCAGGCACCCGAAAGCTGCTGCCCAGAAGAAAGCCTCTGTTGGTCTTAAAGGTGCCTCCGGACTCAGACTTTGTTCCGATGTGTGACAGCATCACTGTTTTCAGGCCGAGTTCTGCTGTTCCTGGCTGTCAGCAATGAATAACTTATCTTCCTTGTCTTATCCACCAAAACTGCTAAGCATTGAGCCCTTCTAAAGAAGAGACAATAAACGTTTTTATTTTGTCTTGTGAAAGGAAGGTGTCGGTGGGAATCACTTCAGGGGAAGGGAAGGGAGGGGAGGGAGTCGTAGAAACCACCGCAGGTTCCTAGCTGACGACCCCAGGCTGCTTCTAGAACAGCAGCCTGTTAACCCAGCAGAGTTCCTGACCTGACTGTGCCTGAAAGCAGCTGGGTCCCGGCCACCAGGAGGAGCAAGGGGGTGGGGTGGGGTGCTGAGAACACCCCCAGCCCCCCAGGGACACATGGAAGACGTTGCTCAGGGTGCTGTCGCGTGTCCTTCGCCTGGGGCCCCCCTGCCTCACAAAGGGCCACGTTTATCCCAGGCCTCCCCCTCCTCCTCTCGCCACATACCTCTCTGCCCCCCCTCCCCCTGTGGCCTTCTTCTTTCTCAGCTGAAAACTAGAGAAGGAGGCGGAGGCGGAGGCAGAGCAGATCTGTCCTTTATTTTTTGCATTTGGCAGCAGAATCGGTAGAAATGGAAACGGCAAGACGATGCCGAGGACACAAAAACAAACAGAAGACATTCACTCTTAGAAACACACAACCAAGACAAGGTTGGAGAAACGCCAGCTACCCTTCAGTCACTGATGTCAGCCCTTTGGGCTTCCACCCGAGAGAGAGAGAGAGAGAGAGAGAGAGAGAGAGAGAGAGAGAGAGAGAGTGGCCAGCAGAGTCCAGGTAACAGGACATGGCTCACCCCCCCCCCCCCCCGCCAGCAGCATGGAGTCCTCTCGGCTTGGCTCTCAGGAAGCCCAGGCAGCACAGCGTCAAGCAAACCGTTGGGGGCTGTGCGACTGCTGAAGGCCAGACTGGCTATCCGGCCAAAGAAGAGACATGACGAAGTAGACAGACTGCTCCTGCCCCGTGAAGTAGGCACTGGAAAGAGTCCTGTACTGTGTGTGTGCTTCAGGAACCAAGAGGGGAACACCCCCATCTCCATCCAAGGCTGTGCTGTTGGCAGGTAAGCTCAGTTGCAGTCCGCCTCCTGAGGGAGGCCACACTCCGTTGGAAGGAAGGAAGGAAGGGAGGGAGGGAGGGAGGGAAAGAACCCGCGATGGCAGCACCCAAAGTTCTTGCCTCTCAGAAAGGGGCTGCTGGGGAATGCACCTGGGCTGGACTGAAGGGTCCGGAGGTGTGCCGAGCTTGCCACAGTCTCAGCACTGATCTCCCGGGGGTGGGGTCCTACCCCTCCCCAAATTGCAGGCCCTCACTTGCCCCGACCCAATAAGGAGCAGACAGGGGAAACCCTCAGCTCCTTTACACAGCGGGGTGTGTGTGTGGGGGGGAGGTGTCACAACCACTCAGCCCTGTTTCCCAGGAGTGAGCAGTGTGGGGAGGGGCCTCCGGGTGTTGATGGCCAATTAGGCTCCTTGCAGTCCTTGGACTCTCACAAACCAAAGTCCAGCCCCCCCCCCCCCCCCGAGACCTCAGATATGCAGCAGAAACAAATTCAGAGCTGCCCCATGGCTTGGCAGCCAGACCACAAACCCCCAGCACTGAGACGGTAACCCGGAAGCCTCCCCCCTCAGGTCCCACGCCCTGCCCGCAGATCCTGCCACAGCATCAAAATCTGGGCCCTCTGGCTAACAGGGTGGGGGGGTGTCACTTGCAGCCCCCCTCCAGGCAGGGTGCTTCTGCATGGCCACTGTGAGGTCGTCCTGTCCACCTTTCCCCTCCACCCGCCACAGCACAGCAGCCCTGGAAAGGCCTCGACCCCATGGGTGAGATGCCCCGGAGAGGCTGGCAGGAACCCAGGAGCCTAGAAGACATAGATCTTGTCTCGCTGGACACAGTCCAGATCGTCATCCAGGGTCAGCAAGACCTGCAAGGGAGAGAGGGGGGAGCAGGCTGGGGGCAGCTCTCAGCCAACCCCTTCCGCAGGGGCAGAACGCCGGGAGGCCTTGCTCCCGAGGGGCCGCGGGGATCTCGGGGCGGGGGTGGGGGGGGTGAGGATGAAGCCCTTTCATCTCCCTCCTGCCCTTTCATCTGCGCGCGCCGGGGTTCCCCCCCCCCCTTCTGGGCACAGCTGGCAGCAAACACCCCAGCGGGCATGGAGGCGGGGTGTGTGTGTGTGTGTCCCCACCTACCAGGAAGGAGCCAAACATGGCGATGGACGAGAGGAAGTGCCAGATGTCATGGTCGTCAAAGAAGCCAAGCAGGATGCAGTCCCGGTTGTGCTCTCGGGACTCTGCTGGTGTTTTCTGCCAAGATCAACAAGGCACGGCTGAGTTGTGTGTCATGCAACTTCACAGGCGCCAAGTTGGGTGCAGGGTGGGAGGGCCAAACCAGTTGGACAGGGAGGGGCCGTGGCTCAGGGGAAGAGTCTCTGCTTGGCATGTGGAAGGTCCCCGGTTCAACCCCTGGCGGCATCCCCAGTTAAAAGGACCAGGCAGGAGGTGACGTGAAAGACCTCGGCCCGAGACTCTGGGGAGCCACTGCCAGTCTGAGCAGAGAGTCCTGACCGTGAGGGACCGAGGGACTGGGGTTCAGTAGGAGGCAGCTTCCTGTGTGAAGATAAGCCCTAAGCAAATGCAGGCCCGGGTCTTCGCGGCCCAGAAGCAGGGTGGGGCTTTTCTCCTGACCCGCCCTCCCCTTTCGAGGGAACAGAGCCCCGGAATGTCCCCCCACAGCCCACCTGTCCCCACCCCGGATGCTGAGACCCCAGCCTGGGGGAGAAGCTTGGCTCACCTGCCAGGTGCTCAAGCCCTGGAAAAAAAAGAAGAGGGCGAAGCCCCACACGACGGAAGTGCAGACGATGCAGAGCAGGGGGATCAGCTTGAGGCGTTCGCCACTCCGAAGCTGCAGAAGACATGGAGCAGATCAGCCGTGAGCCGGGGGGGGGGGGGGGAGGGGGAGAGAGAGAGAAAACCCCACGTTGCCTGCCTTCCCCCCCCCCCTTGGAGAGAGGGGCCCCATCCAGCCAAGGCTCTTCCACACCAGCAGGAGGGCGGAAATGGGCGGGTGGGCAGTGGGCTCCCCTAGGGTAAAGCAGTCCCCCGCCCCCCCGTACCTTCATGATGATGTAGAAGGCAAAGTAGAGCAGCAGGTTGCAGATGCCGATGGCCAGCAGGTAGGAGGCGAAGTCGTTGGGCCGGGCGAGGAGACCGTAGGCAGCCCTGCAAAGGGAGGGGGGAGAGGCGGCCGGGCAGGGACGTGAACGCAGGGAGCTGCCGGAGACTCAACCAGACACTCGGCCCATCAAGCTCAATCTCGCCCGTTCAGACTGGCAGCGGCTCTCCAGGGGCCCCGGCAGAGGCCATTCACCTGATCCTTTTAACTGGAGGTGCTGTTGGGGATTGAACCCGGGACCTTCTGCATGCCAAGCAGCGGCTCTGCCACGGAGCCATGCCCCCCCCCCGAACACGAAGGGGCTGCCGGCAGAGGGCCCCCCACAGGCCCTGTCCTTTGGCCAGACAGACCAGGGCCCAGCCGGCTCCCTAATTAGCTGGCCCCCCTCTCAAAGCAGGCCCCGTCCCACCCACCAGCTGTTACTCACAGGGACCAGTTGATGATATTGCCCATCACCAGCAGGACCATCCGATCCTGGGGGGGGAAAAAGAGGGGGAGAGGGGCCCATTTCGAGGAGAGGCCTCCACCCAGTCAGGCCTGATCCGCACCCTGCGGCAACTGCTAGCCGGAGGGGCTGCCCTTGCAGGGGGGCTGGAAATGGCAGCGGGCTCAGAAAGTGGCAGGTAGGTGACTGACGTGAGTCCCCCAAGCAGACGCGGCAGTGCGGCAGTGCCCAAAGGCTTCCCCCAGCAGCAAGATTTTTTCGTGAGCGTATTTCAAGGGGCTGCTTTTGGCATAAGAATCCCCAGCACGCCTGGTGCCAGCAGCCAGAGCACTCGAAAGATGGCCTGTGGTCCTGCTGTCTGCCGAGGCAAGGCGGGCGTTGCGTGGAGACGGGGTCTTTTCCGTGGTAGGGGCCCCGTATCACCCATTCGCCACCCTCTCTCGTCTCCCAGGCAACAAGCGAGACCTCAGCTCGGGAATTTCAGCACAAACATGACTCGGCCGCTCTCTCAGAGGGTCTTCTGGGCTGTCTTGTCTTAGGTGGCTATTTGTGGATTTAGAGGTGGGGCTTTTCCTAAATGCCAGCCCCTTGGAGGCTCCTTTGAGCCACTCCTTCCATCTCAGTGTTTTAAATGAAAGAGCCACAAAACCGGAACGGGGCCCGGGAGGCAGGCAGAGCTACTCACCACATACAGGGGCCCGCTGCACTGCCGGATGCAGTCCGTGTAAACCACATGCAGGATCCTGCGCAAGATCCCGGAATCTACCAAGGGGTGGACACGTCTTAAGCCCTGTGGACTGGGGAGTGCCAGCCACTGGCCTGGAGAGGGCAGGAGGGCCCGCCCACCTGGAGGGTGACAGGTTCCCTCTCCTCCACATTGCCTCCTTGCCCCGCTCATCCACGGGCCCAGGGAATCCAAGGGGGCAGAGTCTCAAGAGGTCTGCACCCACTGGTGGGCCACTTCTCTAGTGCACAGACCAGGGAGGGCGGGCGGGCAATGGAACAGAGCGGAGCAGGGGAGGTCGGGAAGGCCCAGCTCCAGCTCAGCCCCTACTAGCACACCAGAGCAGCAGGCGGGCACTGCCAGAGCAGCCAGAGGGAGAGGCGGGCAGAACTCACCCAGCCTCCAGCGGCCCATGTAGTACAGCTGGGTGCTCAGCAACAATGTGGAGACGATGTGGATGATGGAGAAGATGACCCAGAAGGTGGTGTTGCCCTTGCCAAAGACCTGGGGGAGCACAAGCAGGGGCGGGTGGTGGGTGGTGGCAGCGGGGACCAGGCAAGCCCAGCAGCCATGGCAGGGTCAGGGCCTGGGGGTCAGGCATGGCTCCCCCTTCCCCCTCGAGAGGGGCCTGGGACACACGGACACATGAAGCTGCCTTACACCGGATCAGGCCCTCCGTCCATCAAGATCAGCATCGTCCACTCAGACTGGCAGGGCTCTCTCTCCAGGGTCTCAGGCAGGCAGAGGTCTTTCCCGTCACCCACTGCCTCATCCTGTTAACTGGAGATGCTGCCGGGGACTGAACCCGGGCCTTCTGCCTGCCAAGCAGATGCTCTGCCACTGACCCACTGTCCCCTCCCTCCGAGGAGAGTGGGAGGGCACAGAGAAAACGCTCAGGGATGTTCCACTGACAGAGGACTCTTGCTGGGGGCGGGGGGAGTTGGGCTGCAGGCAGAGGACCGCCCGTGAACACTGGGCTCTTCAAGAGAAGAGCCCCAGCCCCTGGCCTCCGTTGCCGCCACCCCCCCCCCGCCCGCACTCACCACCCCCACGACGGAGAAGAAGATGACGATGGCCAGGCAGGCGTAGGCGCTGTAGGCGCTGGCATTGATGTCAGGGTGCCGCTTCTGGTAGAGCTTCAACATGCACAGTCCGGCAATCATGTACATGAAAGAGGTGTCTGGAGAGGAGAGGCAACGGCAGCAGGGGGAGCGCTCACCCTGACCCCCCCTCGGAGAAAAGCGATGCTCGGGGCTGCCGGGCCAGCAGGAAACGGCAGCTGTTGCCACCAAAGACCCTGACCCTGAGACCAGCTCCTTAGGAGATGGCTGGCCAATCCGCTGCGCAGGAAATGCACTTGGCATATGCTCAGAAGGCTGAACATCTGAGCCGGACTTCCCCAGGCAGGTCCCTGGCACACTTGCCCTTTGCTCCAGGGCATCTTGTTTCCCTTTGGCTGAGCTGTGGGGCATCAAGAGCGCCCCCCCCCCCCAAGTCCCTTCCCACACAACACTCACCAAACTGGAAGTTGGTATAGTTGGGGCAGACATGGTAGCAGGCGCTCAGAAGCCCCTCCATCATGAGAGCCGTGCCCATGGCATAGAAGAGGCCAAAGTGCTTTGGGATTCCACACTCCTAAGAGGGGAGGGGAGGGGAGGAGAAGACAGGCCACCTGCCTCATTCCTGCCCACCCCCACCCTGCAAGCTGCCCAGGGACTGGCACTCGACCCCATGCACACCCTGCCTGACCCACGGTGGCTTACATGGCTCTCCCATTCTAACCGGGCAAAGCAGGGCGGGCAGGTGGCCCTCCATACCAGAGCAGCTCTGCAGGAAGGAGGACCATGCTGCCCTTATCAACTGGCTCCCCAATGGGCACTGCCGCTTTGCCAGCTGTCGCCCCAGCCCCCCTCCCTGCTGTACTGCCCCACAGGACAGCGGAGGCAACACGGGGCATTAGCCAGCTAGGGTGCAGCGGCCCAAGCCCAGAGGGGAAGGGAGGGGCAGAGGATGATGAGAAGGACCACTGCCCCGCCTCACCAGCGCCTGCAGGTCGTTGCGCATCAGGGCCCGGTTGTAGCTGATCTCTCGCTGCAGGATGATGAGCAGGAAGAGGAGCCCCAGCAGGATGTAGCCCAGGTTGCTGACAATGTTGTTGAAGGCGCTGGACACAAGGCAGCGGGAAGAAAGTGGGCCCCACGGCCACCGGCCTCAGGGACCGCTCTAGCCCTCCCCGCCCCCTGACGTGATGCCAAAGGCGGCCAGAGGTGGCCGGACTGGCATGACCCTCCATACCTGAGGTTGCCCAGGGGGTGGGCACACAGGAAGTTGTAGTAGCAGATGTCCTGATTCCCGGTGACATTCACCACCTGCAAAGCAAGAGAGGGCTCCTTGGGCCTGGACCGGTGGGGCAGAGCCCAGAACTGAGGAGGCGGGGGCTGAGCTGCCCAGTGCCAGCCTTGGGGAGAGCAAAAGAGTCCCCCCCCCCCCGGTGGTTCACACAGCAGGAAAAGTCAAGGAGGGGCACCGCTCACCGTCTGGTAGGTGATCACAAGCTGGATGACCGGCAGGGCGTAGAAGACGGCAATGGTGGCAATGTTCCTGCGGGGGGAGGGGCAGAACCGAGGGTCACCCGGATGGCCCCCGCCCCCTGCCAGGGCCCTGCAGGCCTGCTTGGACAGCACACGGGGTCTCCAGGCCTTTGCCAGGGATGACGGCAAGTTTGCCATCCCGCGCCCAGCCCTGCCAGCCCACCCAAGCCTCGCTCACCAGAAGTAAATCTGATATTTCTTCCGCAGCACCCGCTTGTCCTTCCGTGCCAGATCCGCCACATACAAGTATTGCTGCATTGAGGGCGGAAGAACGGGCATGAATTACAGGGCACAGGGCACAGGGCCCTGGGAGCCAGCCCCCCCATCTCTCGGCCCCCCAAGGAGGATCAGGCACCACCAGAGGTCAGTCCCCGCAACCCACTCTGGTGTGTCCCATGCAGACAGCCCCATAGCAAGAGGGCCCTACACTACAGAGCAAATCACTTGTGGGGCCGAGGGAGGAGGGACCTTCAGGCAAGCCAGAGGAGCCGGAAGCTGTTCTTTCCGAGTCTGCCCCCCACCCCCCCTCCAAGCCCCACATTTTCATCCGCCCCCCTCGGCATCTCATTGTCCCTCCCTTTTCCAAACTGCAGCTAGGAGCCCGACTCACTGCCAGTCCACTGAGGGGAGTGTGCCTACGAATGGTGCCCACGCTCGGAACCTCTGGCTCCCCCACAGTCAGCACGGCATGGCGCAGTCAGTCCCCCACAGTGTTACACGCGCAGCACCTCTGTGGCTAGGACTGGCTGGGCCCGCCTGGCGTGGGGGGACACTCGCTCGAGGACTCCCTCACCTTGGTGCGGACGACGTTCTTGTCCGAGTCGATGTCGGCCAAGGTGTCGTAGTCATCCTCCTCCACGGAGCTGAGTGAGTCGAGCCGGGGGCGCCCCACCAGGTTCTCCAGGGAGCGGTCTGTAGGCAGGCAGGGAGGGAGGGAGCGTGACCCCGGGGACCCCTCCGCTCTTCTCCCTCCGGTGAGACCGGCCTGGCTGACGGCCTCCCCCCTGCAAAGCCTGCTGGTCAGCAGGGTCCCGTCTCATCCCCTGAGCGATGCAGCTGACCAACTGCCCCCCTCCCCAGTTTTATGCCAGGCCCAGAGCTCAGTCCAGGAGGCCAGTTTCCACCGGGGCACCACATGTTCCTGGGCCGACTCCTGGCTCACAGAGGGAGCAACGATCCTATCCTTCCCCCCTCCTGTCATCACACCCCGACTCCCCAGCCCCCCTTCTCCTGCCAGAGAGCAGCAGTTATCTCACGCGGGGTGGGGGGGTTAGCACCATGCAAAATTACACCTCCCCTCTGGCGAGCTTTCTGAGGAGTCTCTACTTTGCTTCCAAAGGGAATCCAGTTAATTGACAGGGCTGGAAGGCAATGCTGGAGCTCAACGCCCCCGCTGCTGTGTGGGAGCAGGGGAGCCCTGCCTCCCCATCACCACAGCCCCCTCCCCAAATGTATGCAGCTCCTCAGAAAGCAGCAGCCGGTGCCAGATTAAGCAGTGGGGAGGGGAGGGAAGGGGACATCACATTCCTGCCCTGCCAGCCGCGGGGGATTACTGCTGAGGCCCTGCTCATCACTGCCCCCTCCCAGCCGCCACAAAGGCCGGGCAAGACAGGATGCAGACCCGACCCCACCCCTCCCCAGCCAGCCAGCCAGCCAGCCAGCCAGGGGGCCACAGCAGTGCCCACAGTGGGGGACAGGAATGGGATGCCCAGAGGCAGTGATTGGCTGTGTGTCTCTCTCTCTCTGTGCCACTATCTACCCATAGCAATGGCCAAGTGTCGCTGGCGGTGCTGGCACGGCTCCTGCCCTTGAAAGAAAAGCAAACAGTTAACACTCGAGTGGCCATCAAAGCCAGCCCCCGGGTTCTCTGGATCAGGACACGGGGGTCAGGCTCTGCTAATCAGGAACTCCCTCCAAAGCCAGTCCTGTCAACCAAGGGCCAGGCCCCGGGGGGGGGGGGGGGAGGGGAACCAATCCTGGTGTCCAAGAGCGGGCGGGCAGGGCTGGTGCCCCCACCCACAGCCTGACCTCAGTTGGCTTGCTGGGACCTTAGCCCCCAGACGCCCGCTAGCCCCGGGCAGGGCCTCACCTGCATAGCCATAGGATGCTTCCGTGGAGCCCAGACTGTCAGAGACATTCTCCGTGCTGACTGTGGAACCGTTGTCTGGAAAAGCAGTCGGGGGGTCAGAGGCAGAAGCAAGCATGCCAAGCCAGAGCAAGGAGAGCCCCTGCCCGGAGTCCGCCACGTGTGGTTGTATGCCAAGGAAGCAGATGGCTGTGTGCCCAGCACGCAGACAGGGCCGGGGGGCTCTGCGGAAGGCAACACACCGCCCAGGAGGGACTCACCCAAGGAGCCATAGCCATAGGCACTGTATGATGGGTGTCCCAAGAAGGGGTCCGGGGTGACGCCCGAATGCCCTGCAACCAACCAGCAGAACACCATCAGCCGACAGGGACCCCAGAGAAGGGGGCTGGGGGAGAACAGTGGCCCCTGGACAGGGCACCCAGGGCAAGGGACTGCTGGCCCACCCCCTCTAGTCTTGCTCAGCCGGGCCCTCAGTCTTTGGGGCAGGAAGCTGGAGGAGCTCTAAGATTTCCCCAAGGACCCCTGAAAGAGCTGGAGAAGCCCCAAGAAAGAAAGGAGGGTTGCTGCTTACCAAGGAGAGGAGCTGAATTGGCGGGGGGGGGGGGGGCACAGAGAGAGAGAGAGAGAGAGAGAGAGAGAGAGAGAGAGAAGAGAGAGAGAGAGAGTTACTGACACAGGCCTGAACTCAGCTGCTAAGATGGAGCACACCGATTGGGACCAATGGGACCTTCCTGGTGTCTGCCAGAGAGACAGAGCCCAAGCCCCCTCAGCATCCCTGAGCTGCACCTGGCTAACAGGTAAAGGCGACTCCCAGTCTGCTTGGGCCTGGCCAAGAACTGCTGTGTCACATTCACGGCCGCTGCAAACACAGAGGCAGGCGCACTGGCCATGGTGCCTCTGCACAGGTTGGTGCATCCTCTCCTCCATCGGTAGCCATTTCATCTGCAGCCTTCCCCACCACTTGACAGCTTTTTGAAAGCTTTTTTTTTTAAGTAAACAGAACAGCATTACAGTAATTACCAATTTTTAAGTCCTCAAAAACACATCAAGTGGTGTGATGGGGGTGGGGGGCGGGGGAGATGGACAAACAGGGTGCAGACACAGGTGGGGTCTCTGGAAATGGGCCTGCCCAGACCATGTGGAAACTTCCTTGGGCTGTCCTCTTTTCTGAGGTCACTGCAAAGCAGGTTGAGGAAAGCACCGACTGAGGCCCGGGAAGGGATGACTGGCCCATGACGCTCGGTGGGGATACTCCAAAGAAACCGATAAATAAAAGTATTGCAGTTGGGATGGAGAAGGGCCTCCACGTGGACTCAGCCCAAAAGAATGAGTGGGCACGCCAGCCAGTGCAAACCCCCCTCCCTTCCTCCGAGAGCCCCAAAGGGCACACGCTGCCAGAGGCAGAGCTGGGCCCCCATCAACAGGGGCACCAGGGCTCCTGCGGGATGCTGAGTGGGGTCTTGAGCATCCCCAATTCCTTTAGACCTCTTTGAGCAGCTTCACAATGGTGTGGAACAGGATAATCCACTATACGCCACATGCCTGAACTTCCAAAAGTTTTAGACAAGGTCCCTCCGCTAAGAATTCTGAGTAAGTGTGGCAGTCACGGGACAGGAGAACCAGCCATAGATCAGTATGGATGACAGACTGGTTAAGGGACAGGAAACAGAGAGCTGGAAGAATGGAAGGAAGGGACAGTTCTCTCAATAGAAGGAAGGGAGCAATGGGATCTCACGAGGATCGGAACTGGGACCAGGGTTGAGTTGGAGTGGGCAGCATGAAGTGTAGTAGCCAAGTTCACAGACGGTACCAAATTGTTCAGGATGGTGGAAACCAGGATGGTGAGTGGGCAGCCACATGGCAAATGGAATTCAATGCTGGGAAGCATAAGGTGACACACACAAAAAGCCCTAACTTTAAGTATGGGTTGATGGGTTGTGAACTGGCTGAGTCAAGGCTGAAAAATCTGGGGGTTGTAGTGGACAGCCCAATGAAAACACCAAGACAGCGTGTAACAGTGGTCGAAGGCACAGACCATGGTGGGGATTATTAGGAAAGAAACTAAAAATAAAGCAGCCAATATTTTGTAACACCCTGTACTATTTTAAGGCATAGCCTCATTTGGGATACTGTGTACAGTTTAGATGACCACAGCTCAAAAAAAGACACTGCAAAGCTGAAAAAAGTACGGAAGAGGGCATTCCAAGAAGATTAAGTGGCTGGAGCCCCTTTCCTATTAGAAAAGGCTGAAAAGGCTGGAGTTTTTTTTAAAAATGAGGCTAAGCAGGAACCATGGCCATCTGACAGCAATGCTGATTCCGTGAACTTAGGCAGACCACGAGAAGGGAGGGCTGGAAGGGTTGCCTCAGTGCTTAGTTCTTGTGGGCCTTTCTTACATGCCCAGGGAAATGCTGATTGCCACTTTGGGGCCAGGAAGCAATTTTTCTCCAGGCCAATATGGCTGGAGATCCTGGAGGTTTTTTTGACATCTTCTGGGCGTGGAACTGTGGTCACTGGGTATATGTGTATGTGTGGGAGCTATTTAAAAATAAAGCAGCCAATATTTTGTAACACCCTGTATAAATTTTATGCATAGCCTCATTTGGAATACTGTGTACAGTTCAGGTGACCACATCTGAAAAAAGACATCATAAAGCAACTTCCTGCATTGTGCAGGCGGTTGGACTAGACGACCCTGGAGGTCCCTTCCAACTCGATGACTCTGTGATGGAAACATATAAAATTATTCACAGGGTAGTGAGAGTGAACTTTTTTTCTCCCCAAATACTAGAACTCAAGGGCATCCAGCAAAGCTGATGGGCCGTAGATTCAGGGGGGACAAAAGGAAATATTTCTCTTCTCAAGGAGAGATTAAAATGTGGAATTCTCTCCCAGAGAATGCGGTGGTGCCCTTAAAGGGAGTTTACGGACTCAAGGGAAACAGGTCTGCCAGTGCTGCACTAGACGGATGGGCCACTACTAGTCGGATCCAGGGGGGCTCTCACAGTTCCTCCCAGGCAGGCAACACCGTGCATCCTCTCGGTTTAGCAAAGGGCTCCAGAACCAGGGGAGGGGGCTGGAGTGGGCTTCGGCAGCCAAGCACCCCACTGCACCTCTCTTCACCTGGCCTCGCCCTGCCTGTCCTCCCCCGTCCTACATAAGAAAAGCCAGTGTTGTATTAGGCCAATGGCTCATCCAGCCCAACACTCTGAATCACACAGTGGCCAAGCACACCTGGTACCATCAGGAAGTCCAGGACACTAGAAGCCCCCCACCCCCCAAGCACCAAGACGACAGAGGATCACTGGCCCCAGACGGAGAGATCCTGTCTATACCTAGTGGCTCATAGCCACTGATGGATCTCTGCTCCATATATTTATCCCATTCCCTCTTGAAGCCGTCCATGCTTGTAGCCGCCACCACCTCCTGTGGCAGTGAATTCCACGTGTTCATCACTCTTTGGGTGAAGAAGGACTTCCTTTTATCTGTTCTAACCCGACTGCTCAGCAATTTCATGCAGTGCCCACGAGTTCTTGTCTTGTGAGAAAGGCAGAAAAGTGCCTCTTTCTCTACCTGCTCTATCCCAGGCATAATCTTATAAACCTTGATCATGTCATCCCTCAGCCGTCGTTTCTCCAAGCTAAAGAGCCCCGAGTGCTTCAACCTTTTTTCATAGGGAAAGTGTTCCAACCCTTTTATCATTCTAGTTGCCCTTCTCTGCACTTTTTCCAATGCTATAATATCTTTTTTGAGGTTTGGCGACCTGAATTGTACACAGTACTCCAACTGAGGCCGCACCATTGGTTTATAAAGGGGCATTATAATACTGGCTGATTTGATTTCAATTCTTTTCCTAATAATCCCCAGCATAGCATTGGCCTTTTTCACTGCAGTCACACACTGTCTCAACATTTTCATTGAGTTATCTACTACAACTACAAGATCTCTTTCTTAGTCAGTTTCTGCCAGTTCGGACCCCATCAACATGTATTTATAGTTAGGATTTTTGGCTCCAATGTGGATCACTTTGCACTTGGCCACACTGAACCCCATTTGCCATGTTGATGCCCACTCGCCCATCCTCGACAGATCCCTTTGGAGTGCCTCACAATCCTCCCTGGTTCAATCCTATCTCTCCGGGATCTCAGGTCCTGCAGAAGAGAAGCTGGGCGTGGCCTCAAGCAGGAAAGCTGAGCCAGGAGCCACCAAATGCCACAGTGGCCCACTATCGCTTCGTTCCGCTGGAACAGCCACCAGAAAGCTGTCCACGCCCACTCATCAGGGCTCCCAGCCCCCACCCCCTGCAGCCACTGGGGTGCTCAGAGGCATACCGGTGTCGGTCCTGGGGGTCTCCACGGGGGCTAGAAGCCCCGTCATCCTCGTCCTCTTCCTCCATTGCCTGCAAAAGAATGGCCAGGTTTGGGCAAGCAGTCTTCAGCTTATGGAGAGGCCAGGGGCTGGCAGGTGCGGGATGACCCCAAACCTCATCTGCGAAGCGGCCGCTTTGGATGTCCGTGGCTGCCTCTGCCCCACACCATAAGCCCACAACTGTGCGGGGTCCCAGAGGCACACTGTAGGGGGGCAATCAGACCACTTGCCCCCTACACCCTTGACCAAGCCAGGGTCCTCCGCCTCCCCCCCCACCCCAAATCAAGTCAGGCAGGTATGGAACGAGGGGGAATGGGATGGGGGGATTCTCGCTCAGGCAAGCCCAGGCAGCTTAGTGGGGGGGGGCAGCCAGCCACAGCAAGGCGGAGGCCGAGCCCAGCGAGCGGAGCCGGCATTTCGCACGGAGGTCTGTGGTGGGCTCCTTCCCATCCTGGTGGTGGGGGCCTTCATGGCCTGCAAAGCCGGGAGCGGGGGGGGGGGGGGGAGACCAGGGCAGGACTCACCTCCAGGTCCCCCAGCAGGCGATGAGCAGCGTCACCACGTAGAAGGAGAGGAAGATGCCCAGGCAGAAAAGCGTCCCGCTCACGTAGGCCTGCGCTGCAGGGAGGGAGAGAGAAGGGGAGGCCTGTGGAGGAGGGGCAGCCAGAGCAGAGGTGCAACACGTTGCGGGGAGGGGGGGGAAGGGGCTAAACGGCCTGATAAAGGAAGAACCCTTGCAAAGTGCCCCCCCCCCCAGGCCTCTTCCTTCCCCTGCAGCTTCCCCCCAGCCAGGTTTGCTGCAGGACTCAGACAACCCAGTGCCAAGGGCAGAAGGGCAGGGGGCACCCTGCCAGCTCCTGCGGGGTCTGTGCCACTGCCGGGCAGCACCGAGCACATAACCTGGGCTGAAGGAGTGGTCAGCTCCACCCAACGCAGAGATACTCACAGGTGACGGCTGGGGACACCACCACGTTCAGGGCTTTCAGCCGGTTGCCTTGATCAACAGGCTCATCTGGAAGAAGCAAAGGGTATGGGAGTTGACCGCAGTGCACTCCCCTCTTAGCAGCACAAAACCCCGCCAGGCGGTCTCCAAGGAGGACTTCCTGGAAGTGCCCTTGCAGTCAGGGGCAGGACAGAAATTCCAAGCAAGAGCAGAGAGATGCTGCTGCTGGCAGTTCCACTCGGGGCTCCCTGTACCCAGACCCTACCCAAAGCTGTCCTGCAGGACAGCAGCTCCCCTCCAGAGCATCGTTACCGTCCCTGTGTCTACAGACTCTCTAGCACATGTTGTCTCTTCTCCTCCAGCTTTTTCTTTAATGAATTCGTTCTCGTAGCCCAATGGCTCTGAACGGCTCACGCTGGTGGGCCAGATAAATCAAAATCAGCTAAATATCTGCCCTCCAATTCCATGTTTAATAACAATCAACTAAATTTTACTACTGCCAGAGTAATCTTAACTTCCATTCGAGCCAATAATTTAGCAACCTTTTGCAAAGAAGGCACATTACCACATTATTTATAAAACAAGAACTCCAGCGCTGTCTGATTGAGATAAACAGGCCACATTCAAATAAACAGTGTTCAAGAGCTCCAATCTTTCCCTTTTGCGCAGTTGCAAGGCCTGTCTGCAAAAGGAATCCTCCCTCGGCAGCCTGCAATTTCCTCCAAAGGGACAGCATTCAGTCGCGCTTCAGTGCCCTTCCTGACACACTCATGTCATGCAATAGTCCTGTGCTCCATTTGGGGGCACAGCACAATGCACCCGATGCAGGGGGAACAAACAAAAACAAACTGAGCCCCAACCTGGTGCAGAACCCCCCCCCCCCCCAACACTCACATGCCACTCACCTTTGGAAAAGGGGTAGTAAGGCAGCGCCCCCCCACAGGCTTCGTCTTCTGTCTTCACCACCACCACCACGTAGAAACTGTGGCTCGGGAAATCCTTCTTCTGAAAGGAAACCCCAGGCAGGCTCTCACCAGGGGAGCTTTCCAGCCCCAGGAAGGAACCAGCAGAGACCCCTCTGAGTGGATGAGTCCTGTCAGCTCCCGGCTACCCGCTGCCGAGCCAGAGCCTCATGCTAACTGCAAGCCAGAGCCAGGGCCAGCCTCGCCAAGGGCACTGCCAGGTTCACTGGGCACAGCTGATACCATCCAGGTCCCTGCTAATTGATGCCACTCGACACCAGAGAGAGCTGGGAGCTCTAGGCAGTCCACTGGCAGGGCTCAGATTGCAGATCGCCAAGTGCAGAGAAAGAAGGCTGTACCTGGACGGTGATGGCCGCCTTCTTGGTCATGGTCTGGTACATGCCGATGAAGGCCACATTGTTGTCCAGGTCATAGACGGGACACTATACAAGGAAGGAGGAGGAGAAGGAGGGACAAAGGGAGAGTCAGCCACTGGGCGCAAGAGACAGGGAGCCAGTCAAGGGACCCCTATCGCCCCCCGGCCCAATGGCCCGCTCCACGCACCAGGATGTCTTGGATGGAAATGACTGAGCAAGGGAAGGCTGCGGCTGAGGTCACCTTCACGATCACCGAGTCCACCTCCTTCGGGAACTCATACTTGAAATACTGTCCAGCAGAGACACAACAAAAAGCAAGTTCATTTTCCAGACTCTGTTCCCCCCAAGGCCCCCGGCTGGAAGCAGAGCCTCCCCCCCCAACAACTCCACGGAGCAGGATCCCAGTCCACACGTACCCAGGCAGGCAGGCAGGCACACACAGAGCGTGAGGGAGAAGCAGCCAGAGGCCTGCCAGCAGGAGGGCACTGGAGTCACATGCACTCCCCCCCCCCCAAGTCCCAGGACTCTTCCCATTCAGACAGTGAGTCCAGGAGATCCAGTGGCAGAAACCAGCTCCTCTGGCACCCTCTCCCCTCCCCAGCCCTTCAGGGAGCACTCTGGCAGAGCAGGCACGTGTGGCAGGTACCTGTGGCTGGGCGGCCGTGGCATTGAAGTCCAAGTGTTGGTTTGTCCTGCCAGGGAGGAGGAAGAGGAGGAGGAAAGGGGTGAGGCTGGGGCAGTCTTGCTGGGGATCCCACGAACCAGAGAGGGGCTCACTTGGGAGTCAGCTGGGAAGCCAGACACCCTGAGCTGAGTGGGCAGAATGTGGCCACTCAGCAGTGGGGAAAGCACACTACCCATGCTCCCAGGCGCTCTTCCTGAGAGGACTTGCTGCATTGGTCACTCCCAGGGCATTTCCCCCACCCCTCCTCCAAGGAGCTGGGGGGGGGGGGGAACATGGTTCTTCCTGCCTCCATTTCGGCCCTGCAACGCTCCATGAGATTCACGGCTTGAGCAGCAGGGATTTGAACCCAGCCCTCGGCAGCCACCACACCACAGGCCGAGCTCCTTGGCCTCTGCCCACCTGAGCACAAAGTTCTCCACGCGGGTGACCTGGAGCTGGTAAGAGACGTTGGTGGGAGACAGCGTGGAGACGTCCACGTAGAAGAACTGCAGCTCAGACTCGTTCTTGGTCTGAGGTTGGCACAGGGTGCGGCCGACATCCTGGTACAGGTACTTCCGCTGGAACCTGCAGCCAAGGGGAGCGGGAATGGGCCGGCAGCCGGGCATGTTCCAGGCCGCGAGAGACCCAGGCCCTGGTCCAGCCACGAGACCCTGCCTGCGAAACCACAGGCCGGCCAAAACCCCATTCGGTCCTCTCCCCGCGCCCCCGGTCCACTGCTGGGCTGGGAGACCGAACTGGCCGCCCCCGGGAGACAGGCGGAGGGAGGGAGGGGGCCAAGGCGCACAAGCGACAGGGGAACGCCGCGGGGGCGGGCTACTCACAGCCCGCGGAGGATGAGGGGCACCTGGAAGGACACCACCGCCTCCTTCTGCCGCACCACGAAGAGCACGGGCGTCTCCTTCTGCGCCGACGGGACGTTCACGGACACCCGCACGCCCTCCGTCTGCAAGGCAAGGCAAGGCGAGCCAGCGACGGGCCCTCAGGATCCAGAGTGGTCCGCCGCCTGCAGCTGCCCCCGGAGCCCCGCGGGCCAGACACCCCCCTCCCTCCCCCCCCCCCGCGCGGGCCGCCGCGGAGACCTCCCCTCCCCTCCCCTCCCCGGCGCAGCCCCGAGACCGGCGGCCTTCCTGGAGCCTTCCGAGGAGAGGGGGGAGTGTTGGCGGCGGCGTCCTCCTCCTCCACCTCCTCCGCGCGGGGCGGCTGCTGCTGCTGCTCACCCGGTTCCGCCGGACGGTGTGGTTGAAGGCGTAGATGTTGAGGCGCTCGCCGTCCACCGCGCCGCCGTAGGGCTGGTCGAAGGCCGCCTCCAGCTGCCACACGCTCTTGCCCCCCGGCGACGACGACGACGCCCCCCCGCCCGGCCCCGCCGCCAGCAGCCCCAGCAGCAGCAGCCGCCCCAGTGCCGCCGCCGCCCCCCGCCGCAGCAGCAGCAGCCCCAGCGGCACCCCCAGCATGGCCCGGCCACCGCCGCCGCCTCCCGCCGGCGCGGCCCCTTTAAGGCGAGAGGGGTGGGCGGTCAGCGCGCCGGCCGTGACGTCAGCGCGCGCCCTTAAAGGGCCAGGAGGCGGCGCGGCAGCTGCTGGGACGCGAGGGAGGTCCGAGCAGGCGGGGGGCCGCCCCTTCCTCGCATGTCTCCCCTCCAAGGGCGGGCCGGACCGGACCGGGGCCCACGACCAGGCCCCGCTTCGCCCCCGGGAGCAGAGGAGACCGGCGGCGGCGAGGCTCTCCGGGCCAGCCAGGGCAGGGAAACGGCAGGGCCCCCCAACCCCCCCCCCAGGGCTGCCACCCTCAGCACCTCTTGGGGGAGGCTGGGCTTGGACGCCACGCATGCCCCGGGCTCGGAGATGATGCTTCAGGGTGGAGGGGTGTGTGTGTGTGTGTGTACGTGTGCTCAAGCAGAGCTCAGAGGGAGCACCACGGCTCACTGCCAAAGGAGGACAAGCCCCGCGGGTGGGGGGTGGGGAGAAATCTCCAGCCGGGAGGCGCCCCAGAGCAACCAAACATGAGAACAATTTAAGCACGTTCCTGCTTATCTGCAGTCAAAGAACTCGGGAGTTTTTACCAACCCTGACCTTTGTTCTTGGGAGCATTCAGGGCTTGTCTCTTTTTCAAAGACATTCCCTTGACCCTGCTGCAATGGGAGCACCCCCCCACCCCTGGGGGAAGGTGCACTAGTGGCAGAAGGTGGGCAGCCCCCTGAAATGCCACCAAAGGCACAGAACTGCTGGCCAAATGGGGCCCGGCCTGCCAGCCATCTGTTCCCATCATTCATTCATACTGCACTCAGCATAGCAAACACTGCTCTCCCCCCTCACATGCCACACTGGTGGCCAGTTCCTCTGTACTTGCTGGGCTCCATCCTCCAGGGCATTTGCCACCACCTTCTAGAGCTTGACCCCTAGTCTCTTGTGAACAGCAGTGTCAGCCTTGTCCAGTGAGCACCAGACTAACCCAGGTCACAAGAGAGGTGCTCTAGAAAGGAGTGAGGGGAAGTGACTCTGCACAGTCAACACCAAGCAGAAGTAAAACCTTTTGGCTCTGGAGCAAGCCTGGCCCCTGAAACTCATTACAAACCTTGGGTGCCACTGTCAGCCACTGATGCACCCTGCAGCAGCCTCTCCTTGTACTTTTGAATACCAACCAAAACTAGCGGGGATATCCTCTGGCAACCACCAGCCGACAGGCTTGTTCTGCAGCATGGACTACCACATCCCAGACCGATACATGCGTGCGCATGCACGCACACACACACACACAGTGTTCTTACTACAACTTGAGACAGACTTTCAGAAGTTGTAAAGTCCCAAACAGCCTCACCCCTCTTCCACACAAATGAGACAGACACCAAGAAGTCACCACTGGTGAAACATACATTTATATTGGAATATGCACTAAAGAGGGCACACTACCGGCCATCCATGCCATTTTGCCAAAGCAGAGTCATTGCTGTTGTAGGGCGGGAGTGGAGGGTTCAGTCAGCTACTACTGAAGGGGGGGGGGGAAGCGCACTCCCTCCCAGCAGCAAAGCAGGGGTTCCATTGCATTCCCACATCCTTAAGTAAGCAAGCAAGCTGCTGGCCTGCACAATTCTCTCCATAGGCCCCCAGTTACAGCCACGTACGCATTACAAGATAAAGACAACTATCTTTAACCTTTGTTTCACACTTTTCTTTGCGGCAATAAATATAAAATTGGCAAGGCTCCTACACCACAGGACAAACAAGATTCCGGGCTGCAGCACACAACAGAAACAGCAACAAGACTAAGGAAAAAAATGAGCCGAGTAAAAGCTCAGAAGGCTGGGGAGGGGGGAGGGCAGCAGCTTCCGGAGTGGCTGATAGCGCAGAAGCAGACAGAACAACTTCTCAGCATATCCCAGGATCAGGGCCCCTGGCAGCTACCAATGTACTGGGAGCACAACCCAGATGGCTGGCACTGGTGGAGGCCAACAGAAGTCGCCCGCATGAATGGGCAGAGGAGGGGGCACTGCTGCCACATCTCCCAGTCACACTGAGGGCAAGAGGGCCTCCTTGGAGAGAGAGGGCACTGCCCCACTTTCATGGAGGAACCAGGACAGCATGCTGGGGAAATGGGCAAAATGTGGCTAAGCTGGGCTCAGCTCAGAGCCAGACACTAAGCCCAGACCCAGGAATTCCGGGGCCCAATAAGCTCTCCCTTTTCAAGCCTCCCAGCCAGAGACAGATGGCTCTGGGCACCTCACAGCTTTCCATCAATGGAACATTCACCGAAAAACAGCTGGTCAGGTCATGCAGAAGGAATGCCACAAAGTTCGTGGGAACATTTGGTCAGTAATACATCCCCTTTTCCACCACAGTTTCTCACTGGATAAGCAGCAGGAGCCTGAGGCCATGGTGGCTCATTCCATTTTGACCATCCTCTGCTTCCTCCCTAAATCCCGCCCTCTAGGGCTTTGGCAATCTCTGCCCCCTCCATACCAAGATTCCCTAAAGGACTGGTTTCAAGAATGCTTGGGGCACTTTTGGGACTCTCCTGCTTATGCTGGACGAAGTCCGCAATGCAAGAGGAGACCAGGCAGACAAACAGTAGGGCGGCCCGTACTTGGAAGCCACCAAGCAAGGATGCAGGTCAGAGAATAAGCTCACGTGTGGAACCCTCATACATGAAGGGAGCATTTTTATAACAGGAGGAGCCACAGATGTCACAAGCACGAAACCTTCTTTTGAGCGCAGGGGGAGAAGGCACACATTTGTGCTGTGACTGACTGGCAAAGACTCAGCTGCTGATGTTGCCCAGCTGCTACGCCGGGTAAACGTCAGCCACCAAGGAAACAGCTTGGCTCTCAAACAGTTGGCTCAAAGATGCTCTCTTTCCTGTGGAGAAAAATCGTTAATGAAGGCTCTGTGCCCTTGCTAGCCTCCCTCTCCTAAAAAGCCTTGCAGGGTCCCCAGAAGCTGGCTGCTCTCCCGGCAGGTCCCTTTGCAGGAGCGGGAGCATGGTTAGGCCGGGAGAAGGAAAGGAGGTGGCACGACTTGGTCCTCTCTAGTCAGAGGCTTCACTGGCTTGAATAAAATGCTTGTACAAGACAGGCAGACACAACAAAGAAATCTACACCTTGGGACTCATAAACCACCTCTCTCCTTCAGGCCAGGGGGGATGGGAAAGGACTACAGATTATTGTTATCTCAAGAAGAAAAGTAACAGTCATTTGCATTTTGCCATTTTTCTTTTCCTTTTTTAAAAAAGTGAAAACAACGAATAAGAGCAGCTCTGCACAGCATCCTGCGGCACACGACATCACAGCGAGAGGAAATGTCAGTTTTACAGTGGGGCGGGGGGAAATGACTGTTGTTTGGCTGGGCTCCAAATCTACCGGGGGGGGGGCCCTCTCAAAAGCTGGGCATATAACACCAAAGTACAGATGGGGGACCAGCTTTCTACAGGGCAGCCTCCTCTGTCTCCACCATGCAAGAGGGAAAGGGCACCCCACAAGCCACAGGAAACCAAATGGGTTGGGAGTACTTTTCTGATGAGCTTACTCACAGAACACTCCTCATCTGGAAGCATTCAAGATAACGTTACCACTGGGGTTAGTTTGGTTGCGGCTCCTGCCAAAGTCAGAAAGCAGGCATGTGACTTGAAATGAAAAGCCAACCCCAGGAAGTCTGAGCCACTCCAACTGTTAAACAAACTGCTGCTTTGGGTTCAGAGAGTGGATTGAGAGTATAAATAGCGGGCTGAAACAGAGAAAGTCTTAAGAGTGGTTGAAGTATGCCTGGCAAAACACCAAGGTGGTGGGGAATGGCAGTGAGAAGAAAGGACAAGGATGTTTGCACCATAAACAAGAAACAACTGAAAAGTAAAATTCTTCTGTGGTCAATTCCACCCTGTGGGTAAGTGACTTACTTGGCGGAGCCAGGTGCCATTACGTCAGCTTCCCCCCTTCCAATGCTAAACACAACACCCAGTAACATTCAACCATGGAAAGTGCTTTGAGTAAGGAGGACTCTGTAGTGCCAGGGTGAAGAACTGCGCTGATGGAGCTGGGATGCCATTAACCCTGCTGGGACTGGCTACTCAGGCCAGAGTCGCCTGCTTCTCTTCAGGGGTCTCCTCCAACAGCTGCATGATCAGTTCATGGAGGGGCTTACAAATCTTGGAGTAGCCGGCGCCCGTTAGATGCAGAAAATCAAACATGTCATGGCAGGAGATGGTGCCGTCTGAATGCACAAAGCCCACATCCACATCCAGCAGCTGAACATTTGCGAGTTTGGGCAACGAGGCCTTCAGAAGCTGGTTCACCCTGCTGTTCTTCTGCCGCAGTGGGTTTGGCTTCTCACCACGTGGTAACAAGCCCTGGAGGGAGGAAAGGTGACAGGAAGGAAACAGAAGCACTTCAGCAGGCATCCTGGGTTCTCCTACGGTGCAGATCCTATCCTGGCATCACCCTGAGCTTAACACACCAGCTGCTACTTGGAAATCCATCCCCACCATCTCTCTGCACACTGACGGGCAATCCAGATGTCTTCTGCCCTGCACACATCCCCGTTTGTGGGGTGGATATCTTCCTCAAGAAGCACCTGAAACTTTTATTCTGCATGTGCTCTGAGAGAAGCCAGAGATGGTTCCCTTCAGTGTTGCTACTCCCTTCCACTCCCATTTTCTTTTCTTTTTAAAGAAAAGGTTATTCTGATTATTTTAAGAGACTCCATCAGTATTACTCAGCATTCTCAGTGCCCCACGTTGCACCATCTGATGCTTGCGTTCCTAAAAAAGAATTCTCATGCCACAAAAAGAAACCTACTTTCCCCCCACTTTCTTTCTGACTTGGCATGACCTGGAAACAGTTCTCATGGATAAAATGGGTTTCCCCCAGCAAGGTGGGGTAGCCTTTCATTCCTGGTCATAGAGTCATAGAATGTGAGAGTTGGAAGGGACCTTGCAGACTATCTAGTCCAACTCCCTGCCCTCTGCAGGAGCCTCTCCTTGAAGCACAAGAGTTCCTTTCCCAGAAGAAACTGCGGCTCAGGGCAGGGGCCCACCCCTCCTCCCATTTGCTGCTTGACTTAATAAAAGGCTTTATGGGCCTCCTTCCTGGAGAACTCCTCAGAGAGGAAGCAGCAGCCTCTCTGTGCAGCACTTTCCCCCCTCACAATATTACACTTCCTGTTGATGGAAGGGTACTGGCAAAAGGCATACAGACAATGCCAAGAGTGCTGCCAGCTATGCGTACCAGTACAATAATCTTGGCCTGGGGCTGCTGCACATTGATCAACCTCACAATGGCTTCTATTCCACCCGCTACTTCCTCTGCTGTGTTTTCATGGTTATTTGTTCCAACCCAAAGAACAATGACCTGTGGAAGAGAAGAAAATTCAAGAGTGAAAGCAGGAAGTGATTCCTGCATTATACTGCCTCAGGGAGAAGGGAAGGAACAGATGTACTGCTCAGGGCCCCAACAGCCCCATCTCCTCACATGTCATCCTTCATAGGCTATGATGGTAAATAATACTAACAAACACACACACAGGCAAGTAATAAACATTTATGAGCATGAAGCTGAGCTTGGGCTGGAGAAACAGACTGCAAACTAGGTCTTTGGTGGCGTTCCACATACAGACATACTCAGCACCTCCGTTTACCTTGGGCTTAATATTTTCCAGTTCACCATTCTTCAGTCTCCACAAAACATGCCCTGTTGTGTCCCCTCCAATCCCAAAATTCAATGCATGTAGAGGTGAAAAGAGCTTTCGCCATATCTGTAACCAAAAATCAATCCGTTGTTAGCTTACCTTAAAACTGAACAAAGAAGAGTATTTCACTCAGAGCATTCACAACATGAAATATTCAGAGCCAATGATGTGTTGATGGACAAAAGAAAGGGGGACCTTCCTTCCGTTGAAATGGATCAGAGAATTGTTCCCTGGTGCGCAAGCTCAGAGCGGTTTGGTGCAAGAAGACAATTCTGAAATTAAGGCAATATTGGGCCGTCCAGTGTTAAGGCCTAATCAAAACAAAACCTAGTACCCCCAGGTGCTTCCCACATGAGGAACTCACTTTTGCTCAAGATCCAGTGGTATTGGCTCAGACCACAGACCAACTAGTCCAGCATTCTTTGCAAAAATCTCAAGAACCAGAGATCAGTTAGTTAGCTAATAGATCATAATTTACCTTCTGCCCACTCCTATGAGAATGAGACTCAGAACTATCTGCTGCTGGGGAAGCCACCTTTCATGTCTCTCTAGATTCAGAGCTCTGCCTCCTACCCCTCAGTACCTCATACTGCTGTAGCAGCTGCACCATGGAGTCTCCAACAAACAGCACATCTGGCTCCTTGTCCTTGCAGTCCAAGACAAATCGGTTATGCTGGAGAAAAGAAGCGCCAAAATTAAAGCACAAATCCCACCCGCTCATTTGCACAAGGAAGGGACGACTTCACTAGTCTCCTGCCTGTCGGTCATCCACACCTCCTCACCTACAATGTCCACTCCACTGCCCCATTCGGTAGTGTGTGTGTGTGGGGGGGAGGAATGTGCGGATCACACCAGAGTTCTGGGATGTTGATGTGCATGAGACAAATACTACTCATGTGTATTCTGCTGTTCTACTGCTGTCTTCCGCAAGCTAACTCTTCCAACATTCATCAGTTTGGTACCTTAAGAAAAACTAAAGCAAATGAGCAGTTCTAACCCACCCAAATGGCACGAAAGCAGTACCTGTGACATCCATCTGTCGTCACCCTGAACATCTTCAGCTGTGTGTGGGACTGCGGCTGAGTTTGAGTCACCCTTGCTCATTCTCTCCCTGGGGAGACAGAATTTTTTAGTATAATTTTTGCGCCAGAAAGATTAGCAGCCTGAATCGGTGAGTCAAAACACACGTATCCGCACTCTTTATTCTGCCCCGCAAGAGCAGCAAAGGCATGCACGCTCGCCCCCGGCAGTACCGAGGGGGGCCCGGCCCGGCCGTGTCTCTGGCGCTCGCACCGAACCAAGGCACGGGGCCAGACGCCTCCTCCACCTCTCGCATGCACGGGCCACGGAGGGCGCGAAAGACTCCCGCGGGCTCGGGCTCTCCGCCGGGCAGGGTAGCAGAGGGCGGGACCCCCGGTCGTCGCTGGCTGGGCGAGGGGACCGCGCGGCGGCGGAGGGCCCCGCCAGGCGAGGCTGGTCTCGGGCGGCTCTTCCCGCCGCGGGCGCCCTCCGGCCTGTGGGCCGTCTCCCAGCTGGGCCCGGGGCCCCTCGGCGCGGCCGGGCTGGGGCGACTCACGCTGGCGGCTCCCCGCGCGCCTCCATCCGTCGGGCCTGGCCGGGCCTGCCCCTTCCGCGCTCGGTCCTCCGCCCGCTCCTCAGGCAAGAAGGCGGGCGCGCCCCTCTCCCGCTTCCCCGCGCAGCGCGCCTGCGCGGAGCCCTGCCGCCACTTCCGCGCGCCCCCGCCAGCCAATCGGCGCCGCCCCCCGCAGGAACCCCCCCTCCCCGCCTGCCCTTCCAGAGGGCGCGTCGCAGTCTCAGCTACGGAAGGCCGGAGTGGTCATGCCCGGGCGCACTGCGATGACACCACGCGGCGGTGATGTGAGGTCAACGGAAGCGTGAAGTGACGTACCGATCCGCCAACCGTCCTTCGGCTCTCGCAACGCGCACCTGCCCTGAGCGTGCTGCCGGTCGCGCGCTCTCAGAAGGGCCAGGCCTAGGGTTGCCAAGTCTGGGTTGGAAAATACCTGGAGACTTTGGGGGTGGAGCCAGGAGAGGGCGGGGTTTGGGGAGGGGAGAGGCCTCAGCATGGTACAATGCCATAGAGTTCAGCCTTCAAAGCAGTCATTTTCTCCAGGGGAGCTGATCTCTGTCGGCTGGAGATCAGTTGTAAAAGCGGGAGATCCCCAGGCCCCACCTTGGGGCTGGCAGCCCTAGCCAGGCCACGTGTGCGGCGGAGGCGGAGCGGCCTCCAGGGTCAGAGGCAAGAGACCGGACGGGCGGCGTCCCTCCGCCGTGGTGGGCACTTTGGGTGGGTGCCTCTGCCCTGCAAGGACTTCCGCCCCCGGCCGTGCCTGCTGCTTCTCTCTCTTGCAGCAGCTACAGCTCCGCTGCAACCTCTAGTCCTTTCGATTGGAGAGACTCGAGTCCGGACTACTTTTCTGTGTAAGCCGGGGTGGGGGTGCGGAATCTCCTTTTTTTTTGCACTTTTGTTTTATTTGTATTTTTAAAAACCTATTTAGTTTTCGACGGGGAAAAAAGAAAACGAGACTGAAGCTTCCCTGACTGTGCATGAGGTCATTTTGGAAGCCCCACGTGCATCTTACATTTAAAAAATATTTCTTGAATTTTAAAATTTTTTGTCCGCAAGACAGTACTCTTATGTGGGGGGGGGGGCATTGCCCCCAAATGCCCACCCCTGTGGCTACAGGGCTGGGTCTGAGCCCCCTGGACTTTGCGAGGCTGTGGGCTGCAGGAAGAGGCATTTTGGTGCGGATGCTGCTCTGTCTGACGTCCTGGAGAGATGCTTCCTCTCGGCAGTCCTGGGGTGCTGGAGAGATGCTGCCTGTTATCCTACACAGGCCTGATCTGGAGAGCAGTGGCCTAAGGCTGCCGCATGTATTCCAGTGAGGTTTATGCGTGTGCATTGTGGGGTCTGCACAGGGAACGAGATGGGGCTGCGACAGAGGGAACAGCTGGATGAAGATGGCCACTTGGTGTGATGAAAAAAGCAGTGATGAAAAAAGTCAACTCTGCACTAGAAACTATAAGGAAAAGAACTGAAAAGAAACCATCCAGTAGTGTAACACCCCTGTATAGATCTGTGGTGTTGCCTCATTTGGAATCCTGTGTACAGAGCTGCAAAAACTGCCACCCAAGATGATTAGGAAGTTGGAGCATCTTTCCTATGATGAAAGGCTAGTAGTCCTTGAGGGTTTTCAGTTTAAAAAAGAGATGACTAAGGGGGGATGTGATGGAGGTTAATACAATGACGCATAAGGTGGAGAAGTGGAGAGAGTGAACTCTTCCTTCCCTTTTCCATAATAGTAGGACTCAGGGCACCCAATGAAGCTGTTGGGAAATCGGTTCATATAGGCTCCGAAATGTTTTATGCTTCTGGGCTTTTATTGGCTGTTTTTTTAATGGTTTAATTTTAATGATTTTATGTTTTTACTTTGTGGAGCTTCCTGAAGCAAATCTCTGAAGAGGTGGCATATCAGTGTTTTAAATAAGTGAATGAATAAATACTTCCATGGGCCTCTGGTCTGGGAAAGCTGGGAGCTGACTGTCTGATAGGGTTGGCACCAGTGATGCTCACAGTATCTGGCAAAATGATCAACAGGATGGAACATGCAATAAACAATGCAGCGGGGTTTGGCTTGCAGAAAAACAGGACTGAAACAAAGCATTGTAAGAATGTGTTCCCAGAAACTGACAGGACACAGTAGTGTGGTCCACAGTCCCTTCCCCGTTGTCACAGTATCTTTATGAACCATTTCGTTACAGTACAGCCCTATTGCCTGTGTAAAAAAAGCCTTCCTGAATAATTCAGTTTTGCATCACTTGCAGAAAGCCAGGGGGAGCGGGAACATTCCTGACCTCATCAGGCAGGCCGCTCCATAAGGCAGGGCCCATAACAGGTAACGGATATATATGGGCAGCTATTGGTTTTGCCTGTTTGCAGGGTTCTACTTGCTCAGATGAGCGAAGCTGCTATGGTGGAGCATAGGGGGAGAGGCAGTCCTGCATGTGTGAGGGTCCAAGGCCATGAAGGGTAGTTGAAGGCCAATACTTTGAACTTGGTAACTGGTGGGCAGCCAATGGAGGGACTGCAGAATGGGGCTAACTTGCATGCTTCACCCAGTGGAGAGCAAGCTGGTTGCGGAGGAAGGGGAGTAAAATCACTGTCATCACCCTGCTGTGGGTAGCTTGCTGTTTTTCTGGTTGTTTGCCGTGGTGGTGACTTTACCTTCTCTTCTCTGCAACTAGCTTCCTGTCCACCCAGCAGCACCCAGGTGCTGGGAGGAGAATGCAGGGTCTGAGGAGCAGGGTTGTTACTTCCATCCCTGGCAGAAGGCCTGCAGCTCAGGGAGGCTGGCAGCTCCAGTCCCTGTGGCTGTCTCAAGGGGGGAGAGGGGGGGACCACCTGCTAGGCACAAATCCTGCCAGGCCATGGCCTGGGGCACTTTCCAGGAACATGAATGGTGCTCAGAAGAGCAACAAATGTATTAGATTTTTTAGTCGCCACTCACCCAAAGGGCCTCGTGGTGACTTGTTAAAACTAATAAGGTAAAAAAACAAATAAAAACAAATATAAAATACTAACATTAAAATATTAAAATATCTGGCTATCACCATACTGCTTTTAAAACAGCCCAAATACATAGTTACCATTCAAAGCATAACCTGAACAATTCAGCTTTGCATGCCCTGTGGAAACAAGTTCGGCGAGGCACAGGTGTCATCCAAGAGTGCATTCCACAGAGTAGGGACCACATCTGATGAGCCCCCCCCCAGCCATCCTGGGGCCAGGCGCCTGTAGGAGGTCCCTAGACGATGACTGAAGGGAGGGCAGGGGCGGTGTGTGTGTAATGGGAGAGGAGTCCCATAGGTATGAGGGTTCCAGACCATTAAATGCTTCAAAGGTTAATATCTTTGGATCCAGAGACTAATTGGCAAGCAGTGCATTAGCCACAAAACTGGAGTAATATGAGCTGACCATGATGTTCCAGTCAGCCACCTGGCAGCTGCATTCTGGACCACTTGCAGTCTCTGAAGTGTTTTCGAGGGTAGCCCTACGTAGAGCAAATTGCAGTAGTCTAATCTGGAGGTGACCATTGCATGGATCAATGTGGCAAGGCCTGATCCAGACAAGAAGCCAGCTGGGGGGCCTGGCTGACCGTGCTACCGCAGACACTCGTCTCTCCATCCATACCCCGACAGAGTGTCAGCTGCACACCTTTGAGTCTTGGGAGTGACCCTCCAGGTAGCATCTCAGTCCTTCCCAGCCACATGATCTCCATCTTGGATGGATTCAACTTCAGCCAGCTCCCTCTTAACCACTGGACTACCTCATCCAGGCACTGGGGTAGTGCCGAGAGAGCTGCCGCTGGCTGCTTATCCAGCAAGAGGAAGAGCTGAGTGTCATCAGCATATTGGTGGCACCACACCTCCTGACAATCTTGGCAAGAGGCTGCGTAGAGCACATGTGGCTTCTGAGCCTCAACTGAGTGTTGTGGAGGAACAGACTTACCTGCGCCATTCCTTGTAATGCTCTTGTTACAAGCATTTTGGGAGAAGTGTGCAGGGGTATCTTTTGTTTTCATGTATAGATTCAAGCCCCTCTTCCCTCCCCGCCATGGGAACCCAAAACAGCTTACATCTTTCTCCCCTCCTGTCACGGACCACCCTGAGTTAGCGTGGGAAGATAAGTCCTCATCGGAGGAGGACCTGTTCCCAGTGAGGCGGATGCCTCAGTGCCTCCCCCAAGGGAACCTTTGCTGACACTGGCACTGCCCCCTGAGCCAGCAGGGCCCTCAAGCCAGCAGCCCCCCCCCCCCGGTGTGGACCTGCCTGCTGCCAGCCTGGCCCCAATCTTCCCTCGGAGCAGAGGAGGTGAAGAGCCAGGACCGAGGAGGACCACTCCAGATCCTGGACTGGGTACAGGAATGTGTGCCCTGGAGACCAGAGCCTCCCCTCTACTAAGGAAGCACTGAAAGAAAACAATGCGTCACTGTGGGATCCGGGCCCTGCTCCTTCCCATGAGCAGAGGAGCTGACCTCCGTTTGCCAGAGGAGCCTCACGCGGGACCCAACTTGTCTGCAGTCTTCCTGACTAGTCCACCAGCTGCTGGGGTTGAGGGCTGACTAGCTATAGGTGTGAAGTTGGCACTTCCTGTCTGCTGCTTTAGCCCTGCTACGCAGGGACACATGTCTGCACTCTGGTCGTTAGGAAGATGTGCCCAGGCACCAGGACTCTCTCCCCTTCAAAATACGGGGTTCCAAAGAATGGGCAATCTCCAGCACAAAGAGAATTCCAAGCAGAGATCTTTTCCCTCAGTGAGAAAGTCCTGTTCTGCACAGATGCATTTTACTGACCACTGCATTCACTTTCAAAGACTCATGGCTCTTTCAAAGCAGGACTGAACTTCTCTGTCTTCTCTCTTGAAGCTTCCAGGATTGCTTCTTAAGTTAATACTGCTGTTGTGTCCTACTGGCCTGGAGGCTTAAGACCCCATCTCCCCTTCTCAGAAGAAGCTCCCTCTTTTCCTTCCCACCCAATGCCTGAATGCAAAATGCAGGCTGGGAAGACATCTGTCAGTTGCTCCTTTGCTCTTGTTCAGGGTGGGCTGAGGAGTGCAGCCAAGGCAAGGCAGAGGGGATACAAGAAGATGGGCCTGGAGACAAAGGATTCCCTGCCGGAGGAGGGGAGGGCTGGTCCAGGGCAGGCAGGCACTCCTGCACCACAGCAGCACATGGACCCTTAAGCAAGGCAAGTGGTACAGGCCTGGCAGGCTCCAGAGGTTTTCCTCCAGGCAAGACCCACTGCTTGAAGATGAGCTGTGAAGCCAAATCTGTGTCATTAATTTCTTTTTCAGTAGGTAGCTAAAGCACACCTGTCTTATTTTCAAGGGCGCTCAGATGCCAGGGTTGCCACTGGCAACAGTTGGACCTCTTGAGGCTCATGCCGCAGTTTCCCTGGGCAACCTCTGCAACAAAGTTCTGCAAAAAAGCATGCAGCATTAATTGATGAAAAGTGCAAGTAAAGGGCCTCCCATCAGAGCACAATCCACTTAGGAAGGAGGGGGTCAGACCTCCTCGCCTGACCCAGGAAGGTAAGGAGAGTGGCTCGGAGCAGGGGTGTGTGTCACTTTGCCCCTTCTGTCGCTCTCTGCACCATGGAGCAAGTTCTGAAACAAGAAGAGAAGCTTAGCAGTGGTTTTGTCCTGGATAGTCATGTATGGGCAACTGTGTGAACAAGCGGCTGGCATGGGTAGAGACCACATGGAAGGGAGACGGAGACACAGGCCGCAATCTCAGGAATGGCAAACCGTGAGCCATTCCTGATACTTTTGCCTCTTTACAGCCTCAGAAAGGAAGAAGGGAAAAAGCACAATGTTTCTTTGGCTGTTTCCACAAGGATATTTTGCAGCTTTCTTACAGCACTGCTCTTTTCAGGAGCATCCACCTTATACCATTCTTCTGTTCTTCCTGCTTCTGTATTCCCAACTGCTTTGTTGCAATCCCTCTCAAACCTGGTTTGGCACAATACTTTTGGAAACATTGCAGTCTGAGTAATTTTATATGCCATGTGGATAGGAAAGTGTGCTTTTCTGCTGGTCTCATGGATATCTGTGCCATTTTGCTGGCCTCACCCACTGTGGCCATTTTCCTCACCCCATTGGAGGGCTTTTAAAAAATGGGGAATTGCTAGATTGCTGAAGCATTGTAACAATCTATTGCAACAGAGCTAGTTCCCAGCTTTAATTTAAAACAGAAACATACATCTCTAGCCCATTTTGTTGCAGAGTTGTAAGTGGAATAGTTCAGGTGACACATTTCCCCTTAAAACTCTGCAACTAAAAGGGTCAGACCTTTTTTTAAAAAAATATTGGAAGTAGTAAATCGTGGAAATGGATCATTATAATTCTATTGAGATGTTGCAGTTTCCTTTTTTTTTTTTGACAACGCCCTTGTGTGAAGTGGGGGGATGGTGGGTGCTGAGGCAAAGGAAGCATATTGAAAACTGATTTGTGGACACTCCCTGGCCCCTACAAATGCCTCTGTGTTTGTTGCTGCAATAACAGACACCCGGAGAATCTCCTCCATCAACAAAGCAGCCGTTTTGAAGCAAGAGCTGCCTCCCATAACGAGGACCATTCCCTCGCCAATGGCCATCTGCACTGGTCGACTCAGACTGAGGTGGGTGTGCTTCCCTGGGTTCTGAAGCTACAATCACCATGTTTGGATTGTTTTAGTGATGCACTGTCATTCTTTTTGGCTGGTTTTAAAATGTAATTTTATCATGTCTGTTGTAACTTGTTAGCTGCCTCAGTGGCCCTTGTGAGGACAGAAAGGTGGGATATAAATTTTGTAAAATAAAGAAACTTATAAACAAGATGGTTGGAGCCCAACCTCTGTGGTCTTGTTAACTGATCTTGGAAACTTCCCATAGTGGAGTGGCGGAACACTCACTTTGCAGTCTAGCCCCAGGCATCTTGAGGCACAGGAACACTGGCAGGGGAGTGGCAGAAGACCCTGGATAGGTGCTTTCCCTCCACACCAGTTCTGACTAAGGAAACTGCTGGTATCCATAGCCAGCTATTCTGCTTACACTATGGAAACACCATTTTTTCCATACTCCCCCTTTCTTATGTATCTCCTGCATGCTGGAGTGTGGGTTTAATTGACATTTAGTGGACACAGATTTTCTCAGGATATATTATGATGAACAGAGTTCCCCCTATCCTCACCAGCTTGTGTCTGCTGCTAAGGGCACAGGAGCCCAGCCACCAAAGGGTGGGCAACTCCATTACTCAGCCACAGAAGAGCGGGCAGCTCCATTACTCAGTGGTGAAGGAAGTGCTCTTGGCCCCATTTTATTTTCCTTTTTGCTCTGGGAATGGGAGCTGGGGTGACGGGCTCCACCCAGGCGAGCTGTTTTGCTCATCTTTGTTTGCATCCTGCCATTATGACCAAGAAGGCCTTTAGATGCAATAAGTGTTAGTTGCACCCCTTTGGATTTCCCTCCCCCATCCCATTTTGACTCTGATTCTCTCACAGAAGGGGATTCTGGATGCCAAGGGGGGCAGCAGGGGGGCAGAGGCCAGGTGGAAGAGGAGGGGCAGCTTGCCCTTTGCAGGTGCTTGGCCAGGCCACCTTCAGGCCCTCCTCTCTAAAGCTCTGTGCGGCTGTGCAGTTGGCCAGGCAAACGCCAAGCCTGGGAAAGAAGGGACCGACGCTGGGAAGTGACAGCAAGAGAGAAGAGAGGAGGCAACAGAACAGGTGTATGCCACCGAGAGGGTAAGTGAGGCAGCATTAGGGTTGCCAGGTCCTCCCTGGCCATTGGCAGATGATGGGGCGGGTAGGATTGCCAGATCCAGGGTGAGAAACTCTGGAGATTTGGGGGTGGAACCTGGGTAGGACAGGGACATCAGCAGCGTACAATGCCACAGCCTACCCTCCCAAGGATCCCTTTTCTCCAGGGGAACTGATCTCTGTGTTCTGATTTATTTATTTATTTATTTGGACTCATATCCTGCCTAGCCAGCACAAAGCGGCTCTAGGCGGCTCACAGCATTAAAATCAGTAACATACAAAAAATTCAGATAATAACTAATTACAATAAAACCACAAAGCCCATGGGGATCTCCAGGTCCTACCTGGAGGCTGGCATTCCTAGGTAGCATGTCTATTCTAACTGAAAACGAAAGCCAGAGAACAGATAGGAGGGGTCTAGGCTCGTTACAGGGTGCCATGGGGACTTGGTTGCTTAGAAGAGCCACCTGCAAAGGGCTTCTAACAGGCCAGTCCTGACCCCCAGAGTTGAAAGGGCTCAAGGAGCAAACTCAAGAGTTGCACTGACATATCCAGGAATCAGGCAGGTGAATTCCAAAGGCATGGTGGCAAGCTGCAGGCAATACACCAGTCTCCCTGCTACATCAGCATGGAAGAGGGTGCGCTCCAGAGCATGATGGGAGTTAGCCCATCATTCCCTGCCCTTCTCCAGCCTGGCAGTGGCCCACCGAGCAGGTGTAAAGTTATTCCTGCAAAATGCATGGCAACGGGAAAGCCCAAGGGCCCCCTCCACCCCTCGTGGTCCTTCCCACAAGCTGTGCGTGGCTGAGGATGCTGACTGACCAGAGCCGTGGCTTACCACACTCCTCCCCACTGGCTGAGCGCGCCCTCACCCCGCACCCCATCTCAGCCAGGACTCATGCTGCTCGAATGATGGGGCACACAGTACACATTCTGTCATGCAGGCCCCTTAGGGGCCAGAGCACTTCTCCTCTGACTGGTAGCCTCGGGACGGGGGACTGCAGTCACCTCCCCCTTCATACCCATCCTGGTCATTCTCACAGCTGAAGGGTTAATCCATCCAGCAGCGCACCCCACATATGCCGCATGATGGGGCATTCCACTCGGCTGGGTCTGGGACTGCAGGACTGAGATAGATTGATCCAGCAATGCTCCTTTCCTTGACTTCATCTTAAATAGAGACAGCAGCCTGTTGTGCTGGAGGCCGTTTCTGGAACTCTCCTGGTGACGTCTTAATTGGTCCAGAATCCTGCAGAGAACTAGGTCTCCTCTTGGCTCCACTACTGGTGCCGGGGCTGCTCAGCTCCTCTCAGCTGCCTCACCCTGGAGGCTGTTAATGTTAGCCATGCTGCTGGGGTCTTGTGCTCTCTGCCTTGCAAGGGACTTGTGTTCTGAGACAGGCTGGTTTCCCAGTTTTCAAAGACAGAGCAGCAGCCATTGTGTCTTCTCTTCATCCAGCTTGTTTTACTGCACCCTAAGAACTTCTGGCAGTGGGTGTGGCTACCCTCTGCCAAACGGCCCCGGTCCATTGCAAGCTGCAGTTCTGAGACTTTCAGCATTTATTGCTTTAAACAATCCTGCCTGGCCTTGCCCTGACCTGGAGGGCCCAGACTAGCTAGATGCCGTGGGATCTCAAAAGCTGAGGAGGGGTGGCCTTGGTCAGGAGACCACCAAGGAATAGCAGGGTCATGAGGACATGGGGGAAGACAGTGGAAAACCCACCTCTGACCATCTCTTGAGAATGCCCTCAGCCCCCCCATGGGGTTGACCTCAGTGACCTGAGGGCATTACCCTGCCTTTCCCACCATCCGGGATGACTCAAGGGGGCATGTTCAAACGAAATGGTTAAAATAACTAAACATCCCAGAAGTTCTTGGACGAGGTCTGAATTCCCCTCAAAGCCTTGCCGAAAAGGTGAGTGGCCTTACAGTGTTTGCAGAACCAGCACAGAGGGGCTCCCCTCACTTCCTCCCGGAGGCCCTCCCATCGGCCTGAGATGCCAACAAAAGGAAGTGGCTGCGAGGTCGCAGACCAGAGGGGTTTTAGGGAGGACACTGAGAGGAGGAGCTTTCGAGAGACTCTGAGGTGGTGCAGGTCGTGTGTGCGCGTCTCCCCCCCCCCCCCCCCCGCCGCTTGACCGGCCCAACAAGATCTTTCCCCCCACCCTTGTCCCTCTCTCTTTTTACTCGGTTTTACTCAGGTTTCACGAAGATCTTTGACGGATGGAAAAACTTGCTTGCAATGTCATGCCTTGTGTTAATGAACCCACCGCATTGTTTTGGCTGTCCCTCTTTCTTTTGCTCGTAGAACATCAGGGCGTCCTCCTTTTTGGAAACAGACCGCCCCCCCCCCTTTGCTTTTTCCCAGGTGAGAGGCGGAGCCCATGGAGGGAGGCCCCGCACTCCTCGGCTCCTCCGATGCTGTCGACAGCCCGCCGAGCCCCGATCGCCAGGACCGACCTCCCCTGCCGGCGCTGGCTGCACGGAAGACGGGGGCTCCGGGTTGGCTGCCCCCCACTCCGGGCGGGTGTGTCCCGCTGCCTCGCAAGGCGGCCGGGGACAGGAAGCGCTCCCGGCTGGCTGGCTGGCGGGCTTGGGGCTTCTGGGCGGGGGGCCACGGGAGTGCGGCTGACCGACCCCCCTTCCCCCCTTCCCCCGGGGCCCGGCCGGCCGGCTTCGCGCGCGGGGAGGGCTGCTTCGGGCGGCGGCGTCGCTAAAAGGAGCGGCTTTTCTGCGCACGGGGCCGGCAGGCAGAGGGCTTGGCGCTTTCCGCAGCCCGCCCGAGGCGCGGCTGGCTCTAAAGGATGCGGGCCGGCCGGTGCTCGGGGGACGCGCAGCCTCTTCTTTGCCCCGGGGCGGAGCCGCGCCGAGTCCTCCAGCCCGTCGGACGGCGTCCTTTCCGCCGGCGTCAGGGCGCCTGCGCGCGGAGGCCGGCCGAGGCTGAGCAGGGCAGCGGTTTTGTCCCTTCCCGCTCCCCGTCGACGTCAGGCGCTTCGCCCGCTCGCCGGCCAATCGGAGCGCCGCTCCCGTTTGCGTCAGCGCCGCGGCTGTGGGTCGCGCGCTCCACCTCCGCCCGGTTGCCATGGCGGCGGCTGCGGCTCCGCCCCCGTGCGGATGAGCTCACGCGGTGCCGCAGCCCCGGGAGGAGGAGGAGGAGGAGGAGGGGCGGCTGCTCCCTCACAACAAGATGGCGGCGGCGGCTGCAGCGGTGGCGGCCTCGTCCGGTGGCGGCGGCGCGGGCGGCCCCCCCTCCTCCTCCTCGTCGTCCTCCCCGGCGCCCGGGCCCCGCCTGCCCCCCCCGGCCCCGCCGCCCTCCGCCCGCCCGCCCGGCCCCGCCCGCATCGGCTACTACGAGGTGGAGCGCACCATCGGCAAGGGCAACTTCGCCGTCGTCAAGCTGGCCACGCACCTCGTCACGCGCGCCAAGGTGAGCAGCAGCAGCAGCAGCAGCAGCAGCCGCCCCCCCGCTCCCCCCCCCCCCGAGGCCCGGCATCTCCGTTGGGTGGGTGGGGGGCGGCCCTCGCCCTCTCCCTCTCCCTCTCCCTCTCCGCGCTCCCGCCGGCCGGTCACCTTCAGGAGGGAGCCGGGGCCGCTTCTCCTCCTCCTCCTCCGGCCGGGGGCCTCGCGCTCACTCGCCCGCCCCAGGAGCCCCGTCGCCGCGGACCGGCCGGAGGACAGGCGAGGGAGGCCCTCGGGGAGAGGCGGCCGGGTCGGGGCTTGGAGGCGCCCGGGGGGCTGGCTGGGTCCCGGACAGAGGGACGGACTCGGGAGGCAGAGAGCCCCGGGGGTGGGCGCAGGGCAGCGGCTGGTCCCGATCCCCGGGCAGGTTCTTGTCGCAGCGGCCGGCCTCTGCTTTGCGCATCCCGGAGCGAGCGCGCGAGCGACAGCCAGCCAGCCAGCCCGCCCGAGGTCGGTCAGATGGTTCCGAAGGCCGGGTTGGCTGACCCGCCCGCCGGGCTGTGTGTTGGAAGGGGCTTTCTTGCCGAGGGCGGGCGGGCATGAGCCGAGCGCGGCGGCGGCGGCGGCGGCCTCTGTGCTCCGGGGGGCCTGGCTCCCCTATCCACCCCCTCCCCCGTGCCGCCGCCGCCTCCCCCCCGTTGCTCCCTGGCGGCTCTGCAGCGCTCGGTGGAAACCTGAGTGAAGCCCCAGGCGATGCCGGCAAGGCTGGCCCAGTGGAGTCCCCCGGTCAGCTCTTTGTGCGGGTGGACCCTTTGCAGAAAGCAGGCGAGGCAAGCGGGTCCCTATGGGCATCGGTGCCCTTGGTCAGTCAGCTGCAGCAAGTTCAGTTCTTAGACCTCAGCCCTGGCTTGCTGCTGACAGACGCTTGAAAATAGTCCCTCCGTCATTAGCCAATGGCGGCTTTCATAAATTCTGCTCGAGGCAACTGCCTTGAAAGTGGTGACTGTGGAAGGATGAGGGAGGGTTGATGCTAGGAGAGGTATCACGCAAGGTGAAGGTGGGCTTCCGGAATGGCGGGACCTTGGGACAGGAGACCCACAGGAGCTTTCCTTTCCCTCCTGCAGTCTGAAGACCTCAAGAGCCATGGGGATTTCCCCTGCAGTGCCTCTGGTGGTTTGGGGTGGATTCCAGACCATGGAAGCTTGTTGGTTGAGCAGCCGCCCTGTCTTCCATTAAAGTGAAGCTGTAGTCCTCTCCCACTTTTATATTTTGGGGGGGGGGGGCGGTTTGGTTGGAGTAGTTCTCCAGAGGGTTGTGGTGTTGGTTGCAAGAGGCCTTCGAAATGGCTCTTGGGTCTGTTGATTCAGCTCTGCCGGTATTTGGGATGAAGCAGTTGTTGGCACCGGCATTCGGAGAATATTTAGTCTGGCCTGAGTGCTTGGTTCAGTTGAGAGTTCACTGTTATTCCTTGAAGACAAAACTCTGACCTGGTACCTCAAGAGGAGTGGGGTGAGGAGGTGGAGCATCCAGGTGCCTCTGAAAACTGCAGGGAAACAGTTCTGAGGTCATCTCTGTTTACCTTGCTGTTTGGAGAAGGAGGGGCCGTGATGTCTGTGCAGGGTCCCTCCTTGTTTCCCCCCTGCTCTTTATTGGAAGCCATCACTGCAGTGAATCAGAAATGCCTGACCGGCTGCAAAGAAATGTGGAAACAAATGCACAATTGTTTGCAAAGTCCACCCAGTAGCCCAAAGAGTTGAGCAAATAGGAAATCCCCCTGTTTTTGGAGGGTGGTCAGTGTCCGCTGAGGATTCTGTCTGGGGCTTGGCCATTGGACTCGACTGATCTTCCAGGTTCACGTTCTGCTTTCGGAAGTAGTCATGGAGAAGCAGAGTAACCTGAATGTAACTAAGCAGCCCTTCCAGGTAACAGTTGTCAGTCTGTCATCTTTTGGTAAAGTAGCCGAAGCCCATAATTTTATTTGGAGCTTGTTTTGAGACACCCAAGGAGTATCTAACAAGGGAGTTGTCCAGAGTCCATGGAACACAGAGGGAGTTGCTGTTTTTCCACGCTGAGCATTGTTTTAGAGGTGCCGATGTGGGGTTGTATGTCCTTTTTGGACCGACCTAACTCTTAAAAATTCACAGAATTCTTTATTAGATTTCTTTGAGGCTCAGTTTTCCCCATGAAAGATTAAGTCCTTTTTGGCGACACTGAAGATCCACTGGCTTCTAAGTGGAGACATCAGTGGCTTCTCTCCAGTTTCCATGTCTTTGAGGAATGTGTTTGGTTCTGTGCCTGACAAGGTTACTTCTAAGAACAGGTCCAGAAGTCATTCTAGGTAGCTTTGTTCTATCATGTCAGCTGTTTCAAAACTGAGCAAGAGCTTCAGTCTTCTCTGTAAATGTGTGGGAGTAATTTCGTTTGTCTAGTGCATTTTTGCTGACATAGGAGACCTGTTTGTAAAATTCAGCATTGTAAGGGGGGGGGGCACACACCAATGGTGGCCAATGGCTGTTATTCTCTGAAAATGGCAACGTCATGGTTTCATTCTTTGCAGGTTGCTGTTTGTGCAATAAAAATGGTGTGTGCACTCGCAGCTTGGGCTGTCGTGTAACTCTGAATTCATGGCAAGAAAGCTGTTAGCCAGGCAGGGACCAAGTTTGGTTCTGGGATGGGAGGACTGTCCTGCAGGCATCTCTGCCTTTCCTTCGTTCTTTTACCTCATTCCCCCGTTCACATACTGGTGTTGCACGAGGAGGAGGAAATGCTTTTTGACCTCTCCGTTGTGTGCTGTTTCTGTGTGTCCTTTTAGGACATCTGTTGTGAATTTCTACTCCTTAACCAGGCAGTGGCTAAAGCTGCCTTCTTCCTAATAGGCTCACTCCTCCTCCTCCTGCAGACGGGGGGTGGGTGGTGGGGAGGTACGAGTGTTTTAGAAAGAAGGTGATGTTTCTGTTGTGCAGCTTTGAGGTCAGGGCCCGCTCTCCTTCTTCCTTTGGCTAGGACCTCCTTTTCAATAGCCATCAAGTTCTTACTCTCAGAGTTCAGTTGTGTGCTTGCTTAAAGTACAAGCTTCTTTACAGAAGCTGGTGGTGATGTGCAGCATCAGTGTACTTGCCACTTCTTTTCTTCATGGAATGCAGCCCTTGCACCTGCCCTCTGCCTTTCAGCGCAAGGGTGGAACACTGGGCTTGCTCATGTTCAGCCTCAGTTATTGTGTCTGATAATCACAGAATCATAGAGTTGGAAGGTAACTCCAGGGTCATCTAGTCTAACCCCCTGCACAGTGCAGGAAATTCACACATACCTCCCCCTCCAAAACCTCAGTGACCCCTGTTCCACACCCAGAAGATGACCAAAAACCTCCAGGATCCCTGGCCAAATTGGCCTGGAGAAAAATTGCTTCCTGACCCCGAAGTGGCAATCAGCATTTTCCCGGGTGTGTAAGATGATCTGCTTAAGTTCACAGAATCTGCATTGCTGTTAGATGGCCATCTAGCCTCTGTTTGAAAACCTCTAAAGAAGAAGAGCCCACCACCTCCCAAGGAAGCCTGTTCCACTGAGGAACCACTCCAACTGTCAGAAAGTTCTTCTGGGGCAACAGAAAACAATTCCGTACCATTCTCTATATGACAGTCCTTCAAGTACTTGAAGATGGTGATCATATCACCTCTCGGTCGTCTCCTCTCTAGGCTAAACATACCCAGCTCCTTCAACCTTTCCTCATAAGACTTGGACTCCAGATCCCTCACCATCTTCATTGCCCTCCTCTGGACACATTTTAGCTTGTCTATATCCTTCTTAAATTGTGGTGCCCAAAACTGCACACAATACTCTAGGTGTGGTCTAACCAGAGCAGAATAAAGCGGTACCATCACTTTGCGTGATCTGGACACTATACTTCTGTTGATACAGCCCAAAATCACATTTGCCTTTTTAGCAACCACATCATACTGCTGACTCATGTTCAGTGTATGGTCTATTAAGACCCCTAGATCCTTTTTGCACATACTACTGCCGAGACAACTCTCCCCAACCTAAAATTATGCATTTGATTTTTCCTACCCAAATGCAGAACTTTACATTTATTACCATTGAAATATATTAATTTTTTTTAGCCCAGTTTTCCAGCCTGTCGAGATCATCCTGTATCCTAACTCTGGCTTCTACTGTATTTGCTACCCCTCCCAATTTAGTATCACCTGCAAATTTAATAAGCATTCCCTCTATCCCTTCATCCAAATCATTGATAAAGATGTTGAACAAAACAGGTCCCAGGACAGATCCTTGAGGCACTCCACTTGTCACTCCTCTCCAAGAGGATGGGGAACCATTCACTCTTTAGGTGTGATCTGTCAATAATGACCTGGCCCACCTTGTTTCCGTGGCAGAAGTCAATATGGGAAGTGAGCCTTGTGCAAATGAAGAAATGGCATGTGCTGTAATGAACACATGAAGCTGCCTTATACTGAATCAGACCCAGTATTGTCTACTCAGACGGGCAGTGGCTCTCCAGGGTCTCAAGTGGAGGTCTTTCACATCACCTATGGTCTTTTTACCTGGAGATGCTGGGGATTGAATCTGGGACCTTCAACAAGCCAAGAGGCGCTCTGCCAGTGAGCCACAGCCCCTCCCTACACTTTTCACCCCAGTGTCCTACGAAGGACAGGTGGGGGTTCACTTGACAAATCTTGGTTTTGTTTCCGTCTCCTGCTTTGCAAGGTTACTGGGCTACTGATTGTGCAACATGGACAGTTGTCTCCTGTCAAGCTTGCTGAGAGGGTGCCACTGACCTCCTAGGAAGGTGCTCCACAGTATTGACTTCAGTAACTACAACTGGGCCGTAGCATTAAAGAAAACTGTCTGTAATTATAGCTAATAGTGACTGACTTGTTAGAAGACTTGGTGTCACACACAGTTAGAATAATGACTGACTTATTAGAAGGTGAGGGAAACACTTTCTAGCTGCGCACTCCCAGCTTAGTGTCCTGTGTGCCTTGCACCAGGCTGCTCCGGCTTTTCATTGATTACGAGGAAATTGCAGCTGTTCTTTTGCTGGCTCTTCACATCTGGTGACTGCTGACACATGTGGCTTTTTGGCCCATTCAGAACCTCTGAGTGAGAGCAAAATGCTGCCAGTAGTCTGCTGCCACAGTTGGGAAATGCATCCCTGTGAGGTCACTTCTGTCTTTTGGAGGCCTGCAGGGCCCCACATAACTACAGTTCTGTGACTTGCCTGGATGCCAAGGGTTAGAAGGAGGGCTTCTGGCTGTGTTTTCTTCTCCTGCTATCCTGCTGCTGCTTTATCTGTCAGAGGAGGCTCTCTGCATGGTGCAGCTTCCTGTTGAATGGCCCTCTAGTGCCGGTTCTGTCTGGATACCCTGCCATGCCAGCCTTGGCTGTTTCAGTGGTCTTGCTGCCTGCCCGGCTGGGCTGGGCAGAGCACCCTGTCTCCTCCAGTTTTTAGTACTGAATCTTATGAGAAGTTCCTCTGGAGTCTGTTTGGCAAGAAGCCTTCAGTAGTGTGTTTTGGGCGTGTGGCCCTGACATTTTTGCTGTTCTGCTTTGGAGGCCTAAGATGGCTATGGGAAGGATATCGAAAGAGGCTACCAGTATGTTTGCTTGCAGATTCCATGTGTACCCTTTAGTGAAAAACTGTAATAAATACAGCCGGACTTTTAACTGTGCTCCCTGGAATCTGAACAATTGTTGCTTTTAGAACATTTATGTGTGTAAAATATTTATAGCCCACCTTATTTTCTTGGTCTCAAGGTGGCTTGCAGCCCAGCAACAAGTTGCAAGGACACAAATCAGAGTCCATTACAAAATCACCACATGCTGCCAGATCTGCCCCTTCCCAGAGGCCCTCTGAAAGAGAACTTGGTTGCATAGTTCCCCAGATGTCACCCACAGCAACTCTGCACCTGCACTGGGTGGCCATTCGAGAGGACTGGACCGACCACGGAGAAGACCCAGTCTGGACCCAGCTTTTGCTGTATGGACGGTCCGAAGGGAGGGCCCCTGAAGGAGGAGGTGGTCTGAGAAATCGGTGTGTGGGAATATGCCCTCACAAATAATTATCAAACAAACAAATAATTATCAAACCACATCATTTACGGTCCAGCTCTCCCACTAGCATTCAAGTTGGACTACACAATTGTCGATAGACCTATTGCCTTTCCTAAACCATTACATTATAATATAGCCATTTCATTTATAAAAATGGTCTTCTGAACAATTCCATTTTATGTTGCATACAGATGCCAGAAATGTGGGAGCCTTCCTGACTTCCTCAGACTATTCTACGAGGTGGGGGCCACAACTGAAGAATGCACATGTACAGTAACAGGCAGTTGTGGGTTTTGCCCATTTGCAGGGTGGCTCCTGCAGAAGGCCGTGCTCCGCTGAGTGAAGCGGTAAGGTTGGATCTTAGGAGGCGAGCCAGTCCTGCAGATGTGAGGGTCCCAGCCCATGAAGGGCTTTGCACATGATAGTCAGTTCCTTGAATTGAACCCTGTAGCTGATGGGCAGGCGGAATGACAGCAGGATGTCTGCAATAGGCACGACCCACCTGCCTCCTGATAGGAGCTGGGCTGTGGCATTCAGTATCAAGGGGAGTCTCTGCGTTGATGTTGAGGGGAGACCAATGTGGAGTGGATTGCAGTACTCTAGTCTTGATGTAACTGTGATGTGGATCCGGGTCGCCAGATCAGCCAAGTCAAGGTATAGAGGCATCATCTGAGCTGAATCTTTTTTTTGCAGCTGCATTAACCTGCAATTCCAGCAGCATTGCTGGGCTCACTGTAACAGCTATGCCAGGGGAGTCAAACATGTGGCTGGTGGGCTGGATCAGGCCCTCGGAGGGCCCCAATCAGGCCCACAAGGCCCTGGCTGTTTTGTACTTCTATTTGCCGTTCTGCCGCTGCTGCCATGTTATAGCTTGCTTTACCAGTCTCTCTCAGCCGCACAGGAGAGATCAATAGGCAAGGCTCTCCTGTGTGTTTGAGAGAATCTGGTAAAGAAGTGGCTGAGGCTCCTCCCCCTCTTCCTCCCAGAGGGAGGGAGGGAACAGCCAGAGCTCGCTTCCTGGCCAGGCTGCTGGAGACAAAGGGCAGCCTTTCTTTCCTCCCACTGGCTGAGGCTCCTCCCTGAAGGAAGGGAGGGAATAAGGAAGAGTTTGCTTTTCTGGGCTGCCTCAATCACATGGGAGAAATACCAAGCACCTTTAAGTCCAACACATTTTTGTTCAAGGTATGAGTTTTTGTGTGCCTTGCTACAGTGTGTGTGTGTGTGTGTGTTTTGTTGGGCTCTTTATGCCAGGGCTCTCCTGGGTGCAACTGGGTTCCCTTCCCCTTTTCGCTGTATTCATGCACTCATGATATAGTCTTTCTCAGTAAGAAAGCAATGTGAACTATTTTAGAGGAGGGATAACAACAAGCCAGAGAGGTAGATCAGACTGAGACCGTGTGTCCAGACCAAGTTCACCTCCTTTGCAGGAAGTTGTAGTTATTTCTCTGGGGGAGAGTATAGTTTCGTAGACAAACACATGGCCCACAGTCTGTTTTAGGATGCTTTCTCATGTTCTTGACCCAACACATGAAGCAACTTATGTACAAAAGGTTGCAGTGCCCAGCCATTTCATGTTTTTCCCTGAGTCCTAGGCTAAGAACACTGAGCATGAGATTTCTGTAATAAATGTCAATATTGCAGCTTACAGATACACACCTAAACAGCATACTCAAGATTGCTTCAGCACAGACATTTTGATGCAATAATTCAGAACAGAGGTGTCAGTTATCAGAGACAGTTAGACGAAATATTGCTAGATTGCTAGTGTTTAAATATGTTTTTATTTAAAGTTTTAAAAATCTTTAGTTGTCTTTGTGTCCTTTATAAACTTTATATCTCCGCTGCCTGGCATTACATTTTATGACACACGTGGCCAGGCCCAACAAGGTCTCATTTATATCAGATCCGGCCCTCATAACACATGAGTTCGACACCCCTGAGCTATGCTGTTAACTGAGTGAGCATGAATCAGCTCAACCCCATCAAACGTAGGAAGCACAATGTCCTTCAAGACCTTAGCCTTCCCAACCAGCCTTACTTCATCTTGTCAGGATTCAGTTTCAATTTGCTCACTCAGTCATTTAACCAAAGCAGTCCAGCCGTGGCTAATGAGGTCCCTCGGCCATGAAGGGCTTTCAGGGTGGTACTCAGCACTTTGAATTGAGCCCAGAAGCAGGCAGACAACCAGCACAATTGGTGTAGTTCTGGAGTGATACATTGCAAGCAGTTGACTCCTGACAGGAGTCCCTGTGTAGAGGACATTGTAGTAGTTCAGCTTGAAGGCCATGGTAAGCACGGGCAGATCTGCAGTGTCTGAGTCAGGGGACAGCTTATGAGCATGCTGGAACTGAAAGAAGGCGCTGCTGGCAACCGCTGACCCAGCACACTGTGTTCTCTTGCTCGTATGTTCCACTCCTGTAGGAGGGGAAGGGTTGTAGAACATGCTGCTCACACAGTTGAGTCTGTACATGACAATGTCTTGGTGGTGTGGCCTTCCTGTGTGTGGTGGCAGGCACAGGTGATATTTAAAGACCACATGCTGTGGGGTGGCTGGGTGGTTGGGCCATGCTCAACTGAATAAGGAGGTTCTTAATGAATGAGTACTGGAAGACAGGTCATTGCTGTAAAAGCAAGTGCAGTTCTGTGATTTGGGGTTGCCTACATGGCTGGGGTGGAGAGCATGAGGAGTTCTCTTCCATCACTTGAAGAGAGGATGGCAGTAAGACATTTGGGTGTTCTCCTGCTAATAATCTCTGGAGAGAGAAAGTTGGTTGTTCTGTCTCTGTTGGGCCCAGAGTGCCCGCTGTCTTCAACTTCACTTCCTGCTTCTAGGATTAGGGCAAGAAATGTGCTCTGCTTCTTGGTCTGTGAGCTCTTAAGTTATTTCTTCCCCCTTGTGCCTCTTCTTTCTCTTCTACTATTCCCCATAAACCTCATTGTAATAATTTCATGTTTTGGTGTGTGTGTGTTTCTTTAAATGTTTAGTGTGATTGCAGTAATGTAAGAATTATAAGTGTGATGTGATTGGCTGATGAGTGAGTGTGGGAGGAGAGATGTCTCTGAAGTGATTCTGTGTTTCTGTGTGTGAAGTTTGAAGAGAGAGCATAGTTTGTGTGACTATGGGAGTTTGAGTCTATTCTGTGTGAATAAGACAAAGAGTTTAGCCTGTGTGGCTATATATATATGAGAGAGAGAGAGAGATTAGACTGTCTAAGCCTGTCAGAGTGGAGTTTTTGAGTCTGAGAGACTGTGAGTGAAGCCAAGCCTTGCCAGTTATATTTACAAGTTCCTTTCTTCAGCAACAGTTGAAAATAACCAGAAACCTATTTTGTTCTTTTATAAATAAATAATTATTTGTTTAAACTTATCCCAGAAATCAGAACAGTACTTCCTAAGGGCCACATAGTCCTCTGAAGCACGCAGGCACTGGGTCATTCTACCAAAATAGAGAGAGCTGGAATTCTTAATTCCTGGTGGCAGCAGAAATCTACCAAGTTCAGGTACACAGAGTATGTTTTAAGGAGAATCAGTCTCCCCAATAGCAAGCACGTCACACTTATTTTCTCTCTCATCAGTGCTTAACCCCCCCCCCCCCCCCCCCCCCGGCAGCCTCTTTGCCGAACTTTTCAGACTCCGCTGTGGGAGAAATGGCGATGGCTATCTCTGGCAATGAGGCAAAAGGACCTCACAAGTCCAGGCCTCTTCCTGCCAGCAGCAGCAGCCTTGCAGGAGTGAGCAGAGAGCCCTTCAGCATCTAAAGGAGGTAGCACTGGCTATTTGCCCCAGCAGAGCCCCATACCATTCGTAGGCCTTCTGAGCATGCATTTGAGCTTTTGCACCAAAATGCAGTCACCGTTGGCAAGTGAGATCCCCCTGTACTGCATCAAGGTTGGTAGGGGGTGGGCCAAAGGTTTTTCGTGACAAGCCTGGATGGAGCAGTTTAACTCCCAGTGGGAACATGAGGCACCCCTCTGTCCCTTCCTGTGGCTCAGGAAGTGGCAGGCTGCCCAGTGGGACTTCAGGCATCGAGGAATTCGGACACCTTGGCCTACTAAAGCAGCTATGAATGGTCCAGTGGCCCTGCTCTGGGCACCGTTGTCCTCTCTGCCTTTCAGAGACCAAAATGAATTCTCCACAGTTAACGCAGTGGGCTCCAGCCAGGGCGCAGATAGAGAAGGAGGATTTTTGCATGATGAAGGACCCCCCCCCCCCCCCGAGGAACTCCCTTTGCTTCTGTGCGAAGTCCTCAGTCCTGAAGGCAGAGCTGTTCCAGGCTTCAAAGCAAGAAGATTTTGTTGGAGGGGACCAGGAGGTTCAGTCAGGCCCAAGAGAGCGGGGATTTGTGTTTGCTTTCCTCGGCTCTTTCCTGCAGAGGTCAGGACAAGTGAGCAGCCCCACTCAGATTTCACGCTGGCCACTCAGCAGACTTATTCCTTCCCTCCCTGCTGAAAAATTTCAGTGGTAGATACCCCTGGCACCTACCTGGTCTTGGCAGTGGCTCTTCCAGATGTGGCAAAATACATTGCAGGCTCATTTGATAGCAAGAGTAATGCGACCTGGCACCAGTCCTGCTGGGCAGTGGCTCCGGTGCTAAAAGTGCTGGCACCCACATCCCTCATGGCTGGGGTGTCGGCCGTCTGGCTCTGTAAACCACTCAGGGAGTCCTCAGATCTCAGTAGCTGTTTGTCAGCTTATCGCAACAGGTTCATCTTTAATGCCAGCCTGGATTCTGTGAAATTTTCGGCCTTGGCCAAAGCCAGCTTGACCATCTGGCCTTTCTTGGGAGGTAAGCTTTCTGGCCCCCGGCCTGGACGGCCCAGGCTAGCTGGATATTCAAAGCTCAGCACAATCAGCCTTGGTTGGTACTTGGATGGAAATCCACTGAGGAAGTCCAGGTTTACTATGTGGAGGCAGGTAGTGGCAAACCACCTTTTTTTGTCTCTTGCCTTGAAAACACCCCTGAGGGGTCACCATAAATTGGCTTCAGCTGGACAGCACTTTCCATCACCACCAAGCTTTTTGGAGAAAATCTAGATAAGACCCATGTGGAAACAAAAGACAGAAAGAAGGCTATGCCTTCATTGAGTGAAAAGAGTGATGCAAGATGGTAGAGCTGTGGATTTCAGAACTTTTGTACCCACAGGACCCTTCCTAATTCACGAACAAGTACAGAGGGAACACCCTGGCCTAAAACCAGACAGGGGTACTGACCACAAAACGAAGACTGCTTCTTTGGATAGTCACTGTGCAGGGGAAATCTAAGAAGTGCAAAAAAAAAAGGGGGGGGGGAATGCCTCTGTAAGAAAGGGGTACCAAGTACCAGAGGCCACAAAAAGAAAAAGAACAATTGTCCTTAACTGTGTAAAAACAAATTTTTATTAATCTCAGTAAACACAACCGTGTCTTAAAAAGAGTGGGCCACTTACAAGCAATGAAAAAAAAAGGGGGGGGGAACTCAACCAAAAAAATAGCTACGATCTAAGAGGATCAAGCTAACAAGTAAATAAATATAAAAATACAGATATTTATTACAGTGTACAACATGAGGTTAAAAGAAACAGTCTAAATTTCAGACTCTAAAAGCTTGTTTCATTCAGAACTGATTGTTATATATATCAAATTGATGGATAAAACTTTTGACCTAAGGACCATACGCATTTCGGCCCCTATGGGCCTTCCTAAGTGGTCAGTATTCCTTATTTCACAACGACACACATCCAGAAATACATGCATAAAGAATTGTGTGTATGTGTGTGTATATGTCCAGGTGTTGCTTTCTTGAATGCTATGCAGTTGCTACAAATTTGTATAATGAGCCTGAGTAGTAACTGTACAAATTCTCCAGATTATTCTGGTACCAAATGTCCCATTCGTCAGGATGTGCATCACTTCCACCAAGGGCAGAGCAAGCGCTTGCCTGTGTGGAGGGGGTGTCTCCAGGCCTTTGCTCTGAACAGTCTACTTCAGATCAGTGGGGTCTAAGTGTGGTCACTCATGGCTACTCCACTGAGTTTTTGCAGCCCCCGAGAAACAGGCTCCCGTGCTCCATGATTTCCAAGCACCCAAAGAAAGCCCAACGTATCAATGATGCTGTCAGTCACCTGGTAGACATTGACGCCATCGAGTCCGTGCGATAGCAGGAAGATGCCTAAGGGTCTACTCATAGTACTGGAGAGGAGTGGCGACTGGAGGGTTGTTTTGAACCTCAAATTTCTCTAAAATTGGTGAGGTATAGAAAATTTAAAATGTCAACTCTCAATATCATATCTGAAGCTTTTCCACCGGGGCATTGCATCTCATCTGCAGGTCTGATGAAAGTTCACCTTCATGTTTCCGTTCTCACCTCCTACAGGTGTTACCTCATAGTTACTTGTGGGAAGCTACCCTGACTGTTCAAGGTAATTCCTTTTGGTCTGTCTTCAGCCTCTCATATATTTACCAATCTCATGGTGGCTGTAGCAGTGAGCCTGCATGTCAAGAGCATTCTTATTCCACACACCCCCCCCCCGGACCACCTTCTGATTTGGTCTTCTTCTAGGGCCAAGGTCTGTCAGGACATCAGCTTGACTGTTTGCTGCCTAAAAGATCATGGTTTCATCAGTCACTAGGAAAGTGATCTGGTTCTCACCCAGTTGATCTTCCATCTCAGGGCAACCATAAATCCCACTCCAGGAAAAGCCTTTCTTCCCTCTGAAAAGGGACAGAAGATTATGCTGCTGGTCAGGCAGGTTCAGGTGGCACGCTCGATGGACCTGACATTCTGGCCCTGTTACAGGGCCTGCTATTTTTGGCCATCACTGTGGTGCCATGGGCAAAGCTCATTTGTGACTGCTCCAATGGACGCCTCTCCCCTGTCAGGCAGGTAGCACTGAAACAACATCTAAGAGTGGCAATAAGCAACCAGTGGAAGCAAGGGTATCAGATGGTGGATGAAAGAAACTTGTACCTTCCAAGGTAAGCCAATCCACATCTCCACAGACACCTTGGTTGTTGCTGATGCCAGTCTGATGGGATGCAGAGCGCACTGCTCCCTGTGTTATGTTCAGGATGCCTGGTCTCAGCCAGAAACCCTCTTGAGCATCCGTCTCCTGCACCAGGGGCAGATTGTTTAGCTCTCACCTATTTCAGGTATCAAATTGGCCATCTCAGCATCCGTGTCCAAATGGGCAGCATGGCAGCAAACGCCCACGTGAACTGCCAAGAGGGCACCGTGTCCCTCAGGCTGCTGCAGGAGGCAGCAGCCCCAATGAGACGGTCTCTCTTGGCATCCCACGATCAAGCAGCTTTCGGAGGGAGCGACCTTCGGCCATCTGCCTGGCAGCTGCCGTTTTCCGTCACGGAGGTGGCATGTTGTGCTGCGAGCCTTGGTGAAAGCACCCTTTGGGTCCCTGGAGGAAGTTCCAGATGAAGTTCCTCACTCTTAAATTGATTTGTTTACCTACATTGTTTATAGCTCGTCTTTCTCACATGGACTCAAGGCAGATCACACATGGTGAGTTGGTACGATCAACGAGATAAGGGACATTCAGTAACTAATAGTCAATAATGAATGCATTAGGATATTAGAAGGCTGCATATTAGAAGGCTGCATCCCATCCAGATCACAGGGTGTCCTAGTCCCGATGTACAGGGTCTTGGCCAGGCCACACCTGGAGTCTGGTGTGCAGTTCTGGGAGCTGTTCCTGTTGGCAGCAGAGGAGAGGACTTGCAAGAATGGGTTTAAATTAAGGGTGGGAAGGTACTGGCTGGATATGAGGGAAAACTTTTTGACAGTTGTGCAACAGTGGAATCAGCTGCCCTAGGGAGGTGGTGAGCTCCCCCTCGCTGGCAGTCTTTAAGCAGCGGCTGAACAAACCCTTGTCAGGGATGCTCTAGGCAGATCCTGCATTGAGCGGGGATTGGACTAGATGGCCTGTATGGCCCCTTCCAACAACATGATTCTATGAAACCACCCGAAAAAAACAGTAGCGTAGCATAAGTGTTAATATGACATATTAAGCAGTACAGAAATATTACATAATAAGGTCTTGTAATTCTTGGCTCTTGGGGGTAGTGGCATCATTGGGGAGAGAGCCAGAGCTAGGATCATTCTCTATACAAAAAGAATATTTCGCGAAGATTAGCTGGTCCTCTGTACAGCTCCCTACTTTGTTCCAGAAGACAATTCAGTTTGCCATCTGTCACAAGAGATCAGCTTCTTCCTGAAGCCTTCTCGTCCCAAGGAAAAGAACTAGCATATCCATTCCTTTTGAGTGGCCTGATAGCTTCCTTGGGGCTTGTCATCCGGTATTGGAGGCCCGAATGGTGCCCAAGGCAGCCCAGAGCGATGGGGAGGCTGTGGAGTGTGTCCCTCTGGTGTATTCTTCCTGGGATCTGCAGGTGCCAACAGGCATTGTGGTAGCCTTCAGTGCCAGTGGATCGGTCTCTGACATCCGTAAGGCTGCCACGTACACGTCAGTCTGCCCATTCATCAGGCACGATAAAATAGATTCTGCCGCCTTGGCCGGTACTGCTTTCGAGTGGCAGGAACCTCAGCAAGGTGTCTCGCAGCTCTGTGGCTGGCCAGCAGATATTTTTTCGCTTCCTGTTTTGGATGTCAAACGTCAAAACTTGTGTGAAGGTTCTTTTCTCTTGGAGATGATGCCACCCTGGACCCAACCTGGTTCTTTTTTGGCGGTGGGGGGGTGGGGCGGAGAGCACTTGCTTTCTGCAGACACTCAGACCCCCAGGTGGGGAGGAATGCCAGTCCGTGCTTATGTTTTCAGATTTCTCTGAAATCTGTTCATTTTACAATTGCAGATCTGAGTTTTTTCCGTGCATCTACGCTGTTTGAGGCTGTGTTATGAGTCCTGTGGTCTTTGCTCTGTCATAGAGTGTCTTCTCCTGCAGTTCTTGTTCGTTTCTGGCAAAGCACACCTTTTTGGGGGGAGGGGGTATTTTCTGTGTGTGTGTTTGTGTGTGTGTGTGTGTGTGTGTGTCTGCATCTGGAAGTCATGTTGACCTCTGGTGACTGACCCCTAGCCTGGAGGATATTCAGAGAGGTGGCTGAATAAAGCCTGCCCCTGCCTCCCAACTGATGGTATTCCAAGGAGGTCTCCCATCCAAGTACTTGTCAGAGTCCTGTGTTGAAACTGTCACCCATGTTCTCCTCCAGAGCCCCCTCTATCTGGCATCCCGTTGGGATCTTCTCTATCCCATATTAGCCCAATTTTTAGAGACCCTTGATGATTTAAGGTCCTTTTCTTGCTTAGTAACCCGGATACAGGAACAACCGGAACAGTCGCAAAGTTTCTTTGCAGTGTCATGGTCACACGGCCTGATAAGTGTTACTATAAATTAGGTTTTATTATGATGTTACTCTTGTATTCTGCAATTCTAATTTTACTCTGCGTGGATTCTGTATTTAGATTACTGTATCTGCTTGTATATGCCAATAAAGGCTTGTCTGACTTGAGTTGCCAGAGTCGACCCTACTTAGCTTCCGAGATCTGACAAGATTGGGCTTGCCTGGTTTGTCCAGGTCAGGGTGCCGGCAAGGCACACTCTTTCATAAGCAAAATTAGCTTTGGAAGCCTTCAGACTGGGGCTGGTGAGCAATCCCTCCACACTGGAGACAGAAGGAACAATCTGTTTCCTCTCTCCAGGGATTATGGCGAAGAGAGTCCCCAAATGTCCCATAGTGTTGCCCTCTTCCTTGAGGGAAAGAAATCTTCACAGTCGATTCAGTGTTCTGTTCTTCACTGTGCTGGCCAGTCACTGACATGTCAGTGATCCTCACTTTCCCAAAGTGACCATGGTGAAATGTTTCTCTGACCCTTGTTTTGTTGGGCTGCCGGAGTTCTTAAGGGTCGTACCCTGAGGACAGCAGCACAAGAACCAAGGGAGAGGATCTAGTGTCACCTTGGTAAATGGCTCTTTAAGCTCTGTGAGGATAATCGGTCTACAGCAAACACCCAAAAAAAGCCATGAGCATCCCTTAGTTCTCTCTGGGCAGAATGCAGTTGCTGTTGTGCATGGGATGAGTCACCTGTTCAGCAGATAGCAGGTGGCTGAGGCGTATTTGGAGATATTTTTATTGGGGGGGGGGGAGGTCTGTTCGTGCTTAATAGAGGCTGTGGCAGTCTGGTGGAGTCCAGCTCTCTTGGTAATCACAGACTGGTCCTCTCTTGGCTCTGGTGCCGTTCTCAAGAGAAGGTATCCTGCCTTCCCTTCTGTCCCTCCCCCTTAGGCAGTGGGCATTAACTGGCTTTGGAGAATAAGAAGATGCTCCCACCGCTTTTTGTCAGCAACTTGCCTCTGCTCTGACTGACACGGGTGTCATTGGCATCATGGCAGCAGGAGGAACTTTTAGTTTCTAATGTTTCAGACTCTGACATCGGAATTGCAGCCTGGAATGAAGATCCTTACACCCATCTGGGCTCTTCTCTTGGATCTTGCTTGGCTACAGCCAGTTTTGTTGTGTTTTTCCTGGAGTATAATCTAAAGTAGGGATTACTAAAAAAAACCCAGGGAGGCTAAGCCTTCTTTGCCTATTGTTGCTTCTTTCCATCTCTCTGATGTTTTTGTTTGGGATGTTGCGGCACAATATTTGCTCATGAAAATCTGCGGCGCAGCCATCCCCATCTCTGAACTTATTTCCCCTTTTATCAGCTCGGTGATATTCCTCCATTTTCCAGGAACACCTTTTAGCAGCAGGATCTTCAGCTTTTTAAAGGTCATGGAGGAAGCACCATGTCTAATATGGTGCAGTCTGAACATCTTGTAAAAATATTCTGTGTTCATGAGGCTTGTTTGTGCCAGTGTCCTCAAAGAGTATAAGGACAAAAAAGTGTAATTGAGAATATAGAAGTCTACAGTTATTCAAGTCTATCCCTAGCTCTTCCAGAAAGTTTCATGTGACCTGGTTTTAGTCCTTCTAATGACTTCATTGGGCAAACCAAGATTTGATGTACTCCATGATTATATTAATTATATGTCAAGAGATGCTAAATTGGGGTTAACTCCAATTGGTGCTAGCTTTGATTAGGCTGGAAGAGTTTCAGTCTGTTTCTGCCACTGGGATGCTGAACAGGTGGACAGTCTTGGCAGGTGCATAGGGTGGCACTGCTCAGCTGGTGCTGTTGATGGGTATATTGTAGTGGTGAGGCGAGGGGATGAGCTGGGAAGATCGGCTTAGCTTAGTTATGGACTTGCCAGAGGTGTTTGTATCAGCTCCTCTCTTGGTCTCTGCTCCCTTCTGCAATTAAGACGGGAACAGCTTTCAAGATGGCACTGGGGGTAACCAACACGACTGTTTGCTCCAAGTGCTTTGACCACTTATAAGGGAGGGGGGTCCTTGGATATTGTACAGCTAGTCTTTAATGGAATATAAATAGAAAACAAGATGACTTCTGAACTTTGTCTTCAGAATCCTCCTCTAGCAGAAGCTATGTGTCTTTGTCAGGCCTATGGAGCTTGCCATGGGACTGGTGTGTGTGTGTGTGTGTGTGTGTGTGTGTGTGTGTGTGAAGCAAGCTGAGATTTGGTTTACTGTGTAATTGCCCTGTTTAAGTATAATGTCAAGAGAATGTTGGAGGGGTGTGTGTGAGGAACCTTGTATTCTTGTTTGAATTTTAAAATATATTTTTATACCACCTTCCAGCTAGGGCTCTCAAGGTGATATACAGGTAAAATGCACTTAAATAAGTATAAGTAGTAAAAATCAGCAGGGATCCATCAAGAAAACCGTGAGCAGTATCAGCAGCAGTTCCTAAAAATACAGCACGTAAAAATGCAACACAGTAGAGTAAAATACATATTATAAAAACTTCAGCAGATAAACACAAATCAGTGGGATCTTAATTGCAAGGTACAGTGAAGTCCAGGGCAGTGCCTACAGGTCGTGGGATATTGCACTACTATGGTCCTTTTCAGCTGGCCTGTCTTGTCCACACAGGAAAGCTCTGTTTTGGATTACCACTATAATGCAATGATAGGATAGTATCTGAGAATGTATTGATGCAGCCCCCACCATGTTAGAGGGGAGACCCATTGAATGCCAGATGCCTGGGTAAGTAAAAATGGCTTGGCCTGGTGCCTCACTTTTTTTTTTTTTTTACAGAGAAAGTGTGAGGTAGATAATGGTGCAGAAGGTGGGCATAGCTGAGGTGCCTGCAGTGAACAAGCCCTGTTCCTTGTGGCCACCTTCTGCTAAACACACGACAGGGGCCCAAAGTTATTCTCAGGCAGATTCTTATTATTCCGTGATGGGTAAATCCATGGGCAAATAGTGGTGATGCAGCCAGTGGGCAGTGTGTTGACGAAGACCTCGGTTCATGCCCTCCCTTCGCTTTGGGCCTGTTGGAGACTGGGCCTCTCACCTTCAGTTCCTTCAGGCATAATAAACAGGAAATAATGAGTTAGGTTTGTCATGTCACTGCCGCATGAAAGACACACTATGAGCCCCGAAGGGCACAGTTCTCTAAGTGAAACAAATCGCTGCCCCTAGAAGTGTCTCAGGGCAAGGCTGCCACGTGGTTGACCCTGTAATTGGCAATTTACCAGTTTCTCAAAATGCTACACTGCTCTGCTAGGCTCTTACAAAGGGAGCAGGGTTGCCCTTTTGATATCTGAAGGGTTTTAGGCAGCTTGCATTGCAGAGTTGTGTGTTTTGTTGCCTTTTTGTGATAAAATTTTGTCACCCACCTTGAGTCTCAGTGGGAAGAGTGGACCGTATATGAAGTAAAGAGAGCCCAGGGTTTGTTTGCTGTGTTGAATGTTGCTGTATGGGTTTCACTGCAGCTATATTATGTGTTAAATGTTCTGGCATACTTCCAGGTGGATTCCTCTGAACTGGGTGGGACTTTTCAATAAGCAGGACCCTACATAAGGAACCCCTCCGTGCCCTGTTCCTTATGGAAAGACGTTTGGCAGCAATGAGTATTTGATATCTGAATTCTAGGGAACCATATTTTGGGAAGAGAGTTGTTTTAATGGTGAATTTCCGGCTTACAGTTACGGGACAAAAGCCTCTGGGTGTCCCCTTTGAACTCTAGAGCAGGCTGAGCGCTCTCTCTCTCTCTCTCTCTCTCTCTCTCTCTCTCTGCGGGAGCAGGCCTTGCTGTGCCTCTTCTGCCCAGGTGTTTTGCTTAGCTGCTGCAGATGAAGAACACGGAAGGAAGGAAGAGTAAGCTAGCTGGGCAGGGGAAACTCCAAACAGAGACTAAAGTCTTTTAAACTGGGATCAGAGATGACGGCTGTTTGGGTACCTGGACAGTTTTGGCCAGCTGTGCAATACAAGAGGCTGCTCTGCAGAGAGGAAAGAAGTGTTGTGTGTGTGTGTGTGTGGGGGGGGGTCTGCACAAAAGGCTCATTTTCTTGGCTCAGTGAGGATGGTGTAGTCGTGCACATGCAGAGAATCACTCCAAAATCCCACCCGGGTATCTTTTGCGTTTTAGCTTCGTGGAGAGGACAAACCAGCAGAGCAGGAATGGAGGTAACGGTGCGCCAGTAGCTCCTCCTCTGTTGTCGCTGGCTGACTTTCCAAGGGCCATTCGGGTGGAGAGGCTTCCAGCAACACAAGTGCCTATTAGGAGCTGAAAGCAGAATTGTGGTCCAAGGCTGCTTGGTTACCGGGGAGACTCAGGTTCTCCTTAACTGCATTTACTTGGCTTTCGTGATGGACACCAACCCTCTTCCTCTCAAGCTCCTTAAGAGCCACCTGAGACAGAACTTAGTAATAAATTACAAGGCACGATTGATCACGGCTTAATCCTTATTTTAAAAAGACCACGACTTACTGGGGTGCCCCCAAGAAGCCTGAACTCTGTGCTCCGTTGCCTGGATGCATCTCAGAGGCATTTTTCTTGTACTGTTATTGATGGAAAAATACTGGAAGTGCTGTTCTTTTCAGATCTTAGCTGAACTCGGCAGCTAATTTGTCACTCAGCACCCGTGATCAATGGTAGGAACCCTTTACGTCTCCCATAGGCGTGTGTGTTCAGCAGAAGTTGGTGATAAGTTTCCTGATGCAGCGCAAGGGTCTGCTTTCCAGATTGCCCTTGACACTCCCCCTGCTGGGGAGGAGGGCAGATGTTTGGAAGTCAGTGGAGGGATTGGCTTTGCAATAACGCTGACCCTGCCTTTGTCGCTAGGGTCCCCGGGCCCTTCTGCGGGCACTGAATTTCCCCGGTTCAGAGATGGTGCCATAAAGATGCAAAGATATCCCACTAGTTCTTGCCTGTCAGTATGGGGGGAGGGCTGGGCAGAAAGGGCCACTGCGCTAAGGAGGCTTGTGTGGCCTGGCAAAGAGCACGCACGGGCAGCTTCCCGAGTGCCAGGCAAAGAAAGGCGAGTGTCCCATGCCAGTGATGCTTTTGAGTGGGACTGGTGAGAAACTGGAAAGCTGAAGCTGAACCTGTGTTGAATGTTGTGTGTTTGTGTTGTGTTGTGTGCTGTCAAGTTGCACCTGACTTATGGCAGCTGTGTGAATTAATGGTCTGCCAAATATTCTTCCCTGGACAGTCCCGCTCAGGTCTTTGCTAGCCTGGGGCCTTTGTGGCTTCCTTGACTGAGTCAGTCTGTCTCCTGTTGGGCCTTCCGCTTTTCCTAGCGTGATTGTCTTTTTCCAGTGACTCTCGCCTTCTCATAATGTGGCCAAAATACAATAGACTCAGTTTGGTCATTTTAGCTTCTAGGGGAGAGTTCAGGCTTGATTTGATCGAGAACCCACTGACTGGTCTTTTTGGCTATAAACAACTCTCCTCTTAACACCACATTTCAAATGAATCAACTTCCTCCCTGCCAGCTGCCTCCATTGTCCAGCTTCCACACCCTGACACAGTGATGGGGAATACTCTGGCATGAACCGTCTTGATCTTGGACGACAGCAGCCCACCCTTAACACTGAAGAATCATTTCTGGCTCTTTCATGGCTGCCCTTCCCAGTCTCCTCCTCCTCCTTCTCCTTCTTCTGTGTTCTCGAGTGCACTCTCCCTTTTGGGCTATGCTGGAGCCAGGGAATAGAAAACCTTTCTTCATTGTCAACCGTCAAGCTGTGCAATTCCCAGTAGTCATTCCTTTTGTCTTCTTGGTGTTCAGCTGTAATCCTGCTTTGGCCCTTTCTGCTTTAACCTTCAGCAGCAGCTGTTTCAGGTCTTCACTGTTTCTGCCAGTAATATGGTATCATCTGCATATCTCAGATTGTTAATGTTCCTTCTACCAGTTTTCACTCTGCCCTCACAGAAATCTAATCCAGCTTTCCTTATGCTGTGTTCTGTATATGTATTGAAGAGATGGGTAGATAAATAATTCTTGTCTGTCACCTCTGCCAACCGCTCTGTTTCTCCATATTCTGTCCTGACAGTAGCCTCTTGCACACGTGCAAGCTTCCCTGAATTACTGAAATGAATCAGGTTCCTCCGCCTTGGTTTTTGGGGGATGTGGCACCTGTGCTGACTACTAGATGTGTGACTGTGTTTGCACAGCCAGTGGCTGCTGATGGCAACAGAACAATGATGGAGGAGGAGGAGGAGATTGGATTTATATCCCGCCCTTCACTCACTCGGAGTCTCAGAGCGGCTTACAAGCTCCTTTCCCTTCCCCTCCCCACAACAGACACCCTGTGAGGTAGGCGGGGCTGAGAGAGCTCTGAGACAACTGTCCTTGAGAGAGCAGCTGTGCCAGAGCTATGGCTTGCCCAAGGTCACGCCAGCAGCTGCATGTGGAGGAGTAGGGAATCAAACCCGGTTCTCCCAGATTAGAGTCCGCGCACCTAACCACTACACCAAACTGGCTCTCGTTCCCGAGATACTGTTTCCGAGGCAAGCTGTGGTTTTCAGATGGCGCTCCAGATCACTGCAGAGTTGTTGAGACTCTGTCCTGCCCAAACTGCATGTTGACTCCTCCCCATGGAGCTTGGTGCTGGAGGTTCTGATCAGGTGTCTTCATGAAAGCCACTCATGGTGCACTTGTGTTTTGCGCTGTTAAGTGGGTCACAGTTTGAAATTGTCTAGGCCGAAGGGGGAACCTGATACAGGAGAGGGCTGCAGTGCGTGCTGTGGGCTGTCTGCCTCCTGGCTCGTGGAACAGAAAGGGGGCTTGCTGGAACAGTTCCCTGGTGAGGCTTCCAGGAAGCTTAGAATGGCTTATGCTCTGAAACGGATACTGTTGTAGTTCAGGAATAACAGCCACGGGCGGATATCAAGAGGCCCAGGAAAGCTGCTGCTCAGAGCCCTGGATCAGGGGAACAAAGCAAAACAAAGTACTCATCTTTTTGAAAAAGATATCAAAGGAAATGCATTAGGAGACAGCAGCAGATTCGTTGTAACCTGTTCAGGAGTGGAAAAGGACTGAAATGCTAGTCCAGGATTGTGGCCCTAAAATGGGATGGTTTCTAACAGCTACGGAAACAGGTCTACGGAAATATAGTACTGTAGCGCACAAAAATGATATCTACTCTGTGCAGCCGTGCGAGGTTAGCCATTTGAGGTGTTCATGTTGTAAGCTTTATCTATTTGCTTCATTTATACTCTGCACTTCCCCCAAAGCAGCTTGCATCGTTCTCCCCTCTGCTGCTTTATCCTCCCAGCAGGCAGGTCAGGCTGTGTGTGACTGGCCCATGATCTCCTGGCATACTTCCGTGGCAGAGTAGGGGTTTGAGCCTGCGTCTCTTAGATCCTAGTCCCACGCTGGAACCAGCACTGTAGCTACCGTGTAGATAAGTATAGCTTATGCCTAAAGCCCTCCTGACAGAGGTGCCTCTCCATTCTTCCTGAAGAAGGAAGCTGCATGGCGCTGCCTTTGGAAGCTGAGGAAGGAATAAAGGGGGGGAACAGAAGTGTGAAGCTAACAAAATAAGTTATTATAAAAATACAAATATTTATTATGGTGTGCACACTAATAAAAGATAAAATAGGTTCAAAGAAATGGTCCAAATTGCAGACTCTTAAAACTTTTGACACACAGTAGACCATACACATTTCAGCCTCTTTGGGCCTTCCTCAGTAGTGGTCAATATTACTGTGTAAGACAACACACATCCAGAAATAAATATATGAAAAAAGCTTTCCTTTAGAGCCAGGTGTTGCTTTCTCCTGTGATGTGCAGTTGCTAAAAGTTTACACGGTGGGCCATGGATAATCTCTCGTGGGAACTGCACACGCTCTCCAAATTGTTCTGGTAACAAATATCCAGTGTGTCTCTTCCATCAAAGGCAGTAATCAAGCTTGATCACTTATTTTGTTAGCTTGACCCTCTGAGATCACAGCCATATTTTGGGCTGAGCCCCCCCCCCCCCCCCCCCCCCGCTTTTCCTGGGCTTTTGAGGGACAGAAGTGTGACAAGGTGCTCTGGCCTCGGAGGGAGAATGAATGCATTCCTGTGCTGCTTGTGGGTTGCTGCTGCCCTGCTTCACTGTCTTCCCCTGCCCTGGGGGGGTGCAGCACCGGGTGGTTCCCGCAGGGCTGGGGGCTGCCTTCCACTCTCTTCACGCAGAACTCTCAGCTGCGGCCCCCCTCTTGTGTGTCACGGAATTCTCCCATCCTGCTGCTGAGTTGGCACAAGACCCTGTCCTCCACGGCCCCCTCTCTGGTGCTTCCCTAGGGAACTGATGGGCTGATTTGTTACTTGCACTCAGCCATGGAAGCCCGCTGGGTGATCTGGACCATTCTGCTTTCTCAGCCTGATACACCTCACAGGGATAAGGTGGAGGACAAGAGAGCAATGTTGGAAGCTGGTTTGGTTCCTCACTAGGATCAAAACAAGGGGATAACTTTCTCAATATGGCAGCAAGGAAGCCCTTCATGTTTGTCGGGGGTGGGTGGGCGGGTGGCAGCCTCTTCTGGCATGCTTAAACTGTAGCTCTGTACGCTCAGTGGAGAGAACTCCTGGGCCGCTTATGAGGAGTCAAGACATGTACTGCTGGCTGTATTTGACTGTCTGTTCCAACAGCTGCATCAGACACCAATGTGTTGCCACAGCAGCACACCCAAAGGGCTTTCCCCAGACTTTGTGGGTGTGGTTCTCTTCCCACACAGTCCCTAAGGATGTGTGGGCAGGGGCTTTGGAATGCCACTCTGCAACATTCAAGATTTGTGTTTCTCTCCTACTGAAGCAATGTGACCACTGCAGAAGCAGAAGAAATAAACAGGTGCATGTGCACTCCCCCCCCCCCCCCCCCGCCGTGAATAAAGTATTACTTGGGCCCACCTGGGAGTCAGTGAGGAAGCTTTAACGCCCCCCCCCCCCCACAGTAGTAATCTAGAAAAGTGAGCAGTATTCCAGTGCATCAGCTGGCAGCGGAACAAGTATTTCAAGGCTGTCTTGCTGGAGCTCCAGTGGCCTCCTGACTTCCCTGGTTGCTGGGGCCTCCTCAACTGCGGTGCCATTGCTGAAAACGCCGCATTCAGAGCTTTCATTAATTCAGTCATCCAGACTGTTGGCTGGGGATTGCTACGCTCTCCAAAGGGCTGCTTACTTGGGTGTGATTTTAACATACTTGGGGAAAGGGGCGGGTGGGAAATAAAGACATTATGGCTGAGTTGAAAACTTACTGCAAGATTCGTCAGTCCGTTAAAAAAAAATTCAAAATGAGGCCACACCATCAATTTATACAGGGGCATTATGATACTAGCTGATTTGTTTTCAATTCTCTTCTTAATAATCCCCAGCATTGCATTTGCCTTTTTTATTGTTCTGGCACACTGAGTTGACATTTTCAATAAGTTATCTACCGTGACTCGAAGATCTCTCTTTTGGTCAGTCTCCGCCAGTTCAGACCCCATCAACGTGTATTTGGTGTAGTGGTTAAGTGCGCGGACTCTAATCTGGGAGAATCGGGTTTGATTCCCCACTCCTCCCCTTGCACCTGCTGGATGACCTTGGGCAAGCCATAGCTCTGGCACAGCTGTTCTCTCAAGGACAATTGTCTCAGAGCTCTCTCAGCCCCACCTACCTCACAGGGTGTCTGTTGTGGAGAGGGGAAGGGAAAGGAGTTTGTAAACTGCTCTGAGACTCCCAAGTGAAGGGTGGGGTATAAATCCAATCTCCTCTTCTCTTCGTCTTCTATTTATAGTTAAGATTTTTGGCTCCAATGTGCATTACTTTGCACTTGCCCACGTTGAACCTCATTTGCCACGATGATGCCCAATCATCCAGCCTCAACAGATCCCTCTGGAGTGCCTCACAATCCTCCCTGGTTCTCACCACCCTGAGCAACTTAGTGTCATCTGCAAACTTAGCCACTTCACTGCTTACTCCGAACTCCAGATCATTAATTAACCAGTTAAAAAGCACCAGATCCAGTACTGAGCCCTGCAGTACCCCACTGCTTACCACCCTTCAGACTGAAAACTGCCCTTTTAGACTCACACTCTGTTTCCTGTTAATTAACCGGTTTTTGATCCACAAGAGGACTTGTCCTTTTATCCCATGACTGCTGAGTTTACTTTGGAGCCTTTGATGAGGAACTTTATCAAAAGCTTCCTGGAAGTCTAGGTGAACAAAATCCACTGGGTCCCCCTTGTCCACATGTTTGTTCACCCCCTCAAAGAATTCTAACAGGTTGGTGAGACAAGATCTTCCCTTACAGAATGCTGATTCTTCCACAATAGCCTTTGTTCATCAGTGTGGCTATTAATTTTATCTTTCAAAATGGATTCCGCCCACTTCCCCAGTATTGTTAGACTGACCAGCCTGTAATTTCCCAGATCTCCTCTGGAACCCTTTTAAAAGATGGAATCTACCGTCTAGTCCTGCAGTGTACATTTTATCTAAGCTTCCAAGATTGTAGTTTTAAATAGAGTCCAGGTTTCCCAAAGGGATTTGACCCTCCTTACCTTTCCTTTCAGTTTCTTCTTCACAAGCTGTGGTAGTGTTGGTCTTTTGGGGCAGCTCCTTGTTTACATAAATGTTGAACTTAACAGCATTATGGTCACTGTTCCCAACCCGTGCTGTGGCACCTGGGCTTCGGCCACTGTGTGACACAGAGTGTTGGACTGGATGGGCCATGGCTTCCCTTATTTCTTATGTAAAAATCTTGTACATCTTATTGGGAAATTTTTGCTGTGCTTTGGGACAGAACATCACGAACTACAGAAATACAAGTTCTGGTGGAACCAACACAATCAGCCTGAACGGACTGATGATACCTGTTAACGTTGAATGACTGATTGCAGCAGCATGCTAGCTGACGGGGGCGCTGGCCTTGCAGAACAAGCTTTTCTTGTGCTCCAAAAATATTTTTTTAGATAAATGAGCCAGTGCCTTGAAGGGGGGTATTGAGCATTGCTGTGCGGATCTCTTCTCAGTGAGCTGCACCTGAAGTCATGACTGACGAATACACCCTCCCAATACTGCCTGGGCCCTGGGTTGTGGGTAAACTGTAAAACTGGAGCATTCCAGCAATGCAGCTGCCTTCATTCCTAGCGTGTGCCGCTGATCAAGATGGCTCCCTTGGCATTCAAGAGGGAAGCTCTCTTCCTGACATCTCGGACTCTGCAGTCAGCTCTTAAAGGCACTCCAGGAGACAGACAAGCCCCCCCCCCCCAGGCTTGAAGGGATGAGTCACGCTTTGCCATAGGCACTGAAGCCAGATGTGCTGGTTGAAAGAAAAGGACGTTGGGTGAAGACAAATCCACATTCACATTCAGTTGCACAGCTTGTATGTGTGTGTTTGTGTGCCCACATGCAGTGCATTGAGCCTGACAGTCAAAAACTTGGTTTTTCAGGTGTGAAAATAATAATGGCCATTCTGTTCTTTCTAGAGGAAACCTCCCTCTGCCTTTTTTTGGTGTCTCTCACATTGTTCTTGTAAAATGATGGGCAGGTCACAGATATGTTAAACAGGTGAACTAGTGCCTGGAGCTCTCAGTTAAGGTTGATCCTGATGTTTCTTTGTGGCTTTTCCTTTTGTTCTTAGTTCCTTCTGGATTTCACGTATGAACACGCGCATGAACCTGCCTTACGCTGAATCAGACCTGTTGGTCCAGAAGTCAGTACTGTCGGCTAAGACTGGCAGCGGCTCTCCAGGGTCTCAGGTGGAGGTCTTTCACCTCACCAACTGCCTGGTCCTTTTTGCTGGAGATACCAGGGGTTGAACCTGGGTCCTTCAGCATGCCATGGTGAGGCTCTACCAACCAGGGCCCTGTCCTCATTAACCTGTGCCACGACCTCTCATTAACCAACTGGTGTGTGTTGTATTCTGTCCTTGAGTGGGGGAGAAGAAGGCTAGTTGGGTGGTTTGATCTTACGATTGCTGTGCTAATGGAAGGAACTGGTCTACTTGAGGTGGCATACTTGCTGGTGACTGCTGGGGATCCTACCTGTGTTGCAGCCAACTTCTGAATGTTTTCAGAGCCCTTCCCAATTAGGTGACCCCCTTGCTACTAATTCTGAAGCTGCGGACCCAATTAAATCTGTGTCAAAATATGTGATTCGTTGCATTTCATTAACCAGAGCAAGTTGTGTGGTGATTAGTTGTGCTGCATGTCTAAGGATATCCCATGGTCGTCATCTTATGTACACCTACTTGGGAGCAAGTCACACTGGATTCAGTAAAATTACTCCTGGGTAAACCTGCACAGGCTTGGGCTGTAGATAATTTTTTCCCTCTCCCCTTCTTTTCTGAGTGTTTTATTTTGGTGTTGCCAGCCTGTTCATAGTCTCCTACCAGTGTCACACTAAGCTTTCAGGAAATTCAGCACTGCAAGGTTTGAGGTCATACATTCTGGAGCCCAACTGCAACTTCTAGCAACTGGCTAAAAGTTACTGGGAAGAAAAATCTAACAGGGATGGATCACAAGATGATATAGAACTGGTGTAACTGCAAAAAAAGGAAGAACAAAAGAAATACGCAATTACAGTCAGTATTAAGGACATTAGGGATGGATAGGGAGCTTATGGCATTTCATAGATAATTATAAAGAATATTCATTTTGTAGTGATGCTTACACTGTAAGGATTTTTATCCTGCTGATTGTCAAAATCATATGTAAAGTACAAGCATGGACGGCTTCAAGAGGGAATTGGATAAACATATGGAGCAGAGGTCCATCAGTGGCTATTAGCCACAAGTCCATGTGCCTTGGCATCTAGTCATGCTGGCCACATGACCATGGAAATGTCTTTGGACAGTGCTGGCTCTTCGGCTTGGAAATGGAGATGAGCACTGCATCCCTAGAGTCGTATTCAATTGGCTTTCAAGCTAGGGAAACCTTTACTGTTACAGCCTATAAATAGGAACTCCCAGTCTGGGGCACGTAATGCTCTGTATTCTTGGTGCTTGTGGGGGGGGGGGAACAGTAGGAGGGCTTCTAGTGTCCTGGCCCCACTGGTGGGCCCTGAGTCCATCACTTGAAATCAGATAACAAGCAACTGATGGAGTAAGCTTCAGCCCACCCTGTGGTGGCAGGGCAAGTCAATTATTGTCTGTCCCTTCTGATTGTTGACTGCTTCTAATTCAGGAAAATACAGGGAAAAACAGAACAAAAATTCTCTCTCCAATGGCTTATTAAATTCCAGAAAGTTTACATCTCTATGTAGCAGTATAATAGGATTTCTTTACTTCCATTGCCTCATTTTTTTTCCTGTGGCTTCTAACTTTGCAGAAATTGTACATTTCTATTTGCAGGTGATAACTAGTACCTTGAATTGAATCAGAAAACAGATCTTTAACTAATGGAGTGACTGCAGAATAGCACTCACCACTAGTATCCCTAGTCCAGTGCCGGGTGTTGAGGGCCCCCCTAAAAGCCTTAATCATGTGAATGCAGATGGCCACTTGGTATCTTAACCTTAATTAACCTTTCACAGAAGTTCAGTGGCAGTTTAAAGACTGGCGTTTAGGGTGTCTCTGGACTTCTGTTTAATTCTCTACAGCAAACTAACATGGTTGACTTAGTCATGGTTGAATTAGGTAGGTAACCTGTTTATGCTGTCTTAGGCTGGCTGGCTCATCTTCCCAGGCAGCATAAATTGTAGACTTGCTGGCACTTGCCGCTCACGGGGTTGCAGTACACTCTGCCCAGGCAGGGAACCAGCTGAGCCTTTGGTCCCTCTGATCTGCTCTCATCCTTTTTGTTTCGGCAACTATAATCACTGAGAGCTGCTAATACTGCTTGCCTGAATCTTCCCACCTCTTCCTTGCAGTGCTGTGCAGCTGAAGCAGTGATGAGTAATTAGGTGTTTTTTTCAAGACATGCTCCTGTAATCTTTTAAACTTGGATGGGTAGATGCAGCAATTTAATCTCCAGATTGCACTGACGTGATAGAGCATTCCTCTTAAATGAATCATTCTGCTAACACACAGTTTTGTCAAGAAAGTGTATCTGACTGTGAATAACATTCCTGTACAGAGATGTGTACCCTATTTTCCTGCACCACCCTGTTTCCCTTTGGCTGTACGCAGCTGGGTCTGCTTAAAAAGGACAAAGCCAAGGGTTGCCCTGGGGAAGGGGGGGTGGCAGACATGAAACCCTGGTTGACAGAGGATTATGAGAAATGAACACCTCCTATTTGTGGCCTGCTGCTGGATCCAGGGCCTCTGTTTCTTCTTGGCTGGACACCTCCCCCCCAAAAAAGGTTACCTGCCAAAAGTACCTTTGCAGAGAGAAGAGCCCTGTGCAGTCCTTTGTTTAACCTTGAACATGGTTTGGTTCTGCAGGTGCTTCTTTGTTCATCTTGACATTGTGGTGCTGTCAGTGGGTACCTGGTATTCCCTTGGCATGCTTGGCTTAGAGAAAAGGCAAGCTGCATGTGCGGATGGTCCTGCAGGGAGTGTTCAGGAAGAGGCGCATGAACTTCTGTCTACACTTTGTCTGTGGCCAGGCTTGTGGAGCAAAATCCTGGAAGAAAACAGAGACTCTATACATCTGATATGAGCAGCTCTTTTTTAGTTCTAACCTTAAGCTTGTTTGCCAATAATATGACCTGTAGCTTAATACAGGAAACTTGGTGTATGCTACTATTTACACCCTAAATTGCCCACTGCCTCTTTGAGGTGTGGGTGGATGTGGCACTGATACTATCCTGGAGTGAGGGGCTGGTTCTTTGAATCACAGAATCATAGAATCATAGGGTTGGAAGGGACATCCAAGGTCATCTAGTCCAACCCCCTGCACAATGCAGGAAATTCACAAATACCTCCCCCCCCACACCCCCAGTGACCCCTGCTCCATGCCCAGAAGATGGCAAAGAACTTCCAGGATCTCTGGCCAAACTGGCCTGGAGAAAAATTGCTTCCTGACCCCAAAGTGGCGATTGGCATTTCCCTGGGCGTGTCAGAAAGGGCCATGAGAACTAAGCACTGAGGCAATTCTCCCCGTCCTCCCTCTCATGATTTGCCTGAGTTCACAGGGTCAGCATTGCTGTCGGGTGGCCATTCAGCCTCTGCTTGAAAGCCTCCAAAGAAGGAGAGCCCACCACCTCCCGAGGAAGCCTGTTCCACTGAGGAACCGCTCTGACTGTCAGGAAGTTCTTCCTCATGTTGAGCTGAAAACTCTTCGGATTTACTTTCAACCCTTTGGTTCTGGTCCAACCTTCTGTGGCAACAGAAAACAACTCTGTACCATCCTCTAGATGACAGCCTTTCAAGCACTTGAAGATGGTTAAAATGGTTCACCTGTGGAGATTAATACATTTGACTGGTTTCCAGAACGCCTTCGGCAGTTTTAAGATTCTATTTGACAGCTTTGTCGAGGCGGTGATAGAAGCCTGGAATGGCAGGCTCCGAAAAGTCATCAATAGGGTTGTGTCCCCCCCACCTCTCCAATTCTCAGAGTGGAAGTCAGCAACCCTGGTTGATGGTGGAGCTGGAGGAGGTCTAAGATGACACTGGTGGAAGACCGAATCTGACAAGGTTCTACATAGAGCTCATTGGAAGATTTGTGAGGCGGCAGGGATGGCAGCAAAAAAATTCTATTTCACTGCTGCCTGGAGTTGTAAAGTTTCCAGGAGTTCTGAAGACACAAGGAAAACATATCCCCCCCCCTTTTTTGAAAAACGTGTACATTTTGATAAAATTTGCAATATATGTAATACTTGCCTGTCAAGCCTAAACAGTTCTTACTGATTGAACATCAAATGTGTCTTAACAAAACACATAAAATCATACTATTTTGTATATTTTTGGGATTTAGAAGTATAAATAAATTTTCTATAAAAAATTGCAAATTGAGAAAGAGTTTCATACTACTCCAGACGATGCTACCATCTAGCATGTGGGCTTTGATTTCTGCCACCTGAGAGGTAGGAAAAAGTAAACATTGAAATTAAAAACAATTTTTGTAGTAAAAGTATAATTTGGACAGAAACACACTCATACTGTTACAATAGGTATGACTACCAGGTCATTTGGATATTAAGTTTATAACACTGAAAACACTGGAGCCCCTAATAGTGTATTGTTAAATATTATAGCAATATTAGAAGAGAAGATGAGATTGGATTTATACCCTGCCCATCGCTTCCTTAAGGAGTCTCAGAGCTGCTTACAAACTGCTTTCCCTTCCCCTCCCCACAACAGACACCCTGTAAGGTAGGTGGGGCTGAAAGAGCTCTGAGAGAACTGCTCTTGAGAGAACAGCTCTGAGAGAACTGTGACTGACCCAAGGTCACACCAGCAGCTGTATGTGGAGGAGTGGGGAATCAAACCCGGTTCTCCCAGATTAGAGTCTGTGCTCCTAACCACTAATCCGGGAAATTACAGGCCAGTCAGTCTGACGTCGATACTGGGTAAATTGGTGGAAACTGTTATTAAGGAAAAAATTAGTAGGCACATTGATGAACAAAATCTATTGAGGAAGACACAGCATGGGTTCTGTAAAGGAAGATCTTGTCTCACTAACCTGTTAGTGTTTTTTGAGGGAGTAAACAAACATATGGACAAGGGAGACCCAATGTTGTTTACCTTGACTTCCAGAAAGCTTTTGATAAAGTTCCTCATCAAAGGCTCCTAAGTAAGCTCAATAGTCATGGGATAAAAGGACAAGTCCTTTTTGTGGATCAAAAAATGGTTAATTAAAAGGAAACAGAGAATGTGTATAAACGGGCAATTTTCTCAGTGGAGGGTGGTAAGCAGTGGGGTAGTGCAGGGATCAGTACTCGGTCCGATGCTTTTTAACTTGTTTATTAATGATTTGGAGTTGGGAGTAAGCAGTGAAGTGGCTAAATTTGCAGATGACACGAAATTGTTCAGGGTGGTGAGAACCAGGGAGGATTGTGAGGCACTCCAAAGGGATCTGTCAAGGATGGGTGAGTGGGCATCAGTGTGGCAAATAGGGTTTAAAGTGGCCAAGTGCAAAGTGATGCACATTGGAGCCAAAAATCCTAACTATAAATACACATTGATGGGGTCTGAGCTGGTGGAGACTGACCAAGAGAGAGATCTTGGAGTCGTAGTAGATAACTCAATGAAAATGTTGAGACAGTGTGCGTCTGCAATGAAAAAGGCCAGCGCTATGCTGGGGGTTATTAGAAAGGGAATTGAAAACAAATCAGCCAGTATCATAATGCCCCTGTATAAATCGATGGTGCGACCTCATTTGGAGTACTGTGTTTAGTTCTGGTCGCCACACCTCAAAAAAGATATAACATTGGAAAAAGTGCAGAAAAGGGCAACTAGAATGATAAAAGGGTGGGAACACTTTCCCTGTGAAGAAAGGTTGAAGCGCTTGGGGCTCTTTAGCTTGGAGAAACGATGGCTGAGGGGTGACATGATCGAGGTTTATAAGATTATGCATGGGATAGAGCAGGTAGAGAAAGAAGTCCTTTTCTCCCTTTTTGACAATACAAGAATTTGTGAGCACTCCATGAAATTGCTGAGCAGTCGAGTTAGAACAGATAAAAAGAAGTACTTCTTCACCCAAAGAGTGATTAACTCATGGAATTCACTGCCACAGGAGGTGGTGGCAGCTACAAGCGTGGACGGCTTCAAGAGGGAATTGGATAAACATATGGAGCAGAGGTCCATCAGTGGCTCTTAGCCCCAAGGTATAGATAAGGACTCTCAGTCTGGGGCAAGTGATGCTCTATATTCTTGGTGCTTGGAGGGGGTGGGGGGCAACAGTGTCCTGGCCCCACTGCTGGACCTTCTGAGGGCTCCTGGTGTTTTTGGCCACTGTGTGACAGAGTGTTGGACTGGATGGGCCACTGGCCTGATCCAACATTGGCTTCTCCTATGTTCTTATGTTTTATGTTATGTACTACACCAAACTCCAATAAATCAGTGGATTGTGGACTTAGAACTCTATCAGTATTTGAATGCATGGTGTAAAGGCGGCAATTGCATATGGACTTATTTTAGGTATTTGGAAACTGTTTATAGTAACGTATGGGTAGTTTCACCACCACTGTTGTTATATCTTTGTCTTTATTGCATATCTTTTTTTTTTTTTAAAAAAACCTTATTTAGTTGCTGGATTTTAATCCCCCCCTTTTCTGTGTTTTTGAAATAAATACAATGGTATTAACTTGCCAAAATTATTTAAACAAAAAAATGAAATTGTCTGTTTACAGAGCACATATGAATGAGTTACTGTTGGCTAGTGCTGCAGCCCATTAAGCAGGGTCAGCTCTGGCTAGTACTTGGATGGGAGACCACCCACCAAGGAGGTTCGGGGGGGCTGTGTGGGGGCAGGCAGTGCCAAACCCATCTCTGAGCATCTCTTGCCTTGGAAACCCAGTGGGATTGCCAGAAGTAGTCTGTGGCTGGATAGCACTTTCCACCACCAGCTCTGAAGAGAGCCTTATGTAAAAATTCTCATTCTGCACATTTTGATAAAAGTTTGTCTTCCATTTCATCCATTCCAAAAACAAACAAAAAAGATGGTTTTCCACTGTCCCCCGCCAAATTTCTCAGTTTTTCTCTTGGGAAAAATGGGGGCAGGGGTTGAGAAAAGTCGCAGCTCTGCTTGGGTTGCCTTGTAGTACTTGTCTCAGACATGGGGAGCTGTTTTTGAACAGAGACGCAGGATAGAAATGTGTACAGTAAAACAGAACCACTTTAACTGGCAAAATGGTGGAGAACAAGAAGCTGATTCTACATTCTGTCCCCATTATCAAATTAAATCACATTAGAAGCCCTGCTAACTAAGACAAGCCTAACCAGTTTTGAAAAATCAGTGGGCGGTTCCACAAAGCCTGAGTGGGGTAGGGTGTTCCCCAGAGAAGGCCCTGCCCTGGAAGCAGGAGATCCTGGAACAAAATCGTCTGGGTAGGATCGTGTTGGAGGAGGTAGTCCTTGAGGTACCATTTATGGCTTCTGAGGTCGAATCGAGGAGTTTGCCTTGAGCCTGGAAACAAGCTGGGCCTCCCAAGAGCAAGACTGGGTCCAAGGAGACACTGGGCTATACATCTGGGTCTTCAGGAGAGTGCAGTCCCATCCACGTCCAGGTTGTGTTCCACGTCCAGGTGAATCACACCCCCAACCAACCACGCCTCCGTTTTGTGTGGATTCAGCACCAGTTGATTCACCCTCATCCAGCCCATCACTGACTGCAGGCAGTGCATGAACGAGCGCAGGGCCTCCTTCGGGTTTGTTAAAGCGTCCGAGTTCTTGGCATGAGAAGGACCCTGCACCTCAGGCCTCCCAAGTGACTTCTCTCAGTGGTTTTTTCCTGCAAATGTGCTAAAAAAATATTGTTGGAACTAGAGATTACCGTAGAATTCTTTGAAGATCTCTGAGGAAATCTATTCTCTGCAGGGTGGAGTGAGGGGAGTATCCACCTATGTAGCCCAGCTGAGAAGTGATTAATGTCATCCACTGAAGAACCACATATTTCAAGGGAGGTTGATCACCTCCATAGAATTGCTGAGGAATTGGAGTGGGGGAGACCTGTTTTCTCAAATAACCTCACTTCTTTGGCTTTTCCAAAAAGTTTGCTAAATTTAGGAAAACAACATTGTCCCCAAGCAGCAGAAAAATGTGGAAGTTTCTGTAAATATATATATATATAGCTAAACTAGCTGTGGGGATAGGGGTTTGCGTTCGGCTAATCGGAGCCAAAAAAATACCCGGAAAATACCTTATTGGTATTTTATGGGTATTGATTCAGCTGGATATAGATTTTGGATATTGTTCTTCTATCCAAAATGGCCAAGCCCTGGATAGAGGAACTTAAAGGGCATGTTGTCATCTTCTGGGCATGGAGCAGGGGTCACTGGGGGTATGAAGGAGAAGGTATTTGTGATTTTCCTGCATTGTGCAGGCAGTTGGACGAGGTGACCATGGTCCCTTTAAATGCCTCCCCCCACACTGAAATCAATAAAGAATGGGGGCATCTTCTTTTTTAAATGTGGGACTTTTTTTTGATGAGAGGCACCAGCAGCTATGCTGCCAATTCGGTACCTCAATCTCAAAAAACAGCACATTCCCCCCCCCCCCCCCAAGAGCCCCAGATACCCCTGCATCAATTCTCCATTATACCCTATGGGGACTATTGACTATGATGGTCCCAATAAGGTATAATGAACCCCTCAAAATTCAGGAATCCCGAATATTCCTCAAATCCAAATACCATACCTGTATTGGGATTGGGGAATATTGGGAAATACTGATATTTTTTGGGTTCAATATATCCAAACTTGAAAAATACCAGGATTTTTTTGCACATCCCTACATGAGGAGGGGCTGTGGCTTGGCATGCAGAAAGTCCCAGGTTCAACCCCTGGCAGCATCTCCAGTTAAAACAACTGGGCATAGGGTTGCCAGCCTCCAGGTGGGGCCTGGGGATCTCCCACTTTTACAACTGATTTCCAGCTGACAGAGATAGCTCCCCTTGAGAAAATGGCTGCTTTGGAGGGTGGACTCTATATGGCATTGTACCCTGCTGAGGCCCCTCCCCAAACCCCACCCTCTCCTGGAGCCACCCCCAAAGTCTCTTGGTATTTTCCAACCCAGACCTGGCAACCCTAGCTGGGCAGTAGGTGATGTGAAAGACCTCTGCCCAAGACCCTGGGGAGCAGCTGCCAGTCTGAGCAGACACGACTGCCCTGGATGGACCGAGGGTCTGATCTGGTGTCAGGCAGCTTCATGTGTGTGCTCACTCCCATTCCTGTCAGCAGTCTGGTTGTGGAAACGGGCGGGCACTGGGCATCCTGCGCTTTTAATGGGCTCATACAAATCTGAGAGTGCTTTGAGTAGCTGCTGCCGGAAGGTGACTTTCTTGCACTGTTGGCAGCTTGGGGAATTTCTTGTGATGGATGAGTGGACAGACAATGTGGAGTTTATATGGACAGATCTGGTTTGTGTGCTGTGCAAAAGGAGCTTCTGTGCAAAAGGAACTGCTAAACAGCTTTGGTCTCTGACTCAATGCTTTTTGTTTTTTGAGAAGAGGGGGAGGGGGCATTCCTCCTCCTCCTCCTCCTCCTCCTCCTCCTCCTCCTGGTGGTGGTGGTGGTGGTGGTGATAAGCGTGGACAGAGTTGCCTGCCTTGAGTGAGTTCAGTGCTGATATATTGACCTCCCTGGTGATCAGAAGTTGACTGCCGCTGCTAATGGCCTTATCTGTCCAAGTGGTTAATAATTTACCAACCTCTCAGACATTGGGGGAGTAGGAACAAATTTCAGGCCAACTTTGCAAAACAGGTGTGGAGCAGTGGCTGTTTAGTGTGCGGCCTCTGTTTCTAGACACCCTCCCTGTCTCCTGGTGTTGGCCATTTCTGGGGTTCCCTTGCTGCCAAGGAATACAGAAGTGTGGGATTCCTGCAGACTGGCTCATCCTGCATCCTTGGTGTTCATCATTCCTCCTTGCCTACGGAGGTGGAGTTGCAGGTCTTGCAGCTGTGGCAGGCTAGGAAGTTTGCTGCTGATGGGCTCTGTGTGCCGAGAGGATCACCTGCTTAAGGATAACTTAGTAGTGCTGCAGGAAACTTTTGGGGTTTGGCCCTTTTGACTTCCCTCTGAAATGCATGGGTTGATGAGGAGCATTTATCTTTGTGCCAGTATTTAACATACATTTCTCATGTCAATATTACATAACTCTTACTGTCTCTTACATATGGGCCATTCAGTCACCAGCTCTGTATATCGTTATCCAAATTGGCCTGGTGATGCTGTAGCCACGGCCTGACTGCTCTGGTTGAATAGCTAAGGGACCACAAGTTGAAACTGACTCCTGGAAAGGTGGAGGTGATGCTGTCTAAAAAACCTGAGGTCTTGAAGAACATTGTGTGTCCTAACTTTGATGGGGTTCAGCTGATCCACGCTTATGCAGTTAAGAGCCTAGTGCTTATAGTGAACCCAGCATTACTGCTGGAATAGCAAGCTAATGTCGGCTGCAAAAAACATTTCTTCCTTCTTCCTTTAGCCCAGAAGATGGCTTGTCTCAGATAATCTGGCCATGTGGATCCATGTTACGGCAATCCCAGTGCTAGATTGCTGTAATGCACTCTGTGTGGGTCTCCCCTTGCAGTCAGCTTGGAAACTCTGCTTGGTACGAATGGCAGAACTTGGTTACTATCAGGAGCTAGATTGTTATTTATAGTCCGCCTTTCTCATTGAGACTCAAAGTGGATTACACAGTGTAAGTCAATGTAATCAACAGGATGGAGCATCCAGTAGAACGTGTAATAAGATTTGGATTGCAGAAATCTGAAAGAAAGCATAAGCTGTAATAGGACACATTAACCCATGATGCATAAATTACATAGTAGGATCATACATACAGCAACAGCCCGTATGCCTTAGACACAGCAGCATAGTCCACAGTCCCTGTCCCTTTACCAAAAACATGTTGCTTGAACTATTATTTTCAGCACATCCCCATTACCTGTGTAAAAATGCCCTCCTGAGTATGCATACTATATCCATTCTGCAGAAGCCCCATTGGTTACTGACTCGCTTCCAGGTTCAGTTTAGGAAACATGGTAGGGGATCCAAGAAGCCAGTGTGGATGAACAGAGAACCGCGTGATGTGCTAAGGGAGAAAAAGGAAATGTTCAAGAAATGGAGGCAAGGACATACCTCTAAAGAAGAGTATCTGCGGGTTGCTAGGCACTATAGGTCAGCCATCAGGGAGGCCAAAGCTCACAGTGAGCTACAGCTGGCCAGGGAGGCTTGCTACAACAAGAAACTCTTCTTCAGATATGTGAGGAGCAAACACAAGGTAAAAGAGGCGATGGGCTCACTGTTGGGTGAAAATGAAGACACTCTGACAGAGAGACTCAATGCCTATTTGCCTCAGTTTTTCCCCTGAAGAAGAGAACAGGCTCATCTAGAGATGAGCGTAGGCAAGTCACAGCATCTGGGCTGCTGGTTAACATGGACAGAGAGGCAGTTGAAAAGCACCTGGCTGCAATGAAGGAGTATAAATCCCCCACGCCAGATGGTATGCACCCAATAGTGCTCAAAGAACTTCTAGAGAGCTTGCAGAGCCTCTGTCCGTCATCTTCCAGACCTCTTGGAGTATGGGAGACATGCCACAAGACTGGAGGAGGGCAGATGTTACCCCAGTTTTCAAAAAAGGGAGGAGGGATGATCCAGGAAACTACAGGCTAGTCAGTCTGACCTCTGTCCCAGGGAAGATACTGGAGCAGATTTTAAAGGGTTCAATCTGCGAGAATCTAAAGGACAACTTGGTGATTTGGGGTAGTCAGCATGGATTTGTCCCCAACAGGTCCTGCCAGACCAACCTCATTTCCTTCTTTGATCAAGTGGCGAGCTTACTGGATTGAGGGAATGCTGTTGATGTTGTTTACCTGGATTTCAGTAAAGCTTTTGACAGGGTTCTCCATGATGTTCTGATGGGTAAACTAAAGGTCTGTGGACTGGACTGTGGGATAGTTAGGTGGCTAGGGAACTGCTTGGAGAACCGCACTCAGGGAGTAGTTGTCAATGGCATTTCATCTGAAAGGAGGGAGGCGTCCAGTGGGGTGCCACAGGGCTCAGTTCTGGTCCCAGTACTTTTCAGTATTTTCATAAATGATCTGAATGAGGGTGTGGAGGGGCTACTCTTTAAATTTGCAGATGACACCAAATTGGGAGGAGCAGCAGCAAACACACCAGAAGATAGAGACAGAATTCAACGAGATCTGAACACTCTGGAAAAGTGGGTGGATGGGAACAAGATGCAGTTTAACAAGGATAAGTGCCGAGTTCTACAGCTGGGTAACAAAAATGAGGAACAGGCATATTGGATGAGTAGCAGTGTGGGTGGACAAGATCTTGGGGTAAGGGTGGACCGAAAGTTAAATATGAGCAGCCAGTGTGATGCAGCAACAAAAAAGGCTAATGCAATTGGGGTGTATCAACAGAGGTATAACATCCAAATCACAAGATATCATAGTCCCACTGTACACTGCATTGGTCAGGTCGCACTTGGAGTCTTCTGTGCAGTTCTGGAGGCCTCACTTCAAAAAGGATGTGGACAGAATGGAGCGGGTGCAGAGGAGAGCAAGGAGGATGACCGGGGGCCTGGAGACCAAGAAGCCCTTTGAGGAAAGGCTGAGGGCCTTGGGACTGTTCAGTCTGGAGAAGAGGAGGTTGAGAGGGGGACATGATTGCTGTCTTTAAGTATTTGAAGGGCTGTCACTTAGAGGAGGGCAGGGAGCTGTTCCTGTGGGTAGCAGAGGAGAGGACTCACAGTGATGGGTTTAAATTAAGGGCAGGAAGGTACCAGGTGGATATTAGGAAAAAACTTTTTTACAGTCAGAGTTGTGCCACGGCGGAATCAGCTGCCTCGGGAGGTGGTGAGTTTCCCCTCCCTGGCAGTCTTTAAGAAGCATCTGGACAAACACTTGCCAGGGATGCTCTAGGCTGATCCTCCATTGAGCAGGGGGTTGGACTAGATGGCCTGTGTGGCCCCTTCCTGCTCTGATTCTATAATTCTAGGGTATTGCTTGTCACCTGTCAAGCCCTCCGTGGCCTTGATCCCACATGACCTGCAGGACTGCCTCCCCTGTTATGCTCTGCTGCAGCAGCTCTGCTCCTGTGAGCAAAGCTTCCTGAAGGTGCCACCTTCCAGTGAGTGAGACTGGCAAAGGCTCCTTCGCACATCGGTTCCGTGGCGAAGCTGGCTTTCTGCAGTGGCTGCCTGAGGAGTTCAGAAAGGCTCCTGTGCATCTGCCATTCCACAGAAGGTGCAAAACAGAGACCAGTGTTCAGGAGGGCATTTATGTAAGAGAGTAGGATTGGAGTCTGTTGTTCTGTTTATTCTGTTACCATCTTGCTTTTAGTGCATTAGCTTCTCCTACCTTTTAAATCCATTCTCTGCATTGTTTATGGTATTTAATGTTTCATAACTGTTTTTGTTTGCATTATTTTTTACTATTGCAATTGTAATTTTAGTGCCCTGCGTACTAGATGTCCTACATTGTTCGATTGCGTTAAAAAAATATTTTGTAAACCACCTTGAGTCTCTGCTGGAAGGGCAGGCTGTAAGTAAATAAATGGGCTGCTGGTGAAATGTTTGAGTCAAACCTGATCAGTTTGCCCCTCAGCTGTTCTGGCAGTGACCAATTTCTTCCACTTCTGATTTTCTGTTTTTCTTTGTGTTGAGATATGTCCCCTTCCCCCAAAAAATATGAGTTTGTAGAGTATTTGCTGCTCTCCTAGAAGACTAGAGTGGAAGTTATGAAAATTGGAGTAGGTTTGCCAATTTCTGGACAAGTTCCTCGCCCAAAGGGACAGTATACTGCCAAGTCCTGTACTAGAGCAGCCTGGCTGCATGGGACTAGGGTGGATCTCCCTTTCCCAGTTAAGGCCACTAGCGCCCCTTCTAGATCTGCTGCACAGCCAGCTGTTTTCAGAACAGTTGCAGTCCTGTGTATCCATGTGCAAACGGAAAAGTCTTTTGGGGTAGTAAAAGTCTGGGTAGTCAAAGGCACACTTCAGTTCAGACAGCTAGCTTGGTAATTGACTTGCCCCACACTGTGATCCTTACTAGAGCTGATGGTGTTCAATTTCTGGTGATATTGAACTGTGTCCATTGGAGTTGTTGTTGTAGGCTCTGAGCTATCAAGGTGATTCTAGCCGTAGGTTTCACAGGTGCGGAAGGAGACTGGGCCACACATACTCTCTTCGCACACAAAAGCCACCTGCTCTGAGGACAAGCCTGCTGTGATGTTGGGAAGACAGATGTGTGCTGACAGCCCGAGGACAATGCTGTGCTGTGGTTGGGTATATCTTAGACTAATCACGGCTTCTTCAGAAAAGGTAGAAGCTCCAGGGCCAGACACATGCAGACAGGAAAACAGGAATACACTGTAGGTGAGTGGTATTTAACCAGCATCACAGTGGTTCAGTATTAAGTGGGAAAAGAAAGGGGCCCCCCCAGCTAATGTCTGTCAGCAGGGGTCATTTCGTAAAAAAAGAGATGCAGGAGCTCATTAGCATAACTTTTTCCCCATCACTGGAAGTGTGTCAGAAGGCAACGCCCACCGCTTAGGCTCCACCCCAAAAATCTCCAGGTATTTCCCAACTCAGAGCTGGCGAGCCAGCTTTACATTTTGAATAAAGACGCTTTAGGTTTCCTTTGCTCTTGCAGGGAAGCTACCCTACAACAAGCATGAAAATACAGATCAAGTTAGCATGCTTTTGCTTTTTTCCACAGCGCATCACCATCTGTGCCCGCTTCTGGGCTTGCTGCTCCTGGAACGGCGTTCCTGCGCATTCCTACTTGAAATGACCCCTGTAGACTGTTAGAAATCGTGTCTTGATCAAATTATCTGTGGCAGAGGTTGAGCGTATAGTGAGGTCAGATTGTGTAGGGCTTATGCAGTCTGTAAGCTATTGGTCATTTCCGTGTGGAATGTAACAAAAGGAAGAGTGTGGGATCAGAATCTCATTATATCCCCATTGGACACAACTGCTGGTTAAGAGTAGGGGGGAAGAGTTTGGTGTAGTGATTGAGAGTGGCAGACTAATCTGGAGAACCGTGTTTGATTACTACTCTTCCACATGAAGCCAACTGGGTGACCTTGGGCCAGTCGCAGTTCTCTCAGAGCTCTGTCAGCCCCACCTACCTCACAGGGTGTCTGTTGTGGGGAGGGGAAGGGAAAGGAGTTTGTAAGCTGCTCTGAGACTCCTTCAGGTAGTGAAGGGCAGGTTGTAAAACCAACTCTTCATCATAGTAGATTTGACATCAGATTTCGGCAGCCTAATCCTGGGTAGATCTCTAGTCAGGAAGACTCAGTTTCGTCATGGTTTTCTGCTGGGCAACCAGACCTTTCATTTCTTTGTTACACCATTTGCATTTTGTATTGTGTGCCCACAGGAAGAGAAGCTGAATAAAATATCCCTGAACTGAGACTCTTTTATGGCCTGCTGCCATTATAGGCTTGCTCTTCTAATGAGAGAACTGGATAGTAGATCTTAAATCAGTGAAAGCTACGCTCAGACCATGATACTTCTTTAATGTGTGGCTCAAAGGCTTCACTTTTCGTTTTTACTGCCTGTCCCTCCCTTATCACATTTATTTTCAGATCTCTCCTTATCCAAATCTGTTGTGCTGTGCCCAGGAATCTTCTATTAATTAAGCTTCTTGAAATTTTGCACCACTGTAAAATAAGGGATTGCTGCTGTACACAAAAATTTGCAAAACAACAGTAGGGTTTGAGGTCTGTTTATTTTTCACCTTGATATATTTAAAAATATTTTAAATCATGTTACCTCTAGACAGACAAATCCACAATCTGTGAACTACAAAACTAAGTGCCTCTGACACTGTTCCATACTGAACACTGGGTTCATTGGGTGAATAGAAAAAGTAGCGTAGTAGTCTATACAGAAGCTGCTGGAACCCCCTACAATTGGTTCATACTGCATGAACTATTGGAACTCATTTATAAAACTTCTGTTACACAGTAGAATTATGATGTATCATCCCTATTCCATGATGAGGAATTGTTGAACTATAATGTATCTTGATTAAAACTATCTTTTAAATTTTTCCTCAAAAAGCATTTTTTAAAAATCTGTTAGGATTTTTGTTTTAACTCCTGATTTTAGTCTGCTCTGGGCTGGTGAAAGCTGTGCCTGAGAACCCCCGGGCCCAGCAATTGCCGCCCGTGTTCTTTCTCTGTCTCTCCCCACATTGATGGAGCATCCACTCCCATGTTGCCATGCGCTGTTGGCGGTGAGGAGCAGCAAGCAAGAGATGTGCTGCCTGAGGCCAGCGCCTTACGTGGGCAGCTGTCTCACAAGGCTGCTGCTGCTGCTGTTTTTTGCCAGCCTGTCTGTCTGTCTTTGGTTTGGGAACTAGAATGTGGCAGAGTTTAACGAGGGAGAATGTTTGCCTCCTTACAGCCATTGTGCTCCTGCGCAAGGGGAGGTGGAGTAAAATCAAGGGCTTGTGGCTGGGTGGCTTTAATATGAGGATCGTGGGAGGCAAGGCTTAATTTCTCAGTGGTGGGAGGCAAAGCGGGAGTTGGGTTGGTCCTTGAGAGGAAGGAGGAAGGACTTTATCCTCAGAAGTGCATCGGACACATTTATGGCCCCTTGGCTGTGAGTTCAAGCTGTCAGCCTGGCTGACTGGTATGTTTTTAGTTGATGCCAGGGGCAGGATGCCAAGGTCTCTGGCTTGGGCTGTAGCCTGCCCGGCGTGACTTCTTGCTGCCTTCATTCCTGGAGTGTTGTTGAGCATGGAGTTTTGTTGATTTTGGACTAATAGAGTTCTCCTGATGCGGCAAGCTGCTGGTGGCCAAGGCTTTCCCACACGTGCAGCTGGTTGTTTGAGGCATATGGAGGAGCTGCTTCCTGCATGCCCATCTCTGAGCCAGAGCTGCTGCCCCACTCCAGTGGATCCCCTTTTAGCACACCTGGCCAGATGTGCAAGGTACTTCTTCAGGATGCAGGCCCCTTCCCCATTTCTGCTGCATGGGCTTCCATTGCTTTGTCAGCAGGGTGAAGTCATTCCGGCCTTCTGCAGAGACAAAGGCTGAGGGGCGAGAGAACCGCATTCCTTTCTGTTTTCTTCATGCACGAGAGCTGACGATGCCATCGCCGCTTCCCCTCCCAGAAGGAGACTGGTGAACTTGGGTATGTTTGCCCCATTCACACCCATCCATCTTGTGCAGATATACATAATCAAAACTAGCAGACCCTTAGAAAATTTCCATTCCCTATAATGATTGAACTATTTGAAGTTATGAAGCAAGCAAGGAAGTACTCTTAGCCGAAGGTAGAGGACAGTGTCCATTGCTGTCTGGCCTAGCAGGTGTTGTTCTATCTGGTGTCCAAGCTCTATCTTTCCAGGAGCGAGAGGGATTGTGGGTGTCTCCTAGGCTCCAGCTAATGAGCCTCGGCTGTTGCTGCTGCTGGCTGGCAGACTTCGCTTCCTGTGCATGATGGCTTGCTTGCGAGTTGTGTGATGTAGGCAGATGTGATTTCGGTGAGTGGTTTCTCGTGTAGTGGGGTGACTGGTACATACTGACTGACTACTGTCTGGGGTCGTACCGCACTGCCAGTAAAATGTGGGTACCGGGAAGGGAACCCTTTTGGAGTTCCTTTTCAAAACTGTAGCAAGGATGAGTGAACAAAGGGGTTGTAAGTAGGGTTTAGAAACATGAGTAGTACTGTCTGGTAACTTTTGAAAGTTTGTTTTATTTAAAGCACTGAAATCCTGCAACTGAAAGTCCTGTAGATTAGCTTTTGGTCATATTGATGATGGTTGAGTTAAATGGCTCTGTGCTGGCATTTTACCCTTGATTGTTTGTGGTCTGAGTAGCTCCTGTGCTGGGAACACCGGTCTTCACAAGGAAGGAGGGACAGGGTGCTGCCGCTGCCACCACAGCTCCACTTTCCCAGGCTGCTCACCCCTGTGTGAGGGAAGTTCTCTGCAGTCATTTGGAGGCTGTATTTTAAATGCGGCCCCCCTGCCCCCTTTAAGAATATGAAAGAAATGCTTCTCCCAGTTCTTTTGCACATACCCCAGGCAGCGTGGCCTCAGAGCATTCAGTGTCTCCGGTGGAGTAGGCATCCGCTTGCAGAGTGGGATCCTTGAGGACCCAGAGGGGCTCGTAATACAAGACTTCAGTGGGCCATGTGATTCAGGGGCAAATGCCACGCTGTCTGAGAGAGGACTTCAATCCAAACAAGGACCAAAGCTTGTTATTCCCACTTGGTCCTTGCATCTGTTAAACACCTTTATTATGCGGCATGCTAATTTGCTGCTCACCATCTGCCTCCACCTGAAGGTAACCACAGGGCTCGGTTCTGGGCCCGGCATGTTTCAATATTTTTCATAAATGATCTGGATGAGGGTGTGGAAGGGCTACTCATTAAATTTTCAGTGGACACCAATTTGGGTGGGCCAGTGAACACACCAGAAGATATGGAATTCAAGCGAGATCTGAACACACTGGAAAAATGGGCAGATGTGAACAAGATGCAGTTTAACAAGGATAAGTGCCCAGTTCTGCATCTGGGTAACAAAAATGAGGCATGCATACTGGATAGGGGATACACTTCCGGATAGCAGTGTGTGTGTGAACAAGATCTTGGGGTATGGGTGGACCATAAGTTAAATATAAGCAGCCAGTGTGATGCAGTGACAAAAAAGGCTAATGCGATCAACAGAGGCATAACATCCAAATCACAAGATGTCACAGTGTTCCCTCTAAGCTCCGCAGTGTTGTGAGCAGAAATTCTACCTTATGAGTGAAAAAAGCAAGTTGTGAGCGAGTCTACACTTGACTATTTTGTAAATTAGTTTTTTTAGAAGATTACATCTATAACCTTGTAAAAATCTCAGAATAAATTATTTTAAATTATAACATTATAAGAGAAAACAGAATCAAGTCAAATTTCACCTACCCCTTTCCACTATATTGGTAGACCTGGCCTTCAGAGAATAGGTCTACCCACCCCTTTCCACTATATTGGTGGATCTGGCTTCCGGAGAACAGTTCTACCTGCCCCAGTCCACTATATTGGTAGGCCTGGCCTTGGACCGTCGCCTTGTGCTGAGTCGTAGTAGAAAACATACCAGCACTTGGGGTGGGGTGGGGTGGGGGACTCTTGCAGTCTACTTTGTCTTTTTTATTGAAATATGACAAGTAACATTACAGGTCAAGTATAAAAGAGGAAGAACAATCACTGTCAGAACTCTGCCTAATCTAACAAACAGGAAGCTGCCCAAAGTACTTATTTACACAAATATTTATATCCCACTTTCCCCTGTGACTCAAGACAGTTTACAAATCATACTGAAACATATAACAGAAGTGTGCAAAAATATACCGTATTTTTTGGACCATAAGACGCACTTTTTCTCCCCCAAAAAGTGGGGGGGAAAGTGTGTGCGTCTTATGGAGCGAAGACTGCATGTTGCTGCCGGCTCCTGTTGCTGCCGCCGCTCTCCTGTTCCTCTTCCTCTTACTGCTACCGGCTCGCACGAGGCCGCTGCCGCTAGCTCCTGCCCCTCTTCCTGCTGCCAGCTCGCGCGAGGCCGCTGCCACCGCCGGCTCCTGTCCCTCTTCTTCTTCCTGCTGCCGGCTCGTGCGAGGCCGCCGCCGGCTCCTGTCCCTCTTCTTCTTCCTGCTGCTGGCTTGCGCGAGGCCGCCTCTTCCTGCCCCTCTTCTTCTTCCTGCTGCCGGCTCGCGCGAGGCCGCTGCTGACCAGCGTGGAAGGCGCGAGCCTCCCCTGCGTCTAATGGTCAGGTGCATCGTATGGTCTGTAAAATATGGTATATATCATTTTTTTCTGGCTCCATTGTAGCCTTTGGGTCCACTACAGTCAATAGACCCATAGGCTATAATGGAGAATCAATCCAGGGTATCTGGGGCTCTGGAATGCTGTTTTTTTTAGATGGAGGCACAAAATTTGCAGAATTCCTTCTGGTGTCTCTTCTCAAGAGCTCCCCCGAATTTCAAAAATATTGGACCAGGGGGTCCAATTCTGTGGGCCTCAGAAGGAGGTGCCCCCATCCTCCATTGTTTCCAATGGAGGAAAATTGTCTTGTGAGCAGAAGCAAAAACCCCATGTGCTGTCTGTTAAACTTTTGTGCATCAGCAACCCCTAGTGCAGTTTAGTTTAGCACAGTAACAATGGCATAGTCCTGCTGTACACTGCATTGGCCAGGCTGCACCTGGAATGTTGTGTGCCGTTCTGGAGGCCTCGTTTCAAAAAGGATGTGGACAGAATGGAGCGGGTGCAGTGGAGAGCTAAGAGGATGATCTTGACTGGGGGCCTGGAGACCAAGAAGCCCTTTGAGGAAAGGCTGAGGGACTTCTTGGGAAGGTTCATTCTGGAACAGCGGAGGTTGGGGGGGGACGTGATGGCTCTCTTTAAGTATTTGAAGGGCTGTACCACTTAGTGGAGGGCAGGGAGCTGTTCCTGTTAGCAGCAGAGGAGAGGACTTGCAAGAATGGGTTTAAATTAAAGGCAGGAAGCTACTGGCTGGATTTTAGGGTATAAATTAAGGGTGGGAAGATATAATATAATATAATTGACGTGCAGAAAATCAGCCTTGACAACTATAGGTAAACAGAGTATAGTTACATATGTGGGGTGCAAAATTTTCTGCCCCACATTACTGCACTGAATTGTACATGGGATCATAGCCTGAACTTTCTAGATACATCTTCCTTTAACTTTGCATGCCTTGATGTGTGGTGGAAGTGATTTATGCCATTGAAATAGAGAGGCTGTCCCCCCCCCCCCTTTCCCTGATCTTTGCCCTAACCCTTCACAGGACTTCACATTTCTGCCTCAGCATTCTCCAGGCTTCCTTGAATTGTTGTGGGAGATTAATGGGGCATGGTTGCTTGCTCCCCATGTAAATAAATACTTGAACCTTCCTCTGGGAGCTCCACAGGGTTTGTTGAAAGTTTTGGGAGAGGACTCTGTATTTACTTATGTGACTTTAATTCAGTTTTGAGGTGGTTCTTTGGCATTATGTAGCCCAACTTGAGAGAAATGGAAGTATCAGTAAAAAGTGGGTGGAAGTCAACATAGCATTTCTCTGTCTCCTGGAAATCCTCTCAGAGCCCTGTTGCTTAAAGTAGGAGGCCAGAGAAGCCAGCAGTCTTCCTCACTCAAAGAATAATGACTTTGTCTGTTTCATTGGCGCATGATCTGGTGACCACCAGGGGTTTAATTGGCTCAGAAAGAGGATTAGACGAGTTAATCAAGGACAGGTGATTATCTGTGATGAATAAATGGGCAGCAGGTGTCTGGATACCACTGCTAGGGAGTGAAGAAAGAGAGAGGCCCTGCTTGTAGGCTTCCCAGGGTCAGGAGGTTGGCCACTAAATCAAACAGGATGTAGGAGTAGGTGGACCATTGATGTGCTCCAGCAGGGCTAATCTTACATTACCCAATTCCTTTTCATGGCTTTAAGGAAGGATTTGGGGCACACCCTGTGCTGGTTAAGGTTGGAAGAACCGAATTCACCCTGGCTGCTTCTGAAATGTTTGGGCAGTAAAGGGGATAGCCAGGTCTCTCTGGGTTAGTGTTGGGAAGGAAGATGGCTAGTGGGGTGCCTGCTGTCGGAGGGTGTACTTGTTTGAACATAGCTTATTTCTTAGACATCTCCAAAAGCTGTTCTACACAGAGCACAAAGCAACACCCAGTGCACCCAGTGCAAGCGGAACCGGAAGTACGTATCATAGCAGTTCCAAAAGCTGTCCTACGAAGGTGAAGTTGTTACCTGAAGGTCAGAGAAGTTCCCAGGAATGCCTGAGGAGTGCGGGTTCCAGTGAAAATAGCAGCGCTGATGTAATTGACTGGAAGTTGGCCTCAGAGGGGCTACTCTGAGCAAAGCCTTCTGGAGGTTGGCAACTGCCGGGAGGTGTCTGACCCTGTGGTGGCTCCCATCTTGTGGAGCGGCCTGCCTGAGGAGGTGAGGAGGGCTCCTGTGATTCCACAGAGCATGCAGAACACATGTTCAAGGAAGCAAAGAGGTTGGAATAGTCCCCCTTTCTTGCTGAGACTGAAGACGAACTACACAGGGGAAGTCTCTACAGCCCGCAGGCTGGGACATGCAGTGCGCCATATGACAGGATTAGGACCAGTGTGGAAATCTGAGACAAAGCAGACGTGTCGACATGTTAAGTGCTGCAGAGAATGCGCAATAGGATCACACTTAACAGCGACAGACAGTATATACTGTACGCAGTAGTGTAGTCCACTCTCCCTTTTCCTTCATTAAGGCATCTTTCTGAACTATCCTGTTCTAGTAGCGCCGTAGTCTTTGTGTAGAAAAGGCCTCCTGGATAATTCCGTTCTGCATAGTTTGCGGAATGCCAGGAGAGTGGGAGCCTTCCTGACCTCCTCTGGCGGGCCATCCCATAAGGTGGGGGCCGCAGCAGCGGAGGTGCGTGTCCAGGCAGTTGTTGATTTTGTCTCTTTGGAAGGTGGCGCCTGCAGCAGAAGCTGCTAGGGAGAGAGGCGGTGCTGCACACATGAGGATCCAGGGCCATGAAGGGCTTTGTGGATGGTGGTCAGTACCTTGAATTCAGCCTGGTGATTAATGGGCAGCCCATGGAGTGACTGTACAACAGGAGTAATATACATGCTTTGCCTAGCTTCCAATAATAATGGTACAGCAGCATTGCGCACCACCAACCGGAGTCTCTGAAAGGAATGCATGCTGCCCATCATGTTTTGGAAGAGCAGGTGTATTTGCCATTAAGGGTGCCAAGAACTACAAGCAGCCCAATGGCTCTGTAGCTAATTCTTGCTTCTCTGTGTTCCCATAGAAACTGCAGGTTGGTTGCAGCAAACTGGTTAGAGGATGATTGTCAGAAGCACATTTGAAATATTCCTGAGTTTCCTGCAATGGCTTATGTTAACCCTTTGCTAGGCCTCCTTTTTCTCCAGTGGTTTACGCACCACAGTCATTTTATAGGCAGTACTTTGTCTCCTAACAGAGTTGGTTGGTTCTTTATATTAAAATATTTATAAACTATTATAAACTATAACCTATCTGGCTCTAAGACTGAAAGCAGCGTAAAAGCACTAAAACACATTTAAAACCAATCAATAAAATAATTTACGTTGCATCAGTCTGACCGGTGTCAAATGTTTGAGACCTCAACAGCACTCTTAAATAGGGCTGTTTTACAACCCTTCCTAAAGATGGTGGATAAGGGGGCTGGGCTGACCCTCTGAGTGGGAGTCCCTGCAGAGGACTGGAGCAGCAGCAGAGATGGCTCTTGCATCAGCTGTTGCCGAGGGTCATAGAAGCGGAGGATGCCACAGCGCTCTTGGCACTAGAGCACACCCTCCTGCGTCATATGTCAGCTTGCTTGTCTGAATGGCATGTCCTCAGTTAAAATAAGACGATTTTGGCATTGTGGGAAGAACAAAAAGAGAAGGTGCCGGAACTAATGCTCTGTGCATTTGCACAAGAGCCATCCAGTGCCTTGACGGGAAACGGCTTTGAGAACTCTCTGGGCTCATCAGGATGATGTTGTAGTCCCTTCAAGGCCTTGCTGCTACTTTGGCATGTGGTATGGGCTCTGGGCCTCAGGCCCAGAAGATGACCCGGTCTCTCCTTTTAGAAAAATCTTCTTAATAATCTGCAGACCCAAATTCTGCTTGATACCCCTGTCTTGATATGTAGCAAGGAAGGAGAAGCACAAATGAGACATTAAAAATACCAATCTGCAGACTTCTAAAACATACATGTATTTGTTATTTATAGTTTGCCTATAGAGAGCCAGTTTGGTGTCGTGGTTAAGGGCGTGGACTCTAATCTGGGAGAACCAGGTTTGACTCCGCTCCCTAGAACAGCCAAGCTGTGGTGTTCCGCACCAGCTGGAGTTTCTGGATTTCTTTTGAGGGGAGACCAGTGTACAATAGTCAAGTCTCGATGTCACCATGGCATGGATGTGGGTGGTCAGATCAGGTGTATCAAGGTGAGGGGACATTTTTCAAACTAGGCTGAGTTGGAAGAAAGCATTTTTTGCATCTGCATTAACATGCTTCTCCAGCAATAAGGTTGGGTCCGTTATAACACTGAGGCTCTCAACTGAGTCAACAAGGGTCAGCTGAACCCCACTGAAAATGAGGTGCATAATGTCCTTCAAGACCTCTGCCTTCCCAACCAGCATTCCTTCTGTCTCACCAGGCTTTAGTTTCATTTTGCTCACTCTTAGCCACTTAACCACAGCAGCCAGGCAGCGGTTTAGGACTTCTACTGCATCACCAGGAGATTTGGATAGAGCTATATAGAGTTGTGTATCACCTGCATATTGATGACAGCCAACCCCAGAACTATGAAGGATTTTGCCTGAGGGCTTTACGTAAGGATTGGAAAGCATGGAGGATATGATTGCGCCCCACGAGAGACCACAGGGTGGGTCCCACACTGACGGTGACTGGCCTCCAGTGGCAGTTCTTTGAGTCTGGCCTGTGAGGAGTGATTTGAACCTGTCCAACCCTGGATGTCTACTTCTGCCTCCAGGCACCTCAACAAGATGGCGTAGTCCACTGTGTCAAAGGCTGCAAATTAATCCAGTAGGAGCAACAAGGAGGCCTGATTTTGGTCTACATTTAGAGAGAGGTTGTCAAGTAAAGCCAGCAGAGCTGTCTCCGTCCCATAGCCTGGTCTGAAACCAGACTGCAAACGGTCTAGAGCAGATGAGTTATCCAGGAAGACCTGAAGTTGGTCTGCTACTGCCCTCAATTTGCCTAGGAAGGGCAGATTAGAGATAGGCCAATCATTGATTTCACTACATCATTTTTTTGCAGGGATTTTTTTTAGTAGTGGAAGGTTAACTGCCTCTTTGAGTGGTTGAGGGAAGGTGCTTTGAGTTAATGACAGGTTTATAATAAACACTAAGGATTTATTGATGTGGTCTTCAAGTGATTCTAGGAGCCAGGACGGGCGAGGATCGAGGGCGCGTGCAGTGTGGCCCTCACAGATCCCAGGAGTTTTGTCATCCATCATGGGAACTGAATCAAAGTGGTCCATAAGCAGAACAGGCGATGTATGAAGCAGTTCTTCTGGTGAATCTGTGTCACAAAGGTAAAGGTTTCCCTTTCTTGAAAGCCAGTCAAATCCGACTCTAGGGGGCAGGGGTCATGTCCGTTTCCAAGCTGAAGAGCCAGTGCTGTCCGAAGACTTTTCCATGGTCATGTAGGTGGCATGACTAAACAACGAGGCGCATGGAATGCTGTTACCTTCCCACCAAAGTGGTACCTATTTATCTACTTGCAATTGCTTGCTTTCGAACTGCTAGGTTGGCAGGAGCTGGGGCCAGAGACGGGCGCTTACTCCATCACGTGGCACTCGGGTCTTGAACTGGTCTGCAGCTCAGCGTCTTAACCTCTGAGTCACCATGGCCCCACCTGTGTCATAGTCAGCATCAAAATCAGAGGTGGTCCCTTGTCTGTGGAGCTGTGTCTCTGTGCCTGCCTACCATCTAGACACAAAATAAAACCATTAGGGATTTTGTGTATGCACACGAAAGCATATACCCAGAATTAAACTTTGGTGATCTTAAAGATGCCACTGGACTGAAAACTGTGTTCTATTAATCTGCTTAATAAGCTTGGTTGTTTTAAAGCGGCTGTTTAGTTGTCTTACTTCCAGTTTCAAAGCCTGGTGAAACCTGTAGCAGTTGGAAGTGACGAAACTGGCAAACAGCTTAAATGTTGTGAACTGGAATCCTTGAGCCAGGTCTGAGAGCCATTCAGCAGCCTTGATCATACTGTACAAGTGTAGAATCTGTTGTGGGTGCAGAATTCATCATCCTTAGTTGAGTGTAGCGCCTACAGAAAGGAAACTAGGAAGTGTGTGGGTAGGTCTCCAGTGTTGTTGGTGGCTCTTTTACCCTCTCTGTAGTTAGAAGCAGACTGAGTTCCAAGCAAAAGATGCAGATTCTTTAGTGTGAATCTTGTATTTAGGTCAGCTAGAAGGGCTATTCTAGAACAGAATACATTTTTCTCCTCAAAGAGCATGATTTTATGCTGGGCGCCGTCCCCCTGTCCCCCCCCCCCCCCGGATTTTATCATGTTCTACTTCACGAGCGGTCCTGAGCAATTCTGTGGAGAGGTGACCTGTAATCTTTTAAAGAGCAAATTAACTGCAAGGCTGTGTTTTTAGCCTCCATCTTGCTGAGGTCCCTGCTGTGAACTCTCTCAGCCCTAGAACTGGAGCTCCCACAGGAAGTGGGAAGGTGGCTGGTTCTGTCACTCCCTGGGCTGTCAGTCACTGTTTGGATTCCTCCCGTCTTGGCTCTTCAGAAGCAGAACTTTTTTCCTTGGCTCAGGTCCTGGGCTTGCTGGCCAGTCCTGGCACCTGAGCTGCATTCCAGGGCCTTGGCAGCTGCAAGAGCTCTGGGACTCGAAGAAACGTGCTCATGGCGAGCCAGGCTATCTCGTGAGTCGGTCCCATGCCTGGCAGGTGGAATGTCCTGGCAGCAGCTGCAGCACTTGGCGTGAAGACTGTTCCTGCTGGCTCCTGGTTCTAGGTGAACAAGCAAGAGCCCCTCTGGGTGACTTCGTGGTGTGCACGACACTTTTCAAAATGAAAGGAAAGCATGTTTCTTTCATCTGCTGTTTGGCACTTGGATGCAACCAGCAAGGGGCTAACCACTCTGGACAGGTGGTGATATTCCAGGACAATCTGTGCACAGAAGACATTGCTCCCAGAGGCACACAGAGAGCCAGTCTGGTGTAGTGGTTAAGTGCGCGGACTCTAATCTGGGAGAACCGGGTTTGATTCCCCACTCCTCCACTTGCACCTGGCTGGATGACCTTGGGCAAGCCATAGCTCTGTACCAGCTGTTCCCTCAAGGACAGCTTGGGAAAGAGCTCTCTCAGCCCCACCTACCTCACAGGGTGTCTGTTGTGGGGAGGGGAAGGGAAAGGAGTTTGTAAGCCGCTCTGAGACTCCCTTGGGGAGTGGAGGGCCGGGTATAAATCCAATCTCTTCTTCTTCTTCTTCTTCTTCTTCTTCTCCCGGTGTTGGGGGAAGGCAGTGGCTGCAGCGGTTGAAAGTGTGTGCTGGCTTCTGGACATGTTCCAATGTGGATCAGCATGTTGGACGAGGACTGTGAAGGCTGGGGTTCCAATGCCTCCAACTTTGGGAAAGATTCTGTCTCTCAGCCTTACCCATCTAGCAGGATTGGTAACAGAGAAGGAAGGGCATGTCCAAGCTTGCTGGAGGAGGGGCAGAATGAAAATCTAGTAAATACCCCAGAACCTGGGCTCTGACTGACCCTCTCAAAGTAAGTGAAGTCTGTGGTTTCCCTTGCCCAGTTGGAACAAACTCCATTTTGCCCTCCTCTTCTGCACTAATTGGCAGTCCTGACTAGGAGATCTGGTGAAACAAAAGCCCAGCGAAGCTTTCAACAATCAGAGTTTTATCTTGTAATCAAATTAGTTTTTGCCATTTGACTTCCTTAGGATTTGAGGGCTGCTTCTAGGAACTAGTCATATGTTTCCACCCCTTCATTTCATGCACCAGTACGGCAGAGGCAGGAAATCCAGCCTTCAGAACTTCTGCGGCTTGCTTGGCAGAAGCTTGGCAGAAGCTTGCGGACTTCTTCAGTCCTATTCCGACCAGCTGTTGAGAGATTCAGTCTGTTTTGGACACCTGTCCCTCCCCCCACTGCATCTTCACAAGACAGGTTGTGTGGTCTAACCCACTGGAGAGCAGCCCCTAACTTGCACTGAGAGCTGGCCAGGCTCAGTCCGGGGTCTGGGACAACCCCCAGGGTTGAATTCCTGCTCTACTATAAAATTCCTGCTGGGCGGCCCTGTGCCCGTCACAATTTCTTAGGCTTACCTACCTCATGGGGTGGTGGTTGTGAAGACAGTGTGGATGGGGGAGAACAATGTGATAAGTTGCTTGGGGGGGGTCTCACTTAGGGGGGAAAACAGGCCCTACATACAAAGCAAAGCAGTAGCGATAATGAGCATCCCTGGCAGGTCTTCGGTGTGCTTGTGAAAAAGCATTTTTGCTCCTAAGTAATGCCTTTTTCTCCTAGTCTGTTCTCTTTGGTTTCCAGGCAACCTGTCCTTCAGCAGGATCACAGCACCCTGCTGACGTCTGTGCCTGTCTCCCCCCTCTATTCTCTCTCTCTCGCTCTCTCTCCCCCCTTCACTGGGGGGTTCAGAGCTGAACACACGTGAGCTGTTTTCCATCTTCCCTCCCACATGCCGTGATGTGTGCCTCAGAGCACAAGTAGGAAAAGGCAGCTTGGAGGGTGGAATAGCGCCGGCTGGGTCATCTGCTGTGTCCCAGACCATTCTTCCAGCTCCCTTAATTGAATGGGCGCTTTTACCCATTCGTATCATATCTGATATTCTCCTGTCCTTATTGGAGAATGAAGGATGTGCCATCAGTCTTTTTCCGGAGTAATTGCCTCCAGTACTGCCGTGGTGGCTAACATGAATAGCTTGGCCCAGGTGGAAGCAGATGTGAAGGAGGTGACAGGTAGGACGTTCTTGCAGGATTAGCTCTGACAAGTAGTGGGTGCAGGACAGGAGTGTCCCTTGAGGCTTATGACGATCTGGGCTGGAGAATTGCTGGGATATAGGCATAAGAGCAAGATTACAGGTAATTAGGGAGCCTGATAAGGGCAGGGATGTTCCAGAAATAGGCCCCACGTGTGCTTGTAGCAAAGCCCTGGGATGCAGAGCCAGAAGTGGGCTGATGATGCAAGCCTCCTGCTGGGACTCCAGAAGGGACCCCAAGTTTGTGGTCTCTGCAAGTAACAGCAGCTGTTTGCTAGTGTAGATTCAGGTGGGCAGCTGTGTTGATGTGAAGCAATAGAGCAAAATTTGAGTCCAGTGGCATCTTTAAGACCAACAAAGTTCAATTCTGGGCAGAAGCTTTCGTGTGCATGCACACTTTGACGTGCCACAGTGAAGGGAACCTTCCCTTGCCCTAGGCAGAATAATGGGAGCTCATCCCAGTGCCCTTCTCTCCATCCCCCCCCCCCCCCCGGCCGCCTCTGACAAACAGTGTGTTCTTTGGCCACACACTGATTTCCTGGCATTCAGGGCCAAGGCAAACACCTGTGGAATGGAGTTATCTGTCATGTCTGTGTCATGTCTGGCTCAGTTAGAGTTATGGCTCAGAGTCCTGGTCTGTGGGTAGGTTTTGAGTTCTCAGACGCACCACCTGGAGTCTGCTGGTTTGCTGCATCCTCTCTCAGACAAGGAGACGAATCAGTCCTTGGGGAATGTGGGCTGGACTTTAAACCCTTCCACAGATGGCATGATTTGATTTTCCCCTGATAAGATTCATGCACATGACTGGACCAATATCTGTTACCTCTGTGTCCTCCTTTTCTGCTGCTGCTGGGATCCAGAGCCGCATATGTGGGGTGTGAAGGGGAATCTTCCCACCCAGGCACCGACCAGGCCCAGCCTACCTTTCTTTCAGCATGGGAGCTGTGTCAGGTGCCCTCGAGTCACACCCTGGGCAATACACGAGGTCACAGTTGAACTAATACCATAAAAACATAAGAGCCCTGCTGGATCAGACCAGTAGTCCTTCTTGTCCCATGTTCTGTTTCATACAGTGTCCAACCAGATTGTTTTATAATTGCTGTTTTATAGACCTTGGTCTTTCAGAGCTATTCTCTCAAGGACAGTTCTCAAAAGAGCTCTCTCAGCCCCATGAACCTCACAGTGCGTCCGTTATGGGGAGGGGAAGGGAAAGGGATTGTAAACTGTTCTGAGATTCCTTTGGGTAGTAAAGCCAATCTCCTCCTCCTCCTTCTTAGGGCTAGAGGCCATGATTTTAGTTTTTTTGATTTTGAGTTTCCAGCCAACTTTTGCGCTCTCCTCTTTCACTCTTGGCAAGAGGCTCTTGAGGTCCTCTTCACTTTCTGCCATTAGAGTGGTATCATCTGCATATCTGAGGTTGTTGATGTTTTTCCCAGCAATCTTAATTCCAGTTTGTGATTCATCTAGGCCAGCATGTCACATGATGTACTCCGCATATAAATTAAATAAGCAGGGTGACAATATACATCCTTGTCATACTCCTTTTCCTATGCTAAACCAATCAGTTGCTCCATATCCCGTTCTAACTGTGGCTTCTTGACTCTTATACAGGTTTCTTAGGAGACATGTGAAATGGTCTGGTACTCCCATCTCTTTAAGGACTTGACACAATTTGTTGTGATCCACACAATCAAAGGCTTTAACGTAGTCAATGAACCAGGAGTAGATGTTTTTCTGGCACTCCCTTGCTTTTTCCATAATCCAGCGAATGTTGGCAATTTGATCTCTGGTTCCTCTTTGAAACCCAGCTTCTGACAGTTCTCTTGAGCATGATCTTGCTAACATGTGAAATGAGTGCAATTGTGTGATAGTTTGAACATTCCTTGGCATTGACTTTCTTTGGGATTGGAATGTAAACTGACCTTTTCCAGTCCTGTGGCCACTGCTGTGTTTTCCAAATTTGCTGGCATATGGCGTGCAGCACCTTAACAGCATAATCTTTTAGGGCTTTGAGTAGCTCGTCTGGGATACCATCATCTCTGCTAGCTTTGTTGTTAGTAATGCTTTCTAAGGCCCATTTGACTTCACACTCCAGGATGTCTGGCTAGAGGTCAGTGATCACACTGTTCCTGGTTGTCAAGGACATTGAGATCCTTCTTGTATAGTTCTTCTGTGTATCTTGTCATCTCTTCCTAATCTCTTCTGCTTCTGTTAGATCCCTACCATTTTTGTCCTTTATCATGGCCAGCTTTGCACAGAACATTCCCTTGATTTCTCCAATTTTCTTGAAAAGATCTCTAGCCCTTCCCATTCTATTGTTTTCCTCTATTACTTTGCATTGTTCATTCAGGAAAGCCTCCTTATCTCTCCCTGCTGTTCTTTGGAAATCTGCTTTCAGTTGGGTAAATCTTTCCTTTTCACCTTTGCCTTTTGCTTTCCTTCTTTCCTCAGCTATTTGTAAAGCCTTATCATTGGATCATGCTAAATATGGTCAACATTAATCTCAGCTTATTTATTTACTTGGAAAGTTTCTATGCCGCCTCTCCAGAAGACCTCTCCTAGGTGGCTTACAAAATAAAATATCATTACATAAACATGAAAGGTATGAGTACTCACTATTGCAAACACAGTAGAGCATGAAACGGCATCAAACATGGTGCAGCTTAAAATAGGTCTTAAGCGTTCTGCTTCGTAATGACAGAGGCTCCCAGGACTGAGAAAGGAAGGCCGGCTGGTCATTGTCAGGATGGCGTCACTTGCTTCTGGTGCCAGTTAAACCTTTGGTTCCCTTCAGGGCTGTGCTTCCGGGGTGTTCTGAAAAATTCAGTCTGGCAGACCCAGAAACTCTCTGACCTTCAGCTAGATATGAATCTAGGAACAGCACCTTCGAGACCCACAGGATTTCCGGGGTGCAATCTTTTGAGAGTCAAAGCTCCCTTTCTCAGACCCCTGGCCTGGCAGACGTCTGGCTGTCCTGCTGCAGGCAGCCCAGCAGCTGCCCTCTAAAATGACCTCTGACCTTCAGAGCACCACAGGAGATGACTGGATGGGACTGCTTGGGAGAGTGGAAGGAGGGTTTCGCTGTGGCTCCTTGTCAAAGTTTTCAGGTTGTTGTCCTTTGAGCATGAGCGGTTGAGCTCTTCCTTCCCTCTGCAGTAGATGTGGGTCTGAAGGTGTCAGTGGTGGTGGTGGGGGGATGGACAACTGTGATAGGCAGGCGTGTGTGTGTGGAGGAGAGACCTAAGCTTCTGATGCAGACTCTTTTGTTCCCTCCTGCTTCTGTCTTCCGCAAGCAGGGTAGAACAGAATTCAACTCCAGTAGCACCTTAAAGGCCCACAAATCTACCCAGTGCATGAGCTTGTAAGAGGTCACTTGGTCAGACAGTGGTTCACAACAGCCTATGCACTGGAGAGTTTTGTTGGCCGTTGAGGTGCTACTGGACTCAAAGTTTGTTCTGCTACTACAGAGCCGCACAACTACCTGCCTGAAACTGTCTTGCTGTCGGGTTAGTTTCTCTGTCCCCACCCCCAGTCTGTAGAGGGGAAAGCACCATCTGCCCAGGTTGCTCGTTCCGGGACTTAGCAGGGAAAGGCCTTGGGGCCTCGGAAGATGCTGCCCATTCAGCAGAACCAGCCCTCCTTCAGCTGGAGCTTTCCAGTGGGCGTGAAACTTTATTTCGGGAACAGACACCCACAGCTCCTCCCCAGCAGAGTGTTCTGTCCTTCTGCTAACCTTGCTCCTGACATCGCGGGTCCTCAGATGACCAGGTTGAACTTCAGGCAGATGCTGGAAAAAGGTGGCTTGGATTTTGAAGCTCTTCTGCTAATAGGTGGCTGTTGGTTTGCTGGGAATTGGCACCGTTCTTTCTTAGCATCTCACAGCAGTCTGTTAACTTCTGCAGACTTTTTGTTTTCAGGCTTCCCTTCTGAAGGAATCTCATGATGGATTAGGTTGGCGCTGAGCAGTGGTCTCCTTTGTGCTTCCTTGGGCTGAGTAGAGTTCTGGTCATCCTGTGTGTAAACTAGAAGCAGCCTCATTGCAGTATGTGGAGTGGAAACGGTCTCCTCCACTGCTTCTCTGGCCACCCCAAACCTCGGTCCGTGCCAGACTGAGTGTGCGACACCTTCCGAGGCAAAGTTTTTCCTGTTAAAATGGGTGATGCCTGCCAGAGTGTCAGAAGCTTGAAGGGTGTGTGGGGTGGCTCTTGCGAGTGGGACATGAGCCCAGAATAAATCAGTCAATATGTGTGACACATTCAGATTCACTTATTTAATCTGCATAACTGAGCTCCGGGTAACCTTGATGTGGGTTTTGTGGGGGCAGTCCATGCTGCGGCAAGAGAGATGGGCCACCTCCAGCGGAGCAGGCTCTTCGGGTGGCTTCTGGGAGTGGCTGCTCAGCCTGGAGGCTCACGGGTGCCGCTGCTGCAGGGAGGCAGCTCTGTGCAGGCGGCTCACATCAGAGCCTGGCTGCCGTGTTGCCCGGGTGATGGATGGCCTGTGCGGTCCCTCCTTAACTTCCCTTGCAAACAGAAGAGTGTGCTGCTCCCACTTCCCTGCACCCTTCGCTGCTGCATTTGCACAGCACTCACTGGTTTGCAGATGGAAGGAAGGAAGGAAACAATGGCTTACCTGAAAAGGGCAGTGCAGTAAATTGGGGGGGGGGGGGAGGGAAGGAAAGAAGAGACGCAGCGATGAGTTGGGACCGTGTGTTTCAGGCAGGGTGGAGGTGGAGTGAGGATTTGGATGGCAAAACGTGTCACTGGCTGAACAGCAAAATGGAAAGCTGCTGTGCTTGATCCGTGGTCTGTGAATGAAAGGCTTTGCTCTGGCATTTGCTCTGGGGAAGCAACACCGACTTGGGTTTCACATGGAATTGAACATCTCCATGGCGATGGGTAAACAGGCATGTAAGCAGGTGGCTTCAAACACCCAGCGACATGCCTTGGCCAGGCCACTTGTCAGTGCGGCAGGGGACACGTGCTGTGCCCTGTGAAAAACGCCTGACAGAGCAGCCCTGAATGGGCTGGCTGGGAAATTATGGATTTCTCTGGAAAGACCCCGTCCCTTGGATGTGCCTGATGGAGCCCATTCTGCCATGGGGCAGGCAAAGGGTCCAGTTGGTGTCAGTTTTGCTTTTCAAGTGACCACAGTGAAGTTCTGTCATGGGAAGGGCCTGTGCAGAGGCGAGGCCGTTGGCCATGCTCAGAAACCTCAGAACTTTCAGCAAGGGTGCATGCTCCGTTTGTGTGTGCGCACGCAAATGGAGATTGGGAGTGGGGTATCTCAACAAGACACTCCTTTTGTAGATGATCAGATGGGATTGCTTTGGCCTACCCTTTGATAATAAACGTTGCACTAGTAAAACAAACCTTCCATCCCAGCTGCCAAGGAGCCCAGACTCTCCTGGAGTTTTTCTGCATGCTGGTAATTTCTGTCGAGTGTTTGAGGTAACTTTGCTGGTTGTGATTGTGTATTTGTTGTCCGAGTCTAGGTGGCGCACATTAAAACAGAGCTTGGAGAGAGAATGCCCTGGAAAGAGAAGGGTTTTGTTTGCTTGTAGTGTAGGTAGAGAAGGGAAGGCCTGGGGGAAAAGGGGGATTTGGGGGTGTCTGGGTGTGTTCGATGTCCCTTCTCCCCAAGGTCTTTTTTCATTTTTTTCTGAAAATCTGGACAGCATGGGGGGGGGGGACTCCTCTGACATACTTTCAGTTTTAGAATGATCAAAATGCTGCTTAAAGCAAGAGTTTTCAAAATGTATAAAATGAAAAGGTCTCAGGACTTTTAAAGATTTTCCATTGGAACAATTGGGGAAACACTGGAAAAAACCTATGTTACAGACACATACCACACTTTCAGGAAAGTAAGTATCTCTCCTTATATATAAAGCTGTTTTCAAGTGGCAAGATTCCATGGGACGCCAAAACCAGTTGGTTGGAAGGACTGCCACTCAAAAGGAGTCCCTGGCCACTGGCTTCATTCCCTCTCTGCGTTGCCTCAGTCCTGCCCACAGGGCCACCAGCCAGTGTCTCGGCCTCATTCTGGAGGGAGCCGGTGAAGGGGACGGACTGGGTGCTGGGTCCACTCTTCTCCTCCACCAACTGCCAGGTGGGTCTAACTGTCCCCTCAGTGGCCTGCTTCTGTTAGTGAAAAGACAGTGGACTTTCAGCATAACTCCTCCCCCGCCCACTGCCAGCATGGCCAATTTCCTGTCAGAATAATGAGGTGGGCCAGCGACCATCAAACCATTCTCCTCAACCCCCTGCTGTGCGGCTGACTTCCCCCTAGGGTTGCCAATCTCCAGGTGGGACCTGGAGATCTCCCGCTGTTACAATTGATCTCCAGATGACAGAGATCTGTTCCCCTGGAGAAAATGACTGCTTTGGAGGGTAGACCCTATGGCATTATACCCTGCTGAGTCCTTCCATCCCCCCCCCCCAAAAAACGCTGCCCTCCACAGGATCCACCCTCCTAAATCTCCAGGTATTTCCCTAATGAGAGCTGGCAACTTTCCCCTCAGTGCCTGTTGCTAGGCAACAAAGCTTGCTTCTCTGAAAGCCCCTTTCCACACCTATGTTGGCTTTTGGGCGAAAACTCATTGGGGTCAGCTGAACAGAATGCTATAGAGGCCACCGTCCAAAGCAGTCATTTTCTCCAAGGGGGAGGGTGGAGATCTGTTGTCTGGAGTTCAGTTGTAATACCTGGCAATCTTCAGGCTCCACCTGGAGGTTGGGTACCCTAGGTGTAGCAGTCAGTGCTTCAGAGCAGGGTCTGCTAGACCCAGGTTCTTGCTGAGTGGGTGATTTGGGGCCAGTCACAGACTTTAAGCCTAATCTACCTCACAGGGTTGTTGTGCAAGTCAAAAGGGGGAGAGAGGAATGATGTAAGCTGCTTTGGTCCCCATTGCAGAGAAAGACTATGTTTCCTCCTGGGGAACTATGGTTGCCAATCTCCAGGCAAGGGCTGGAGATCACTCAGAATTACAAGTGCTTTTCAGATGGCAGAGATCAGTTCCCCTGGAGAAAATGGTGGAATCTGCTGAGATGGACCCCCTATGACAGCCAATGTGACATAGCAGTCAGGGCTTCAGAGCACAGTGGAGGCTGGGTGTGTGTGGGGAGAGATGGAAAGTTGAAGAGTGAGGTTGATGATTGGTTGGGAAGGAGATAGGGTTGCCAACCCCAAGTGGAAAATGCCTGGAGATTTGAGGGATGGAGCCTGGAGATGGTGAGGTCTGAGGAGGGGTGGGACCTCAGACAGGTACAATGCCATAGACTCCACCCTCCAAGCCAACGAGTCCCATTGTTGCCAATCTCCAGGTGGGGGCTGGAGATCACTCAGAATTACAACTGCTCTCTGGGGGGAAGAGATGGAAAGCTGAAGCCAGGGGGCAGATAATGATACATTGACAGTTGGCTGGGAGGTAGTGTTGCCAACTCTAGCTTGGGACATTCCTGGAGATTTGAGGGGTGGACCCTGGAGAGGGTGAGGTTTCAGCAGGGGTGGGACCTCAGACAGTTCAATGCCATAGACTCCACCTTTCAAACCACCCGTTCCCTCATGGAAAACCATTGTTGCCAATCTCCAGGGGAGGGATGGAGATCATGCTGAATTACAACTGCTCTTCAGATGGCAGAGATCTTCCCCTGGAGAAAATGGTGGACTTATGTCATTATACCCTGCTGAGGTCGTCACAGCAAATTGATGCTGAGTGCCCAAGGCCGGGGCACTCTCCCAGAGCCTCTTTCTAGAGCCCATTGTATTTGTTTCCACAATGGGCCTTATTCCTAGCTGCATATATTTCAGTTTTCCTCCCTCCCAAATCTCTCGTTTTCCCAGAAAAAAAGAGAGATTTTTTCCCCTCCTGCTGGATCAAAATTTCTGGAAATCATATGCACTCTAAGTGTAGGAAATCAAGGGCTACAGGAGACTAGAAAATGGCCTAGTAAGGGTAGTGTTCGCATTATTAGTCTTTCCTTGTACCAAGATCCAGCACTCTTACAGGTGGAGATGCTACTCCAGGGGTTCTAGGTGACTGTTGTGTTTGCAATTAAAATGTATCACTAGCAGAGAATCCATATTAATTCAAATTGGAATGAGTCACTTATAACAGGACTTGTTTTGGGGTAAAATTGATCTCTTCTTCATGGGTTCAATGTGCCACACCTCTAGGAAACTGAGCTTGTGCATAGTCATGATAAATGCTCCCTCTAAGCTGTGGAGTCTTGTGAGCAAAAATTCTACTTTGCAAGCTACTGGCATTAAAGTTGTGAGTGAGCGATTTGGCTGCTGCATGAATTAGTTTGCTCTGGAGCCATCCTTCCTGAGCGAAGATAACAATGTGTGAGCCAGAGGCTAGAAAACTGTGAGTTAGTTCCCACTAACTCAGCTTAGAGGGAACACTGGTCATGATCAGAACTTTCCAGGGCTAAGCTGAAAAGCTGCTGTTCAGTGTTTTTACTTGCTCCCAGTCAGCCTGCATGGCGTGGAGGGAGCTTGCTTTCAGCTCACTTCTTCTTTGACTTGTCATGCTAGTAGCATCAAGGACCTCCCCTTAGGAGAATACTTTCTCTAAGATAAAGATTTTCATGTTTTTCTTCTGTCAGAGCTCAGCTAGAACTTCTGCTACTCTACTGGATTTGGCTTTTAGCTTGTATGGTCTTAGTCCTATCACACGTCCTTTAGAAGATGTCTGAACTGTGGGGAGGGGGGAATTTTCTGTCTAGCTTGTGCTTGTTGTGCTTTTGTGAGAGGCACAAAGTCAATTTGTGATCCTCTCTGTCAAAGTATCTGTCTTGTTGGGGCCTGCTGAGCCCTCTGCCATGGTCTCTCGTCACCTGAAGCCTTCATCTTGGGTGTCTCAGTATGCCTGTTCACTGGCCTTGACAGCTTCTGCCTTCTGCAAAGGCTCTCTTACTGAAAAAAAGGTGGCTAATCCAATAAGGCACTCTGTTTCAGGAGAATCCTTCTGTGCCTGTGGCAAAGGAACAGGAGACAGCTGCCTCTGTGGCTTTGAAATCAGGTTTGAATTTTGCTGATCCCAACTTTGGTCTTGTCGCCACAGTTTCTCTGGCTGCTCATCTGGAAGACTCCATGCAGTTGCTGTGGAGGTTCCAGGGTCTGCATGCAATCTCTCTCTCTCTCTCTCTCTTGAGCATCCTGTACAACTTCAGATTCTCTGGAACTGCCAGTCTGAGGCTGTGCTCCTGAAAGGCCACACTCTTCTCTGTGTCATTCCTCGTCTTGATCCCGTGGGGCCGTGGAAAGGTCTGTGGGCACCAGGTAGTCATCCAGACCCCGGTACTGGGATTGGTTCCACTCACCTTTGGAGTCCAAACAGTGAGGACCCCAGCAGAGTCTCAAGGATTATTGTCCGTATGTATAGCCCTCTCACTCCCCACCCACCCAGCGGCCACTCTGTATTCTTCCTAGCACTGTCTGGGGATCTGCTCCTTGACACTACCTTGAACAGCAGGATAACCTTTGAGGTCCTCTGTCCATCATTCACCAGCTCAGCATTATCCAGACCAGAGTTCTTTCTCGTCCTGGAGCCCACCGTTGGGACCAGTGGCTGTGGCGTGTAGGGCCTCCAGCATGCCCAAGTACTCTGACTTGGCGCCTCCTCTTTAATCCATCCCATGGTGTCCTGCAGAAAAGCCGCAATCTTTGCCTTCAGCTGGAGGAACTGCGGTTGCAAGGGAGTCCCTATCGAAGCCCGTTTCTGTGTGTACACAGTTGTCTTTGGTTCCTACTGTTCTGGTAACAGTTCCTACCCCATCATACCGAATTTCTTCATTGGTGCACTCTCTGTCCTGTTTGGCACTGAAAGAGGATTCCTCATCCAAACCAGGAGAGCCAAAAAGCCTCTAATTCCTCTTCATCCCAGGAAATATCTGCACATGAAAGTGCTTCCCCATCGGAAGATCGTCATTCAGACCAGTTAATCTGGATGGCAGCTTTGAGGCTGGAGGCAAAGCAGTTTTCTCCTCTTATATCTGACTGTCTTTCTCAGGGGATGGATTCAGAATCTAATGTCCTGATTGTGTTTCCAGTACTCCCTGTTTTGCTCTGACAGAGGTGTTGTGGGACAAACCATCTTCTACAGCACCAGCCTCACACAGATGCAATCCCAAGTGTGGATTCAGGAGAACAATGGCTCCTTCCTTTGTTCCTCACCTTGCCCCAAAATCTCTAGTTGTGGAAGCACCGTAACCTCCAGCAGTGCAAAGAGTGCAATATTTATTCACAAGAAAATGTTTACAAGTATGCTTTAGCACTACACCAAAATCAGCACAGGGAGGAACAAAAGATAGGTGGTTATAAACACATCCTCTTTCTCTCTCCTCTACACATACCCTCACTGATGTTAACCATCGGATAGGCACCTAGTCTTAAAAAGTTACAAATTCTCTAAAGCTCTTTCATTACCTTCTGGCTCCCTGCAGGCCTTTCCCAGACTGCATGGTTAAAAGATGGCTGCTGGCCTGCAGACCAGAGCTCAGCAGTCTGTTCTCTTCCGAGGACCAGCACCTAGAGAGCCTTCCCCCTGGGAGCAAGCACTGTTATTAAACCTCTGACTCCACCCATTTTACATCACTCTCTCCACTCCTTTTGACCTGGTCCACCCAGGTGACACAGGTGGACCCTGGGACACCCAGGTGCATCCTGGGAGCCCTCCTGGAAGGCATTAATGGAAATCTCTAGGAATCACCTGGAGATCCCTCAGTTAACTTTGGTAGCAGGGTCGTTTGCATAACTGTGGCTGGTAACTGACCTGGCTTCCAGCCCTTCCAGAGAGGAGGGGGAAAAAAGACACTTTTAAAACTCAGACTGGGGGGGTTTCTCCACATCATCCATGTTCCAAACTGAGGCACTATGCTTAGCAAAACAGTAACGGCAATGGCTGTGGCCCCCCTGTGCCATCAAAGCATTGCCGCATATCCTTATCAAGGTGACTGGCTACTCACTGCAAGTTCTCATCATTGCCTTTTGCTAAATTTCCAGACGGTTCTCCAACTTCTCCAAAATTTAAGTCTCGGAGTCAATACAGAGAAATCCATCTTCATTCTGCATGATGGATACTGTTTTGGGATTATTCTAAACTCTAACAAATGAGAGGATTCCTACTTCAAGCAGAGCGCAGTCTGTAATTTCTCTGATACCTAGCCCTCTGTATCATTGGGCACAACCTGTCATTCAGTTGTTGCACCTTCAGGGCTTCTACGAGAACTGTTGCCCCTTTTGTGAGACTCAAGATGAAGTGGCTACTTGTATGGATCAGCAGTGTCCTCCACTCATCTAGTCATTCTCAAAGCAAATGTTATTTTGTCCTGCCCCCTATTCTATGATCCCTTCACTGGTAGTTGAAGACAGAGGATTTTCTAAGGGCCATGCTGTTTCTACATCCAGACCCTGCCGTCGTGGTCACCATGGATGCCTTCTGATGGGGATGGGAGAGCACGTTTTTGCAATCCTGACATAAGTCAGCTGTAGTTTGGACATGAAGCCAAAGCTCACAAACGTAGAACTGTTGGTGGCTTTGAGAGCATTGCAGCTGTTTTGTCTGTTGGTTTGTTGCAGGTGTGCTTGAGACTTCAGCAGGGTCTCTGCCGTGTGTAGAAACAAGGGTCGGGGTGCAGAGCTGTCCACCCTGTGCAAACTGGCCTGCTCTCTTTGGAACAGATAAACCCCCCACATTTTTTTTCTTCTGGCTGTTCATCTTCCAGCAAAGATGGTATCTTGCAAGGCAGACTCCCTCAGGGGTGAACGGACCACTCTGGGTGGTGTTTCTGCATCCACTCTGTTTGAGGAGTGCCACCCATCTGGGTGTTTGCTTAATCCAAAATGCAAAGCATGCCTGTTTTGTGAAAGAGGGGGCACAGGCCTGACATGTCTCTTATTGACTGTGATGGACAGCTCTTGTATACGTTTCCTCTGATCCTCCTGCTGGTGCTCGCTCTCATAGAAATAATGCAGGGAAATTTGAACTCCATCTTGCTCATCCCGTTCTGGCTCAGAGAGCCCTAGTTTTTGAAACTGCTGTGCCTCACCGACAGGGTATTTGCCTTTCTCTGCTACATCCTACATGGAGTTGCCTGATACTGAATCAGAGGCTTGGTCCATCCAGGTCAGTAAGTATTGCCTTCTCAGACTGGCAGTGGTTCTCCAGTGTCTCCGGTGGAGGCTTTCACCTCCCCAACAAGAGGAGGAGCCTTCATCCCGACACCTGGATGCTTGAGGATTCGTCCTTGGCTCTCTCCCGTTCATTAGGTGGTTCCCAGTCTTTCTGGCATAGTGACCCACAAGTTCAAATTTGCTCAGTATGATGAATCACTTTAAAAATACAGAGCACGCACCAATTAATAAAATAGCAAAAGCTTGGAACCCTCTTTCACAGGTTTTGGAGCCCATTTGGGGGTCAGGAGCCACAGGTTGGAAACATCTTATGGAGCGCCAGGACATGCTTCACTAGAAAGTCTCATAAAGCCAAGTGGCACTGGTGTACTGATTTTCCATCCTCTGGGAGCTGGATCATATCTTTTGCTGATTGACTTTGGTCTTGAAGTGCATTTGTGCTCTCAAGGTCTTGAGGCGCTCATCTCTGAGACTTCCTCTTGCAGCTGTTTTGTCCAGGCACCCAGCAGCAGACGAATGCTTGGCTTTTCCGCACCCCTTATCAGAACAGTTTTTCAAGGGCATGCTGTGTTTCCCACCCTCCCATTTTATGTTCCCTGGTGGGATGTACAGATGGTTTTGACTTGTTCAATGAAAACCCATTTGAACTGTTAGCAGCGTGCGAACTGCGTATCCTTTCTTTCAAGGTTACATTCTTAACTCCTGTTCCTACAGCCAGGAGGGATGGTGAATTATGTGCCTCAGAGCAGACCCTCTCTGTTCCTCAGGGATGGTGTTGCACCCTGGTTATCAGTCTTCCAACAAAATTGTTTCCTCTTTTCACCTTTCTCAGGACTTTCTCTTTGCCCAGACCTTCATCTGAGGCTGAGAGCTGCGTGCTCTTCAGATGGTTGTGGTTGTCTTGTCATTCTTTGTCAACAGACTAGTGTCTTCTTGAAAGAGCCATCACCTTTGTTTCTCCCTAGCAAATGGATAACTTGGTTAATTTCCCTTTGTATGAATTATGTTGTCTCCTGTTACAGTCTACTGTAAGACTCACTCTGTGAGGGCCGTGGCCACATCCACTGCATTAGCTAAGGGTACTTGAACTTTTTACAGACTGCCACATGGTCACAGACTTCAGCTTTCATGCTTTAGACACTGGAGCCCAACAAGAGGCTTTGTTTGGAAGAGCTGTCCTTAACTGATCCCACCACCAGGTAGGTTTGCTTGGTACTCTCCCCAAAGGGGTGATGCAGAGACCGTGAAGGAGAAAAACAGGTTGCTTCCCTGTAACTGATGCTCAGATGCCATCTTTGCCATCATACCACCTGCCCACCTTCCCTGCAACAGGTGTATCTTTATTTTTTTCTGCTCCAGCCTGTTTCAGGGAAGGACTGAGCAGGAAGGCACAGTTCTGCCTATTTTAGGCATGCATGTTGCCAGGGAGTGGGTGGAGCCTGTGCAAAAAAAAAGAAAAGAAGCCTTTTTGCTTAGTTCTAGAAAGTTCCAATTATGAGTCTGCACAGGCCCAAGCGTACACAGATGACCACTTGAAGACAGCAGTAACACCTAAGGAACTTTCCCCCTCTGTTTTCTCAGGGAAAATCATTTGTGGTTTTGGAGTAGGTTGTCATCAAGATGTTTAAGACACGCAGTGCTATATTTCTTTATCCAGTCCACCTGTTGATGCTATAGAGGTCCTGAACCAGTGCCTTACTGCTGTGGTTAAATGGCTACAGGGAACAAGCAGAAACTGAATCTTGACAAGGCTCAGGTAACGTTTGGGAAGGTGGCGATCCTGAAGGACATCACACTCCCCTCTTTCTGTGGGATCTAGCTGACCCTTGCTGACTCCGCAAAGAGCTTATAGGTTATTCTGGATTCAGGAGAAGTAAGTTAATGCTCCTGCAGAAAAATGCATGCTTCCAGTTTCATTTAGCCCGGAAGATAGCGTTCATCGGACTGCGTGGTTCCGTGCCTCAGTAGCCTTGAGCCTGGGGTATTGTGGTGCACTCTGTAAGGGGCTGCCCTGGAGAAGGCCCAGCTGGCACAGAACACCCCTGCTTGATTAACATCTGCAGCTAGATGGAGTATGCCTATACCAGTGACATACTGCAGATACTGCTACACTGGCTACCGGTTAATTGGTGGGTTCAGGTCAAGGTCCTGTACATCACCTACCCACAAAGCCCTCAATGGCCTTGGAAGCACAGGACTGTCCAGCTGCCTCTCCCGCTGTGCTCTCCTGGGACAGCTTCACTCATCAGAGCAAATCTTGCTGAAAGGGCCCTGCTGCAAAAGCAGGGGGAATCATCAGCTGCCCCGATCTGATCATCCTCTGTGGTGGTTCTGCTGTATGGAACGGCCTGCCTGAGGAGGCCGGGAAGGCCCCCACGCTTCTTTCCTTTTGCAGGATGCGCCAAACAGAAGTGTCCAGGCATTAGAAGGCCGCAGCGGAGGAGATTGTTTTCATAAAGGGGGGCTGGGATTGGTGTCTACTGTAACACTGATTGTGTATATCACTTGATTGTAGCAGCAGCTTGTCTCCTGCCTTTGTAATCCACTTTCTGCATTGTTGTATGTCCTGCCTTAGGCTGCTTTTGTTTCTTTGCTTATTGAACATTTTGTCCTGTCTGAACTGATTTCTGCATTTTTTAAAATTGCCTTCAGTGTCCGTGAGAAAGGCGGGCTATAAACGGAATAAATAAATAAGTTGCAAAAGGAGTTATGTATCAACACAGGCCTCCTTGTATAGTTAGCACCAGAAACGGTCAGGCTAGCTGATGTGAGAGGGGGCAGGCTGTTGAGTATCTCCTTGAATCCAGTCAACAGGAGGGTGGCGAGTAGGTACAGATGTAGCTAGTCTGGGAAGGGCCTTGCAAAACAGCTGCCAGCTGTGAATACATTGTGCTAGGCTAGGTGGAGCTCTGTTAGGGCTTTCATAGATACCTGGACGGGATCACAAGGGATGCAGCACAGCTAAAGATGTGATGGTCTGGGGGAAACGGACAAATCAGAAAAAAACTAGGTTTCTCCCACTGTTGCACCTTTTCCTCTATTTTTAAAGCAGAAAAACAGGGACATTTATGGGGAAACGGGGGGGGGGGGGGGGGGAACCTGCATGTGAAATCCCTGCATTCCTTGTGGAATGAGCTAAACGCTTTTAAACACAAAACTTAACTCAAAATATACAGTATAAAAGGTGTAAGGACTTTTTTTGTTTTTTTCTGGGGGAAAATTGGGGAACTTTGGGGAACACTGGAAAACATATTTCAGAATAAGTTTTGTAATTAAAACTTTTTTTCTGACTTCCCAGATGGCAAAACCAAGATTCATGTGCTGAGGTGGCACAGAGTACCTCAGCTCTCAGCTGCTGGGATTATTTGCAGTTTTGCTAATCAAAAACAAAGGCATTTATACTTTTAAATTCCATAAATATGCTAATAAGTACAGTTTTATGGGTAAAGGTAAGTTTCCCTTGCTCAAATCCAGTCGAATACAACTGTAGGGATGCGGTGCTCATCTCTGTTTCCAAGCCGAAGAGCCAGCGCTGTCCAAAGATGTCTCTGTGGTTATGGAACACTATTACCTTCCCACCAAAGTAGTACCTATTTATCTACTTGCAATTTCTTGCTTTCGAACTGCTAGGTTGGCAGGAGCTGGGACCAGAGACGGGAGCTCACTCCATCGTGCAGCACTCAGGTCCTGAACTGCTGAACTACTGACTTTCCAGTCTGCCGTTCAGCGTCTTAACCACTTGAGCCACTGTAGTTTTATATGCTAGTGTAAATGAAACGTTTTATGTTAAAACAGGAAAACAAGTTTAGATGTGATAGGAAAGTATTTCATTGTATTCCAGGTAGTCAGCCATGTTTCATTGTATTTCAGTTTTTCTCAATTGCTGTTTTTGTCTGGAAGAAAACAGTGGTTTTAATTTCTGGAAATGTTGCATTGCTAAATGGAGCAACCTTACTGAAGTGAAGACGGTTGTGGGTCTGGTCAAGGCCTGGTTGGGAGCTCACCTGAGTGAGTGCCATGTGAAGCGTTGTGGAAGAAAGGCAGGGGATGAATAGTGAAAAGACATGATCACGTGACTCTGACTGAAGAAGCAGCAATGCTTGCCGGTTCCACTTGGCCATTTTCTAGCCATCTGTCTTTTGGCATTTTCAGGTTGCCATAAAGATCATTGATAAGACACAGCTGGATGAAGAGAACCTCAAGAAGATCTTCAGAGAAGTTCAGATCATGAAGCTGCTCTGCCACCCTCACATCATCAGGTTGTATCAGGTAGGAATGTTGTGCAGCCGGGGGTTGGGGGGGTTGGGGGGGCTGGTATCTGCCCCCAAGGCTGGTATGGGGAGGAGCCTAGAAGTGTGGTTAACAGAGTGTGGCAACTAGTCCTGGCGATTACCGGCTGGTCTGGAAGGTGTGTGGCAGGCATCTTCTGAGCTGGGTGGCCTTCATAAGGTATGATGCAGGTCTTCCAGGCACCTTTTGACAGGAAGAGCTTTGGCTAGTTGAATGAGTTTAGGCTGTGAGAAGTGGCCCAAGATCACCCAGGGGGCTTCACAGCAGGGTGGGGATTGGAAACCAGGACTCCCTAGATGGAGCCTACTCCTTCAAGCACTGCACTGTGCTGGCTGTGTAAGGAATGCCCTTTAAAAATATATGTGTGTGTGTGTGTCTGTGAGTGTGTGTGCACCTGGAAGTCATGGCGACCTCTGGTGACTGACCCCTACTGGGAGGCGGGAGGATATTCAGAGAGGTGGCTGAGTAAAGCCAGTCCCCACCTCCTGCCTCTGGTATTCCAAGGAGATCTCCCATCCAAGTACTTGCCAGAGTCGACCCTGCTCAGCTTCTGAGATCTGACGGGCTCTTTGGGCTTGCCTGGGCTACCTAGATCAGGGCTTGTAAGGGATGCCCTTTGACACCCCCAGCCTCCTTCTCTGAGTGCGCTTTCTGGTCTAGATCCTGAAGTGTTTCCTTGCTGACCAACAGCTTCACTAAACCCCTTCAAAACCAGGAGGGCTTTTTCTAGTCAGATTTCAGGAGCTAAAGGTTGTTTTCTGCCTAAAGGTGCTCTGTAATAGAAGAGAGGGTGACTGAGCAGGTTCTCTGACCTGGCTGATGTTGAGGCTCAGTGACTGCAGTGGGCCTGTAGCCATGGAGGCATTTGGGGGCAATGTCCCCCACAGATGAGTGCTGCCCCCTCTGACAAAAAAATTCAAATAATTTCAAAAAAAAATAAATATTGCATGTGGGTTTTCCAGAATGTCCCCGGCACAGTCAGGGAAGCTTCAGTCTCGTTTTCTTTTTTTCCTGGCCAAAAATTAAAATAGGTTTTAAAAAATGCAAATAAAATAAAAATAAATAAGCTAAAATAAAATTGCAAAGAATAAAATTACAAATTGCAAAGGAGAGAGAGAGAGAGAGAGAGAGAGAGAGAGAGAGAGAGAGAGATTCTCCCCCTCTTTGGCTCACACAGGAAAGCAGCCCGGAATTCAGTCTCTCCAGTTGAGAGGACTGTAGGGCTAGAGAAGGAGTAGCTGTTGCAGCGGAGCCGGAGCTGCTGCTGCTTCTGCTGCAAGAGGAGCAGCAGGCATGGCCGGTCTTCCCCCCTGGATTTCCCCACGCCCCACCAGCTGAAATTTCCTGGCTATCCCCCTGGACTGTAAACATCTGTAAGGGGGTGAGCACATGCACTTGTACAGTCCTCAAGTGTGGTTCCCTTCGAGTGCACCTGGAGCCCAGGGGAGGTTCTTGGCTCTGGGTTTAACTTACAGCTCTTCTGGAGCGTGTAGTAGGGTCACTGCTCTATGGGAAAGGCCCATGCAGCTGGCATGACACAGATCATGGTAAGCCTCTCCCGGTAACACTGCTCCTCCTGTGGGAAGAGCAAACCCCTCGTCCTGTGCCCTCTGCCGTGGGCCGCGTCGTTTAGAAGTCTGCTTGCCTGGCCTTGGATCCTGTCTCCAGTCCTGTGAGGCTCTTCACCCTGGCTCCCTTCCCGTTTGAGATAGGGCTCTCCATCTTCAGCTGTTTTCTTGGCTCCTGATGCAGAGACTGTCGCTATGAGTGAGGGTGGCAAACTTGACTTCCAGAAGGCCAGCTTGTCTGCCGTTTGGGACCACCTGGTTTGATGCCCTTAAGGAGATGCCAGTCTTTGCTTTCAAACCTTCTCAGGTCACTTCTGGCCCAGTTCTGCCTTAAAGCTCAGTGGTGGTAGCCTATCCTAGGAGTTGCTGTTATGTCGGCCCCCTTCCCTGGCTGTAGGTGTCTTGTGGCTTTTCAGCCATGTTCTGCACAACTGCATCATTTGTCCCAAGAGCAGAAGTCCTTTGATCCAGCCCGTAGCCTTGAGCTGAGACTGGGGGGGGTGGGGTGGGCTTGCTCAGTGCCTGCCCAGACTGGTCTTCTTCCTTGCTGGTGTGAGCGTGTAGCTATGGGCAATCCATGAGAGTGGCTACCTTCAAGCATCTTTTTGAAGGCTGGATGGGGATGCCTGTCTTCTTTGATTATTTGGAACGTTTGCCAGATAAATCGGCTTAGCTTACAAAGGGGAAACTTCAGGAAGTCTGCTTGTCTCCAGGTGGTCATCCTCAGCTGGCCTGGTGCCCCTGAGTACAGCCTCTGGGTGCTTTGAAAGTGGCTCAGTCACCACAGTCCAATTAAGGCAGCATCGTTTGGTTCCAGGCAGTCTCCTTATCTGCCCCTTTTCTGTCCTTGTCCAGGTTATGGAGACGGAACGGATGATTTATCTGGTAACAGAATATGCCAGTGGAGGGGAAATATTTGGTAAGTAAACTGACTGCATTCTTTTAATCAGATAATATACTTGGATCAACTACAGTCAACTTGAAGGAGCTGCCCTTCCTCTCCACTTCCAACTGGGAGATGCCCTTCAGCCCCAGAAACTTCTCATTAGTCAAAGGATTGGGCGGCAAGGACTCACGAGTGCCAGTCCACCGGCCACGTTGCCACCTTGGAAGAGGCCGGGGCCGCCTGCCCCAGCGACCAGATGGGGAACAGGTCTGGCAGCTTCGGCTTCCTTCAGAAAGCGTGCTCGTTGTCTTTGGGTGCAGCTGGGCAGTGCGGAGCAGGGCAGAGTCGGCTGCCCTTGTGAGAAGCACGGAGCGGGTTCCCTACAGCAGCTACAGGGGAGAGCCGGGAGGGGCACTTTCAGCAGACAGGCTGAAGGAGATCCCAGTGCCAGGAAGGCCCGTGCCTCTGTGCCCTGCTGTGGGCTCTCCAGAGGGTGAGACAGGATGCTGAAGCAGGCAGCCCGCTGGTGAGATCCAGCCGGACACATCATGTCCCTGTGCTCAACATGTTTCGGGTTCGAAAGGTCTGTTGTTGGGACACAGTCATGTGGTCTCTAGTGGCCGGCTGCAGTTGGAAGCTTCCTCTTCAGAGGCTACTTGTCAATCCCAAGAGCCCTTTCTGTGGCTGCCGCCTGCTGCTGCTGCTGCAGTTTTTGTTCTGGAACTTGGCTGAACATCCAGACAAGCAACCCTCTCCCCGCCCCGAGGTTCTCATGCTGCCTGGAAGTATTTTGCTTCTCAGTGAAAAACGTTTAATGGGAAACAGTTGCTTTGCAGCCTTGAAAAGGGGCTGTCCATTGTTGACCAAACTACGGTGGATATTTAATCAACAGACCGGCACTTCCAGGCTTAGAGGTGTCAGTTTGGAAGAGACCCGAATGCCACAAAGGGCAGCCCGCCATTGTGAAGGGAGAGCTCTCACAGCCCAGCCTTCTGTAGAGCAGATCCTGCAGGGTAGACCCCATAGGGCACGTGGGCCTTTGGGCAGCTCAGGCTACAAGCCCCAAGTGGAAGGTGCCCTTCTAAAAGAGCCTGATTGAAGGAGCTCTGTGGGAAGCTGTTTCTGGTGGTGAAGTGACTCTTTTAGAGAGAGGCATTCTGCAAGGGGGAAGGCCTGCATTGCTCCTCTCTAGCGCTCTGGTTTTTGGTTTGAAGGTGAGCCAAGCTGTGGCGTGCCAGGGGCAAGTCCCCTCTGCAGAGGCTCTGCTGTGTAGGATAAAGATGTCTCTTGCTTCTCGCTAGGCGGGTGGCACCCATAGCATCTGACTCTTTTCCATGCGTGCCGAGGTGTGTGCTCTCCAGCAAGCTGCTGTGTGAGCTTGGTCTGCCAGTTGCCAAAATAGTTGCATGCAGGGAGGACAGAAATCCTCTCCCTTTTGGAAGCAGCTGAACTGAAGTCAACTCCTTTGGAGCAGTGAATTTCACAGCAAGCTGCCCGATCCCAGTGCCAGATGCCAGGAAGCCTCACTGTTCCACTTGGTATCTCAGGGCTTCCGTGTCTTCCTCCAGAGTTCTCCTGTTGCCTTCAGCCTCCACTGTGTAAGCCCCAAATCCTTGTCTAGTGGGAGAAGGAAGACAGAACCCCTCAGCTTCTTCTGGCAAAAGCCACCTAAAGAGTGATTTGCCGAAAGGTGCAGAAGCCCGTTTTAGAAAAGCACTGTCAACACCGGGGTGTGTGTGTGTGTCTCTCTCTCTCTCTCTTGTGTGTCTGGCGTGTTTCTGCTCTGGAACTACAAAATAGCTCCCTTGGCGCCCACTCAGCCACTCTTCCCCTCGATGCGTGACGTATTGTTGGAGTCACTGGCTGTCCTGTGATCATTTCTAAGGAAGCTTCCATCAGTGCAGCTGTATTCATAGCTCCCTGTTGTTCATTTACACTGCAGCTACTGTATAAAGGGAGGGGGGCCAGGTCTGGCAGCAGCAGCGGGGAGGAGAGACGAGGTGTGATGTATTCAGCATTTTATCTGCCCGAGGCTCGTGGCTGGAGCACAGGTGGGGCCCGGCTGTCGTCTGGAGTGCTGAGCTGCCCTGTCTGCTGCTGGTCTAAGTGCGGCCTCATGGTCAGTGTGGGCTCAGAGCTGCTCTGCCAGCTGCTTGTGAGCACTCTGGCTCTCCTTCATGGCTTGACTGCGTGGGAATTTGGACCCCTTCTTGCCTGCCTTCCTTCCTTCCTTCCTGGAGAGAACCACGTTCCCCTTGTGGCAGCAAGGCTGTGACATGTCCCTTGGATCCAACGTGGCCGTGAGCTGCCGGCCTGGTTCCCAAAGCGCTCTGCCGCTGGTGATGGGTGGTATCGCAGTGCCGTTTTCTTAGACAGTGTAAAAGAGTCCCAGGAGCTTTTAATGGGCCTCCAGAAGGAGGGGAGCTGGTGATACTTTGCAACCCTAAATCCTGCATTAAGAGTACGTGTGTGGGACGGAATTGTTCTCATGATACAGGGACAATAGCTGCTCTAAAGGTGGGTGGTGGGGTGGGGGAGTTGAACTATGAAGCGGAGCTTCTGATAGCACAGGGGGGATCCTTTGCCTGCCCCCGGTTCCCCTTCCGACTCAGGCAGTTTCCCTCCGTGGTCTGATTATATCCCGGATGGAAAACCTCCCAGCTGAGTTTGTCATGAGAGAAGAAACCAGCAGTCTTCCAGCAGTTCATCTCCAGAAAGGGGAAGAGATTCCAGGTGTGACGACCCCCCCCCCCCAAAAAAAAGTGGAGCTGAGAATACCCTTCTCCTTCAATGGAAGGGGGCGTCATTGTTCATCCTCCTGAGGGGGGGAAATGATGAATAAATGGGGTTCTAAGCATTTCATGTATCCCTGGCTGACATGAGTGCTCAGCAATTATTCATGGCAAAAATTGATTAACTATATATAGCTTTATTTAGGAAAAACAGAATCAAATACAGCATTAGGCACATAAGAAATTAAACCCAAAATAACTCTGGCTTTACATAAGAACATAAGAGAAGCCCCTCCAGTCCAACACTCTGTGTCACACAGTGGCCAAAAACACCAGGTGCCCTCAGGAGGTCCAGCAGTGGGGCCAGGACTCCAGAAGCCCTCCCGCTGTTGCCCCCCCCCCCCAGCACCATGAATACAGCACATCACTTGCCCCAGACTGAGAGTTCCGATCTATACTTTGTGGCTAAGAGCCACTGATGGACCTCTGCTCCAGATGTTTATCTAATTCCCCTTTGAAGCCATCCATGCTTGTAGCCGCCATCACCTCCTGTGGCAGTGAATTCCACATGTTAATCATTCTTTGGGTGAAGAAGGACTTCCTTTTATCTCTTCTAACCTGACTGCTCAGCAATTTCATGGAGTGCCCACGAGTTCTTGTATTGTGAGAAAGGGAGAAAAGGACTTCTTTCTCGACCTGCTCTATCCCATGCATAATCTTATAAACCTCGATCATATCACCCCTCAGCCATCGTTTCTCCAAACTAAAGAGCCCCAAGTGCTTCAAGCTTTCTTCATAGGGAAAGTGTTCCAGCCCTTTTATCATTCTAGTTGCCCTTTTCTGCATTTTCTCCAGTGGTATAATATCTTTTTTGACGTGTGGTGACCAGAACTGGGGAGATGAATCTGGCTTTGCTGGAGAGATGAATCTGTTTTATTTAAAATATTGATAAGCCTGCCTTTCTCCCAAGAACCTGGGATCCAAGACAGTCCCAGATATCCTAAGACAGTTGCCATTCAACCTCGCTGGATGGCTTTTTCCTCTTTAGCCAGCTAAAAACATACGTTTGTCTTGTAGCATTTGGACAGTAGGAAAGCTGTGTCAAGAGAAGACAGAAATTGAGCTAGTTGACACCAAAAGGGTTTACCTCCCATGAAATTAAAGGTAGCCTGTTTGGTCTTAGCAAGCACCAGGAAGAATGGGAGTAAATGGATCTAGAGAAGGAGAGATGGGCTTCATACCTTGGTGCCCCCAAGCAGGGCTTTGGTGAGGAGGCTGAAGAGCTGCGACCCTTTCTGCAGCGCTAGACAGGTGAAGTAGAGGGGGGGCAGGCAGAATGGACTCTTTCCCGCTTTTATCAGGAGATCCCTCCAAGGTCTGTGACCTCCTTTGGCTTGGGGCTTTAAGAATGATGAAGCTGCCAAGAGAGCATCCGGGTATGGAGTGAGTATCCTGGACCCCCCCTCACCTTTTCCTCCACAGCCTGTTGATTTAGCTCACAGCTGGGCAGCTTCAGCATCCTTCCAACTTAGTGATAACTGAGTGAAATTCAAGAGAATCCAAACAAAGCTGAAGTTTTCCTGTCAGGTTGCTGGTTTGCCAAAGTGCCAACTAATTAAAACTACAAAAAAGTTTTGGGCAGTGCAGTTTAAGAAGGATATAGACAAGCTGGAACGTGTCCAGAGGAGGGCAACGAAGATGGTGAGGGGTCTGGAGACCAAGTCCTGTGAGGAGAGGCGGGAGGAGCTGGGTCTGTTTAGCCTGGAGAGGAGACGACTGAGAGGTGATAAGAAAACCATCTTCAAGTACTTGAAGAGCTGCCATATAGAGGATGGTGCAGAGTTGTTTTCTGTTGCCCCAGAAGGTAGGACCAGAACCAACGGGTTGAAATTAAATCAGAAGTTTTTTTGACTAAACGTTAGGAAGAACTTCCTGACAGAGCAGTTCCTCAGTGGAACAGGCTTCCACGGGAGGCGGTGGGCTCTCCTTCTTGGGAGGTTTTCAAGCAGAGGCTAGATGTCCACCTGACAGCAATGCTGATTCTGTGAACTTAGGCAGATCACGAGAGGGAAAGCAGGAAGGGTTGCATCAGTGCTCAGTTTTTGTGGACCTTTCTTACATGCTCTTACATTCTACAGGCCAGTTTGGCCAGGGATCCCGGGGGGGTGGGGGGCGGGTTGCCCTCTTCTGGGCATGGAGCAGGGGTCACTGTGGGTGTGGGGGAGGTATTTCTGAATTTTCTGCATTGTGCAGTAGGTTGGACTAGATGACCCTGGAGGTCCCTTCCAACTCTATGATTCTATGAAAAGCCCATCGCAAGCCTTCCGCCTCTCTGGGCAAATGATGGTGTCTTTGAGAGAGCTTCCAGTGATCTCGGTTCCCCTCTGTCTCCGTTTCCTGTTAAATTTCAGTTCAGGAAGTTGCAGGGGTGGTGTGGGGGTCAGGGGTGGAATTGTAGCAGGCGCCTGATACCCTCTCCAGGTCAGATGGGTGGGGCTCAGGCATGACCCACGCCTCCCAGCCTTCTCCCCACTCATCCTCTACAGCCGCAGATTCTTCAAAGTGTCTTGTAGGCTCAGCTGGGCAACTGCAGTGTTGTCCCCTTGACACAGGCAAGGGACTGCCACCTCCTGTAGGGGGTTATGCCCTTATGCCCTTTCGTGGCTCAGGGTTCTGCGGTTCCAAGGCCAGGGGCCCATGGTCTGGTTGTGCATGCGTGCTCCTTTTCCTACTTAGTATGACATGGAACAGAATCCCAAATCTCACTTTGCAAACCAGAGTCCTGCCAAGGCTCTGGTTGATACTTCTGTGACTCAGTAAGCCCGATATTTAGAGAGGTCCTGCAAGTCATTGGACTGACTCTGGCCACGTCCCGTAGACCCATGAATCTAGTCTGAAATGCCAGCTGGCAGCTGGAGTCCAGAGGGTATAATAATAGAACGCCTCTGTATGTGTGTGTGTGTGTGTGTGTGTGTATGTGTGTGTGTATGTGTGTGTGTGCATGCGTGTAGCGAATTGATATGAGGGACATCCTGTCAATTTTCCAAGGCTTTGCCTCTTTCCGTTCAGATTTTCAGACTGTATGAAACTGAGAGGTTCAGTGTGCATTGGAGCTCTGTTTTCCTCTGCATCCCTCCCAGACCTCTCTGCCTGCACAGTTGTGTCCACTCACATACACCTCTCCCTTTAGCACATAAGGTGCAAAAATGTCTTTAGGCTCAGATGTGAAATTTTGCTGCCCAGGTCAAAATGCAGAGGGTAGAGGCCCATCTTGTGGCGGAGAAGTCTGAGAATAAATGGCTTCTGAGATCGGCGCCCACAAGAAAAACCTTTCAAACAAGGCTTGGAGCAAAGATAAACCAACTAGAGAATATTTCACAAAGCGCAGATGTAGCAGTTAATCATTAGAATGCTGTGAGGCGCAGAGGCGCAAGACGGCCACTTGGGGTGAGGGCTGGGGAGGTGGAAAGAATGCTGCACAGCCCCCTCCCCTCGGGAGCCCTTAGCAGCCTGCTGGGATTATGTCCCGGAACCCCCAGGACCTTCCCTCTTCTCTTCCTTCTGTCTCCCCCCTGCCCCAAGCTGGGCCTTTGCCTCTCAGGGCCGAGACATGTCTGTGGAGCCTTCAGGGAGCCTTTCCTTTGTGGAACCAGAAGCTCTTCCTTCCGAACGGGAAGCCGGCAGCAGCTGGGCCCTCTTTCCAGGCCACTCTTCTGAGGCTCCTTGTCCAGACGATCAGGCTCCTGGGTGGGGCTGGGGAAGGGGAATGCTGGGTCTGTGAGGGAGCCCCTTCTAGCACCTGCAGCATGCTTGGTGCTCAGGGGGGACGGGACGGGACTCTGCCTTGTTTCCCGCCTGTAAAACAGGAGCCATAGCCAGCTGACAAGGCTCACCTGGGGTCATTTTAGATCCGGGTATTTTATCTGTCTGCGGGCGCTGATTTCCCTGCAGTTTGTGGCTGCATCAGCAGACGGCCTCCGTCCACTCGTAGGAGATGCCCTCCCAAACACTTCCGTTTCTGACACCTTCAGGCAAGCCGTTCTAACAGTCAGAAGCCGCAGCAGAGAACAAATGGCAGCTGGCAGCTGTTGCTCTCCCCCGTTGGCAGGGTGGCACCTTCAGAAGGCATTGCTCAGATGAGCAAGGCTGCCTCAGCAGTGCCCCTTGGGGAGGGCAGGCCTGCAAACATGTAGGGTCAAGGCCAGGATGGCCTCAGTAAGGGACTGCCAGTCCCAGGAACTGAACCCTCAGATTAATCAGTAACTAGTGTAGTGTCTGCAGAATGCGTGTGCTGTCCTCCGTGTAGTAATGGAGAGGTGGTGTTCTGCGCTGGCTGGGATTTCCAGGGTTTCTAGGGCAGCCCCTTACAGGGTGCCTGACAGTATTCTAGCCTTGAGGCTACGGTGGCATAGATCCATGTGGCTAGATCAACTGGGTCAAGATTAGAGAGCCGTCTTCCAGGCTAAACAAAGCTGGGCGAAAGCATTTTTTTCCACAGCAGAGTTAAATTATCTGGGAATAGTTCTGGTTTAGGCATAACCTCTGGAATCTTAAATGATTCAGTGAGGGTCAGCTGAACCCCCTCCAATGTGGAGTGCACAACATCTGCCAAGACGTGAGCCTCCCTGACCAGCATCGCCTGTCTTATCAGGGATCAGTTTCAGCTTGTTCGCCTTTAGCCATTTGGCCACAGGAGCCAGGCACAGAACTTCTGCAGCAGCACCAGGCAACATGGACAGAGATATAAAGCCTATTGGTGATTCCCTAGGCCCCAAACGGCTTTCTCTGGCTTCTCTTCAAAGCTTTAAGTAGAGATAAGGTTGAGCTGTGTGGACTCCCGTACCAGTGACAACTGGTCTGAGTCCTATCTGAAAGGAAAGGATTAAACCAATCCGAAGCACGTCCCTTGATACCTACTTTTGTCTCCAAACCTCATAGCAGGATACACAGCCCGCCATGTCAGAGGCTGCAGATAAACCCAGCATTAGGCACCGCCCTTGTCAACACTCAGGCAGAGATCTTCGACTGAAGCCACCAGCACCGTCTCTCTCCTGCAGCCAGCTGTGAAGTCAGAGGGGGAGGAGTTTCCTCCAGGAGTCTTGGGGGCTGTTCTGCAGCCACTCTTCTCAACCCCCCCCCCTTGCCCACAGAGGGCCAGTTAGTGACTGGAGAGTCATTGGCTACGCCATTCTTCCTCAGGAATTTTCAAAAGTAGTGGGTGGACAACTTCCTCTTTTAGCAAAAGACCTGCTTTGAGGGCGTGACTGATCTGCGGTGGGGTCAAGGACTCCTTTAATATAAGTGCTCCTTTATAAGGTTTCAGTTCCCAGGACAGGCAGGGACCAAGAGTACACATGGTCACCTCCATGGATCCCAAGGTCTTGTGGCTCAGTGGTGCAGTAGACACTGGTACTGCCTGCATTGTACAACATCCCAACTGGGCATTGTTCCAAAAGGTCACAGCTAATCACCATTTCCTGAGAATTTAAAGACTTGGACCTAGGAATCAGCAGGTGCAAAAATACCTTACAAAACTGAGCCAACTGTGAAGGAGGTGGAGAACTAAGACTTCTTCTGCACAGCTGTCATTGCTGTCTCGTGGGCCTCCCCGTGCTCTTTCACACGTGCTCTGTTGGATTTGCTCCCAGGTTTTCTGCCAACACCATTGTAGACGCCTCCTGGCCCTCTTCAAGCTGCCTAGTGCCATAATAAACCAAAGTGTGGGATTCTGGCTCAAGGGTGGAAGAGGACAAAGGGAATAGCCCTACTGATAACTTCCAGGAGCTTCGTGTCCCTGGGCTCCCACTGCAGCCTTGAAAGAACCGTCATTTGGGATCATAAAATCCCTCAAAGCATTTTGGAATCCAGTAGAATCCCTCAGTCTCCATGGGTGAACCATTTTAATTGGCCTCCTGCCCCTTGAGGTGGTCATGTGCAGACTACAGTATAGGCTGAGCTTGAGCCACCCGTGCAAGAATGTCCCTTTTCGTGCTTTGGACTGGTTTCAAAACCCTGAGCCAGCCCTCGGCAGGGATGTTGGAGTTGGGGGGGGGGGCGGATGGGGGGACAGGAGCTTGTGCTCCAACTTTTCTTCTCTCTCCTGAGCCTCTTGGGGCAGAGGGGCATTCTAGTGTGCGCTGAGGCATTTTCAGCCAGGGCCCCACTGCTCTGGCATTGCTGTCCCTCCCAAGGCCGAGTCTTTGCATCTTTCTGAAGTGGTCTTTTGGGTGAGGTTAGTGGCTGAAGCTGGTGGGTGCTGAAGATTTGTGCAAGGGGTGTGCAGTTGATCAGAATGGAGTCAGTGGCTCAAGCAGATTCCTCTGTGCAGGGAAGAAAGACCAAGCTGGCAGCTGTGGTGCCAGGGCTGGGTGCAAACAGCCTGCCCCCCAAGTCTTGCTTCATTTATGTATGTTTCCCTAAAACATTTATTAGCCACCTTTCTACCTTGCAGAAGTGGACTTACATTGTAAATAAAACAGTTATAAAAGACACACAAAATGCCACAATTTAAAATCTGCAATTAGGACTGCCAGTAAGTGAAAATCGCCAGTCAAGTACAGCCCTAAGCGGAACCATCTTCAGCGGCCTCCCGAGGGTCTCAGGTGAGGGGGCCAGGCTTGCCACCCTGGGATGGCAGTGTCGCTGATTGTGGGGCTGCCCCCAGGAGGCCCTCTTTCGTGTGCCCAGGTGTGTTTCTTTGATGGGCGGCATGGTCAGGAGGGCCTCTCCTGGTGCCCTTCATTCCCAGGCCTTGTATCCTGGTGCTGCCCCTTTGGCTAGCCGCTCCGCCCACCACGGCCTGACGCTGCTTCCTAAGGAGGGGGACTGGATCAGGGCAGTCATGGACTGCGCAGGTCTTGGCGGTCCCAGCATTCACCAAAACAAGCTCACAGTTCTGCAGCAGTCGCCTTGTATTCCCAATTCCCCTTCTGTCTTTCAGATCATTTGGTAGCCCACGGCCGAATGGCTGAAAAAGAGGCCCGGAAGAAGTTCAAGCAGATCGTGGCAGCTGTCCATTTCTGCCACTGTCGGAACATTGTCCACAGAGACCTGAAGGCCGAGAATCTGCTTCTGGATGCAAATCTGAACATCAAGATAGCAGGTCAGCCATTTTTAAAAATGGAAGCAAAGAGCGCTGGTCGGGTTCCCAGAAACCTGGTGTCGCTGGCAAGTTACGGACAAGAGTGCCAGCTTCTGCTGCAGCTGCTGGGCAGATGGTCCTAGGGTTCTGCCACACTTTTGAGGGCATGTGATTAGTGCTCCTGTACCCCTACCTGCTGTTCAGCCTTCCCTGCCACAGTTAGGCCGGGAGGTTATCTGAAGCCTTTGTAGGGAAATCAGTTACCGTTAAATCATTTTGTTCCTTCTTCCCTTTCAGACTTTGGATTCAGTAATATCTTCACACCTGGTCAGCTGCTGAAGACCTGGTGTGGAAGTCCCCCTTATGCTGCCCCTGAGCTCTTTGAAGGAAAGGAGTATGATGGACCAAAGGTGGACATTTGGGTAGGTTGTGCACTGAACAGCTCTTCTGTGCAAATGGCTTTTCTTGTCTCTGTTGGAACTGATGAGGGTTTACAGAACATGGTGTATCAGCTGTGGGATAACACTCACTTCTGTAATCAGATGTGCTGGTTTGAAAGCCAACATTTTCATTGTTAATGGTGTATGTGAAAGATATAGTTTGGTCCTTTGGTAAAAGGGGTCTTTTCCCCCAGCAAGGGCCCGTATTGATTTCATGCTGTTGTTCCCCCCCAAGTGGGCCTGTTGCATGTGGCTTCTCTTGACCCACAGAGCCTTGGCGTGGTGCTCTACGTGCTTGTCTGCGGGGCCCTGCCTTTCGACGGGAGCACACTGCAGAACCTGCGGGCAAGGGTGCTGAGTGGGAAGTTTCGCATTCCGTTTTTCATGTCCACAGGTAAGGCTTCTGGAGCAGTAGCAGGCCCAGGGGCTCTGTTCTTGCTGCTGTGGGTCAGTGGCTCTGTTCCCAACGATGGCCTTTATCCAACCAGCCACACTACCCATGCCCTTCTCCCCTAAGTGGCTTCAGTAATACCAACCATTTTAATAAACCAGTGGACCCAAAGCAGCTGAACAAGCCTGATCCAGGTTTTCTCTGGGTCCTGGATCCATTAGCCCAGTTCACTTCAAGGCCCTTTGACTTGTTCCTTTAGCCACACCAAGGCCTACACCTCTGCAATGAGAGAAGCAAAACCAACTCAGCCCAGATATTATTCAGTGAAATTAGCCATATTCATGGCCAATACTCTCTCTAAGCTGTGGAGTCCTGTGAGCAAAAATTCTACTTTGTGAGCTATTGGCATTAAAGTTGTGTGTGAGCGGTTTGGCTACTGCATAAATTAGTTTGCTCTAGAGCCATCCTTCCTGGCCTAAGAAAAAATGTGTGAGCTGGAGACTAAAAAACTGTGAGCTAGCTCACATTAACTCAGCTTAGAGGGAACACAGTTTGTGGCTTGTCTGCCTTACTATTGTGGAGTGCATTGGGTTCTGTTTGCAGCTCGGTGTTTCTCATGCTGGAGCTTTCTGCCAAATGGAACTGGGTTCCGCTGGCTATAGTCCCTTATATTCCCCCAAATATTCCCACACCTTCCTTAGCTGCCTTGAAATGCACAGTGTCCCTGGAGAGGCAGGTTTGTCCGCCTTGGGCAGATGTTACGGACGGTCTGAAGCTCAGAATTCCTAGGAGTATAGGATTGATGCTTGACCAAAATAGGGCCCCTCAACTCCCCCGCCCCCCGCCTTGTTGGCTGATGCCTCCTCTGGGACAAAAGGAATAACCTCTGGCTCAGATCAGGGACTGCGGAGCAAACGCACAGAAAGTGCTTTGGTCTGAGCAACTCTTCTTTTTAACATTTATTTTAGAAAAACAGTGAGGTTACAGAAAAGGGGACAGGCACGTGGTACATAAACATAGGACATAACTGGTCTATTTTGACTACACTTTTTTCATCATCACTACGTATTCAACATGACATATTTTTGCCACTAATGCATATTCATTAGAACCTTTAATAGATAAGTAGTAGACCACAGTGTAAAAGGAAGTCTATATCTCATATAGAGAACCAATTTGCGGGGGGGGGGGATATTACACTTGGAACAGATATTAATTCTACTTCTATTTCATTATTTCATTTCATTTTATTGGTCTTGTATTCTGCCCTTCTTGCTTGCTATTAGGTGTTCTGCCTAAGAAATTCTACTGGGAATATTTTGCATTTTTAGTGCATTTCTTTCCAATATCTTTGCATTTTTACAAGTCCACCACATATGAAAGAAGGTTTCATCTATGTCTTGACATTTCCAGCATTTCCCTTGTAGTTTTTATGTGCTTTCTTAGTGTCCTTTGGAGTTATGTACCATCTGAAAAACATTTTGTGCTGATTTTCTCTTAGTGTCGGACTGACTGTAAATTTGATATCTTTTCCCCATAGTCGTTCCCATTGTTGCATAGATATCTGTTCTTTAAGGTTTTGCATCCACTTAATCATACATTTTTTTCACCTGTTCCGCTTCCATTTCTAGCTGGAGTAAAATCTTATATATCCATCATAGTAAATGCTCTTTTTGTTTTATGATCAGCTGCTCAAATTCAGTTGCATCTCTTAGAACTCCACCTTCAGTACTCATGATCTCCTTTAATCTCAAGATGAATTGATAATATATCAGCCATTTTAATTGTAGAGATTCTTCCCAGCCATGAGATTTTTAGTTTTTTCCATCTTAATAAATCTGCTTGAATCAATTTCCAAATTTTCGGGTAGTTATTTTTTTAAAAGATTACAGTTTTGCCCTGTTATGTTTATTCCCAAATATTTAACAGGGCCAGTTGAGCACTTAGTGGGCTTTATAAATCTCTTCTTTGTTATTGTGTTTAAAAGTTTCATTATCATTTTTGTTTTTGTTCTGTTAATTTTAGAGCCTGATGGGGATCCCAATCCTTCAGTATGTTCGATTACATATTGCAGGGGTTTCTGGGGACTCGAGACTGTTAGAACCACTTTGTCTGCAGAACTTTTCATTTGGAACTCTGCCATCATCCACTTTTATTCCCTTCATTCTGTCGTCTTGTCTAATCTTTATAGCCAAAATCTCTGTTGCTAGTATAAATAATAAAGGGGATTAAAGTCTGAGCAGCTCTTCTTGTGGTGCGTGGGAGCCCCTTCTTTTCGGCAAGATGAGCTAATGGGATCTCCCAGTCGGGAGCTGTGCGGACTTTTCTGTCTATTCCAATGCTCGGAGGACTGGGCCAGTCAGAGGTGCAGATTGCAGAGCCCTGACCTGGATAGCCCAGGCAAGCCTGACCGTGTCAGATCTCAGAAGCTAAGCAGAGCCAACCCAGGGAACTACTTGGAGGGCGACCTCCAAAGAATACCAGGGCCAGGATGCAGAGGCAGATAATATCAAAGCCACCTCTCTGAAATGTCCTAGCCCCACAAGGAACCTCCAGAGGTCACCATGACTTCCAGCCTCACAAGCGCACACACACTCATACACAAATAGAATAAATAAATATAGATTGCACACATTTGTACTTTCCTTTCTCTTCTGTGCTGGTATAACCCCCCAAAATTCCTCCTGTCTTCCTTGGCCACAGAGGGGCCTGTGGATGGTGCCGCTTAAGGAGTGCTCCGGGGTGGAGGCTTGGCCCATTAGACTCCTGCCCTTCTCCCAGCTGCACAGTGCCAGGCAGGGCTTGGACCTGGCTTGGGCCGTGGCAGTGGGCCGGTGCCAGGCCTAATGGGGGGGGGTGCAGCTTGGCTCTTTAAAACCCCGTCTGATGCTCAGCTGAGCAGTGCGGGTGGGCAGAGATCAGGGGAGAGGCTGCCCAGTGACAGAGCAGGCCTGGGGAGGTGGGCTGTGCCAATCCCAGGCAGAACTATGGCTGAGTCCCTGTGAGAGGGAGCATGCCGATGAGAAGCCAGACCTTTGGTCCTGGGAATGGAAGGAGGAAGGCTGGAGGGAGAGGGTGATGATCTGGGCACTTGCCTTAACCCCCTCTGCCCTCGCTTCCAGCGCCAGTGTGTGGAAAACACCCCCCCCCGGCGCATGTGCTTCTTGTCTCCCCCGTGGGTGAGGGAGAGTGTGCGCTGACCGGAGGCCGAAGCACCCCACTTTCCCTCCCGCCCGAGAGCTCACTCCCATTCCAAGCTGCTGGAGGCAGAGGTCATGCCTGTTGGCTGCCCTGAATGCTGGGCCCTCAGTACTTCTGTTCTCCTTGAGGAGTCCGTGGAAGGGATGGACACTGAAGTCCATGAGGCAGGCAGCGGCTTTCTCTTTCCCCAGTTAATTTGGAGGCCCTTTGGAAACATGGAGGGTGGGGTGGGGGTTCCTGGAGAAGAGGAGGGGCTGGGTGGGGAGGCTTGAGAGGCTTGTCATGGATCTGCTTGCTTGCGCCTGGAGTCTGGGGTCTTCAGCTCTTTCACTGTCAGCCATTAACTGGAGGAAGATGAATGTTCAGCCCGCAGCAGCTCTTGCTGTAGAAGCGACTGCAGATTTCCTGTGGGCATGGTTAATTAGAGCGCCTTGTGACTGAACGACTCGCAGTGCAGCACCAGCCTCGGAAAACCTCTGTGGCAGATGAGGTGAGGCGGGATCCCAGTGCCGCCAAGCCCCCAGAAGGGGTACAGAAGGGCCCGCAGCAGAGGGCGGCCACCGGTGGGGCTGGCTGTCTCAGAGTGGAGACGTCCTCGGCTTAACCTCTGGCGGATGGCCCCTCCTTGGGCGGGCACAGGCCCCCGGTTCACAGGGTGCTTCCTCCTTCAGTTTGTCTGAGTACTTAGAGTAGCCGTCACACCTCAACCAGGGTGGAACTATTTCCCTGTCACCTGTGTGTTTCTGGACTCCTTTGCTCCCTGGTCCTTCTCCACCTCCAGCAGGCCTTGGTCTATGACAAGCCCATCAGAGGCCTGCCAGGCAAACTGTGGTAACCGCCCCTGAAAGCCACCCGAGCTCTCTTGGTTTCCTGGAGGGGACAAGTGAAAAGCCAGGGCCCTGGGAGCTGATCCAGTGAAGCGTTCTCTATTTAGCCTATTTACATCCATTACCTCGTTGAACGAGTAGCTTTCTCCTGCTGCTTCCACCCAGCCAGATGCATCTTGTTTGTGAAGAACGGTCTCTGTGACTGGCCCGGTGTTTTGCTGGGCTCCCCTGAGTCCCTGACCTTTGTGTGCCTCTTGCGTGCAGTCCCCATTGACCAGCCAGCTGAACCCTTTTGCGGTAGACCCGTCCCTCCGAGCCTTTGTCCAGAGTCGCAGCACTTCCCTTGGGAGCGGGGCATGACTCTTGCCTCTGGCTGGCAGCAGCCGGGCAGGCATGGTTCATTAAGATGCTTCTGTCCTGCAGATACTCTTAGCCAAAGCTGATGAGGCTGCTGACAGCCAAAGCCTCACAAAGAGCATTAAAGCAGTAAACAGAATGCAAGTGGGGTGAGCTGGCACGGGGGGAGGGAACAAGGGCCAGGAAAGGGGCAGCTGTGCCACAGAGGGTGAGCGCGTGGGTTGCCCTGCGCAGGGGAGGCCTTCGTCTTCTTACGGGAGCCATTTCGTGGCCCAGAGGGATCCAGGGCCATGGAGCCATGGGTTCACAGTCACCCTGGATTGCTTCAGGAGTGTTACTAATATACAGCCTTCCCTCTGGAAAACTGAAGCGAGGCTTCGCAGTGTCTTCTTAGTCCCCCCTCTTCCTGAGCCAGTTCACCGTCAAGGTGGGATAAAAATGGAATAAATAAATAAATAAATAAATATTCCTCCTCCTCTCTGGCTCTTGCTGCAGTGGGTAAGAACCGTGTCTGCCTGGCTTTGTCTGCAGGCAAAAATACATTTTGTCCCTTAGTCTTTCCCTCACGTAGGACTGGCCTTCTGCACCCTGGCTCACATTCCTGGCTCTCCCGCATACAAGCGTCACCCCTGAATGTCTGAAATGTCCTGCACCCAAAGTGAGATTTGCAACCAGACTGGGAGCCAAGGCCCAAATGCCACCAGGCTCTCTACACTCCAGAGGAAGCCACATCCTTGGCTCCACGCTGTGTGCAGGCTTTGTGTGACAGGCTTTGTTGTGCACGGGGTGGCCAGAGCCTGCTTTGCTGCCCTCGACTGGCAAGACCTCACTGTGTGCTACCAGTCCCTTCCAGGAGGCAAGAGTTTAGTGTCGCATTTCTAGAGGGTCCCGACAGATGTGCGTCCCAAGCGTGGGTGGCTGGGTGGCTGGCGGCACACTTGAGGCCTCCTCAGTCCTCTTCTCTGCCTTGCAGAGTGTGAGCACCTGATCCGCCACATGCTGGTATTGGACCCCAGTAGGCGGCTCTCCATGGAACAGATCTGCAAACACAAGTGGATGAAACTTGGAGAGCTGGACACTGAGTTTGATGTGGTGAGTGTCGCTTTGTGCTTGTAATACTTTTCCCAAGGGCTCAGGTTCTGTGGTATGGATATTCGTGTTCTGTGCATAGCATGCGTCATGCAAGTTGGATTCCTGTGGCTTATAGGAAGAGGCTGAGATGGCCAGAGATGTCTGAGCAGGTGGGGTTCGTAGCAGGGCAAAGAGCTGTGCCTGGTATAGAAGACCGGAATGTGTTAAAAGCATTTTGCTGGCGATAAGAGAGAACCCCATTTCTGCCATGCCAGGGAGGGGTTTTGGGAGCCAGATCCCCCCCCCTGCACTAAACTGCTCAAAGTAAACACCCAGGTTAGAAGTAGTGCTCCAGGAAGCCAGGTGTGGGTGGGTTCCAGACTGGACAGCAGGGCTTCTTGTTATCTCTGACGTCAAGAGGAAGGGGCCTATGAGGCAGTGCGACTCTCTGGTGGATTTTGCTTATTCACTTCATTTACCCCCCCCCTTCCCCTTGGGGAAGCAAACCGGCTCACGTCCTTCTCCTCTCCTCCATTTTATCCTCACAGCAGTCCTGTGGGATAGGTGAGGCTTAGCCTGTGGGACCGGCTCAAGGTCACCCAGCCAGCTTCCCCGTGGCAGAGTGGAGATGCAAGCCTGGGTCTCCCAAATCCTACTCTGACATGCTAGCTGCCACGCCACAGTAGGCTGTCATTTGGCCAGGCATCCTTCTCCCTGTCTCAGCCTTTTCCTTGAGAAGCAGATTGTCTGGGAGATGAGATCTCCTCTGTGGTTGGCCTGCAGTTGGAGGCCCCAAACCACGTTGCTTGTGTGTGGGGAGAGGGACAGTAACCACAAATATCTTGTGCTGCTTTCCAGCTCATAGCGGAGTGTCATCATTTGAAGGTCGAGAGGCAGATGGAGCCCCTGAATGATGAGGTGCTGCTTGCCATGGCAGAGATGGGGCTGGATAAGGAGCGCACCCTCCAGGTAGCTCCCCGGGGACACCCAGGGGTGGCAGGGCGGGTGGGTTTGCCAGGGAAGAGAGGGAAGGTGACCGCTGCTTGTCTCTTTGCCTTCCAGTCCTTACAGACAGACGCCTACGATCACTACAGTGCAATCTACAGCTTGCTTTGTGACCGCTTGAAGAGGCACAAGAACCTGCGCATCACTGCCACGCCAAGCCTTCCACGGGCCATGACCTTCCCTGCACCAGTGAGCATCCAGGTTGGCCGGGTGTGGGTGGAGCTGCCTGCCTTGTGTCTTGTGTGGTCAGGTTGCTGGACGTGTGCAGTTCGGCCGGTCCAGAGGATCTTTCCGGGTCCGGTATCCAGCTGTGCAGCCAGGCCCCAGGGTTCCTGGAGCTTTCCTCGCACAATAGCGCCGGCTTGTTTCCCCTTTGCAGGCAGAGCAGGCGAGTAACACGGTGAGCATCAACGTGCCGCAGGTGCAGCTCATCAACCCTGAGAACCAAGTCGTGGAGGTAAGCAGCTTCATCCCGGTAGTGTCTTTCTAGGGCGGTCTTTCGGTATCCTGGAAGCTTCTGATTCCTGGTGTGTTTCTGCCCTAGACGGATGGAACCATGAACCTGGACAGTGATGAAGGCGAAGAGCCTTGCCCTGAAGCTCTGGTGCGCTACCTCTCCATGAGGAGACACACCGTCGGAGTGGCTGATCCCCGGTGAGGCTTTGTGGCTGCCGTCTGGGATATCCGTCTGGTCCTGTGCAGCTTCTGCTTGGCTGTCACAGCCTGGCTTCTTGTGCCCATTCGGGGAGGGCTGCTTTCTCAGCAGCGGAGCCCCTTGTCTGTGTGAAGTGGCGTGGGTCGCTTAGGGGTGCCTGTCCCCTCCTCTGCAGTCACGGTCCGGAAGCCGTCTGGTCTGGGAGGATTCTGGGCAGATGCCCCCCCCCCAGCCCCTTCCACGGGATGGGGGAGCCAATCCAGAGTTTGGGCAGGGGGAGAGGAGGCGCCTCTGAGTCGTGCCGGGTGTGTTTGCAGGACGGAGGTGATGGAGGATCTCCAGAAGCTGCTGCCAGGCTTCCCACGCATCACGCCACAGGGCCCCTTCCTGCAAGTGGCTCCCAACATGAACGTGGCCGCCAGCATGCTCCCCAGGCAGCACCTGCAGCCCACTGGCCAGCTGGAGTACAAGGTATGGGGCGGGAGGGGAGGGGCTGCCCCTGTCCTTTGGGAGGACCAGCCCTGTTGGCTCTGTGCCTGGGAACGGCCCCCCCTCCCTCCCTCCCTCCTGTGGAGCGTGAGGCGCAGAATCTTCCCAACTTTGCTGCTGATGTCCTTCTTTGGAGCAGACCCCCCTCCTACCCCCCCCCCCCCCAGTCCTGCCTTGGTGCACAGCCAGGAGCTGGTGGTGAGGGCGGCTTCCCTTACAGGAGCAGTCCTTGCTGCAGCCTCCAACTCTGCAGCTGCTGAACGGCATGGGGCCTCTTGGGCGGCGGGCATCAGACGGAGGAGCCAACATCCAGCTGCACGCACAGCAGCTCTTGAAGCGTCCTCGGGGTCCTTCTCCACTTGTCACCATGACACCAGTGAGTGGCTCAGAAGTCTCCTTGGCCCGCATTGGATCCTCCTTCCACAAGCGATCGCACCTTTCCCAGCGTGGGCCGGCCGGCAGGCAGGCAGGCAGCCCCTGTCCTTGCGCGTGGCCGGTGGCAGAAGCGGGGCCCAGGGGACTCTGCTCTCGTTCAGGAGCCTCCTGAGAGCTTTTGAAGCAGCTCCCTCAGTGTGGAGGTTCCTTCTGAGCCCTGGGCGGATGGGCCAGGAAGAGCCCCTCCAGGCATCACCTTGCAGCGCCCAGCCCTTGCTTTCCTCCTTGCAGGCAGTGCCCGCTGTGACCCCTGTGGATGAGGAGAGTTCGGATGGGGAGCCAGATCAGGAAGCCGTGCAGAGGTAATGCCCCGGAGCATCTAGCGGCTGACAGTAGCCAGCCAGTTGGTTCGCTTGTGGCTTCTGCTTTGCCTTTGCTTCCTCAGGAGCTGAAGCTGTGGCTTGTCTCTGCTCCGTCTCACTAACATCCTTCTGCTGAGTGGATGAGCTGGTCTTGCTAGCCTCCGGGCTGCTGGTGTCAGTAGTCCCGTCTAGCCAAGATGTTTGGGGAAGGCCTTCTGACACTCTTGGGACTTGCTAGTGGCCGCGGCAGGGGTCAGAGGCTTGCTGCGCTGCTGGTGGCAGAGCTTCCTTGAATGCCCTTTCCCAGACCACCCTGGGAGAGCCTCCTCGGGGGTTGGTCTGCCCGCCGCTTAAAGAGCAGCCTCCTGCAAGGCAGTTCAGGGGCCAGCTGTTGGACCAAACCAAGCCAGAAACCAAGCCTGGAACTCAGAGTTTGGCAGGAGCAAATGTGGCCTTCGTGGTGGGGGCAGGGGGAGGCCTGGGGAGTTCGTTTTCATTTCAGAGAAGGGTGAAAAGGGTAGAGGAACAAGGACTCTGGGCATGTCACTGGCAAGGCAGCTGGGACCACCGACTCAGGGCGCATTCAGCCGCGGTGCATTTTCCCTGGATGCCAGCGCCCCATTCTTCCTCCTTGGTGCTCAGGGAAATGGAGGGCCCCTCCTCTCCTGAATGCACCATCCTCCACGGGCCTCACTGTCCAGGGGATCATGGAGAGAGAGCTGCAAGATGGGAGGCGGACACACCCCTCTGACAAGGCTGCCTTTGTAGCGTGAGGCATAAGTGCCCACATCCTGTGTCAGGGCATGGGACTGCTCTCTGCCTGGCCATGGGTCCCTCAGCTCCAGTTCCTGTGGTCTTGCAGGTCCTTCTGGGCCTCTTCTCTGGCTGAATGAGCAGGCCCTCTTGTGCATGCCTCCCCCCCTGATTTGTGAAGCTGGCTTGTACTTTGGTCCCTTTCACCACTGGCAGGGGCTTCCTGGGGGCCTTGCGTGAGATCCACATGCCACGGAGCTGTAGTCCCTCCCTTGCCTCTGAGCTAGGACCCTTCTTACCCATTGCAGTTCTTCCTTGGTCAGGATGGAAATCGTCCCTGCAGGGCAGTGGGGAGGGGAAGTCCCCATGGGTCAGAGATAAGCAATAGGCACGTACACAACATGTGCATGTGCGCGCACGCATACACACAAGCGCAAGCACGCGCAAATACCTCCCCCCCCACTTTTCCCCATGCTTCTGTCTGTTCAGCTCTTTGCATTAGCAAGCCAGCAGAGTCCACATCATGTCCCAAAACACGGTTAATTCTGAGCTCTGCTTTGCCAAATGCTGGGGTGACTAGGGGGCGACTGGCCTCCCTTCTGGTTTGTCGTCTGAGGCGCCTGACCTCAAAGCAGAGCTCGCGTCTTCCTCTTTCCCTCCCTCTCTTTTAAGCCTCTCTGTTCTTCCCTCTGAGCTGGCAGAACGGTCTGGTGTGGTTAACGGCAGGATCGACCTCCAGGGGCTGGAAATGAAGTGCTCTTAGCAAACCGCAGATGCCGAGCTCTGCAGGAAGTTGCCCCTCCCCGCCCAGCAAGCAGGGCAGATGTTGGCTGTACTTTCCCCCTGGGAAGGTGCTGTGGCGGCAGCGGAGGTTCTCCGTGCACTTTGTGTTCGAGCAGCTGGGAGTCAGAACAGCCGCAGTTTGCTTCTGTGGCCGCCTTGGCGGTCTTAACCAGCACTTGTTAAATGGACTCCCAGTGACTTGGGAATAGCCATGCAGGCACGCACAGGAAGCTGCCTTCTGCTGAACCAGAACCTCGGTCCATCATGGTCAGTACTGTCTCCTCAGACTGGCAGTGGCTCTCCAGGGCCTCAGGCCGAGGTCTTTCACATCACCTCCTGCCTGAGCCTCGTAACTGGAGATGCCGCCGGGGATTGAGCCTGGGGGCTCTGCCTCTGAACCACAGTCACTGAAACAGATCCACAGATGAAGGCAGAACACAGCCCTTCCCTCCCCTCCCCTCCCCTCCCCTTCCCTTCCCTTCCCTTCCCTCCCCTTCCCTCCCCTTCCCTCCTAGGGGACAGTGGTGCTCCCTGGACCTCTTCGGCCCCTCGGAGGAGGCTTTTGGACAGTTCAGTGGGGGCCAGTCCCTTCCTTTCTTCTTTCCTTCCTTCCTTCCTCCCCTCCCTCCTCCCCTCCTCATGCTGCAAATGCCAGACAGCAGAAGCTAGGTGGCGCTCCTGGCACTTTGCTTCCATCGTGCAGCTTGGGCACCTGATCCTGGGCCTGGGAAGAGGGCTGGGCAAGCACAAGGCCTCCTGCAAGACGGGAGCAGCTGCCCCACATGGAGAGCCCCCCCTCCCCCCGCTCGAAGGTCCATCATGACTCTGGCCAGCGTGGGGCTCGTGGCCCTCCTGAGCAGGCTTTGGCATGGGCTGCTTTGCTGGTGGTGGTTCTCCAGGGAGGCCTCCAGCCAGCCATCCAGCCAGCCACGCTTCCTCCCCCTTCTTGCGCAGCAGCTGCAGCCCTTGGGTGCTCTAACCCCGGATGCTTTGCTTGGGTCCCCTGCAGGTCGGTGCTTCTGCTCTCTCTCGGGCTGCCCTGGGCCCCGGCTCTTCTGAGGGAGCTGGGCTGCGGGGTGCCCCCCCATAGCCCCGCTGCCCCTCCTCTGCTCCTGCGCCTCCCCCACTCACAACATGTGCTCCTGCTTGTTGCAGATACTTGGCCAGTCGGTCAAAAAGGCACACTCTGGCCATGACCAGCCCCACCGCCGAAATCCCGCCCGACTTGCAGAGGCAGCTAGGACAGCAGCCCTTCCGCTCCCGGGCATCACACCTGGCACCCGAACAGCACCGGTGAGTAGGGGCACCGGCCGCTCGGGCAGCTCTCTCTGGGCCAAGAGCTCCCAGCCGGGGCCGAAAGCCCACCCTAGCGGAGAAAGGCTTTCGCAGTGGGCACTCAGCCTGGATGCCGCTGGTGGCGTTTCTGAGTTTTGCCCAGCCTGCAGAATCCCATCTGCTGCTTCCCCCCACCCCCCCACCCACCCCCCATCCATCCTGGGCTGTGGGGAGCAGAGGGTGGGTTGCTTCCTCCTCCTCCTCCTCCTCTTCCTTCTCCTGTGCTGGAAGAGTCAGGTGTCCGTGGTAGGGAGCTGTTGGCTACTTGGCCCCCTTGCCCAGTTGGCTATATTGGGAGAGCCATTCTTCAGCTCCCGTTCTCCCCCCCCCCCCCCACATTGTCTGGGGGTGGGTCAGAGTTCAAAATGAATTGGAGGCAAGCTGGGGGGTTGCTCAAGTCAACTCTTCCCTCTGGGATCATGCCCACAATTGCAGGATGGGCTTCCTGTGAGTGCCAAAGGGCAGCCAGCAAGAAAACTGACATCCCGTGTTGGTTAAGAGGAGGGTGACGGCCTCACAGCAGCCCATCCCATCCCCATCTGACCTGTTTCTCTCTCTGTGTGTAAACAGTCCTGTGATGGACTCTGTCCCAGAACTTGGTGTTTTTCATCCTGCAAAATTTCCTGGCAAAGGGTCCCCCCCGGTCCCCCCCACCACCAAGGGAGGTTGTGCCAAAGGAACAAGTTGTGACCTTTGACTGTTGTGAATCTGGGACTCAGAGCCTCTGTTGCAGCCCCTCCCATGCACTCCTTGCCACGGCCTCGTGGGCGACTGCCGGCAGGTCTCTGCTGAGCTGGGCCAGGATGACACAGCTGGAGCAGTTGGACTCTGAGCTGGCTGTGGCTGGGCTGGTGCCACGCTGGAACCCAAGCAGACCAGAGAGGAGACATGCAGTCCCCAGATCTGACTCCTGATTCAGCAGGGGACTCCAGAGGCAGCTCTGGGGGAAGGCCCCTGCCTAGTTTGTGTCCCATCCTGTAACGAGCTTCCCTCTGCCTCCAGGGCTGAGAGCTCCACCTGCCTTCTTCATTTACCATCTGGGCTGTTAACCAGGGTACATTCTTGGTGCCAGCTGTCGCTGTGCTTCCCAGATGCACAATCACCATCTACCCCCACCCCAGCACAGGGCTTCCCATTACAGGGATGGGGGTGAGAGCAGCTCAGCTTTCAAATGACGGGTGGCCGGAGAAGGAGGAGGTTTCCTGGGCAGGGCCTGTGTGCCAGGTGGACAGCAGCTCAAGGGCACGGAGCGGCTTGGCCAGCCAGGAGCTGTGTCGCTTTGAGAGGCCCAGGGACTCGGGTTGCAGTGGCAGGGCAGCAGTTTGTTTGGGAACCACCAGCCCTTGGTCCAGACAGCAGTTAGGAGTTGTGCCTTGGAGGGCAGCTGCTTTGTGGCAGAGCCCAGGTGGGCACAAGAGAGCGGCAGGGGAACATGTGGAAAGATGGCAGACTAAGAAGCATGGAGTTGGAAAGGGCCTCCAGGGTCATCGAGTCCAACCCCCTGCACAATGCAGGAAATTCACAAATATCTCCTCCCCACCACCACCCCCAGTGACCCCCTGCTCCACGCCCAGAAGATGGCAAAAAAAACCTCCTCCAGGATCCCCAGCCAAACTGGCCTGGAAGAAAATTGCTTCCTGACCCCAAAGTGGCGATCGGCCTTTCCCGAGGGGGCGTGTCAGAAAGGGCCACGAGAATTGAGCCCTGAGGCTGCAACCCGCCCTGCCCTCCCTCTCGTGATCTGCCCGAGTTCGCAGAATCAGCATGGCTGTCAGACTTGCGCAGCTTGAGGGGGCGGGTGGGCAGGGTCCTGAAATGAGTGCTCCTTGGCATTGTGCCCTCTGCCCTGCCCCTAGGCCTCAGGCTGGCTGGCTGGCTGGTGCCTGCTTGAGCAGAAGGTCAGACTCTGCTATTGGATACCTTCTCGTGCAGAGCAAGGCCCTGGCTTAGGTTAAACTGGGGGACTCCGGGGAGGAGGGGGCTTTCCAGCCTGAGAGGGGGGCGGCAAAACCCTTGACGTCCCTGTTACAGTAGCCAGAACCTGGGCCAGGAGAGAGGAGGCCACCACATCTCATCTCCAACCGCTATTCCAGGCCTATGGGCTGTTTTGTGACCTATTTTATTTATTGGTTTATTTAGGGAGTACTGTCTCCTTCTTCCAAGGAGCTCAGGGTTCGTGGCTTTCCCCCCTGTCCGGTTTTTCGTTACAACTATCCTGTGGAATCCGGCTGGGGATGATGTGGCCATTTGTGGTGGAGTTGGGGTTTGACCCTGGCCTCTCGGACTCCAGTCTGCCACTGTACCACACAGTCACCCCACTCATTTCTCTGGCCCGAGGCTCTCTGAACCCCGACAGCCCAACCAATGTGTTTGGTCAGCGCTGGGGGGTCTCGAGTGGGCAGCATCGCCCCTTTTATCCTGGGCACGCCTCTCTGCCTTAGGGTGCTCACTGTCACCTGACTCGGAGCTGAGGGCCAGCATCCGGGCCGTGCCTCCCCTACTGTCACTGGCAGGGATGGCTCTGGGCATTTGGCCCCAGAGGGGAGTGCCGGTAGCCCCTCCCTTGCAGCATCTTCCGGGGGGGGGGGTTGCCTAATGGGAGGTGGAGGGCTCCTGTGCAGATCTGGCTACCCAGGGGCAGAAAAGTGCGCTCTTGGTGGGAAGGTATTTAACACTGCTTTCAGGACTTGGATTGGAAATTGTCACCCACCGACCCCCATTTTTCTGAGTAAGTGGGCAGAAGAGACAAGGGAACCCCCTCCCTTTGTTTTGGGAGAACCCCTTTCTTTGCCCACATGTGTGCTGACTCCTCAGTTGAAAGTTCAAAAGGGTGAAACGCCTGCAGTGGCCATGGAAGGGGGGGGGAATCTGCTGGGAAGCCACATGATGTGGCGATAAGTGGTTGCTGCAGGCCCCTGAGACTGAAGGCACTGCCTGAATGGTGTGGAAGACGCAGTGGGAAGTAGTGCCCCTTCGTCCAGTGAGGAAAGGGGGCCAGGTCAGGCTGCTGGGAGTGTGATTGTTCCTGACCCTTTCCTCTGTGTGTCTGCATGCACAGCTACGTCTACAAGGATTCCAATACTTTGCACCTTCCCACGGAACGCTTCTCTCCAGTTCGTCGTTTCTCTGATGGGGCGGCCAGCATCCAGGCATTCAAGGCCCAGCTGGAGAGGATGGGCAACCATAGCAGCATCAAACAGCTGCAGCAGGTGTGGAAGAGGGGGAAGGAGAGCTGGGGTGGGAGGGAGCCGTGCCAGGGGGCTGGGGAAGGTGACCTGTGGCCACTGCATGAGGCTTCCTGAAGAATCCGTCTCTTCCCCCGCCACACAGAAGGACCACATGGGAGGTCCTTCATCAAGGCTGAAGCAGAGAGAAACAGAGGGCCCGGTACACTGTCATTCCTTAGGCTGGAATGGAGACAGGAAGGGTTCCAAGCATTTCCATATCTCCGAAACATTCTTCAAAAGATGCTCCCCTCACCGCCATACCTCCCAGCCCCCCAAATTCAGAACAGCAGAGGTGCCTAAGAACATGGGTGGTCCCACCCCCGCCCCGGGGAGATGTCATATTTTATTTGTTTATTTATTTATATATATCCTGCCTTTCCTTGTGGTTCATGGCGGCTTACAATAGTAGTTTTTAGAATATCAAGTTAAAAACAAAACAAAACAGCAAACCCCGAGTCACATGTTTGGGGTACCGGGGGTGGGGGGGTGTTCCAGGAGTGTGAGCAGCTCCGGAAGATGTACGGGGGCCACATGGATGAGAGGACCCTGGAGAAGACGCAGCAGCAGCACGTCCTGTACCAGCAGGAGCAGCATCAGCAGATCCTGCACCAGCAGGAGCAGCATCAGCAGATCCTGCACCAGCAGGAGCAGCATCAGCAGATCCTGCAGCAGCAGCTCCAGGTACTTTGGGGGGGGGGGGAGCCTTGCTGAACCTCCCTGGCTCCTGCCTGCTGAGTGGTGGAATTACCTCCCCACCCTGGGTGCCCCAGGTGTCTGGCTTCTGGTAAGCCTCCGGCGTGCCATGGTTTGCAGTCACCGGCTCACTGCAGCCTCTTTGCTCTCCCTGCCGCCACACTCCCCCTCCACCCTGAGTTTCAGCATTTCTCCGCTAGCCTGTGGCCAGATGGCTGGTTCTTCTGGGCAGCTGCCCGCCCCAGTGGTTGCAGTGCTGCCTTGTGGGTAGGTGACTGCCAGGAGTGGGCCATAGATGCCGCTGCTGACCAGGACACCCCCCCCCCCCACCTGTGCCTTGAACTGGATTGTGTCCGTCCTCCACAGCCCTCTCCGCCACTGCAGGCTCCAGGAGAAAACCAGCCAGCTCTTCTCACTCACCAGCTGCAGAGGTAAGAGATCTTCTGCCCTTCTGCACCTGAGAGGTGCCCAGGCTTGTGATGCTGCTGCAGAGGACCACACAGCCCCTGCTGAGATCTGCAGTGTGCTTGGCTCCTGCTCCTGAGCCGGGGGGTGGTGCGCTCCTGACTGTGTGCTTCACTGAGGAAAGGCCAACAAGCGTGGGGTCTGCAGGGAACGTAAGTGTGGTTGAAGCCTAGGGGAAGCGGTTTCTGAAAGACGGGGACAGGCAGGGGGGAGCAGTCTGGGTGGGAATGCTGCGATCTCTTTTTCCCCAGGGCACCACCTCGCAAGGAAAGACTGGGCAGGTACCTGGCAAAGATGCCACCTGGAGAGGAAGGCTGAGTGCCGCTCCCTTCTTGGTGTGGGGAACATGCAAGAAATGTTAGTACGAGCTCTAAGGAGGAGACCACGTTTTCCTGGCTTCTTGCTGTGTGTCCCCCTTCAACTTCCTGTTACTGGGTTTGAACGAGGCAGCTGCACAGCTGGGCAAAAATTTGCTGTTCTCAGCTTGTGGATTGGCTAGGCTTGCCCTCTCTCCCTGGCGCTTGTGACACGACTAGGCCGCTGCCACAGGACAGCCCGCCTGCCCAATGGAGGAGGAGGAGCTAGTCCAAGCAGGCTGTTCCACATTCTCTGTTTGTCCTGGGCTGGTGATTCCATCAAAGATCAAAGGTTACAAAAACACTTCTGGTTGTTTGAGGAGGTATGGCACCAAAGACTCCTGAGCAAGCTTAGCAGTCAGGGAATGACATGACAGGTCCTCTTGAGGACGATTAAAAATTGGTTAAACGAAAAGAGGCAGACAGTAGGAATAAATGGACAGTTCTTTCAGTGGAGGGAAGTGAGCAGCGGGGTCCCAGAAGGATTGGTATTGGGGCCAGTGTTATTTGATTTGTTTGTTAATGATTTGGAACTGGGAGTGAGCAGTGTTTGCAGGTTTGCAGATGACACAAAGTTACTCAGAGTAGTGAAAACCAAATCTGAATGTGAAGAGCTCCAGGAGGATCTCTCTAAATTGGGTGAGTGGACAACAATGTGGCAAATGTAGTTCAGTGTAGGCAAGTGTAAGGCAGTATACACTTGAACAGAAAATCCCAGTTTTTTGGTGATGGGGTCTGAACTTGCTGACACTGGGAGGGAAAGAAACCTTGGGGTTGTAGTAGAAAGCCCAGTGAAAATGTCAATTCAGTGTGTGGCAGCAGTGAAGAAGGTAAACTCTGTGAAGGAATGGACTCACAAGCCCCCATTCCTTTGGGATCACAGGAGGTTGTAAAACCCCAGGTCTGCCTTAATTCTGTAATCAGTGACACAGTTCCTTTCTCTGATTCTCAGTGATCACCAAAAACAAACTAGGAGTGACCCACTGCCACCATCAACAGAGTATCTCCTGTTAGATAGAGCTCCATGTCTGGCACACTAGATCTCCATTTATAGGCTCCACCTAGTTGACACATCTTTCACTTCGATCCTCCAAGTTGGCGTATGAATTATCTGTCACAACTTTGTACTTTCCAACTGTCACACTCCATGCATGGTGATCTAACCCTTTCCATTACCACACTTCAGACAGCAAGACCAAATAGGCGTGTTATGTTTTCAGAGGTCAGGCTTAGAACATTCAAAATATAAGGAAGTTTAATAAAAGTATAAAAAGAATACACGTGGTCCATAGGAGCATTTGGGCTGAGGAAGCATATAAAGAAAAGGTGAAAACATGCAGTCCTCTTTCCCTGCAGTTGATACTTATCCTAAACAGGCTAGTATTCCTTGAAATTGCCATAATTGAAAGTTCAAAACAAGAGAAAACACCGTGTATAAACGTACAATATATGCAAATAATATTTAATATGCATATAATATCTGCATAATATTCTAAATAAGTATAATCACATTATAGGTATTTACAAAATTCATACAAATTCATAGATAGGCAATCTGATGCATAATCAAAGTAGCAAAAAATATAAAGGGAACAGTCCAAACATTATCTTGTCTGAATAGCTAGCTCCTGTGCAGACATCATCCAAAGTAATATTATATTTCAGAGCTTGCTGCTATAGAAGAAGCGATTCAACAGTCCCACCACTGTAAGACAAACAATCCTCACCGCCAGACAAGCAATCCGATGGCTTCCCAGATTACAAGCCGTTTCCAGCCTTCTTTCTCAAGAATCACTCAATATATTGTGTACATCGTTCATTGGAACCAATCTCCATTCTCTTAACCAAGCATTCTCACTTTCCCCATGGGATTCTCACTTTCCCCTAACCCTTAGACTCAGGACGGATTAAAGGAAACACTTGTTTACTCAACAAGTGATTAAAATGCAGAATTCGCTGCCAAAGAATGTAGTAATGGCCACAGGAATAAACAGCTTTAAAAGGGAATTGGACAGATTTGTGGAGGAGAGGTCTATCAGTAGCTCCTCGTCACGGGGACTAGAAGGAACCTCCGCATTCAGAGTCAGTCAGCCATAGAGCAACATCAGGGGAAGGTCTTGGCCTCTGAGCTCTATTGTTGGCCCTCCCATGGGAACTGGCCAGCCAATGCATGTGACGGGATTCTGGACTGGCTGGGCCACCAGTCTGACCCAGCAGAGCTCCTCTTCCCTTCGTCTTAATACAGTCAGAAGTCGTTTTTGTAACCTTTTCATGAGGGATCCAACGGCACCTTAAAGACCAGCAAAGTTTATTCTGTCATTAACGTTCTTGAGTCTGACTCACAAAAATGCTCTCTACATGGGGCTGCCCTTGTCTCAAATCCGGAAGCTGCTTCTAGTGCAAAATGTGGCAGCCAGGCTGTTGATGGGTCTCTCTATACGGGACCACATCCAGCCTGCGCTGAAAGCATTGCACTGGCTGCCAAAAGTGTACCGGATTCAGTTCAAGGTGCTGGTTTTGACCTTCAAAGCCCTACATGGTCAGGGGCCTCCCTACCTGAAGGACCACCTTTCCCCATATGTGCCCCAGAGAGCACTGAGGTCAGGGTCACAACATTGCCTAACTCTCCCTGGCCCAAGAGATGCCAGGCTAGCCATTACTAGAGCCAGGGCCTTTTCAGTGGTGGCTCCATGCTGGTGGAATGAGCTCCCAGAGGATATCAGGGCCCTGTGGGACCTTCTGCAGTTCTGCAGGGCCTGTAAAATGAAGCTCTTCCACCAGGCTTTTGTTTAGGAGCCGCCACTGACGAATGCATGACCGATGACCTGAAGGACCGCCTTCCTGGAACATTCTACAGCCCTTAAGACATACTGTTGGATATCGCTTTCCATCCCTGATTGTTTACTGGATGCCGCCACCATCTGTATTTATACTCTTCTGATCTGTATTTTATGCTGTATATGCACATTTTATTGTATTTATTGTCTTATAACTTTTAATATCTGTATGCCGCCTTGAGCCAGTTTGTCTGGCAAGGTGGGATATAAATAGAAATAATAAATAAACAAATATAAATAAGAAACTGATGTTGGAATAAAGTCTTTAAGGTACCACTTGACTGTGGTACCTTAAAGGTTAGTTTGCTACCACAGACTGGCATGACCAACCCTCTGAAGCTTATCACCTCTGGTTTTGCGTGTGTGCGACTGTGCAGGTTAAGGATCCAGCCGTCCAGCCCGCCTCCGACCCACCCCAGCAACCATCTCTTCCGGCAGACAGACGGCAGCCCCCCTCCCATCAGCAGCAGCCTCCTCCAGAGCCACAGTAAGTGCGGACCGGTTGGCAGGTTGCTGTCCGTTTGATTGGGTTCATCCCAGGGCTGGCTGTGTCTGAGCCGAGTGGTGGGAACTCTTCCAAATTCAACCCCCCCCCCCCCCGCCACGCAGCCTTGGAGAGTGGCCTGTCGTCCTGAAGCATGCCCAGCCCCCCCCCCCCCAAGACTGGGCCTTGAATGGAATGGCTCTCTCTTCCTCACAGGTGCCACCTCGCAGTCCCAGTTCCAAGGGATGCCCTCTCACAGCGCCCTCTTCCAGCAGTCCGGAAGCTGCTCCCCTCCCCCCACCATGGCCCTGTCCTGCATGGGCGTGCCGCAGCAAGTGCAAGGACAGCCGGTTGCCATCCAGGTGCCGGAGCCAGGAGATGTGCTCGCAGGCAGCCTCCTGCAGGCTGGGCAGGGCATGGCCATCACCCCTGGTGCCAGCCAGCTCCAGATGCACCATCGCGCCAACCTGATGGCCTCCCTGACGTATGGGCACAGACCCCTTTCCAAGCAGCTCAGCACAGACAGTGCAGAGTCACACAGGTATGGCTGTGGCAAATGTTGGCCTCGCTGGCTGAGCATGGTCCAGATCCCCACTGTGTGCACAGTGGGAAACACCACACCCACAACAGGACTCGGCTGCAGCTTGCGGGATAACCAGATGTGGCTGTGTTGATCCTTGGGTTGCACACTGGAGGGGTGGCCAGCCGGGATAGCTAAGAATGGGACCTCTGTGTTGGAGGCTGGACTTAGCGGTGTATAGGGCAACTGCGGGGGGTGGGGATGGGGTGCCATAGGAGGGATTGGCTCTCAACCGGCTGGCTATGGCTGGAGAAAAGCCAGTTCTCTCCTGGGTTGTGGTGCAAGACCCAGCAGCCCCGTTGTGTCTTAACCGTTCTCGTTTGGGATGCCTAAAGCTCTGTTCCTTTCCGTACAGGTATCCACCCTCTGGCTACGACCAGCTGCACTTGCATCCCCACCTCTTTCCGGAGCAGGCCCGTGTCTCTCCAAGCAGCTACAGCCCAGCCCCAGCGGTGGGATTCCCTCCGACACAGGCCCTGAAGGTTCCGCAGCTGGAGCCCTTCCCGTCCTTCCCCCAGAGCGCTCAGCAGCAGCAGCAGCAGCACTACACCACCTCCGCACTGCAGCAGGCACTGCTGTCCCCGACCCCACCGGACTACAGCCGGCACCAGCAAGTCCCGCACATCCTGCGCGGCCTGCTGTCACCCCGGCACTCGCTCACGGGCCATGCGGACTTGCGGCTGCCTCAAGCGGAGCTGATGAAGAGGAGGCAGCAGCAGCAGCAGCAGCAAGAGGTTCAAGAGCTGTTGCGACACATGAGCCAAGGGGAGGCTGGGCATGGAGCTGCCCACATGCCCCAGAAACTCTCCGAGCGCCAGTCGCTGTCTTTGCCTTATCAGAACACTGACACATACCATCACCACCACCACCACCACCAGCACCACCACACCAGCCCCCAGCACCTCTTAAAAGTCAGGGCCCACGAATGTATCCAGCAGGGCCCGCCCGCCGTGCCAGTCCATGGGTATGCCCCCCAGCCTACCCTGGTCCACTCGGAGAGCATGGAGGAGGAGGAGGAGGAGGAGGCGGCGGCAGTGGCGGACTGTGTGTGTGAGGGGGACAGGGACGGTTTCCCAGACCATGAGACCAAAGGTTGCCACGAGTCTTCGCTGCTCCTGGGCATTGGGGGGCCCGGGGACCCCGAATCTGTGCTTGGGACTGCTGAGCACGAGCAGGAGCTGGGGACGCACCTTTACGGCCACCACCCAGCTGCTGCCTTCCGTCGGAGTAAGGGGCCCTACAGAGGTAAGACCAGGTGCAGCCGGAGGTGGTGGGCCCTGGAGCTGGGCGAGGGGGGCGGGATGTGGCAAGAGGTCTTGGCTTTCTGCTTAAGAAAGCACAGCCCGGGGGGGGGGCTAGAGGGCTTATTGTGGGACTGGTGTCTCCAGCTGAGGGGAGCAGGGGGAAGGAGGTCTGCCCGAGACCCTGGAGGCAGGACAGGTCAGGAGCCTGGCCCGGCATCAGGCAGCACCCTCGGGGGGGGGGGGGGGAAGAGCCCTGCATGCCACTCCTCGGAAGCGGAGATCCCCTCCTCGAAGGCAGCCTTGGCAGTGGGTAGAAGGGCAGGCCTATGCTGTGGGCCAGAAACAGACCACAGAATAAAGCGAGAGCACAAAACCAGCTGAGGCAGGCCGGTCGGCAGAATACAGAAGGCAGCCATGAACACGAGACACCAGCCACAGATGGCGGCGGCGGCGGCAGCGGGCACGCGCGTGGCCAGAGGAGATGATAATGTCTCCCAGCCGTCTACCTGTGAGGATAGGGAGGAGTGGGCCCGCACCTGAGGGCCTCTCCAGTGGGCCGGAGAGCACGGGGAGGTCTGTGTTGAGGGGGATGGCTCCGGAGGTGCTTGGCCGGTGCTTTGCATGGGGCCTGGAGGCAGCCTGGCAGGCGGTGCAGCTGCTGCAAGGCTGTCTCTGAGACGCTCGGGCACTGGGCAGCTGCGTTCTGGGTGAGCTGTGCTTCTGGAGGAGTGTAGCGGGGCCAGGCTTCCCCAGAGGGGATTGCGGTTGCCATGTTGGTCAAAGACAGCAAGGAGCCCCACTGGCCACAGCTGGCCCAGGGACACTCTGAGGACACGAAGCCGGGGCATCCGTCCTCCAGGGTCAACCGAGCCCCCTCGCTTCGTGCTGCTTTGCCCACCCTCATCCACTCCTTTGTTGACTTCAGGCGCTGGCTTAGCAGCTCCACGGCCTCCGTTGGGTCCTGTGGGAAGGCGGGTGCGTGCATGGGGGTGGGGTGGGGCCTGTATTCTGCTGGTGCCACATCCAAAACCTCCAGCTGATCCCTCTCAGGGGCCCCACCTAGATAAGGTTAGCGAGTCTCGGGCATGCCTCGGAGGAGCTGAGAGAGCCAGCAGTGGAGCACTCACAGAGCCTGTCGCGTGGCCTTTGGTACGTGGAAGGCACCATTGGGACGAGAGTGGGTGATGGGCATGCTCCCCCCTCCACCCCAGGGACTGCTAGCTCCAGGGCTGGAAGGAGCCCTCCTTGCCCCAGCTGGGGCTGCGCACACACGGGAAGCCCCGCGATCGGGTGGGAAGACGGAGCGAGTGGTGCCGCTCAGGGCAAAGTCTCCCCACCACCCCCGTGGCTCCTCTTGCTGCTTGGAGAGGTGGCCCCTCGTGCCCTGGCTGGGGCGGAGGAGCTCCCAAGCCACCTCATTTGCTCTGGGAGGCCATAAATGGGCAGGAAAGTGATCTTCGCCCCTTCAGACTCAGCAGTTCCTGCAGGGGCTGACCTTTGGCTGGCCCTTGGGAAGGAGGAGCGCCTTCCCTGAGCGACCGCAGGCAACGGCAAGGGTGGGGGGAGGGCAGCACAGCCCACCAGGGGGTCTCCTGTTCTGTGCGGTGACCTTGACCGTAGCCCCTGGGGAAGCGGCCTTCTCCAGGCGGGGAGGTTCCTTGCCCTCGCTCCACTCTGGCTGTCTAAAGGGAGGGAGGAGGATCCGCCTGGCTCCCGGGCCCTTCCCTGCGGTGGTTCGTCTTGAGGCTGCGTCTGCCTTGGCGCGAGGGGCATGAGCTATTGGCCCCAGGGGCCTCCTGAGTTGGTGTGGGCCGTAAAAGGCATGCTCCCAGGTGCACCAAAGACACAGAAGACAAAGATGTCACTAGTGAGCTGGTTCCGTTGTTTGCGAAGTGGCCACCAGGCTGCTGGGGAAGTGGAATTGATTTCCCCCTCCTCTCGTCCCTGGCCTGTGCAAGGATGGGAGCTTGTGAGGGATGTGATGTTCTGTCTCTGTTCTCTCCCCCCCCCCCCCCCCGCAAGACTCCATGGTCCCAAGCGGCATGGAAAGACACCCTCCAGGGGAAGCTGTGGAGATGTCGGCTGTAGATGGGCCCGGAGCCTACGCTGCAAGACCGGCGTCTGGTGCCCCACACAGATCCCGGCCTCTGCAGAGACACCACACCATTCAGAACAGCGATGATGCCTACGTAGGTTTGCTGCCTGCGCTTCCTGTGGGTGTTGCCCGGGGCGGGGGGGGCCTAGCTATGTCTGTGCTGCTGATGTCCTCTAGAGGTTGGGAGGAGGCTTCTTTCCCCTCGCTGAAGCCCTGGAGAATGCAGCCATGGCTCTCCCCTCCCCTCCAGGTACAGCTGGACACACTAGCGGGGATGAGTCTGATGGCTGGCAAGGCCTTGAGCTCTGCCCGCATGTCGGATGCTGTGCTTGGCCAGTCGCCACTCCATGATGGGGAGAACACAGGTGAGGGCAGACACTGGCGCCGCACTGTGCCCCGGTGCACATCCTGGAAGGGGGAGCCGGGGGGGGGAGGAGGCAGGGGCCCGGTGGGGAAGAGTCTCGTGGGCCCCCATCCACTACAGGCTGTCTGCTCTGTCTTGATGAACAGCCAGGGAAAGAAGATGCAGGCTGGCCCCTGCCGGGCAGTAGAAGTCTACCTTCACCCAGCCAGCCAGATCGTGGGGGGCACAGGCTGTGTGAAGCTGGACTCCTGGCCGGGGGGGGGGGGGGGGGGCTGCTGCACACACTCGCAGCAACCGGCCCTTCCAAGTCCACAGGAAATGCTTGGCCCCCCCGTGGCTGGGCTGCCCCCGTGGCTCAGTGAGCCCTTGGAGCTCCGTCAGGTGGCGCCTCCCCTCCCCACTGTCTAGTATTTGCTGTGTCTGGTTTTGCAGAGTGTGTGGAGAGCTTGGAGGGTGAAGAGCACCCCAGTCTAGGAGACGGCAGCCAGCATCTGAACCCCTCTTGCTACCCCTCCACGTGTATTACGGACGTCCTGCTGAGTTACAAGCACCCGGAGGTCCCCTTTGGGATGGAGCAGGCTGGGGTCTAGGGAGCAGGCGGGCGACAGTGAGTACCGGGGGGGGGGGGGGGGGCTTGCAGCAGATACCGATGCCCCGGGAAGTGTGCCCTGCGTCTCACCCTGTTGTTCCCTTTCGGTTGGAGTGGGATGGTGGTTTGGGGAGCTCTTTGTTGCTGGTGTTCCCAGTTAGCAGCTTTTTTTGCCAAGGATGTAAAAACAAGCTTTAATTTTTACAGTGATATTTCTGTCAGATTTTGTAAGTCTGGTTGGGGAGGGGAAAGAGGACCGCAGTCTGGACCCCTGCCAGGAGAACCCACATCAGAAATCAGGGCTGTCAGGTGGAACCTGTTTGCCCAGTTCAGTAGCCACTTAAGCTGGAAGTGGCCAGAAGTCAAGCGTCGTCCAGGCTGGATCTGTTGTGCATGTCATTGCAGCCAGTGCATGCTTCATGCTGCACCTTGGGTCCGGCAGAAGCTGCGCCTGAATGGACTGCAGGGGTCACAAGAGCCAGGAGCAAGTGTGGGTCAGCCTCAGAGGTTCTTGGGGCTCAGTGGGCCGGCAGAGTCAGAGGAGAGGGTGGAGGCTTCTACTGCCAGTCCCTCTCTGTTGAAAATCCCACCGAGGAACTGGAAGGCACCAATATGGGGAAAGATCTTGGGGTTGTAGTGGAGAGCTTGATGAAAACATTGACTTTGTGTGGCTGCCGTGAAAAAGGCAGACTCCGTGCTGGGGGGATTCCTCGGGAAGGAAACTGAAAATAAACTAGCCAGCATTGTCGTGCCCTTGTGTAGCTCCGTGGGGCACCCACATCTGTTTGGAACACTTTGTGCTGTTCCTGTTGTCAGCTTCCTTTCTAGTCCTCTGTCTCACTGATTGCCTTATCTCAGAAAGGTTATTGAAGAGCTGGGAAAAGTACTGAAAAGGGCAACCTTTGAAGCACCTTCCCTCTGAGGAAATGATAAACAGACAAGGACTTCTTAGTTTAGAACAAACACAACCAGAGGCAGAGGGTGGGCATGATAGAGGTTTATAAAATTATGTGTGGGGTGGAGAAAGTGAATAGAGATCTCTCCTCCCCCTTTTCTATAATACTGGAATTTGAGGGGACCCTTTCAAGTTGATTGGCTGTAGGTTCAGGATGGACAAAAGAGGAAATACTACATAACTCCATGAATAGTTGCATTGTGGAATTCACTGCCAGAGGGTGTAGGTGTCTTTGAAAGGGGGCTAGACATAAGAGCATAAGAGAAGCCAATGCTGGATCAGACCAGTGGCCCATCCAGTCCAACACTCTGGGTCACACAGTGGCCAAAAACACCAGGTGCCCTCAGGACAGAGGTCCAGCAGTGATTCAGTGAGGAAAAGTCTATCCATGGGGACTGGGCGCAGAGGTAGCCCCCAGACCTCTGAATCCTGGCACTTGGGAGGCCTCGGCCTTTCTGGTCTGCTTGCTTGGTCCTGCAGGGCCACGGTGGGGCATAGGAGGCGGGAGCAGAGGGGCCCTGACTGAGCTGACCCTGGAGGGCTCTTTCTGGGGCAGAGCCAGGTGCAGTGGTGGGTGTGGCAGCGGGGCATTCCTGGCACCCACTCTGTCCTCCTCCTCCTTCTTCTTTTTGGCAGGGGTGTGTACAGCGCTGAAATGAAAAGGTCCATTTCAAACCAACAGTATCTTGCAGCATTGCGCCAAATGGCCGTAGCGTTTCTCCTGGACGGAACATTGACGGCTCCTCCTCCTCCTCCTCCTTGGTTCAGCAGTGTGCTTGGTCCTTTCGGATGTCCCTTTTTGCCATATATGTCTGTGATGCCAGCCATTCTGGAGTCACCAGCACGCTCCTCATCCATAGGCACCGGGGGGGGGGGGGGAGATGTGTATTGAGGGCAGAGGACACCCCCACCGGCCCCCAGCAGGCAGCAGGTGCGCCTTGGCAGCCCAGTGGCAGAAGGGAAGAGGAACTCTGCCTGCTCGCCAGCAATAAACAGATGCTTTGGATGGCGCCCCATCAGGTTCTGCCCCCAGCCTCACCCCCACCACGCACAGTGACTGGCAGGCAAGGGGCAGCACAGCCCCCTCCCCCATGGTGCTTGCAGGGGACCCAGGAGCAGAGCCTCCCACCAGGCCTCCCCCCCCCCCCCGGATTGTTTGCTTACCTCCCCGGCAGTGGTGCAATATTGCTTTTGTGTGTCTTTCCTTTGTTAGCTTTTCAACTTTAGCTTTTGGCATTGAGTTACGGAGTTTCTGTCCTTCCTCCCCTTCTTTTGGCAACAGCTTTTCTTTTCAAATCCCACCTGCTTCAGTTTTCTTGCCTCCCCCCCTTTCTGTTGAATGCTGAGAATCTGTTTCTCATTTTTAACTCCCCCCCCCCCCCCCGATCATGTAGGAATTTGTTTTGGTAAATGTTTTATTAATATTAATATTATTATAAATTAATTAATAAAAGGCAAAAGGAACTTGTGCGTGAGAGAACTCTTCCCCTTGGCCCTGAGCGCTGCACCTGCCCCCCCCCTCCTCCTGCTGCCTGTGCCAGTGATGGGAAGTGTGGGGGGCCTTCCCGCCCTTCCCGTCCCCCCCATCCTCGCAGGCCCTTCTTTTTGGTGACTGATGCAGGCGCTGGGGACCCTCCAGCATCCAGGGGGCTTTGGGGAGTCTCGTGTCATCTTTTTTTGCCTTTGGGACTTTTGGAAAAGCTACAATAGAAAATTCCTATTTCTGACACTTTTTGGAATAATTTTTTAAAAGAAAACAGACCTCGGTGCAGCCCTCCCGGATTTGCACAGAAGAAGAAGAAGAAGAAGAAATGGGAGACCAGCCTGGCTGAGGCTCTTGAGCCATCACCGTCTCTTCCGCGTGGCTGTTGCCACCCCCTCCTCCTCCTCCTCCACCACCAGGACGTCCTGCCTCTGGATGCTGAGGTCAGCCGGCGGGGGCCAAGCGCCTCCCCCCAGCCCTTGTCTTCATCCTGGACCTCCTTTGCTGGAAGAGGGTGGTGGGGTTGGGAGGGGGGCCACATGGCGCCACCACCCTCTCCAGCCTCGCTTGGGACTTCCGCTTGGGTTTACATGGCCTCGTGCGTGTGTTCCTGAGAGGCCAGCGCCGCTGCTGCCACCCACCAGCGCCACCCACACCAGCTGTGCAGGGACTCACTCGCCTGTTGCACCCTCTTGCAGTATCACACCTTTTCTTTTCTTCCTTGTTTTTTAACCATTGCTTTGTATTGTAGTAATCAATACTTGCAGTATATGTTGAATGTATGATATACTTTGCTATTATTTCTGTTTCGGGGAATGTCCAGAGTATTTTTTTTCTCATTTATGTTGGACTCAAAAACAGCAAGAAGCCCACCCCGCATCCCACAAGATCCCCCACCCCACCCCACCCAGATCTTTAGTAAATTCTTCATTATTATTTTTTTTCTGTGGGTCATTTGCAGCTAGTAACTTAGTTGGACGTGGGATCATGACCAATAAAGCCATGGTTGTGCTTGGCCCTCTGCCTGGTCTGGCCTCTCTCTGGCGCGCTCCTCTGGGCTCTCCTGCTCTGGGGGGGTCGGAGAGGAGGGGCCGTGCTGTGCCGGGGGGCAGGAGGGGCACCGGGGGGGGGCAGTAGTGCTTGGGAGGGGGTGGGTGTTGGGTAGCCAGTTTTTGGCCAGCAGTTTGGGGCATCAGTGGTCTTGCCCGCTCTCTTCCCTGTCCGCCCCCGTGTCACTGCCCCCCATTGTCTGCTGCTCCCATCAGCCCTTCTCCTTGCCAAGGAGGTCAAGGCCTGCTGCACGGGTCCTCGTCCGGCACCACGAGCAAGCACAGCCGGCAGGCATGGGGAACTGCAGGCCCCCTGGCGGCCAGGCCCCTTCCATGCCAGAGGCCCTTGAGGGCCGCATGGGGCCACCCCACAGCCTCCTCCGGGTCCTGCCTGCTCTGCTGCACCACGTCAGGAGGGTGACCATCGGGGGGCGGGGCTCTGCGGGCCTCTCCAGCGGAGTCAGTGCTGATGGTGGCAGCGTAGGGTACGAAGGGCCTTCATTGGGGGGGGGGGGGTGGCCTCTTCAGTGACTGGAGTCCACTTTGAGTGTTGGGGCTGTCTGAGACTCCCTTGGCCGTGGAGATGCGCCAGTGCCGGAACCCGGGACATTTCCTTCTGGGTCGGTCTAGCACAGAGTAGGTTTCAGTTGGCATTTTAATCTTGGAGGCACTCCGTGGTAGCTTCTCTCCCTGGTGATCTCTGCTGCTGTTGGAAAACAAAGACACTAGTCTCTGACCTGTCCAGACAGGGCTCAGTGAACGGGAGGGGAGGGGAGGGGAGGGGAGAGGGCACGTGAGTCCCAGGGCTCAGAGCTCAGGGAGGGGACAGGTGGTCTACCTGAGCAATTCTGGGGGTGCAGAATCTGGGCTCCCTTGGCAGGCAGCCTTCCAGCGCAGCCTTCCTCTTTGGATCGTACACGCCTGGCGCCACCTTCTCTGCCTAATGGTTGATCGACAGGTGCTTGTGGTGGGTCTGTCTGCTCAACACTCTACCAAGCTGATGACATTTGCCTGCCAAAAACAAAGAAATAAAAATGTGTGTGTGTGTGTGTGTTGGGGGGGGGGGGGCGTTGACTCAGGGTCTCTGCCCCGGGAGAAAGTGGCATGGGCCCCCTGCCCACTTTGTCACTCATGGGCTCTTCTCAGTTGAAGCAGGACGGACAGCAGCGTGGCCAGAGAAGAACCCCAGAATCATGCAGGGCAGCAGTGCTGCAGGCAACCTGATGGCAGTGAGGCAGTTCTCCTGTGGTGTGGGTTTCCCAGCTCCTTGGCCACGTTTGTTCTAGAGTGACTGCGAGAGAGCTCAGGCAGACCAAAAGAGAGGGTGTTGAGACGTCCGGCTGTCCGGCGTGCTTGGGACCAGCCACCATCTATGGCCCGAGGTTCAGCGCCCCTGAGAATCTTGGCTCATGAAGCTGCCTGTGTTTTGAGTGTGTGGCTCTGGCCCCCTCAGCCGCAATGGGGAACTTGAGAGGTGTAGCCGGATGGGTCTTTCGGGAGGGGGAGTCGCTGGAGGAGGTCTGAGGAGGCTTCTGTTCCTCCCTGTGGTGGGCAGCCACCGTGAGTGATGCAGAACAACCAGCTCTGAGCTCCACAGTCTTGTGAGCAGAGTGAAAAAAGTGAAAAAAGCTAGTGGCATTACAGTTGTGAGCAAGTCAGCATTTGACTATTGCATAAATCATCTTTAGATTATTTCCATAACCTTGTAAAAGTCTCAGAATGAATTCTTTGAACTATATTTAAACTATGTTTTAAGAATAATTTAAACATTGTAAGAGAAAAAAGAATCAAGCCAAATTTCATTACACAAAATGTCCTCCATAGGGGGCAGACCCAGCGCCCAGACGACAGGGCTGCCCTCCCCTTTCCGCTCTGCTGGCAGGCCTGGCCTCCAGGGAACAGCTCTACCCACCGCCGTCTACTATATTGGTAGGCCTGGCCTCCATAGTGGCCCCGGACTTCCTCGGTGGTCTCCCATCCAGAGGCCTGATGAGCTGGGGCTCGCCTCGGCTGTTCAGGTCAGGGCGTGAGTCCTGCAATACATTGGCCAAAGAAAAGCTGCTTTCACTGACAACTGGAAGCTGTTTCTCAGGCCTCTCTGGAAAGGAGTGGAGGGGGCTATTGTGGGGTTGAATCTTGGGCAGAAATGTTGACTATACCTTGGCTTGTAGCGCTGTGAGCAGAGGTAAGCGCTCTTATGGCAGAGTGCTCACATCGAAAGCGAGCTTGCTGGAAAGACGGAGACCAAGACTAGATTTCTACGAGGGGACCCATTTTTGGATCAGCCTGAGCTCGGACCCCGACCGGTCTTCTGGCCTGCCTGCTGCTCGTGGGGATGAGGCGGCCTTGGTGCATCGAGGGCCTGCTGCGGGGCCTACTTAGCAGCCCTGTGGGGCGAAGGTTTGTTGGAGAAGGGCCGTGCCGAAGGCTCAGGCCTGTTGCTCGGTAGAACCGGGCAGGGCAGTCTGGGGAGATCAGCCGCTGAAGAGGAGGCACTGTGCCCAGAGGGCCGCTGGAACCCCCCGGGGGACCTCCCCGCCTCCTGCCCCCAGCCAACCCGAGCGGAGGGTTTGGGAGACCCTGCTGGCCTCGCAAGGACTCGTCTGGCTCAGAGTTGGCACCCGGTCCCTGAGGGCTGCCTTGTTTGTTCCACTTTCTCTTGCCAGCCGGCCGGCCGGCCAGCCCCCTGAGCGAGCGATGTGTTCGATCCTTGAACTCTCTGCGCCACATAGTCGTGGCTTGGGCGTGAATGCCCCCTTTACAGCCCTGGCTTATCTCTGGCAATAAACAACCCCCTCCTGTATAAATAGCCAGGAGCAGCAGCTGGGCAGCACTCCGGGCAGCAGCAGGGACAGACCGGTTGGGTAAGTGGCTTGCTGGGCACCTTGCTGGTCCCCCTGCCACCCTCTGAGGGGGCATGGAGGGAGCTGAGAGCCAACACTGCCCCCCCCCCCCCCGCTTGATGGGCTTGGCGTCTCCTGGATATCTATGGGGGGGGGGGGGTGAAGGCAAGGGACTGCTTCCGTACCATCGCAGGAGCATAAGAGAGTTCCCCTTCCCTGAGTCCTGGACTGGGATGGAGGGGGCAGGGCAGGGCAGGGCTGGGCTGGGTGGCTTCGTCTCTCAAGGGTAAGGCTGATTCACAGAGGAGCCCCAGCCCGGCCTGCTGTCCACAGAAGAGACGGCCTTTCTTGTCCCTCCACCACAGTCACTGCTCGCTCACATGCCTGTGGGGATGGCTGACTTGGCGGACCTTTCTGTCTCAGCCCTTCGCCATGTGATCCTTGGTCCGGGTGGCTTGCCTGTGTCTTTTTGGGGGGGGGGGGGAAGCCATGGGGCTCCTCTCCTGGCTCTGTTCTGAAGCTTGCATTCCCTTCCCCGTCCTTAGGTGAGACTTTTCTTCTGCCCCCCAGGTTGGAACATCTTGCAAGATGAGAGGCCTCAGTGTGACCCTTGTCCTCTTGTTCCTTGCAGGTGGGTCGGGGTGCCACTGCTGGGGGGGGGAGGGAGGGAGGGGGGGCTTCGGCAGGAGGCGTCCTGCAGCCTTCGGCCAGCGTCTGCCCTCCTGCCTTGGAGAGGGAGGTCGGCAGCTCAAGATGCCGCGAGGGAAGTGGAGTGGGGTGGGAAGTTGCAGACAGGGTTGGACTGGAGGGGTCTGTCTGAGCGAGGCTCCTCACAGGCCCCTGCCCCATGCTGAGCCCTGGGATCGAGGCCCCCCTCCCCCCCCCCCACGCTCTGCTCTGCTCTGATGCGCTCTGCCTCCGCAGGAACCCAGGCCCACCACTTCTGGCAGCAGGATGAGCCCCCCCCGTCCCCCATGGAGCGCCTCAAAGAAGAGTTCCACAGATACCTGACATCCAGCATGGCCAGTGTCAGGGAAGCGGTGGCTCAGATGGACGCCTCCAACTTTGGCCAGCGCTTTGAGTGAGTGGGGGCTTTGGGCAGGGGGCTGTATCAGGGAGGGGGTGCCCGACAGCCTCTGGCGCTCTGCTGGTGCTGGAGAGGATGCTCTGCCCTTCGGAGGGTTGAGGGGAGGGGGGCTGGTGGCATGACCTCCCCAGCGGATGGCTGGCCTTTCCCCTGGCAGTTTTGCTTCTCTCTCAACTACATCTGCTGCACTGTGAAACCAGCTTGGCCCCGGCCCCGCAGGACCTGGCTGATTCCACGGCACGTCTCGTCCTTCATTTTAGACACCACAAACATTTTCATCAAAGCCCACCCTCTTTTTTCTCGCCTCCCCCCCCCCCCCTTTGCTCTGAATGTCAAGCCTGATGGGGAAAATATGGGCAATCCAAAGGTTGCGTGCACTTGTGTGCTCTTTGAGTTGGTCCTGATAAGAAGGCCTGATAAGACTGTGAGGAGGATCAGTGGTCCCAGGGACGCCAGAGGTGCTCTGCTGGTTCATCTAGTCCCGCACATCCTTTCTTGTGCAGGGGCCAGCCAGTTGCCCTGGGTGGCCAAGGCCTTCCCTTGAGGCTGAACAAGAAGTCCTTTTCTCCCTTTCCCACAACAGGAGAACTCTGTGGGCACTCCCTGAAATTAATGAGCTGTAGGTTTAGAACAGATAAAAGGAAGTACTTAACATGTGGAATTCACTGCCACGGGAGGTGATGGCAGCTGCAAGCATGGACGGCTCCAAGAGGGGATTAGATAAACATATGGAGCAGAGATAGGAACTCTCAGTCTGGGCAAGTGATGCTCTGTATTCTTAATGCTTGGGGGGCGGGCAACAGTGGGAGGGCTTCTGGAGTTCTGGCCTCACTAGTGGTGCCCTCCTGGTGGCACCTGGGTTTTGGCCCCTGTGTGACAGGGCGTGTTGGACTGGGTGGCCTGATCCAACATGGCTTCTCTTATGTTCTTATGGTCTTATTTATGCTCACCTCTTATTTGCTAGTGCCAGCTGGGGCATCATAAATAATTCAGTAGAGACCCACTGGGGTAATAACTCAGTTGGTTTCCTTCAGCTCAGCTATACTGTGTTGAGTATAGACAGTCTTCCCCCCCCCCCCCCGAGTGCTAACTGTTCCCCCCTGGCAGTCATACCCCAGCCGAACCATGTGTTTGAAGGGGTCGAAGTGCTCCAACTGCAGCACTGGAGCACCTGCACATTGGTCACCTGGTTTCGAGCCCTGTCCTGGCCTGAGTAGCACCTGGCCCTAACTCTGCCTTCTTCCTTCTTCCTTCCTTCCCTCCCTCCCTCCCTCCAGCCTGGACCTGGGTACCAAAGTGGAGATGGTGGCTGCTGTGGCCGAACAGCTCCGGGAGCAGCTGGCCCCCAGCTACCAGACAATGCGGGAGCGCTTTAATTCAGATTACGAGGAGCTGACGGCGGACCTGGCACCCATCAAAGCCAAGATCACACCCTTGCTTGATGACTTGAATACGAACCTGCAGGAGGTGGGGAAAGCTTACTATGCGAAGCTGACGCCACTGATGCAGGAGTGGCAGGAGAGCGCGCGCCAGGACCTTGATAACCTGCGGAGCAAGATAGAGCCCGTCACCACCCAGGCCAGGGACAAGGTGCGGGTGCTAGTGGCTGACTTCCGCCAGAAAGCGGCCCCCTACACGGATGAGATGAGGCAGGCAGTGAGGCAGAAGATGCAGCAGCTCCAGGAGCGAACCGTGCCCCGCCTGCAGGAGTTCCGCACCAGCGTCCAGGAGCAGATCGTCAACTTGCGTGAGGCAACAGCCCCGGTGGTGGAGGGCATCCGCCAGCGGATAGCGCCATTCGTGAAGAACTTGGAGGAGCGCCTGGTGTCCCTGCTGGAAACCCTGCAGAAGAACCTGGATCAGCAGAGCCAGCAGCAGCCCTAGAGGCTGACCTGCACGCACTTTCTGCCGGACCTTCAGGCTGAGTGCCTTGGCCACCTCTCTCTGCCCCCTTCCAGCTGGTGCCCAATAAAAGCCATGCATGGGATGGCCCTGGTGTGCTGTGTGTCTGCTTCTGAGCCGGGGGGGGGGGGGGGCGGGGGCGGGGAGCAGGGCTTGGGGGCCTTTCTGGAGTTGGGCTGGCGGGCACTCTGTCAAGCTCAGAGGGGGGCATTGCTGTACTCTGGTGGCCTGGGAGGGGGAGACCTAAAGAACGTTTTGGAGGTATGCAGTGGTTGATAAAGACAAGGAGCCCTGCCCCCAAGGGATTCCTGGATCAGAGATCCCCCAACCCCAAAAATTATATGTCAGGGATGCTCTAGGCTGGTCCTGCATTGAGCGGGGTGGGGGGGGGCTGGACTAGATGGCCTGTAGGGCCCCTTCCAACAACTGCCTGGTCCTAGGGCTCTGTGGGCTGGCAGAGCAACGTGAGGCGAGGGCTGTGGCCAGGGTGGAGGGGGGGCCTTAGCTGGTGCAGGGTGCCCGGCAGGGGGGAGCTGGGGCTGCCTTTCCCGTCAGGGGCCCCCAGGCGCTCCTTTTGGGCAAGGGGGGACATTTCCCGGGGGGGGGCTTTGGAAGCTGCTGCTTTCTCCCCCCCTCCCCCCCCAGCCTGGTTCCTGGGAAGTCCGTCCAAGAGAAGCAGTCGTTCCAAGGCCTTGATTGAAGTGGGAGGGGGCACACACAGGCCAGGCCAGGCCAGGCTCCTTCCCCACTCAGCCCTCTGCTGGCTCTGCTGACTTGTCCCGGGGACTCCTTGCGTCTTCTCCGGCACCCGGGTCAGGCTCTTCTCCATCAAGGCCCTGCCGGGGGGGGGGGGGGGCAGCTTCCCTGGCTCCTCCCACGGTCCCCCCCCCATGGCCTCTTGACACATGCCAGTCGGCCCCTGGGTGTCTGAACCATCTGGAAGAGGCGGGAGGGGCTGACCGGATGTTGTCACCTGAATAAGTCGTTGGTGCCCTTGACCAACTGCAGCAGTCAGTCCGTCCCCCGGTCTCCCTGCCTGAGATCCTGCAAGGCAAAGCAGAAGAGATGGGATTCATACCCTAGCCCTTCACAACCCAAAGGAGTCCCAGAGCAGCTTACCATCTCCTTTCCCTTCCCCTCCCCACAACAGACACCCTGGGAGGCAGGAGGGGCTGAGAGAGCTCTGACAGAAACTGCTCTTTCCAGAACTGCTCTGAGAGAACTTGTGATTGACCCAAGGTCACACCAGCAGCTGCATGTGGAGGAGGCGTGGGGAATCAAACCTGGTTCTCCCAGACTAGAGTCCGCACTCCTAGCCACGACACCAGAGTGGAGGGCTTGGTCCCGGCTTGGGGCTACTGTTGCCTCCCTCCCAGGCAGGCTTGTAAGTGCCCCAGGTGAGGGAGCCCTAGGCCACTGTCTCAGCTGGTGCCCCCCTGTGCCCCATGTGCAAGTGACCTGGGTTCTCGCAGGCAGGCAGGGCAAGCAGCACCAAGAGGGCCGTCCAGAGCAGGAGGGGGACCCCTTTGTTGTCTCCGCTGGACCTGGCAAGGCAGCCTGCAGGAGGCTCTCGTAGGCACCTGTGGGGGGTGGGGGGAGAGAGAGCAGGCCCGTGCCCCCCCCCGGGCTAAAGCCCATCGTGATCCTTCTCAGTAATGTGGGCAAAATCAGCCCCTCTGCTTGGGGCCAGGCAGAGGTCATGTGGCTGCCCAGGACAAGGTTACTCCTCCCTCACAATTTATCCACCCAGCAACCCTCCTGCCAGGTGCCCTGACCTGGACAGGCCAGGCAAGCCCAGTCTCTGAAGCTCAGCAGGGTCGACCCTGGCAAGTACTTGGATGAGAGACCTCCTTGGAATGCCAGCAATTGAGAGGTGGGGGCAGGCTTCCTTCAGCCACCCTTCTCCTGAATATTGTCCAGGCAAAATTGCTACTGCCAGCTTCAGAAAACTTCTCCTTCAGTCCCACCCGCAGTTTGTGGCATCCTTTCCTTGGTAGGAGGGGAGGAGGGTGAATGTCCCCTTTGGTCAACTGTACTGACTCCCTGTGTGTTACCCACCTTGAGTACTCCTCCCACCATAAAGAAACTTTTCCTGTCTGTCCCCTGCCCCTCCCGCACCAGTAATTCCAGGGGTCTGCTTCCCTCTCTGAAAAGACTCTTTCCCACCACACTAGACCAGCAACTTTTCTCTCTCTGCAACTCTGGAAGCATTTTTGTGTGTGAAGCAGGGTTTCTCCCCCACTTAGAGAGGTCCACCCCAAAACGTACACACATACTATAAACCATCCAAGGAACTGGAGCCACCGCCCTCAGCACTTGGATCAGTCCACCACCGACATCATGAACCCTCAAGACAGGCCTGGAGGGGATGACTGGGAAGATGGCATCTGCCTGCTGGAAGCTGGCTTGTGGAGCTCGGCGTTGTTATTTGTTTTAGTCCGGTATTTGACCCTTTATCTTGGAGTGACTGCTATAGAACTCTTGAATGTGCTTTCAGGCACGTTTTGTCGATGTTTGGAGATGAAATCTTTTATGGGTGGATGTTTTGACTTGAAGCCCTGCTCTCCTTGCTAAGCCTGAGAACTAAGAGGACAATTAGACGAAACAGCTGTGCTGGCGTCGGCCTGCAGACTTCCTTCTCTTGGTCCTGTAAACGGCCTCGAAACTGGATGGGGGCACTTTTGCCTTGTTCTAGATGACAAGCTGTAAGTTATGAGTTCTAATAAGAACGGGAGGGGGGGATGCAGGAGGATGAACTCGGACCAGTCTTTGACAGCCAAGAATGTAAAACAACTTAAAACTGATGACTCTTTGTTCACCAAATAGATATGAAGCTTTAGAAACTGAACAAGACTCATCTCAGCCTTCATTAAGTAACCACTTCCAGGATACTTACAACTCCCCAAAATTAATTGAAGAGAAGGAACCAGCCCAATTAGGCAACGTTGAAGAATGCAAACTGGATTTAGATTAAAACAAACAACTGAGGAAAAACAGTCTCCCACAGGAAAAGTGTTCTTGCCGTATATCAAAGGAATCACTGATCAGATGGGAAAACTTATGAAAAAACACAACCTACAAACAGTATTCAGACCCACCAAAAAAATACAACAGATGCTATGATTGGCAAGACGGAAGAGACCCCCTCACTTCTGCAGGAGTATACCGCATACCCTGCAGTTGTAGGCAGGTTTACATTGGGACCACACAACGTAGCATCCACACAAGAATAAAAGAACATGAAAGACACTACAGACTTTGCCAACCCGAAAAATCAACAGTGGCTGAACATAGCCTAACTCAAACAGGACACAGTATTTTATTCCAAAACGCTGAAATGCTGGACAATACATCCAATTACCATGTCAGATTACACTGGGAAGCCATTGAAATTCATAAACACAATTTCAACAGGAAAGAAGAAAGTTTAAAAATTAACAGGGCATGGTTTCCAGTCCTGAAAAACACAAAATGCTCTACATCTTACAACAGCACTACAGATAAGATTAGAATTTTAACAGCCAATCTATATGCAAAAGAACCTCCTCAGGAAAGCTCCATTAGCATGTCACAGCCTGGGAAACTCCTACAAGATAATGACTCAGCCCTACCCCACCTTCCTGAGTAGAAATAAACTATACCTGCCTATCATTTTTCTTCTCACATTGACACAGAGCATACTCCATCTTTCTGTGTTATACCTCTGAAGATGCCAGTCACAGTTGCTGGTGAAATGTCAGGTACAATGCCAACATCACGGTCATACAGCCTGGAAAATCTACAACGACTAACGGATTGAGATTATTTAAAAGATTGCTTATTGAAGTTTTTCGGAGACTGTTGTTTACTGACTTCACAGTTACTGAAATCTTTCAACAACTGAATTGCATTTCTACTCAACTTGAACAACTTAGACATAGCTTCAGAATTTTTATGCAGGAGACTTTAAATTCTGCCCCTTCAAAAGGTCTACTGGATAAGACAGACACTAAATAAATCTGAGAAGAATGGAATTCCTTTATCCCAGAAGCTGCACTCTACAAAGGCCACAGATGATAATGATGATGAAGAAGAAAATTTGGATGTTTCCTTGTGATTGTGATGGCATACCCCTCCCTCTCAACTAGTTAAGTGTTGTACTTGAACATAAGAACATAAGAGAAGCCAATGCTGGATCAGGCCAGTGGCCCATCCAGTCCAACACTCTGTGTCACGCAGTGGCCAAAAACACCAGGTGCCCTCAGGAGGTCCAGCAGTGGGGCCAGAACTCCAGAAGCCCTCCCACTGTCGCCCCCCCATCAAGCACCAAGAATACAGAGCATCACTTGCCCCAGACTGAGAGTTCCTATCTATATCTTGTGGCTAAGAGCCACTGGTGGACCTCTGCTCCATATGTTTATCTAATTCCCTCTTGAAGCCATCCATGCTTGTAGCCGCCGCCCCCTCCTGTGGCAGTGAATTCCACGTGTTAATCACTCTTTGGGTGAAGAAGGGCTTCCTTTTATCTATTCTAACTTGGATACTCTTTTTGCTTTCTTTCATGTTCCCAAGCCTAGAAACAAAAGAATCTTTTGGTTCCGGGCCTGGTTCTTTGTTCGATAAAAAGGGCCAGAATTCAGCCCTGAAATGCATTTGACCATGGCATATTACTATTTCGATTTGTATTCTGCTGTCCCCCAGGAATTATGCCATGACACTGTCCAAGTGGCTCCAAACCACCTGTGTGGGTAGTTCTGGAACACTCATTCCGGGTGCAGGTCAAATGTCTTTCCTTCCTCCCATCTTTGGATTACTCAGGATCACTCTACCTGGATATTTAGATTCTTACCCTCAGATCAAACCTTGTTGGAAGAAGAAGAAGAAGAAGAGATTGGATTTATACCCTGCTGATAAGTATTGGAGTCGGGAGTCCATGGAACAGTGAAACAGCTAGCTCTTTATTGCTGGTCCGGATGAAGCATACAACCCAGGGCTCGAAGCCCTCCTTTTATGCTGGTCAGGGACAATCCCCTGACCTCACCCAACTGGCCTGATAGGCTATTATCAGTCTATTTACATTTCATAGGTTCCCTGGGAGAAACCTAGGTACAGGATTGGTGGCCGGTTTGAATCCACCTGGCCTTTGTTCTACCTGGCTGAAGCTCAGGTAGTTTCTTGGCCATGTGCTCTGGCCATGCTTTGGCCATGTGCTCTGGCCATGCGGTCGCAATTAAGGGAGCACATGGCGACCGCATGGTCAATACATAACACCCCTCCCCCCATAGTCCAGAACCCCTCTGCACACATAGTCTTTGAGATAGTCCGGGCGTCTGCGCTCACGTCCAGAGCACCGGGGGGTTGTAAGGCGGGGCATGTTGCTTGTGTCGGCAGGTTGCGGTGTGGGTAGTTGTTCTGCTGGCGGGGCCTGTCTGCTCGGGGGTCGTTCAGGTGTGGATGGTGCGACTGCTTCGTCCGCGGGCAGGAGCGGCATCTCCGCAGTCTCCAGATCAGGGTCTGGCGTTGCTTCTGGAGTCGTGTCGATGTCATGGTCTGTTGGTGCAGGGAGTTCGGGGGCCTGGGTATCATCGTGGTTCTGGGTACGGCGTCGAATCTGGTCGATGTGCCGTCTCCAGACTACGCCATCTTCCGTAAGGACCTCGTAGGAATAAGGCCCTGTGACTCGGACGATCCTCGCGGGGAGCCATGTCGGACCCCGTGCGAAGTTCTTTGCGTATACAGGGTCTTCGGGAGCGAATCCTCGGGCAGCTGGCCGGTCCTCCATTGTCGGGTTCCCCTCAATTGCTCGGTCGGGATGTAGGCGGTCCAAGACGGTTCCCAGTCGTCTTCCCATCAGAAGTTCGGCTGGCCGGCGCCCGGTCCCTGAGTGGGGTGTGTTCCGTTGGCAGAACAGGAACTTGTACAGCTGCTCTTCCCAGTCGCCGTGCTCCATCTTCTTTAACGCGTCCTTAGTTGTCCTCACCATGCGCTCGGCCTGGCCGTTGGTTGCGGGGTGGAACGGAGCGGAGCGGATGTGGCGCAGACCACAGGCTTCCACGAACCGTTGAAACTCGCCAGAGGTGAATGCGGTCCCGTTGTCGGTCACGAGAGTTTCTGGCATTCCGTGTGTTGCGAAGATCGGCCAGAGACTTCTTAAGGCAGCGTTGGTGGAGGTCGAAGCTACCGGCACTACCTCAAGCCACTTGCTGTAGCTGTCAACAACGATAAGAAACAACCGGCCCTGGACCGGTCCCGCGAAGTCTAGGTGCAGGCGGGACCAGGGCTTGTTAGTAGATTCCCAGGATTGGACAGGAGCGTGTGGCAGATCTGGCCGCGACTCCTGGCATTTGGTACACTTCTGGACCCACCCCTCAATGTCTTTGTCCAGGCCTGGCCACCATACGTAACTCCGGGCCAGAGCTTTCATGCGCACAATTCCCGGGTGAGCCTCATGTAGGGCCTCTAGCACTCGGGGCTGCAGGGGCCCAGGGATCACCACTCGAGATCCCCATAGCAGGCATCCCTTGTGGGCTGATAGTTCGTGCCTGCGTGCCGTGAAAGCGGCGAAATCTGGTCCCGGTTTTTCCGGCCACCCCCTTCCTACCCAGTCCGAGACACGGGAAAGGATGCGGTCCCGCCGTGTGCGACAGGCCACATCCGATACCTGTACGGGGCGCTCCGGTAGGTCCTCTAGGAGCGCGACGTGGAAAGCGGGAGCTGGATCAGGGTTGCAGGATGGGAGGGGAAGACGGCTGAGGGCGTCTGCATGACCCATCGCCTTCCCCGGGCGATGTACCAATTCATAGGAGTAGCCTGACAAAAAAATTGACCACCGCAGGACCCGCGGGGACAGCATGTGAGGGGTCTGCCTGTGGGGGGCAAGGAGACCCAGCAGCGGCTTGTGATCTGTGGCCACGGTGAACGACCGCCCGTAGAGATAGTCATGGAATTTCCTGACGCCGGCTACGATTGCTAGGGCCTCCTTGTCGATCTGGGCGTAGTTCCGTTCTGCCGACGACAGGGTCCTGGAGTAGTATGCAACCGGTACCTCCTTTCCGTTGGGTAGCCGGTGTCCCAAGACCGCCCCAACGCCGTAGGGGGATGCGTCGCAGGCCAGGATGACAGGGAGCCTCTCATCGAAATGCGCTAAGACCGCATTTGAAACTAATAAGTCTTTGACAGCCCAGAAGGCTGCATCATGCTTGGGACCCCAGGCCCAAGCCGCTCCCTTGTCCAGGAGACGATGCAGGGGTTCAGCGACCGCCGCCTTATGCGGAAGGAAGGCATGGTAGAAGTTCACAAGTCCCAAGAACGCCTGGAGTTCCGCCTTTGAGGACGGGCGAGGTGCACCTGTAATCGCCGCTACCTTCTCCTTTGTAGGGTGAATGCCGTCCGCGGTGACTTGGAACCCCAAGAAGGTCACCGAGGAGACTCCCAGGGTGCACTTGTCTTTTCGAACCTTGAGACCCGCATCCTGGAACCTTTGCAGCACCATCCGGAGGCGAGCTGCGAACGTGTTGGCATCCGGGGCAGCAATGAGGACGTCGTCGAAGAACGGCTTCACTCCTGGAACATCTTTTAGGAGAGAATCCATTAGATTTTGAAAGATTCCGGGTGCTACGCTGACCCCAAATTGGAGGCGTTTTACCTTGAACGCTCCCTTGTGAGTCACAATCGTTTGTGCCTCGGCCGTTGCTTCGTCTACGGGAAGCTGCTGATAGGCTTGGGCCAAGTCTAATTTTCCTAATATTTTGGCGCCCGCGAGGGAGGCCAGAACATGGCTGACCACCGGTACCGGGTATGCGTGGTCCTGTAATGCCTTATTAATTGTACATTTGTAATCCGCGCAGATGCGGACTTCCCCGTTAGCTTTGAGGGGGGTCACAATGGGAGTCTCCCACTTGGCGTGGGAGACCGGCTCGAGCACCCCTTGTGCCACGAGCTTTTCCAACTCCGCCTCCACTTTGGGCTGGAAGGCGAGTGGTGGCCGGCGGACAGCCACGCGGATGGGCCGGACTGCCGGGTCCAGGTCGAAGGAAACCAGGGGTCCTTTGTAGCAGCCCAATGAGCCATCGAAAACGGCGGGAAATTCCTCGCAGATGGATGAGAAGTCAGTAGAGCCCATGCGGTGTATTCCGGTCCACTGCACTCCGAGCGGCTTGAACCAGGCGCGACCTAGGAGACTGGTTAGATTGCGCTCCACCACGAGAAGGTCCAGCAGGCCGTTAAAGGCGTGGTACTGGACCCGGACCCTGGCTAGCCCCTTAATAGCCACTGGGTTCTTCTGGAAGTCTCGGAGGACCAACCCAGCCGGCAGCCGCAGCCAGCGTGCCCCCTTCGGGCAGAGGTGGCGGAACGTAGCTGCGGACACAATTGAATATGTTGACCCTGAGTCCAGTTCCATGGAGCAAGGAACTCCCTCTATTCGGAGAGACACGGAAATCGCGCCCGGGATGGGCTGAGGCAAGTTCATTACCGTGGCCGTGGGAACGACACTACCCACTTCTTCGAAGTTCGCTGCTGGGGCACGGTGGCTGTTCCTCAGGCGGCAGGCCCGGGCGAGATGTCCTGCTTTCCCGCAGGCGCGGCAGATGGCATCACGGAAGCGGCATGTCCGTCTGTCGTGGGGGTCCCCGCAGCTGGCGCACGTTGGGGCCTGCCTGTTGAGGGAAGCAGAAGAGGGAACAGAGACAGATGCTGGGCGCCGGCCCTTGGGCCTGGGGACGCCGGGCTCACCCTTCTTCGAGCGTGGTTGCATCCGGTGCACGTCCTCTTCTTCGCTTGAGTCAGGTTCAGGAGGAGCCGCCTGGTGGACTTTGGTGGCTGCCTTGTCCTTTTGCGTTGTCTCGAAGGCTGCTGTAGTTTTGAGCATCTTCTCTAAGGTTGGCTCCGGCATTGCGATGAGGCGCCGGCGGAGCTTGGCTTCCCGGACCCCTCCCATGAAGGCGGTCTCCATGTGGTCATCCATGTGGCGGAATTCGCAGCCCACGGCTAGTCGACGGAGTTCAGCCAGGAAAGTGGCGGCCGACTCCCCCGGCTGCTGCTGGCGCTGTATGAACTCCCAGCGCCTGGCCAGTTTTGATGGCTTCGGGGCGAAGTAATCGCCGAGGGTCTTGGTGAGCACGTCGTAAGACACCTCGGTGGGGTCTTGCGGGGCTAGTAGGTTCTGGGCCACCTGCATGACCTCCACCCCTCCGGAACTCAAGAGCCAGGCACTCTTCAGGTCCGCATCTGTGATTCCGCGGACCTTAAAGGCGCAACCCAGCATCTTGAGCCAGGACTCCCACGTCTCGGGGCGAGACGTATCGAAAGGGGTAATTGGTCCTGGAGCGTTTGCCATTTTTACCAGAGCAGGAGCAGCGGCAGCTGTTTGAGCGATGTCCTCGTGTTTTGCGGCAGTGCCGGGGAGCACTGAGGCTCGGCGCTGGCTGGTGCTGGAGGATCAGGCTCAGAGCGGCTTGCGGTGAGGCGTTGGAGTGCTGGAGCTCAGAGATGCCTGCGGCCGGCGGGACGGAGCTCGCTGTGCTGCTGTGGTCTGCTGGAGGGTCGCTCATCGGGATCCCATCCTCGTCGCCACTGATAAGTATTGGAGTCGGGAGTCCATGGAACAGTGAAACAGCTAGCTCTTTATTGCTGGTCCGGATGAAGCATACAACCCAGGGCTCGAAGCCCTCCTTTTATGCTGGTCAGGGACAATCCCCTGACCTCACCCAACTGGCCTGATAGGCTATTATCAGTCTATTTACATTTCATAGGTTCCCTGGGAGAAACCTAGGTACAGGATTGGTGGCCGGTTTGAATCCACCTGGCCTTTGTTCTACCTGGCTGAAGCTCAGGTAGTTTCTTGGCCATGTGCTCTGGCCATGCTTTGGCCATGTGCTCTGGCCATGCGGTCGCAATTAAGGGAGCACATGGCGACCGCATGGTCAATACATAACACCTGCCCTCCACTACCTGAAGGAGTCTCAGAGCGGCTTACTAACTGCTGGACCTTCTGAGGGCCCCTGGTGTTTTTGGCCACTGTGTGACAGTGTTGGACTGGATGGGCCACTGGCCTGATCCAACACTGGCTTCTCTTATGTTCTTAACTCCTTTCCCTTCCCTTCCCCCTCCCCACAGCAGACACCCTGTGTGGTAGGTGGGGCTGAGAGAGCTCTAAGAGAACAGCTCTGAGAGAACTATGGCTTGCCCAAGATCATCCAGCAGCTGCAAGTGGAGGAGTGGGGATTCAAACCCGGTTCTCCCAGATTAGAGTCCGTGCACTTAACCACTACACCAAACTGGCTCTACACAGCTATAGCCAGCTGTATCTTCTCCCCTGTCTTCTCTTTTGTGCCCCCTCCTGAGTGGAGTAACTTGCACAGAGCTCAGAAACTCGGAGTAACTGGTTCCTGATGTGGACTCCTAGTGCTGGATGTCACTTCTGTAAATGTTTGATATTATTTTAACCAACAACCAAAATTGCCAATTTTCCATTTCCATTGTTTGTACTCTTAAATAATAATTTTAAATAGATAAATCAACATTTTAAATATGTACCCTCCACAGATTCACCAGTCACTTGTCAATGACTAGAACTTCTAAACCGGCCCCTTTCCCCCAGCCCCTCTGTGGGATTCATCCCACACCAATCCACCCTCCTCCAGATCTCAAGTCTGCCCCCGCTGACCACTCCTTTGCTTGCTCTCCAGCCCCGCTGAGAGGCACCCATCCACCCCACGGTGCTGAGGTTCCAGCATGGGGACCAGTGTCTGGGAGACCCGGGTTCATCAGCCTCACTCCGCGGTGGAAGATGCTGGGTGGCTTGGGGCGAGTCCCCCTCTCCGCCTAATACTCCCAGCACAGTTGTTGCAAGAACAAAAACCCAGATGGGAAGAACAAGACTTGTGAATTGCTTTGAGTGCCCATTTGAGGAGAAAAGCAAGGGACAGGTGCCTGGAAGATAAAAATGCTGCTGCAACAAAATCTCATTAAGTCTTTCAGGTGGCTCAAGACTCCTGCTTTACCTTAGCCTCTAACTAAACCCCCGCCCCAAGCATCAACCCTCAGCACCCTCCCTCGCCCCGACAGCTATATTTCTGCTTCCCTCCCATGGCTTCCCAAGGGCAGTTCCCACCCCCACCCCACTGCATGCACTTAGCCCTTCCCTCTTTCCAGCCCCTTGTCGCCCCCCCATACAGTCCACCATTCCCATTCCTACACTTCCCCATGCGCCCCTTTCCATCAGCAGCATCTCCTTCCCTCACCTTCACACACAACGGCTTTCTCCTTCCCTTCTTCCTTCCCTCCTCCCAAGGGGTGGCTTCTCCAGCATCACGGTGGAGAAAGAGTGAGAGAGGCAGGCGGAGATTAAGCTGGTGGCGACAGCAGCCAAGGAGGCAGCTTCCACGGCTGAAGCAAAGGGGGAGGCCCAGCGCACATGCACCCTGATGGGGAGGCAGCAACCTCCCTGCCTCTGACAGGAGGAGGGGGAGGAGGAGATGGGGCGGCTGCACATGCACAGCCTGGCCCAACACACACACACACAGATGGACCCTTCAGCCAGCCCACCTGATGTGGGTCTTTCCGCTGTTCTTGCCGCTGCCACCCCCCTTCCCTGCTCACTTACCAGACTGGTTTGAGCCCTCAGCTGTATGTTTGAACCCCTGCACTAGACCATGTACAGAGGGAGGGAGGGAGGAGGGGTGTTGTGTTTTACCCCTTTTGTTTGGACCCTTGTTTAACCTGGTGCTGCACTGAGAGTATGCGTGTGGACATTTTATTTTTCATAGATGTGTTATAACTTTTAAAGCCAACAGTGGTTCCCTGTACCACCTTAGACCATCATTCTGGGCCCCCTATTTTAACAAGGAGCACCCGGGGGGGGGCAGTAAGTTGGGGAGTGGTGAGGCCTTCAGAGACATACGAAGCTGCCAGCTGTCCCCGTGGCAACCAGAGGCTGGGCAGGCAGAGCAGGGGAGGCCTCAAAGCAGGGCAAAGAGGCTGGGAGCCCTGCTGGTCCTCTCAGTGGGCAGTTCCCACCGCGGCCAGGGGGTGGCAGCAGTTGAACACACACAGAGAGAAAAGCTGCTCCAGGTGTTGGGAAAATTCAGAGGGCAGCAGGTGCTGGGTGAAGACCTCAGGCAGCCACTGGGACCCAGACCTGGAATGCACAGTGGACTAAGATCTGCGGGTCAGAGCAGAACGGTTCCACCACAAACCCCGAAGATCTTGGGGGTCCCTCAGGGGCTCCTGGACACATAGCTAGCTGTTCGATTGCAGAGCCACACGGCTGCCCTCTCAAATTATTCGACAGCCCCTGAGTACTATGTAGCCTCCAGATGCCCAGGAGTGACCCTCTTCTAGCCAGAGCCCTCCAGGGCCAATCTGCAGGGCTGCCAGGTTCTCCCTGACCACCAGCAGATGGTGGGAGGAGGAGGAGGAGGAGGGTGGCCAGATCCAGGGTGGGAAACTCTTGGGGATTTAGGGATGGAGCCTGGGGAGGACAGGGACCTCAGTGGGGTCCAATGCCATAGAGCCCATCCTCCAAAGCTCCCATTTTCTCCAGGAAGAACTGATCTCAGTCGTCTGAAGTTGAGCTGTAATTCTGAGGGATCCCCAGGCCCCACCTGGAGGCTGGCCTCCCTTGGGCTAAGCTTGGCGCTGGGCAGTTCTGGCACTCTCGGGGGTTTTGATGGGACATCGCATAGAAAGCAGGGCTGGGCTCTGTTGCCAAGTGGACACCATGGCATTCCCTGTTTGGCACAACTGTTATCAGTCGGACTTTTTCTTTATTTAACATATTTAGATGCCCACCTTTTCCCTGAGCATCCCAGGACTGAAGATAGACAGCAGCAATATAAAATCTATTTGATAATTTTTAAAACAAAAACAAAAACAAAACACAATCATTCCCAAATTATCTAATCCCGCCCCCTGCAGGGTAAGAATTCAGGAGGGGCTAGCGTCGACTAGGTAGCTGCCTTTGGCGGGGGGGGGCATTCCTGATTCCCTCTCTGCCAGTCAAGTGCTTTTTGATGCCTGAAAGGGTGTCACACGAGGGGCAGCTGGCAGCCCCAGAGAGAGGACTGGACGGTCAGTTGAAGTCTTCCATGTCAGTTCTCACTGTTTTGGGGGGCTACAGAACTGGTTCCAGATAGGGTTCCTGGGAAGGCCTTTTCCTCTGGGTTGTGTTGACTCATGTTGCTGTGTAAATGTTGGCCTTCTCCTGTCACTTGACTCACTTGCTGGAGCCTGCTGGAGTGTTCAGCTCTGTCACTCCCTCCCCTCTACCGGTGAGTCCACTGGGTGAAGAGAGCAGGCGGTGAATGGGCAGTCCTGGCTCACAGCAGGGGGCTGGGCTGCAGAGGGCCTCCTGCTCCCTTCCAGGAGTGTGTTGCAGGCACCCCCCCCACCCCCCACATTGCTGGAGCCAGGGATGTCCCAAGAACAGGCAGGGCCTCTTGAGAGGCAGGGGGTGGGATCCTCTGCAGCTGCACAGGGCGACTGCCTGAGGGAGCGATGGGGCCCTCCTTGGGACCCCCCCCCCCCCGATAGTCACCTCCTCTGGATTCTGCCCTGCAAATCCGCCTTGCCTTGGACTGTGATCCCAAGATAACACCGCCAGCCCAGAGGGCCCTGGGAGCAGCTGCTGCCACCTGGCTGGTTTCTCAGCCAAGGGAAAGGTGGGATTCCAAGTCGCCTGCCAACCCAGCCCTCTGGTCCCAGCGGTGTGGTGACTTGCATGTGGGGAGTGGAGGAGCAACCAACACCTGCTCAGAGGCATGTTTCACACCTCCCAGGGAGTGCAGCCTGTGAAATAAGCACGGCCATTTTGGAGAGGCTGTTGTGAGCCCCCCCCCCCGGGGCCTCAATGGGCACCGTCCTTGGTCTCCTGGGGGCAGGGGGGGCTCTGCCACACCCAGAGAAAGGGATGGACTTGGGGATGGGATGGGAGAGCTGATTCTGCTGATGTCTGGGGAGGCACTTTTGCTGCTGCTGCCGTCACCCGGCCAGCACATGGCCAGGCCAAAGGTTGCCTCACTCAAAAGCTGCACAAGGCTGCCTTCACCCTTCTCCTGTTGCTGGTGCTGCCTAGCCAAAAGCAGAGAAGCCACTCGAAAGGTGCCAGAGTCACGGTTCAGAAGTGATTGACAGCAAAGGACAATTATGTCTCGATCTTCCTACTTGTCACAATGCGCAGGTGCACTCAGGTTGAGGGAAGAATATAAATCCCCAAATCGACATTTTTTGATAGATGCATATGGCACATAGATGCATATGGAAATATGATAGATGCATATGGAAAAAAGACACAGCTGTGGGATCTACTTATGTAAAGTTGTGATCTTCTTCGTGGTCTCTGTGCATCACACCTCTGGGATTAAGTGCGCCTGCGCCGATCCCGATCGGTAATCTTCAAAGCCTAACGGATTTTCGCGCCAGCTCCCCGGTCACGTGCACGTCCCACTGCGCATGACCCGGGGAGAGGCACGAGGATCCTGCCAGTTCTCTTCTGACCGCCGCGTCGTGAGGACCCCCTCTCCGCTCCGGTCGGTAGTTAACCTTCGTTTTTCTTCCAATTTGGAAAGGCCTTTCAGACTGATTTTTCGTGTTTTTGACCTCCGGACTGTTTTCCTGGACTTGCTTTCGGATTCTCCTCCTCCTACTCCCTGCCCGGCCTATGGCCCAGCGGTGGGGTTTCTTTAAACGCTGCCTTAAGTGCGGGAGTAAAATCGCCCCCCCAGACAAGCATTCCCTTTGCTTGTTGTGTCTCGGCGAGTCACATCGTGTCGATTCCTGCTCGAATTGCGCCGCATTCTCCAAACAAACTCGGAAGAACCAGGCGGCCCGACTCAAAGTGGCTCTTTTGGAAGCAGCGTTGTCACCGAAGATGTCCGCAGCCGACGCCTCGGTAACATCCCCGTCAGCACCGACGGGTCTGACGTCCTCACCGGTGCAGAGCCCCTCTGGTACCGAGAAGTCGGCACCGAAAAGACCCCTCTCACTGCCACGAACTCCTGCTAAAAAGCGTAAGGAGGGCAAAGAGGGTAAGGGCAAGCTGAAGCACAAGACCTCAAGTGCTTCGTCGATGCGTCCCGCGCCTGACATGACCCAGCACGGGTCTCTGCAACTTGACCCTCCAGGGCGCGAGCGACCCCGGGGCAGCCTCGCCTCCCCGATGCCGCGACCCATCCAGCTCACAGATTCGGAACCCGACATCGAGCTGACGCAGATCCCTCATAGCAGCCCCGAGACTGGGCCCGATCCGCTGCCGACACCGAAAGGTGAGAGAGACTGGCGCCTTCCTCCATCTTCGGTACCATGGGACGTTCGCCAATGGCGATACCTGTATGGCTCCTCCTACCCTCCACCTCCACAGTGGTACCCGGCGGAGTGGGATCGCCAGTCCACGTTGTCCAGAGTCTCCCGATGCCGAGATCCCCCGGCCCCGAGACCGACTCTGACACCGACACCGAAACCGATTCCGACACCGAAACCACCGATGCCGATACCAACTTCACCTGATGTCGACCTCCCTCCCTACCAACCAGATCCGTCGACCCCTATGTCGCCCTCCGAACGTTCCGACCACTCGATACCTGAGTCCCCCGAGTCTTCCGATGATGAATCTCCCATCCAACCGTCACCATCCCCTGATGTGGCTGAAAATTTGCCAATCTCTCCCTCCGAGGATGTGAAATCCTATGGAGAGCTTATCAAACGAATGGCCCATTCCCTGGCACTTGCCACGGTTCAGCCAACACCCACCGCTACCGACGCCATCTTCGATATCGTACAGATGGATACATCCACCGCGGTAGCATTACCATTAATTTCAGTGCTCTTGAGCACTGCCAAGGAATCGTGGGGCCACCCCTCCTCTACCCCAATCTCCAACAAGAGATTAGACCATATGTACAGGCTCCAAGAGCCAGGAGCAGAATTCCTATTCATCCACCCCAAGCCCAATTCGGTTGTAGTGACCCCCTCGGCCAGGGGCCGTAGTGGACATTCCTCCCCCTTGGACAAAGAGGGACGGAAATTAGATTCTTTCGGGAGACGATTTTATTCAGCCGGTGCACTGGGCATAAAAACGGCAAACTACACAGCCTGCATGAGCAGGTACCAATACTCCCTCTGGGAGCAGATGACACCAATTCTGGCCCATCTTCCTGACGATAAGCAACGCCTTGCTAGGAAGATCCAGAAGGAAGGCATGGTGCTAGCAAAGCACCAGCTTAACGCATCGAAGCATGCTGCGGACGTCATGTCCAAGACACTCACTTCAGCAGTCGCCCTTCGCCGCCACGCCTGGCTGAGGTCGACTTCGCTTCCACAAGACACAAAGTCCTTGGTGGAAGATCTCCCTTTCGAGGGTGAAGGACTATTCAGCTCCACAACGGACACAGTCCTTCATGATTTAGATAAGAGCATTAAGACATCTCGTAACTTGGGTGTCTCACAATCGAGACAACAGAAGCAGAAGACATGGCAGAGATCTTGGTCCAAACAGCAACCACAAAGATCTCCCACTGAACCCCAATGGCAGAGACCGTCGTCTACTGCTTATCAACAGAAACCCTATGGCCACAAGCCACGATTCCCGTCCGCTTCCGCTTCCAAGGCTAAGCCACCCAAACTGAATAAGCAGAGTCTTTGACTCCCCCATTCGCTCCGATCTTCCCACCCGTCTATCACCCTTTCTACCAGCATGGCAACGTATCACGACAGACAAATGGGCACTGTCGGTCGTAGCAGAAGGCTACAGAATAGAATTTTTCCAGATACCACAAGAATCGTACTTCGTAACCACACACCCCTCCGACACCCTATCGTCGGAAGTCGAAGCCCTCCTCTCAAAAGATGCCATAGAACAGGTACCAATAAACCACCTTCAGCGGGGGTTCTACTCCCGCTATTTCACGGTCCCAAAAAAGGATGGCGGACTTCGTCCCATACTGGATCTGCGGAACCTCAATGCGTTCATCACCTACAAGAAATTCCGTATGACCATTCTACAGACCATCCTACCGCTACTAGAAGCCAACACGTGGATGGTGACGCTGGACTTAAAGGACGCATACTTCCATGTGACGATCCACCCGTCGCACAGACCGTACTTACGCTTCGCGGTCGGTCCGCGTCACTTCCAGTACAAGGCCCTACCCTTTGGCCTCTCTACAGCTCCTCGTGTCTTCACGAAGCTTATGGCAGTAGTAGCGGCACATCTGCGACTTCAAGGTGTCCACTTTTACCCCTACCTGGACGACTGGCTTCTCGTCGCCCCCTCTACGACGGAATTACAGAGCCACATCTCTACTACCCTTCGTACCCTAGAATCACTAGAGCTGACGATAAACCTCAAAAAGTCCATGCTTACCCCTTCCAGACGGGTTCAGTTTATCGGAGCTATCCTGGACTCCCTGCAATGCAGAGCGTTCCGACCCCCCAACAGAGCAACGGATATAGTCTCCCTTCTCCTGTCTACCCAAGAGACCAAGGAGGCTACAGCCAAACAAATCCTTCGCCTGCTAGGCCTGATGGCCACGACAACAGCAGTAATCCCCTTCGCCAAATTGCAGATGAGGCCACTGCAGCTTTGGTTTTTGAGGCGTTTCCGCCCCAACTTCCATTCCCTCTCCAAACGATTTCAGATATCGACCCAGGTCCTAGAGACCCTGAATTGGTGGCTTGTGCCCCAGAATTTACATTCAGGTGCACCTTTCCGGCTTCCACCCCCCTCAGCGACCGTCACTACGGACGCCTCCCTATGGGGCTGGGGAGCTCATTTGGACGGTGTAGGTGTGGGCGACAGGTGGCACCCCTCTGTGGCACACAACCATATCAACTTCCTAGAGCTGTTGGCAGTTCTCTACGCAGTGAGATCTTTCCGCCAATCCCTGTCGGGGAAGACGGTGACTGTCCTTACAGAGAACACCACCACCATGTTTTACATCAACTGCCAGGGTGGGACGGTCTCCTGTGGACTTTGCCGGTTAGCGATAGAGCTTTGGGACGAGTGCCAGGCACTAGATATTCACCTGGTAGCGACTCATCTCCCAGGACTACTCAACGTCCAAGCGGACTTCCTAAGCAGAGGAGGAGCATCCCTGCACGAGTGGGAACTGAACCCCCTCTACCTGACTCCAATCTTCGACCGTTGGGGGCATCCATCCGTGGATGTATTCGCCTCTCAAGAGAACAAGAAGTGTCACCTATTTTGTTCCAGAGCAGGAACGGACCCGACCTCTCTCGGAGACGGTCTCCTCTTCCAGTGGACGGGGAAACGATTGTACCTATTTCCCCCGATTCCTCTCATACCGAGAGTAGTCCACAAACTGTTGGCAGAGCGACCGTGGGCAATTCTCGTCACCCCATGGTGGCCGAGACAACCCTGGTTCCCCACGCTCCTCAGTCTCTCACGAGGGACGTCTCTCCACCTCCCGACGGACCCAGACCTCCTCGGGATGCACGGGGGCCGGGTACTGCACCACGATGTGCCCAGACTGAAATTGACAGTTTGGCTGATCCAAACTTAGGGTTAGAATCACGCATTGCTCAAGTTCTACTGAACTCACGCAAACTCTCCACTCGGCGTTCATATGAGTCAAAATGGACTAAGTTTTTAACCTTCCTGGCGTCTGTGGGACGGCCCTCAGTCCCCGCCGGGCTTAAAGATGTTTTTGGTTTCCTCCTGTCATGTAAAAGACAGGGGACTGTGTCACTCATCTATCCGAGTTTACTTGTCAGCCATCTCAGTCAATCATCCTAAGATTGATGGCTACTCGGTGTTTTCCCATCCAACAACGAAGCAATTCCTCAAGGGAATGAATTGCCTCTATCCCCCAGTGCGGACACCAGCCCCGGCATGGGACTTGCCCCTGGTTCTCACTAAGCTGATGGGAAAACCCTTCGAACCCATGGCCTCATGCAGCCTTCAACTTTTGTCGTGGAAGGTTGCGTTTTTGGTGGCCATCACGTCTACTCGACGCGTGAATGAGCTCTCGGCGCTCCGTTGCGACCCGCCGTACCTCACGTTTTATCATAATGCCGTCACTTTAGCTCCAGATGTCGCTTTCCTGCCTAAGATAGTCTCGGACTTTCATATAGGGGCGGATATCACGTTGCCGGTGTTTTTTCCTGGTCCCCAGGACCCAACGCAACGTAGCCTACACACTTTAGATGCCAAGAGAGCCCTGTCTTTCTACTTGCACCGGACAAAATCCTTTCGCAAGTCTCCAGCTCTCTTCATTTCTTATGCCTTGCCCAGGCAGGGACAGAAGCTGTCGTCTCAAAGACTCTCTAAGTGGATAGTTGAGACGATAAAACTCGCCTATCTTCTGGCCAAAAGGCCACTACCGGCGTCCCTCCGGGCACACTCCACTCGAGCCGTGGCTACTTCCACAGCATTCCTCAAGGGCATTCCCCTGGGAGACATCTGCAATGCTGCAACGTGGGCATCCCCTCACACGTTTGTGAAGCACTATGCCCTAGATGTCCGCGTCCATCAGCGTACTGTGGTGGGCCGTGCAGTTCTGCAAGCAGCTCAGATGTGAGACCTCCAGCACCCACCTCCAGGTATGTGGTGTGTTTATTGCTCGCTATTCTCCCAGAGGTGTGATGCACAGAGACCATGAAGAAGATATACAGGTTGCTTACCTGTAATTGGAGATCTTCGAGTGGTCATCTGTGCATTCACACCACCCGCCCTCCTTCCCCTCTGCTTTTGGTGTCCCTCACTTTTTTCCTTGGGGGCTGTTAGCAGCGGTCAGAAGGAACTGGCGGGATCCTCATGCCTCTCCCCGGGTCATGCGCAGTGGGACGTGCACGTGACCGGGGAGCTGGCGCGAAAATCCGTTAGGCTTTGAAGATTACCGATCGGGATCGGCGCAGGCGCACTTAATCCCAGAGGTGTGAATGCACAGATGCCCACTCGAAGATCTCCAATTACAGGTAAGCAACCTGTATTTTTCAAAGTTGTTGAGAGTGGACATTTTGGTATTATGTGGACTCTCTAAGCACGTTTGGAACACTGAAAACTCACAGCCCCCTCCCCCTCCTCCCCCAAAGGGTGGCAGGCCAGGCAGGCCATCGGAGCTGAGAAAGCCATCAAGGAGCACTGCTAGTTTCGGACCCAGCCAGGCCTCCTTGGAGATCCCCCCCCCCAATTAACATCCCATAACTTCCAGGGAGCAACAGAATATGATTAGTCCTGCCAAGAAAGGTGCTGGGGGCAACCCAGCCGGAGACGGCACTCTCCAACCCCCAGCCTCCTGGATGCTGTCCGGTCACGGACCTCATCGGAGGAGGACCTGCCCCTGAGCCCCACCCCGGCAGATGCTCCCTGCGAGGCCGACACCTCAGTGCCTCCCCCAAGGGAACCTTTGCTGGCTCTGGCACTGCCCCCTGAGCCAGCAGGGCCCTCAAGCCAGCAGCCTCCCCCCCTCCCCCCCGGGTGTGGACCTGCCTCCTGCCAGCCTGGCCCCAATCTCCCCTCGGCGCAGAGGAGGTGAAGAGCCAGGACCGAGGAGGACCACTCCAGATCCTGGACTGGGTGCAGGAATGTGCGCCCTGGAGACCAGAGCCTCCCCTCTACTAAGGAAGCACTGGAAGAAAACAATGCGTCACTGCGGGATCCGGGCCCTTCTCCTTCCCATGAGTTGAGGAGCTGACCTCCGTTTACCAAAGGAGCCTCATGCGGGACCCAGCCTCATGCGGGACCCAGAGTATAAAGTCCTGGGTCCAGAGATGCGTTGAAGTGAAATCAGCTCATAAGTTTATTGATGGTACAAATCACGATGGCAAAACGGGGCTGGGGGGGAGGGTCTGCTTAAATGTCTGTCTAAACCGCACCCCCAGTGTTGTGTACTAGTCACGAAATGGCGACCGCCATGCGGTCAGAGCACATGGCCCGATTCTACCTGAGCTTCAGCCAGGTAGAACAATAGACAGTCGGATCCAAAACGACCACCAATAGCCAGCCTAGGTCTCCCACGGGGGACCTATGAACTACAACTTAAGACCTAAGGCCCTATCAGAACTATGCGCATATGCTAAGCCCCTATCAGGTATTTTGGGTGCGGCCAGAGGTGTGGCTCCGGCCAGCATATAAGCAGGGCCCTGGAGCCCTGGCTGCATGCTTGATCCGACCATCTCCTGAACCTGCTGATTCACTTAATAAAGTCTTTGCTATGATCATCCTACAGCTCGCCTCCCGACTCCAGTACTTTCCACCCAGCCTCACCCAATCTCCCTGATAGGGTTACTTACAGGTGACCCTAAGGCATAGGTCTCCTGGTCTGATTTACAATCCACTCAGGCTATTGTCTCTCAAAGCGAAGCTCCGGTAGCCAGCCCGGCCACGTGCATTTCTCTGACCTTGTGCGCGGTCACCATTAGGACATAACATGGAGGGAAACGCCCTCCGTGAGCCTGCAGTCTGGCTGGAGCCAGTGTGGGATGGGCTTGGCCTGGAGCTTTCCTGATGCTCGTACCAGTCGCTTGAGGCCTCTGGACTCTGCAGCCGTGGGACCTGACTGCTGGACCTGCCAGCCAGCCAGCCAGCCAGGCACTGTTGCTAGGATGCTCTGTGGGTGCCCAGGACTTTGCCTCCAGCCTGGTGAGCAGGGCAAGGGCGTGCCCTCTGCATATGCACAGAGAACCAAACGCAGTGCTCCCATCGTGCTGCTGTGGTGTGGGCTGTGGGGCTGTGCAGTGTGTGAGACTGGGTGTGGGTCTCAGCCAGTGACCGCTGAAGGACCGGGGGTGTGTGTGTGTGTGTCAAATAGATTCAGCATCACTGACTCCTAGGGCTAGAGGAATCTTGTATATTTCTAGCCCCCCTTCCAACCTCCATGGGACTGATGGCAACAAATGGCAAAGCCCCCCCCCCCGCCACCAAGCAGCTTCAGACCTCCCACTTGGAGCTGCCGCAGCTGAACCTTCAGCATCCTTTGCTCCCCACCCCCCCCGGTATGAGTGGGGAGCCCGTTGGGCCAGCCATTCTGGGGGTCTTTTTCAGGAGAACTCCCAAGGGCCCTTGGTGGTGGTGGTGGAGGGCTGCATTCACCAGGGACCCCCTCCCCACCCACCTCAGTCTCCTTTCAAGAAGCACAGCCGAGACCTGCCCCTCAGCACGCCTTCCTCCGGGTCCCCTGCCAGTCCTCCTTCCAAGAGCTGCTTGGCCGGGCAGAGGTGGCAGAAAGCAACCCCAGAATGCTGCGTGTGTAAAAACCCTTCCATAAGACCAGCTGAAATAGCACGAGATGGCAGGCAACATGCTTTGGAGTTCTTGTCAGGGTGGATGTGGAGACACACTGCGGGGGCGGGGGGGGGAGAGGACCATCTTGGACCCTGATCCAAAGGGCCCTTCCCTGCCTCCCCAGCCAGCTCCTGCCTTCCTTCGCCTGTCCCACCCCCACCAGCTCATAAAAGTGGTGCTTGACAGAAGCTGGGGGGAGTCCCCGGGGGAGGGGGCGCATTGTTCCAACCCTCCTCCTCCAGCAGATAAGTCCTTGCCCTTGTTAGCATCCTGGCCCTCCACGTCCGTCTGCAGCTGCTAAAGTCCAAGTGCTCAGGATGTGTCACCGCCTGTCTGCGTGGAAGCAGGAGGAGGAGAGTCCATTGTGGGTCTATAAATACCAACGGGGGGCAAAGCGGAGGAGCAGAACAAGAGCGGCCGAGACCCAGGTGAGTTGTCCGCGAGGGGGGTGAGGCTGGGCTGCAGGGGCCAGGAGGTGTCGCCCTCTTTGGGTGGTGGGGAGAGGCTAAGCGGCCGGGCAGGTGGGAAAGGTGGAAGCCCCTTGAGTCTTGCCTTGCTTGAAAGGATCGGATGGGCATGAGGAAGGTCCCGCCCAGGCCCCAACACCGTCTGTGGAGAGGCCTCTGACAGTCAGAGGAGACAAGGTGGGCCTCATCCCCCCCCCCCCAGGTCTGGCTCCGTTGAGAGGAGGGGTCGTCCCATGTCCAGTGCGAGGGGCAGGCTGAGGGGGGAACTGGAGCAGGGCTGGCCCCATCCTTGGATCTCAGTGGGAGTCAGTCCTTCTTCTCTTCCACAGAACTTTCCCAGTCCTGAAGCAATCCCCACAGCAGAGGATGGAACTGAAGCAAGCTGCCTTGATCTTCAGCCTCTTGGCCATTGCAGGTGAGTGGTGGAAGCTGCCCTTTGGGAATCCAGAGAGCTTGGGGGTTTGGTCCTGCACTCCTGCTCCCTAACTCAGAGCAGGGGATAAAACTAGGGAGGTACTTCTAAATGTGCCCATAAGTGAACGCGGGTCCTTGAAGGTCTGGCAGTGGAGCAGAGCAGTATCCTCCAGCAGTGTGGAGTGCCCGAGGACTGTTTCCTGCTCCGTTTTCCAGCAGAGAGCAGACTGAGAGTTGAGAAACTTCTGCTGAATTGCCACATAGCTCTGATCAAGTGATCTGTTAAGGTCTAGTTGTGAGACCCTGGGTCTGAACTCTCTTCCAAGTCCCGTTTAGCAAAGTTCTCATGAGCAGCAAGTTGGCTAAAGTCGTCTTGAGAAATTCACCAGGTCGCTCAGGCTCCAGGGGGTCTAGGGTGCCTGTTACCCTGCCAGCCTGGTTGAAGGAATGCAGCTGTCCTCCGGGGGGCTTGTGGAGAGGGAGACATCCCTGAGGAGAGGCTGTGCAGGCACTCCTTCTGGAGCGGAGTGCCGCTGAGGATCCCCAGGGCCCTGGGGCAGGGGTTTGGGCGGCACACTAGACTCCCTTCCCTCATTGTCCCTCCAGGGGCCCAGGCGGATGTCAGTGCCGACCAGGTGGCTGATGTGGTGTGGAACTACTTCACTCAGCTGAGCAGCAATGCCCAGGAGACGGTGGATCAGCTCCAGCAGTCAGAGATCAGTCGACAGCTCCAGTGAGTACCTGCCCTCAGGGCCTGCACAGTGGCGGGGGAGGTCAGCTCCTGTCTGGTTGCTGCTCAGAGGGACCCAGCCACCCCCTTCCTGCCGAGGGACTAAACAGCAAGACTCTCTTCCTCAGGCACACAAAGGGTCACACATCGCTTGCCACTGGAGTGCGCATGCACACATTCGCATAAGGGCACGAGGTGGTGTGAGTGTGCATGAACTTGCATGGATGGATAGTTGTTCCCTGTAACAGAATTTCCTCTCCCGGTCCTTCTGGAGCTCAAGTGGTGTGCTACTGACAAAGCTGAGAACTGCAGCTCATGTGCACCTTTCTTGGTTGATTCGAATATTTATACCCCATCTTCCCCTGTGCCTCATACGAAATACCACCCCCAAAAACTCCCCCCCCCTGACATTTGTGGCCTAAACTCCCTTCACAGCCACAGCCGGCAGATTGGCCTTGTAGCACCACCTAGAACTTTCGAGCGGCGGCCCTGCAGGATTTACCGGCTTCATCTCAGCTTCTTTAGGGAGGCCCGCTACCCATGGCTTTGAGCCTCCCCTCCGAGCTCCAGTCAAAGTTCAGAAATGACACCCTGGACCCCCCTGAACCCTCCCCCAAACACAGGGGAGGAAACAGATGCACTTTATTGGGGTTCAGTCCAGACAGAAAGTCCACTGCCATGATATGGGCTGTCTACTGTGAAGGAATGGACTTGCAAGCCACCCCCCCACTTCTCTGGGTTGAACAGACCCCAGGAGGAAGTCAGAAGAATCCCATAGCTGTCCCAGGTGCTTGTTTGACACTGCCGCCTCTTTCCCTTACTCCAGGGGTGTGTGTGTGTGTGTGTGTGTGCCAAGAACCAACTGGGTAACCCCCACAGCTACCAGCAACCCTGGGAGTCTTGCCTGCCCCTCGGAATGGCACCTCTCACACTTTGTACCTGTGTTGCTGCAAAGAGGCTCCACTCAGCTGCTGCACCTCCTGTTTTGTGGCTACAAGCTCACACTGGGGCAGTCTATTGCGCAACATCCCAGCGCTGAGATATCCACTGCCCTTCCTGGTTAATCTCACTTCAGCTGGCAAGACTGAATAAGCGTGGTGTGCTTGCAGAGATCAGATTTAGAGCATTCTGAATACAAGAAAGTTTAATGAATGAATGAAAAGAATACCTGCAGGCTGAACAAGGGTACAGCGGATGGGGAGGGCTCCCGCCCCTCCTCCAGCACAGCAGCCCTTCCCACTGGGATCCATCCAAGTCACTGCCATGACTAGTCCCAGTGGTCTCTGCGTGGGGAGAGAAGGAAGGAGCTGCCTGCTGCCAGCGGGTGAAGACTTTTGCCTTCAGCCTGGCGTTCCCTCCATGAGCCCTCCTTCCCGCCATATATTTTGATTGCCGTCTCTGTCTCTGTATTTTAGTGTTGGCTTCATAGTGTGTTTTGTATAGATAGATAGATAGATGTAGATAATGATTTGTTTTGGGAGCCACCTTTGGGTGGCCCCGATGGGGCAGACGGGTGGGATGCAACCGCTGTTGCTCAAATCCCTGACTTCTCCCTGCTGTTCCCCCTCTTGATTGCAGCACGCTCTTCCAAGACAACCTCCAGACAGTCAACACGTACGCCGGAGACCTGCAGAAGCAGCTGGTCCCCTTTGCCACAGATCTGCACACTCGGCTGACGGAGGACTCCCGGAAGCTGAAGGAGCAAATCCACCGGGAGATGGAGCAGCTCCAAGCCCAGCTGTCCCCCTTTGCTGACGAGGTCCACCAGCAGATCAGCCGGAACATCCAGGAGCTGAAGACCAAGCTGGCCCCTTATGCCGAGGAGCTGGGCACCCAGGTGGAGAAGAGCACCGCAGACCTGCGCCAGCAGCTGGTGCTCGTGAGGCAGAATCTGCAGGCCAAGCTTGAAGAGAACTTTGGCAACCTCCAGACCTCCCTGGCCCCATACGCCGATGAGCTGCAGCAGCAGATCAACCAGAAGGTGGAGGACACCAAGAGGCAACTGGTCCCCTATGCCGACGAGATCAAGGCCAAGGTGGACGAGAGCGTGGAAGAGCTGCGCAAGAGCTTGAGCCCCTATGCCCAGGAGGTGCAAGAGCAGCTGGCCCGCCAGCTGGAGGGGCTCTCCTTCCAGATGAAGAGGAGTGCCGAGGATCTGCGCACCCAGCTTGCAGATCGAACCGAGCAGCTGCACCTGAAGCTGAGCCCCTATGCCCAAGAGCTGCGAGAGAAGCTGGAGGAGGGCGGGGCGGGCCTGCGGGAGTCCCTGACCCTCTATGCCAAAGGCCTGGACGGCAAGGTGGGCCAGCAGCTGGAAGAGTTCCGCCAGGCCGTGGAGCTCTACGGGCAGAACTTGAACAGGCAGCTGGTGCAGAGGGTGGAGGAGATGAGGCAGAAGCTGGAGCCCCACACTGACAGTGTGGGAGACCACCTCGTCTTTCTGGAGAAGGACGTGAGGGACCGCTTCAGCGCCTTCTTCGACAGCCTGAGGCAGCTTGGAAACTAAAAGGGGCCCTTTCTGCTTCCTGTACAACCGGACACAGTCCAGCCTCCCTTATTTCTGGCTCCAGAGTGTTCCTTCTGTTCCCAGATAGTGTCTTCTTTGCTTCCCATCCTCCCCAAGGACACGAATGAGAAGCCAGCAAGATTCAGAACTGTGTGGCCGAGCATTAACGGGGCCCTTTGACCCAAATGTGGGGGAGGGGCACCTCTCCATTCTCCTGGCGCTGTCCGTTTCCCTGCAGAGTCAGAGACGTGGCTGAAATAAATAAGCCCCTTTGTGAGGAACTCCCAGAACTCTTTGTCTCTTTGGCTTTTTGGGAGACTGGCTCAGGTCTGTGCCAGAAGGATGGTTGCTTTTATTCAAATGTTGATAGCCTGCCTTTCTCTGTGACTCAAGGTGGTTTACAAACGCAAATTTAAAACATACCCACCCCCCAAATAACACCCTCCCCTCTAAAAACCTTCCCCCTATACATCAAGAAAAGCCCCCCCCCCAAAAAAGAGCCTCCTAAACACCACTAGAGATTTTGCCCCCAAGCTCCCCCCCTCAAGGGGCTCCTTCTATAGGATGGGAGCGATGATGGGAAGAGCATGGGCTCTGGCAGATGCTGGGGGTGAGGGGGCACCCTAAGCATGGCAACAGCAAGCAGGTCACACCTGGGAGACTATAGCTGGTGTGCAGGGGCACATACGGGAAGAAGTGATCTTCTGAAGGAGTTTCTTGGGGGGGGGGAGGGAACGTGATCACAGCCTGAGGGTGTCTTATTCTAACAAAATGAGGGGGTGCCCTCAGATGAACGATGGAGTGGGGGAGGGCAGGGTACTTATCACTAATCAGACCTTCTTGAAATAAACCATAAAGAAATTAAATACGCAGGTGACAGTGAGGTTCCAGGTTGCCTCGGTGTGATGCCCAGGAATGGTCTCAAGAACCCTAACTGCTTTTGGGGTGGGGTAGGGGAGGGGTGAACAACCACCAACAGTGTCTGACAAAAGGCCCATTCCCTGAGCGAGATGAAAGTTTACACTGAGAGAAGAACAGACCTTGGAGGTGAAGAGAATCATGCCTTGGGCAGAAGGGCTCGGAGTACTGGACAGGTGTGTGCCTAGAAGTGTACAAAGCACTTGACAACTACTGTGGCTTTTCGCAACCACCTTTCCCGTCTGTGCCCAGGCAGGCCTAAGAAATGGGTGGAAGACTGCCCCCTGGTGGCTGGCAAACGGCGGCTTTCCCAGGCAGGGTGGCCACTGGCTCAGTCCGCAGCCATCATCAGCCCTCCTGGATAGGTTGGGCCTTCAAGGAAAACCAGCCCCGTTCTCACACCCAGCCCCGGGGCCTGTGTTTTGGTGCCTATGAAATGGGTTGTCAGGAACATTCAGACTGAATGGGTTATTTTTAAATTCAGGTGCTTTGTCGACTTACAATGAACACCATTCTCAAATAACTAAGAAGTTTGTTAAGCTACACACACACACACCTGTCTCCAAGAAGCTAATCAAGAAAAAGACCCATAGGGAAACTGCGAAAAAGCACTATTTTAAAGTGAATCTTACTTATACTACAAAAATACAAATTACATATTAATACAAAACAAAGTGCAGAAAAGGTCTATATAAATGACACCTCCCATTCCGGAGAACTTTGTCAACCTACCAGCATCAATTATATGGACCTTTTCCTGTTGCGGGGAGGGGAGGGGAGGGGCGGGGGCGGGTCAGCCGCTCTGAGACTCCTTTGGGTAGTGAAGGGCGGGGGGGGGGGTCTCAATGCAGCCTCTTCTTCCTCTCCTATTGCTTGGTTCCGTTATAAACCCAAAGGGAGACTGCAAGCAAGAAACCAGGAGGAGTTGGAGACTGGGAACGGCAGCCACGAAGGAGCTGGACGAAAATCCTTCCTGCTGCCATCCACTCGGGGGACTTTCGCCCTGCCAGCCCGCCCGCAGCCCCCCTCCCCTCCCCGTCCCGTCCCGTCCCGTCCCGGCGGGAGGAGGAGGAGGCGGCAGCGGGAGGGCTGCCAACCAAGCGGCCTCTCCGACACCGGCCGGGAAGGGCTGGGCGGTGGGCTCCCCGGGCCTGGCTTCCTCCTCCGCCTCCTCCCCCGGGCCCTGCCGCCCGCCTCCCGGGCCGAAGCCAGAGCGCCGCTGCGCTGCCACCGCCTTCCGCAGACCTCCTCCCCCCCCCCGCGGTCCCCCGGGCGCCTTCCGGTCGCGTCAGTTCCGGTCTGGGGGCGGGCGCCGGAAGCGGCCGAGAGAGAGAGAGAGAGAGAGAGGGGAAGCGCCGGGCTGGGGAAGGGAGGATGTCGGCGCTGGGGGCCGCGGGGTCCCTCTTCCGCCCGCTGGGCGCCGAGGAGGAGGGAGAGGAGGCGCGGGAGCCGCAGCCGCCGGCCGAGATCGAGTCCCTCTGCATGGCCTGCCTGAGCCGCGTGAGTGCGCGCCCGCCCCGCCCCCCCCGGCGGGGCCTCTGGGGTCTCTGGGGGGAGGGGGGGTCTGGGCCCGCCCCCGCCCTCCCCTCCCCCGCCCTCCCCTCCCGGTGACCGCCTCCCTCTCCTCTCTTCCCCCCCCCCCGGGCAGGGCGTGACGCGGCTGCTGCTGACGCGGATCCCCTTCTTCCGGGAGGTCATCGTCAGCTCCTTCTCCTGCGGCACCTGCGGCTGGGCCAACGCCGAGATCCAGTCGGCCGGGCGCATCCAGGACCGCGGCGTCCGCTACACCCTCGCCGTCCGCACCCAGCAGGTGGGCGGGGCCCCGGGCGCAGCGCGGGAGGGGGGAGGGGGGAGCCTCGGCGCTCCGGGGCCCGGGACTGACCGGGGGCCTTCCTGAGCCGGCTCCGGCGGGGAGGACCTGTGAATGCACGGATGGCCCGGGCACACCCCCCCCCCCCCCCCCGCTCTGGGAAGCCGGCGGCGACTGAGTGGGGGCCGCAGGGGCGAGGGCATCCGCTCCACTGGTCCGGAGCGTTCCGATAGGGTCGGTGCCCGGGCCCCACGGAGCCCCCAAGGGGGTATCAGGGAGCCTGCAGAACTGCCCCTCTTCTCTCCGGGCGGAGCCTCTGGAAAGCAAGGCGGCTCTCGAAGGGGCCTCGACCTGGCTCACCTTATAAGAGGGGGTCTCGTGGAGGTGTGAAGCTTTCCAGTTGCACCTTAGAGAGCAGTAAGTGACCTGGGAGAAGCCTTTGGAAGCGGGGGCCTGAGGGGTCCGCCTTTCCAAAACCCCAAGATGCTGGCTGGCCTGTCAGTGCTTTTCTCCATGAGCTAGAAGGGAAGGCTGTGGGTGAGGATGTTGCTGAAGCCAGTGCTGTTTCTTTTTAAATGCCTTGACTGCCTTTCTCTGCAGCCAGGGAAGGCCCAGAGCAGCTTATGTGCATCAAATTATTTTCATCACAGCAAACATTTACGCAACAAAAACCAGCTCTCAAGACTTCATAGTATGGGGCCAGAGTAACAGATCACAACAAAACTTCAGCTGCTGTTCTACCTGCTGTGTGGTTCATGCCACCCACCTCCAGTTCCATCCTCAGCTTCGCCTTGTGTTACCCCTTTTTTTCTCGGGGGGCTGTTGTCATGCACCAAATCAGCTTGGGAACACATTTCCAGACAGGCAGGCAGACACTAGTGCTGGTCCCCAGTTAGTGCAGTTTGTGGTGGGAAGGGTTCTGCTCTGTCCCTCTCAGCTCACCTTCCTCTCTGCCCATGTCCACACCTGCTCAGGTGCCCATATCCACACCTGCTGTAGAGTTCCTAGGTTGGCATAATCTCTCCTTAAATCATTCTCTCCAGGATTTGAATAGGGAAGTGGTGAAGACTGACTGTGCCACAGCTAGAATCCCAGAGCTAGAATTTGAAATCCCAGCTTTTTCCCAGAAGGGAGGTGGGTATATGGTCATTCTGGTATGTCTTGGGGCAGTTGGCAAGGGTCTTGGGAGGACAGGAGCAAGTTGCAGCAGCTAGCAAGTCCTTGGTGCTAAGACAGCGTGTTACAGAGAAGGCACTGCTGCTTTGGGTTTTGCAGGGAGCTTTTCTTGCAACAGATGCCCTGACTTGAATACTAATGTTTACAGGGGGGCCAGAAGGCATGGGTCCACTAGTTGGCCTGGGGGGATCCTGACATCTGAAAAACATCTCCCTGCCCTGTTAAGAAGTCTGTGCTTGTCTCTCTCCTGGTCACGTGCTGGTTGCTTGCAAAAGCAGTTGTGGTTACTTGAGATCCTTGGCACTGAATTAAGTTGTGGGGCATGCCAGCAGTACCCCACCCCCCAGGCACATGCTGCCTGCATCAGAGTTCCAGTTGCAGGGTTTCCTTGGGGCTGGTGGTGCCTTGCTGCACTAGGGAGAAGCATGGAGGCAGGGGCCATTAGAGGTGAAAAAGGACGCTGAAGAGCAGGGCTTGTGGCTGTCCACTGAGCAGCCAGCTGGGCTAACTCTAGTTCGGGAGAGCCAGCAAATGAACTGCCTGTGCCAACTGCTGCTCTGGGGATGGGAAGGGAATGATAAACGTGTGGCTTTTTTCTGTCACTAGCACTTACAACCATTGAAGGGATAATTGACAGAGCCATAGCGGGACTGGAGCAGGATCAGCCAGTCCGCAAGGTAAGTTGTTTGCAAAGCTTCCTTGTTAGCGATATCTGGGTGGTCTTTATTTAGGTATCTATACATTACCGTTCTTCCCTACGGGAACCTTAAGCCGTTTACAACATTGTTCTGCTCTCCTGCATTTTGTCCTTACAACAGCCCTGTGAGGTAGTTTTTGCTGAGAGCGAGTGACTGGCCCAAAGACACCCATCGAGTTTCCACAGCAGGACGGGGATTTGAAACCGGGCCTTCCATGTCGGACACCCGAAACACCACACCATGCTGGTTCTCTGAGACAACACAGACCGCGTGTGCAAATAAACCAGCCAAAAAACGCCCAACGGTTACAGCCAGCCTGCCTTTCTCATTTCAGGAAACTGACCCAGGTGTAGCAGGACAGATAGATGAATTCATCTGGAGGTTGAAGCTTCTGAAAGAAGTCGAGAAGGTCTTCACTTTCGTAAGTCCCTGCAGGCTGGTGTTGCTCATGGGGTCAGCTCTCGGTATGAATCCCTTCCCCCCCCCCCCCCAGCCAGGCGACTTTCAGCAGAAAAAGAAGGATTCCAGCTGCTTCCCTCCCCCTCCCTTTCTGCCAGGTCCTAGACGACCCTTCAGGGAACAGCTTCGTGGAGAACCCCCATGCCCCACGGAGGGATGAAGGCCTGGTGGTGGCCCATTACAAGAGATCTGCCCAGCAGGCCGCGATGCTGGGGATTCAGGTGAGCCAAAGGGAGGGGCTGCTTGGGCTGGGAGGCTTGATGGAGGCGCTGGCATGCGTGGCTTCGCTCATGCCACTTTGGCACACCTCACGCTTCCACGTCTTTTGGGGCCCTAAATTATGGAGAGCCTGTCCCGCTGCTCTCCTACCTGCTTGAAGCCCAGCTTTCTCTTCCCTTTTCTAACCTGTGGGCAAAGGATGTGATGCTCTGAATGTCTGAGGCTGTCCCCGTTTCAGCGCAGTCCCTTTTCTTTTCCAGGAAGATGAGTCTGATGAGAAGTCGGTGGAGCCAGCAGATGATCTGAGGAATGAGGTGAGTGAAGTATCTGAGAGCTGGGTGTTTGGGCAGTGGAGAGCCCTTGGGCAGGGATGTTTTCCCGAAGCAGAATCCAGCTGTGAATCCTGGCTGTCAAGTCTAGGCCTCATTCAGATGCCTCTCTGGTGTCGCCTCTCTGTCAATCCAGGTCCTGCAGTTTAACACCAACTGCCCAGAATGCAATGCTCCTGCCGAGACCAACATGAAGCTGGTGCGTATCCTTTTCAGGTGCAGAAGGGCATCTGGTTCCAGCTGTGGTCTGTGAAGCGTCTGTGTGCTGACGGATGGTTCTTCTGGGTGGCCTGTCTGTTGCTGCTCTATGGTGATTTGGGTCCAGTTCTGGGACTGAAGGGACCCCAAGCTGACGATGCAGGAATCTAGCAGAATGTCCTCATTGTGTAACTGGCAATGGGGGGTGGGGGAGAGTGGGCCGATCTGCCTGAAGAAGGATGGCAGCGTGAGCTTGACTACTTGGGTCTATGTGCGGCATTCCTTGACTGCCCGTCTGCAGAGATCCCCCACTTCAAAGAGGTCATCATCATGGCCACAAACTGCGAGGCATGCGGCCACCGCACGAACGAGGTGAGGCTTTTCTGTCTGAAAGAGGTGGGCTTGCTTGACTTGCCAGGGAGGTAAGCTCTGCCTCCCATTACCTGTGGTTTCCCCTGCTTACGTGTAGGTTAAATCTGGAGGGGCCACAGAGCCTTTGGGAACCAAGATCACCCTCCGCGTGACGGACCTCTCAGACATGACTCGGGACCTCCTTAAGGTAGGGCCTTCCCCCCAGTCTGTTCGCTCCCTCTTTTAAGCACCCAGGGGGCTGAGGGGCTCTGCTAAGCACCCTTCCTTTTCCACAGTCAGAAACCTGCAGGGTGGAGATTCCAGAGCTGGAATTTGAGCTGGGCATGGGGGCCCTGGGTGGCAAATTCACAACCCTGGAAGGATTACTGAAGGACATGCAAAACCTGGTGAGTGACTGCTCTGCATCAGCTGCTGCTGGAGGGGAGGGAGAGTCGCAGGAGTGGAGCAGCTACTTGGTGAAAGGGAAACAGGCCCTGAGTGAGACTCAAAACGCTCTGTGCATTGGGAGGGGGAGCTGCCTTCTAGCAGTCAGCTCACGCAGTCCTCTCTCTGCAGGTGGAGAAGAACCCCTTCACCCTGGGAGACAGCTGCACCCCTGGCAGGGCAGAGAAACTCAGTGTGTTCAGTAGCAAGCTGCAGCAGGTGAGGCCCCAGCAGACCATGACTTCCAAATAGTTAAGAGTGATGCTCTTCCTGGCCCTGGCCACGCTCTGATTTGCTGGCTGGGAAGAGCTTTGGGGGGGGGCAACAGTGGGAGGGCTTCTAGTGCCCTGGCCCCCCTGCTGGACCTCCTGAGGGCACCTGGTCGTTTTTGGGCACTGTGTGACACAGAGTGTTGGACTGGATGGGCCACTGGCCTGATCCAACATTGGCTTCTCTTCTGTTCTTAAGAGAGGGTGTGAAGTCTCTGCTGTACACACAAGCTCTGCTTTTCTCTCTTTTCTCCTCCCAAGATTTTGGATGGGCAGCTGTGTGTACATTTTGTTATGGATGACCCTGCAGGGAACAGTTACCTTCAGGTAAAGTGTGATTGCAGGAAGTGTGTGTGAGATTAAGTTTTATAGCATGTTATGTACCACGCGTAAATAAAAAAAACAAGTTCTAAAACCTTGGCCAGCGCAGAGGCAGCCAGAAAACACACCAGAATAATATGTTTCAAAGGGGCAGAAGCAACTGACCGAGGTGACTTTCCTTAGGCAGCTTGCTTGGGCTGTTGCTTAGGTAGGAAACTGCATGAAGTAGAACAGAACAAATAGTTAAGAGAGGGGGGTGTGTGGAGATGGCTGCATTGGAGTGGGCTCTGGGAGGGCCATTCAAATGCCCACCCATGCCACTGGCTGACCGCCTCTGAGGCTAAAAAGTTGACTAGGGAGAGGCAGGGGAAAAGTAGAAAATCCTGGTAGCTGGTGTTGAGGATGGGGAGAGATTTCTTTAAGGATGTGTGCTGGTCTCAGCCATGCCCTTCTCCCCCCCCCCCCCCAAGTGGCACGAATAGCCAAATACGTTCCTGTTTCTGACTTAATGTTCAAGGTGGGGAGGCAGGGGTCCATGGGAACCTCTCTCCGTCCTGGCTTTTGGCCTGGACCCCGCTGTAGCTTCACCTCTTGTTCCTTTCAGAACGTGTATGCCCCTGAGGAGGACCCGGAACTGTGTGTGGAGCATTATGAGCGCAGCTTTGAGCAGAATGAGGAGCTGGGCCTCAACGACATGAAGACAGAGGACTACGAGACAGAGAAGGCCTCTTCTGAGCAGTAGCCTTGCTCTTGCCAGGCCAAGCCAGTGGCAGGAGATGAGAAGCCATGGAGGAGACCGGGGCTGCAAGTCCCCCTACTCAGGACGCAGGCTGAGCCCTGCTTAAGAAGCAGCTTGTAACTGATTGCCCACATAGCAGCTGTAGCAGAGCGTGGCCAACACATTAAAGCTGAACTGTTGCTGCCCTTGAGGCTGTATGGATGAGGTTTTTGTTTTGAATACAGAAGCAGTGTTCTGTGGAGGTTTTTCTTTTCCCCACGTGGTTGTTTTGCAGTGCTAGTGCATTCAGTGCTTGGTTTGGTATTGGATGCTGGTCAGTGCAGAAGGAATGGGCTGACACCTCCGTGGCTGGCTGAAGAACGACACTTTCAGCCACTTCCCCCATAGGTTGTGCGTCCCATCTGTTTTCATGAAAATAATAAAACGTGTTCTCCTGGTTTCCCAGAAATCTTGAAGCCGTGTTAGAAAAAAAACCTAAACTTGCACTGATTTGACCAACATAAAAAGTTTCATTGATAGTCTGACATACAGAATTGCATATTCTGGCATCTTTACGGAATTTACATTTGTATATCTTAGTTTTCTGAACTGTACCACATATGTCTTAATTTTTGCTAGGACAAGGTGAAGGCGCAAAAACTCTGTAGTAAGCAAAAGAAAGTCTATTAGAACAAAAACACTTATAGTCACCATAGATAGGCTTACCAGTACTATTTTAATATTAAACTTCATAAAACTGCAGACACTGAACTCTTCAATAATGTGTACATAATTAAACCAATCACAGAGCCTAGTCCAGTAGTACCTTAGAGATAAATGGGAGTGTCTGAAAATCTTGTTTGTCTCAGGTGCTCCCGGACTTGAATCTAACTTCTGCTGCACAGCAACGCAACTGCTCCCTGAAGCATCGTCACTGTTCCCAACATTTACATATTCTTCAAAATGTTATATAGATTATTTTGCATAAAGATAGTCATACTACTTATTTTGAGTAAAACGTTGTGTGTCATTTCAACCATTGCAAAAGGACAGAAAAAGCTCTCCCCCCCCCCCCCCACTGCTTCTCCATATTTGACCATTGGCAGACCTGAGAAAGGGCTCAGATTTTCTGAAGGAAAATGAAATTGCTGAGCAGTCGGGTTAGAACAGATAAAAGGAAGCACTTCTTCACCCAAAGAGTGATTAGCACGTGGAATTCACTGCCACAGGAGATGGTGGCGGCTACAAGCATGGACGGCTTCAAGAGGGAATTAGATAAACATATGGAGCAGAGGTCCATCAGTGGCTATGAGCCACAAAGTATAGATAGGAACTCTCAGTCTGGGGCAAGTGATGCTCTGAATTCTTGGTGCTTGACTGGGGGACAACAGTGGAAGGACTTCTAGTGTCCTGGCCCCACTGCTGGACCTCCTGGTGGTACCTGGTGTTTTTGGTCACTGTGTGACTCAGAGTGTTGGACTGGAGGGGCCACTGGCCGGATCCAGCACTGGCTTCTCGGATGTTCTTTTGTTCATCAGAGCCCTTTCTGTGAAACAGACTTGCCTACTTGGGACAACAGCCACATTTGCCCCCTGCCCCAGCTGGTTGACTCTCTGGACTGCACGAAGAATAAGCCACATGTCAGAGCTGGTGGAGGAGATGAGAGAACATGGGAGGCCAACGGGGTCCTCGGGGGACTGCCAGGCCGAAGACCAGCAGATGTCCAGGTGCTCTTCTGCAGAGAGGTGTCTGGCGACGCCCACCCAGTGGGACTCCGGCATCCTCGACTGCAGGAGCAGAGACATTGGGGGGGGGGCAGCTCTGCGCCCTTGCCCTCCCTCTTCAGGCTAGCCACAGGAGGGGGACACACACACACACACACACACATCCACAAGCATGCCACCAGCCCAGCCAGGTTTCCACTGTGTAGGGGGGGGGGGGCCTGCCAGGTGATGTTGTGCACTAAGCCCTTAATCGTAACTAAACACATTACTGATGAGCTCATCAACAAAAATCTAATTATTATGTGTGAGGCCAGGCTTAATTGCTTGTCCTTGACATGACTAATGTACCACATAAGCCTCTTACCCAGTGTAAGCTTGCTGTTCTCATCATCCCGGCTTCCTGTCTAAAGCAGGAAAGGAAAAGAGTTAAATTGGGGGGGGGGGGGGGGAGATAATGTTGCACAATTAGCAGCCCCCCCCCCCCAGACACAGCACCGGCGGTCCTCCTTGTGGCCTGCCTCCCTCCACGGTGTGTCCGGGGGAAGAAAGGGCAAGCAGAGCTCTGGGGACCAGGCTGGGAAACTCCTGGAGGCTGGGGGGGGGGGGGGGCTGGGGGGGGGCCGCCGGCCCGGTCCCACGACGGCTCCCTCCTCCTTGTCCTGCTTCTGCGAGGCCGTGAACCAGGAAGTCCAGCTGGGGGGAAGAAACGGAGCCAGGCGCTTCCCCTCCGGTCCCCGAGTGCCGCCTGCCTCTCGCACTCCCTCTTCGGGGCTGGGCCGGGCGGACTGAGACCAGCCTTCGAAGCGACGCTGCCCGCGGGGTGCCGTGCCGGTCCAGGCCCGTCCCTCCACCCTCCCACCAACCACGGCGCCTGAAGGGGTCTCCGCTACCGGAAGCCTCCCCCGCCACTTCCGCTTCCGGTCGCCGGCCCGGCGAAGATGGCGGCAGCGGCGGCGGCTTCGGGCCTGTCGAAGGCCGAGTACCTGAGGCGGCGCTACCTGGCGCCCGGGGAGGCCGAGGACGACTCGGGGGCCAAGAAGCGGCGCCGGAGGAAGCGGCCCAAGGAGCTGCCGGGGGGGTGAGGGAGAGGGAGAGGGAGAGGAGGGCCGGCCGGCCAGCGCCAGAAACCCGGCGGGCGGTGGGGGGAGGGGAGGGACGCGTCGTCGTCTGCGGGGCGGGGCCGGGGAGGGGCGGGGCTGCCGGTGGGCGTGCCCGAGGAGCCTGCCCCCCCCCATGCCCTGCCGAGGGTTCCCAACCTCCCGGCGTTGCCGCTGCTCGGCCGGGCGTTGGAGGCCTCCTGGTCCCCCTGGCGGCGCGGGGGAGCTTGTCCCCTGTGTCCTGTGAGTCGCCCTTCCAGCACTGCTCTGCAAGACAGGATGCTGGGCTAGCTGGGCAGCCCGTCTGGTCCAGCAGGAAGGGCTCTTGCGGGCGGTGTTGCCATGAGACAGAACATCTTGTGTGGCTTCCGTGTTGCTCTCTTGGCAAGGATGCGGAGGAGGCAGGGAGAGGACAGCAGCGGTAGCTCTTCTTGCCTCTGTGGTGGAGGCGGGGGAGGGAACCCACGTGGGCAGCCCTCTGTCAGTCGCCCGGGCCCTCACAGGGCTGAGCTTTGCCGGAGAATCCTTCAACAGAGGAGCCTTTGAAAGGTTTAACTTGCTAATAAGTCAGAATGCGCTTCTTGCACTGAGATGCAGCATGTGTCTGAGGGTACCCGGTGCCACAACCTTGTCAAAGGTGAGCTGGCTCTGCACAGTGCCTGGGTGAAAGATCTCCTGGGCAGCACACATCGACCTGTAGCTCCGTGATAAAAGAAAGGCACAGTGTAAATGCAGTGGATAAATAGCAGGTGTGGCTCCCCCCCCCCCAAAGTAGAATCATTGTCTGTGGCCCCTGAGGTAATAATTTGGTGGAAATAGATAGGACTCCAGTGACAACCTGAAATAGGTGACAAACTGCCCATGGACAGTTTCAGTTCTGTTTCAGTGTATCTGAAGAAGTGTGCATGCACACAAAAGCTCATACCCAGAATAAAACTTTGTTGTCTTAAAGGTGCCACTGGACTCAGACTTTGTCCATGGACAGTTACACTGGATTAAAATCTTGTTAAGGGCTGCCAGATTCCTGTTTGTTTTTGCTGCAACAGACCAATACAGCTATCTCTCTGGAATTATTATTTGATGAGAAGGACTAGCGTCATCCTTCAGCATCTATCATCTCTCTTCATTGATGGCAGCTGGTTGGAAAGGTGCTGGCAAGAAGTTAAGCTGTGGTCTTGTCAGGGTTTCTGTTCTAGGCAGATGTACTTCATTTCTTACTACTGTCACAAATTGGGTCAATAATTCATCACTTTATCTTCTTTTGACTTCCAGAATGCGTATAGTGGATGATGATGTGAGTTGGAAAAGCATTTCTAATGTGCAAGAAAAGGAGGAGGAAGAGGAGGAAGAGGGAGACCTGCCTGTGGTGAGTGTTTGGCTCTGGAAATTGAGCATTTAGGCTGCAAATCTAAGGACAGTTCACTGGGAGTAAGCTTCATCAAATGATATGAACACATTTGACCAAATTAAGCCGTCTTCTACTGAATCAGACCCTTTGACAGCCACAGTCAGTGTTGTAAGACTGGCAGTGGCTGTCAAGGGTCTCAGGCACAGGTCTTTCACACTGCCTGTTACCTGATCCTTCAGTCCCTGGAGATACCAGGGATTGAACCTGGAACCATCTGCACGTCAAGCAGATACTCTATTACTGTGCCACTGTGTCCGCCCCTCCCTGCAGGACTTGCTTCCAGATAGATCTGATTAGCACTGCTTCCTCAGTTACTGTATTTATTCAAAAGGAAGGCAACTCTGACTATAAGACATCCCCCCAAAGCTATACACTCCCCCAATTCTTTTTTTTTTTTTTTACACTGGACATAGCTGAAGTTTGTATGTTAATGTAAGATGCCCCACCCCCTTTAATGCCGTTCCTGAGAAGAAAACCAGTTCTTGCTTTGGAGTAAATACTATATACAACACCATTGTTACTAAAAACTGACGCTTAGGAATCCAATGTACAGGTTGCTTTAGTGGGTTTGTGTCTAATGGCCGGTTGTTGGGTTTTTTTGGACTTTGCAGTTTGGTAGTTCTCTTGAGCTTGTCCAAAAGTCTTTTTGTACCCTATTACTTCCAGGTGGCTGAATTTATAGATGAGCGGCCAGAAGAAGTAAAGTGGATGGAGGAATTCCGTGCCAGTAAAAAGTGGAAGCTCTTGGGAGGTGAGCCTTCTCTCGTTCTGTGCTTTATGAGATGCTTTGGTGGGGTTTGCACAGAGAAACACAGAAGCCAGGCAGCTTTTGGTTTCATGGAGAGGAATTCAGGATGTGTGGCTGTGTATCTGCTTAAGCAGGATGGTTAGAAGGTGAATAGAGTGGGTTGGGAAAAAGCCATGGAAGGGTGACCCACAGGTAGTAGCACTGTGCAAAGGAGAGCGGGGAAAGGAAGAGCTGGGATTTCAGACAAAGCGATTAACCTTGTAGTATTCATTCCATGACTTATGCAGAGCCACATCTGCATTTATAGTCAAAAGAATCACAAGACTCCTATGTGATCTATATACCATTCCACCAAACCCCTACAGATAACAATATAAAATAAAACTACTAATATGAAGTACATAGCAATAATTATTTAATTACCAGAGTGTATCTGTGCATGTAGGGTTTTCTCTCCCAACCACTGTCAAAATTAGACAGCCCTCATATATCTGGAATAAAGAAAAGGGTTTCCCCATCTGCCTTCCTGCTCTCCCCTTGGCATGAGGCACAGCAGGTTGTGGGTGGAGAGTGAGATTGCTAGGGTGCCTGGAGGAGGGCCCTGGAGAAAGGGAAATGTACCGCCCCCCACCCCAAGTGACCATCTTGCTCCTTTTCCAGGTGTTTGTTGTGGTGGCTTGAGTCTCTTCTCTGTGGCCAACTTGCTCTCCTTCCAATAGCCTCCTGAGTGCTGGAATGAGAGTGCAGAGGCTGGGAAGAAGGGTGGGAGATTGTTGGAAAGGGAAGGCCCTTTACTTTCCATCACTGGCATGAGGCCCACAGAGACTTCAGCTTATCCACCCTCTGTCTCCTCCAGCAGAAACTATTTCAGAATGGGAACCACAAAGGTGCCGCATTGGGCAACAGCGCTCAGAAGAGTAGTTGAGTATTGCTGGTTTAGCTTGTCTAGAGATGATGAGCCTGGAAATCTTTTTAAGAAACACAAAAGCTTATATGAGTCCCAGTAATAAAAAGTATGCTCTAATCATGCAGAACTTCAAACATAATTCCACTAATTTAAAAGAAAGTCATGGTGATGTTCCAAATGCAAGTCCTTATCCATTCATCTGGTGGGAGGTGGAGCCATGCTGGGGAGCCTGCATGGAAGTGGAGTTCAAGGAAGAGGAATCTTCAGAAGAATCTACTGAACTGAAGTGGGAGAGGCCTTTCATGGTCTGTACATGGTCTCCTCTGTGCGGCGGTGGTAGGGCCTTCGTCTTGCTCTGTAAACACCGACCATATAAGTGTGCCTGCCTCCTGATGGAGTCGATGGTTTAATTACGTCTTCTTTTAGATCACAATGAAGAGTCGCACAGCTCTGATCTTTCTGGAGCTGCAAAATCAAACAGGTGAGGGGGTTCATTGGGTGGATCACACCCCATTATTTACTCCATATATTTGGATGTGGGGAGGAGCAGGGGGTGTGTGTGCGAGCTTGTGTGCAGGGCCCCAGAGATGGTTTCCTCTGTTGGGGCTGTGTTGTCCTCCTCTTGCCTGTAGGAGTGGTTCTTTAAAACAGCCCGAAGGGGGAAGGATGTCCGGAGGCCTTTTCATGGAACACATTAGCTTTGTGAAATATTCAAAAATAAGGCACAAAGTTTGTTGTAAATGCCTTGAAAATAGACAGTTGGCAAATGTGCAGGTGTCCCCCAGCATGGTTAGAACTATCAGGGCTTGGCGTGGGATGTGATGGGTGTGCCCTGAGTGGTGTGCAATTGCAGTATGACCCCAAACAAAGCACTGGCATGCTGGCCGCATCGTCTGTAGTACTGGGGGAGACAAACTGCTTGTGGCTAGTTGCAGAGTCTGAAGTGGCAGCATCAGGATGTTGAGAGGGAAGTTGGGCAGTTGGTCTGGCCAGGAGAGCATCTCCAAGTAAGCTTCAGTTTGCTGCATCTCAAGGCAAAGGCCAAAGGCACTTGGCAAAACCATATCAGAATGCTGGAAGAGCCCTGCTGGATCAGATCAGTGGTTCCTCTGGTCCAGCATTCTGTTTTGCATAGAAGCCAATCAGCTGCCTCTGGAGGGCCAATGAGCAGGGTGCAGTGAGAGGCCAAAGCCTTCCGCTGATATTGCCTGCTGACTGTGGCATCCAGAGTTTGTTGCCTTTAGAGGGAAGGGTTTAGTTCCATCACCGTGGTGAGTAGCCATTGTTGGACCTGTTCCCCCCCATGAATCTGTGTGATCCCCTGTTAAAGCTATCTGTGTTAGCAGCCATCGCTGTCCACCAGCAGTAGCAGTGAAATTTTAATCCATAAGAATTTTTAATCCATAAGAAGACCATTCCTTTTATGCCATGATTCCTAAGCGTACTCAGAGGTCTTAGCCAAAAACTTTTCTGAAGTTGAAGTATGTAGTGTCTCTTGGATCACTTTTATCCACATGCTTATTAACATGTTCACCAAACTCCAAGGTGAGGCAGGACTTCCCTTTGCGGAAGCCATGCCGATTTCCCCCCAGCAGACCTTGTTCCTTGATGTTCTCGATAATTCGGTCTTTAATAACAGAATGGATAGTGGGATCTCCTGGTCCACGTCTGTTATGCAGCAGCTTTCCTTTTTGTCTTTCAGTTCAGAAGCCGTGAAGCACAAGCAAACAAAGCATTTGTCAGAATTGTCCCCACCTAGAAGGGGCCACCACAACTCACCAGATCTGCTTCATTCGGTGACGGGCAAAAGCACTCACAGAACGGCAAGTGGAGACCAAGAAGAATGCTTTCCAGATAAGCACTTAGCCCGTCCGAGGCGGCAGGTTACCTCTGATTCACCCCCACCCAGGAGGAAAAGGCATGATTCTGACGCCGACTTGTCTCCTCCGCAGGAGCTGATGCCGTCCCTTGCTGGGCTGAGAAAGCAAGGCAATGCCAGAGGCAAGTGGACGGGTTGAAGGTGTCAGGCAGTGGCGTGTGAAGTACTCATTTGCCTGGAGCAGGGTTCAGTTCCCGTCTCCCCCCTGTGTTCGAGTTCTTGCAATCTCTCTCTCTCTCGACAGGCTCTTTCCTGGCCGCTAAAAAGTCCCAGCGACACGATTCTGAATCTGAGTCGGATTCTGCTCCCCCAAGGACGAGCACCAAGGCCTCTTCGGATTCAGATCTTTCCCTACGACGGGCCATTCGTTGCACGCGGCCGCAGGGTTCTCCTTCTGATCTTTCTCCTCCCAGAAGGAATCGGTGCGGGTCTTCAGACTCCGATTTGTCTCCTCCCCGAAGAGGTCAATACGTTGGACAGAAGGCCCACAGGTCACAAAGTCCACCAGACCTCTCACCACCGCGGCGGGCCAGAGATTCCAAAGGAAGGGGTGAGGGTGAGCAGGTGAGGACTCTGCTGCTTTGCACCCAACTGACTCTTCCTCCAGCTGACAGCCTGAAGCCACTGTGGGGCATAGCCTGTGTACTTGGGACGAGCGGCCGTGACGGGATTCTATGCCTTAGGCATGGATGGAAGAGCCAGCCAGTGTGGAACTGAGGAGGGGGGTTGCTCTTTTGTGGAAATAGCCCATGGCTGCCAATCACTGGGCCGACTATTATGTTTGTTCTGGCTTGTGTGTAGGACCCTCAGATGCTATCAGGTGGCAAAGCAGGCTTGGTGTCAGCTGACCTACTACGGAGGGAGCGACGGGAGTTCCGGAAGCAGGAGAGGGGCAGCAAACATCTGGAAGGTGAGAGCGGGGTGAAGTGTGCTGGCTGGGTCTGGCTTGGGGCCAGGGTGTGGGTGAGGGAGGGCTGAGGCAGACAGCGTCTCCTATCCAAGACCATAGCTGTGGTCAGAGGTGGGTTTCAGCCCTATCTTAATTGTGTGGGGTGCCATTCCTCCCAGGGGCAGAGATGTTCCGCCAGGCTTTTGGTTGAGAGCAGCAATGGTTACCCATTGGTTGGCACCCTTCTCCCCCCCCCCTTATGTTCAGAGTTCCTTTTCCCCCCACCCAGAAAAGGGGCTGGTAGTCCGGAACTGGGATAAATAATATTATAGAAAATAATCATCTTGGATCTTTTATCTACACTGAAATTTTTATTAAGTTTTATGTGAATTTTAATGTTTTGTATTTTATGACGTATATGTCTTGTACATTGGCCAAAGCCCAGTGTAAGCTAGGATAGGGCAATTAATAAATCTAAATAATAATAGTAATAGTCCTTTCCACAATGGAGACCCAAAATGGTTTACATCATTCTCCATTCCTCTTTTTTGTCCTCACGGCCATTCTGTAAGGTAGGTTAGGTGCTGTGTATGTGTGTGACTGGGCCAGGGTCATCCAGCTGGCTTCCCCGTGGTGGTGGTGGGGATTCAAAGCCAAGTCTCCCAGGTTTCCTAGTCAGACACTCTCACCACTCCTCCACACTGATGCTCTAGTGTCTTCCCTCTCTTTTGGTTGCAGCCACACCAATGTTTTCACACGTATGCATTGTGTATGTTGGGGGTGGGGTGGTAGTCAGGGTGAACAAGGTTACTCGTCTGTGAGATTTATCTGTTGCTGTTTTTGTGTCTGGTAGGGAGGGGGTGCTGTTCACTAGAAGCTTCTGGCCTGATTAAAGTGTCAGTCTTTCAAGAGCCGCAAGACTTAGTTGTTTGGGCAGCTGTCTCCCTGAAATCTGTTTGATTGTTTTTGTCTTGAAATTTTGTGTGTTTGTATTAAATGATTTGGGTTGTTCCCCCCCTTGTAATTGTGCATAAAAACCATTGACAAGTATATTCTTCTGTTACATTCCCTCTGAGAGAAGTCTTATATGTCCAGATATGTTAACCACTTATGCTTAGTTATCATTTCTTGCCTTTAAAATCCTTCATGTGTAGAAAGCCACAAAGATGTTTTCAGACAAAGCTGAAGGTTATATTTATTCCATGTTCTCAGGGTGGCACATCTTATGTAGTGGTTTTAAAATCCACATTAACCTTACTTTTATCGTACCACAAATATCCCTGGCAACCAAATCTCAAATCGCGACCTTCTAACGCCAATAACCTTGATCTGGATTGTTTTTTAAGAAAACATTTCTATTGTGTAAAGTGCTCGGCAAGCATTTGTTAAAGTTTTATTTATTTCCATCGCTTATCGTCCGCCTTCCTCCCAGGGACTCGAGGCAGGTTATGTATAGCGAGTCAGTACAATCAACAAAAGGGGACACTGAGTAACCAATTCATTCGGATTTTAGAAATCTAGAGCCCTCAGAAAGAATGGAAACGTAGCCATACATATCCAGGTGACACAGTACAGTACAGTACAGAACAGAAATCCCATAAATAGGCTCCTACCTGCCCGAAGCTGTACAAAGCAGTATAGACCACCATCTCAATCATCTAGTACTGTCTAAACCTATTCCCTTCAAAGAAAAGCTCTTTTGAATAGTTCAGTTTTGCATAGTTTGCGGAAGGGCAGGCGAGTGGAGCCTTTGGGACCTCCTCAGGCGGGCCATCCCAAAAGGTGGAGGCCACAATGGGGAGGGCATGTGTTTGGGCAGTTGTTGGTCTTGCCCATTTGTGGGTTGGCACCTGCAGGAGCCCCTCCTGACCTAAGCGAAGGTGTCGTGGCAGAGTGTGGGGAGAGAGGTAGTCCAGCCAATAGGAGGGGCCGAGGCCATGAAAGCCTTTGCACGTGACAGCCAGGCCCTTAAAGGGAGCTCGGCCAAAGGAGCACCTGCAGCAGGGAGAGGGAAGAGGCACGGCTGGAAGTCCCGTTCTGAACCAGCTGGAGTTGTGGAGAAATACACTACGTGGAAGTCATACATGAATATGGTACCAGGTAAACTAATGGGATACTGATCCGGTTTTTGAAACTGCCCTGTGAATCTCACTCACAGTCCCCTGGTGCAGAGTGGCTGAAAACACTCCAGCCCGGAAAGCTCAGCTTGCCGGCAGCAGAAAAGATTCTGGCGGGAACACGCGCATTGACTCAGTTCGTTGGAGCGGACTGAATTGATTGACCCGATGGTGTGACATCATGGAATGCTGTAACGTGGCTGGTGGTGTGATCGTTTCATTCCCGCAGATGAATCACAACACGCAGCAACCGTTTTCCGGGACAAGTCCGGCCGCAAGAGGGACCTGAAGCAGGAGCGGCTGGAGCAGCAGAAGGCAGCTCAGCAGAAATCCGAGCGGGACGAGCAGTATGCCAAGTGGGGCAAGGGGTGAGCTGCCCGTCCCCGGTGGGTTCTGCCCTCAGCTCTGCTCTCTTGGTGGGCCTGGTGATAGTGAGGAGGGGGCAGCAGCCGTGGGAACCCACCCCTAGTGGCTTGCTGTCCGGAGCCGCGTTCTGGCTTGGGAAACCCCTTTCTCCGGTAGGTAGCCCAGGCAGCCAATGAGAACCTGTCTCTCTTGCTTCTTGCAGGCTCGCCCAGAGCAGGCAGCAGCAGCAGAACGTGGAGGATGCTGCGAAGGAAATGCAGAAGCCACTGGCCCGGTACATCGATGACCAGGACCTGGACCAGATGTTGCGGGAACAGGAGCGAGAAGGAGACCCCATGGCCAACTTCATAAAGAAGAGGAAGAGCAAGGAGGGGAAGGATCAGAAAGGTTTGGCTGGGGCTTACTGGGCTGGAGGGTGGAGACCAGCTCTGCTTGGGTGCCATTGCTGGGGCTCGGGGGCGGGGGTCCGTCTGCAGTTGAGGGGGGGAATGTTCTGTGTAGAAGTACTGATCTGGAGAGAGGCAAGCAGTTTTGCTGCAAGTGCTTGTACAAAACTGCTCCTCTTTTGGTAGGGGTAGAAGAAAGGGCTCCATGAAAGCAGTGAGTCCAGGGCTAGCAGTGAAGGGAATGGTGCTGAGTGTAAGCTCCCTGCCCTCCCCCTTTTCCCTGTCCCTTTCTGGGCTGCAACTGACATGCATATTCCATTTCCCACTCTCCTCTTGCCATGAGGGCTGGAAGCTTGGCTTCTCTAATGGAGGCGGTGTTCAAACTTGCCTGAGATGAAAACTTGCCCCCGACTCAGCCGTCCCGATTCTTGACTGCTGTCTGGGGAAGCGGCATTCTGCAGGGGTAGCTGCTCCCCCTCAGTGCTTTCTCCATAAACTAAAGTCTAATTAGTGCTAATTAATATTTATTTACTGCCTTGAGTCAGAGGAAGTAAGGCAGGATAGAAACCTTTTAAATAAAGTATTTACATTATGCTAACTCATAAAACAGTAAGCTCCTTTAGGGGCCAGTGTGGATGGAGAGTGCAGACTGTCGATGATGTTAGCTATAAATAATACAGAGAATAGAAATAGCTTGCATGTGGAGGTTGGTTGCGGGCTGTATTAGATTCTGCACTCGTTCGTGGGCTGGCCCACTGCTGGACCCCCTGATGGCACCTGGCATAGAGTGTTGGACTGGTTGGGCCATTGGCCTGATCCAACATTGGCTTCTCTTATATTCTTACGGCATGTGTGGGTTGCAAGTGTTGACAGCTGATACAAAGAAAATGAGGCCTTTTGTTGTCCCCCCCAGAAAAGCCAAAGTACAGTGGACCAGCCCCACCCCTCAACCGATTTAACATCTGGCCCGGGTATCGCTGGGACGGAGTTGACAGGTAAGGCAGGCTTTCTGCTTATGTTTCTTTGTGGTCCGTAGTCCGCCTTTCTCGCTGAAATACAAGTATTGCACAGCACATAAGGCAATATGATCAACAGGACAGGGCATCCAGTAGTCGGTGAAATAGTGTTTGGACGGCAGAAGTCTGGAACAAAGCAAAAGCATTTAAACACGACCTGTTAAGCAATGCAGAGGTAACACAGGAGAGCATCTTTTTACAGAAACCAGCAGTACCCGGTAGCATGTGGGCCAGTCCCTTTCCCTTTCCCAAAGCCTGTCAGTGAACCATTTCCTTGCGGTACAGTCCTATTGCTTGGGTCAAAAAAGCCTTCCTGAGTCATTAAGTTTTGCTTAGTTTGCAGAAAACCGCAGGCTTCTCTAATGGATGGTTCTGAGTTCAGGTTGAGTCATTTGTACACTAGATTGATTCTCGAGGCTGGCAAGACTTTTGTCAAGACGTCTGTTTTCTCTTTCACCACTCGCTCTCAACAAGCCCCACAACAATCTTGCGTCCCTAGCAGGATCCTACAGATACTGGAGATGTGCAGCTGCTATCTCCCTCGAATGTCTGTCTTACCCTGGACTGGGCTCTGGAATTTTGGAGGATGTTGGGTTGCACCTTGAAGCCCATCCAGTTCCCTTAAAAGGCTCCCTCCCTCCCTCCCTCCCCCTCCACCCCCCGCTCTCAGTGGTCTGGGCAGAGTTCCTCACAGACCCTTTTGCTGTGGTCTCCATTTCTGCAGGTCCAACGGCTTTGAGCAGAAGCGCTTTGCCAGAATTGCGAGTAAGAAGGCAGTTCAGGAGTTGGCATATAAGTGGAGCGTGGAAGACATGTGAGCAGTGGCCACTCTGAGATATGAGAGAACCTCTTCCTGCCCTCTGTCATGGCCCCATCCCTCATGACTGTGATTAAAGGCGTTCAGCGCACAGGACCCTTTCAGGTGCTTTTGGATGGGGACAGAAGCTGCTCACTCTGGGCAGCCAAAGCAAAGTGAGGCGGTTGATGTTCCTGGAGTGGACACTGCGCAAGGAGGAAGGCATGCGAGGGCGCTTTTGTGTGAGAAAGTCCAGGGGACAGTCACTGCCAACTGTGCCTGATTCCCAGCAGGGTCAGTTCCTGTTGGGTTTGGGCTGTTAATTTCAGAGCCTTGCAAGTGCAGCAGCCACATGTCTGGCGTCTGCTAGAGCTCAGGCTCTTGTAAAAGTCTAGTTTGTGTGGGAGAAGAGAAGAGGCAGGACGAAGGAGGACTCCTCTTCAGCAGCCCTTCAGCAGGGGAGCCTTGGGCGGGGCTGTCCGGGCTACGGGACAAGCTGGATTCCATAGGCCGGGTGGTGACTCTGGGCTTCGCAGCAGGGCCTTGAGTTCCCTGCCTTGCAGAGCCCACTTGAACTTGCACAGTGTAGAGGCCAGGGTGGCCCTCCCTCTGCCTGATGGCGCCCAGGCATATTGCTGAGCCCAGTGGCTGTTCTCAGGGTGGCAATAAAGTCTCTCTCTACCTGAGGCTGCTGGTTGGGAAATGAATAGGTGAAGGTAAAACTCTTAGATTCCCCCCCCCCCTTGCTGGTGCCACTGTTGATCTATGTTTGCCAAGTGCAAAGGACTTTTCCTACAAAGTGAGATTCTTCAGGGGTGGGGGGCTGTTCCCAGTTAACGTTTCTGAAACTCTTTGTAAACTTGATGTATAGTTTTGTAAATAACAGCTTTGTATTTCATTGTGTGTGTCTTTTTCAGACATGTTATTGTCGCTTTGGTATCAGAGGAGTGAGGCATCAGGGTTTGAGTGCTTGGGCCCTTGTTTTAATGAATGTTCTCATTTTTATTGTCCTGGCTGAATTATTAACATCCTTTTACTGTGATGTGACCAAAACTCAGAAGCACTAAGGTGGAGAAGCAGAACCCTCTCTGCAGATCTGCAGGTGTCCAGCAGTGGTACTCTGGGGCAAGGAGTATAACAAGTTATTCATTATTTACAGCAAGGGGGCACAGCAGAACTCTGCTTTAAAACAGGTCCACTGTCACGTGCCCACAGCTTGACTGCACCTGTGACAGGGTAGTTTGGTTAGAGAGAGAGTGAAGGATTTTACTTGGAACTTCTCCCTGAACTGCTGAATCTCAGCCTACTCAAACAGAGTCAGTTTGTCTCGTGGGATATCTCCCTCAGCCCCCTCACAAGTCCCTAACTTACTATTTTTCTATGTCTGACGATGATACTTTGACTCTTGAAAGCTCCTATTGTTAGTTTCTGAGGTGCTGATGGGACTTGCTCCCCAGCTGCCTACCATGGCCCCTCCTACGCTGTAAGGGCCGCAATAGATGGGGTAGTCTCTAGGCTAATGGTCTTCTATCCTTTCACACACGAGGGACTTGTCCTTGCTTCAGTAGCAGGAGTTTCGCTAAACCGCAAGCAACAATTCGTATTTCTAGTTTCTGCTAGGTCCTATCACTGATTAAATATCCTGAATATGAATTCTATGTAGTGTGTTTGCTATATAACCTCAGTGCAGATTCATGGCAGCCTGGTAGATTCCCTCTTTCCCTAAGGGGACCCAGGACACCTGCTCTGTTTCTGCCTCTCTGCCAGCCCCAGAGCCCTGGGTACCTCTCCTATAGGTAACAGTTCATTTTCCTTTGCAGGGCCAAGTCTAACTATTCTCCTGGCAGACTTCCCCAGTTTCTCAGTTGTTTCCTCCCATTGGCTGATGCCCCTGAGTAGTCAGAGATTGGCTGGCATGCTTGGAGGGTGGAACTAGAGGCTGTCCATCACACAGCACCAAAGAACCAATGACTAGTGCAGTAGGACTAGGATTACAGAATCAAAAGAATAATTTGAACAAACTAAGGCAAAGTATACGAAAAATGGGAATGAGAGTACATTTCAAGGTAAAGGACAATGCCAGATTATGTAGGTGAGACAGTGGTCATTGTAGTGAACTATAATCCTGTTTCGTTATAGAGGAGTCTTTCTGAACTGTTCCATTCTACTACAGTTCTAATTTCTTTCTTAAGGTGCCCTCTTGACCTCAGGCGGGCCATTCCACGGGATGGGAACCACAACTAAGAATGCACGTGAACGGGCAGCTGCCGGTGTTGCCCATTTTCAGGGTGGCACCTCCGGAAGGCTTCGCTTGGGTGAACGCGGCTGTCACTCCGTGGGAGAGGCTGTCCTGCAGGGGTGTCAGTCCAAGGCCATGAGAGGGCTTTGTAGGGGATGAAAGAAAACAGGAGCTTGAAATGAACTCCGTAACGGATCGGAGGCCGGGGTGGAGCGCCTGCAGAATGGGAGTGATGTGTGTGTTCTGCCTGGTCCCTGGTCCCGACTGGGCTGAGGCCTTCTGCACCTGCGCGGGGGTGGGGTGGGGGATCTGAGTTGTCTTTAAGGGCAGGCCCATGTAGAGTGCATTACAGTAGTCTGTCTTGAGGTAACCATAGCATAGAGCCATGTGGCTAACAAAACATGCACAGTAAAATCACACTTTAAAACCATTAACTCCACCCCCCAAAAGCCTGTTGTTAATTAAAACCCGGCACGTGAGGCGGATCTTGACTGGCAGGTGAGGCAGTCGGGGAGGGTCTGGTCTTCCTGGCCCGGGGCTCTCAAAGGTAAGAGCCAGCCCTTTCAATTGTGCCCGGAACCATCTGGGCAGCCAGCGTCAATCTTTCAGCACTGCAGTTCCACAGTGCTGACTGATGTTCCCAGGCTTCTGTTACAAAGTGGAAAGCGCCACCCCCTCTTCCGGCTGTGTCTGTGGCTCCGGCCCTGACCACAGGGTCTCCTTGGCACTTCACAGCCTTCCCTGTGTCCACATGTGCTGTCAGTGGGGTGAGCTTGGCAGGAGGGCACTCGCAGGTCCCTGGGCCCTCTGGAGGAGGAGAATTTGTACCCGTAGTTACTTTATTCACAGAGGCTCCATTTTGTATGATTCCTGGTCAGGAGAATTTGCCTGACGCTGGGCCCTGTTCTCTGGCTGAGAAGTGCAGGCAGGACTGGAGCTCCCTGGATTCCAGTTGCCCCTTCGCTTGGGCGGGGCGGGGGCGGGGGGGCTCAGTGCTGTTGCTACGTGGATCTCAGGCCCAGACGATTGGAGTGGGCCTGGCCCCGGAGGAGCGCTCTGCCGGAAGAGGCCTCTTCTGCGTGTGCCGGCTGAGACGCCAGGGGGGGAGAGGCAGGCAGGCAGCAAAGGGGTGAGTTTTAGAGCGCCAGCCTGCAGCAGGTTCCCCTGTGCTCACCAACAAGTTCCCACAGGTGTGGTTCAGAGGCCGACTCCCTCCTTTCACCGGTCAGGGAAGCTCCTGCTTTGGTGCTGCTCTGGAGGGGAAGGGGTCTGGCAGCTGGGGGCAAGCCAAGCTCAGGCGCTCTGGGGTGCTGATCCAGCCCACCCAGCAAGGTCGCCAGCCTCCAGATGGGGCCTGGAAACCTCCTGGAATTGCAACTGATCTCCAGACTCCAGTGATCATAAGAACAGAAGAGAAGCCAATGCTGGATCAGGCCTGTGGCCCATCCAGTCCAACACTCTGTCACACAGTGGCCAAAAACACCCCAGGTGCCCTCAGAAGGTCCAGCAGTGGGGGCAGGAAGCCCTCCCACTGTTGCCCCCCCCCCAAATACCAAGAATACAGAGCATCACTTGCCCCAGACTGAGAGTTCCTATCTATAGTTTGTGGCCAATAGCCACTGATGGACCTCTGCCCCATATGTTTATCCAATTCCCTCTTGAAGCCGTCCATGCTTGTAGCCACCACCACCTCCTGTGGCAGTGAATTCCATGTGTTAATCACTCTTTGAGGGAATAAGGACTTCCTTTTATCTGTTCTAATCCGACTGCTCAGCAATTTCATGGAGTGCCCACGAGTTCTTGTATTGCCAGAAAGGGAGAAAAGGACTTCTTTCTCTACCTGCTCCATCCCATGCATAATCTTATAAACCTCGATCATGTCACCCCTCAGCTGTTGTTTCTCCAAGCGAAAGAGCCCCAAGCGCTTCAACCTTTCTTCGCAGGGAAAGAGGTCCAACCCTTTTATCATTCTAGTTGCCCTTTTCTGCACTTTTTCCAATGCTCTAATATCTTTTCTGAGGTGGGGCGACCAGAACTGTACACAGTACTCCAAATGAGGTTGCACCATCGATTTATACAGGGGCATTATGATGCTGGCTGATTGGTTTTCAATTCCCTTCCTAATAACCCCCAGCATAGCGCTGGCCTTTTTCAGTGAGTTATCTACTGTGACTCCAAGCTCTCTCTCTTGGTCAGTCTCTGCCAGTTTGGACCCCATCAACGTGTATTAGGATTTTTGACTCCAGTGTGCATGTGAGGCTTCTGCTCCAAGTAGGCAAGGATCAGATCTTTGTTGATGAAACACAGTTCTTTATTTCCAGGTTCTACATTGGTACAGGTTCTTGGATTATTGTCAGAGATAACGCATACAATGGAAGCAGGTCTAATATACCCTCCCGAACAATTCGAATTGCCCATAGGTAACCAATCAACAGGGGGGAAAAACCGCGGGCAAAAGGTTCCCTGGCTGTTTGCTTCCCACAGGAAAGAAAGTGAGGTGTGAAGCAGTAAATTTCCCTTCCCAAACCAGACCCCTCAGATGTAACCATCTTCACATAACAAATGCCTTCCTCAAGGCTTTCGCACGTTGATAAGAACTGGTCCCTGTCCTCCCATCAGGGATGAAAGGAATGCGGAGGCAGGAGGGTGAGAGGCCCATTGTTCCCAGGCTTTGAAGTCGCCACTCTCCCGGGCAAACAGTTACATAGACCAGGCCTGGTCAGAGCCATAAACTCAGGGTCACATAGCATACGTTCACATGGGTCAAACTAATAAGCACTAGATATGAGTAACTAATTCATAAAGGGACAGGCTTGCATAGCATAGCACAGTCATGTTACAATACATAGCATTAATTCCCAGAACCCTTGTTAGAATTTGCAGATTCTGACAGTGCATCACTTTGCACTTGGCCACATTGCACCCCATTTGCCACATTGACGCCCACTCGCCCATCCTCGACAGATCCCTTTGGAGTGCCTCACAATCCTCCCTCATTCTCACCACTCTGAACAACTTCATGTCTGTCATCTGCAAATTTAGCCACTTCACTGCTTAGTCCGAACTCCAAATCATTAATAAACAAGGTTAAAAAGCATCGGGCCGAGTACTGATCCCTGCGGGACCCCACTGCTCACCACCCTCCACTGAGAAAAATGCCCATTTATACTCACTCTCTGTTTCCTTTTAATTAGCCAGTTTGTGATCCACAAAAGGACTTGTCTTTTTATCTCATGACTACTGAGCTTACTTAGGAGCCTTTGGTGAGGAACTTTATCAAAAGCTTTCTGGAAGTCAAGGTAAACCATATCTGTTCCCCCCCTCCCTGTCCACATGTGTGTTTACTCCCTCAGAGAACAGTTTGCTTCTCCAGATCAGTTCCCCTGGAGAGAGAGTGGCAGGCTTGGATCCAGGTCAGAACAGGACTGTGTCAGAACTGAGGTCCAAGCAGGAAACTCCACAGATATAGACAGTTCAGATAAAAGCCCCCACCAATTGCACCAATCACACATTGCGAACCTCCCGCCTAACTTTTGCATGTCTAACACACACACACACACACCCCCCGGGAATATGTGGCTCTCTTATCTATGAAAGTGGGAAAGGCACAGCTTTGGCTTCAAGGTTGTCCCTGGCATTAGGGAGGTATCTTGGAGGAAGAGTTACAGCATCTACAGCCCCGCGGTTCACACACTCCAGTACCCCCCCCTCCGAATTTCCCATCCCCCAGACATCATGGCAAACTACAGACAGAGTTTGACAGTTGGCATCTCTTCTGTACTGTTCACTGCATTAAAGTAAAACAGCAATTGGTGCTGAGACTTCACTTCTAAAACATGCTATTTTCTATCCTTGCCTTTTCAAACTTTTGGAATTTGCTTGGAAAACAACTCTTAGCTTAACAGTAGGTACCAGCTTCCAAGGTGACCTGACAGGTAGCGGCTGAACTCTCAGCCATAGCTATTTAGCTGTCTGCCAATTGAACCCCCTTCCCCCCACGCCAACAGGGAGGGGCATCAGACTGACCCCTCCAGCCTCATGGAACAGCTTTTGTTAGCACACCTTTGCAAGTGCTCCAGCTTTGAATCTTCACATTATGAAAGGATTAACTGCTATATAAAGAACATGAAGATAAATTTAAATCCGCTAACTGAATTCTCCACCCAGGGCATAAGTAACCCCAGCACACTTCTAGTAGACATTTTCAGTTTCTACAGAAAATGGCACATTTATGAGAAGATAAAATTCTACCCTGTGTTTGGGGTCAGTATAGCCTCTTTAATCAGGGTGTATCATGTTTTCATTTCCCCTATAATTCCCATTGGGGCCAATTATACCCCAGTAGTGTTCTAATATTTTTCTTAACTTAAAAAAAAAAAAAAGCTGGGGAGAGGGACAGAGAAAGTGGGACACAGCAACCTCCCCCCCCCCCACTATTGAGGAATGTAATGAGATGAAGTGGTACAGGATGGCTAAAGAAGCCGCAGTATTGTGTGTATCTTCAGGGGTACAATTCAACCCTTCAGATAGTTTAATCTCAGCTCTCAACGGTTGCTTCCAAGGTGGCTGTAAGTATTAATAAAAGCAATTCTTTAGAAAGTGCAAAAGCATCCATCTGCAACACAGAAGTATAAAATGTCAGTTAAAATACTCCTCCTTATAAAATGCCAGAACAGCCCATCATTCAGAAGTAGCCCAAAACACGATGGGGGGGTGAGGGGTGGCCACCATAAATGTCTGGCCAAATAGTAGTGCTTCCCCCTCGTGCCTAAAGCCATGCAAGCGGTGGGTCAGGCAAACAGCTGTTCCGTTCGGAGACCCACCAGACAGGAGATCACAACTGGTCTCCACCCTGCAGAGATCATTTCCCCCGGAAAGGGCCCGTCTTTCATGGCCGCCAGCACTGCATATGAGAACAGGGGCACACAGCAGATTGTCATAGGTGGGTAGGGCAGGCCTGCCAACATTCAGGTGGGGCGTGGAGGTCTCACTGAATGACAGCTGATCTCCTCAGGCTACAGAGGTGATTCCTCCCCCTTGCCCCCAGGGGGGGTGGGGGCTTTGGAGAGTGGACTCTGTGGCATTATACCCCCTGCCGACCTCCCCTCCCCTCCCCGAACTTGGCTTCCTCACATCTCCAGGGGGTCCCCAAAGTGGAGCAGGCAGGCCTAGGGCAGGAGAGGACTTTAAAGGTCTTGAGCCACAATCTACATTCTCCTCAGCAGCAAACTGGCATTCAGCAAAGTTCTTTAAAAGGGGCAAGACAGTTTGTTAAAGACTAACAGCATGTATTTCAGTACGACAATACGTGGGTCTCTCAAAGGCTCATATCAGAATCAGTGCTGTTTGTATTTAAGGTGCCACTGGACTTTTGGTTTATTTTGCTATAACAGACTAACCGAAGTCCTGCTGGACCAGACCCATGAGAGTCCCTCTAGTCCAGCATCCTGCCTCTCCCAGTGGCCAACCGGTTCGCCTGGAGGACCAACAAGAGGGCAGAGAGGCCCTGATGTTGCCTCCAGGCACTGGGATTCAGAGGCTGACTGCTGCTGAATTATGGGAGTTCCCTTTATAGTCACCCCGGCTAGTAGCCATGGATAGACTTATCCTGCATGAATCTGTTTAATCCCCCTTTAAAGCCTTCTAGACCTGTGGCCAGAGCTACATTTTCTAGTAGCAACTTCCACATTTCGATCACTCGCATAAAGACATCTCTTTTTTTTGTCCGTCTTGAATCTACTGCCCATCATCAGGTTCATTGGATCCCCTTGACTTCTTTGGGAGAGGGAGAAAGAGTTTTCTCTTCCTACTCTCTCCATCCCGTGCATAATTTTATAAAACCTGTATCATGTCCCCCCTTACCCGTCTTTTTTCTAGAGTGAGAGGTCCCAGACACATCAGCCTTTTCTCGTGGGAAAGATGTTCTCACCTTTTGATCCTCTCAGTTGCCCTCCTCTGCACTTTTCCCAGCTCTGCACGAACCCTTTTGAGATGCAGTCATCAGAAATGCGCACAGTATTCCAAATGAGATTTACTCAAGGGCATTTTATTTTCAAACCCTTTCCTAATAATTTCTGGTATGGTGTTTGCCTCTTCCATGGTTGTTAGACACGGAGTCAGCGGCTTAGCCCCACTGAACTTAATTTGCTATGTGGTTGCCCACTCGACCATTTTAGAGAGATCCTCCCATAGCTCTTTACAGTGTACCTTGGCTTTCTCCATACAGATTCATTTGGTAGCATCCTCTGCAAACCTGGCCAGCCCTCAGCGAGCCCCCCCCCCCCCCCCCCCGCAGTTAGGTAGTTTGTGCTGCTCCGCCTCCAGGCTGCAATGCTGTGAAGCTCCTGAGGAGTTTTCAAAGGCTGTGGGATAGTCGATGCAGGTTATGTGCAGAGCATGGCTAACTGTTGCCAGGTGACGGTCCATGCCCCCCCCCCCCCCCAAAGATGCCTGTGGGTGAGAGGACAGCCAGGCAGGTTCGTTCCTCTGAGGAGAGGGGTGGGTGAAAATGGTTAGTGATTCTCTGGGCCAAGAAAAAGGCACTCCTGTGCATGTTCTGAGGCTGCAATCAGTTCTGAAGGTGCCATTTTTAATGCACAAAATATTTTACAAGAGCTCCTCTAAACAGAATCCGAAGGAGAGGGGCTTGCTCAGTAGGCCGGCCCCCACTCCGTTTCACTGGCTCAGCTGCACATGGGACCGGGGCGGGGGGGGGGGGGCAAGGCGAGATCCTGGATGCCTGCAAAGCAATGCAGAGTGACTGCCGCCCAGTGGAAGAAACAGGGGCACTCTGAGTTTGGTGTGATGCCCTGGCTCCTGCCTTCGCCCTTCTTCTCCGGGAGCTCTTGTGGCATGCCACCCATGGCTGGGACAGGATGTCTTTCCTCAGCACTTGCTTGGCCATGAGCTCGTTATGGGCAGGCTGGGGCACTGCTTTCTGTGCCCACTGCCAATGCTCAAGGGTAGGGGCTGTCCCCTCTAGCCAGATTCTTCCTGGCCTCTAGTTAATCCCAGCCTCCTTGGTACTTGCCGTAGGAGAGCACCCCAGGCTTGGGCAGAGGGCAGGGTTGCCAGCCTCCAGGTGGGACCTGGGGATCCTCTGGAGCTACAGCTCACCTCCAGACTACAGAGGCCAGTTTCCCTGGAGCACACGGTTGCTTTGGAGGGGGGACTCTGTGGCATTGTGCCCCCCCCCCCACGGAGGTGGTCCCTGTCCTCCCCAGGCTCTACCCTCCCAAATCTCCAGGAGCCCGCCGCCTGGAGCTGGGACCCCCCCTTGCCCACAGAGGCTGCAGGTAGCGCTGCTACTGCCGCCACCATGGAGGGGCTTGGCTTCCCGGGGCTGCACATGCGCCCCTCAGCGTGTTGTTTCCTGAGCAGCAACAGCCACGTTGGAAGCGGTGTTTGTGGCTGACTTTGATTAGCCTTAGCCATAGGGAAGGGGGGGGGGTGGATATTAAAATCTTAATTCAATTTAAAATACTGTCATTCACAGTCATGGCAAACAGTGAGCAGGCTAATTATTATGCAAATGAAGCAGATAGAAAAATGATTAATAATTGTACAAATTAAAAATTATTGTAAACATCCTGTGCGTAGTGATAAGTCTGCATGGAGCTAGCAAGCGGGCGGGGACACAGCACAGCCGACGGTCTCATTAGCACGCTTTAATTAGCGAGTGACGGGCAGCAGGAGCCGGGCAGGGTGGGGTGGGGGCTACTGGGGCAGGGTGGGGAAAATGGGGGGGAGGAGCAGAGATGGGGGAGGCATTCCAAGAGCCAAGAGGAAAGGTGGGATATCGCTTTTTTAATACAAATAAATAATAATAGGAAGAAACAACCATGAAGCCAAACACTCCTGTGCTCACCGCACTTCAGTCTGTGCCAAGGGCATGCAAGATGCAGGGGCCTCTTCCGGCTGAGCTGACAAACTAGACTCCACCCTCCCCACTGAGGAGCCCTGGACTCATTTGGAGGCCCAGGAGCAAGCAGGACCCTCAGGGGGCTGAGAGGGGCCCACTTGGGTGCAAACGTGGCTGCTGTAAGTCCTGGGGAAGCCCCATGACACGGAGGGCGGTGCCATCGCAGTCATGGGAGAGGGAGGCGCAGAGCCAGGGCCCACCAGCGGCTGCCTCCTGCTGGACCAGGCCTCTGGTTCCTTGAGGTCAGTCTTGCCTCCTTGCGCTGGCAGGAGCTCTCCGGGGTCTCCAGCCGAGGTCTTTCTCACGGCCTGTCGTGTTGCGGGAGAGGCCGGGGACTGAACCTGGGGGAGGGGCCACTTGGATGCCAAGCAGATGCTCCACCACTGAGCCACGGCCCCTCCCACGGGGTCAAGGTCAGGACCAGGCAGCTGGGGCCAGGAATCCTGCCGGGAGGACCAGGAGGGGGCGCTCCTCTCCCTTGGACAGCTCTCAGAGGCTGGGCTGAGCGGCTCCAGAGTAACAGCCAGGGTCACCAGCTCCAGGTGGGGAAATAGATGGGGATTTGGGGGGCGGAGCCTGAGGTGGGCAGCGTTTGGGGCCACTTTCCAAGGCGGCCATTTTCTCCAGGTGAACCGATCTCTGACACGTGGAGCTCAGTTGTAATAGTGGGAGATCTCCATCCACCACCTGTGGGACCCAGGCTGTCCACCACCTGCCTGCAGCGCCTGCATCTCATCGGGACTGAGCTCCTCTCGAGTCACTTTCCCCCAGCTCACTCCAGATCCAGACACAAGCGTCCATCAAGCACATCCATCTCCAGATTCATGGAGGGGAGAAGAAGTGGAGATTGGATTTATACCCCGCCCTTCACTACCCGAAGAGTCTCAGAGCAGCTTACAATCTCCTTTTCCCTTCCCCTCCCCACAACAGACACCCTGTGAGGCAGGTGGGGCTGAGAGAGCTCTTCCGAGGACTGCCCTTGAGAGAACAGCTCTGAAAGAACTTGTGACTCACCCATGGTCATACCAGCTGGCTGCAAGTGAAGGAGTGGGGAATCAAACCCGGTTCCCCCAGATTAGAGTCTGTGCTCCTAACCACTGGCTCTGTACACTAAACTGGCTCTCAACAGAGAGACGGAGTTGCTGGGTGTTACAGGCCCGTGGAGGACCCTGGCTGCAAATCCCCAGGCAGCTTTTGCTCTTTGAGTTTTGCACTGGTGTGGAATGGGCTGAGGAAGGAAGCAGGGCCCCCTTCTGGACCTGCCCCTTGAGCACGTGAACTTGGCATGAGTAGATCCCGCCCCCCAGACACACGCCTACCTTTTCTCTGCAGGTTGACAGCTGGACTCCCCTCTGTCTTACAGATTAGGGGTTCAGGAGGGCGGTTTTTCTGGAGTGATCAAAGTGGAGTAAGGGGCCGTGAGCTTCAGTCTGCGTGCTGGGACACGTTGCAAAAGTCCAGGGTCTCAAGTAGAGTTGCCAACCTTCAGGTGGGGCCTGGCGATCTCCCAAAATGACAAAAGATCTCCAAGTTACCGAGATCAATTCTTCTAAAGAAAATGGCTGTGTTGGAGGGTGGACTCTGTGGTATTATACCCTGCTGAGGCCCCTCCCCCCCTCCCTGGGCCACTCCCCCCAGTCTCCAGGAGTTTCCCAGCCAGCCAGGGGGGTTGGCAGCCTGGTCCCCAGAGCTCTGCTTGCCCTTTCTTCCCCCGGACACACCGTGGAGGGAGGCAGACCACAAGGAGAACCGCCGGTGCTGTGTCTGGGGGGGGGGGGGGGCTGCTAATTGTGCAACATTATCTCTCTCCCCCCCCGCCCAATTTAACTCTTTTCCTTTCCTACTTTAGACAGGAAGCCGGGATGATGAGAACAGCAAGCTTACACTGGGTAAGAGGCTTATGTGGTACATTAGTCATGTCAAGGACAAGCAATTAAGCCTGGCCTCACACATAATAATTAGATTTTTGTTGATGAGCTCATCAGTAATGTGTTTAGTTACGATTAAGGGCTTAGTGCACAACATCACCTGGCAGGCCCCCCCCCCCCCACTACACAGTGGAAACCTGGCTGGGCTGGTGGCGTGCTTGTGGATGTGTGTGTGTGTGTGTGTGTCCCCCTCCTGTGGCTAGCCTGAAGAGGGAGGGCAAGGGCGCAGAGCTGCCCCCCCCCCCCAATGTCCCTGCTCCTGCACTCGAGGATGCCGGAGTCCCACTGGGTGGGCGTCGCCAGACACCTCTCTGCAGAAGAGCACCTGGACATCTGCTGGTCTTCGGCCTGGCAGTCCCCCGAGGACCCCGTTGGCCTCCCATGTTCTCTCATCTCCTCCACCAGCTCTGACATGTGGCTTATTCTTCATGCAGTCCAGAGAGTCAACCAGCTGGGGCAGGGGGCAAATGTGGCTGTTATCCCAAGTAGGCAAGTCTGTTTCACAGAAAGGGCTCTGATGAACAAAAGAACATCCGAGAAGCCAGTGCTGGATCAGAGCAGTGGCCCATCCAGTCCAACACTCTGGGTCACACAGTGGCCAAAAACACCAGGTGGCCTCAGGAGGTCCAGCAGTGGGGCCAGGACACTAGAAGCCCTCCCACTGCTGCCCCCCCCCCCCTCAAGCACCAAGAAGACAGAGCATCACTTGCCCCAGACCGAGCGTTCCTATCTGTACTTTGTGGCTAAGAGCCACTAATGGACCCCTGCTCCATATGCTTGTCTAATTCCCTCTTGAAGCCGTTCATGCTTGTAGCCGCTGCCACCTCCTGTGGCAGTGAATTCCATGTGTGAATCACTCTTTGGGTGAAGAAGGACTTCCTTTTATCTGTTCTAACCTGACTGCTCAGCAATTTCATGGAGTGCCCACGAGTTCTTGTATTGTGAGAAAGGGAGAAAAGAACTTCTTTCTCTACCTGCTCTATCCCCTGCATAATCTTATAAACCTCGATCATGTCACTCCTCAGCTGTTGTTTCTCCAAGCTAAAGAGCCCAAGCGCTTCAACCTTTCTTCATAGGGAAAGTGTTCCAACCCTTTTATCATTCTAGTTGCCCTTTTCTGCACTTTTCCCAATGCTATAATATCTTTTTTGAGGTGTGGTGACCAGAACTGTACACAGTACTCCAAATGAAGTTGCACCATTGATTTATACAGGGACATTATAATACTGGCTGATTGGTTTTCAATTCCCTTCCTAATAACCCCCAGCATAGTGGTGTTCTTTTTTATTGCAGTCACACACTGTCTCGACATTTTCATTGAGTTATCTACTACGACCCCAAGATCTCTCTCTTGCTCAGTCTCCGCCAGTTCTCTAGTTCTCTAGTCTGGGCAAGACTTTGTGGAAATTCTTCCTTCTGAAATTGATTAAAAATCATTTGGGGGTGTGTGTGAAAAAGAAAAATCATCTATTTTTGTTGTAAGGAGTAGTTTAAACTGCAAGGCCCTGATAGTAGCCCAAAGGACCCTTGAAGATGGACAAGGTGGCTGTGGCTCTCCGGTGCATAAAAGATCACCTCCCCTGTGGAGATGGCGGGGGGGGGGGAACAAGAGGAGGCCAGCAGGCTGAAAAATCTGCCCCGGATCCGAACACACATGAAGCTGCCTTCTACTGACTCAGACCCCCCTTGGTCCATCCAGGTCAGTCTTCTCTACTCAGACTGGCAGGGGCTCCCCAGTGTCTTCGGCTGAGGTCTTCCCCATCACCTCCTGCCTGGTCCTTTTAACTGGAGATGCCGGGGACTGAACCTGGGACCTTCTGCATGCCAAGCAGAGGCTCTGCCACTCAGCCACAGTCCCTCCCCATCTGCTTGAACATTTCCTTCCGCCTTTCAGATACAAGACAAGATGTGCATAACTATTAAATTATTTCCGGAATCAATGCCTGATTACAAACCTCATTCCAGAACTGGGGCTCATTGGTAGCCCATCTGCTGCGCAAACCTGGTGGTGCCCCAACTTCTGCTTTTTGCACCATTTCCCCCACCCATCAATATTTGCACTCAAATGGATAAATACTGTCATACGTGCATGCAGCCAGCCAGCCATCTCCCTGCCCACGTCATTCTGCCCTTGTTGGCAGCTTCTCTTCAGACTTATTGCAGCTGTCCTATCTGGAGCAAAATGGCCATGTTCTGTCCTCTTCTCTGGAAGCAGCAGCCACTGCGTCAGAAGTGGCAGGAACAACCACCTAGGTGGGTCGCAAGACAGACACGTTTGCCTGGTTTTTGCAGACAGTTAGCTCACAGCCGAGATTGCCTTGCAAAACCAGACTAATCTTCCCCGGTCAATAAAGTAACAATTAGCAAAAGAGGGGGGGGCTAGATATTTTCACCGGAATCCTTCACGTCCTTCCCCTTGCATGCTAGTGCAGCAGCCTTAGGACGGGAGCATCTTGTTCTTCTCTTCTGCCAGTTCTGTTGACCCTGGAAGCACCCGAAGGGCAAGGTGTGGAAAGGCTGTGATGTGGCCCACCAGTTCTGGCTTCCAGCTCTCCATTCTCCCCCACCCTGAATTCTTGGCTCCCCCAGCCGGGAAGCCTCTGGCTGCAGCGGCAACAGCTCCGCCTCATAGCTGCTGCCTCCGGGGCCAGGGGGAGGCCAGACGACGAGACCGCCAGCCCTGCTTTCCTTGGCACGCTTTCCTTGGACTTGGGAAGAAGAGGACAGGAACATGCCTTCGGGGAGGAAAGGCTCCAGTGGTGGCACTATGGGGAAAACACCCCCCCCCCCCATCACTGAGAAGAGGTGTCCCAGAAGTTAGCGGAAGGGCCCGAGTCAGGTGGGAACTCCAGAACCAGCCTGGCACTCACCTGCAGTCCTTGGGCAAGGCGGGCATCTAAGCTACACTCCGGACCAGCTGGATTTAAATATATCAACGTTGAAAATAGCCCGTTATGCCACACTGAGCCTGCCTTGACTGAACAGGCACTTAATCAATTTACTTCATTTATCCCCTGCTTTCCTTCCCCTTCCTAAGGGGGAGCTCTGCTCTTTTGCCAGCGGTGGAGAAGGGGGCAGTAACACCGAGCCCCCTTCTAGACTCTCCCCTGCCTTGTTTAGGGCCACGAACAAAAGAGACTTGTGGAACTGGAAAGACTGACATGTTTATGTCGTACACGGTTTTGTGGTCTGGAGCACCTGCAACTCAAACTGCCGGGTGGACTGAAAACCCAAACTGACCAGGCACCATTGCAACCTGCCTGGCAGTCAGCAGATGGCAGCAGACGCCAGTCCAGGTGAGCCTGTGACCTGATGCCACGGGCACTGCCCCAGATGCCTGAAGGGAAGAGGCACCAGCAGGTGGCTTGTGGCTCTCGGCCGCAGGAGGCACCTTCTCCCCTGTGAGGGAAGCGGACGGAGCGCAAGGTGGGCCTGCAAGAAGACTGCCCCGGGGCCTTTCCCTGGCCACTCGCAGCTGCATGTGCCGGGTGGTCATCCCTGACGGTGTGGGCGCAAGACACCCTGGCACCCTCTGTGGAAAGGCTCAGGGGCCCCTCTGCCAGCTCATTCATTCACATGGAAAGTTCTCCCCTGCAAGCCTCGCTGGAATGAATGGGTGCCCTGTGCGACTGTTGCTGTGAATGCCAAGGGCAGAACGGACGGCCTGCTGGCACGAACAGCCCGCGTGAGGGAGTGGCTGAAGTGCCGGGACTGGGATCTGGGCAGCTCAGTTGTGGATGCCCACTCTGCCATGGGAGCTTGCTGGGTGGCCTTGGGCCCATCCTGCCCCCGCAGCCTAGCCTAGCCCACCCCACAGGGTGGTTGTGAGGACAGGATGGAGGAAGGAGAACATGGTGAGCCACTCTGGGTCCCCACTGGGGAGAGAGGTGGGATGGAAATGAAGCAGCTCAAGAAATCCTTTCCCACAAAGGGCTCTCTCGTAGCTCTGCCTCCTCAGCCACCCTGGAGGCTGCTCTTGGCAGGGGCACACCAGGCACCCACTTGAGGCTCAGCTCTGGCCCCTTCCAGCAAGAGGAATCCTAGAACCATTGAATATCAGAGTTGGGAGGGACCTTGCAGGCCATCCAGTCCAACCCCCTGCACTCTGCAGGAGTATAGCTGAAAGATAGCCCGACAACATACCCAAAAGCTGGTCGTCCAGCCTCCACTTGGAAACGTCCAGCGAAGGAGCACCCACCACCTCCCGAGGCAGTCTGTTCCACTGCTCAACCACTCTTACAGTTAGGAAGTTCCTCCTGATATTTAGCCGGTATCGACTCCCTTGTAATTTCTACCCATTAGATCTAGTCTTGCAATCCAGAGCAGGAGAGAATAGATCTGCTCCATCTTCTACATGACAGCCCTTTCCCTAGTTATGCTCTAATGAGGCATGGGCAGAGGGAACACTGACAAAGCATATTCACTCTTGCTTCTTCAAATACATCAGCAGGAGACCCACCAGGGAGGCCCCCTGGGGCCCTTGGATGACCGGGGGTAAAAGGAGTACTGAAGGACGATAGGGAAATGGCTGGGAAGCTGAAGGCATTTTTTGCCTCCATCTTCACTGTGGAAGATGAGAAGTGCCTGCCCACTCCAGAACCACTGATTTCGGATGGGGTGTTGTAAGACCTGAGTCAGATTGAGGTGACGAGAGAGGAGGTCCTACGACTGATAGACAACTTAAAAACAAATAAATCACCGGGCCCAGATGGCAGACATCTCAGAGATCTGAAAGAACTCAAATGGGAACTTGTGGATCTCTTGACACAAATATGCAATCTTTCATTAAAGTCTGCCTCCATTCCCAAGGACTGGAAGGTAGCGAATGTCACTCCCATCTTTAAAAAGTATTCCAGAGGAGATGTGGGAAATTACAGGCCAGTCAGTCTGACGTCCATACCAGGTAAGTTGATGAAAACCGTTATTGAGAGAATTAGTAGGCACATAGATGAACAAAAATTATTGAGGCAGACTCAGCATGGGTTCTGTAAGGGAAGATCTTGTCTCACTAACCTGTTAGTGTTCTTTGAGGGAGTGAGCAAACATGTGGACAAGGGGGACCCAGTAGATGTTGTTTACCTTGACTTCCTGAAAGCTTTTGATAAAGTTCCTCATCAAAGGCTCCTAAGTAAGCTCACTAGTTGTGGGATAAAAGGACAAGTCCTTTTGTGGATCATAAACTGGCAAATTAATAGGAAACTGAGAGTATAAATGGGCAATGTGGCCAAGTGCAAAGTGATGCACATCGGGGCCAAAAATCCTAACTATAAATAAATGTTGATGGGGTCCGAACTGGCAGAGACTGACCAAGACAGAGAGCTTGGAGTCACAGTAGATAACTCACTAAAAATGTCAAAACAGTGTGCGACTGCAATAAAAAAGAACAACGCTATGCTGGGGTTTTTTAGGAAGGGAATTGAAAACAAATCAGCCAGCATCATAATGCCCCTGAATAAATCGATGGTGCGACCTCACTTGGAGTACTGTGCACAGTTCTGGTCACCACACCTCAAAAAGGATATTATAGCATTGGAAAAGTGCAGAAAAGGGCAACTAGAATGATAAAAGGGTTAGAACACTTTCCCTATGAAGCACTTGGGGCTCTTTAGCTTGGAGAAATGACAGCTGAGGGGTGACATGATCAAGGTTTATAAGATTATGCATGGGATAGAGCAGGTAGAGAAAGATGTCCTTTTCTCCCTTTCTCACAGTACAAGAACTCGTGGGCACTCCATGAAATTGCTGAGCAGTCGGGTTAGAACGGATAAAAGGAAGTCCTTTTTCACCCAACACATGGAATTTACTGCCACAGGAGGTGGCAGCGGCTACAAGCATGGATGGCCTCAAGTGGGATTTGGATAAACATGTGCAGCTGCGATCCATCAGGGGCTCTTAGCCATTAGGTATAGATAGGAACTCTCAGTCCGGGGCAAGTGATGCTCTGTCTTCTTGGTGCTTGAGGGGGGGGGCAAGAGTGGGAGGGCTTCTAGTGTCCTGGCCCCACCGCTGGACCTCCTGAGGGCACCTGGTGTTTTTGGCCACTGTGTGACCCAGAGTGTTGGACTGGATGGGCCACTGGCCTGATCCCGCGTTGGCTTCTCTTATGCTCTTATGTTCTCCCCCACTCCCCACCAATTTCCTGGTTTCTGAGGGTGACAGAGGCACTCAGCAAATCCTCATGAATGAATGAATGAATGAATGGATGGATGGATGTGTGTAAATGCAAAGAGCATTCCACTCCCGAGTATCCAGAGGGCAGCATAACCCCTCCTTCCCTTCCTCTTTGTAATTTTTTAACATGGTATTTTAATACTTATAGTTTCACATTTCTGTGACTAGTATTACAAAGGGAGGAGGGGGAGCTATCCGGCTCTTGCCTCGAGGATCGCAGGCAGTCTGGGGATATTGATGCAGCTCCTTCTTTTCCCTTTTCAATTACAGACACCTCACATAATTAAGTGCTAATAAGCTTGTTAATCTAAAAAGGGTGTTCTTTCTCCTGGCCATCTCTTCATAGAATTCGAAAACAGACAAGAAGCAAAGATGGGCAAGATCCGTGCCGCTGCTGGTTGGGGGGGGGGGGGGAGGCTGGCGGAAGCCCCCCCGATCTTGCAGCAGCTCCTTGGGCCGATTTGTGGGTTCTTTATGCCCTGTCAGCAGCACCCTTAAGAACATGAGAGAAGCCAATGTTGGGTCAGGCCAGTGGCCCCTCCAGTCTAACACTCTTCTGTGTCACACAGTGGCCAAAAACACCAGGTGCCATCAGGAGGTCCAGCAGTGGGGCCAGGACACTAGAAGCCTTCTGCTTCACTGCCTCAGCAAACAAGGTAGATCCCTGCCCAAGAAGCTTGCAGTGTCAAGGTGGAGAGTGGGGAGCTGGGTTGCCAACTGCCTGGAGAAAACCTGTCCTGTCCCTTTACAGGCGGCTCAGTGGGATGTTACTTACCTCCATGTCATGAGAAGCTTCAGTTGCCCATTTTCGCATAGTGGGCCTCTGTTAAAGGGACACGAGATTTCCCTCTGGGGCTGCTGGCAACTCTGGTGGGGAGAGATAAGCAAGAGGGCAGGGATGAGCACGGCTGGGGGAACAAGAGGGGGATGCCAGGTAAACCCCCCCCCCCCCGTGTGGACAGTCCGCTGTACTGGAGCAAGCAGGGAAAGGCCTTGGAGGACCCGCCTAGGCTGCGGCCCCACCTGGGGCTCCAAAGGGGTCTCTGGGCCAGCAGCAAGGACCAGGCCTCCCCCTCTCGATGCTCTCCAGCAGCACAAACAGCCCAACGGAGTGTCTTGCTTGAGTTCAAGTGCTCAGAGGCCCTGGAGTTCAGTCCTAGGAAACCCCGGCACTGTGGAGTGCAGCCCTCCCAATGCTTGCCTTTGCAGTCTGCTGGCAGAGGGGGAGAGATGCGGCTGCATCCCTGCAGTTTGTGTTTGTGTGAATGCAGAGGCAGACACAGCGTTTCCTTGGAGAGCCCACGGGCGGTTCTCTTCGGAACAAACCTCCGGCCAGGCGGGAGCTCTCTTGTGCCCAGGGCTCCGGAGGGATCCTTCCCCTTGGTCTCTCTCAGCCTGGCAGTGCAGCTGTCTTCAGCCTTGCTGGCAATGCAGGAGCAACTTGGGACTGCCCATGGACGCCAGCCTCCAGGTGGGCCCTGGGGATCCCCTGGAATGACAGCTCATCTTCAGATTACAGAGATCAGTCACCCCTGGAGAAAACGGCTGCGAGGGAGGGTGGGCTCTGTGGCACTGTGCCCCACCAAGGGGGTCCCTCTCCTCCCCAGGTTCCACCCCCAAATCTCCAGGAGTTCCGCAACCTGAATCTGACAACCCGACAGCCCCCCCATCCCTTGCTAGTGGCCGGGGGGGGGGGCATCCTGAGTGCCTTCCCTTTGCTCCTTGCATTTCCAAGTTCCCTAAACCCAGCAGCATCCAGCAGAGTGCTTTCAGTTCTGCAGGCAAAGGAGAGGAGGGTGGGCTTGCTTGGGTACACTGTCCCCCCCCCCAAAAAAAATTAATTTTAAGGGTAACCCACTGCCAACCTGTGCAGGAGTCCAGGATTTCTCCTCCCCCCCCCCCCCGCAAGGTATCTTCTTCAGCATCACGGCCTCACTCAACTCATTGTGTGTTTGTGTGTGTGACCCCCCCCCCCCCCCCACTGCCCCAGAACTGTCTCACAACGGTGGGATGAATTGCTGAGACCCACGGCCGGCTCCTTCTTGTCGTGACACAGCTTCAGCACTGAAGACGAACGGCCGTGCCATGCCGTCCGCTAATGGAGTGTTTTGAGGGTCATGAATGACTTAAAGCAGCCTTGTTGGCATGCCAGTTGCAGTGGGCCTTGATCTGTGCCTGGCCACAGGGGAGCCAAAGCAAGGCACCGCAAGACAGAATGCCTGGAGAGAAACACGCGCCGGGGGGGGGACGGGACAGGGTGCCCCAGGCAGCAGCACCACGGAAATGGAGCGTGAGGAGGACGCGGGTTCCAGGGCCCTCTGGATCAGGTCACCCCTCGCTAGCGTTGCCAGTTCTGGGGTGGGACCCCTGGGATGGACCATTCTGGGGTGGGGGGTGGAGAGACTTCAGTGGAGTACCATGCCATAAGGAGCCCCCCCTCCTCCACACCAGCCATGTCCTCCAAGGGAACTGACCTCTGCAGCCTGGAAATCAGTTGTGATTCTGGGAGAGCTCCAGCTCCCACCTGGAGACTGGCAATCCCCTCCCCCCTCTTCCAGCCCAAATTTCTGAGGGGTCAGGACAGGGGGGGCTTCTTCTCCTGACTCCGCCTCCCCTTCAGCCTGCCCAAGTACCAACTTCTCTGGGAAGAAGCAGTCCGGCGCCACGCTGTGGAGAGCTTGCGCCTGCACTCACCAGGCAGCCCCCCCCCCCCCCAGAAGCGGCGCTTGCAGCTCGGCAGCCTTCCTGAGTGCCTCGTGTGTCAATCTTGCCTCTGTCACTGTGTCATTTGGTTTCTAGGACTCTGAAAAGTGGCACCCTCACAAAGGAAAAGCCAAGCCAAGCCCTCCAGTGCCATCACCCATATTGCATGGGCATCTCCTGCTGCCAGCCTGGGTGTGCCCCTTGCCAGGGCTACTGTTTCCTGGAATCCACAGTTGCAGCTCTGTGACTCCCCTCCTGTGCAGGAGATGCCACTGCTGAGTCTTCTGGTTCTGGGACAGGGGGGCTCTCTGTGCTGAAGACCCAACAGGATGATGGGAGGGCAGTCTGCTTGCAATCTTGGTCACTCCATAGATCGCCAGGCGGGTGTCCCCTCTCTCCCTCTCCTCTCCACGGGTGCTTGCCTCTGGCAGAAGAGGACGGCTATCCCAGAGAGGGTAGGCGACAGCTGCGCTCCCCTGCTAGGAGGACTCCAAACCAGCTCCAGACCCCTTCGCAGGAGAACCCAAGAGCTGCCACCTTCAGGCCAGAGCCAGCTTGTCGGGAAGAGCCCCCGCAGGCTGGCTTTTGTCATCATGTCATCAGCAGGATCTGAAGCTTCTCACTTGACCACGGTCAGCTCTGGAGTCCCATGATTTGCTCTCAGAGATGCAGGAACGTCCTGGTTTCAGTTGGCCACAAAATGCCAACCTGCTTCTCCTGGCAGGCAGATGGCATTTCCTGCTAACTGGATGTTGCAGAAGGAGGCCTGAAATAAATGCCCAAGTCCCACCTTTGGCTCATCCCGGCACTGCCTCCAAAGTGGGGGAGGGACTCAAGGGTATTTCCTGTCCAGCACATTTCTCATCCTTTCTTGAGCACACCTCAGGCTTGTGTGCCCACCGGTCTACTTCTGGAGATGGGCATCGTGCCAGCAAACCTGTCACGGAGACTTTGGAATGGTTTGGTTGAAAGGCTTCTTGGAGGGGATTTTGCAGTTGTACCATCAGTTCTGGTTGGCCCCAAAAGGGAACTCCCCAGCCAGAGGGAAACACCTAAAATGGGGAGGGGGACACATAAACCATCTTTGGGCCGTCTTTGTCCTGTGTTTTCCGCAGAAAGAGGCTTTGGGGTGGAGGGGAGTCTGGAGCTGTCTCTCAGAGGAGAGATGCTTCTACTTTGTAAACAGCTGCGTTTTGCTTCTATTTGCTGAGCATCCAATGTTATTCCACCTGCAGGGCCGGTGCCAGGCTTTTTTGCGCCATAGGCAAGGCCAACTACTTGTGCCCCCCCCCACAGGCGAGGGGGAGGCAAAGCTGGCCCGTCCAGCCTTGCCCTTGGCTTCCACAGGCGCTGCTGGTGGGGGGGGGGGGAGGCAAGGCTGGAGGCCATGCAGCCTTGCCCTCGGCTCCTGTGGGTGGGGCCAGAGATGACTCCAGATATCTATCCTTTGCTTAGGAGAGCCAATTCCCGTTGGGACCCTGGCTTTGCAGGAGGAAAGCACTGCGATGCGCTCCGGCCCACCAGCACTGCGATGCACTTCGGCTGCTGGGTGCTGCTGAGAACCGCCAATGGCCACTTCTTGTCCAGCTTTGTGCTCTGGGATCGGCTTCTGGGTGCCACCCTCTGGGTGCTGAAGATTCCCGCCAGTGGCGGCAACCTGGTGATGTCCCTCCCTCCCAGCCAGCCAGGTCGCATGGTGCTCTAGGGTGGGTGGGAGTGCCGCAGCAAAGGGCTTTTAGCGAGGGAGTGGTGGGGCGGCAGGCCAGCATGGCACTTTCTTTTAGGGGCGCTCTAGGCAACTGCCTAACCCTGTCTTATGGGCGTGCCGGCCCTGTCCACTTGACCATGGCCCCCCCCCCAGTAATATCTGTCTATTTATTATTTACTTATTTACATGTGTTATAGTCCCACAATGAGTCTCAAGGTGGATCACGCAGCAGTGTAATCTGATGCAATCAACTGGATGGGACATCCAATAAGTAACGCAATAGGATTTGGGTTGCAGAAATCTAAAAGAAAGCTGAAAACAAAGCACAGCATTTATGTGCCATGAAATGATGCAGAAATTACATAGTAGGATCATCCATAGAGCTACAGGCAGCCCGTGCCATACCCGGAAGTCCACAGTCCCTTTCTTTTCTTGCTTCGTATGTTTGCTTAGCTGCTTGCCAACTGCTCAGCCCCCCACTGAAGGGATGGGGTGGGGGGGCGGAAGAGCAAGCTTTGCTTCTCTCACTCTCTCCCACATACACAGGACACAGGGCTGACAGGGAATATGCAGACGGTCTTGGAGCACTCTGTCCAGAATGGACACTTGCCCAATACTGATGTGAATGATTCATGTTAATAAGTTCTCCAAGAGTCAGCAGCAGGGACCCCGACTGAAGTCCACAGGGTTAGGGCTGAATTCCTGACTTCGGTGCGCCATGCTGAGACCCAGAGAGCTGGGGGGAGGAGCCTTTGCAGCCTCCATGGAAGTGTGTAGATGGGCCCAAGACAGTCCTAGGATGAAGATGGGTTCCTATAAGCAGCTGTTGTGGGAGGGAGAGGGGCATGGCACGGCCTGGTCTGATCAGGTCTCAAAAGCTAAGCAGGGCTGGTATTTGGGAGGGACACCACCGAAGAAGACTTTGCAGAGGATGGGGTTGCCACCCTCCAGGTGGGAGTGGGAGATCTCCTGGAATTACAACTGATATACCCGGAATTAACTTTGTTGGTCTTAAAGGTGCCCCCGGACTCAGACTTCTATCGCTTTAGACCAACATGGCTGCCCACCTGAACTGATCTCCGGACTACATAAATCTCTGTTTATTCAAAACCTGTGTTCCACTTCTGCTGGAGCAAACGGCTGCTTTGGGAGGAGGCCTGCATGGCTTCATACCCTACCCAGATCCCTCTGCTGGCTCCACCCTCAAATCCCTGGGGATTTCCAAACTTGGAGCTGGCGGGTCTGCAGAGGAAGGCAAGGGCAACCCCCTCCCGGCTTCTCCCTGGCCTTCAAGGCCACCTGCTGAGGTTGCCAGTGGCACAAGTCGGTGGTGCCTTGATGGCCCTTGGCCAAGGACTTGGGTCAAGAAGGCCTGACAGGCAGCTTGGCTCCTCCCCGCAATGCAGGACAGGGTCTGCCATGGCTTGATGGGTGGGGCCAGCTGGCCAAAGAGGGCAATGCTGCAAGAAATCCAGAGGGCGAGCAAACCCTACGCAAGAGGGCAGGTGCCTGGGCTGGAATGCAATGCCGTCCTGTGCTGCACTAAAGTGAATGGATGCGTCCCATGATGATCCTTTGCAGGGAAACAGGACCAATAAGGATGCCCCTCCCCCCCCCCAGGAGCACCAGTCTACATTCTCCCCGGGGGAGGGGAGGGGAGGGGAGAAGTCAGAGCTCACACCGCCTCCCTCCACCTGGGGAAGGGAACCAAGAGGCTCATGGGAGAGGTGGGCTTGGGGAAGAGAGTCTGAAGGACCCTTCCCCAGAGGAGGAGGAGGAGCAAGCGAGGGCATCACCTGCCGCTCTGTGAGGAGGGTTTTGAGGCCCGGGGGGCTCCTCCCACCCCGGCTAGTGGCCGCTCCTCCTGCCTCCCATGTCCCCCGCAGGGCCCCGACCTCTGCTCCAGCCGCTGCTGTCACCCTTCCTGCTGAGGCCCATTCGTATGCACAAGGAATGCAATTCAATAAAACTCATTACCCTAACACCAGGCCGATAAGATGAGCTCTGGAGATGCTGCTGTCTCCAGCACACAAAGCTTCTCCAAGGCTCTGGCAGCGCCAGATAATTGCTTCAAAGCCGGCACACAATGCATGCACAATGCACGTGGCAGACAAAGGCGGGGAGGGGGGACGGGAGGACACCCCCCCTGTCTCCCTGGGAAGAACTCATCAAGGTGAACCAAACTGGGCCGCTGGAGAAAAGAAAAGGAGGGGCAAGGTGGGGCCTGGAGACCTCCTGGAACCCCAACCGGTCAGTTCCCCTGGAGAAGGCGGCTGCTTCGAAGGGCAGGCTCTACGATGTTATGCCCCACGGAGGAGGTCTCTCTCCCTTGCCCTGTCTCTATCCCCAAATCTCCAGGAATTTTCCAACCCAGAGTTGACAACCCCAGGGCAGGTGGCACCAGCTGGTGGAACTGAGGCAAGAAGGGCCGTGTGTGTGTGTGTGGGGGGGGGTGAAGGCATTTCCCAAAGGCACTTCTTGCCCCACGGAGACCTTTCCTCCAAATGGCAGATAACCGCAGAGCCTGTTGTTCCACGGGAAAGGGTACTGAAGGAGTCTTCTTGAGCATGTGCAGAGAGGAAGGCTCCTCCCTCCAGGTCCGCTGGGTCAGCTGGCAAGGAGAGGTGTCCCCCCCCCTCCTTGTGGATCCAGCCTTTGCCATGGGGGTGGGGGGTGGGGGGGGCTCTCCTGCCCTGGGGCTTGTTCCAGTGGAGGCTCACTGCTCTGGATGTGCTCAGCTGTTGTCATTCCCTTCCACACACTCTTGGACCCTTTCCCGACCCACAGCCATCCTTTGGAGGCCACACAGCTTTGCACGCTGGTCGGCCAGCAGTCTTTGGTGCCTGCCCCCATCCATGTACCAGAGACGCGAAACGGAATGGGAGACGATGGATGCTGGCAAAGACCCCAAGATCTCTGCCCGGACATCAGACAAGAACCAAAGGAGTAGACTTCAGGGGTGGGGGGGCTTCTTCATAGCTCAAGCCGAAGCCGAGGCAGTTGCAGGAAATGTGATGGCCGTGGGCAGGCAGAGAGGAAGAGGTCCCGAGGAAGCCAGGGGCCCTTAGGGAGGAGCTGGGAGGAGTGCTGGCCAGTTCATGCGTCCAGGTGAAAACAAAATGCCAATAGGTTTGTTGTGGTGGAGCATCGTGTCAATTATCTATATATCTGATAGCCAAGTGGCCCCCTGTGTGCGGACATCTAAATCCATGCGTGGGGGGGGCAGGCAGATTTTTCTGCACACGTGGGGGACTCCCCCTGTGTGCAGAAAAATCCTAAAAGTTAAAAAAACTTTGGGGGGATATTAAAATTGCCCCCAAAGTAAAAGCGTTCCCTGCACATGCTGTGGGGGGGGGGGGGGAGGCTCGGTGGGCCTGGCAGCTGTGAGCCACTCAGGCCTCGACGGTGGGGGGGGGGGGAGGATCGGGGGGGCCTTGCTGCTGCTGGGGAGGGGGTGGGAGGAGGATTGGAATACTCCCTCCCCCTGGGAGTATCGGGGGTCCCCCTTCTTGGATCATTCTATTCACAAAATGTGCCCTCAGTTATGCAGATCTCCAGGGGCACAGGGAGAGAAATGCCACAGGTGGGACTCCAAAGGCCATGGGCTGAAAGAGGCAGGTGTGGCAGGGTCCAAAATCCCCCCCCCCCCGCCTCTGTGTTTCACTGCCGGGTGTAGCAGAGGCTGCCCTTTGGGTATCTAGTGCAGTGAGCTCTTGTCCAGGGAAGCTTCTCCCAGAAGGTGCCACAAACTCCCGTTCTGCATTTGCTTTAAGAGGCGTGCTCAGTCGCCAACCCCCCCACCCCCTGCATTTGTCCCCATGGGGGGAGTGCTGGGTCGAGACTGCTGCAGAATATTCTCAAGTGTGCCACAGGGTCGTTTCCTCCAAAACAATTAAGACCCAGTCGGGTGGCTCTGGGATCACCCCTTCTGGTTGTGGACATTTCGTTTGAAGGAGAAGAGAAGAAGAGATTGGATTTGTACTCCATCCTTCACTCCCCAAGGGAGTCTCAGAGCAGTTTACAATCTCCTTCCCCTTCCCCTCCCCACAACAGACACCCTGTGAGGTAGGTGGGGCTGAGAGAGCTCTTTTGAGGACTGCCCTTGAGAGAACAGCTCTGACAGAACTACGGCTTGCCCAAGGTCCTCCAGCAGGTGCAAGTGGAGGAGTGGGGAATCAAACCCGGTTCTCCCAGATTAGAGTCCATGCACTTAACTAGGACACCAAACCACTACAGAGTCCCAGGCCAGGAATTAGAGGCAGGAGAAACAAGACACGCTCAGTGTGTCTCAAAGCAGAAGTGAAGCAGCACAGACTGAGTCCAAGGGGCATGGCCCCCATTTGCCTCACAGGGTGTGGCTGATGTGGGGTGTGGCTCCATGGTGTGTTGGCATGACATCCTCCAGTGTCAGTATGGAAGTGGAACGTGCCATTCAAGTCATATCCGACTTGTGGTGACCCCCTTGTGGGGTTTTCCAGGCAAGAGACACTCAGAGGTGTTTTGCCTCTGCACGGTGACCCTGGACTTCCTGGGTGGTCTCCCGTTCAAGTCCTGAGCAGGCCTGACCCGGCTCAGTTTTTGAGATCTGATGAGATCAGGGCAGCCCAGGTCAGGGTAGTGGAAATGTAGCTGTCTGTAGCCGTTTTAAACAGTCAAAGGACACTGCTTGAAGGGCTGTCGTATAGAGGATGGTGCGGAGTTGCCCCAGAAGGTCGGGCCAGAACCAATGGGTGGAAATTAAATCCGAATTGTTTTCGGCTAAACAATAGGAAGAACTTCCTGGCAGTCAGAGCGGTTCCTCAGTGGAACAGGCTTCCTCCTTGGGAGGTGGTGGGCTCTCCTCCTTGGGAGGTTTTCAAACAGAGGCTGGATGGCCGTCTGACAGCAATGCTGATTCTGTGAACTCGGGCAGATCAGGACAGGGAAGGCAGGAAGGGTTGCCTCAGGGCTCAGTTCTCAAGGCCCTTTCTGACACGCCCAGGGAATTGCCGATGGCCACACTGGGGTCAGGAAGCAATTTTTCTCCAGGTCAGTTTGGCCAGGGATCCTGGAGGTTTTTTGTCATCTTCTGGGCATGGAGCAGGGGTCACTGGGTGTGGGTGGAAGGGGGGAGGTATTTGTGAATTTCCTACATTGTGCAGGGGGTTGGACTAGATGACCCCAGCGGTCCCTTCCAAAACTATGGTTCTATGATTCTACATGCAGCATTAGGCTGATGGGGAAGCAGACCTCTTTATGGACCTCCCCATTAGCGTGAGTGTCCTTTCTCCTTCATACTCCTCGCCCAAGAGAAGGTAAAGCATGTTAGTTAATCAGAAGCAACTGCTCCCAGCCTGGCGTGGGCATCTCCTTGGGCAGAAAGGGGGCTGCAGATTTTTGCCAGCCTGCCATCAGTCCAAGGAGCCAGAGCAGACATCAGCCCATCTGACATGGCACAGAAGAGAAGTCCTGGGGAAGCCACTCCTGGCTGCCTGTGCCCTCCCCCTCTGCCCCCCTCCCCTGCTGCTACAGGCTCTGCCGGAGGGCTCCAGGCTGCCCCATGGAGCAGGACTCCGGTGCTTGGCTGTGGTCTCCCCCACTCTGCCAAGAGGGCAACCTTGTCCAGGGTTACAGGTTTGGATGCATTTCCCACGGAAACCAACAGAAGTGAATATGGAATTGACTGCTAATCTTGAGCCTGAGATAAATGGTATCGAAGAACCCGGGCTAAGGTTTTGATGAACAAAATTAGCTGAATGTGAACCTTGATATAACAACAACAACAATTTCAATTTATTAAATGTACAAAAGGCAAAATGCCATAAAACCAATGCAGATTTTAAAATCTGTGTACATCCTGACGGTGCACTCATGTTCACAACACGGAGTCCCAGAGAAGTGGACAAAATGGGGGACCTGGGTTATTCCCGGGGTGAGGCCTAGGGAGCCAGGACCGCCTCCTGATGAAGAGGGACCCCACAGAAATGGGTGAGGCTGAGCGGGAACAGATTCCAAGAGGAGTCATCTCTGCTACTCCCCAGTCTTTCAGAGGCAGCACAGGAGAGTTCAGGGGTGCAGCTAAAGCAGGCCCAGAAGTCACTTATTCAGTACAGATGAAATATTCAATTGATTATTATTTTAATCTTCAGGATCGGGATATTTGTTGGCCATCCCTCTGTTTGGCCAATCCTCTGTTTGGACAAATGACAGTGGATAATTGAGCACCAAAGATCAGTTCGTCTGAAGTGGAGGAAGTTACATGTCCATGTTTGTACTGCATAATCCCAGAAACAATATCAGGCTACTGAGCAAGTTTGCACAGTGACTCAGGATCCACGACTACAATTCCAGGACCACTAGGCAGGAGAGGGTGGGAGATAATAAGCATGGTCTTGGGAAAGGCATTGTTTTCCACAGGAGGGGAAAGATCTCCAGTTTGTCTGCAGGGACAAAGGGTGAAACTTTTCTCTGAGCTGTAGGGACTGGAGACTGACAGGCGCACTGGCCATTCCAAAAGGCATGATGCTGCAGGAAAAAATGGAGGGCCCAGCCATCAGCTGGGAGCCGCCCTGTGGCTTTAAGTGCCCTTGGCTTGGGGCAGCAGACCCGCTTCCACCTACATAGACACGTAACCCAGCTTCTCTGGGATTCATCTCAGGGTCATGGAATTGGGCTTGATTTAAACGCAATGCTGGCTGGGGCTCAAACCCTCCCCTGCGGGACTTTGCACTGGCTTCTGCCCAGGCAAAGCTGCCGTGGATGGCATGAGGTGCTGCGTTTGTGCCAAGCCCCGCAGCAGCAGAGCGCGTTCCCTTCAGCCAGCACCAGGTCTCCGTCAGGCCCGAGCCCCTGGGGATGGAGGGGGCTGCCGTGAGGTGGCAGAGAAGAAAGCCCGTAACAGCTCACCCCTGCTCCTGATCTCTATTCTCCAAGACCCAGATGGCTGCTGAAGAGCTGACCTCTAAATCTGTCCCTGAAGGCAACAGCTAAACTCTTCCTCCCCTCTCAGCTTAACCTACTGAAAGGCCAGCCAGCACTGACTCCCTCTGCAGACAAACCGATGGGAATGGCAGCCCCCAGAAGAGCTGACCTGGACCAAACGGCAGTTCCACTCAGCTGCCCAGGCTGGCAGGGGTCCTGAGCCATCCCAGGAATGCACAGCCTGCCCAGTCAGGCCACTGCCCCCACCCCTGCAGAACAGGCTTGGCTCTCTCACCCCAGCACCAAGTTGCAGATCCATACTGCTAGTCGGGACCCGGATCCTGTTTAGGCTGCATTGCAGCTGCTCTACCCATGGGCAGCCCTTCTCTGCGCTTGAGCTTGGCATGCCCCGAGCCCTCAGGATCCCCTTTCTCTTTTCCGTGGCTTGTTCCCTCTGGCCTCAGTGAGGAGTCAGCACAGGCTGCTTTCAGCAAGCCAAGCCTGGGAGGGGAGGGGGGCTCCCAAAGAGGCAGCAGCAGCAGCCTTTGTTTTGCCAAAGATCTGCTCCCCAGGGGTCTCCAGCTCCTGCCTGAGCTGCATCTCCCCAGAGGCCTGGTAAGCCAAGGAACTGGGAAGCAGAGGCTGTGTGGAGTGCCTGAGCACAGAAAGCGCCCCCCCCCCCATTTGCCTTCTCTCACTTTAGCCACGCAGCAGACAGAGAAGGGGGAGGGCAAAGGGCAGCGATGGCCATCAACTGCAAGGGTTGCGACTTGCCAGCACTCACTGTTTGTTTTGCTCTGTGGTGGATGGGGGAGAAATGTTTGCAGCGATCCTGGAACTTCTGGCTGATTGGCTCCTGCCCACTGTGGCAGCCACCGGAAAGAGGGCCTGTTCTGGGGCAGTGGGCCTGGAGATGCGGCGGCAGAAGCAACTCTTCCTGCCTCCTCCAAGCAGAGTCGCACATGAAGCTGCCTTCTGCCGCATCAGCCCACTGGCCCATCAAAGTCACTATCGTCTACTCAGACTGGCAGCGGCTCCCTGGAGTCCCAGACAGAGGTCTCTCACATCACGGACTACCAGATCCTTTAACTGGCAATGGGGGGGATTGAACCGAGGGCATTCTGCCCACAAAACAGAGGCTCTACCACTGAGCCACAGTCCCTCCCCTGTCTCTGGGACAGGGATGGCCACCTCCTCTCTTTGGCTACCAGGAAGTGGCATTTCCCAGCAGCCAGTGAGCCCCAGAGCTTTGCAGCTCCCATTTGTTCTCCAAGCCTGGCATCCTGGATTGCAGTGCATGTGTTTCAGCAGCACTCGACACCCCGCCTCCAGGTAGTAGGTGGCAGTTTAGGAAACTCCCAGCCTTGGTGGAAGGGGATTGCAGTGCACAGTCACACCATTGCTTTGCTCAGTCCAAAACTAGACTTTCCCCTCTTCCTGATCTTGGCCCCTGCATCTGTGCAGAGGAGCTGGAGGGTTTTGTATCCCAACGGTTGGTTGGTTGGTTAGCAGATGGGGAAGGGGAGCTTGTACTCCAGGAGCCTTGTAAATCTCTTGCCGCAGCTCAGGAGCCACTCCTTTCCACAATGCTTTGTGAGTGGCTGTTGAGATCGATCTGTCTGCAGAAATGCCTCTCTGTCATCCGAGCCAGACGGGGTCCACAGTTGAACACAGGCTGTTCTCCCCAAGATAAAAGCCAGCACAACCGGCACTGGAATTTAGCCTTCCTGTGCTTCTGACTTGCTTCTGGCCTACCTTGGAGACTGAAAGGGACCTGCTTCTTCTTAGCAGGCTTGCCCTGCCTGGGGCTGGAGAGCGAGGCTGGCTGTGGCTCTATCAAAGCGGGGCTGGGAGGATGTTGCTGTGCCCTCCAGCCTCACCCCGGGCCTTGCTGCTGGAGGACCTCTGAATACCCGCCCCCCAGCCATGTCCAGTTCTGTCGGTGTGCACATCAAAGGCCCGGTGAGGTCCTGGCTGGGGTCTCTTGAACAGCAGTGAAGGGAGCAACTCCTGGGGACCCAGGAAGTGATCTCTCTGCATCTGCGAAAGGCTTTGCGCGAAAATGGCTCAGACTCTGTGCCGGAGTAACCCTGAATTGTAGACCAAGAGAGGCCCAGCCGTGAGGCCTGCACAGCAGGCCAGAAGAACTGGGCTCCTGTTTCCGGGGGGCGGGGGGAGGAAATGCACAATCCAGTTGATAACATCAGGGCCCTCCGGACCACATTTTCCAGAGTGCAGTGTGCTTTGGTTGTGGGACCAGACATTCTCAGCTGAGGCCGGAGAGTCTCTCGCCCAGCCGGCACCGAGTGAGCTTTGGGGCTGAGTGGGGATTGGGCCCTGGGTCTCTTCTCTCCTGTATTCGAACCACGACCTCACACGGCCTTGCATTAGCACACCCAGAGCTGCCCTCACTGCATGCAGGTCTCTGGCGGTGTTCTTTTTCACTCTGCGGCACAATCCCAGCGGCCCAAATGGATCAAGGAGTGTCTCTTCTTCAAGAGAGAAGTGCCGTGTGAGAGGCTGCCATCCAGTCCAGGGGAGCTTCACTCTGCAGTGTTCCTTACTCTCCCTGACAGGCCCATTCTGTCCTCTTCGGTGGCCTCTGCAGAAGGGCTGAATAATGTATTACGGTGTACCAGGCTGAGCCATCTTCCCTTCCCTCTGCCGCTGGCTGACCGCATGGCCAGAAGAGGCAGGAAACATGAGGCTGAGGGACTGGGTGACACTCCTCTTTTTGGGCAGGAGCAACTCCCTCCAGGTGCATCATGGGATGATGGCTGGCAGGCGGGAGGAATGGCGGCCATCCTTCAAGAGGCACTTGACGTCAGTCAGTTGCAGGTGGCACCCGCCCTCTAGTCACATGACAGGTGAATAAACAGAGGCCCCTTGATTGGTGTTATCCGGGTTTATCTTTTCTATTAATGGCTTTCGAAATTGGTGGCAGCGGAGCAAAAAAACCCAATTTGAACTCCAAGCATGCCTGATGATGATTGTAATAACCTTGCCTAATAAGAATATGACGTGGGGTTAGGCCAGGAAAGAAAACACATTTCTCATTAGCTTTTTGATTAATTACTCTCCACACTTTCCTAGGGGGACACGGTCCAGACTGCCTCCCTTCCTTGTGAGGTGGAGGAGAGCTTTCTCTGAACTTAATCATTTTCCTCAGTGACATTTTGACAGTGGGTTTCAATTAGTCTCTTGTCAGTTGGAGGCATCGCTCCTTTTCATTTGGAATGCTTGGGACTGGGTGGAGGAGACCCCTTTTCCTTGCTGGGTCTGCTCTGATGGGCCTGAAGTCACAGGGCTATGGCAGCCATAGAAATCAATAAAATAATGAAAATAAATAATGCTCTGTCTGTGAGTCCCCTGGCACGTGTCCTGTGGAGAGTGCCCCGCGGGTGGACCAGAGATATCCCCCTTTCTGTGGATTACAGTACATAAGGAAGTGAAGCTGCTTCTAATGGTCTTTGGAAACCTGCTGGAACGCAGTTGGCCACCCAGAGGAGACCAAGCAAGGCTTAAATCCCTGGTCAGGAACATGGAGTGGGACTCGAGCCCCTCAGCCACAGCCTCTCCTGACTTTCAGGTGCTGCCGGGAATCTCCCAAGGATTTAAAAACTGCCTTGCTGGAGCAGAACAGACAGCTTGCCAGCTCCACGGGCTCCATTTAGCACTAAGTACCCAGGGAGTAGGTGCTGGTCCGCGAGACTCTGGCCCAGGGTTGCCAGCTCCAAGTTGGAAAATACCTGGAGATTTGGGGGAGGGCAGGGGAGGAAATATAACCCCACAGAGCGAGAGTCCCCAACCTTTCTGAGCCTCAGGGCACCTTAGGCATTCTGACCCAGCGTGATACTGCTGCAGCAGATCTCCAGTCACCCAGTGAGGATCCTTGTCTTATGAGGGCAGCTGCGGCCAAAACAAGGGGTTTTAAAAAAACAACAATACCTGCATGGCCAAACAGATGAAGAAGAAGAGATTGGATCTATACCCCGCCCTTCACTACCAGAAGTCGTCTCAGAGTGGCTTACAAACTTCTTTCCTTTCCCCTCCCCACAACAGACACCCTGTGAGATGGGTGGGGCTGAGAGAGCTCTCTTGAGGACTGCCCTTGAGACAACAGCTCCGAGAAAACTTGTGACTGACCCAAGGTCACACCAGCAGCTGCATGGGAAGGAGTGGGGGAATCAAACCCAGTTCTCCCAGATTAGAGTCAGTGCTCCTAAGCACTGCACCAAACTGGCTCTCATTGGCCCAGCCTACTTTCCAAAGGCATTTGTTGGGCCCTGGAAAAGGTGCCAGCGAATGCCATTGTGCCCTTGGCCACCCCTCGGGGGGGGGGGGCGCTGCCCTGGAGCCCTCCTCCCAAGCAGCCCTTTCTCCCTACCTGCCCTTCTCCTGTTTTGCTCTCTCCACAGCTGGGTGTGACAAAGGAAGGCAAAAGTCAGCCCTGTAGCTAGGCCTTTTTTGGTGGGGGGGGGGGAGGCAAATAGGGGGCAGGATGGCTAACTGAATTCATTAAATTAAATTAATTGATTAGAAACACCACGGGGTCATCGTGAGTTGTAAGGAATCATCCATGCTATGCATGTGGACTTGGCAGTCAAGTGCCACAAAGTTCAGAAGGACCTCCACCCACAGTTATTACTTTTTGCAGAATTGCCTTTTACATTCTTAGCTTCCCAAGGGGAGATTCTGGAAGGCCATCGCCCAGCTGCAGCCTGCCCGAGGCTGCAACCCCCAGCCCTGAAAGCCAGCTTGCAACACGCTGTGAAAGACACGGCAATAAATGCAGGGGGTGAGAGGGGCAGGGGGGTGAGAGGCACCTGCCTGCAGCTGGATGGAACAGTCATACTGGATGAGTGGCATGAGGGTGGTGAGCTGGCGCTTGGTGTCAGTCTGCAGCTTGTGGCCCTCCAGGTTGGGCATCTTGGTGAGAGCTGGGGGGGGGGGGGGGAGGGAGGGGCCGTGGCCAACGGCGCAGGGCGAAAAGGGGCAGCCTGTCCCCAGGGAGCCCCTGTCTGGAGCCACAATGCCTGCTAGCCTCGGCTGGAGCTGGGGGTGAGCTAGCTAGCTGAGCTGGCACCGGGCACACCCCGTCCTTCCAGGAGTCTGAAAATCTTGTGTGGGGGACCAGTAGGAAAAAAGGCCCAGCAGGGTGGGAAGATTCCGGGGACACAGTGAATTTGGGAGGGGGCATTGCCCCACGGGCCCCCATGCAAGCTACGGCCCGGGCACAATCCCAGGAGCCACTCTGTCCTGGCAAGCCCTTGAAATTTCTGACCATGACCACTTGGTCGCCATAAGACCAAGCTGCCGGTAGAGAAACTCCCTCTCTAGCTGTGGCAGTTCCTGATGCCCCCATGGGGAAGGGAGGGAGGGAGGGAGGGAGGGAGGAAGGAAGAGCGCGGGGAGGCAGCCGGAGCAGGCACCCCCCGCCCGCGACGCTTCCTTTTCCTCTCGCGAGGCAAGACTGACACCCAATGGCCAGGGAAGGCAGGCCAGCCCGGCTGCGTGCTGCTGAAGAGAGAGGCCTTCTTATGCGCGACTAGCGCCGGGAAGGGGGGGGGGCGGGTGGATAACGGCGGGGCCTGCCGCGGGTGAGATTGCCCTCTCTGGTCCGAGGCTGCTGAGGGAGTTTCAGGGCTGCTATCGTTCCAAAAAGACTCTCGTAAGGAGGGAGGATTGTCGCGCAAGCCAGGACCCCTCCGGTGGCTTGAGCAAGGATCTTTGCACAGACAACTAATTAACTGGCAGCGCTGATTAAGAGAAGAATGCAAGCTGGAGCAACACAGCTTGGTCGTCTGGGGACGTTTAGCACGTGGGTTCCCTCAACAGAGAGGGGACGTCACTGCAGGGGGGACCAGCGGATCTGCAGGAGCCACCGAACTGCTCCAGCAAGTGACCCAAAGGCAGGCTGGCCAGCAGCTGCATGGACTGTGCCCTGCGCAGGATAAAGGTGATGACTGTAGGAAACCAGGAGCACCCCCTGGTCTGAGAAGAGACTGACCCCACCCCCCAAATCCAAGGACATAGGAAGTTTTTAAAAAACAACAACAACAGCAACAACAACACTTTATTGTAGTTTTTAATAAGACAATGCAAGTTAAGAAAGCAGGGAGCAAACAGAAGTCCCCACACAGTGTCACTCAACAATGTGCAAATCATATCAGGCTAATCAAGAAACCGCATCCTTGAGGGCACTGTGCAGTCACCATAGTCAGGCACTGCATCGCACCATCTGGCACACTGGGTCTTCCCCCTTGTTTTACCAGATAGTTTAGAACTGGGAACCAGGCGGAGACCAGATGAGTTGAGGAGGTTTGAGAATCCAGACATAGGATGCTGAATGATGCCATTCCTCACCTCTGGGTGGGTCAGGACTCTGGGGCACAGTTAAGATGGTTTCTTACTGGTGTTCTGCTCGGTTTTCTAACCTTCCCCACGGCAGTCAAGTAGCTGGCTCCTTCCCTTCCCTTCCCTGTCTGTGGCCTGTGATGTCTCCCTTCCAGGAGGGCGCTCTGTGTCCCCTCCCAGCCACCAGCTCCGAGCCTTCCTCCCTTTGCTGAATGGAAGTGTGCTTTGTACTTTTGGCCCTTGCTGACTTAGTCAAGAGCCTGGGGTTTATAGCAGAACCGGCATTAATACTGGAGAAGCAAATTAACACCGCTGCGGGGGAAAAACAACAACACTTTCTTCCATCTACTGGCAGATGGCCCTTGCCCTGATTCAGCCAACCCGGCCACCTCGACCCATGCCATAGTGACATTGAGACTAGACTACTGTAAGGCACTCTGCATAGGTCTCCCCTCAAAATCTGCTGGGAAACTCCAGTTAGCATAGAATGCTGCAGCTTGGTTGCTATTAGAAGCTGGGAGGAGTGTGCCTATTGCAGCCCCCCCCCCCCATCACTCCAAGCCAAGGGACTGGCAGTCAAACGCAGAGCCCTTCATGGTCCTGGACCCTCATAGGCAGTTACTGGACGCGCTCTCCTCATATGCTCGCCATGACAATTTTGGTCATCTGAACAGGGCCTTCTGCAGATAAAGGTAAAGGTTTCCCTTGCTCAAAAGCCAGTTGAATACGACTCTAGGAATGCAGTGCTCATCATCTCCACTTCCAAGCTGAAGAGCCAGGGCTGTCCAAAGACTTTTCCGTGGTCATGTGGCTGGCATGACTAGACGCCGAGGCGCATGGAACGCTGTTGCCTTCCCACTGAAGTGGTACCTATTTATCTCCTGGCCATGTCTTGCTTTCAAACTGGCTGGCAGGAGCTGGGACCAGAGACGGGAGCTCATGCCATCACGCGGCACTCGGGTCTCGAACTGCTGTGATACTGACTTTCCGGTCTGCAGCTCAGTGTCTTAACCTCTGAGTCACTGCAGCCCCATCTTCTGCAGATGCCCCCCACTAAAAAAGCATGACCAGCAACTCTCCATATGCCCACATTCTCTGCTATGGCCCCCGCCCTACGGAATGGCCTGCTTGAGGAGGTCAGCCCCCCCCCCCCCACTATGTAAATCAGAACTGTTCAGGTGGAGTTTAATGTAGTAAAGAAACTGGGCTGTACTGTAACAATGGTTCATGAAAGCCTTTCAACAGAGAAAGAGTGGGACAGTGGACGATATACTACTGATCTGTACTCTCTGTTGCTGCCTGCATTACCTCGCTCTCACTGCCTTATGTTTCTACACACGTCATACCATTTCTTGCGTCATTTAACATGTCACGCTTAATACTCCTGCCTTGTTTCAGATTTCTCGTCCGATTACAGCGTTTATTAGGGGGTCTCCTCATCCTGTTGATTCTGCTGACTTGCCCTTGAGTCTCAGGGAGAAAGAAGAAGAGCCGGTTTTATACCTTGCTTCTCTTTACCGTAAGGAGTCCCAAAGTGGCTTACAATCACCTTTCCCTTTCCCTCCCCGCAACAGGCGCCTTGTCAGGAAGGTGGGGCTGAGAGAGACCTGAGAGAAATGTCCCCCAGCAGGCTTCATGGGGAGGAGGAGTGGGGAAACAAAGCCAGACCTCAAGATTGGAGTCTGCCAGTCTTAACCACGCTGGGTCTCCAGAAAGGTGGACTAAAATCTCTCTCTCCCCTCCCATCTGTTTCCAGGGGAAAAAACAGGGCCGTGTCGATCCCACCAGTCGGGGTCTCGTGCCTTGCTAGACTGGGGGAGAGTGGCCTTGGGAGACCAGGCCTTATTCAGTGGGGCCACGCTAGGTGGGGCCAGAGGATGTGGATGGGGGGGTCTGCTCTGCCAGGAGCTGGGGGAGATTTCCCTTGAGGAAAGGGCACCTTCCATCCACAAAAGCTCCCTCCTTAGCTGGGGGCTTCTGCTGCGGGTGTAGAACGTTGCTGAGCACCCCCCCCCCCCGCAGGCTGTTGCTGAGCTGGGTGTCCTCGGTCTCCTCCTCCTCCAGCTCCACCATGCTTCCTTGTGGCTCTTCTCCCGCTGGCACTGAAGGCACGGCGAGTCCTGCTGCTCTCAGCCGCTGCCCACAGACCTTAGGAGGGTGATTGCTGCTGCTCACCTTCATCCTGCTCTTTATATCAGCCCCATAGAGGAGCCGGGCTTGGGAATTAATTTTTTCAGCACGTGTGAGCAATGGATGCCTAAGATGACCCACAGCAACCTCCTTTCTTCTTGCTGCCTTCCTTCCTTCCTCTTCCACCTTTTCAGAAGTGCTGTTCCAGAGATCAGAAGGTCTCCACGCTGTTTTTGATGTGTCACAGTTGCAGAAGGCAGGGTGAATGTTTCATTTGACAGTACCCACACGAGGTGGGACCTGGTTCTGCCACACTGGGGGGAGGGGGGGGAGTAGGAGTCCCGTTCTAAAAAAAAAAGAGGGAGCTGGAGAGACCCAGGATCTTTCGTCTGCCAGGAAGCTCATGGGGTGGTGTTGGGCCGGTTACTCTCCTGAAGCCTAGTCCACCTCACAGGGAGTCAATCTGAGCTCCTTGAAGGAAGAGGGAGACCGAAATGCATGGACAGTTGTCACCTGGAGATTAAAGCCCCCTTTCTCCATCCTTTGGGACAATCGGACAAAATACTCCCCCAATTAAAGTGATGAATAGTAAACTTACTCCATAGGCCATGGTGCTAGTTAGCTAGGCCATTCTTGCTAGTTAGCATCATGTTTTCTTAGAGGGACCTATCATAAACCTACCTGAAAGGAGCCTGTTCTTTAAATATATTATTATAAGTAATCCAAAGGTGAACAACACTAGCAAATAATGCGGGCTGGTAAAGTAATCCTCTGGGCGTTCTTTGGTGCCTCATGGATGCCTTTCTGTTTCAATGCCATGTGATGGGAGGCTGAGGAGAGAGGACTCGGCAGGTTTGTGCCAGGTGAAGATGGCCTCCAACCAGAAGACGCTCCGTGCAGGGCTCCCACTTCCTGGCAAGGGCTGTACCATTTCAGGGGCTCTGGGAAGGCTCTTGGTCTCCACATCAGGATTAATCTTGTTTGCATGAGCCACTTCATGGTCTGGAGGGTGGGCCTGCAAAGCTGTGTTTATGCCCACTGACAGGGAAGCCAAACTCTGCCAGAGCTTGAGTCTTCCTCTGAGACCAGAAGAGTTTTTCTCCACCTAGGGTCCCATGTCAGAAGTTAGCTGGGCATGGAGAAAGTCTTGAAACTGATGGAAAAGGCAGCAAGGAGAGGATGGTATAGCTCCTTTTGCCTGCATGCCCCGTTTTTATTTACAGTATTAAAAAACGGTGTGCCCTGCACCTTTGCATGACAAATCTGGGGAAATGTCAGCTAGGCTGCCATAAAGAAGGTGGGGGTAGGGAGGCTGGCTGCCATAAAGAGAGTGGGGGTGAGGAAGTTGACACTGGTATGCTAACTTTCTATTCTCCTCTAGCATTCGTCTTTATTTGACAAGGTCTCTGGTTTCTCTTGTGAGTTTCCCGCTGGGAACTAGGGGCCGTTATTTTCCGCGCGAAGGCAACCTAGCATTCATTGGCTTGTAGCCATCTGATGACCCAAGTCTGAACCCCATATAAAACCCCATTCCTGCTTTTCCTCTGGAGTTTTAACATAAATAGTGTTTAGAGCAATGCAGTAGTTTGACCAATAAACTGATCCTGCTTAAGGAACGTGGCTGAGTGCTGATCACTGGGGACTCTGACGGAAAGAAGGAAAAACCCCTCAAGCCCCTTCTTGCCTTCCTGGGCCTCGAAAATGGGGGATCTTTCTGCTCTCCACCTGAGTGTTGGCAGGGTGATTCTTTGCATGAACAACACACTTCTGAATAATGTCATCCCAACTGTGTGGGAAAAGAATCTCCCACAAAACTTATAAAAAATAACAAACAATGCCATAAAGCAGGGGGGTCCCCAACCCTTTTGAGCCTGCAGGCGCCTGTGGAATTCTGGCACAGGGTGGTGGGCACAGCCCCAAAATGGCTGCCGCGGGAGGTGGAACCAGCCAGAAAATGGCTGCTGCTGCTTCCCTTCAGTCACACAATGAAGATCCGTGTGCCGTGGGTGGCAGCTGGTGCCAAAGTAGAATTTCTAAAAATCTGCACAGCTGATCAAATCTCTGATGGCCAATCAGAAGCCTTCCCGGGCAAAAGGCCCACCTGGCCCCACCCACTTTCCAAAAACACTTGACGGGTGCCAGGAAAGGCTGGCAGGCGCCACGAGGCACACAAACACCACAGGGAGGGGGAACCTGGGGCACAAAGAGCCCGGATGGGTGTGATATTACTAGAATCAAGAACCTGGTTTTAAAATAAATGCATAAAACCCCAAGGACCAAATCCATGCAAAAGAAAAGCCCTGCTGCTGCTACTCAATGTGGAGGGCTCTGTGTGTGTAGGGGTGTGCAAGCCCGGGGAGGTTCCTCTTCGCGCAGATTAATGTTGCACCAACTCTCCACATCATGGCGCCTCTTCTTCCAGGTAGGTCCTTGTCATTTTAGATGTGAAGCAAGCAGTTGGCCACAGAGAACTGGTCATCTGTGCTGAGGCAGAAGGGTGCCACTCTACTGAGAACTGCACTGTCAGGTGCCTTGGAGATGGCCCCACCGCACCCTGCCCTTTCCCCTGGGGCCACTCAGAGTCATTGTCCCTTGTGAGGACCCTTCCCACCCTTGCTGGAGCGATGTCTTCTGGCTGAATCTCATGCACAGGTGAGGCTGAACACTGCTGATTCCAGCTCTTGTCCTCCCAACTCCAGTGGTGAGAAAGATGAGGTGGAGGCAGAGAAGGGAAAAGACTCTTCGGGAGGGCCAGGCCTCACTGGGGAGGGGAACTTCACTGGGGTGCACAAGCAACTGTGCTTGATGGCGCAGTGCGAGAAGGATTTGCTCCGACAGCCAGCCTGAGCGCTCAGTCCACTCCGAAGGTGCCTGGCGCTTGATGAAGGATGACACAATCAGCCAAGCATGCACTGAGGAGAGACAGGATTACAGCCCAAATCTCTTATGTGTGTAGCACCAGAGCCTCAAGGAGGCAGCCACCCTTCCATGCTCCTGCGCACCGCCATCTGGGAGAGCTTCTGCTTTAGCCGGGGGCCAAGAGTGGCTAAATAAAATGTTGCTGCCTTTTGACATTCATGTTGACGATGGGCACGGCCATAAACTGAACATGAAGGACTGGCCTAGGAATGGTGACCAAGGAGAGCTAAATGGCCGGGGGAGACCGAAGGCTTCAGGCCGGATGTGAGACGAGGGGATCTAATCCAGAAAGGAGATAGCCTGTTGCTTCTTTATTTATTTGTGATATTTCTGTGCCGCTTGCTCGAGGGGCTTGCAATTAAAAACAACATAACGAGGTAACGCCGGGCACTGGAAACAAGCCATAGAGAAATGCCCTCTGCTCAAGACTCCTCCCCAACATTCCCCTCATTGTGACTGCTCTCTGTCCATGCACAGGAGCTCAGCTGCAGATTAACATCTGGCAAAATAGGGAGTTGAAGAGAGGCATGAGGGAAGGCGGCATGGGATAGCCCGATCTCATCAGATCTTGGAAACTAAGCAGGGTGGGTGCTTAGATGGGAGAGACTGCCCGGAAGGCTCTGCAGAGGAAGGCCACGGCAAACCACATCTGCTCCTCACTGGCCTTGGAAGCCCCTGGCTGGGACTGTCGTGACTTGATGGCACTTATGCTTTGGTCACCTCAAGATTGGACTACTGTAACGTGCCAAACTCTGTAATTTGGCCAAATTCAGAAGCTGTAATTGTGCCAAATTCAGAAGCTGCAGCTGGTGCAGAATGCAGCGGCGCAGCTGGTGATAGGCCTCCCTGTACGGGAGCATATCCAGCCCACCTTAAAAGCACTGCACTGGCTGCCTATAGCATACCGAATAAGGTTCAAGGTGCTGGTGCTCACCTATAAAGCCCAATATGGCCTGGGACCTACTGACTTGAAGGACCGCCTCTCTCCATATGTTCCCCAGCGAGCACTTCGGTCTGGATCCCAGAACCGCTTGACCCTCCCAGGGCCGAAGGAGGCCCGCCTGGCAGTTACAAGGGCCAGGGCTTTTTCAGTGGTGGCCCCCTACTGGTGGAACAAGGTCCCGGAGAACATCAAGGCCCTGCGGGATCTATTACAATTCCGCAGGGCCTGCGAGACGGAGCTCTTCCGCCAGGCTTTCAAATAGGGGCCGCCTAATACTTACATCTTGGCCCTGGCCCGATTTCCATCTGCCAGCTGTGTGACCAGATATGATGGGTACATCTGGGTGCTGCTCTGGTACGCTAAACTGAAGATGCGCCATCTGTATGTTCTTAATATGTTTTAATGTTTGCTTAATATGTTTTTAACTATTTAAAGAAATTATTATTGTCGCCATTTTGGCTTGTTGTTAGCAGCCCTGAGCCCGCCGTATGGCGAGGAGGGCGGGATATAAATCTCAATAAATAAATAAATAAATAAATAAATAAATAAATAAATAAGTACTCATGGGAAGAGAGGAGCCCTCAAGCTTCCAGCATGGAGCGCTCAAGCTCCTGGCTCTGCTAACGGCCCAAGTTGAAGCAGGAGAGTGGCTTATTCCCTCACACCCTGCTAAGTCACTCGGAGAACCACAAAGTTAGGAAGACTCAAGTAGTCAAAGGAAAGCCCTTCCTTTGTCATTCTAGAAGACTGCCATGTTTTCACCTTTTCTTTGTTCCAGTGCTCATCCGAAAAGCTTGGACAGCTCATGTGTTATGTTTTTATTCATTTATTAAACTTTCTTACATTCTGAATGCTCTGATCTCTGGAAACTTGCTGTTTGCTATTCAGCCCGGGTAGCTGTAGCACCAGGGAGGGCCAGCAGAGAAGCTTGGCATCCCTGGAGCATGAGCGCTCTGAATCGCTCAGGTCACCCCTGAGCTGGCTTGCCTGAGTGTAGAGGGAGGCGCCAGAACTAGAGGGGGCCTCTAGATGCCAATGGAGGTACCGAGTGCCGGATCTGTGGCTATCTGACAAAAGATGCTTTCAGTCATTAGTGGTAGTTGAGGGGACCCAGTTTGTTTTTGGCACCCCTGCGGAGCAAGGGAAAGGGGTGCTCTCATGGAACAGAGGTCGGGGGTAGCCGTGTGGCTTTTCTGGCCTTCTGGGTTCCTAACAGAAGGAGCAGGAGGGGTTGGAGAGTCTGCTTCTTCACACAAGCCATTAACCATCAGCAGTGCTGTGTCCTTAAATTCTAAGATGGTGTTTTCCTGACATCTCACACATTCCAGGCACCCGCCACCAAACTTCCGTGCTCTGCAGAGGGTCTGTGATTATATCCCAGTTAGATCACCACAGTAGGGGGGCCGCCTTTGAGGACTGTTCAGGAGATACAAAATGTGATGGTTGGCCAGATACTTGTCAGAAGCTGGCTACAAAGATCGCCTTGCCTTTGAGTCTGAAAGACTTGCACGGTTGCCAGTTCACTCCTGGGCGCAATTTAAAAGTGCCGGCTACTATGACATCCACTCCATGCTGCGGCCTTTGAAGACATCTCAGAAGTTTCAGCTGGTACAAAATGCAGCAGTGAGATTCCTGCCCGAAGACACCTGCTGGGAACGCATCACTCCACTGCAGTGTCGGTCGCAGGGGTGGCCTCTTATTATTTATTTATTTATTTATTTCGATTTATACCCCGCCCTCCCTACCAAGGCAGGCTCAGGGCGGCTTACAAAACAGGTATAGAAATACAATTAAAATACATCATAAAATTTATCACAAACCATCCAAACATAAGCAATTATCTTGGATTGCTGGTCACCCTTTTTAGAGCCCTCCATGGCCTACGGCCCTTGCACTTACCGAGCCACATCTCACCACATATTCCCACATGCCCATTACATCCTCAGCCAACCTCCTCCTGAAAACAAGTTACCCTTAGGACAGTTCCTACAGCAATGGTTGGGTCCCCGAGTCTTCTCTGTGGTCGGTCCAGTCCTTTGGAATGGCCTGCCAGGGTGGGTGAAATAAATAAGACAATCCCCCCCCCCCACCACCTTCCACGAAAAGTTGTTGTGAAATGCACTGGGGGGATTTGGATGGCTGGAAGGTCATTTGCATTCCTCCCTCCCCTCCCTGTGTTGGAAGTCTCCCTGACGGGCACCGATGTCTCTGTCCGTGGTGCTGAAAGACTAAGTGATGGATATATTTATGCTTCCACCCAGCAGCTTGTATCAAAGCAGACACTTTAATCTCTTCAACAACAACTCAAGGATTAAAAAGTTGCTGGCAAATCAGAGTCCCAAATTGGTATGAGAGTGTTGCTTGTCGGTTGAGAAATCACGCTGTAACGCAGACAGTGCCTGTTCTCCGCAAGGGTGTGGGCCTCCGAGCAACTCTTCACCTGCGCCCCCCCCCCCTTATTGTGTATTCCAGACAAAACCTCATCATCATTTCCCCAATTGCACCCATTCCAAAGCGATTTCATATTGAGCCACTGAGATCACCCAGCAGGGTGCCACAGTCAGGAGGCACTCGTGTTTGCTCTTTTGCAGCATCCCTTCGTTTCTCTCTGTCTCTCAGAGTTTACTCTCTTCTGAGCTGAAGCTTCGGTAATAGGCCTTCCAATCAGGGTTTGTCACCTGTTTGCTTTCTGGTTGGCAACGTCTGTTTGCTGTGTGCTCCGTTTCAGATGGCGTTTGCAGAGGCAGTGGCAACTTGGTGTGATTCCCCAGCATCAGTTTGGGAGAAAATCCTGCTCAGGAGCTTGCACCCATCCTAGCCAAATGTCAAACACCCTTTCCCCAGAGACTACTGGGGCAGTCCCCAGTTTGGACTGCCAGAAGCCAGAGATGGTCTCCAGGGAGGGCCTCCAGGGTCTCCTTGAGAGCTGCTGCCGCCGCCCTGTGGTATCTGGCTGGCTCTGATGGCAGGCTGATGGCTGAGCTCTGGCAGGTGTTTTTCTGGCCCAGGTCAGAACAGGTCTCCATTCCCTGCTTTGTGTTCCTCCCACCCCTGCAAGCTTCCTCCAGTGTCATTCAAGGGACCCTTTTTCCTGTTGTGAAATATTTGATAGTGCTTGTTCTTTTAGCAAGAAAGCAGTTCTGACACTCCTCAGATTGCTAGGAATGGCACAAAATTTAGTGATGAAGCCTTCCCCACCTTCAGGCCCAGATCACCAGTGTGGCTCGGCTGGCATTTTCCCATCTGCACCAGGCTAGACAAGTGGCCCCCTTCCCGTCATGCCCTGACTTAGCCACAAGGATCCGTACCACTTCCAGATTGGACTACTGTAACTCACTCTACACAGGGCTATCCTTGAGGCTGACCCAGAAGCTTCAACTGGTCAAGAATGCGGTTGTGCATGTTCTCATGGGTACACCATTTAGAGTCTGCTAACTGCACTGGCTCCAGGTCAAATACCGGATCAGGTTCTATGGGCCTGCCTTTCTCTCTATCCTCCCCAAAGGGCATTGTGCTCTGGAAATGAGCCTCCTGATGATCCCTGGCCAATGCATAAATAAATAAATAAATAATGTTCCCCCCCCTTGATGTGCCCTTTGGCTGCTGGTTCTGGCTGGTTTTAGCTCTCTCTTATTTATTGCTCATTTGTAAGCTGTGTGACAAAACAAGGAATTATGAAATAAATGTGATGTCAGTGTGTTCTTAGGATCTTTCCTCTCTTTGTGAGTTGGGAGCAGATGGCAGTGTTGCTTTGCAGGGAACTCAGTGGCAGAGCCCTTGTCTGGGTGCCTAAGGCTGGCTGGGGACATGGCTCAGAGGCAGAGCATCTGCTGGGCACGCAGAAGGCCCCAGAGTCAATCTCTGACACCTCCAGCTGAAAGGATCAGATCAGGCAACAGATGATGTCTAAGACCCTGGAGAGACCCTGAGACCCTGGAGAGCTGCTGCCAGTCCGAGTAGACAAGACTGGCTTTGATGGATAAGACAGCTGCATGTATGTTCCCGGCTTCAGACTCAATGCTTGCCATCTCCAGATCAGGAATGCATGTAACAGAACTTGGAAAAATCTGCTTCCAGTTAGGATGAAAGCACACTGGTCTGGGTGGACAGTTGGTCTAATGCTATACAAGGCAGCCTCTTGTATTCAGCCGGTACAGATCTGCCAGTGTGGCAGTCTCCTCAGTTGTTGCCAAGCCCCAGAGATGTTACTCGAGCCAATTAATTTACAGTTGGAAGGGACTTGAAAATGACTTGGTCCCAAGTCACATAAAGCTCAGGACAGAAACCGTACCTTGTTGCCCCCAGGGTGCAGAGCTGGGCTCTCAGCCCCACTGCCCAGAGGGCACGGGCATCGCTTCTCCAGAACCGGGGCTGCTTCTTTGCGGTGTCTCTGCAGCAGCTTGGGAAGGGAGCCACACTCGCTCTTGCCTCTGGCACCCCTTGCTCATTGCCACCGAATGCAATGACTTTTATTTACCAGAATGTTTATTTTTCAAACAAAGTAATTACTAATTAATTGGCAAGGAGCTTGCTTTCTAATCCCCCAGCTCCTGTGAGGCAAATCTGGCCATTTTTCAGGAGTCTGTGCTGGTGCGTGAATATGTGGCACTCGGATTTAGGACTGCGCCATCTGGCTCTTTGAAAATAATTAGCAGGTGTCCAGTGCTGGGAGCAGGTAATTGCCGATGGACAGTTTGCTATCTTCCTGCATATGTTTCTGGAACACATTGATTTTCCAAGGCAATGAAAGGAAGGAGATGCATTGCTTGCCACTAGGAAGTGCTCCCAGAAAAAGTGGGGTCCCTGGAGTGGAATTCAGTCCCACTAGGCTGACCAGCGGGGTGGACAGGGAGGCCTGGGGCCAGCACGAGAGGCAGCTGCTTCCCTGGACACCCAGAGCAGCTTTGTGCCCAATCAGCCAACGGAACAGCCAGAGAGATTTCACCAGAGATGGGAGAAGGGAACTTCTGCCTGCAAAGCTTGTTCTCTTCTTCAGAGCAAGAGCCACTGCCTTCTGTTCTCGGGCTGGAGGGGAGAGGATGGAGTGTGTGGGCGGGTGTGTGGGTTTCCACTTGGATGCATTGCAAACCTTGCTTTGTTCTGCCACCACCATCACCTGGTACCCCCCCCCCCAGCTCTTCACTATGCAGTCTCTGTCCTGGGTTTCTCCTCCATGCTGGCCTGTCTGCCTCCGATGGATCACAGGCCCCGCCCCCAGGGCAGACCATCCTCCCGCTCTTCTGTAGGGTTCTGTGCACAATGCTGGCTGTACACCAGCAGAAGCGACGGCTGGCTGGGTTCCACAAGGGGGCAGACCCGAGAAGGCCACCAGGGACTCTGCCCCCCAGAACTTGGGATCTTTCTCGGCAGGGAACCCACCTGTCGTCAGGCTTCCAGGCAGCGGCTACACAGCTTGCAGGGCAAAGCCACGGCATTGCGAGTTTGTGCCGGCAGAGAAGGATGGCGGTTCTTCTGATGTGTCCCTCTGGATATTTTTATTTTTATTTATCTTATTTATAGTCTGCGTTTCTTACTGAGACTCCAAGTGGATCACACTGGGTAAGTCACTGCAGTCCACAGGACGGGACATCCAATAAGCAACGGAATAGGATTAGGGTTGCAGAAAACTGGAAGAAGGCATGGATAGTAACACGATGTGTTGAACAGTGCAGAGAACCCATAGCAGGACCACACAGACAGCAACAGACAGCCTGTTTGGTGCACAGCAGTATAGGCCACAGCCCCTTTTCCTTCACTAGAGCGCCTTTCTCACCCATGCTGCTATGGTGTGGGCTTGTTCCCTGTGTCAAAATGGCCTCCTGAATAATTCAGTTTTGCTTGGCGTGCAGAAGGTGGGGAGAGGGGGAGCCTTCCTGACCACACCAGGCAGAACATCCCAGGAGGTGGGAGCCACAGCAGAGGAGGCACGCGTACTGGCAGTCGTTGATCCTGCCCACTGGCAAGGTGGCACCCATGGAAGGCCCCCCTCGGAAGAGCAAAGCTGTTGTAGTGGAGCATCGGGGGGGGGGGAGGTGATCCTGAGGATATGAGGGGCCCAGGCTGTGAAGGGCTCTGTACGTGAGGGCTGGTGCCTTGAACCGAACCCGGTAATTAATGGGCAGCCAGTGGCCTGGAGAATGGGAGTCAGAGGCACGCTCCACCTGGCTCCTAATAATAGCGGAGTTGTAGCATTCTGTGCCAGCCATGTCTGCCTTTCCCAGTCAAAAGGTTTGGTGCTCTCTGAGAGAGTGGAGGGTCATGGGCACATAAGACCAGGCAGAGTCACCCAGCAGCAATGCCTCCCGTTTGGCACTTTTCCCAGGCAGCCAGGCAGGGTTACAGAGAAGGCACAGGCACCGTAGTTATTTATTTCAATAGACTAAAAGTTTAAAAAGAGGGCTGCGCTGGGCGCTTGGTGCTCTGAGAAAGTCCGGCCGCAGGGCATACAGTCTGGGGACTGGGAGCCTCTTACGGGGCCTCTCAGGATGCTTCAAGGGTGAAGAGAGAGCCGGGCTGGCAGAACCAGCGCCAGCCCAGTAGGCCCTGCTTTCAGGTGGACGAGGGCCTGTCAGGTTCTTTTGTGTCCCCGCCCCCTTTGTATCATTTGTGTGTTTTAGTTTAAAAGCTGCTCTGAGTCCACCTTGGGGGAGAAAAGCAGGATAGACAATATTTCAAACAAACAAATTTATCACCACAAGTAGGACAGGTAGCAGGGCAGAGTGGGCAGGCAGATGGTGGCATGTGGCGCAGGAAGGAAGGAAGGAAGGAAGGAAGGAAGGAAGGAAGGAAGGAAGGAAGGAAGGAAGGAAGGAAGGAAGGAAGGAAGGAAGGGTGCATTACAGGTTAGTCATGGGAGCGATTTGGCACTTCAACAAAAGTAGGTTTCCTGGCAGATTCATCATCCTGGCCAGTCTCCAGCTCTTGCTCCTTATCCAGACAGTGTGCAGGAACACTTATTTTATTTATTTATTTGATTTCTAGGCCGCTCTCCCCACATTCTCAGGCTCAGAGCAGCCTTAGTGGAAAGCCAGCTCTGGCATGACTGGGCACCAAAATGCCACTCTAAGTGCATGTGCACTGCAGCAACTGACACGTGGACATGCAGACTGAAGATTCACAAATGTACTTTCAACGTGAGCAACACCCAAGAACTCTGGTGACATGCAAAGACATCCAGTCAGAATGCAGAATCGACCGTCTTCTTACTCTGGAAGGCACACTGAAGGGGGGGGGGAGCTCACTTACAAGCTTAACAGCCTTCGCCTCTCCTTCTCCAACGAAAATAGCAAATCAATCACACACTCATGCCGATGAGTCACACATTAGTACATTAAGCTGTACAGTTTGCAAAAGCAGTGGAAAGAACCATTAAACACACCATTCGTATCTGAACAGAATGAGCAGGGGCAAGGGGGAAGGCTGCTCCTGCTGAATCCAGAAAGGCTCATCCAGGCGAGCACAGATTGGTGGTAACACTCCAGAAAGACAGACTGCCCAGGAGGAAACGCTTCCTGTGGCAAGACCTGTTTGACCACAAATACTACTTTATGCAGGGAGTAATTAAAATGTGGAATTCACTGCCAGAGGATGTCATGATGGCCACAGGATTAACAGCTTTAGTAGAGGACCAGTCTATCAGTGGCTGCCAGCCATGGGGTCTGAGGGGAACCTCCGCATTCAGAGGCACTAAACCTACGTATCCCAGAGCCAGGAGGCAACCTCAGGGGAAGGCCCCAGCCTCTCTGCCCTGTTGTTGGCCCTCCAGAGGAACTGGCTGGCCCCTGTGTGAGAGACAGGATGCTGGACTAGATGGACCCTCCCTGGTCTGATCCAGCAAGGCTCTTCTGAGGTTCTTCTCAGGGGAAGGCCTCGGCCTCTCTGCCCTGCTGTTGGCCCTCCAGAGGAACTGGCTGGCCACTGTGTGAGACAGGAATGCTGGGCTAGATGGACTCTAACGGGTCTGATCCAGCAGGGCTCTTCTTAGGTTCTTCTGATGCCTGGGGGGAAATCCTTTGTTTGTTTCATTGTCTCCAGACATGCTCCCTGAGCGGGAGCTTTTCTTAAACTCTCTAAAATAGACAGCCAAGCGCCAGGATAATTCTTCCTCCAAGGAGCTCAGGGTGGCTAATATATTCTTCTTCCTCCACAATAACCCTGTGAAGTAGTTTCATCTGAGTGTCACTACTGGTCCAAGGTCACCCAGTGAGCTTCGTGACAGACTGGGGATTTGAACGTGGGTCATTCATGTCCCCGTCGTGCGCTCTAGCAACTATACCAAACTGGTTCTGGTTATTAATGGTATTACTGCCTCATTGTGTTTAGTTATAATGCCAGAACCAAATGGGATTTTTTGCTTCATTTTTAAGGTGACCTAAGTGTTATTGATGCAACAAACATGGAGTTGAGCAAACTCTGGAGGACGATGGAGGACAGGAGGGCCTGGCGTGATGTGGTCTATGGGATTGTGAAGAGTTGGATTCGACTGTACAACTGAACAACAACAGATAAATGAATGCGCACTTCTGACCTGAATGGGCCCCCTTGCCTCCAGAGGATGAGGCTGAAGGCGTCTTGCACAGGCCCTGGCGAGGATCAGCTGAGACCTGCCCTGCCCCCTCTCCCTGAATCGGAGGCTGTCACCCCATCAGTGCCAGGGCCAGTTTTCCTACAGACTTGCAGCCAAGACCCTTGACTTGGGGTTCTAGGTCTGGAGCCGGGCAGAAGCTTTGCTCCCTGGACTCCACCAGGCAAATTCTGCCTGGGCTTCACTATTTATTGATTTACTTACTCCATTGGCAGCCAGCTTTTCTCAGCCCGTGACACCATATAAGACAATGCAGTCAAATAGCCTGAGGCATCCAACACACAAGGCAATGAGACTGGGGTCACACAAAATTAGAAACGGTGCAAAACCCACAATTTTTCAGACTTATGTCATAAAGAGTGCAAAAAATGATAAAATAGTAAAAAACCCAGTAGCACCTTTAAGACTAACAAACTGTATTGTAGCAGAAGCTTTCAAGAAACACCACTCTGTTTGTCAGATGCATGGATTCCCAGCTCCCAAATATGTCAGTCTTAGATGTGTGGGGCAGGCCTGGATTTCCCCCTCCTTTCCCTTTCTTTTGGCAGAATCACAGAGGGAGGGAGGAGGGAGGGAGGGAGGCGTTGGGTCTGCAGTTAATACATAAATTTAAAAAAACTTTGAAGAAGAGAGAAGAGATTGGATTTATACCCCGCTCTTCACTCGGGAGTCTCAGAGCGGCTTACAAACTCCTTTCCCTTCCCCTCCCCACAACAGATACTCTGTGAGGTAGGTGGGGCCGAGAGAGCTCTGACAGAAACTGCTCTTTTTCAAGGACAGCTCTGACAGAACTATGGCTTGCCCAAGGTCATCCAGCTGGTGCAAGTGGAGGAGTGGGGAACCAAACCCGGGTCTTCCAGATTAGAGTCCTCACGCTTACACACGACACCAAACTGGCTCACCAACACAATGTCACGTGATGTTTTCATATTAATTAGGCAACACATGTGGGTTTTGCTTGTAGATGCAGAATGCATACAGAATACATAAAGAAAACGGGGGGGGGGGGGGGGGACTGCAAAGTCAACCCTAAAGGTCTCTGTTGTATGCATCCAGAGAAGCCCCAGTGATAGAAACCACTGGTGTGAAAGGAACAAGAACACTGGAAGGTAGCAGTTGGTGTTCTTCCCAGCCGGCAAATGTCCCCTGCACCCAGGCGAGAAGCCAAGCGCTGGGCCTGGCGCAGCCAGAGCTTGCTTTCTAGCGTGGCGGAGACTTCCGAGCCGGAGCCGGAGCCGGAGCGGCAGGCAGCCGAGAGAGACCACCCCCCCCCCCCCCGGCAGAATCTGACTCTTGTCTGTTTCACAGGTCAGCGGTTTGGTGCCTTTTTAAGCGGGGCGGAATGGGGGGGGGGGGGGGGGGGGAGAGGCCCTTCTGCCTGCGCGGTGCTGCTGGGAGTGAATGGCCACGGCCCGCTGCGGCCGGGGAGCTCATTTACACGAGCAGCGCCTGCGACGACGCCTCTGTCCTGCCGGCTCCGGTTGCCAGGGCAACAGCTCCGCAGCCTGGCCCTTCTCTTGGGCAGCAGCGGCAGCGGCACGGCTGGCGGGATGGGGACGGGCGGCCTCCGGGGCAGACCGCAGCGGGCCCCTGGTGGGGGAGATGATGGGCCGCCCCCTGCCCGGAGGAGAGCTCCCGGGTGGCCCTGCTCCCGGGGCAAAGTCCGGGGTTGGGAGAGCCCAGTCCTGGGGCCCGCTGCACTGGCTAAGTATTCAGACCCCCAGCCAGGATTCCTAAAGTCAGGGAGCATTTAAATGTCTTAGGAGGCCCTGGCGAAGCAATTTAATCCGAGGGAGAAGGGTCTGCTGCCACACCCTGGGAAGTCAGGGGGCCTTGCCAGCAAGTGGGGGGGGGGGGCTAGCCCCGAGAGGCCACCACTGTTGCTAGGGGCCTGAGAGCATTCCATTTTATTTCATTTCTCCTCTGCCTTCCATTCCCCCTCACCTGTTTTATCCTCACAACAGCCTTATGAGGTAGGTCAGGCTGAGTGCCCCCCATGGCAGAGTGCTGGGTCTCCCAGATCCTGGTTTGACACTCACCAACCACACCAGGCTGGCCCTCCTGGGCGGCACCTCCCAAGCGAAGAGAGCCTGGCTAGAAATCAACGCACTCTGCAAGGAAGGGCCAGGGGCTTCCTGCATTCCAGCAAGGAGGGCTGATCCAGACATCTGAGGATCATGTGAGGGTCTTTCTTGCTCCCCTTCCCGCCCCCTCCAGCTCTTAGTGCTGGTGAAGTGGTAACCAGAAGGGGAATGGCTGAACCTCAGGCCTGCCAAAGGCCCTCCTTCTTTCCAGCCCTGTGGTCCTTTGGTGGGCAGAGAAAGGCGCTGTGTGCACGCCCATCACTTTGCTACTTCCGGCCAACCCACAGCCCCGAGCTGCTGCTTCACTTCATCTGCCTGGATGTCCGGCTCATCATCCCAGCCCAGGGTGGGTGGCCTCCAGCATCCCAAGACGAAAGGGAGGCAGACAGGCGACAGATACCCAGGGAGTGAGGGGTTGCTTGCTGATCACGATGGCTCATGGGAGCCCCAGCACTGTAGGGACATTCCTGGGCATTTGGGGGTGAAGCCTGTGAGCGGTGGGGAGGGGAGGGGACCTCAGTGGCTTATAATGCCATAGAGCCCGCCCTCTAAAGCATCCATTTTCTTCAGGGTAATTGACCTTTGTGGTTTGGAGACCAGTTGTAACTCAGGGTGATCTCCAGGCCCCACCTGGAGGTTAGCAACCCTAACTCTGAAGCAGGCCACTTCCGCACACCAAACGTGGGGCAAAAGACCATCCGGGAGAGGGATGTCGGCCTTCAGGACCCACTTGTGTGCTTCCTGGAAGGATCGGGCTCTTCGCTGGCGGGATCCAAATGAAGGGCCTTTGGGGTCTGATTCAGCCGCCTCCTCATCTGCCGTCCTTGAATGAGAATCAGAGCGGTGCCCTGGAAAGGTGTTTGGCTCTGAGCCAGGGAGTCCAGACTTGAAATCCCTCTTCAGCCAAAAGTCCTACTGAGAAACTTGGTCGGTAGCTGACCCACCCTGGAACGGTCCGGTGAATGCCAGGCCACGCCCAGAGAATGAGGGAAATGTGCCCAGGTGCCCAGTCAGTCCCCTAACAGGCCTCTGCACGCTCAGTCTGGGGACCCGGCATGGCTCCCAGCCCACTCGCCTTCTAGCACCCGACAACCGCCTGCTGGCTTGCTACCCCAGCCCCTAATTCCCTGCCCCTCAAGATGCAGCCTGCATCCGATCCGTGTGGCTAAATGGCCGAGACCACTCCGGCGATGCACACAGGGACAACAAACCCCACCTCCCAGTCTAGGCTAATGGGGTCTGAGCTGAGAGGGGGAAAGATCTTGGGGTCATGGTGGATAACTCAACAAAAGCGTCAACCCAGTGTGCTGCAGCGGTGAAAAAATGGCACTCTTGTGTTGGGAATTATCAGGAAAGGGACTGAGAATAAAACGGCTGGTATTGTAATGCCCCAGTATAGATCTATGGTGTGGCCTCATTTGGAATACTGTGTGCAGAAACCTTATACCCAGAATTAAACTTTGTTGATCTTAAAGGTGCCCCCGGACTCAAACTTTGTTCTGCTGCTTCAAACGAACATGGCCCTGCCCACCTGAATCTGTGTACAGTTCTGGTTACTGTATCTCAGATAGACCCTTGCAGAGCTGGAAAAGTACAGAGGGCAACCAAGACGATTAGGGGGTTGAAGCACCTCCCCCATGAGGAAAGGCTGAGGAGTCTGGGATTTGTCAGTCTGGAAAAAGACAACTAAGGGGGGACATGACAGAAGTCGTAAAATTAGGTATGGGGTGAAGAGAGTTGATGAAGAGAACTTTTTCTCCCTCTCCCAAAATATTAGACCTTCAGGGCATCCAAGGAAGCTGATGGGCAGTAGGTTCAGGATGGAGAAAAAGAAATAGTACTTGACAGAGAGAGTGATGAAAATGTGGAATTCGCTGCCAGAGGGTGTAGTGTGATGGCCACAGGAAGAAACAGCTGCAAAATGGGATTAGATAGATTCATGGAGGAGAGGTCCATCAGTGGCTACTAGCCATGGACACTGAGGGGAGCCTCCACACTCAGTGGCACTAAGCCTCTGAATCCCAGAGCCAGGAGGCAACATCAGGGCCCAGGGAAGGCCTCGGCCTCTCTGCCCTGTTGCTGGCCCTCCATAGGGGCTGGCTGGCCGGCCACTGTGTGAGACGGGATGCTGGACTGGACGGACTATTGTTCTGATCCAGCAGGGCTCTTCTGATGTTCTTCCAGTGTGGCATAGGCACAAACTTAGAGGTGGGTGGAGGTTGACCCCCCCTGGGGATTTCTCAAGGGGAAAATACGCCCCCCCCCCCCCCCAAGCCACTAACCGATGCTCCTGCTTTTCTTCCGCACTTTGTCTAGGCGTGATAGCCCAATGTGAAGTATCTGGGTACGGCATGTTAAAGTGTAATGTGTGAAAATGCCCTTCCGTGGTGTTATCTTTTGAGGCCTCACGCACACAGCAGGCTTGGCCGCTTATGTGGGGCTCAGAGTCCGGGTGCAATGCTCTTCTTCTTCTTCTACAGGCTGCTCAGCCTAGAAACTAAACAGGTTTTTGTGGAAGAAAGGAATGTAGTGGATTTATGCTTGAAGATTTTAGCTTTGAATTGAATGCATTTGTCACTTTTACATCATAAACATCAGAAAGTCAGACAAATTCCAACTTTGTGCAATATATAGGAAGGACCTCACTACCCTGTGCTTCCCCCAGAGAGCTGAGGGTGGTGGGTTCTGTTTGGCCCTTCTCCGTTTTATCCTCCAGCCTGTGAGGCAGGTCTGCCTGAAAGGGAGCGGCTGGCCTAGGGTCCTCCAGAGACCTCCACGGATGGCTGAGGATCGGAGCCAGGGTGTCCCCCAAGAGGATACTCTTCTGCCCCAGCCGCCAGACCACACTAGGCGCTCCCACCCTGGAACGCTTCCTTCTCTCTTGTGAGCCTGGGTAAAGAACATGTTTCTCCTCCTCCTGCGGAATCCCGGCCTCTCTCGCTCTAACCAAAGTAACATATGGAGACGGCGCTTCAGACTGGAGCTAATGAGTTCATCAAAAGAAGGCATCTTAGACGAGACACATTCAGTGTCGGGTAATACACCAGCAATGTCTGCACAGACATCAGTTGCCATATAATTAATCCTTTAGTTAACTGCCATACGTGTCTCATCAAGCTGTCTTCTGGGATCAGGCCCTTTCCCGCCCCCCCCCCCCCAGCGATCAGTCCCCCTGGAGGGAGGGGCAGCCTTGGAGGGGGGAGGGTGCTCTGGCATTCCACCGACTGAGGTGCCTCCCCCCTTTCCCGAACCCCCACCATGTGCCCCCTGGCGCCCTCCCCAAATTGCCCGGCCTTGCCCAGCCCAGAGCTGGCTCCCTGAGCGGGGAGGAGGCGGGCTGCGCAGCCAGGAGACCCTCTGCCTCTCCCCCCTCCACAACTTGGGGTGCATTTTCCAAAGACAGGGAGTGGGTTTGGCTCCGCGAGGGTCCGGTGGGTCTCCTCGGAAGCCAGGCAGGAGTCCTTCCCAGGGCCGGCCCCTGGGGTTTTTGCACACTAGGCAGGGAGGATACCTTCTGGTGCCACCCCCCCCCCTCAATGCGCCCACCAGTTTTCAAACATAAATATGTCTTTTAGGAAGAATGCAAAGTTGGGAGCAACTTGAAGGCACTTCACACTCACTCACACACACACACACACACAAACACACACACACACACACAGTTAATGCAAATGCAGCCCATGTGGTCTTCTCCCTTGCCAGCCCCCTGTAAAGAAACCCTGCTGCTAGTTGCCTTCTTGGTTTGGTTTTTAAACTTTATGTTGGTTTTCTTGTCTACAGGATGGAACCCCACCCCCCGCCCGCCACAGTCCACTTTCACAATTACAACAGCCCCCCTCCGCCATTTGAACCCCCTTCCCGGCAGAGAAGGTGCCCTCCCTCAGGCTCCCTTGAGCAGCGTCCTTCCCCGTCTCTCCGCCAGCTTTAAACTCTCCTGGGATGGTTTACATCGGGCAGTGTCTCTTCCGGCCCGGAGCAGGAAGTCTTCCAGCCAAAGCCAGCCAGGCACCCCCCCCCCCCCCCCCGTCTGCACCTCTCTGCCACTTGGTTACTGGCTAACTAACACACACACACACACACACACACACACACACACACACACACACACACACAGTGTGACCCCACTGGCTTCACAACTGGCCAAACCTCCCCTGATCTCCCCCCCCCCCCAAAAGCTCTTCTCTCCTGCCTCTGGGACAAAAGCGCCAGCTGGCAACAGTGGGAAGGGTCCCGCTCTTTAGGGAACAAACAGCATGGATAGGACAGAGCCTCACCAGGCCAGCCTCTTGCCTGCGTGGACCCTAACGCCACCCCCCCAGTCATTCCGAAGGGTGTTTGTGTCGGGAGGGGGGGCTGTGTGTGTGTGTGTACGGGTGGGTTACACTGACAGCGGTGCACATGCCAAGTTGCCAATCAGTGCCAGTGCGCAGGGTTTATGGGCGCCCTCCTTTCCCTCACCCCCAGCCAGTCCAGTCCTCGAAGGCAGCGCGGGGCGGTGGAGGAGGCAGGGGCACAGACTTGTTGGAGCAATGGCCGTGGATCACCTGTGCTGCACCTTGGAGTGCCTTGGAGCGCTGCCGCCACTACCTGTAAAGCGCACTGGACTCTTGCGCTGTCTCGCCAAGTCTCTCTCTCTCTCTCAGTCTCTCCACCACCCCGTTTGCCAGCTGCGCCCATAGGCAGCTGCCTAGATGGCCTAGTGATAAAGCCAGCCCTGGTCCTTCCCCGCCCCAGCCGGTGGAGCTGGTTGGGATGCTGGGCTCTTTGGTCTTCCCTTGGGAACGGGGCGGCTTGCCTCTCTGGCACAAACCCATTGCTGCTGGGCTCCCAGCTGCCCCCCCCCCTGCCCAAGGGGTCTCTGAGTCCAGGCTCAGCTGCTCCCTCCCCATGCCCTGCCCAGTGGCTGCTTGGGAGCACCCTCCCTTCACACAAGACGCCCTGGAACTGAGCCGGGCCAGAGCGAGGCGGTGCATGGCATGCATGGCGGGTGGGGGGAGGAGAGCAAAAAGCCTTTTCCTCCACAGAGCTGGCAGCCCTCTCTGTCTCTTCCTCGCTCTCTGCCCCCCTCCAGTGCCAAGCCAGTTGATGAATTATTCCAATATAGAGTCTGTCTGGGAAGAAAACACACATCATATGTATCTTTGACAAGTTATTATTCTTCCTTATCGGAGTACGGACACTCCAGCCAGCTGCCGCGTTGCTCACCCTCACCCGTCCCATCGAGAAGGCAGGGGGGTCCCTCCCGTCCCTGTTACAGGTCCCGAGGAGACTCGCAGTGAGGCGGTGCTGAGATCCCCCTTCCCTTCCCTTCCTTTCCCTTCCCAACCTGCAGGGTCCTTTGCCCCCACTCAGCCTGGGGTCCCCAACAGGGTGTCCAAGGGCCCCCCCACGGCACCTGCCAATACCAGTGATGGCCCCTGTGATGGTGAGCTCAAAGTGGCGATCAGCATTTCTCTGGGTCTCCAGTCTTTTCCCTCCTGCTGATCGCCACTTTGAGCTCGGGAAGCAATTTTTCTCCAGGTCAGTTTGGCTGGAGATCCTGGAGGGGTTTTTTGCCCCCTTCTGGGCATGGAACAGCAGTCACTGGGTGTGTGTGTGGGGGGGAGGTATTTGTGTATTTCCTGCATTGTGCAGGGGGTTGGACTAGATGACCCTGGAGGTCTGTTCCAACTCTATGATTCTATGATTCTCTGGCTCTGGCCTCTCTGCTGGCCCCATCTGGCCCCAAAGAAGTGTTACAGAGTGAGAAGAGCCAGGGACAGCACAGGTGTCCCAACTATTACAAGCCAGTAGCTGACCCACGTGCCAGAGTCACCTCAGCAACAGTGCAAAAGCTGGTTGGGTGTCTGCTCAGGAGTCACACCTGTTGATGCTGTTTTTGTTGGCACCAATCAGCATGACAGGACGCGCTCCCCGACGCACACAATGCATGGCGCCACCATGCACAGAAACATCAGTGTTGCCGTAGTAGCCAGGTTTTGGATGTGGTACCTGATGCATGACCGTGAAGAACTTCACGTCTCCCTCCGCAACCCCACCAGGAACACAGAACCCTGGGCCACAGATGCAATGAGGGGCTTTGGAAGAGCTGCTGACTCTTGGCCTCAGTTCCCTTAGGGTCAAGCCTGCTGTGGTCACGAGGCTTGCCCTTGGGAGGGCAGGAAGGACTGGGCAATCTTGGTGTGGTGGAGCCCAGTTCCCCCTATTATCGCATGGCTGCAATCTCTAACTGGTGTCCAGTGCTTAGTGCAGGGATCATAGAATCACAGAACCATAGAGTTGGAACAGACCTCCAGGGTCATCTAGTCCAATCCCCTGCACAATGCAGGAAATTCACAAATACCTTCCCCCTCACCCCCAGTCACCCCTCCTCCATGCCCAGAAGATGACCAAAAACCTCCAGGATCCCCAGCCAAACCGGCCTGGAGAAAAAATGCTTCCTGATCCAAAAGTGGCGATCAGCATTCGCTGGGCATGTAAAAAACAAGAACTAAGCACCAAGGCAACCCTTCCTGCTCTCGCTTTCATGGTCTGCTGAAGTTCACAGAATCTGTATTGTGGGACTGTGAAGGCCCTGACCTGGATTGCCCAGGCTAGCCTGATCTCACCCGGGGTTGGCCCTGCGGAGTGTTTGGATGGGATGGGAGACCACCAAGGAAGCCCAGGGTCCCTCGGCAGAAGCAGGCAAGGGCAAACCACCTCCAGACTTCCTTTGCCTTGAACACCCTACCAGGTCGCCATCAGCTGGCTTTGACTTGATGGCTCTTTCCGCCCACCACAGGGAGGTTCTGCAGGTTCCCCCCCCCTTGAGAAATCTGACACCTGCATCTCTGTGGGGCCACCTGCGTGTCCTGGAGAGGAGTGCTGTGACAGGAGCCTGTCCGTTTCTCTTGCAATCAGGGGCCGGCAGTCTCTCCCACTCTCTCTGCTGGGAGACAAGGTTCCGTGGGGTGCCTCACCATCCCACGGGCAGGCCTCCCCAGGCAAAAAGATGGCGGGCGGGGTTTTGATGAAAATTGGTGCACAGATCACTGAGCAAACAAGTCTGTTGTCCTCCCTGTAATGACATCCCCAGATTGTGAAATGAAACCCAGCAGGAGGCCAATCTCGCATGGACTTCAGAGAAGCCGGTCTGGTTTGCGCAGGGGAAGGCCTCCTTCTGCGCTATCAGATAGCAGGAGATGTTGCGGCAAAACGGAACAAGTCCAACGGCAGGCTGCTTCTCTGATGATGTCTGTCCTTTCGGAACAGGGCCTGCCCCTGCTGGGCACCCTCCCCTTCGGCCCTGACCCCCAGCCCAGCGACGTGCCCTCTCTGCTCTGCCCTTCCCAGGGCCTGAGCAGGCCCCCCAAGGCTCTGGGATTCCCTGGCATCAGACCCCACTATGGCTTTGGTGGCCCATGGCTCAATCAGTGTGGCTGGCCTCTGCCCTTCTTTTTTGTTCTTTGGGCCAGAATTGCTGCTGCTTTCAGCTTTGGGGGAGGAGGAGGGTCTAAGTTCCTGGGTTTTATGCAAAGAGAAGGGTCAGGATCGAGATGGAAGTGGCAGCTGTTGAATGCAGGTTGAGAGGGAGAATTCTGCCATTGCAGCACCGGAATGGGAGAACGGCACCTGGTGAAATCAGTTGTCTTTGGAGCACGTCTGAGAGGTTCAGATGGAGAGGGGCCATTGCCGTGATCAAAACTGCTCCCTCCCAGCTCTTTGTCACAGTAGCAGAAAAAAGGCAAAGGAAGGGGACCAAGAACAGACCGGGGGGGGGGCAGTTTGGCGACATGGCACGGGGGATGGAGTTACGCCCCCCCCCTCCCCCAACACTATGCCTCGCATCAAATTTGGGCCCTTCTCACATGCTTTTTAAGGCAAAAATCCCACGCCAGGAGATCTGATCAAAGGCCCCCAGGGGATGTGGCTTGGCTCCAAGCCAGTCTTTCAGGCAATGTACTAATCTCAGTATTAAAAGTTTGAAGCCAGTCTGGTTTTCAAAAGGGTAAAGCAAGCAGCTGGAATAAACACTACCCAGAAATCTGCACGCCCCCACTGCAGCTGTAACCCCATTTCTAGCTGGTTTAAATGTCATTGTTTTCCCCACAGAACAGCAGGAGGTACTGTCTGGGGCGGGTGACTCGCCCGGGCGGCCTGAACCATCGCAGAGCCTTCCCTGGCTTCATTCTTTGGGCAAAATGTCAGCTCAACTGTTCTGAAGCTGGTTCTAGGATGGATAATTTGTGGGCATTTTGAAAGGGTTTGTCAAGGGCACTGAATGTGCTTCTGAACTGTTGACATGCCAGAGGTGTTGTTGCTATATGTACAGTGTGTTGGAGATGTATGTGTTTGCAAGATCTGACATTCCAGTCATTATAGGGTTAACTGGCTTACCTGCAGTGCTGTTGTTTAGACTGACCTGGCAGGGAAACCTGGCAGGCAGCCAATGTAAGAAAAGCCGGGAAAGTAAAGGGATATGTATGTATTGACTGGTTACTGTATTCAGGTGACTTCCCTCTAGGGGTCAAGAAGAAGAAGGATTCTTCATTGTGGTCTCACCATGCCTTGGAAAGAGCAAGATGTAGAAATGTAGCTCTTAGATATGTTTTTATTTTGTAGCTCTCCTGTGAACCCTCACCCTTAGTAATAAAGTATTTTTAAACTGAAAGAAACGTCTCCTCTCCAGTGAAGCAAAGATCCATTGAAACGCTGAATATTTAAGTATTTTGACACTTTTTCCCTAGCACAGTAGTCTCACGTGACAACCCCAGGAAGGCAAGAGGAAAGGCTGGGAGAGTTGGGTCTGCTTAGCCTGGGAAAGAGAAGGCTTAGAGGGGACATGATTGCAGTCTTCAAATATTGGAAGGGCTGTCGTGTAGAAGATGGAGCAGATCTATTCTTTCCTGCTCTGGATTGCAAGACTAGATCTAATGGGTGGAAATTACAAGGGAGTTGATACCGGCTAAATATCAGGAAAAACTTCCTAACTGTAAGAGTGGTTCAGCAGTGGAACAGACTGCCTCGGGAGGTGGTGGATGCTCCTTTGCTGGATGTTTTCAAGCGGAGGCTGGACGACCAGCTTTCGGGTATGCTGTGTAGGGCTATCTTTTGGCTGTGCTCCTGCAGAGTGCAGGGGGTTGGACTAGATGACCTGCAAGGTCCCTTCCAACTCTAACATTCTATGATTCAAAGGGCTTTGAAAGGAGTGGGTGGGTGGGTTGGGGGCAGTGGTTGCAAACCAAGAGGGGCAGGGAGGAGAAACGGAGTGGAAGAGGAGAGGACTGAATTTCACAGGCTGATGTGCAGCAACCAGCAAATTCTCGGGGCTGCAGCAGCTGAGTCTCTCTCTTGGATTCTTGTTTGAAGAAGGAGAGGGGAATGATTAAAGTGGCAGATGTAGCATTCCATTCAGATTTGCAGAGGCACTGATGGGGGAAGGTGTGAAACAGACCCGGTGAACCCGGTGGAGGTTGAGGAGAGTTTGCTCTGGCCCAGAAGCGCAAGGCCTTCCGGGGTCCTGACTAAGGCCTGGTTGGCTGGCTGTGGCCTTCAGCAAGTTCAGTGCTTCAGTTGGAATGGGTTCCCTCCCTGCGTTGTGTGTGCAGAATTTTGTGTGAGAGTCTGGGCAGAAAAAGTGAGGGGAAGAAAGAAGCAGCAGTCCCCAGGCAGCGGCACATCTTGTAAAGATTTTGCCAGCGTTGTGGGCACAGGTGAAGCCGGCCACAAGTTGCTTCTCTAATTTCCCAGCCTGATGTCTTGCGGGAGGCCAAGATGGTCGGAGGCATGTTGAATTTGCTGAGCATTAGTGGAACAAACAGAGCTGACAGACAACAGCTCTCCCTCCGGATGAACCAAGGTCGGAGGTCGATAACTCCTCTCCCTCTCAACTAATTTAATTTGTTGTGTGGACGCTGGGCTGGTGAAAGGTGATGCCCTCCCAGCATCCTGCCCATGGCTGGGATGGGGGCAGCAGCACCCACAGGGCTCTCCTGCCTCAGCTTCGACTAATGCGCCTGGCGCGCGGGGGGGGGGGGGGAGCTGATGGAGGTGTGATTGGCCCTGTCCGGCATATTCCTCTTCTGTTGACAACACTCCAGAGAAGCCAGACAAGCCAAGGACGCTAAGCGGGGGCGCACACCATTGCCAGTCTGCTAGGTTGTCAACAGGGCTGGATTAAAGGACATCATTCATGGCCCCGCTCTGTGAAGCCAGGCTCTGGATCCCATGTTCCCGGCGCTGCTGCTGCTGCTGCTGCTGTTCCCGGGCTGGCTCCCCGCCATGTATATCGAGACAGGCCGGCATGGAGCTCAGAGAAGCAACCATAAAGCCGTAGAGTAACTAGGCGAGAAATCATTCACATTGTTCCCCACTGGCAAGCGCTTCCCAGGTTGGCCTTTGAGCTGCTTCCTTTCTCTCCTGGCAAAGAGCAACTGCGTGGCCAGTCTTCAAGGGGAAGAATTAGCCGCAAGAGACGATGGAGCAGCTGCCAAGGGGGCTGTTTGTTTTCCTGCTTTTTTCTTTCCACAGCAAACACCGATCAGCGATTCAAAGAGCCGTTTGCCCTGGCACAGGCAGAAAATGTGTGGGCACCGGCTAAGCTTTGGCAGCCGCCTGGCATGTGCCTTCCCTGTCTCCGCACAGAGACTTCCAGGGAGGAGGGGCCCAGATCCAAGGTGTGAATCCTGCAGCTGCTACGCCTAATTGATGGTGAGCGTGATGCAGCCAGGGAGGAGACCCCTGGCCAAGGGACCCGGGCGGCATTTAGAGCATCTCAGGGCATTGCAGGGGGAGGGGTGAAGAGTGGGGGAGTCAGTGGGGATGTAAAGAGATAGAATTGACTCCAGCGGCATCTTAGACACCATCAAGAATTTGGGGAGGGGTATAAGCGCTGGTGAGCCAAAGCTCCCTTTGTCAGGCACAAGTAGGAATGGAGGTCCCCCTCTCCAAAGCTTGTATCTTGAACATCTTGTCAGTTTCCAAGGAGCTGCTGGACTCAAACCCAGCTCTTCTGATGCAGACCAACATGGCTGCCCTCTGGAACTCTCTAAGGGAGCCCCTCAGAAGTCACCCGAGATCATAATGTGTGTGGGTGAAACTTTAGGATTGTGTCATGAGTGTGGGGTGCCGAAATAACTTTGGGACGCCAAACCAGGCACTCATTCCCTCGGAGCCCCCTCGGTCTGTTTGCTGAAAAGTGGAGCCCTGGCCACCCATTTGGCCCCTCCTGCCGATCATTGTGACTCACTCTGTGTCACTCATCGTGAGGCCAAGTGTTATGTATTGGGACTGAAACATTGCGGGATTGTTCTGCCAGAGACTAGTTGAGCTTGGAGCCCAAGAACAATAGCCCACTAGGATTCTAGCAGTAACCAATCCAGAAGTAATGTTTTGTAAACAGCCTATCCTTGGGAGTGGTGTGTGTTTGGGTGTGGCCCTGGTCTTCAGACTTGCTCTGCTGAAATCACAAAGTTGGGCTGATGACTAGCTGTGAGTCTGCTGACCCATGGAACCCACTATTTAACAGTGGTGACGAGGATGGGATCCTGTTGAGCCAGCCCAGCACCCATCTGCACCACACCATGCACCAGTGCCATGCGCCTTGCATCGCAACCAGGACCATGGCTGCCCCTCCAGGACATCATAAATACATAAATAGGAATAGATTTGTCTGACAGGTTCATCTTCCTCTTCGCTCTTCGCCATAGGCCTTGAGTACCTTTGCTCACCTCATGTGGACTGCCTGGCACAGCAGGAGAACTTGGAGGATCAAAACAAGCCCTTTGAGAGAAAGAGCCGGCTGGGTTCAGATTCTCCAGAGCCTTTCCCAGAGAGTGACTCTGTGGCGAGGGAGTCAGGGAGCCCCTGCAGCCAGGTGGCTGGTCCAGCAGCAGACCTTCTGAGGTCCTCCGATGTGTCGCTTGTGGTCTACAAACAAGGTGAGAGATTTTTGGCTGGATTAGCAGAAACAACAGCAGGAAGTATTTGCCTGTTTTCACATTTGCACCCAGCGACCATCTCCTGGATCTCCAAACGTCGGCAGGGACGATGGAAGCAGATTCCGCAGCTTCTGAGCATTTCGAAAGTGGTGCTGCCCAACGGGAAAGCCAACTCTTCCTAAGCAGATTTTAGCAAACGCTTTTGGCAGTGTGGCCCGTCTTGAAGAAGAATGTGCCAGCGATCCTGTTGCATCCCTCCAAGGGCAGTGGTGCTTCTATCCACCAGGAGACCAGGGATTGGGGGGGGGGGGGAGAGATGTCCCTGCTCCAGCTGCCCTCCTGCCCGGAGTCCTGGAATGAGCTCTGGGGCAGCGATCTGTTTGCCCCTCCAGGACTCTCTTCAGATTTCCATTGTTGCAGCTGATTTTTCTGGATAACCAAATGGGGCAGTCGAGAGATGCCGATAAAGTTTTTGAAAGAGGCAAGCAGGGGAGATACCGGAGAGGAGCAGTCGGTGGGTGGGTTCCCCCTCGTCAGGGCAGAACTGCCAGAAGAAAGGCTTGTGGGCACAGGGGCTTCTCTTCCCTGGTGGCTGATCAGTATGCAAAGCCTGTGGCTGCGATAAAAGGTCTTTACTGTCTTTGGATCCTCAAGGTTAATGCAGAAAGAGGTTTCTTGTTTGCAGAGAAATACCACCTTGCCAAACGGCAGGCACTCTGCAAGGCGGAGTGAAGAGGGAGTTGGGAAGATTGCCACACACCCCTTTCCCTCAGTTGCCAGACTGGAGGTTCTTTGTCGAGGCTGGGGGTCCCCCCCCCCCCCGATTAAACCAGTTTGGTGTAGTGGTTAAGTGTGCGGACTCTAATCTGGGAGAACTGGATTTGATTCCCCACTCCTCCACTTGTACCTGCTGGATGACCTTGGGCAAGCCATAGTTCTGTCAGAGCTGTTCTTGAAAAAGAGCAGTTTCTGTCAGAGCTCTCTCGGCCCCATCTACTTCACAGGGTGTCTGTTGCGGGGAGGAGAAGGGAAAGGAGTTTGTAAGCCACTCTGAGACCCCTTCGGGTAGTGAAGGGCAGGGTATAAATCCAATCTCTTCTTCTTCTTCTAAGCCAGCCCCATCTTCTGTACAGCTAAAATCCCAGAGCTGGAAGCTCTTCTACCGAATCTCGGCATGTGGATCCTGTCGGTGCCCACTTTGTGATGAAAGCTTACTCCAAGGGGTGTGACACTGGGGTCTTCTTCAGAAGGCTAGAAATTAAAAGGACGGCAACCAACCGACATCCCAGCAACCCTGGGGCTATGCCCCTCGAGCTCCACAGAGCAAACATTGGATGACCCCCCCAGCCACCTTCTCTGTATGAGACGGGCTGAATCCAGCAGTGAACAGAGGGTGGGGACTGATCCCTGTCCATCAAACCCCAATCGCACCAGGAGGGAGACAGCTGTGCAGCAACCCCTGGTTTTACCGCCGGCACCCTGGCAGATAGAGGAATGTAGCGCCCCAGCCCACTCACCCACCGGTCCCAGCAAGGCTTCTGGGATTTTGCAAGTGCTCTGCTCTGGCAGACTGAAGGGCCACAGGTAGAGCTGCCCATGAGAGGGACAGCTGTGTGGGGCATACAGCTCTTTGTTCAGTCGCTTGCAGTGGGGCAGCAGTGGTGGCTAGGCCGGAACAAGAAAGCTGTGTGCCCCACAACAGAGTCGTGGGATTCCTACCAGTCCCCATGGCCATTTGCCGTGTTGTGGGCTGGTGGACGGTTTGCCCGACCTGACCCTGGGAACAGAGTCTGTCCTTGCCTCTTTCCCTGTTGGGTGCCTGCCCTGCCAAGAGCTCTCAGGGACTCAAGGAGAGGAGTCAGTGCCAGTGGGCACCAAAGGTCTGGCGGGGGGGGGGCTCTCGCAGCTCTCCCCGTTCACCCCTCTATGTTGTGGGTTCTCACCTGGGGGTGTGCATCTCTGGAACAACACAGGGCACTGCGCCCCCCTGTTAGACCTCTCTCTTAGGGAGCCAGCCAGCACCACTGGCTGGGGCAGCTTTGTGGGACTCTGGTCCTCCAGGCAAAAGGCGCCTTCAGTGGTGCGGAGATCAGAGTGGTCTGGCTGGCAGGAGCCCAGGACTGCAGCGGTGCTTGCTGGGGAGGGGGTAGCATGGAGAGTGCTGTGATGTCGCACTGGCATGCCCACAAGCCCTCCCCCTTTCTGCATTGTTCACACTCACTTCTAAGAAGAAGAAGAGATTGGATTTATACCCTGCCCTTCACTACCCAAGGGAGTCCTGAGCATCTTACAAACTCCTTTCCCTTCTCCTCCCCACAACAGGCACCCTGTGAGGCAGGTGGGGCTGAGGGAGCTCTGACAGAAACTGCTCTTTTTCAAGGACAGCTGGGCCAGAACTACAGCTTGCCCAAGGTCGTCCAGCAGGTGTAAGTGGAGGAGTGGGGAATCAAACCTGGTTCTCCCAGATTAGAGTCCGTGCACTCAAGGAGGCAGAGGGACCCAAAGGGACACAAGGGGGGGGGGGTTACAGCAGAAAAACTCTGTAAATAACCCTGCAAGTGGCATCTGGGGCACAGGCTGTGGGCTAAGAGCTAAGGGGGCAAAGAGCCCTGGGGCTTATGCCTAAGGACAGCGACCCCAGCCTTCTGTAGCCCGTGGGCACCTTTGGAATCCTCCAGACAGGGTGATGAGGGTACTCACAAGAAGGCCGCCGTAAGTGGTAGAGCCAGCCACCCAAGATCAGGTTGTGAGGTTATGCATAACCGACAGTAACTCTTCGGCATTTCAGGCAGAAGTTCTGCTAAACAGGATTCCTTTGCAAAAAGAACATCTTGTTTAAAAACATTTCCTTGCTCATAGTTTTATCTTCAGTCATGGGGTGAAAAAGACCCCTTGTGCTTTGGTGGCAACTGTTGCCAACACAATTTCTTTTGAATCTGCACAGCCAATCAGCTTTCCATTGGCCAATCAGAAGCCCTGCTGTGCAAAAGCTGCATCTAGCACCACCCACTTTCTAAAATCTCTTGCCAGACACCAGGAAAGGCAGCGGCTGGCCTTGCCCCACTGATTGTGGGGTGAAGGTGGAGAACTTGAAATGGATCTGAGCCGAATACAGAATTAGCAACATCTGTTTACCTCCTTGCCTGTTTGTTCCATGTGCTCCTTTTTTGAGCCAGTTTGGTGTAGTGGTTAGGAGTGCAGACTCTAATCTGGGAGAACCAGGTTTGATTCCCCACTCCTCCCCATACAGCTGCTGGTGGGACCTCGGGTCAGTCACAAGTCCTTTCAGAGCTGTTCTCTCACGAGCAGTTCTCGAGGGAGCTCTCTCAGCCCCACCTGCCTCACAGGGTGTCTGTCGTGGGGAGGGGAAGGGAAAAGGAGATTGTAAGCCGCTCTGAGACTCCTTCGGGTAGTGAAGGGCGGGGGTATAAATCCAAGCTCCTCTTCTCTCTTGTCCACTGCACCCTCTCGGTGTGAGCCCTCAGTGTGTGTGGCTGGAGGCCGGAGATATGGCCGCAAGCCTGATGCCCTCATCTGGGTTTATACACAGAGCCCTGGAGGGTCCCTCAGTCTTCTTCAGGGGCTGGCCATAGGATGGGGGTGCCAAATTGCTTCGCGTCTTGATCGGAATCAGCTACTTTTCAAAGGCACAGATTAATTTAAGAAATTTACCAGCGGACTTTTGTGGCAGATAAAACAGTTTGCTTATTTCACACTTGTGCGGCCACCTGCTTGGAACTGTTTGTTCAGTTTCAAATTCTTTAATTAAAATCAACATAAAACAGATTGAAAACATCCCACGAAGGGAGTCGCTTGATTTGCTGGAGGATATTGCTGAAGAGGCGCCAAAGCAGTTAAAAAAAATGGGTGTCGCAGTTTGAAATGCTTTGCGCGTGGCTAGGAGTGCGTGCAGAAGTCGGCATGGTGGAGGCTTAGGGTTGCCAGCCTCCAGGTGGGGCCTGGAGATCTGCCAGAATTACAACTCATCTCCAGACAACTGAAATTAGTTCTCTTGGAGTGAATGGCGGCTTGAAGGGGGGGGGGGTAGATTCTATGGCATGATACCCTGCTGAGGTCTCTCCTTTCCCCAAACCCTCCCCTCCCCAGGTTCCACCCCCAAGTCTCCAGGAGTGGGTCACTCTACCTGAGCTGTTTTGGCAAAGGCACGTTCAGTGGTATACAGACCTGGACTGTTTTTCACAATTTGCTTTTGTGAACTATGGAGGGTATCTGTTTACCTACACTCTCTCACCGGGCAGCATCAAATGTTACCTAAAACGCAGCTGGGACACTTAACTGAAGCCTCCCGAAAGAGGGCTGCCAGACCCTTCTTTGCAAAGTTAAATGTCAAAATATTTCTGCTTACAAAGTTTGTTAGTCTAAATCTTGCTCCTGTATTATTGCAATTTTCCATTTTGTTGATGATTCATCTGTAAAGTTGTTATTCCTTTATGATGGTCTTGCACTTTTGTAGAAAAGCAATCATAGTATTTCATAGATATATTTATTATGCTGTCGAAATATTTTATGTTTTTAATTTACAATATTTAGGTTCTCATTTCAGCAGGAATACTCTCTGCGTGGCTCACATGAAAAAGATTAGAAATGGCAGCAAAATATAATAGAAAAACCAGAAACAAAGTGAAAAACTAACACTTAACCCAACAACATGACAATGGACAGAGCAAATGCCAGCTTTCCTATGCTGCTGTTGGACGGAAGCACTGCAAAACAGACAGGTTGCACGGGATTCAGGTGGGGTGATGGGATAATGTCTCTCTTATCCAGGAGGATGGAGCAGGATGGGGAGCTGTGTTTGTCTGCAGCAGTAGAAAAGCACAAGGTCCAGTCACACCTTAAAGACGAACACAGTTTGTGGCAGAGACCAGAGAGGATGGGCTTTCATGAGTCAGTGAAGAAGTGAGCCACTGACTCTTGAAAGCTCCTAAAGGTAAAGGTTTCCCTTGCTCAAAAGACAGTCAAATACGATTCTAGGGATGCGGTACTCATCTCTGGTTCCAAGCCGAAGAGCCAGCACTGTCTGAAGACGTTTCCGTGGTTGTGTGGCTGGCATGACTAGACACGGAGGTACACGGAATGCTGTTCCCTTCCCACTGAAGCGGTACCTATTTATCTACTCGCACTTTCTTGCTTTTGAACTGCTAGGTTGGCAGGAGCTGGGACCAGAGACGGGAGCTCACTCCGTCACACAGCACTCCGGTCTCAAACTGCTGAACTACTGACCTTCTGGTCTGCAGTTCAGCATCAAATTTTGTTAGTCTTTAAGGTGCTCTTGGGACTCTTGCTGTTACTCAGGAAGTTTCTTCTGTCAAGTTCCAAAGTAGGATTTTATTTATTTCAAACATGTCTGTCTTGCCTTTCCGCCCGATCAGGCTCCCCATGGTGGCACCGCTAAAAACAGCTGAACAATTAAAAACAACCTTCAAAGTGAGAAGATAATTCCGTAAAGACACATAACAAACAATACCAGAGGAGGGCTGAAAACCGTTACTGGGGGTATGCCAAATGAAACACATTATTTTTTGGCACGACTAGCAGGGCTGCTGCATGAGAGCGAGCCAGCCCGAGCTGGAGCCCCCTCCTGGGGCCGGGCAAAACGCGCTCTGGGACTCCTCCTGCCCTCGAGTCACACGAAGCCGCCTTCTACTGAGTCGGAGACCAGCGTCCTGTCAAGGTCAGTCTTGCCTACTCAGGCCGGCAGCAGCTCTCCAGGCTCTTCGGCGGGGCCTTGTTAACCAGAGGCGCTGCCGGGGCTTGAACCCGGGACCTTCTGCGCGCCCAGCAGAGGCTCCGCCGCCGCGCCCCGGCCCCTCCCTGTCCGCCGAGCGCCCCCTGCTGGCGGAGGGAGGCCCGTCCTTCTGGCTCCGGCGCGGCGACCTCTGCGGCGCTCTGCTGCCGGGGGGGGGGGGGGGGGGGGGAGGGCGGTCACTCACCCCCCCGGGGGCGCCTCCCCCTCCCCCCCCCGCCCCGGGCGCCGGCACAATGCCTGGCGCAAACGCCGCGTCTCCCTTTGTGGCGCTGATTAGAGGCCCCCTCCGGCACACATCAAAGCTTCAATTAACACGGCCCGCGCGCAGCCCTCTTGCAGGCCTCCGATAAGAATGGAATTTTCGCTTGGAAAATGGATTTTTATTTAGTCGCGTGTACGTTGCTGTAAATGACCTACTCGGTGCGGCTGCCGAGAGACTCCGGGGACAATTAGGGGGCTCGTGGGGAACCGGTTATCAGAGGGAAACAGGCGCGCGGCTCTGTAGCTGTCTCATAGCCCGATGGGCGGGGAGGCCGAACGAAAAACCAAGCGCGGTGGCATCCGGAGGAGGAGGAGGAGGAGGATTCTCGCGCGCGCGCGCCCGCCTGCCTTTCTCCTTGGCGGCTTTCTTCCTGCGGCTCCCCCCTCCCCCCGCAACCTCCGGATTCCTGCGTGGGGCCGCCCCGCAGCGGAGCAGAGAGCACAGCCCCGGCGGGAGGGGGAGGCACTCGGGCGAACTTCCTCCTCTAGGACGAGGAGGAGGAGGAAAGGGCCGGGCAGGGGGTCCCCCTTCTCCGCTATTGCTGGCTGGGCCTTTGGTAGGGTTGCCAGCTCCGGCTTGGGAAATACCTGGAGATTGGGAGGGTGGAGCCTGAGGAGGGCGGGGTGTGTGTGTGTGTGAGAGAGAGCTGGCATCAAGAAGAGGGAGGGGGGAAATGGGGTCAGCTTCAGGAATCTTCTGCACCTCATTTCTGTCTCCATGATGAAGAAGAAGAAGAGAAGAAATTGGATTTATACCCCGCCCTTCACTACCCAAGGGAGTCTCAGAGCGGTTTACAAACTCCTGTCCCTTCCCCTCCCCACAACAGACACCCCATGAGGTAGGCGGGGCTGAGAGAGCTCTGACAGAAACTGCTCTTTTTCAAGGACAGCTGTGCCAGAACTCTGGCTTGCCCAAGGTCATCCAGCAGGTACAAGTGGAGGAGTGGGGAATCAAACCTGGTTCTCCCAGATCAGAGCCCACGCACTTAACCACTACACCAAACTGGGAGTCAAAGCTCTGATCCTGATGAATCCTGAGCCAATACATCACTTTGGGGGCTCTTTTTTAAAAAGCGGGGGGCCTTTAAATGCTGAGATGACCCCCATGGCATTTTTGTCATGTTTCTCTGTGGAGGCTGCCCGAGACAAGCACTTTGCTCTCCTCCAAGGTCACTCCGTCCAAGGCGGTGACCATGTGCTACCCATCTGCTGGCTTTTGAGTGGGCTATGGGGGGGGGGGGGTGAGCTCTTCCTATGCCTGTGAGATGAAGCACCATTGCTGCCACCTCCCCTGCTCTTTCGTGAGGATTGTCAGGGTGGTCTTTGTGGGCTGGGTGGCGTCTTGATGATGCCCACCGGAGGTCCATCCTAGGATCGGGCATCTGCAACCAACTCTCTGCCACTACTATGGGATTTTATGTTGCCTGTGACCTTAGTCAGGGAGCGGTGGCTTCAAGGCTCAAAGGGACAGAGACGGTTCCAAACACACGGCATCGTCGAGGATTCTAAAGACAAAGAAAAGAGAACCAAGGTTGAAGTTCTGGAGATCTTACATCCCTTTTGCAGGAGACGTGGAAAACACCGACAGACTTATTCAGCTCTGCGACACTCTGAATGATACTCCTGGCTGTGGGTTCACATTGAATGTTGATGTCACAGAAAACAGGTGGGGGGGGGGGCTGCAGTCGGGTCATTTAAAAGTAAAGGACAGAAGTGAATATTTTTTTTAAAAAAAAGATTGCCCAAAGTATTACCCTGAGCTCTCCTGCCTCCAATTTCAGCAGCATGGGATTTGCAGAGACTGGGACCGTTCGTTTCTGGCTCTTGACCGGCCACCCCTTGGATTAGAGTCTGCAGTGCTGGGTCTTTATCTGGTGGTTCTTTGATACGCTGCATCTTAAAAAACATTCGCCATTGGAAGTAAAGTGGTAATCCTATCCACACGAGCTTTCACTCCATTCCTCAACCTCTCCTGATACCACAGGGGGGAAGATCTGCCCTGCGAAGTGTACAGACATATTTTTGTAGCTGAATGGTCATTTTTGGGATGCGGATGCAAGTGGGTGCTAACACTCATGTTTTCATAAGAGCCCTGCACTCCGTCTGTTTTGTGAGGCATCTGCTGGGATTTTGATGGGTCTGTTTGGGATGTAGCATCCCAGCACACTTCATTCTTCTGCTCAAGTCTCCGCAGAGCTACTATTGTTGTAGATGAATTCCTAATAATTTCTCCAGGATAATCCACCATCCCTCCCCAAAGCACTGAACATCTTTCTTTGACTGTGGCCTTGGTGTCAAGGGTAGAGCCAGTACTTTGTTTTTATCTCCTTCCACCCTTTTCAACAGAAACAATATATCTACCAGTGTCAGTTCTGGAACACCAGAAACACATCCCCCCTTCTTCAGTTTAAAGTTTGCAGTTCTTCTGGGATTTGGGGCTTTTTGCGGTTGTTGGACCTGCTCTTTTTTCATTGCACCCTAAACTACAGTGCCACCCATGGGATGTGTCCATGCCACTGATCGGCTCATACTGCAAGCAGATGGTTTTATGATAGTTTCTAAGGCAGATGAGATAACAAATGGCATGGGTAGAAACCTTTGTCATCCACATAGAATACTAAATATACACAGTTTTGAGCTGTCTTCTGTTACTACCAACTGCCCAAACTCTCAAGAAGTATCTGGCTTGCCAAAGAATCAAGCATTTGTAAACTGGGCCACTGTCTCTTCTGTAGTTGGTAATCTGAAGTGCTCTCTTTTGATTGCCTTATTGAGGTCTCTTGGACCAAGCCTAAATGCAACTGGCCGTTATACTTCTCCACAAGTACTAAAGGATTTATCCCATCTGCTGGTTCTTCTTCTTTTTATGACATGCAGATCCTCCATCCTTTCAGATCCTCTGAGTTGAGTTTATTCTGAAGAAAAATGGCACTTTCCTGCACAGGTGACTAACAGGAGGCACTGCCTTAAGAATCTAAGCATTGTTTGCCTGGCAGACAGCCCAGACCTGCCAAGTGCTTCGTGCTCATGCTTAGCCTGGTTGTCCTGCAATGCAAACAGCCTATTTAACCAGAGTGAGTTTTTGCAAGTTTTTAGGCATAGTATGGGTGGCACGTTCTTGGGTACAACTGTGAGCGAGAGATTATATGGATCATTTTTGCTCCTGACACTAGCAAGGCCATCTCCCTAAACTAGAATATTAATTCCAGCGCAACCTGCACTTCGGACTTTTGTTCTGGCATGACTGAGGAGCTTTTATCACTCTGTTCACATGACAGCTCAGGTCCTCCTCGGCACCAGTGGGATGCCCGCTGGGCAGTCTCTGCCGTGAGGCCCACTTCCTCTCTTGCTGCAGATCCTCTTGGGGCCAGATCCATGCAAATGGAAGTGACAGAGCCAGAAGACATATAGCTCACAACAGAGATTCTCTCATGCACATGGGACTTGTTCACAGGGTTATCTAAACCCTTGGCGGCACCCGTTTTTCTTGCTTCTATGGCATCAACACACAACTGCTGCAAAATGGTTATGCTCCTCATGGTTAAAACAACATTGAGGAGTCTGCTGAATGCCACGTGTTTTGCCAGGTTATTTTGTTTCCATTTCCCCCCCAGCAATTGCTTGGGAGAGAAGTATTTCTGTTTTCTGAAAAGGACTGTCTGGCTCTTTGCTCCTTTACATTCAGAGCATGGAAGACACCTTCCGTTGAGTTCTGATCTCTGGCCTGTGTCTTCACTGCCTCTGAGGCCCTGAAAAGATGAGGAACTTGTTTGAGCATAATTCCCCTTCATGTACCAGCTGTTCTCCAAGGACATTTTCTCTGGCACCTCTTTCAACAAAATCCCACTTTTTACGGAGCCTTCTTAATTCAGCCACATACTGGTCTGCAGTCTGGTCTGATGTTTGCATGTGTGTAAAAAACTTATTTCTTTCAAAAATTTCAGGTTTTGGCATGCAGTATTCTTTACAGTTGTCCATTATTGCTTTTAGTTTTGTATACTCTTACATTCTGCAAACCCAAAAGTATTACAAATGTTCAAAGTCTCCTCTCCAGCAACATGAGCAAAAATGGAGGGTTTGATTTTATCCTTTTCCTCCTCTGGTGATGTAGCTGCCCAACAGAGTCTAGACTGTGGTCTACCGTTCCCCCAGTTACCTGCAGTGTCCCCTGCCAGCTGGGGAATTGGTGGTGAACAGAGCATCTTCCTGTTCGCTAAGCTCCCGGGAGAGGCTCCCTGGCTGGCTCCCTTGCTGTGGGGGTGTGGCTCCAGTGCCTCCCTACTCTTCTGAGCCCAGCCATACAGCAAGGAAATGGCCTTCAGGTGGACCTGGTCCACTCCCCCACTTCCACTTCTTCTGACACCACTGTCATATTTCTGGGTCTGCAGACAAAGACTGTAGTATCTTCTGGGGTGGGGTTGTCTTTGTCCTGCTCTGTGGCCAGCACATGGGCACCTCCGCGAGGTCTCTATCAGGTCCAGATTCAAGTCCAGGAGCACCTTAGGGACCAACAAATTTTTTGGGGGTATAAGTTTTTGGGAATCAAAGCTCCCTTTGTCAGATACCAGCGAACAGATACCCAATGAAGGGAGTTTTGACTCTTGAAAGCTTCTGCCCTAGAAATTTGGTCGGTCTCTCAGGTGCTCCTTTTCTCCTGCAGACCAACACAGCGGCCCACGCTGAAACCTTTTATCATTCCAAGGAGGAGGAGGAGACTGGATTTATATCCCGCCCTTCACTCACTTGGAGTCTCAGAGCGACTTACAAACTCCTTTTCCCTTCCCCTCCCCACAACAGACACCCTGTGCGGTAGGCGGGGCTGAGAGAGCTCTGAGACAACTGTCCTTGAGAGAACAGCTCTGAAAGAACTTGTGACTGATCCAAGGTCACACCAGCAGCTGCCTGTGGAGGAGTGGGGAATCAAACCCAGTTCTCCCAGATTAGAGTTTGCGCACTTAACCACCTTACCAAACTGGCTCACAGATGGAGGACTTGGACACACGCCTGCACCTAGGGAGTCTGCAGCCAACATTAAGAACAGGATCTCCACGGGACCCTTCCCACACAGGCCTTGAGGGGGGAAGAGAGACTAGTTCTGGAGGGCTCACGGAATGGTGCCCCCGCACAAAGACTACTAGAGGGAGGGATGGCTTGAAACTTCGGCTTGTTCTAGAAGAAACAAAACCAACATGATCTTATGCAAGACTTGACTTTTAGAACTCCTTATAACACTATAAAACACAAGGGCGTGCCTTTGAATTGTAGATTCTCTCACAGCAATGCTGACCTTGTCACAAAGGCTCCGGGACTGTGGTCTGCCAGGAATCAAGGGCACTAGAGCTGGGAAGACACATCCTCTCTGGAAGGGTTTTTGCCCGGTTCTTCTGCACGTCTGCCCTCCCGCTGCATTTTCACACTTGTGGAGTCAGTTTATTTTCTTCAGTAGGTGCCTTAAGGAATCAGGATTTTCAAGGGAGGGAGCTGTCATCATCAGTGGCATCACAGCACCCCCCTTTTATTTTCTGCACATGCTTAGATCAATATATCAATGTTATAACTGCATTAGTTTCTAAAAAGGCATTAAAATATCAATGTACCGATATATCGTTGTAATGATAGGCCAAGCATGTTCTTTAAATTTCCAGCCTTCATTTTTTTTAAAAAGTAAATTTCTAGCCTCTTCTCTCACAGGAATATGCACCTTCCTTCCTTCCTTCCTTCCTTCCTTCCTTCCTTCCTTCCTTCCTTCCTTCCTTCCTTCCTTCCTTCCTTCCCTCCTTCCCTCCTTCCCTCCTTCCCTCCTTCCTTCCTTCCTTCCTTCCTTCCTTCCTTCCTTCCTTCCTTCCTTCCATTTTTATCCCGCCTTGCCGGCGAACTGGCTCAAGGCGGCTAACAACCATAAAATACCACCAAAGTGGTTTACAAATCAACAAATAAAACTAACATAAAACTAACATCTCTGTGAGGGAAGAGCGAGAGACTTACCTTTTTAAAAATGAAAGCTGGGAAGTCAGAGAACCTGCTTGATCTATCATTACAATAGTGTATCAAGAGCAGATGCTATTCTGGAGAACTGGGTTTGATTCCCCACGCCTCTTCCCCATGAAGCCTGCTGGGTGACCTTGGGCCAGTCACAGTTCTCTCAGAACTCTCTCAGCCCCACCTGGTGCCTGTTGTGGGGAGAGGAAGGGAAAGGTGATTTTATACCTTAAAGAGAAAAAGGGGGTATAAAAACCTACTCTTCTTCATTTTCTTTGATATATCAATATTTTGGTGCCATTAAAAAAATTTAAAAATGAAACCACTCACCTACGGGGGGCGGGGTAGAGGAAGGAGAGGGAGTGATCTATGTTGACTGTCCAATCATCAGACAGTGGGCTGGAGGCGGGTGGGAATGGTCATGTCAAGAGAAAACAGAAATAGATATTACACACAAGGAAAAAGGCGACTCAAAACTGGCTTCCAGAAAAGGTGTGGTGTAAAAGTTGCCTCAAAAGGACTGGGAAAAAACCAGGGGGGGAAATGAAGTAAAAACTAACGGCACAAAAATTTGTGCAGAAATCAGGGGATAAACTGAAGCAGTATGAGGCCAAACCTGACGGATGAAAACCCCCCCCCCCCCGGAGAATAGCCATAACAAAAGAGGCATGCAGAAGATTTCCCCTGCACGTTGCACATGTCAGACTGTCCAAAGAGGAAAACAGCACTGCAGAGATTTCCCTTCCTGTTCAGCCTCTGCCTGCTTTCCCCAACAGCCCACCCCTCTCGGCCCCTCCTGTGCCGCTGAGCAGGCCCCCCCCCCCCCCCGCTCCCTCTGCCTGGCCCTCCTGCGCCTACGGTGCCAGATTCCCCATGGCCTTGTGGTGAGAGGCTGCTGTGCGCGCTGAGGAGAAGGGCTGCGGACGCCAGAGAAGAGGCCTTGTCAGTGGTGGATGGAGAGAACACCCTCTCTGCCTCCTTCATCTGCGCACCCGCCTCTCCCACTCCCAGGCCAGGCAAAACAATAACAAACGCACCGCACAGCACGTTAATACAGAGCCAGACAAGCGTTTTAATAACTGGAAAGGTTAGAAAAAACCTTCTCCCAGCTTTGTCTCAACCTCTTGCCAGCAGTCTGGGAGACCCAAAGTACCATGACTGGGTATTGATTCAATTATTCTCTACAATGTAATACCTTGCATCTGCGTGATAGCAACAAACAGAGTTGAAAGACATACAAAAATAAATGATCTGAAAGTTAATATGGCTGAATGAACAGCGCTGAATAAGAGGAGAGTGTGGTTTGGTTTTGCATTGTGAAATCAATAGCGTTCAGAACAATGTCCTCAGTTTCTCCAGGGAGCCTGGAGAGGACCCGACTGAATCGATCACTATGCAAATTAATTGAATTCATGGAATCCACATTGTCGGGTAATTGATGCTTCTTATAATTACCTCCGAGTTATGAGCTTTTAGGGGGATTGCATTGATTCCTGCAAAGGGGGGGGGTGCATTCCTGGAACTACAGAAAGATGGTCCATCTAGTCCAAGGACTTAATAAACAAAGAGGGCCTCAGCAGTTCCGCATTTGCCTGATGTTCTCAAAAGACTGGGACCCTGCAGAGTAGCTTGACCTCTGACCTCTCTACCTTCCTGGGGGGGACGGGACGGGACTGATCAGCCCATTAGGGATGATCCAGCACACTTAGAAGAAACCTGCACTTTCCCCAGATACTGTTCAATTTAGGATGCTGTGATAAAAGGAGATGGTTCCCTTGACTCCCTCAGTGGCCATTGAGTGGGCAGAGGTCTTGGGAGGGGGGGGGGTCTGCATGACTCCCAGGGAGGACTCCTGCGTGACTCCTCATAATCGGCAGCTCAAGCCCATGCAGGAGTCGAGCTTGGTGTGGGGGGATGGCCGTGGCTCACTTAAAATGTGGCCCAGGAATGGCTCTGGTGGGGTCCACAAATGAGCAGCCTCAGAAGCCGGGAGGATGGTAGAGAAGTCCCAGGGATGGTTAGTTCAGAAACAACTGATCAGATGGATTACAATGAACCTGATATTATTTGATCTTGGTTGCTGGTCAAAAGATAGAAAGCAGAGAGTAGGAAGGAGGAGGCAAATTGTCCTCAGAAGAGAGCCCCCTGGGGGATCCCAGGTGTTTTTTTTGTTTCTGAAGGGGGAGTGGTTTGGGACCTGTTGCAAGTGAAAAGTGATACCTCTTGGGATAGCCAGGCCTAAATTTGCAAGTGCAGAGATACGTATTATGATGATGTCTTCATGAACAACAATATCAAACCAGGAAGACAGTCTGTTGATGACATCAAAGCATCCAGGACCATAAAACCCCAAACCATGTTCTCAAGAAGACCCAGCAAACCAGAGGTCGATAGGCTCTCACTAGGAAAGGCTCTTTGCCCTCTCCCAAGAAGCAAGGGTGCAGTGTTATTGGAAATAAAAGGGTGGTGCCCCCTACGGATGGCTGTCAGCATCTGTCTGCCCCCCCCCCCCCCATTGCTTGCTCTGTTAGCTTTCTTGGCAGGTCATGTAAACAAGGAAGGTTTTATCCAAAGGGATAAATAGCCTTACACAGCAGATTATTTAAAGAAAAGGGACTGGCAATGGAGCGCTGGCAGACTAATTAGATTAAGCTGATGAGCTCATCACTAATGTGGGTAATTAAGAGCAAGAGCTAATTGTGGACTGCGTGGTATCTTCCATTAACTTTGCTGCCTCTTCGCAATGGTTGGGACTGAAAGGAAGTCCTTTGGGGTGGGGGTTCATTTGAAGAAGGAGGCAGGCAGGGTCCCTTCCCCTTGGTTCATTCTTGAGGAGGGGGCTGGAGAGGACTTCAGTCAAACTGTTGAAAATGAAACAGAGTTTGAGTCCAGTGGCACCTTTAAGACCAATAAAATTTTATTCTGGGTAGAAGCACTCACACAAAAGCTTATACCCAGAATTAAACTTTGTTGGTCTTAATGGTGCCACCGGATTTGAACTTTGTGCTATTGCTTCAGACCGACACAGCTACCCACCTGGATCTATCTTCATGTTGAAAATGAAGACATTCAGCTGACTGTGGAGCTGAGGTATTTCCCCCCCCCCCCGAGGATCCTGGGAACTGTAGTTTGGCAAGGGCTCTCTAACAGAAGCTGAGGGATGCTCCTGGAATGCTTGCCTGGGACCAAACCTCCTTTGTTCAACTGGTCGCGCTTTCAGGTCGAAACGTCACTCCACTGGACCATAGCCCCTGCTGCTAAATTTGCTGGCCAGCCCCAGGACTGCCCTCCACAGCTCTGCTTGACTTTGATCCAGGTTTGCTCTCAATGAAATGACTCCTTAAATCTTCCTGGCTTTCTTGCCAAGCATCATTTTTTTAAGCTGTGGAACTTTTAGGGGGAAAAAATGCCAGTAATATATTGATAGTCACTGAGATGTGCAGATTTGTAGAGCAGTTTGAACATTCCCCCTCCTGAAACGCCTGATGGCCTCTTCCTCCTTAACCTCCAGCGTGGGACGAAAGCAGGAAGAACAGGAGCAAGGAGGGTGGCACGGAAGGGACACAAATGGTGAAGGAAACTCAGGGTTTTTGGAAGGAAATAGCTTCCTTTGGGCATGTCGCGTGTCTAGCAGCACAACTGAGGTTGTCTAACACAGGTGCAGAGCTTAGCTGGACAGAGCGCCTGGCGGTGGTATCAGCGCCGGTCCTGCCTCCTGGTGTTGTGAGGTGGCAAGTTTGGATGCCAGTAAAGGGGCAGCTTGGGAGAAGATGGGCACCCATGGCTGCGATCACATGTCCAATTCACCCTGACATAGGTGCGAAATGCTGGGCAGATGAAAGGACTGGATCAGACGACAATTTCTGGGAAGCGCCCTGCAGCGGTTGGCAACCTGTTTTGCTCCGCCGCACACGCAGAATAAAAAAAAACCCTCGGAAAGTCCTGTAGCAAACGGGTTGCTATGGGCCACAGACGGACTTTCCTGCGTCTGATTGTGCCGGCGCGTTCCCATGGCGTTGGGATAGTCTGATCAGGCTATCCTGACTCTGTGCCATTCTCCCCCCCCCCCCCCCCAGTCACAGTATGCGCCTCAGCGTACCCTCCTGCACATTCCATCGGGAGAAGGGCAAATAATCGATTCCTTGTGTAAGTGCATCGGGAACAAACTTTTTTTTTGTTTTTTGTTTAAAACCCCAACTCACTGGCGGTTGCGTCTGATCACGCAGTGGTGGGCTGTGACTGCATCTCCAAAAATCCATGTGCTCACGCAATGGCAGGTCAACTTGCTTCCTCCCCGCTTTGTCTACGGTGTGTGAGCACAACCCCAGTGAAGGGAATGGGAGCTGCCCAAGAGCACAGCAGTAGGAAGAGGTGGTTGCCAACTCCAGGTTAGGAAAGTCCTGGCAGTTAGGGGGTGGAGTCTGGGGAGAGGGAGGGAACTCAGCAGGGTATAATGTCATAGAGTTCCCTCTCCACAGCAGTCATTTGCTCTGGAGGAACTGACATTTGTGGTCTGGAGAGAAGTTGTAATTCCTAGTAATGAGTGGAAGGGGCTGCCTTTCCTCCTGTGCCACCCAAATGTCTTGGGCCAGGCCTTGGTGTCTCAACAGCCATGCTAAGCCCCGCACAACCTTGATGCCCCCTGCCTGAAGGCCTCTAGGCCAGCTGACCCTTCCCCTGAGTTTGGCCAAAGAGCTTCCTGCCAGAGTTACTCCGGGGTCCTTCCAGCATCTTTAGATTCCATATCTGGGGGGCTCTGCCAGTGCCCCCCTGCAGCTCCTCTGCACCTTCTTCTTGCCTTCGGTTTCTGGGATTTCTGTTCCTTCCTCGTGTCTCACACAAGTTTCTGACTCTCTCCCTCACAGCCTCTCAATTTGTTTTTCTCATTGTCTGTCAATGTTTTGCCTGCTCCTTCTGCTGCAATTTCTTGCGCTTGATTTCCTTTCTGTCTCCAAGGTTACATCAGAGAGCCTGTTTCCCAGCCCATCCGCTGCACACAGCTCACTTGCCCCTATCGGACTCCTGTTCGGCCCTTGAGTTTCGCAGCCGGGCCCTTCTCGCTTCTCCTTTGGCTTCAGATCCAGAAGCATCAATATTTGCATTGTGAATGGTGGAGTAAGTCAGACACAGAGCAGAATGGGGGGGGGGGGAGCTTTGTTGAAATGAATGGGAACAACATAAGCGTATCAACCAATAGCGGCCAGGCCTGTAGAACTGGGGGTGGGGTGGGGGGAGGAAGTGCCAGGTTGGCCTCAGCCCCGATGGGCAGCCTGGTGCAATCTTGTGCAGTGTGCAAATCTGGGCTGTGCCAAGAAGAAGAAGAAGAAGGAGAAGAAGAGCGGGAGATTGGATTTATACCCCACCCTTCACTTGAAGTCTCAGAGTGGCTCACAAACTCCTTTCCCTTCCCCTCCCCACCACAGGCACCCTGTGCGGTCGGTGGGGCTGAAAGAGCTCTGAGAGAAACTGCTCCTTTTCAAGAACAGCTGTGCCAGAACTATGGCTTGCCCAGGGTCATCCAGCAGCTGCTTGTGGAGGAGTGGGGAATCAAACTCGGTTCTCCCAGATTAGAGTCCGCGCACTTAACCGCTACACCACACTGGGCTGCTCATCCCTGTACTCCGTGTCCTCTCCACGGCACAGTTTGCACATAGCCTGGAAAAGTTTTTCATTCAACCAGGCTCTTAAATTATGGTTGCCTGCCTCGGGGGGGGGGGGGGCATCCTGGAATTACAGCTGATCTCCAGAAGAATACAGAGGTCCGTTCTCTCCTGGAGGAAATAGGGGCTTCTGGGGGCGGGCTCAGTGGCACCCCCTCCCTGCTGAGCTCTCCACCCCCCAAGCCCTGCCCTCTCCAGGCGCAGCTCCCAAGTCCCTGGGAATTTCCCAAGCCAGAGCAGGCAACCCTCCCTTAACTGTCGATCCCAGCACTGGGCTACCTGGGGGTGCTGCAGGCCTGGGGCAGTTTGCTTCCCCCTGGCTGCCCTCTGCCTCCTGCTTCTGTCCTGGCCTGAGGAAATGCCTCCTGGGTGGTGGAGATGGGGCTGAGAGAGATGGGTGGCGGAATGACTGGCTGGGGGCCCCTTTTGGGTGCAGTGTCACGGGAGTGGGGAGGGAATCCCAGAGAGGGGCTGTCCCTCGCAGCCGAGTGGTCTGCCTCGTGCCCCAAACAGTTGCAAGCTGTGGTCCCTTTTGGGGAGGGGGGGGGAAAGGGTGTTTTTCCTGATATGCTCACCAACCTCCAGGTGGGGCCTGGAGATCTCTCACAATTACAGCTAATGGCTGGAAAACAATAATTAGTTCCCCTGCAAAAAGCGACTGCTTTGGAGGGTGAACACACGGTGGTCCCTCTTCCGCCCAAGCCTTTCCCTCCCCAGGCTGCTCTCCCAAATCTCCAGGAACTTCCAAGCCTCAGAGTTGGCAACCCTGTCTAGGAAGGCACCTTGATCAGGCAGTCAACAGATGGCACTGCGGTGCTGGCTTTTTGCCAGGGGACCCTGATCCTGAGGCCTGTGAGATGCAGAAGGAAGCAGGAGGGCAAGGAGGGGACGAGCAGCCCTTGAAAAATGGGGCGCACACACGGCCGGGGGAGGGGGGACGGGGACTGCTGAATGCACCTGAAAGCACATGACCCAAGGGCTGGGGATGCAGAAAAGGGCAAGCCAGCTGTGGCCAGCTGTGTTGGCCAGTCAGGACAATGGCAATAAGGCATTCTCTTAGAAACATAGGCAGTTGTTTGGGAGGTTGCAGTTTCAGTCTCTCTCTCTCTGGAAGAAAGATTTGCAGATGGGAGGGCTGGCTTAGAAACTCTTTTATGTCATGCAGAAAGATTTCACTGTGTCAGAACTCTAAGGTGTTTCCCCTGGGGAATGGCTGTGTGTTTAAGGGACCCTGGTGGGGTACAGTGCCACAGAGGCCACCCTCCAAAGCATCCATTTTCTCCAGGGGGAACTGATGCCTGTCATCTGGAGATAAGCTGTAATTCCTGGAGATTCCCAGGCCCTATCTCGAGGCTGGCATCTTAACTCTCTGGCACCATACCCTGCTGGGGTCCCTTCCCTCTTCAAACACCGCCTCCTCCAGGCCTTGTCCTCAGATCTCTAAGAATCCCCCAAATCTAGAGCAGGCGACCCTGGTAGCAGCCCATACCGGTGACAAAGAGCCGAAGGGATGCATTCTGTCCTCTGCAGCTTCAGAAGGTTGTTGCCGTCTGCCCGGGCTTCTGAGTTGTTTCCAAGGGCAGCCACGCATCTGGTGCATTGCAGCGGTCAGTCCTATTAGAGGGTGTCAGAGGCATGAAGGATGCTCAGTGCCAAATCCCAAAGACCTGGAAGCCGCCACAACATGCCAAAGAAATGTAGCCCATGAAAAGGACCTCTGAACTGCATGGGTTGCTTGTCCTCTGAAAAGTAGCGCCCAGGGATCCTGGACTGTGAACCTGATTCACAGACAGCTACAGTCAGTAACGGATGACCCCCGCCCTGCCTGGCTGCCTCACCCTCTGAGCCTGGGTGGCCACCTTTGGGTTGGGAAAACCTGGAGATTTGGGAGTGGAGCTTGTGGAGAGCAGGGTTTGAGGAACGGGGGGGGGGGGACTGCAGCAGAGCACAACACCACAGAGTCCTCCCTCCAAAGCAGCCATTTCCTCCAGGGAGACTGGTCTTTGTCGTCTGGAGATTGGTTGTAATTCTGGGAGATCTCCAAGCCCCCCCCCCCCCTTGAAGGCTGGCAGCATTGCAACCCTATTTAACCTGACTGCCCTTAGAAGTTGGGGGCACCTGAAGTTGGGCCTCCAAAGGTGACTATAGTGGTCGGGCAGGTTCATGAGGAACTCGGCGGCCCTTCAGGTTTGTAAGTCCCAACTAATAGGGGGGATGCCCCTGGAATTATGGAATGCCAGCCTCCAGGGGGGACTTGGGGATTCCCTGGAATTACAGCTGATTTTCAGAGTGCAGAGGTCAGTTTCTTGGATAAAATGGCTGCTTTGGACGTTGGACTCTGAGGCACTGTACCCCACTGAGGCCCCTGAACTCCTCAGACTTCATCCCCAAATCTCCAGGAGCTTCCCAACCTGACTGTAGGAACCCTTTCCCCGCCCCACCCCACCCCTCTGTAGCCAGGGGGGACATGGCAACCAGGCTTTGGAGGTCAAGGCCAGCACCTTGAATTGTGCCTGGAAACAAACTGGGAGCCAGTGTGGGAGGGCCGAGGCTGGAGCGACATGGGTCCTGGGATGCTCGCCAGGCAGCATCCTGTCTGCTGCCTTCTGCACCAGCTGAGGTTTCGGAATACTTTCCTGAGCACTTTTCAAGAGCAGCCTCACGGAGAGCACACCTCAAGAACCTGGATGGAACCCAGGTACGCGTCATGGTTTGCCAGGTCTTTTCTGCTCGGGAAAGGCTGCAGCTGGCTAAGCAGTGGAAGCTGGTAAAAGACAGTCTTGCTGGCCACAGCTGCCACCCGCTTTCCCAGCAGTAGGCCAGGGTCCAAGAACACCCCCAGACTATGGACCAGTTCCTTCAAGGGGAGTGCAGCCCCATGCGAAACGGGTGACACCTTCTAGTGTCTTGGCCCAACTGGTGGACCTCCTGATGGCACCTGGTCTTTTTGGCCTGATCCAGTATGGCTTCTCTTAGGTTTTTAAATCCTAGGTCAGACCTTCTGCCCACTGGTAGCACTAGTGTTGGAGTTACAAGTTGTTTACATTTCAGTCATTATGGGGTTAACTGATACTGTCAGTTGTCAGTAAACAGGACCTGAAGTTATGTAACTTGTATCCACTTAGAGGCAACCTTTAGCTTGCCCAGGAAAATTCTGTAGGAGGTGTTTTGACCTGTAACTTTTATAATGGTCAGTTAGCATCTTGTTTGAAGAAATTGCTTTGATCTGATGTGCATGTATTCACAATGTTTATTGTTGATCTTCCGGTCTTTTGTCCCTGACCAAGAAGAAGAAAAGTAGCCATGATTTTCTTTTCTCTAGCAATGTGACTGTTAGCATTAGTTAGATGCTAGGAGGTATTGTTTGCATTTCTTTCTCCAAATGTTCCCTGCCTCTTTTCATCTTTTCAGTAAAGGCGCTTTTTAGGTCTGACACACGGAGCATGCCTCTTACTTTGCCCCAGCCTTATTTAAAGGCAATACCCCAGCAACTTGAGAACCTGCATTCCTAACAGACGCTGACCAGACTTGGTGGAAGATGGTGCTGTTAACTGTGTTGACGGGCAGCTGCCTGGGCTCCCCCCCCCCCCCCACAGTGAGTCTGAGAGAGTGACCAGACTGAAGCTCAGAGAAGATGAGGTGCCATTACTTGATCAGGCTCTTTGCCCCAAAAGATTCTGGACTGTCGCCTGCTTGTGAGCAGTGGATGAGCAGTGCGGGGTGATTTCAGACAGGGCCTTTTCCGTGATGCCCAGCAGAGGGCTTGTGTGGTTCAAGCCACCTTGGGTCAACTCCACCAACTGCACTCTTTCATAGAAAGAAAAGACCTTCCTGTAGTTGTCTGTGCCCTTTGCACACCGAGGCACAACTATTGTCACAGGGCTGCTGTCGGAGTCCTCTCCAAAACGTCTGTGAGTCCAATTGCTGTGGTGAGGATGTTAACAAGGAGGCAGCAAAGAAAGCACATTGCCTCCATGTCAAAGGTTCAGTCTTGTTTTGTCTCTTTGCCCACTCACTTGCCTCACTATTAGTTAACGTCTGCTGCTGCGTCTGTGTAGAGCCTGTGGCGGTGGGTGTATTCGTTTCTATTACTGACTGCCACGATGGATGAGTATATATAGTATTTAAATATTATCTTTATATTTAGGTTAATTGTTGTTGTTTATGTTTTTGTATCTACATTGTTGTAACTTGCCCTGAATCCTGCTGTGCAGGGGGAGGTGGGCTAGAAATCAAATCAAATCAATCAATCAATTAATAATTAAAGGAGCTACAGTGGTTTCCTGGACACTGTTCCAAGGGCTGTTTTTCATCTTTAAAGCCCTTCCTGATGTGGGTCCAGAGTACCCGAAGGAACATCTTCTCTCCTGTCGCCAGTCGAGATCTTCCTTGGAGGCCCTTGTATGGCAGGGGCGAGAGTAACCCAGCACAGGTCAGGGCAGAGTACCCACAAGAAACTGGCTGAAGGGATGCCTCCTAGTTTCTGCTTGGAGCCTCTCAGGAGAAGAATTAGTAAAGGTGAAGGTTTCCCTTGCTCGAAAGCCAGTCAAATACGACTCTAGGGGGCGGTGCTCATCTCCGTTTCCAAGCCGAAGAGTCAGCGCTGTCCAAAAACCTTTATGTGGTCATGTGGCCGGCGTGACTAGATGCTGAGGTGCACAGAACTCTATTACCTTCCCACTGGAGTGGTACCTATTTATCTACTTGCAATTTCTTGTTTTCGAACTGCTAGACTGGCAGGAGCTGGGGCCAGAGACGGGAGCTTACTCCGTCACGCAGCACTGGGGTCTCGAACTGCTGAACTACCAGTCTGCAGTTCAGCGTTTTCCACTCTCCTCCTCTTCCAGGTACCTCTGTGTATGTGGCGGAGGCAGTTGGGGGCTGGGGAACCTCTCTTAGTGTTGGCATCGCTTCTCTGGCCTTCTCCCCCACTCCAGGTTGGTCTGGGGCTGCTTAGTATTGCGGTGGATCCCTTTCTTCTATGTGATGGATCACATATCTTAAGAACAATCCAACTTATGGATCATGAATTCCAAAAAAGTGTTCCCTTCACACACCCCTGTCTGTTCCACAGCTAATTTAGGTATATACCAAAGGCATGGAATGATGCCCCACTATTTCTTCATTTTGGAATCCCCATTCCAGCGCTGAGCCTTTACTCTGGCCGATGTAAATGCTTTTCCATCGGTAGTCCTTTATGGTAGATTTAGGCAAATACCTTCTCAGGACAGGCTTTGTCCATGTGAATCAGGTACTCTTGATTCGCTATCCCGTATCATTTCAGAGTGTCCCCTCCTCGCTCCACAATGTAAACAGTTGTTGTATAAATACCTCCAGCACAGTGTCTTCGTTAAGGAAAACATTTTAATTTATTTTTTAGAAGATATCAACCCTCAAATCACTACATGTGTTGCCAAATTTTTAGCAGAAGCTTATAAAATTAAGTCTAAACACATCATTGTATCTTAATTGTTGGACGCCTATTTTTCCTATTTGTTTCTGATGTTCTATTGATTTAAATACATACTTGATTTGTATTATTGGTCACTATCTTAATCAACTGTTTTATGTCTCTGTTTTTATCATTTATCAGACCTTTGTATTTATTCTTGAATATAGTTTACCAGCATTTTTTATACCAATAAAGGTCAAAAAGGAAAGGAAAGGTTTTTATTATTCTGCTCTGCTCATGTCTGAGGAATTATGGCTGTTGTCCCCCCCCCCCCCCCAACTTGGCTGTGCACTTATGGTGTTACTTTCTGGGTGGTTTGGTCTCTCATGCTGGTCTCTCAGCCGCCCTGAGCCTACTTTGGTGGGGAGGGCAGGGAAGAAGTGTAAGTAAATAAGTAAGTAAGTAAGTAAGTAATGCTGGTTTTTACCACTGAAAAATGGCTGCTAAATATTCTTGTAGTTTTAGTGACTGCTGTTCTGATTTATTTCAGTAGCTACTTACTGCCCTGAGTTTTTCTATGGCTGTTTTTAATATATTTGTCATCTGCTTTGAGTGCTGTGAAAACTGATGTACACTGTAGTGCAAACCCCCAGGCATCAGGAGCGTGGAGGCAGGATCAGACCCGTCTTGTCTGGGTTAGGTTTGTTTCTTTGCTTCCTCCATCTGAGACCGAGGCTGCTGCTGTTGCTAATCAGATAAATCCATGGCCAGAGGTTAGTCATCTCTGCCCATGTGGGAATGGGGCCTCTGCTGGGGAGGGAGGGGGAGAGGCATCCCCTTCAGGCCCCTTCCCTCGCACTCCCGTGAGGTTTCTCTCTGACCACTCACTGCTGGAGGCAGAGGCCTCAGCTACATGGCCTTCTGTCCTGGCCCAGCCACACCAGGGCCACGCTCTTAATTTATGTTGCAGCTGGCAGAGAGGTGTCTGCTGGCTGCCTCCCTATCTCGGCACCATAAACTGGCCAGTCCAAAGGTGAGCCCCCCCCCCGCCTAACTCTTTGCATACAAAGCACTTCCCTCATAATACTAGAGTCATTATGAAATCAAAGCCGAAAGGACTTTATATTCATGCTCAGCTTCTTGGGAGAATAATTTCCAAAGTAAAGGACTCCCTGTGAAAGTTCTAGCAAAAGTTTGCTTGTAATAGATGCCCAAAGTACATCCCTGGTTTTCCCACCCAGATGCTGGCAAGACTTTTGCTTAAGGCAGAATCCATCTCACATGGTTTCCGTCCCATTGAATTTCACTAATCACCTAAATTGAACTAAATCACTGCAGAGGGGGACAAAGCCCTTTGTAGCCATTTGTTCTGCGGACAGGCCAGCCACTCAGTAGCTGGGGTAGCTTAGAGCATGCAGGAGAGGTAATTGCGTGGCATTTTAATGAAGCGCTGGCCGACCTGTTTGCAAATGGTTTAGAAAGGGGATGCTGTCTCCTGTGGAATTTCCACCCTTGACTTCCACCCTTGACCATTATTTATGCTCCTGATGGAGGGAAGAAAGAAAGGCTTGCGCCGTGAGGAGTCAGGGGTCTCCTCCTCAAGTGGATCAGCCCTCTGGAAGTGCCTGGACCCCTTGCCTTTCCCACACAGGGAACAGGCCCCATGTCTCTGTGGGGTGGGTTTGCTCCTGCGCATACAGGTGTGTCGCTGTCTTCTCTTGTCAGTCCCAGGCTATGTGGGAGGAATCGGGTTGTCATGGTGACTGGCAATCGACGAGGGGAAGCCGGCAGTGTCAAGCTGCCTGTGTGTTTTGTTCCAGGGGATGGATGGATGGATGGATGGATGGATGGGTGGATGGATGGATGGGTGGGTGTGTGTGTGTGCCAGAATTGCCCACGGCCACCCCTTTGCTTCCCTTCTCCTTACTGTAAGTGGCTGAGCCATGTGAGCTGACAGTAACGGCACCTGTCAAACTCCACTGAGCTGATGATTTGGAAACTGGTTATTAAGTATATTAACAGCTGCTTGGTTTTTTGCTGGCCTGTTGGTAAGAGCCTGAGTGGCCAGGGATGGGAGACGCCATGTCAGGCTGCCTGTTAAGTGCCGGCTCTGGCCGGGCTCCTGTGGGCTCCTTTCCACAGGGAAGCATCCTAGAATACCCCAATGACAGGCAGCAAAGCTCCCACAGATGTCGATGGGGCAGCAGCTGCAGGCCATGGAGCAGAAAAGCCCAAAGGAACTGGGAGGCATCTTGCAAGGGGGTTGCTGGCAACAGAGAGGAAGGGCAGCTGGAGGTGTGGGTGTGTGTGTGGGGGGGGGGCATGGGATTCTGGCCATGTGGAAATCAAGGGTTTGTGGTAAGCTGGTGCTCCTGGCTAGGATTCTCCACTCAGGATCTCGCGTGTTTGCGCATGAGGCTGCAAGCTGCTGTTGGTTCACTCTGTTGGATAAAAACTTCCACTGGCCAGAATGCCCACTAGCATAACAAATGTTGCTCTTCAACCTCAATAGCAGCTTTGAGTTCACATACATAGTAGGAGGGAAACTCAGATCTTGTGTGTGAAAGAGCTTTTTGGTTTGCTCCCAAACCTGCAATGAGTTAACTTTGCGTCCTTAAACGCCCCCCACCCAACTGGTTGGGTTTGCATTTGGCGTATTTGGCTAAGATTAGAGGTGTACAGTGCAATCTGGAGGAGAGTTACTCCAGTTTAAGCCCATTGAAATGAATGAGCTTAGACTGGAGTAACTCTCCTTAGGGTTGCACTGGTAAAGGCCCAGGCGGGAAAAAATAAAAGTAGAGGGGGAAAAACATGTTGCCATTTTTTCCTGAGACTTTTTTTCAAATATTTTCTGATAGGAAAATCTGAAAATTTGGGGGAAGTGCGAACACCCGCCCCCCCCCCCCCATGAGAGAGCTTCTTTTTTTTAGAATGAGTGGCAGGCTTCTGAAGGCAAAAGTTTTCACACTCAAAATACATAACTTGAAAAAGTCTGAGGAAAATTTGGCAGAATACTGGAAACAAACTCTTAAGTCGTTAACATATACAGGTTTTTTGAGGTTTTTTTTGTTTAAGCATCAATTTTTGGCAACAATTACTATAATGTAATGTGTTTAATGATAATACGTATCACAGAGTTCAATGTTATAAAGTTTAGTTCAGTAGCGGAACTTGCTGGCAGTCCTTCCCGTTGCCCTGCTAGGAGAGAGTTTCTGTTTACTATGAAATGTATTTTCTACCCTCAACTTTCCTTTTTTTCCTGCCTTCAGATATCAAAAATCAAAGCTACACATGCTATGGTAGTAGAGGGGGAAGCAGTTTGCAGTTCTTTCTCAAGTAGTTGGGATATGGAAAATGAAAGTATAAATGATTATAGATTGTTCAGTCAGGAAAAGGAATTTAGGTTTGATAGGAAAGCATATATTTCAATCTTCCCCTCCCCCAATTTCCATTTTATCTCACAGCTTCTGGACATTTCTGGAAGTTTTACATCTCTGGCTAAGACCCTGGTTTGTACCCCAGAAGAAGGAAGGAAATAGCTGCACCCCACTGGGACCCCAAATATCGGGGCTCCAACCTGAAGATTTATCTGTCCTTATTTCCAAGGCTTTTTGGAAGAAGATAATATTTGGAATAAACAGGAGGTTTCTCACAGATCTGATTCTCCCTATCTCAAACAAGCACACTTCTCTTCAGCCCCCCTCAAAGCCACAGGATAGTTCCCAAGGAAAGAGCAACACAAAGGCGCGGCATTTCCTCCTACGGCTTTTGCCATTTCTGGTGGCATTTCTCAAAGCAGACTGATGGGCTGTGAACTTAAAAAAAACAGGAGCAATTGCTGTGTGACTTGCCTTCCCCTCGTTTCTCCACCGCTGTGTGGGGAGGGAGCCGGGAATCCAAACTGGGGGGGGGGGGAGGGAAGGGGGGGGTGAACCATGAAGTAGATCTGGCCCAGCTGAGGCTGCTGAACACAGTTTTACAGTGCTCAATAAAGCAGATCAATCAAGGAAGCAGAAGAGCCGGACCTGTGGGCAGTGAAACAGTCTCCTGGGAACGCCCATTCCAGTCAGTCTGACTTGTATCACATATTATTTTTATATATGTGCTAAAATATATGGTTGTTGTCTGCTTGTAACATTCACAAGCTGCCCAGGGAGGAGATGTCAGCAACGGAATGATCAAAACCAGCACAAGGTGAGAAAGTCAGATCTGCTGGAACAACTTCACACAAGACCCGGGTTAATTTGAATCACACGCCGACTTTGATTTCACCAGCCACCTTTACTTTTGCTGTAAACTATTTGTGTGGATCAGAAGAGAAAGGCTTCTTGGCACCCTTGGCTGGGCCAGCAGAATCCCTAGTAGCTAATGCCGAGACGGATCCTGGCAGAGGTGGGGCGATCTGTCTTGCTGGGCGGTGAACTCCCTTGGTTTTAGATCCAGTGTGGGTTGATGCTCACGCAGATGGATACCTTGGGAGTTAAGGAATCCCTTTTACAACGACTGCGCCATTCAGGGAAGGGTCCATGGCTCAGTGGAAGAGCCTCTGCTTGGCATGCAGAAGGTCCCAGGTTCCACCCCCAGCATCTGGCAGGAGGTGATGTGAAACACCGCTGCCTGAGACCCTGGAAAGCCACTGCCAGCCTGAGTTGAGGACCGTGAAGGACTGAGGGTCTGATTCAGTGCAAGGCAGTTCCATGTGTAGTACTGTTAAAGAAAAGTCTGCCTCTGACAATATTCAGGTGGCTGCTGGAACCACCCCTCCTCCCCATATCTGCTGAAGGCAGAGAACAGATCTCCCCAGTTGTCTGTCCTGAGTGCCACCAGCCCTTAATCACTGACAATACGTTGAGCTTCCTCTTCCTTGTGCCACAGAACAGCAGAAGAGGCACAGAGCAGAGCCCAGGGGAACGGAAGGTGCTCCAGGTGGCCCAGTCTTTCCACCCACATTCCCTCTCAGCTCAGCAGAGTAGGAGTGAGATGTTAATGGACCAGCAGCACTCCTTTACCTGTCCCTCATTCTGACAGGCGGACAGGCAGTATCTGTCGGTTACATACAGATATTAAGCAAGCCAGTGGGATTCCTTTCCAAAATCAGCTCTCTCCCCGTGGGCCGGAGATCCACCCGACAGGGGGCTGTTTCAGAGCTGTAATCTTTGCCTGGACAGATGATTCACCTCCCCCTAGCCCCGCCCCCACAAGCGGGAATGAAAGCACAGCTATAAAAGAGATTCCATCTTCTAATGGCAGAGAGTAATAAACACCAAGCAATCTCAATAATTTAATGTGCCCCTTTAATTAATGTGAAATGTTGTTGTTTGCTTGCACAGGCTCAAACGTTAGACCCATGCTACTATCGAGCAGTTTGATCGCTGAGGATTTTCAAATGCAAACCTTTCCAATGACGTAACATTTGGGAGGATTGTACTGCCTCCTCCTACCTATTCCATCATCTTTCCTCTTGCGGGTCTGTTTCCTGGAGACAAAAAGGACCTTGCAAATGTCTTTGCAGGACAGCCCTCTCTCCGATGATTAATTGCAGTGAATGGGTCTTTTCAGGGCGCAGCTGCACCAGTTCAGTTCCACAGCATCAGTTTCACTGCATGGGATCCCTGCAAAGCAAAATCTGGAGCCCTTCCTTCCCTCCAGCACTCTGCTAGCCAAGCCCAGTCTGGCCAGGCACGATCCCCAGGGACATTCCCGGCCGTTTCAGGTCAGAGGTTTCTTGGGCAGCCTGTTCTACTCGCTGCCCCTGCCCCTGCTCTCCTCTGCATCTCTCCATCTTGATGGGGCATCAAAACACAACAGCTGGTTCTCAGACTGGGCAATATGACTTGCACTTGGCTTACATCAGAAGGGCTTTGTTGCCTTCTTGCCCTTATATTCAGCTGGGTTCCAGCCCACCTGTCTTCCTTCCCCTTCCCTGCTGAGCTCTAGAGGCCTGGCTGGCGGAAATGCTCCTTGTTTCCCCCATCCTGGGCTGGCTACTGGGGGTGCCTGCAGCTCTTCCTTGGCTGGTTTTCTTTTGGGGAATAAACTTTTGCAAGTTGATGCTTTGAGGAAGCCTTATCCACCCCTCGCCCCCCTGTAAAAAAACAACCCTTGTCAATCTTGAAGGTGCTCCTGGACCTGAATCTGGTTGTTCTGCTGCTGACCAGCACAGCTACACTCATAGGACTGAGTGCCATCTTGAGAACCCAGAGGTCCTGGCATGATCCCTAAGAGGGCAGGGCACATCTGTGCTACGGGCCTGCCAGGAGGCAACTAGAACAAGTGGGTCCAAACCATGAGACAGAGAAGAAGGTCCTGCTGAAGGCCAAGCAAGGCCTGGAGTGGGAGGCCATGGTTCCTCGGCAAGAGACCTCTCGGGGGCCCAACCGGGTCAGGCTGTCTGGCCAGCCGCATAGCCAGCCCCAGTTTTTCACCTCTCCTAGTCCTCTATTGCCCTAAAGTAGGCAAAGGATGTGGTGGTTGTGATATGGAGGAGAAGGAAGGGAGCTTCCCAGGAGGGGTGTGTGTGTGTGTGTGTGTGTGTGCACGTGTGCTGTCCAATCCACACAGGGTAGCCAGCCTCCAGCTGGGGCCTGGAGATCCCCCTGGAATTCCAGCTGATCTCCAGACTACAGAGACCAGTTCTCCCAGAGGAAATGGTGGCTTTGGAGAGGGGGGGGGACGGGGACCCTACAGCTCATACCCCTGCTGAGCTCCCTCCCCAAACACCCCCCTCCACCACAAACAATGGTTTGCTCTTTTTGCTCCAAAATAGGATTCCAATCCAGGGTCAAAACCCGGTTTGGGGGGGAATAAAGCAAAACCTTAGTTGTGGTTTAAACGTTTTATGCCATCATCAGTGGTTCACCACGGAAACCTTTATCCACAGAGCCGGAGGGGAAGGGAGGGGAGGGGTCTGTTTGAGAGACACCTCTTTGGCTTGGTCATGTAACAACAACTAATCATGCTATTGTCTTGCAATTTGTTCCAAAATGTTTTAAAAAAACCTTTCCCATTTCTGTGCAAACCAGTTTTCTGTATTCTGCCTTTCCCAAACATGTACCTAATACGTTATTTTGGACACAGTTGCAATATGCTGTACTGTATAAAACCACACCGATAAAGGAGGGAAGAAGGGTTTTTTCCCCAGGAGGCTATTACTGTTTTTGCAGCAGTCAATGAATTTACTTCCACTTCCCAAGGGCAGAGGACTGAAGCCTATGGTTACCTGCTCCTCACTCCCCCAGTGGTGGGAGGTTGCAGGGGCTGCACTTCCTGGGTTTCCTTTCCTTTGGCTAGAGAGGATTGGGGGCTTCTGCTGCCCTTGTGGCATTCACCTCATTTTCAGAGGCGCCTGCAGAGCTTCCTGCGTGGAAAAGGGCCGCTCCTTCAGCAGGCAGCAGATCCCCAGGAGAGCCATCCCCCTCCCAGCAAACCCCAGTGAGAAAATTCCAGCTACCTCCTTGCCTGCCTTTTTCTCCCTGTGTAATTCCTACTCCAAAGTGCGTCTCTGCCCCAGCTGCTAGCTCCGAGAAGCATCATCTTCTAAAGATGGCCCTGAGGAAGGACATGAAGAGCAGTTTGTTTCTTTGGTTACAGCCTCAACAACCCATTAAGGACATGATCAGCTGGTCCTCATTTCTGATTGTTAGCCTGTGGTCAACAGAGAATGGCCAGCCAGCATCTGTAGCAATGCCAGGGGACCTGCTCCCTGCTCTGGTCCTGAGGGTCCTGTGGATGCCACTGGGAGGAGGAGGGGAGGGAGGGACACTGGGCAACAAATCAGCATGCAAGGGCTTCCAAACATGATGCCCGTGGGCACCCATGGACATCCCTCCGGATGCCTATCCCTCCCCTGACAACCACCTCCACCAGTCAGCACCAGTGTTCCCTCTAAGCTGAGTTAGTGTGAGCTAGCTCACAGTTTTTTTAGCCTCCGGTTCACCCATTTTTGTCTTTGCTCAGGAAGGAGGGCTCCAGAGCAAACTGATTTATGCAGTAGCCAAATCGCTCACCCACAACTTTCATGCCAGGAGCTCACAAAGTAGAATTTTTGCTCACAAGACTCCACAGCTTAAAGGGAGCATTGGTCAGCACTGCTCTTCTCCAGTCCACCCACTGCAGGGAATTTGGGGGTCTTCTGGTTGGTCTCTTTCTGTCGGTCTTTTGTCGTTGTTGTTGTGGCCAGTTGGGCATTTCCCTTGCTTTAAGGGAAGAGAACCATATTCTGAGTGCTCTCTTTCTCTCTCACCCTCTGTAGGTGGGTGTTCATGAAGCCCCGGATAGTGGCTCAGAAGCTGCGTGTGCTTTTCTCATTAGGAATATAATTCCCACAGATTTGAGTCCAGCAGGAGCACCATAGAGACTGAAAAGGTGTTTGGAGTGTAAGGCCTGAGAGTCAAAGCTCCCAGAAAGCTCCTCCCCGGAAAACCCCCCTGGCTGCTGAGGCGCTCCTGGTCTCAAACCCAGCTTTTCTACTGCAGACCAGCTTGGCTGCCCTGATGGATCCAACCCATCTAGCCCGATTCCCGGCCAGCAGCCAGCAAGATACAAGGGGGGCCATTCTGGAGAGACAGTAGCTCATCGGGCTCTGCCCCAGCACCTGCTGCTCAGAGGGTCCATGGAACCGCTGCAGCTGGGCCCTGGTCTGCAGAGTCCTCAAGGGCACGCCAAAGGGATCTGTCGAGGATGGGCGAGTGGGCATCAACATGGCAAATGAGGTTCAGTGTGGCCAAGTGCAAAGTGATGCACATTGGAGCCAAAAATCCTAACTATAAATACATGTTGGTGGGGTCCGAACTGGTGGAAACTGACCAAGAGAGAGATCAAGGAGTCGTAGTAGATAACTCAATGAAAATGTCGAGACAGTGTGTGACTGCAGTGAAAAAGGCCAATGCTATGCTGGGGGTTATTAGGAAGGGAACTGAAAACCAATCAGCCAGTATCATAATGCCCCTGTATAAATCGATGGTGTGACCTCATTTGGACTACTGTGTACAGTTCTGGTTGCCACACCTCAAAAAAAATATAGCATTGGAAAAAGTGCAGAAAAGGGCAACTAGAAAGATTAAAGGGTTGGAACACTTTCCCTGTGAAGAAAGGTTGAAGCGCTTGGGGCTCTTTAGCTTGGAGAAACGACGGCTGAGGGGTGATATGATCGAGTTTTACAAGATTATGCATGGGATAGAGCAGGTAGAGAAAGAAGTCCTTTTCTCCCTTTCTCACAATGCAAGAACTCGTGGGCACTCCATGAAATTGCTGAGCAGTCGGGTTAGATCAGATAAAAGGAAGTCCTTCTTCACCCAAAGAGTGATCAACACGTGGAATTCACTGCCACAGGAGGTGGTGGTGGCTACAAGCATGGACGGCTTCAAGAGGGAATGGGATAAATGTATGGAGCAGAGGTCCATCAGTGGCTCTTAGCCACAAAGTATAGATAGGAGCTCTCAGTCCGGGGCAAGTGATGCTCTGTATTCTTGGGAGGGCTTCTGGTGTCCTGCCCCCACTCCTGGACCTCCTGAGGGCACCTGGTGTTTTTGGCCACTGTGTGGCAGAGTGTTGGATTGGAGGGGCCACTGGCCTGATCCAACATTGGCTTCTCTTATGTTCTTATGTTCTCAGAACGGTTCCTCCAGCCCAGCCGGTGAGCCTCCTTCCTGACGGGCCCAGACCACCTTGCAGCGCCGTGCAATCTCTCCTCCGAAGGATCCCCAAGGTGACTTCCGGATCAAAGGCAGGCCCCACACCTGAACACCTCTTTGCGCTTGGCAGAGGGCCACTGGCTTCTCTGCTGGGGAAGGAGGGAGGGAGGGAGGGGAAGACTCGACTCGTGGAGAGGAGGCTGACCCCCACAGGGCCGGCTTGCCGCGGAGACTGTAAGCAATTCAATAAGGGGAGGCCCAAAATTATATCATCCCAAGGAATATAATAAACCCTCATTTACTCCCATTTATCTCCTGGAGTTTTTTTCCTTGAAAGCTGTAATCTTGCATCTTCTACAGTGATGGATTAGCACCAGGGAGACTCCGCTGGGGAATAGAAATCCACAACGTGTCGTTTCTGACGCGTTATTATTCAGTTTTATCTGGAGCTGCTCATCCCCAGCCCATTACTCATGTTCACCGGGGTTTGTTTTGATTTCTTTTTTTTCCCCTTGTGTTTTTTTTTTGCAGAAGAAGAAAGGTGCTAACAAATGGTCTCTCCCCCCCCTTGTGAGGTGATAAGCCCTGGTGTGAGGAATGGGTCGAGGAGGAGGAAGGGCTCTCCCATGAGGGAGGGAGGGAGGGAGGATGCTCTGTTGGGGGAGGGATCCTTTGGGGGGGGTACGTGGGAAGGAAGGGAACTCCCCCACTTGGCTCTGTGCTGAAGCAGCAGATGATATCGAAAGAGACTTCTCAGCCACATTTGCATATTTTTACTCTGCTGACTCTGGACAGGCTTTCCACCTTACTGGGACAGAGGGGGATCTGCATTCCTTCACTGGATGGTATGGGGGGGGGGGGGCGGCAGCGGCAGGGATATGACTGGGGTGAGAGTAACTCACGGTGGTCCAGTCTGTTTGTCTGTCTCATGCCTTTACTTATTTATTTGCTCCATTTATACCCCACATTCCCCCCGCACAGGGACCTAAAGAGGCTGACATCCTTCTCCTCTCCTCCATTTGATCCTCACAACAACCCTGTGAGGCAGGTTAGGATGAGAGGGTGTGACTTGCCAAAGGTCACCCAGCTGGCTTCCCCATGGCAGAGTGGGGATTTGAACCCAGGTCTCCCTGACCCTAGTCCAGCACTCTCACCCATGACACCCCACTGGCTCTCCTTTCTTGGTGCCCAGGGCAGGGCAGCCTCTCGGGTCACCTCACTGCCCTGGGAGCTGTCCGAGGCCTGCCCCCCCACCTCTTGCATCTCCCAACCAGCTCAGCCTTCAGGGAGGCAGAGGGGCCAAGGCCTCCGAGCAACCACTCCCTGCCATCATCTTGTCGCTCCCTCGCCCCCAGCTCCGGTCTGGGCTTACTCAGCTCTGCTGCAGAGGGTCTCTGCACGTGCCCTGAGTCCCACTTTTTGTCATGGCCAGGCCTACATTCTAGCCAGCCTGAATTCGAGGGCAGCCTCGGCCCCAGGCCTAGCCTTGGCAGGATCCCATCTGTAAATGCAGTGGAAAGGACTGTTCTCATCCTGGGGTTTCCAGCTCTGGGTTAGGAAGTTCCTGGATATTCCATGGTAGAGCTTGGGAAGGGGGAAGTTTTTTTGGGGGGCAGCAGCAAAGTGATGCCACGGAGCCCGCCCGCCAAAGCGGGGGGGGGGGGGGGGGAACTGATCTCTGTAATCTGGAGATCAGTCGCAATCCTGAGGGATCTCTAGGCCCCACCTGGAGGCTGGCAACCTCTCTCTCTCCCCCCTCCCTCGCCAAGAGCAGACTTGTTGTCCAGTGGCCGAAGGGCCTGGAGACCATCAAGGAAGCTGGACACAGAAGACCGGTCTTCGGATTGCCTCCTCCTCCTAGGCTGCCAGGTGTCCCAGTGGCCGGGGATGGGGATGAGGGTTGCAAGATCCAGGTTGGGAGACTCATGGAGATTTGGGAATGGAGCTTAAGGAGGACAGGGACCTCAGTGGGGTGCAATGCCGTAGGGCCCACCCTCTAAAGCTTCCATTGCCTCCAGAGGAACTGATCTCTGTCGAGTTGAGATGAGCTGGAATTCTGGGGTGTCCCCAGGTCCCACCTGGAGAGACTGGCAACCCTAACCAGAACCTCCCCCCACCTGGCTCAGAGGCCCCTGCAACATTGCAGTGATTCGTCCTGGCCACCTTTATACCTGCAAGCACCGGTGGGGCTCAAGGAAATGTGCCAAAGTCGCACTCTGCTCCTTCCTGCATGGTCACAACTCGGGGTGGCGTGGGGTGGGTGGGAGGTTTGTTGAAGGGGGCTGATGGACATCCTGTGTGCTCAGAGGCCCTGAAAACCTGCTTCCAGTCTGGTCTGGTGAACAGGGCAATCCCCACCCCAGAGATCTCTGGCACTGACAGTGTCAGTCTGGTGTAGGAAGGATGCTGAGGAGAGGGTGGGCATCCTGCTGGCATCCTGACTGCCTGGCACACGGGGAGCTGTTGGCAGGCTTGTTCTAGATCTAGCTTTCCAAATATCTTTGCCCCCACCAATGTGGCCAAGATGTGGCTCACTACCGGGACCGGGTAAGCGTGGTCCTGGGGACCCCTGTTCAGAGCGCATATGCGGACATCCCTGTTGGGCTTTACGGGGGTGACGATGGTGGTCTCTCAGGTGGCGTGGGAGACAGGCTCTAGCGCTCCTTGCCCCACCAGTTTGTCTAATCCAAATAAAATAAAGGCAAATGCTTGTCATTACAATACTAAGAGAAGCAGCCTTTTACCATCTCCGGTTGATCAGGCAGCTGGTTCCCTTCCTTGAACACAATGACCTTGCAACGGTGATCCATGCATTGGTCCCCTCAAGACTGGATTACTGCAATGCTCTCTACATGGAGCTGCCCTTGTCCCAAATCCGGAAGCTGCAGCTGGTGCAGAACGCAGCGGTGAGGCTGTTGTTGTGTCTTCCCATGTGGGAATGCATCCAGTCCTCCCTAAAAACTCTGCATTGGCTGCCTATAGAATACTGGATATGCTGGTGCTGGTTCTGGTTCTTACCTTTAAAGCCCTATATGGCCAGGGACCTATCTACCTAAGGGACCGCCTTTATATATACCCCAGCAAGCACCCTGTATATACCCCAGCAAGCACTTCGATCAGGTTCCCAAAACCGCCTGGTTCTTCCAGGGCCCAAAGAGGCCAGGTTGGCTACAATGAGGGCCAGGGCCTTCTCCGTGATGGCCCCTCACTGGTGGAATGAGCTCCCAGACGACATCAGGGCCCTGCGGGACCTTTTACAGTTCCACAGGGCCTGTAAGACAGAGCTCTTCCACCAGGCTTTTAAGTAGGGTGCCGCTTCGACTCTATGGCCCTGGCTCATTTACCAACAATACCAACCAGGACCAACAATGCCACCAACCACGGCTTCATAGCTCTACAGCTTTACAGCTAAGCGGGAGCATGTTACCCCCACTTAGCTGTTAGTGATGTTTGAACATCACCAGGGCTTTTTTTGTAGAAAAAGCCCGGCAGGAACTCATTAGCATAATAGGCCACACCTAACAACAGAAACTTATTGGCATATCAGGCCACACCCCTGGCAGTGCAGCTCCCTCCCAAGATCGGCTTCCCCAGGTGCCCTGCGGCTTGTGGGATGCAATTCTACTGGATCTCGCAGCAGCCTTTGAGATGCTATTGATCATAGCAGAGTATCGTCCTGAGCCGCCTTTTGGCCCTGGGACTGCAGGGCAGAGTCTTACAGTAGTCTGAGTCCTACTGGGGGGTGTGTGGTGGGGGGGAGGTCTCAGAGGGTGGTTCTGGGTGACTCCTGCCCTGCTCCATGGCCATTAACCTGCGGGCTGCTGCAAGGTTCCCTCTTATCCCCCCCTCTTATTTACTCTCTGTATGAAGCCCCTGGGAGAGGTCCTCGGGAGGAGTGGGCTGCGATGTCACCAGTAGGCAGGTGGCGCCCAGCTCTACCTTTCTTTTTCACCTGAGGTGCTGCTGATGTTCTGAACCGGCGCCTGGAGTCAGGAACGGGCTGGTGGAGGGTGGACAAGCTGGAACTTAATCCTGACTCGACAGAGGTTCTCTGCGTTAGTAGAAAGGCAAACAAGGGGCTGCAAAACTCCCCTGTCTTGGAGCGGGGGGGGGGGGTTACAGTCCCCTTGAAAAGCCAGGCTCACAGCTTGGGAAGGCTGCTTGGCACAGCCGTCACCTTCGAAAACCAGATGGCTGATGTATCTGGGGGTGCATTTGCCTGGCTCCACCTGGTGCATCAGCTGTAGCCATAGTGATCCATGTCTTAGTTACATCTACACTGGACAACTGCAATGTGCTGCACTTGGGGCTACGCTTGAAGATTGTTTGGAAGCTAGTTACTTGGATCATGTAACCCCGATACTACATCAATTACACTGGCTACCCATCCATTCCTGAGCCCAATTCAAGGCATTGGTTTTGTCCTTGATAGTACTGCATGGCTTGGGACTGCGGTATCTGAAGGACCATCTTCTCCCAGATGTTCCTGCCCAGGAGTTAAGATCACAGGGAGAGTCATGAGAGAGGGCCTTTTCAGTGGCAGCCCCACAGTTATGGAACAGCCTCCCCAGGGAGGTGCACCTGCCTCCCTCACTTTCGATCTTCAAGAGGTACATGAAGACAGTTTTATTTATGACTGCATTTGACCAGTTTACTCTTATTGTTGGCAGTCATAATTGGAGTGCTTAAATTGTGACTTTTTAATGGGCCTTTATTGTTGTTTTTGTTTTATTTTTTAAATATTTGTTTAATATTGTAGACCTTGAGTTCTGCAAGGAAGAAAGGCAGCTATTAAACATTTTAAAGAAATAAATAAGCAAGCAAATAAGTAAGCAAACAAACAAACAAGCTGGTGTTTCCTCTCTGCAGGGAGGGTATGTTAGCCTGGGGGTCCCTGGAGAGCATCCCGGCAAAGTCTCGTCCTTCCCAAGAAGGCCCAGCTTCGGTTGCCACCTGCAGAGCCCAGTCAACATGGCTGCCTGCTGTTTAGGAGGCTCTGCTAATGAGGAGATTCTGCGCAAGAAGGGGGAGGGCGGGGCAAGCCCTGCAAGGTGCCTGGTGCTTCCTGGGCCAGAGATGGAGTGTGCGCAGTGCTAGGCAGGCTGCCTTTGAGGCGCAGAAGTAGTGGGCCTTGGAGAAGGGGTGAAGGAGGTGCAGACAAGGATGGGGGAGTGGTGGGGGGGGAGCCTGGCCTGCCAGTCCTGAAGGCTGGTTCACACCCACACGTCTGCTGCCCAGCATCCCATAGCTTGAATATTCAACACTTGAGGCTGGTTTGCAACTATTTTCTTCACCTGATGGAGGCCTGGTATGTGTGAGTGTGCAAATGGAGAGAGAGAGAGACCCCGGGGGGGGGGGGCAGGTCTGTCCTCTCACTGAACGCCTCTTGCAAAAGGCAGCCATTTCCAGCCATCCAAGGCAGAGGAGTGGAGGGCGGCACCTGGGCCGGGTATCTTTAGTGCAGGGGTGGCCAAACTTGCTTAATGTAAGAGCCACACAGAATAAGCATCAGATGTTTGAGAGCCGCAAGACATGAACAAATATTGCATGTTTTTATTGGCAAATACGCAAATTTGCTTTTTATTAACTTTAAATGAGACTGCCAAGCATAATAACAAAAGGTGTAAAAGCAGATATTGATAATGATATTTATTTGTCCAATGATACTTGTTTGCCAATGATATTTAGCTTCCCCAGATGCCCTGCTGGGAGCCACATAATATGTGTGAAAGAGCCGCATGCAGCTCCTGAGCCACAGTCTGGCCATCCCTGCTCTGGCGGAACTTTTCATAACTGAGAAAGTCCAGGGCCAACGGCAAATAGTTTTACCTGTATTCTAATTGTTTGAATGTTTCCATGTTCACTGCCTTGTAGAACCTGCTTGGGCGGAAAAGTGGCATCAAAACATTGTTTTTAAATGAATAAGCAGCAGAAGAGATTGACCTGGAACTTAAATCTCCTCTCAGAGAGTGACATTTTTTATTTTTTCAGTTTGAATCTCCCCCCCCCCCAAAAAAAACTTCCCCGGTGCTGAAAGTATTGGAATGAGGTGTTTTAACAAAACTTGGGGTAAAAAAAACAACAACACTGAACTTTGCAAGGAAATAGTTCAAACACTTGCTTAAAATGTATCAGCCTGGCATTGACCTTCCTGTTTAAAATAGCCCCCTAGGAAAAAGAAAAGGAGTGACCAGAGGTTCATGGGGTTCCCTGCATCTCTGAGAGGGACCACCCAGGAACAATGCCTCCCCCCTTCAGCTGGGCCAGCCGGGATGCTGCCTGCCCTGCCCTGTCCTCCCCGCCGCTAAACTTTGCAGGCTGGCTGCAATTAGCCAAACAACAAGCTCCCTGTTTGACTACCTCTGTCTAAATTTGCTTAGCTCAAGCTGGAATCGGGGGTAAGCAAATGATTTTCTGTTTATATTCCACCCTAATGAAGAGCCAGCCAGCATCACCCATTAATAACGCAAGAGATGATGGTGTTTGCCCAAGGACTGCACATGCCAGATGTGTCACCCGCACCGAGGTGGCGCCTGGCATACCATCCACTCCCCCCCAAGGGCCGCCCGCCTCCTTCCCAATTATGCTTGACTCCTGTTTGCCTCCTCGAAGGGGGGGGGGGGGGGAGATAAACAGTCTGAAGCCTCCAAGATGTGCCGCACACCTGCATGGCCCGTTTCCTACTGGGGGGGGGGGGGCTTTTGCAGCAGGACCACTACCCACGGGACTGGGCACCAGGGCCTTTTTCAGCAGTCAAGCTGATGATCCTGCCCCGAAGAAGAGTCCATGGAATGAACCTCGGAGTGCAGGGGGGCGGCAGAAGAGCCAGACTGGATTCCAGGAGCACCTGGTGGGAGACCAGCAAGCTGCCAGCCAGGGCAGAAGCTTTGGAGAGAAGGCCTGCTCCCTCCCTCAGAGGCCAGCGCTGACCCTGGGAAGGTGACCCCACGAAAGCCTGGCTGGTCTTTGAGGTGCTACTGGACTCCAGCTGAACCAGTTACACTGCGGGTGTGTGGATTTTCAGGGGAAAGAGGATCGGAGTCGGTTCCTGGGAAAGGACACCCATGTTGTCTGCCTCCCCGGAACAAGGCCTTGGTCTCCTCCTGGTGCTTCTGGGGAGCTCGTGGGGTGGTGGTGGAATGTCTCCGGGGCTGAGAGAGGGTTTCCTGATCAGGTCGTCTCTGGCACGGGCCTCTGGCAGCTGCCCTCTGGGCTGAACCCGACTCAGCCTTCCTTCTGCTGCCCCTGGAACTGCCGAGGCGAGACCCAGCTTATGGCCCTCTGCCTTCTCTTTGGGGCCTGAGGTTCCCAGCTGGGGATGGCTGAGAGACCCCCTTGCCTTGGGTAGGACAGGCTCGGTTCTGCACGAACTTGCTTCTCTCCATTTCCAGAGAGCGTGCTCCCCCCACTCACCGCCCCTGGGAGGCACAAAGAAATGAGGTTTGTTTAATGACAAAACTGTTTCCGAGCCCAGGAGACAGATGAGGTGGAGGTTGATGTGTGTGTGTGTGGGGGGGGGGGGGGAGAGGGAAGAGATTGAGAAAAGGTTCCAGGAGGGGGCTGGGGGAAGGGGTGCGTGTACTGCTGGGTCGCAGACTTGCCAGGAGCCGCTCAGATCTCTAATTAAGATGGAAGAACTCACGTGCGCCTTTGGAATGGTTCTCACTGAAGTTTAATTCGATTAGCCTGTCCCCCCCCCCCCCCCGCAGGGTGCTTTAATCTCTGGATTAGCTGGGATAGCCTTTGAACTGGGGCGCTTTGCCTCTGGTGCCCTTCGGGGGCTGCTGGGGTCTCGCATCCCTCGAGCAGAGGCGGACTGGGCCAGCGGCCAGGACCCGAGTTCAAGCCCTGCCTTTGACCCCGGCTGTCCTTAATGCCCTGGCTTCTCCATTCCATCCCCCCCAGCATCTTTTCCCTGGGCAGTTGGCGCAGTCAGGGGCCTCTTGTTGGCTGCCAAACACTGAAGTCCTACACCAGAGTAAATCAGTTTGTTTCGCTGAGGCCAGAACTGAAGGGAACCACTGAGAAAAGCCCTGGCCAGGTATGTTGTGGAAGAAACCCAGTCGCCTTTCATTGGTCTCTTGTGAGAAGAAGCCAGCTGCTGTATAAGTGGAAAACTGGCTGGCCCGCTGGTGGGAAGGCAGGTCAGGGTTGACTGATGGGCCCTGGGAGGTCTGCCTTCTCCGCTGAGGTCCTCCTGCAGAGCGTGGCCTGCTCCCTCCGAGAAAAAGCCGGTGGGTGCATCTTCAGGCACCCTCTCTTCATCCCCATTGTCCCCTGGGGGGCTTAGCTGGGGGGCCAGGTTGGGCGGGGCTTTCATGATGGAGAGGGAAGAGCAGGCTGTGGGCTGCTGCTGGGCGGACCGGGCCATCCGTCTCCTTTTGGGCGCAGAGTGGGGGACGGGGGGGGGCAGGCGGGCGGGTTGAGATGGCCCATTTGCTGGCCTCACCCCCCCCCCTTGGTGAGGGGTAAGGGGATGATGGATGGTGCCTTCCTGCCAGCCCATCCCCCCTGAAGAGAGCCCTTCAGGTTGATGGATCGGCCTCATTTGCATCTGAATGTGCTGGCTGCAGCCTACCGATTGGGGGGGGGGGGTGCCTTTGTGCACACAGGGCCCAGGCCGCCCTTCCTAAAAAGAGGGGGGTGCAGCTGGGGTCTGACTGGAGGTCCTGCCCTCTAAGGGGCCAGCTTTGTCCTCTAGGCCTAAACTGTCAGCGAGGAAAGACACTCTGCATTTGCTCAGGAGCCCTCTTGTCCGTCTCAGGAGGGTACGGGTTAATTTCCCCCCATGACATGTTCACTTCATTGCTGCATCCCCCTGTCCCTTGTTGCCCTCCCACCCCTGCAGGCTGCGGCTTCCCCGGGGGTCCCCAACCCCACATTCTGCTTTTGTGGGCAGCCGGCCCACAGGGAGAGCAGCCAGAGGCTCGGCCTGGGGGCTTGGGGGGAAGCAAAATGCTTTCTGCATGGTGTGGAAGGAAGGGGGGGCAGAGAGAGAGAGAGAGAGAGAGAGAGAGAGAGAGAGAGAAATGACAGGACTGGATAGGGTTGCCAACCTCCAGGTGGTGGCTGGAGATCTCCCGGAATCACAACTGACCTCTAGGCCACCGAGATCAATCCCCCTGGACAAAAGGGGTGCTTTGGACCCCACCCCCAGATCTCCAGGCACTTCCTAGCCTAGCTGACAAGCCCAGCTCCCGACTCCAAAAGCTGGCCAGGCCGGAGGGCGGGGGCGGCTGCTGTTCCCGGTGGCTCCCCCTTCCCGCCACACCTGATCGAGGGACAGCTGCGCATCCATATTTATGGGCCCCTCCCGCGGATCCCGGCGCGGCGAAATGATCCCAGCTCAATCAACCGGGATGAACATAACATCAAGCCGCCCATCCGACGGGGCGGGCGGGAAGGGGAGCCAAGCCTGGCGCTGGAGCCACGAAGGCGCGCGGGGAAAGCCGCTGGCAGCGGGCCCAGCAGCAGCAGCAGCGGCTCCTCCAAGGGGCGCGAAGTTGCTCGCGAGATCGCCCCTCCCCCCTCCCCCCCGGCCTTGACTTAGCGGAGCTGCGGGCGCCGCACCGACCGATAAGGGGGAGGAGGAGGGTGGTGGGGGTGGAGGAGCGCAGCACCCCCCTCCTCCCGGCCGGGCCGCCGCTGCTTCCGGCGTGGGGGGTGGAGAGAGCGGCTGTTCCCCCGCTGCGCTCTCCGAGGGCGAGGGGGCCGCTTGGGCTAACGGGACGCGGACGGAGGGCTGCTCCCGAGAAAGGGGCCCTGCGGGCAGGTGCGGGAAGGGCCCTTCTCCTCCCGAGACCCTGCCCAGCGCCGCCAGCCGGCCGCCCTGCCCAGCCGGCCCGGCCCAAGTTCTCTCCTGCGCTCAGCGAACGGCCTCCGGGCGCGGCGGCGGCGGCGGGAGCGGCGGCTTCGCAAGCGGAAGGTCCCCGCGCAATTCCCGCCCGCGGGCCCGCAGAGGCAGGAGTGTCACCGAAGGCCTGGGACCCGGCGGCGCGGCAGCAAGCCCGCCCGCCTGCGGAAGCCACGTGGAGCTCCAGCGGCTGACCCCCGTGGTTGCCACCTGGCCGGGGCCCAACGCGCAGTCGGAACACCTGCGACTCACCTCGACCCGCCCCCCAGCTCCCGCAACCCCAGAAGAAGCGCAGAAGAACCCGGACGGGTCAGGCCCCTCAGGGTCCCTCTAGCCCCGTCTCCCCTCCCGCGCAGGGGCCAACGGGGGCCAGCAGCAGGGCAGAGAGAGGCCCAGGCCTTCCCCCCCTGAGAAGAACACAGAAAGAGCCCTGCTGGCTCAGACCAGTGAGGCGGGTCCCTCCAGTCCAGCCTCCCGTCTCACACAGGGGCCGGCCAGTTCCTCTGGAGGGCCCGCAACAGGGCTTCCCCTGATGTTGCCTCCTGGCTCTGGGAGTCCGAGGTGTAGTGCCTCTGAAGGTGGAGGTTCCCTTCAGCCCCCAGGGCTGGTCGCCACCGGTGGACTGATCCTCCAGGAATCTATAGACTCTCTTTTTAGGGCTGTTCTGTTGGAAATTGCAAATTGCTGACATTCCAGCCATTGGTTACCTGATTTGACCTGTGGCCTGCAGGAGCAGCCTTTAGCCAAAGCCGGGAGATTTGCTAACTGACCTGTGACCCTTTCTGTCGGTCAGTTAGCCTCTTGTTTGCAGGAGATGTTTTGTTCTTGTAGGCCGGTATGCACAGGTGGATATGGCTCCTTGCTCCAGCAAGAAGAAGGAAAGAGAAGAGCCGCCATTTCCCGGCCTTAGCAATGTAACTGCTAGGATGTGGTCAGCTGCTAGGATGCCTGCTTCGATTTCTTTCATCCAGTTTGGTGTAGTGGTTAGGGGCCCTGGGCTCTAATCTGGGAGAACCGGGTTTGATTCCCCACTCCCTCCCCCCCCCCCCCCACATGCAGCCGCTGGTGTGACTTTAGGTCAGCCACAAGTTCTCTGGGAGCTGTTCTCTCAAGGGCAGTCCACGAGGGAGCTCTCTCAGCCCCGCATACCGCACAGGGTGTCTGTTGTGGGGAGAGGAAGGGAAGGAGATTGTAAGCTGCTCTGAGACTCCGAGGGAAGGACGGGGTATAACTCCAGCTCTGGTTTTCGTCAGTAAAGATATGTTTCTTTAAAACTTAAGTATGGTGTGGCTCTTGCCCATTGCACCCAGCCTCTGTTTGAAGACAAAACCCCAGCAAGCTTATGCCGGTGGCCATCGCTGCATCCTCTGGGAGCAAAGGGAACCAGGCTCTCTCAACTCCTGCCGGCAAGAGGGGGCCAACACGACTGCACAACTTTTTACACAGCTGGGAAGTAGACTAGGCGAGAGCCGGTCGCGGCGAGTTCCCGCCGGGGGCAGGAAGGAGACCGCCCCCCCCCCCCCGGGGCTGCTGAGTGCAGCGGGGAAGGGGGGCTCGGCTGTTCTCCCCACTGGCAGACAGGCTGGGGCAGTTGTTTCTCTTTCGAGTGCAGCAGGCAGAGCTGCCAACCTCCCGGTGGGGGCTGGAGGCTTCACGGGATTGCAACGGAGCTCCAGATCGCAGAAAAGAGCAGCGCGACCGGTGCCGAGCGAGGCCTGCTGGCCGCAAAGCCGCGCTGCAGAGGAGGAGCCGGCCGGAGGAGTCTCGCGCCGAGGCGGCCCGGAAGGCAGAACCGCGGGCGCGCATCTTTCGGAGTGCCTGGGGCGCTGCTGCTCGAGGGTTCCGGGTCTCCTTGGAGCACGGCGGGGGCGGGAAAGGGGGTAAAACGGGCGCCTCGGCCTGGCCCGGGATATCCTCCCCCCCCCCCCCCCGCCGGGCTTCTCTGGGGATTCTCTCGGGAAGCGCAGGAGGCGCTCAGGAGACCGCGGGGCTTCCGCGGCTGCGGTGACGTCGGAGGGGAGAAGAGGCTGACCCAGGCGGCGGCGGCCGGGCCCGGACTGCCAGCTGGCCCTCTCCAGGCTGCCCAAGCGGCGGCGGATGCTCTCCTCGGGCTCCAGCAGGTGGGCAGGGGGCCGGCGGGAGATGCCGGCGGGAGATGCCGGCCCACCCAGCCACCCAGCCAGGGCTTCGGCTTCGGCTTCCTGACCTGCCCGAGGCCCTCCCTGCCCCCTCTTCGCCACGTCGATCCCCCGCCCGCCCCGTGGCGCGCCTCCTCCGGCATCACTCCCTCCTCCTCGTTTTAATTAAACGCTAAATATAGATCTTAATTAAGGCGCTGATGAATTTAATTCCGAGCGGCGGGCTCGGATGCTGCGGCTGGCGTGGCCCCTGCCAATGATTCCCCGTAAATCCCCTCCGGAGCGGCGCCGACACGAATCCCTGCCCCCCCCCCCCCCGGAGAACGCGGGCCCGGGAGCCTTGACCCGTTCCTGGTGCGTCTCTTTCCCGCCCTGCGCTGCGCTGCGCTGCGCGCTCTCTCTCTCTCTCTCTCCCCCCCCCCCCCCCCCCGTGAAGAGAAAGCCAATGTCTTTGGGGCTTTTAGGGAAAACAAACAGGCAAAGGAGGTGGTTTCCAACATTGTGCTTCGGAGAAAGAAGAACAGGAGGAGGTGGGATTTATACCCCGCCCCTCACTACCCAAAGGAGACTCAGAGCGGCTTCCAATCTCCTTTCCCTTCCTCTCCCCACAAGAGGTAGGTGAGACTGAGAGAGCTCTCTGGAGGACTGCTCCTGAGAGAACAGCTCTGAGACAACTTGTAACTGACCCACCGTCTCACCAGCTGCTGCATGTGGAGGCGGAGTGGGGAATCAAACCGGCTCTCCCAGATTAGAGTCTGCACTCCTAACCACTGCACCAAAGCAGCATTTTTACCTGGACCAAGACCACTGTTCCTCCATCTCCCCGTGCGTTCAAGGGTAGTGTCGGCCTGTGCAATGAAGTTGAGAGGGAGGAGTCTCAGGACAGACAAGAGAGAAGGGCCTGCTTTTTCACTCAATGCAAAATGATTTCCCAGCATTCACTGCCCCGTGTGTGGCTCCCGGGCTTGACGGACTTTCAGAAGGGTCTGGCTGAAACCATGGAAGGAGGCCCCACAGCTCCCACGCACAATGGCTAGAGGCTCATGTGCAGAGTCAGGGATCAAATGGCCGAGGGGAACGGAACGGGGTGTGTGTGTGTGTGTGTGATGTGGAGTCTGCTGGTGGGCCTCTCAGAGGCCTCTGGCTTGGCTGGGGTGAGAAAAAGGATGCTGGACTTGGCAGGATTTTGGGAGGTGCCCCAGGGCAGCTCTTCTGTTCCAAGGCTGGGGCTCCTCCGTCCAGCCTCAGAATCACGGCAGAGCACAGCAGGAGGTGTGGCCCAGGATGCTGGCCACTGTTACAGATGATGCTCCTGGCACAACTTGGCCAGCTGCACAGATTGCCTGTGCAGACAGACTGGCCCTGGAGTTCCCCGATCCCAGTCAACAAGATCCCCTCTGTGTGTGTGTGTGTGTGTGTGTGTGTGTGTGTGTGGCATGATTGCTGGTGAGGGGATGCTGCTGGTGGGAGGAGGTCCGGGCAGGCTCCAGAGACCACCTGGAGATAGTTCTTTGAGCGCCTTGTTCAGCAGGGGTGGGCTGGTAGCCTTTGGGGGAAGGGGTGCACTGCTGCAGCTGACATTTCCCAGAAGCCTTTGCCTCGGCTGTCACTTGAGGCCATGGCAACACGGCTGGCCTGTTATTGTTAAATTTTAGACCATCGCCTAGGGCGACGGCTTAGTGAGGATGCCATTCTGGCGCCCGCCTCCATCCCATCCCGTCCCACCTGGGGTGGTGGTGCGAGAATGTATCCTTGCCTCATGGGCGGAAAAACCTTGGGCCATCACTGCATGGCAAATCCAGTGCGAAGGCTGCCTTTCCATCTGGGCAGGAGCTCTAGAGACAGTCTTTTGAACCAACACACTTAGGAGGGCTGGTGTGGCGTGGTGTTTAGGACCTGGGACAACTGGGTTTGAATCTCTAGCTCAGTCACAGAAGCTGGCTGTCCCAGTCTGTCGGCCTCCCCTCCCCTCACAAGGTGGTGGTTGTAAAGATGATGTGTGTCTGTGTTTGTGTGTGTGGGGGACCATGTGGAAAGCCAAAAGCTACATAGCAGCAAGAACTGTAGGAAGTAAACTCCAAGTCAAGAAGACAAGAAGCCGAGTAACCTCTACCAAGTCAGTCTAAGAGCAGCAGAGCCCCAAGCAGGGGGTGGGGAAGGGCCCCCCAGAGAGCCGCCCCCAAGGAACAGGGCACCAGCCAGCCAACAAAGAGAGGAGGCGGGTGCAAAACAGAATGATTAAAAACCCCAACAAAGGAAAAGTGGGAAGTACAAAACTGGCAAGAACTCCCATTCCAGATAGGGTGGCCAACCTCCAGGTGGTGGCTGGAGGTCTTCTGGGTCTTCTACTGGCTCTTCTAAATTTTTTTCCTGAGCCCAAAAATGCCCGGGGGGGGGGGGAGTTTTTGGCTACTTTGGGGCTGTCCGTGCACTGAGCTGTGCTCCTTCCGCTGTGTCATCTCTACAGCTAGCCCAGCTTTGCTGTCTGTCTGATATCCTCCCCCCTCCTTTCCCCCCCATTTCCTCTCCCTCTTGGTTCTTTAGCAAAAGGGTATGAGAAGAGTTTTGCACAACTCCCTTTCTCCTTCTCTTCCAAGGGTTGCCCTGAAGGGTGTCTGAGCCATGCCTGATGATTGAATGGCCTTGTTCTACATGAGGGGGGACATTCCCCCCCCCCCGTTAAAGCCCCACCCCAGAGAGCCGCAGTCAGGGAGGCGGCAGCAGCCTGGCCACCTTCCTGAGCGAGTGCCTCCAGCCCATTCCATAAATGTACCACCCCGGACTCGGTGCCCCCTTTATCAAAAAGCCATTTTGCTCCGAGCTGACACAGTCAGGCCTCATTGTTTCCAATATTGCTGAGCAATTTCTGAGCTAAAGGAGTGTTGGATTGCAGTGCAGAGAGACGTGGGCAAATGCCCAGGGTCACCCGGCACAGCTTAGGCAGGCAAGAGGGGCTGAGAGGAGAGGAAGGAGGCCCTCAGGGAGAGCCAGAGACCCTCCTCTGGGGGTGGGGTGGCCAACTTCCAGGTGAGGCGTGGAGATAGCCTGGAATTACAACTGATCCCCATGCTTCAGAGATCAGTTCCCCTGGAGAAAGGGGCTGCTTTGGAGGGTGGACTCTACAGCTTCGTACCCTACCGAGGCCCTTCCCCTCCCCAAACCTCACCCTCCCGTGGCTCCACCCCCCAAATCTCCAGGGATTTCCCAACCCAGAGCTGGCAACCCTGCATGGGGGAGGAGGGAGGGAGGGAGGGGGATCACTCACTCTCCTTTGCTGTGCTCCCAGGATGGGGGGGGGCCCTGTGGTAGGAAGCCCAACTGACACTCCCTCGGAGGGCGGGGGGGGGGGGACAGGACTCCTCCTCCTCCTCCTCCTGTGTCTTTTCAGAGAGTAGCCCTGCTGGCCTACAGCTGGGCAGCTAGACTGGAGTCTGGCTGCACCTTAGAGGCAGAGCAGAAGCTCTCAAGGAAAGTCTCTGAGAAAGGAAGCTTTGACTTGCAAAAGCTCATCCCCCCCCCCCCCCAATCTTGCTGGTCTCCAAATTGCTACTGCAGTGAACAAATTTATTTATTTATTCATTTATCGGTCTTAATATGCCGCTCTCCCCACACGCAGGCTCAGATCGGCTTACAAATTACATGTATACATTAAAATCAATTAAAACACCATTAAAACAAACAATCATTGTAATAAAAATAAAGTGCTCAGTGATATAACCATAGTATGTATACCCAGGGATCTCCTGTTCTAAATGTCAGGCTTGATGATAACCACGGCCAGGCCCCATGGTCCTAGGGGGGGGGGAGGAGGTGGCTCCTATTTATCCGCCTGGCGGAAGAGCTCCGTTTTGCAGGCCCTGCGGAACTGCATCAGGACCTGGCAGGCTCCAGCAGGGCTTCGCTGTTCATTGACGGAGCCATCCCCTGGTGGAAGCCCTTCCTCTCTGGTTTTTCCTTCCAGCCACCAGTGAGTCTCAACTCCGGCCCATGATGTGTCGGCTCAGCCAGGGTTCTGTTTGCACTGGAAGAATGAAGGGATATAGTGATGTTTTTATTGGGCAATTTGGTTAATATAGCAGAATTCTGCCCAGTCATAGAAGCATGATACTGAGTGCAGTAAATAAATCTTCCCAAGAAGTATATTGCGAAAAAGGTAAACTTTATTCAAGTAGATCCAATTCACATTCATGTTGCAGTTGAAAAGAGAGAAAGAGAGGGAGAGAGGTGTAATCTAAAGAGTAGTTTCCCGATCACGAAGGGCCAGCTTGTCCAGCATCATGTGTGTGGGAGTACAAGGGCTTCATGTCTACAGAAGAGGCCTGCAGAGACATGTGTCTCCATGGAAGGCTATGTAAAGAGAGGGAGAGGACAAGGCAAGAAAGGAGGGGTCAGAAGGCAGCTCCCAGGCTAAGACCAAGAGAGGCATCCCATTCAAGGAGATAAGACCTGTACACCTTTAGGGTGATATAGAACCCCCCCCCCCCCCGTCTAGGCGTGCAGAGTCACTCACTCCAACAGTTTTATGCAGAAGGAGTTTGGGTGCTGGACTGGGGCCAGGGAGGCCCTGGGTTCAAGTCCCCACTTGGCCACAGAACTCACTGGGTGACCTCGGGGGGGGGGGGCAGTCACACTCTTTCAGCCCAGCCTACCTCAAAGGGTTGTCCTGAGGATGAAAAGGGAGAGGAGAGAATAATGAACAATGGGTTGTTTGGGGAGGAACAAGGCACAAGGATGCAATAAATAAGCTGAAGGCCAGGTGGAACAGTCCTGCCTGCAATAGTCCCACACCTGTGTCACACTGGGGGGGGGGGGAGGGCACAGGGAATGCTCCAAAAGGCCTTTTGTCCAGACTGGACGGACAGAAGATGCTTCTGCCGGCAATCAGCCCCCCCCCCCTGCAGAGGGAGATTCCTAAGCCCCCCCCCCCCCCCCCCCGTGAGGCACCTGGTCGGTGTTGACTCTTCCCTCTGGCACACCTGGGGGGCTGACAAATGCACGAGGCGGAGGCCAAAGAGCCCATTGGCCTCCCCATTTGACCAGGCAGAGCAGAGAAGGGCTCCCCTTCCACGCCAGGCAGGCAGGCAGGCAGGCAGGCAGGCGGCCTGTTCCACGAGGCGCCTGGAGCTATTGCTTTGAGCCAGGTGCTCAAAGGATTCTTTTTAAGCTGGGCTCTTATTCCTTAAACGGGCAGCTAAACAATCAATCGATCCCGCCCTCCCCATGTCTGAGACAGTTTAAGCTGCACAAACCTCTTTTCTTTTTTTAAAAAAACCCAAAGCAACAGTGGGGGAAGGGCCCTAGAATTAAAGTATGAGACAGACATAAAGCCCAGGTCCTCCTCATCGGAAAGCCAGAGCGCGTTTTGAAGGGAAAGGGTTGCTTGCTGAGAAAATGGGGGACTTCTGAAGTCCTGGACTGCTGCCCCCAAACGTGGCCCCAGTATGCTTGGGGTTGCCAACTCCCGGTGGGGAAATTCCTGGAGATCTGGGGGTGGGGCCTGGGGAGGGCAGCATTTGGGGAGGGAAAGAACCTCAGCAGGGCACAGTGCCACAGAGTCCACCCTCCAAAGCATCGGTTTCATCCAGGGGAACTGCTCTTTGTGGTCTGGAGTTCAGCTGTAATTCCAAGAGATCTCCAGCCCCCAGCTGGAGGCTGGCAGCCCTAGTGATCTCCAAGAAAGGCCGGGCCAGGCCAGGCTGGTTCAAGAGATTCTGTAGCCAGAGCAAGGAGCGACCCTCCCTTTCTGGGTCTGGGCCAGCAGCAGCCGGTGGAGGCCTGAGCCCAGGGTGCCAGTCACCTGCTGTGGGTGACCCAAGCCTGCTGAACCCCTCTGATGCTTCAGCCCCCAGGGCTGCCCCAGACAGTCAGCCGAGTGGCCTGGCCAGAGAACGGCACAGCAGGTCCAAGGCAACAGAGCCTCCTGTCCAGGGCCCTCCCCCCAGGATTTGCTTCCCAAATGGCAGCCGAGTGTGACCCAAGTGGTGGGGGGTGCCCTCGGACCCCCAGGATGCCATCAGACAGCGGCCTCCAGGACAGCAGAGGTTCTTGGGGTGCGGGATCAGGTCTGCTTCATTGGCAGCCCCCAAGTGCAGCTGAGTGGGCCGGTCCTCCAGACCTGCTGGGTCTGCCATAAAACTTCTGTTCTTCATTAAAAAAAGGCTCTTTGTGGATTTGTTGATTTTGAGGCACCATTTTAATGCAGCAAACCATGCAAGAGCCCCTGAACCCATAAGGTGCCTTTGACTGAATCAGACCCTGGGCCCACCAAAGCCAGTCTTGTCTACTCAGACTGGCAGCAGCTCTCCAGGGACTCAGGGAGAGGCCCTTCACATCACCTGCTGCTTGATCCTTTTAAGTGGAGATTGCTAGGGATTGAACCTGGGACCTTCTGCATGCTGCGCAGATGCTCTACCACTGAGCCACCCTATGAAGGTTGTCTCCCACCGCCTCCCATCCAGCCACAGACCGAGCAGGGAACTCAAGAGGCCCGCATGCAGCATAGCATTCCTGATGCAATTGGTGGCTTCTTCCCATCTCCAGCAGGAACGCCCACGTGCCTTGATGGAAAGTGAAGGTTTCTTTGTTTCCTCTCCCTTGGTAGAAGGTGCCAAAGGGGCCAGGAGCAACAGAAAGAGAAGCCTACACTTGCTTACGCAAACCAAGGGCAATGAAGAAGTTCTTTAATTGCTCAGTTGACCCCGCCCAATCTGAACTTGGTTGTGCTAAGCTGATCACCATGCAAGACCTCCTTTCCAAACTTTAGGAGGCCATCAGGAAGGGCCAGAGATAAGTAAAAGGTCCTTTTACAGGGAACTCTCACCAGAGAATTAGCCCCCTTTGACAGAGGGGCAGGCTGAGTTTGATAGGGCTGATGCCCCAGACCACCCAGTCCACGTCTGCATTGGCATCGGCTGCGTGGGCCCTTCCAGAGCTCTGCCTAGCTGCTGGATAGGGCTCCCTCGGCCTCAGTGCCGGCTCCTCCATAATATGCATTGAGGGCGGTTGAGAAAGGAATGAGATCCAGGATGGCAAAGCATTTTGCAAGTAAGCGCGGGCTCGGCACGTTATGAAATAATAATGTGGCCCTGGCAGGAACACGCAAGCCGAGGCTGACAAATGCCATAAATAGCCACATTACAGGAACATCAGATCCCAGCAAACAATGCCCTCCCCTCAAAGAGTCCCCCCTGACTTGGAAAGTCACACCCGAGCCGGAGCCGACTCTCCCTGCCACTTCGGATAACGTGTTTGCTGGAGCCGAACAGCTGCCAGCCCCACAGACTCCACTGAGCATCCAGGCAGTAAATAATTCAGGCCAGGGAGGACATCTCAGCTGCTCTGTTTGTCTTGGAAAACACACTGAAAGAAGCCATCTTTGGGCCATGCAAAAGCCAAGAGCAAGAAGAAAACCCACGGCATATCTGTCACTCGAACCAACCAAATGAACGCCAAGCCCTGCGCCCGCTTTCGATCACCTGGACTCTTCCTCTGCCCCCTCTGCCTTTTTAGGTTTTGCGACATCTTCTTCCCAACTCCTGATGAGGAGTTCTGGTGAACTGACAAGCTTGCACAGTGTTCTGTGTCTGTCTGTCTGGTTGTAATAAAAGAAGATATTACATGGGTCTTGTTCTTGCCCTCGCACAGCAAGAGATCTTGTTGGGTTGGGGGGCTGCCTCTCTCTTTGCTTCTGGCTGGGTGAAATCACTCCTTGTACATCAAGATACCCCAATTCTTGCCCTATGGGCCCCCTCCCCAAGAATTCTGTACCCCAAATAAACGTGCAGAGGTTGCTGATGATCCATTGAGAATGAAGGAGGGGACATAGGGACACCCCAGGCAGTGCAGGTGAACTCCACACATGAAGGTGCCTTATACTGAATCAGACCCATCGGTCCATCACCATCAGTCTTGTCTACTCAGACTGGCAGCAGCTCTCCAGGGTCTCAGGCAGAGGTCTTTCTCATTACCTACTGACAGATCTTTTAACTGGAGACACCAGGGATTGAACTGTCTGCATTCCAGGCAGATGCCCTGCCACTGAGCCATGGCTCCTCCCCATACATGACGCTGCCTTATACAAAATCAGCTTCATAGGGTCCATGAAGGTCTCCAGGGTCTCAAGCAAAGGTCTTGCTCCTCACCTACTGCCTGGTCCTTAGAAATGGAGATACCAGGAATTGAACCTGGGACCTTCTGCACGCAAACACAGGCTCTTCCACTGAGCTGCAGCTGCCTGCCTTATTTGGATGTGTTGCTCCAGAATCACCGCTGGGTGTCAGCTGATCGACAGTTGTTTTGGAGATGGGCCCAGTGGCTCGCTGGCTTGCTTTCAACTTGGTGATTTGGTGGCAAAATAAGCAGCTCCCAGTAACAAGTAATCCATGTGCTAGAAGGGAGGGGGAGCAAAGCATCACATGGGGCTCGAGTCCTGGAAGGACTAGGTTGTTCAGCAGGGCAGATGGCCTCTCCTCCTCCAGCTTCAGGGCACGTGGATCAGAAGAGAATGCAGTCTGCGCCACAGAGCTCCTTTCCAGGCCATGAGCAAGTCCCCCTCCTTCAGCCTTGAAGGGAAAGCAACCCCTGGAGGGCTCTCTGGTGCACCTCTGCTGCCCCTGGCTTCTCCCGTTGACATGTTGTCTCCTGCTGTTTGGAGCAGCAGCTCTGCCTGGGGATTTTGCCAGGCAGCTCCTTGGCAGAGGAAGCGACATCACAAGGTGGGTGTTGTTCAATTGCACAGTTGAGTTGAGTCCGGCTCTTCGTGACCCCATGGACCACATCACACCAGGCCTTCCTGTCTTCTGTCGTGCTCCTGAGTTTGCTTAACTTCATGTTCATTGCATCAGTGACACTGTCTAGCCATCTCATCCTTTGCCATCCCCTTCTTCTTTGACCTTCAGTCTTCCCCAGCATCAGGGTCTTCTCCAGGGAGTGCTCCTCATTTGGTGGCCAAAGTCTTTGAGCTTCAGCTTCAAGATCTGGCCTTCCAGGGAACAGTCGGGGTTGATTTCTTTTAGGATTGACTGATTTGATCTCCTTGCAGTCCAAGGGACTCTCAAGAGTCTTCTCCAGCACCATAATTCAGAAGCATCTATTCTTTGGCGCTCGGCCTTCCTCATGGTCCAACTCTTGCAGCCATACATCACTACTGGGAATACCATGGCTTTGACCATGCAGACTTTTGTTGGCAGGGTGATGTCCCTACTTTTTGTTATGCTGTCTAGGTTTGCCATTGCTTTCCTCCCAAGGAGAAGGTGTCTTTTGATTCAGGTGGGTGAGGACTGGGCATTTTGCCTAAAGGGAGCAGCTCCCTTCCTGCCCACTGGAAAGGTGGCCCTGCTGGGCCCAAGGAGGAAGGAGGGCTTCCCTCCCACATCCAGCCCCAGCCTCCCCTTCTCGGACTGCTACCACTGCCCCCTGGCACCCGGTTTTTCCATCACCACTGGAGGGCCAAAATATGCGATATGCGTTGCACGTGCTGGGTCACGGTGGAGGAGCTACCCAATTCGTAGCACATCACATGGGGACTCACCTTAAACGGCACTTGTCCATTCCTGTATGTCTGGCTGTGAGTTGGGCAGTGCTCCCGTAATCTGGAAGGTGTCAGGCACATTGCCCGTCCCGGCCCTGAGAGGAGCATTGCAGCCGCTCTCTTGCCTTGTTCCAGGGAACGCTGGGGTGGTGACAAGAGGAGCCAGGAGTGCTTTGTGACACTCTTGGGGACCCTCCTGGGGATTCACCTCGTGATGGGCTTCTCTGTCCGCCTCCAAAAATATTGCTTGGCCAGCCCCTTCTTCTCAAAGCCTGACTCAGGCAGGGCCAGGTCTGGGGAGCAGTTTTGCTGCCTGGAGTTGGTTCCCTGGTGCAGCATCCTGGCGGCATTGTGCTTGCGTGCACACCCCTTGGCAAGTTTCTTGGAACACACCAAGGAAGATGCCCTGGGGCAAGGAGCACCTGATGGCTGGTGTCCATCGGGCACATCGAGCGAGAGAATCAGGCGGCCGGACTCTCTGGGCGGAGGTCCTTTGGCAAGTTTTGGTGGCCAGGGAGCCCCTCTTGCTGCCCCCTGCCAGGCAGAGCTCTCCCTCCATCAGCGCAGCCCTTTCCTGGTGACCCAGCTCATGTCTTTATCCGCTTATTTCATGCAGGATTGTCTGACCACTGAAGAAAGATGTCATGGCCGATGCGGGAGTGGCGGAGGGGGAGGGCGATGCCAGGCACACGGCAGCTGAAGGCCAACTTCCACCTCACTCCCTGGAGAAGAAGAAGAAGAGAAGAGATTGGATTTATACCCCCCCTTCACTACCCAAGGGAGTCATCTCAGAGCGGCTTACAAACTCCTTTCCCTCCCCCTTCCCACAACAGACACCCTGTGAGGCAGGTGGAGCTGAGAGAGCTCTGACAGAAACTGCTCTGACAGAACTATGGCTTGCCCAAGGACACCCAGCAGCTGCATGTGGAGGAGTGGGGACTCAAACCCAGTTCTCCCAGATCAGAGTCCATGCACTTAACCACTACACCAAACTGACACCAAGCTGTCAGCCCCCCCCCCCCCAGCTGCTTCCCTAGATGGCTGTTTGGTCAGCAAACACACACACACACACAGAGGGGAGCAGAGGACCAAGAGCCCCGCAGGGCAGGGAGGGGGGTGAGGCTTCAGCATTCACACTGCCCCCGCCCACCCATCCACCCTCCCTGTTGTTCCACATGACAAAATGCTCGCCTGAGAGAATATTTGTGCAGAGTGTGGTTCTCAGCACGTTTACTCAGTAGTAAGCCTGACTCAGTCCAGTAAATGCATTTAAAACTGCAGCCTTTGTGAAATAGGGATATGCACACTGGCAGGGGATGTTTGTTTAATTTTTAGAAATGCACACGTCCCCGGTCTGCCAGCTGGGGGTCCCATCCACATGGCTCAAAATAGAATCTAAAAAGTTTTTTTAAAAAATAATAATGCCGTGAATAAAATCGAAGTCATGGCACATTTAAAACAGCTGTGCAAGGTATAAAACCCTAGGAGGCAAGTGAAGACCTAGAATGGAAGAGGAGAGAAGCCTTGAAGACCAGCACCACCAGTATGAACTGGACCCGGGGAGAAACTGCGATCCAGTGAAGGGTCTCTGAGCATGCAGTGCGTGCATTTGTGTGTCCCTATTCACAGCCTGGCCACTGAGTCCTGAAACACTCTCCTTTCCCAAAGACACTTCAAAGGCAGCCCCACGCACAGCACATTCCAAAATCTAACCCACAAGTTACTGAAACATGGGCAAAGTTACCTTTTTTCCTGGAGGGGTACAGCTGGCATTGCAGCTGAAGCTGTGAGAGAGCTTTGTGTCAGGAGGACCTGCTGAGAGACAGGGGGCTTCCTCTTCCTCAGGGTCCACTGTGGTCTCCTCAGAGGGAGATCCCATACCCATGAAACAACAACAGACCAGTTTGGGACCCAGCGGAAGTGGGGGATCAGAACCCCCTGAGTGATCCTGACCACTTCTGGGCCCTCCCCCAGTCTCCCTTGGCGGGCACCCTAGGAAGAAGAAGAAGAAGAAGAAGAAGAAGAAGAAGAAGAGACTGGATTTATACCCTGCCCTTCACTCACTTGGAGTCTTAGAGTGTCTTACAAACTCCTTTCCCTTCCCCTCCCCACAAGACACCCTGTGAGGTAGGTGGGGCTGAGAGAGCTCTTTCCCAAGCTGTCCTTGAGAGAACAGCTGGTACAGAGCTATGGCTTGCCCAAGGTCATCCAGCAGGTGCAAGTGGAGGAGTAGGGAATCAAACCCGGTTCTCCCAGATTAGAGTCCACGCACTTAACCACTACACCAAACTGGCTCTCTGGAAGGAGAAAGCCTGGGCCCCGTGGAGGCAGCCTGGTTTTGTTGTTGTTATTATTGTTGTTATATTTAATTTATAGACTGCCCTCCCCTGAAGGGCTCAGGGTGATGCACAACATCCAACAAGTACGTATCAATTAATAATTAAATTCAGTTCAAACAATAAAATGAATCCAGGTGGCGTTTGATGCCAATTTATACCCTTTGCCATGTGTGTGTGTGTGGGGGGGGGAGTGACAGAGGCCAGGCTCAGCGGTAACCGTTGCTGTCCTTAATCATAGCCCTGGCAGAACAGCTCTGTCTTACAAACCCTGCACCAACACTGTACCAAGTCCCGCAGAGCACAGATGTCAACAGGCAGAGAGTTCGGCCAGGCCGGCAGCAGAGTTGGAAAGATCCCAGCCCCGGTCGAGGACAGCGGGATGCCTTCCAGGCCAGGGGATAGGCCGGGAGAGGCAGTCCCGAAGGCACCTTGGCCCCGGGCTGTTTAAGGCCTTAAAGTTTAATACCAGAACCTTGAACCTGATCCGGTATTATTTGTTTGTTTGTTTGTTTAACTGAATTTCTAGCCCACCCTTCCCTGCCCAGCAGGGCTCAGGGTGGGTCACAACCAATGTTCCCTCTAAGTTGTGGAGTCCTGTGAGCAAAAATTCTACTGTGTGAGCTCCTGGCATTCAAGTTGTGAGTGAGCCATTTGGCCACTGCATCAATTAGTTTGCTCTGGAGCCATCCTTCCTGAGCGAAGGCAAAAATGGGTGAGCCGGAGGCTAGAAACTGTGAGCTAGCTCACTCTAACTCAGCTTAGAGGGAACACTGGTCACAACAATACATCTACAATGAATTTTAAACAATTAAAACAAAACCCTCAACATTAAAAGGTATACCATATCAACTAATGCAGCTCACCAGATGGCAGTCAGACACGGGTGGAGACGGGCTCCCCAAAACGGTCAGCCTGCGTGCCCACAGATGAAGCCCAGGTACTGGGCAAAAGGCGGAACAGCAGCAAAAATAGTGCCTGATGATCAGTGGCACAGTGCCGGGTAGGGGAGGCCAGAACCAGTCCGATTCAGGAGGAGAGGCGGGTGCTGCAGCCTAGCTCTGGCCTGTATCAGTCCTCCTCGGGTCTGCTGCTTGCTGGGTCAGCTTGGAACCAGCCTCTCCCTGGCTCCTGCCCCATCAGTCAACATGGGAGGTGAGGAGCTCTGCCCGTAAGTGTGAGCTGTTGGCAGCCCTCTAGCTAGCCTGCTGCCCATTCTATCTGCCAGTGGCGCATCACTTTTGCTGACGATTGGCAGGTCCCCAGTGCTTCTAGCCGAGGGAGAATTCTTTGGCAGAGTGACCAGCGGTTGCTTTAGCTGAGGCAGCCAGATGGAGCACCTTAGAAACCGGCAATATTTGGGGCAGAATGAGCTTTTGAGACCCGTGCTCCCTTCCCCTTGTGGCCCAGAGTTTTGACTCCCAAAAGCTCACACCCTCCGATATCTGGTTGGTCTCTCAGGTGCCACCGGACTCGAGCGGAGCTGTTCTCCTGCAGACCCACGCGGCTGCCCTCTGAAAGGACTCTCATCCGTAGTGATCTTGGCAAGCCTTCTCTGTGTATCTTGTGAGGACGACAGATTAGGGAAAGCACCCACTCCTCCGGAACACCACGAAGCGTGTGTGTTTGTGCGCGCATGTGTGTGTGGGAATGTGTGAAATAAACCACATGACTGTAACAGCCTGGATGCTTGAAATGTTTATCACAGGGTGACTCTCCAGAAGGCAGACTTTCCTCTTCCAAGGGCTGACACAGTACCTCTCCGCCCTTCCCCGCAATATCCATGGGAGCGAGTTTGCTGGAAGGGATCCAGTTCAACATGTGAGGGACTTAATGGCCTGCCCTTGTTAGATCAGTGGGACTTAGTTCACATTCTGCTGGTGGTGGCTGAGGAGACCCTGGACCATGGGCAGAATTCCTGTAGACAAACACCTTCTGGTGGGCTTCCAAGGCCTGCCAAGAGCAAAAATAAGCACAGGCTGTGAAAAATTAAACCTCCTTTTTTTTGGGGGGGGGGGAGGGGAAATCCCATGGAGTAGCTCTGGATGACAGGAAGGCAACAGGCATCTTGGGCCTAGCCAGAAGCTTTAACGAGAGTCCGGGCTGATGCAGAATCTGAAATACATAGCTGACTCTGGGCCCACAGTCTCATCGCCCCAGAAGGTCCCCCACTTTGAGGTCCCCGTGTATTGGAGGGGGGGAGAAGGGGGGCCCCTGCTCATGGAAACTGCTAGTCCTTGCCTCAAAGGCACTGCACACCTCCACCCTCCACCCACTGGGCTTCATGGCTTTGCTGCATTTGTAGGCAGCCACTTTGGGCAATCGTGATGTTGGGGGGGGGGGGAGTTCAGGGTGAAAGCCAGGCTGCAGCACTGGGGGGGGGGGGGGGGGATGGGCACAGGCGTGAAATCCCTTCTCCAACATGCCCAGGTTTCTTTTCAACCTTAACAACATGTGTCACCACATTTCACAATGAATTTAGCTGTCATTCATGTTTCATTAGGGTAAGTGCCTTAAAAACAGATTAGAGACTCAGCTAATTTACTCATTAGTAAAAGGAAATTAGCCATTTGAGATCTACTCTAATAAAATTAGCCGGGTGACAAATGCTTTGTTGCTGTGTTTATTAGATTACCATGCTTCCTGCATTTTAAAGGCACCCACAGACCTTCCAAAGCAGTTCCAGGCCTTCTCTCCTCCTTTCTTCTAGATTTCCTTCTGGAATCTACCCTCTTTGCTGGGCAAATTAAGGATGACAAAGAGCAATGAACTCCAGCACCTGTCTAAGCACACTCAATTTGTGCAAATCAAGATCTTTTCTTTGGAATATACTTACAAGAGAGTGAAAAAGAGAGAGGTCTGCACGATTCTTGTATAATGTGTACCGCAGAAAACCTGGTCAAGTCAGTAGCTTGTACAAATCTTGTGCCACATTCAGTTAAACGGTGTCCCATGTCCAGGTTTCTTGGAGCTGCTGTTACTACTTTATGAACGAGGCACTAACCTCACAGCAACGTCTTCTTCACTTGTCTGGAAAGGTGGAATGTTTCATTCCATACTCGTGCAATCCCAGGGATGACTTGACTTCCCTTTCTGTTCGGAGTCTTAGCTGTGTATGATGTTTCACTTCTCCTTAATTCTGAGAGTTTCTAAAATGTATCTTGGAATTGGAGCAACTGGAATTTGCAGCACCTTTCAGCTCCTTTACTCCACTATTGTTACCGATGCAGATGTGTATGGTGACAAAACACTGTGACAACTATCTTATTGGTATTGTGTATATGATTGTATTGTGATTTTTATTGGGCAGGATTTTGCCAGTGTGTATTTGCACTCATGTGAAATACCACACACACAAAATTTCTGTGCAATGGTCCACATAATCAGGGGTCATTTTGAGCAGGAATGCGCAGGAACGCCGTTCTGGGAGTAGCAAGCCCAGGAGCGGGCACAGATGGTGATGCATTGTGGAAAAAAGCAAAAGCATGTTAACTTGAACGGTATTTTCATGCTTGTTGTAGGGTAGCTTCCCTGCAAGAGCAAAGGAAACCTAAAGTGTCTTTAGTCAAAGTCTAAAGCTGGCTCGCCAGCTCTGAGTTGGGAAATACCTGGAGATTTTTGGGGTGGAGCCTGAGCAGTGGGTGTTGCCTTCTGACACACTTCTGGTGATGTCAGGGTGTGTGGGGCATATACAAATAAGTTATGCTAATGAGACATGCTAATGAGCTTGTGCACCTCTTTTTTATGAAATGACCCCTGCATGATATCAAGACTGTCCTTTTGCAGTGGGAAAATGGGGCCGGGGGCCAGAAGGAACAGATGGCTGTGGCCCCCATGCAAGGCTCATTTTGGGAATGAAAAAGGATCCCAAATTTTAAAATTTATTTTACAAAATTTATACCCTGCCTTTCTGCCCCCAGAACATTTCCCAAGGCAACTAACAAATTAAAACATACACAATAAAATCACATCTTAAAAAAAAAATCAAAAATAGCATCATTTAAACAATTAAAACTACAGGTATAATAAATACTAATGCATCGGTTGTGCTTTGGAGACAAGGCCAGGTCTTCTGGCACCCTAAAACACAGGCAGAAATGGAGAAGGGGGAGAGTTTAGAGGTGCCTCTAGTTGGGCTGACAGGAAGACAAAGAGCCAGACTGGGGCTAGATGAAGCATATGTTTCAGTCATAGATGCGCAGTAGTACAAAAGGCGCAACCATAATGAGAACAACACCCTTCTAAGTCCATCATCTATGGGCTTAGCGTGGCAGACCTCTGCTTCAGCCTGCACTGTTTGACACCTTCATCTGCTATGTAGGCACTTTGCTGAGCCTAATCCTTCCTTGCAGCTCTTCTTGAAAGGAACTATGAAGAAGAAAAAGAATTGGTTTTTATACCCCGATTCTCACTACCTGAAGGAGTCTCAGAGCGACATACAATGAATCACCTTCCCTTCCTCTCCCCACAACAGACACTCTGTGAGGTAGGTGGGCCTGAGAGAACAGCTCTGAGAGAACTTGTGACTGACCCAAGGTCACCCAGCAGGCTACACGTGGAGGAGTGGGGAATCAAACCCAACTCGCCAGATTAGAGTGCCCCACTCCTAACCACTACACCAAACGCAGGCCTGCAATGCAGGATCAGAACTCCCTCCCTTGTAAAGGTGAAAACTGCAGGTGAGAGGCGGCTTAAAAGACTGACAGACAAATGAGTGCCATTTTGAGGGAAGAGGCGACAGGCCATTGAAAGGATGCGGGGTTCTTTGAAGACCCTCCCCCCTTTCAACGGATTATTTTTCTCAGGCCAGAACCACCAAGAGAGCGTGCTGCACAAGTGACACTGAAATGAGCGGGAACTGTGCAAGAGCACAGTGGGACACCCCCTGGCCCCCGTTGCACTTTCCTCCACTCGGGAATGGCTGGGCAGGCGGGGGGTGGGGGCGGGGGGTGGGGGGACTGTGTCAGTTCCACTCTCCTGCTCCATTCTGTCCTGGAAGAAATCACAGTCTTGGAGAACAGCCGATGTGTTTATCCCAAGGGATATGACTCTGAATATTAGGATGTCAAACCCAAGCACATTTGCAATACGTTACTGTCAGAGAGGAAATAAAAAGGGAGTTTGGCTTATTTAATTTAGTGCAAGAGTCTGTTCAGGAGAGAGTGAAAGAAAAAGAACAAAAAATGGGGAGAAAGCAGGAGCGAAGAAGACAGACGGGGGGGGGATGCTGCTGCTGTTGGGGATGCTCCCCTGGCAGACCACGGCGGCCATTGGTGCTCAAAGACGTAAGTGCAGGAGACGCACACGGCAATATGAAGGGCAGAGTCACGCTTCTGTTGTTGCTCCCTTTCCACCCTCCTCTTCTCCTGAACACTGGGCAGGGGTGTGGCTGCGTGTCCCAGATGTCAAAGCAGGCTCCCTGGCAGGTCGGCAGGTAGGGCTGTTCTTAGGCGATGTTCTTTTTTTGCCGGCTGTGTCCAGCGAACTGACACAGGGTGATGCATCCCCGCCCAGATGGGAGGCAGGACAGCAGTCATGGCCTTGCTTATGTCCGTGGAGCGGCCTGATACGCAGTCAGAGTCCTGGGCCACCCTGTTCCAGGGTCTTGGGCCAAGCGAGGCCTTTACCAGCACCTGCTCCCAGCACCTGTTCACGCACACACAGAGTGTGCTCTGCGGCCCCCTTGCAAGCAAAGCCTCCTTAGCCTGCAGCTGCTCAGGGCCATGATGGAGACCGGGCCGAACTTTCCAGGCCCAGCCGCCAGCCCCTTCAGCCAACAGACCTCTGCCGGGAGTCTCCCAGTGGGTGATCATGGTTGACCTGATGCGGCATTAGATGGGCCTTGATCCGATCCAGCAGGGCTGGGAATGATGGAGATCTGAGGGAACCAAAGTGGAGGGCGGGGGGCACAGAGTGGCAGCCTGGCTTCCCCTCTCAAGTGTCACCTGACCTCAGCCCTCTCCAGTCTCACAACACTTACAGAGCATCCAAAAGGAGCCCAGGTGCTTTCTTTTTTTTTGGGGGGGGGGTGCGGGGGGGGCTCCTGTTATTTGTGTTCAGGTTCCTTCTTGCTTCCACTGAGTTCCTAGGAGCCCATTCTGTGGGGGGCTGGCTTCTCTGCAGGGTGCTCACGGGGTGTGGGTAGAGTTTTGCCCTGCAGGGAATTACTGATTCACTGAGGTTATTTGTCCTCTGCCTTTCTCTCAGGAGGGACCCAAGGCAGGCTACACAGAGTGTGTCAGCACAATCCACAAGAACGGGACATTCTTTAACCAGGGTTTTATAAATCTAGAACTAGAACAGAAAGAACGGCAGCAGAGCATGACATTCAGCGGCACAGAACAGGATCCTTTTTACAATAACCCCAAACACAGCAGTGTAGGCCGCAGCCCCTAAGTCTGTTATCCACGCAAGTCTGTTAAGCCATTCTGGGGTTTTTCACCGTTTATGGCATTATAGCCCACTGATGTCTCTGTCTCCAAGCCCCGTCTTGCCCAGGCTCCACCCCCAAATCTCCAGAAATTTCCCAACCTGGAGTTGGCAGCCCTCTGCAGCAGCTCCTGTTTCATCCCGGAGGCCCCTGGGAGAATTCCCTACCTCTGCACAAAATGGCTTCTTGAGGACAGGGAACCGGATCCTTTCTTCTGCTCTCTTTCTCAGTCCTCTCTTTTGCAATGTGCCAGAGACGGCAGACAGCTTGTGCCAAGGCACGCAGAGTGTGCTTGGGCCTTCATCTGCTCTGAGGTGAGGGGAAACCATACTTTAATATTTTGTAAAGGCGTTTTGAAGGCACAGACCTCTCGACTCCTTAGGGAAGCTCGACTGCATAATTTGTGCATGCCAATTAAAAACCGTGAAAGTGATCTTAGATTTTTTTTGCCAAGGCACAGATCTCCAGTTGACAAGCAGGGGGAGCAAACGATGTCCTGCGTCCATTGGCCACTCAGGCCTTCTATCGAGGACACGGAAATGGCACCAGGAGGAGGCTCCAGCTGCGTGGACTCTTTCAGAACGGGAGGTGGCTGCTGGCTGCTGAGGGGGCAACCCAGTAGGACCCCCTTTTGCCGTCAAGCTCTGCCGGTGCCGCTTGCCACTAGAGGAGGAAACGTCCCCAGAATGTCAGCCCCACAAAGGTCAGCATGTGGTGTAGGAGGCGCAGGGAGAGCCTCTTCTCCCCCATTTTGCTAACGGTCTTTCCTGCCTTAAGGAAACAATGGAGGATCCTGGAATCTGGAAGGGACTCGGGAACAGCAGCTTGTGCTGGGTGTGTAAAGCTGGGAATGTGGCCACTGCCTCGGGGCCTGCCCTGCTGTCTCCTGCGCCCACAAGAGGACTGTTGGAGTCACTCTCAGCTGGATGTTTGGAATCCACACCAGACAGGTGCCTAGAGAGAGGGGCGTGGCCTGCCTCCAGCTGAAGTGTCTTCTTCAGGGCAATCCGGGCAGGCGGAGGACCCCAGAGGACCGGGTCTTCTGTACAGGTTAAAAGACAGCCATGTGAGGTGGGCAAAATGAACGCCCTCTTTCCTCCGCAGGAGATGGGCCAAACTTCCCACCTTTCTCTGGTGCAGACCCTCCCCCACACCCCAATCAATATCCACATCACACCGACCTACCAACAATTCGCCTTGCTGGATGGTTCAAAGGAGTGTTTTTCAAACATGGTGGGGTCACAGTGCTGGGGACAGGGAATGTCTGGTTCACCAACTGTCCCCTGTCTTAGACAGTCAATGCAGCCATGATAGCCCATGCTTTTACAACCTCATGGTTGGACTACTGTAAAGTGTTCTCTGCTGGGCTGCCCTTGAAGATGGACTGGAACCTGCTCATGGTCCAGAATGTGGCAGCCCAGTTATCGTCAAGGGCTACCCAACGGGAACGTATCTCGCCCATTTTGAAGCATCTACATCAGCTGCCAGTTTATGTTCAGTTCAGCTCAATTCAATTCAAGGTGCTGGTTATGACCTTCATTTCAGTGCCCTTCCTAGCCTGGACCCACATAGCTGAAGGACTCCCTCTCCCCCCACGTGACCTCATGGGCCTGCTGTGATCTTCAGGTTGCCCCATTCTTGTCCTCCGCCTCCCTTGAAGTGCCCCCCCCGGCATCCCCTAGAGCCCATTCCAAATTCTGCTCAGTGGCTCCCTCCTTCTGGAGCAGGCTTCCTGGGCAGGGGTGGGTGGACTGCAGGAGCTTTCAGGAGATCCTGCAAGGCCATTTTATTTGTGAGGGCTTTTCATGGGTCTAAGCCGTAGGCATTGGGGGGGGGGGGAGGCTTAATGGGGTTGTGTTGTGTGTTTTAAATCTAGGAACGGTGAGCTTCCTTGAGTCACACGGGAAAAGTGGGGTATAAATATTTTAACACAGGGAATAAATGCTGGGCAGGCAGAGCTGAGGGAGCCAGGTGGGTGGACGCCTGCCATTTCCCAAAGCCCTGAGCACTCACTTCCCCCCCAGGGTCCTGAGCACCCACTTTTCCTTTTTTAACCAGGGATTTTCCTAATACAAAATGATCCCTAGGTGGGGCAAACTGGTGTTCCAGATGGGACAGAAGACCCTCCCTGGTCTCAGCCTGGCCACAGCCCAGCTAAGCAACTGAACAGGGATCCTGGAAGGGAGTTGGGTGGCTGCTGGAGCCCCTGGAGGGAAGCCACGTGAGCCAAACATGAGCGCCTCATTCCATTGGATGGTATGTATCTTGAGCAAAGTGATTTCTATCATGCTGTCTTTTTGGAACATGCGTTCTTAATCCTAGGACTCAAAGGACATCTCTGATGCTTTTTGGGATAGAGCCACATCAAGGAGCCATCAAGGCAAAAGGAGGAAACTCAAGTGCAGCTCCTGCAGTCTGAAAAGCCGGCATTGCTTCTGCACAGCAAACATCTGGGCTTGATAGGGGGAAAAAAAATCAATCAGGGCTGGAGTTATTGATGGGGAGCAAAGGGCTACTTTCTCACCATGGCAACCACACAAGCCCGGCCTGCTCAGTGACATCTTGGCCTTGTGGCCTTCCCTCATTTCCAGGGTCGCTTGTTTGGCAGCCCATTCGCTAGGCAGCAGAAAGCCTCTCTGGTCAGGGCCTTCCAGTACTAGTTCAGTCTGGACTGCACTGGACCGGCCCCTGGCTGTGGGGAGAAGCCTGGCTGCAGGCTCCTCACCGTGGGGTTGGTTGCTGGAGCACTGAGCCCCAGAGGCACACAGTGCTGGCCTTGTCTTGGGTGGAGGCCCGACCATCCAGAGCTGCCTTGTCTCCTTGGGCCTCCGGCAGAGAAGGGCCTGCCCCCTCCCCTGCTCCTCCCACTCCTCCAGCTGGCCATGCTGGAGGCTGACCCTCTCCCCCTCCCGTGACTGACAGATGGGAACTTTCTATTTATCCATTTATTTATAAAGTCTATGGATTGTTATCTCCACTAATATTTTGGCGCCAGTTTGGTGTGGTGGCGGACTCTAATCTGGGAGAACCGGGTTTGATTCCCCACTCCTCCACTTGCACCTGCTGGTGTGACCTTGGGCAAGCCATAGCTCTGACAAGAGCTGTCCTTGAAAAAAAAGCAGTTTCTGTCAGAGCTCTCTCAGCCCCACCTACCTCCCAGGGTGTCTGTTGTTGTGGGGAGGGGAAGGGGAAGGAGTTTGTAAGCCGCTCTGAGACTCATTTGGGCAGTGAAGGGTGGGGTATAAATCCAGTCTCTTCTTCTTCTTCTATTTTATTTATTTTTAAATTTAAACTATGTATCCTTCCTGCTTTATCTTCGCAAACTCAAGGCGGCTAACCAAACCGCAGGATGCAAACACCTCAAGTATCCAATAAGGTGACACCAAGGCGGAATTAAAACACCAAAGCTGAAGGCCAGCACGCGGCTCATAGGTGTGGCCTGCCAAGCTGTGGGAGATGGGGGAGGCAGGAACTTGCAGAGGGGGGGGGGGCACAATCGACATCCTTGATGGGAGGACACAACTTCTGGCTTCTTCAGAAGTGACATTACCACATTGCATGATGTCTTTCCCACCATTCCCCACCATCGAAAGTCTCCAGGGGGCAGGGGCTAGGCATGTGTCTGGCAGCCCTACCGGGTGATGTGGTTTGTTTGAGAGCTACGAGGTCCCTAGGTCATTAAGGTGACAACCAGCCCTTTGAATTTGACCAGAAGTGAACAGGCACAGCAATGTTTTTTGTGTTCCAAGTGGCTGACCCCAGGTAGGAGTCTCCCAGCTGCGTTCTGCACCAGTGGAAGCATCCCGGGTCGTACTGCAGTGGTCCGGTCCAAAGGTTACAGTGGCAGGGATCTGCTTGGCTGGGTCAGCTAAGTCTAAATGAGGGACCAGTTTGGGAGCCAGATGTAAGTGACAGGAGGTGCTCCCAGCAGAACCACTGCCCTGCTGATCCAGTGACAAGGCCGTGCCCAGGAGCCTCTCCAGGCACTCAACTTGACCTAAGAGCATTCAATATGTACAATTTCTGAAAACCAAAACAGGGCACAGTGCAGCACTTTAAAAAGGTAGCCCTGCTGCACCAATAAAAGCAACAGAACCAAACAGTGGATTGAACCTCGTTAGCCACAGAGGCAAATAAATCTTTAAACCTGTTGTGCCACCTTCAGTGTGTCTTCCTAACAACCTCGTGGGAAGGAGGCGTGGTATAACTCAGACCCAGGAAGCTCAGCCGGGTCGGTGCTTTGATGGGAGACCACCAAGGAAGATTTTGCAGAGAAAGGCAATGGCAACCCATCTCTGCTTCCCACTTGCCTCGAGAACCTCTTCCTGGGGTCACCATAAGTCAGCTGTGACTTGATGGGCCTTTACAAACCCGCCACAGCCTTGTGAAGCAGGCACTGCTAATGGAGAAGCAGCTACAGCTCCACTGCAAGTCCAGCGAAGAACCAGAGTGGCCCTGACACTTGCCAGGAACCCCGGAGCTGCTGACCCATTTCTCTAGTCCCGGGGTGCCTGCTGCTGAGGGGAGTGCCTGGGCTGGCCCTGTCCTCTCTCAAATATGCCAGGCACGAAGCACGGATATCGCTCCTTTTCGAAAGGCTCAGGTCCCGTTGGGAATAGCTGCCCGCAGAGGCAAGGAGAAGGAAGGGTCTGGGAGCCGAGGCGCCCTCCTCCTGTGCAGAGGCCACCCGGCCAGGTCTCCCTAGAGAGGCCCCAAGTCGCTGGCCTGCCGTGAGTCCACTGGCAGCGGTGGAATGACAGAGGGACCCGTTGTGTGCCGGCCGGCAGACCCCCTGCTCTGAGGCCGAGATGTTGCAGGAGGTAATAGATTTCGACATGTTTCATTGAAATATAACAAAATATTTGCATGGAGTTATTAGATAAATGGGAGCTGACTGGCGTCAGCTGAGCTCATTTACCAAATGTGAGATGGAAATTCATTTAGAAGGAAAGAAAGGGGAAGCTTAAGTTTATGGTAATGGCTTGATTGCAGATCGTATCCAGTGACTCCCAGCCAAAATGTTGCCGGCATGTGTTTGTTCCTGCTGCTAGGCTGGAGTGGGAGGGGTGCGTAGGCCTCTTAATGCTCCAGGGCCGCGGAGGGCTAGAGAATCCACAACTTGCTAATCAGCTGGCATGACATCTGCCGTTGACAGCAGCACCTTTGGTTTTGGCCGAAGGACAGCTGGCATTCATGGACTCCCCTGCCGCCCTCCTCATGAGAGACTGGACCAGGCTCACCACATTCTTCTTTGCCGACAGGCAGCACCTCTGGGCAGGGGGCTGGCCCCCCGATGGGCTCGGTACAGCCCCACACAGATTATCTGCTCGATTTTCCTGTGCGGCCCACACCGCCTCTAAGACTTGGGGCAGATCAGCGATTTGAACTGATGCACAGCCAGATAAATCAAACGAAAAGCAGCACAAACGGCTCCACACCCTTCAAAGCTTAACTGTGGCTTCAGGACTATTAGTTGCGGGATAAGGGACACTCTTTGGATATAAGAGACAGCTATTAAGTTGAGTAATATCTGGAAAGATGGCATATAAGTAAAAAGACATACAATCAAAGATGGTTATTTAAAACGAAGTGAAATTTAGTCCTTGTCTCAGCTCTGGCCTTGCAAGCACCTTGACTTACAGTTCCCCAAAACCCCTCCAGGAGGCCCCGAGGGCACCTTTTATGTCCCGCACAGAACTTGCACTGCTTGCCCACGTTCTGTGGCTGGTGGCTTTAGCAAGAATCTGTTTGTGAACATGCTGTGACATCACAAGCCATCAGTGATTGATGGGGGAGGGAGGGGGAGGGGGAGGAGGAGGGAATTGCTAGCAACAGGTGGCAAGCGATGCACAGTTTTTGGCCCAGATGGATGTGTTTCTTTCTCTTTTTTTTTCTAAAACCAGTCCTCAAGAACCATCTGGACTGCAGTGGAATGGTAGCCATGGAAGGGAAGGCTGAGAGCTGGTAAAGGCTTGGATTTATTGTCCATCTCCTTATATAAAGGCAGACTGATACTAAGCAACTGAAAACCTGCATTGCAGATGAGAGGCAGGAAATTAATAATGCAGCCGTAATAGTCATAATGAGCAGCTGTGCACAGGCTAATTAGCTGCAGGCCCTCTCCCCCTTCCCTTCCAACTTCTGCCCGCCTGTTCTGGTGGGCTGTGCGGGGGGGGGGGGGGAGGGATGGGGGGGGGGGTTTAATGAGCAGGATCCGAAAGCAGGAAGTGGCCCAAAGGCTTGCAGGTGAGAGCGGGGCCCTGTCCACCTGAGGAGGAGGAGGAGGTGGGTGCTGCTGCGGCATTTGCCTTGCTAATGACAGACGGCGACCGGAGGGGCTGGATGCATAATGGAGCAGGTGCTGGGCTGGGAAGGCAGGCTGTCCATCAAACGAGGTCACAAGGTTTCTGCTGCCAGGCAGAGCCGAGAAGATGAAAGGGCACTCGCTGCCGCTCAGTGAGGGGAAGTGGGTCGGTGTTTCCTCTTACTCCAAATGCAAAGATAAGGAGGCCAGCCCAGCAAGTGTCAAGCTGCAGGTGGACGGTAGGGCGGCTGGCACCCCCCCCCCCCCCGGGCCCCCAGAGCGGGTTGCCTGGCCAGTTCTTGGGCTGGGCAGGTCTGAGCTGATGGAGTCATAGGCTTCTCATCCAAAGAAAGGATGGCTCTGACTCATGCCGGAGTGGCTGCCAGGGGCCGTTGCAAGGGCCACGGACAGACAGAGAGGGGAGAGCAGAATGGGCCTTCTGACAGCAGTGGCCTCCCGGGTGCAGCACCAGTCCAGTCGTGCACGTGGGCTGCCCATAAGGACCAGGGACAATCCCCACCTATTTTTTGCTCCCTCACCCTGACCCTGGATGCTACCCGTGCTTGCTCCTGGGGAATGCCTTGGGACAACAACACTGCCATTTGTAATTGTCCTTCTTCAGTTCCCTCTGGGGAGTCTCTAGCAGCTACATCTGGGAGTGGTGAGGGGAATGCATCTCATTTATGCATATAGATGCCTGCACATGAACACTAACACGCTGCCCTGAGCCCAGCCGGCCACAGCTCACATTGCAGTTGCAATGGCAGGGGGTGGGGTGGATGACACCTTCTTGATTCCAGTGAAGGGCAGACTATTGTTGTGGAGTAAAGGAATGCACTGGACAGCTGGTGGGAAAAGTCTGTCTGGTTGCAGAAAGTTGACTTGGAGTGACCCCTCATGGGGTTTTCATGGCAAGAGATGTTCGGAGGCGGTTAGCTGTTGCTTGCCTCGGCATAGTGACCCCCGATGTCATGAGTAGCTCTGAGATTCTACCTCCTGCGGGTGGAACGTGGAAGGTCCCGATGCAGGCAAGACTTAGCTGCGAGAAGGAAAGAGGCACGCTTGCGTGGTCGCAGATCACTACGTCCTGAGTTCTAGAAGGAGCCGGGACCTCTCTGCCAGCTGCTAACAAGCACAGGAAGTGGCTGGGTATTTAGGCACAGCACAGAGACTATCAATGTTCCGTCCTGGCAATCAACTTGTGCTAGCAATAAGTCTTCTTGGCTAAGCTTTGCCCCCGGTTGGCTCGTGATCGCTAACTTGATTCTGGACCCTCTGGTTTGTGTTTCCAGCTTTGTTTGACTTCGGCTCCGTTGACTCCCTGGACTGGTCTACTCGTGAGTTTCCCTCTTTGACCCCGGTTTGGACTGACTCTGCTTTTGGCTTAGTGTTTTGGACTTGGCAACTCATTCCTGATTTGGCTTAACCTCGGACTGTCCCGGACTTCTGCTTGACTCCTGTCCTATTGGCATCCAGCTCGTGACACCCGACTTCTTTGGTCTCCCATCCAAATACTAACCAGTGCGGACCCTGCTTAGCTTCCAAGATCTGAGGAGATCTCGCTAGTGAGGACCATCCAAACCAGGGGCATTTTGATCCCACGCTCCCTCCAAGGAGCTATGGGGAGCATCTGTGTTTTCTCCTTTTCCTGCTCCCAGCAGCCCTGTGAAAGCAGGCCCCATTGAGAAACAGCGACTGGCCCAAGTTCACCCTGTGAGCTGCACAGCTTAGTGGGGGAACTGAACCCAGGTCTGCCAGGTCCTGGCCAGTGGCTCTCAACGTGTCATGGGGTGGGGTGGCGTGGGGTGAAGGGATCAGGCAATTAAGTGCTGACGGGAGAGGAGGACTAGGGGAAGCCTGACCCCACTTCCCTCTCTGAAATGTTGGCGGTGATGCCGGTTGGACCACGGAGGCCATGGGGAGGAAAGGAGAGAGGCTGCCAGCCTCCCCCAGAGGTATAATGCCAGGGGCCTGCCTACCTAAGGGACCGCCTTTCCTCATACATACCCCAGAGAGCTCTGCAGTCAGGCACGCAACATCGCCTGGCCCTTCCTGGTCCAAGAGAGGCCAGGCTGGCGACTACCAGGAACAGAGCCTTCTCAGTGGCGGCCCCCTACTAGTGGAATGAGCTCCCGGAAGACATCAGGGCCCTGCGGGACCTTTTGCAGTTCCGCAGGGCCTGCAGGATGGAGCTCTTCCGCCAGCTTTTGGGGCCGCCACTGGGGGAAATGGCCACCGGTAGGTGGCCAGAGAAGCACACTGGCCTGGTATAACAGTTGGTGGTGGCCTCCTGGCTGTGGGGAGTAGTTGTTGCCCTGGTGTTGGTATCTGAAATTGCCACCAATTGTATTTATAACTGCCGCCAATTGTATTGTATTTTATTGTACTAATTTATATTTGTTGTATTGATTTTAATGTTGTGAGCCGCCTAGAGCCGCTTGTGTTGGTCAGGCGGGATATAAATCTAAATAAATAAATGAATAATGCGTCAGACGTTTCTGTTATGTTTTCCTCCCCACCCCCTTCATCTGTGACAATATGCACTCCTTTTAGTTTGCACGTGGGCCCCTTCCTTCTCTCATGCATCAGAAGACTAGAACGTTTGAAGGAAACATCCCCAGCGGTAACAGCCAAACAATTTGCACCTGAAGTTAACTCGTAGTGATAAAAAAGCCAATGATAGAAAAATGGATGCTGCAGCCCTAATCTCTTGATACTGTGTTTTTAAAAAATCTTACGCTAACAAAAGAAATGTTTCCTCGCGTTGCAGAAAGGTCGTGCTTTTCTGCACCCCCCCCACTCTGTGTCCCACAAGGGACAGGTGCCTGCAATTTGGCGACCAGACCGCCCCCCCTTCTGAGTATCAGCAGATCCCTCGTTAGTATTCAGAGCTACTGCAAGAGATGCCGCGGCCCAAAGACAGCTTCATGGAAACACAATAGAAATATCATCCAAAATGACCGGTGGAGAGTGAGTGACGTGCCCTTCTTAAACGAAATAGAATTAAAGTCAGCCCTTTTCAAAAATACACGAGCGAAACATCCTTTTTATGTTTTTGTATGCAAATGCAGCTGTCGAGGGCCACCCAAATTAGCGGCTGCCTTAAAAAGTTTCCTGATTTTGCTTTTAGCTGTGCAGTTGTGTGGCACATCAGGCCGGGGCTGTTCCCCCCAGATTTGTTCTTCTTTTAATAAAATCTCTGATAAAAGAAAAAAACCCAACATCCTTGGTTGTGCATCTCATCATCATCTGGACTGTATCATGGAACAGGAGACAATAGAAGCAAATGGAGTGTGTGTGTGTGTGAGAGAGAAAGAGAGAGAGAGAGAGAGGGCACAGATTTAGATTAATTCAAGTAATATGTACTTCTTTTCACAATGCATAACTGGCTGATGGAACTCACTGCCACAAGATGTGATGTATGCAGGTAGCTTAGAAAACTTTAGGAAACAGATGAGTCAGATTCATAGAAGAGACTCCGGATTGTTCCATAACCCAGTATTTGCTAAGACCTCTCAATGCACAGTCTCCACTTAGAGCAGGCTACCTTTGTTCCTGCTTCCTGCCATTTTGATTTTAAAGCCATGGACCCCCCCCCCCCCAGCAAACAAAGCCAGGAGTAATTCCTCTGGGCATGATACAAATGTCTAGTATTTTCTCACCCTCCTCTTCTTTTCCCTCCCATCCCCTCTATACAATCCCATGAGTCATGAAAGAATTTCTGAAGTGATGTAAATGAACCATGCTATTCCCCCCCGCCCCCGCCCCCCGCACCTCCACTGTCCCTGTAATGTAGTAGGTTCTGTGTAGCAACCAGCCTGCTATGTGCTCCCAGGTAATGGTGCCCGCTGCATGGCCAGAGCACATGGTCAGGCAGAGAGGGGAGCTTGAATCTGGAGGAACAATAGACATCCGGATTGAAAGCCTCCACCATGCTTGGGCTCTGTCTGTGCCTGACATGCAGGGCTTGGGAGGCCCGATCTGCCCCGGCCCAGAGCAGCTGGGCACGAGGTGCCAGGACCCCTGCCTTGGTGCACCATGCCCCGATGGCCGGGGGCTGTTGAGTGCCATGGCAGGCAAAGCATCGCCGCTTGGCTGCCCGGGTGGGGAACTGCAGCTCAGAAGCAGAGGGATGGAAATGAGACGCCATTCGAGGGCCCCTGAAGGCACCTGGCTGGGATTTGCTGGGCGACCCAGAGCAGCGGCCCTTTGCTGAGCACTCTGGCTTGACTCCCTGGGAGGAGGGGGAGAGAGGACCAGGCCAAGCAGAGGTTTTGAGAGGGGGCCTGGGGTCCAGCGCGAAGTGCGGGGAGAAGGGAGGGTTGAAGAATGTGCCCAAGAACTCCCCACGGGGCTTTCTTTCTCCTCCCCACCCCCCTTTTGGCATGAGGGTTTTGCATGCAGGGCCAGTCTCCTGCCCCAGGTGACAACTTGGGGGCAGCAGGAGGAGGAGGGTGCTGCTTCCCCCCCCCCCCGGGGGTTTCGGCTCACCCCCAGCCATTAGCAATGGAGGAGGTGATAGCAAACAATGGAACTTCCTTTCTTTGGAGGCAGTGTGTAGTGCAACCACTCCTGGGTTGGGCTAGGACCCAGGTGCAAATCCCTCCCTCTGCTCCCGGGATGACCTTGGGCCAGTCACTCTTTCTCAGCCAGACCTACCTCGCAGGGTTGTTGTATAGGTAAGATTGGTAAAGGGAGAACCTTGTGTGCCAGCATGAGCTCGGTGGAGGAAGGACAGGTGAAAAGTGACCAGACAGATGCCTCAGTCGGGACTTGTGAGGGTTGGCCTGCCTGACAGACCACGGGAGAAAGCCACAGCCTGTCTATTCCAGTTGTGAATGTGGCAAAACATTGTGGCCACTCTAAGGCCTCTCGTCGAATTCTGAAGGGCACTTTGTAGGACTTGGCTCCCAAACACGATTGTCAGTTCCTGGAGAGAAAAATCACGCCAAGGGGAGGAAGGCTCTGTCCAGCTGAGGTGCAGTACCACTGCCTTTCTGTGCGACTTGGTGGACATTCCCCTGCATCCTAATAAGCTCCTGGATTCACACAGCCAGGGCAGGTCACTGGCAAGCAGAACACCGCTAGGCACATGCCGAAAGCACATTCCCATCGCAAGAAAGGGAGCTAGCACTGACGCTGGGCTTCCTCTGGCACAGAAGAATCATCACTGGAGCTACAAAGCTGCAACATAAGATACAATTACTGCTCTCCAGGTGGGACCCGGAGATCTCCTGGAATTACAACTGATCTCCAGGCAACAGACATCAGCTGCTCTGGAGGAAATGGCCGCTTAGGAAGGTAGTCTCTGTGGCTTCACATCTCTGCTGAGTTGCCTTCCATTCCCAAACTCCAGCCCCCTCAGGCTCCACTGAAATCTCTAGGAATTTCCCAACCCACAGTTGGCAACCCATACTCTGGAGGCCCTTGCGAAGTCCTTGGGTATCTTCTCTCAGTCCACGGTGGCCAGCGACTACCCTGGAATGGCTTTGGGGCCTGCAACGGCAGTTCTTCTAGGACAGCAACCTTATAACTGCTTAAAGGGTGTGGGACGCGAGCTTTTAAACACCGTCTTCTGGTATAATTGCCAGCACCCTCGTTAGCATGTTCTCCCCCTTTCTCTGCCCTTGCCTCTCTAATGAGTGACTTCCATGCGATGTACAAGATCTAAGTACGGTACACAAGTTATTAATCTTCTACCGAAGCAATTACATCAGCGCCACGTTCCTTGCGGCCGGTGAGCTGGTTCTTTGCGTGGTCCCTTCTTATCAGGTTAGCAATTTCAGATCTACATTAAGTGTTCCGAAATCAATTTTCAGCTTATTTTGTGCTGCAGGAATTTGCCACGCCTGGATCTGTGCTGCTAATTGAACAAGAGCAATTGATGTTTTAGTAGTAATTAAAGATGGTAATTATTACCAATCCCCCCCCCCCCCCCCCGGCACCAGGCATTTGCTGTGGACCTGCCAAAATGACCGGCAGGCCCAATCAGTCTTAATCACACGTTGGTGTTTTGGATCTGCTCTTTGGCAGCGTTTTCCTACCAGGGCCAGGAAACCTCCTGGGGTGATGGCTGGAACGCCCCTGGTCTGCTCAGCCCCGGCCCTCCATGGCTGCCCCAAACATCTCCTCCTTGGGCATCACCGCCCAGTGCCCTCAAGGTTCCTGCCCAGCAGGAGGACTTCTGCTGCCATCGAAGGCGTGGCGGTGACGTTGGACTTCCCAGCTGCCTCCCTCGGGCATGATCTTTGTGCAGCTCCGCAGGCACAGGAGGAGTGGAGGCCCAGTGTTAAGCCACGCCCCTGGGGGCCGTCTGCCTGCGCAGGCCTGTGGCCACCATCTCTGGCATCCTCCTGTGGTCCAGTCACAAGCAAAGACTCCGCCCTGAGGTCAGAGAGGCATTCTCCTTCGCTCCAAAAGAGAATCCAGTCCACGCACACTCCCCGCTCCCTCCCGCTTTGTTCCCATGGAAATGCATGGTGAGGGTGCGAGACAGCCTTGTTCCCTGGGGCTATCAACGAAGAGCTATTAAAATGGAACAAAAATAACATAAAATAACATATGAGCCAACCCCGAGACGGGAATCCATCTTCCCTCAGTGAAGATGAGCCAGAGCGGTTCCCCCCCACCCCCTGCACCTTTCTTCAGGGAGAAATGGAAATGTAATCAGATCAGTTTGTGGAGTGCAAAGAGAAAATCAGTTTTAATAAAGCCAAAAGGAAATGCAAAGCAGCTGCTTGAGATGGAAATTGTGTTAAATAGACACCTCTTTAGGAAGAAGCCGATCCAAGGATGTTTATCAAGGAGGCGCAGAGGAGCCCGTCTGCTTCTTTTCATTGGCTGGATTTCAAACAGGGATATGCGTTGTCTTTGGTAAGGGGGTGGTGGTGCAAAGAAAGCTGAGGAGCGGTGCCAGGTGTACAGAGCTGGGCAGCAGGCAGAGGGCCCCCATTTGCCCTTGGTTGTGGAACCTAACAGTGGGGTCACTGTGAGCAACTGCAACAGCATCGTCATCCAAGGCAAGAAGAAGAAGAAGAAGAAGAAGAAGAAGAGATTGGATTTATATCCCGCCCTTCACTCACTTAAGAGTCTCAGAGCGGCTTACAAACTCCTTTCCCTTCCCCTCCCCACAACAGACACCCTGTGAGGTAGGTGGGGCTGAGAGCATGGAGCAGCTTGCAACCGACACTAGAACATAGTATGCAGGGGAGGAGCTGTGGCTCAGGGGAAGAGCTAAGGTCCCAGGTTCAATCTCTGACACCTCCAATTAAAAGGAGCCACCAGTAGGTGATGGGAAGGACCTCTGCCTGGGACCCCGGAGAGCCTCTGCCAGTCTGCATAGACCATAGTGACCGTGACGGAATAAGAGCCTGATGCAGTATAACACAGCTTCATGTGCTCCATAGTTCCAACATGGATTCCTTTGAAGGAGGCAGAATTGGTGTGTGTGTGTAAGGGGGGGCGGGGGTCAGATGAATCCCAGCCTGTCCAGAGATGGCTTCTGAGGAGGTGCAGAAAGCTGGAGCCCCCCCTCCCAATACCTTGCATGGGAGCCCGCGTCCCCCACTCAGCTTGAGCCCCAGCCTGTTTCCTTTTGAACAAATAATTGCCGGGGCCCTGCTTGGGACAACGGTTGCGTTCCAGCCGGGAATTAAGGACACCGCGGCCACTGAATTGCCCGTCAAGAGAAGGAGAATGCCTGTCCTCCAGTTGCTTTCAGCTCGTGTGCTTCTTAATTATAACTTTGGGCAGGCGATTGGGGGTTATTGCTTTCATTTATTATAAAAAGACCAGCGCCTGTGTTTTGAAATGGCTATCTGGTGAAATCATGGTTGATAAGCAATACCAAGCTGTCTTTTTCAGGCACTGGAAATTTATCTTTTTTTTTTTTTTCCAGTGCAAGCCTTTGCTGGCTGTTATAATTCTTCCTTTTCTTCTGAACGATGTTTCGCAGAAAAGTCTCCATTTCCCCGCTTTCAGCCACCTGAAAGCCAGTGTTGCAAGAAGGAAAGGGAGAAGAGGCACCAGACAGAGACGCCCGCTTCCGGGAAATGTGTGGGTTGGACTGGCGTTAAGGCTGGCGGGCTCTGGCTGGGGAATCCCTGGAGCTCTTGGGGGGGGGGTGGAGCCTGAGGGGAGAGGGGCTCGGGGAGAGGCGGGAGCTCAGCAGGGTGCCATGCCACGGATTTGGTGTTGCCAGCTCTGGGTCAGGAGGTTCCTGGGGATTTGGGCAGGCCCATAGCCACGGAATTTTTTGTTGTGGGGGGCAAATACCAGGAGCAGGGAGGAACGTGCCTGACATGCCTATGTAACTCGGAAGGGATGTCGGCCCATTGTCCCCACTGGGTTCTCCTTGCCGCTCCTCTTGCTCTGGAGGAGCTCCTGCTCCACTGCCATCACACTGCTTGAGCTGGCAGGAAAGGAAAGGAGGCCAAGCCAGAGCCAGCCTCAATTGTCTGCCTGCACAGAGAGGAGCAGAGAGGAGGGGAGCACCCCATGCATTCACCCACCCACCGGCCAGGCTCTCCTTCTCTCTCTCTGTCCCGGTGCGGAGGAGGCAGGCAGGCAGGCAGGGCAGCCATCAAGCTCGGTAGGCTAGTAGCTCCACCTGCCATCCACCCTGCTTTCTGGGGCTTGTGTGAACAGCCACCACTGCCTCCCCCACCAAGCCTCCAAGCCCAGGCAGGCAGGCAGGCAGGCAGACCCTCGAGGGTACCCCCAGCCTGCCCAACCCCCATCCCCTGCGCATCTTGGTGGCCTCCCCTGGTAGCTTCTGGCTGCTGTTGCTCTGGCCGCTGCCGGGGCCCGTTGGGTCTGTGGGTGGCTTGGCCTTCTCATGGCCTTGCTGGGTCTTCTGGCTTCTGCAGCTGGCTTCTAAACTTTGCCTGCCCACCAGTGGGGGGGGGGATCTTTGCCACACTGGGGGTGGGGTCTGGCATCCAAAGGGAGGGGGCAGGGCACATTCACCGGGGGGCATGACCCTCGTGAGCCCGCCATGGCTACAGGCCTGAACTTGAGGGTGGAGTCTAGGGAAGGGAGGGTTTGGGGAGGGGAGGGGCCTCAAGAGAGTATAATGCCATAGAGTTAGGGTTGCTGTTTTGAAGGGTGGACTCTATGGGATTGTACCATACTCAGGCCCCTCTCCTCCCCAAACCCCGCCCTCTCCTGGCTCCACTCCCAAAGTCTTCAGGTATTTTTCCAACCCAGACTTGGCAACCCTACATAGAGTCCACTCTCCAAAGCAGTCATTTTCTCCAAGGGAACTGGCCCCTCTACTCTGGAGATCCACTGTAATTCAGTTGAGAGATCTCCAAGCCCCACCTGGGGCAGCCTTGAGAATGACAGGAGTGCTCCATCCATGAATCTTAGCTGCACAATGGGTCTTTTGTAGGACTGTCAATAAGCATCAACAAAACAACAAATAAATGAAAGCTTCATTTTTCATGGAAGTAGAAGTGGGTTTGTAAGTCTGGAAACTCCTGTTGGGGCTTGACTCTTAAAATGCTGATGTAAAATTGACTGGTAGTTGTTAAATCGAATTAATTGAATGTTATTGTTATACAGAATGTACTGAATATATGTACCTGACAAGGATGTTATAAACAGCACATCATGCATTTTATAGAATGATAAGTTAACAAACAGAACACGTTAATTTACAGAAGTTTCTTGCAGTGTATATTTTTTGGTTCTTGTTCCACCTGGGGTTTGGCAGTCCTAGCTGAAATCTTGCAGGATTCACTTCTCAAATCAAGGCTACCCCCAAGCAATTCCTTCACTCTGGTTTTGACTTTGCTTTGCCTCAGACGGACCCCTGAATGTCCGGGCCAACGTGTCCCACTTCCTTTAAGCACACTGTGTCCACCCAGCTTCTGTACCTGGGGGGGGGGGGTGGGCTTCTCTTCTCCATCATTCACAGCTGGGCAGTTTCCCGCATTTTCAGACCACAAAGCCTTCATCATGGGACCTGCCTAGTTTTCTTTCACCATGACTCCATCGGTGCTCTGCTGTTCTGTTTCTCTTCCATCTTTCTTTTTCTCATAGAGAAGAACCACCAAGAACAGTAAAAAGAAATGGGCCGTGGTTGTAAAGGTGATGCCCATCTTGAGTTGGGGGCAGGAACCAGTTGTGAGTTGCAAGGGAAGACCATTACAGACTGATGTCTCCACACATGTCTAAACTCTCCCTACCTTTGCCGGTCTGAACAGTTGTCTATCTGTTGGCCCGACCGTCTTTCCAAAGTCTGCATTACTCAAGTTACCAGCTCTGCCCCACCCCTGCTGGCTGGAAAGAGATAGTTATCACCAGGGGTCATTTCGTAGAAAAAGAGGTGCAGGAGCTCATTAGCATAACTCATTGGCATAACTCATTTGCATATGCCACACCCCCTAACATACCGGAAGTGTGTCAGAAGGCAACACCCACCCCTCAGGCTCCACAGGTGAGTGAAACTGACCTGCTCTTCCTCCATTCCCTTCCCCATCCAATACTTTGTGCAATAAAAATAAGCGTAAAGAACACACCCTCATTCTCTTCCTGCTCCCTTGAAACCACGAGGTTTCAAGTCGACTTGAGATACCCAGGACATGTGCAATATCACCACATTTGGGATGCTGTTGAGAAGGAGAATTGTGAGAGGTACAGACTGTGACCTAGTACTGACAGATATCTAATGTTGGGAGGAAAGGAAGTTATGTGGGTTATTATTAGTCTGGGGTGGGGGAGGCTGGCAGCAGGTAGCTGCTTGGACAAAAGCCCCCCTTAATCTGCATGCCAAAGGTTCCAGGACAGGAGCTCATCACCTGGCAACACCTGCTGAGGATTGTCATTTTGCAAGAGTGGCCCCAGACTCCAGAGAGAGGCTGCCGATCCGATCTGAGTGGACCATAGTAACCTTGAGGGACCCCTTGTCTGACCGGCTAGAAAGCATTTCCTTATCTCTGTGCAGGACAGTGTATGTGTACACACAGGGAAATTCTTCTTTTTTCTCCTTCTGCCAACTTACTACCCCACTTTTCTCCTATGTGGGGACCTCAGGTGACTTCCATACACAGACATAATGCAAAACCACCAACAGCACACACATCAGGGGCAGCCTTGGGCGGAGAGTCCTTCAGCTCCTTCCCTAAAGGCTGGTTCCTCTGTGATGCCGCCAGACATGATACTTGCAGACAGGAAGGGAAGGACACCAAAGAACAGCCCTGCTGAATCAGAACAACGGTCCATCTATTCCAGCGTCCTGTGGCCAAACAGTTCCTGGGGCAACCCAACAATAGGGTGAAGAGTCCGAGGCCTTCCACTGGTGTTGCTTCCTAGCACTGGAATCCAGAGGTCTACTGCCTCTGAATATGGAGGTTCCCTTTAGTTCCTGAGTGCCGTGTGATGGAGTGAGCTCCCATCTCTGGCCCCAGCTCCTGCCAACCTAGCAGTTCAAAAGCAAGAAATTGCAAGTAGTTAAATAGGAACTGCTTTGGTGGGAAGGTAACAGTGTTCTGTGAGCCTCGGCGTCTAGTCATGCTGGCTACATGACCATGGAAACATCTTTGGACAGCGCTGGCTCTTCAGCTTGGAAAAGGAGATGAGCACTGCCCCCTAGAGTTGGAATTGACTGGCTTTCGAGCAAGGGAAACCTTTACCTTTGCCTTTGCTTTAGCCACCATGGCTAGTAGCCACTGTAGACTTATCCTCCATGAATCCAGTACCATTTTAAAGCTGTCTCTGCCTGTGGCCACACCTTCTGGCAGTGAATTCCACCTTTTAAGCCCTTGTTGAGTAAAGAAGTATTTCCTTTTGTCCGTTCTGAATCTACTGCCTGTCAGCTTCACTGGGTGCTCTGGAGTTCTAGTATTTGGGGCGAGGGAGAAAAAAATTCTTTCTGTCCACTCTCTACCCTGTGCATATTTTTATAAGCCTCTCTCATGTCTCCCCCATGGCTACCTTTCTCTAGACGGCGAAGTCTTCAGCCTTTCCTCTTAGGGAAGGTGCTCCACCCCCTTGATCACCCGGGCTGCTTGCCTTTGTACTCCCCCCCCCCAGTTTTGCAATCTCCTTTTTGAGATCTCCCCCCCCCCCCCCCCCGCCTGGGTCCCTCATTCCTCTCCCTGCTGGGAAGAGAAATGTGGAGTGCATTGGGACCTGGATTTGTTTTGTTTTGTGTGCAGTGTGTCTCTGTGTGTGTCTGTGTGTGGGGGAAACAGCTGGGGGGGCAATTTTTAGTGGAAAAAACACAGGAGGAAAAAGGGTTTCCCTGCAGAAGGAACGGGGACCAGATACGATGACTCAGCGCTGCCTGCTCCCTGGTCCTTTGTCTCTTGGGCTGTGTTTGGCTTCTGCTGCTGGAAACCCCAAGCAGTTGCCTGAAGCACTTCTCCCTGGTTCCCTTTCCCCCAACGCCTGCCCGCGGGAAGGAGGGTGGTAAAGAGAGCTCAGGAGCAATGCTCCCCCCCAAGCTGTGGAGTCTTGTGAGCAAAAATTCAACTTTGTGAGCTACTGGCATGAAAGTTGTGAGCAAACGATTTGGCTGCTGCATAACTCAGTTTGCTCTGGAGCCATCTTTCCTGAGTGAAGACAAAGATGTGTGAGCGGAAGGCTAAAAACCTGTGAGCTGGCTCACACTAACTCAGCTCAGAGGGAACACTGCTCAGGACCCAGGCCAGTGTCTGGCTGAGGCAGCCACCCGAGGGTGCAATGCTTGCTTCAGAGCCAGGCCTCCCTGGAAAGGAAGCATTCGGATTCTGGCTCATCAGCCTGTGGTTGCTGCTATTATGGTCATTGCTGCTGTTGTTGTTATGTTTTGTGAAGGGGGGGGGAGGAAATGAATTCTCTTGTCTGATGCAGCCAGGAGGAGACAAGGATTCGAGGCAGCGGCTACAAGCTGGAGCCGGAGACTCGGAAGAGAAAGAGCTCCCCCCCCCCCTCATTTAGCTCCAGTCTGAGGCAGGGCAAATCCATCATCTTGAGCCTAATCAGTTAATGTTGATAAACTGCCGGCAATAACAGCCAATGGAAAGGGGGGGGGGGAGGAAGGAGAGGTTCAGCTCCCAGTTCATTTATTTTGGAAATGCCATAACTAACCCATTAAAAAAAGATTCCCACCCCAGGTTCCCCAGTGGAAGGCTGGGCTTCTTTAAGTGTGGGCGATAATGTGTTTAGCAGTCATGGATGCCAGAGGTTTGGATGTGGCCCAAGAGATGGTTTATGGCCAGGCGGAGGGATGGGGCCTGACATGCTGGCTCTGAAAGCTGCTGGCTTCGGCTTCTGCCTTTCTCCCTCCTGGGCCAGAAGAAGCCCTGCGGCTGTGGCTGAGCTGCAGTTCCTCTCTTCTTGTTTACTGGTGTACTTTAGTTATACCCCGCCTTTCTCGCCTCCGTTTTTAATGCCTTGATGTTTGCTGCCTTGCGTGAATCCTATTTGGGTGGGAAGGCAGGACAGAAAAGGTTTAAATAAATAAATACATTTTATCCCTGCAAGGTAGATTAGGCTGAGGCATTTGGCAAACACTTTCTGCCCTGCAGAAACAAGCAAGCACCCACCATTTCAGTGATTTTTGTGGGTGGGTGGGTGGATTGTGAACAGAGACAAAAGTGTTCACTCCTTCAGACCGAGGGCAGGAAGCATTGCCCTTGCTCTGAATGGGTTTGGTAACATTGACACCTAGGCCAATAGGATGGGTGACATGACATTGAGAGGTCATTTTATTGGCTCTGTGACCACTGATTGGCTGGGATCACTAGTTCCAGCAAGAAGATACTGGCCTGGATCCAGCTACTAGTTCCTCCAGTGGAATTTGTGTTGGTAGAAGAGGGAATGGCAGTTTCTGCTGTTTCTGCCTCCCAGTGCAGACCCCCACTTTGCACCCTGCTGCTGACCCCCCAGGAAGAAAATCTGGGGTGACTCTGTCGGCTGCAGCAGGAGGAGTAAGTGGGAACATCCTGCTGAGCCAAGTCGATGGAAAGTTGGATACTTTTAAAATAAAAATGGTGCAGAAGCAGCTGTCGATAAAGACAGGGAATAGGTGTAAAATAGGCAGCTTGAGAGGCGTGATGAGCCCCCCCCCCAGTCCCCTTTTATGCCGGAACATCCCACTTGTGAACAGATAATGTGGCCCTAGAATCTAAGAACAAGAAGAGCCCTGCTGGATCAGGCAGAGGGCGGCCAGTTCTGGGCTGGGGAATTCCTGGAGGTTTGGGAGTGGAGCCTGGGGGAGTGGGGGGGGGGGGACCAACAGGGTTCACCCTCCAAAGCAGCCATTTTCTCCAGGGGAAGTGAGCTCAGTATTTTTTCTGGAAGCTCTCCAGGCTCTGCCTACACAAAAAATAAATGGGCAACCCAGTGTAATAGCTACGTACTGAAAGAAAACCACTGTGCAAACGGGCTTACAGCAAATAATCCAATAAATTCAATTTCTTGCAAATATCCCCAAATGTGTTAGATGTTATTATTTATAAAACATTTTATACAACTTAGTTTCAGAACCACTATCAAAAATTCATTCCCCACAAAGAACAGTACAGTACAGTAATATGGAATACCTTAACGAAGCCAACTACGTTTAGCAATCCAGTCACATGGAAATTTATGCCAGAAACCTTGAAGCTTCGGATGACAGCCATCCAGCTTGGCAAAAGTATAAACACAATGCCGCAAAATATATTACTTAAATACAAGCCAAGTACACTTGTTGCTGTCCAAAACAAGTTTCATAAGCCATTGTGCCCACCACTTGAGGCTTCAGATTTCAGCTATGACTTCGCAATGGGAACGGATGCCCAATTGCTCCTCATTTCGGCTTCTTCAAAGCCCTTATCAAAGCCAAAAATTCTTCAAATGACTGGAAAACTCCTCATCAGCCCAACTTTGTGTTGCAGTTGGAGAAATGTTGCAACCTAAATACTTGTGAGGTGACAGGATGTTGAAATTCTTTTATTTCCATTGCTAATGGACAGACCATACACCCCCCCATTTGAAATGCCCCAAAGTTCTGAAACTAAGTTGTACAAAATATTTTATAAATAATAACATCTAACCAGGGGTCCTTTTGTAGAAAAAGAGGTGCAGGAGCTCATTAGCATAACTTATTAGCATAACTCATTAGCATATGCCACGTTTCCTGACATCACCGGAAGTGTGTCAGAAAGGGAATGTTAGTTTCAGCCCCATTATACCCTATGGGCCATTGAAATCAATGGCAAAAACTCATAGGGTATATGAGGGGCTGGAGGAAAGGGGGTTTGAGGGAGATGCTCCAAACTTGCAGGGTAGCTGCTGGGGCCTCTCCTCGAAATACCCACCAAGTTCCAAGAAGATTGGACCATGGGGTCTAATTCTACGGGCCCCCAAACAGGTTGTCCCATCCCCTCCATTGTGCCATAGAGAACAATGGAGGGAATGGGGGCAACCTGTTTGGGGGCCCGTAGAATTGGACGCCCTGGTCCAATCTTCTTGAAACTTGGTGGATATTTCGAGGAGAGGCCCCAGCAGCTACCCTGCAAGTTTGGAGCATCTCCCTCAAACCCCCTCCCCTCCAGTCGCTTTTAAAGTTGCTGCCGAACTTCGGCAGCAATTCGGCAGCGGGCCAAATCAGATCAGAGAATCTGATTCGGCCGGTGGCTGCCCTAGTGGCCACTCCTGAGCTAACGGACCCCTACATCTAACACATTTTGGGATATTTGTAAGAAATTGTATTTATTGGATTATTTTCTGTAAGCCTGTTTGCACAGTGGCTTTCTGTCAGTATCTACCTGGAGATTGGCACCTGTGACTGTGGCCCATCTAGATGAGTGTTCAGTTTCTCACAGTGGCTGACCGGATGCCCCAGAAGCCCCACCGAAGGGGCCCAGAGGCCAAACCTTCCCCTGTTGTTGCCCCTGTAGCACCTAGTATGCGGAGGTATACTGCCACTGACCATGGAAGTCATATTTATCCCTGATGGCTAGCAGCTTTTAAAGGACCTTTCCATCCTGACTTTGTCCAGTCCCCCTTTACAGCCTTCTAAGCTAATGACCCTCCCATGGTAGCACGTTCCAAAAGTTCGGTGGGCATTGTTTGAAGAAGCACGGTCTTTTGTGGTCTGATGAGGAAGCCCACACAGTGGTGGCTGCTGGATGTTTGGCTAGTTAAAAGAATTCAGGGGACCCTTTGACCAGGTGACTAATTGACCCGGATAGCCCAGGACAGCCTGACTGCATCAGATCTCAGAAGCTAAGCAAGGTCAGCCTTAGTCAGTATTTAGACCACCACCAAGACCGCCGAGAATACCAGGGCTGTGCATGTCTCTTGCCTTGAAAAGCCTTGAAAGGGTTGCCATGAGTCAGCTGGGACTTGATGGCAAAAGAAAAGAAAAGAAAACTGATGTAGCACATTTGCATTTTCAGAGCAAGGAAAGCAAAACAGGGAAGACCTGTCCCAGGGAACCAAATACTAGTAGATAATCCAAACGGTTTTTGGGTTTTTTTTTGGGCATGTCAAGGGACTGGTGTTGCCAGCAGGACGTTCCCTTCTGAGGCAATCAAATATATTAGTCAACGACAAATAATGATGACATGCATCCTGAAGCTCCACAAGGGCAGACACTAAGGAACATTGGATTGTTCCCCGCATCCCCCAGCACAACGTTGTAGGAGGTCCAGCACAGAACATCCCGTCTGATAATTCATAAAAATAGGTGAATATTGCAACATATTATGTCAATGCTGGGAGATATTCCTTGTTCTGAAAGGTATGAATAAATATTATAATTGTTTCAAGGAATACTGTTTTGGAACATTCCAGTGTAACATTCTGCTCGAAGAGAACTAAATCAACGGCCTGGAGCCCAACGTCTCATATGGGATTAGTTGTGGGAGGTAGATGTTCCAGTTGTCCTGCTTGCACATGCAAACCCATATATCAAAATCCAAATTTCTAAAAGCCCGCAAGCATTGCAACACTTCATTAGAGCAGCCAGGGGAAATATCCAGGTGGTTCTGTTTCAGAGCCTCACCTCACCGAGTGACTTCCGCACAGGATTTTTGCTCCGCTTTGGGCTTCCAAGCATAGCAGGTTTTTTTTCCCCCTGAGCTCCCTGACTGCTTTCGTTGCCCATTCCCCTTTTGTGGTTTCCCTGTCCTCTCTCAAACAATCTTGGCTCCAGTGTTCCCTCCAGATGTGCAGCCGAAGAGTGTGTGCCTTCCATTTGGAGGGAATGCTGTGAGTCAAAAGGTGCCACCTGCATTTCAGCGCCACCATGCTGTGTGATGGTCACAGCACCAAAACCTTTTTTTGAGGGGGAGGGGAAGGTACATATGAAAAGTAATTTGACCATCTGACAGGAATTTTAAAATTCTTATAATGTATTCGCTAGTTCATTTGCTTAATAATTTGTTATTCATTCTTATCATAAACCAGGGGTCATTTTGAGGGGGAACGAGCAGGAATGGTGTTCCGGGAGTAACAAGCCCAGGGCTAGAGCGTCACCTTCTCACTTCAGAGCTCAGTTCCCTCTATGGTGCTTGTTGGCACACAGCAATAATTTCCCCTGCTGCCGGCACAGCTAGTGCACCCAGGTCTCCAGTCTGAGGAGTGAGTGCTGGTCTCGGACAGCAGCCCTTCCCCCTCGTTAGTAGCCTCCCGGCTATAGGGCCCCCTACTCCCAGCAGCCCTCACTTGTGGTGAAACATGGGGGGGGGGGTCTGCTGCCTATTCTTGCTGTTGTCTGCGTCGTCCCTCCATGCCTATTTTCTTTGTGCTTTTGAAGCAGTTTTTCTCCAGGTAGGCTCACCAGCTCTGTGTTGGGAAAGACCTGGAGATTTTTGGGGTGGAGCCTGAGCGGTGGGTCTTGCCTTCTGACACACTTCCGGTGATGTCAGGGGGGATGGCATATGCAAATAAGTTGTGCTAATGAGTTGTGCTAATGAGCCCCTGCACCTCTTTTTCTACAAAATGACCCCTGTATAAATTATGTCTCACTGTGTATTTGTTAGGGATGTTGAGTATGGGTGTGTGTGTGTGTGTGTGATGAACTGCCAAAGAGACAGGACCCTCCAGAGAAGTGGATCAGCTGAGGACATTTCTCAATCACCTCATGGGAGAGGATCAGAGGAGTTCCTCTGGTGACCCAAGTAACCCCTACAGGTTCATGAATGGAAAACCCATTGTGGAATCATGGTAGACTTTTTTGGGGTGGGGGTGGGAGCTGGTGCATTATTGCCGTCCAGTGAAAAATGCTGTGTCAAGTGTAAGGATAAGGGGGCTACAAGAATGCGACAGGAACGAGGAAAGAGTGGATTAAGGGACAGCACAGAAGCTCTGTTTGCACAGTGCTTCAGCAGGAACTGCAGTGGCAACAAAGATAGCCCTGAATGCCATCAAAAGAGTGTTGCTGTGTGGAAGACCCTCCTGGTTTGGTCAAAGGTATTCTGCTGGGTACCAGAGGAGACAAATTTGGTTCATGCTAGGTCATCTCCTGAGGTTTATGTGGTCCCCAGAGATCTGCTGCACTGGGAAAAACTTAGACCTTTGGGAGTGAAAGGCAGAGGAAATTGATCTTGCAACATGGAAATTATATGATTTCATCTTTTGCAGAGTGACACTAATTTTCATTTGCAGCCTCGCGATACAATAATATTTTCAATGACTGGTAAGGGAGGGAAATGGCAGGGGCTTCTATCTGCCTCCCTCTTCCTCCCCCGCCCCACCCCTTCTATAATTAGTTGTCAAAATTAGTGTCAATGGAAGGGGGCGCACAGGGGTCCTGATGAGATGGTACAGCAAAGATTCCATTTCATCTCAAACTTGACATTAAACTTTAATAGTCTCAAGGACAAGAAGCCAACAGATATCAGATGTAATGAGATAAAGCAAAGTTTCTCTGACAGCAAATTTGATCACAAATGGGCTCCAAGATTGCTTCTTTGATATAAATGAAACATAATTCATCTTCCACTGCCTTGGACGGGCTTTGAGGCCATGTATAATCGCAGTGTCGCCGCTGCCTTTGTGGTGACAAGCGCAAGAGTGGCAAAAGGGGACGGACTCCCAGGGACCTGGCCTCGTTCCCTTTCCACAGTGCCAAAAGCAGGAATCAAATGAGCTAAATGAGCAACTGGTGGAGAAGACGAGGCAGCTCGCCTCTGAGGTAGATTCCCAAGGCTCAGTCGCCTTGGACTTCAGATCAACAGAACTGCTGTTAGAATGTGCAAGCTGTGACTCTGACTTCCCTTTCCTTCCCTTTCTGCTTGCTGGCCTGTTGCCAAGGCTTCGTTAGGCAGCACGAAGGGCCCGCCCCAACCTGGATGGCCCAGGCCGGCCCAGCCTCATCAGATCTCAGAAGCTAAGTGGGGTTGGCCCTGGTTAGTGCTTGGATGGGAGACCACCAAGGAGGTCCACCAAGGAGGTCTTGCTATGCAGGGCCAAGCAATGGCAAACCGCCTCTGTTCATCTCTGGCCTTGAGAACCCCAGGAAGGGTCACCATAAGATGGCTGTGACTTTACAGCACTGCCCACCACCACAAAGGGCCCAGAAGAGGGCCCTTGCAGCAGAGACAACACTTTTTCATTGTTAACGGTGGACATCTTGAATACGCTCAGAGTGGGCTCAGTCCAGCTGGGGAGTTCTCCTGATCAAGCCCCACTGAAACAGACTGGTAGTCTTTTTGCACAGCTCCCTTGGCCAGTATCTGGGAAGTCCTAAATAAGAAACAACATTGGACCCAGTAACAGGCTCAGCACTCCTGGCTGACAGCTTCTTTGCTTGGTCCCAGGAGCTCCTTGACCTGCCCAAAGTACTTCCTCTTTCATTAGGATCAATTAACAAGATACAGATTAAAGCACTTTCATCCTATTTCCCCCCCCCCCAACTGTCCCCCCCCTCCCCGTCTTTAGGACAGCTGACAGACTACTCTGAGAGGCAATGCTCCCTTCTGCTGTGCCTTGGGGACAACGGCCCATCATTACCTACGTTCCCAGAGCTGGAACTTCTCCCCATTGTCCCTCTCCATGCAGGCAAGATGGAATCTCTAGGCAAAGCCTTGGTCCTTCGTGGCTTGTGCCTCCCGAGTCAGAAGCCACAAGAAGAGAGCTTCTTTCCCAGGTCCTGGGGATTTACAGAGTCCCCCACCACCAGGTTCTTCTGATCTTCCTGCCTCAAGAGGAAGGGAAAACTGTCTAGCCTTTTGCCTGTCAATGACTGTGACATTCCAGCAAGGTGTGAGATGGCAACCCCTTAGCTCCCCATGCCTGCCATTTGCCCAGCTAAGAGCTTAGGGGAGACGGAGGCTTCATTCCCAGGACCTGCCCTCTCTGCCTGCTACGGATTTGACGAGGGGCTCTTGTGATGGGGATAGAGTGCAGCCCAGTGGCCGGATTATTGGGGGGAATCCTAGGGCAAAGGGCGTTTCTCCGCAGGAGATTTTGTTGATTTTGATGCGTAGAGCAGTAGAAGGCTTTCTGGTGCAGCACCAGTTTCAGCAATCACACCCAAGCCCTTGTGCTGAAATGCAATTTGCCCGTCACTGCTGACCAAGGGAACCTTCCAGGGGAGAAAAGCCTGACCATTAGCCCCCCCCCCCCTTTTGCATGTTTCCTCTGCCTAGACAGTGATTATCGGGCCTCATTAGAGAAATAAGTAGGGTGGGGGGTATGATCCAGATGATTTCATTGTTTGTTTTTATATGTCAGCGGGAAAACACACACACACATTAGTATCCCCCTAAATTTGTTCATTAATTTCTCTTACCTATTGAGAAAAGTTTGATTTCTGCCTTTTAACTAAAAGAACATTGAAGTCAAAGACAAAATATGTCACCTGAGAGTTCTTAAGAAACACAGATGTGAAATTGTTGATCTTCTAAACCAGTATATGTCATTTGTTGCTAAAATCAGACTGGAAAGTACCAAATGTTACGCTGATTTTTAGAAAGGGGTTCAGAAGGGATCCATGAAATTACAGTCCAGTTAGCATAACATCTGTTCTGGATAAATTAGTAGAAACCATCATTAAAGACATAATTATTAAGCACACAGAGTAACAAAATCAGCATGTTTTCTGTGCAGGGAAGCCCTGCCTTTGGGGGTTCATTGAGAAGGTTAACAAGCAGGTGGTTAAGGGTGATCTGATGGAGGCTGGGACTCCCCAAAGACTCCTGCGTGAGTCTTTGCAATCATGGGATAAGAGGACAGGTCCTCCCAAGGTCCTCTTACAGACTAAAAGCTGATTACAACTGTAAGCAGAAAGGAGGAATAATGGACAATTCCCACAATGGAGGGGTCTCTTAAGGATGGGTGTTGGGACCAGTGCTATTAAATTGGTTCATAAATTATTTGAAATTAGGGGTGAGCAGTATAGTGGCAAAGTCCGCAGATAATGCCACATTATTCAGGATGGGGGAAACCCAGGTGGATTGTGAAGAGCTCCAGTGCAATCCCTTTTAATTGGGTGACTGGGTCGCAACGTGGCAAATGAAGTCCAGCGCTAGTAAGTGTAGGGTGATGTATCCTGGAACCCAAAATCCCAACTTTAGATGTTGTTGCTAGGATAGGCTAGGAAATCTTGAAGTTGCAGTGTTTAAAAGTATCGATACATTATTGTTAGCTAGCTTGGTGGGCCTTGTGAGGGCAGCAAGGCAGGACATGGATTTTGTAAAACAGATAAATAAAAGTAAACCTGTTCCAGGGGTGTTTGTGGCTGTTAGGCTGAACCAAAGAGGCTCACATCCGAACAACATCTTTGGAGATGGGAAGTCCCACTGTGGAGCTCACTGGGGGTGGGATTCTCAGCATCCCTGTGGTCCTGAATCCAGCTTCTGCTTCGGGCGGCGGATGAAATCTACTTGCCTCTTATAGCAACCAACAAGGGCAAGTACTAGAAAGCAGGACTGCCCGTCTTGCACAGTTCAGTTCCCTGTCCTGCTCTTCGTTTCCTTGGATGCATTTCTATGCCCTTTGGGTCTGTAAATAAGCTGGCAGCCCGCTCCCTCCCTCCCTCTCTCCCTCCATCAGGGGTGGGGGTGGGGCAGGGCCTTGCCCACCCCCTTCCCTCCTTCCTCAGCCTCACCTGGCCATGGTGGTAGGGATGGGAAGGAAGTGGGTGGCACCTTCCTGCCACGCTGCATGGGGACACCCCATTCCCCCCCTCGCACCCCATTTCCAGGGACAAGGAAGGTGGGCTGTAGGGCTGCCAGCTTTGGCCTGGGAAACACCTGGAGCATTTTGGGCTGGAGCCCGGGGAGAGCGGGGCCCAGTGAGAGGAAGGGCCTCAGGAGAGTTTGGTGCTCCAGAGCCCCGATCTCTCTTGTCTCTTGTTTGGAGGTCAGTTGTATTTCTGGGTGATCTCCAGGTGCCACCTGGTGGTTGGCAACCCAGGTGTGCAACAGCTTCTTGCTGGGGGGGGGGGCAAGGAGGGTGGATGTCATCTCCCAGGTCCCTGTGGTGGGGGCAGGGAAGAGGGCAGACCCCATGTTCCTGCCCCTCCACTCCATATTGTGGATCTCTGTGGGCCTTTTCTCACTAGCTTTCCCACGCGGTTTACACCGAAGCTAGCACCGGAGCTTCTGGTCAGTTTCCCACCATTTGCTCCGTGCTCACAATTTCCTCCAGAGTATCACTGCACTGCTCCGGAGCTTCCCCGGAGCAAGAAAATCCTGCTGGAACAGAAGCTCCGGTGCTAGCTTCGGTGTAAACCGCGGGGGAAAGCTAGTGAGAAAACGCCCCGAGTGTGTGTTTGTCGGGAGGGATCTGGCAGGGCAGTCGGCGAGATCCCTCCTGCTTCCCCGTGAAAGGCCCCCAGGAAGAGGGTCTGGAGTCCACCCGGCTCAAAACAGTAATGATAATGGATTCATTTGGCAACTGTTTCCTGAACTTGCTATTATCTTTGTCTTCAGAATTAATTTAGTACCATGTTATTTCTCCCTTTTCCCTCCTTCCGTTCCCCCCCCCTCGCTCGCCTCTCCGCCCTGCTCTCGTTACAAGCATCTTGCAAAGGCTATGACAGAATTCTAATGGTCACCATGTTAAGGGAATGAAAATAATGTTCCATAATAGCCTGACCTTTTCAACGAGCTCCTTGTGACACCACAAAATCTGGCTCCGGTGTCTGGCTTGGAGTGGGCAAAGTGGGAAAGGGGAACCCATTGGAAACAGCTCTCTTTCTGCAGTGCAAAGGGATTTTGAGATGAGAGTAATTTATGTCCACACAGGTGCGTCCACTTTGCCTGCCTAGGTCTGAAGCCAAATGCAAAAGCTGCTTTGGTTTATGAGGAGTGCGGTTGGGAGCAGGCAGAGTTTCAGACCCAAAAGGACTGATGAGGAGTCGGGAGACTGTTTGTGTGTTGGGGGATCAGAACTCGTTGCTGGATTTGGAATCCAGTGGATTCCAGTTCCTTGGACTGAGAGCTAGTAATAAGGCCTCAAGAACAAGCTACCAAGCAGCTCACACTGAGACAAGTGTCTTCACGAAGGCTGCTGGTGACCTCCTCTGCAAGGCATGCAGGCAGGATGAGAACTGGGCCCCCTGCGAGGCACACACAGCAACGGCAGAGGCGGCAGACACATTTGTTTAAACATGGGGCTTTTAACCCCCCCCCCCCCATTTAAAGAGCAGTGGGGTGCATGGGTGAGGGAGGGATCCCCCTGGGAATCTTTCTCCCATCTGGTCTCACTTTCAGTACTGGAGCCTGGCTGGGGGAGGGGAAGATGTCCATGTCACGGACCGCAGGAGGGGAGCCGTTGGGGGGGGGGCGGAGTCAGAGGTCCAGCGCCTTCATTGGCATGTCCCCTCTTCTCTTAAATTTGACCTCCCCCTCATCTATGTGTCCAGGGCAGACCTGAGTTCCAAGCAACACATCTGATCCATTTCCACCTGCCACTCAGCCTGGGTCAACGGTGCAAGGGGACGGTGTAGGCAATGGTTGAGCAGCTCCCCATTTGTAACTGGTGGGGGGCAGCAACACCCCTTCCTGGGCCACTTCCCCAGTGTCTGCGGCTCCCAGCCAGTGGCAGAGGCTCCTTGGAGTGGGACGGCGGTGGGGGGCGGGGCGGGGCGAAGCGGCATACCTTGGAAGGGATGCAACCCTCACTGCATTTTCCTAATTGGCACGACAGGCTTGATTTATTTGTTAATTAACAAAGACACGTGTGTGATGATATAGCTGGAATGATTTCAATTTGTGAGTGATGGGCCCTGGAATGAGCCTGGCGAGAGAGAGGGGGGGAAAGGAGGATTTTTAGGAATTCTGCAGAGTGCTGTGTGGGTGTCTTCTGGAGCAGACAGAAAGCACTTAACACAGCCTTAAAAGAGGTTACCAGTCATGCCAAATGACGTTCCTAGTAAACGACCAGAGTAAATTGCCAAGGCCCTGACCTGGACAGCCCTGGCTAGCCCGATCGCCTCAGAGCTCAGCAGCTCAGCAGGGTCAGCCCTGGTCAGTTTTTGGAGGGGAGACCACTGAGGAATCCCAGGGTCATGACGCGGAGGCAGGCAAGGGGAAACCAGCTCTGGACGTCTCTTGCCTTGAACCCCCCACGGGGTCCCCATATGGCAGCTGCGACTTGTCTCCTCTCTCTCTCTCACCACCAAGTTGCTGAGAGCTACAAGCATCACTACAAGCCCTGTCTACCTGCTAGCACACGTGGGGCAGAGAAGGGGGTGGGGGATGTTGGCAGTGAAGGCTGCATCCCACAGCTAGAGCAGCCCCCCCTCTGAGGCCCATTTAGTGAGCATGTTCATTTCCATTTGCCCCCCCCCTTCAGAAATGGTGACAAAAAAGGGAGGAGGGGAAGCTGCCCACGGAAAAGGAGTGCAGAAGCCCACTCTGATTGCCGAGAGGGAGGCAGCAGCGGCCGTGCTTGCGTGGAGCAGAGGGTGACTGGAAGAAAAGCTCGGCCAGGCTGTCACAATGGCACAGAAGTTCCAGCTCCACCGTGGGGAAGTCCCCGCTGCAGCTCAGCAAAGGGAGATGCAAGAACTGGACGGAGATGCTACGTGTTGGTCTGCAGAGCACCAGAACTCCACACAGGGCTGCCTTTAAACATGATCCGGAAACTGCAGCTAGTTCAAAATGCGGCGGCACACCTGCTGGCGGCAACGTCTGCGTGGGCACGCATTCAGCCAGTGCCGTGCCAGTTGCACCGGCTGCCAATAGAATACTGGATCTGGTTCAAGGTTATGGCCTTCACCTTTGAAGCCGTATGCAGGCAGGGACTAACATACCTTTCAGACTGTCTCTCCCAGTAGGGGCCCCAGAGAGCCTTATGCTCCGCAGAGCAATATCTCCTGGCAGTCCCCGGCCTGAAAGACATCTGCTTAGCCTTGGCGAGGGTCAGGGCCTTTTCTGCCCTGGCCCCAGCTTGGTGGAACATGCTCGCACTTAAAATCAGGGCCCCGCAGGAGTTACTACAATTCCACAGGCCCTGTAAAATGGAATTGTTTCCACCAGGCTTCAAGAGGGAACTGGATAAACATATGGAGCAGAGGTCCATCAGTGGCTATTAGCTACAAGGTATAGATAGGAACTCTCAGTCTGGGGCAAGTGATGCTCTGTCTTCTTGGTGCTTGATGGAGGGGGGGCAACAGTGGGAGGGCTTCTGGTGTCCTGACCCCACTGATGGACCTCCCGAGGGCACCTGGTGTTTTTGGCCACTGTGTGACACAGAGAGTGTTGGACTGGATGGGCCACTGGCCTGATCCAGCATTGGCTTCTCTTATGTTCTTATGCTAGAACCATAGAATCATAGAGTTGGAAATGACCTCCAGGGTCATCTAGTCCAACCCCCTGCACAGTGCAGGAAATTCACAAATGGAGGTGGCAGACACCCAACCATCTCGGCCTTCCCCGCTCACACTGCCCCCCACCCCCGGTGCTTACAGTCCCCACTACCACTGGCCCTGTTCCACAGACGGCAGCAGAGGGCATTGCCGGAAAACTGCCTGCTCTTTACCGCCACCTGGGTTAGCATCGTGCCAGAGGCACCATGAACTGCCTTGAATAACTGCCATCCCTCTGATTGGATTTAAACTTGGTTTTATATTGTATGTTTTATATCTTATGTTTTAATGCTGTTATGTTTATTTAATGAAATGTTGTGTAACTTGTGACCCACCGTAAGCCTGCTTGCGGGGGAGGGTGGAATAGAAATGAATGAATGAATGAATGAATGATTGGAGAGATAAATTATTGGAGAGATGCCTCACTGCCAGCGGGATCTAGGTAGCAGTCGAGGGCAGGGCTCTGCAAAAGGCAGCATGTTTGCTGCAGCAGCTGACCGAAATGACCTTCCCTCCCCGGCCAGCCCTTTGATGCTTCTGCAGCTCAGAGCTTTGGGCAGTAAAAGCCAGGACTGGGCAGGGCATGGGCGAGGAATCCCAGGAGCACGGGGAGTAGCAGCTGGGCCCCCAAAGCCCAAGAGTCTGGTGATCAGGGGGAACACGCACCCAGCAGGGAGCCCGATGCCTCGGGAGTGTTTGGGACAAGTGCAGGCACCCCTCCAACCGCTGGCTTCTAGTGTCTGATAAACACTAATCAGAGGTATACTGCCCCTGAACAAGGGGGCTCCATTGCACGGTCATGGCTGATGGCACCAACAGATCTCAGCTCTGTGAAAACATTTAGCTCTTTTTAAAGATGTCTCCTGCATCTAGTGAGAAAGAGTTCTGTAAGATAATAATACATTGCATAAAGAAATAGTTCCTTTTATCTGCCAATATATTTCACAGTGTGACCCTCAAGGTGACAGAGAGAGAGAGAGAGAGAGAGAAAGAGAGAGAGCGAGACTAACAGTACAAAACTCTTTCATGTCTCTCCTGGGTTACCTTTTCTTCTAAAAACAAACCCTTCCGCCAGGTCTTCCTTTGGCAAGGAAGTGTTCCAGGCCTGAGAACATTTCAGGTGCCAGGTCCCTCTATCTTGGCACTGCTGGGGGGGGGGGGTAGGGTTGCCAGATCCAGGTTGGGAAACTTCTGAAGATTGGGGTGGAGCCTGGGGAGAACAGGGACCCCAGTGGGGTCCAATGCTATAGAATCCACCTTCCAAAGTATCTGTAAAGTGGAGATGAGCTGTAATTCTGTGGGATCCCCAGGTCCCATCTGGAGGCTGGCATGCCTACAAGGTGCCCCTTTTACAATATCCCTAGCATTAGCAGAGAAATGAGCATTCCCAGACCCCCCCACAGCCACTCCTGGGTGTGCTGTTCAGGGCAGGGAGTAGGAAGTGCTGCCCCTTGGGAGCTCCACAGCTGCCGCCAGACTCTGGTACGAGGGCTGCTTCCATTTTCTTTCTCGATCATGGGGTGGGCTGGGTCAGGGTGTGGCACCTGTATGTCTTTGCAGAACCCCTTTGGATCCAGACTCAGTAGAGGGACTGATATTGGCTGGTGCTGCTGATGTGAGAGGGACTGGGCTGTCTGCTTCTGGCAGAGGGAGTCTGTTTCTTGCTCTGAAAAGCTTCTTGATCCAGATAAGTCACTGGTAGGCTTGCCAACCTCCAGGTGGAACCTGGCAATCTCCTGGAATTACAACTGACCTCCAGATGACAGGCATCAATTTCCCAGGAGGAAATGGCTGCTTTGGAGGCTGGAATCTATGGCATTGTGCCTGGCTGAGGTCCCCATCCTCCCCAGGCTCCATCTCCTGTTGAACTCTTCCTCCCAAACCCTTCCTTCTCAAGCTCTATCCCCCCCCCCCCCAAATCTCCAGGAATTTCCCATCTTAACAGTTGGCATCCCTAGTTGCTGGAGAAACAAGTGAGTGTGGAGGGGGCTGTCAAGGTTGCGGAACTGTGACTAGTCCTCCTGGGGAATGAGAAATGCCCCTCTGGGGTCACTTCTGGACCATCCAAATACCAGCACCATAGCCCCGTGCACTTATTTCCCAAGTGCATACATTGTGGAGTCTTGATCGTTTTGGAAGGTTTAAAGGTTTGCTGAAAGTAATTATTATTATTTTTTAAAAGGGAATTCATGCAAGCCAAGCTAAGGTCATATTGCAGGAATGAAGGCAAGCCAAGCTAAGGTCATATTGCAGGAATGTCTCCACCTGCCGATGTACCAGCTACACCGTACAAAAGGAACGGGAGGCAAGGTTGAATATCCCCCACCCTGGAGAGATTGACTGGGTGGGGTATTGGGCTGCTGGTGCTGCTGCTTTTCTGGCCAATGAATCCGAGCGTTTGGGGGGGGGGGGGGCTGCTGCCAGCCACGGGTTCTGCCAGGGGAGCCAGGATTAGCAAACATCAGTCTAGAATTATGCTTTCTATTTACCTGCCTGAAATTTCCATTACTTTTCCTGTTCTGTATATTGAAACATACATCAGCTGTTCATTAAGGCATAATCTCCAAATTATACCATCGCTGAGCAAACAAGGTTACCCCGGCTGTCTGCATCAGAATGAAGCAACTGTGCAGAGAGTCGGCAACTGCAGCAGCAGCTCTGAGGCGGGGCGGGGGTGGGGGGGCTTTCCCAGGCCCTCCAAGGGCTCAGTGGATCCCACCTTCTCCATAAGGGCTGGATGACCCGAACAAACACCGGAGTTGCAGGCTTGGTTGTGAGGAGGAATGCCAACTGGGAGTGGGGGGCATGACCCAGTGCTGCCTATGCTGGATTAGATAAACTTCTGGAGCAGAGGTCCATGAGGGGCTATTAGCCACAAGGTACAGATGGAACACTCTGTCTGGGGCAGTATTCTTGGTGCTTGGGGGGCAACAGTGGGAAGGCTTCTGGAGTTTTGGCCCAATTGGTGGACCTCCTGATGGCACTGGGTTTTTTTTTGGGGGGGGGCTGCTATGTGACACAGAGTGTTGGACTGGATGAGCCATTGGCCTGATCCAACATGGCTTCTCTTATGTTCTTATGGTCTACCGCTCTGCCGGGAAGAATCCAGCTAGCCTTGTGTGTGAGCGCTTGGCCTCTTTCCATGAAATCACAAAGACTGAGCTGGAAAGCAGATGAATGTGGATTCCTAGTTGCCGAATCCCTTTGGACAGGCCGCCTGGACAGCTGCTCTCTTTGGGCAGACGCTCATTTCAGCTATTTCACTGGAGGAGATGCCACACCTTTCCGGGGGAATGCTCTGACTTTCAGATCCAACTGCAGTATTTATGGATGAAGGCTTTTGACCAATGCAATACTTGCCCCCAGTCAATTAGGAAGCTCTTTTAAAAATGCATTAGCACTACAAGTAATAAAGAACCAGAGGGGGCAGGCCACAGAGGACATCAGGTGATCTTACTGGCTTGGATCTCCCATGTGACCAGTCCAGGAAGCACTGCCCTTGTTCTTAATTGGCTTCATTTGTTCTGAATGATACCTTCATACGACTAGATCTGATTGGCCGCACAGCACCAGAAATTTGCATCTGAGATTCCTGACTGCATGGGGTCATACAGGGAATGAGAGAACAGCCCTAATGAAGGAGAAAAGAATGGCGAAATATCAACACATTAAAACTTATACAGGGAGCAAGCCTAAGCAGGTCTAGTCAAAAGTAAGCCCCATTTAGTCCAATGACACTTACTCCCAGGAAAGGGTTTTTTCATTACTAACCTGCAGCTCACTTCAGCACTCCACCTTCAATGACTGTTTCTTTGACATCCTGTTTCGAATGTTTCCTTCACTTTCTTACTGCAAATTTGTTTTAAAGGCTATTCCCTTATTGTGGTCCTTATGTGCTGGATGTAACTCTGGTGGAAGTCAGAAGGAGACTGAAACTGGGGAGGGCAGCCATCAAAGAGCCAGAAAAGATCCTTAAGCAGAAGGATGTGTTGCTGGCAACCAAGATCAAGTTAATTCAGTTTGGTGTAGTGGTTAAGTGCATGGACTCTCATCTGGGAGAACTGGGTTTGATTCCCCACTCCTCCACTTGCACCAGCTGAATGACCTTGGGCAAGCCGTAGTTCTGGCACAGCTGTTCTTGAAAAAGAGCAGTTTCTGCCAGAGCTCTCTCAGCCCCACCTACCTCACAAGGTGTCTGTTGTGGGGAGGGGAAGGGAAAGGAGTTTGTAAGCCGCTCTGAGACTCTCTTGGGTAGTGAAAGATGGGGTATAAGTCTAATCTCCTCCTCCTCCTATTCTTCTTCTTCATCCCACAGTATTCCCCATTACTATGTGTGGATATGAAAGTTGGACAATGAAGAAAGCTGACCGGACGAAAGCAGATTCACATTCGAAATGTAGCATCGGAGGAGAGTTTTGTGGATATTGTGGACCACAAGAAAGACAGTTGAGGGGGGTTCTGGATCAATTCCAGCCCGAGCTCTCCCTAGAAGCTGAAATGACTAGACTGAGGCTATCGTACTTTGGCCATGTTTATGAGAAGACGAGAGCCCCTTGAAAAGACAGCCATGCTTGGAGAAGCTGAAGGCAGCAGGAAGAGAGGAAGACCCAGCATGGGGTGGACTGACTGTCATTTGTCACAAGAAAGCCAGAAAGGCCCTCAGTCTGCAAGACCTGAGAATGGAGAACATTAATTCACAGGGTCCCCATAGGTTGGAAGTGATGTGATGGCACTTCACACACGCGAGCGCACACGCAACCCTACTGTAGCAGCAGGCGTACTTGAGCAGGTATTTTTGATACTCCACTTACCAGAGTGAGGATGAGGGGAGGCGTTTTGGTGACAGAGGAGGGGTCAAGAAGGGACCATTCCCAGCGGGGAAAATTCCCTCACAATCCCCATTCTGTGTTTCCATGTGATGCAGTTTCAAAATGGGGGGGGGTGTCAACATGGGGGTGTGAACGAAAGGGAGGACTCAGTAACTCTGTGTCATTTATCTTCCTCTTTATCAAAGGGTTATAAGTGGAATCTCCTCAGGGCAACTGACTTTCTTGGCTTGCTTATGAAACTGCCCGGTGCGTTCTCCGGGTGTCAACAGCAAGACCTCTTTGCCCTGGGTCTGGCACTTACTTTACCTCTTAGGAAGGCGCTTGAATTCTGGGTCACCAGGAAAGGCTTGTCCACTGTTGTCCTCCTTGCTGCTGTCAGGATGGAGCAGGAGAGGACAGAGACAGGACTGCTGGATGTCAGCATAGCTTGGGTGAGGAATGCCACCCCTGCTAGTGACTGTCTAGGTCCAGTGAGGGGAGAGTTTCCCTGGGAATTGCCACCGTCCCATGAAATAATCCTCAGCAGCTGCTGTAGCTCCTGGGTCGGCCATTTTGGGTCTGGATTGCACTAAGGGCAAAGGCATCACATGAGCATCTGCCACCCATCCGCAACACGTCAACCCACCCGCAGACACACAGCTCTGGCCCAGGCAAAGGTTCTCTATTCTTCCAGAGCGACACTTGGCTGCTCCATCAGCCAGGTGTGAGAGTCCCACAGTGTCAGTCACCAACAAGTGTTCTTAAAGAAAAGAAGTCTTTATTGAGAAAGGTCTGTTGTGGTCATCTACATGTTCTGTGTTACTAATGGCTGGCACGACCCCCAAGCAATGCAATTATACAGAATTCAAAAGTGCCTGGAAAAGGAGTGTAACCAATCATAAAATTCATGTAAAAGGTGCCCAAATACTGGCCCGAGGTTCTCATGGAAAAAGTGGGAAGAAACAAAGCCAGACCAAAAAAAAAAAAGATACCTAGGCAGGCACCAGCAGTCTCCCAAGGTCAGAATGGCGCAGGGAGCGATAAGCCTGCCATAATAATATTCCATAATATTCCACACTCCTGACGTCACAGGGCAACACATCCCACCTCCTGGGCAGAAGATGGCAGCATTAGCAGACACCAGACTCAGACAGGGCTCTGCGGCCTGCTTCCCTGGCCCCACCCAGTAGGAGTGGCTTGTGTGGCACATTGGAATGGACCGGAACCGCTTTGGAAGCCAGTCTGGCTGGGAAGTGGCTTATAAATAAGCAAAGAGCTCTTTCCCGGGCATTCATCAGATTACCCCCCGCTATATTTATTTTTAAAATGTTGCTGGCAGAAGCGACCCCTCCAGCACTGTGCCAGGGGCCCCGGTGTTGATGGAGCTCCCTTCTCCTACTCATTACAGTAGAACCCTCTTGTTCTTGCAGGGAGAATTGTTGCCAGAGTCAACATGGCAGGTTGCCATCCCCAGTGACTACTCTCCTTTGAAGTAGTCCCTATTTTGCTCTTTCTAAAAAGAATTAAACCACAAACTATTCTCTCGCTCTCTCTCTTTTCCCCTTTAATAAAAAGAAGGGCTTTATCTGACCCTGGTGGATTGTCAGTAACTGCATCCTTTGGTTTATTAGAGTCTCAGATCGCAAACTTTCCACATCCAGTCTTGTCGTTTTGCTTTTTAAAAATCTGCGATACTGTGCACAGTGGGCCATGCATGAGAAATGTAATGGAATTGTCCAGCTTCCAGGTGCACCGGAGGCCACAGTCTATTGCAAACAGAACCATTCTCTGGTAGAACTGAAGGAGAGATTAACATTGAGCAAAAGCGAGGACAGGGAGGGAGAGGGGGGCTCCCGAAGTACCTGGATATTCAGCCCCCTCTTGGGCCCACTCTCGGCTTTTGATTTGACAGCATTCCAGGGGAAAGTATTTTAAATAATGCATGACGTCTCCGTGCAGTTCAAGGCCGGCCTGCTTGTTTAACAGCACTTGTGATGCGTCCTCGACTGATAAACATGCTGGTTATATATTATGTATCTCCCTTCCTGGTGCCAGATTTGTGAAGAGGTTCTCCGGTTGAGCAGCAGCAGCTCTTTGCCATGGCACGCTTGGGGTTATCTTCGCATCAGTGTTCGCTGGCCTGGCGCTCCAGCCTGGTCCCACAGCCGATGGTGGTGAAGGCAGAGTGGCAATTCCAACAGCTGCTTTGAATTGGGAGGGAAGCTGCAAGAAGCAAGGAGGAGTCAGGGGTGGACTGGGAGGCCAAAAGGGACCGAGGAAGGGCCACACCCCTCCACCACCATGCCCCCTCACTGGGGGGGGGGGGGCTGAAGAGACAGCTGGGGAGCATAATGTGTTGCCATGCTCTTTCTGGCTGGTAGAGGGAAGGCAGACAATCCAGTGCTGCACCTCGACAGACCAGGGGAGGAGGAGGAGGAATTCTGTAGCAGAGGTTAGGGTTGTCAACCTCCAAGTGGCACCTGGAGATCACTTGCTTCTACAATTGATCTGCAGTGCAGACAACCAAGATCAATTTCCCTGGAGAAAAGGGCTGCTTTGGAGGGTGGACTAGATGGCACTGTATCTTGCTGAAGTCCCTCCCCACCCCACTTTATCCTCCCCAGGCTCCACCCCCTAAATCTCCTGGTATTTCTCAACCCAGACCTGGCAACCCTAGAGGTCCACACCCACCAGGTTTTCGCCAGTAAATAAGAAGAGATTAGATTTATACCCCACCCTTCCCTTGGAGTCTCAGAGCGGCTTACAATCTCCTTTACCTTCCTCCCCCCACAACAGAACCCTGTGAGGTAGGTGGGGCTGAGAGAGCTCTTTCGAGGACTTCTCTTGAGAGAACAGCTCTGAGAGAACTTGTGACTGACCCAAGGTCATACCAGCAGCTGCACGTGGCAGAGTGGGGAATCAAACCCGGTTCTCCAGTCCACCCTGTGAGGAGCCAGGGTCACAGAGGGTACAGTCTTGTTCTGTAAAGGCACCCTAGAACCTGGTTTTCATGCCAGTTGGTGAGAAATCAGCAGTTGGGAAAGTCAAAGAACAACAACAGTAAAGTCGAATGTGCCTCGGAGTGTCCCTGCCAGGAGACCACAGAGGAGATGGCACGGGGAGAGACTTCAGGACCAGGACCAGGACCAGGCCCCAGCAAAATAATGCTGGACTTGGCCGGGGGCGGGGAGGAGCCCTTCAGCACTCAGTCTGTGCCAGGCTTCGCCTTGTTCCCGACTCCTTCCAGAGATTCCACTGGGAAGTTGGCTTTGAAACAAGAAGTGACCTGCGCTCCACCTGTGCCATATCCTGAAGCACCTTCCAGATGGACATGGTCAAGGAGTCAATGGGCCGACCCCCTTGGGCTCCTGGGGCAGCTGCACGCAAATAACCAGACTGGTGTTTTGTACATATATATCTCTATATCTCTATATATCTCCTTTCCAAGAAGGCCTTTTCCCCCTTGTTCCTTTTCAGAAGAGTCAACGAAGTCCTCTCCTTGGGTGCAGTGATGCATTCTGGTATTGCTGGGCATCCTCTCTGTCATCCTTTGTTAGCTTGTCCTGCAAAAACAGATCACTCCCTTCCCTCTGATGTGAGCAGATTTGCCAGCCTTGCCTTGTCTTCAGCTAGAGGAGCCGCAGGCAGGTTTCCTTACTTGGTGCAGAAGGGGGATTCTTGTGCTTCGATGTCTAGGAGCCTAACTCGGGTTCACGGACTGGATGGCACATCCATGTGCACTGCACCACACCATCCAGCAGTCACCGACATGGGAAGGAAGACTCTTGTCCTACCTGAAAGCTGACACTCCCATCATCACGTGGGCAACCCAAGTGCAACACATTTCACTGCAGCCTTTGACAGAGCGCTCTTTCCCTCTCCCCCCTCGGGTAACCCCCCTTGATACCTGGTGAGCAACTGACAGAGCCAGACAAATGTCTTGGATCAATACTTGTCTGTAGACAAGCACTAACGGTCGCGCTGGATCCATTTCTCTTCTCTTGAATCGGGAGAGATGTCTTGTAAGGGCCCCACTGGGATCAATGGGGAAGCTATCGAGCAGAGTTCCAAAGGCAAGAAGAAGATAAAGGATGATATACAAAGAGTGGGCTGGCGGGCTGCCCCTCCTGGGTGGGTTGTCCCGCGAGCCACGGAGCTGTCCTGTCAGGGGAAGACCAACAGAGGGCCGCCTCTCCTTCAGGGGTTGAAAGTAGTCCATCGTGGCCCGCTTCTGTCTGAATCGCACGCCCAGGCAGGAGGCTCAGGACCAAGGCCCTGTGCCCCGGGTGCCAGAGGAACGGCTTTCTGTTCTGATCAGACCCACCCAAGACTGCATCTAGCCCAGGCAGGCCGCTCTTCGGGCAGCCCACAGGCGAGCACGGAATAGAGGCGGCAGCAGTCTCCTGCCATGGTTTGCCTCCACCACCCGGCATTCCGAAGAACACTGCTTTGGTGCATGGAGGTTCTGCTGAGCTGCCGTGGCTTCTAAGACATCACTAAGTCAGAGAGCCTTTTCATCCACCCTGCCTTCCGGGGGTATTTCTCAAATCAAAAACTGTAGAGATCCATTGCAACTTGAGCCCAGGGGCTGTAGGAACCGCTGTGGCACATTTGCAGTTTTGATTCCTTGTACTCTTCGCTGCAGGCTGGCTGAAAAAAAGAAAGGAAAAGGAAAAGGAAGAAGTCCCTGACGGGGAGCTGGAAGTGATTCTGACAGCCCAGCCTTAGCCTCTGTGCTGCATACGTGGCCGGCCCGAGCGGATGTCGTGGGGGTGACCCCCGTCCCTTGCGGAAGCCGGCCGAGGCACAGCCTGTGCTCAGACATCTGTTACATGGCCATTAAATATGATGGCGGCAAAATAAAGTCAAATGACTCTTCATTATTCCGCGGCTCGCCTGGCCTTGCTGATGGGGCATTGAGGAGCTGACTGCGCAGCGAATGACACCTGTGCAGCCCTCTGCCAGATGCAGGGTGGCAGCCAAAGACATTACGCGGGATTGATGGACGGGGCTCCCGCCGGGGAGGGAAGGGCCCTTCCGGGAGCGCAGCCGGCTTCCTCGCCTCCCATTTTCTGCTCTGCCTGGGCTTCCGAATCTCCACTGACCCCTGTAATGGCTGGTGGAGGCAATGCAGCTGGGCCGGTAAATTGTTTCCTTCGCGGAGCAGCTTCTAAACAGCCGGTCCGCATCCCGGCGAGAGACCTACAAGGCGATGGCTCCTGTTCAGCAAATGAGGTGACGCTCCTGCCACAGCGGAGGGCCAGATGTGGTGGGCAGGAGCCCAGCGGGTGTCGGCAGTCCCCTTTCAGAAGGGGCGGGGCTCACCTGCTGCCCTGCATTGGCCCTGGGAAGAGCCGGAGCGCGGGAGGCGGGCTCAAGCTCATTCTGAAGCCTCCTGGGGCTGGCATCCCACCGACTCCGCCTTCCCAGGGGCCAGGCTCGCCTGCTCTGGGAAATACCCACGAGAGGAGGCCACACGGCACTAAGGTTGCCAACCCCCAGGTGGGGCCCGGAGATTGATCTCCAGACTGCAGAGGGCAGTTCCCTCCGAGGGAATGACAGCTTGGGAGGCCTGTGTGGCTCTGTGGCTTCCTACCCCATTGCCCCTCCCCAGCCTCTGCCGACCCCCGGCTGCAGTCCTCCCAGACTCCAGGAATCCCCCAGGCCTTATCTGGCAACCCTGCCGCATGCCTGGGGTGGATGGCGCCATGGGCCTCTTCTTCTGCCGTGGCCTCATTGCGCCACCTCCCCAGGCTCCCGTGGGCTGTCGTGGCAGGCCAAGCCCGACGCATCTCACCCCCCCCCCGCCCAGGGGCTGCATCCTGAGATGATCCAAGTGGTGAGCCTCACAGCGCGGGGGGGGGGCGGGCCTCTGGCTGCTTTGCAGTTAGGGTAGCCAGACCCCAGGTGGGGCCTGGAGATCTCCTGGAATTACAACTGATCTCCTGGCGACAAAGATCAGCTTCCCGGAAGCAAAGGGCTGCTTTGGAGGGGGGACTTGATGCTGCGCTCCCTCCTCTTCCCAAGCCCTGCCCCCCCAGGTCCCACCCCCTCCCCCAAGAGTCCCCCAGCCCAGGGCTGGCAGCCCCCCCAGGGCTGTGCCTCTTCATGGCTCGTCAGGGTCCAGGGGGCCTCTACAAATGCTGCTGCCCCAGTGGGCTTCCTTGGCTTGCTTGTGCCGGGAGCTGTCCCTTTCCCCGTCACCTGAACGCCCCCCCCCCCTGCTCCCGCAGAAGGCCTCCAGCTGAACCAAGAGTCCCCTGGTATCTCTCTCTCTCTCTCTCTCTGTGACATCTCCACCACGCCAGTCTGTGGCCCCGTGGGCTGGCCGACGACTGAGCCGGGTTGTCCTGGGCTCCCTGTTGCCCCAGTAGTCTCAGCGGGTAAGGAAGGCCTTTCAACCTGGGGTGGCCTTGGGGGGGCTCAGAGGATCGCTTTGGATGGTGATTGAAACAAGCGGCTGTCCTGTGATGGGCGGCGGAGTGCCAGGCAGGCAAAGGAGGGGTTTTTCATCTCGGCCCGCCAGCGCTTTGCGTCCGCATCCTCCCGGGGGCTCAGCCTGCCTTTTTGCAGGGGCAGACGGCTTTGCATATTTAGCAGCTATTTACATTCCGCCACGTCTCCTGTGCGGCTCTGTTTCCCTTCCCAAACACTGCCAGCCCTCCGGGCATCTGGCTGGTGTGACTTGGAAACCCACAGCAGGAGGGGGAGGAGAGGACACAAAAGAGGGGGAGCCGGACCGGTTTGGCACGTGGCAGCCACAGTCTCTGGAGGCTTCTGGCCGGAGCCCGTCTTAGCCACAGGCAGGGCTGCCAACTCTGGCTTGGGAAATTCCATGAGATTTGGAGGAGGGGGTGCAGCCGGGGGAAGGCCGGGTTGGTAGAGCGGAGGGACCTCAGCAGGATTGCTATAGGGGCTATAATGCCATAGAGGCCAGCCTCCAAAGCAGCCCTTTTCACCAGGGGATCTGATCTCTTTTGCCTGAAGATCAGTTGGAATTCTGGGAGATCTCCAGGCCCCACCTAGAGGCTGGCAACCTGCATCTGTTTGTCCCCCACCCCAGAGCCAGGGATGAAGCTCTAAGACCCCGGGGCTTCCCTTCAGCGAGCGAGCGGGAGAGAGAAGGGCCTTTTGCGTGCCTTCCCTCCCAGTCCCTCCATGCAGACCAGCTGAGGCAGCTTTGGAGAGGCTGGGGCTGCTGACTCTGTTTTGGCCAGATTCCTGGAGATTTGGGGGCTGGAGCCTGGGGAGGGCGGGGTTTGCAGACCTCAGTGGGGTCTAGTGCCAGAGAGTCCACCCTCTCAAGCAGCCATTTTCTCCTGGGGAGCTGATCTTTGTAGGCTGGAGATCAGTTGTAATTCCAGGAGATCCCCAGGTCCCACCTGGAGGTTGGAAAGCCTAGGGGAGGGCTGGAGCCTCCTCTCCTCTGCATCCTCCAAACAGTAGCATGGATTGTCCTTCCCTTTCCATTGCCTGTGTGCCAAGAAAGACCAAAGAGCCTCCCCACTCCCATATAGGTATGGCAGGTCTTCAAACCCGTTGGGGCCCCCAGAGAGCTCCCTCTTCCTTCAGCCCATGCCCACCAGCCACAAGAGGCTGGCTGGAGGACTGGCCAGTGTGTGTGGGGGGGAGGGCTCCTTCCACCCTCCCAGGCTCACATGGTTTCTGCCCCCTGCCCCCTAATTAGGACCTCAGCAGGCAAATTAAATGCCTCAAGGCCAATTGGAGAAAAAGCCCTCCACCACTTCACAGTGCAGAACAGAAGGGAAAAGGCATGTCTCCCTTGGGCAGACCGGAGAGTGAGAGCCCCACACATTTTGTGGGTGCATCTCGGAAGGGCGTTTATCCATGCAGAATCCCTCCAGCGTGTAGCTGCAGGGCCCAGTTGCAGGCAAGGGAATGCAGAGGCCAGGAGCCTTGGAGAGCAGGGAAGAGGGAGGGAGGCCGCAGTCAGAGTCTGGCAAGCTGCTTGTCCGTGTCCCGTCCTGCCGACTGGGCTGACTCACTCTGGGTCATCCATCTTGAGCTCAAATGAGAAAGGCAGACTCAAAACAATGCACACAAAATAAATATTCTGCGGAACTCAGTTTATAGCAGGGATATACAGCCCCCCATTGACAAATCTCCTTTTATACTTCAAAATCCCTCAGATTGTTTTCACTTCAGATTTTGCTTTCATTGAAATTTAACAGCTGTTTTGATCCAGAGCCCCCCATTTGCCTTCTCCCCAAAGGAGCTGCTGGGGAGCATTTTCACAAGAGACACACAAAACGCCAGAAAGAGGCACCGGTGAATGGTGTGTCTGCAAGGAGGAAAGATGGACCAGAGGCATTTGCAAATGGATGTTGTCTCCCACTTTTGAGCTCTTCAGAGCCCCATGGCCAACTCTGATCCCATTTGTTGACCTGGGATGAAACAGCCCTCAGCCTCAGCCTCAGTCCCTGCATCCTTGGAGGGAGTAATCGTGGACCGCTTCTCATCGGGTTGCCTGCCTCCTCTGGCACCCTGGAGGCCTCCCAGAATCACAGCTGACCTCCAGATGAGTGAGAGCAGTTCCCCCAAAGAAAGTGGCTATCTGGAGGGTTGATTGTACAGCATCATACCCTGCCCCAAACCCTACCATCTAGGGTTGCCAACCTCCAGGTGATATCTGGAGATCTTCCACTTTTACAATTGTTCTCCAGATGACCCAGATCAGTTCCCCTGGAGGAAATGGCTGCTTTGGAGGGTGGACTCTATGGCATTGCACCCCTGCTGAGGTCCTTCCCCTCCCCAAACCCCACCCCCCTCAGGCTCCACCAGGAAAATCTCCAGATATTCCTCAACCCAGAGTTGGCAACCCTACCGCCCTCCCCAGCATCTGCCATCGACTCCCCAGGAATTTTCTGAGCTGGAGTTGGCTACCCTCCTTAGACAGGGCTGCTGGTGTTGCAAAAGACAAACTGGAGAGCAAGTTGGTCAATCCGCCTCCTCTACCTCTCAATGGCAAGAACTTGGTAAGAAGCACAAGCAGGAATTAAAAACATGGCCTTGACCTCAAGGGAAGGCGCCTCTTGTCTGAGCTACAAGGAAATGAAGCACAGAGGTCAAAACACTTCCTTTCGCCAAGTAGGCTTCAGCCATTTATTTCACTGGGATATTTGCTACTGCTTCTCCAAAAAGTCTTGTCAGAGGCAGCTGTGCACGCTTTCCATTGGCTGAGACTGGCCCTTCCTGCTCACACTCATGGGTGTGTCCATGAGGACACTTTCAAGCATCTCTCCATGCTGAAATCTCCCTCTCCACTTCTTTGCTGTTCATTCTGGCATCCCGTAGGGGGCTAACTGACCCCAAATGATCTCCACAGAGGACAGCCGCTGACCTCTTTCCAAAAACCTGAATCTCCAGAGACAAATGAAGAGCATTCTAAGGACTGGCGAAATCTCTGCAGGCAAACCTGCTTTTGGACAGCTAATTCTGTATTCATCTGTAAGGGCAGTGGAGGCCTGCCGAGCAAAGGTGGAGGAGAGTATCTGCTTATCCCAGGGACCCTCGCACTGCAGAGTTAGCATGATGCCATCAGGTGCCCCAGACACCCTCCTTCCTTCCCGCCAGCGCCCATCAGATGTGGGAGCTGTGTGCCTTTGTAGCAGGGTCTGGAGAAGCCAGGCCAAACTCCTCAGACCCTGCAGGAATAACTTGCTAACTCTGAGGTATACCACTACAAGGTACAACTAGAGAGCCAGTTTGGTGTAGTGTTTAAATGCACGGACTCTAATCTGGGAGAACTGGGTTTGATTCCCCACTCCTCCACTTGCACTTGCTGGATGGCCCTGGGCAAGCCGTAGTTCTGGCACAGCTGTTCTTGAAAAGAGCAGTTTCGGTCAGAGCTCTCTCAGCCCCACCTATCTCACACAGGGTGCCTGTTGTGGGGAGGGGAAGGGAAAGGAGTTTGTAAGCCGCTCTGAGACTCCGAGGGAAGGGCGGGGTATAAATCCAATCTCTTCTCTTTTCTCTCAATCTCTTCTCTAGGGTTGCTAAACCTGGGTTTGTAAAGTCTTGAAAATTGGGGGGCAGAGTCTGGGGAGGGAAGGGACTTCAGCAGGGCGTAATGCCATGGATGCCACCCTCCAAACCTTCTCCAGGGGAACTGACCTCTATCGTATGGAGATTAGTTGTAACTCTGGGATACCTCCAGGCCCCACTTGGAGTTTGGCAACCCTAGGTACAACATTTCTTCCCCCTCACCTTGAAAGTCTGCACTCCCTGCTCCAATTTGAGCAGCCACAAATAAGCATGATGTTGCTATGTGCTTGTCACTAATAAAAATATGCACTTGGAAGAAGGGAGGTGGCCCAAGGCAGGAAGTGATGGAGCTGATTTAGTGCACATAAGCTATAGATTTTGGAAAGCTTCACCCAAGTTCAAGTGTGGTCCAGAGCCTCCCAGTTCAGGCCAGGCTTGTCTCCTCTTGCCACTCTGGGCCACTCCTTCCTCTCCTGTGCAAAGAAACTTACCCTTGAGAAGTGAGTGGGTGAACTGGTCATGGGGAGCGCTTGCTGGACACAGGAGTGGAGAAGACCTCCTCCATGACAGGAAAGGATGCTCCTGAGCAATGCTCCCTCTAAGCTGTAAAGTCCTGTGAGCAAAAATTCTGCTTCGTGAGCTACTGGCATTAAAGCTGTGAGCGAGTAATGTGGCTACTATAGTTTGCTCTGGAGCTATCCTTCCTGAGCTATGGCAAAAATGTGTGAGCCAGAGGCTAAAAAACTGAGCGCGCTCATGCTAACTCAGCTTAGGGGGAACACTGCTCCTGAGCATTCTAGTGAACACATGGAGCAGCCTCATACTGAATCAGGCCAAAGGTTCATCAAGGTCAGTCTTGTCTACTCAGACTGGCAGCAGCTCTCCGGGGTCTCAGGCAGAAGTCTTTCACATCACCTCCTGCATGATCCTTACAGGAGCAAAAGATAGCTAAGAACCACAGAGGAGCTGTCCACAAGGAGGCAAAGTGCAAGTCAGTAGGGATGCTGCACCAGTGGCGTCCAAGCAACAGACGAGGGCTTCTCCAGCAAGCCTCACCTTTCCTGGTGAACTGGCGGAGGGCCTGATCCGGGAGCCCCGTAGCTGGGACCTTGCGCTTTCTCCCCTCCATTTATTTTGTGGTCTCCCACCTGACCACAGGGGGAGCCAAACCATTAGGGTTGTCCTTTTTATTCCCAACGCTGCATCATGAGCCACGGAGATTTTGTCACAAAGCGACACTTGCTGTCCTGGCAACCTGGGGGTGGCTGCAGGAAGCGGCTTCTCCCCACAGGCCACCGAGATTTGCTGGCATCTCTTTAATTAGCAAGGGTCTGCTTAAAGTGCTTTGAAATGCTCAGATGAAAGCTGCAGTGTAATTGCCAAGTCGTCTTGTTCTTTCCCTTTGAAATGGCCTTGTTGGAACAAACATCACGAGTCCGTCTTCCTGCAGTTTGCAAGTTGGGAGTTCACCCCAACTGGTTTCTCTTTCTGTCCTGTCAAGGCATCCTGCAGAGGAGGGAGAAATTTGGAAGGGAAAAAAAACCCTCTGGATTTTGGGAGGGCAGAAGCTCACCTATGTGCTGAAGCGGCTGCAGTTATTGAAAACCAGCTGAAAATGCCCACCTGTTGTTTGTGAGCCCCTAAAGCTGCAAGCTACAAGCTGAACTGCTCTGATATTATAGAATGTTCACAAACATTTTACCTGCCAAATAGAAGGAAATAAGTCTGGTGTGGTGAAAAAACAATGCAATTACTGTGGCAGAAAAGGAAAGCTGGGTTTGGCTAGTGGGCAAATTTTGTACAGGGTCAAAGGACAGGAAGGGAAATCATTTCATTGGGCGTGCCTATGGGACCAGGTGGACCACATATCAGAAAACACGCCATGTCCTATCGATCTCGCTTTCTCTGAATTTTGCATGAATGACACAGCATAACGGAAGCTGGAGCCTGTTGGTTCAAGGTCCATCAGATTCTCGCTTTCTCTAGGCAGGGGGCCTTTAATCCACTGATTGTATCAAGGTACTCTCTGTAGGTGTTGCTTTAAAAAATCATAGTCAGCCATTTGCGCTGGAACAGGAAGCATTCCAGAAAACATTTCTCAGCTGCTCCACCGCTCCTTGGTGATCCCTCCGCTCCACAAGCCTTCCTTTTCTCCTTTGGCGACATCTCTTTGTACACCAGTTTCAAAAGAAGGGTAGTTCCCCTCCTCCCTGTCCATCTCTTCTGAAGGTTTGCATAAAACTTTTAATTATAGTGCCACTGTTTAACAAAAGGAGGCAAGAAAAGGATCATTACATCTTGGGGAACAAGCTGTCATTCCAGATGCCCTAAAACACCATCACAGTGATAAAAGTATTGCGAGTGCACCAGGTCAGGTCAGGTGCTGGCCCTCTGGGTGCCGAAGAGTGTCTCCATTTGTTCAGGAAGATCCAGCTGTAGCCTGATCAACCTTCCCATGAGTCTGTGATGAAGGAGGGACTGGTTTCTCTTGCCAACGAACAGGGATGGGCATGAACCAGAAAAATGCAGCTTGGTTCGTGGTGTGCCTGGTTCGTGATGCAGTAGAATACCCCCCCCCCCAAGTGTGCGAGAGATACCAAACTCAGGGGTTTCTTTGGCTGACTCTCCTCTACTTGCCCTCCAAGTTTGGTGAGGATTAGATTTACGGGGTCCGAGTTACAGCCCCCCAAAATGCCCCCATCCTCATTGTTTCTAATGGAAGAGAAATACAACAGCAAAAAAAGCAAGGGCAACGGAAACCCAGCAGAACAGAATCAAAGACCCTGAGAATTTCTGCAGTAGAAATTGAAAGTGAGGGGCATTTTTACAAGCCCAGCAGAACCAGTCCAATGTGCCCAGCAGAACCAGTGCCACTGTGGCAGTGCAAACCCAACCCCAACAGGACTAAGGTCAAGCCAGGAAAGTGCTTTGGGGGGAAATGACAGGCACAGGTTCAAAAGCATATTGGATGGTGGATCTGTCGGGTGTAATGTACCGTCTCTTTCTCAGCAGTTCCACCATCTTGACCGAACCACCCAGTACTAGAGTGAGTTGTGATTTGGTGGAGTCTCACATTAGAAAGCAAGAGTCTGAGAAGCAGCACGAAGCCTTCAAAGTGTTTAATAATATTGGAGCCATCCTGCATTAGCACTTGATGCCAAGACCGCGTCTCATCTTTCACCCGTGACTGGGCTAGGCTGGCATGAAGCGGTGGAGTCCACTTGAGTCTCCTTGTGCCAGGCTGACCCCCTCCTGGAGGATGTGGGCCAGGACTGAGGAAGACGGTATCCCTAAAGCTCAGCAGAAGCCTTAGTGGGCACTGGTCACTCTCTGTTCGGTTACCAACCCCAGATCATAAGAGTGTGGCACAGAAGCAAGGATGAAATTGCGGTGCAATCGATGGTACCGGCTCCCCGAGTGGATAAAAATGCAAACGTGCCCCCGGAGGAGTCGAGCCTGGTGCCATGAGGACATGCCACTGATGGCGAGGCTGGGCGCTTCGCTGTGATGCTGTGACAGACAGGCAGTCCGTCTCCCGTTCCACATTCTCCCAGTGGTTCAAATGGTTCAGAAGGGACCCTGTTAGAGCCCCCTACTTGGTCAATGTCTCTTCTCACAACCTCAGAACAGCCTTCCCCTCAGTTAGCTGAGTGCTACTCCAAAATCCCGCAGGCCATTCTCCTCTGCATCTGCAGAGCCCGAGTTCCAGATGATCTGTCACACCGTACCCTGCCCTGTCCTCTCTGTGCAGAGCCCCGAACCGAGCTCCTCACAGAGCTTTTAATGGACTTAAACCTTCCTTCAGATTCAGAGAGGCTGTTTTCCCTTTCCTCAGACACTGATCCATTCGTCTCTGACAGAGTTTCACTTTTTGCTTTAGCAGCTAAGGAAATGCAGGCTGCAGTTGTCTCTAGAGAGATTAATGTTTTTATTTGATCAGTACCCTTTGGTTAGATCATTTTAACACAGATATTTGTAATTATGTAATTGTGGACCCCCTGCAAGCAAAACACACCTAACACACAGAGAACCTCACCCTCCCTCCCACTCCTCTACAATCTCTTCAAGTTGGGGGTGGATTACATTTCTGGGGTCCCAGTTACAGACGCCTCCCCCCCAGGCCTCCCACATTTATACCCTCCCACCCCTCCTGAGCATGAACACCTGTGTGCCATGAGGGTGAAAGTGGATGCAAAGGGTGCTCATTGTGGGGGGAAGAATTCCTCCACCCCTTCTCCGGGCACTAAATCCATCCTGCCAGCCCACAGGAGCCAGCCCCTAGCAGGGCATCACCAGGGGCTGTTGGGGCTTCCTGGTGGGGATTTCAATGTAACTTGCAGAGTTAATAACACAGCAGAGCGCTTGTATTAGTTTTAAAAAGTTTTTACTTACTAATGAGTTTTTACTTGCTAACTTTAGTTTTTACTTACTATTACGAGGGAGGGAGTTACTGGGAGGTTAAGGAAACAATACAGGAAAATCATCCTGTCTAGCTGGACTAACCCTACATCTTTACTCAGGCACATCTAAACCTCATGTGAGGAAAGAACTAGAGGAGAAGGGCAAAGAACAACAAAACTGAAACCCAGCACTTACTCTCTAGTCCCCCCCCCCCCCCGTATTGATTACCCAACTGTAGAATCCCAGCGCTAACTAATTATGCCTTTTGTCACCTTGCTGTGGCAGGAAATACATGCAGGCTTCCCCACTGGGTCTCTCTCAACTAGCTAGTACAACAAATTTAGAGTCCAGTGGCACCTTTCTTTAAGACCAACAAAGGTTTATTCAAGGTATGAGCTTTCGTGTGCATGCACACTTTATCAAATACAGGTGCCACTGGACTCTAAATCTGTTGTAGTGCTTCAGACCAACATGGCTGACCTACTGGATCAACTAGCTAGGACATCAGCAGGCATAAACAAACAGTTAATTCTTTCATGACTACAAAGAGAGAAAACTTGTAAATCCCAACACATCCTCCCCATAATCTGTTCCTGGGGCTCTCCACCAAGGCAAAAGAATTGTTTGCTCAGCCCAGAGACCCCAGCAAAGGAAGCAGGAAGCCCTTCGAAGAAAGGCTCCCTGCACTTGGGGGGCTGTGGGTGGGACATCAAGGCAGGCCACCCTCCAAGAAGTCAAAAAGGCTATGTGGAGGGCCCAGGAAGCAGTCACTTGCCTTACTGGTGAGATGACTGCTGTGGATGACCAACCCTTCTCCCTCATGGAGGACATCACCTTTCGCTGGCTGCAGCAGTGATGCTCAGGTCTCAGTCCAGAATGCAAGGCAGAACAGTCCACTTCATGGCAGACCTCTGGAGCAGCCAGCAGGACTGTTGGGACACAGGTCAGGCCCCAGGAGGGGACAGTCCGGCAACCAGGCTACAAAGGGGTTATGTTCCATGTACAGGGGGTGGATGAAGACCATGTGGCACAAAACATTGGTGCCATGTGGTACAGAGTAGCCGGAGGGAGTGGATGAGCAGTGGTAACATTATCTGTGGCTACATGGTCATGGACACCAGTGCCCAAAGGTTGGCAGAGGTGAAGTGTGTGTGCTGGCATGCACATTCTTCAGCTGGTGGTGAGGGATGCTCTGGGGCTGGAGAGCACTGAATGCAGAACTCTTGCAATGGAAGTGTGAGCTCTGCAAAGGAGTGCAGAGGTAACAGGTCAACAGATGTGGTCAAAAGGAACAGTGGGTGGAAGAGGCTGGGGAAGAGGAGGAGCCCCACAGCCCAGCACCTCTGTCACAAAGAGCCCAACCAGGGAGAAGCCCCACTAGTGAACTGGGAGGTCAGCAGTGGTAGGGATGCCAGGTGTGCAATGGGGAAGGATTCGGCAGAGATCATGATGAGGGATTACCTCACTGAGTCCTCTGAGCCTGCCAATACCAGTCCCCTGGAGTAGTGGTCATGCAAGGCTGCTGTCTGGCCCAACTTCACTTGTGTGGCCATGAGCTCTGAGTCCACCTAACACCCAAACCCCAGTGGGGGAAAGGAGTTCACAGTCAGGAGGGTATAAAAAGTGGGTACTCAGTCAAGGCACCCAGTAGCTAAGACCTTCTGCTCGGTGTGAACAGAGAGAGACAGGGTGGCTCAGAGCCCTGAGTCAACCTAACACCACAAACCCCAGCAGGGGAGAGGAGTTCACAATCAGGAGGGTATAAAATGTGGGTCCTCAGCCAAGGCACCCAGTAGCTAAGACCTTCTGCTCGGTGTGAACAGAGAGAGACAGGGTGGCTCAGAGCCCTGAGTCAACCTAACACCACAAACCCTAGCAGGGGAGAGGAGTTCACAATCAGGAATAAATGATGAATGAACTCTCTGCCTAACTGCCAACAGCCAACAGAGAAAAGGCTGTGGAGCTGAGCTGAATATATAGCACTCTGATCCCACAGAGCAGAATGAGAACTCTGTTGTTGGCAGCCAGCAGTGCCTGTTATGCTTTGCAGGGCTTCTATTGGTGTTTCCACAGCTGGAGAATTCCACCCCCCTGCTGCTTTGAAGTTTTGTAAAGAGTTTAATTGAAAGGAGACAGTCTGTCTGGAAATGTATCCATTCACAAACTGCCATGAACAGCATGAAAGTTTGTGGAATGTTCGTGCTGGTTGCCCTTCTATGAACATCACTTCACAAACCATGAACAAAATTCGTCATGAACTTTAGTTCATGAGCTGGTTTGTGCCCATCCCTGCCAACGAACACCACCCCAAATATCCTTCAAAGGGAAGCTGAGTCCTTGCAGACCTTTACTGAGCCTACATTATTTATTTATATTATTTATAGTCCATCTTTCTTGTTGGGACTCCAGGTGGAATACATGGAGCGTGTCAATGTAATCAACAGGATGGGACATTCAATAAGCAGTGCAACAATAAACAGTGCAACAGTGCAACAGTTATAGAACCAAACAGAAATTTAAAAACAGAACTGAAGCCGAAGTATTAACATGACACATTAAATCACGCAGAATTACATAATAGGATCTTATTTAGAGCAAGCTATATGGAAGGGGTGTTGAACTCATCTGTTATGAGGGCCGGATCTGATATAAATGAGACCTTGTTGGGCCAGGCCATGTGCGTCACAAAACGTAATGTCAGGTAATGGAGATACAAACTTTATAAAGGACACAAAAGATTTTTTTTGGGAGAAAACAACAACCCTGTTCTAATGTGATGAACACCCAGATCTGTTCACTGGACTGTCCCGGTCAGCCTTGTCTCCTCTGACTAGCAGTCAGGCTCTCCAGGGTCTCAGGTGCAGATCTTCCCCATCACCCGTTACCTGATCCCTTTCAAACTGGAGGAGTCAAGGATTGAAGCCAGGACCCTCATCAGCATGCAGAGCAGGTGCTCCATTACCGAGGCACCGACCATCTCTGGCCACATATATGGTTGCGTGGTGCTTTACACATTTCCCCAGGCGCTCCTGTGCTTTGGTACAAAAAGATCTCAATTAGCTGCACATGTACTTTGCTTTGTACAAAACTTGGAAATAAAATAAAATGAAACTCTGGAGGAGACCTAACGCAGCAGCATCCCTCCCAAACAAGAACAAGTAATTCGGGAGCTTTGAAACTGACTGGTGGCCGTCTGATTAAGGGGAATATGGCTGGAGATCATAATAAAGGCGACAATGGTCATTTCAGAGTGGGGCAAGGAGCCTAAGGATATGGAGTGCAGCTGGCATGCAAGAAGAGATGGTCAGCTGCAAGCAATGAGCCGCAACAGCAGATGACTCTGCAGTTGATGTAAAGAGTGGGGGCGGGCAGGACGCAGACAAGCAGGGACTAGCTGAAGACCGGGGATGTCACCAGATTCAAGTAGCTCTGGAAGACAAGTTAAAACTGCTTTTGTTACAAGCTGCAGACTCTTTTAGTACTGCAGAATTCCTTTCAGGACTGTGAATGCCTCAAGTATCTTTTAAAGAGTTGTTGGTCGCCTTATGAGCATACTGAAAAACGGAGACATCTTCAGCTACCTAGATGAACTCATTTGTTTCCATAAAAGTTGGGATGGAGTTTCTGTTGGACCTGGAAAGGTTTATGAAACTGTTCAAGGATTCTGGATTTAAACTAGCAGGGAATGGAACATTTGAAACTGATCGGTACTTGTGGAGATCTCCTGGGTCCAGGGTAGGCTTAGAAGTGGAGACTATTAAGACTGGGTGCAAGACTGGGTCGACCCCCCCTTCTCTCAAGGAGCCATTTCCTGCCTCTCGGACACAGTCATTCCCCCCCCCCCCCCCCGCAGATTTAAATCGACAGGAAGGGCAAGGGTCATACACGTAGAGGGTGGCCTTCAAACTTCCAAGGGTTCCTGGAGGTACCTGTGTTGGATATTCCTGTTAAGGAATATATCTCCGCAGAGAAAATTACCTAAGCATCAGCTTAGTAGAGATTAAGAGTCTGAGTCCATGTGTATTTAAAAGGTAAAAGTTTACTATACGCCTATCATGGGAAAAAGGTAAACAGGATACAAAATAACAACAGAGGTAGATTCCCCATCTTTACAGCTAGCGACATGATTCAGGAAGAGAGATGGCGTCTTCCCTCTAGGCCAGAACAAAGGCAGCGGAAAGAAACCATAAAACGCAATACTTAGTTCATGGTTTCCAGTCAGGGAGTCAGGGTCCTAACAGAGTTTCCCGGGCAAACTGTTGTGTATACAGATTGGTTACAAACAAACATGTGACTTACCATGACCAATACAGAACAACAGCAACCCAGTAGATGCCCTGAAGTGTTCTAACTTGCTATACCCAACAACCTGACATCACTTCTGGGTTTCCCCCGGAAGGGACCTAGGGGCACAAATGACTTTATGCCCCCTGTGTCTCCTCCCCCAACCCTCCTGCCAGTTGCCAGGCAACCCTAACCAATCAGCAACACCCTAGCAGCACCCTGGCCGCATCCGGTCCTTTCGCTGCTAATGGAGATCCCAAGGTGGAACAGATGGGAAATATTTTATCTGCAAAATGGGCCAGGGGCCCACCAAGCACTCCACCTCCTCCTGCAGGCTAGCACACCCCCCTTACAGAACAACCGCTCGTGAAAGGTTTCCAACTGATCTCCAGCACAGATCTTAAAAACAATCCCTACCTTTAGGCACTCAGCTTCCACACAGCAACCACTAGAACCAGTACAGAACCAACTCAAATGCTCAGATGTGCAACAGCACCACTCACTGGTAGGAATTAGGGTTGCCAACCTCCAAGCGGTGCCCGGAGGGCTGGAATTACAAGGGTTCTCCAGACAACAGAGAACAAATTCCCTGGAGAAAACGGCCGCCTTTTTTTGGGGGGGGGGGGGGCTCTACAGTATTATTCTGTTCTGAAGTCCCTCCCCTTCCCAAACCCTGCCTTCCCCATGCTCTACCCTCCAAATCTCCACAAATTTCCAAACCTAGAGTTGGCAACCCTATACAACTAATACAATAGCTCCTAAAACGTTGCCTTCTGTGGCAGGCTTGGTGACTGCCTGGGGCCCAGTCCTCAGGGGAGAATGTGGCAGACCAGTCTTGCGCTCTGGCTTGGAGTCTTCCACTCCTCTGACCTTTATGGGCCGCTCAGGAGGTCTTAGACTCAGATCCATTGGAGAGTTTCCTGGCTGGAAAGACTGTTTAATAATTGTCTACCTGTTCTGTTTCATTGCTGTTTTCAATTGTTTAAATAATATCTATTTTTAAAAGAATCTTTCAATGCTTTTGATTTTTCCCCCGGGGGGAAAAGGGACATGACAATGTTTGAAGTAAATGAAATAAGACAGATGTACTTCCGTGGAGGCTGCCTTTCTCCTGGGCCTCCTTCTGCAGTAGCTCCAAATGCCCTGTCCTCCGGGAGCAGCCCCATGGAGCATCTGGGAGGGGAGCCTGTAGGGAGAGGTGAGAAGGCCCCACATTCCACCCCCTCCAGGGATGCTCAGCAGGATCCAGCCATGCCATCTGGCCCATGGCGGCTCCAGCAATTCTCCCATCTTGGGACTCAGCATTCGGCAGATGTGGACTGACAAAGGTGCATTTCTCTCTTTCCTGTCCCTTTCCTTTAACTCCCAACCTGCAGACGAGTTCTGTGCAACTCCAAAACTAGTTATTCTGCATCAAATGAGAATATTCCCACTTTATGCAGGGAGCGATGCCCAGAAAAGATTCTGCCGATAAAAGATAAAGGGGACGAGATGAGCCAAAGTGGAAGGATCAGCAGCAGCATCTGGATCCCCAGCAGCCTGACGGGAGTGTTCTGAGGATGATCCCCCTTTGATGCTGCCATCCAGGCAGGTTTCCATCCCTTGATCTCCCAGTCACAGCAGAGTCTGTTGTGACAGGCAGCAAGGTTGAAAGGGAATGGGCCCCTGGAGGCAAGAGACCCGACTGTCCCCTGGCTCTCTCCGCCCCACTGAGAGCTGCTTTGCTCCACATCTGAGGAAGGAACAAACTGCCTGAGAGGAGCCGCTCTGATGTTCCTGTTCACAAGCATTGAGTCTCCGAGTTAGCAGAGAGCCAGGCCAGGATGCGTGCACACGATGGCCGTGCATTTCAAGGGGCAGAAATTAGTCCGGAGGGGTGGCCGTGGCAGAAGCCTTTACTCTTTCCAAGGCCAGAACTGGGGAGCGCTTCAGCCCCCAACTTAGGAACAACAGCGTCTGTCAGGGCTTACGTAGCCTTTGCTCTTGAAGAGTAAAAGGAAAGGAATCAAGAGTTTGCGCCATGGAAAGCTGGATTTGGAGACCTGCACAGATCAGGCAGAGCTCCGATGGGTTTGCCCAGTGTCTGCTTACTTGTTGGCCCTGGCTGGTCAGTGGGAGGGGGAGCAAAGGCAACTTTACGATCGCCTTTTCTTTGCAAGTCCAGCTTTGGGCTGGGACCCTACATTTGTTGAGAAGCGATGCCATTTCACCCTCTGCTGGTCCCAGCAAGCTACAGAAAGACGAGAGTGCCTCTGTGAGCAGAATAACCCAACAAGCGGGATCTCCACATTGCTGGATGTTTGGCCATTGTCTAGCGGCTTCCCAGAGGGACAGGTCGGCAACTGCGCTGCAGGCAGGCAGGAGAGGAGTGGGACAGCCATCCCCATTGGGTCTGGACCCTCGGGTGGTGTCTTCCACGCCAGGAGGCTGAGGCCAACCCCAACTCTTCCTTCAAAAGAGGCAGGCAGAGAGGAAGACAATGAGCTCGCCTGCCCCTCAGGCAGCCGCCGGGGCTTAGCAGAGAGGAGGGGGCTCACTACCCCCTTAAATCTCAAGTCAGAGGCCCCTGTGAGGAGGTCACTACAGGCCCCGAGAAGGGTGACCAGCCCAGCCCTGTGGCAGTCCCACAGCCATCACGAGGCCTGAATTTTGGAACTCGGATCAGAAAATCCATTGAGTTTTCTTTAGGGATGGATCTTGTTGTAGCCGAGCCCATTCTGAGCTGAGCTGAGAGGAGTTCTGCCATCTCTGTTTGCTTCTGACAGACTCATTGTTTGCCGTCCTCCACTGAAGTGGGGAAGTGGAAGGTTATGTGGGATGGCTCCTAACAAGGAACCAGCGCGGGAACAAAGGCGCCCCAGCAGCACGGTGGCTCCTGCTTCTGAAAGGGTCATCGCCAGCCTCCGCCTGATGCTCTGGGCAACAATCATTGAGCTTTGCCACTTGGTAATCACCATGGAAACATCGCTTTGTTGCCAGGAAAGGGGAATCAAAAAGAACAAAAGCAAAAGATAAACTATTTCTGCACTCCTGAGGCAGGAGGGGGCCAGGTGATCTCTGCTTCCTTGACCCCTCCCTTCTCCTACCTCTCCCACGGCCTCTTTTCCCAGGCTAGCAATATGCAACCACTGCAACCCATGCGGGAGGAACAATGGCCTGCTGCAAAACACTCGAGGCAGATATTGGGCAAGGGAGCTGCGCAGGTTGGCAACTGGGCCTGGAGAAGCCGAGGGGGGCTGCTCAGGCAATCCCGTGCTGTGCCCAAGAACAACCCACATCTATGCAGGGGCAGGAGGGGACATCCAATCTGCTCTGGAGCTCGCCGGGCCCCTCTTCACAGTTGCCTTGGCCTGCAGCTGAGACAAGCACACTCTGAGATGCTTCCTACACCCCACAGACTTCTCTTGCTCTGAGACATCAGTGCCCCCTCCCTCCCTCCCGGGGAACTTTCCCAAGAAGTTCAAGTCCAGTGGGCCCCTGCCTCTGGCTTTGGTATCCACACAGCATCATCCCCAATCATTCACACTGAATCCCCAGTCATTCAGACAGAATCACACTGCTCAGGGCACATCTGAAGTGAGGGTTGCCAACTCTGGGTCGAGAAATTCCTGGAAATTTGTGGGTGGAACCTGGGAAGGGCAGGGTCTGGGGAGAAGCAAGACCACAGAGGGGTCTATTTTGCCATGGAGCCCACCCTCCAAAGTAGCCATTTCCTCCAAGGGAACTGACCTCCATTGTCTGGAAATCAGTTGTAATTCTGGGAGATCTCCTCCAGGCTCCACCTGGAGGCTGGCAACCCTATCGGAAGCCCCCATTGTTCCATTCTGGAACGAACCCTGTCCAAACAGGAGACTGACAAACGAGAAGAGATTCAGTGGTGAGCTAAGAGGATGAGAAGGGTCTAGAGGCCAAATCATGTGTGAGGAAAAGCTTATGGCAGTGGGGCATGTTTAGCCTCGAGAGAAGAAGATAAGCAGGCAGATCCTAAACATGTTTACTCAGAAGTCCCATAAATTCCTTTACAGCTGGGCTTATGTCCAAGTAAGTGTGTTTAGGATTTCAGCCTAAGGGAGATATGCTGGCAGTTTCAAATCTTCTAAAAAAGATGTTAGAATAACAAGCCCAGGAATCATTATCCATGCTGTCTGCTGCGGATAGTGAAGGAAGCAATGGCTTTAAACAGCCGTGACAGTGAGCGGGTAAGTCCGGCAGGGAGGGCTGGCGGTAGGCTTGCCTCTGGCACAGGGCTTCAGCTAGGAGCTTTAAACGCTGGGTTTAAAAAGCCGCTAGTGTTCAGCCACCGTTGTCTCTTCAGCATTAGGCAGAGACGTGACACCCGGATATTTCTTTATTTACACTTTTTGCTGCCCTCCTTCTCTAAGCAGGAGCGGACAGAATGTTCAAGCAGCCAGGGAGGAAGCGCAGTCAAATGATCCCCGCTGGGCCGGCAGAGCCACAGGGCCAGCCTTTGGTCTGGGACTGGGCCACAGTGTTGATCACCATGGAAGGAGGGGCCTTGACCTGGATAGCCCGGGCAAGCCTCATCTCCTCAGATCTCGGAAGCTAAGCAGGGTCAACTGTGGTTAGTACTGGGGTAGGAGACCTCCTTGGAATATTAACTCGGGAGGGCAGTGGCAGGCTTCACTCAACCGCCTCTCTGAATATCCTCCAGGCCTCCAGTAGGGGCCAGTCACCAGAGGTCCAGGTGACTTCCAGGTGCAGACATGTGCCACACACACACACACACACAAATGCAAAATAAAAATTAAAAAAGGATGGAGGTATGCGTGCTCCTCCAGCAAACTTGCAGCCATATGAATATATACATATGAAGCTGTTTTACACTGACTCATACCCTTGGTCTGTCAAAGTCAATATCATCTACTTAAGACTGGCAGTGGATTTCCAGGGTCTCAGGCTAAGGTCTTTCACGTCCCCGGCTGCCTCCTCCTCTTAACTGAATATGTCATGGGATTGAAACTGGGACCTTCTGTGTGCCAAGCAGAGGCTCTGCCACTGAGCGAAGGGCCTCCTCGCAGGGGGAAGGGCACCGTCCTTGCCAGTTTCACCCGGTCCCACAGGAGCCACTTGTCTTATCTGGCTCCTGTGGGGGAAGTCGCCCTCTGGAGCAGCAGCCCACCCGCCAGGGCCTTTCCCAGCAAGTTAGGTGGCCAGGCCACCCCTGCTGCTAAGCATGCGAAGCAGTCAAGTCACAACTGGCAAAAGCACATTAAAGAAACTATAGTTGACAGAACAACCCAGGTCGGTCTCCACGGTTCTTGCTGCCAAGGAATCATGGTAACAAGAGTCTTACTGAAGCCCCAGGTGGGTATCAGATAGGAAAAACTCCCTGAAATGAAACTGCTCTGCATACCTGGCCAAGGAAGGGAATCCCTGCCAGTTTGGGGTAGTGGTTAAGTGTGCGGATTCTAATCTGGGAGTACCGGGTTTGATTCCCAATCCCCACTCCTCTACTTGCAGCTGCTGGGTGACCTTGGCCAAGCCATAGTTCTCTCAGAGCTGTTGTCTCAAGAGCAATTTCTGTCAGAGCTCTCTCAGGCCCGCCTACCTCACAGGGTGTCTGTTGTGGGGAGGGGGAGGGAAAGGAGTTTGTGTAAGCCACACTGAGACTCTTGAGTGAGTGAAGGGCGGGGTATAAATCCAACCTCTTCTTCTTCCTTTTCTTCTCTCTTCTGCCACTGATGTGGGAACAACCTCTGATGCCCGAAACCTGGGGGTGATGCTTCAGAAGCATGGCTCTGGGCAGGGCATGGCTGTAAGCTGCTCTGAACTTTCTGAAGGACGAGCAGGAAACATGTCACATGAATATTTTAAACACAGGAGGTTGAGTAGGCACCCCTTGGAGATGTGCTGCATCCGGGACAGTCTGCTTACGGAACTGATTTGGCCCCTTCCCCTCCGTGTGTCCGCTGTTCCTTTTTGGCCATCCTTTTTGGCAGGTCCTGTGACCTGGATGCAAGCCTGCTTCTGAATCATAACCCCCCCCCCCCCGTGCCTGAAGTGTTGGATGGAGACCAGATGCCAAAACAAGAGAGCAGAACTTTTTGGTGGGTGGTGGGTGGGGTGTGTCTCTGCTTCATGTCCACCGACCATCTTCCCATCTGCTGCTTGCTAATTAGTGGGCGTTGCTTTGGCCCCTCTTTGGCCTGGCAAGGCAGCCTCTGCAGAGTGGTCCTCCTGCAAGGGACCTGCTGCTCTGTGTCAGAAGGCTGGGGGTTCCAGGCTCCGGCGTCTCTGCCAGCCCCTGCTGCTGAGCCAGCGCTTTTGCTCCAAAGCGTGAAATTTGATTAGCGCCTCCCCAGACTCAGCAGCATCTGTTGTGTCACAGTTGCTAATAAGGGGGTGGAGGGAGGGCTTGCAGAGACAACAGAAGTCTCTCCCACTCCTGCCAAGGGGCTTGGGAGGAGGCCCAGAAACTCCAGGGCTTTTTAATGCTCCAACTGCAGGGGCCTTTCTCTCCTCTCTGCAAGGATGAGGCCGGCTTTGCCAGGGCAGCAGGCAAAAGTCTCACCTCTCCTTCCGGGTGTCGAGGCCAAATCACTGCATGGGCGGGGTGGGGTGGGGGGCTGATGGATGAGAGTCCCTTCACACTTCCAGGCCTTCAGAGGAGCGGCTGGTGGGCTGAGCATGGGGTGGGGGTGGGGTTGGAGTGAGGAATCCAGGATCCTGCTTCCCGTTTTGCACACGCTCAGCAAGAAACACCTGCAGCCAGGCAAATCTTCACACCCCTACATGTATGTATGTCTGCACCTGAACTCATCAACCCATGAAGCTGTCTTCTGCTAAATCAGACCCTTGGTCCGTCAAGGTCCGTGTTGTCTACTCAGACTGGCAGTGGCTCTCCAGGGTCTCAGGCAGAGGTCTTTCACACCACCTCTTGCCTGGTCCTCTTTTTGAACTGGAGAAGCCGGGGCCTTCTGCATGCCAAGCAGATACTCTACCGCTGAGCCATGGCCCCTCCCCAAACACAGGTGCATACAGTGGCAGGAGGCTCCAGAGGATGAGCCCTGGGTGTTGATGGAGCCCCGTCTCTCGGCTGTCCAGACTGCCTCCCCCCTAAACTCTCCATCTTGGAAATGCTTTATGGCCGTTCCCTCCTGGGATCTCGCTTCCACAGATTGTGGGCCGCTTCTGACTGAGCACTGAGGCTGCCTATGAGGGGCCAGGCTCCGCTGGCTTTCTGAGCCTCCCTGCATCAGTTCACTCGGACCCCCCCCCCATCTTCTTGTGCCTGGCTGGTGGGGAGCGGGGAGCCGGAAATGTGACACCTTGACTGCCCATCGAGAGCTGCGGCATGAAATGGGCCCCATCCCGTGGATGCAGAGCACACCTTTCAACCTATTCATCACAGGGGGAGAAAACCTGCTTCAAGGCCAAAAACTGTTTTTTAATTATTATTATTTTTTTAAAAGAAGCCATACAGAACTGGAATGCCACCAAAGAGTTTTAAATGAATCAGAAATTTGGCAGATAATGTGAGTTTTGATTGTAGATGAGAGTCTGCAGCTGTGTGGGCCCAGTGGAGGTTGGGTGGGAGGCAGGGAGCGAGTGAGACAGTGACTCAGAGGACGGGGCAGACTCAGCCCCTTCCCCTCAGGGGGTCCCTCTCCGGCCCTCTTTTTCAGGCAGACGAAGGGGAAACAGCCTGGAAGGCAGCCTCTGAGCCAGACAGCATGTGCTGGGAAGGAGGAGGAGGAGGAGGAGAGGGAGAGGAAGAGGAAGGAGGAGGAGGAGGAAGCCTATTTAGGCTGGTGTCTGCTTGGTGGTGTCCGCTGTCATTCAGTCTCAGCGGCGTGGGCAATGCGGCAATAAATTGCGACAATTTAGGCAATAAATGATGCTGTGCCAGGGGGGAAGGGATGTTACAGGTTACATATAGGGCTGCCAACTCTGAGGTGGGAAATCCCTGGAGATTTGGAGGTAGAGCCCAGGAAGGACAGGGTTTGGGGAGGGAGGGGCCTCAGCAGGGCACAAGGCCACAGACTCCACCCTCCAGAGCTGCCATTTTCATCCTGGGGAACTGATCTCTGTAGTCTGGAGCTCTGTGGTTATTCTGGGAGGCCTCCAGGCCCCACCTGGAGGTTGGCACCCCTATACAGAAGCCCTTCAGGGAGGAGAGGAGTGACAGCTTTGTGAGCTGCGTCTCTATTACCACCATTTCTTAGATGGGAGACTTTTGTCCCAAGGAATGTTCGGGGCTGAACTGGGATTAGATCTCAATTAGATTCCGGTCTGAGGAGCCAGAGGCCGCGGGTCCAGGCCAGCTGAGGAAGGATGGGGGGGGGGGGGGGGAAGTGTCCTCCTCCTACTTTGGCAGAGCAGAGCCCGAACCTGGGGGGAAACGCGGGGCGCATGGCTGGATCCTTGCAGGAGGCTGGGGTGCGAACTGGTCGTGTGGCCACCCCCTCCCCACAGGGCAGACCCAGAGGCGAGGCCTCCGCAAGAGGAGGAGCACAAGCACGCGGGGAGGAAGGCAGCCACCCACCCCTGGTCTGGGCAGCTCAGGCCCTTCCTGCGTTCTCTCGGCCTCCGGGCTCTTGCTTGCTGGCTCCGGGAGAGCCGTTCAGTCGCTGGCCTCCTGGGGACGGATGTCGTTCAGCCCCGGGGCGAGGCGGGGGGGGGGGGGGGTAGTGGGGTTCCCCCCTCTCTTGTTCGACCGCTCCAGCCAGGGCTCTTGCGGGGCAGGTGCGTCGCGGCCCGTCTCCCGAGAGTAGCCCTGCCACCTTCCAGGCAGCCGGCCTGCCTCCGCTGCAGCCGGCAGCCGGCAGCAGCCAGCAGGTGGGACCCGGGACCTCCCGCGGCGCTGAAGTGCCCGCGACGTGCCATGCTGACAGGTGACGTGATCGAGCATCTCTTGTCTGTTCCAGCAGCGACAGAAGCCACTCTTCGGCGGGTTCTGTCGAGAGCCCCGGCTGGATAACAACACCGCGCCAAGGACGCCTTGACCTGGCGGCAGTCAGAGGCTTAGGGGAAAGACCCGGCCCGGGAGGGGGCCTTTCAAGACGCAGCCAATCCCCGAAAGGACTCCTCGGCCTTTGAAGGGCCCGCGGGAAGTTTCTCTTTCCCAGCGGAGAGGAGAGGAGACGACGGAGTGGCTGCGGGGGCCCGGAGGCGGAGGAGCGGCGAGGCGAGGGCAGCTCCTTTCCTGGCCCAGCGGTGGCCTGGCCCGCCAAGGTGCCAAGGACGGAGCCCGCGGTAGCTGGTCCCTTGGGCTCACTGTCGATCCCTCGGGGGTCCTGCGGCCACGTGCTCCTCTGCCCCGGTGCCCCGGGCGGGGGGGCGGGCGGGTGGCTTTCCCTTCTGGGAGGGCCTTGGAGAACTACTGCTGCGCGCCCTCCCCGTCACTGGCGCAGGGACCAGGCCGCCGAGCGGGGAGTTCTGAAGTGAGCGGCGGGTTCGGGGGAAATAGACAGAGTCCTTTCGCTGATTGCCTCCGCGCGCCCCCGCCCCCTGCCTCCCAGTCTCTCTGTATTATCTCCCCATCAATTGTTTATGAAAGCGTCCGCGGCCTTCTCAAGGTGAGACGGGGCGATCCGGAAGGCAGAGATATAAATCTAACCGGCTCCCGGAGCCCGGCGCAGCGAGGGGCGGGTGGGAAGCTGGCGCTGAGCATGCCCCCGTGCATATTTTAGCGGCCCCGCAATCTCCCCTCGGTATCGCGGCGCTGCCTGGTGCACTTTGATGGGAGTTTATATTAACTGGCGTGGCCTGTAAGTCTATTTACAGCAGCCGACGCCTTCGGTGTGTTTGGGCGAGATGCTGCAGCCCGAGATTAGTTAAATTGGAAATAAATTGGTTGTTAAATAAAAAACCTCTCCAGATGTGACAGTGATGAATGAGGGAGGCAAAGGGGCCTCCCTTTTCACGGCTGCCGAAAAACAGCCGCCCAGGCCTGGCTCTTTGCAGAGCTGGGGGGGGGGGAGCCCCTTTTCCTTCGTCCCCCCCTTCGGGGGCTTCTCCCCAGGGCCGGGCCAGCGGGCACCGCCAGCCAAGGGGCTCGGAACCGCTGAGGGCCGCTGGCCAGGTGAGTCTTGCTCACCTGTCTGGTCACTTCTCTGCTGCAGGCTCGGGAGGGAAGGATCCCGGCTCAGCCCTTCGCTGGGCTGAGCAAAGTCAAGGCTGGAAACAACAAGCGGCGTTTGAAAAATGCTGACGGGGGACCGGAGAGGCGCGCGTGGGTGGCTCCTGGCTTGGGCCCCCCCTCCTGCTTCCACCTCCCATCGAACAGAAGCGGCAGGCTTCGGAGGCGCGGCGAAAGCACCGCAAAAGCCGGCGGCCTGCGGGCAATACCGGGATGCGAGTCTGCCGAAGGGCCTCTTTCAGCACCCTGGACAGCAGCCCCGGCCCTCCCTCTTCCTTGGCGCCGCTCTTCTCTGGCTGCTGAGTGCGGAGAACGGTAGCGGGGCCATCATCGCCAAGGCCTCCTCTCTCCCTCCCCCCGCCCCCCCGCCCTCCCTGTGGAATCAGCCTCTCAACTCCCCTAATGAGTTCTTGGAAACGAATATACAACCCACAGTCTGTCTGGCATAGACTTTACTGTGAAAGCGAAGAGATTTGTAAGGGGACGTGGAGACAGGGTGGCTGTGGCGGCGGCGGCGGCGGCGGCGGCGGCGGCAGCTACAAACTGCTGCTGTCCCAGTGGAGTGGAAACTCTTTCCCAGCTCCACCCCCATCAGTGCTCCCTTGCTCAGCCCTGCTGTCTCTCTCTCACACACACTCATACACACTACCGCTGACTGTAGTGTCCACACATTAAGAAGGCGCAGCAAACATTGCCTGCCTGTGGTGTTTGCTCCCCCCCCCCCCCCGGCCCAGCTTGCTGACTGGCAAATATCCCAGGCTAGCTTGATCTCCCCAGGTCTCCAAAGCTAAGCAGGGTCAGCCCTGGTTAGCACCTGGCTGGGAGAGCCTGGAGGAAGTCCAGAGTCCCAATACAGAGGCAGAGGGTGGCAAACCACCTCTGAATGTCTCTTGCCTTGAAAACCCCATGAGAGGTTGCCATAGGTCGGCTGCAACTTGGCAGCACTTTCCACTGCCAGACAGAGAGGAGGACCCCACCCCACCCCACCCCACCCCACCCCACCCTACCCGCGGTGCTGTGCATTCCTTTCTGACTGCTGGTGCCTCTTCCTTTTCTGAATTCAGCTCCAACATCTGGCATTTCTCATTCCATATATAGTAACAGTCTTTGCTGTAAGCTTTTGAACATCGCTTTACTCACATGAGAAATTAATGTGATGGTGTGATAGCTGCTGCAGTCTTTGACATCTCTTTTTTTCCAGAACTGGAATGCAGATTGAGTGTGGGCCATGGTTCGGTTTCCCATATTTGTTGGCATATTCTTCTTAAGATTTTGATGGACTCAGTTTCTGTGGCTTGAAATACCTCTACTGATATCCCATCTACTCCTGGTGATTTATTTCTCCCAATTGCTTTCAGTGCAGCTTTCACTTCACTTTCTAAACTTCAGGTTTTTCTTCAAAAGATTTTTCTTTGAAGGTATCTGTCATCCTTTCATCTCATCTGTATAGTTCTTTAGTGTATTGTTACTATTTTGTCTTTCTTTTGTCCTGTTCAGTTAACATGTTTCTGTGCTGATCTTTCAGCATGCTTACCTGTGCTTTAAATTTCCCTTTGATTTCTTGAATCTTGTGGAACAAATCATTTTTTGTTCTCTTTTATTTCTTTACATTGATTATTTTAACAGTTCTCTTTGGCTTTACATGCAAGTCCCTAGAACTGTGCATTTAGACTTCTGATTTTATTTCTGTCACCTTTCTCTTTTGCTTCTCATCTGTCTTTAGCCATTTGAAGAGTTTGATTGGTCATCTATCAAGGCTTTTCATTTCCTTTAGCTGCAGGAATAGTCTTGCACATTCTTCCTTGATAATACCTTTGGTTTCAACCCATAGTTCTTCTTGTTCCCACTCACTTGAACTTAGTAATGCAAACCTGTTCCTTACATGGTCTTTAAAAACTCTTCAGGGATGGTATTTAGATAGAGTTTTGGCACTTATGAAGGTTCTGGTGTTTTTCTTCAGCTTTATTCTAGTTTTGGATATTAACAATTCGTGGTCTGTTCCACAGTCAGCTCCTGGTCTTGTTTTACCAAAGAGAAAAGAGTTTCTCCATGTTCTGCTCCTGATTAAGTAATCTATTTGATTATTAATTAATTAGTTAGTTTAATTTATATCCCACCCTCCCCGCCAAGGCAGGCTCAGGGCAGCTTACAACAAAAGCTAAAATACTTTACAATAAATACGTTAAAACAGAATATTGTATGATAAAACTCATAAACAGATCCCAATTTAAGATAAAGTGCTGATAAATGCTGATAAAATGCTGGTGACAGTACATTCTACTAGTGCTGGAATAATAGTAGAATGTTACCACAGATTTCTATATTGGCTACCTGGTGATGTCCTGGTGGTGTCCTGTATTGGCTACCTGGTGATACAATCAAATGTTCAGTTGTGTGAAACATGTCCACAATGAACAACTTGTCTTCACAGAATTCTATGAGTCACTTATGCTTCATTTCATGCTCCTAGCTCAAATCTTCCAAAAATATTTGATTCTGCTTTGTTTCCTGCTTTTGCTTTCCAGTCACCTATGATTATCAGCACATCTTGTTTATGTGCATGATCAGTTTCTTCCTGGACACTTGCATAAAAGCTTCTGATTTATTTGTCATCAGTATCTGTAGTTGGGGCATAAACTTGAATGATGGTGCTGTTTATAGGTTTTCTGTGAAGTCTGATTTATTTATTTTTGGCCAGACTTTGCATTATATCCCCTGATTGCTTTTGCTACATCTTACCTCACTGTCAGGGCAACTCTGTTTATTCTGTGTTTGTCATTTCCAAATACATTGTAATTTTCTAACTGAAAGTGTCCTAATCCAGTCCACTTTAGTTCACTCACTCCCAGGATCGCAGTGTTTAAATGTTCCATGTCTCATTGTATGATGTTGCATTCACCTTGATTTGTAGTACTCATGTTCCATGTTCCTATCATATGTATCAAACAGCTTTGGATTTTTCTTTTGCACTCATTCATATCAACAACGGAATGCTTTAGTCTAGTTGCATCATTAAGAAAAGTACGGTTTGTAGTTGTCCTCAGCTCTTCCCCAGTAGCTGCTTGAGTGCTATCTGACCTGGCGGTTTCATCTTCCAGCACTATATCTTTTTTTTTATTTTGGATTGTCTCATCATACGGTTTTCAAGGTAAGAGCGGAATTGAAGTGGCACACCGTTGCTTTCTTCTGCGCAGCACTAACCAGGGTTAGCTGAAGTTTTCACAATAGCTACAAGGAATATTGCATTTCAAGATCAAGAAGAAAACAGAGAGGAGCTGCTCAAAACCCCGAGAGGCTTCTGTGAATTTGGGCCAGACCTTTTTTGACCTCTGAAATTAATTATTCTATTCAATCTGAGCCACTTGAAAAGGTAATTGTTAAAACTAGAGCTGAGCTGAAAGGGGTCACAGTGCAAATATTTCCAGCAGAGGTGAAAGGTGACCCTCTTTGAGGATTTTTGGGAGGACTGCTTTGTAAGGCAGACACAAGTGTTTGCCTTTGAAGCCAGTTTGGAATTAGGACAGTTACGAATTGGTTGGAACCACACATATGACTAGCCCAGGAAGCCTTGCTTGCCATCCCTTCTTCACCCAAAGAGTGATTAACACAGAATTCAGCAGGAGGTGGTGGCAGCTACAAGCATGGACGATTTCAAGAGGGAATTAGATAAACATATGGAGCAGAAGTCCATCAGTGGCTATTAGCCACAAAGTATAGATAGGAACTTTTGGGGCAAGTGATGCTCTGTATTCTTGGTGTTTTGGGGGGACAACAGTGGGAGGGCTTCCTGCCCCCACTGCTGGACCTTCTGAGGGCACCTGGTGTTTTTGGCCACTGTGTGACAGAGTGTTGGACTGGATGGGCCACTGGCCTGATCCAATATTGGCTTCTCTTATGTTCTTATGTTCTTATCCCTGGTTAGTTGTGTCAGGGTCAACCAGTCCCAGGCTCCAGGACATCTGAGTTTAGGCAGATCATGAGAGGGAGGGCAGGAAGGGTTGCCTCAGTGCTCCGTTCTTGTGGCCCTTTCTGACACAGGAAATGCTGATCGCCACTTTGAGGTCAGAAAGCAATTTTTCTCCAGGCTGGTTTGGCCAGGGATCTTGGAAGTTTTAGTCATCTTCTGGGAGTGGAACAGCGGTCACTGTGGGTGTGTGGAGGGGGAGATATTTGTGAATTTCCTGCATTGTGCAGGGGGTTGGACTAGATGACTCTGGTGGTACCTTCCAACTCTATGATTCTATGATCCTATGAGTCTATGATGGCATTCAGAAATTTCACTGCAATACCTAGTAGTTGCAGTAGTGATTTTATTGTAGCATATCTCAGAAATTGTCAGAGGAAGGATCCAGCCAGTTTCTCAGCTAGTGAAAAGGGGAGGAAGGGTCCACTTTGGCCACCCAAAAGGCTATGTTTAGTTCATGGCATGAGACTGTGTGTCACACGGTGGCCAAAACCCAGGTACCATAAGGAGGTCCACCAGTGGGGCCAGAAAAAACCATGTGGGAGGGGGGGCTGTAATGAGGAGGAGCCCTGGCTGCTTTTGAATGAAAAGCCAGCTGGATCCAATTGCATCAGAAAGTTTTGTTGTATGATATAAAAATGAACATGCAAAACATTCTTGTCACCTACAGTTAATTTCCAAGCATTCACTTGTGGTGGATGAATTCATTTCTTATCCAGATGCTTTCTATACTGGCTCCAGTATTCAATTAAATGAAGCTTTTAAAAAGCAATAATGTAATTCTGAGAAACTGGGAAGAATTTGGGCTTGGGGTGGATGTTTACTGTGGGGATGAGAACTTTATATATTACAACACTGTTTTATCAAAACTTTAATAGAATGATGAAAAACTGTGAAGAAGGGTTAGGTTTTGTGGTAGCAATAATGACGAAATCTAGTCATTAAAAAAGGAAGTCTAAAGGATGAAAAATAATTCTGGCTCTTAAATGTTTGAGTTCTCTACTAGAGCCCAAAAAGATTTGTCAGGGCCTGATTTCTACAGATACAGCACCCTCACATTCACTCTGGGGCCGCTGATTGGCTGGAACTGCTGGAGAAAGGTGAAACGAGGGGGAAAGCAGCAGCAGCGGTGAGAGAAAACAGTGGCTGGAAAGGGGGACACGTCGGGTCCCCCAGCACTCCTTCCCCCTGCCAAACAGCTGGCACCACAACCCTCCTTAAAACAATCCTATCAAAACACAGCATCTCTTCCTTTCTCTGGTCAAAGAGTCAACACTGTCCTTCCCCAACTTGAGGATCCCCTCAAACAGTGACCCCCTCACAACAATGATTTAGTACAATGGAAGAAATGCAGGAGACAAACTATAGCCTGTCCATCCCTCTTCCAACTGAATGAGCAGACTTGTGCTTTTCAATCTGTCTTTGACCTTCCCCAGTTCTCCGCAACCCCTGGTGTTCTTGTCAGCATGGATGAGAGGCATTTAATAAGGTGTCTTTCTAAGAGCTTGCAACAGGAGCCTCTCAGATCTGCTGTGAGAGGCCTCTCCTTTAAGCAATGTTTTAAAAAAAGGAAAAGAAAACAGATTAGAGTGACTGATAAGTCTCTCCCCCCCAACCCAAAGACAGTCTAATTCTAAAGCTCACAATGCAAAGGTTGGTTGGCTGGCTGCTCACTCCATCCATGGGGTGGATCAGAGAGGCTTTGTTCAGCTTTTGAGATAGAGACACATGTGTCAGCCCCCAGGTGTGGATGAGGTCGGGGGCCTTCCTGCAGCTTCACAGGTAACAGCTTAACTCCCTCCTGGCTCTTTATTTATCATCATTAAGAGGCTTCCCAGCAAAAGGTGAGTGCCAAACAGAGCGAAAGGTTTGTCTTGACTCATCCCCACTTTGACAGCTCCTGCTCTGAGAAACTGGTTTATAACTGACACACTTCGCTGGATCATGACAGATATCCCTCTGGCAGTGACTGTAATATATAAATAACTCCACTGTAGACCTTTACCTCCGGCAGCAGTCAAGTAGTTCTTGACGAAGAGCCACAAAGCACAGCACTCACTCAAACCCCTCTTCCTCCGAGGAGGGGCCCCTTCATCCCTCCCTCTGCCAGGAAAAAAAAATAACCATCCATATGTCGAGTCCCGCTGACAGATGATGCTGAACTGATGGAAACATGAAGTCAGAATCCTTTCAGATTTGCCCAAATCACCAATCTGAATGCAAAATGTTTCCCCCAAATCTGAATTTGGAACACTCCCAGAAGCTCTTGACTTAGTGGTTCTGGTTTTCAAATGGGACGGTTCAAACTGTCAACTACAGCACCTCACTGAATGCTACCTGGCAAATCCTGAAAAGCACCAGCTATCAGATCTTAAGTATTAAAACCGGGCATCAAAAGGACAACACCAAACACTGAAATCAGCTACTGCCGGATGTCAACTACAAATACACGGAATATCCCCTAAGGATTCAGAGAATGAATTGATGAGACGAGCTGGTATGGAGACTCTTCAAGAAGAGTTTATTCTGTCTCCTTCATTGGGGCCAGACGTGGCAGCAATAACGCATGAAGCTGCCATATCCTGAATCAGACCCCTGGTCCATCAAGGTCAGTATTGTCTACTCAGACTGGCAGCATCTCAGGAGGAGGGCTTTCACCACACCCACTGCCTGGTCCTTGTTTAACTGGAGATGCTGCTGGGGATTGAAACCGGGACCTTCTGCATGCCGAGCAGCGGCTCTGCCCCTGAGCTCCTCCCCTGTCCTGACTCACTGCTTGGTGTCACACTGGACAAAGGATGAGCACATGAAGCAGCCCCTTGGATTACTCAAGACCACTTCCCAACTAGCCCAGAATTGTCTTCTGTGACTGGTGGCTTCTGCCCTAGGTCTAAGGTAGAGAAGCTCTTTCTCCACACCAGCTCTCTGAGACCCTTTGGCTGGAGACGTGGGGGGCTGGACCTGGAACCTTTTGCATGCCGTGCAGGTGATCTGCCACTGAGCGATGGCTCTCCTAAGACCCAGGCAGAAACCAAGCCTCTGCGGCTCCTTGCTTCCAAAGCCAATTCCTCCAGTTCCTCTCACAGAAGAGCTACCATTTTGGCCACATCAGCCTTTCAAAAGGCCATGCACGTCCTATGACCTAATGTGGGGCGTGAGGGCTGGAAAACCCACTTAACTTGCAGGGAAAGCATTAACCAATGAATGAATCTATTTACAAGAGAGAGAATGAGAAATACAGTAAAAAGTCAGGCTTTGTCTGCCATGTTGTAAGCTCAAAGAGTTAATTGGGAAGTATTCATTTTGTTGCTATGAAACATAATCACCAGCTCATCAGTGAGAGCCAGTTATTCTGATATAATTATAGGATATTACATAAATAAATCTGAGGGGGATAGGATGGGAGCTGTAATTGGGGGAGGGGGTCAGTTTGGCGCTCCTCGTTTTCCCCAGTACAATAAGGAGGGTCTCCAACTTGCACAGTGGCACTGGGTGAGGGCAGCTGATAAGACTGTGGTGCCAAACAACATCCTCTTTGATGGTCTCAAAAGGATTTGGGGTGTGGAATGGTAACATGGTATGTTGGATCTCGGAATCTAAGCAGGGTCAGCACTTGGATGAGAGACCACCAAGGGAGACTCAGCAGAGGAAGGAAATGGCCAACCACCTCTGCCTCCCACTTGCCTTGAAAGACCCTTGCTGGGGTGGCCAGGAGTCAGCTTCAACTTGACAGCACTTTACACACACACACACACACACACACACACACACACACACACACACACACAGAGACTTAGAATATCAGTCCACAGAATAATCCAAATTGATATGTGCCATGTTGCCTTTCCCTGCAAAAGAACTTGTTAAGAAGCTCCCTTCTGGATCAGGCTACAGCCCTTTGAGCTCTGACTTCTCTCTGGGGCAATGGCCCACCCAAATCCACGAGGGCACTGGCAAACCCTTAGCATGGGTGAGGTAACCCTGTTAGCACTCCGCAGGGGTGCCTCACTTGGCTTTTGTGTCAGGGACCAGGTCATAAGAACAGAAGAGAAGCCAGTGTTAGATCAGGCCAATGGCCCATCCAGTCCAACACTCTGTCACACAGTGGCCAAAAACACCAGGAGCCCTCAGAAGGTCCAGCAGTGGGGGCAGGACACTAGAAGCCCTCCCACTGTTGCCCCCCCCCCCCAGCACCAAGAATACAGTGTAACCCTTGCCCCAGATCGAGAGTTCCTATCTATGCCTTCCAGCTAATAGCCACTGATGGACCTCTGACCTGTCAAGTGAAGAGACCCCAAACTGACAAGTCTGTTTGCAATGGAAAGGCCAGGAGGATCAGCAGGCCCTGAGAAAAGAGAGACCCTGATTAGGCATGGAGAGGCTTCACCTGCCAGTGCCAAAAGAGAGCACCTGTCCCTCAGTGAATGGCAGAGACAGAAGGCCACCGGTCCAGACAAGGACAGGGGCTGCGGCACCCACTGCTGTGTGGGGAGAGGAGTCCTCCTGGCACCCCTGGGGAGAAGATGCTTTTCAGCCTTGCACCCTGCCGGCTGCTGCTTCTTGCTCCTCAGTCCTGTGCCCGAGAAAAAACCAGAGAGTGCATGCCAACAAAAGTGACCCCCCCAAACACACAAATGAACATGCCACTATCTGATCATGAGAAGCGAACTGTGTCTGAAAAGGGCAGCTTCCGTTTGGGCTCCCAAATGCAGTCAAATGGCAATTAATAAAAATCCCAATGGAAGACAATGTCACTTGGTCATTATCACTGACACCTGGTCATATCAGTGAATGCTGGGATCGCTCCACTCCTTGCTGGCTGTCTTAGGGTTCTAGAAAGAGCAAGGGAATTTGGAGAGGGAAGGAAGAATCACTCAGCAGATCTGTGGTGGACAGGGCCAATTTTTTTTACATCAAATCACAGCCAACTTATGGCGGCCTTGTAAGGTTTTCAAGGCAAGAGGAGTTCAGAGGTGGTTTGCCATTGCCAAATATATGTTGGTCACTACAGCATGCATGATAATTTCAGAAGAAAATCAGCTTGTGTTTCATAGATCACAGCAAAGCTTTTGACTTTGTGGATCATGAAAAGTAATAGCTGGTTTTAAAAGAAATGGGGTGTGCCACAGCATCTGATCATTTCGATGTTGCAAATGAAGAGGCTACTCTTGGGACAGAATATGGAGAAACAGAGTGGTTTCCAATTGGAAAAAGTGTCAGACAAGGATGTATTTTTTCATAAGGAAAGCTGGATTAGATTTAGATGGCGGAATGAAAATTGGTGGAAGGAACACTAATGATTTGAGATATTCAGATGACACCACATTACTGGCAGAAAACAGTGAAGACCTGAAACAGCTGCTGCTGAAGGTTAAAGCAGAAAGTTCCAAAGCAGGATTACAGCTGAACACCAAGAAGACAAAAGGAATGACTACTGGGAAATTACACAACCTTAAGGTTGCCAATAAGTAATCTGAAATTGTTCAAGATTTTCTATTCCTTGGCTCCAGCATCAACCAAAAGGAAGACAGCAACCAAGAAATCAGGAGGAGACAGAGACTGGGAAGGGCAACCAGAAAGAAGCTAGAAAAGATTCTTATGTGTAAGGATGAGTCCCTGCAGACCAAGATCAAGTTAATTCATGCCACAGCATTCTCCATTACTGTGTCTGGGTGTGAAAGTTGGACAATGAAGAAAGCAGGCAGGAGGAAAGTTGAAACATGGTGTTGGAGGAGAGATTTACGGGTATTGTGGACCGCCAAAAAGACAAATAAGTGGGTTCTAGACCAAATCAGGCATGAATTCTCCGTAGAAATTAAAGTGACTGAGCTGAGGCTGTCTGCCTTTGGTCACATTATGAAAAGACAAGAGTCCCTGGAAAAGACAATCATGCCAGGAAGAGTGGAAGGCAGCAGGAGAAGAGGAAGCCCCAACGTGAGATGGGTGGACTCCGTCAAGGAAGCCACGAAGGAGGCCCTCCTCCGCTTGTGAGGCCTGAGCGAGGCTGTCAGTGAGAGGAGGTCATTCACTCATGGGGTCGTCAGAAGGGCCTTGATGACACTTAACACACTCACACACACACACATTGTGAAAACATGCTACAGATGTGGGCACTATTATCCCACTTCCCTTTCTTCGAGTCTGGAAAGCCTCTTCTGCCGCTTGTTCAGACTTACGCAAGAGCCTGTGGCCCACTAATTCTGCCCCCTCAGTGCTGTTTCAAAGACCCACAGAGAACAGACATACCTAGAGATATCATGGAAGGGAACCACAACTCCAGACAGCACTGAGGCAATCTGTATTCTGAGAAATCTGCAAAACCATGGATGCCGTGAAGATGCTCCTGACTGCGCTCTCCAAAGCTGTCAGGAAGATTTGCTGGAGAAGATTCCTGGCACATGTGGCCTTCCTCCAGAGGCCCAACTTTCATTAAAACTCTGACCATGTAGCATTCCTTTCCTTCCAGATCCCAGGCCCACCAGATGCATTTGATCAAAAGGCTCATTAAAGGGAAACATGGCCTGGTCCGGCACGTCCCTGAGCTCTTTCGGAAGAGAGACTTTCCCCTGCATTAGCAAAAGCACTGGCGATATCTTTTCCCCAAAGGAACACTTGGAGGTGGGGGGGTGGGGGTGGGTAGTTTATTTAAATGGTTTTCAAGAGACGAGGACAGAGACTTCCCCTTTTCAGAAAGATGTGTCCCCTTTCAGAGATAAAAATTCTACACAGTTGGAAAAAGGTCGTGCAGAAATGCTACTTTCTATAAGAGAAAGAAAAACTGCTTAATTTCCAGCAGGGCAGAGGCAGAAAGACACATATTGCTCCATGAGCCCCTTCTTCTTAACCCCCATACTTGGGAGCTGATTGTGGGGACTGAGTGGCAGGGACAGTGGGGACACTCTGCCCATGCTCAGGCACACTCTTTCTTTTCTTACTGCTTCACATTTTCCAGGGCTGAACCCAGGTTTGAGGTTAAGCCTCAGGATAACCCTGGAATATGGAGACAGACATTTGAAATGCTTGTAGCCCAGCAGATAAGAAGAGCCCTGTTGGATCAGACCAGTGGGCCCTCTAGTCCAGCATCCTACTTTATACGGAGCCAGCCAGGTCCTCCAGAGACCCAACAGCAGGGCACAGAGGCTGGGGCCTTCCACTGGTGTCACCTCCTGGCAAGGGGATTCCGAGGTTAATTGCCTCTGATCGATGAAGTTGTCTTTAGTAGCTGCTGGTAGACCTCTCCTCCATGAATCTGTCTAATCCCCATTTAAAGCCATCTGTGCCTGTGGCCATCACTATATCCTCCGGCAGCAAATTCCACAATTACTCACTGAGTAAAGAAGTTCTTCCTTTTGTCCATCCCAAACAGATTGCCCATTAGATTACCCATCAACTTCACTGGGTGCCCCTGAGTCCTGCTATATGATGATGGGAGGAGAAAAGGCTCCCTCTACCCACTTTATCCACCCCGTGCATAAACTGGTGGACCTCTCCTATGTCCCCATCTGTCATTCCACAGAATGTGCAAAACAGGAAGGCTCTGGAGGGCATTTTTATACGGGGCCTCAAACTGCAGTATGGGGGAACAGCTCACGAGACTGCTTTTGAAAGAGAACAGGACTGTAGTCTCTTGCAGTAGGGAGTGTGTGTGTGTCTTCCGACTTTTACTGCATTGTCTCCTGCCTTTGTAACCCACTTTTTTTTGTAACTAGGGCTGCCAGACACCCTGGTGAGGGTGGGGGTCCCCCACCGCTTACTTCCTCCATTGAGGGAACTGCCCATTTATTCCTGCTCTCTGCTTCTTGTTTAACCATTTTTTTAAATCTATAAGAGGACTGCCATTTTACCTCATGATTGTTAAATTTATTCAGATGTCTTTGCAGTCATGGGATAAGAGGAAGGGTCTTCAGATGCCCTTCTGATGGATGTAGGATGGGGCATTTGAGGTACATTGAGGGATGTCCTCTAGGCCCTCTGTATTGTATGAGCCCCTGGACTATTAGACTTGGTCGCCAAATCTTTTTTGCTTGACTGTTCCACAGTAATAACTGCTGTTCCACAGAAGAAGAAGAGTTGGATTTATACCCTGCCCTCCACTTGGAGTCTCAGAGCAGTTTACAGTTTCCTTTCCCTTCCTCTCCCCACAACAGACACCCTGTGAGGTAGGTGGGGCTGAGAGAGCTCTGAGAGAACTGTGACTGACCCAAGGCCACCCAGCTGGCTGCATATGGAGGAGTGAGGAATCATACCCAGTTCTCCAGATTAGAGTCCGCCGCTCTTAACCACTCCACCACGGCCTTGACAGTTGCTACGTTTGGACTAAACATACACAAGAAGAAAGTGATAAGGAACTAATTAGAGCTGAACTTTGGCACAAGCAGTCTACTTATTTAAAACATTTACTTATTATACTCTTTACATGTAAATACTTGTATGAATGTGCTTGGTAAACAATATAATTGACTATACAATGTTACATGGAGTAATTATATCACGGCTGTATTTTGGTTATTCTTAACTGCCTTTCCTGTGATCTCTCATCTACTGCTAACCTCCAGGTGGAGCCTGGAGATTTCCAGGAATTACAACTGACCTCCAAATGACAGAGACCAGTTCCCCCCTGGAGAAAATGGCTGCTTTGAAGGGTGGACTTTATGGCCTGATACCCCACTGAGGCCCCTCCCCTCTCCAAACCCCACCCTCCCCAGGATCCACTGGTAAATATCCAGGAATCTCCAGGAATTTCCCAGCCCGGAGTTGGCAACCCAAATGTGAGAGCTTGCAAATTAGTCCTGTCAAATTTCCATTTAGCTGCTGCTGAGTGCTGCTGAGAGCTGCAAATACCCACCCCACCCCCTAACAGATCTCTCCTCAGGCATAGAAGGTGCGGCAGCAGGAAACCCCCGGAGCCCAAAAGGTGGGCAACAGCTGGCATTGCTTGCCTCTGCCCGGCTTGCTCACCAGAACCTCCTGGAGAGATGGCTGTCAGAGGGGCTGGGCAGGATGGCCTACAGTCGCCTGCCACGGAGACACCGGGCCAGCATAAGAGACCAAGCAATACTGCTGTGTGACCCACAAGTGGCCAGACTTGCAGGAGGAGAGGGCTGTGGCCCGTGCTGAATGCCTGGAGCAGCATGCTCTGCGCACGCTTGAAGTTGTGCTTGCCTCTCTCACCAGGACTGGCACTGCAGATGTGTTCTGAGCCTGAGATGCGAGCACCAGCGTGGCTCTCCTTGACCCCTGGAGCAAGAGCTGCTGCCATTCCAATGGACTGCAGGGCTCAGAGGAGGAAATGGGAGCTTGCACTCGGAGTGCTCCAGGTCTGGGGCCCGAGATTAAGGCCCAGCCCAGGGGGAAGCGGCTCCTAGTTGAGCTGAGCTCCGTTCCAGGGTTTCTGATCATTCACGGAAAAGGCAGCACAAAGTCCCAACTCCCAGGAGTGCCCCAGATGGCTTCCTCCTTGTCAAATGCAAAGGGAGCGGGCAGAGAAATGGAAACCTGAGCCAGCCCAGCATATCTTTCCTGCCCCCAGACAAGTTTAAATGTGCTCCTTCTGATGCTCTGCCTTGCCCCCCCCTGCACCCGTGCCTTGTTTGCAAATGATGAATGAGAGCCCCTGACGGAGAGACCCGGCTGCATCTCTCTGGATCCTCAGGGTGCTCCAGATTCGCTGCCTGACCACGTCTCCACAGGGTGCCCATCGATCATGCTTAACTGAGGTGCAGTTATTGGCTGTGGCCCCCTCTGGCAACTGAGCACTGAGCTGGATAAATATATATACTCACATCTCTCTCTCTCTCTCTCTCTCTCACACACACACACACACACACAGAGCAGAGGGCAGGAAAAGCAGCTATGCTGTTTAAGAAAACAGCAACAAGGGAACAGCTCCATCTTTTGTTCCACAGGGACTCCCAGGAGGGGGCTGCTGGCTTCCTGGGAAGAGAAAGGAATTCGTCTCCCAGGCTCACACATCTGGGCACAGGCAGGCACACCACTTCACAGATGACAGGACACAATAGCTCCCTGCATTGTCCATCAAATGCAGGCGGGGTTCCTGTGCTAATGGTGAGTAGGCTATGGATGTGGGGCTTGGAGACATCTCTGCCAAGGAATTCCAGAAACCACGTATCCAAACTTGCCTCTCTGTCAGGCACAAATGCAACCCCTGCACACAACCTGCACTAATTGTGGGAATCATTGGTTTGAAAGGAAGAGTTTACTAATTTACTAATTTGGCATGCTTGCTTTCACTTACGTCTGGTCCCCTTTCTGAATATCAGAGACAACACCCACCTAGTCCAGCATTCTGGCTCAGAAAGCAGCCAGCCAGTTCCTCTGGAGGGCCAGCAACAGGGCAGAGAGGCCGAGGCCTTCCCCTGATGTTGCCTCCTGGCTCTGGGATTCAGAGGCTTCGTGCCTCCGAATGTGGAGGTTCCCCTCAGTCACCCTGGCTAGTAACCACTGATAGACCTCTTCTCCATGAACCTACTGAATCCCCGTTGAAAGCTGTTTAGACCCAATTTGGTGTAGTAGTTAAGTGTGCAGACTCTAATCTGGGAGAACCGGGTTTGATTCCCCACTCCTCCACTTGCAGCTGCTGGATGACCTTGGGCAAGCTGTAGTTCTGGCACAGCTGTTCTTGAAAAAGAGCAGTTTCTCTCAGCGCTCTCTCAGCCCCACCTACCTCACAGGGTGTCAGTTGTGGGGAGGGGAGGGGAGGGGAAGGGGAGGGAGTTTGTAAGCTGCTCTGAGTGAAGGGCAGGGTAGAAATCCAATTCCTCTTCCTCCTCCTCCTCCTCCTCCACTGGATGCCCTCAGGTTCTAGTCTTTTGGGAGAGGGAGAAAAATTTCTTCTTGACAACTCTCTCCACTCCAGGCATAATTTTATAAACCTCTCTCATGCTCCCCTGGCCTCGGTTGCCTCTTTCCCTAACTGAAAAGTCCCGGAAACTCTTCAGACCCTGTCCCAAGGAAAGCTATGAATTTGCAGTGCCCTTGATGGGCCCAGATGGCTTTCACAGTGGGGGGGGGGGGGGGGGCAACCAGAGCGTGAGAGTGCAGAGGGGCCCCAATCTGCCCCAGGCCACCCTTGGAGTCTCATGGCACCTCCGCAGAGGATCTCTCCACAGCCCACGCTACACCCCCATTTATGAGCACCTCTTGGTCTCCAGAGGGTAGTCCAGCCCCCACATACAACAGCAGGTTCTACCCAAGGAGAACATGGAGGTGGAGAACCAAGAACCTCCTGCCTGGATCAGCCCACCCCCAGCATCCCACAGTCCCCCCCTCGGCCCTCAGGAGTGAAGAAGGCAGCAGGCCAGGAGGAAGAGCTCAGGTACGCAGTCACCTAGACCTTGGCAGCATGAACGATCAGAGGTCTGAGTCTTGGCAGGACCAGGAGTAGCCTCAGGCAGCAGGACTGGGGGGCCAGGAATGGCTACAAGATTCTTTGGTGGGACATGAGAGTCTTCTCTTTGCTGCTTCAACTTCCCTCTAGATCAGCTCTTGCTCCAGCCTGGACAGTTCCACCGCAGGGTGGGCACGAACTCTGCGGGCTCTTCCCGGCTTCTGTAGCTCCTGATTCCAGATCCGTTCTCAGCTGCCAGCCCTTCAGGCAAGGTTCCCCAACCCTTTGAGCCCGTGGGCACCTTCGGAATTCTGACAAACCCTGGCGGGCGCAGCCACTAACCAGCTGCCTTGGCTTAACTGCAGTCACACGGTGAAGATCCTCATGCTGTGGTGGCTGCTGCTGTCAAAACTGTGGTTTTAAAAATCAAATCTCCAGTGGCCAATCAGAAGCCCTGCTGGGCAAAAGCCCCACCTGGCCCTGCTCACTTTCTAAACACAGGTTTGGGCAGCAGGAGAAGTGCTGGTGGGTGCCCTGGCACCCTTTGGCACTGTGCTGACTGAAGCCCTGGTCAGCTGGGAAACGGGAACAAGAGGCCTCCCCAGGCAGAAGCACATTCCCGCACTTCTCAGCCACAATGGCATTGTTCACAGTTCCTGGGGATTCCATTTGAGTCTGTTGGCGCGCTGGGCAGCACCTCCCATTCCATCAGTCTGGCAGATTTGTGGCCAGTGAAGGGTTGCAGCTCTGACAACTGATGCTGGTAGATCTTTCCAGAGGGGCCATGGAGGCCTCGTTTGGCTGCTGAAAGGACGTCTCACGCCTCTTCCGGAAATGTCTGTGATTGGTCAATTGAGGAAGGCATCTGCCAAGGGTAACATGACAAGCAATATCCATAACTGCTGGTAATCTTCCTTGGATGTTCAATTGCTCTAATCCAGCTCCATTGAGTATGAAGAGGATGCTATTATCCAGAGATCTGTCTGTCACCAGCTTTACAAATGGACAGTGACACACGGCTCAGGCAGCATCCTGCTTATTAAAACATTTCTTTTGTCATCTCCCACAAAGACTGAGGAGGGATCATGGGAAAATGTCTGGTGCTGTATGGAAAAGAAACAGCAGTTTTCTCTCCTGGCTGAGAGCTGCTGGGGAGACGAGATGTTCTCCTTGGCCAGGGTGGGAAAGAAGTTCCCCTGGGATCATCCGCAACCAGAAGAACTAAGAAGGTGGCTCCACCCATTCAAGGGCAAGGCAGGGCCAGGCCAAGGCTTGGAGCAGTGGATTGTCCAGCCAGGTTCAGCACGGCCGGCAGCAAACATCACGGCAGGTTTCCGACCACCAGGCTCTTCCAGCACCCCTTTGCTTTCGTTAGCATGCCATGAGGAGGCTGAATGGGAGCAAAGCCGTTGGGAGGAATTCAGTGAGCACCTGAAGAAGCTTAATGTGATTTGGGAAATGAAGGCTGAAGATCTGATTTGCAAAAAGGGATTGCCTCGCCAGCTTTCCAATCCTGAAGGCTGCTGCCCTGATCGACTGTAGCAAAATTAAGGTGACTTTAGTGTTTTCAAAATTTGATATCCAGATATTCTTCCCTTGCATGGTATAGATCCAAGTGTCAAATTTGTACATTTGACTGCAGCTCTTCCATCTGTCCCCCTCCTGGGCATGTATTTATTTATTTATTATTTATTTATTTATTTAGATTTATATCCCGCCTGACCAACACAAGCGGCTCTAGGCCTTACCACCAGGGGTCATTTCGTAGAAAAAGAGGTGCAGAAGCTCATTAACATAACTCATTAGCATAACTTATTTGCATATGCTACACCACCATCACTGGGACAGACAGACAGACAGACAGACAGACAGACCCTTTCCAGGGGACGGGGTCATTTTGCTGCAGCCATGACACAAGCAGGCATTCCCCTGCCGGGGTGGTGGCGGCTTGCATCAACTCCCAAAGCTGAGCTCCCACGAACTCCTGCTCGAAATGACCCCTGCTTACCATGGTGAGGGGGGTTTGTGTGTGTTAGTGAAGCTGAAAGCAACCCCTTAAGGGGTTGAAACTCACAGCAGCCACTCAAGGGGGAAATGGTCACAGCTGAGACTCCAGACTGAGATGCATCCACCCTCTTGAGGGATCAGCAGCCACATCAGCAGAACGGTTAGTTCTGACGATGATGGTGATGATGGGGGCAGAGGAATCCTTGAAGGGCATGAGAAGACGCAGCAGCTCGGTAAGCACTGGCTATCAAGTCCTTTGTAACGTGGATTCCTTCAGGCAAGCTACTTCCACAGGTCCTAACACCATGGTTGCCAAATCTGGGATGGGAAATTCTTGGGAGATTTTTTGGTGAAGCTTGGGGAAAATGGGGTTTGGGGAGGGGACAGACCTCAGTGGAGTATAATTCCTTAGAGTTCAGCCTCCAGATCAGTCATTTTCTCCAGGGGACCTAATCCCTGTTTTATGGAGATCTCCAGGCCTCACTTGGAGGTTGGCAGCCCTACCTAACACCTGGATCAAACAGACTAATTTGTAATCCTAAATTGTTGCATTGCACAGTTCAGGAGGTGAACCTTGAGGCTTTTCCTGTGCATAAACGATCTGGTCACTGTGGCGCGTGCCCTGGTTACATCTAGATTAGATTACTGCAATGTGTTCTACATGGGGCTGCCCTTGACAAGTGTTCAGAAACTTCAGTTGGTACAGAATGCTGCAGGATGTTGATGGGAGTGGGTTGCAGGGACCATGTCACTCCAATCTTGGCCCACCTATGCTGATTTTCAGTTTGTTTCCAGGTACAATTCAAGGTGCTGGTCTTGACCATCAAAGCCCTATATGTTTTGGGACTAACATACTTGAAGGGCCACCTACTCCTTTATGAACCCCCCCCCCCTGACCACTGCAGTCATTTTTGGAGATTTGGTTTAGAGTGCCCTTCTGAGAGACCAGGCAGGTGGCAACCAGATGCCCACCAGAAGGTCCCCTGGGCTTGAGTCTGACCCAAGAAGAAGACAAGGAACTTTCCCAGTAATTCTCAACTGGCCATCAGTGACAGCAGGCCAGAGATACAGGCAGTGATGGAGCTGCCTCTTCTCCAAAACCATTTTTTAAAAAGCTTCCTGCTTTGGTTTGGTTCTGGATGTGAAAGGTACAGTCTGTGATTGACATCCTTGTAATAAGTGCAGAGCAGTCCAAAGTAGGAACGTTTCTCTACAGAGAAAAACGTCCCCATCTTGCGCAGCTGAGCTCCACTTACACTTTCCTATTGAGATGTTGCCTGCCCTCCCAGCGGGTCTTCAGGCTGTGTCTCTCACGGTGTGGTGTCTTTCCAGTTACCTCCTGAATGCTTGAAGACCTGGAAGCAGGAAGCATTTCCCCAGCAAGATCTTTGCATCATGGGAGCAGTTAGGAACTCACTACTGTGTGCAGCACAACCTCCACGTGAAGGTGATAGCCAACCGAATGTATAATTCATATCTGCCCTGTCTTGTTCTCATTTCCTTTGAAGGTTCTTTTTATGCGAGTTCTCTGTGTGTGCCCCTCTTTCTCTTTTGCTCGCTAAGTGATGAATCCTTCTGTGCTTCTTGGAGTTAATGGTGAAGTGTCTCTCCTTGTACTAAAAGTCCCTTTTGGACACTCGTTCCTGCTCTCCCAGTCTTTTGCAATCCAAATCCTCTCTGTTTGTTACCCCCGGAATTCTCGAGGGCCCCGGAGTTCTTCCTTTCGAGAAATAAAATAAAATAAATAATTAAATGCCATATGCCTCTCTCTTCTCTTTCATCTCAAAGAAACTGCTGGCGACTTTGAGTCCCTGATGATCCCGCACTCTCATCTTTGCAAAGGGGAGTTGGCAGCCAGTGTCTTGCGCTGACAGAGAAAAGAAGTCACTTGAATCAGTCAAGCAGCTGGAGAATCTGTGGTCCAGACGCCCTGCTGAGCGAGTGGACTGGCAGGAAGCTCCCTCCCCTAGACTGTACTTAGCTGCTCCTCCCGCAGCCAGCTCTGGACTGCTCCACACAGCGACAGGCAAGCACCGAATGCTTCCGATCAATACATCTGATTCTCAACATGGGCAAATTTGTAGATACTTAAATCCAGAGACGGCAGACACGAACAGACAAGGCAGGTCTTTCTACCAACCTGAAAAAAAAGCCCCAGGTTTAGAGAAAAATCCATAATGGGGGGGGGGGTGTCATTGGGAAGGCTACCCTTCCAAATAATAGAAGCAGTGCCTATAGCTTTAAGAAATGAATGCCCTCTCAGTGGCTGTTGTGGGGGTTGCTAGGCGATCACAACAGTATTGCCCACTGTTCGAATATATTTACATGTTGACAACACTTTCAGTCACAAAAGAGTTAAATTGATGTTTGCATGTAAACAGGATATTGCCTATCTTAGCTGTAACCTATCAGAAGAGTAGAAAGTTTGCTCTAGCTGTGGGTGTTGTTTAGTCTGATGAAGTGAACTGAAATGTCTTTATTGGCTGATTAGAAGATATGCTTTGATCTTGCATGCATCTATTTGCAAGTTTCATTATTGTTCTTCCACTCTTTGTTTGAGAGGAAGAAGAAGCTATTAAGGTTCTAGTTTTAGCCATGTAATCATCAGGATGTAACTCTAGATCAGGGGTGGCCAAACTGTGGCTTGGGAGCCACATGCAGCTCTTTCATACATATTGTGTGGCTCCCGGCAAGGCAGCTGGGGAAGCAAAGGGGAAGCATACTTTTTCTCCCTCCCTCCCTCCCTCCCTCTTTCTTTCTTTCTTTCTTTCTTTCTTTCTTTCTTTCTTTCTTTCTTTCTTTCTTTCTTTCTTTCTTTCTTTCTTTCTTTCTCTCTCTCTCTCTCTCTCTCTCTCTCTCTCTCTCTCTCTCTCTCTCTCTCTCTTTCTCTCTTTCTCTCTTTCTCTCTTTCTCTCTCTCTTTCTTTCTTTCTCTCTCTCTCTGACAAATAAATATCATTAGCAAACAAATAAATATCACTGGACAATTAAATATCATTATCAGTATCTGTTTTTACCCCTTTTTGTTTTTATTTCTGGCAGTCTCATGTAGTGTTAATAAAAAGCAAATCTGCATATTGTTACAATAAAAATGTGTGTGTAATATTTGTTCATGTCTTGCGGCTCTCAAACATCTGGCGTTTATTCTATGGGGCTCTTACATTGAACAAGTTTGGCCACTCCTGCTCTAGATGGTAGAATGTATTTCCTTTGTTTTACCTCTAAAGTTCCCATCTTTTAATTTTAGTAAAGATAGAACTTTTGCTTTTTAAGCAAACACAATGGTGTCAGCTCAGTTATTTACTCTGCGATTTAAAAAAACCCCCAATACCTGCCTTCAAGGCTTGGCAGGGCTTTTTGCAGGCCTGTTTTGACCTTTGAGAGAGGACTCATTGGGGCCAGGCCCAGCCAGATCCACTGGGGGCCTAACTTCCAAGAGGCCTGCATGACTCACCCAGGTCTGGCTGCTTGCTACTGCTCAACAGCCCCCCCCCCCCCCCACGAGAGCCACTGTGGTGCGGTGCTTTGCGTTTCAGACCAGGTTCTGGGACACCCAGAATTTGATTCCCTGCTCTGCTGTACAAGTTCATTGGGTGCCCTGGGGATGGTCACACATCTTCACCCTAACCTACCACACAGGGCTGTTGTGAGGAAAAAATGAAGGAGAGGAGATGGCTGCAGGCTGCTTTGGGTCCTCATTGTGGAGGAAGGGAGGGGATAGATGAAGGAAATAAATACAGTTGAGAATGGGGGGCAGATGCAAAGTAGGCTGGGGGTGGGTGGGAAGGAAAAAAATGAAGCATAGCAAGATGAGGATATGGGGTGGCCAGGAGGTGGGGGGGGGGGGAAAGGAAATGTTGCATAGAGGGGGATACAGCAGAAAATGAGACACACCGTACAAAGGTTTGCAGGTTTGTACCCATGCAACTCAGCCAAAATTTTCCTGGGGGAGGGAAAGAAGGAAAGCTGAAGATAGGGGGACAGATAAAGGTTGGTTGGCTGGTGGGTGGGAGGGAGAGAAGGGACCCGAGAAGGGGGAGGGGGAAGTGAGGTGTTCCCGCCATGTCCTGCTCGTTTGCATCTCAGTCCTGATCTTGTGGATTACCACAGGAGCAAATTTTGGTAGGCCTGCCACCCTCATCTTGCACTTCAAGAAATGTAGCAGTTGAAGGAGGCACCCTAGGCAGATGATCCCAGAGGCCCCACTCTCAGGGACAGGCCAGGCTACGGAAAGAAAGGGGAGGATTTGCGGGGAGATATTAAAATGCCCTTGTATAGAGCTGTGGCGCTGCTGCTTACGTTGTGCTGTAGGGCAGCATTCATATCAGTGGCGGAATAGGAATAATTATATAGCACATCTGAGCAGATTGTTCACTATTCTTGTTCTCAGAGGCCAGCAGACTTCGAGGCAGAAGCCCAGTCAAGTGAGCCCGGGCTCCAGACAATGGCGGCATCCTCTCCATGAAGCCAGGGCGGGGTCTGGATGGTATCGTTTTTTAATTGATGTGGGATTTTTGTCTCCTGCCAGGTGCTCAGCATGTGGAGCCCGGAGATATCAAAGGCAGCCTTTGCAATTAGATTGGCTCAAATCCTCTCCGTCTCCTTTGCATCCTTTGCTGTTCCTTCGCCGGGCTGTGGGAAGCCAAGGCTGCTGGGCGTTGCCATAGTGACCAGTGAGGATTACTGCAATGCTCAAGCAAAGGAGGGAGACCACGTTGAGCCCACGTTGGCAGGGGGAGTGTGTACAGCTTATTCTGGGGCGTACTTACTGAAAATATATGGCCAGCCCTTAATGGGTGCAAAGAAATCATGCTCCCTGACCTGGAAGTTCAGCTTCCTCATGGCAGCAGCACAGCCTGGGCCGGTGGGGAAGCCCAAGAGCCGCGAGGAGGCAGCAGACTCAGTTGCCCCTCCCCCCCAATGCAACCAGCAGAGAACCTCCTGGTGGAGAGGCAAGAAGGCACCCCAGTCTCAGGGCTCTCCGCTGCTGCCTCCGGCCAGTCCCAGGGGCAGCCAAGAAGGGGCAAAGGAGCCACGGAGCCAAATAATTCCTGAGGTCTTGGTGTCCTGCAGGCCGGCCCAGTCAGGCCTCCTCGAGAGCAGTACCTGCAGATCTAGTTAGTGAGGCGTGAGAGCAATGAGAGGAACTGGAGCGAGGGATGCCAGCCTCTGGGTGGGGACTGAAAACCTTCTGGAATTACAACTCATTCCCAGACTACAGAGAGAAGTTCCCCTGGCGAAAATGGATACTTTGGAGGGTGGATGGACTCTATGGCAGTGTACCCCACCGAGGTCCCTGTCCTCCCCAGGGTCCACTCCCAAATCTCCAGGAGTTTTCAACCTGGGGCTGGCAACCCTATGACCCCTGGCAACTCTAGCCAGAAGACAGGCTTGTGCCTAGTGGACCAATTGACTCTGCAAGGCAGTCTTCCCAGACCTCCCCTTAAGTAAGCTTGGAAGTCATTGGTCCCAGCTGCACTGCTGGCAAGTGCTGGAGCTCCCAGCCAGGGTCCTGCAAGGAACCGTCTTTGTCAGAGCACCGTTTTAGACCCACAGAGGGCTTGGAGCTTTGCCTCTCGAGGGCCATCTCACCATGGGTCTGCTGCTGCTGCTCTTCCTGCAGAGTTGGGGCAGGTTCCGGGGGGGGGGGGGGAGCAGCTATGGGCTAGGGTCCATGCAGGGTTGCCAGCCTCCAAGTGGAACCTGGAGATCTCCCGCTTTTACAGCTTCTCTCCAGATGAGCAGGATCCATTCCCCCAGAGAACATGGCTGCTTTGGAGGGTGGCCTCTGTGGCCTTGTATCCTGCTGGGGTCTCTCCCCTCCTCAAACCCCGCCTTCCCCAGGCTCCACCCTCAAAGTCTCCAGGTATTTCCCAACCCAGAGTTGGCGACCCTAGGTCCGCGTCCTGCTCAGCGGAGGCCTGGCGACTCTTTCAGGGGCTGGTGTGGAGGCCTTCCTTGCTGGCTCAGCCTGGGTGGCCCCTGGTGTGGCTGGACTCAGTGCCAGCAAGTGCCCCCCTGCCCCCTCTGCTCCTCCTCAGCCACCAGCCTTGGCTCCTCCCCTGAAGACTCTGAGTCCCTGGACTGTAGGATTGCCAACTCCTCACTGGGAAATACCCTGGAGATTTTGGGGGCGGACCATGGGGAGGGCAGGGATTGGTGAGGGGAGGGACCTCTGTAGGGTATCATGCCACAGAGTCCACCCTCCAAAGTAGCCATTTTCTTGAGAGGAACAAATCTACCGCATCTGGAGATCAGTTGTGATTCCAGGAGACCGCCAGGCCCCGCCTGGAGGTTGGTAACCCTACTGGACTGGTCAGAGGGGCTCATGACACCTGAGGGGATGTGAACTCTGGCCCCATGCCTGGGTCAGGGCTGGTTATTTCAAAAGACTCCAGACTCAAACGTGAGAGGGGGCTTCTGTAGCCTGTTGGTGCCCACACGTCTGGTTTCTCAGGCCCCCGCCTCTCTGTAGCACCCCAGCTCCCCTTCCCGCGCTAAACAATCCTGCATGATCAATGTGAGGTGCTCAGATTGCAAAATCCCTGCTTCAGGGTTGGCATGGGGTTAACGGCTCCTAATTGGAAAATAACCTGGAGATTTAGGGGGTGGAGCCTGAGAAGGGTGGGGTTTGGGGAGAGGAGGGGCGGGACCTCAGCACGATATAATGCCACAGAGCCCACCCTCCAAAGTGGCCATTTTCTTCAAGGGAACTCATCTTTGTCATTTGGAGATCAGTTGCAGTTCCTGGAGATCTCCAGGCCCCACCTGGAGGTTGGCAATTCTAGTGTTGAGCCAGGGCTGATTTTGCCCCGCTAGAGCTTCATCCTCTTGCCCCTTTGCATTTCTTCCAGTCCCTGTTCAGGATCTGGTGGCCAGAAAGGACTGCAGTCCCTCCTCCCCACATCTAGGCTGACTGGGGCAGTTGGTCTCCCCAGCCCCGCTTCATCTTCAAATGCACCCCAGCCTCCCCCCCCCCCCCCCCGCCGCCATTAGCAGGGATGATGGAATGTGGAGGCAGGGAACGTTTTTGCTTTTGAAAGCCTGTCTTCTGCTACCGGCATGAACGGCACTCAGCGGGTTAGCGCCTCTTTTCTGTCCGTAGCCATGGAGATGTGTGATTTTAAGCTGTTATCGGGTGTATCATGGAGATGTACATGTTGATTGTATTGATAGTTTTTTGATATGTATAAACCACCTCGTGTCTGCACCTGTTGTGGAGGAAGTCAGTCTACACACTTCCAGTTAAATAAATAATGTTCAAATATGGAACATTTGTACACTGTTTCCCAGTTCCCTGCGAGCAGGTCGAAGGGCGCTGATCATGCCTGGATTAGTTCACTTTGGATGAGAGAGCCCCGGAGGACTTCTGGTGTCTTTGTAATGCTGGTTTTGTTTCCAAACATGTAATTGGAGAATAAGTGGAAGCAGAAGCACCCATGCTGAGCAGGAACTCCACTACCCAGAAGAGAGAGAGAGAGAGAGAGAGACCCTGCCTCCCCCTCCTCAGACCTCTCTGTCCACGGAAACCCTTCAAGGGATCTCAGCCATTGTCCCTACAGCACCCCAAAACCGGCATGCCTGAATGACTCTTGAGAACCCAAACAAGAGAAGCCCCTCTCTCTCCAGAAACACTGCCTCCCCTTTCAATGGCAGACTCAGCCCGGGCTGCAGTTAATGGAGCAAGCGCGTAGCCAGCCACCAAAGAAAGATCCCTGGGCTGCTGTGCTGGAGCACCCTGGAGAGCCCCATCCTCAGAAGCCCTCCCGCCTTGTGGGGCTCTCCAGGGAGCAGAAGGAGTCTTGTTTTCCTGTTGGAGACCCAAGAGGGGTTCTCTGTCCCTGCCAAAGTAGTGAGATAAAAGGGGCTCCTAATGTGTCATTTTAGAATTCCCCCCACCTCACTCGCACCCCCCCGCCTGATATCAGCGTTCGCTCTTGTGAGTGGTTAAAGGAAGGCTTTGCTTGTGATGCGTTTAAATTTAATTTGCAAAACGGAAAGATCACTTTCTCCTGTAGCTTCCACTGGAGCCCAATTGCCTAAGCCTTTTAGGGTTTAAGTCTAATTAACTGCGTTCCACAGCTTATTTCAAGAAAAGAATGGAGGCATTAAAATTGTAAAATCTATTTTTTAAAAGTAAATCTTTTCAGGGCAAAATTAATGTTGCCATCTCCCTCCGGCCTTCTCAGCAACACATCTCTTGTCTTTGAATTTCAAACACGAGCTTCCGCAAACATGAAATTATTCATTAGGCCATCTAGGAAAGGGATAAATAAGTGTCTCTTCCTATATAAGATCTTCCGTTCTTCATTTAGCCAGAGACCGGCTTTATTTCTCCGGAGAAGAAAGTGCTAATCAGACCTTGTAATGCAGACAGGTAAGCAAGAGTCATCAGGGGGGAGGCAAGGAGGCAAATTAAGACTTCCGGGAGCCTCATACAGAAGAACAGCAATTCAGCGGCGGGGGGGGGGGGGGAGCGGGGAAACAGACATCAGAGTGCCCTTTGATGTCTAAGGAAACCACATGCACGAAGCCTGGAAGTTGCACAGGGCATGTGAAGCACATCAGACCAGGCACAGCAGGGGAATGGCCAGTGATGTTCCTGAAATCAGATTTGGACACACTGGAAAAAACTGGACCGATGTGAACACGATGCCATTTAACAGAGATAAACGTAAGGTTTTGCATCTGGGTAGTAAAAATGTTATGCACATTTACTGGATGGGGGATACTCTTCTGGGGAGTGGTGTGCATGAATGGGATCTTGGGGTTTTGGTGGACTGCAGATTGATGCTGCAGCAACAAAGGCAAACTCACTCTTAGAGTACATCAGTAGATGCATCAGTGTCTCTAGGACATGAGAGGTGGTAGTGCCCTTATATACTGCACCGGACAGACCCCACTTGGAGTCCTGTGTCCTGTTCTGGAGGCCACTTTATAGGACGGACACGGAAACCTCAGAGCCGGTGCAGGGGGGAGAGATGAGGACGACTAGGGCTTTGGAGACGGAGCCTGAGGAAGAAAGGCTGACGGAATCCGGAATGTTCAGCCTGGAGAAGAGGAGCTTGGGGGGGGGGGGGCATGATTACTCCTTGCAAGTATTTGCAAGGGCTGCCAGATAGAGTCAGGATACAGGATGATCTTGACAGGCTGGAAAACTGGACTAAAACAAATGTAATGAATTTCAAGGGGGATAAATGTAAACTTCTGCATTTAGGTAGGAAAAATCAAATGCATAATTATAGGATGGGGGAGATCTTTCTTGGCAGTAGTATGTGCGAAAAGGATCTAGGGGTCTTAGTGGACCATACACTGAACATGAGTCAGCAGTGTGATGCCATAGCTAAAAAGGCAAATACCATTTTGTGAAGAAGTAACTGCCATGCAGCTTTTTATGAAGGCCGGTCCCAGTCCCAGATGTGGGAGCTTTGAGACAGCTTTTCACTTTGACAGGCCACCCCCCCCCCCCCCCACACACACACTTGAGGTTTATTTAGAGCTGATTCCCTTCTAGGAGAAGTCCCCATCCTTCTGCAGGCCACCTATGGTGAGACCATCTGTGGGGTCAAGATTCTCCCATCGGCACCATTCCACCACCTCAGCAGCTGCCACATCTCAAGAAGGGAGATTTGATTCCAATATAGATCGGAACTAGCTGTAAAAATCCACACATCTAGAATAATCCCAGTGGTGCCTCCAGGTGTGACCCAGTTTCTCCCACCAGCCTCAGCTGAAGGAAGAGCAACCAGGCCCTGGATTCATGGATGGAGGGGGGAAGGATGTAAAAAGGGAAGTGGTGGCAGACAGAACTTATTCCCAGGACTCAAGCCACTTTTTTTTTTAAAAAAGGGTCTCTACAAGCTTCCACTTTCCCATTACAGTGTCCAGTTGCTGGCCAGGGAAGCTGTGCAGAGAGAGATATGCACATGGCATTGTGAATAGGGACTCTCCACCGAACCTATTTAAGAGATACTGTTTTATTTTCTCTCAAATGTACCGACTGCTGGTGGGTTCTGAATTTATGCTTAACATTGGAGGCTGCCTGCCACTTTCATCTCTTTGGCTGGCTAACTATGACCTGTTAATATGATCTCAGAACGGCTAGCATGTGCTAACTTTTCAAATGTGTGGATTTTAGCATGCCGGGATGGAGATGTTGTCATGTAGAGCATCAGAAATGGGTAAACTGATGCCATCTGAAATGTAACAAAAAGCAACAGCTGGATTGCTGGAAAATACATAATTCAGAGACCTTCTGGTGACTCACTCTTTTGATTTGCTAGGGGAAAGGGTCCGCAACGCTGAATGGGAATGAATGGTCCTCAGCCTGCAAGGGAAAGGCCAGGGTGGGAGCATAAAGCCAAGCCGCAAACAAAGGCCTTGAGTGTGCAGCGCACAAAAGCCCCAGCCCACATGCCGGCAAAATCAGCAACAGCCTCATCCATGGGGAACAGCATGTGGTGTATTGCTGAAGAGTGTCGGACTAGTATCTGAGAGCCCTGGGTTCGAATCCCCACTTGCACCATGGAAGCCCGCTGGGTGACCTTGGGCCAGTCACCCTCTCTCATCCTCACCCACCTCTCAGGGTTGTTGTGAGGATAATGTGGAGGAGAGAAGGAGGATGTACACTGTTCCAGGTCCCCATTGGGGAGGCAGGTGGGATATAAATGAATAAAGGAAAATAGATAAATACGAGGGGATTGGAGGCACCTTCTGTCAGTGCCGGGATCACTCTTCTGCTCCTTCCCAGAGGCTTCTTCAAGAGGCCTGCCCTTGCCTGGGCCGTGGTTCGGACAGGAGGATCTCCTGGTTGTTAGGACTTTTGTCCAATAATCAGAAAAATCAGAGTAATGAATCTTGCTTTTCTGGAAAGAAGAGATTGCTTCTTTTGGTTTAAAAGAAGTTTATTACTAAAGGGAAAAGGTAAATGGGATTAGCTACAAATAAACAAAACATGCTTTCTAAGGAGCTGCATTGTGCTCCGTCTTCACACTAAGACATACTGATAGAGAGTGAGTGATTGCAATGGAGGATCTCTCCTTCTTCTTGACCCCTGAAAGGAAACACCTGATATCATTGACCAATTAGCAAGACAGTACACCTTCAGTTTTCCCGGGTCTACAGTCAATTGGCCAGCTGCCAGGTATCACTTCCAGGCTAACATAGGTAAACAAACAAGTTGCATAGTTAACCCTATAATGACTGAATTTCTCAGGCCTTGCATTACATGCTCATTTCTCCAACACCCCTTCTCAAGACCTGAAATGCAAGTCATTATACATGCATACACAAAACATTATTGAACATTAGCATCAAGCATATTCAACATTTCACGAAGTCTTTCAAACTTGTCTTTGGTCAGTGGCTTAGTCAGAATATCAGCCACCATCTCTTCTGTACGACAATGCTTAATCTCTATCAACCTTTTCTGGTACAAATCTTTAACTAATGCACATTTAATACCAATAGATCTACTTCTAGCAGTCGTGCTCTCTTCCTTACATATCGTTATACAAGCTTGATTATCCTCTAACATAAGTATAGGTACAGGTTCAATTATTCCAAAATCTTTCAACATCTCAAAGATCCATTCAAGTCTGCTGCAGGCACTTGCTGCTGAAATGCACTCAGCTTCTGCTGTGGATTGCGCTACAACAGTCTGCTTTCTACTAGTCCAGTCTATCAGTCCATCTCCATAAAAGAATAGATATCCACTGGTAGACTTGTAGTTGTTCATCTCTTCTCCCCAACTGGCATCCATGTAGCCAACTAGTCTTGGTTGTTCAGTTGGTGCAATTTTTAGTTTTAAGTCCATTCTTCCTCTTAGGTAACGTGCCATCTTCTTTATTGCGCTCCAATCATGATGATTTGGCGAACTTACTTTTCTGCTTAGAAATCCAACTGCCGCTGTAATATCTGGACGCGTTGATTTGCTCAGGTACAAGAGCTTTCCGACAGCCTCTCTGTATCCTCCTATGTCCTTTAGTGGTGTGCCATCCTTCTCCTTCAGATATCCAGGTTCAAGTGGGATTGATGAAGCTTTGCAGTTCTTCATGCCAACAGATTCTATAAAGTCCATAATCTTTCTTTTCTGGCATAAAAGAAAAGTTCCATCCTCGAGTCTCTCAATTTGCATTCCGAGGTATTGTTGAACATCTCCTAGCTGTTTGACTTCCACTTCCTTATTCAGTCCATCAGCTATTGCTTTGATGTCTCCTCTGTTTTGACAAGCCACGATCAAGTCGTCAACGTAAACAAGAACATACTGGTATTGTCCATTTCTGATTCTAGTGTACAGACAAGGTTCAGCTTTCCCTTGCTTGAAGCCTTGCTTCTTTAAAAGTTCAGTAAGTTTGTCATACCAGGCCTTTGCGCCTTGCTTTAGGCCATAGAGTCCTTTATTAAGTTTGTAGACGTAGTTTTCTTGACCTTTGACCTTGAAACCTTCAGGTTGTTCCATGTAGATCTCCTCAGATAGTTCTCCATTGAGAAAAGCAGTCTTTACATCAAGATGCTCTACTATCATGTTCCTAGATGCTGCAACACTTAGAAGTGTTCTGAATGTTGCTTGGTCAGTAACTGGAGCAAAAGTTTCAAAATAGTCAGTCCCATATTGCTGTGAGTAGCCTTTAGCTACTAGGCGTGCTTTGTATAGCTCCACAGTTCCATCTTCCTTGTGCTTTATTTTGAAGACCCATTTACATCCAACAGGATTTCTGCCTTGAGGTAGTTGAGTGAGAGTCCAGGCCTCTTTTTCGCTAATGGATAGCAGCTCTTGTTCCATTGCTTCAAGCCATCTGCCTCTTTCACTCGCAGGTAAGTTGCAAACTTCCTTCCAGTTCTTGGGATCCTTTGCAGGTTGCACAAGTTCACAAAATCCATACTTCATTGGAGGTTGTCCCTTAGTGCTCCTTTCTGATCGCCTCACACCGGGTGTGGGTTCTGCTGTGGGTTCTGCCGTGGGTTGAGCCGCTTCCTCTGGTGTGGCCCCTGCTTCCCCTTCTGTTTCAGTAGTTTCCTCAGAAGGTGGACCTGCTGCTTCACTTGCCAGTTCCCCAGCCAGTTCACCAGCAGTCACTACAGGTAGCCAAGCAACGAACTCATCAGGTGCAGTCCCAGGCATCTTTGGATCAGCTGCAGTGGAAACACTAGGCAATACAGTCTCATCAATAAAAACAACATTGCGTTCTTCTACTGTGTGGGTTTGGGGATTGTATATTCTGTACCCTTTCCCACCAACAGGATAGCCTACAATAAGTCCAGTTTCAGATCTGGAATCAAGCTTTCCCCTCTTTTCCTTTGGTATGTGTGCATACCCTTTTGCGCCAAAAGCTTTGATATGTCTTAGACCAGGCTGTCTTCCAAACCAAGCCTGAAAAGGGGAGGTTCCAATAATCTTTGAGGGTAATCTGTTGTGTAAGTACACTGCTGTGTTCAGGGCTTCTGCCCATAAACCATTTGGCAGTCCAGAATGCATTAGCATAGCTCTGCACATCCCTTGCAGTGTTCTGTTTAATCTCTCAGAAGCTCCATTTTGCTGGGGTGAATAGGCAATGGATACTTTATGTTGAATTCCTTGCTCTTGTAGAAATTGTTTGAATTCAGCATTACAATATTCACCACCTCCATCTGTGAGTAAGCTTTGAGGTGCTTTGCCAAATTTATTTTTAACAATAGCCACATAATTTTTAAATCTACGCAGTGTTTCATCTTTACTTCTCAGCATATACACATAAGTGTATTTTGTTTTATTCTCTGTGAAAGTCACAAAATATTTGCTCCCACCTAGGGATGCAGGTAAAGGCCCAACAAGATCACTGTATACAGTTTCCAAAAATTCTTGATTTTGCGCTGGAGTTTTCCCAGAATAACTTGGGGCATCTCCCTTTGCTCTGAGGCATGTCTCACATCTAGTTTCACTCTTTTCACAATGCACAACAGGTATTCCACATTGCTTTAACAACTGCTCAACAGATTTCAAATTTCTATGTCCCATTTTAATATGCCACGAAAATAAACATTTTTCATGTTTACAAGCATCATCACAAGCATCCTTAGTCTGGCAAATCTGTTCCTTATCATCAACAGTCTATTTCCTCATCAGGATCAACATCAAAAGTTTCTGTCTCCTCATCATCACAAGCTACAAAGTAATGAAAGCCATTTTTCTCTTCCACTTTAAATTCAAGCTCTCCATCCTTGGTAGAGACCTTGCTTCCTTGCTCTGGTTTGAGCACTACAATATGTCCAGTATTCATGAGGCTTTTTGTTGAAATTAAGTTCTCAACAGCTTCAGGCACATAAGCTGTATTTCGCAATTTAACATCAATTAATTGATTATCTGTAGTAGACAATTGTAATTTTACAGTTCCAACACCTTGTACATTCAATAATTCCCTGTTAGCTTGGTAAATTCTTGGTTTGTTCTCAACATCTATGTTACTAAACCAGGCTTTTTCTCTACACACATGTGTACAAGCGCCAGAATCGATTAAAAATATTTTCTTATCATCTGTGTTAAAATCATCAGTGATCCTAAAATTATGACCTTTGCTCTGTGTCTGTGCTGCAAACTTCTTTCCTCTGTGCTGTGCCTGTGAAACGTGACCTCTGCTCCTCCCATAATGGCTTCCCCTTCCACTGGCTGGTTCTTTGTTACTGGAACCATGTGCTCCTGTGGCTCTTTGTTCTTGGGGCTCATCATTAGGTGCATTCTTAGAAGAGCAGTACTTTGCAAGATGATTTTTCCCACATATAAAACACTCTATTTTCCTTTTAAATCTCTGTCCATGCTTTAGACTCAAAACAGACAATTCATCAGACAAACTTTCTTTCAAATTTCTAGAATCATATTCCTCAGTTAGTGCAGACAAAAGACCTTCTAGAGTCAGATCATCTTTCAGTCTAATCATACTGGTTACAGACTTATAGGAGCCAGGCAGACCCTTGAGAATTGAAGAAATCATATCTGTATCAGAGGGTGCTTCATTCAGGTCTTTAAGCTGTGTGTAAATGCCCATTAATTTGTCCATCTCTTTGGGAAGGCAGTCTCCCTCCTTCATCCTGAAATCAAAAATCTTTCCCTTGAGGGAATAGATTTTACTCTTGCTGTGTTTATCAAATTTGTCCTTTAGCTTTTGAAGCATCAATCTGGACGTGGCTAGCCCTCTTAATCCTGGTACCTCTGTGTAGGGGATACTCCCTAAAATCAGGGCTTTAGCAAAACCATCCATCATAAGGAATTGTGTCTTATCAGGGTCAGATTCTGGAGGATTTTCAGTTGTTAATACTTGAAGGGCATTGTGAGTCTGCAGGCGACTCTTCAAATACTCCTCCCACCAATGATAGTTAGCCCTTGTAAGTCTGAGGTTTGGCATTTCTTGGGATGGGGCATTAAAAGCCATTTTGTTACTCACGTCCCTTTGGATTTGAGGTAGAAGCACAGGTTCTGGCTCACTCATCTACTTCTCCAGGAGCTGGCAGGGTTAATCTTTCCCCTCTCTGCAGCAGAAGCAGCAGCGCGAAGTTCAAAAGCTCCTTTGCCTCGCCTTCCTTTGTTCTCCCGGCAGCAGCGTCTCTCCGGTGCTCCAAGGCTCAGCTCTACTTACAGCAGGCAAAAATTAATCCAGTCAAAAAAGACCCTTTGCTCCTGGCAAACTACAATCCAGCATAGGTTTTCCCCTGATCAGCAAGGAAACAGGGTTGGGCCTTTCTGGCTGCAAGATTGCTCTGAGAGCAGGAAGGAAAAAAAGTGGTCGTTTTAAAAATCCAAGCCTCTAGCTCTTATTCCCTATTTCTCTTTCTCAATCAATCCAGAAAGCTTTTAGAAGAACCATGTTTTAAGAACCATGCTCTCTTGCTACCATTTGTTAGGACTTTTGTCCAATAATCAGAAAAATCTTGCTTTTCTGGAAAGAAGAGATTGCTTCTTTTGGTTTAAAAGAAGTTTATTACTAAAGGGAAAAGGTAAATGGGATTAGCTACAAATAAACAAAACATGCTTTCTAAGGAGCTGCATTGTGCTCCGTCTTCACACTAAGACATACTGATAGAGAGTGAGAGATTGTAATGGAGGATCTCTCCTTCTTCTTGACCCCTGAAAGGAAACACCTGATATCACTGACCAATTAGCAAGACAGTACACCTTCAGTTTTCCCGGGCTCACAGATAATTGGCCAGCTGCCAGGTATCACTTCCAGGCTAACATAGGTAAACAAACAAGTTGCATAGTTAACCCTATAATGACTGAATTTCTCAGGCCTTGCATTACATGCTCATTTCTCCAACACTGGTGGTGACCCTTTGCCTTGGCAATCCTCCCTGCCCCCAGGCTGCCTCTTCCTGTTCCATTCCTGGCTGTGGTTCTGACAACCCCAACGGCCCATGCTCCCTTCCAGGCGTCTCTCACCGTCCCATTCACTGGAGACAAATGCCTCCTCAAAGGAATCAGAACAGGGATTTTCAGGCCTTCTGCCTCTTGGATATACCTGTTTTGTTATTCATTGTTATCTTGCTAGATTGATTTACTTGCATTGGCTACTGGCAATTCAAGTAAAGTCCACCCTAGCAAAACAGGCTGCAAAGCTGCTTTCAGGCATCTGAATTTTGGCTCTCAGCTCTGTATGCTGCCCATGTGGAGCTCACCTGAGTCCCTGAGTTCTTCAGGAATGTCTAACTTCACTAACTGGAGAGAAAGCCTCTTTGCACACAGAAGGGCTTACTTCTGAGTTGTAATTGAGCTACGTGGCATTGGAGACTTCCTTCAGGTGGGTGGCTAGCAAAAGCCGCCGTGGAGCTTGTTCGCGGGGAGGGCGGGGTATAAAGATGAAGTATAAATAAATAAATTAATTAATAAAATGTGTCTCCATTTCCCTAACCCCATTGTTCCTAAGTTGGCCACGTTGCCCTTGGGAAGGAGTCTCACGGTCTCGGCTGCCGAGGGCTCCTTCTCCCCGCAAAGGTTGTCTTTCATCTCAGGGACAGGCAGAGTGATCGTTCCCATGAATGAACGGCAGAAGCAGGATTGCCAATTCTCCGGGAGTATAATGTGCAATTAGAGTATCAAGGCTGCAGCCCTGTCAGGCAGGGATGGGAGATTTACGGCGCAAAAGGGAAAGGGAGCTGGTCCAACATGGTGTGACAGTTCTCACTAGAGCACGGGTCACCCACTTTGTGCAAATTAAAGGAGACCCTTAAGATCAGGATCATCTCGGTGTGCTGGATTTATGAGGGAAAATGTAAAAATGCTGCAATAAGGGAAAGAGGTGAAGGAGCAGGTGGTAAATCATGGGCAAGGAAGAATAGAGGTGCCAAGATACCAAGGCCCAGATCGTCAAAGGGGAAAGACACCCCTGAAGCTCAAAGCAGATGGGGAATTATTAGAGGGATGAGAAGGGTGACATCTCCTGAGTTTAAACACGGCCAGGAAAGTTCAAGGTGAGAGAAAGAGAAAATAGCTGAGCTCCGTAGGAAGTGTACGTTGAGGGAAGCAGCATGACCCAGAGGCCGAGGGTCCTGATTTCTGGTGCACAGCAAAAGCCCTCAGAGGTGGTTTTGAGATGCCAGACCTGTTATGAGTAGAGTTTCAAGGTTCAGATACTGGCTAGATCACAGCTTCAAGTTCAAAGGGGAAAGAGGGAATTAGATAAACATCTGGAGCAGAGGTCCATCAGTTGCTCTTAGCCACAAGGTACAGATAGGATCTCTCAGTCTGGGGCAAGGGATGCTCTGTATTCTTGGTGCTTTGGGGGGGGGCGACAGTGGGAGGGCTTCTAGTGTCCTGGCCCCACTGCTGGACCTCCTGAGGGCACCTGGTTTTTTTTTGCCACTGTGTGACACAGAGTGTTGGACTGGATGGGCCACTGGCCTGATCCATCATTGGCTTCTCTTATGTTCTTATGTAATATCATGATTTCTAGATACAGGCCAAGATCAGAGACGAGGCAATCCAGCCAGGATACAGGCAGCAAAGCCAGTAAGCAACAGACAAGTTGTATACTGCACTGGTTAGAATTTGATAGCTCAATGGAAGTGTCAAACCAGTGTGCAATGTAAAAGGTGAACTCTATGTTAGGGATTATTAGGAAAGGGACTGAGAAGAAAGTGATTGATATTGTAACACCTCCGTATAGATCTACGGTGTGGCCTCATTTGGAAAACCGTGTGCAGTTCTGGGCACTGTTATCTCCAAAAGGACATTGCAGAGCTGGGGAAAGGACAGAGGAGGGCAACCAAGATGGATTAGGGGCCTGGAGCACCTTCCCTAGGAGGCAAGGCTGAAGAGTCTGGGACTTTTCAGTTTAAAACAGAGACAGCTAAGGGGGGACATGATAGAGGTTTATAAAATTATGCCTGGAGTGGAGAGAGTTGACCAAGAGAAATTTTTCTTCCTCTCCCAAAAGACTAGAACTTGAGGGCATCCAATGGAACTGATGGGTTCAGGACGGTCAAAAGGAAATATTACTTTACACAGAGAGTGATTAAAATGTGGAATTTGTTGCCAGAGGATGTAGTGATGGCCACAGGAATAAACAGCTTTTAAAAAGGTTTGGATAGATTCATGGAAGATGTCAATCAATGGCTACTAGCTATGGTGGCTGAGGGGAACCTCCACATTCAGAGGCACTAATCCTCTGAATCCCAGAGCCAGGAGGCAACATCTGGGGAAGGCCTCGGCCTCTCTGCCCTGTTGTTGGCCCTCCAGAGGAACTGGTTGGACCCTGTGTGAGATGCAGGACAGGCCTGTATCTACAGTGGGGCTTCTTGGGGCCTGGCCCCCTGACTTATCACCAAGCCCCCCCTGACTTCCCATCTAGCCCAGGCCCCAAAACCTCCATTTTAAAATTGTATTTATGGCACTTTTTGCCAGCCATGGCTGCTCCCTCTCATTGACCATGGCCACTCTTTTTTTGTTGCCAGCAAGAAGTCAAGCCCTGCACTGCCCTTGAATTTCACGCTGCTCTGTCATCACTCTCACATTCAGCCATGGCTGGAGGACGAGAAGGAGGAGCAGCTGCTGCCAGGGGTGGGAATGTGGGGAGGAACTGTAGGGACACAGTAGGAATGGCACAGCATTTCCATGGGCCTGCCTGTGGAGCAAACTGGGTTTTTTTGTGGGTGGGGGGAGGCTAGCACTGCAGACCCTGCCTGCACCCCAGCATCGGGGGGGGGGGGGGTGCCCCTGGGAGAAATCCTGCTACCTGCTGGGATGCAGCTCTGAAGCAGTGGCTTCACTCTCCAGCTTGGCTCGATTCTTACCCCACTTCATGCCTGAGTTGGTCCTTAGAGATCACAAGCTGCCGGGCCTCTGTCTCCCCCACCTCCCCAAGGCACCAAGCCTGCTTGGGCCACGAAATTGGCAGCTGGCACAGGATCCCCCCCCAACCCCCGCTCCCAAGCCCTACCCTAAAGCCAAGGGGTTGCCGGGAAGGGTGGGAGCGGGGCTGCTTGCTTGTGTGTGTGTGTGTGGATGTGTGTGCCCCCTGACTTATCTAAAGGCCCCCTGAATTTTAAAATCCTGGCTACAGGCCTGATGCTGGACTACATGGACTATTGGTCTGATCCAGCAGGGTTCTTCTTAGGTCTTCTGAAGGCCTCGGTCTCTATGCCCTGCTGCTGGCCGTCCAGAGACAAGATGCTGGACTAGGTGGACTATTGGTCTGATCCCGCAGGGCTTTTGTTATGTGTTTATGAAGATACAACATGGAAGTACATAACTAGAACTCATCAAGAAATTAAACACTGCATTTCATCCAGGCTTAAAAAGAGACTTGGACTTCCATAGGCACTACAGTCTCTACATGCTCTACAGGACCCGCTTTTTAGAAGTCCTAACTGGCTGTTCTTAACATGTGTGATCAGACTCTGACCAATATCAGTTAATTTTAGCTTTAGACTACTTCCCCCCTGAATAGTTGTTATTTATCCCACATCCCTTTACTTTATCGGTTTGAATGTCTGAACTTTCTCATCATCATTATGGGTAACTGCTTATTCTGTTGATTTATGATGAGAGTCACATCTCAGCCTTTCTATTGCAACTCCTCTTTTCCCCTTACTCAGAGAATTTACACCCCCATAAGGAGAATTCCCACTATGACCTCCGCTTCACAGCTGGAGAAGTGAACTGTGACTCACAGAAGCGCAGGCTGAAATAAACGTTGCTGGTTGGCCCCTGGATTTTTGCTTTTTTTCCACGCTCTTTGAAAATGGTTCCAGCGGGGTCTAATGCAGGCAGTGAGTGTGTGGAATTTGGTCGCAGAGAGCGAGGGCCTCACTTGCCGAAATGTCTGGGCAAAGGAAATGCACTTTATAGACTGAAGAATTCGTATCCCTCTCCCCCCAGCTTCCTGATATTGTTCAGCAGTGATAAAACAGTAATACAAATAAAATAATAAACTGGCTGAGAATGCATTGCAATGGGAGGGAAATTTCCAGGTGATGACTGGGGAGAGGACCTTTTCTGTTCCTGGCAGATGGTTTTTCTCACATGCAATGAATAGTCTGATGAGCAAATTCGTACTGTGACATTCTGCAAAAATCTGATGAGTCAGCATTTTCCATCAGCAAAGACAACCCTCAGCAGCTGCTGTTCCCCCTCCATCCAGCAGAGGGAGGCAGGGTCACACGCCAGCTCTGTCACTCAACTTGATTGGCATGCTTGTCTTAAAGTTGCAACAGCTCCGCTCTTGGAGCTGTGGGGGGGGGGGGGGGGAGTCGCTTTAGGTCAGGGCTCTTAGTGCAAAGGTAATTTTGGATGAGGCCACAGCCTTGTAGGTACACAGTGTGGCCATGCCACACATGCCATTTCTCATGTGCAAATATTTGCTCTCCGCAAACACTGTTGCTTACAGACACCGTCCACTTTCCCTTCTCTTCAAGTCACAACAGATGAAGACCTCGCCAAGGAAATGAAATGAATGATTTACAATGGCCTTATATATTAAATCCCAGAGTCAACATTGCTGGAGACTCCCGCTTTGTTATGAGATCAAAACCAGCACAGGGAGGGTTGAGCAAAGCCGAGGACTGGCACGGTGTGGAGCCTCCCTCCTGCCAAGCGGGCCCCAGTGACCCAGGGGCAAGGTCAGTAAGGGTACCACACCTGAGGACACCTCCAAAGACCGGATGGAGCGAAGACGAGAGACCAGCAGCCCTTCCTCAACAAACCACCCTGTCTGGCAGGATGGGAACGACTGGAGCCATGGCAGTGGTGCGGAGTGTGTGTGTGTGTGTGTGTCCATCAGAATTAGAAGCTGGATTTGCTTTGCAAAACGGATATTATTTGGTAGTTTATTTGTTTGGGCTTTGCCTGTGGCATACGGCTAGACTTATTTACTTGAGTCACCTGACTAATTCACACCAGGGGCTTCAGGCGTCCCCTACTTCAAGGGAAATGGTACTTTCAGATGTCTCTGAAGCCAGGGGTCTGCAGTTTTTATTTCTGGGTTGAAACTGGTGGTTTCAGCACAGGGTAGAGCCTGTGGAAGTTATTCTTTCCCCAGTTCTGGTCAGTTCCGCTGTTTCCCCATCTCCTGCTTCACTGGCATTTTTATCATGATTCTGCCTTGCCTTCCTCCTTGTGAATTAGTCACATGGATGGGCTCATCCAATCAGGGCTCCCATGCTGAATGGGACGTCCCCGCCCAGTGAACTGGATACCAATTCAGATGAGGACCTGTCCTTGCAACAGTCTTCAAAATCACCACCACCACCACCACCAATCCCACTCAGTGGAAATGCCACGGGTCCTGCCGGAAGCTTCCTTGCAGAGTGCCACAAGATTTACAGACTCCAGCATTGAGCAGGGGCACTTTAAGAAGGACTCCTTGCCCTAAGTGGGTGGGGCCTGGCTGGGTCTATCTGAGACTGCTCCATTTTTAAGAGCACAGGCTGGCTCCAGCCTCCTTAGGAATAGACTGTCTGTTTTGGAACAAGCTGAGGTTCTGCAGCTGGTCTCCAGCCAAGCCCGATGCCTGACTCCCTTTACTTAGGCTGGCTCTTGGTGCGCCCCCCCCCCTTCTGCCACCAGGTCCCTGGTGAAACTAGACAACAGCAAAAGCCTGTAGATTTCTTCCCTTATGCAGATAGATCAAGATGGGCAGCTGGGTTAGTCTGTCTGTAGCAGCAGAAAAGAGCCAGAGTCCAGGAGCACCTTCAAGAACAACAACATTTGATGCTGGGTAGGAGCTTTTGTGAGTCACTGCTCACTTCTGCAGATACCTGAAGTACCTGAGTATCTGTAGAAGCGAGCAGTGACTCAGGAAAGCTCCTACCCTACCACAAATTTTGTTAGTCTGTAAGGAGCTCTTGAACTCCTGCTCCTCCCTTATGCAGAGAGCTGTGGAATGAGCACTGAGCTCAGAATTAGGATGCGTCCCACAAGGAGCCCCCGCCAGATGCTTCCGGGCAGCTCCTCGTCACCCCTCTTGCTTTGAAAGCGAAGAACTGGTGTGAAATCCAAGTGCTGCTTAAACTGGTCTGCTTCAGCAAGTGGACGCAAAGGGTGTGCTGCTTCAACACGGTGGCCACCAGACTAACCAGAAAGTCTTCGGCCTGAGCCTGTCGTCAGCTCACAAGATGGCTTTGGACAGCTCAGGCCTGCAGCAGAGCGCTAATGCTGCTGACCTCCCTTCCAAGGCTGTTGCAGGGCTTGCAGCAAGACAATGTGTGAGAAGAACCCCGCTGGGTCAGCTGAAGGGTCCCTCTGGTCCAGCACCACAGTTCACACAGTGGCCAGGAAGTCCACAAGCAGCACTTCTCGATATATGACTGCCCCCCCCCCCCCCCCGCAGGTTCAAGTGATATTCAGGGGCAGACTGTTTCAGTCCATGAAAATACATCTACCAACATGGCTGCCACGTAGCTGACAAACAGAGACACAGGCCCAATCTGCATCTAGCATTTGCTCTGCTGTGTTGCCAAACCCCCCCCCCCCCCCCCAAACAGAAATTCCCCTCTGCGTTGCAGGCCACTTTCACTTTGATTGATTGTCAGATTTTATGGCAGTGTCCAGACTGCATGCTGACTTTCACTTCCTTTGATCTCTCTGTTTTATGGAACTATCTGCATAGATTTATGGACGCTTCATGGCCACTCAGGGGTGACTCTGCAGTCAGTACGGTGTTGGCCTAGGGTATCTGAATGTGGTTTTGAGCCACATCTTTTTCTGTGGGTTTGGTAAAACAACAGAGCGAATGTGAGATGCAGGTTGGGCCTTAGAGGGAAGGGACATCCCAACACCTTCCTCTGCAGACGGTCTTGGCTCCTTCTCCTGGCCGGCTCTCGCTCCCCCCCCCCTTCTGCTCCTGGCCTCCCATTCAGTCTGGTTCAGGCTCTTCCCCAGAGCAGACGGATCCTTTCACTTCCCTTTAAGAATCCATCTAAGATATAATGCTGTTAGTCACAAGCATAAATGCACATTTTGCCATGCTTTCGAAAAGCGTTCAAGGCATCCTGTATCTCCCTATTATTCTTTTTAAGGATTTAGTTTTAGGTTTTGTTTGTAAGGGGTGGACAGGGATCGCTGCATCAGCCTCACATTTTCTCGTGCAGAGTCGATGCACTGCAACCGTTTCAGTCTTCGTTCGGTTTGGGTTTTTCTACAAAGCATGCTTTTTGTTATGTCAGGATTTCTGATGTATTATTCCCATTTTAGTAATTACATCTGAAGTTTATCATACAGTCAACAAAACTTTTAAGATACGATTGTTAAAACAGCAATGATTAGGATGTGATTAACAGACTTATTTCGGTATCTGGGGTCTTATCCCTGAGGTTTCCAATCTCCTCAGCAAGAAGAAGAGAAACTCTCTGTTCAGCGGAGACGCCTGGGATCCTCACCCAAACGGGAGCAATTCCGTCCCCTCTCTCCCCTTGGAATAATCGCAAGACAGCAGCTCCTGGGATCCCTGGCCCACAAGGACATCACTGATCATGGAAAGGGAGGGGTTTGCTGTGACCCTGAAGAATCGTTGATGGTAAAACGTTACAAAGAGCTAAGGTAAAAGCTCTCCAATATTTTGGAATACTTAAGATTTTTCAATAGCTTGCATATTTCTTAAGTTCTGGAAAATTTAGATCTAGCTCTAAAGGTGAGCAAAGTCTGCATATCAAGGGGCTCCTGTTCTGGTCCCCTCTGTCACAAACCCTTCACTTGACCAATGCCTGGCCTCTCTCTGGGTTTAACATGGGAGAAAATCACACACTGTTAATTGCTTGGGTGTACCATTTATTTTTAGTAATTTTGGGGGGGGGGGGGGATTTGAGTTTGAGTTCCAGAATTTCAGCAGCCAAAAAGCTCATCAAGCAGGAAAACCCTAACCTTGACTTAGAGAGGAATCCCTGGGGTGGGAGAGAGGAAGGAGGGAGAGAGCAATCCAGCTGGGGTCATCAGCTGTTAGGTGGCACCTCCTCTAGTGTTCTGCCCCCCCTGGTGGACCTCCTGAGGGCACCTGGTGTTTTTGGCCACTGTGTGACACAGAGTGTTGGACTGGATGGGCCACTGGCCTGATCCAACATTGGCTTCTCTGATGTTCTTATGTTCTCCCTTTCTATTTTCAAGAGATGAGGGACGACTAACAGCTGAGGCCAAGTTCCCCACCATGCCCCTGTAAATTTTTAAAACTGAAAAAGAAGGGCCAGCTCTGACCGGACTGGCTGGCATCTCTGGGTGGCAGAGCCTGGCCAGGCCCAGGCAGTCAGGAAATGCTTGCCAGGTGGCTGGGCCAGTGGGCACTGGATTCCTGGCTGTGAGGCTTGGCTGGTCAGGTGTCCAGGAATCACCAGTGGGGCATGAGAAGGCTTTGTGACACTCTGGAAGTCTTCCCAAGTCTCATTGGTTGTTCCTGGACCCACACATCAGCCAAGACTCACAGCCTGGAGCCTGCTGCCTGCTAGCCCGACAGCAAAACTTGAAAGGCTACTGAAATCCTGAGAGAGAACTTTTAGTTACCCCCCCCCCCAAATTCTGAGAGTACTCACCTTTTTTTGGGTATCCCTGAGCTGACCTGCAATGGCTGATTTGGGGTTTCATTTCAGCTTGGGTTATGGAAATGTACACCCAACTTGGATCCTTGGCTAGGTCTGGCTTGGTGTGTGTCTGGAAATCCTCCGATATTCCTGCCCCCTGGAATCACAGCTGTTGCCAGTCCTAGGACAGAGTTACTCCTGAGCGGGTGAGAGCACATGTCGCTTGAAAGCAACAGTCTGCCTCCACCAGGAGCTCCAGTTGGTGACTTCATTCTGGATGTTCTGAAAGAATCCCCACTCCTGTGCATCACTGCTCCACTGTGCTATGTTAATTAATAATGAAGGAAGGGCTAATTATAACAACAACAGTAACCAGTGGTGTTCCAAAGTAGGCATACTTGGATTAGTGAGCATTTATGCACTCATATCATGTAAAATTTGGCCAAATGGATGGGCTATTGGTTTCTTCTATGTTCTTAAGAAGGAGAAGAGATTAGATTTATACCCCACCCTTCACTCGGAGTCTCAGAGCGGCTTACAAACTCCTTTCCCTTCCCCTCCCCACAACAGACACCCTGTGAGGTAGGTCGGGCTGAGAGAACTCTGACAGAAACAGCTCTTTTCAAGAACACTTCTGACAGAACTATGGCTTGCCCAAGGTCACACCAGCAGCTGCAAGTGGAGGAATGGGGAATCAAACCCAGTTCTCCCAGGTTAGAGTCCACACACTTAACCACTACACCAAACTGGCTCTAGAGCTTACTGCTTAATAAACCAGAAAGGAGTGGTAATTCAAAGGCCTTTTGTGAATTTGTGGCTTAGATTTCTCAGTGAATTCCAAAGAGGGTAGCCATCTGTTTGTGAATCAGGTGTGTACGATGGAACGTCAGTACTTTTAAGTTGGGGGCTGAGATTCTGTCTAAGATCAAGAGATCTCAGATCTTAAGATAACATTTTTTAATTTGTATTTTTAAAAATCTCTTTCCAAAATGATGCGATTAGGAATTTAGCAGCTTTAGGTACTGTTATGTGATCAAACTGTAGACACTTTTGATGGAGTCTTATATTCTGTCATGCTTTGTATCTGAATTTCCTCCAAGAATTGTAAAGTCTTGGGGCAGTGCCACCAACAATTTAAAAAGGAACTGACCCCCTTCCCACAGCCTTTCCAATACAAATATGGGACTTGAGGCCACGTGTAGCCTAATTTCAGAGGTGTCCGATACCTTCTGCTCATAATCTTATGTGACAATTCTTTAATGTGTAAATAGGATGAACAAAATGAATGCATATTCCGTACCTGTGCCCATTCTTGCTTGCTAGGAGTTACATTAATTTCTTTTGCCTGTTTCAAAGGGTATGTGGGGCATTTATTCCAAACTAAATCTCCCACATTTTTATAGAGCATGGAAATGATACTTTTAAAAATCTGATTTGCTATCAGAAATCAATGTTTTAAAGAGAGTTAATGGCCTAGTGAGAGAGTGTTTATAAAACCAACATTTGAAATAAATGTTGCATCTGGCAATACCAAAACCAGAATATTTCCTTGTTTCCTGCTAGATCTTGAAGTTTAGTTTTTTATTTTAAATAATTGTTTTCAGATACATCTGTGAGTCTATTGATATTAGCTTCTTTCCAATTACTAACAGATCTTGGGATTTGTCCTGGGGAAAAAGGTTTTGGTCAATAAATGTTTCCACTGGCGAAATACCGGGGGAGACTGACCTTCCCCATTGATCCCATAAAACTAAAAGCTAGGAGGATAAATTGATCCAATTTTATTTTAGTAGGTCTGTTATGTGGTTTCATCCAGGTTATTTCCTTAAGGAAATATGGAGATGAAAAATCTTGATCTATTTGCACCCATTGATTTGAGTTTAAAGTTTTTCATATTGCAGGATATTGTGCAATTGTGACACCTCCGAGAAAAGTTGCAAGCCGGGAATGTTCAGACCTCGTTTTTCATCAGAGTATCTTGACACAAGAACATAAGAACATAAGAGAAGCCAATGTTGGATCAGGCCAGTGGCCCATCCAGTCCAACACTCTGAGTCACACAGTGGCCAAAAACACCAGGTGCCCTCAGGAGGTCCAGCAGTGGGGGCAGGAACCCCAGAAGCTCTCCAACTGTGGCCCCCAAGCACCAAGAAGACAGAGCATCACTTGCCCCAGACAAAGTGTTCCATCTAGACCTTGTAGCTAAGAGCCACTCATCGACCTCTCTGCTCTTAGAACTTAAGAGAAGCCATGTTGGATCAGGCTGCTTAATCTTAACATTTTCTAAATGATATCCTAGGTTGTAATTGGGGAGGGGCTGTGGCTCAGTGGTAGAGCATCTGCTTGGCATGCAGACAGTCCCAATTCAGTCCCTGGCATTACCAGTTAAAAGGGTCAGGTAGCAGGTGGTATTTTGATTAACTGAATTGTTGCCATGATGAGTTATATTTAGCCCAGTCGTTAAAACCTTGAGCTATCTTCAAGACTGGCAGCTGATAGTTTGGATTAAATGTCTCCTCGATTTCTGTATCCATTGCAAATTAAAACTGCTTTTGAATAAATTTCTGGACATTTTGAGAAAGGCTGACGGGTATGATCTCTGATTTATTAGAATTTATCTTGAAGTCTCATGAGAGAACTTCTGTAATAATTGGCAAAGAGGATTTACATTGTAGATATAATATTGTGTCATTGGCAAATGGTCCTACTTTGTGTTGTAGTTTAATTAATGTTATACTTTTTATTTTATCAGTGAGCTTAATAATTTTTCCTAGTGGTTTCATCGGTAAAATAAATAAAAGGGATGATGGGGGACAACCCTTGCTGGGTGCCTCAGTTTCAAAATCATCAGATCTAAACTGTTTACCTTTATCTGGGCAGCTGGGGTCCAACAGAGAATAGAGACTGCCCGAAGAAAGCCCTCCCCAAACCCATATATTGCAAAAGGCATCTGAGGAAGATTCCCTCCAGGTGATCAAATGCCTTCTCAGCATCAAGCAGTAAAATAATGGTTTGCAAATTACTCTTTAGACAGTCATGTATAACATTCAGGGTCCTGTGGATATTATCAGCTGTATGCGATAAAGTCTATTTGATCACAGTTAACATGATGGATTATTTTACTTAGTCTAGATGCCATGTGAGCTGTAAATATCTAGGCATCTTGGTTTAGCGATGAGAGAGGACAATATGATGCCACTGGTGTTGGATCTTCACCTTTTTTTAGGGGTAACAACAATTCTGACCAGGCTTTAGGAACCATGCCTTTTTGCAAAGCTAAATTACAATCATTTGCCAGAGGTGGGTCAAGTTAATCCCACATTTTCACATAGTTCTGCTGGAAATCCAGCTCACCCCTAGGTTTACCTTTGAATTATCTTTATAGCTTCCTCTAGAGAGACTGGTGCAAAGTTTTTAATATTTAATGAGATTTCTGCTTTTTCTCTTTTTTTTATGGTGGGAAGCAATGGAAATAAATTTGGCCCTGAGGTCCACTTGAGGAACATCCCAAACAATTTCTAAGGTTCCGGGGTAGATGTTCAGTTTTTCATTTTAGGTCCAAATTATGGACACACCACCAAAGAGACTAAACAGCTCAATGAACACACTAAAATAAGCAGCAAAAGCTTAATAACAGCCTTCAGCCTATCCCTGTTTCCTCCGGGTACTTCTGCTGGGTGGTGAATATCCCAGTCAAGCTCAGGGCTAAACTGAAACTTGGAGAATAAGTTGTGGGGGGAATGAAAGTCTGAATGTCTTCCTCCACCCCCCCCCCCCCCCCCGATTAAACTTTCTATCCCCTAGTCCAGTAACCTTCAGGAGGTCAGTTAGAAACACCGAAGGCATAATGAAGCTCCTTGGAAGTCCAACGTTGAAACGACATTTCCCAAATGGAAGGTCATGTAATTCTTCTCCTAGGGATCTTTGATCATCTGGGTTGGTTATTGAAATGCTCTTTCCCAGAGGTATTTTCTTCCAGCTGAGGGAAGTGGCTGAAGGGCTTTCAAAAGGTGGGCACCTTCTTCAGTATTCCTTGTGGAGAGGAATGAGCCTGCGTGGCTAACAGTCAGCTTGAAGGGGTATCTTACGTTGCTCTTCCTCAGTCCCTCAGTGTCTGGTATGAACAGTTCTCTTTCCGAGAGAGTCTCTGCAGAAACAGCTCGATGGACTTGGATTTCAGTGTCTTCCAAGGGCAGTGTGCCTTTTCCTTTGCCGCTTTTAAAATCTTCTCTAGGTCTGTGTGGCAAAAATCAGGCCACGGTGTCCCCAGGGGATTTAGAACGGTTGTCTAACCAAGGGCCAATCCTGTGAGCACCCCTTCTTCCGGCTGCAGTGTCTGTGCAAGCCTGTTAGCAATGAACATCGCTGGATCAGAGCTCTCCACCTTCTCAGCTACCCTGCAAAACCACAAAGTACTACCGTCCAGGCTGTCCTCCGGGTTTTGGACCTTATTGCCACGTAGAAGCCTTTCATTATCTAAATGTGGAGCTAGAGAGTCAAAACTAACTCCGTAGCTGTCTCTGGAGTTGCAGCCATTGCTTTACAGAGATTCCTTATTTTCTGCTAACTGGGTACTCATGGGTTCAGTAAGAGACTTCAGTTTGGCAATTAGAGAGATCTGCTGCTCAGATACAATTAGAAGCCAGTCCTCTTTTATAGCTGGCCAGGACTTCTCAGCCCACAGGTCTGACTTCTGGGCCTCTGTTGTGCCTGCCCCTCCTCCCTCTCCATTCAGGCCTGGTTCCCCACTCCTTTCATCACCTGGGGAAAAGAAGCTCCTATGAGCTGGATTTGCCCATTTTCATGGCAATTTGAGAAGGTTAAGAGTGTGTTTTTACTGATTAAAGGTGGGAAGGGAAAGGAGCTCAAAACTTAGACATCCAGCTTCATGCCGTGTTTTCATTTCCTGTCCTTGGTGGCTATTTGACTAAATAAACAGGCATTTTCACAGGGAGCACTGAGAAAAAAATGCCCCAAAGGGGAGGTGTTTTTTGTCCTTTTCGTAGCACTGCAAGAAAACCTCAAATGCAGCTCAGGGTTAATTAAAGTTTCCCTTATTGGTTATGCGAAGTCCCACCTCCAGTGCCTGTTCAATATGATTGACTTCTGAACGTATGATGCTCGGTACCCTTCAGAAAGATAAAAACTCTGGTCAAAGCTGGTGGCCCACTGCTGGACAGCTCCTGGAGCTGGTCCCAACAAGAGTGTTTCCGTGCAATGGCCATTTGCTTCAGGCCATGGGCGGGCCATGACATGTTCAATAAGGTACATTTATTACTTGCACATTGGCATTTTTGTACATGCACACCTGGTGAAACAAATCTTCTTTATCACTACTTGTTGAGCACCAGGCAACGCAGTACCCATTGGTGGACACGGAGTAATGATGTGATAAGGCACACTTGGACACCGAAGAAAGAAGTCTCACCTAAAAAATGTCAAAGACCCTTTTTTTCTTTTTAACTCTGTGTCTTAGGGTGGAGGTGGCAGTGGCAGACATAGTGGTGACTGGTGGTGGAGGGAACCACTAGTGCAAATCTGTATATGCACGGTTGTCCTTTCCCCCAGTATCATACATGCTCGAGCTGTCTGGATGCAGACAAAGTGTGTGCTGAACACTGGGCTCTCATGAATGCTACCTGTGAGCAGGATGTGAGCTGAACTGGCAGGTAACCACGAGCAATCCCTGTGCAGTCCCTGCTGCTTCACTGTCTGATCCAGGTAGACTCCCTACAGACTTTTCCTGCCCCAGGGGATAAAGGGGGCCTGTCGCTAGACCTTCAGGTACTCATCCACTTGGTCTGGGAGGTGACACTCTGGTCAGTCACTACTTTATTTTTTTGTGCCAAAAATCAAGCTTGACAGCTCTCTTGAGAGAATGGATCCATCCGGGGGTCCCAAATGTGTCCTTTCACCCAGTTCGATTCGAATCTAGCAGCAGCCTAGAGGCCGGCTAGATTTTCAGGGCAGGAGCTCTCCAGGGTCAAAGCTCCTCCGTGAGATGTGCCTGACAAAGGGACCACTTCGGCTCTCAAAAGCTTCTACCGTGACAATCTTGTGGGCCTCTCAGGTGCTCTGAAAGCGAATCGAATCGTTCTCCTGCAGACCAACACGGCTGTCCCCTCTGAAACCATCAGTTGTAAGTTTTTTGTAGGCTGAAACGTGACAAAGATTTGGGTTCTGATGATCTTTAATTTAAAAATTCTGGGTTCTAACTAGCTGGTGACTATTCTAACCCACTGGGATTTTTTGCCTCCTCCTGTGCCACCATGGTGAGGGCACCAGGGAATAAAGTTGGAGTTGACGTGTAGCGAGCCGAAGAGAAACAGTCTGAGTGGCAGGGTTGGCAGGCACGGAGGCACCTTGGAAACAGCATGGCACTTGTGCTGCTCCTGGGGGGCTGGCGCATGAGAGAGAAGCCATCGGTGCAGCCTTGTGGATTGGGACCTGCCCAGTTCCACCTGCTCTTACAGGAGCATTTGCTCATAGAAAGGCTGATTCCAAAAGCTACATTCTCTGCCCAGTGATCTTCCTTCCCAAAGCTGTGGCTTCTAAAACTCACCGCTTCACGACTGCCAGCTGCTTGCAGAGTGCAAACTCGACACTAGCATGGCAGGAAGACTGCGACACACACACACACACACACACACACACACACACACACACACACACAGAAACACGCACTCACTTTCTTTCTACAGAGGCAAACTGATCCTTAAAGGCCACTCACTCCATCCCCTTTCGCAAATATTACACTTATTTCTATTCCTTTTTATGTCATTCTGGGAAATGTACAGGGCTTTTTTTTTCACATGATTAAAGAGAACTAATTAATTGAAGGAGTTACACATTTATTACTAATGATATATAATTGCTCTCCTGCTGTGTTTCTCCAGTGGGGATGCAACCTTGAGAAGCGATGACTTCGAGGAAGGGTTAGCAAGAGAGAACGGAGCAGAAGCGCAGAGAGAAGGCCCCCCCCCCGTGCCTGGGGCAGCAGCCCTGCCCCCCCCAGCCTTCCCCGCAGGACTGAGCTGCTTGCCCTCCTGAGCCTACGTAAGCAAGCAGGGGGCAAAATAAGCCCCCCCACCAGTGTGTTTGGCTTCACTCTTCTTCTGCCTACCCGTGCTCCCTCCCCAAGGAAACCTACTTCCCTGCTCGTTCGGATGGTAAATTCCGTGGTGCTGGGTGTTCAGGAGTCCAGCTCCCAATCATGGTCCCAGTTTTGGTTCTTCCAAAGACAAGAATGACGTGCCTGAGGGTTTGATTAGCTAAATGGGCGACTTTGAAAATTGCAACTCCAGCCTGCCTGTCTCCCAAAGGGCTACGAATCAATTAAAACCCCTAAGAATAGTTGAAAGGCCGCAACGTAAAAACAGACCCCTGGCTACGACTTTTATCAAAACGGCAGGGGTAGAAGTTCACAGACCTCCTCCCCAAATCCCTGGTGTCCCCAGACAGCAGCCGCCTCGTTTTGTCAGGACTCCGCTTCAGCTTGTCCACCCTGCGTACTCGGGCCATGGCTGCCAGGGACTGGCTCAGGACTAGGGGCAGTCTTGGGGATTCTGGGGCCCTGGGCACAAGTCCAGGATGGGGCACCAGAATCACTGCCGCCACCTTCCCAGCCACCACCCTCTGCTGGGGCCAAATGAGAGGTAGCCCTCTCCCTGTGCAAGAAGGGCTTTCGTGGCCACCACCACAGAGTCACCCACCCCCACCCTGGATGAGGCAGGTGAGATGGCAGGCGAGGGCTCTTCTTCTTCCCCCCCTCCCCTGGGGGCATGGGCAGGCTTCCCTGACTGCCTGTTCACCTGCTCCCCTTCCTAGGACAGAAACAGCTGCTTCTGGCGGCTTAGACACTGACAAATAGAACAGACTGATAACACCCTACCCCCAAACGGTGCATGATATCCCTTAAGGAATCAAGATGAAAGTATATGGGAAGGTGCCCAGGCCCAGTGGTACCTCACAGGGCCACGTCCCAGCCTGGCAACACCTGGTCTCCCATAACTACCACCTGCATGCGGTTGACTGGGAAAGATGTAAACCACTTCCAAACAAATCATCTAGTCAAGAACCTGAGATTTCGTTGTAATGAAGTCAATTATACACTTTCCTGAGCTCTATTCCACTTGCTCCACTCTGACTCTCTTGTCTTGGTTAGTCTTCACGTTACTGTGCTGTGATGGAGAGAGTCTGAGGGGGCAGACTGGAGGCGCCCAGCATGCAGCAGTCACAAGAACCCCCGAAGGGGCACCGGGCTTCTCTTCTGGTTCTCCAGAGTCTTCTCCATTCCCTGGAACGACTGAAACGCTCCCCCCCCCCTTTCCAAAGAGTGTTCCTAACATCATCTCAGACATCCATTTGGAACCTCTATCCAGGTTCTCAAGATCCCTGCAATACACGGCCGATTAAGAGCTGAATCTGGTGCAGCGTTATGGACCATGTGGGCTCCTGGAATGATTCCCAGAAGGTTAGGAAACAGTCGAGGGGACAGATTCTCCCAAAAGATTTTCTAGCTCAAAGCCTGCAGGCAGTCCCATTGGAAGTAAACAAGCTTTCATCTTCAAACACCGAATCTTGGCACAGCATCATCTTGTATCAAGTGGATGGGGTTCTTTAATACCTCCATATTTTTTTAAAAAGGAGCTCATTTATACAATCATCAAATAATTCCTAAAACAAAAGGCCTCGAGGTTCAGGCCTGCACCCTCCAAAGTATGTCCAGGTGTAGCTGTGGGTTGCCACCGTTTACTGACCTCTTGGGGGGGGGGGGAGGAGGAGGAGGAGGAGAAGAAGAAGAAGAGAGGCTTACAATCTCCTTTCCCTTCCCCTCCCCACAACAGACACCCCGTGAGGCAGGTGGGGCTGAGAGAGCTCTGACAGAGACTGCTCTTTTTCAAGGACAGCTGGTCCAGAGCTATGGCTTGCCCAAGGTCATCCAGCAGGTGCAAGTGGAGGAGTGGGGAATCAAACCTGGTTCTCCCAGATTAGAGTCTGCACACTTAACCACTACACCAAACTGGCTCTCAGCACATGCTAGCAAACAAGAGGAGGAGAAGGAGGAGGAGGAGATTGGATTTATACCCTGCTCTTCACTTGGAGTCTCAGAGTGGCTTACGAACTCCTTCCCCTTCCCCTTGTGCTCCCATTGGAATTGCTCAGATCCCATGAACACATGAAGGTGCCTTATACTGAATCAGACCTTCGGTCCATCTAAGTCGGTATTCTCTACTCAGACTGGCAGTGGCTCTCCAGGGTCTCAGGCAGAGATCTTTCCCATCACCTCCTACCTGATCCTTTTAACTGGAAATGCCGGGGATTGAACCTGGGACCTCCTGCATGCCAAGCAGATGCTCTGCCAGGGAGCCATGGCCCCTTCCTCTCAATGGGTGTTCCAACAGGAGGAGGGGAGCTTCAAAAGGTGCTGGCCTGAAGATAGGCCAGGCCCTTCATACAGCAAGGGGAAATCAGACAAAGAGGATACACTCTTCAGGTTGAAAGGAGCAAGGTCAGGAGAGAAGTGGAGAACAGGGGTGAAGGGAACCCCCTTCCTCTCAGTCTGAGGCCTGGGTGTGTGTAGCGGTACGCAGCTGGCAAGGATCTGTCAGACTCATGCAGGGCTTGTGCAGGGCTTTGCAGAGGAAGAGGCAGAGCTGGGCAAATGGGAGCTGTATAGACGGTCAGGAGCTGGGATTATTGCACCCAGGATACAGACCCCAACCAGTGTCCAGTTAGGAGCATGGACTCTAATCTGGGAGAACCAGGTTTGATTCCCCCACTCCTCCACATGCAGCTGCTGGTGTGACCTTGGGTCAGTCGTAAGTCCTTTCAGAGCTGTTCTCTCAAGGGCAGTTCTCAGTCAGAGCTCTCTCAGGGTGTCTGTTGTGGGGAGGGGGAGGGAAAGGGATTGTACGCTGCTCTCAGCTTCCTTTGGGTAGCGAAGGGTGGGGCATAAATCCAATCTCCTCCTCCTCCTCCTCTTCTCCTCCTCCTGCTCCTCCTCCCCCCATTGAAGGGTGTGGCCGCTGCATGAAAAAGAGGGCACGGTGCTTAATTACTTGGTTGAAATGAACCAGAAATGCCCAGCCAGATCCAGCCAGTGGTCCATCTAGCCCAACATTCAGTGGCCAACCAGTTTCCCTGAAGGGCCAGCGAAAAGGGCCTAGAGGCCAAGGCCATGGGGCCTCCTAGCACTGGGATTCAGAGGTACTGCTTCTGAATGGGGAGGTTCCAGTCACTCTCCATGGCTACCAGCCCCCTCCTCCTAAATGAATGGGTTTATTTATTTATTTATTTGTGGGTTTTTTGCATTTTTACCCCGCCGTCCCCACAAGCGGGCTCAGGGCGGCTTACAAAGATGGACCTCCTTTCTATGCTTGCGGCCATCACTACCTCCGACGGCGGTGAATTCCACAGCTTAATTAGCCATTTAGCAAAGGAATATTTCCTTGGGTCTGTCCTGAGTCTGTTATCTGTCAACTTCATTTCATGCCCCCAACTTCTAGTATTAGCTAGTTTGGTGTAGTGGTTAAGTGTGCGAACTCTAATCTGGGAGAACCGGGTTTGATTCCCCACTCCTCCACTTGCACCTGCTGGATGACCTTGGGCGAGCCATAGCTCTGGCACAGCTGTTCTTGAAAAAGAGCAGTTTCTGTCAGAGCTCTCTCAGCCCCACCTGCCTCACAAGGTGTCTGTTGTGGGGAGGGGAAGGGGAAGGAGATTGTAAGCCGCTCTGAGACTCCCTTGGATAGTGAAGGGCGGGGTACTGTTCACAGTCCACATTGGTTTTCACCATCCTGATCCATTGGTATCATCAGCTAACTTATTTTTATTTCTCCCTTCTCCCCAATGGGGACCCAAAGCAGCTTACATTGTACTTCTCTCCTCCATTTTATCTTCATAACTACCCTGTAAGGTAAGGTTGATGGGTGGCAGGTGACTGGCTCGAAGTCATCCAGCCAATTTCCATGGGAAGATGAGGCCTGGGATCTTAACAAGACCCTCCTACTCAGAATCCTACCAAAGTCTATTCAATGGGGCTTACTCCCAGGAACGTATTCTTAGGATTGCCCTGGTTAAGGTCCCTTGGGGTATGTTATTTGGAACTGTGTAGGAATGTGTCTGGTGCAATGCTCAAGTGGAGAATTGTGACCCTCCCTCACAATATTCTTGCCTTGTGCGAGTCCTCCCTCCAAACACTCCCAGCCAATCATCACAAAGAGAGACCGTGAGGGCGATCACCCCCAGCCCCACCGCCCCTACTGTCATTTTGTATTTCTGATGGGATTCTGTTTGGCCCCAGGAGACAAACTGGGTCCCTTCCCCCATCACATGTGCAGGCAGCATTCTGCAGCTCCTCCCCTCATGATCGAAAGCATTTACTGAGCTCCATCCTTCTTGCAGCATTTCCATTTCTCATTACTTCCCCCGTAATTTTGACTCTCAGGGCCCTTCCCTGTCTCTGCTCTCCATCCGACAATCAGGCCTTCGCTAAATCAGTCCACAGCAATCAATGCCTTTGCAATGAAATCTGACTTCCTAATGTCAAGACATTTCCCTGCTTGGGGCCCCTTCCCTTTCCTGCCCTGCCACAACTTGGAACGTCATTCCTGCAATCCGCAGTAAAAATACTGCAGGGCGGAAGTGAGGGTGTCCCCCGCCCCCAGCAGATCTCGTTGGAAAAGTTAATGGGGTGTTTCTGGAGTAATTAGAATGATTTAAGCAGCCTGCTAACGAAGTTCTGCAGATAAGAGGCCACATCTCTTGTGCTCCGTGTCTGTCATCTTTGTGCAAGAAGAATGGGCAGAGAAAGTAATGAAGGGGAACCCATCCCCGGCGAGATTGAGTGGGAATTAATTTTTCATCGCCAGCATTTCTGCAGGCCTTCCTCCTGGTACCCCATGGACAGGCAGCTGGGTAAACAAGACTTCTCTGGTTCTGGAGGGGTGTGGTCCCAACCAGTGTTCCCTCTAAACTCAGTTAGTGTGAGCTAGCTCAGTTTTTTAGCCTCCGGCTCAAACAATTTTGGCTTCACTCAGGAAGGATGGCTCCAGAACAATGCTCCCTCTAAGCTGTGGAGTCTTGTGAGCAAACATTCTACTCTGTGAGCTACTGGCATTAAAGCTGTCAGCAAGCAATTGGGCCACTGCATAAATTAGTTTGCTCCGAGCTAAGACAAAAATGTGTGAGCCGGAAGCTAAAAAACTGTGAGCTAGCTCACACTAACTTAGCTTAGAAGGAACACTGCTCCAGAGCAAACTAATTTATGCAGCAGCCAAATCACTCGCTCACAACTTGAATGTCAGTAGCTCACAAAGTAGAATGTTTGCTCACAAGACCCCACAGCTTAGAGGGAGCGTGGGTCCCAACCTGTGCAGCCTTCCAAGGGCTCTTGAGGAGACTGTGAGGCTGCCTTCAGGGACCCGCAGCATCCCTGCTGTGGCTCCACGGTGTGTGCGTGAAGCTGCCTCATACTGAATCAGACCCTTGGTCCATCAAGGTCAGTATTGTCTGCTCAGACTGGCAGCAACTCTCCAAGGTTTCAGGCTGAGCTCTTTCACACTCCTGCAGCCTGATCCTTTCAACTGGAAATGCCGGGGATTGAACTTGGGACCTTCTGCATGCCAAGCCAGGGCAGTATCACTGAGCCGCAACCCCAGGCAGAAGGCCCTAAGCTCAGTTCTGGATATCTCTTGGTGGCAGATGCTGGGGAAGACCTTTTTCCACCTGGGAACTTGGAGAGCAACAGCCAACCAGAGGACAGCATATTGAGCTAGTTTTGCCAGTGTCTTGGTTTGGTGCAAGCCAGCTCCATGTACTCATGCTCTCGGAGGCTTTAAAAGGGTGTTAGGCCAGATTTGTGGAGGAAAGCCAAGAAGCCCCAGAACAGAACTGGAGCTGACGTAAATTTGCTCATCCAAATTCTACTCTGCAGGTTTTGATGTCAAGTATTTTCCAGATATGCCTTGAATTCTACAGTATTTGTTGAATATTCACTGAATATTTGGTATCTGCAGTTGACAGCCGATAATATTAGGTGTTCAGTACTGGCAACGTGACGGCATTTAATGGCGGGCAGGCAACCGCGTTCGCATTTCAGCGTTTGCCACAGTTAACATGTAATGGCATTCAGCATCTGACAGAGCTGGATGGATGAGACGCAGCAGAGTTTAGTATTTGACAGCTGACAGGCTATGGCATTGTGTCTTTGATGCCTGCCAAGACAATCACAAGATGCCCAAAGATCACAGCACTCACATTTCAAGTGTTGAGCAGAACGCCGCATTCAAATCCAGATGCACTGCTGAAAGGTGAACTTCCCCCTGGAACTTTTCATAACTCCCACCTTTCATGGGTGAGAGAGGGACCGTGCTGGCAACGTCCCGGGTCTCCCGCCAGGACCGTTGCCCCGATCCATTCCCCCCAGTGCTCAAGGCCCTCCTTGGCCGGCCGTATTCATTTACTCTCTTGACCCGGAATGGTTTAAAAGTCAGGAAGTCTTTTTAAAAAAGGGTTAAAAATGGTGCATTAGAAACCTGATTGTCCTTCAGTCTGTTATCAGCAGTTCAGGTAAGGGGAGACACGAGAGAGGTCTATAAAACCATGCATGGTGTGGAGAGAGAGGATGGGGAGGAGCTTTTCTCCCCCTCCCAAAGCACTAGAGCCCCCAGGGGCCATCCACTGAAGCTGAAGGGTGGGGGAATCAGGACAGAGAAAAGGAAGCAGTTCTTCACGCAGGAACCTGCTGCCGCTGCCGTGGGACGCAGTCATGGATGCCGACTTGGAAGGCTTTAAAAGGGGAGTGGACAAATTCATGGAGGACTGGGCTAGCCATGTCCACTGAGAATGATGGATGTGCCCTTCCTCCAGTGCCAGAGGCCGCAGTCTGCCTCTTTAAACCAGAGGCTGGGGGGCGCGGGGGAGGGGGGAGGAGGATGCCATTGCTGCCCTCTAGCTTGTGGGATCCCAAGAGGGAGCTGGTCAGCTCCTTTGCAGACAGACGTCTGAACCAGATAGGCCTTTGGTCTGATTCACAATGACCCTTGTTGGTGGGGTAGAATGGCAGACTGCACACTGCAGGGTGCCTTAGAGGGTGTGCACAGTTGCCTCTGTGTCTGCTGGAGACAAGACTTGGAGAGGCTGCGTCTGGGAAACACAAGCTCTAGCGATGCCGAATGGGCTCCAAGCAGGAGATTTGGCTGGGCAGGGGCAGAAAACAGAGCCTGTACGTGGCAAATCATGAAAGGTAGAACACGTGACTTCCGGCAAGACTTGCGACCATGGCGGACGCGCTCCTCCGCATCTGCGGGGAGCGCGATCCGTACCCGGCTGGAAGAAGGGGCTTCGGACTGGTGCCGAGCCCCCAGAGACCCTAGTGAAGGGGCTCTGCCTGGGGTGGCACGAAGGGGATCTCTCCCTACGGTGGCGATCGAGGGATCGAGGTCCCCTTTCATCACCCCCATAGGTTCCCCCGTCCGTGGGAGCCGTATGGCTAAAAGCGCAAAACCGAGAAGCAGCAGAGAGTGCGAAGCTTTGAAGCTGGAACTTATAGTTACGCACGGAGAAAACGTGAGTCTGAAGTAAAAATAAACAGAACACAGCGGGAAAGGCGGGTGGAGCAAACCCCCCCCCCTCGAGACTGGCGTACTTACGGGACTCTTTACGTGGCGTTACTGCATGAAAAAACGTATGTTCGGCTTGCTAGATGGCGGCATCGCTCTTTAGAGGATATGAACTTTAAAAAGATATAAGCGCAGTCGTAGAATTTGCTTCTTTCATCCATCTTATCTAACTATCAACAAAGAAGCGCAGCCTCAACAATGGCGGGGAAACCGAAACCTTCCCCCAAACTAGGAAGTACAGCTCCGAGTTCAAAGGTTGATACCACAGAGATGAGCACTGTGTTCTCCTCGTTATTGCGACCTCTAGTGGACCAAATGACAGCTCTCAACGTCAAGATGGACAAGATGCAGCTGGACCTGAAGGAGTCGAATAAAACTACAGAGAAGCTGCAGCGAGAACTTCTGGAAGTTAAGACTTCAGTAAAAAATCATGATTCAAGGCTACAAAAAGCGGAGAAAGAAAAGGCCTTCCACTCTGATCAGCTTTTGAAACTACAGATGGAAAGATCGAATTTTTTCCTAAGACTTCAGAATGTACCAGAGGATAAAGGAGAAGACCTTAAAAATCTGTTAAGTGAAGCGCTTGAACCAGTGACGGGCTTAAAAGCAGCGGAAATAAAAAGCGATATGGATATGGTTTACAGAACCTATCCAGACTATACCAAAAAGAAAAGCCTGCCTGGTGAGATTCAGATAAGGTTCTCCAAAAAGTCAACAAGAGATGTGGTGCTTAGGACCACAAATAAAGCGGTTCTGAAGATCAAAGGAAAAGAAGTTAAAGTGATGAAAGATATCCCATTTGAAATAAGGAAAAGAAGGAAAGCCTATGGAAAACTGACATCTTGGCTACAGTCTGAATCTATTATCTACAGGTGGAATGTTCCGGAAGGACTGAGCTTCAGCATCAAAGACAAAAAATACAAGATTGACTCTGTTCAACAGGCAAAAAGTTTATGGAAAAAAGCAAAGCAAAGAAAAAAGAGAGAGACTCAGATGGTTCGCTGGCATCGCAAGAAAGTATGTATGGATTTGATAGCTCAAAGAGTGAAGAAGAAATTTCTGACTCGGAAAAAGGAGCAGTAGCTCCAAAGGTACAAGAAGAGACTGTTAAGACAAGAAGAGGACGAAAGAAGAAATAAGGGCTGAAATGTTTTTTGAAATAGCACTTATATATTATATATAATTTGTATAATTAAGCATTCCTTTAAAAGAACATGTCTGTCAAACAGCTTTTTTATTTTTCATATATCATCAGTAACAATCTTAGTTGAATATTAACCAAGGTTTAAAATGCTTCATATGTATTAATGGTAAGGTAATATTAAGCAAATGTTAAAGCACACTCTGTATAAGGTAAATATAGCTTAGAAAAGTAGTGATGTAGTAGTAGAAATAGATAGAATCAATAAAAATCTTTAAAAAAAGAAAAAGAAAGGTAGAACACGTGAGAGCCCAGGGGCTAAGCTGGACCTGTCTGCACATTCTAAATCTTTGCCCCCCTTCATTCCAGCTTCCACAGGCAGCCTGCTTGAAGCCCTCCTCCCCCAGGATGTACCACGCAGAAGCATTGGCGATGCAGCCCTCCGGAGAGGAGTCCATGGCGCAGGGCCAGGCGTGCCGCTGTTTCCATTCCCGGAGATAAGACCATGTACAATTCAATTGTCTTCAAAGAAAATCCTAGTTCAAAGAACTTGTTGGAGGATTTTTATGTTTGCAAACTGATTTCAGAACTCTTTCCAGAGCTGCATTTGCCTGGCCTGTGCCCTGTTGCCTCGTCCTGGGAAGGCGAAGCAGGAGCCCGGAGCAGACATTAGCAGCGCCAGCCATTTTGGCCCACTGCCCTTCCCAGCTCCTCCATCGCTGCAGCACCTGGAACATCTGCCTGTATTTTGGCCCTGGGCAATGAGCTTGCCATGGCAACTGCTTCTGCTGTCCTGACAGATGCCTGTGGTCTGGCAGAGCTGGGCAGGATTGAATCCAGACCTTGGACAGCAGAGAAAAAGGAGCCCAAGCCCCACCCCCCATTTGCACAGGGTTCTGTGGGAGCCATCCTGGCAAGCCTTCTCTCCCCTGTCTTGTCCCGGGTTCCTCTTCTCCCTTCAGCCAGGATCACGGAGGGGTTCCTTCAGTGCTCCAGAGCCCCTGGGAGAGGGCAGCATTGCAGCCCCGCTGGCAGCTCCGGCACATGTTGCTAGAAACAGTACATTTACCCCCCCCCCCCCCCAGCACCAGGGGCAGACTGCTGAGGACAGTTGCTGCCATCTTGCCCCGGGCCGTGTTCTAGCGGCCACCTCGGCAGTTCTTGGACTCCTGAATGCAGATATGGGCCCCGATTTTGAATAACTGTTTTTCATCTTGTCTTTGAGCACCCAGAAGGATTTCAGCTGAGTGTCAGGTGTCAATGTCCCCTCTCCTGCATCCTTTCTACCAACAGGTTAGCAGAGAGCTGAGTGCTTCCTCCGAGAAGGTGCAGTCTGGAGCGCAGGCATCAAAGATCAGGAGACAGGCCAGCGTGGTGTAGTGGTTAAGTGCCTGGACTCTAATATGGGAGAACCAGGTTTGATTCCCCACTCCTCCACTTGCAGCTGCTGGATGACCTTGGGCAAGCCATAGTTCTGTCAGAGCTGTTCTCTCAGGAGCAGTCCTCGAGAGAGAGCTCTCTCAGCCCCACCAACCTCACAGGGTGTCTGTTGTGGGGAGGGGAAGGTAAAGGAGTTTGTAAGCCGCTCTGAGACTCCACGTGAGTGAAGGGTGGGGTATAACTCCAATCTCCTCCTCCTCTTCTTCTTCTTCCTTGCAGGGAGAGGGTCACCCTTGAATGCCGGTTCCTGCCTAGAGTCATTAGGAGTCATTAGATCTCCACCTGCTTAGGAGATCTCCTGGAACTGGGGCTGATCTCCAGACTAAAGCGATCAGTTCCCCTGGAGAAAATGGCAGCTGCAGAGGGTGGACTGTAGGGCCTTATGTCCTGCTGAGGACCCTCCCTTCCAAACGCTGCCTTCCCTAGGTTCCACCCTCAAATCTTCAGGAATCCCTGAATGAAGGCTGGCAGCCCTGTCCCTACCCCGCTAGCTTCACCTGATGCCAAATCACAGAACCACAAAGTACCCCAAAGTCACACAGTGCATCCCTTTCTGCAAGCCAGGACCACCAGCCACTTCCCCCAGGACCCCCCCCCCCAGTTTGCCCCAAGCAGGGGACAGAAGTGACCCTCAAGACCAGCCAGGCAAACCAAGGAGGCTGGTCAAGTCGTGTGTGTGTGGGGGGGGGGGGGGGGGGAAGGAAGGCAGCCCATGAGTCTCCTGTTCTGGATTGGGGGTTGGGGAGGGGTTGGGGAGGCATCTCTGCCCCTCCCTCCCTCCTGGTCTGTGGAGATGTTTACAGGTCCCCTGAGATGCAGCCTGGCCGCCTTCTGGTGCCTCGTCTCCAGCTTCCTACAGAGCCTTTGAAATTAAGAATCAATCCAATTATTCAAGCCCATAAACAACGTCATAAAAATAACATCAATTTACGCCAAAAGGCGCTGTATTAATGTCCCGAAATAATGATGTGCTTTTACAACATAAACTTACAATCAATCTTGCTTTTAGCGCAGCCAAACAGCAGGCGCAGAAGGATCAATTCGCAGCCTTGATTGAGGTGGCCTGAATTTGGGGGCCTGTTTTTGGCAACTGTTTAATGGCGGGGCTTTGTTCCCTCCTCCTCCTGCAGCCTGATGGGACTCCGTAGAGAAGGGGCTTCGAGTTCAGGCTTCCCCGCCCAGTTCTCCTTCCCCTAGAATGAAGCCTTGGATCTCCATGGTGAACCAGTCAAGTGGTTTATTTATTCATTTATTGAGATTTATATCCCGCCTAGCCAGCAGTAGCCGGCTCTAGGCGGCTCACAACATGAATCATATACATAAAATCACAGCTAAAATATAAAACAGCGAGAATCACCAAATTCACCAAATTTGGTGGCCATCATTACATTCCAGACTGAAGCACAGCACATTCCGGCCCACGATCATAGAGACTTGCGCCAATAGATTTATCCCAGCGCTATCCAGGGACCCCCCTTCCCCCCCAGCGGTGGCTTCTAATTAAAAGCCTGGCAGAAGAGCTCCACTTTGCAGGCCCTGTGGAACTGCATAAGGTCCCGCAGGGCCCTGATGTCATCCGGGAAGCTCATTCCACCAGGCTGTTCTCTCAAGGACAGTTCTCAAGAGAGCAGTCTCAGCCCCACCTGCCTCACAGGTGTCTGTTGTGGGGAAGGGAAGGGAAAGGAGATGGTAAGCCATTCTGAGAGCCAGTTTGGTGTAGTGGTTAAGTGCGCGGTCTCTAATCTGGGAGAACCGGGCTTGATTCCCCACTCCTCCACTTGCACCTGCTGGATGACCTTGGGCAAGCCATAGTTCTGGCACAGCTGTTCTTGAAAAAGAGCAGTCTCTGTCAGAGCTCTCTCAGCCCCACCTGCCTCCCAAGGTGTCTGTTGTGGGGAGGGGAAGGGAAAGGAGTTTGTAAGCCGCTCTGAGGTTCTCTTGGGTAGTGAAGGGTGGGGTATAAATCCAATCTCTTCTCTCTTATACTGAACCAGACCCTCAGTCCACCCAGGTCAGTCTTGTCTACTCAGACTGGCTGCAACTCTCCCGGGTCTCAGGCTGAGGGTCTTTTCCATCACCTACTAACTGGTCCTTTCAACTGGATATACCAGGGATTGAACCTGGGCCCTTCTGCACGCCAAGCAGATGCTCTGCCACTGAGCCATGGCCCTCTGCCATTGGCTTCTGTCCACCCATTTTGGGTATGAGCTTTGCATCTGCTTGTCAACTGCTGTAGCAGCAGCAGCAGCAGCAGCAATCCGGCAAGGAGACTTCCACCCCTGCCAGAATCCCTCCATGCGTTCCAAGCTGTGGGCTGCAGCAGTCTTGCGAAAGTGGAGTTGGGCTCCCAGCCCTTCCCGGTACATTTTACAGTGCTTCATAAATATTGAATGGCGAAGTATTTACATACTCTGTGTCCTGGGTTTATAAATAGCAAAGATGAGCACTCTTCCCCGAGAGTCATCTTTGCAGATAAATTCCAGTCGGTGGTGTTTGGCCAAAGTCAACTCGAGTAGAAGGAAGCCCTCCCAGACCGCAGGCCTGCCCTCAGCTCCCCCTGTGGAGGCTGGAGCCGGCTGCCGAGGCCCAAGGAGTTAATGGGGTTTGTTGGAAAGGTCATGACTTTAATCACAGATCCTGGGAGGAATCTTCCCTGAACCTTGACTGAAATGTTTATTCAGTTCCTGCGGAAAGGGCAGTGTGGAAGCCAAAGGAAGTCCCCCCGGGGAAGCTGCCTTTTCAACTGAGCCAATTCAAGAGGGTCTCCTTCAGAGCAGAGGCGAGAGCCCTTTGAAACACCGCAGGCCTTTGAGGGACGCTGGCTGGGTTCAGGGGTGCCTTCTTTGCACATGAAAATACAATTCAAATAACGAGGCGAGAGAGGCAGTCTGTCTTTGCAACAAAAAAAAAGGCTCCCAGATTTGGGTTCATCAAGGGCTCCATGCAATATTACATTTTTGTTCTGACATTTTCAAAAACACACAGAGGGAAGCAGCCCAAATATGCCTCCAAAGTGAAGTTCTTTGTAATGTTGAAAGAATCCGATGTGTCCTCGAGAAGCAAAGCTCCAGGGCCTTTTCTGTCGCTCGCGAGGTTCCTGTTTGCTTCTGAACACTCCAACTGGGGAGAGCTTTCGGAAGAGTGGGAGGAAAAGTGTATTAGTGACCTTGGTTCAGAGCTCTGCAAAGGGGACTTGGGGCAAGTGTGGAGATGTTGTGGGTCCTCAAGGTATTCCCCAGTTGAACCTCTCGCTGACCTAGAAAAGGCAGGAGATGCAAACCAAACATTCCCTTTGTGCTGCTTTTGACCTTCTCGGGTGTTCCCTGCAAAGGAGGGTTGCCAGTGCTGGGTTGGGAAGTACCTGGAGGTTTTGGGGGGGAGGTGGAGCCTGAGGAGGGTGGGGTTTGTGAAAGGGAGGGGATATAATGCCATAGAGGCAACCTCCCAAAGCGGCCATTTTCCCCAGGTGAACTGATCTCTGTTGCCTGTTGACCAGATGTGGTACCAGTAGATCTCCAGCCACCACCTGGAGGTTGGCAGCCCCACTGCAAAATGAGAATGGAGGAAGTGTTAGGGTCTGTGAGTTTCGGGGTCACAGTGAATGGGGCCAGTTGTGGGCAATGCTCCCTCTAAGCTGTGGAGCCTTGTGAGCAAAAATTCTACTTTCTGAGCTGGCATTACACTTGCGAGTGAGCGATTTGGCTACTGCATAAACTAGTTTGCTCTGGAGCCATCCTTCCTGAGCTAAGAAAAAAATGTGTGAGCCAGAGGCTAAAAAACTGTGAGCTAGTTCACACTACCTCAGCTTAGAGGGAACACTGGTTGTGGGACAACTGCTCCACTTCACAGCTCCTGGGGTGCGTGCGCACAGATGGTCAGTGAACTCACACAGCAGACCCTGGTCTCCTGACCTGTCCTTGCATCATTTGGGGGGGGAGGGGGCTGGAGGCTTTAAGACAGGTAGCCTCTTCGTGGAAAATGCTGTGCTTTGCCCACAGACTCACTGTGGTCCTTGGTCCTGAACTCAGCCTTGCCCAAGGGGGTCTGTGTCACCACATCTCCCCCAACTTTACCCACCTACCCTCTTGACTGGTGCCGAGTTCCTTGCTGGGTAGGGCATGTGAAAGGCAGAAGGGGCGTCGCTCTCTGTGTGCGGAGTCTTTCAGCCTGTGTTTCTGAGCTTCAGGAAGGTTCTTCCAGGCCAAAACCATTGACAAGGTTGGGGAGGGGCCATGGCTTAGGGGCAGAGCATCTGCTGGGCATGCGGAAGACCCCTGCTTCAATCCACCCGCACCTCCAGTTTAGAGAATCAGGCAGTGGGTGATGTGAAGGACTTCTGCCCGAGACCGATGGTCTGATGCAGCATAAAGCAGTGTCGTGTGTTCGTATGACAAGGATCCCCACAGCATCCCACCCCAGCATCCCCAGTTTGTCGGAGGAGCAGCCAGTCTGGCAGGCCAGCCACCCACGATTCAGAGGGGCAGGCCCAGCCTGGGGCGGTCCTGCGAGGAGGAGATGGGATCAACCACATCGTGAACAGAGGAAGGCCTGTTTCTAAACGTGTGCAGAAGAGGCGGCTGCACGGACCGCGCAAGCTGAGGACATAAGTTATGCAAGGAAGGTCCTCGGTGCCCGGGGCAGGCAAGCTTAATTACGGCAGAGTCGGACTGAAATCCTTCCAAATGTGTACATACCTGGTCCTGACAGTTACACACTTGTCCTTGTATGACTAAATTAAAAGATTTAGGGAGTACAAAAAAGTGAAGGGAAGGCTAATTGTATTCCTCAAAGCCCCCAAGAATCAGAGATGAATTCAGCACTCTCTAATTTTTATTTTTTGTAATTATGCAGCACAGCCTGTTGGAGCCAAAGAAACTCAGCAGAGAGCTTTAATCTTTTAACAGTGACCATGTGAGACAGCGGAAGGCCATAAAAGAATAAGGCGGGGGAAGCCTTACTCCAAAGAAAGAGCTGCAACCCAGCCCCAGAGGTCTCCTTTGGGTGTCCAGGTCTCTCTTCAGGGTCAGTTCCACCCAAATCCTCAAGAGCCTAAAATGTCAGGTCACACCTGTGCCTAGTGCTGGGTAACCCACAGCTGCTGGAATTATTTGCAGAAAGATATAAGCAGAACAAGTGAGCTTTACTCGCTTTTCCTGGGATCCTCAAAGGCGGGGGGGAGAATTTTTTTTAATAAATAGGGAGTTCCACTCATCTTATCTGACTGCACTTTATTTCTTCCATCAATTTTCTTCAAGCCTGGCTCAAATTTGGATAATCAGCTGTGCTGGGGAGGTGGAGGGAGAGATACTTCACCAGACTAAGCTATGGCATGAGGCAGAGTTAGGCCCTCTGGCCCACCTGCTTCAATTTTATTTTAAAAAAGACAACCCACCCCTGTCTCTAATTGCCTGACGTATGAATGGAAGGCATTATCTCTCTTTCCCCTTGCTCAGCTAACAGTAACACTCTCTGCATGTTAGTTCTTTGAGGGGGAGGGGTAAGGTTCACATTTTTATTTTATTTTGTACAATTTATATCCCGCCTTTCTGCCCTCACAAGGACTGCCAAGGCAGCTAATGAATTAAAACATAGATCATAAAAACCACATTTTAAAACCATTAAAATTACCTCCCCGCCACATTGTTAAAATGTGAGAGCCAGTTTGGTGTAGTGGTTAAGTGCACAGACTTTAATCTGGGAGAACCGGGGTTTGATTCCCCACTCCTCCACTTGCACCTGCTGGATGACCTTGGGCAAGCCATAGTTCTGTCAGAGCTGTTCTTGAAAGAGCCATCCTTGAGAGAGCTCTCTCAGCCTCACCTACCTCACAGGGTGTCTTTTGTGGGAAGGGGAAGGGAAAGGAGTTTGTAAGCTCTGAGACTCCCTTGGGTCTCCTCCTCCTCTTCTTCTTCAACGAAAAATAGAGCTAAAATATGTACAAAAACATTTAAAAAAGCAATTAAAACACAGAGATCTCAGGTCCTGATTAAGTGGTTCTCCCACCTGCAGACAACTGATCGGAGGTTTCCCCATAATTGACCTTTCATATCTTGTATGGAATTTTGTGTGTGCTTTTTTTTACTTCTGGGAGTGACAAACTATTGCCTCTGCTCCGGAAAGCCTCAAGGATTTTGCTGAAGGTGCTGGGCAGAGTACATTACATAAAGAAATAAATGTCCCCCCACCCATCTACCTGCCGGGCAGGAGGATGGCCTAGAGCTGGTGGGGGAGGAGGCCAAGCCAGGCCTGCGGTTATCTCCTCTGCCACTTTGCCTGCCTGCCAGTGGCCAAAAGCAAAGTGTTTCCCTCTGTCTCCTATTGCCCCCTGAACCAGCAAGAAAGAGACTGACACCAAAGTTTGGGTTTGAACAAGGGCCAGTTTATTGCTTACATCATGCATTCTTCATTATGGCGAGGGGCTGGGTATTGCGTACCAGATAGGTGTCCATATTCCTGACCACCTTCTTAGCATACTAGGCGATGCACCTGCCCTGATCCAGAGCCTTTTTACCAAGACTCTTGACCAGCAGCTCGGCACTTGTAGCCGCTAAACCCGGTCTACCACCCCGAGGCCCCAAAGCCTGCTAGGATGGCCGAACCAGGTTGTTCTCAAGCAGGAGCTCCTTTTCCCGTTCCCGAGCCACCAAGCTTGAGAGCCGTTCCTGGACTTTTGCTCTTTTCTGCTGCTACAGACAGACTAACATGGCTGCCCATCTTGATCTATCAGAATATTTATTTATTTATTAATTTAATTTAATTTAATTTATACCCCGTCCTCCCTGAGAACAGGCTCAGGCTCCAACTAATGGTAAGATTGGGAAGCTTCTACTGGCTCCCTAATATCAGAGATAATTTGCTATCTATTCTACTTTTATTCTGCCTCCAACGAGTTTAGAAAACCAAAATAGGACCCACGGTAGGACAGAGAAACCAAAAATCAAAACTACTGTGCTAAAGACCATTAACAAAATATCACATTTTTTAAATGTTTAAATATTATATATATATATATATATATATATATATATATATATATATATATATATATATATATATATATATATAATTTACTCTTTTTAAATAATTCACTTTCACATTAATTATCACACCCAAAAAGTATAAATCCCAAAATACCATCCAAAAATATAACATATAACAGGAGATATTGCACAACCCCTCTATAAGTTCCAGTCCTCCTAAATAGTACAAAGGTGTTTTTGAAGGAGGACTCCTTTAAGTCCAAAAATGTATTTGTTCTTCTTCCTCCTCCAACAGAGGTCCAGATATCCTCCTGTTTCCAGGTCTTCTTCAGGGAGTTCTAAAAATTCTTTCAAGCTCAGGGTTGCTAAATACCCAAATATTTATTCCAATTTTTCACTACTGAACGCTGCAAAAAGTCTCTTCTAGTGAGCTCAAGGCTTCATCCAAAGTAAAAAGGGAACGTGCTCCAGCATTTCAAGGTCTGTGCTGCTGTCTGTGAATGTCTGTCCCGGTCGCTGCAACTCCTCTTGCTCAAGACAGGAGCATGCACCCATTGCACAGCCGTTTGCAGCCAATCAGAGGCTGGCACACCCTGGGTGCGCAGACATCCCTATAGGCAGCTCTCAAAGGTGAGCCAAGAATCCCTTTGAGCTGGAAGTCAGTAAAAGGGGCTTGCTCTTCCTCGCAGTGCCAGGGTCAGACATTAAAGACCGATCAGCGGTCAGAGCGGCCTCATAAACTGGAGCCAGCCCCGTGCGGTTCCCCACCAAGCTTTGGTGAAATGATGAATTTTCATTGCTTTTGCAATAAAGTTTATGGAAGCGATAAAAAGATGAAGTTGCACGGAGAAATGATCAGTCTTTGAAAAGAGAGTTTCCAAAGCTCCTGTGGGGAGGGGTGTGTCTGCTCAAGGAGGAGAACCCCGCTGGGACTGACGAAACACCCAGCCCAAACACACCGAAGGAATGAGGTTACTGTGTCATTCCGTTGTAGTGGTGCGAGTTGTTTGGCAATATAAGAAGAGGAAAGCGTAGAGGCTTTAGGAAAACTGGATCGGAAGATGTTGGTGACTTTACAAGCCACATGTTGGAAAGGCCGCTGGCATGTGGATTCCTGGCAGCAGAGAGTGTGAAGGGACTCCGTCGGACAGATTGTCTTCAGGGTGATTTGGGGTGGCACAAACATTCCGTCTGTTGTGCTGTACCCGCACAACAACCTGTTCGCACACACGAACCCTCACGTGATGCTGCAGGCAGTCCAAGGCAGTCTGAGGGGAACCAAGAGAGAGAGGAAGGAAGGAGGGAAGGAAGGAGGGAAGGAAGGAAGGAAGGAAGGAAGGAAGGAAGGAAGGAAGGAAGGAAGGAAGGAAGGAAGGAAGGAAATCCAGTTGGAACTAAAATTCTGGCCAGCTCATATAACACTTTATTTGGAGGATGACATAAGGCCTCTGGCCTCTGCAAAGGCTGCTTCATCCATTATGAAAGGGGCTTAATTCAAGGGGGAATGCAGGGGGGGAGGGGAGAGAGAACGCCTGTATGTTCTAGCCTGGCCTCCCCTACACCAGGCTCATTTTCTGTGTGGGACGGCACAGCAGTCAGCAGCCAGGCAGTCCAAGCATTGGTGTGGCAATTCTATGAGAACGGAGCCTTAGCCACCCGGCGGAAGGAGCCCTGTGTGACCTTCAGCCATCATATGAGGGGGTCAGCCTGGATGAGAAGGAGTCAGAAAAGGGGGAGGATTCTTCCTTTGGCCAGGAAGAAATTCCGCCTCTGGATGTGGGGCTTCGCTGGCCACCAGGCTCAGAGGACTGTGAGGAATACATAGCTGGTTTCAGCACCAAAAGGTGATGGGTCTCGGTGTGCTCAATGGCACAAGTAATTTATTTATTCATTAAAAAGACTTTATCCCTCTTTTGCTGTCAGCTCACCACAGTTTCCAATGAAACAAATGGAAAGATCATAACTGAACAACCATAAATACAGATCATAGAGTCATTTTGTTTATCTGTTCATTTATGCCATGTATCTTCAATTCTGTAGGCACTAGTAGAAGTTTCTGATGCATTTTAGGCACAAGAATTGTGTCATCTTTTTCTGTGCTTTCAGTAATGTGACAGCTTTACTGTACTTTTGCAGCACTGTGAGCCAACAAGCTGCAGACTGCTTGCAGGTTTTCACCAGTTTGCTGTTTACACATAAAGGACACAGGAGGAGCCTGGCTCCAAAAGCTGGAATGAGCTCTGTGTTTTTATAATTCTTTTGGCATATTTTCACCTGCATCTTTCAGATACCTTTAATAAGCAGTTAGATTGCAGGAGCACCTTAGAGACCAACAAGAGTTTCAGAAAGCTTCTGCCTGGGAGATCTTGTCAGACTCTCAGGTGCTCCTGGATTCGAATCTAACTGTCCTCCTGCAGAGCAGCATAGCTGTTCTATGAAACAATCTTGAATAAATAAATACTTCCTAATTAAGCACAGAAGTGTTTCCCCTGCGCTTGCAGCACACGGGATCTTATTATGGTCAAGGAAATAGAGCTGTTCTCGAGGCAGGTCGACCGCAGGCGCTCTGTCAGGACCCTGAAGGGGAGAGGTGTACCGCGCTGCTTGGAAGACGCCCTGGGCTTGCCCTGCAGAGATACCCACGCCTGCGGGTTTGGTGGCAGCAATTCAATCAGGGAAGGAAAAGTTATGGTCCGTCAATCTGTAAGGGGGGGGGGGGGGAGAGCGCCACCCCCCGACTGCTGTAACTGGCAAAGCCTCCCTTTGCCAACAAGAGCAGAGCTGGCGCTGGGAGGAGGCTGGGCTTCTTCCCCCCTCGGCCGGCCGGGGGCCTCTTTCCCTCAGCCCTCTCTCTGGGCCTGGGTGCAGACAGAGAGATTAGATGGGAAGGCGAGCAGGCTCCGTGTAGACAGGGAGATAGATAGCCTTTGAATTAAATACCAAACACACCAGCCCCATTAGAGCTTCACAGCAGGGTCACTTGTTTTATTCGCTGTGTCACAGTCCAATCCATTTCCCAGCTGACATTCCTGCTCCTCCCTCTCTCCCTCCCAGCGCTCTGCCGCCGTCTCTGGCAGCTCAATTCCCGAAAGGTTTTTCTGCTTGGGCTGGAGCCATCCAGGGGATTGATGCTAGCTCGGGCTCTGCAGCCGGGACTCGCTCGCTCGCTCGCTCACTCCCTCACTCGCTAGACAGTCCCCCATGCCAGCCCATCTCCCTGCTGCCGTCTGCCAGCATCCATCCATCCCTCCCCTGGGAGCAGTTGGAGAACTGGAGCCTCCAGGGAGCCTCTCCGCTCCTCAGTCCCTCACCCTCCAGTTTAGGCAGCTCTGAATTTTAACAGGGGACTCATCCTGTTTGCACAGCCAAGGTCCAGCCCCCACTGGTACTGATGGGTTTGCACAGTCCCCTGGGAACAAGACGTGGCCCCTCTTTTTGCCTAGGAAAGCCCGGTGGAAAACACCCAAGCCCCTCGGCAGCCGGCCAGTCAGAGGCAAATGGGTCTCTGAACCCAGAGTCGGTTTGCTGAGGTGAAACGTGGGACAAAGTGGAATCCAGAATGGAGTGGCAACACTTGGAGCAACTCAGCCTGAGAGGCAGCTGATCAACAGGAACCTCCCAGGACTCTGGGTCCACTGCTCCACAGAAGCAGCATTCAGGCCAGCTGGCTAGGAGATCCAGCGCAAAAGGAATAGTCCGGTCTGGAGAAGGTCTCAGGGCAGGGTGAGAGCCTGTCCTTTCCTGCTGGGCTTAAGCCTTCGCGTGATTGAAGAGGGAGCAGCCGGCCGACAGTCTGGGTTCCTGAAGGGCCCAGTGTCAGTGCCCAGTGGCTTGGCTTGGCTTGCCCTCCTTCTCATTGGCACGAAGCCTGCACTAGACCCTGGGCTCATGCTCTTCCAGTCTGGGTCCAAGCCAGCCCCCTGCAGCATTGCTTGGCTGGCACTGTGGCATGGGCCTAGTTTGGGAGAAGAAACAGCCAGAGCCAAGAGGTGTCTTGCTGGCATTTCTGGGCCAGGACATTTTAGGGTGCTTATTGTCCTCCTTTTGGAAGCAGCCTGAGAGAACTTTTCTGGAGCGTGAAGGAGACACAGATTGAGGTGCGGCCAGCAAGTTGCCTCTCACTGCTGCGCACGGAAAAACCACCGCCTCGGCTGCCGTTCTGACACATCCCTGCCTCCCACTGTGGTCAGCAGAAGCGGCTGGTCCTGCAGCTGGAAACCTGGCCTGCTGGTGATCCAAACCTGCTGGGGACAGCACAATTTCTGCTCCTCTCTCCCTTGCCTTGCTTGTTTAATTGGAAGGGGGAAAAATGCCATTTTTGCAAAATTTCCTGTTAAATATTTAATTTAGCCTTAACAATTCAATACGCCTCGCATTATCAAAAGGACCAGGGTTCGTTCGCCGGGCCTCCTGTGATTAACAAAGTAGCCAGCCTGTGACAATTTGCTGATCCAGTCATTCCAAGCCTTTGTTACATGGCGTTCAACACCAGTGGAGGAGCGGCATTAACGAAGAAACATCGATTGCAGCATTAGCCATTGGTTTTTTTTTTTATGGTAACATTCACAGGCAGACAATGCAGGTACCTTCAATTATCTTCAAAGCAGCTGAAAGGAAGGAAATCAGTCTTAGATGTGGTAAATAGACTCCGCAAACTCTACTGAAGCATGCAGAGGCGAACACCGGGGAGGAACAGCTGCCTGCACAACTGTTTGCGGCTTATTCAGAAAGCTGATTGAAATGCTGTGGTTCTCATATTGGTCTGTGGGATGGGGTTTCACAAAAGGGCCTTCAGGAATCCACTGAGGACAAGATGGAGGATGTTATAAATTCAATTGCAAGGGCACGGCCGATCATGCAAACAGTTGATCAAAACAGTCCCTCCCCCCCCTTTTGAAACGGGAAGACAAATCATCCTCCTTTGATTGGGCCTGCTCTCCAAGGAAGCCTCTTCCATCTGTGAGTCCCGAAGAAGGAAATGGAAAGGCTTCTTCCTGACCCTGACCTCTTCCTCCTCCTCTCCTGGCCACGTGCCTTTATGGAGCGAAACTCAAGGACTTCGCCTGGCCAACAGAGCTCAACACAGAGGGTAGAATGTTTGGGACAAGATGCAGATCTCACAGCTGACCTTTTACATCCATCATACGCCAGCCTGAATTTCCCCCACATTTTGCATTTAACATTTGCCCAGTGGAATATTTCAGGTCGAGGGGGAATCCCGGGTCACCCTGTCCTCAAGCCAGGAGAGGAAATTGGAGCTGTCAGCTTGTCTCCCTGTGGCTGGACTCCTGCTGCCGCCCCTGATCAGGTGGGCTGTCCCTCGGCCTGTCAAGAGCAGCATTGACTGGCAGTGGGTTTCTGGGGTCTCCAGTCAAGATCCTTCCCATCCTCTGGCACTGGATCCCTTTAAACTGAGCCCAGGACCTTCTGCTTGCACAACCTGAGAGCCAATTTGGTGTAGTGGTTAAGTGCATGGACTCTGATCTAATTTGATTCGCCACTCCTCCACTTGCACCTGCTGGATGACCTTGGGCAAGCCATAGTTCCGTACCAGCTGTTCTCTCAAGGGCAGTTGTCTCAGAGCTCTCTCAGCCCCACCTACCTCACAGGGTGTCTGTTGTGGGGAGGGAAAGGGAAAGGAGTTTGTAAGCCGCTCTGAGACTCCAAGTGAACAGCAGGGTATAAATCCAATCTCCTTTTCCTCCTCCACCTCCTCCTCCTCCTCTTCTTCTGTGGCTACAGACAGAGAGCTGTTCTGCTTATGTAGCTGTGTTGGTAGGAAAGTCAGTCTGGGTGTAGAACAGTGGAAGACGATGGCCTCTGCTCGCCAGGAGCAGGCCTCCTCCTGATCAGGGCTCTCTGCGCAGAGGTGGGGGGGGGGGGAGGGCAGCCCTTGGGCCAGCTGGGCAGGGAACCGGCTCCTCCCTGGGAGGCTGCTGCAATGCACCAGGGAGGGGGGCTCAGGTGGGGCTCTTGTCTTGTCTGGCTGTGTCTCTGTGTCACTTGCAGACCAGGCAGCTTCTCTGAGCTGTGAATACATAGAGATGCCCAGAGTCCGTGGACATAAGAACTGGGATCAGAGCAGCCACCTCCCCCCCCACCCCGCTTCCTTCTGCTGGTTTGAAATGTACACCCCAAATAATCTGCCTCCCGGGTGGGATTGTGTGTCTCTAAATGCACAGTCTGCTGGTTGTAATTAGACGGAGGGACAGGAGGGCAGAAGCTCCTCTCCTCGGGAGACTGCAGGCCTGGGCTGGAGCAGCTGCGGGTCACCACAGGGCCAGGCTGCAGCCCCTCTCCCAAGCCCCACACGGAGCCCCTCGGGAGCCCAGGGTTCCTCCTCTAGTCACTTAATGGATTCCCCCCCCCCCCCTCCTATTTTTGTCTCTCTGTGCATTTCAGCCCACTCAAATGATCTGGCTGTGCAACAGAAACCATAAAATGCACTTATGAAAATAATCCAATTTTTTCCCTACAAAAATCAATATAATGGAGCAGAAGCTGAACTGTTAAAACTGCTCTGCTCTCCCCCAAACAAGAGTTCCTGCTGCTGAAGCGGTGAGAGAGGGAGGCAAGCGCTTTGGCATGGCCTGCCTGATCTTGCTGTCCTTGCTCCTCATATCCCACCCCAGTAGGGATTTCATTGCTGTGCCATTGAAGGTATTCTGATTTGATTTGGGGTCACTCTCCTGGGTAAATTGCGTTGCCACCCATGTTCTCCCCTCGAAGGCGTCCAAGCCAGACAAGCAGGACTGGCTGGGCACGCTCCCCTTCTTGTCTATCCTTTGCACTTGCAATTTGACGCGAGGAGGACAAGAGGGCATGGGCGGGATTCCTGGGCAACATCTTCTGTGCCGGGCCACTGAGGACATCCCTCCCACCCACTGTCACCCCGGCTGACTCAGCCAGTGACTGATTGCTGTCCAGAGGTTATTCAGGTGCAGAGGGGTGTATGTCTGGGGGGCTGACCCTTCCATTTTGCTAAGGCAATCGAGGGGGGGAGGAGTGATGCTTCAGCTCTCGCCTTTCTTCCTGAGTGACCGAGAAGCCTTCTCAAGACCCAAGGCTGCTGGCGGCTGCCTCTCTCCTATCCTGGGATTTCCAGCCAGCAATGTTATTATTGACTGTAAAATCATGCCATCCTCTTTCAATCCGGCTGCATTTAACTTTACAGCCTCCTGCTGCTTCCCGCAGGCTGAAGGCAAGCCGTGCTGTGAAGTTATTTACATCTATTTGTGCTAAATTTACCTTCCCCATTAATTCACCTGAGCATTGGTAGCATAATATGTTACAGCCGAGTAAAACAAACAGCCCAGCCCTTCGCAGGCCGACTTTGCTGCAGTGAGGTCACTTGGTGGTCGGACGGAAAGGCTCTGCCTGGCACAGCTCACTCAGCCATTTTTCCGAGCGGGATTTCTGTTCAGGCTGAACATGAGACTCAGCTGCCTGGCCGGGAGGCAGAATATCCCCCTGGCCGGTCTAGAGCTGGGCCTTCTGGCTGCCAGCAGTTCTCCAAGGCTCTCCCAAGGCAGGGGCCTTTTCCATCCCTCCTACTTGGAGATCCTGGCGACTGGAGCTGCCAGGCATTGAACCTGGGCCTCTGCCTGCTGAACAAGTGCTCCACCAGCATCAAGGTGTGTAAGAAGCCATACCAGGAAATGCAGCAGTCTGCGCTTACGTACAGGATCCTATGGAAGAACTAAGCATCTCTCACTTATAGATCCATCCACCAATGCCTGGGCATGAGCCAGGGGCCATCCAGCTTGGAGGACTAACAGTTCTTGACAGTTCTTTATCGTCGCAGATATGGCCAGAAACATAGGGGATCAGTTGCTGAACTGGACCAGAAAGATCATGGAGGATGTTTTGGCAAACCAGAGGCAGGGCTGGTCTGGCCTCTCAGCTGAACATGCCGAAATGGGCTCTGGAGACTCAGAACAGAATAGCCCTGGGGAGGGGCAAGAAGCAAAGGAGTACCACAGTTATATGGCCTTGGGTGCTCAGAAGCGGTCCAGTCCATATCAGTGGGTATTATGTGCTGAAGCCCTGCTGCAGAAGTGTCGCAGAATGGCAAGAATGTCCAACTTCATGTAAGTGAAGATGTAGTTCAAAGTTGGGGTGTCTTGGTTGAGAGCCACCAGATAAGTCATATGTAGGAGAGAACTTGTAATCACCATTTTAAAATGAACTTTCTTCAGATAAAAAGTAGCAAGAATGAACTAACAATTCACGTAATATGTTTCAAGTACAGATAACTTTATATGTTGTTTGAAGGTATATGGTAATTAGTTAGCCAAGGACATCCATCCATCCATCCATCCATTCATCCATCCATCCATCCATCCATCTATCCATCTATCTGTCTGTCTGTCTGTCTGTCTGTCTGTCTGTCTGCCTGCCTGCCTGCCTGCCTGCCATCTATTTTATACCCCGCCCTCCCAGCCGAAGCCGGCTCAGGGCGGTTAGATTTAAACAGCTAGATTCGAGTCCAGCAGCACCTTAGAGAGCAACAAGATTTTGAGGGTAGGAGCTTTTGAGAGGCACTTTGATCCATTGCCCTTGCTGTTCCCTTATGGATTTAAAGTGCATGATCAGACAGCAACATCTGTCTGTTGATCCTAAGTCATTGGAGTCCCATCCCCCCCATTGCCACATGTTTTTTTGATACCTGAGAAAGTCTGTTCTTGTTGGTCTGAACTGATTCCAAAATGGATTCCCTGCTGTCTGATTGCACTCTTGTGCACCCAAGCTGTCAGGCAGGTCTGACTGATCTCTTGTTTTCTGTCCACCATTAAAAAAAAAAAAAGCATTTAGCCATGTGCACACAACTGCTTATTCGCATCTCTCTCTCCCCCCCAGGGGCTGCTCAGAACTTTGTTTTCTTTTTAAAAACCCTAAAAGAAAGACACCTCTGTTCTTCAGCTTTTTTCTGCCCTTTGGGGAAGGGGTAAATTGAAAAGATTAGAGGGAGGATGGCAGTGAATTACATATCCCAGCATTCTCAGCAAGCACTTGTGCAATTGCTCAGAAGGCAAACTTGTAAAAAAAAATGGTGGACAGCCCCATGAACTACGCATCCCAGCAGGCTCACCTGTGCTATGCTCTGAGGATCAACTTTTTGAAAAAAATGGCCAGTGGGCTGACTCTTTGTGCCTGCTGCCGTCTGATCACTCCAGGGCCAGTAGAAGCGCTTTGAAGTGCACTGAAAGGGGTGAGCCTGATCACAATTCTCTGCCACAAAATAATCTGGCTTAATTAGAGGCGGGGCAACAGTGGATTGAAGTGCCTGTCTGAACGCAGTCTTGGCCAGATATTGTGAATTTTTGCTCTCAGGAGGTTATACCCTGGAAATCTTGTTGCTTTCTAAGGTGCTCCTGGACTCAAACTGGGCTCTTCTACTGCAGCCCAACACGGGTGCTCTCTTCTCTCTGAAACGGTCTCCTTTTTAGAAGGGGCTCCTTGCTTTTGACCTGCCTATATTTGGGTAACATACTTCTGTGGACTCAGGTAATTGCTCTCCTTTAATCATCTATGTAACAGTAATGGATGGTATAATTTTCTGTTGAATCCATCAGTGTTAAAAATGCAACATAGTTATCTTTTAAAAAATTATTAAAATGGAGGCAGAGATTCTCTAACAGGAGCATTTGTGTACTAGATCCACCAGGAACTGAAAATGTTGTCGAGGTGTTCCTCTTGTCTGGCATTCTTAAGTGTGTGCCGATATCTGACTCAAGCCAGACCGGACCAGAGTCCTCCAGAGCAAGATGCTGTGGGGAAGCGTCTCCTTATCCCAGCCTACGAGGGCCTAATCAGCAAGCCCTCCCCCTTGACCCTAGAAACTTTCTGGCATACCTGGCCATGCAACAAGATCTCTCCTGGGTGGGCCTCTCCTTTGCCTCCGTCGGCCTCCCCTTCTGTCTGGATGCCCATAAACCCCTGCTTGCCCTCTCCAGGCCTGGGACCCATACCTGCGGGCTCCCACCTACCTGCGGCTCTTTTGCAATTTTTTTTGGCTTCAGTCTCAGCCCCCCCCCCCCCGGGTGGACTCTTGGTCTGTTCTGATGATGACTGCTCCACACCTTTTTAGTGCCCCTGAAATTCACATCCTTTGGGGGCCTAATCCTGGGTCTAAGGAGCCATGGACAACAACCAGGCTTTGAGAGCCAGTTTGGTGTAGTGGTTAAGTGCGCAGACTCTAATCTGGGAGAGCCAGGTTTGATTCCCCACTCCTCCACAAGCACCTGCTTGGATGACCTTGGGCAAGCCATAGCTCTGGCACAGCTGTTCTCTCAAGACCAGTTCTGTCAGAGCTCTCTCAGCCCCACCTACCTCACAAGGTGTCTGTTGTGGGGAGGGGAAGGGAAAGGAGTTTGTAAACCATTCTGAGACTCCCTTGGGTAGTGAAGGGCAGGGAATAAATCCAATTTCTTCTTCTCTTCTTCTTTGTTTCCTTGTGGTCTTTTGGAAGCATTCAGGAAGGCTGAAGCGGCCAGGCCTGGAAGTGGCTGGTGCAATAGCTCAGTTGACTGCTGCTGCAGTCCCAAATCCTCTCTCTCTCCCCCCCCCCGCCCCCGTGTTCAGCCAACACAGACCTTTTGCAGCCCTGGGGGGTGCCGTTCATCACTAGACAGCTCCCTGCCAATGCTCCCTCTAAACTGCGGAGTCTTGTGAGCAAAAATTCTACTTTGTGAGCTGCTGGTATTAAAGTTGTAACTAAGTGATTTGGCTACAGCATAATCAGGTTGCTCCAGAGCCATCCTTCTTGAGCTAAGACAAAAAAGTGTGCGCCAGAGGCTAAAAAACTGTGAGCTAGCTCACACTAACTCAGCTTAGAGGGAACACTGCTCCCTGCTCTCATTCACTGTCCTTTGTCCCAGCAGTGTGAACTCTCACCCATTGTAGTGGAATATCTACCGCGGCAGGTCTCTCATAGCAGACTGGAGGAGACATACTTGTTTGGCTTTAGATAGACGTTATCCTGTCCCAGAGACAGGACCCCTCTGGCCAGGGTGTGTGTGTCCAAATGTGGAGACTGCAAGGGATAGTGCCGTCCCTAGCAATGGTTTCTGGCATGGGGGGGGGGCTTCTGAGGGGCCAGACAATGACCCACGAAGTCCCTTTCAGTCGCACTCTTCCTCAATTTCTTTGTGTTCTCTGGGAAAACAGGGATATTTTGCATCTCCGACTAAGCAGTGCTTCGTGGGTGCTTGATGTGCTATTAACTAATCTTGGCCTCTTGAGTAATTTATTATGTTTAAACTGGTGCCATCAAGTCCCTCAGCAGCATCAGGAAATAAATTAAAGAGTGGCCGGAGATACTTGGATCCTCTCTGTGATTGCTGGCTTGCTGTGATGAAGGGCTTAAGGTTTTGTGCCTTCTGCAAACTGGAAATTAGGAATTAATAAAGAAGCCGAGGAAGGGACTCAGACGGCACCAATGCCGGGCCTGAAGGGAGTTGCAGAGAGATGAAAAAGAGAGGGGGGGGGGAGGGAGGGGTGCCTCCTTTGCACGGAAGGGGTCTATTTGCCAGTTGCCTAAGAGTGGTTGGCTCTCCAGTCACCAGGGAATGCGAGCTGGGGGAGGGGAGCTGATCTGAGCAAGGGTATTGCTTGCTCTCCTACCACCCAAACACACCTTCATTCCTACGCAGCAACCCTTCCCTTCTGTTGCACATTGTGGTGAACACCAGCAGAGAGATCTTAGGGCAGAAGACACCCAAAGGGACTCCCAAAGCTTGAACTCTCTACAGAGGTCGCCTTGCCACTAGTTCCTCAAAGATGACTTTCCAGGCCCTGTCTGGGTCTGTAAAGCTCTTGAAGGTGTCTGGCAGAGAATTCTCTAGGTACTTCGGTTCCTAACTCCAGGAAGACCTGCACTGTGATATGGCCTAGAAGTTCATCAGCCTGATTTTCTGTTGTGAGCAATGCTCCCTCTAAGCTGTGGAGACTTGTGAGCAAAACTTCTACTTTGTGAGCTACTGGCATGAAAGTTGTGAGCAAGTGATTTGGCTACTGCATACATTGGCTCACACATTGTTGTCTTAGCTCAGGAAGGATGGCTCCAGAGCAAACTTGAATGCCAGGGGTTCACAAAGTAGAACATTTGCTCACAAGACTCCACAGTTTCGAGGGAGCACTGGTGACCACTGAAAACCCAACTTCTTTCTGGGGCTGGCCAGCTGTCACCAGAGTCTGTCCCAGCTGCATCACTCGCTTCAGAAGGCAGCAGTTTGATTATCTGCTGTGACAGAGAGGGGGGCAGTGGTGCTGGTGCTGGTGGGGGGGAGTTGGTCCTCTTTTGACTCTGTCAAGGCTCAGTGGCAGGTTGTTGCCCCCACACCCCCGGTCTCCAAGCAGCTCTGGAGGCCCAGCACTTGTTCCCAGACGTTTCATCCCAATAATCTCCAAAGCTGTCTCTTTCGTGGGTCTTAAACTTTGGCTTTCATTTCCCCTTCACCTCTGATCCATTAAAGAGGCTGGAAATCAATATGCTGAAATCTGTCCACAAAAGGAAATCAGAGCAACAGGGAAAGTGACCAAGCCCCTGCTGGGGAGAGGCTCCACCGACCTTCTCGGCCCCCCTTGACCCCCCCCATCTCCTGCCCTCCTCCTGCCTCACCTGCTCCTTGCCTTTATTCTTCTTCCTGCTGCTGGGGGGGGGGGCAAAGTTATGAGACTCTTTTGGAAAGGCTTGGGGATGGGGGGCACCAGTCAGATCTGGAAATGGTGGGATTATCTGCCGTAGCTTTGCCTTTTGATTCACTTGCAGGCTCATCTGATTCCAGTTTGGATTTGGGCTGCCTCTGTTCCCTGTCTGAGCTTTGCTACATTCACCTCCAGCTGTAACAGAGCGATGCCTTTCTGCCTGAGGCAAGGGGGGACGCCACCCAGTGGGGCTGCCAACTCCAGTTTGGTGTAGTGGTGAGGAGCATGGACTCTAATCTGGGAGAACCGGGTTTGATTCCCCACTCCTCCTCCACATGCAGCTGTTGGAGTGACCTTGGGTCAGTCACAAGTTCTCTCAAAGCTGTTCTCTCAAGAGCAGTCCTTGAAAGAGCTCTCTCAGCCCCACCGACCTCACAGGGTGTGGGGAGGGGAAGGGAAAGGAGATTGTAAGTTGCTCTGAGACCCCTCTGGGTAGTGAAGGGAAGTATAAATCCCATCTCCTCCTCCTCTTCGTCTTCTTCTTCCTCCAGGCTGGGGAAATCCTGGAGCCTGGGGAGGGAGGGGTCTGGGGAGGGGAGAGAGCTCTGTGGAGTACAGCTCTGTGGAGTGCTACAGACTCCACCCTCCAAAGCTGCCATTTTCTCCAGAGGAACTGATCTCTGTTGTCTGGAGAGAATGTATAATTCCAGGAGACCTCCAGGCTACCCCTGGAGGTTGGAAACCCTAGCTGGGGCAAGAAGATGGTTTCCTGAGGCCAGTGGTGGTGATGGGAAGCCCTGCCACAGAGTTGAGCCAGAGAGGGGATGGAATTCGCCTGGCTTTTTTACACCAGCTGCACCTCTCCAGGGTTAGCGGCCCCTCTCCGGTCCAGCCAGACAAGAGGGAGAAAGGGACAGCAGCCACTCTCTCCGCATGCCTGAATGGGACAATCAGGAACAAACCGAGCATCATGGTTCTGACTGGCCTGCCCTGACAGAGAGTCAGAGCAGCTCAGGGATGTGAAATCGATTTGTGGGGAGTCCTTGTGGCTAACCCCAGGACCACTTTGCAACATCCCTAAGATGGACCAGCTTCAAGCACTTCACAGGATGACAGCAAAAGTAAACTCTTGAACTTTGGCATCTGTTTCCGTTCCCATGGAAACTCCAAACTCCTCACTCAGGGTGGGAGACAAATCCCTCCAGAATCTTCTGTTTTGGCTGGAGTGGTTGTTTTCCTTTTTCCAGCCAAGCCCTGAGTGGCATGAACACACAGGCAGACTCCCAGGGTAATTAAAATATGTACCATTTAACGGATGACGACAACCGACACTTTAATTACTCGGCACCACCAGCCTCCTTCTCTCGCTCTTTTGCTTTGCACCCAACTGGAGGAGCGCAGGCCGTGGTGGGGCGGGGACGGGGCTGAGGGTGCGGCACTCAGCTAAGCGGCACAAAATGGTTTTTTAAAAAAGAATAATTAAATTAATCATTAAAGCAATTTGCTTCATTTTGCCAATTTGAGTCGAGGCTTATGAGACGTTGCATGGATGTGTGCTTTAAACAGCAGGGGGATGCATTCCCAAGATGTCAGCAGCTAATTTTGTAACAAGATGCTGGAGTTGCAAATTCTTAGTAAAGCTTAGTAAATACTAAGAGGTCTTCCTTGGTGTGTTTGTGTGTGACTGTGAGCTTTGCCCCCATTCTTTCCGGTGGGAAGAGGTTTTAAACTAAGGTCATGGATGTGCATCCTGGGGGTTTTCTCTCCACCTCTCTCAAGACCGTTGATTTCCCCCAACCTCATCTGCCCCTCCTGCCCTTCCCTGATTTCTACACCCAAGCCTCTGTTCTCCAACCAGCACAGCGTCTAGGGTATTTAGGGTTGCAACTGTACAAAATGGTTCACAAAATTACTTGGATAAATGACTAGGAACGGTGGTCTATACTGCTGTAGTACCATTTGCTGTAGGTGGTGTCCTGCTATGTAATTTTGTATCATTTAATGTGTGATGTGAATCCTTATGCTGTGCTCCAGTCCTTTCTGGTGGTTCCAGACTTCTAAAATCATCATGCGTTGGCTACTGAATGTCCCACTTTGTTGATGGTGCTGACTCACTCAGTGTAACCCACCTCGAGTCCCAGGGAGAAAGGTGGACAATAAAGCCAGTAGATAAAATACAGAAATAAAACAAGGCCTCTATGAGCAGGGGCTGTGCAGCTGCTCTTTGGGGGCAGGGGACCAGCCTTCCCTAGAAGCCCCCTTCAGCTGTTTGTTTCTCTGAATGTAACTGCTGAGCTTCTTGCCCTGCTTCGTAGCCATAAGCTTGCTTCTGCTGGTTGCCCATAAGATGCTAATGCAGAGGTGTGCCATATGGATTGCGGCATTTGGCTTCAGTCCCCACCTCTTGGACAGTGTTGCTTATTTTGAGGAAGAGGGATCTTGGGAAGTCCTTGGCAAACACCTCACAGCTTTGGGGGAGGGTGTTTCCGACAGGCACCACCAACGGCCATTCGCTGTGCCAAAAGCAGAACCAGAAAGGTTTCAACCCTGCAGCTCCCCTTTTTTCTTTTTAAATACAATTTTTTATTTATTATTTTTGTTTTGTCTGTTACATCAAATATTTATAGTTATTTACATTTATCCCCCTTCGATACCCTCCCTCCCTCCCTCCCTCTCTTTTAATCATAGTCTTTTCACCCCAGCCATGGGCACAAAGTCTTAATCTTCCACTGAATGTCTTTCTTTCTTTCTTTCTTTCTTTCTTTCTTTCTTTCTTTCTTTCTTTCTTTCTTTCTTTCTTTCTTTCTTTCTTTCTCTCTCTCTCTCTCTCTCTCTCTCTCTCTCTCTCTCTCTCTCTCTCTTTCTTTCTTTCTTTCTTTCTTTCTTTCTTTCTTTCTTTCTTTCTTTCAATATCCAGTCTAGGTAGGTCTTCCATCTGGTCTTGATTTCCGTGGATTTTTCTTCCCATGATATTCCTTTGTTGATTGACGCCACAATATCTGACTGTATAAAGTCAAACAAATAGTTGTGCCAAATTTCTATTGTCCATTTACTTTTGTCTTTCCAACCCAGAGCAATGACCGCCTTTCCCGCCAGTATCATAGCCTTGACTAGATTTTGAATAGACCTATCCAATAACGGGCTTCCTATTGTACTTAACATCATTAGATTAAAGTCTATAGTTAGTGTTATATTGCATACTTTTCTGATAATTTCAATAATTTCCCCCCCAAAGGTCTTTACTTCTACACATTCCCACCACAGGTGTGCATACCAACTCTTAGAGTGGCTACAGTGCCAGCACAGGGAACTCAATCCTGGAAACATATTAGCTAGCTGTGCTGGTGTCTTGTACCATTTTGTGAGGAATTTGTATTCAAGTTCTTTATATCTGGTTACCTTAATCTCTTCTATTCCTTTCATAATTTTTTCAGCCATCCTCTCTGTTATCTGACCTTCATGGCACCATCTACCCTGCAGCTCCCCTTTGCCATGATTTGGGGAGCTGTCCAGCACCAAGACTTGTTGAAATGCAGCTGAATAGAGACAGTGTCTGTGTAGCATCAGCGACTCCCAGAAGCGGCAGCCGTAGCAGGCTGGGCAGAATCACTTATCCACTGCCAGGAATCCCGGGTCCCTTTTATTACCTCTCTTGCACTGTGCACTAAACCAATAATGTGTATCTGCCTGTTCAAACAGTCCAAGTAAACAGTCTTACATGCACCCAGCCAGTTCGGCCGAGTCAGTAATACTCTACTATCTGATCTGGTGAGGCCAGTGCAAACCTCGGCATGCCTGAATTGCCCTGGGGAGGAGAGTTGTTCCTTTTGGGATACACTCCAAAGGAGTCGCTGTGTCATTCTCCTTCAGCCAAAGCCACCAAGAGTCTTCTGCTGCCTGAAGGACTAACACAGTGATTCCAGATATGTTGCAGTGCAAGTCTGTAGCACAAGGCGAACCAGGAGCCCAGCAGCCCCTTAAAGACTAACAGGGATTTTAGCATAAGCTTTGGTGAGTCAGAGCCCACGTTGTCAAGGGCGTCGAGATGGATCAGGCACAACGCGGCTGCAAAGTGAGCTCTGACTCATGAGAGCTTCGGCTGCCGTAAATTGTCTCAGTCTTTATGGTGCTTCTGGATTCCTGTTTTATTTAACTGGTTCCCTGTAGCAGAATCATTTGTGAGCCCAAGACAGTTTGACAGAAAGACATGAAGGCACAAAGCAGAGGAATGCAGGAAGGAGAGTTGTTGGGGAAGCCAGCAGTCTCCTCATTCTCCTCGAGAGCCAGTTTGGTGTAGTGGTTAAGTGCGCGGACTCTAATCTGGGAGAACCGGGTTTGATTCCCCACTCCTCCACTTGCACCTGGCTGGATGACCTTGGGCAAGCCATAGCTCTGTACAGCTGTTCCCTCAAGGACAGCTTGGGAAAGAGCTCTCTCAGCCCCACCTACCACACAGGGTGTCTGTTGTGGGGAGGGGAAGGGAAAAGGAGTTTATAAGCTGCTCTGAGACTCCCTTGGGGAGTGGAGGGCGGGGTATAAACCCAATCTCTTCTTCTTCTCTTCTTCTTCTCATTCTGCGAGACAGGTGTGTCACCAAGTCACGTGATGCTACAGAACAGAGAAGAAAGCAAGATCCAGTCCGGAAAGGAAACAGTCCCAGCTGGATGGGTGGACTGCAGTCCCAACAGCTGATCAAGTGGTCAGTTGGGCCTCAAGCTGTAAGGAGGGTCCATTCCTTTCCATGGAGAATTTGTGTCATAGGTTAGCCAGGACCTCGGCCAGAACGTTAGAACAGCAGGGACTCCTTGGGAGAAGAGGACTCCTCAGGAGGAGGGCTTCAGGGAGTCGGCTCTGAGGCAGTGGAGTTTGAGCAACAGGGCTGTCTGAACTCACAGCTGACAGCTGGGGCAAAACCACCAGTATTCCCTACTAGCCCTGCTGCAACAAATGAGGCTCAGGGGCTCGCTAACAGCCCTCCAGCTTCACAACCCCCCCTTGGAATGCAGGAAGCTAAGACTTAGAGCAGAGTTTCAGGAGAGAAGGCAGAGCTCACATCTCCTGGCCCAACACCAGTTACTGGCTGAATATGAGTGGCTGCAGGGTCATGTTTGAGCAGCTGGCTACAACAGGGCTTATTCTGCAGACAGAGATAAAATGCCAGTCAAGGTGGCCTCCGGCATGGAAGCAACAACAAGTCAGCTCGCTGGACTCTGTGAGCACAGGGCTGGCCTCTTGCCTGGCTGACCTCTGGATCCCCGGACGACACCCCTTGGCTCTCTGGGAACAGTCCTTTGGTGTGAACGTTTGGCTTGCTGACTTCTTAGGCTGAGTTCTGGACTTGGCTTGAAACCCTGGTGGGTGCCTTGCTGACATGTATGGCCCAGCCCATGAACGTTAGCTGCGCCTAGTCTCTGTTGGACCCACAGCCGACAGAGTCAAATAGGCATGCAAATCCCAGTTCAGCAGCTCTGTGTTGGAATCACCTTTTACACTTTTGTTGTTGATGAAGTCTGGCAACTTTAAAGTTCATTACTAAACAGACTACAAGCAAAAGGGTGGCCTTTGGCACACAGGCACCCATGCCAGGCAGAGAATCTGCCCATATGTAAAAAACCCCCCCCCCCCACTTCTACTATTCTCTTTACTTACAGAGATGATTTATATGCTGCTTCTCTGGAGACTTGCTGGAGGTGGCTCACAAAATAAACGCAACATGAATAAAATAATAAAACCAACAACATAAAAACCATCAGTATAAAAACAGGCTGTGAAGATGTGCAGTGCTTCTGCTGCTTCTGTGATAAGTGGCGACACGCTGGAATGAAACCACCACTGAAAACATTCAAAAGCCTAAAATGATTTTTATGAAACACTTGTCAAGACAGAAGCAAACTATAAGGACAGTTTAAAGAGATGGAACCCTCTCAGTTGCAAGCCCCGAGGGGGAAAGGCAATTGAAAGTTGAGGTGCCGCTACTTAGAAAGCGCTTTTCCTTGGTGACAATGGCATGACTGAGACAGAATGATGATTGGCACGAAGTAGGAGTGCCGTGTACATGGATGCTTGCCAGAAACATCTGCTAAGGCTTCTGTTTGGAAAGGATGCTGTGAGAACATCTTGGTAGTTCTGCTGTGTTGGACCAATCGTTCACCTAGTTCAGGTATCTTGCTTCCCTAAGTAGCCAACCAGATGCCCAGGAAGGCCTAAAAGCAGTAGTGCAACCGAGGGGAAGGTCTTTCCCATTGCTGCCCTCCAGCGCCTGGCATCCAGAGGTATACCACCTCTGAACTTGGAATTATCACGGCTAATAGCCATTGATGGACTTGTCCTCTGTGAATTTGTCTACCCTCCTTTTAAGCTGCTGGCCATCACTACACCTTGTGGCAGTGAGTTCCATAAGTTAACTGTGTGTAAAGAAGTACTTTCTTTTGTCTGCCATACAGATGGTTTGCTGAGTCTCTCTGCCCATGCTGCCCTATGCAAATGTAAGCAGAAGACACGGCAGGCAGTAGAAGCTAGCAGGGACATTTCTGGAAACTCCCAGAGTCTGATGCTTGTGATTTTTCATCTATGCTTGGTGGCCTAGCAATTAGATTCAATGAGGTTCTGCTTGGTCTTTTATTAGTTAATATCCCAATGCGCCCCCCCCCCATCAGGAAAACATGTGGCAGAATAAACGTATTAGTATTCCAGGGGCCACCAGATGCCTGGCTGCCTTTCAGCAGGTCTGTGCGTAAGCTGGAGAGCAGCAGCCGTGCTCACCGTGCAGCTGTGCCAAGGGTGGTGGCAGGGGGGCGGAGGTCACCAAGGGCGACTCTAGGGCCTTTCAGCACACGGATTTCAGTTTTCGCACTCCAAGATGTATCTCTGACAAATGATAGCATCTCATTCTAGAAAGGAGAGAGAGAGAGAGAGCACTTTGGATGGCTCCTTTCACCCTCCCATTTGAAGCAGCTCATGAGACACCCCCCCCCCATGTGCTGTTGCTTTGTTTTCTCATGTGCAGCGACTGCGGTCTTCCTGGCCTCTTTGCCTTTGCCGCCTGCTCAGGCTGCCTTTGCGGAGGGTGAATCTGCCTCGGTGTACGCTCCCCCCCCTCCATTCTTTGCCCTTTCATCTTGTCATCCCATTTTCATTTAATGGGGAAAAATTGTGGCTGAAATCTTTGATAATTACCTGAGGCATTGTTCCCAAATTGCACCTGATTGCTTTGCTGGAGGCTTCCGTCTCTGTTCTTGAAACCTGCTGGGTTGTATTTTATGGGTTTTTAAAAAGAGAGAGAGAGAGAGAGAGAAAGTCCCCCCCCCCCATGCACAACAATGGAGGTTACTTATCATCATGCAAAGTATAGAAACCTCAACAAAGCGGATCCTTCTGAAAACTGCCGTTGGACGTTGTGATGATTACACTGTTTCTGCCGCTTCTTTCCTTGCTTCTCCAAAGGCACCCCGACTTCTGAGGATTTTTCAAATCACGAGCTTTGAATGAAACTGCCGTACATTAAATTAGGAATCAAAGCCTAGCCTGGCTTGGCCTGCATTTAATGCCTTCTAGAGAGAGGGGACATACCTGGCTGCTGGAGGGAAGTGCCTGGCAGGGAAACTCTCCTTGCAGTCTCTCTCTCTCTCTCTCTCTCTCTCTCTCTCTCTGGGTGGGGGGGGGGGTCAAGATGCTGCTGGCCCTGGTCACCACTTGACATACAGTGACCATTTGGACTCTCGTAAACATGTCGTCTGAGTAGAGATTGTGGAAGTCTTGAGCCAGGTTTCTTTTTCATTTTCCTGGGATGTTCCAGGAGGAAAGGACCCAGCCAACTTGTGCTGCAGACCTCTCTGGGAGTGGCAGCTGCCGCCCTCCTGGTAGGCTCTTGGTCTGAGAGGCTCCAGGTCTTGTCCTGGATTGGGGATTTGCCGAGCCTGGGTGTGAGAGGCTTCGCTGGCTGCATTTCTGCCTTCCAGCCAGCTCTGAGAGGCACAGGAGGCGGCAGTGTGAAGTGCCGCCTAGTTGCAGCCAACCCAGGGTGACTTGGCAGGGTTTCTGAAACAAGAGAGGAGCCACGGTGGCTTGTCACTGCCTATCCCTGGGTAGCAAACCTGGACTTCCTTAGAGGACTTCCCATACAAGTATTCAGCAGGACCGGCCCTGCTTAGCTTCCAGGATGTGATAAGATCAGTCCAGCCTGGGTCATCCAAGTCAGGGCATCTGAGTAGCAACCCAGGATCTCCCATTCAAGTACTGGCCAGGGCTGACCCTGCTTCACTTCCAAGAGCTGATGAGAGCGGGCCAGCCTGGGCCATGAGCACAGGAGGAGAAGGGCCTGCCGAGACGTTGCCTGTACTAAAAGGGAAATGTTCTTCTCTCCCTGTGCAGTGTTGTCCCCTCAGTGGTCCCCTCTGCCAGTAGCTTAAGAACATAAGAGAACATAAAGAGAAGCCAATGTTGGATCAGGCCAATGGCCCCTCCAGTCCAACCCTCTCTGTGTCACACAGTGGCCAGAAACACCCCAGGTGCCCTCAGGAGGTCCAGCAGGGGGGGGCCAGGACACCAGAAGCCCTCCCACTGTCCCCCCCCCCCAAGCACCAAGAATACAGAGCATCACTTGCCCCAGACTGAGGGTTCCTATCTATCCCTTGTGGCTGATAGCCACTGATGGACCTCTGCTCCAGATGTTTATCCAATTCCCTCTTGAAGCCCTCCATGCTTGTAGCCACCACCACCTCCTGTGGCAGTGAATTCCACATGTTCATCACTCTTGGGGAGAAGAAGGACTTCCTTTTATCTGCTCTAACCCGACTGCTCAGCTTGTTGCCCAGTCCATAAAGACTGGCCTGTTGGTTGGTCCTTCCATTCCTCAGTGGCCTGCCCTGAAGCCCCGGGTGCTGCTCCTGCTCCTGGGCCATCCCTTGGCAGTCTCCATGCCCCCAACTCCTGGGTAAGGCCAACTGAGGGTGATGCCTGCTCCGGTGGGGCGGGCGGGATATAAATTGAATGAATGAATGAATGCCTGCCTGCCTGCCTGCCAAGGGAGAATCTTGCCTTCCCTGTCAGGTTGATGTGATAGCAAGAGACAGAGGGTACTAAGCTGTTTGTCACAGCTCGGCTTTCAGGTTTTTGCTGCAGTGATCATGTGACAAAGAATAAGAAGAAGAAGAGAAGAAGAGATTGGATTTATACCCACTCCTTCACTACCCAAGGGAGTCTCAGAGTGGCTTACAAACTCCTTTCCCTTCCCCTCCCTACAACAGACACCCTGGGAGGTAGGCGGGGCTGAGAGAGTTCTGATAGAAACTGCTCTTTTTCAAGGACAGCTCTTGTCGGAGTTATGGCTTGCCCAAGGTCATCCAGCAGGTGCAAGTGGAGGAGTGGGGAATCAAACCCGGTTCTCCCAGATCAGAGTCCGCGCTCCTTACCACTACACCAAACGGCTCTTTGGCTTTCTTTGGGTTCGTGGCCATTGTTTGGTATTACCACTTGCTGGGGCTTGAGGTATTTCTGTGGTCCCCAGACAGTATGCCCACATGCTTCCTTCCTCCCGTGCTGCGTTTCTTAACCTCATCTCCCATGATAACTTGGAAGCAGGAAATCTCTCCCAGTTTTTAATCTCTATGGGAAGTGCTTTGAAATCTTCTGTGGATGATCCTTCTGCCACTTTGATCCCTGGGGTGTGTGTGTGTGTGTGGTGTGTGTGTGTGGGAAAGGAGCTGCTTCCCTGAACGTCTTTTTGTGCAATGTCCGCCCACCACCATTCAGGCATGGAGGCCAAAAAAACCCCATTTCAGCACAACCATTTGAAATAATTTATGATTTCCCATTGGTTTCCAGAGCATTATTACCTCCCTTAATATCATTTACAAATTGCACATGATCCCATCAATTTTAGTAAAGTGAGGAAATGTCCAAAATGGCTTTAAAAAAACCACACCAGACTTTAGTGCATCAATGGGAATTTATGGAGCTCGGACTGGCCAAAGAAAGGGCAGGATGCCGGAGCGAGGAAGGAATGATAATGGACTCATTTTCATGGTGTTTTTGTGTGGCTGCCAAGGTGAGGAACATGGATAAAATCCTGCTGATTGCTGAACGTCGGAGGTCCTGATTTGGGGGGAAGCAAAAATGGACACATTCTAGAACACTGACAGAATTGTAATTTTCAATCCCATCATTGTGTCCTAAAAACAAACACCCCCCATCAATATCTTAAACTGGATTTGATTACTTGGGAAAGGTGGGGAAGGAAAGCCTAAAACGTCACTCCCCACACCTTCATGATCCCTGCATTCTAGGCAGACTCCAAGCCATGCATTTGCATGCATCATTTGCAATTGGTGGCATGGGGATACTCTCCGTGGCCACACATGGCTCCACTGGAACAGGCTGGCCATTATTCCTGCGGGGGGGGGGGGGGTGGCTGGGTGGCTGGGAAGCAGGACAGGAAGAGCCTGGAGCAACAGCCACACCTTTGAGGGGCACCCAACACAAAGCCATTCACATGGTCCTTTCCCCTCTGCTGGCCAGTGGAGCCACGACTTTCGGCTTTCGGCTGTTCTAAGACTGCCTCCTTTCCTTCTGTCTTTCCTTCCCAAGCCCCTTGCTCTTGTTTTCTGGTCTAGAAAGGCAGGCAGGTCAAAGGCACAACACACCATCCTTCAGAAAGAGCCCGGTGCTGGCATTAAAACCCGCACAGCAGGTGCCCATGGGAAGGAGTGGGGCTGGGCCAACTGGCTGTCCCCCACATCCATGAGTTCAGCTCAGGGCCTGGGGAAAATGGAGGTCTGGCGAACAGAACCTGCTGTTCTTATGAGTTGTCTGCTGTGTTAATTTTTAAAATTTTTATCAATGTCTTTATCGCTTTCATTGTTTTTTTTTTGTCGGCTGCCTTGCAGTTTCAATCAACTGTCAGGGTACCAATATTGTAATTAAAGCAATTAATAAATAGTATCAGTGAGGAGTAAGACCAGCTAGCACATCCCATGGAAATGAATGGAAGACTGTCGAGAGCATGACTGAGATCATGCACACATCCTATTTATGACAGTGGCTCGTGTGCAGAAGAGACTCTTGGCAGGTGGCACTCACGGCTGAGAACCATCCTGGGAAACCTGTGACATTCCAGAGGAAACCCACCTACCTTGACACAATGACCCCCCCCCCCCCGGTCTCCTACCCAAGAAAATAAGGCGATGTACTGAGTCTCTGCTCATAGTTGTGTTCAGCCAGCTGTTGACTTGAATCAGCTGTGCAGTTCCCTGGGGTTAATATGGTATAAAATGTGTGTCTTGAAATTGTCACCATCTCCAAAGGTATGGCTGGCTGTGTTTCTGAGCCATGCCCCTCATTTTTTAAGGAACGAAGGAGAGCAAACACTTCAAGTCAGTAGGTTCCAGGGAGGCATGGGGGGACGGGGCGGAGTCTCTTCAGTTGCAAGGGGACCAGGTGGGCTGGCAGTCGCGTGGAGACCTTTTGCTTCATGCAGGTGTGATGGGCCAGCTGCTGCAGTCGGCATGCTTAGGGGTTTTACTGGACTCCATAGCGAGTTAGAAGCTTTAGCTGCAAATAGATTATTTTTTTTAAGTGAAAAGGCAGCAGCAGATGCTTGAATGCATTGACTTGTTGGAAACCGTCAAGATTTGGATACAAATGCAATTGAGTGCTATCACTTAGGTGTCTCGGCCCATCTGTGCCGAGCGGCTATTGATTTGAGCTGATATGCATTGATTCCAAGAAAACTGCCCTGCTTTGAAATGAACTTCCAGTAATTTCAGTGGGGGAAAAAAAAAATGCAGCGTGTTGCCTTCTCTTGTTTTGTTAAACGTGTCTGGTGTGTTTGAAATACAAAAGCAAATCCAAACAAAACAGCTCAGTGGGAATTAAAATGCATTGATTCTCAGGGCGGGGATAATAGCCTCTGCTAAAAGCTTTTGTGGATCCTCATAGAAGTCGCGGTCTCCCCCTTGGTTCCCACACCCCTCCCCCCTCAAATTACTTGAAGATGAAGAAGCTGCTGGGCATCCCACTGTCATGCCTCCCTTGCACAGTGGCCCATGGGTCGGGGCCACGGCTCAGTGGAACAGCCTCTGCGTGGCATGCAGAAGGTCCCAGGCTCAGTCCCCGGCACCCCCAGTTAGAATAGGACCGGGCAGGAGGTGATGGGGAAGACCTCTCTCTGCCGGAGACCCTGGAGAGCTGCTGCCGGTCTGAGCAGCCAATACTGACCTAGGTGGACAGAGGGTCTGACTCAGTATCAGGCAGGTCCCTAGGTTCAAGTCAGGGTCTGGTGCTGAAACATCCCACAAGTCCACAAAGATGGTTTCGGAGGGGGTTGCCCTGTCGGTCTGCAGAAAAACAGCTAGTTTCAAGTCCAACATCACCTTTGTGACCAACACGATGTTCTAGGTATGAGCTGTCAAGAATCAATGCTTGTATCTGACAAAGGGAGCTTTGACTTTTGGAAGCTCCTACACCTAAAATCTCGTTGGGCTCTAAGGTGCCACTGGACTAGAATTTAACAACCCCACAGTTACCAAGATAAAAATGGGAAAGCAGCCCGTCTCTTCCTCCTCCTATTTATGATCCAAAAAATGGATGCTACCAAACACAGAATTCCAAAGCTAAAATTATTAATAGAAGAAGAGAAGAAGAGATTGGATTTACACCCCACCCTTCACTACCCGAAGGCGCCTCAGAGCAGCTTACAATCTCCTTTCCCTTCCTCTCCTCTCAACAGACACCCTGGGAGGTAGGTGGGGCCGAGAGAGCCCTTTTGAGAACTGCTCCTGAGAGAACAGCTCTGAAAGAACTTGTGATTGGCCCAAGGTCACATCAACAGCTGCAAGTGGAGGAGGAGTGGGGAATCAGACCCTGTTCTCCCAGATTAGAGTCTGCGCTCCTAGCCACTGCACCAAACTGGCTCCCAATAGGGATATCTGAACACCCACCAGTTGAGCTCCTGTCCTGTTCACGAGTGCAGTTGGCTTTTCATGCCTGCCTGTTCTCACACAGCCTGACTGAGTTCTACTACTCCCTGTCCTCGTGGCGTAACTGCTCTGTTCAGCTCGCAGTTCTTGAAATAGACAAACCTGTTACGAATGGTATAAATCAGTCATAAATAAGTGCCATGTCTTAATAAAAATCCCACCCACCAGCGTGCATCTACACAGTCCCTAATGACGCTAATGGCTGCTGATTGCATGGAACTGGCATTGGAAGCATCTTTGCACACGCCCAGTTTTGCAAAAACCTGATGCAAACTTGTTCAGCAGACATCTACAGCTGTCTGGCATGAACAGAGCAGGCTGGGTGATCAGCTCACACCTGACATGACGATGAACATGGTGAGTTTGACTGTCAAACACATTTGTGTGGAAATCTGCAGCGTTCCCTCATTATCAGTGCTGAGTGGAGTGGGAGGTTCACTTCCTAAGAACGTGGCCACCTCCGTCCTGTCTTTCTCAGCCCATGGTGCCCTCTTGTTGCTGCAGCATCACATGGCTGAGATGATCCAAGCATGCTCCATCTAGCTGGGTCATCTGGGAGAAAAGGGCTGCCGGCTTTCACTCAGCACTACATTTTTGTGAGGCTCAGTTTTTAATATGGAAAGTGGAGAACAGGGCCTCCTGTTGGATAAGCAGGTGGCAGCGGTGGTTAGGGGTGCCTTTCACCACCTTTGTCCAGAGGACCAGCTGCAGCCCTTCCAGTGCAGAAAAGATCTTGCCACTGCGGCTCATGCCCTGGTAACATCTAGACTACTGCAGTGGGTGCTATATTGAGCTGCCCTTGAAGACTGTCCAGAAGCTGCAGTTATTTTTTAAAATGTTTGCCACCTTGTGGACCCTGATTGGGTGGAAAGATGGCAGAAAAATGTTTTAAATAATAATTAGTATTTAAGAGCAGTGAAGCCCCTCAGAGGAAAAACCCACTTCAGTTGTCTTTCGTGGACCTGGCTTTTTTCTTCCCTTCTCATCCTTCTTATGTTGCTGCTCAGGCATTATCGCGGGCTTCTTTGTTCTTCCTGACATGATTCCAGTCCATCTGCAGCTACCCAACTGCCTGTTCCTCCACTCAGGTGTGGTGCAGCAGTTAGACTGTTGGATCTGGGAGACACGCCACCCCCCACCCCCCGCTGCCCTGGGAACTTGTGGGAGTGACTTTGGGCAATTCACACCGCCAGCCTGACCCACCTCACAGGGTTGTTGGTTTTGAGCAGTCTGTGAAAGGGAACAAAGGCATTTGCCGGGACAGACATAAAAGAAATGATCAAAAAGGGAACTGAAAATCTTCCTTAATCCCTCCCCCCTCTCCCATTTATCTCACCCCTGCAAAGTGAATCTCTTCTGAGCCACCTCCTGCCAGCCTCCCCCAGCTGCCAGGAACTCTGAAAGCCACAGCGGTCCCCAAGGAAGCCAAGCCCACGAGACCCATGATGAGCCCTGCAGTTTCCCACTTCTCACCAAATCCATCTTCAGTATGCAGAACCCTCCCACTGCAGGTGTGGCCGCTCTGCATGCCGCCACCTAGAGAAGTTCCTGGGAGGTGGCCTTGGCCCATCATGACCTGCTCATGGAATTCTGAAATAGTCCTCTCGATGGGACCTTGAAAGAGTCCTCCAGAGCACCAAGAAACCCAGCAAGCTGGCCTTGCATTAAGGCACTGGGATGATTTAGAGTTGTCTTTTCGGATAAATCCCTTTGTTTTAGAGCCGGACTAAATTTTCAGTTCACACAAGGCTCTTCTACCTACAGTGGAACAGAACTTTCCTGCCTCCCCCTCCCCCTGCAAACCGCGGTGAGCCCCCTGAAATCTCCTTCTGGCAGAGAGGGGGCCAGGGCCACAGCCAGGATTTTTGGTTTCAGGGAGCATTTAAATAAGTTGAGGGGCACTGTGTCAGGAGTGACAAGAGAATAATTTTTTTTTAAAGTGTCGAGACAGAGGGCTGGAGTAGGGATCAGACATGCCCTGTGGCGTGCCTTACCCACAGCCAGCCAGATTTACACTGCCGGCAGGCAGGGCAGGGCAGGGCAGGGCTGGGTGATGGCTTCCCTTGGTGTGGCTGTGGCACACGTGAGAAATAAAATAAACCGGCTGGATGGGAAGTCGGGAGGCCTGTGCAGTAAGTCAGGGGGCCTGACCCTAAGATGCCCCACTGCAGCTACGGGCCTAGTTTGGTGTAGTGGTTGGGAGCGCAGACTCTAATCTGGGAGAACCAGGTTTGATTCCCCACTCCTCCCCATGAAGCTGCTGGTGTGACCTTGGGTCAGTCATAAGTTCTTTCAGAGCTGTTCTCTCAGGTGCAGTTCTTTCAGAGCTCTCTCAGCCCTACCTACCTCACAGGGTGTTTGTCGTGGGGAGGGGAAGGGAAGGGGATTGTAAGCTGCTCTGAGACTCCTTCAGGTAGGGAAGGGTGAGGTATAAATCCAATCTCCTCCTCCTCCTCCTCTTCCCTTGGAGAATAGCATCAGAGGTAGTAGGAAGGTGACCAGGTTGAAATTACCCCACCCACTCCATTAGCAGAAAGCTTATTCTGGATCCCACCCAGTGAGTTCTGCTGATGCTAGATGCTCATGTGCTGGAATGGCCTAAGATCTGAACTGCTTGGGCTCAAATAATGATGGACAGCTGGAACACAGCAGACAACAGCGGGCCTTGTTCCTGGCCCTCTCAGCGCCTCCACTGGCTTTCCAGCTTCCGTGTGGCTTCAGCAGCCCGTGTTGATTCCAGATGAAACTTTGGCCAGCAGTCTTCAGAAGACCACCAAAGGGCCTTGTTGTCCACCTGCGACCCCTGAACCTGCTCCCAGGCCCCTTGCCCTCTCCTGAGCCTCTGCTTCCCTCCCCTGCTGCTTGTGCTGTCAGACACCCGCTGGGGCCACCCCCTCGCCCTGGCCAGCAGTCCTTGAAATCTCTCTTCTCCAGGGTCAAGTCCCTGGTGCCTGCTCACAGAGTAATTGTGAAATTATTATGGTTGGTGATTTTAATTTAAATTGGATGGAGAAATGTTGTACCACGGCTGACTCATTTGCTATGGATTTTCACTTAACCAAATTGATTAGTCAACCAACTAGACTTTACTTGAAAGTTGTAATCATTCATTATTAGATCTAATTTTCATGTCTCTCCCAGACTATGTTGAGGAATTAAACTGGAGAAAAGCCCTCTTATGAACTATCACCACAGGGAATCGGGAGAGACCGGAGGAACAGGAGATTCCTTCTCTCAGACCACTGCCCTGTTTGGGGGCAGGCTTTGCTGGGGGGGGGGGGGGTGAGCAAACCCCTTCTGTCCGCATATCAGGGCAGCATTTTCCTCACAAACCATTAACTCTGCATTTTGAAAGGGAAAGGGCCTGCCCACCATCTCCCTTGTTTGTCTCTGCAGCTACCCCGTGAGCAAAACAGGGAGCGCTCAAATGCCCGCTGTTCAGTTTGCTCCTTGAACTCCTGTTGTGAACATGGGTCTAGCCCCTACCTGTGTGGGGGCCAGAACCTGTTCATTGGGCCACTAGCAGGAGGCAGCAGACGCGGCCATACATCCAAGGAGGAGTGCCTCCAAGAGCAGGATTAGGACTTTTGGCAGCCTCTCCCTGATCCCTCCCCTCGTCGGCCCCCTGCTGTGGGGGAGGAGGTATGGGGGGCAGTGGTGGGGAGGGAGAGGCACAAGCATGGGGTTTTCAAGGCAAGCGATGAGCAGAGGTGGTTTGCCCTTGCCGGGCTCTGCGCCACCACCCTGGACTTCTTTGGTGGTCTCCCATCCAAGGACTAACAAAGACTGTGATCCTGCTTAGCTTCTGAGAGCTGGCAAGATTGGGCTTCCCCGGGCCACCCACAGGAGATCTTGTTAGCATACAGAATGCAACTATATGGCCTATTTCTGATTTTTTAAAATACAAATGCCCCAGGCTTGGATCCTAAGCTGTGCTTCCTTTTGTGCTGCCTTTCACTGCAGAACACGTTCCCCTGGTGCTGGGCATTTCTGCTTCTGGAAGATCACCCTCGCAGGGATCTGAAAGCCCACCCAGCACCAGAGGAGAGGGCTGTGCCATGGAAGCACACTGTCACAATGGACTCAAAGGAACGCCCATGGAACCAAGGCTCAGGATCCCAGTCTTCAGGCGGGTAATTGTGTTGGTCTGAAGCAGCAGAACAAAGATGTCTGAATCCAGTCAGGCACCTTCGAGACCAACCAAGTTTTATTCTGGGTAGAAGCTTTCGTGTCTGTAGCTGAAGAATTGTGTATGCACGCTTGCCTTGCAGGGGCTTCAACCTGTGCGTGGCCAGAGAAGTTGGCCTTTGGTCAGTTCCCTCCTGTGGCCGGCGACTGCCAGGCCAGGGAACAAAGACCCAGTCCGGGAGGCATTTGTTTTCTTCCTTTGTCTAGTGCATTCAAATTGCATCATTTTGGAAATTTTTGTAAGCCTGTTTGGGTATCTTCGGGGGGGGGGGAGAATGGAGTAGAAATGCTCTAATAAATACATATTAAACCAAAAACACACATTTTGTAGTAAACAGAAGAAAATGCATTCTTTGGGCAGAAACACTTTCATGCATATTTGGATAACGAGTTAAAATGCTGGACTCTTCCACAGTATATCAGCTTACACGTTACAGCATATTAATTGTAAATAAAACCAGTCCCATTTAAACAATAAATATATACTTGAAAATGTGTTGCATATGTCTGCATTGTACACAGAATTTATAGCTACCTAGTTCTGCAAATTGTCTCCCATAAAAATCTTTATACTACACATTCTGTGTGAATAACACCTTGTCGTTCAAAGCATTTCACTCATTCCAAAAGTCCCCCCCACAAAAAAAGGGGCATTCCCCCCTCAGTTCTCTCCAAAATTTCTCATATGAAGCAAGTTCTCATATGAAGCAAGATTGAGGTTTACAAGATTATGTGTAAGACAGAGCAAGTAGAGAAAGAAGATTTTTCTCCCTTTCTCACAATACAAGAACTTGTGGGCACTCAATGATATTGCTGAGCAGTTGGGTTAGAATGGATAAAAGGAAGTCCTTCTTCACCCAAAGAGTGATTAACACGTGGAATTCACTGCCACAGGAGGTGGTGGCGGCTACAAGCATGGACGGCTTCAAGAGGGAATTGGATAAACATCTGGAGCAGAGGTCCATCAGTGGCTCTTAGCCCCAAGGTATAGATAGGAACTCTCAGTCTGGGGCAAGTGATGCACTGTATTCATGGTGCTGGGGGGGGGGGGGCAAGAGTGGGAGGGCTTCTAGTGTCCTGGCCCCACTGCTGGACCCCCTGAGGGCACCTGGTGTTTTTGGTCACTGTGTGACAGAGAGTGTTGGACCGGAGGGGCCACTGGCCTGATCCAACATGGGCTTCTCTTCTGTTCTCTCATGGTCTTATGTTCCTTTGAATCCTACCCCATCTCTGCTTTTCCCTGGGTGTACAGTCAGTAGCCCTTCTGGGCAGCAGCAGCACCACTCCTAGTTTGTGCACCACAGTCGACAAGGCCGGGAGGGATGTTAAAGACCGTGTCCGGCAGCAGCAGAAATGAAAAGGGGCCACCATCCACCCCCCCCCCCGCCCCCCGCTGCGCTTGAAGGTGCTCTTTGTCCCCTCTTTCCCTTATTGCACTGCTTAGCCCCACCCCGGACACTCTTTTAATGTGATTTAAATGTAGCCCTCGTCCATTAATCTTAATCTGGGAAGAAACTAGGTTTGCACTTAAATGAATCCTCCGGCTTCAATCACTCCGCTGTCTCTGCGGCTGTGTCTTCTGTGCTCCCGGGTGAGAGCAAGGCCAGCATTTCAGGGTATTTCTACAGCATGGCTGCAAATCTTGGAGGTTGCCTGAGATGGCAGAGGTTGGAAGGAATCGTCTAGACAGACAATTAAAAGAGGCTGCCGATGCAAACTGTCTTGTCTGCAGCAGTGCTTAGGGCAGGGGCCCGGAGGCCACAAAAACATGTAGGCTCCTTTGCCAAGAAACATCATGAAGTAACAAAACAGTAATAGAAATTAACAAATCTGTTTTCTGCCTCTGGCTTTAGCACTAATATGGCACCAAATGGCCCTGCCAAGCTTCACCCCATCTTCCCTATTTCCTGTGACACATTTTCTTTTACCCTCAGCCCTGCCATGTTCTCCTGGACAGGTAAGTGTTTAAAGTGGCCATGAGTTCCTCAGTTACGCCTGCACGGGGGGGGGGGGAATCCCTTCATTCCTTTGGAGAAACACTGTAAGACTTGAGAACACGAATTAAGAGCTGCTGTCGAAACTAAGGTGTATGCCGCTGAGGTGTCCCTTTGGCTGTGCGCCGTGCTGGAGACATTGTTTGGGATAACTGGAGCTTTTGCCTACCCAAACCTGGCCATTCTCCGGGGCCTGTGCTTGTAAATCCACCCCGCCTTTTCTTGCAAACTTCCCAAGGAGATTCTCCCGCCTCTTCTCTGGTGCAGTGCTGTGGCTAGAGTGCTGGCCTTGAGAGACCTGGGTTCAGATCTATGAAGCTTGCTGAGTGACCTGGGGCCAATCATTCCCTCCAAAACTAACCTACCTCAGTGGGTTGTTGTGAGGAGAAAATGATGGATGCCACTCTGAGTGCTCAGAAAAAGAACGGGAAACAATTTGATTGGCAGGCAGCTGAAGTGCTCGAAAAGTTAGAGACTGGTTCAGCGAAATCTACCTCCCTGTCCTTTCAACTCCTTGCTCCCGGGCCTTTCTGTGGCTCACTGTCATCTTCCAGGCACAATACTTGTCTCAAAGAGCCTTCTCTGCATGCTTTAATACCCTTCCAATAAATCCAGCCAGCCAGAACACCACTGTTCCGGAGGAATGCAGAGCATTCATAATAACAACAGGGTAAGAGAGATGTCCTGTGGATCAATTTGTAATTTTTTCTCTCTGTTTTTTGTTTGGCGATGGCAGGTGCATCGATGATGAGAGCTTTAAATCCCCAGAATGTTGTCCCCGCAGTGGGCTTTCATGAACTGATTTTTAAAAATTGGTTGCACGGTTGCCTTCCAACAAAAAGCGGAAACTGAACACTCCATAGCAAAGGATTCGAGGATGCCGACCCAGCCCAAGAACTTACATTTCCCGCCGGGGGGGGGGGGAGGGCTCCTTCTGTGTTGGGAACCGAATGAGGACAGCTCCCCCCCCCCAAGTCTGTCACTCCAAACTCCTCCCTGTTTCTGGCACCGCCTTTCCGCCCTGCTTCAGCTGCCTTTTCCACCCTGGGAGAGACTGTGGCTCAGGGCCAGAATGAATGCTTTACCTGCTGAAGGTGCCACATTCAGGGTTGCCAAATTCCAGGTGAGGCCTGGAGGTCTCCCTGATTTCTACAGAACTCTAAACTACAGAGATCAGTTCCCACAGAGAAAATGGCTGGTTTGGAGGGTGGACTCTACAGCACTGTACCCCACTGAGGCCCTTCCCCAAACCCCACCCTCCCCAGGCTCCCCTCCCCAATGTCCAATCTCAGAGGTGGCAACCCCAGCCGCAGCCCATCCCTGGAGTCCCCCAAGGGCAGAAAGACCTGGCACCTTCAGGGAGGCCCTGAACTGGACTGAATTCTGGGCGCCTCCTGGGTTCAGTTTCCAGTCTGACCTGAATGCCCCTCCCAGGGGTATGCCTGGCCTTGCTGCTGCTATGCTCAAGCTGGAAGACGGGTCCCACCAGAATCACGAGGAATGGGGGGAGAAGGGGGCAGTCCTTGGGCTTGCTCACTGCTGCACGGCCATGAAAAATTTCTTGGGCCATTTACTGGGTGTGGTTTGCGGGGCTCTGTTGCAAATATGCTTGTACTATCAGATAAACTGGGGCCTTCAGAGGGCAGGACTGCCAAGAGGACCTGGAGACAAAGATTCCATCTGACCCCTGCCCCTAGACCCAACCCAAACATAGGATGAAGGCAAGTCATGTGACTTGCCTGCCTCCAGGGGCCTCCAGGGTGACTAGGCCTCCAGCGACTGTGGGCCCGAATCTGGTGACCTTGCTGGAAGGTATGACCCACCATCTGTCCTCTTGATACCTCCCTGGCTATGTCCTTTGATTTGCTACTTAAAGCCTGGCCTTACCCTCTGGCGAGCCGCCTTGGAAGGACTTGGCTTCTTACATGTTAAGCCTGGTCTGCTCCAGTCCTGCCTCTGTCTCTTTCCACGTAAGATCTAGAGAGAGGTCTAACTTGCATGCATGTTCTGCTGCCACTCAAGTTCCATTGATTGATTGATTGATTCAATTTATATCCCACCCTCACCACAAAGTCGAGCTCAGGGTAGTTTACACAACATTTCATAAATACAATTAAAACCTATATACACATATAAACATATAACATCAATATCAATGAATTAAAACACAGTTGTAAGCTGGAACATTATCAAATAAAACAAGAGCAAAACCTATTTCTAATATAGCTTGGGTGACTGTGTGATTCCCATCCTTCCAAGGAGGGCCTTTAAAGGGAGCTGCCAATTCCAGGTTGGGAAAATCTTGGAAATTGGGGGGGCGGGGCTGAGGAGGGCAAGGTCTGGGGAGGGGAGGAACCTCAGAGCAGCCATTTCTCCCAGCGGAACTGATCCATGTATTCTGGACCGCAGTTGTAATTCTGGGAGATCTCCAGACTTCATCTGATGGTTGGAAACCCTACCTTTAAAGGCCACGCAAGCTGTGGAAAAATGCTCTCCAACCCAGTATTTCAACAATTGGAATTGCACTCTGTCCATGAGCTGGAACCCAGCAGCAAACTTGTAGGTGTCAGATTGGAGAGGGTTGGTGGAAGGAGTTGTCAAGCTCCAGGCACTGAATGTTGAAGCTCTGGTTTATGCTAGTGACAGTGGATGAAGCAGCACCCTGGTTTACCACCCCTGCCATCCAAGGTTAGAGAGGGGAACAGCCAAATTGCTTGAATGTAAAGTCTTCCTTTGGGACAGGGAGGGACAGTAAGGTCATCCCAAGAAGAGAAGGAGAAAGAAAGAGGTTATTTAAAGTCAGAACACAAGGAAGCTTTCATCTTTCATCTTCTGACCTGGGAAGCACAAGTCATGAAGGGTTAAGCTTTTTCATAAGGACTTCATCTTGTCCATGCAGCAAGGGACAACAAAGAGAAGACCCAGCCCAGAGAACTAAGGTCATGCTGAACTTGAAATGGCTGCAACTTCAAGTAAAGCCAGCCTGTTGAAATCAAACATTGTTTAGGAAAAGGTCTGAGTGTACATGTTTTCACCTTTTCTTTGCTCCCTTGCTCACCTTGAATGCTTGAACAGAACGTGTGTTATCTTTTTGTTCAGTTATTAAACTTCCTTATATTTTGAATATTTTAAGCCTGTATATGATGTTTCTACTTGAAGTGTTGTAACAGGGAGGGGCAGTGGGTAAGCCCTGGAGCATGACAGCATGAAATAATGACCTTCCAATAGATCGCCCCCACACTAGCTTGTAAGAGTGAAGCTGGTGGGCACAGCAACTAGGTGGAGCTGCTAAAGTACAACACAGGAACAGAGTTCAGCTGTTCCTCTGCCCTTTGCTTTTCCTAAAATCTGCCAGTTAGCTTGATGAATTGTGGCAGGGCTTCAGAAGCGGGATACCAAACAAGTACATTGTATATAAACCCCCTGTCTGGTTTCCCTGGAAAAGGGCCTTCCAGAAGCCTCCCAGAAGCTTCCAGAAGTCCCTCAAAATGGAAGAAGTTTCCATTGTGACAAACTCTATGGATGGAAACGAAACTTAAAAACGTAACCCATTCATCTCTCTTTCTAGCGTTTACAAAAATAGTCTTTTCTCCAGCTGACTAAAGAGAGCAGCTGTTTGATAACGGGATCAGACACCGGGAGAGGCTTCTTCACATCAGCTCCGACACAATGCGCTCTCTTGCCAAAGGGCTTTTGTCTACCTGTTCACCTCTGATGGGCAGGCTACGTTATTTTCATTTTTTTGTACGAATGTGCATTTGCTATAGATCGTGTTCTGAGAGGAGCTGGAGATCCCAACAGGTATTTAGATAATAGAGGCTGCGTGGCTGTTCTTTTCTTCTGCCCTCAAGAACTCGTCATGGCAGGCTTCTTCAAAACCTCCTGGAATCAACAATGAGCCATGGCGGCTGGCTCTCACAGAAACCTTCAATTTCTTACATAAAGCCCGAATCTTTTCCCAGGAGGGCAGCAGTCCATGAGAATTTCATCCCACTTATATGGGAATCTGTTTCCATTTGACACCCATGTAATAAGAACCCCGAACCCACTGCAGGTCTTGGGATGGATTGTAATCTATTGGAATGAGGAAGGGAGTTCAGAAATACCGGGCAGGAAAAGAGGCTAAGGTGTGGCAATCACAAAGGGACAGGCATTTAAATAAAACAAAGTCCTGTGGCACCTTCAAAGCTAACTCCGGGATCTCCAACGTGATGCCCATGAGTGCCGTGGTGCCACAGATATCTTTTCCGGTGCCCACCAAGTGTTTTTAGAAAGTGGGTGTGGCCAGGTGGGTCTTTTGCCCAGCAAGGCTTCTGATTGGCCATGGAGATTTGATTGGCTGTGCAGATATTAAAATAACATTGCCGAGGCAGCAGCTGCCACCACCGCCCAAGGATCTCCACTGTGTGACCAAAGGTTGGTGATGACAGCCATTGTGTAGCTGGCTCTACCTTTTGTGGCAGCTGTTGCGTGGCAGCCACTTTATGATTGTGCCCACCACACTATTTCAGGACTCCACAGGTGCCCACAGTCTCAATAAGGCTGGGGACTCCTGGAACATTCTTTATTTTAATCAGAGCCTTCGTGAGTCACAGTTCACTTCTTCAGACCGATATGTGAAGGGAAAATCATATTGAGAAATCTTATGAGGAAGTCAAGGCTTGGAAGTCAAGCGTAAATCTCAATGTAAGGGGAGAAGGCGGAAATGGGATAGAAAGGTTAGGTGTGGAGCCAGTGTTCCCTCTAAGCTGAGTTAGGGTGAGCTAGCTCACAGTTTTTTAGCCTCTGGCTCAAGCCTTTTTGTCTTCGCTCAGGAAGGATGGCTCCAGAGCAAACTAATTTATGCAGTAGCCAAATTGCTGGCTGGCAACTTTAATGCCAGACTAGCTCCCAAAGTAGAATTTTTGCTCACAAGACTCTACAGCTTAGAGGGGGCAAGCTAGGTGGTTGCAACATAGGGGCAGACCAGACAGCCTGAAGAGACACAGCAGCCTCCATGGAAATCCCCGCCGAAGCAGGCTGTGTGGAAACAGCAGGAACAAGGTGAGCATTGGACTGTCTGTGGGCGAGCTCGCCTTCCTCCCAGTTCAGGGGACCTCACCTGCCCCAAGAGCACAAGTGCAACTCCCCGGCCTTTCGTTCAGGATTTGGGCACGGACACATGAACGCATCACACCGCCTTATACTGAACTGGACCCGTCATCCACCAAGATCTGTATTGTCGACTCAGACTGGCAGCCGCTCTCCAGGGTCTCAGGCAGAGAGAGGCCTTTCCCATCATCTCCTACCTGATCCTTTTAACTGGAGTTGCTGGGGATTGAACCTGGGGCCTTCTGCATGCCAAGCAGATGCTCTGCCCCTGAGTCAAAGTATGAAGGGCCATTGGCTCCTCATACCGGAGGCTGGCAATTCCCACCCCCTGCTCCTGGTCCCAAATCCCATCACACCCTCCTATCTTCAAGTTTCACCGTCTTCTGTTTGTGATGATGAGTGGTCAGAACAGATGGGGAAGTGAGGAGGGCTCCAAAGCAAAGGGCAGGCCACTGTGTAGGCAAGGATTTCCCCGTGACTTCCATGACTTATCCTCCCCAGTAGAGCATCTGTCTTCCATGCAGGCAGCCCCAGGTTTAAACCCTGGCATCTCCAGCCTCTGGCACCAAATCCCTGTGTGCTGTCAAGGCCTACCTGTGCCTCCGCTGCAGGGGCATTCTGATCTGGGGTACCGCTGAAGGCTTGAACAGAGAGACGTGTTCTCTCCCCTCTCCAAGAAAGGACATTTCTCAGAACCATAATCTAAGAGCTGAAAGGCTTCTGAGGTTGCCTTCTTGATTTTGCGTGAAAAAATTAAGATATATGTTCCACTATTTATGTGTTTTTCAAATCACAGAATCATGGAATTGGAAGGGACCTCCAGGGTCATCTAGTCCACAATGAAGGAAACTCACAAATGCCTCCCCCCCCCCCCCCCCCATATTTGCAAAATTTTGAAATTCCAGATTCAGACATGGGAAATGTGGCAGAAAGTCACGTTTTTGTTTTAGCTGTTAAACTTTCATACCTTCGCTCAGACCAAAGGGTAATTTCTTGATCCTCAACTTGCTTTCCTGAGTCCCAGCTCCTCCCTCCCTCCCTCCCATTCTGGGCCTGGAGACTTCCCATTTCTGCTCTCTCCTGCCTTCCCTGCGCCCACAGGCAGTGCTCAGGCAGCGCCCCAGCCTTGACAGAATCATATTTCCTGGGTTGTAGCCCGCCGCCGACTAGGTTCATCTCGAGTGCTTTGCTGAGATGCCCTAAATACCTTGCTTGTGGCAATCAGGATACCCAAGATAAAACGCTAACCACCATGAGCCTGGCAAGGGCTGAGGTTCTAGAAGAGCTCAGCTCCACTAAGGTGCTGTGAATACATGCACAATGTGGCAGGGTGGGGAGGGGTGACATCCAGAAACCGCAAGTCCTTTCCCATCATTTTACCTTTCCATTTTGGGCAGAATCCTACAGGAGAAACTGTAAGACCATGGAAATGCAGCCCCAAATTTGCAGAGTTCCGCTATGCCTCTTCTTCCTACCTGGGGCCACTGAGTTACCCCTAGAGATGTACCAACCCACCAGAAGTTACAGGTCGTGTCTTTCAGAACCACACCAGAAGATTGTCCATAAAGTTGCCACTGGGCTAGAGATTGCAGAAGGTTGTTACCTACCTGATTGGTGTCACACTGACTCTGTGATGTCTCTTCCTGTGCAAACCAGAAGTAACATTATTGTGTCAGTGTGGCGTGCTAGGATGTCATTTCTGGTTCACTCCAGAAGCAATGTCACTGTGTTGGCTTGCTGCTGAATCATCCTCCCCATTCTTCTCCCACCACCCTGTCAAGTGGCAGAGGGGAAGGGTGGGGTCCATGGTGGGAGGCCTCCTGTTATAGCAGGAGACCCGGTTGCCCTAGGGTTGCCAACTCTGAGTTGGGAAATACCTGGAGATTTTGGGGGTGGAGCCTGGGGAGGGAAGGGTTTGAGGAGAGGTGGGGCCTCAGTGGGGTGTAATGCCATATGGAGCCCACCCTCCAAGGCAGGAATTTCCTCCAAGGGACCTGATTTCTGTCCCCTGGAGATCAGTTCTTATTCTAGAAGGCTGGCAACCCTGGGCTGCCCTAGTTGTCTACCTTGTGGCCAGACTGCAAGGGCCATGGTGTGTCTGCAAGGATAAGAAGAATCCGACACAGAAGCCGGAGCTGTGCTTCTCACTTTCGGAGGCAGCCCCGCCCTCCCATTCTGGGCCAGGAGTCCCTGGGCCTGGAGACTTTCCCCCTCGGCTCTCTCCTGCCTCCCCGGTGCTAACAGGCTGTGCTCAGGCAGAGTCACACAGCAGGTTGGGCCGGAGCGTCAGAAGCTGCATTAGGAATGCAAGGTGCTGGGAAGACAAAATTATTAAACTCGCAGATAGCAGCGGTGGCTCCTTTGTGAGCCACGGAGATGGGAAATTATGCCCGCGTATTGCCTTGCAAATCACCCCTCGGCCAGGAAGAAAAGGGGCCTTTTTGTCTGGCTGGCCCTCATGTTTCCCAGGTTGGTCTGGTTGGTATGCAGAGGCGTTCCTGGTGGGGAGAAAGAGAAGCCGGCAATTTTCAGGCCTGATTGGCAGGCTGTCCGGCACCAATAAAGATATTTGTTGGGTTTTTTTTTCTTTCTTTCTTTCATAGGAGTGCTCACGGACTGAAATCTCGATCTCGCATTTTCCATTACAGAAGAAAATGAAACTTGGAATGCCTCTCCCCATTAAGGCCCCTTCACCTCTGTGTAAATGGCAGCGCTTGAGAGCAACTTGAAAGCAGAAATGCCAAAGAGGAGGAGGAGGAGGCAGGCACCCCGGCCAGAGCGGAGGCGCAGCGGGGAGCCCCTCCACACATGGCAGAGGGGGGGGGGCGCGGCTCTGTCTCAGCAGCACAGGTTAAGTCGCACTGCGCAGTAGAGGGTGGGGCGTTTGGCCGGGCACTGGCATCCTCTTGGGGACGGGATCCGGCTCACCTCGATCCAACTCCCTCCCCACTAGTCCTGCTTCCAGTTGTATCAGTCCTTCGGGCTTCCCAGAGGAGGGGAGTCCTGGGAAGAGAACAGCCAGTCCAGGGAGTCTGTAGCAGAGGCCATTCAGACCAGGGACTCTTCTCCTGACCGCTGCTAGGGTTGCCAACTCCTTGTTGAGGAACTCCTGGAGATTTGGGGTGCAGCCTGGAGAGGGTGGAGGTTTGGGGAGGAAAGGGTTCTCAGCAGGGTCCCATGCCATAAAGGTCACCCTCCAAAGCAGCCATTTGCTCCGAGGGAACACATCCTTCTTGTCTGGATATCAGTTCATACAATTGATCCAGATGGTCAGCCGTGTTGGCCTGAAGCAGTAGAACAAATGTAGAGTCCAGCGGCACTTTTAAGACCAACAAAAGTTTATTCAAGGTTTGAGCTTTTGTGTGCAAGGCAAACTTTTTTAAATGCGTATGGTTGCCAGCCTCAAGGTGGTGCCTGGAGATCTGGAATTACAACTGATCTCCAGACAACAGAGATCAGTTCCCCCCACCCCCCGTGGAGGAAATGGCAGCTTTGGAGGGTGGACTGTGCAGAATCAGCCCCCCCCGCTCCTTCTCCTCCCCAAATTCTGCCTTCCACACGCTGCGCTCTCCAAATCTCCAGGAATTTCCCAAGCCAGAGCTGGCAACTCTGATCAGTTATGATTCAGGGAGATCTGGGCGGCAGTTGGCAGCTCCGGCCGCCTCTCTTGTGCCAGCGGACAGACCCTTCTTCCTCCGGCCCTGGGTTTCCCCCCATGTTGCAGCCGCAGCCAGATTGGAAGCAACCCGCCCGTTTTGGCTGTTCCAAGACAGCCAGGAGGAACATCTGCTCACACAAATGCCTCTCTAATTCCTCCTCCTTCGTTCTCACTCAGGGCCTGGGTTAAAGAAGCCCCCCCTTCAAGCTTGGGCAGCGTTTAATTCTGGAGCGGTTTCAAAGTGAGGTCTTGAAGCCGGAGCCAGGAGCGATGGGGGCCCAGCCTCTCCCTGTTTCCTGGTCCTCCACGTCTGAACTCCCCCCCCCAGCCCCGGATCCGAATCACCTGACCGTGGTGGCAGGGTGGGGGTGGGGTGGGGGGAGCAATTAGATTCCTTAATAACAACCACCTTTGCAGCAGCTCATTAAAATCAACTGGGTTTCTGAAGCACAGCAGGGCACTTGTGGGGATAAATGCTGCAATCTCAGAGACTGAAGTATTCCTTCTGCAGATGACGGGTTCCGGCTCCATTTCTAATTCCCCCCCTTTCAGTTGATGAGTTCAATTAGTGAACGCGCCAGAAAGGCAAGGCTGACAAAAAAGATGAGCTTTTGGGACTCTTTTTTGGAGTGTTTTACAAATAGTATTTATGAAGTACAGAAGAGAAGGGCAGCGGAAGACAAAGAGGGTTTAGAGACGATGGTAACCACTGCCAAAAAAGTAGGGAATACAATGACAAAACAAAAATACCCCGTGGAAATAACAAACAGCTCAAGGTCTAATAACACAAAGTTTTACTTAAAGGCATATGTCTCGATATAACTTATTAAAGCACTAATGCTTAAAACAAATATACATATCCAAAAACCTTCCCAAGCAAGACCTAAATAGGCAGTACACAGTCCTTGTATACACTGTGGTCTTCTTGGCTGTTTCTAAGTTGCCAACTTCCAGGTCTGCAGGGAAAGGGATGGAGGGGAGGGGAGAGAAGGGAAGGGAAGAAGAGCCAGTCCAGGTCCTGGTGTTTCCCTTCTCAGGGTATCTGGAATTATAACTGCTCCCCAGTTGATGGAGATCATTCCCCTGGAGGAAACAAACAGCTGCTTTGGAGGGTGGACCTTGCTGAGGGCTCATCTTTTCCCAAACACTGCCCTCCTCAGAACTCCAGGAAATTGCCAACCCAGAGTTGGCAATCCTACCAGGAACTACAACACACACCCTTTTGTCCTCTTATCGCTACAATACTTCACAGGTTTCTCGGACATCTCTCTCAGAGGCAGATTAGGGGTGATGATGATTTACTGAAGCTGCCACTTTGAAGAGAGGCATGTTTGGTTCTCCCAGACACCCTGGGCCCTCCGGAGCGCTTTTGCCTCCCTGGGCCCTTTGAGTGACGCAGGCTGCTTGCCAGTCTATGCAATAGGGTCTCGCAGCCAGGCAGGCAGGCAGGCTGGCTTCTGTCCTTCCAGCAGGCCTTGCTGTGTTATTCTCTCTCTCTCTCTCTCAAGTGTCCTCCCCCTCCCCTTCTGAATGGTGAGACTCGTGAGGTAATGCACTGGAGACGTGAACTTTAGCAGAATGGCCACATAATGCTGACAATAACGCTCATTCAATTGTTCAAATACCTTAACGGCTCAGAGGATGCCATCAGAAGAACGCCCGCCTCTTAAGTGCCCTTCATCACTCAGGCCTGACCTACTTGCCAGCACTCTGCAGAGACACAATCAGTCCCGAGTGTGGACTTTCCGCTCCCCTCCCTGGCCAGAGGGCGGCATGGACCGTGTGGGTTGGGGGTGGGGGGCCTGCCCATTCAGCCAGGGAAATCAGCTTCCCAATCCAAGCTGACCATGGTTCTTTCAGAGGTTGATGGTCTCTGCCTCTTCTTATATTCTTTTATGACTGCGAAGGAGGGGCATGAAAAAGGTTTGTAAAGTTATGCACCAGATGGAGAAAGTGGGTTGTTGGACCTCCCCCCCCCCCCCAGTAATGCTAGAACTCATGGCCACGCTATTAAGTTGTTGGGATATAGGTTCAGGGCAGACAAGAGGGAGTAGTTCTTTATTCAGCGAGTAATTAAACTGTGGAATTCACTGCCAGTGGAAGCAGCGATGGTCACAAGCACAGACAGCATGAACAAGGGAGTTAGATGAGGGTTGCCAGCAATGTTCCCTCTAATATGCATTACTGTGAGCTAGCGCACAGTTTTTTAGCCTCTGGCTCACACATTTTAGTCTTAGCTCAGGAAGGATGGCTTTAAAGCAGTCTATCTTATGCGGCAGTCAAATCACTCAATCCCAACATTAACACCAGTAGCTCAGAAAGTAGATTTTTTGCTCACAAGACTCCAAAGCTTAGCGGGAGCACTGGTTGCCAGTTGCCGGGCTGAAGATCTCCCAGAATGGGTGCTGATCCCCATGCTATAAATATCAGCTCTTGTGATATCTGGAGGATGGACTGTATGACGCCCCGCTGAGGTGGCTCCCCTCCCCAAGTCCTGCTCTCCCCAGGCTGCACCTCCAGACCTCCAGGAGTTTCCCAGCACAGAGAGGACAACCCAAAGCCAGGCCGCTCCACAGCAGAGAGGTCATCAATGGCTACTAGCCCTGGTGAGCGAAAGGAGCCTCCATATCCAGAGGCAGCAAACCTCTGGATACTAGTGGTGGGCAAGCAGCGGAAGACGGCCGAGGCCTCTTTCGCCCTGTTCGCTTAGCCCTCCAGGGCAACTGGTTGGCTGCTGTGTGAAATAGGATGCTGGACCTGATGGGCCACTAGTCTGATCCAGCAAGCTCTTCTTAGGTTCTTACGAAGAGCTCCGTTCATTTAGGATTAGGCTGGCAGGGTACTGCTGGGCTGTAGCCAGAGCATTTGGAGCTCATACAGTACAAAAGACCTCCTAAATCAAAAGACCGTGGGCCAAAGGCGCAGCCATTTTAGCACTTGGAAAGGCACAGGGGAGAAACTATAGTATAGCAACTCAGCCTGCTGTGCTGTGAGCCCTATCAGGATTGGGTCCTTACAGCATTTTAGAATCACTTTAAAGGGGTGGCGGCATCTACAGGTCGGATCTATAACCACATTGCATCTAGTCTGGCCCTGTGCTGAGGGTAAGGACAGGAAGGTTACATCTGAAAGATACAGCTCAGCTTTAGTGACGTGACAGATAGAGCCAGGGTTACCAATTCGGGGTTTGGAACTCCCTGGAGATTTGAGGGTGGAGCCTGGGACAGTTGGGTATAGGGAGGGGAGGGACCTCGGGCGGGGGGCTATAATGCCATGAGGCCCACCTCCCAAAGTAGCCATTTGCATCAAGAGAAATGAAATAAGTGTTTGAAATAAATAAATAAATAAATATTTTATATGGCCTGGAGATCAGTTGCAATTCCAGGAGCTCTCCAGCCCTCACCTGGAAGTTGGCAGCCTGAGTTAGATTGCAAAACAAGCCGCCATCTTGCAAAACTTTGATTTAGCAAGCTCAGCTCTTGCGAAGGTTTGCCGTTGAACTGCTGAAACAACAACAGCAGCACAGGTGGGTGAATGCAAACTTGACCAGATCAAAGCCTGAAGCCATGAGAACAGAATTCAGAGAAGGTGTGTGTGTGTGTGTGTGGGGGGGGGGGGGGGTCAGCCCTTAAACTGGTCATCCCAGACTCAAGCATCTTAAGAAGGAGGGTGGAGAGGGAAGTGGAGCAAACAAAGGAATGTTCTTTCCATGACTCTGCCTTTTCCTTTTTTCTGTTCAGATCTCATTTATGAAGCATTTTGGTCTGAAAAGATGACCACGACAGCATGTTCAGCAGTCCATCGGTTAGAGCAGAGCAGAGACTGGCAGAGTGAAACTGGGGCTTCGTGGCAGCCTCACCTGGCAGGTCCCGAAGCAAGCAAGCTCCCTCCTTGGTCTTTCCAGGGGCCACGGGGGAGCACCTGTCTGCCTTTCTCCTCCAGCCAGACTCAGCCCTCAGGAAGCAGATGGGCTCTGCTGAGACTGCTGTCAAGAGTGACACTCAGTAATGTGTCCCCTGTCATGTGACATTTTATATCCAGCATTTCCTGGCATGTGCTGATTACAAGATCACTAAGTGGGTGGGCCTCCCTCCCTCCCTCCCTCCCAGCTGATTCGTGATGTCACTTCCTTACTAACAAAAGGGAGATGCCACATGGAGAAGGCTGCTGAGAGAGTTGCCAGGAAGGATGCTCAGAGTATACTGGGGTTGCCAACCTCCAGGTGGAACCTGAAGATCTCCCAGTGTTGCAACTCATCTTAATCTAGCCGCACCTGAGACACCAACAAGATTTTCGGGGCAGGAGCTTCTGAGAACCAGAGCTTGTTGTATCTGACCAAGGGAGCTTTGACTCTTGAAAACATCTGTTGTTGTTGTTGTTCTTCTTCATTCGCATACTCGAGTCCGACTCTTCGCGACCTCATGGAACACCTCACGACAGGCCCTCCCGTCCTCCGCCGTCCTCTGGAGCTTTCTCTCTCTCTTTTTTTTTTATAAATTTTTTATTGATTTTTCTCTATAACTACAACTATAACGCTACAATCTAAGCTACATATACCTTATACAGAGAGTACTTTATCATTTGCTTAATACTACCTTGTTACATAAAATAATTATGAAGCATTTAAAACCTTGGATAAATTTCAATTACTTGTTACTGCTACTATAAAAGTTATCAAAACTATTTGGCAGGCACGCCCACCTAGAGAAATACGGTTAATTAAACCATTTATAATACATAAGTGCAATGCTTAATAAAACAGTTTAATCACTATTTCTTCTTTCGTCCTCTTCTTGTCTTAACAGTCTCAACTATTTTTGGAGCTGCAGCTCCCTTTTCCGAGTCAGACACTTCTTCTTCACTCTTTGAGCTATCAAATCCATACATGCTTTCTTGCGAGGCCAGTGAACCATCTGAGTCTCTCCCAGTTTTCTGCTCTTTGCTTTTTTCCAGAAATTTTTTCACTTGTTGAACAGAGTCAATCTTATACTTCTTATCTTTGATGCTGAAGCATAGTCCTTCTGGAGTATTCCAACGATAGATGATAGACTCAGACTGGAGCCAAGATGTCAATTTTCCATAGGCTTTCCTTCTTTTCCTTATTTCAAATGGGATATCCTTCATCACTTTTACTTCTTCTCCCAGGATCTTCAGAGCTGCTTTGTTTGTGGTCCTAAGCACCACGTCTCTTGTAGATTTTTTGGAGAACCTTATCATAATTTCACCAGGCAGGCTTTTCTTTTTAGTGTAATCTGGATAGGTTCTGTAAACCATATCCATATCGCTTTTTATATCCGCTGCTTTCATGCCTGTCACTGGTTCAAGTGCTTCACTTAGCAAATTTTTAAGGTCTTCTCCTGTGTTTTCTGGCACATTCTGAAGTCTTAGGAAAAAATTCGATCTATCAATTTGTAATTTCAAAAGCTGATCGTGGTGGAAGGCCTTTTCCTTCTCTGCCTTTTGTAGTCTTGCGTCTTGGTTTTTTACTGAAGTTTTTACTTCCAGAAGTTCTCGCTGCAGCTTCTCTGTGGATTTATTCGACTCTTTTAGTTCTAGCTGCATTTTGTCCATTTTAACGTTGAGAGCTGTCATTTGGTCCACTAGAGGTCGCAATAACAAGGAGAACACCGCACTAATCTCCGTGGTATCAACCTTTGAACTCGGAGCTGTACTTCCTAGTTTGGGGGAAGGTTTCGGTTTCCCCGTCATTGTTGAGACTACGCTCTTTGTTTATAGATAGATAAGATGAACGAAAGGAGCAAATTTTCAAACAGCACTTATGCCCTTCTAAAGTGTATATCTCCAAGTGAGCGATGCTGCCATCTAGCAAGGCGGATGGGCTTTTATTCCTGCAGTAACGCCACGTAAAGAGTCTCGTAAGTACGCTAGTTTCGGAGAGGGGTGGGTGGGTTTCACTCCTCCCGCCGTCTTCCCGCTGTGTTCTGCTTTTCTTACTTCAGACTCACGTTTTCTCCATGCGTAACTGTCAGTTCCAGCCTCATTGCTTCGCACTCTCTGCTGCTTCTCGGATTTGCGCTTTCAGCCATACGGCTCCCACGGCGGGGGAACCTATGGGGGTGATGAAAAGGGATCTCTATCCCTCGGTCGCCACTGTAGGGAGAGATCCCCTTCGGGCCACCCCAGGCAGAGCCCCCTCACTGGGGTCTCTGCAGGCTCGGCACCAGTCCAGAGCCCCTTCTTCCCGCCGGGTACGGATCGCGCTCCCCGCAGATGCGGAGGAGCACGTCCGCCATGCTCGCAAGTCTTGCCGGAAGTCTCCTCTGGAGCTTTCTCAATTTCGTACTTGTTGCATCGATAACATTGTCCAACCATCTCATCCTTTGATGTCCCCTTCTTCTTTCACCTTCCGTCTTTCCCAGCATCAGGGTCTTCTCCAGTGAGTGCTCCCTTCTCATTTGGTGGCCAAAGTATTTGAGCTTCAGCTTCAGGATCTGGCCTTCCAGGGAACAGTCAGGGTTGGTTTCCTTCAGGATTGACTGATTTGACCTGCTTGCAGCCCACAGGACTCTTGGCATCTATGGTACTATGGGACTAAATATAGTTTTATCCATTTTGAAGGCAATTAACAACTCAGATGTGATCTGGAGTCATGATGCACCAAAAGATGCCACCTGGCCACCGCTGGGAGAAGAGGAGGGCCGGCACCCTAACACTTTGTCCTGTGCTGCCCCAGCTGCTTTTACCACACGGTGCCAGGTGACTCATAGAGCATCCTGTGACATGATGCTGTCACTTACGGTTGTGCTGCTGGCAGGGACATGGTGGCATTGTGGAATGCCTCTTGCTCCTCTGCTGCCCTATCAAGTGGTGGCAGGAGACTGAGAGGGAGGCTGAGAGGCTGCCTGCCAAGATGGGCCACCTGGCCTCCCTGGCGACCCCCGAGAGGACAGCCCAAAGGAGGTGATGAGCAGCGATGCCAGAGGAGGAGTGACTCCTGCAGAGGTACAACAGGGGTGGGTGGGTGCCCTGGAATTCCAGGAGCCTTCGATCAGGGCCAGTTCTTTCACAGCACACCCTTTGGAATGGCTGGTTTATACTTTCAAGCTGTCCACCCATCACCAATGATCTGACTCCTTGAAATGAAGCCAAGGCCCCTGGGCCAATTTTGACACCCCTGAGGCCAATGAAAACCAGAATCAGGGTGACAGATAAGGATGGACATACACTGCTGTGAAAGGGGTGCAGGGGAGGGGATTGTCCCTGGAGATGGCTGGCTGCCAAGATCAGAGCATCTGCCTCCTTGAAGCCCACCGCTGTCCACGGCCTCCCCCCGCCCCCATATTTGTCTGGCTTGATCTCCCCGAGTTCTTTTTTCTCTTCTCCTGATAAAATGTTAAATTAAGAGACAGCTTGGAGCTTTGTGAGCAGAGATTCTTTTCCAATATGGGAGAGTTCCAAATTAAACCTTATCTCTTGCTGGCCACAAATTGAATCATGGGTGTGAAGATCAGATGCGGGGGACAAACATAACCCAGTTTGTCAGGGCAACTTTGCAGCACTAACTTTTGTGGCACGTCATGTCCAAAGATGCCTTTGGGAAAGAGCTGAAATGGAGCAGACCTTCTTCTGCTCCCCTCCCTGCACCTCAAAGCAGCCCCCCCCATTGGTAAAGGACAACTTTTTGTACATGTCCTTAGGCTTTAAATGCCTGGGGGCCTCTGTTCTATTCATTTGTATTTTTGTCGGCCACTTTGGGTCTACTTGGAGACCTCTCTGCCCTGTTGTTGGCCCTCCAGAGGAACTGGTTGGCCCCCGTGTGAGAAAGGAGGCTGGACTAGATGGACCGTCACTGGTCTGACCCAGCAGGGCTCCTCTGAGGTTCTTCTCAGGGGAAGGCCTCGGCCTCTCTGCCCTGTTGTTGGCCCTCCAGAGGAACTGGTTGGCCCCCGTGTGAGACAGGAGGCTGGACTGGATGGACCCTCACTGGTCTGACCCAGCAGGGCTCTTCTCATGTGCTTATGACAGCAGGATAGAAATAATTTAAATAAAGACAGGTCTAGTTTTCTGCAGTGTCCATAGCTGAGGTCCACAACACCTCAATGCTCTGCTCCTCCTCCCATAGGGTTGCCAGCTTTGGGCTGAAACATTCCTGGAGATTTGGGGGTGGATCCCGGAGACGGTGGGGTTTGGAGAGGAGAAGAGACATCTGTGGGCTATAAAGCCATAAAAACATAAGAGAAGCCATGTTGGATCAGGCTAATGGCCCATCTAGTCCAACACTCTGTGTCACACAGTGGCCAAAAACACCAGGTGCCCTCAGGAGGTCCACTAGTGAAGCCAGAACTCTGGAAGCCCTCCCACTGTTGCCCCCCCCCCCCAGGCACCAAGAATACAGAGCATCACTGCCCCAGACAGAGGGTTCCATCTAGACCTTGTGGCTAATAGCCACTGATGGACCTCTGACCCGTGTGTTTATCCAATCCCCTCTTGAAGCTGTCTATGACTGTAGCTGCCACCACTTCCTCAGGCAGGTGAATTCTACGTGTTAATTATTATTTGGGTGAAGAAGGACTTCCTTTTATCTGTTCTAAACCTACTGTTCATTAATTTCATTTAGTGCCCATGAGTTCTTGCATTGTTAGAAAGGAAGAAAAGTACTTGTTTCTCTACCTTCTCTATCCCATACATAATTTTGTAAACCTCTATCATTTCACCCCTCAGTCATTGTTTCTCCAAGCTAAAGAGCCCTGACCTCTTTAATCTTTCTTCATAGGGAAAGTGTTCCACCCCCTTAATCATTTTAGTTGTCCTTTCTGCACCTTTTCCAATGCTATAATATCCTTTTTGAGGTGTGGTGACCAGAACTGCACACAGTATTCCAAATGAGGCCGCATCATTGATTTATACAGGGGCATTATGATACTGGCTGATTTGTTTTCAATTCCCTTCCTAATGATCTCCAGCATAGCATTGGCCTTTTTCATTGCAGTTGCACACTGAGTCCACATTTTCAGGGAGTTATCTACCATGACTCCAAGATCTCTCTCCTTGTCAGTCTCCGCCAGTTCAGACCCCATCAACGTGCATTTATAGTTGGGATTTTTGGCTCCAATGTGCATCACTTTGCATTTGCCCATGCCGAACCTCATTTGCCATGCTGATGCCCAATCATCCAGCCTCAAGAGATCCCTTTGGAGGTCCTCACAGTTTCCCCTGGTTCTCACCACCTTGAACAACTTAGTATCATTGGCAAATTTAGCCACTTCACTGCTTATTCTCAATTCCAAATCATTAATGAACCATTTAAAAAGCACCAGACCCAGTACAGAGCCCTGCAGTACCCCACTGCTTAGCACTCTCCACTCCCTTTTATTTACCTCACTCAGACTTGCCTTTTGCCACTTAAAAGAACCCTTCTTACTTTTTACTGCTTCCATTACTTTGTTTGTTAACCATGCAGGCCTTTTTTATACCTGTTTGTACCTTTCCTAATCCGTATGCATTTTATCTGAGCTTCTAGGATTGCAGTTTTAAAAAGTCTCCAAGCTTCCAGAAGGGATTTGTCCCTCCTTACCTTTCCTTTCAGTTTCTTCTTCATGAGCCATACAGTCCACCCTCCAAAGCAGCCATTCACTCCAAGGGAGCTGATCTCTGTAATCTGGAAATCAGTTGTAATTCCAGAAGATCTCCAGGCCCCACCTGGAGGATGACAACCATATGTATCAAGCTGCCTAATATCAGCTGAGGTGAGATGGGCAGGGGAGACCCTTTCCAGCTGCTGTCCCCAGACTACGGAACTCCCTGCTTCAGGAAGTAAGGCTTGTGCAGTGTGCCCAGGTCTTGAGCATTTCTGTTCCAGAAGACCTCGGGACTGACTGATGATGGCTCCATGGTCCTCCAGTCCTATGTTGCAGTTGTATCCTTGGGCTGCTTTAATGTTCTTTAGTTGTTTGGCTGTTGGGCCGAAAGGGCCCTCGGGGGCATGCTCATTAAATACATGCAGTAAACAGGGATCCTTTGCTGGGTATTTTTTGTGGCTCTCTCTCTCGCTCTCTGTGGCTTGTTGGAAACTGCTCAATACCTGGCCAAAGTCCCCAGTCCAGACTTGGCAGCCACAGAATGTTCATGAATTGTTAACTTCTTGGGAGGAAACAGTCAGCTTTAGAATGTTAATGAACAGAGGCAACTTCTGTGAGGGAAGGGGGAGATCAGCTGGGCTCCACACAGGGCTGAAGAGCTGGAGGGGCTATATCCTGCTGTCAGGAAGTGCTTTGGAGTAGGCAGGCTGGTTGCATATTGATCGTATTCTTGGGTTCTCATTGCAAACTTTACATTTTACTCTACATGTAGCCATTGGCAATTCCCTGGAAAGGCAGCATATAAACACACAAAAGTAAATCAACCAGATTGGAGGAGGGGGCAGTTGCTCATGGGCTTTGCTCTCAAACAAACTCTTGCAGCTTTGTGGAAGGGAAGGCAGCTGCAGCAAAATACACCCATTTTTATTTATTTGTTATCGTTACAAAGGTTCCAGTTTGGTGTAGTGGTTGAGTATGCAGACTCTAATCTGGGAGAACCAAGTTTGATTCCCCACTCCTCCATTTGCGCCTGCTGGAGGACCTTGGGCAAACCATAGTTCTGTCAGAGTTGTCCTTGAAAGAGCAGTTATCTCAGAGCTCTGTCAACCCCACCTACCTCACAGGGTGTATGTTGTGGAGAAGGGAAGGGAAAGGAGTTTGTAAGCTGCTCTGAGACTGAGTGAAGGGCAGCATATAAATCTAATCTCCTCCTCCTCCTCCTCCTCTTCTTCTTCTTCCTCTTTCTTTATTTTTATCATGTTCATTATGACTTGCAGGAATGGATTGGCCACTGAGCTACTAGGAAGCGTCTTGGGGGCTGATGATCGTCTGGGGGCCTCCACCTCCCTCCAGGGCCACCCCAACACAAGGGTTACCCACTACCAGGATGCCCCCCCTCCCAAAGAGAGGCGTGGATGCAAGCTAGAAGTGTGGGGAAGGATGGCTTCCCGCCATGAGGTACACACTTTCTTTCTCAGAATCGCTGAGGGATGGGATGTGCCCGCCCAGTCAAGCCCTGCCATAGTGAGGGATGGGACACAGGCTCTTCTGAAGGACTTCCTACTCCAATATTTCTACTCTTTATTATTCTTACTAGTTACTCTTATGTGGAAACCACCTTGACAACCCTGCACAGGGCACAGATGCTTGGAATGAATAGGTGAAGAGAAACCTTTCTAAGTCCAGCAGTCGGCAGAGCCAACGCACGAAAGTTCGGCAAGCAAGACTGCCAGCACTCCCTTGGCAAATGCTGGGAGGTTCGGGGGGCAGTGCCTGTGGAAGGCACAGCGGCGGGGGGGGGGGGGGGGATGTGCTGCCACCGCTAGGCAATTTTCAGGGATTTCCCTGAAAATCTCAATGATGAAGACGGTGTAGAGACGTGGGAAGATTCCGGGAGCGTTGCTATGGAGGCCCTCACGTTCTGGCCATTTCTTTTCCAGCTACTCAGCTTCTTGAGGGTGGGGACAGGGACTGAGGGTGGGCAGGCAAAGGACAAGCCTATTGGGGAGCAGCAGCAGCAGCAAGAGGATGGACCCTCGCAGGCCTTCCATGCTTGGCCACTGTGGAAAACATCCAACCTGGGGTGCTTTGGATGTCCCCAATGCTTCTGGCAAAGAAGAGAAGAAGAAGAAGAAGAAGAAGAGATTGGATTTATACCCCACCCTTCACTACCCAAGGGAGTCCCAGAGCAGTTTACCATCTCCTTTCCCTTCCCCTCCCCACAACAGACACCCTGTGAGGTAGGTGGGGCTGAGAGAGCTCTGACAGAAACAGCTCTTTTTCAAGAACAGCTCTGACAGAACTATGGCTTGCCCAAGGTCATCCAGCAGGTGCAAGTGGAGGAGCGGGGAATCAAATCCGGTTCTCCCAGATTAGAGTCCACGCAATTAACCATGACATCAAAGGAAAGTGTGGATTACAGAGGTTGATAGGGTGGGGGTGGGGCTTCTGGGTGGATGGCAACCCAAGTTCCTCAGGCTGGGTCTCACCCTGGTGCCTTTTTTGGGGTGTGTGTGTGTGTGTGAAAGGAGTGCTGGCGGCCTGGGATGCAGCCTGCATGGTGCTTGGTGCCAGTCCAGGCTGCCTTGGAAGGATCCACAGGGTGACGAATCTGTCTGCTGGTGAATTCTGTTGTTTTCTTAGCACATACAAATTGGTATTGTTGTTAACTAATCTCTGATATCGTTACACTCTCTTTAATTTGTCACGATTGGCTTTCTTAAAGGGGCAAAGAGGAAAAGGCTTTGGAGCACTGTCAGATTTGGAATCCTTTCAGGCACCCCTCCCTTCCCCTTTGAGAGCCACCAGGAGAAGAAGTCGCTATCAATTAGCCACATTTGCATGCAGATTAGGTTTGTCATTTGAGTTTAGCCAAATTTGCAAAACTACTGACAGAGCATGCTGGCCCCCGCTGCAGAGGAGGGCTTGCTGCAACTGGCAATGAATCACAGCTGATTTTGCGGGGGGGGGGGGGTCTCTTGGAAGGAGGCCTCGTCAGTCCCCAGATTTTTTAAAAATTCAGCAACTGCAAAACAAAGAAAGTCCCTGCTCCTCTCCCTGGCCCAGTCTCTTTCCTCCCCCTTGTGGGGTCATGTGACCGTGGATATTAAATAGGGAGGTCTTGTTCTCCTAATCAAGCCCAGTCAGATTTCTGCACTCCCTCTCTCTTGCCTGTCAGAGAGCCTTTAGTCTCTTGGAGGTATTCTTCGGCTTGACTTACTTAAGGCTTATGGGAAGACCTATTTATAGACAGCTGCCCCACAGTGATCTGCCTGAATTAAAATGATAAAGGAAGGGGGATGAGACGGTCTGTAACTAAGAAAGCATTACTACAGTGACAGGTGCTGTGTGCCAGGAGAAGCCAGGCCGCTTTGCCTTTCCCCTGGTGACAAAATTAAAAGAGATCTACTTCAAGCCATGAGCTTGCTGGCATAACAAAATTATACCAGCCCTCCCCTGCTCTGCCCAGCTCAGCATTGTGGCTGGATTGTGCAGTTGTTTCCCTAGGCTGTGCTGCAGTGAGGTTTTGCAGGAGCTGGCTGTACAGGAGATGGACTTTGTCTGAATCTGGTATCTGAATGCAGGGCCCTATATGCAGTTTCGGCATCTGCACAGATGATGTCTCAAGCTGGACATCTCCAGAAGAATTCAGTTTTGTCCTGCAGGATGCATGGAAACCAGGAGTTGCTCTCAGGGCCAAACTACACATTACACTCCCCTCCCCACATCCTCCCTGGGTGCTGCTGGTGATCAGACATGCACAGCAAATCCCATACTCTGAACTCAGTTTCTGAGCACATGGGGACCAACTCAGATCACGACAGTAGTGTATCAGGAGAGGAGATTTCAACTTCCCCCGTGTCACCTTTCTGACCTGAAGTGCTTCCCAGGGAGCCAGTATGCACCCCTCTGCAAAAACTGCCTATGCTGAGGAGCTGCACATAAAGTTCACTAACAGGGCAAATAGCATCGCTCTGGGTTAATTTCTGATCCGGTACGTCCTTCCCTGGGGAGGGCCCAGGGCTCAATAATAGAGCATCAATGGCCACTGATGGACCTCTGCTCCATAACTTTTATCCAGTCCCCTCTTGAAGATGTCTGTGCTTGTAGCCGCCACCACTTCTTGCAGCAGTGACTTCCACGTGTCAATTACTCTTTCTCTCCAAAAGCAATTCTGATCATGCCAAAGTGGACCCAAAGAGACACACAGGGATGGAAGGCAGGGAAAGGGCAGACGGGCCAGCTCCACTGCTGGAGGAAGAGGCCTCTTTCCCCAGATCCAGGTATGCCATGTGGGCCACCTTCTCCCACAAGCGGAGGAAAAAGGATCACTGAGTTGGCCCCACCCGTCCCCTGTAAAACTGTTGCTAGTGCCTGGACTCAGCCCCTGACCATGCAAAGGATAACAAAGAAGACCGTGCCCCTGAGGTTGTGCAGGGTGCATTTCCATTATCTGCTGCCCGCTGTATGTCTCCACGGCATTGTGGGAAGGGCTGATTTATTTGAAAATGAAAATGGCTTGCTGTCACAACTGGGGCATTTTTAAGGTAGTTTGCGGTACATGTAAAATATAAAATAAATAATGTATACATTAGGGTGTTGAAAGCAGCAGAAAAAACCAGAGCAATGGGAAAAGCCAAGTGAATGAAAACTGCAGAGGGAAAAAAGGAGCAAAACAATAAACCGAATCACCCAGGTCTTTGGAGTCAACAGGAGGGGCCTCTCCCTGGAGTGACAAAGCCGTGCCAAACAAAGATTCCCACTGGGGTGCTCAAGCGGAGGAGAGGCCCTGCCCTGACTAACATTTGCCTAACTAGTGTTGCCAGCTCTGGGTTGGGAAATTCCTGGAGATTTGCAGGGTGGAGCCGGGGGGGGGGGCAGCACCTCAGTGGGGTAGAATGCCGCACAGCCCTCCTTCCCAAGCAGCCGTTTTCTCCAGGAGAACTGATCTCTGTAGTCTGGAGACAAGCTGTAATGCTGGGAGATCTCCAGGCCCCACCTGGAGGCTGGCAACCCTGCTAACTACAGAAGGCTGCTGGGGTCTCAGCTAATGGAGAGACTTCTGTTGGTTCATTTTTAGCTATTTATCTGTAACATTTTAAACATTCCCCCCCCAAAAAAATTTTTTAAAGTAGTGTATAATAAAAAGGCATTAAAACAATTGGTGAGTCAAATGCAAATGCCATCGTAATATTAAAATCGCTGCTTTTAAAAAAAGAGAGAACAACAGCAGATAATCAAAACAGGCAAGAATACCAGAACATTGAAAGGTCACAGTTAGCAGGGAGGTTTTCACGCACACACTGCCCCCCTTCCACTTCAGACCACTTAGATTTGAGTCCAGCAGCACCTTCCAGACCAACAGGATTTCCAGGGTGGGAGCTTTGGAGAGCCAAAACTCCCTTCCTCAGATATGAGACCTTCAAACACTTCAGTAATTGAACCAAAACAACTTCCCAAGGAGAAGAAGGTGAACATTCTGGTCCTCAGGCCCGGCTTGCTCAGGGCACAGGAGATGCCGCTTCTCAAGTTCTGCCCATGTGCTCGAGCCAGCTTTGGCCCTGCCCTGGACCTCCTACATACATGTCTACAAATTCAGGTGGGTAGCCATGCTGGTGTGAAGCAACAGAACAAAGTTTGAGTCCAGTGGCACCTGGAAGTATACGCTTTTGTGTGCATGCATTGCATACTTCTTCGGATATCTCAAATGAAATATAAATATAATAAAGTGTGCATGTACACGAAAGCTTACACGCAGAATTAAGCTTTGTTGGTTTTCAAGGTGCCGCTGGACTCAGACTTTGTTCTGCATACATGTGTGTGTGTGTGTCTGTGTGATGGTCTCAGACTCAGCACCCAAACCTTTAAATTGGCCCTGCCCTGTACTCTGGGACCAGGAAGAGCTGCCAGTTGGTGGGGCAAGAAATGGCCCTACCCTTCAGTACAGGCTTCATGCATAAAAACAGGCAGCTGAAGCTTTTCAAGGCATGGAGGGAAATAACATCCTCTCACTGAGACTCTATTAAAGGTACAGGAGATCTTTCTCCAGCCATGTTGGCAACCCTAGGACCAGGATGTCTGAAGAAAGCTCCCATCTCACTCCGCGGTCTCCGGGTTTGGTAGCAGCAGACATTTTTGTGTGTGTAGGAGGGGTGGGGTTGCCGGTTAAAATCTGCACAGAGTCAAATGAGACTCTTGGGGTTCGATTTCATTTCATTTCAGGTGTCTCTTTATGCTGCATACTTGTAAACCAGAGCCCACTTAGGGAACAGGGCTGCAGTATAACAGAATGGTTCAGGAGGGGGCTTTCTTAAGAGGAATAAGATCATAGTGTATCCCACTGTATTATCTTATCCTTACTGCTTTGTTTTCTCATTTTTATGCATTATTTTGCATTACCTGGAGAAATGCCAGCCTCCAGATTCTCCCTGGCAACTGGCAGAGGGAGGGTAGGGTTTTCAGATCCAGACTGGGAAAGTCCTGGAGATTTGAGGACGGAGTTTGGGGAGGACAGGCCCTTCAGTGGAGCAGAATGCCATAGAGTCCAGCCTCCGAGGCAGCCCTTTTCTCCAGGAAAACCAATCTCTATTGTCTGGAGATGAGCTGTAATTCCAGGCGATCCCCAAGTTCCACCTGGAGGCTGGCATCTCTAGAACCCCCCCCCCCCCCCCGAATTACAGCTCATCCTTAACAGTGGTTAAGAGCGGCAGACTCAGCCCTGTAGCCAGGATTTTGTAATTCAGGGAGCCTTTAAATAAGTCAGGGGACACTGATGTCACAAAATAAAAAATAAAATAAAAACAAAAATTTTAAAAACTCACTTTTGTGGGGTTTGTACTCTGCTTACCTACATGGGGAAGCAAGCCACGCTTGGGGAAGGGGCGGTGGTGGAGAGTCCTCCAGGTGGGCAAAAGACTTGGGAGTCCTGGAGGTAGTCCAGAGAGCTGGGCCACCCGGGGGCTGAATGGAAGGGGGGGCTTGGAAGGAAGTTGGGGGGCCAGGCCCCCAAATGCCCCACTGTAGCTACAGGCCTGGGCAGACTCCAGCTTCTTCTGCTTCCTTCTTCTGATATCATCCTGGAGAAAATGGATGCTCTGGAGGGTGGACTCTAGGGCACTGTTTCCCAAACTGGAGCTGGCACCTCTACTCTCCCCAGCCCCCCCCCCCCCAGTGGCCAGGGAGGCCCTGGTAACCCTAATTGTCTGCCACAGCATTTCTGATAACTTTTCTGCGCTGTGTCTGTTTCTTGAAATCCTAGTCCTGTTGCATTGTTTATTAGGCATCTCATGCTGGGGTCGCAGAGAGAAAGGCAGGCTGGAAATCAAATAAACATAGACAAGGAATACAAATTTGCCATAGCCCACTTTCTGTTCCCATTGGCCAGCTGCAAAGGGCAACTCTGAATGCAAAGAGGCTCCAGAGGGAAGACTCACAACTGGAAACTCGCAACCAGCTTCTCTCCCCTCCCTGCATCGTTTCCCTTCAAATCCCCCCCCCCCCCCCAGTTTTGAGCCTTGAACGTTTTTAATGGCAGCCTTCATGGTTTGATGGAGGATTTTACACTAATGCAAGGCATTACCTAGTTCATTTGGCTAGAAGAGGGTATAATTTTGCACGGTCAAAGTCATTGCTATTTGAGCTAAAAGTTCCATTATGCGGCACCACCCACCCAGCTTTTCAGAGCCAGGAGAGATAAGTACTGTTTCATTAATGGGTGTCCTCAGGAGCTTATTCAAAGGATAGTTCCTGGTCTGGATTGCAGCAGAATGTGGGAGAGAAGCCAGAGCCCAGACAGTAGGAGAGGCTTTGACATATCAGTGGCTTCCAGAGAGAAAGCCGGCAAAAGAAATCCCCCCCCTGCAACTTTTCCCAAGACAGCAAGTTTGCTTGGCACATAAACTTCCCTTGACAGCTTGAAAAGGGAGAAACTGAGTTGGCCATGGAGAACAGAACAGTCGGCCCTCAGAGCAGAGAGGAAGACCCGTGCTCCCAAGCCCAAGAGTTCACCTGCATAAAAAGGCTATTTGGAGATACATAGCTGCCTTCATGGGGTTGCCAACCTCCAGGTCAGGCCTAGAGATCTTCTGGCATTCCAACTGATCTCCAGACAACAACAACCAGTTCCCTGGGAGACTGGCAACCCTGGGCCTTATACCTGGCCAAGGTCCTTCTCATCCACAAACTTTGCCTTCCCTCCAACTCCAGGTCTCCAGGAATTCCCCAACCGAGAGCTGGCAACCCTAGGGAGACTGGTAAAGGAGACACTGGAGGTACCTCCAGGGTGTTTGTTGTGTGGGTGAGTGCTGGGCAATTGATTTCTCCTTCAGCGGGACGAGGATTCAGAAACATTTCAAAAACAATCTGAAACAAAAGTCCCGTGGCTCCTTCAAAGGCTAACTATATTTATTTCAATATGAGCTTTTGTGAGGCATGCACTTCTTCAGATTTGTGAAAGGAAGAGCCTATTGGGAATTCTCATGGGGAAGACTGCAAGTGGGGAGCAGGAAGGGTTGAGGCGGGGCTATAACTCAGTCACAGAGCCCCTGCTTAGCACGCAGAAGGTCCCAGGTTCAATCCCTGGCAGCATCTCCACTTAAAAGGACCAGGCAGGAGGGGATGGGAAAGACCTCCGCCTGAGACCCTGGAGAGCCACTGCCAGTCTGAGTAGACCACACTGACCTCGATGGACCCAGGGGCCGAGTCAGTAGAAGGCAGCTTTGTGAGTCACAGAGGTTTGGTGTGAATTCTGTCATGACTCTTTCAAGTGTAAATCCTCTGAGTAAGGGAAAAAAAGAGGGATTGAGGTAGACAGTTTGAATCCTGCCATAAATCAACAGAATTAGCAGTTACACATAGTGGATGATGAGAGGGGTCAGAGGTTTGGAGAGATAAGCAAGGAGAAAATAAAAGCGCCTCACCAGTCACTGGGAGATAAAAATAAAACTAAGGCCGATGGGGCAAGTAAAGGGGGGAAAAATCTATTTTATTACTCAGCAAAAAAAATAAAAAAAAAAAAAATTCCCTGCACATTTTGCCAGCAAGCTGCTTCAGGGGAATCTGTAATATAATAAGCAAATACAATACTGAGTTCTCATAATTCTATAACAATGGTTATTTAGTTAAAAGTATGTAAAAATTGAAAAATGTTTTAAAAATCAAATTGCAATTTGTACAATGTAGTATAAATGAGATACAAAACGGTTTTGTATAACAGCTTGAGGCAGACTGGTTTTTAGCCAATTAGTAGCCTGGCTGGCCCCATCTCATCAGATTGTGGAAGCTAAGCAGGGTCAGCCCTGGTTAGTATTTGGATGGGAGACCACCAAGGAAGTCCAGGGCTGCAACACAGAGGCAGGCAGTGACAAACCACCTTTGTTAGTTTCTTGCCTTGAAAACGCTACTGGGTTGCCATACGTGGGCTGCGACTTGATGGCATTTTACATAGACACACAATATTTGTTTCTATTTGCACCCTCACCCTCGGCCTTATTCTCATCTCTCCAACAGATGAGCAAAAGGATGAAGCAGGATGAACAGGCACTTGAAAGAGGCAAGAAATTCACACCCAGCCCCTGGCCTTCTGCTCTTCCTCCTCCCGTCAAAGTTCCCCATAAGAAGAATCCCCAGCAGTAGGGTCCCCCCTTCAAACATAGGAAGAAGTAAGTTGAGACTCAAGAAGGCTCATGCTGAAATAATCTCCAATTCTGACATATTTATTTCCTTCACTATGTTTTCTCCTGGAATTGAACCCAAACAAACAGTAACCATATCAACTAAGCTTGTTATTCCTGTTTGGTCCTTGAATCTGCTAAACATCTTCATTATGCTGGATGCTAATTTACTGCTCCCCCTCCACCTATATGTATGGACTGGTAATTTCCACTTCATTTATCTGAAGAAGTGTGTGTGCTCACAAAAGTTTATACCTTGACTAAAACTTCGTTGGTCTTAAAAGTGCTGCTGGACTCAAACTTTGTTCTGAAATAAAAGTTGTTAGTCTAAGGGGGCAATGGACTGTTTTTGTCTTGTGCTACATCAGACCAATATGGGTACCCCTTTGCAATCTCTGTAACAATCTATTCCCGTCTTCTGTTTTCTCTGGGCTTGTTCACACAATCAAGATTCAAAGGTTGTCATCTTCAGGGTTATTATCCCAAAGCCACAAACTCCGGCTGTTGGTTGCACTTTTAACTCCTGCTGCATTGTGGAACTTTAGTTAATCTCGATGACGAAGTTAACTGCTGCTGACTTGAGTGCAACTGATGTTCCTTTCTGCGCAAAGAAGGGGCCACCACCATGGGCCTCACTCACACCCCTTCTTGGGCAGTGTATATGATCAAGTGCATCACACCTCCTTCCTTCATGCCAGGCAGAACCTCCTTCCCCTCCCCACTAGTTCCGAGTCCCTCTTTGTTCCTGGTGAGAGGGAGGCCTTCAGAAACCTAAGAATAATCACAGCTGCCAGCTTCACCTTGCAAAGAGGCTCTCGGTAGCTCCTGAGCAAAGCACCAGGGCTCTCTGCGATAGGCTCAGGCCTAGGCCAGCCCGCAGCACCTGGCCTGTCAAGCCACAGCTGATTCCCGCCCAGCCGGCCGGGTCCTGCCTCGACTCGCACGCTGCCTCGCCAGAGCTAGGAAGATGGAGGAGGCATTTGGAGCCCTTCCAGATGCTTCAGAAATCAGCCCTGCTGTCGCTCCAAACAGCTGGTGTGTCTAATCCTTTTTCCAAGCATAGTATCAAAATATGTAATTATGAGTTCTGCAGAGTGGGAGAAGGAGAGCGAACCATTAGGCTTGTTTATGGCGCCACGGCGAGCGTGGCGCCCACTCAGGCCCTTCCTGCCAAGCAGAGGATATTAAGGGGATCCATGCGCAGAAGCCCTCTGGTTTCCTGACGATGTTTGCCCAATAATAATTTCGAGTAATTATGTGCATTCCCAGCTTTCATATCATTAAGCTGTGAAGGAAAAAAAGGTCTCTTTCGCTCATTGCCAGATATTTTCCCCCGTGACCCTTTTGAGGCGCTCCCTGCCGGCGCTCCCTTGGCTTTGTCCTTTTGGGTGCCCTGGAGCATGTCGGAAGGTCAGCCCCACGGAAGGCCTGGGGGCCAGAGGAGCTGGGTGCTGCTGATGTCCTGCTCACCCCCTCGCTTTGGGCCTGCATTGTGCGCAGGAGGAAAAACAGCTGCTGAGTCAGCAGGGCTGGGCCAGGCCCACAGTGATGGCCTGTGCAGGAATCTCTTCCAGCAGCCCTGGGGGGGGGGGGGAGAATAAAGAGCAAAAGGGGAGGTCGGAGGAGGGGGTGGGGAGAAATGTGGCGTGAGGCTGTGCAGTTCCCTTCAGCAGCAGGCAGCGGAGGACGTGTGCTGACAAGTGGTGTGTGTTTTACATGCCCATTAACTCCCCTGCTCAATAAAAAATGCACAGTTTCTGTAGCTCAGTCCTGACAGCGCCACTTGCGGCACTTGGGCTGCTTTGGAGACAAGGAGGAGGCAGCACTTCCCCGCCTGACAGCGGCAACGAGAGCCTTTTCAAGGGGAAATACAGGGAACTGAGGTGCTGCATCCGCTAGGCCCTGTTAACAATGAATGCGAGTGACGGATGAGATGTGACGCCTTCAACAGTGAGAGGGCGTGTTCATACAGCTCTTTTGAGCCACGCCAGGCATGAGTGCCTGGTGGATTTAAAGTGCACGTCCAGATCATAACATCTGGGAATCGTGCCGCTTCCGTGAGTAGCCTGTCGATCCCAGTTAGGGATCTGTACTTAAAAGATAGTGGTGAAAGTCTGGTCTAAAGCTGGCCAATGGGCCAATGCTGGACTTTCCACCATCAGGTCATTCCACCAGCACACAATCAGCCTGTAGGGATGCCATTTTAAAAAAGTCTTAGAGATTCAAGCATAACTGCTTAAACATGCGACATCCCTAGAGCTCTGCTCAAACAATCCAAACAATTTTATGTTTCCGACGGTCCCCTGAACTTTATCAACTTTATTAACTGAAATGGTACCTAAAGGAAGGTACCGCTGGCAATGCTTTCCCCATTTTAGTGCATGCATGCGCGGAAAAACAAGTATATGGTGATGCGCATATGCGCATGTGCAATCAGGATTTTTTTTAAACCAACCGCATGGCTCCTTATGGTGGATGCCATCTAGACAATCCAGTGCAGAGTCATGCGTGGTTAAGTGCTTCATGGGAGAGTTGTCTGGTAATGCAACACTGGATCAAAAAGATCTAGATCAAATTACAGCCGGGCCAATGGCGGGATTAGCTGCCCATCTGAACACACCCACAGGCAAGGTGTGTAAGGGGCATGGCACTATGGCACTATGGCTCTTGCCTCCTGCTCACCTGCCCTGTCTTCTTGGGCCTCCGTAGCAGGCGCCATCCATTTTTCCCTTTGGAAACTTCGCCACCCTGAATGGGCAGGGCACAAATCAGGGGCAAGTTCTGTGACCTGTGCTGCTAGATCTGGGCCCAGCAGCACCTTAGAGACTGGCAAGGTTTTCAGTGGAGAAGCTTTTGAGAGTCAAAAAGTGGAGCGGTTCTAGCTGTCCTGCTGCCCTCTATGACGAGTCTCTGGCACTGACTCCATGGAAAAGAGTGGAAGAGGCCCCAGAGCTTGGCAGGGTGGTGGCAATACGGTACCTGTCTGCCTCCCCTTGCTCCCTTGATGGGACCTGTGTTCATTTATTAACTGAAGAAAAAGGACACAAAAAGTCTTTTTCACTGTTGGTGATACCATGCCAGAAGTAAAGAGGGAAGCTAATAACATTTGTTAATATTTGTTGACATGCCTTCTTCTGGTGCCTGGCTGTCTGGTTAGTGAGCTCAAGGAGAGCTAAGACTCAGAGAGAAGGGACAGGGAGTGAGGAGGGAACGAAACTGAGAGGGAGCCATTCCAATCAGCAAAGTAATACATGTTCCAACAGGGTAAATGTGCTGGTAGTGTCTCATCAGTCCTTAAGCAGCTTGGGGTGGGCTTTCTTGATTGTATATCAGCAGCCCCCCAGCTAGCACCTTTACCTGAGCTAGTTCTCGTCTCTTTGAAGAGAAGAAGAAGAGAGAAGAGATTGGATTTATACTCCGCCCTTCACTCGGAGTCTCAGAGCGGTTTACAATCTCCTTTCCTTCCTCTCCCCACAACAGATGCCCTGTGACGTAGGTGGGGCTGGAAGAGCTCCGAGAGAACTGCTTTTGAGAGAACAGCTCTAAGAGAACTGTGACTGACCCAATGTCACCCAGCTGGCTGCATGTGGAGGAGGATTGGGGAATCAACCCCGATTCTCCAGTTGAGGGTCCGCTGCTCAAACTGGGCCTCACTACATGATATGTTTCCAGGTACATCCCCAGGTCTGGGAGCTCCATGCTTCTCAGTTCAGAATGTGGGATCCCCTGGCTTTTCAGCTCATCTCCAAATTACAGAGATCAGTTCCCCTGGAGAAAAAGGATGATGAAGGAGAAGAGATTGGATTTATACTCCGCCCTTCACTACCTGAAGGTGTCTCAAGGTGGCTTACAATCTCCTTTCCCTTCCCCTCCACACAACAGACACCCTGTGAGGTAGGTGGGGCTGAGAGAGCTCTCTCAAGGACTGCTCTTGAGAGAACTGCTCTGAAATAACTTGTAACGGGATTCCTATCCTGTTTTCCCTGCAAGCGCTTGCACTGGCCCTCTGAACAGAGCCAGCCTTGGCTGCAGCAAAGCTTTGCCATGCCTTTCTTGGGGGGAGGGGCACACTTAAGCCTCTCCCAACAACGCAGTCTTGCCCGTCTTCCTTGGGGCACCCAAAGGCCAGCTCTGCCCCCACTGGTGGTGCCGTGGGTGCATGGGCGAGCCTGCTGTGTGTCCCATAGCCTGCGTGTCCAGTCCAGGGCTGCCAAATGTCTGTTCCACAAATGAGAAGCGCAGTTGCCTCTTCCCTGCTTGAAACTGGGCATGGAGGATCCCCGGGTGAGGCAGGGTCTAATCCCTGAAAATGTCATCCATCTTGGACAGAAAACAGAAGCACGAGGGCCAGAAATGTGTTTCCCCTTGAAGCCGAGTAGCAAAAATAAGTAACAAAACATGTGTGTGTGTGGGGGGGGGGGGGGGGGACGGGGACTGTGAACAGAAACAGAAGATGAAGCAAAACAAAAATGAGAAATAAAATGAAGCTCCTCTAGACAGGTTCTGTTTGTGAGAGGCCTCTCCTGCCTTTGGTCAGAGAGATCCAGTGGAGAGTGCATCGGGCTGGCAGCAGGGAGCTCTGGGTTCCAATCCCCGGGCAGTTCTTGAAGCCTCTGGGTAATGTTGGGGCAGTCGCACTGCCTCAGCCTTTCTGACATGCCCAGGGAAATGATGATCACCACTTTGGGGTCAGGAGGCCATTTTTCTCCAGGCCAGTTTGGCTGGGGCTCCTGGAGGGTTTCTTGTCATCTTCTGGGTGTAGAACAGGGGTCACTGGGTGTGTGTGAGTGTGTGGGGAGGGATTTGTGAATTTCCTGCATTGTACAGGGGGTTGGACTAGATAACCCTTCCAACTCTATGATTCTCAATCCACCTCACAAGGTTGTCGTGAGGTCAGAATGGGGGAGGGCCATGTACGTTGCCTTGAACAGCCTGGAGGAAGGTTGGAATGCAAAGTTCCAGAGTGGGTGGGTTTCGTGCTTACAGATGCTAAAGATCGCTCTCAAGCTGTACAGTCTCAGGGGCGACAAGCAGGACATGGAGCTCAGGTTCCCAAATGCCAGGCACTTGGGGGAAGGAGAGTCTAAGTCAGGGTTGCCATCTCCAGCTCAGGGAATCCCTGGAGATTTCCCCAGGCCACACAAGCTGGGCTTGCCTCTCCTGGACCGTGCGGGACATGGGTGGGCCGGGTGCAGCCTTCCTGGGAGAAGACCCCGTGGCTCTAGTGGCCAAGCTGCCCCGGGGGGAGGTGGGATGCAGGGATGGGGCAGCTGGAGGACCACCTGGCAGCACTGCAGCATATGCAGGTTTGCTTCAAAGTCAGGGTTGCCAACTGGCAAGGAGAAAAATGTCCCATCCCTATAGCAGAGGCTTAATGTATAGAAATGGGCAGTTGAAACTATTCATAGCCTGGAGGAAACAACATCCCCTGGTAAGTGGCATCCCACTAAGCCCCGGCTAAAGGTCAGGGCATTCCCCCCTCCCCACAGGCCATTTGGCAACCCTAAAGCAGACAAGTGGGCGGCAAGGCCATGCTGGACGGGGGCCACTCCTGGGCAAGCCAGCAGGGATGTTGGGCAGCCCTCGCAGATCACCAGGGGAATGGCCGGCCTGCCCACCGCGGAGAGTCAAGACAAGCCCAGACATGGCTCTAATTTATTTCATTTTAAAATTTGTATTATGTTCCCAGGCTCTGCCCTGATGGGATGAAATAAAGCCCTACACATTAGAAATCTGGTTGCGAAATATTCCTTCCTTCCTTCCTTCCTTCCTTCCTTCCTTCCTTCCTTCCTTCCTTCCTTCCTTCCTTCCTCCCCTCCCTCCCTCCCTCCCTCCCTCCCTCCCTGCTCTTTTCTTTTCTGTTCTGTTCTGTTCTTTTCTTTTCTTGGTGTAGTGGTTAAGTGCACAGACTCTAATTTGGGAGAACCGGGTTTGATTCCCCACTCCTCCACTTGCATCTGGCTGGATGACCTTGGGCAAGCCATAGCTCTGGCACAGCTGTCCTTGAAAAAGAGCAGTTTCTGTCAGAGCTCTCCCAGCCCCACCTACTTCACAGGGTGTCTGTTGTGGGGAGGGGAAGGGAAAAGAGATTGTAAGCCACTCTGAGACTCCTTTGGGTAGTGAAGGGCAGGGTATAAATCCAATCTCTCCTCCTCCTCCACTTCTTCTTCCCTCCCTTCCTCCCTCCCTTCCTCCCTCCCTCCCTCCCTTCCTTCCTTCCTTCCTTCCTTCCTCTTTCTTTTCTTTTCTTTTCTTTTCTTTTCTTTTCTTTTCCTTTTCTTTCTTTTCTTCACAATCCATGTTAGAAATTGTTCAACCCCCCCCAGTGGCAAAGACAGCCCTCCCCTGTTGCATGTAGTATTTATTATGTCTAGTTAAAGATCATTAGAGCCTTTGTTAGTTGGGCTGAGTGACAAGGCGGGTGGATTAATATTAGAAGGCCCTGTCAAAAGTGGTGAAAAGCCAGGATTGATTTTAGGGGAAGTTGAGTTGGAACAGCATTCAAAGCCTTCGGGGGGCTCCACTCGGGAAGTAAATCAATCTTCTGCACTAGCAAGTCCCTCTGGGAACCCCTCAGCACCAGGGTTTATTACAACGGCAGCGGTGGGCAAGATGGGGGGGGGCATGTGGCTTCCTTCGCCCCCTCCCCATTCTCTTGCCCAGTGGCTGATGCCTGAGATGGTGGAGAAGGGGACTCATGTTCCTTTGATACAGAGTCTCTTGTCTTTGACTTTCTCTTTCATCAGGGCTGTATTTGGGATAGATACAGGGCACAGTTCCCTGGGAATTGTGAAACAGTTCTGACACTTGTTGCACAAGAGATATGATCCGACATACCACCCATAGGCAATCTTGCACAACCGTATTCCAGTGGGGCTTGTGGCAGAATATTCCTACTCTGGCCTCCCCCCCCCCCCCGGGGTTTTCCTCACACCTGGAGAAGCTTTTCTTTCTCTCTGTCTCTCAAGGGTAGCTCACCACCACCAAAGTGAGTCCTGTTGTGAGCAAAAATCCTACTTTGTGAGCTTCTGGCATTAAAGTTGTGAGCAAGCAATTTGGCTACTGCATCTATTAATTTGCTCTGGAGCCCCATCCTTCCTGAGCTAAGACAAAAATGGGTGAGCCAGAGGCTAAAAAATTGTGAGCTAGCTCACCCTAACTCAGCTTGGAGGGAACACTGTGCCTCCACCACCTGACCTTTTCCAGGAGCTGCCCGGGGGGGGGGGGGTCTGGACTCCCAGCTTCCCTTCCACGTTCGAGCCCTCGCCTCTGTGTCTCCCGCTGTCTGGTCACCATGGGGACAGTTTTACTGCCTTGCATGCCCCTAGAAAAATAGCCGCTTGCCAACTGCCTCCCTCCCTCCTGGGGCGCCTTTTAAAATAGTGTGTTCAAGAAGGTGGAGGTCTATGTGGTACAGAGAACCACTCCTGGCATCCAAAGTTATAAAGTATTTATTAAAAAGAAAACATTTACAAGCATACTTTTAGCACAGCACCAAATTGAGCAAGGAGTACAAAAGAAATAGGTAAAACACAAATCCTCTGTCCCTCCCTCTATACATGCCCTATCAGATGTTAAAATAGGACATATCCCCTTTTCTTAGGATGTTACTGATCCCTGTGGAGTTCCATTACCTTGAAGCTTGCTCCAGCTCTGGAGGTGAGCACATGGCCAATGGCTGCCTAGTCATTGGAGAGGTCTGTGTGCGCTCATGGATGCAGCACCCAAGGAAAAAAAGAGCTAGAGCTGTTAGCATATGTATAAAGGTAAGCTGGAAAGCATTTGGACTGACTTCCCCTGGCTGCGCGCTGCCTGGGGGGGTGGGGGTGGGAGGGAAAACTCAGAGTGGAGGTTTTGCTCATTTCAAACCTCCAAAGAAAAAATGTCTTTCTTCACAGGGCTTGGACAAGAGATTGGTGAATTTTGCACAAGCTGCAGGACTGAAGCCCAAATTCTGGCCCTGACTGATGCTAGGCAGGGTTTCAAGTTGGGTAGCACCACCACCCAGCCCTGGTCAAAAGAGGGAATTACAGGAAGCTTCTTAGCAGTAATAGGCCGGAACAAGTCATGTGATACCCTCCGGCACCTATAAAAGTTTCCAGGTCAGGCTGGCTGGTTTGGATACTGCAGGGATTCTACTGATGCAGCTGGCTAAAGATTGCTCAAGGTCAGCCACGCTGCTGCCTTCACTTCTGCCTCACCACAGTGTGGTTCAAGTGGGGGATATGCTGGTGTGATTTGTTTATTTTCTCCCCAGTCTCAGTTCCTGGCAATCATCACCTGGAAAGCCTCTCAGAAATCCCCCCAAAGAGCATTCCTTTGCCCCTGGTCACTTGAGTCATGGGGGAGTGAAAAGTAGCAACCTACTGGAAACCAGTTCTAGTCTGGTTGGGCTCATCTCCAGTTGGAAGGAAATGCTAAATTTTGATCCAGTTCAGAGTCCCCGGGCTCTTTATTCTGGGTACAAGAGAGACCCAGTGTTGGGGGGGAGGACAAGAAGGAGGGGGTGGAGGGGGATGAACTACAAGCAATACAGGAGGTTTGAAAGAGATCCCCTCTCAATAGCTTGCAGAAGGTGCTATTTTACTGCACACCCCACCCCCCTTTAAAGCTCTGAATTCACTTTTAAGAGATGATTCAGTTCGGAGTTCAAAGCTTCACTGTTTGGGATAAAAACGACGAACCATCTAGAGCTCCAGAATGGCTGGAGTGCCAGAATTCAATGGCTGTCTTGGGATTTTGGTGGGGAGGGGTCACTCAGCCTCCAGCACCTCCCGTCCTTTCAGCCTTTGGCCAGTGAAGCCAGACTAGGAACAGCTCAGATCAGTGGGCCTAATCACCAGCCCATTTTGTGGGGCCGGCTGGCCGGCCAGCCAGTGAGCTGCAAAGGGGCTAGTGGGCTGGCTGAGCACGAGGGCTTTGGACCTGTCTTGACAATGATGGTGTGCACCGGAGGACTTGGCTTGCCAGTGTTTGGCAGCTCTCCGGGTCTCTCTTCCCTGTCCAGACATTGCACTGGGGTTTTGTTTTTCATGTTTCCATTTCATACCTCCAGAAACCACCTTCTCCTCCAGGAGGCTCTGAGGGCCTTTTCTGAATTGAAGGTTGAACGAGGAGGGGAGAGAATCAGCCTCCGCCGCTGTTCAAAACCTGGCTTCCCTGCCACACAGCATCAGTGGACTCTCTCTGCTCCTGCCTTCCACATGGCTGAACAAACACAGCTGGCTGCGCGCTGGTGAAGCCCCTTGACAGACGTCCCCAATCCCCATCCTTCTCCAGTGTGCCGGAGCTCACACAGGTTGTCTTCTACTAAGAGGAGCAATTTGGGAAAGGGCAGCTTGTCATGTTCTTTTCCTCCCAGGGTGCAAATCGGACCTCGGGGGGGGGGGCGGTTGCATTGCCTGCCTGTGCCCTGGAACACTGCAATATTTCCTCCTGATGGCCACATATTGTAAATGGAAAGTATGGCCTCCCTTCTCTTGGGGAAGAAGAAATAAGCCATAACAGGCTGTTATGCGGCAAGTGTGGGCTCCTGCCGCTCAGCCCGTGGAGGGCAGGAGGGGGCAGGCCCATTTGCAATGATGCACCAGCCCCTCTGACAAGCCGTGGCTCTGCTGGATTCACCAGAACGTCCGAGGATGCGAGCCTTTGGCGCCTGCCCGTGGGCCTGGCCTGGCCTGGCGCACTGCCCCACACTCTGCAGGGTAGGGCTTGGGCTGCCCCTCCCAGTCCCCCTTTCCACACCACGGTGCCTCGTGGCCCACCATGGGTGGCAAGGTCAGTCTGCAGTCCCATCAGTATGCTGGCCGTGTATCCTGCTGACTCATAAAGCAGACTGCCAGGTGCCATGGGGGTCAGTGTGGTTGGCCCAACCTGAACAGAAGAAGGTGGCTACTGCCAGTCCTACCCAGGATGCTGGAGGGGTTGTGGCTCAGTGGCAGAGCCTCTGCTTTGCGCCCAGAAGGTCCCAGTTGGAAAGGAGCAGGCAGCAGGTGGTGTGAAAGGCCTCTCTCCACCTGAGACCCTGGAGAGCCCCTGCCAGTCTCAGTAAACGGTGCTGGCTTCGATGGACCAGAGAGTGTGTGTTTGGGGGGGGGGGGGCTGAGTCAGTATAAGGCAGCTACATGCAAGAGTTCCATTCAGGGGGAGGGGGCCAGGGCTCCGTGATGGGGCACCTGCTTGGCATGAAGGAGATCCCAGTTTCAATCTCCACTAAAAAGGACCAGGCAGGAGGTGATGTGGAAGACCTCCGCCTGAGACCCTGGGGAGCTGCTGCTGCTGCCTCTCTGAGGAGACAAGAGTGACCTCAGCGGGCCGAGGGTCCAGTTCAGTGGGGGGTAGTTTTGTGGGGCCTCCTGTTTCCCCGTGTTCAGGTGGAATTCCCAAGTGCCGGAACTGGAAAGTCTCCTGTGGACAGTGGGCTGCAGTGGGCAGGAGGTCACACCTACAGTGTCCTCCTACAGATCTCCACTCAGCCCGCGAAAGTCACCTGGTGGCTTCAGGGCCAGCTGCTGCCAGTTGTCGTGAGGAGGGAGGAAGGCAGGAGAGCCAGAACTCTGAGTGCTGCAGAGCTGCAAGGAGAGGGTCCGTTGCCAAGGGCCAGTTGCCTAGAGGGGCATCCTCGTCCCTTTCAGGGGCTTATGTGTCTATATGGTGTTTAAGTACTTTAAATGTTGTACGTACAGCTGTCTTTCACCCTGACCGGGGTGGCCCAGGCCAGCCTCCTCTTGCCAAATCCTGGAAGTGAAGCATGGTGGGCCCTGGGGAGCATTTGAGTGGTAGAGACCACCAAGGAAGGACAGGGTTGCTATGCAGAGGCAGGCAAGGGCAAACCGACTCTTTTCTACCAACCAATGGTTTTCTGCCAAGGTCAGGCTAGCCTGGTCTCATCTGCCCCTAGAAGCTAAGTAGGGCCAGCCTTGGATAGCATTTGAGTGGGAGCACCCGCCAAGGGAGTCCAGGGTCACTACACAAAGGCGGGCAGGGCAAACCACCTCTGAATGTCTCTTGCTTTGGAAACCCTGCAGGGTCACCATAAGTTGGCCATGAGTTGGCAGCACTTTCCACCATTAGTTGTATTTTAAAAGCTTTTTAACATCCGAAATGTTTTAATGTTTGCCACCGTAGGGACCCTGAATTGGGTGGAAAGGGCAGCACAGAACTCTTTTAAGTCAATGAAGAATTTCCGCACCGGGCACTTTGCAACTCTCAGCTTTGCATTTGTATCCTCCCAGGAAGGGAGATGGGGTGCTGGTCAGGCAGGAAGCGAGCTGGAGGGGGGGCAGGTGGGAAAGGGCCCGGCTCTGCGGCGGAACCCTGCCCTTGGACACCACAAGCCCCTCCAGATAAGGTCCAAGCCCTCCCCAAGCACCCCAAGAGAGGAACATTGGTTGCCAGATGTAAGGGATGGGGCGGGAGGAAGATTACTAGGCTCTATTTCCCCAGAAATGACTGGCAGTTTGGTATGGCCAGAGGGGAGAGAGAGAGCATCAGTCGCATTTGATCTATGGGCTGATTTTGCCCAGCATGAAGAGGTTTTGAAAATCACAAGTGTTCTTATGTTGCAGCTTGGCAGATCTGGACTTCCTGTTCCCACCCCTCAACAGTTATATTTTTATTTATTCAAAACACTTTTTTATGCTACCTTTCTGTCTGGTTAAGGGTGCCTAAGGCAAAAAACCCCAATCAGAAACGTTAAAACATGTCGCTCAAAGCAACTAAAAACAATTAAACAGACCACAGATACAGTTAAAACACACAGAAAGGAGGGCCAATGGGGGATCACCAGACAAAACTGGTGGAAGACAATGACCGAGAAGAACTGAGGAATCTCCCCAAAGATGCCACAACCAAGAAGGCCCTTTCTCAAGTTGCCACCTCACATGGCAAGGCTACTGAAAGAAGGCCTCCTGGAGATGACCTCAGTGGTTGAGCCGGTTCATATAGGACTAGGCATGTTGGTCCCAAGCCACAGAGAGCTTTAAATATATTATATCAGCACCTTGAACTGGTCCCAGAAGCTAATTGGGAGCCAATGTAAGTGGGACAGGACTGGAGCGACATGGCCCTGACAGGCTTAAATAAATATCTGTCCAACTCCTGCTTTGTAATTTGAATGTAAAACTGATGTTCATTGGATTTTTTAGCATGGTCAATTTAAAGAAATCTCTCTTCTGCTTTCTGTCCTGCTGGATGGCAGCTTGGAGGGCAAGGCTCTCTGATATCCTTTAGGCCCCAGGTTCAGGTGAGAAAGACAAATAGGGATGCTCAAATACCTGCCAGTTTGATTCACATTCCATTCGCCAGAGCTGATCAGTTTCCTCTGGAAATTTTGCTGCCTCCCAGACTGTCCGAGACACAGGAAATTGTGTGTGTGGTTGTGGTGGAATCAAAAGCCCAGTTGATTTCCCTTTCCTTCTTCCCACTCGAAACGATTAGCTTGAGCTGTAGAGAAAAGGAGAACATTTAGTTCTTTCTCCTTTCCTTTTTGCAACGTAGACAGCAAAACCATTGCTGCTTCCTCATACATCTTGGAGGGGAGGGGGGAGAAATGAGCTCTTGCTGGTTCCCCCTTTGCAGCTTTACTGTGCAGCCGTTTCACTGGTCTGTGGGTCGGAAGGGGATTCCCACTGCCCCCCCCCCCCCCAGCTGTGAGCTGGCTACCGCCCAACAGACAGTGCAAAGTCGTTCCGCAGATGCTAGAGTGGCTTGATGCAATCCAGACATTTCCCTGATCAGCTCACAGCCCTGAAAGGGAGTTGTTGGACAAGGTAAAAATCAATCACTGAGCTGGTTTGCAGAGAAATTCTGGCTCTCCCTAGTAATAAGGACCAGGTTGCATACTTCCTTTTGCTGCTGTTCCCACAACATCTGCATTTTGGTTTTATAGCACTCATCTCTTCCTCCAAAGCATCACAGAAGTTGCAGTTTGCAGACCTTTGCCCACTTCCTGAATGATAGTTCCCAGGAAAGGGACCATAGTGGTGAGTAGTAAATGGATATCCCCAAAGTGTGGTTGTAGGACGGTGGCTGTGGAGAGAAAGGCCCGGCCAGTGATGAGAGCCAGTTGACAATGTGTTGTTGCTGGCGTGTGTGTCTCTTGTGCGTGGGAGCCTGGAGTGGAACCGAATTTTATCCCTCCAAAAGGGAGTTGTCCTCCTTCAATTAATGTGTGGAGCTGCTAATTTTTAGTAAGTGAGTGCAAGAGAGATTGGCAGGCAGGCAGGCCGGACGAAAGAGACTCCCATTGTTGATTGTAGCTTTGAGCTATTTCCCAGTTTCTCTGGGGTGTGTGGAAAGGAACCTGCCCAGTTAAGCTTGTTGGAAAACACATGGCCAGAAGGCAGAGGCTGCCCAGATAAAACACTGATGTTTTCTAATAAAGATATTTAACAGCAAAATATTTATTTATAGTCTCTCATCTGCAGCAGGGGCTTCCAGCACCAGCCAATTAGTCTGCCTGGAGCAGCAGAGGAGGTTGGATTAAAGCAGGAGGGAGGAAAAAAAAGAGGAGGCCAGGGAAGGGAAGGGGAGGGAGGCCATGCATTATCCCCCCCCCCCCATTTCCACTTCCAAAAGGGAAGGCAGATAAACACAGGGCTCTGGCAGATCACTGTGTGGAGACAGATGAGAGAGGCAGATGGACAGATCCAGGCTGCAGTCATCTCTGATGGCCAGCAGACAGCCCTGCCGGGCCGGCCCCTCTCCAGGAGTGCCATTTCAAATTCCAGAAGGAGTCTGGCACAGCCCGGCTGGGACCATGGGCAGCGGTGCCCACAGGGTGGGGAGAAGTAGGCAGCTGAAGTGCAGCAGGCACAGGGACAGGAGCGCTGGCTCGGAGGAAGAACAGCAGGCTTGGCCTTGACCGAGCACCTGGCCCGCTGGCCTGCCTGTGGGATCCCATCAAGATGCCTTCTCTGCAGGGTGTTTGCTTAACATTCAAGGGGTTTTAGAGCTACAATAATTGGAAGGCATTGAAAGCTACAGCAAATTGCAGAGGCACAGATATACCACTCAGGGTATGTGTGTTTTAAGTTCAGAACATTCTGCACAAAATCCAGAAATAAAAAACAGAACCATGGAATGCCTAATGCATTGGCTCCACTTTTTTGGATGGGGAAGATAATTCAGAATTATAAATCTGGGGCAAAATTCCAAGGAGGAAAATTTGAGGCACAACCTCAGCCAGGCAGCTGACCAGTTGGTAGAGTTGCCAACCTCCAGTTGGGGACTGGAGACCCCCCCCCCCCCCAGAATTACAATTTATTTCCAGGCTACAGAGATCAGTTCTCCCGGATAAAATGGCTTCTTTGAAAGGTGATCTCTGTGTTGCATTCTGCCTTGCTAAAGTCCCTTGCTCCCCCAAGACCTGCCTCCACAGGATCTACCCCCCAAATCCCCAGGAATTTCCCAACCTGGAGCTGGCAACCCTCTGCAGTTGGGGAGAGCCCTTCTGGATCTGGACTGGGAGTCCTTCAGAGAAGTGGTGGCCATTCCTGCCCAGTGCTGGATGGAGTCCAACCGCATTGCCAGTGAGGGCATTTCAGGAGACTGCCTGGGTGACTTCTCATACCTCATGCCAATGTTTGTTTGTTTTTTTAAAAAATATTTTTTATTATTTTTCTTCTACAAACACTAATAAAACTCTACAACACTACAAACACTAAGCACTACAATAAAACAAAGCTATACGAGGAACTGTATAGTAGAGTTTCTGATCCAGTTTAAACAAAAATTTCCTTTAAGTTAAGTTGTGGTAAAGCATAGTATTTATGTTTACTTTCTATTATGAACTGACAGTTTAGTGATTGTCAGGTGAATATAGTTAGATATGTTCAAACTTTCACATTTTAACTAGTTTACATTACCAGTCTGGTGTAGTGGTTAAGTACGCGGACTCTAATCTGGGAGAACCAGGTTTGATTCCCCACTCCTCCACTTGCACCTGGCTGGATGACCTTGGGCAAGCCATAGCTCTGTACCAGCTGTTCCCTCAAGGACAGCTTGGGAAAGAGTTCTCTCAGCCCCACCTACCTCACAGGGTGTCTGTTGTGGGGAGAGGAAAGGAAAGGAGTTTGTAAGCCGCTCTGAGACTCTTAAGTGAGTGAAGGGCGGGATATAAATCCAATCTCTTCTTCTTCTTCTTCTTCTTTCTTTCCCCTTGCTTTTCCCTTTTCAAAGTTCTATTTTACTTTCAGTGGGTTGGGAGCTGCTGCACCTTTTTCTGATTCTGAGTCCTCTTCCAGGGTGCTGCTCGAGGAGTTTTCTGAACTTTCCGGTCCACATAATCTGGTTTCTTCTTCCTCTTCCTCCGTTGGTTTTTTTATCTTTTGCTGGACTTTGTTGCCATTCCAAAAACTGCTTTGCTTTTACAAGAGAGTCAATCTTTTCCTTTTTCTCTTTATCGTTGAAGACAAGTCCTTCAGGCGTTATCCATCTGTGAGGGGTGGAATGTTTCTGTAAAAAGTTGGTTAAGCTTTTGTATTGTTTCCTCTTTTTTTCTTATTTCAAATGGTATATCCTTTAAGACTTTAATTTCTTAACCCTTGATTTTTAGGGTTGTCCCATGTCACCCCTCCAGCGCACAAGGATGGGAGCCCCTCTGCCTGGCTTTCTAGTGATCCAGTCACCCAGTTTTATTTTTATTCATATATTTTTAATGTACGTTATTTCTAGTATGCCTTTCTCATGGGCACTCAAGGTAGATTAAACACAGCGAGTCAGTGCAGTCAACCAAGGACCCAGGCATTGGGATTTTAGAAGTCTGGAACTACCAGCAGGAACTGAAGCACAGCATAGGCATTCACATGACATGTTCAGTGGTACAGGTGTGGCGCCGTGCTGGTCTGAAGCAACAGAACAAAGTTTGAGTCCAGTGGCATGCACACAAAAGCTTATACCCAGAATTACACTTTATTGGTCTTAAAAGATGCCTGACTGGACCCAAACATTGTTCCATTAAGTGGTACAGAAAAGGCATGAATACTATCCTGCTCACAATAAGCTGCACACAGTAGTACAGATTATTGGAAGTGACGGACTGGTTGTTGTCCCCTCTCTCAGCCCCCAGACTGTGTGGCAAGAGAGCTAGGCAGGCAGGCTCAGCTTTCTTCCGGTGTTTACTCTTCTGCCACTGTCCCTTGTAAATGTAGAATGCTACTCTTAGGGAAATTGCTTCTCTTCCTTCCATTCCTCCTCTCCCACAACACACTTCTCCTTGCACATACCAAGAGGAAGGACACGCTGTCCCCATCTTGGCACCACGATGCAGAAGACCCTCTCACCATCTGCATCCATCCTTAGTGAGTTAGACTAGAACACTATCCTATCTCGAAGCTTTCCTATCCAGAATGCAGTTCCTAAATAAAGAGAGTAGTGTTAGTCTTCAAGCTGAAGGGTGGCTCTGTGTAACTTTGTAACTAAGCTTGGATACTTGGTACAAAGACGCTCCTGCCTGTGCAGCTTAAAGCATTCTGCTAAACTCGCCAGTGGGAACTGGACTAATTGTAACAGGTAGCCCAACACAGATGACAATCCCTAACCATTTACCCAGGCAAGTTTGTAAAACCATTTTGCCCAGTGCAACCCTATGGCTTATGTATGCAGAAACCCCATGAGCTGTCTCCATTTCGTCCCTCCTATGTTCTCCCCCGCACCCCCATTACGAAGAGTTTCTCCTCCACCTGTTTCCAAGGCATCCCCTGTTTCTCCAGGACATTAACCTGTGTGGATCACAGCTGGAGCTTCAGCAGAGCTTATCACAAACCCACAACATTGACTGAGCTGCCTTCCAAACTTCCTTTCCTGAATTTCCCACTGGGGAGAATCCATTGAACTCTGAGAAGGGAGGCAGCAGGGATCAAAGCGAGGAGAAGAGAGAGGCTTTTCTTCCTGCAGAAGGCCAGGCTGGAGCCAAGCAAGGAGCTGCTCAGATGGTGCCCTTTCCTCTCCTCTGGCCGGCTCAAGTGGTGGCTGCACTCTTTGGGTGGCTGTTTTTGGCCCCCTCCTTTGACCGTTCTGTCAGGCCAGAGGTGAGGCCAGGTGGCTGCTGAGGCTCTGGCTTCTTGTCAGGTTCCTGCACTTCTGAAGGAGACAGGCTCCACGGGGGCTGGGAAGCTGATGGAGCAGCGGGGGGCACAGCCCTGCTTCTCTTCGCCCTGCGGGGAGCTCAGGTGTCACAGATGCAAAGCAGCCACCTGGGTCAGACAAAACTGCTTGACAAGTAAGGATGTGCGCAGACAGCTGATGGCCGGCTTGGATTCAGTCCACTTGCAAAAAGTTTGTTTGGATTCTTGAGCAGTGCTGTGCCAGGTGTTCAGGGTTGTTACTGTGCCTGTAGGGTTGCCAGGCTCCAGCCTGGAGATCTCCAGGAGTCGCAATGGATTTCCAGACTACAGATATCAGTTCCCTTGGGTAATATAACTCCTTTGGAAGGAAGACCCTGTGCCATTTCCCCCCACAAAGGCCCCTCCTCTCCCCTCCCCAGGCCCCACCCCCAGATCTGTTGGCATTTGGAGTCGGTGATGACCTTGGCTTCCGTGGGACACGTTCCCATCTGCATCTTTTTTGCCTCCTACACAACTGGGACAAAATGCTCAGGGACTGGGTCTTTTGCTCATGGCACCGCCCCTTCCAAATTCCCAGGAGGGAAGGGAATGGGTCCCTGTTTAGCACACCCACCGCCCGAGTTTTTCTCTTGCAGGAAGTGGGGGGGGGGGGGGATGCCTTTCTTCCCTGTCCTTTGCCTGCACTTGGAGCCAATACAGACCAGGGGGGAGTGGGGTGGGGGGGCACATAAGCAGAAATGGTGGGAGTTCAGAAACTAAGCAGGGTCAGCCCTGGTTAGTACTTGGATGGGAAACCACCAAGGAAGTCCAGGGTTGCCAAGTAGAGGCAGGCAATGGCGAAACCCCCTCTGAACCTCTCCTGCCTTGAACCCCCTCCCAGCTGACTTATGTGCCCCCCCCCCCACCCGGTAGTGACTTGGCAGTGCTTCCCTCCTCCCTGACTAAAGGCTGCAAAAATCCTGTCCTCTAGATTTTTTGTTCTGGCATTTTTCTTCCAGCCTGGGATTAAGAGAATTGTTTCTCTACCAGGGTCTGAGTCCAGTGACACCTCCATGACCAACACAGTTTAATTCTGGGGACTGCTTTCCTATGCAGATGAAGAAGTGTGCAGACACATGGAAACTGATACCCAGAATTAAACTGTGTTGGTCTGAAAGGTGCCCAACTGGACTCAGACTTTGTTCTGTCGCTTCAGACCAATGCGGCTGCCCACCTGGATCTATCTATCTACCAGTTTGGCTCTCTTCCTTCCAGTGAGCTCCAGGTGAGGAACCATGTTCCATCCCCCCCCCCCACACAGTTCCACGGAGCCAGTTTGGTGAAGTGGTTAAGAGTGGTGGACTCTAATCTGGAGAACTGGGTTTGATTCCCCACTCTTCCACATGCAGCCAGCTGTGTGACCTTGGGTCAGACAAAGTTTCTCTCAGAGCTGTTCTCTCAAGAGCAGTCCTCGAAAGAGGTCTCTCAGCCCCACCTACCTCACAGGGTGTCTGTTGTAGGGAGGGGAAGGGAAGGGGACTGTAAGCCACTCTGAGTGAAGGGTGGAGTATAAATCCAGCTCCTCCTCCTCCTCCTTCCTCCCACCCCCAAGTCCCTCAGCCAGCTTCCATGGCAGAGAGAGCTGGAATCTGAACCCAGGTCTCTCAGATTCTAGCCCAACAGTACGTGGTTCTCGACTGACTTCCCAGGTCCTGTCAAGCATGGGTGAATAAAGAAGTCTGTTTGAAGAAAAATAGACATTTCCGTGGAGGAGCTCATGAGAGAGTGTGCAGGAGGGCATGGGCACTTCCTTCACCCAGATGCTCCATTTTTTTGTAAAAATGAAATCACATCCTCCCCATGCATAATCAGCCCCCCCCCGGCTGCTGTTAGAGGGAGGGGTCCTCAGCACTCCTCTGCAGGAAGGAAGCATGGGAACAGAGGCCTCGGGCTCACAGTATGGCAGCCCTTTGCATCTGTCTGGAGAGGCCGGGCTTTGCACACGATCGATCGGAGAGGCCACTGCCTCCCTCCCCTCCCCTCCCCTCCCCTCCCCTCCTCAGGCCAGAGTGTGGAAGCCATGCATTGGACTGTTTGTATGGGTGGACTAAAACTTGGTAGCTGAAAGGGCACTGGCAAAGAACACTCCTCCTGGTAGAGAAAGAGAGCCCTCCTCAAACCAGTCAGCCAGCAAAGGGATTGGCAGAAATGCTGTGCACAGAAGCACCAGTCAGGGATGGCTGTGTGTGGTGTGAACATGGGCTAAGCAATCTGGTTGGCCAGCATGCCTGTCAAGCACATGTCTGCGGAGTCTTTCTCTTCCTTTGCTGTGGGGACTGGGAGGAGGAGCAGGAACCCAAAAGCAGAAACAGCCACAGATCTTGGGCTGCTACCGGAGAGGAAAACATTTCTATCCCACCTTTCCTCTTGATTCAAGGCAATTTACAGTAATAGTTTAAACCCAAAATAAAAATAGCAAACCCCAGATCCCTTCCCCCCCTTAAAAGATGCCTGCCATTCAGGCCCCCTCGAAAGCCCAGGCAGGCAGGCAGGCAGGCCTCCAGAAGATCTCCCAGGAGGATCCCCCTGCTCACCTCTCCAGGGAGCCCCTTCTGTAGAGCCAGATCCATGATGCAGAAGGCCCGGGCTCTGGGTGATGCCAGACTGGCCACTCTGAATGGGGGGAGAGCCAACAGATGGCTGCCCGATTCCTGCAGCTGGTGCACAGGGACAGATGGAAGGAGCTGGTCCTTCAAGTATGTAGTCAAGATGCCCTCAGTTCATGCTCTGTTGAGTTACTTTCTGAATGCGCATCTCTAATGACTACTGGCCTTCCTGTATGGGCTAGAACAATAATTGCCCAACTGATGTTCTTAAATGAGAAACTATTAAACAGTGAAAGGCTCCTGCAAGGCCAGAGGTGGCTGCTGCCTATTGTATCTCTGCAAGAGTCACTGTCCTGGCCTTGCCTTCTTGTGCTTGCCCCATCTATGCATACGGAGCATTACTGAAAGGTCAGTAGCTTGGCAGTTCGAGACCTGAGTGCCACGTGATGGAATGAGTTCCCATCTCTGGCCCCTGCTCCTGCCAACTTAGCAGTTCGAAAGCAAGAAACTGCAAGTAGATAAATAGGCACCACTTTGGTGGAAAGGTAACAGCATTCTGTGTGACTTGGCATTTAGTCATGCCAGCCATATGATCATGAAAAAGTCTTCAGACAGCGCTGGCTCTTTGGCTTGGAAATGGAGATGAGCACTACCCCCTAGAGTCAGATTTGACTAGCTTTTGAGCAAGGGAAACCTTTACCTTTAATCCTAAACAGAGGTATACCCTTCTAAGATCACTGAAATCCATGAGAGCTTGGAAGAATATGACTGCTTAAAATCACACTGTGTGTCTTTCAGTACTGCCACAGTCTGGAGACCCAGCACTGAGATCTGCCTCTGGGAGCAGCTGCTTGTGGTGTCTCTGCATGAGCACTGCTCTGGGCTTGCCTCTTTCCAATCAGGATGTATCCTCAGAACAGCAACTCATGCAGGCATATGTCTGAGCTTTTCTCTTCTTTGACTCAAGCTTAAAGTAAGTTTTTGTAAACTGGAAGAGTGAAGTGCAGGCCACAGTTTTAAGCTAGAAAGAAAGGGAAGGTCTCTCACCTCTCCGAAGTTTCAGCCCTGTGCTGGAACCTGAGCCATTTATTTCAGTTCTTTTCCCAATGAACTAAAATATTTACTTGATTTCTAAAAATAAGCCGAGGCATCCCCCCTCCCCTGCTGGCACTACATGTATAAATATACATCCCTTTTGGATCAATCCAATCCCTTTTGCATCCTCTCTTCTCTTGGCTGTCACTTGATTACCATTTTTATCTTCCCCACTGAAATTCCTTCCAACTTCTCTCCCCCGCCCTCCCCTGCTCTCACTAATGCTCTTCACTTTCAAATGCTAATAATCTCCAGCAGTAAAAAGCTTAGAAGTGGTTCTAGATTGTTTGATCTTTGGCCTGTGATCTACTTTCATCTTTTTGGCTTTCAAATGTAACTTTAGATTTACTTTAACCTATTAACATGCTTGGTATTCAGACGTGTGCTCTGCGCAGAGCCGGCCTCAGACAGACGCGGGGAATAATGAGGCACACCGAGTGGTGCTCGTCTGGGCACTGCTCCATTTTATTCTTCTTAAACAACAGGAAACATGTTTGGTAGTGAAGGTGTCAGTGTATCTGTCAGGGGGGGGGGGAATAGCTGGCCCTGTAATACCTTTCATTATGACCAACCAAAATAACACAACACAGTTTCAGTCCAGTTGGGCACCTTTAAGACCAACGAAGTTTTATTCATGATATAAGCTTTCATGTGCTGCAAGCACACTTCTTCAGATACAGTCCCACCTCACCCCCTGTAAGTGGTGGCTGAGGAAGTTCTTTTCCACGGTAGATGAGCAAGTGTGCCTGCACATGAAAGCTTATACCAGAATAAAACTTTGTTGGTCTTAAAGGTGCCCCTGGACTCAAACTTTGTTCTGCTGCTTCAGACCAACATGGCTGCCCCACCAAAATAACACAAGAGAGTGTGCAAGCTTTAAGGGCTCCAGAACTCACACAGACAAATGAAGTTGCCTTATACTGAATCATAAGTCTTTTGGTCCAGTGGAGGTCAGTACTGTCTGCTCAGACTGGCAGTGGCTCTCCAGGGTCTCAGGCAGAGGTCTTTCACATCACCTGCTGCCTGGTTCTTTTTAACTAGAGACACCGGGGATTGAACCTGGGATCTTCTGCATGCCAAAAGCAGAGGCTCTACCACTGAACCACAGGCCTTTCCCTAGAGCAGTGCTTCATTCACGAACACATGTGAAGCTGCCTTCTACTGAATCAGACTCTTGGTCCATCATGGTCAGTCTTATCTACTCAGACTGGCAGCAGGTCTCCAAGGTCTCAGGCAGAAGTCTTCCACATCACCTCCTGCCTGGTCCTTTGGGGATTGAACCTGGGACCTTCTGCATGCAACACAGATGCTCTACCATCAAGCCACAGCTCCTCTTCACCAAGCTGGATGTTTTTTAAAAAATGGGTATGGGGCGGGTATCATGGCCATTAGCTTCAATTGCCTTAAGGGGGCTTAGACATATTCCTGGTGGTCAGACCCATCCGTGGCTCTGAACCATGATGGCTGAATGGAAACAATTCAGGAGCTTCGGGCGGGGGGGGAGGTGGGAACTAGGTAGGTGTGTGGGAGAGATAACAGGAGAGTTCGGTTGTCTTTATGCTTGGCTTATTGGCTTCCAGCAGAATCTGGCTGTCCAGTGCTGGAAACATGATGCTAGACTGGATAGTCCTTCTATATGGTCCTGGTATGAGAAGCATCCCAAGTTATAAGCATAGACAGCTTCAAGAGGGGATTAGATAAACAAATGGAGCAGAGATCCATCAGTGGCTAGATGGAACACTCTGTCTGGGGCAGTGATGCTCTGTCTTCTTGGTGCTTGGGGGGCAATAGTGAGAGGGCTTCTGGAGTCCTGACCCCACTGGTGGACCTCCTGAGGAAACCTGAGTTTTTGCCACTGTGTGGCACAGAGTGTTGGACTGGATGGGCCACTGGTCTGATCCAACATGGCTTCTGAGAGCCAATTTGGTGTAGTGGTTAAGTGTGTGGACTCTAATCTGGGAGAACCAGGTTTGATTCCCCACTCCTTCACTTGCACCTGCTGGATGACCTTGGGCAAGCCATAGCTCTATACCAGCTGTTCTCTCAAGGACAGTTGTCTCAGAGCTCTCTCAGCCCCGCCTACCTCACAGGGTGTCTGTTGTGGGGAGGGGAGGGGAAAGGAGTTTGTAAGCCGCTCTGAGACTCCAAGTGAGTGAAGGGCGGGATATAAATCCAATCTCTTCTTCTTCTTCTCTTATGTTCTTATGTTTTCCAACAATCTCATTCACCTTCATCTTGCCCAGGCTGTTGTGAAGCTGGGTCAGTTGAGAGACCGGAGCAACTAAAGGCAGAGCTGAGCCTGGAAGGTTCTGGGGCTCAGTTCTTGATGACATCAGCCTTGTTTAGTGTTTCTTTTTAAAAGAAAACAGCTGTTGGACTATTCCTGAATTGATCTGTGTGCATGTCTGCAATAGGGCAACAGCAGAGAGGAGAGGCTTATCCCAGCATGTCTGCGGCAGGGAAAGCAGGTGGAGGGTCTTTGCTCAGCAACCTCGGAAAGAGCAAATGTAAATTGCATGCAGAAAGCAATCCCCTGCTTGCAGGACGGCCCTTCCTAGGGGCTCACTTTAAGTTAAACCTCTCCTTCTCCTGGGGACTGACATTTTCCGTGGTTCAGGCAACAGCTGCGCCTCGCTGAGCCACAGGAAAGGTTGAGGGATATGTCACCAGCTTACAGGCTGAGCTGGGCAGAAGCTCGGCAGAGAGGCTGAGAGCTCTTCTGAAGCTTCCACAAACAAATGGACCCCTGCTCCCATACGCATGCTCCTGGCCTTGGGCGAGGGGCGCTTGCGTGTGCACGGTGGGAAGGAAGGGTGTGGATGAATCCATGCGTTCACATCCACACTGAAGAACAACTGTGCAATCTCAAGCGCACCAGGCAGCTGCAGCCTGGGAGATGGGGAGAGACTAGGATTGCCAACCTCCAGGAGAGGCCCAGTGATCTCCTGGAATTACAACTGGTTTTCAGACTGCAGAGGTCAGTTTCCTTGGAGAAAATGGCTGCTTTGGAGGGTGGCATTATACCCCGATGAGGTTCTTCCTTTCCCCAAACCATGGTCTCTTGGGATCTTCCTCAAAACTCCAGGCATTCCCCAACCCAGAGTTGGCAGCCCAAGTTTCTGTGCTGGTTCTGAGCCACAGCCTCAGGGCCAGAACCAGACCCAGCACAAAAAGCACCGCATGGATTGTGCAATGAGCTCCAGCGGGCTAGCGGTACGGATGAGGCATATTTAGCAAGCATGCCTTTTGAGTCTTATTTTGCAAAATTTATTCTCCTGGCTATAAGCCAAGAGCTGTGCAGGGCAGGGTCACCGAGAAGGTCCCTCAGCCACCCCCCTGCTGAACTGTTGGGAGAACAGCCACTGCCCACATACCATGGCTTGTGTCTTTGTGGTCCTGAGGGTTTGAAACCTAAGAGACTCTGAAGACTGAACCCCCTGCCCAGAACTGCATTCTTTGGACTCACAGCTTCTGCATAGCCCTGACTGGGCCTCTTGGAGCTGGGGGGAAGTAAGGAAACAGGACATGTCTTTGTGACCCAGGTACGTGTGCAGAGGCGAAGCCTTGGCTTGCCCGCTCCAGGTTGGGAAGTCCCTGGAGATCAGGGGTAGAAGCCGGGGAGGGAGCTCAGTGGGGTATGATGCCATGGAGTCCACCTCTGGAAGCAGCCATTTCCTTCGGGGGGGGGGGGGGATATTGATCTCTGAAGTCTGGAACAATGCTCCCTCTAAGCTGTGGAGTCTTGTGAGCAAAAAATTTACTTTGTGAGCTGCTGGCATTAAAGTTGCCCTTCATTTGGAGTCTCAGAGCAGCTTATAAACTCCTTTCCCTTCCCCTCCCCACAACAGACACCCTGTGAGGTAGGTGGGGCTGAGAGAGCTCTTTCCAGAACTGCCATTTCAAGGACAGCTCCAACAGAACTATGATCTGCCCAAGGTCATCCAGCAGCTGCAAGTGGAGGCGTGGGGAATCAAACCACTACACCAAACTGGCTCTGCACTGTAACCCTGCACTGTAAACTTTCCTGCACACACACACACTAATGCCCACCTGCGAACTGGAGGAATCTGCTTCCCCTTCCAGGCACGTTCTTTAATATTTAAACTCAGATGGGCAGGAGACAAGCTGCTTTTCTTGTTTATTATTTATTCTTTTAATTAAACACCAATTAGCAAGGAAAAGTGAGAAAAGGCACTGAAACACTCACATGCACACGCGCACAGACAAATACTCTCTGCCACGGATGGCTCAGATGAGGCTCTCGCAGCCTAATTGGGTACTTAAGAGATCCTCTCGGAGCCCTGCTCAAACAATATAGATTTTCCAAATTGATATCTGCACCTTGATTGCTCACAAGGAGAATGACTGATCATGCATCTTCTTTATTTGTTTGAAAATTATTCAAGATCCCTTCTCTTCCACCACACAATGTCAAAGCAGCTGCAAGACTTTTCCCGCACGGCTTTATCAGCACCTTCTTGAAGTGGCAGGAACATCAACTGATGCAAATTCCTCTGAGCATGTGCAGAACTCCTTTCTCTTATCACTGAGTAGCTGTGGCCAGCTCTCCCCACTTCTCTCCTGGAGGGTCAGGGCTGTTGTTGGACTCAGCCGGCCTGTCAGAATGTTTATGCGCATTTGCATGCGTCTTAATAAGAAAACATTGTTTGAAGCTTTCAGCATCATTTCTCTACTTGAGAGCCGTAAAACAAAGCTACCACGGAGAGATTGTGAAGGGAGACAGCTCTAAATGTGCCGCAGAGAATTCAAAGGCGCTTTAAAGCAGGGCTATGGTCCAGGGGAAAGCGCCTGCTTCCTATGCAGATTGGCTCTCTTCTGCATTAGCTGGTGCTTCCTTGAAGCTCTGGTGGCACGCTGTCATTCCCAGAGTGCTTGTTTTCCTCCGCCAGAGTCATCCACAATTTTTTGCGCCCACGTGCCCCACTTTGAAGATGCAGCCGGCTCTTCCCTTAGTAGTGGGTCACGTCGGGGGGGACAGCTCGCTCACGGGGGGGCTGGCAAAATCCCTCAGGGGCTCTGGGAGGAAAATGCTGCCTTTCAATCCAAGTCAGGACAGATGGTGGCGTTGGCACTGGTTTCCAGCAATGGACAAAGCGTGTTGGGCCACGGCTGGAAGCAGCTTCCGAAATAGCTGCCTGTGATGTGGAAGTTTCTCTGAATCCTCAGGGACCGATTGGCTGTTGTCGCCCACAGGAAAACCCAACACCTGATAATACCTGCTGGTGGAGCAGAGCAGTTAAGGGAATGACCTGTGATGTGGGAGTCGGGTTGCCAGGTCCTGGAGGTTTGGGGGTGGAGCCTGGGGACCTCAAGGGGGTACCGATGCCACAGAGCCCACCCTCCAGAGCATCCGTTTTCTCCAGGGGAACGGATGTCTGTAGTCTGAGAAGGAGCTGTAATTCCAGGGGATCACTGGGTCCTGCCTGGAGGCTGGCATCCCTGTGGACCGGGATGATCCAGCTGAAATAAAATCATATTATAAGGGATACAGAAAAAAAGAAGGGATAGGGATAGATCAAAAATATAATTACCAAAAATACCTATTATGAAAGCATTTTTACAGAAATTAAGGATCTTTCTTCTTCAAAATTTTTATGTACCTGTAACAAAGTATGATATAATAGCTTAACAAATGTTTAACAAGATATATATGGTATAATGGCATAAGAATATATATATATATATGTATATGTATATAAATAAAACCTATTAACTAAAAAACGTATATTTTCATTTTTATCTTACCTTATCAATCCTATTATATAATATAACATAGATTACATCATGGAATTTTTTATGAGATTTCACACAACAGTTTGTTATCATAAACAACACATATTACACTTTTCATATTAAAACTCTCTCATCATCTACTATTAAACCTTTCAGATATATTACTAAAGAAATTAGTTATAATACTCATAGAAAACTCTCCAATTATTTTTGAATTCATCTTTTAGTCTTTGGTTAATGTAGTTTGTCAGTTTTGCCATGACCGCATATTCACGCATCTTCTCTATCCAGTTCTCAAGTGTTGGGCAACCCTCAATTATCCACTTGGCTGCAACCACTACTCTTGTTGCTGTTAGCATGTATCTGAACAATTCATATGTTGTTCTATCCATATTCACTGGTAAGATTCCTAATAACATTGTCTCTGGTGACTTGGCGAATTTAGTATTCAGAATTTTTTGAACTTCACTATGTATTTCCGTCCAATATTTGCTAGGTTTTTTTTACAAGACCACCACATATGGTAAAAAGTACTGTCAATCTCTTTACACTTCCAACACAATCCTTTATAGTTTTTATCCATCTTCTCAGTGTCTTTTGGGGTGATGCACCAGTGATAAAACATTTCATACCAGTTCATTTTAAGTGCTCGACTTGCTGTGAATTTTATGCCTTTCGTCCAAAGCTTTTCCTATTGCTGAAATGAAATCTCTTTGCCAAAGTTTTGTGACCATTTCACCATACATGTCTTGACTTGTTCTGTTTCTGTATCATATTGCAAAAGGAGTTTATAAAAATGTCCTAAAAGATTATTTGTTTTATTCAATATAACCTTTTCAAATTGAGTCAACTTTCTTAATATATCTCTTTCTCGATGTTTATCTTCTTTCAGCCTCAATGAAAGTTGAAGATATGTTAACCATTTTATCTTTTCCCCTTCTTCATTAATTACTTGCCAAGATTTGATTTTCCCATGTTTTATCGATTGTATCTTGAAATGTTATAAAATCATTGGTCTTCCTCTCAGATTTGTCATGGTGTGCATCTAATGGGAACATTAAAGGTGATATTGTGGGACTTATTCTTGTAGTAAGTGACCACCAGTTTTTCAACAAGCTGTCTCTAATAACATGGCCAATACTTACTGCTGGGTTGGTGGGTTTTTTTTGATGTTTTCCTGGTTTTAGTCCAAAGATGTTTATGTAAACCATCCACCAAATCTGCTGCTTCAAATTTCATCAGTCTTTCATTTGGATTTTTAATCCAGTCAAAAATCCAAACCAAGCAAGCTGCTTGATAATACAACTTTACTGTTTGAGTTGTAACTATAAAATAGAAAAATATTTTTTTTTTTAAAAAAAAGATAATACTACTTAATATTAGATGAGCTGTAATTCTGGGGGGGGGGGTCACTGGGTCCTGCCTGGAGGCTGGCATCCCTGTGGACTGGGATGATCCAGTTCAAATCTAGCCTCTGCCTTTGGCAAGCCAGTCTTTCTGAGATCCTACTTTACTGGTCAGTCTTTGCAGCCCTGCCCTGGATGGCCCAGGCTGACCGTATCTCACCAGATCTTGAAAGCTAAGCAGGGCTGACCCTGGTAAACACTCAGATGAGGATGGGCCAGGTAGCCATGCAGAGGCAGCAGTGGCAAACCACCTCTGAACGTCTCTTGCCTCAAAAACCTTGCAGGGTCACTAGAAGTCAGCTGCAACTTGATGCCCTTTCCACCCCAACTTCATAGGGCTGTTGTAGGGATGACAAACGAAAGCTCTTGGGATGCTCAAAGTGCCGCAGCAATTAAGCACACCCATCAGTGTCTTCAACTGCAATGCTCTGTGCAGCCACCAGAAGGCGGCTTGCTTGTATGGACTTCTGGTGGGGCTTGGTCTTGGTTGAAGGCAGCCACCGACAAGAAACCACCAGGACTCTCTCCCCCCCTGCTCCCCCCCCCCCCCGGCCCTCTGCACAGTCTTTGTGCAGCCAAGGAAGGAGAGAGGGATTTCTGCTCCTCCCTCCCTCCAGGCTGATGGGTGGCCTTGCAAGGCAAATGCAGAAGTTCAAGCAGAGGTTTGTGCCAGCTCAGAAGATGGGCGGGTTATAGATGTTCACACTGTAGCTTTATGGAAGTGCTTTCTTATGGAACCTGAAATGACCAAGATTAGATTGAATTAATATGTACGTTTTTAATATAAAGATTTCCAGCACCAGCATTTCATAAAAATGCAAATTTCAGCTGAGATTTATAATTAGTGCAGAATATGTGCAGAGCCAACAAATTATCGGTAAAAGTCAACCTCTGCACAGATCAGCTGCTGAGCACACGGCGGCAGAGCCTGGTACAGGACCGGTGGGATCCTTGCCTGGTGACCCTGGCCGGGGTCCCCTCGAAAGCCAGGGGAGGGGAGGGGATCATTCGGAATCCCCGAGCACTTTTGCTCTTGTGACGTCATGGCTTGGGCCTGGCAGGCTACGGCAGGAGTTCTTCTCTTGGCCTGGGAGTGCTGCCAATGGTCAGCCCGGTCGTGAGTTCTAGCTACCCTGAGCGCTGCCCGGTCCCCAAGCCCATGAAGAAGCCAGAGGAGAGCCTGTGGGTAGGGGACAGAGACGGGGAGATACTTTCTGAACAATCTGCTGCTGCTAGGCACCTCTGCTCCAGTTACTTCTAGCCTGCATTAATCAGGAATGACTGCGTGCCCCATAACTCTCCGGGCCCTCAGATACAAGCCTCACACGCACCATTTGGGGCAGCCTCCCAGGCTTCTGTCCTTGTCCAGCATGATGGAACACGGAGGCCTTACTTGTGTGTGTGCGTGCACATGCGTGCAGTAGGGATGCCAGCCTCCAGGGGGGACCTGGGGATCCACCGGAATTACAGCTCACCTCCAGACTACAAAGATCAGTTCCCCCTGGAGAAAATGGAGGCTTTGGAGGGTGGACTCTGAGGTACTGTACTTCAAGGAGGTGGTCCCTGTCCTCCCCAGGCTCCACCCTCAAATCTCCAGAACTTTCCAGCACTGCATAGGGTTGCCCACTCCAGTTTGGGAAATTGTTGGAGATTATGGGTGGGGGGCAGAGCCTGGGGAGGGTGGGGTTTAGGGAAGGGAGGGACTTCAGCAAGGCATAATTAATGAATTAATTTTATTTATTTATTTATTTATTTATTTATTTATTTATTTATAATGCCATCGAGTTGACCCTCCAAAGCAGCCCTTTTCTCCAGGGGAACCGATCTCTGTCGTATGGAGAGCAGTTGTACTTCTGGGGTATCTCCAGGCCACATCTGAAGGCTGAAAACCCTCCTCCAGTCCCAGTCCAGAAGTGGAGGAGGAAGAAATGGGAGGAACCCTGCCCAGCTGCTGCAGCTCAGAGGTGTTAAGCAGGAGGGAGACAAGGAAGGAGCTTCTTGAGCTGGCCTTTGGCGTCTTGTGGAGAGCTGGGGGACCCCAGTGAAGCTGAAGCAGGGGAGCAGAAGCTGTTTGTCTGTTCACAGACTGTGTATATTCAAGCAGACTTTTTGCAGCCATTGGAAGGTGACTCCCAGCTGATGAAGAATCAGCTGGGAGTCGTTCTGATCTCCTGCTGGGGAAATTTGCTCTGTACCCAGAAAAAAAAATAGGGTGAGAGATCAGAAGATGACTCCCAGCTGATCAGCTGCAAATGGCTTGGAGAATTTGCTGCATCCTGCACTTGCTGAGATGCAGCAAGTTTAGTGTGTATGTGTGTGTTGGGGGCAGGTGATCAGAAGCAATGCTCCCTCTAAGCTGTGGAGTCTTGTGAGCAAAAATTCTACTTTGTGAGCTGCTGGCATTAAAATTGTGAGTGAGTGATTGGGCTGCTGCATAAATTAGTTTGCTCTGGAGCCATCCTTCCTGAGCTAAGACATAAATGTGTGAGCCGGAGGCTAAAAGACTGTGAGCTAGCTCACACTAACTCAGCTTAGGGGGAACACTGATCAGAAGACCAGCTGAATTTCCTTCTCCCCACTCAAAGCTGTTGGCTTGTGCTGCAAGAAAAAGATTTAAAAATGAGCTCTTTCTCCTATCTTGTTTTCAATGGGGAGCTCAGAAGCATTGCTTGGGGGTAGGCAAGCTCTTTCCATCCTCCCTTTTGCAATGCAGTCATCAGAAGTGTTACCCGCCCAGCTTGGAGCTTCTTTTTGCAGCTTCACTGTGTAGCTATTTTGCTGAGGGAAGGGGGTGAATAAGAACCCAACTCTCAGCTGATCCCCTATCAGAAGTGAGTCAGCTTCTAACCAACAGGCAGCTGCAGACTTAGTGTTCGGCAGCTGTTTGAACTGCTCGATGCAATCCAAAGTGTCCCTGATTGGCTTCCAGTTTGATGTGAGGGTCCAGCAAGGTAAGTTCTCTGCTGAATGGGTTTGCTGAAAAACTCACGGCATCCCAATCATATGCACACACGCTTGGCTGTTCACACGAAGGGCTTGCTGTCCTCTAGAAATGAAAAAATGGCACGGGGGACACAGGAAAAGCTTTTGCAGCGATGAGCAGTGTCGAGTTATAAGTCAGTGGACTCTGGGCTGGGGTTTTTTTTTTTACTTCCATCTGAAATTTGTTCCTTGATTCCAGATCCAGAGCTTGCGAGCACGAGGGATGCATCCCACAAAATGACTGACATGACCCACATTAGCATGAATAAACATAATTTGGGGAGTTTCATTCTGGAGCTAATTGGAAGAGGTTTTTTGCCCTTCTCTCTTAGGAAGGTGGAAACAGGTGCACAGGTTGTGGGCGAGACAGGGCAAGGGGGCAAGATGCGCTCTCCCTGCCCCTTGACTGTTGGCAGCTCCTCCACCGCCAACCACCCCGCGGCCAATTGTTCCACCCAGGCAAGGGGGAGAGACAGCCAGGAAGAGAAGACTTGACTGCTGCTCTTTTGCGCAGAGCTTCCCTCAAGGCGCCAGGCACCTCCGAGAGCCTAATTAACCTTGAGATTTAAGGAGGAGGGTGTCTTGTTTGTTTGTTTGACTCTGGTTGGAGATTACTGTAAAATTTTAATTAAGTTATGGAAATGAGTTCCCCACTTAAGGATGATAATAAGGTGTCTGGCAGTTGTCTGTGTTAACGTGTACACACACACGCATGTCAGTTCCTTCCCCTCTCGTGGCCGTTTTGGGATGCACACGTACCCCTCCCCCCCCCCAGTGCAGTGTGCATGCAAGCACAGCGTGTGCACAGTTTTGACAGGCAAGTTGCTCAAACTGGCTGTGGGGGCAACATACACATGGGACTCCACTCACCAGGGGTTTCCTCAAGGGGAGAGTGTCTTTGCAGCGGTGTGGAACAAATCCACAACCACACTTTGCGAGCAGGCAAGGTCTGTAGCCAGAGGCTGCTTGGTTTTTGCTTTCCACTGCAGCAGGTGGCTGAGCTTGCTTGCTTGAGACCTCTGGAGCTCGGGAAAAGCCCTTGTCTATGGGGCTAATTTACTTGCTTTCTCCCTGTGGCAGGCTGTAGTCACCTTGGGTCCCTATTGTGGAGAAAAGTGGGGTATAAATGTTGTAAGTAAATGTCTTTATTGCCACAGGACATGGAGACAGCCTCTAGCATGAATGAATTTTTAACAAAGTCTGCGTCTCCACCTCTTGTGCTCTGATTTTATCCCTGGAGGGGACATCTAGCCATTGTTTCTCCATCTAGCGGCAGAATCCGAGAGAGTGTTCTGGGAGAGCGTTCGCCAGGGGATGTGTGAGGTGTGGCTGGGTGATGTCCCCAGGGGCTCCTAGTGGGATGTCGTTGGAACTGGAGGGTTTGGCTGACAAGATGGACCTTGCCAGGCATGGAAGTTGTTGCAGCTCAGAAGGAACACAGGTGGGGGAGGAGTCTCCCTTCCTGGATCTTTGCAGACCTGCCTGCTCTGAAGTTTCTTCAAAGAGCACGACTGCCCTCTAGTGTTGAACCCTGAGAAAGTGCTTTCCACCCCACATTCATTCCAGCGGTTCAGTCCCAGCTTGTGGCAATCATTCTAAGGGAGTTCAGGTTTCTGGGCTCTGAGTTTTTTAGTACAACAAAGGCATGCAGTGACCTAATGGTGAAATGCCCCATGTGGTTCACCCCCTCAGCTTCACTTTCCCTGCCCCACTGCTTAGTTAGGAATGGCCAGGATACCTGTCCAACTCTGAAGTCTGTTGGAAGCAAGAGGCTGTGTGAGACTGATGTCTGCATTGTGCAGAAAAGTCCAGTGGCAGGTAAACTCCCTGTGCAGAGAAAGCCTTTCTCCGCCTGGGCTTGCTCCTCCTCTCCGCCCCGACCTTCTGGGTTCATCTGGCCCCTCTTGTACACTGTCACTTTAAGAGGGGGGAAAAAAGGCAAGAAGTTATTTTATTTCTGCACAAAACTATCCTCTTTAAATACCCTTTTTATTACATTATCTGCATAGTAATACTAATAATAGATCTTGCTGACAGTTCTAATGAGGCTGGAGAATATAAGGTTTCCAATAAAGTTAATTGTTGCCTTTAATATTCTCCTACATTTATACATGGTAAATCTTTAAAGGAAAAAAACACTCATTTCTCTCCTATTAAAGATTCAGGAGCAGCCCTGTCAGCGTCTCGCAGAGAGAGAGAGAGCAGCCAGGCCATGCCAGGCCACGCCTATAGAGACCGTGGGCTTCTCTCTGGCAGCTGCTTCCTTGGAGTCTGGGCATGTCTCTTGAGCCAAGTACCATCCCACAGAGGGGAAGGGTGGAGAGCATACTTGGGGATCTGGTAGGAGTGGATCTTTTTCTATGATTTTTTTTAAAAAAATAAATGCATATCTCTTTAAATGGTATGAGAAATGTTAATGTTTGGAGACTGATTAGCCAGATTTTTTCTCTGCACAAGTCCTCTTCATATGTGTGAGGTTTACATAAAATAATTAATACTAAAATACCATAAAACTGGTAGATGAAGAGGACAAACAACAGATTCAAGACAGATAACAGGAAGTACTCCTTTACTCAATGGGTAATTAAATGGTGGATTTATTGCTAGTGGACACGTGGCTGGCCACTGGAGCCGATGGCTTTCAAAAGGGGTTAGACAGATTCATGGAGGAGTGGTCCGTCAATGGCTGTGGGCTGTAATGGTGAAAAGGAACTTCCATATTCAGAGGCAAGTAAACCTTCGAATACCAGTTCTAGGAGGCTACATCAGGGCTCTGTGCCTTGGCCTCTGTGCCTTGTTTTTGGTCTGGTCTGGTCCAGCAGGATATTGCTCATGTTGTTGTGCTAGGGTTTAGGGATGCAAGTTTGGGTAAAACTGAGCCAAAAATATATCCAAAAAATACCTTATCAGTATTTTTTTTGTTATATCTGGCTCCTCCAACTATATCCAGGATTTTTGGGGATATTAAAAAAGAGGGTCCCCCTCAAAGTATTCAGGATTGACTGGGAATTCCAGGAGCTAGGGTATTTGTGTTTCCATGACTGCCCCCTCCCCCATGTATCTGTGTCTCCTGGGGCTTGGTATCAGCTTGCCAGGGTGATTTAGGCAGGATGATGCCGCTGTCAAGTATTTGTGTTGTTTTCTGAACTGTGTTCTTTGCTGGAGTTTTGTGGATTCTCATGTTTTAAACTGAGATTCTCATGTTTTACATAGATTCAGGTGGTCTGAAGCAGCAGAACAAAGTTTTGCGTCCAGTGGCCCCTTTAAGCCCCACAAAGGATGAAGGGAGAGCTTAGGCGACTAGAGCAAGCTTGGTGGCAGTCTGGTGACATAGCCAGAAGAACCTCTTATAGAGTGTTTATGAAATCCTGTGCGGTGGTGGTGAAGGCTGCTAAAAGGGAATTTTACACAGTCTCCATTTCATCCACTAGCTCTCACCTGGCACAATTATTATTTAGGATAATTAGGTCTCTTACCTCTCTTACAGAGAGAACCCAACATATTAGAAATTTGGCCATTAGCTGTGAGGCTTTTGTGAGGGTTTGTTTTTTTTTGCAGATAAAGTCTTGTCACAGCTGATCGAGGTGGGTTGGTGCTGCTGCTGTTATAAGATCTGACAGCAGCGTTTGACATGGTCGGCCGTGATTCGCTGATGCCGGAGTTTGTGGGATAGCCTTGAAGTGGCTTGCCTCATTCTTCCAAGGGCAGGGACAGAGAGTGGTGCTAGGAGGGAGGGTGTTACCCAGACACCCCTTGGTGTGTGGGATCCCTCAGGGAGCAATCCTCTCTCCAGTGTTGTTTAACATCTATATGTCCCCCTCACCCAGCTGGTATGTAGTTTTGGGTTGGGTTGCCACAAATATGCGGATGACATCTGGCTGTATCTGTTGGTGGGTGGATGGACGCCACCCCAGATATTTTGGTTAGTGGAACTCTCTGCCAAATGACATCCATGCCCCATGGGACTTGGCACAGTTTCACAGGGCCTGTAGAACAGAGATATTCCACAGCCTATGGCTGAGGACAGCAATGGTTTCCATAGTTCCTGGCCTCTCTCATTGGGTAAGGATAGGAATTGGTCTGTAAGCACCATCTTGTAATAGCTATTGGAATTTTATAATTTTAATTGTTTATTGATTTTAATTGTGATTTTATTGAAATGTTGTTCTTTGCCCTAAGCAAAAATGTGTGAGGGGGTGGTCTATAAATTGAATAAATAAATAGCTTTGGATTCTTGGGTGTTACATAATTTTAGATTCTTGGGTGTTACATTGATTGGGCTTAGCAATGGCTTCAATAGTTTTCCTATGGGGGAGATTCACTGGTTTTTCATTTTAGTAGGTTCTCCCCCACACATAAGAAACAATGGAGGATGGCTGGCATTCCTTGTTTAGGGGCCTGTAGAACTGGATCCCTTGGTCCAATTCACATTAAATTTGGCAGTTACTTAAATGTCAGGCACCAGCAGCTCCCTGAAATTTTGGTGCCAGTACCTTTAAAACATCCCCAGCCCCGTCCTCCTAAAAGATTCCCCATAGGGAATAATGGAGATGAAAAATATCAGAAACCTGGGAGCGGGATTGGATCTGAATACCATACCAGTATTTGGAAACTGGGAATACTGATATTTTCGGCTCCAGTATATTTGGCTCCAAAAAGATGGATGTTTATTATTTATCTATCTGCACAACCCTATGTCTAACCTGGCAACCAGTGGGAGGCTAGGGGGCCAGGGGGAGCATGTGATGGCATGACCCATGGAGTTTCCAAGGAGACTGTACCAATAGGGAGATTGTACTGTCTGCCAAACCCATAGAGTTTCCAGAGTCCCTAGAGAGGACTGATGACACTTCCAGGTTTTCCCCAGAAGTGACATCACAACATTGGTCTGATGACCATTTTTAAATGTCTTTCTCCTGCTGCCGCTCTGAGAGGTGGTGAGAAAGAAGAGGCGGGGGATCTGCAGCTGGGGGACCGGCAACCCAGTCTTATGGTCACAGACTTCTTCTTCTTCTTCTTAACAAACTAAACAAACCCTGAACTGCTTTGGCTTGCATTCCACACAGGAAATGGGGCTGTGTGGAGGCCTTTCTGAAGGGCAGCAAGTAGCCTCACTCTGGCTCTCTTTCCTCGGGTGAATGTTGGGGTAGGACTTCTGACCTTTGGGGAGTGAAATCTTCAGTCTGCTTCCAGAAATGTCATTTTTTCCCACAGAGGTGAACAGCTTACAGTTTTGCAGGAGGAATGTATGAATTGTACAGAAGCCAGACCTTCTTGATCATTTATGACATTTGCAGAATTAGTGGATGCCCTTTCCCTGTAAGGGACAGGCAGTCTCCGTAAGGCCGGAGGGCCTCTTTCCATGTTATGCTTTCCCCTGGTCCTTCCCTGGGTTGAGTTAATGGAGTCTGTTTGCATCAGTCTCTTTTCACAGAATTGGCCCCTTTCCCTGAATGGTGGGCACATGGACTTATAAAATTGCTTTATAATGAATTAGACCTTTGGTCCATCTAGGTCAGTTTTATCTACTTAGACTGGCAGTGGCTCTCCATGGTCTCTGGTGGAGGTCCTTCCCTGCACTGCCTGCTTGGTCCCTTTAACAGGATATGCTGGGGATTGAAACTGGGACCTTCTGCATGCCAAGCAGAGGCTCTGCCACTGAGCCACAGTCCATCCCATGGGCTCTACCGCAAGCTATGGCCTGACTCCACCCACCTAGTTGGGTCATGTGACCCTAGTCACACCAGTGGAGCACTGGATCAAGTTCAAGGTGCTGCTTTGACTTTTAAGGTCTTTAGTGGTCAGGGACCCACATACCTTCAGGCCCACCTATCTCAGTGTGCCCCCAGCAGAGCATCACACCCTGGCGGTAAAAACCTCCTTACGGTCCCTGGCCTGAGAAAGATCCGGCTGTCCTCAGCCAGGGCCAAGGCTTTTTCAGGCCCGGCCCCCTCCTGGTGGAACCCTTGGACGGAAAACACCCGTGCCCTGCGGGATCTACTACTTTCCCACAGGGCTGGTAAGGCAAAGATGTTCCACCAGGCTTTTAGTTGAGGACAGCAATGGGACAGCAACTAATCTGGCACTCTCATACCTCCCACCTCCCCTCACCTGCCCCCTTAGGAGGCTACGGGGAAGCTGCAATTTTCCTCTGAAATTTTTGCCATCTTGGAACACTGTTCTTTATCTATTGAACTGTATGGCATTTTATTATGGTTTTAACTTAATCTAAATTATCTGTTGTTCTTATCCTGTTATAAACCACCCTGAGCCCTGCCTGCAGGGAAGGGCAGTCTAAAAGTCTAAATAAATAAATAAATAAATAGAGTTGTGTTCATGGACAAGTGACCCAGGTCACGTTTAAAGAGTGCCACAGACAAGAGGCACAACCACACACCATCCCTGCACTTGCTCTACGGTCACTTGGTGAGGAAATGCTTTGTATATGATTGTCTCCAGCTGACACATCCTGGTACTGGTTGGCCCACCGCTGAAAGTCATTGTGCCATTTTCGGTCTTTGGCTCGACTGTTCTTCTTGCTCTGCCGAACTGGAGGGGGCTCTTGGAGAGGAGCTGCGTTTCAGCTGTAGAGCACCTGAGGGTTCTTGGGGAGCAGGAGCTGAGAACGCTTCTCTTCTGCCTGAGACTCTGGAGAGCTGCGGCCAGTCTGAAAAGGCCCATGGCAGCACCACAGGTGACCAGTGCTGTATCTCGTCTGCCTTTGACAGGACCTCCCATTCATTTGTGCTCTGTGTAGGACTATCACACACCTGCTGCCTCTTGGACTGCTTGGACGCTTGGCCTTTACTTGTAAACACTAAGCAAAGAGCATCGCTTCTCCTCTCTCTGCTCTCAGGGCATACATTTCTCCCTGCTTAAGCGGTGCTTGTGACAACGTGTTTTTGTTTTTCAGTTTTCGTAGCAACAGACTGACATGGCTTTGGCTATTTTTCTGAAACTGGCCTCTTGGGATTTTACGGAGCGACTGTGTAGGTTTTGTTTCTGTTCCACAGTCTTCAGCCTTGGCAGTGTTTCTGCCACAGAGAGTCTGTGGGACTAAGCTCTGAGAAAGGCTGCTGTAGAGAGCTCCAGGCCAGCTAGCCCACTCTTCCCTTCTGACAGTAGCTCTCTGTAGACTCAGGAAGAAATGAGCCTCAGTCTGAGCAAAATGAGAACTTGGGAACTTCTGCAGGTAGACAGGGAATTTTCCGTAGTGGAGGAGCTGATCTGTGCACACACCCAAGTAGACTTTGCATAGCTCCTTCCATCTTGGTTATTCAAGGAACTGATGAAGGGTGTGGAAGCCTGGCTGCTCCTTATTGTAGGAACAGATTCTGAACTCAGTCAACGGAAAACCATTCTGTTGCCATTCCACCCTTCCTATTTCACCCTCCTAGCTTTTCTTCACCCCTCCCCATCGTCTGAAGCTCCGAGCTAATTTGCTCTTGAAGGCCCTGATTGGCTGCGCCTGGATTAATAATGGGGACTCAGATAATTAAGCATGCTTTATGTAGACAGACTGTTTTCTGTGGTGTAATTGCTGATTCCCTATAAATAATGCAGGGGGAATTATTACACTCTGGACAGGACCCGCCTCTTCATAATTTGCTTAACGGAAACAAGTTCCTCCATCATTTGCGCTGATTTTCTTTAAGGCTGTGTGTGCCGCAGCTATTTATGGGCTGGCAAACCAGTAAAGATTATTATTGAAAATTTAATTAAACTGTTTGGTTTGTTTGTCTGTGGAAGGCTGGATGTGTGTGAGGTCATTTCCAAACCAGTCAGGGGCACACGCTGGACCATGCGATGGTGCGGAGATGGGGCCACTTGGAAGGCATGAGTTGTTATTAATATTATGAGTAATAATGATCCCAATCACATCTTGTGCTTTGTGCAGGGCCTTCCATCCTGGAAGTGGTCCCAGCACTCTCTAGAGCTATGTATAGTCATCTCTGCAGCTATCACTGAAATGCTGTTATAACCACAGGCCCTCTCCCTTCTCTTTCTTGCTGAGCACAACTGTGCATGCAGGATTTTGAGTTTGACCTTCCAGCAATCCCTCCTCTTATTCTCATTTAATAGACTGCATTTAATGTTGGCATGGACAGCAAACTCTGAACATTTAGGCTGTTGGAAGGTGTGCTCCTGGAAATCCCTGAACTGAAAATCAATTTGGAAATGGCTTTTTCAGCTCCATTCTAAGGGCATTCTGGAATTCTTCTGGATTATGGAAAAGCATCCGAAATATTTTCATGTTACTTTTTGGTTTCAAGGCTTATCTGCTTCAACACATGTGCAACCTTGTTTTTCTTTGGTTGTTCTGATTTCCCAGGCAATGGGATGAAGACAGGTCTCCCTTCTAATCAGGAGAGCCTCCCACCAGCTTTGGAGAAGGCACTTAAGGTCTTGGCTAGGCTGGAGCCAGCTATTTTCTTGCTTGCTACTGCTTGCCCAGGGTTTCTCCACAGTGGATGTGCTGAGATGGCTCTCTCTCAGTGTGTGTGCCTTGCTTCATAGAAAATGAGTTCTCAGGGAAAAATACTGTTGAATATTTTTTGGGGAAAAGTTCTCAGAGAAACTAAGCCAAAGGAATACATAACACCTGTGATTCTTGTGACACATAACAGGAGGCACTTTCGTTCAAGGTCGTTAGCTAAAGAGGCTAGAGATAAAAGGGAAAAGAAAGCAAATAAGCAATGAGCATGCGCAAAGCAAAGTGAGCGAGGTGTGCATTCCAAAGGTGAGAGTCGGGTTCCCGATGCTATCTCCCAGGCAGGACCTAAAGAGATTAAATGAAACCTTGGAACACAAAGCATTGTGAATTAAGCAGTAAGGCAACTCAGGAAGTATTGCAACATGTAACACCGCAACTTCATTGATCATGGCAAGACAGTCACTCAGGCTTATGGCAGTTAGCTTACGCTCAACTGACAACAAGCCTTCTCCAGTTGGTCTGCTTTTTAAAACATTTACTAGCTGCCTTTCCCCCTTGTGGAACTCAAGGTGGCTTAAAGAAAACATTATAAAAACACAACTAAAAAACTCTTATGAAACCTATAAAAGTCCCAGATTTTTAGGACTGCCAATAATAAAGCAAAATTAATCAAAATGCATTCCTAAATAAAACTGTATTCAACTGCCTCTTGAAGATTGACCATGAAGGGTCAGGCATACCTCCCTGGGGTGGGAAAGCCACAATTTTCCCCGACCATTGGATGACAGTGAAAGGAGGACGGGTGGCAAGGTTGTGAACTCTGGGTTGGGAGATTCCAGGCAATTTGGGGGTGGAGGCTGGGGAAGGTGGCGTTTGGGGGAATGGAAGGAGGGCAGCAGCAGCGAAGTGATGCCATCAAGTCAACTCTCCAAAGCAGCCATTTTCTCCAGGGGAACTGCTCTTTGTAATTTGGACATTGGTTGTAATTCTTCTCTCTCCTGATGGGGTTCAGCTGACCCTTGCTGACTCGGTTAAGTGCCTAGGGGTTATAGTGGACCTAGTTTTACTTCTGGAGAAGCAAGTTAATACAGCTTCAGAAAAACACTCTCTTCCGACATAGTCTAGTCTGCAAGATGGCCCCTGACCCTGTCTCAGCTGATCTGGCCACCCGGATCTGTGCCACAGTCACCAGGCTATTGTAATGAACTGTGTGTAGGTTTGCCCTTGAAGTCAGTTTGGAGATTCCAGTTGGTAAAAGTGCCACAGCTCAGTTATTATTGTTCTCATGTGGAATGTGCATATGACACCTTTTCTGCAGTCACTCACTCCATTGGCTCCCCATCAATTACCACACTCAAAGTGTTGAGTATCACATGCAAAGCCCTTCATGGCCTGGGTCCCTCACATCCTCAGGACTGCCTCTCTCCCTATGTGCTGCCATGACAGCTTTGCTCATCTGAGCAGAGCCTTCTGCGTGTGCCACCCTGCCGCTGGGCAAAATCAACAACTGCCGGCACGTGGGCATTTTCTGTTGTGGGCCCCCACCTTGTGGAATAGCCCACCTGGGGAGGTCAGGAGGGCTGTGGCGCTTGTTTCACTCCACAGAATCTGAAAAACAGAAATGCTCAGGAGGACATTTCTGCAAAGTCAACAAGGCTGTATGATAACAGAATGGTCCAGGAAGGTGCTTAATATAAGGAACGGGACTGTGGACGACGCTATGGCATTTGGTATGCCTTTGCCTGTTTGCTGCATGTATTGGCCCGCTCCCACTGCCTTGTCTTCTACTTACATAACACCGTTTTCTGCACTGTTTAACATGTCGTGTCGAATACTTTGTTTCAGACTTCTGTGACCCTGCTCCAATTTCACTGCTTATTAGCTGTCACATCCGATTGATTGCATTGACTTACGCCGTATAATCCGCCTGGAGTCTCAGTGAGAAAGGCAAACTATAAATATATAATAAAGATGACGATGATGACTGGTCTTACTGCAACATGCAACTATACTGCTATTTCCTAGCCTTCAGAATCAACTGTATGCATTTTAATTATCCCAATAAAACGTTTAAAGCTTGACAAAGAACAACAGAGAGAATTCTATCTTTTATCTGTTCCAAAACACAGGTCCAATATGCGGCTCTCATTTTACAACTCTCCCCCCCCCCCACATATACAATATACCTGTCCTTCAGTTGCCACATTCCCAGCAGATGTCCTTTTCTTTATATATGTTGTTCAATCTGAGCAGGGCGAGACATCAGCTGCCAGGCAGTGGGGACAAGGGGGACGACCTTCAGTGACAGTGCGACATCGTGTCCAGAGCAACCCAGAAGTGACATCATGACTCTCTAGGAATTACCAGAAACTCTATGGTAAGACTATAGCATTTCTGACAATTCCTTGAGAGATGTTACATCACTTTTGGGTTTTCCCTGGAAGTGACATCATGCCATTGGCCTGTCAGCCATTTTTAACCTTTTCCTCCAAGTAATGATGATGAAAAACAGGAGCTGGGGATAGGGAAATCACCTGCCTCAACCTAGGCATCAACAGATCTGAATTTTATATGTTTAAAAAATCACCTCTTAGAATTGCACAAGTATAATGTAAGATTGGTGTTCGTGAATTCAAGAATTCAAGACATCTCCTGGAATATTAAATCCCGGTTTCCCTGCTAGGGATTTAAGCAACATGTCTCTAAATCTGCAATCAATTGATATCAATTGCTCAGCAGCCGCTTTGCGATATTAGTCCAGATTAAGACTTCAAAACCCAACATCTCTCTCAGCCATTTCTTAGGGAATTACAGCTTGCCCTGGTATCAGTATTTTTGAATGCGTTCTATGTTGCAAATGCTGCTAATTAAACATGGTCATCAATGAACTTGCTTCTTTCTTTTCCACCAAATTCCAAGGGTTGCAGAAAATGAGAACCATTATCTGAAACCAACAATGGACTGATTGTGAGCAAACAAAAATAACACTTAATCCAGGTAGACCTAACAGGGTTTGGCTGAGCTGGGAGTGGAATGCAACCTGGTAGACCTAACAGTGGAATGCAAGCTGGTAGACCTAACAGGGTTTGGCTGAGCTGGGAGTGGAATGCAACCTGTTCTGGGTAGGGTTGAATGCCTTCTTCAGAAATGTCTTTGAAGACTGGCTGATCTTCTTTCTCCTCCTCTAGGGGACTATAACACTTGTTGCAGTTTTAAATGAAGTACATGTTTGTGTGTTTAATTTCTGTTCTGCCTCTGTCATCATGGAATGGAATGTGGCATACCTAGGGGTGTTCCCAGGAGATCCCGAATCCAGACCTTGCCCTGCATCAGAAGGCCCCCTGTGATGCTCTGGCACATGCTGCAGTTTTAACTGGTGTGCATTTATTTATTTACTTAGTTTATAGCCTGCCTTTCTTGTAAAATTTACAGAATACACAATATTAAAAAAACAATGTGATCAAACAGCATCAGACAACCAATAAACAATGGAGAAAGACTTGGATTACAGAACTGGAAATCCATGCAAACAAACAAACAAACAAGACCCTGGAAGCCATGACATTCTACAGTGCAGAAAGTGGGTTACAAAGGGGAAAGAGTGTAGTAAAAGCTAGGTGATACATCAAATAAACATGGCAATAAATTACAATCCTATTCCCAAGGAAAAGCGACCGCCTAATCTGTCCTATTGTATTACACTTCTGATCCTTTTTATTAAAAAATGTTGTCCTGATTTGTGTTTTGCACATTCTGTGAAATGACAGAAAAGTGGGAACCTTCCTGACCTCCTCAGAAAAGTTGTTCCATAAGGTGCCCCCCCTAGAATGTGCATGAGTGGGCAGCTGCCAGCCTTGCCCATTGGCAGGGTGGTACCTTCGGAAGGCTTTGCTCAGATGGGCGAAGCTGTCTCAGCAGCAGCAAAGCATCATGGCAGAGGCGGTCCTGGAGGAATATGGTTCCAAGTCACCAGAATCTTGAACTGAACCCAATAACTGATTGGTAACCAACAGAGTGACTGCAGGATGGGTGTGATAAGCAGGCTCTGCCAAGCTCCTGATGGAAACCAAGATGTGGCATTCTGTACCAACTGGAGTTGCCAACTTTACTGCCATGTGGATTGCACTACAATATCCTAGTCTCAAGGTAACCACAGCACAGATTCAGGTAGCCAGATCAGCTAAGTCGAGAAAGGTGGCCATTGTCTCAGCTAAACTATTTAGCTGTTGCTGAATTGGCTTAGAGTTTTATTGTTTTTATTGTTTTACATATACGTTTTTAGCTGCTTTGGTAATTTTTAAAATTGAACTGTGGAGCATTTCAGGACAGGCTACAAACATCATGACTCAGATTTTAAGATGCGCAGACTCAGCGTGCATTGGGTGTTCCACCCCTTTTGTGTGAACGGCCCCATTTGCAAGCAAAATCACAAGACAGGGAAGCAGGTCTCGGCCATTGCTTTCCTCTCTTCCGTCTAGTCTGGTTCCTCTTTCCTTTTTTTTCCTTTTAAAATTATTTATATTTTTAATGTGCACATAATATAAATAAAGCACCAGTATAAAAATGTCAGGGAAAGTTCAAGCCTATTCATTATCCATTTCACACAGATTAAAAATTCGCTCTCGTTTCCTGGTTGTGACTCGAGTCGCCTTCCTTGTAATGAGCTTTGATATAGGAGGCAACGGATGCTAATTCGCCTGCGCCTCTCGCGCCGAGCTTGGCTTTTACTATATAAAGCATCAGGGTCACATTCTGGGGGAATCGTCTTTTTACCAAAGGTGCCATAATAATAATGAAGAAGCAATTTGTTTCAGCAAACTGCCTACAGTAATGAAGCTTAATTATAACCGTGTTATTAATACTGCTGCTTAAGGTAATTCGCTTCTGAGCAGGGTGCAGAGCGGTAAACTATAATTTAAACAAGAATCGAGGCCTAATTTAAATCATCTGATCTACTACGGAGAAAAGCAAACAGAAATGACTGTAATCTCGTGTGGCGTGCAGCTCTTCTATTTGGAACAGCTGTCCGGGAAAGGGAGCTGGGCTAACGGAGGCGGCTGGCTCTTGTCTTTCCCAGGGTGGCTCCCCTCTCATTGAGTCAAGTGGAATGGGCTGGCTGAGTGTGTGTGGGGGTGTCACATGCAAAAGAGACTGCCTTTGGCAAGTCTTAAAATTAATGCCTTTAGAACATAATGCCTTTCTCACCCTATCTCAAGCAGCCAGCACTCTGCAACAACTCAAAACTCACTCACACACTTCCAAACACAGTCCCCACATACAGTACTCTCAGCTAAATCACCTCAGCTGAAAGCAAATAAAAAAAACAGTCACCCCTCTTGCAGCTCTATCTCCTGCTGCCTTCCAGAGCTCAGTTCTCCTCTTGGGAAGCTAGAAGGAAGTGGGACCTCCTCCATGATCTCCAGTGCTCAAAATAAGTAATTTATTAAAAATAAAATACTCTGCACAGCACAGGATCAAGCAAAGTAAAAGTGCATAAAAGCATGCTCATTCCCTTCTCTAAACATACCCTGACTGTTGTTATTCTAGGGTATGCTTCCTTATTCTTAAAGATACAGCTTTCTGCCAGTCATCTATTGCTTCGAATACTTGTCTGCGAAGCTTGCCTTTTGTTGGCTCTGCATGGTAATGGTGACCATCAGGATGGAGCCCAGGTGTGAGAACTTCTGCAAGTTATCCTTGGATGAAATCACCCAAATGGGTCTTGTTCCCTTTGTGCCCGGAGAATTTAACTCTTCTGTTAACTCCCCCCCCCCTGGCCCCTTGGTGGGTCAGTCCTTCTCGTCTTATCCTTCCCAGGAAGAGATACAATTTAGCACTTGGCACCCCCAAATTTTTGTCCCCTCTTGGGTATTACATTTCTGCCATGGAGTGAGCTGGTTCTTTTGGCTGTTTTCTGTGGGCTAGAAACACTGGCATCACTAAGCCTGCAGTACTGGGTGCTTGGGAGAGCCATCAACAGGACGAGCATGCTTGAAAGCCATTAACCACTCTCCTGGTTTTTGTCTCTGTACTGACAGAGCAAATTCTTGGAATAAATATGGGTTTTTTGTAGGCCTCAAACTTTGCATTTGTCCACAGGAGGTAAAGAACATCGTTGTTCTCACGCAACCTCCCACCCACACTAGTTGTTGCAACCACAGTTGGGGTGTCCCGGGTGCAACTTCCATGCAGCCCAGTTTAGGATTACTCTGTGTTATTTTCATACCGACTGAGATGGTGGGGGGGGGGGAGCCATGCTAGCCACGGCTGGGGCTGTTTCGTTAAACTGAGCGTGGATGTGTGGTGTGTGTGTGCATGTCTTGCTGTTGATTTTGAAGGCTATGGGGGGGTGGAAGCCACACCCTACCAAGAAGGGCAGAAGTGTGTATGGGATTTAATCCTTCACCTCACCCCCCCCCCCTATACAAACTACAAAAGGGGAAGGGGGGGGGTTTAATCCTGCAAAAAAAAATCAATTTTTGTTGCATTTTAAAATCCACGTGTACATGTTTCAAGTGACATACTTCTACAGGGACATGGTCCAATGGGCATAATGTGTGTAAAGTGTCATCAAGTCAAATCTGACTTATGGTGATCTAGGATGGCCAGCTCTTGAGCGGGAGATACCCGGGGGGTGGAGCCTGGAGAGGGTGGAGTTTGGGGAGGGGTGGGACCTCAGCAGGGGATAATGCTAGACTCCACCTTCCAAAGAAGTCATTTTCTCCAGGGGAACTGACCTTGGTTGTCTGGACATGAACTGCTATAGCAGGAGAACTCCAGGTGCCACCTAGAGGGTGGCAACTCTATGGCGACCCCAGCAAGGGGCTTTCAAGGCAAGTGAGAAGCAGAGGTGGTTTGCCCTTGCCCTCCTCTGCGGAGTCTTCCTGGGCGGTCTCCCTTCCTTGGAGGTCTCTGCAGAGTCTTCCTTTCTAAGTGCCAGCCCTTCCGAGATCTGACGAGATCAGGCTATGCCGTGCTGCCTTCCCATTGCACATAATGGCAAAAGAGAAAGCCAACTTCTCCACTTTTTCATCTGAGGAAGGAGGCAGCCTTCAATTCTTTGGAAGGCCACCCTGGGCTGGGTCGCCAGGTCTGTTTCCCTCCCTCCCTCCCTTTTGATTGGCTGGTCGTGAGGCCCTGAAAAAAGGAAAGATTCTGGTGTCGGCTGTTGGAAGGAGGAAATGATGTTTGATTGCCATTTCCTTCCTTGGCTGGTAGAAGTTTGTGGGGGGGGGGGGGAAGAAGTGAGTAGAGATGCTAATATATGTTACTAAGTCCTCAGGCCGTTTGGGATTAGACTGTGTACCAGAAATGCACATAGAGAGCAGAGCAAACAGACATGCACACATGCCAGTCTTTAAGGTGCTTCTGGGCTCCAGATTTATGTTGAAACAGCAAAGCTTTCCTCTGAGACAGGAGAGGAAGCCAGAGGCTTTGCAAGCTGCTTTTGTCTGCAGAGCTGTTAACACCAGGCTGGAGTGGAGTGGCGGTGACTCCTTGGCACTTGTATGCGGGTAAGACCTGAACAGCTTTGGACTGGGATACATGCTTCCAGTGATGGGCTTTAGGGCGCAGGACTGCAGTCCCATTATCCAAGAAGCTGAACTGGACATGTCTGGAAGGACTGCTGCTGGCCTACTTCTACACAGCAAAGAACCAGTTTGGTGTAGTGGTGAGCCAGTTTGGTGTCGTGGTTAAGTGCGCAGACTCTAATCTGGGAGAACCAGGTTTGATTCTCCACTCCTCCACTTGCTGTTCTCTCAAGGACAGTTGTCTCGGAGCTCTTTCAGCCCCACCTACCTCACAGGGTGTCTGTTGTGGGGAGGGGAAGGGAAAGGAGTTTGTAAGCCACTCTCAGACTCCCTTGGGGAGTGAAGGGTGGGGTATAAATCCAATCTCTTCTCTTCTTATCCTGGACCCCTCTTTCTGTGTTGATCTAGCTTTCTGCTCTGGAAAGTGAACATACTGAACAGCGGAAGCTGCCTTTATACGGAGGGAGTCCCCCTTGGTCTGTCTAGAGCAGAGTCTCCTTCTCTGGCTGGCAGCTGCTCTCCAGGGTCTCAGACAGAACCAGGTTCTTCCCAAGAGAATCCTTAATGGCTGATGTCACAGGTGGGGTCTGGGATGGCCTCTGTGCAGAGCCTGCAGTCCCCTACTCCTGAGCCACAGCTAAGGGTTACCAAACTCCAGGCAGGGCCTGGAGATCTGCCTGAATTACAGCTAATCTTCAGATGACAGAGATCAGTTCTGCTGGAGGAAATGGCTGCTTTGGGTGGTGGCCTCTCTTCTATTATACCCTGTTGAGGTTCCTTTCCTCCCCAAATCCCACCCTCCCTAGGCTTTGGAGATCAGCTATAATTCCAGGAGATTTCCAGGTCTCACCTGGAACTTGGCAATGGTACCCAAGGAGCCACCCAAAGCCACAAGAATACTCGGTGACACCTCCCCTTTAAAAACCAGCTGTCAGAGTCCCACAAACGCAGTCCCAACAACATTACTTAACTAGGAGTAGTTTATTGAGAAGGTAGTCGGTCATCTGTACACACTCTGTGTCAGTAATGACGAGGGGTCCCAAACGATGAACAGTTATACAGAATTCAAGGGAAAACCCCGCCAAAGAAGCCCAATCATATTACACCAGCAAACTGCCTAAAATAATGGCTACAGGTTCTCAAGGGAAGAAGCGGCACCAGACACGAAGGTCAGAGTGAGGCGGCAAGCGATAAGGCAGCTGCAGCAGAAACCCAACTCAACATTCCACCCAGTCTATGTAGGCAGGTTAGAGTTGACAACTCCTGCCCGGGAGGGGTGGCAGCATGAGCGAACATTAGCCTCGAATCCAGAGGTTGAGCAAAGCAAGAAGTTTTAGCTGGCAACAGGGAGGCTCTGATGCCAGTTGGTGCGTGTTGCTATTTCCTCCTTCCAGCCTTCATGGAGGGAGGTGGGCACCAGCATTCTAAGCAGAGCCCCTGGCCACGGGGTGTGTGTGTGTGTGTGTGTGTGTGTGTGTGTGTGTGACATTTCCAGCTTCCCATCTCGTTGCCCAACAGCATGGAACTAAACAGGCTTTTTCAGGCAAAGGTGGAAGAAGGAAGAGGAAAGATGGAAAGGAATATATTAGAAGGTACTACCGGATTTTCCAATTAAATCCCTCTCCAGCCTCTTTCTAAAGCTCAAGGAGCACAACAATTTAAGTAAAAAAGGGAATAAACAGAATGCCCAATTAAACATACATACAAAAGTCAGAAACCTAACAAAACCCCGATGTTAGGATTTCAGCCCAAACAAAGTTTTATGAGGTTTCTGGAAGGCAGACAGAGTCTGAGCTGGATGAGCTTCTAGGAAAGGCTATTCTCACCTCAGCAGGAGAACCAGAAGAGAACTAGAGGCACCCAAGAGGGACCCAGGCAGCTTCCACCACCCAGTCTCTCCATTTCCTTTGTGCACCCAAAAGATCTTTATAGGGTCCTTGTCATCCCTTTGCCACCCAGGTCCCCCCTCAGCACCTCTGTGGCCAGCACTGCCCTGGACGATGCTTATTTATTTATTTATTTATTTATTCACATTTATATCCCGCCCTCCCCGCAAGCTTGACCTTGGCCACAGATTTGGATGAATGGGTAATGACTCCACAGGATGGAGAAGGGAAGAAGGAGTTTTCCTACAGGCCCCTCCACTTGTGAGACATGCCAGGAAATACTGCAGACAAACCTCTGCTAGAGGGATGGCCACAGTATAGAGGAGGAGAAGGAGGAGGAGGAGATTGGATTTATACCCTGCCCTTCACTACACAAAGGAGTCTCAGAGCAGTTTACAGTCTCCTTTCCCTTCTTCTCTCCACAATAGACACCCTGTGAGGTAGGTGGGGTTGAGAGAGCTCTGACAGAAACTCCTCTTGAGAGTACAGCTCTGAAAGAGCCATGACTGATCTGTTGGAATCTGGAGATCTTCTGGGATTATAACTGATCTTTAGGTGACAAAGATCAGTTCGTCTGGGGGAAAGGGCCACTTTGGAAGATAGACTGTATGGCATTATACCCCCCCTGAAGTCCCTCCGCTCCCCAAACCCCACCCTCCTCAGGTTCCACCCCCCAGATCTCCAGCTGTTTCCCAATTTCAAGCTGGCAATCCAGTTAAAATTGACCTGGAGATGCTGGGGACTGAACCTGGGACCTTCTGCGTGTCAAGCAGATGCTCTACAACGGAGCCACAGCCCCTCCCCTCACTGTAGCCTGAAGATCAGCTGTCGTTCTGGGAGGTCTCCTGGGCCCACCTGGAGGTTGGAAAACCTATCCTTAAGACCTCTTGCCTGCCACCTGGACAGGTCGGAATACAGGGATGCTGGACTTGGTCTTAAGGTGCATCATTGCTCACTAGGGAAGAAGGAAAAATGACAGCCTCCAACTGAAAATATAAAAACCTAGAAATGTTCAAACACCTCTTCAGCATGATGGAACACTGGAGTCTCTTAAAAGGACACGAGGGATGTGTGGATGGTGGATGGCAGAGTCAATGGAAGTCAAACTGGGTAATGTCACTTAGTGGTGGGAGGCAAGAAGAGGCCCTTTCCACCGCTGGGTGTCGCCTTCTCAGATTCTTGCTTGAGCACACAGTTCTTGCCTGGCTGCTGGGCAAGAATTTTGGGACTGAGAGTTTAATTAAGAGCAGTATCGCTGTGGACTTCTAGGCGCTCCCATTGCATATTCAAAGTGAATGGAAAGGCATATCTGAGAAAAGGGAATAAGGATTTTACATATATAGTTTTAAAATTGCTGTGGGCATTAGGACTTGCCGCTGCAAAACATCTTCCCTGGGTCTGTTAAAGAGTAAATTGATTCAGCCTGCACCTTTCTCCCTCGCTCCCCCAAGGTGTATGACTGCCGGATGTGAAACACCATCAGGAGAGCAAAAGGGACAAACCTATTACGGTAATTAAGTTATTGCACATCAAAGCAGGGCCTCTAAGCAGGCGCCTGCTGTGGCGAGGAACATTTTTTGTCTAGGAATCGAGGGATCAAAAACATGCATTCCAGTTCCACCTCTTCCCTCCTTTGTTTCCCTTCTAGGAAGGCTGATAAATCCTCTCCTGTTTTTTCTCTGCGCTGCAAAAACAGCAAAGAACCTGGTGGCATCTTCCAGACTTGCGCCCACATGTTGGCTGAAGCTGCTGTGGGCTGGAGCCCCCTCCCCAGATGTCACCCAAGGAGGCACTAGCACCGAGAAGGCAGCGGATCGTCTTCTTTCCCCAGTGAGGTCAACAAACCACGGCAGGCAAGAAGGCGCAGGAGGGAGCCCTGGCAGACTTCTGTGCTGGGCACAAACTAATACACAGTCTAATTAGGAGTGATGCTCAATGGGCGGAGCGAGACAAGCCAAGAGGGGCAAGTGCTTTCTGCATTGACCTACCTGCTCCCAGGTGGTCTCCACATAGGATGAGCTGAGGTGGATTTACCCAGTGCTGGGGCTGCTGCTGGAGAAGGGCAGGGTGATAGGCCTTCCACACGGCCGGTTGCCCTGCCCCTGGCCTGCCTCACTTCCCTAGCAGCAGCTACCCCTTTCCTGGGTTATTATTATTATTGTTATTGGATACACTGTTGGGAGGATGGTCCTCAGTGGTCCCAGCACCTGTGGGGTGGGGGCTCCCAAGTCTGGGGGGGGGGGAATTGGTGGAAATTGGTGCAATGTTATATATGAGTGCCAGAACCTCTTTCTGTTTTTTTTTAAAAGGTGCTGGTTGTAGCAATAGGTGTAGCAGGTTCTCTGGATTCCCTGATTTCATTTTATTTTAAAATAAGTCTCTAGCCCCGGGCCCCCCTGACCTTTTTGAGCCTGTGGGTACCTTTGGAATTCTGACACAGGGTGGTGGGTGCCGGCGGCTGCAGGAGGAGGAGGAGGAGGAGGTTTCTGCGGAAACAATGTGATTTTAACCTGCGCAGCCAGTTAGCGCTCCACCAGTGACCAATCAGAAGCCCTGCTGGGCAGGAGCCCCACCTGGTCTCACCCACTTCCTGAAAACACTTGGAGGATGCCCTGGTGGGGGACCCCTGGTCCAGCCCTTCAGCTGTGGAGACACACTTTCCCCCTGATATCTTCACGAGGGGAGGGGATAGAGAATTACTTCATGTAAAAAAAAGAAAAGAAAGCCAAGAATCTAGAGAATTCTTTACACCTATTGTTACAATGGTAAATCTATTTTTTTTAAAATAAACTAAGATGCCCCCTGGTGGAGAGGGGAGGAAATGGCTGCCCCAGGGACAAAGGCAAGGGAAATGGCTAGCAGTGGCTGGATCCCATCCAGGTTATTACTGCAATCTTCCCCAAGACTTCAGAGCAAAGTAGGTTTGATGGCTGTTAGAGAAAAGCCAGAAAAAACAGGGAGATGCACAAATGCACTACGAAACTGTGGGGAAACAGGGGAAACAAACACAAAATGCTTCCCAAGAGCGCTGAACCCAGGCCAGATAACTCGTGGGCAGAAGTCCCCAGTCTCTACTGAGACCAAGTTTCCCAGGATCCTTCAGGACCGCCTGTCCTGGTATGTTCCCCAAAGAGCACTATACTCTAGTGACCAAAATCTGCTGATGGGCCCTGGCCCAAAGAGCATTCGGCTGTCCTCAGCTAGAGCCAAGGCCTTTTCAGCCCTGGCTCCTGCCTGGTGGGACACTCTTCCAGCAGAGATCTGGGCCCGGTGGGACTTGTTACAGTTCCGCAGGGCCTGCAAAACAGAGTTCTTCTGCTGGGCTTATGGCTGAGGGCAGTGGCAGACCCTTTTCTGAATGGGTTTCGTCTGTGATTGGCCTCCCCAGCCTTCTCTCTCCCCTCCCCGCCCCCTTTACTTCTTATCAGATGGTTATATAGTGCCCTTTCATAGGATTTTATGCCATCTTCTAGCTGCACAGTGGATGTATTTTATGGATCTTATTGCATCTAGTGAAATTATTATGATCTTTAGTGTATTTATTGTATTTCTCAATGTTTTAGAATGTTGTATGTTTTACAAATTGGTGTTACCCGGTCTGAGGCGGTCCTGGGAGAGTGGGTTATAAATCCAATAAAAACAAAAACAAATATTAGCTAATGAATTCTGGCTCAGCAGCTCCCACTGGAATCCTCCCCCCCCCCCACACACCTTTTTGCTGCTGCTGATGGCTGGAGAACAGTCTGGGAGAACTTTGTTTGTTTTTAAGGCCTCTCCGCCCAGATCTGGGTGACCCAGGATGGCCTGATCGTGTCAGACCTCGGAGGCAAAGCAGGCCTGGCTCTGCAATGGCAAGGGCAAACCACCCCCCCTGAACACCCCTGGCCTTGAAAACCCCAAGAGGAGTTACCACAACTTGGCTGCTGCGACTTGGCGGCCTTTCCAAACAGCGCTTGGTTTTCTTTTCTGTTCCTTTCTGTATTGTGCTGCAGGCTGCAATCGTACAATCTAGTGTAAGGTGAATGAGGCTGGGGTTCCAAGGGGCAGGAAGGGCTCCATTCCTCAGGGATCAGTGCACAAAGCCTGGACCGCCCCTGCTTTCTCAAGACCCCTCCCTTTCTGAGGGGTCCAGGGTGGGCAGTGAGATGTAGTCAATGCACAACAAGCGGGTTTCCAAGCAGACTCCGTCTGGCTGATGAGGCAAAAGTTGGCTCCCAGGAAACCGCCCAGGTCCCCTTGCAGGGCAGAGCCCTCTGAATGGGGGGGGGGGGGGGAAGATGTGGGGCGGTCCAGAGTTTAAGTGTCATCAGGGTTTAAGGTTCGAATGATAAATAAGGATCTAGAAAGTGCAAATGTTTATTTATTGAGTTCATTTGTATCTCACCTTTCTCCCCACTGGGGACGCAGGGTAGCTTATCTCCCTCTCCTCTCCCCCAGTCTCCCTCTGAGGCCGGTCAGGCTGAGAGCAGGTGACTGGCCCAAGGTCACCCAGCAGACCCTCCATGGCAGATTGGAGATCTGAAGTTGGGTCTCCCAGATCCTAGTCCGACACTTTAACCACTATACCATGCTGCCTTTCCAGCTATGTATATGTATACACTGAGGTGAGGGTCGCAAAATCACCTGACTCCCCCCCCCCCCCCCCGTCTGAAGGACACCAAGTTGGCCGTCACCAGAGCTAGGGCCTTCTCAGTGGCAACTCCGTACTGGTGGAATGAGCTCTCGGAAGACATCAGGGCCCTGTGGGATCTTGTGCAGTTCCACAGGGCCTGCAAGACGGAGCTCTTCCACCAGGCCTTCTATTAGGAGCCGCCAGTGATGAATGAGCTATCCATATTTGAACCATCATGGCCCTTCTGCTACTGGATTTTGGACCATCATTCAGCAATCGCCATCTGTGTGCAACTGCACTTTGTTTTATATTGTTTGTATGAAAAAATTTAGTGTAAGTTATTGGTTTGCATTATGCACCTGTGTTGTATCTGTTTTTAACTTGTTGTACGCCACCTTGAGCCTGCTTGGGCAGGTCAGGTGGGATATAAATCGAAACTAATAAATAATAAACAAACAAATAAATAATATAGCTAGAACTAGGAACCAGCTTTAGCCTTGTGGCTGGCCAGGGTCGCTGCCAAATCTCTCCAAGTGTGGCCTCAAGCGAGGTTGCGATAAGAGTACCTGGGTATGCTCCCCAGCCCACACAGCCTGCTGGTCCTGGTTGCATGGGAATCGCCTTCCCTTTTGAGGTTATATCAGGGACTGAGCATCGCTTAGGCATGATGGATTGGCTGCTTTTCATGTCCCGATGGCAATTTAATTGCACGAAGAACAGCAAGAGGAAACAAGTCTCTTCTAAGGCCCCCTGTGCAATATCGACTCTCAAAGTGGCTAACAGCAGTCAGAAGAGGGAACATGGGACACCTCATGGGGACCAGCGTCCCTCACTAGTTGCTTCCTGCCTCCCCCCACCCCTGTATAGCAGCTGGAAGCTGAAGGGCTGGCCATCTGTCAAACTCAGTGTCTCCTTTGCCATAGAATTCAGTGTTATGGGATCACGAGCTGGACACACCTAAGGAAGTGTGTGTGAGTGTGAGAATGGCTTTGTTGTAGTGGCTGGGCAACTATTTTCTAAGATGCCTTCCTTTCCGGGATGAAGAGCAATGACCTTGGACGCTGTCTCTGCTTGCTCTGCAGCGATAGATAATGTAACAGTAGTCTCGTAGGTGGGGGTTGGAGCGCATGAAATCTAGGTGGGCTGAATGTTGGATGAGACCGGACAGAACCCCGGAGGGGCGGGGGGCTTGTTTGAACTTTGTATAACTTTGGCCCTGGGCCCCAGAATGTTAGTTCTGACACAGAAAGTCTTAGCTTGAATCATCTTTACTATTCAATAAACAAATCACTGCCAAGAGAGTGTCGTTGAGGGTAACTTTGTTCAAGAGTCTGACAGTATCCTCAGCTGGAGCTCGATCCAGCCCCCATGATGGTGTATCCAGTACTGCCCCCCCCCATTCTTGAAATGGACAATTCAGCACCAGTATATAGCATATAGTATTACAACTCCAAATCCCAGAGAACGCGGCCACCTAGCAATAGCCACAGCACTTGCACTTTTTCCATAAAAAAGAGAACACTTAATGATTGCTGTCAAATCTGCTGTCAAATCTGCTGTCAGTCCCGTGTTTCTGTTTGCTTTCCCCACGAATATGCAAACAGAGTCCTGAAAACACCCCTCCCCAGAAGTTGTTTTTAGAAACAGCCAACTCCTGGCGCTGGCCAGACACCTGATGTCGAGGCACGCAAGGCTGCCATTTGGTGATTAGAACTCCAGATGTGCTCTTTGGCCCTCAAAGCAGCTGGGAGGGGCGGATTTGAATCCAGGCCATGGAGCTGGGGAGGAGAGGTTCCTCCTTCCCCCTGCAGGGGGCAGGCTGGCATGTTCAGTCAGGCTTGCAGCCAGCGGACCTGCAGGGCCCCTGCAGCGCTGGCCATGCCCCAGAGGCCCCCTGGCTTTGACCTGGGCTGTGCTGCTGATGCCAGCAAGGGACATAGGATCACTTGGTAGCATCTGTGGTTGCCGACCGCCTGAAGAGGAAACGTCCTGTCTCTTTAACAGAGGCTTAGTGAGTGGAAAGGGGCAGCTGCAGCTTTGGTGAAATAGAGGCAAATAATGTCACCTGGGAAATAAACCTCTATGGCAGAGGCAAGACCTCCCTCCCCCCCCCCCCCTTGCAGTTTCCTGCTGGCAACTTGAGTGACACCTGCCAGTCATGCTCTTGGTATTTGTTTGGTCCTCAGTCTTCAAACCCTTTTTGTTAATTGTAAGAAGGGATGGTGGGTGTGAAAGCTGATCCATGGTTTGACAGACTCGCTCAAATGAATGACAAAGGACTGTGGCCTATACTTCTGCCATGTTGCCTGTCGTAAACAGGATCCTGTTTATGCAGTTTCTGTGCTGCTTCATGTGTCTCACGAATGCTTCCGTTCTTTCTGGTGGTTCCAGACCTCGGAAGTCCTCATGCACTGGGTTACTGAATGTCCCCTTCTGTCAATCGTACCGACTCACTCTGTGCAATCCGCCTGGAGCCCCTGTGGGAAAGGTGGATCATAATAAATAATGCAAATCCACCCATCCATCCAGACCCTTCCTGCCATGAGACACAGACTGGCCTGTGGACAAGAGCCAGTTTGGTTTCACTCCCCCGCCCCGTACTGTGGCTATAGATGGGAACAACCAAGGTCCTTAGAAGGCATTCTGGTACTCTGCAGTTTTAAAACAAAAGAAAGCCAGTAAAGAAAGAAGGGGCGCTGCAGGAGTGTGTGTGTGTGTGTGTGTGTTTTAATTGGGCTTTTCTATTAGTTAATCAGGAAGTCATCTCGGTGACAAGGAGGCCGAAGCCTCTGGCATTATCTGCCGGCTGCCATCCATCATTAGCTGACCGGAGCCTGCAAAGTGGTATTTATGAGCTTCCAACTGGCAAGGAAACTGTCCGCTCCAAGGAAGGTGAGGACCAAACTATTGACCAAGGGGGAAGGGTTGTCAGGGATGATGGATGGCCAGGAGCCGCCAGGACCAGCTGTTTGCCGGGGCCAGCAGGCTGCAGACAAACCTTGCGTCTGTGTCAGCAAAGGCAGACACTCCTGGGATAAATGGAGGGAGAGACTGTCTGTCTGTCTGTCTGTCTGTCTGTCGAGGTCTTGAAAGGGAGGGGGGAGAGAAAAACCTGAGATCTGGGGCAAAATTGCTCCACTCCTGGGCTCAGTGGAGGGATGGGACACAGCCCGAGGGACACCAGCCTCCAGGTGGGATCTAGGGTTCCCCCGGAACCCAAGCTCATCTCCAGACTACAGAGATCAGTTATCCTGGAGGAAATGGATGCTTGGGGGGGGGGGGGAGACTCTATGGCATGGTCCCCCACTGAGGTCCACGTCCCCTTCCCAAGCTGGATCTGGCAGTCCTGCCCCACCATTCCCTGCCGGTGGCTGACCGGCCTCAAACGTGTCCCAGCAATTCAGGTCTCACCCCTCATCCATTTGAAAAAATTGTTTTCTAAGACTGTTCCGGGCCTAGATCCAGCCCTTGAATAGATATTGCCAGAGTGGGAAAGAAAGGCCTTGAGGGCCAGTGGAGAGCAGAACGTGGAAGCTGGGGAGGAATTCCACCTAGACTCGGTGTTGGGGGGCCAGGCGGCTGGCCCTGGGAAGCTGCCCTTTTCTTTAGGGGAATTGATCTCTGCTGTCTGGAGATGAGTTACAGTTCGGAGAGATCTCCAAGCCCCAGCCAGTTTCTGAACCACCATTTGAAAACAAATCACATGACTCCACAAGCCATCTCTGGGTTGAGAAATTCCTGGAGATTTTGGGGGGGAAGTCGGGGGAGGCTGGAGTTTGGGGAAAAGAAGGGACTCCAGTTGGGTGTAATGCCACAGAGTCCACCCTCCGAAGCAGCCATTTTCTCTAGGGCAACCGATCTAGGTAGTCTGGATACCAGTTATAATGCCTGGAGAGCTTCAGGTCTACTTGGAGGTTGGCAACCCTACCTGGCCAGGATGGTCCCTGGAAACTGAAGCCCCACCTTCTTAGCAGCCCCTGTGTCTCTGAGGATGCGTGGAAGAGCAGACGCCAGAAATCAATGGCTGCATTTCTGAAGGGGGAAAGAAAGCATGTGAGGAGCCAACATCAAGGCTCCTTGATGTATTTCCCAGACCAGGGCTGGCAACCTGTTAGTAAAGGTCAAGGTCTCCCTTGCTCGAAAGCCAGTCGAATATGACTCTAGGGATGTGGTACTCATCTCTGTTTCCAAGCCGAATATGACTCTAGGGATGTGGTACTCATCTCTGTTTCCAAGCCGAAGAGCCAGCGCTGTCCGAAGACTTTTTCTGTGGTCATGTGGCCAGCATGACTAGATGCCAAGGCACACAGAATGCTGTTACCTTCCCACTGAAGTGGCACCTATGTATCTATTTGCAGTTTCTTGCATTCGAACTGCTAGGTTGTCAGAGACGGGAGCTCACTCCATCACGTGGCACTTGGGTCTTGAATTGCAGAGCTACCAACCTTCCGGTCTGCACCTCTGAGTCACTACGGCTCCTGGCAAGCTGTTAGGGAGATCTAAATGTAAACCAAACTGTAGGAATCCGCCCTTCCTCTAAACTGGGTCCTGCAAGGGGGTGTGAGAAACCCAGGGTGGGATGGAGGCTGGGCACGCCTCACTGTGGCCTGTGAATGCCGGGCCCCTGAGCCAGCTGGCGGCTGAATTGCACCTCTGCCTGCTGAGCGCTTCCTGGGATGTCTGCTCCGCCGTGTTCAGTGCTCCCCCAGTCTAGCCCCCATGCCAATGTGCCTGTGGGCACGCATGCAGGTGGACATGGCCAGTTTGTGGCTTCCCCCCTTGCCTCGCCAGAGGGTCACAGGAACCAGCAAGGACTTCTTGTTCTCTCCCACCGTGGGACTTGAATGGAGCCCCTGAAAGCAGGAAACAGGCCTGCACAACCGTGCTGGGGCACGAGGGCGATTCCCAAACAAGGAGCAAAGGGGGGGGGGGGAACAGCACTTTGAAACGGGCCTCTTTTGAAAGGGAGAGACAAAGAGGGCCTCACAATGCAGTGCTAATTGGAGGCTTGATTAGGAATTCAATACCTGCTTGTCCATCCTGGTGCAGTCCTGGCAGAGTCCGGTGGAAACTGGGCAGGGGGGGAGAGCAGGCTGCAATTACCGGACCCTGGGAGCGCATTTCCCTTCCGAAAAGGCCAGAGCTGCTTTTGTCCCGCGGAGAAGAGAGAGACTGTCCAGGGTTCCATGAAAGAAAAAGCATTTGCAAGCAGAATCCAGCCCGCCCGTCTTCCTGGAGACGATGGCAAGGGAGGCTTGCCAGCGGGACGGTTGGGGCCCCTTGCTGAATAAGGCCGGCCGGCCGGCCAGGTTGCGTCCCCCCAGAGTGGGAGGGGGTCCAAGCGGGAGCCTGGGGGCTGGGCGCCACTCTGGCCCACTGGCTCCACTTCTTCTTTTCAGGCTGTTCTTCGCAGAACTGGAGGAACTCAATAATAGTTCCCCTGCAAGTTTTTTTTAGAGGTCAGAGGAGCCTTCAGCGCTGGTGGGTTTAATTAACCACCACAAAAGCTACTTGGTGGCAAAATCTATTGAACTACAAGGGCCTTTGGATGGATGCGGCCCTTCCTGGGGGTCAAGTGGTAATTAGTACTAATTAGGAGCTGAATAAATGTTTGAGATGGTGGAGGCTACCACAAGTGGCCAACCGGGGGGGGGGGGGGGGACAGCAGAGGCAGCTGTTCCCAAGTTTTTTGCCACGTGGTTTATTCCGGGAAACAAAGCCCCTCCATGGTACCAGTGCCTTGCAGTGCTCAGGGTTTTTGCTCCTGTAAGCAGAGCACGAGGCTGGTTCAGGTGGCAGGGCCATCAGGAATTTGTGCTTCCAAGACTTGGGGAAGTCAGGAAGTCAAAAAAGGAATTCAGGAAGTCAAAAGCGACATCAACGTCTGCAGAGTGAGTTCACTTCTGGGCACTGCTGTGCAAGAACACGATGGCAAGGGGCGATTCTGCACTAGCTTTTCCCTCCGTTGTTTTAGCAAACCAAGGCTGGAACAGAAATTCCCCTATGCAATGCATGCCACTTTCACTTTCTTTGACCATAGGGTTTCATGGTCCCATCTGCATAGATTTGTGGCTGTTCAGGGGTGACTTTGCCGTCAGTATGGCGTTGGCCCGGGGTATTTCAGTGTGGTTTTGAGCTGCACCTTTTCCTCAGAGTTGAGAAAATGTGGAGCGAATGCCAGATGCAGAACCAGCCCAGTTCTAATGCAGATGACACTTTGCTTTCCCTCTCTCATCTTAAGTTGCTGCGTTCTGTTCCAGGTCTTTGTGGAACTGGAGCTAGAGATGTCCTATATTGTAGGGCTATCTTTCCGCTATGCTCCTGCAGAGGGCAGGGGGTTGGACCAGATGACCTGCAAGGTCCCTTCCAACTTTAACATTCTGTGGTTCTATGTCAGCCTCCAGGTAGGACCTGGGAGTCCCCTGGAATTACAGGCCATCTCCAGACTACAGAGATCAGTCCCCCTGGAGAAAATGGATGCTTTGGAGGGTGGACTCTGTGGCATCATGCCCTCCTCTTCCCTAACCCTGCCCTCCCTGGGCTCCATCCCCAGATCTCCAGGAATTTCCCAACCTGGACCTGACCACCCTGCCTCCCTGCTTGCCCTCTGGTGGACATGGGGGAGCGGGCAATCCTCCCTGGTGCAGAGGAGGGGGGGATCTGGGCCTCATAGGCTCTGCCTGAGCACCACTCTGTGTTGGGCAGTTCTGCTTTTAGGGACTCTTTCTTTCATGCCAACTCTTGCGACTGGCAGATGCCAAGTGTACCTTGCAGGGTCCAATCCAGGCTACCTTCTGATTTCTCCCGGGTCTCTCCTTTGTCCCTGCATTTCATCAAAATGGAACAAACGTCATGGAAACCAGTTTTCCCTCTTAGAGTCCCACGTGTTTTGCATATTTTCCATCAGAAAACAGGAGACTTAATTTTAAAGAAACAGTTTCTTGCTATAGTCGTAAATTCATATAGCTCAGGTATAAAATGCTTATACGGTATTTTTAAAACACAGAAAAAAAAGAAGGATGCATGACCACACTATGAGAAGGCAGGAGCAGAAATCTGGCAAATTCATCAGGCTAAGCGTCAGACTTGGATCTGGAAGGCTCAGGTTTGAATCCACACTATGCCAGGAAGGTTCACTGGGGGACCTTGGACCAGTCACCCACTCTCTGCCTAATCTACCTCACTGGGTTGTTGTGAGGATACAATGGAGGTACTTTGGGTCCCCACCGGGGGGAAAAGGGAGGATATAAATGCATATATATATATAAAGCCATCTTTGGTTTGGGAAACTTGCTTAACATATCCAGCAAAAGTGATAAAAGTAGGGTTGCCAACCTCCAGAGAGGACCTGGAGATCTGGAATTTCAGCTGATCTCCAGATGACAGAGATCTGTTCCCCTGGAGAAAATGGCTGCTTTGGAGGGCGGAGTCTGTCTGAAGCCTCTCTCCTCCCCAAACCCAGCTTTGCTCAGGCTCTGCCCCCCAATCTCCAGGAATTTCTCAATTGAGAGTTGGCAAGCATCCAAGCAGTATTTGAAGCTGTGCTTATAAAATGTTAGATGCCAGATGCTCCATCAGCTTTTGGGTAGCCATCATCCCCCCCTTCCCGCCCCCTCCCCCAAGCAGGAAAGAGATGCTGCCAGCTTGGCCGGAGATGATAGTTCCTGGGGGGGGGGGGGATGTGCTTGGTGAGAAGCGAACTCCTGTGCTCCTCTTCGCAGGCTGCCCTCCCTGGAAAGCAGTTTTCTTCTCCGAGGGAAGGAAAGAACCTGCCCTGCGCGGGATGATGCAGTGCGATCCTTGCCTACTCTTTTATTACAGTTTTGCTCTGTAATAAACAGCGGTGGGTACTCCATGATTACTTAATCACCCTGTGATGGCTTCTGAAGGCTGACTCATTATTCCATCCCCCCCTCCTCATGGCATATGTGGCAATGTACAGAAGGTGCGCTTGCTCAGTCTACAACATGCAGCACTCGGCTTCCTAATTAGGTGGAGGTTTCCCCCCTTGCCACCTGCGGGAGGTTGGGGGAGGGAGGGTTTTTGTGCCTGGATCTGAAGAACAAAAGCAGAACCGTTCTGTCAACAGAGGGACAGGCACGGCAATTTAGCTTGGGCTGGGTCTGTTTTGGCTTGGGGGGGGGGGGTTATCCCTATCAGAAGGGGCCGCAGTGGCTCAAGTGGTTGACACTGAAATGCAGACCAGAAGGTTGTAGTTCAGCAGTTTGAGACCCGAGTGCCGCATGACGGAGTGAGCTCCTGTCTCTAGTCTCAGCTTCTGCCAGCCTAGCCGTTCGAAAGCTAGAAACTGAAGTAGATAAATAGGCACCACTTTGGTGGGAAGGTAACAGCATTCCGTGTGCCTTGTCATCTAGTCATGCCGGCCACATGACCATGGAAACGTCTTCAGGCAGTGCTGGCTCTTTGGCTTGGAAATGAAGATGAGCATCGCATCCCTAGAGTTGAATTCAACTGGCTTCCAAGCAAGGGAGACCTTTACCTTTACCTATCCTTATCAGACCTTCCCAATGTCCTCTCTTCCATTCTTCGTTTCTGTGGGTCTCTGAAGGAAAGGCCCTGCTGCCTGCAACCATTCCTCTCTTCTCTGTCAAGAGATCTATCCTGCAGAGACCTAGTTTCGTGTCCCACAACACCTTGGAGACCTACAAGATTTGGAGGGAGGCATAAGCGTTCAAGAGTCCAAGCTCCCTTCATGAGATATCTGAAGTAAGGAGCATTGACCCTTGAAAGCTCCTGCCCCCAAAACCTTGCGGGTCTCCAAGGTACGGCAGGACTCAATGGCTCCCCTCTGGAATGATCCCCCTGCAGGGAGGAGAAAGGAACCCTCATTCATAGGCCGCTGAGATTCTCCTTTGCTGAGTTGGTGCACAGAGTTGGCCACCTTGCTGTGAGTGAGCCGTTCCTTCTTCTCCTGGATCCCTGTGTAGCGGGTGGGGGGTGGGGGAGGTTCCTTAAACAAAAACCAAAATGCTCCTCCTGCATTTTATTCTAGGTGTGTGAACCATTCTCCTCCCATCCTCACACACTCCCCTTGTCAGAGCCAGGCTGAGCAGGAGAGAGGCTGTAAGTCTGAACCTTGCATCCCATTCCACTGTATCTGGAAAAGTGTGCCTTACACATGCAAGCCCATACCTTGAATAAACCTTTGTTGGTCTTAAAGGTGCCCCTGGACTTTCAATTTGTTCTACTGCTTCAGACCAACACGGCTGACCGACTGGATCTTCCTGCACCCTAGTAAGAGTTCAGTTCCCATCCTCTGTGTGCTCCAGCTTGTCAAGGCCTACAACCCAGGGTTGCCAACTCTGGGTAGGGAAATTCCTGGGGATTTGGAGGTAGAACCTAGGGAGGGTGACGTCCCAGGGAAAGGAGGGAGCTCCACAGAGTTGTGGCACCAGAGAATCCACCCTCTGAACCTGCCCTTTTCTCCACGGGAATTGATCTCTGCAGATCTGTCATACTTCTGGGAGAATGCCAGCCCCCCCCCCCCAAGGATGACAACCCTACCTCCGCCACTGCTATCTTTGCTGATGAGTGGGAGGGTGTCTACCTTTGTTTCTGCCAGGGGTAACAGCATTGCAAGCGATTAAAATTGATGGAAATGCCATCGCTGCTTGAAATTAAATCTCCTTGGGAGGTCTCAGTGATTTGATCCACACTCTGAGGGATGTTTCAGAACTTTCCTCCTCAGAGAGCTTTTCCATCTTACCTGGGTTTGCCCGGCCTTCCTTTGGGAGGGGGGAGAACATTACCTCTGCCCCCCACTCTGCCCTGTAGTAGCCTGTCTGTCTTCAAGAGAGCGCAAGCAAGACACATACTCCGGGCAGGCAGGGAAGAGCATTACCGCAAACAGGCCCAACTCCTGCTGGAATTATAGAATGAAGAAATGAAGAAAGTCCTCAGTGCTGTGATTGGCTGTGCCCAGAAATGCCCACAAGAACGATTCTCCTTGGGAACATCTGCTTGCTCCTCTGGTTGGAAAATGCACCTGCCGGTTCTATTGTCTGCTGTCCCTGGCTGTCTCTCCTGCTGCCTTTTTCCCTTACATAGCTGGGGAAAATAGAAATCACCAGAATAACGATAATTTCCAAAGACTTCTGGGGATTTTTTTAGCAATTGTGTTTTGTTATTAGATACATTAAAAACAGAGGTGATTTCCTTTAGGTTTTGGTAAGTTAATATCCAAATGTACATCCTTATCTATATTGCATTGCGCATAACCTTCCTTCCTTCCTTCCTTCCTTCCTTCCTTCCTTCCTTCCTTCCTTCCAATTTGTACCCCGCCCTCCCTGCCGAAGCAGGCTCAGGGCAGTTTACACAATAAAACATAATAACAATAAATATCATAGACATTTAAAACAATTCATTACATTAATCTTAAACTGCTAGTCTGAGACAGGAGACAGCAAGAGGGCGTGTTAGAAGTGGAGGACTTGGCGCTGTCTCCTGTCTCAGACTGGAGAAGATGGCACCAGAGAGTTTAGACAGACAGAGAGGTCAGGACACACAGAGCATCCTTTCCTTCCTGTTATCTGATCCTTTCCTTTGAAGTAGAATGCTACTCTTAGGGGCCATTTCCTCTGCTTCTGTTCCCCCCCTCCTCTCTCGCACACAGGCAAGAAGATGGAGGCTGGTCATGCGTCAGCATCCAACACCATCCAGCTAGTTAGAATAGGAAATCTATATCATTCTCTTACCTGCACTCTCAAGCATGTATTTCCTTTAATAAATACTTATTAGTTCTTAGACTGACTGCTGACTCCCTCTGACTTTGTAAGTGTGTTGCCACAGCCAGCCCCAAGCTTTGCTGCATTTAACCCTTTGTGCACTCTGCTATATTTCTTGTGGTTCCCTGGCAGGACCTAGTCTAGTGACTCCAACAGTAATGAGCCCAGGAGTGGGCACAGATGGTGATGCGCTGTGGAAAAAAGCAAAAGCATGCTAACTTGATCTGTCTTTTCATGCTTGTTGTAGGGTAGCTTCCCTGCAAGAGCAAAGGAAACCTCAAGTGTCTTTAATCCAAGTGTAAAGCTGGCTCGCCGGCTCTTGAGTTGGGAAATACCTGGAGATTTTTGGGGTGGAGCCTGAGCGGTGGGTGTTGCCTTCTGACACACTTCCGGTGATGTCAAGGGGGGGGGGTTGGCATATGCAAATAAGTTGTGCTAATGAGTTGTGCTAATGAGCTCCTGCACCTCTTTTTCTATGAAATGACCCTGGGAATGTCCTGTTTTTTTTGTATGGGGGTGGGAGTCTTCATATCGTTTTCTTTGGAGTCCACTTCTCTGGAGGGTCTTCTGAGCCAGTTTGGTGTAGTGGTTAAGTGCGCCAGGTTTGATTCCCCACTCCTCCACTTGCAGTTGCTGGATGACCTTGGGCAAGCCACGGTTCTGTCAGAGCTGTCCCTGAAAGAGCAGTTCTCGAGAGAGCTCTCTCAGCCCCACCTACCTCACAGGGTGTCTGTTGTGGGGAGGGGAAGGGAAGGGAGTTTGTAAGCCACTCTGAGACTCCGAGTGGAGGGCGGAATATAAATCCGATCTCTTCTTCTTCTTCTTCCTTCCCTAGGTGAGTGGAATATGGGGCACGTGGAATGATTTCCCTGTGATTTGTCCTTGACTTCCACCCAGGTGGGAATAGCTGATAGTTTTGGATACATTTCCATGTTAATTTAGTCCCCTTTAGCAGGAAGCCTCTGCTCCAGCAGGTTCATTTCCCCTGATGGGCATATGAGTGCCCCGAGAAAGGCACAAACTCCAAGGTAGATCCATGCGGGCAGCCGTGCTGGTCTGAAGCAATAGAACAAAGTTTGAGTCCAGTGGCACCTTCAAGACTAACAAAGTTTAATTTGGGGTATTAGCTTTCCTGTGCATGCAACAGAGTTTAATTCTGGGTATAAGTGCACATGCACTGGAAAGCTTACACCCAGAATTAAATTTTTTTGGTCTTGAAGGAGCCACTGGACTTGAACGATGTCCTAAACTCCAAGGTGTTACTAATATGAATTAAATGGCTTTCTGGAAAGCACTGTTGCAAAATACACCCCAGAAGCAACTGACTCCAATGCACGATGCAAGAGTGCAGTTACATCTGAACACAAAAATGGATGTATGTGGCAACAGTAAAATACAGCCAGTGATATGAGATGCATAATTAGGCAGTAAATAAGCAAATAAGACACGAGTTTCCATTACATTTGTGAAACAAGGCGTCAGTAGAGGATACACTGAATAGTGGAGGGGGGGAACCAGAAGCAATGGTGTATCGCAAATACAATCAGGCTGCCAACTACAGATTAGGAAGGTGCTGAAGCTTCGGAGGTGTCTGCCTGGCCTGGGGGAGGGCAGAGCTCGGAGAGGGGAGGGAGTTCAGAAGAGATGTGACCCTGTAGAATTCTCCTTCCAAAGCCCCCGTTTCCTTCAGGGGAATTGATCTCTGTATTCCTGAGATCATTTGGAATTCTGCGAGAGGTGCTGGCCCTGCCTGGAGGCTGGTAACCCAGATGAGGACAGCAAGCATAATGGATGTTAGCCACTCTAAATGCTAAAATACCAAATGTTATCTTATCCTGCCTCCCCCGCCCTCTAGCTGCCACTCAGTTCTCCAGCAGGCGAAAGGAGTTTCACAGCAACCTGAGAGCCAGTTTGGTGTAGTGGTTAGGTCCGCGGACTCTAATCTGGGCAAACCGGGTTTGATTCCCCACACCTCACCTTGCAGCTGCTGGATGACCTTGGGCAAGCCATAGTTCTGTCAGAGCTGTTCTCTCAAGGACAGATCTGGAAAGAGCCCCACCAACCTCCCAGAGTGTCTGTTGTGGGGAGGGGGAGGGAAAGGAGTTTGTAAGCCGCTCTGAGACTCCTCTGAGACTCAGGTAGTGAAGGGTGGGGTATAAATCCCATCTCTTCTCTTCTTCTTCTTGAAAGAGCTTTCTCAGCCCCGCCTACTTTGTCAGCTGCTCTGAGACTCCAAGTGAAGGGTGGGGTTTAACTCTAATCTCCTCCTCCTCTTCTTCTTCTTCTTCTGTCCAAGGATCCAGGAAGGTGCGACATTGGCCGGCTTGTGGGACTTTCTGCTCCCAGACACCTGAGGGCTAGGTGGGGGGGAGGGCAAGGGGGGGGGTCAGCCTTTGCAGGCCTCGAGACCAAGAAAGGCATCCCCAGGCCAGGTGGACCATGCAACAGAAAGCCTGCTGTGCTGTCCCAGTCATCGAGCAGAAGGGTCTGGCCTGGACTTCCCTTGGGCAGGGGGGCCCAATGGTGGCAGCCAACTCCTTAGAGGGGGGGAGGACACAGGTGGAAGTGGCTCTCAAGCTGCAGTTGACTTATGGCGACCCCCCCCCCCCCTTGGGGTTTTCAAGGCAAGAAGCCTTGGAAAGTGGTGGCAACTACAAGCACGGAGGGCTTCAAGAGGGAACTGGATAAACATATGGTGCAGAGGTCCATCAGTGGCTATGAGCCACAAGGTATAGACAGAATCCCTCAGTCTGGGGCAAGTGATGCTCTGTATTCTTGGTGCTTGGGGGGGAACAGTGGGAGGGCTTCTAGTGTCCTGGCCCCACTGCTGGACCTCCTGAGGGCACCCGGTGTTTTTGGCCACTGTGTGACACAGAGTGTTGGACTGGATGGGCCATTGGCCTGATCCAACATTGGCTTCTCTCATGTTCTTATAAGAGGGAATTGGATAAACATATGAAGCAGAGGTCCATCAGTGGCTCTTAGCCACAAGGTATAGACAGAATCCCTCAGTCTGGGGCAAGTGATGTTCTGTATTCTTGGTGCTTGGGGGGGCAACAGTGGGAGGGCTTCTAGTGCCCTGGCCCCACTGGTGGACCTCCTGAGGGCACCCGGTGTTTTTGGCCACTGTGTGACACAGAGTGTTGGACTGGATGGGCCATTGGCCTGATCCAACATTGGCTTCTCTCATGTTCTTATAAGAGGGAATTGGATAAACATATGAAGCAGAGGTCCATCAGTGGCTCTTAGCCACAAGGTATAGACAGAATCCCTCAGTCTGGGGCAAGTGATGTTCTGTATTCTGGGTGCTTGAGGGGGCAACAGTGGGAGGGCTTCTAGTGTCCTGGCCCCACTGGTGGACCTCCTGATGGCACCTGGCGTTTTTGCACACGCCATTAGCCTCTCATTTCCTCCTCATTTCCCCCTGTGAGACTCCTCCTGAGCAACCGTCTCCAATTTCCCACTACAGCAATCAGCTCCTCTTTCCCCCCCGCAGTTTTCTGTTCACAGTAGTGGTTGCTGCGAGGCTTTCTGCTGCTGCCCTGTCCATTTCCCCTCCCCTTCCCTCCCCTTCCCTCCCACCTGCTCCTCCCTCGTTCCCTGCTTTTAGTTTTTTTTTAACGCATGTGTGGTAACGTTATAACGACATAGTGGAATGACGACAGTGCATCACCCGCCTTCCTTTTCCCAGAATTCATCAAGTCCCTCCTCAGTATTCAAATTTTCCCGCCTGTCTGGGTTGAAGCAAAATGATTGGCGGGCTACACGGACTTCCAATGTCACTGGAGGACCTCCCCCCCCATGGGTGGATTCTCCGATGTGAACTGAAATGTCGTGTGCTTAACCCGATCAAGGCAACAAAATGGAGGATGGGCAACATGGTGTCAGCTGGCCCGTGTAAAGTAAAACAAAAAATTACATAAATGGTGGTGGTGGTGGTGGTGGCAGCAGCTGAGGAGGAGCAGCATGACACGCAGACCAGTCTCCCCGCTCCGCAGGAATAGTTATAGCTCCTAGAAAACAGTTCAACCCATTTCTGCGACTTTTCTGCAAAGAAGCGCGCCCAGCCTGCTCCGCAGGGGCTGCTGCTGGGGCCCAATGGCACCCGGCTCCCAAATGGCCAATGGAACGATACCAAGAAACGGCAAATCCATCCCCCCCCCCATAATAGATGTGAACGTGTGTGTATTATATAAAGACAACAATTGTGCCGTCTTCCCTTGCTGCATCAAAATTTCATTATGATGTTATAACGTTATAAGGACCTTTAAAAAAAAAAAAGAGGCGGGGAAGTTATGCTTCAGGATCGTAGGACCGCACACAGGGAGCGGGAAGGAAGACTCGCGTCCCCAGTCCGCTCGCCCGCTTGCTTCCCACAGCTTCTCTGCGGGTTTCTAGAGGAAAGCACCCACCGCCAGCTCTGCACGGGCTGTTGCCGGGGAAGCCCAAACAAAGGGCAGCAGTTACCGGGGAGCAAGCACATGGAGCTCTCGGGCCAATGGCGCCCGGCTCCTGCTACCAAGAAACGGCAAATCCACCTCGCCAACGCAGTCCCTGTGGTGGGATCTTGCCTCCCTGCCTCCTTATTTCGATATAACGTTAGGAGGGCTCGTTTCAAAAAAAAAAAAATCAAGAAACGCCCACCACGGTGCGGGCCAGATGGAGGGCGGGCGAGTGGGTGTGTTCTCATCTAGGCTTCTCCACCGGAGTAAACAGGAAACACTGCTAGGAACAGGATTTTCTTTCTCCAGGGAAGCTCCGGAGCAGTGCAGTGATACTCTGGAGGAAATTGTGAGCAGGGAGCAAATGGTGGGAAACTGACCAGAAGCTCCGGTGCTAGCTTCGGTGTAAACTGCGGGGAAAAGCTAGCGTGAAAACGTTTTTGGATACTGTGTGACACAGAGTGTTGGACTGGATGGACCACTGGCCTGATCCAACATTGGCTTCACTTATGTTCTTATGTTCAGAGGTGGTTGGCCACTGTCTGCCCCTGCATAGGGACCGTGGACTTCCACCCAAGTACCAACCAGGGCTGGCCCTGCTTAGCCTGTGACGTCTCATGAGACTGGCTATTGAGGATCTGGTTGGCTGTGCAGCTTTTTCAAAATATGCTTTGGGAGCGCCTGCTGCAGGACTGAAGGTAAGCTGTGTGCAAGCGAGGAAATATTTGTAACAGTACATTCATTTTAAAAGGCCTCCTGTTAAACAGTGCTTCTGCCCGAAATGTTGAGGAGTTACTATTAGAGTTAAACATAAGCTTACTCCCTGCCATTTTGTGGCTGGCTCTGCCTCCCATGGCAGCCATTTTGTGGTTGGAGCCTTGGTCAGAATTCCAAAGGTGCCCACTGCCTCAATGAGGTTGGGGTCCCTTGGGCTCAGTCCTTGATTGCCTCAAGTGGCCAACATACTTTAAAAAAAATGGTTGTTTATTTAGAAAGTGTAGATGGTGCCTCTCCAGAGACCTTTTTGAGGTGGCTCACCAAATCTGTGGTCTAATGCCTTGACACTCACAATCAGCGGTACTGCAAGATTTGGAACCGGGGAGGGGGGGGGGTAACTTCACCTTGAAAAGGGGAATGACAAAGGGCATGCGGTTGTCTCCGCTTTGCTTTTCATCCAGGATACCATTAAATTATCTGCTGCAGTTATAAGAAGAACAACTAGATTGAAGTCTGGCAGCCCCTTGGAGACCAGCAAGGCCTTTTGAGTATATGCTTTTGAGAATCAAAACCCGGACTAGTAAAGAGCACGACGGTCAAGGTCTGGCAGTCAGTTGGCCCTCCTTGGTCCTTAGGATGCGAGGCTTGCTGTCACCAGGGCCAGGGCATTCTCAGTGGCAGCTCCATACTGGTGGAATAAGCTCCTGGAGGAGATCAGGGCCCTGCGGGATCTTTTACAGTTCCACAGGGCCTGCAAGACGGAGCTCTTCCACCAGGATTTTGATTAGGAGCCGCCCCCCACTGTACCATCACCGAATTGCGGCTGGTCAGTCGGCTTGGCTATCTCAGGTCAGAGAAACTTTGGACCATTTTGAAATAAGAACATCGACAGCACTATTATTATTAATATGTTTGGATTTTATGATGTTTTATTGGTTTTATATGTTATTGATTATTTATGTGTTTTGTAAAGTTGTTTTAAGAATGTGAGCCACCCTGAGCCTGCTTTGTGGGGAGGGCAGGGTACCAAATACAACAATAAATAAATAGTATCTGGGAGACCAGGGTTCAGATCTGCACTCGTGCCATGGAAGCTCGCTGGGTGACCTTGGGCCAGGCTCACTCACCCAGCCTAACATACCTCACAGGGCTGTTGTGAGGATAAAATGGAGGAGATTGATGGAAGCTGCTTTGGGTCCCAGTTGGGGAGAAAGGCGGGGCATAAATAAATAAATAAATAAAATGTGTGAGCTTTTGGTACAGCAGTCAAGGGATCTGTCCATACTGGATCAGAGCGTCATTTAGGGAAAGGGATTGATTGGAGGAAGACAATGGATTGGCCAGCCTGCCAAGGTGCTGATGTTGTAGACTGTGCCTTCCAAATAATCTCGGGGGGGGGGGGAATCTTCCTGGGCCCTAAGGATGAAGGAATAATAATACACCTGCTTGCATGCTCATTAATTGAATACGTTGGCTTTCTTCTGTAGCACTGATGGTTTCCTTAATCCTACAATAGCGAAATGGCAGAGTCGTAGATGAAAGGAAGAGCAATTCTGGAAGCACAACATTAAAGGGGAGCTTTCTGGATTAGGCTTTTATTACGGGATTTGAGGGTTTTTCAATGTCTTGTGGAAATTACTCCTCATTTCCCCACCTGACCATTAGGGAAGGTGACAATGATAAACTAATTCATGGCATACCACACGCTTGGAATATACTTTGCCTTTGCCATTTTATTCATTACCATCTCTCTACTTTTAGTCATCTTGAGAGAGAACATTGTCAGTGCAATCCTAAGCAAAGTTTCATCCTTCTAAATCCACTGGAGACAATGGGCTCAGAAGGGTGTAACTCTCTCTAGGATTGCACTGTGAGGAACCCATTTTGCAGAATGGGGACTGACCGAGTGATCCTGTGCTGTGGCACACCACTCTAAACTCATTGGTTTCAGTGGGTTCGACTGGAGTAACTTAGTACAGGAATGCCCTGGAAATCTTAGGAAGAAAAAGAGCATCCATAAAATTTTGGAAGGGTCAGATTTAGTGATAAAACTTCTCCTTTGGATGAGGAAAGCTCCATTTTCAACCTCTGGCCTCTCCAGCAAAAAGGAGCAGGTAGTAGTCAGCAGTGTTCCCACTAAGCTTCTGGCTCACACCTTTTTGTCTTTGCTCAGGCAGGAAGGCTCTAGAGCAAACTTATTTATGCAGCAGCCAAATCGCAACTTTAATGCCAGGAGCTCACCAAGTAGGATTTTTGCTCCCAGGACTCCACAGCTTAGAGGGAGCCTTGGGTAAGCCAAGGGTCTGAAGCAGAAGGCTTCACGGTGTGTTCACAGTGGCATGGCATGCTGGACGCAGCTCTCTGTTGTGTACTCAAATGGAGCATTTGGCCTTCCTGAGTAACTGAGGGGAAAGGGCCGTAGCTCAGTGGTAGAGTGTCTGCTTGGCATGCTGAAGACCCCAGGTTCAATCCCCAGCATCTCCAGTTGAAAGGGCCAGGCAGGAGGTGATGTGGAAGACCTCTGCCTGTGACCCCAGAGGCCCAGTGAGTAGAAGAAGAAGAAGAAGAAGAGATTGGATTTATACCCCGCCCTTCACTACCGAAGGAAGTCTCAGAGTGGCTTACAATCTCCTTTCCCTCCCCCTCCCCACAACAGGCACCCTGTGAGGTAGGTGGGGCTGAGAGAGCTCTGACAGAAACTGCTCTTTTACAAGAACAGCTGTGCCAGAACTATGGCTTGCCCAAGGTCATCCAGCAGCTGCAAGTGGAGGAGTGGGGAATCAAACCCGGTTCTCCCAGATTAGAGTCCATGCACTTAACCACTACGCCAAACTGGCGCTATACCAAACTAGAGTAGACAAGACTGACCATGATGGACCAAAGGTCTGATTCAGTAGAAGGCAGCTTCATGTGTGAACTCCAATATGGCGTTTGGCCTGTGCACTTGTAAGAGAAATGGAACAAAAAGTTTATGTATGTGTATAGTTATTTTCAAGGGTCTTGACTGTGCCGTTTCAGTCTGGGTGACCCTGGCTATGGAGACACCAAAGACCCCCTTGTGGAGCCCTGGCAGCAGGCGGACGGGACCGTCTCCTCCCTTCTTCTGGCTTCCAGCCTTCCTGCTCCCTCAGCTGCTGCCCCCTTGATGTCATAAATATTGAAAGGCAGAGTAGAGGCTTATTCCAGCAACATAATGGCGACTCCGCACCAAAATCAATGTCTCCTTTCTTCCCCAAACCTTCTCAGCATCTTGCTTTAATCGGCAGAAGTGTGATGTTTTATCAATCAAGTCTGTTTAAGAGTCTGTTTCTTTTAGGGATCAAAACTTTCTCTCAGACTATGTGTTTTTCCTTTCCTACCCCATACTGAAATCCAGCGTCCTTGAACTGGGGAGAACCTTGCGCATTAAACACACTTGGAAACATGAAAGCAACTTGTGCGCATTGCAGAGCTGAGTCCCTGGGGAGGTCCTGTGAAATTTCAGCATTTGTGGAACAGCAAAGGGAAGAGCCGTTCCTTGAAGGAGATCGTCTGCGAAACACGGAAGGGGGGCTGGGGAGGGGAGGGAGAAGGAGGCAAGGAGCCTCTTTGGGGCTTGGTGGACTTGGCAGGAGCTGAGGAACTGGGTGCGGGGAAGGGTTAGGGTGTACACAGGAAGCTGCCTTCTACTGACTCAGACCCTCAGTCCATCAGTGTCAGTATCATCTACTCAGATTGGCAGCAGCTCTCCAGGGTCTCAGGCTGAGGTCTTTCCCATCACCTCCTGCCTGGTCCTTTTAACTGGAGATGCCAGAGATTGAACCTGGGACCTTCTGCATGCCAAGCAGAGGCTCTTCCAGTGAGCCACAGCCCCTCCCAGGAAAGAAGGAAAGCCACCTGGGGCCATGCAGACTTTGGTCACACTAATGTGTCTGGCCGTGGGGAACATCTGAAGCTACCCTATGTAGAGTCTGCCCATTGGTCCACCCAGTTCAGGACCATCTGCAGTGATTTTCAGGAGCTCCCTCCAATCCCAGCAAGCGCTCTTTTCAGGTGAGCTATAGGAGGGTGTTTTTTCCCCCATCAGAAACCCCCTTGGCTCCAGCCTGGATCCTGTGTGGATACTCAGCTGGTGCTGCCCTGCGATTACACTCTGTGGCTGCTTTTACAGACTGGTTTCCAGAAGATGTCAGGGCTGAGATAGCTGGCTCCTAAGTGTGATATTAGTCGTGGACATTACCTGAGGGTGTGACTTTTGAAGTCCAATTTTAACTGCAGCTGCAGCCAGTTAAAATCCAATGGGATGAACATTGAATATCTGGCATTCTTGTGAAATTCCTGAAGCGCAGAGGAACTGCACTGTTTGGATTTTATTTTTTTATTCTCTGGCATTTTTTCTAGGCTGCCTTTTTCATTGAGTCTCAAGGCGGGTTACGTGGTGCACATTAATACAATCAAGGGGATGGATGTTCAGGATTAACAGGTTTAGGCCTGCTGAAATCTGAAATCAGGCAGACCTCGGAGACAAAGCTGAAACTAAGCATGAGGCTTGTTCATAGGAGTTTATTTCATTTCGTTTGTTTTTGTCATTAATTCCCAAAGGGATTTTTTTGCTGTTTTGTTATTGGGTTGTTTAGTATGGTTTTGTTTGATTATTGTCATTTTGTTTTCATAATTCTGTTTTGTTTTTATTTCCCATTTGTTTCAGTGGAAGTCCTCCCTCCCTTCTCAGGTCTGTATCTTCACGGTTTTCCATTCAAACTGGACAAAATGCAAGGTGAGTGTAGTGTTCCCCAAGGACATCTATGTTGCCTTTATTCTACCTGTGAAATGTGGCAGTGAAAGGCACCCATGTCTGACATTCAAGTCCATGGGAGAATTGACAGGAAAGATCCCAAGCCGTAAAACAGACAGCCCTGCTTCTACTGACCCTGAAGAACAGTGGCATGAGAAAGGGGCAGGCTGGCAAGGCAAGGGCATTTGGTGGCACAAGGAGGGGGAGGCATCTGGGCTACCAGGCACCTGGAAGTAGATTTACTCAGACAGGGGGAAAGAGAGCAGCAGGCAAAGGGGAAAACTGGCACTGCAGGGCAGGCCTTGGGAGGCGAGGGGAAGGCAAAAATCCCACCCTGTATCCTTCAGGGCTGGAATACCTCGCACATCTCTTTAATTCTAGCAGGCACAACTTGCAACTTATCGTGGGAGGTGGCATAGCTAAGAGTATGAAGTATAAAAATTTCAAATACATTGTGAAGCTGCTGTTGAGACATCTAGCAGTGGAGCAGCTTCTGTGCCCTCTAGCAATATCACCTCCCACCCCACCCCGAGTGACAAGAGGTGGTGCTTGTGCACTTGGGCAATCAAACAAAAATCAAGGCTGGCCACAATTTTTATTTTATTTGTATTGTGTTTTAAACCATTGGCACCCAAGAACAACTATAAATGATGCCAGCAAGCCAGTCAGATCTCCTGTGGGACAAAAATAATCATTTTTTTTTTAAAGATTTTTTTTTAATTTCCTGCAGTAACAGATACCTTCCAATGACCCCATTTTCAAAAAAAAAAGGTTGCTCTTCTGCGCCAAAGCGGAGGCCTGGTCTTCCTCACGGACGATGCTTTAAGCTAATGGTTATGAAGTGGAAACAGGAAATCTCCTGGCTCTGTGTGCTCAATGCTGACAGCTCATTTTTTTAAAAAGCCTATTGCTTTCAAGAGAATTGTAATTAACCCTCCCTCCACTGGCCAAATGCAATCCTCCCCCCAGTGCATCTGTAGTGTCCTTTGCTCTTTGGACTTGGCTTGCACAGAGTGCTTAGCTCGGGAGGAAAGAGCTCAGGCTGGGAAAGGGGCATTCATTCAAGGAGCTCCACTGAGCAAATCAACCCAAGACTGCCCAAGCCTACGGCCCTACCACCCTGAACACGCCCAATCTCACAAACTAAGCAGGGTCAGGCCTGCTTAGTACTTGGATGGGAGAGCCCACAGTGGCCCCACTCAGCCGAGAACAGGCAGCTGGTCTATGGCATGACCCTTGGTGCATCGGGCCCTCCTTCCTCCACTGGATTCTGTTGGGCTGCAGACCCTTCTGGAGAGGCTCCGTGCCAGTCTGTTCATCAGAGGCTCCCCCCAGGCCTTCATGCTGCATCCTGCCACACTGTCGTTTTTCTTCTCAGCTGGAAAACAAATAGAAATCTTTTTAAAAGCCATCTTTACTTATCATCCACTTTTTATCTCCGTGTTAAGATTTCATGTCTTGAAAACTGAAAGACACCCCCACCCCCACCCACTGCTGCTGCAAACAAAATGCAGGGAGCAGGATCCTCCCAGTTAGGGTGGGTTTGGGACCTGAAGTTGTTGGGATGCTGAAAACAGACTGATTTCCCACAAGCAGCTGCTCTGTCCCTCTGTCCCCTTCCCCCTGACTGCATGCGTCAATTTCCCACTATGTGCTGCTCAGCTGCATTTTGACCCACAGCTTTGCCTGATCTCCTCTGCATCTTCTAGCTCCTCAAAAAACAGGATCACAAAAACCCAGGGAAAATCGGGCAAAGCTGCGGGTCAAAATGTGGCTGCGCAGCACATCGTGGGAAAGTGATGCATGCAATCGAGGGAAAGGGAAGAGCGGGGCGGAGCAGCAGCTGGTGTGAAATCTGTCAAACTGTGGCAGTGTGGCCTGTCAGGTCCTTGAGCCAAGCCGTAGAGGAGTCTCCATCGCCCCCGATCCTCGGCCTCATGGTGTGGTCCAGCTGAAGCTGGTGGGGAAAGAGGGAAGAAAGGAATCCACTGATTGCATGCTGATGAAATGCACAAGCTGCTTAGGACAACAAGAAAAGATCTGTCCCAGTTGGGAAGTTCCAGGAGATTTGAGGGTGGAGTCTGGGGGGAGGGGAGGGACCTCAGTAGGGCATAATGCCAGTGTCCACCCTCCGAAGCAGTCGTTTTCTCCAGGAGAGCTGATCTCGATAGCCCGGAGAGCAGCTGTAATTCTGAGAGATCTCCGGGGCTCCACCTGGAGTTTGGCATCCATGCCACAGAGGCCAGGGCCCCCGCCAAAGAACTGAAATGGCTCCTGATCTTGGGACTACCTTTTCATCAAACGGTGTTATTCCCTTGGAAGTACAACAGTTCACTCGTTTTCAACCCTCTGCTGCTGTTCCCAGCCATGACGCGGCCCCCTCTGCATGTGTGACCTGTTGCAAGCCCCCCCCCCCGCAAAAGTGGCCCACTGCTGCCTCTGCGTGTGAGAGCGCTTCGTGTTTTCTCTCCAGACCTCTGAAGAAGGCAAACGTGAGCCGTGACGTGAGGAACAGCCATTAGGGAAATAGGTGGCAGGCCCTGGAAATGTTCCTTCGATAATGGGCTCCTGGGAGGGCATCGTTTTTCTTGCCTTGAACTTAAAACATTCTAAAAGATGTAAATTACTCCTCACTGGGCATCGCGCACACACAAATGAGGCATTTTTTTTTTAAAAAAAATGTCTGCTGGTTTCTATCACATTTTCTTTGTGCTGCTGGGAAGAACAGAGTCTCTATTAAGAAGAAGGAAAAAAAGACTGGCACTCTAATGAAACACCTCCAAATCCACAAATTCACGACAAATGGCACATTGGAAGCCTGAACAGGAGTCTTTGGCGTCAGCTTGGCCAGGGGCACGTGAGCCAGCCCCAAAGCTGGGATCTTGAACTGTCCCAGCCGCAGCCCTGGGCAGAAGAAACCCCTCTGTGGTCATCTTTGCCCCGCAGGCCGGTGAGCCACAAATGAGACCCGGCTCTGGCCTCTGATGCCGCCCGCCAGCGCTCCAGACTGTGGCTGTCCCCAAAGTTTTGTTCTGAGCTGTGTTTGTTCCGGAGGCTGTTCTTCCTGCTTTGTTTTCCCATCTTCTCCCTTGTCTAATTAGTGCCTTGCTGATACTTTTCTCAGCTCCAAGAGATCTTGGGCATTTGTTCTTTGACCTCTGTCCATGTCTTTCCTTTGGCCCCACAAAACCATCTCAGCTACATGGGCTTCCTTTCATATCACCGGAGCCCATTTGATTTGCTCTCTCTGAAGTGTTGTTGCTGTCTCCAAAGTTAAAAAAAATTAATCCCCCCCCCCTTTTAAAAGAAGAGCTCATTAAAAATCAAGAGTGAAATGCTTTTTTCCAGTCTCTTTTTATGTAATTAATAAGAACAAACTGTGGCGGGGGTTTTTTTCTTGCAGTTTTGATGTCTCAACCCCAAAGTGGGGGGGGGGAGAGGGGGGGATTCCTCATTTGGCCTTTATTACAATCACCATCCTTGCTTTGAATAAAATTGGACCTGAGGCTTGATGCATGGCTATTGAAATCTTTGCATTAGATCCTCCCTAGCTCATTGATTGAGTTTAAGTGAACTAAAGAGAGGAGTGCGTTAATAAGAGTCCTTGGCTGGCATGCTGTTTTGTGCTGTTTCATTCCCCCTATTTTGCTGTTTTGTTCTGTTTTTTTGTTCCCTGTATGCCCACTCCAATGTGCTTGGAGCACTGGGGGAGCATGAAAACTCCCCCATGAAATAAGGCTGCCAACTCTGGGTTGGGCAATTCCTGGAGATTTTGAAGGTGGAGCCTGGGGAGGGTGGAATGTGAGGAGGGAGTGTCTAATACTGCACACCCTGCCCTCCAAAGGGGAACTGATCTCTGTTGTCTGGAGATCGGCTGTAACTCTGGGAGATCTCCAGGCCCCGCCAGGAGGGTGGCAACCCTATGAGGCTTTGCCAAAGAAGGCCCTGCAGCCCTGCACAATCCACCTGAGAAGGAAATGATGCACAGTGTAGAGAGAGGCGATGAGCTCCCTCTCTCGTTACACTAGAACTTGGGGGCCTCCAGTGAAGTTGGCCAGCAGGAGATTCTGGGCGGAGAACAGGAAGTACCAGGACACGGTGCAAGTCAGCTGGAGGGAGCGGACTGCCGTAGGGAGGGGGTGGGCTAGTTCAGTTTCTGGAGGAGAGCTGCAGGCCCATTATGTTGGGCTGCCAGGTCCCCCCCAGACCACCGGTGTGTGGGGGGTAGGACTGCCAGATCCAGGCTGGGAAATTCCTAGAGATTCGGGGGTGGAGAGACTGGAGAGGGCAGGGACCTCAGGGGGGCACACAAGGCCACACAGCCCACCCTGCAAAACACCCATCCACTCAAGGGGAACCGATCTCTGCAGTCTGGAGAGGAGCTGTAATTCCGGGGATCCCCAGGTCCCACCTGGAGTCTGGCATCCCCAAGCCCTGGACCAGGCATCCTTTCTGTGGGCCCTGAACTGGCTGGTGATAGGCAGGCTCCACCTTGGTCCAATTGATGTAATTTATTTATGACCCATCATTAAAAAATATACCCTTAAAATCTGGTGGGTCTCAAAGGTGCTGCTGGACTTGACTCGAGCTATCCTGTCCCACCTGCTTCCCTCCTGGCTGGGAGCCAGCAAATGGAGAGGAGGGGGAACGGAGGGTTCCTAGCACTCCCCCCCCCTCTTTTGTGGCCTTCCTGGAAGAGTCTCACTGAACTTTGTGAGCCAGAGAATTCTGGTGGATCCTGCGGAGGTTTTCTTCGCTTCTTCAACATCCTCTAGTGCTAGGATAGGTTAGGACTAGGCTAGTGGCCTCCTGGCCACTAGGCCACTAGTCTGGCATTGATAGAGATGCCCTAGAGAGACCATGGAGATTGGGGGGATTCCTAGAACATCACCTGAAAGTGAAATCATATCCATCAACTCCCCACCCAGAAGTGGTATCATGTCCTCCATGCCACTCCGGGAATTCCCCCAGATTCTATACACCATTAAGATTGGGAAAACTCCTAGAGCATCACCCAGAAGTGACATCACATCCCTCCTCCCAAAATGCCACTCTGCCCAAGCACCCTCCCCCCCCAAATCTGCCAACAGTTGCCAGTGTGGAGCTGGCAGTTTTACTTAGAACTCACCTGTTGTCAGGTTGCAGATCAGCCATTAAACAGAGAGAGGATTTAAACCTGTGCTGCCAAACCGACCTGGGGCAGTCTAGCCCTTAAACTTACTGAGGAAATCCCTGCTGGGCCCCTTCCTTGGAGAGCAACTAGCAGCCAAGCAGAGTCTGGTGTGGTGCTGGCAGTGCCACGGAAGCCACCCAATTCAGTCCCAGGCCAGGGTGATTGTGAGGATGAGTGCAAACTCAGCTGCCTGAACAGAAACACCATTTGCCCCTTCTCTAGGAAAGGGCAAATGTCCTGTGGCACAACTACTTAGCCAAGGCCTTTTTGCATTCTATAAGTTAGTAGCTGAAGAGCTGTGGCCAAAGGGGATGAAGCTCTGTACAATTCAGTGGCAGAATCCCTATGTACCGAAGGGCACTTGGGCTCGCGTACCAGGCAAGTCGCAGACAACTGGGAGTTCCTCGGTTCTCCTTCCCTCCCCCCTTGTTATGCATCAAAGAGGCTCTCTTCCACACTGCTGTGCGTGACCCAGTTTTGTATCCAAAGCACCTACTGTTGTGTGAAAACTCGTAACGCCGCTATAATCCCAGATGATCAAAGAGTCTCCCCTCTCCACCTGCAGGTACGATAATATATATATATAAAAATTCTGAACAAGGTAAGATAAGGAGAGGTGCTTTGGGGTGAGAAGTGGTATATTGAATTCCTCTTTCAAGCAAGGCAGAATCTATTGGCTTGATCCTCTTCCTTGGTCGTCCTCCAGGTTTCTTAAGATGGAGAATTGCCTGATTCTCCTCCGCCCTGTTCAACATCCCATTTCCCTCCCTTATCCTAGAAGAACCTCGTCTATGTCATGGAGTTCAGACACAGGTGAGCCTGAAGAAATCTATACAAACAAAAAAGATGCAAAATTCCCCCCTCCCTCTGATAGAGACAAGAAGGGAAAGTGACGGGCCCTTGGCTCTACAGAGGGCCTGGTGTGTGTGTGTGTGTGTGTGTGTGTGTGAGTCTGTTTTTCCTCAGGTTTAGAGGGTTCTGTTTCTTCAGTATTATTCTGAGGAAGGAGGACAATGAAGAGGAGGGAGGCATCAGCATTCCAAATTATCCTTTGCACACGAGGGAACGAGAGCAGTGATTCCCAATGTTTTGGGTATAATGACCCACTGGGTGCATTCACACGTGCAGATTTGAGCTGGCTGGTAATGCTTCGAGCCAGCTCAGATCTGCTTGTTCACACAGCCACAGCTGGCTCCCATCCCCAGCCGTCACCTACCGGACCAAATGCCGTCTCAAACAGTTGCATTTCAGAGACCAGGTCCTCTGGTGGTCTCAGCTGTCCTCTTCCGGCTCCAGCCGCCTTTTCCCTGACTAAACACGGAGCCATTGCCGAGCCACTTCCGAGTCTTAAAGCCCCCCCCCCCCGCGGAAGCCTCTGGCTTCTGCCTTTTGGCTGCCAGTTTTTTTTTTACTGTCAGCAAGATTCGTATGAGCACTTATACAACTCCCCCCCTTTTTTTAAAAAAGGACACTAATTCTCCGTTCAGGACGCCATGTAGACCAGTTTCGGGGTAGAAGTTTAAAGGGACATATTCTCTCAGGGCAAGGAAGTCACGGAGCTTGGGTGATTGTATTTTCGGGTGATTGCTCATGCGCATGTGCAAGCAGCGAAAAATAATTTTTTTAAAAAAAGGGTCCAGACACATGCTCCTGTGTAGACACTGGGGAGCCGCCTGAGTGCGCTTCGAGCTGGGGTGAGTGTGATCGCGATGGGGCGTTTTGAGCCGGCTCCAGCTGGCTCCAGCATGCCATCTGAACGCACCCAATGATTCAAATTTACTTGGTATGGTGACTCATCCAGCACTTGTGCAAGGGTTTTTGCTGCCCTAAGCAAACTAGAAGACCAACCAACGAAAGTTTATACCTAGAATTAAACTTTATTGGTCTTAAAGGTGCCACTGAACTCAAACTTTGTTCTTATACTGACTTGCAGGCTCTGAGTTTCAGGTGCCAAAAGTCAGGCAAAGTGGAGGTGGTGGCTTCATGTCTATTGTACGTGTTGTGTCCATGCCTAACAGCCTCTCTTGGCTGGTTTTTATAGCCTCATGCCTAAGGGTCATGCTTGTAGCCAGCTGCTCAGAAACAATCCTGCAACTAATCTTTGTTATCAGCAAGCAGCTGGCATCAGGCCAGGAGGTATGCAGTTTGCTGTATTGTCTGTAGCTCTGTTCTCAGCCTCCATCTGCAGTGTTTTAAGGGTGTGGGTGATACTGGTGGGCTGGGAATGGCCAGCTGAGATTCACCTGCTAAACCAGGGCTGGAGGGGGGGGGGGGCTGGAGGGTGGCTGTGGCTCTGCACCAGCTATTGGCTGTGAATCCCAACAAGCCTGCAGCTCATTTTCCTGCTGGTCAGCTTCTCCTGTTAACTCAAGGCTGGCTATGTGGTGCTGCTCTCATCCTGAGGAGTCCTCTTCTTTTGAGGAGTCCTTGCTATTGCTGAGCCATGGCTGAGCCATGACAGTTCTACTGCTTCAGACCAACATGGCTGCCCACCTGAATCTAGGCAAACCGAGTTTGATTCCCCACTCCGCCTCCACATGCAGTTGCTGGTGTGACTTTGGGTCAGTCTCAAGTTCTCTCAGAGCTGTTCTCTCACGGGCAGTCCTCGAGAGCTCTCTCAGCTCCACCGACCTCCCAGGGTGTCTGTTGTGGGGAGGGGAAGGGAAAGGAGATGGTAAGCTGCTCTGAGACTCCTTCGGGTAGTGAAGGACAGGGTATAAATCCAATCTTTTCTTCTTTCTCTTCTTTCTTGCAAGGAGCAAGGGGTTGGACTAGAGTGCCTTGAAGGCCCCTTCCAGCTCTCATACCCTTCCCCCTTCTGCCCCACACTCCAGACCCTCAGGGCCTCTTCTTCCTTTCCATCTCATCTCAACTCTCAACTCAAAGCTGGTGACTTTGGCTGAGATTCAACCTTGTCTTTGCCCTGCTGCTCCCAGAAGCCCTGCTGCCTTTCTGCGGTCCCATCTTGGCGCCTCAGTCAGCTGCAGGCAAATGAGGCAGCAGCTGGCCAGCATTCCTCTTGCCGCCCCCGTTTAACCCTTTGGTCCAGATCAAGGCCCGTGGGGGGGGGGGGGGCAGCAAGCCCAAAGGAATGCCTGTTGCAATTGTCAGATGCTGTCTCTTGGAAAGAACTTAACAAGAATTATTTTGACGTATGTGATCATTTGATTACACTGCACATGTGATCCTGATTTTGAGGAGGAGGCAGGAGTTTGCTGCTGCTAAAGGCAGCAAATGGAATTATGCAGATGAACTGTGTCTGATTCGGAAATAGGCTGTGGAGCCTGGCATTTCTCCCCACCAAGCCACTATAGGGGGAGAGGGAGGACCTCTGAAACACTAGCACCCCCCCCCCACACACACACATGCACCCACGCATGCACACACTCCCTCTCAAAATGTCTCCAGCAGAATTGTTGGTTTGGCTTTGCCGTTAGTCTTACTGTCTACAGCCTTAAAAGCAAAACCAGAATGCATGGGTGAGGAAATGGAATGACAGATTCTGAGAAAGGACATTGATTCCTGCTCCAATATTGGCGACTAGGAGCCTTCCCGGATTCTGTCAAACCACGGCTGATGTTTCAATATGATGTTTTTTATTCTGATCATACGTAAAAATATGTGCTTGATGTGGAAAAAATAAAGGTCAGTCCTATCAATATTTACTCACAAGCAAAATTCAGTGCAACTTTGCTATTACGTGTGAGTAGGATTCTTACCTTCGACACTTTTTCCTGCATTTTTTAAATTTTATTTATAAATTGCTTTTTTAAGTGTCAGAGGCAAGCCTTCTGCCTTTGTTTCTGAGCTAGGTGTCACCTGCTCAAGCAACTTTGATGCGAGCAATTGAGCAGCTCAGGTTGGATACTCTCCAGATGAAAGGAGCGGTTCGCGTTTGGCAATATTTGACTGAGACTCAAGGGGTGAAATTGCTTGATCTGCGCCAAAGGGCTGCCAGCGCAGCTCCCCTTCCTGTGCTCATCAGTTTGCGGCAGAGCTGAACTCTTTTGCCGCTTGAGAACGGGGGACAGAGGGCCCCAGCTGCGATGCAACAGGCCCTGCTTACAGGGAACCCATGGAGCTGCTGAAAGCCACACAACTGCCCAGAGCATGGCTTTGACAGGAGCCCTGTCAGGGAGCAAGAAGAGCAAGTGTGAGAGCAACAGCACTGCTTTCAACGTGACAAGGAGCTGAATCCTCCATCGGAGAGCCTCCTGCTCAGGGTGTGGGAGGGATGCTCATCTGTCATTGAACCCAAAGTGCCGTGTCCAGCTGAGCTCTCAAGTTCAGTGTTTCCCAGCCTGTGGGTCAGGACTCGAAAGTGCTTCACGCAGCCTCTGCGAGACAGCTGTGGGCCAGCCCTCCCTAAAGGCTGCCCCCGCCTTGCCCTCTCCGTCGCTCTCTTTTGTATTTTGCAGGCCAAGATCTGACCCTGGAAAATGGATCTTCCATGTCGTGCAGTAGTTGTTACTTTTTCTTCCCTGCATATGCATGCTGATCAAGTAAAATGTGTCCTAATGGTTACTAAAGTGAGCTTCTTAGAATTGTAGAGGTATTAGAAAGAGTAATGGAGGAGGAGAGGGTGGTCAGAGGCTGGAATGATGATGATGAAGGAGGAGGAGGAGGAGGAGGAGGAGATTGGATTTATACCCCGCTCTTCACTTGGAGTCTCAGAGTGGTTTACAAACTCCTTTCCCTTCCCCTCCCCACAACAGACACCCTGTGAGGTAGGCGGGGCTGAGAGAGGTCTTTTGAGAACTGCCCCTGAGAGAACTGCCCCTGAGCTGTGCTCTTTGTGATAAATTTGTTGGTGTTTCAAAAACATCTGGTTTGCCACTGTAGAAAATGGAATGCTAAAGTAAATGGGTCCCATCATCATAGTTCTCCCAGATTAGAGTCCGCCACTCCTAACCACTACACCAAACGGCTGCCCAGTGTAAGCCTGAAGACCTTCAGTGACGGGCAGCTTTCCACCCCACCCCCCTGGAAAATGGGTTGTTTTTAATTTCCCTTTTGCCCTTTAGAATGTTCTCAGTCCCTCCAGATTGGGGCTGCAAAAGGGAAGTGGGAAGGCAAAGTACCAGCTGGTCTCAAGCCTCAGACAAGCACACCTTTGCGTTTGACAAGATGCTGAAGAAAGCCAACATTCCCTTTGCTAGTAATTTTGCATCCCAAAATGGGCTGGAAGAAGAGGCTCAGTCAAGGCTGTGCGAGGGTGATTTTCCCTGGCGGGCCAGCAGCACCTCCAGCGAAGAGCCACTTCAATCCAGCGGGGGGGTGGGGTGCCATGCCCAGTTTCAGATGGAAGAATAGAATAGCAGTGGGAGGATCTATTAAGCAGGGCTGCCAACCTTCAGGTGGTACCTGGAGATTTCCCAGAATAACAACCGATTTTTAGTCTACAGAGATGAGTTTCCCTGGAGAGAATGGCTGCTTTGCAGGGTGAACTACGGGGCATTAGTGCACATTGTCCTCCCCAGGTGACACCCACAAAATCTCCAGGATTTTCCCACCCTGGAGTTGGCAAGCTTATTCTCAGGGCATTTTGTGGAGTAAAAGAAACAAAAGCTGTTTGCAAGTCAAAGTTGTTGAACAAATAAGTAGAGGACAGTGAGATCTTTCCTTTCCCCTCCAAAAACGTGGGTTTGTTTCCACCTTAAAAAGCTCTCGTGTTACGTGATCACATTATGCAAACCAAATATCACGAAAAAGGCGGGTAGTTAACAAACAGACTCCCAGATTAGGCCTTGCCTCTGGGACCCTGCCTAATCAGCTTGTCTGCTTATCTGCTTCTGATCAGGGCAACATATCTTTATCATGCTGCCGAGTGAAGCAACGTCCCAGAGTCCCACAGGAGCCCACGAGCATTTCAGTTACATCTCTCTCTCTCTGCTTTTTTATCAGGGTTTTTTTCCCTGAGCCTCAATCTCTCTCTCTCTCTTTCAAGTGCATCCCTTATCTGGAATCACCGAGACAAATAGGTGTTAATTGCAGGGGGGGGGGGGGGGGAAGGCAGGAGAGAACTTTTAAGGGAAGAGCTCCTCATCCCTGAAGCTGGAGAGACCCGATTCAGTACCGGGACAGCGACTATGGGCCTTTTTATGGGCTGGGTGATCAATCGGTCAGTCAGACTGCAGGCTTTTAAACTGGTGCCAAGGGGGAGAATTTTTATGGAGCATCCACAGTTGTGAGCAGCTCTGTGACTTATTAACAGGATCTCTTTGGCGCTGCTGTTAAAGGTGAGGAAACTCAGTCCTCTTTACCCAGGCAACGTGTCCAGGGCAGGGGTTTGTGCCAAAGCCCCCCCCTCCCAATAACTGCATGGTTTGTGTTGGCCGCACCCTCTGCAACACTTGGGAGAGGTTAATGACTAAGCCCTCAGGAGGGCCAGCTTCTTATGTCTCCGTTCTGCTCAACACACACTTGGCATTTACTAACTATGTCATTAATAGCATGATCTCTCCATGTGGGGATGCTACAGTGCTGTAGTTGGGGGCCTGGGATATTCCCCAGAAGCCATTGGCTAAGGCGCTCTGATGCCATGGCACCTCATGACCACATGTTTGGAAGACAGCTTCGGAGGGCAGCCACGCTGGCCTTCCGTAGAATAGACAGATTCAAGTCCAGCAGCACCTTAGAGACCTACAAGATCTTCAGGGTGGGAGCTTTTGAGAGTCAAAGTTCCCTTCAACAGACAGAAGACTTGGAACTCAAGAGTCAAAAACTTGGGAGCTGCATTCAGGACAGACAAAAGGAACTACTACTTTACACAGCAAGTGATTAAAATGTGGAATTCACTGCCAGAAAATGCAGTGATGGCCACAGGCATAGAGAGCTTTAAAAGGGGATTAGATAGATTCATGGAGGATAATGAGTCCATCAGTGGCTGCTAGCCATGGTGACTGAAGGGAACCCACATTTTCAAAAGCAGTCAACCTCTGAATCCCAGTGTGAGAAGCAATATCAGAGGAAGGCCTCGGCCTCTCTGCCCTGTTGTTGGCCCTCCAGAGGAACTGGTTGGCCACTGTATGAGACAGGATGCTGGACTGGGTGGACCCTCACTGGTCTGATCCAGCAAGGCTCTTCTGATGTTCTTCTCAGGGGAAGGCCTCGGCCTCTCTGCCCTGTTGCTGGCCCCCCAGAGGAACTGGTTGGCCACTGTATGAGACAGGATGCTGGTCTACACTGACCACTGGCCTGACCCAGCAGGGCTCTTTGTATGTTCATTCATTCCACTTATGCTTTCCTGGGCTCGTTTCTGTGGCAAGGTGCGTTCATAGTAGAGAGTCACTGTGCGCCATTGATGCAGCCTAGAAATGCCTGCCATTCCTTGTGTGGTGAGAACACGCCCCTCCCCTCCCTCCTTTTTGTCTAGCCACATGCAGAAGGGCTGCTTGACCAGGGCATGCCTTGCTCCCAGGAGGTTCCGCAGCTGCCTGCGTGTTCAGCTGCAGGTGGGGTTTGGCACAGCGGTGGCAAACAGAAGGTGTTACTCCACATCCCTTCCTGCTGCACACCCTTAACATGCAGACGGGAAGCAGCTCCACTTGACTCCCGAGAGCCAATTAGTGCAAATCTGGGCCTGGTAATTGCAATTTGATAAGATCCTTTCGGCTGATAGTGCTGGGCAGATAAGGTGCCAGGAGCGGATTGCTGCTCAACACCTCTCCAGCATCCTCTCCAGCGGGAGTCGGGTGACAATAAAGAGATACATTTGGAGCCGAGGAGCTCATCAAAGCGATGCCAGACAGACAAGCCTGTCGCTTCTACGAGGCCTGGAGGCAGCAACACTCCCCACTAAAGAACTTTTGGAAGTTAACATTAAAATGTGATGTTTCACAACTCAGATGCCTCCCCAGAGCAGCCCACTCCTGAAATGCAAAGTTCTGTTTGCCTGAGCGGGTAAGTTCTTGGTGCAAAAAGGCAGAAGAACCCGGACAGGGAACTGGGTAGTCGCCGGGGGGGGGGGGGGAGGAACCCAGTGTCTCTTGGCAGATGTAGGGTGGGGGAGCCCAGCCCAAGAACTGCCTGCTTCTCTTCAGGCATCTATCTGAAGGAGGTGGGGGTATGGCCTGGTCTTTTGCTTTCTGAGCCCCCCCCCCCAATAAGCCCACACCCAAATGGCTGGTATGGTGTCATACCAATCTGCCAGCCAAATGCTAGCTTTCTAGTTTACGAAACATGGGTTGTGAACTTCAGTGAAAGAGTTTAATAGATGCTTACCGGTCTCTCTTTAAATTCTCATCAAATGTGATGGGGGGGAAAAGGCTCAGCTATTAGCTGGGTACCGCCCATAGCATGAGCGCAAAAGGCCCTGGGTGAAATGCCAGAGCAAGGAAGGTGGCATTCTAATGAATCATCTTCTTTGGAGGGGATGGGCTGTGGCTCAGTGGTAGAGCACCTGCTTGGCATGCAGAAGGTCCCAGGTAAGCTGCCCTGAGTCTGCCTCAGCGGGGAGGGTGGGGTATAAATTGAATGATTGATTGATTGACTGAATGAATGAATGAATCCTTGGCATCTCTAGTTCAAAAAATATCTGGTCGTAGTTGGTGTGAAAGACCTGAGATCATGGAGAGCTGCTGCCAGTCTGAGTAGACAATACTGACCGTGATGGCCTGATTCAGTAGAAGGCAGCTTCATGATATCTTGAGATCAGGGTTAGCATTTAGGTGTCAATTCAAGACACAGCAGAAGTAGGGCAAAGGGGTGGTTCCCTCCTGGGATTTTGCTCCAACCCAGTCCCCTTTTTGGCTGTCCCGTCCCATCTGGGTGACTTTTTGCCCTGTCCCTTTCTGGTATTGCTGTAGCCTTGGAAAGAATGTTTGTGTGGAATGGCCACTTTCTTCCTTTACACCTTGCTCGGAGACCACCTGTTCTGTGGGCCCTTGGTCTTACCCCTTTAGCCCCCAACTCCACTGGCAATGGCACCTACGTGAAGGATTGTTGGTCTCACATGAGCTTTCCCCCTGCTTAGGATTTCCTTGGAAGCCCTTCTCAGTGTGGTCTCAGTCTCAGAGGTCAAATGGGTGCTTGCTGGAGACAGGAATGGTTGCTGGCATCCTACCAATGGGACAGAAATGGAGGACGTGACACCATACACACATTCCTCAGCCCCATGCAGACATTCCTCTCCCCACGACAGACACCCTGTGAGGGAGGTGGGGCTGAGAGAGCTCTGAGAGAACTCTGACTGGCCCAAGGTCACCCACCTGGCTTCAAGTGGAGGAGGAGGGGGGAATCAGACCTGGCCCCCCAGATTAGAGTCTGCCACGCTTTTTTTTTTTTTTTTTTTTAAAGCATGATAAAGTCATTTTAGTTTATTTTTATGGAATTGTTATAGAAACTACAGTCATATTGAAAAACAAGATCAAGAAACATACATCAGCAGTACATTAATGTGGGTTTAGCACTGTCTAAACACATACTTTCTACATTCAAAATCACGTGTAAATGCTTGTAGTGATGGTATAGATGTACTTAGTAAATTGGATATAATTAATGACAAAATCGAATGATAGAACCAAATGAGGAACTAGCATGTTAAATCTGCCACTCTTAACCATGACACCGAACAGGGAGAGAAGCTGATGGAAACCGCTGTGAGTCAGTTGAAGCACCTTGGAAGAACATAAGAAGAGCCCTGCTGGATCAGACCAGGGAGGGTCCATCTGCACCATCAGGTACAAGATCTTTCTCTGGAGATCTGATGTGGGGTGGTGATCTCTGTGCCGCCATCTGTGTTCTGCCTTCTTCTTTGTAAATGAAGCAAATGCCGCTAAAGTCCCGTCTGTCTCCAGGGCTTGCTCCTCCAAAGGACGCCTAACCTGGGTAAAGCTTTGTCCCTGGAACTTCTTCCCACTTGGAAAAGTGGGGTGCTTGTAGCTTCATGATGCATCTCAGTGGGCTTGCTCAGGTTTCTTCACTGGTGCCTCTTGTTTCTCCCTTGCTCCCCTCCCCCAGTGCCTGGCCCCACATCAAACTGTATACTGGAAACACCTCATCCCAGAGTCCTGCGTCTTTAGCAGGCTCACTCGTAGCACATGGAGGGCTCCACATATGACTGAGCCACCAGCTGAACCATCCGCCTCCACCATCGGTCTTATTGGGGCTCAGGTGGAAATCCGCAGGGAGACGGTACTTGGCGTGTCCCCCAAGAGGTACCAGTTGCTTTCCTGTCTCGTTCCTGCAAGTGTGTCCTCAGCCACTGGCGTTGCTTCCGTCTGAAGGGCTGTGCTTTGAGCTCACTACCACTGAGCCAAGTGGGAGCTGTAGACAGGCTCAGGAGAGGGGGCAAGAAAGAGGAGTGGCTGGAAAGGAAAGGTCCCTGCATCCTTCAGGAGAACATGGCCCCTTCCGGAGGACTGGCATCAGTTTAAATCTAATGCTTTGGTGTTTTCTAAGCATGAAGTTAGTTGGCTCAGCCACCAGCAAGTGCCTCAAGGGCACAGTTTGGAATGCTAGGAAAGCCCCGAGCCCAGCAGCATTGGGCCCCGAGATTCTGCAGCCGGCCCAGCCAGTAGTGGCCCTGTCTTGATTACATCACCGATCCCATTAAATGATGCAGGATTTAATGAGTACGGTGGGAAAATAAATAAATGGGAATTGGAGTGCCGCTCTCGTCCTCTTTAAAAGCCACAGAACTGGGAGCCAGTTTCTCTCAGCAGAGGGGAGGGTGAGAAGGGGAGGAGATGCCATGGCAACAGATTGGCAAGGAATTAAAGGAGAGCGTCTCAGCAGCTCTTAAGAGGAATGGGAGAGCTCTGCTTGCCAGGGGTGATGCGGGAGAGGAATCTGCTCCCTGTGGTCACCATCAGAAAAGCTGCCAACTCCTGGAAAATGATCATAGCAAACCAGGTCTTGACATGCTGTTGCAACGGAAAGCGCCGTTCAACGCCTCTGAAAGTCCCAAGCTTCATCCAGTCGGGGCACCCACAATCAAAGCCCGCTACGGAGGAGCCTAGAAACGCAGAACAGTCATCCTGAGACTCTGAAATGCTGTCGCTTAATTGTGGCTTTACCTTGCACAGTGCAAGATGTGAATAGAAGCCTGCTCTTCTAGGTTATTTGCCAGCTGGTGAACACCCCAATATACACCCCACCTTCTGCTTGGTCTAGCTGCTGGTCCATCTAGCTCAGCACTGTCTATGCAGATGGACAGTCTGACTCCAGGGCCTTTGGCTGCTCCTGCAAGTTGCAAATTCCTCTAACTGGAGATGCCATGGCGGAGGACCTCATGAAGGCCAAGTGGATTGGGCCCCAGCAAGAGATTTATTTAGAAAACTTGCATCCCACCCTTTTGCCCTCACAAGGGCCACCAAGGGAACTAACAATTGACATCATACATGATAAAAATCACATTTTTAAACTATTAAAATCAGCCCCCCTCCCAGACACACATCATTAAACCAATTAAAAACAGAGCTAAAAGTATATACAAAACATACAAACATTGGTTAGCAAGGAGGTGTCATTGGGGGAACACCAAACCAAACAAAGAAGTCTTCACCCACTGGCAGAAGGAGAAGAAGAGAGAAGAGATTGGATTTATACCCCACCCTTCACTACCCGAAGGAGTCTCAGAGTGGCTTACAATCTCCTTTCCTTTCCCCTCCCCACAGCAATCAGCCTGCAAGGCAGGTGGGGCTGAGAGAGCTCTCTCGAGAACTGCTCCTGAGACAACAGCTCTGAGAGAGGCCCGACTGACAGACATGACATGTCAGATGGAAACAGAAGGGAACAGGCAAATTCCCCTAGGGAGAGAGATCCAGAGTTTGGGTGCCACGACTGAGAAGGCCTTGGGAAGGGGACAGGTGGTCCTTCAGGTATGTTGGTCCCAACTCATACAGGGCTTGGCTTTGAAGGTGGGGGCCACAAATGCCTCACAACTGCCTTACAACTGACAGATCAAGATGAGTAGCCATGGTAAACCATCTGGAGCAGTAGAAAAGAGCCAGAGTCCAGGAGCACCTGAAAGACTAACAAAATTTGTTGCAGGGGAGGAGCTTTCATGAATCACTGCTCACTTCTTTGGTTGTCTGAAGAAGTGAGCAGTAATTCACGAAAGCTCCTACCTTGCCACAAATGTTCTTCATCTTTAAGGTGCTCCTGGATTATGGCTTTTTTTTTTTTTACAACTGACAGAAGAAAAAATTAGAACCTGGGCCATGTTGGAAGGATACTTGCAAGACCAAGAGAAGGTCAATAACGGATTGGATAAGAGAGATTCCATCCCTTTCCCCAGCGCATGGCCTCTTTGCTGAGTGTCCTAGTCTTTTGGCCTGCTTTGCAAAGGAGAAGTCTGTAGGGCTGGGTGTAGGATGTCTTTCCACAGTCAGAACCTAGGAGGCTGCAGAAATCCAGCAGAGCGCCTGGGACAAAGTGCCAGGGTGGCAGGTCAAAGTGCTGGGATTGTCTTGGTGCCAAGGAGGGGAGGGGTTCTTCTCTGTGTGTTTGCATCTTCCTTCCTTCCTTTATTTGATTTGATTTATATCCCACCCTACCCCACAAGTGGGCTCAGCACTCCCTGCTCTTCTTTTGGAAGTATTCTTTTTTTAGAGGTAAGCTGTTGGAAGTATGCTTTCACGAACTGAGCTGCTTCAGTGGGCAGAAGTTCCCAAATATTTCTTCCAAATGTGGGTTTAACTGATTAGAAGGCAGACTGAAGTTTAATGTTGAGCGGAGTCATTCTGTCTGGAAGAATAGCCGAGCAATGGGACACGATGTCAAAAATGGCTGTGAAATTTCAGCGCGCCGAGCATCAAAAGGCAGGGCATAAATACCTAATAAAATCATACTCCCTTCACTCTTTTGCAGGTAGAAATTGTGGTCTAGTCATTCAAAAGCATGCATCCGCTTGTGACACTGTATTAAGTATATATTTTATTATTAATGGATGTTTTAAATAATTTGATAGGATCTTGGATAAATGTAACTCTGCCGTACAGTGCAGAAATTTTTCCAACAAGAGTTTGTACCTGTGCAATATTTTCTCTTATTTGCCATAAGCAAGTCGCCTGGCAGAATGAGCCGGCATTCAGTGTGAAAAATAGTCCCGATGTCCAGGAAACAAAGCCAAATGAGTACAACTCACAATCGGAGCGGTTCTTTCACTGAATGTTAATGATCCTGGCTCACTGTTCCATGACAAACTCATTCATTCCGATTCTCCGTTTCTGTGAATCATCTTTTATTGTGAAAAACACGTGTGTGTCACTGCTGAAGGAGAAAAACATAGATAAGGTGATGTATTTTTGCCGTGCCAGCATCTAAAAGAAATTGGTCATTGCCAAACCAGGAGGTGGCGGTGGAAGGAACACCGGCTCTGAGTGGCATCCCGGGTGCTTTCTCAGGTGGCGAGCTCTGGCATTTGAAGCCCCAGCAGACCTCCCAAGGTGTTTTGCAGCATTAAGGAAAGGTTGTGTGTGTGTGTTAGGATTTTGCTGCTACTTCCTGTTATGGAGGAGGGGCAACCACCATCAAAGAAAACACCCAGAGGATTGTGAAAACAGCTATGAAATCCTATCTGGTGCGTTCAGGAGGAGACTCTTATTGTGGGAAAGCAGCGACAATTGGACTCTCCTGTCAAGAAAGGGAGACTGATGGGTTTTAATATCTCCAAATGTCCACCATAAAGAGCCACGGGGCAAAATATTACAGGGTTGGGTAACAGAATCACGGCGAGCTTTCCAGAGACAAGGGATTGGCCTCACAGCCATGTACACAAGTGCGAGGGGAAGGGTTGAACCAGCCTGTCAGTTTGGGGAAAGGTGCATGGTGTGTGGAGACCCAGGAGAGGAACCAAATGTGTCCTCTGTCAGGCCTCCTGTCATTCCAAGCCCATTCTTCCAGGAATAGGGTTCCCAGCTCTGGGTTGGAAAATACCTGGACTTTGTGTGTGTGTGTGTGTGTGTGTGTGTGTGCGTGCGTGCACGCGTGTGTGTGCAGCCTGGGGAGGGCAGGATTTTGGGAGGGGAGGGACCTCAGCAGGGTGTGATGCCATACAGTCCACCCTCCAGAGCAGCCATTTTCTCCAGGGGAACGGATCTCTATTGCTAAGTTGGAGATCAGTTGTAACAGCAGGAGGTCTCCAGGTGGCACCTGGAGGCTGACAGCCCTATGCGGAAAGGGCGGGTGGAAAGCTGAGATGAAGGCAACAAGTCTTCAAGTCTAGGATAGTGAGTATTTCTCTTTTTTATTTACTAGGAACAGTATTCTTTGCAACCGGATGTTTCCTGGCCTCATCTGTTTTGGCATAGAGAAATATCCTGCTTTGCTTAAAAGGCATGATTGAGGCTGCATCCTATCCTTCCCATTTTCCTGGCTGCTTGGCTGAGCTACACGCATCTCCTTTTTGGGGAAGCCCAAGCACCAGGAGGATTTCAGGGAGAGAGTTTAATTTTGGGGTGGCAGCAGATCCCTTACCGCAAGAACCAGTCGGGGATCTCCTGCCACAGCGGGAGGCCAGGCACCCTTTGCTCTCAATTTCCAGGCAACTCTGCTGGGGAGGTCACTGCTTTTGGCCTTCATGCCCCGTGGACCACTTTGCAGGGCTCTTTGTATGGATGCCGTCAATCATGTGGCTCTTTAAACCACAGATCTTGGATTCCATTCCAGGAAAACAAGACACCTGCCCTTTCCCACGTTGCCCCCAGTCTCTCTCTCTGAGACATAGGCGTAGACTACGGGGGGGGGGGTCGAGCCTCCCCCAAAATTTCCCAGGGGGGACTGAACCCCCCCCCCGGGAAAACATAGTGCCTGCTGCCGCGCCTCCCGGAGCCCTTCCGAGGCCAGCAGCTGCTGCTGCCGGTGCCTCCCCCCCCCCCCCCGCCTGGCCACTCTTCCATCCTTCCCTCTCCCTCCCTCTTTTCCCGGCGAAGGGAAAGGGAAGGAGTGGGGGGGAGAGAGAGGCCCCGGCAGCAGCGGCTGGTGGGCCTTGGAAAGGCCCGGGGAGGCGTGGAGGTTTCCTGGCCGGGGGGGGGGGACTTCGCCCCAGGCGTGCGTACTTTGCGCATGCGCTAAAGAGCCCTCGCCCCCCCTGGAATTTGCAAAACTCTACGCCCCTGCTCTGAGAGCCAGTTTGGTGTAGTGTGCAGACTCTAACCTGGGAGAACCGGGTTTGATTCCCCACTCCTCCACTTGCACCTGCTGGATGACCTTGGGTAAGCCATAGCTCTGTACCAGCTGTTCTCTCAAGGACAGTTTGGGAATAGAGCTCTCTCAGCCCCATCTACCTCACAGGGTGTCTGTTGTGGGGAGGGGAAGGGAAAGGAGTTTGTAAGCCGCTCTGAGACTCCAAGTGAGTGAAGGGCGGGATATAAATCTAGTCTCTTCTTCTTCTTCTTCTCTCTCTCTCTCTCCCCTCCCTCCAGGGCTGGGATGTTTTTTGCCTGTGTGCCGGGCTTGTCAGTGGAGGAAGTGGTGCTTTCAACCCCACCCTGGATGCCCAGACAGCCGCATCCCACCCACTCTACTGTTTCTCTATTATATAATACTCTTCTCTGAATGTATCCCTATAATAAGCTGGAGTCACAGCAAGCAAACAGCAGTGACCGATGCATGGGGCTGATTGCCGGCGTGGAGCTGCTGAAAGGGGTCACGCTCTTCTAAGTGCTCGTCAGAGTGAAGGATGACAAGTGGAGACAATGAGACAGTTCCTTGCACTTGGCCGCCACTGCCTGGAAAGCTTGCTGGTTTTATCCTGTGGAGAGGATCCCCCCTTTCCAGCACTATTTGTTCCTCCCTGCCCCACCACACCAATGCTTTCCTTTTTCAGCTGCCTTCTGCAGCTATTCGATTCGCTTCCTATAGTTGACCATAGGCCTCTTGAGGAAGCAAGGTGTGTAGAAAGGAGACACCACAAATTGCTTTTCATGCTCCTCTGCAACTTTGACAGTGGATATTCTGCAAATATTCTTCGGGTATGACATCAGGGTTTGCTTTGAGTAATCCTACCAGCGCATAAGCTGTTGCCATAATATTTGAGAGTCAATTAATTTGTGTTTGATTCTTGGAGCAACACATAAACACACATGAGCACATGAAGCTGTCATGTCCTGAATCAGACTCTTGGTCCATCAAGGTCAGTACTCAGATTGGTAGCGGCTGTCCTGCGTCTCAGGCTGGGGTCTTTCCCATCGCCTACCAGCTGGTCCTTTCAACTGGAGATGCTGGGGTTTGAACCTGGGACCTTCTGCATGCAAAGCAGATGCTCTGCCACTGAGCCATCATTGACTTATGCTGAGTCCAGCCATTCTGATCTACCAAGGTCAGCACTGTCGCCTCTGACTGCCAGGGTCCTGCCACCTGGGAAGACCCAGCCTTCGGAGCAAGGGGCATGGTGGAGGCTGGGGGGACCTTTTGAAGGTGGGCCACGGAAGCCCCAGGGAGGGGAGAGCAAGGCCCCTCCCTAGGAGTGTCTGGGGGAGGTCCTGGTAGTGGCAGGGGAGAGGGAGCTGCTGGGTGAAGGTTACCACCCCTCACTTAACGGAGGCTTTTCAGAGAGTCCCGCAAAAGGAAAAGGGAAACCTTGAAGGGTGCTGCAGCCCCAGCCTCTGCCCTGCAGCCCCCAGAAACTGAAAGAAGGCTGGGAAACTTGTGGGCTGGAACCTTGTTCCACTTCTGTGTCACAGAATGCCTTGTTGAAGATGGGAAAGAAACTGAATATTCTGATCTGGCTGTAACATGCTGTTTCCTCCCCTGCCTGTTCTTCTTGTCCCCATAGGGATTCTAGCCTCCAGGTGAGACCCGGAGACTCCCTGGAATTACAGGTCATCTCCAGACAGCAGACATCAGTTTCCCTGGAGAAAGTGGATGCTTTGGAGGGTGGACTCTGTGGCATTGCCCCCCACTGAGGTCCCTGTCCTCTCCAGTCTCTCCACCCCCAAATCTCCAGGAGTTTCCCAACCTGGATCTGGTAGCTCTACCCCCCCACCCCACCCCATGCCAGTGGCCAGGGGGAACCTGGTAACCCTCTTTTCCCCTGGCTTCCTTTATTCTGTGAATAGTTCTACATATGCATTTTCTGGAGTCCCTCTGACAGACAGGCATGAACTGGTCACAGCAAAGACGGGGGTGGTAGATGGTAGAGAAAGGGGGTGACAAAATGGAGGCTGAATGCTCATGGCGACGGGATCCCTCTTCTCAACACCAGGCGGATTTGCAAAGTTCCCCTTTCCACATTGAACCTCTAGCATACAAACAGGATCAATGCCATTTCTCCCTTCCTCCTGTTTTTGCTCCATGCGCTCCACTCAAACTGAGAAATGCAATTTCCCTTCTGATTCCAGGGCAGAGAGTAGTTTCCATAAAATGCTGCAGTCACTCAGTAGGTGGGGATACAAAGTCCGAAATGTGACATTTTCTAGTAAAAAGCAACAGCAATAAAAGAAGATTTCGGGGAGCTGCATTTCCGAGTCACCCAAGTATGTGCTGGAGTCTGGAAGCGTAGACAGATTTCCAAAGTCCCAATCCAGATGGATTTGGATATTGGCTCCATTTCAGGTTTTCACTAGGTCTGACATGATTGTTTGCCATTCCTTTTTCAGGATAAAAGATGTTTCTCCCTCTCCCCCTCCCCCCAGAACATTTTCTTGGGCACCTGTTCCTTGCCACTGTTTCCGCAACTCTCTCCTGCTGAGCTGCCCTTTTTGTCTTCGACTTGAGAGGAATCAAAGAGCAAATCCCAATTAGGGATTTGGAGAAAAAGCAAAGGGAGTTCTGGGCAAGCCACAGGGCTGTGCACGACGAACACCTGCAGATTAATTCCAGGGGTGGGGATTCTACAGGGCATGCTTTCCACTATGGTGGAATTTGGATTGGGGGGGGGCATCGTTTCTGTTTTCTTTTTCAGTCACATTTTTCAGATTCTGAAATCTCAGCACCCCAAAAGCATGCCCTATAGAAAAACCTCCCCTGCCAGCCTGAGTAGACAATACTGACCTTGATAGACCCAAGGGTCTGATTTAGTACAAGGCAGCTTCATGCGTTCTTGTGGAATTAAAAAGAAAATGCCTCCTCCAATGGCCCTTTAACCTTTGAAAGGAGAAAAAAAGACAGGAAGACACGATTTACCGGGCTGGCCAGCATTAGCCCACCACTAGCGACTCTTCAGAGGGGCATTGCCGTTTCCGTCTGACTCTTCCTTCTGGTGGCGGCATTTGTTGAGCCCTGGTGGCCAGAGAATGGCTGCCGGGATGCTGTGGGGGCTCCTGGCTGCAGGTCGCAGCCCTCCAGGGCTTCCTCAGGCCCCAGAAGCCTTCCCCAAGCTGCAGACACCTTTGTGAGTCTCTGGATACCTTTGCAAAGCCTTGTGAAATTTTCTAGAGACTTGTGAATGCACTTGAAGCCTTGCAAAACTATGGCTAGCCACAATCTGCAGCTTAGGAACCTGAGGGCGAGCCCAGCAGACATCCTCTGGCTTCCAGGCACTCAGAGACTGTCGCTGAACAAAGGAAGAGTCAGCAAGTGGCTTTGAGGAGGCTCTGGAGATCTACCAATGGCCTGATAAGCCATGCCGTCCTTCCCTGTTTTCTCTGTTGAAAAATTAATGGGTTATTCAGGGGCTATCATTGGAGGGATAGACCCGGCCATCTTTTCCCATCCCCCAAACATTCCAGGAGACAACTTTTCTTTACTCCTAGAATTCCAGGAATTTTGTTTTGTTCAGATATGCTCGAGCTGATGTCTAATTTTGGGTGCATTTTCAGCTTGGGTATTTCCGAATACACATCCCAAAGAGGCAAACCGATTAGGCTACACGGTGACATCGCCAAGACCAGTTTGGAACAAGAGTGCTTTCTGGATCACCATTGTCTTCTCTATGAATGGGCAAGCATTTCCGCCCACTGTCAAAGAAACAGCTGAACCATCACTGAAGAAGGAATGCTTTTTGCTGCTGCCCATTGTTCCCAGGCAATTCTATCTTTCAGGCCAGCCTTCCTTTTTCCCCATTTCATTTGAAATGGGGGAAAAGAGAGGCTAGGAAGCAAAGCCCTTTGACCTCTCTAAGAAACAGAATTCCCAAAAGGTTGGCTCCTGTCCTGCAACTCTGCTGAAAAGAACCCTGGGGTCTGAGCTCCCAAACTTTGGCTGCATTGTATTTCTTGTGCTTCCGTTGCAGTGAAGCCTCCTGAATTTCTTCCTTGGCTCTTTTCGAGCCAAGTTCCGTCAGCCCTTCTCTGAAGCCCTATCTGTGTCCTGCAGGGAGTGTATCTCTTTATTCTGATTCAGTTACACACACAATACGAGCAGCGCAAATGGAAAATTATGTCCCGCCATAAATGAATCCTATTTCAGCGTTTCTGTTTCTAAGAGCTAACCACAAATGCAAGGAAACCCTTGGCCTGTCCATCAAACATCTCGGCGAGGCCTACTACACACCTGCTCTTGGGCCCAGCACCTCCAGCTTCTGCCATCACTGGAACAAGGTAATAAATTAACCCACAACAGAACCGTTCTCCCTTCTACCCATGGCAACAGCTGGGAGTGGGGGTCAGGAGCTCCTTTTGTGAGCTATGTTTCCACTGGGTTAAATGTAAAAAAAAAAATTGCTTTGGAAGCACAGAAGTTTTATGCAGTATCCCCATTCCTACACATTTTCTGAGTAAGGGAAAGATGCTCTACAAACAAATTACAAATATGATCTGCCTCCCATGGTAACAAGAGAAATAAATTTTACTTGCAAAAATAGAAGCATGTCTTACATGGCATATTCATGTAGGTACATTTAACTTATTGTGAACAGATTAACTTCCAAAAAGATTAACTTGCTACAGCTCCAAGCCCAGCTAAGAGAGAAGAAGAAGAAAAGGAGAGGTCCTACATAAGAAGAGACAGAAGGCAAGCAAGGGCCAAAGAGACTCAGCATCTAACCGATGGGAGGGTGGGGCCCACTGCCAAGTGTACCCCCAGGGAGAGAATTCTCTTAACCCTTTCCCTCCCAGATCCTTTAGCATACAGAGTTACAATATCCAACAGTTTCAGTGCCAAGAGTTTGTAGACAGGCAGGCTTGAAGGCTGTTCCTTTGTGTTTTGGAATGCTTTGGGAAGCTGGGTTGCTAACCTAACCTCAAAGGGTGGTGGTGGAGAGATTCCCTGGAATTATAACCAATTTCTAGAGGACAGAGATCAGTTCCCCTGGAGAAAATGGTTGCTGTGGAGGGTGAACTCCAGGAAGAAGAACAGCAGGTCTTATTTATGCCCTGTTGAGGTCCCTCCCCTATCCAATCCACTACCCCCAAACTCCACCCTCCAAATCTCCAGGAATTTCACAACCTGGAGTTGGTGGCCCTTATTTGGGAGTGCAAACAGGCAACTTGAGAAGGCTGGCCTGAAATCAAGGCCAGTTTTGAAACCAGGCAGAAAAACCAAACTCTGACTCATGTGAGGTATGGGGCACACCCTCCATAGTCTTGTGAGCGCCTTTTCTTTGTGTCCAAAGAGCGCCTGTTTTGGTTTTCACGGTCTGCACTTTCCTACACGTACCAGGGTTCCAGCATTGCCAGTGCAAGGGGGGTTTGGGTGAGAAAGAACAGCTCTCTAGTTGGTGTAAAGGATTAACTATCAGCCACACAGTGGATGAACGGATCACACTTATAGCTATTTAGCAGAAGTCTCATTAGCAAGCCCCAAACTTGCAAGCGGGTCTGCTTTTTATTACGATTAAAGGGTGAAAATAATAATTTTGTGCTTTCATGGTGCTGTCAAAAATGCTATTAGGCAGGATGGAACAACAATTGAAACACACAATCAATGTCAGCTCTTTGTTCCGCTTAGCACAAGGGGACAGGACCCTCATCATCCCCCCCCCCCCCATGTTGGAGGAGGAGTTCAAGTGGGAATTCAGTCTTTATTTTGAGACGGTGCACAAGAACCCAGGCTCTGGGACCTGAGTTCCAGACTCAATACAGCAGCTGTCAAGGTATCTCCCTCCCAGGTCCGTTGCCTTCTACAGAGAGCTCTTCCCCATTCTTTGCTCTGTACTCTAAGCAGGAAATTAGGACCTTAGTTCCAATCCTGGTCTGAAGTCCATGCCTTCCCTTCCCTCAGCCACATGAAGGCCTTTCTGGCAGTGGAGCCTCTGTGGTTTCCCCCACCTTGTGAAGAACGTCAGCAAAGCCCCGCTGGTTCAGACCAGTGGTCCCAATATACAGTCCCAGTTCCAGATCCTGCTTCGCACAGAGGCAGCTGCATTGCCCCGGAGGACCAACAAACAGAGCACAGAGGCTACTGTCTTTTCCCTGACGTCGCCTCCTAGCATACTGCCTCTGAATATGGAAGCTACCTTTGCTAACGATGGCTAGTAGCCACTGATAGGCCTCTCTTCTATGAATCTAACCCCCTTTTAAACCCATCTAGATGCTGTGGTGGCTCAAGTGGTTAAGACGCTGAACTGCGGACCAGAAGGTTGGTAGTTCAGCAGTTCGAGACCCGAGTGCCGCATGATGGAGTGAGCTCCCATCTCTGGCCCCAGCTCCTGCCAACCTAGCAGTTCAAAAGCAAGAAATTGCAAGTAGATAAATAGGTACCGCTTTGGTGGGAAGATAACAGCACTCCGTGTGCCTCGGTGTCTAGTCATGCCGGCCACATGACCATGGAAACGTCTTTGGCCAGCGCTGGCTCTTTGGCTTGGAAACGGAGCTGAGCACTGCATCCCTAGAGATGTATTCGACTGGCTTTCGAGCAAGGGAAACCTTTACCTTTACCTATATGCTTATGACCATCACTCATCTCCAGACTTCAGAGGTCAGTTTCCCTGGAGGAAAGGGTGGCTTTAGAAGGTGGAATCTGGGGCATTATACCCCACTGAGGTCTCTCCCCTCCCCAGTCCCCCCCCTCCGCAGGCTCCACCCCCAAATCTCCAAGAATTTCCCAAACCAACTTGGCAACCCTGGGAGGATGGAGGCAGCGGCCAGACTCACCTCCATTGCGCTTGTACTCACAAAGGACACACTTAGCTTTTATGTGTTTATTCTTTTAAGTAAATCGCTTGGTAGGGTTTACTTCACTGAGTAGGGTGGCCAACTTCCAGATGGTGGCTCGACATCTCCTGGGATTACAACTGATCTTCAGATGGCAAAGATCAGTTCCCCTGGAGAAAATGGCTGCTTTGGACAGTGGACTCTAGAGTCTATGGCATTGTACCCCATTGGAGCCCCTCCCCTCCCCGAACCCCACCCTCCTCAGGCTCCACCCCCCCAGTCTCCAGGTATTTCCCAATCTGGACCTGGCAGCCCTATGAAAAGCAGTATATTAATATACAATAAATAAAAAGTACCACATGGATTTTTTTTCTTCCCATCCCTCCAGGCCCCATGGGAAGTTTCCATCGGCCAAGCTGACCTCTCACTTGCTTCTGAGTCAACAGGGAACGTTCTATTGCTGACACATTTGCCTGAGAATTTGGAGTGTTTGTGTACATTCTGTGATATCCAGACATCACCAGCACCGGGCAGTGGACTGGGGTATGCGTGCCTGAATAATGTTGCAGCCCTGAGTCCAGTGCGAGTTTTCTAATAGATAAGAAACAAGAAGGTCAAAGAAATGCAAACCAACCCAGAACTAAGTTTGAGTCCAGGGGCACCTTGAAGACCAACGAAGTTTTATTCAAGGCAAGATTTTGTGTGCAGACACAATGTGTGCACACAAAAGCTCACCTTGAATAAAACCTTGTTGGTCTTCAAGGTGCCCCTGGACTCAGACTTTGTCCTGCTGCTTCAGACCAACATGGCTACCCTCCAGATTTTAAACCCAGAACTACGAACAGTGTCGTAAAAGGCATTCGAAAACTTTGTTTTACCCAGAAGTCTTGGTGCCTCAACCTCTCCCCCCGTCCGCTGCCTCCTGCGTGCTCTGCAGAAATGAGCTTTGTTTGGTACTGAAGGGCTTGTTCTGGTGACACTTGTGACGGGGGGGGGGGGGGGGGGGGGGGGGAGGACCGGCACCATTTCCCCTTCGTCTCAGGGTGACGTGAAAGCCTGATTTTTATGCAATGTTGTGAGTGCCTTTTGCTAACACAATAGCAGGTTCCTTGACAATGTCATATGTCTATTCAAAACAACCCGCGTGTCACTCACAGGCCCACACACATTTGCACAGCGCCTTGTTCTCCTTCGCGATAAGGCATGTTAGATTTCCTCCCCCCCCCCCCCCTCCTTTTTATTGCAGAAATAATTCTGCTCCTTTTGAAGTGCCTGGCTTTCTTGATTACTTTTCCCTCTTTCTTCTTCCCAAACAATGGGACCTGTCCCCCTCTTTGATTTGTTACGTGATCTTATGTATGAGAAGGAGGTGGTGCTGGCGGGGTGGGGTGGGGGGCGGAGAGGAGCCATGGGGTCTGGGGCTCCTTGGCAGAACATTGGCATGGACTATTTCTTGGGCCTCAGCCCCTCAGACACACATTTCCATAGCAGTCGTGGGTAAGAGTCGGCTGATCTTGCCAACCTCCAGATGAGGCCTGGAGTTCTCCTGCTTTTATAACTGATCTCCAGATGACAGAATTGGTTTACCTGGAGAAAATGCCTGCTTTGGAAGGTAGACTCCATCATGCGATACCCCACGGAAGTCCCTCCCCTCCTCAAACCCCACCCTCTCCAGAACCAGTTTGGTGTAGTGGTTAAGAGCACAGACTCTAATCTGGGAGAACTGGGTTTGATTCCCCACTCCTCCACATGCAGCTGCTGGTGTGACCTTGGATCAGTGGCAAGTTCTCTCAGAGCTGTTTTCTCAGGAGCAGTCCTCAAGAGAGCTCCCTCAGCCACACCTGCTTCACTGGGTGTCTGTTGTGGGGAGGGGAAGGGAAAGGAGATTGTGACCCACTCTGAGACTCCTTCAGGTAGTGAAGGGTGGGGTAGGAATTCCATCTCTTCTCCTCTTCCAGGATCCACTCACGAAATCTCCAGGTCTTTCCCAGTCCAGAGCTGGCAACCCTAAGTGTCGGCCTCAGGCTCCATGTGCCTCATTCAGATCTGCTGGAGTCCCTTCCTTGTACCCCCCTGCCTCCCTCCTTCCACCTCCCTTTAAGGTTGCCATCCTCCAGGTGGGTGCCTGGAGCTCTCCCAGAATTACAACTGATCTCCAGACTACAGCAATCTGTCCCCCCCCCCGGAGAAAATGGCTGCTTTGGAGGGTGGACCATATAGCAGTGTTCCCTGGCGAGGTCCTTCCCCTTCCCAAACCCTGCCATCCCCCCTGAATATCCAAGAGTTTCCCAACCCAGAGTTGGCAACCCTGCTTTCAGCTTCAGTGGGTACATGCTTGGCCTAGGAAATGGCAGCATTGCCCTCTTGGCATTAGCTTGTCCAGCCCTGCCAGCAACTGAACTTGAAGGGTTGCCAGCCTCCACGTGGGGCCTGGAGATCTCCTGGAATGACAACTGACCTCCAGACTATAGAGATCAGTTCACCTGGAGGAGGCAGACGGTTTCGGGGGTGACCTGTATGGTATCACAGCTGGGGTTGCCAACTACCAGTGGGACCTGGAGATCTCCCATGGTCACAACTGGTCTTCAGACTACAGAGATCAATTGCCCTGGGGGGAAAAAACGACTGCTTTGGAGAGGGGACACTCTGGGGTTATACCCTGTGGTCAAACCCTGCACTCTCCAGGGATACCCCCACAGCTCCAGGAATTTTCCAACACCCTATGAACTTGTGACCTTTATCATGCATTCAGCCCAGCAGCAGCCCCTGTAAAAAACTGCCATAGGTGTAACGCCCATCAGCTGGCAGGGGGTAATGCCGGGCACTGTATTATCAGGGCTGTCTTGTGGGGGGGGGGGGTCTGGAAGGAGATACCATGGGAAACTGCCACTACACATTTATTCCAATCTCTGAGCAGAGTCTGATTTTTATGTAGTAAATAACAATGAACCAAATCAACCACCACTTTATTTTCTATTAAACTGGTACATGCTTGAAGAATTGCATGTACTTCTGATGCTGGCATTAGCGGGGAATGCACTGGGGAAGGGTAAGCAGATGCTAATAAATTATTTAGAGAATTGACAGTTTGGGCTCTTTGGACTTTCAAATGAGTTAAAAATATGCCAGTCTCTCTCCCTTTTGTCTTTTTATTTGGGGAGGGAGAAAAAATACAGTTTGACATGAGGACTCTGGCATGGATGAATGCCGATCGGTGTGCTCATCAGTGGAATTGTGAAGGTGCTCCAAATGCACATGCTTTTAACATAAGAAATAAAAAATTACCCAGCCTCCTAAAGGAACATTTCCAGGACAACACAAGCTTGTGAGTGCGGAGGGATTCTCTAGCAATGCCAATCTTGGCAATCATATATATATATTTATATATATATATATATAGCTGATGCTGTGCTTGGGTGAAGAGCCACCACCCGTCTGTCTGTCTGTCTGTCTGTCTGTCTACCTCTCTCTTATTGGCAATAATCCAGATCAGATTATAGGATGATATACCAATGTGAGAAGAAGAGAAGGGCAGGAAGTTAAGTTGCAATATTTAACTTTGTGGTTCCTCTGTAACCCAGTGAATCATGGAACACATTGGGAGGGGAAAACCTCTCTTTTTGTTCCTTCTAAATAAAGCACTTCAGAGTGACACATTTATTGCAGGCAAAGAATTACTCAAACAAAAGATACTGTCAGCTATTTATTTTAAAAGCTTTAAAAAAATATCTAAACCCTCTGCAGCCCTTTTCCACACGCCCTCCGAGACTTCAAAATAAGCGTGCCTTTTTGTTCTGTTGCGCCTTGTTCTCCTGGTTCGTGGGGATGTTTGCCTCATCTGACCTGAAGGTGGTGCCTCTTCCTTGAAGAGCTCCAGGCCAGGACGCTACCCGCAGAACATCTGCCTGCCCTTGGTCTCTTCAAGGAAACAGCGTTCTCTCCCGGGGTGCAAGAAGGCAGCCTTTTGGCATTGTTAGAAACAGCTCTTTCTAGTCGGTCGGAAGCCACTCAGCTGGGGAGTTGTCTAGTTTGTTCTTTTGACAGCAAGTAGGGAAATATGAAGAATAAAATGCTAGCAAGGAGTGGCTCCAACCGTCCCCAGTGGGGTGGCAAGGCCCTTTGGAGCATCCGTGGTGATGGGTGGTTCAGTCCTTTCTTGCAACAAAAGAACCAAATCCAGAGCCAGCAGGTGGCTTCCAGGTCTTTTGAGTCTCTAGCAGCAGAGCTGTAGGCAAAATACTTCTCTCGGATTCAGGCTGGGTTCCTGCACAGACTGGGCTTTTCCAGGCATCGGAGGTCGACTTGAGGGGTTCAGAGAGCTAGGCAAGTAGGAGATCAGCCCTGGTGCCCCAGAGCACAGAGACTGCGGAGCTGTTTTTTGGAGGGGGAATTCCCCTTTGATATTTCTCTCCCTCGATATACTAATATGATAAGGAGGTTTCTTTGCTGTCGTGGGTGAGCCTTGCCACGAAAGGTGTGCTACCAATGCTTTGAAATGAGAAATGGAGATGGTACTTGGTGCCATTCCTAGATGGAGGAGGAAGAGGGTCTAGAACACTCTTCTCACAGCCATTGCGTATTAGTGACCCCCCTCACTGGCCCTTTTCTTTCAAGCAAAACCAGTGTCTAGTCGGTCTCTGTGGGACTCATCTACAGGCAGTGAAATATGTCATCCGGTCTGTCTGAAGAGCTTAAGAACATAAGAGAACATAAGAGAAGCCAGTGGCCCATCCAGTCCAACACTCTGTGGCACACAGTGGCCAAAAACACCAGGTGCCCTCAGGAGGTCCACCAGTGGGGCCAGGACAGTAGAAGCCCTCCCACTGTTGCCCCCCCCCCCAAGCACCAAGAATACAGAGCATCCCTTGCCCCAGACTGAGAGTTCCTATCTAGACCTTGTGGGTCATAGCCACTGATGGATCTCTGCTCCAGATGTTTATCTAATTCCCTTTTGAAGCCATCCATGCTTGTAGCCGCCATCACCTCCCGTGGCAGTAAATTCCACATGTTAATCATTCTTTGGGTGAAGAAGGACTTCCTTTTATCTGTTCTAACCTGACTGCTCAGCAATTTCATGGTTCTTGTATTGTGAGAATGGTAGAAAAGGACTTCTTTCTCTACCTGCTCTATCCCATGCATAATCCTATAAACCTTGATCATGTCCCCTCAGCTGTCATTTCTCCAAGCTAAAGAGCCTCAAGCACTTCAACCTTTCTTCATAGGGAAAGTGTCCCAACCCTTTTATCATTCTCGTTGCCCTTTTCTGCACTTTTTCCAATGCTATAATATCTTTCTTGAGGTGCAGTGACCAGAACTGCACCCAGTACTCCAAATGGGGTCGCACCATCGATTTCTACTGGGGCATTATGATACTGGCTGATTTGTTTTCAGTTCCCTTCCTAATAACCCCCAGCATAGCGTTTGCCTTTTTCATTGCAGTTGCAGCTTCTGGTGGATATGTTCTCCGAGGGTGTCAACTGGGATGAGCCACCTCAGAACCCACCCAAAGTTCCCATTGTCCCTTGCCCTCTTGTCTTTCCAGGTGCCCAGCGAAGAGGAAGCTTCAAGCTTTGCCTTGACTGCTTGGCTCGGCTGGTTCCTCTGGCAAGGGAGGGCCTCTGCTTTGCCATCGCCAGGGTTGCCTCCCTTCTAGCCGGGCCCCATTCCCCTCCAGTCAGGCATGGAGCCACCAACTGGCCCTCACAGGGTCTTCCCCTTGCAGCACAGATTTCCTAGGCCGAACCAGCTGGCCCTCTCAGCAGAAAGGTGCCAGGGCAGGAATGAATTAGAGGCTTTCCTAGCAAGGAGGTGTTTAAATGTTGTTAAAGGTATTAAAAGTGGTTAGAAGTTGTCTGGCATTACTCATTGGTGCTTTTTTTAAAAAACAGAAGAGCGTCACTCACCGCTCAGCCACCTTTAGGAAGTGGGGAGGGAATTGCTGGAGGTGTCTGGAGCTTTTCAAAAAAGGCAGGGCATCATTGCTGGACAGCTCTGTGTCACCCACGCTCCTCAGAAAACAAACAAAACAATGAAAACTGATGGACAGAGAATCCTGAGGGTCCTGTGAGAATGTAGAAAGGGGGGGGGGGACATCAATGCACATCAAATGTGATGGGGAAGCCACCACGAAAAATGGAGAGAGAACAGATCACCCTGGGATCTCCTTGCATGTCGCACAGAATCACCTCAGCAACCAGACCACTGCAGAAAATCCCGCTGGTGTGACTGAGCAGGCTTGGCCTTTTCTGGACGAGAAATACCGGGGGGGGGGGGGGGAGCATTTCCTGCTTTATTTCTGGTGCTAACATTTCCGAAGCCCAGGTGGAGCAAAGCTGCTATGTAGGTCACTCCTGCCCGGGCACTTCCTGGCCTGTTAGCTTCCTCTCCTGAGGCAGTTGAATCAGAGCTTACTGACCTACATTGCTAGGAAAAGTTGACTCACCAAACCAAGGGACTCGGGTTCTGCTCCCTGACTCTGGAGAGGGAGAAGGAGGAGGAGGGGATGGAGGAAAGCTTCTTTTCCTCCCACCTGGCTCTTCTGTAGGGGCAAGGCCTTGACTGCAAACCTCACTGCAGAGGCGGCTGCAGTTTCCACAAGGCCAAGGGTGTGGTGCTGTTCCTTTGGGTGCGTTAGTTGCTACTAGGAAAGTGGTTTTTTGGTTTTTTGCTTTGCCATCAACTCAACCACAAATGGTTTTCGAGGCAAAAGAGGTTCAGAGTTGGTTGGCCATTGCCTGCCTCTGCACAGCAACCCTGGAGTTCCTTCATGGTCTCCCATCCAAATGCTAACCAAGGCCAAGCTTGCTTAGCTTCTGAGATCTAACAACATTGGGCTAGCCTGTGCAATCCAGGTCAGGGTAAACCTCTGTCTTATGTGACATAAAAGACTTGCAAGTCCTCTTAGCAACAGACCTTTAAATAAATGCTCAGCAAGTACATGTAGTACTTTTAATGGTCAGTGTGTAATCTGGACACTTCAGTGGGGTGATTCTTACAACCAACCTATGAGGTGGGCCAGTCTTATCACCCATATTTTGCAGAATCAGGGAATAAGGTCTCAGATCTCTTGGAATTTCCTACCCCTGGAGTTGGGGATGGGCCCTATTTTGCAAGCCTTGAAGAGGCACTGAAAATATACATTTTAAAATTTTTTGGAGGGCCTTAAAAATTCCAGTTTGGTTTGGATGTTATTTTTTTTTTAAAAAACCCTGTTATTTTGGTTTTGCGCAAGCCACCTCAGGCTGTTCTTGATCTGGATAGTTGGCATCTAAGCAATCTGCGGCAAATGAAATAAATACCGGCATAATGAAACTCACACTCACAGCAGCCTGTTGTGGCTTCAAGAAATCTCTGGAGTTGCACACCTGTAAAGGCAGTCTTTCTTCCTGGCCCGAGGGCTCTGGATTCCAATGCCTGCATCTTGCTTTCTGAGGCAAAGTCTAATTTTGGTGCTGAGGGCCAGATCCTTGACAAGTCTTCTTGAGTCAGTGAAATAGAGCAAAGCTGTGTAATAAGACACTAAAGCACAATAACACACAGTGTCGATGATATAACAAAGTGTAACAATGAACAAATGCAAATACTTGAAATTGGCAGACTAGGTTGAACGAATGTATTGTATTATTCAGCAGTTGGACTAGGTATGTTGTTATTGTGATAATTTTGATTTTTTTGTCAGATTGTAAGAGATATTTGGAATTATTTGTATATTAGAAGAAGAAGAAGAGATTGGATTTATATCCCGCCCTTCACTCACTTGGAGTCTCAGAGCGGCTTACAAACTCCTTTCCCCTCCCCTCCCCACAGCAGACACCCTGGGAGGTAGGTGGGGCTGAGAGAGCTCTTTCCCAAGCTGTCCTTGAGGGAACAGCTGGCACAGAGCTATGGCTTGCCCAAGGTCATCCAGCCAGGTGCAAGTGGAGGAGTGGGGAATCAAACCCGCTTCTCCCAGATTAGAGTCCGTGCAATTAACCACTACACCAAACTGGCTCTCTATTATTTTGTAAATTACAGTTTCCTGTGAAAAAGAACCATGAAATGAAGTTCATATCTGGATTCTTCATTGGAAACTTTCATTACTGTTTTCTAAGAGTGATGCCATGTTTTGTATTTGTTCATTATTACACTTTGTTATATCATTGACACTGCGTGTTACTGTGCCTTAGCGTCTTATTACACACCTTTGCTCTATTTCGCTATTGTATTTACTGTGTAATCCACATTGCTGCAAGTCTTCTTGAGTTGCCATTTTTTTTAGTATGAATCCTAGCCCATTTGTTCCTGTCAGTCTTAAGAAATAAAGGGATAAATATCTGAATCAACTTCTGCTCTTCAATAAATTACTTGTCTCTCTCCCGTAGTCCAGATGGGAGTAGCTCTAGACATTTCTCAGACATGAAGAAATACTTTAATTAGTACCAGCTAATAAAGTCCTTGGCTAATTAAGGGAACATTTGTCCTGCTTGTTTGTTTGTTTTTTTAGTCTTCTTTACAACAATTAAAAGGGAAATAATTAGACCAAAGCCTTCAAGAGTTACTTGGTGCTGAGATTTTTAAGACACTCGGCAGTAAAGCACCGGTGACAGAGATAAAGACAAAAGGGTAAAACAAGGTGTTTTTTTTTTTTTTAAATGAAGTTCCCCCCACTTTTCTATAGGTAAGGAATGAGAATAGAGTTCCCGTACTCTGGGGGGGGGGGGGGAGGAAGAGCACAGACAAAGCTCTGTCCCTGCAGGGGGGGCCACAAGATGCCCTTTGGGGTTTAACTCCTGTCTACAGGTATCCTGACCGTGCCAAGCTTGTTGGCGTGGACCAAGCTGAGCGTGCCGGAGTCACCCTTCAGCTAGAGCTCAGGGACTTGTCACTCAGCCTGAAATCAGCATTTAAAATATCTCCCGGCCGAATGGTTCTTCTTTGACAACTGTTCCGGGTGACAGTTTCTCCTGAGCGCGGGCTGCTGGAGAGTTCCTTGGCTCTTGGTCCAGCAGCCAGAAGATCTGATATCAAGACGAGGCTTCTGTCTTCCCTAAGCCAGCCTTGTCTATAGGCTTCCAGTCAGAGGTGCTGGTTTTATGTAAAGATAACTTCAGAGTAATTCTTGGGTGGAGCTGGGACTTGACATAAGCACTTCAGATGAGTTCAAAGGTTTCCCTGGTTACAACACTGTTAGAAGTCAGTTGCTAGAGAAATGCATTAGTCAGGATCCAATCCAAATATGCCTATTCATCATCATCATCTAGATTTCCGAATCGCCCAGTTCCCGAGTACACAGGGCTCTGTGCAATTTGCAACAGGTTAAAACATACAAAAATACAGATTAAAAACAACAGTAAATTTATCTTAATTTCACAATCTCCAGATGGCATCTGTAATTTAACTTAAAAACTTCCTCTGGACTGTTCTTCCATCTCATGGGCAGGTTATTGGAGGAGGCTGATGCGGGCAGGGTCAGAGTAAAGAGGAGGGTGCCAGCTATGATGGAAACCATCTCTGTGCTCAACCATAAACCTGGCGGAACATCTCTGCTTTACAGGTTCTGTGGAACTGCATCAAGTCCCGCAGGGCCCCTGATGGAGGTTGGCAGAGAGTTCCACCATGTTGGAGCCAGGGCCGAAAAAGCCCTGGCTCTGGTCGAGGACAGCCGGATCTCTCTGGGGCCAGGGATCACCAGCAGATGACTCCCAGCAGAGCACAAGGCTCTCCCGGGGACCTAGCAGGGGAGACAGTCCTGGAGGTACACTGGTTCCCGACTGCTCAGGGCCTTAAAAGTCAGTACCAGAGCTCAGTACTCCACTGGAAGCCAGGGTAGCTGGCGCAGCACAGGTTGTACATATGTTGTCCTTGGCATTCCTGTCAGGCCTCATGCCGCCACATTCTGGGTCAGCTGAAGTTTCCAGGTCAGTCTCAAGGGAAAGCCAGTGTAAAGTGAGTTGCAGTAGTCTAGCCTGGAGTTGACCATTGCATGGATTACTGTGGCGAGGTCTGTCTTGGTATCTGTCTGACAGGGATGTTATCCATTCAGAACAGTTAGTCCATCTTCCCACCAAACAGGATCCTCTTGGATCACACTTCTGTCTGCAGAGTTTCTCCTTTCTGCCAGTCCTTGCATGACCCCTCTGGCTTTGGGAGGGCTTTTTGGTTCTATATAAGCCTGGAACCTGAGTTTCCATGGGCTGTTTAATTTCTGGCCTGAGCTCCTGAGCAATGCCTGAGCTCCCTCCCCTCTCCAAACTCTGCCCTCCCCAGGCTCCACCCCCCCCCCCCGAAATCTCCAGAGTTGGTAACCCTACCTGGGTGTGTTCAGTATTCAAGTGGACATTTTTATGTGTGTGTTGGACAGGGATGCTTTGTCCTTCTTCCCTGACAGCCTCCATGCAGTGGCTGGAGATTTCCCAGAATCACAACTGATCTCCAGTCTTTGTAAGGTGGACTTGATGGCACTATCTCCCACTGAGGTCCCCCCCTCAAGCTCCCCCACGCCCAGTCTCCAGGGATACCACAACCCGGAGTGGGCCAGTCTCCTGGGAAATTCATTTCAGTCTGAAAAGTGGGGGAGGGGGAGGCGTTACACTTGGAAATTTTCAGAGGGTAGCTGGGTTGGTCTGTAGGAGAACAGTTAGATTCAGGTCTTGAAAGCTTCTACTCTGAAAATCTTGCTGATCTATAACGTGCTACTAGACTCGAGTCTCTCTTGGAAATGTGTTTCTGGGACCAATGAAAATGCCTTTTGGGTTGATTTCTTAATACACATCACTGTAAAATGATACCAGAACTGGATCCATGCAGCAGAAGCGAATGAGACAAGCTAGTTCTCTGCAGAGCAAAGAGGGTGGGAGAGAGGCCAACCCCAGGCAAGGCCCCGAAGCCACGATGGAAAAGCCCAGATCACCCGCTGGCAGTCGAGGTTTCCCCAGGAGAGTTTTCCTCAGGAGAGCGGCAAGTTGGCAATAAAGAGTCTTTTTATTATCACCCTTTCATTTTTATATACCCATCAAGCTTTCATATTTAATCTCCTACATCACAATAGCCAATCATTTTTAACATTTGACATTGATGAAGTGCCTGCTGCTATTATTCTGACATCCTATAAAACATTACACTCATTTGCAAGAGAGAAAAGGCCCCGAATCGATACTCTGCCCCATTTTCCACCTTGGCAGTAAATCACGGTGCCTAACAAATTGTTTTAAATACAAGCACCTTCACAACCAATAAAGACCCTAACCAATCCGTGTCCATTGTCAGATCTGTCAACTAGATTTTTTTTCTTTTTAAAATCTTACCTTCTCCTGGATGTGCCTGGGGGGATTCTGAGTTTCTGAGACACAACACTAGATCCCACTGGATTCAAGGATCTTGGTTTCCCTACCGCACTGTTAATTTTTTTCTTCTAAAGTTAAAATGTGCTTGCAGCTCTCGACAGAAAAGGCTGAAGGTGTTTCACAACATCATAAAATCATCATGAAATCCCATAGCTAGGAACCATGAAATCATTGCATGAACATGGAGAAAAGCCAAGATCATCGCATCAGATCAAAACAACAATAAAACAATAAAAGCAGTAGAAGAAATTTAGAGTCCAGTAGCACCTTTAAGACCATGCACACTTTTTCAAATACAGTGGAGTGGGAGGTAAGGTTCAAACTTATAGACAGGCTGAACAGCAAATTAACATTTAATATGATGAAGATGTTTTAAGATATGCAAAACCAGAATTAAATAACAAGCTAAGGTTATAATGTCAACAGCTGTAAAGCAATAAATATGTCAAAATAAGTCTGAGACTGCATTCACTCCCAGAGCACGGTGGTCACTGAACAGCATTTTTACAATAAAAGCAGCATGTCAAAATGAGGGAGAAAAACCTCAGGCCCCAGAAAACACCTCCAAACAGGGATGGGCATGAACTGGGAAAATGTGGTTCATTTCCGTTTATGGTTTGTGGCATACCTGGTTTGTGAGCCAGGAAACATCAGGAACTGGTTCAGTTCATGGGCTATTCATGAGGTTTGTAATGTAATAGAACGCCTCCCCAGCATGCTAGAGACACCAAACTTGCAGGAGATCTCCCGATGACTCCCCTCTACCTAGCATGCCCTTGCAGTCTGGGGAGGACTGGATTTACGGAGTCCGAGTTTTGGCCCTCCAGAGAAGGTGCTTTCGGGGGAACTGACAGGCACAGGTTCAGAATGTTCAGGAGCATATAGAATGGACCCTCTGCAAGCTAGAGACACCAGACTCACAGGGGACCTCCCTCTGATGGTCCTCTACGTGCTCGCCAGGTTATGTGCAGATTGAACTTCAGGGGTTTGAGTTATGGCCCCCAAAGGAGATGCCCCAGGAAAGTGCTTTGGGGGGTATGTCAGGCACAGGTTCAAAAGTGTATAGAATGGACCCCCTGGAAGAGACACCCACCAAATGGACCAAGTGCACACGCTTGGGAATTCCACCCCCGCCCCCGGTTGCTTTGAAGTTTTTATTGGTAAACATTTTGATTGAACAGAGACAGTCTGAACATTTGAAAGTTCCAGCCGTGCCCATCCCTACCCCCAAACTCACCTGCCACCTAAAGCTTAACAAATTGAGCAAGGCTTTAAATCCTATGAATTTAACCCCCCACCCCCACCCAAACAGCATCCATGGGGGCGAGGTTGTACTGCAGTGATGACTATCTTGGGCACTCCCACAGAAGTTTTGCTTGTTTTTGCTTCCCTTTAAAGTCCTGAACAACTTCCTTTGGGTCAAATTTTGTGACAAATTAGGGATGTCTTGCCACACCTCCACAAGGTTTGCCAAGCTCCAGGTGGTGGCTGGAGATCTCCTGGGATTACAACTGATCTCCAGGAGATAGAGATCAGTTCACCTGGAGAAAATGCCCGCTTTGGAAGGTGGGCTCTATGGCACTAGATCCCTTTCAAGTCCCTCCCCCCAAACCCCAGCCCCTCAGGCTCCACCCCCCAAATATCCAGGCATTTCCCAACCCAGGGGCAACGCTAGCCCCTGCACATTTGAGAAGTATGTTAATCTGGCCTGTGTTTCATCACGTGAAATACCTTTTGCTTGGGGTGTCATTTGGTGACTCAGGTTGTATTTAATGAAGCAAGCCTTGATTAAAATTTAGAAGAACCACCAGTAGGGCTGCCAGCAGGCCTGGAGGGGGGTGGGGGGGAATGTCCTGTCCTTTAATGGAGGTTTAACAGGATGTTATTTACCAGATGGTTTTCTTTACCTCCCTGCCATGGAAATTTTCAGCTGCCGGTTCTGACATATTAAGTGTCTATTCAATGGACAGGACATTTTTATCTCCAGGCTAGTTGGCAACCCTAGCAACCAACAGACAGATGAAGTCAGGTGGGGCCAGACTTGGCTCACTGGGTAACAACAGCTAGCGTTCCCAGTTGGCATCGGGCAGGAAATGGGGGGGCGGAACATGTGGGCGCACTGTCATGCCAATGGTGTGGCATTCTTTTCTGGGCTTGCCATAGAGTTTCTGGTGAATGCTAGACCATTGCCTTGACAATGTGACTTCACCTCCAGGTTCACCCCAACAATGATGGTGTGCAGACATTGCAGCAGTGATTTTTGACTAACCCTCCCCCCACTGCCCTTCCGAGTGGCGGCAGGGACGTGAGTATGTTGCTGGTAAGGATGGCAGCCCTTGGGTGACAACCCTTGGGAGCACAAAGTGGAAGGAGGCAGAGACTTCTTTGAAGTCACTTCCTGTTTTGAAACAGGAAACAACATCACAACACTCTAGGAATTTCAAAAATCTTTATGGCAAACCCCCACCTACATCACTTCAAAATATACAACCTGGGGGGGGGGGGGAGCAGGAGAGAAATGCAAGCAATAAGAATGAAGATCCACAACCTCAGCAGTCTCACCTGCAAAAAGGTACCCGATGTTCTTGAGAGCCAGTCTGGTGTAGTGGTTAGGAACACAGACTCTAATCTGGGAGAACTGGGTTCGATTCCCCACTCCTCCACATGCAGCCCGCCGGGTGACCTTGGGTCAGTCACAAGTTCTTTCAGAGCTGTTCTCTGAAGAGCAATTCTCAAAGACCTTTCTCAGCCCCACCTACCTCACAGGCTGTCTGTTGTGGGGAGAGGAAGAGAAGGAGATTGTAAGCTGCTCTGACACTCCTGTGAAGGGCGAGGTAGAAATCTAATCCCCCCCCCCATGATTAGAGCATACTTTGTGGGACAGAGCTGGTTGGTGCAGAGAAAGCCCCATGGAATGGTCTCTGCCTACTTCACCCACTGCTTGGGTGTTCCTTTGGCTGTCCTGAGGCTGGTGGTACTCATCACTTTGAGTCCTTGGCAGAACCTGTGTAAAACAAGCTGATATCAGCAATGCAAAGAAACAGGTTGTGTTGAACAAGATGTGATGTATCACAGCACTATGCAGTGCATACATTTAACACGATGTTTTGAAACTCGTCTACTGCAAAGTGGCTTCCAAATAACAGCAGTTTACCTGGAGTGATTGATTTATAGGAATCCAGCATGTAGGCCCCACGGATGACAATCTAAATCACATCTTCTTTTTATTTATAAGGAATTAAATGATTGTGTTTTGACAAGATTGATCAGTTGGAGGGCGAGGCTGTTTCTCTCTGTGGTTTCAATCTCAGGTGCCTCAAACAGCTCGAATATGGTTCTGTCTCATTTTAAATCTGCTGGTCTGACTCCTGCCGGCTGAGGTGAGGAAACAAATGAAACCTGTGGAGGTTCTCAGAATAGCATTGCCCCACCGGGCCTGGCCTTCCTGGCTTGGGAGGCTGCTCCGAGCAGCCATAATGGAAACGCTGCTGGCAGGAGGTCTCTCGTCCACCTCTTTTCTTTTTTCTTTTTTTAAAAAAACCCCGTTCACTTTTTCTCTGCGCTGTGGATAACCTGCTCAAAGTTAGAGGGAAGAAAATTAAAAACGTTTCATATCAATCAGTTCCAGTCTGCTATGCAATGAGGTTTTATTATTGTCAACAGTAATACCCAAAAAAAAGAAAAGAAAAAAAAGATGAATATCATTCAGTCCAAATAACAAATAATTTAACTAACAGAAGGAGCCTGCAAGAAAGCAACACCCAGGGTCATCGTCTTAAATGGAATCACTCTGAGTGCAAATCAAATTGATTTGTGCACTGTAATCAGACAGGAGACCCAGAGCTGGTTCAAGAGGCTTTGCTGTTCCAAGCAGGTCTCCGTTCTGCTGCCTATTCCCAGAGAGACCCTGGAACCCAGCAGAGCTGCAGGCATTCCGCTTATGGTCACCAGGACCCCCTTGCCACTGTGGGTCCAGGGGGTAGGGTTGCCATATCCAAGTTGGGAAACTCCTGGAGATTTAGGGTGGAGCCTGAGGAGGATAAGGACCTCAGTGGGGTACAATGCCAAAGAGTCCGCCCTCCAAAGCAGCCATTTTCTCCTGGGGAACTGATCTCTGTAGTCTGGATATAACCTGTAATTCGGGGGGATCTCCAGGTCTCAACTGGAGGCTGGCATCCCTAGTTCCACTTCAGCCTGCTCTCAGTGGTCAGCCATGGCAGGACTCCAGGAGGCAGCAATGGCCATAAGCCCCACCGCTCTTCCTGTGTTCCAGCAGCAGCTGGGACAGGCTGAACCCCAGTGGCAGAGAACTGGCCCTGAGGGGATCCTATCTGAAGAAGTGTGCATGCACGTGAAAGCTGATACCCAGAATAAAACTTTGTTTGTCTTAAAGGTGCCATTGGACCCAAACTTTGTTCTGCTGCTTCAGACCAACATGGCTGCCCACCTGAATCTTTGCTCTTTCCAAACATTTCAATGTTTGTTAGTTTCACAGTCAAGAATAGCTCCCGACTGTGCTTGTTTGGATGGAATTTTCTGCGTGACACCCAGAGTCTTACAGAAATGAACCACACCACTGTCGTTAGATATGGCATCAGATATGGCTGTTCCTCTATGGTTGCCAACCTCCAGGTCATGGCTGGAGCTCTCCTGGTATTACAACTGGTCTCCAGGTGTTCTGTAAGGGGGACTCTATGGCATTATACCCCATCGAAGCCCCTCCCCTCTCCAAACCCCACCCTCCTCAAGCTCCACCCTCAAATCTCCAGGTGTTTCCCAACTCTGAGCTGGCAGCCCTTTCTCGCTGATGCTGAACAAAGTACAATAAGATTGTGGATCAAAGACCAGTTAAGTTGTTAACATATAAAAATACCACTCTCTGCCTTTCCCCAGAAAGCCAGTGCCTTGCAACCATTTATTTGACCCTGAGTATAAGAGCATCTGCTTTGTGATGCTGTCAGGACCAACAAATGCCTGCGTCCATGTTGGAAATCTCAGTGGCTTTTTTCTCAGGTGTCCATGGTCCCTGCAGGGACACTTGAAGCCAGTTCTTTCCAACAGCAGACTAGCTGAAAACAACGCCGCTGGCAAAGCCACTTCTAGGCCTTTTTTGGGCCACTTTTTTAAAATGGGAGGTGCGTGTTTTGCTGGAGCAACATTTCACTTGTGGGGATTTCTGAGCTTTCCATGTGGAAAAACTTCAAGCAAAAGCAAAATAAGCAAATGGAACAGCTCCCCTAGATGTCAGCTTAACACCTGAGGGGAAGAAGGGTGGGCTTGGAAATGGTATTTCTGGCACTGCTTCTGCTGATGGTTGGTCAGGCACACCCATGGGGTTGACTGGGAGGTTTTCCTCCCTCCCCTCCTGTTTCCAATGCCCCCTCCAAAACTGATTTTGAACCTCTGCTCTCTTCCCAAAGTAGTTTGCCATGCACCGTGAAGATACAGTCCCCCCTGGGCAGAGAAGAGCCTCTTCTTTTTGGGTTGCTCTTCTTGTCACAGTTGTTTACGCTGAAGCCCTTGACTTCAAGGAGGCTGGAGGCCTCCGACTGCCCTGATTAAAACAGCTGGGATGTTTAGTGTCTGAGTCCTTTGGGGAAATCTGGAACGAAGTCTCCTGTCCCCAGGATGTAGTGTATTGCAATCTGGGCTTGTGCCAAGGACCATTCATCTGAGCAGCTCAGGAAACCCACGTTCACTCCGGGAGCTCGCTCCAGTCATTTCCCACCCCCTGCTCCCAGCTGTTCTTCGGAAATGCCCTTCAAGATCTACCAGGAAGGGGGTCTCATTTCAAGGCAGCCTGGAAGCAATCTGGTTGCCTGCCCGGTTCCATTTCTAGGGGGTCCCAGATCCAGGCAACAGGTCCCGAGGTCTTGGCAAGCCGCGTGCCAAAAGGAGAAGGCAGGAGCAATATTCAGCTAACTCAAGTGCAGGGGGATGTACGAACACCCGCTGGTTTGGCTTGCCATCCGTTTGCCTGTGGCGATTCTGGTGAACAGGAAAGGACCCAACTGGTCACTGATAGGTTTGCTGTTCACAAGCAGTTTGAGCCTATTCTTGGTGTGTGTGTGTGTGTGCGTTAAATATTCAAAGAGCACCCTACAGGACAGATCAGCCGGCCGGGCTTCATGCCTGCAGATGCTGACAGATCCTGATGACAGTTCTACTGTCCCCCCTCCCCCACAGGGCTGGGGTTGCCTCTCACACCACGGGACAGCGAGGACAAATGGTGTAACGAAACAGTGAGCACATCAGTCAGTCAAGCGGTTATTATAAAGGCACCCTGCATTTCTTTAAAAGGCTGGTGTTTATTTAGACCTCTGTGAGCAATGCTATTTGCACATGTCTATTTTCATACAGCCCTCTTTTTATTCCAGAAGTTTTTAGCATGGAAAAAGGGTGAAAGAAAGCCACTATGGGCTGATACTGAGTACTGGAGAGAGGAAGAGAAGAGAAGAGATTGGATTTATACCCCACCCTTCATAAACCAAAGGAGTCTCAGAGCGGCTTACCAACTCCTTCCCCTTCCCCTCCCCACAACAGACACCCTGGGAGGTAGGTGGGGCTGAGAGAGCTCTTTGGAGAACGGTCCTTGAGAGAACAGCTGGGACAGAGGTATGGCTTGCCCAAGGTCATCCAGCAGGTGCAAGTGGAGGAGTGGGGAATCAAACCCGGCTCTCCTAGACTAGAGTCAGCGCACTTAACCACGACACCAGACTGGCACAAATGGTCCCACCGATCAGGTCTTCTGCTTCCAACCACCCAAGAGAAACAACGCCGGTCAGGGATGTATGCTACGCTCAGCCCTGGCAGGGAAGGCCTCTTGTGGGCATGTTCATGACACATCTGTCTTGAAAGAAGCCCATCCCAACCTCACCATCCTTCGGTGAAGACAATCTCAGGTGGGTAGCTGTGGTGGTTTGCACCAGATCAGTGAGACTCAAGCTTGGTAGCACCGTAGAGGCCAGCAAGATTTTCAGGGTGTGCCCTGGCCTGGATTGCCCAGGCAAGCCTGATCTCGTCAGATCTTGGAAGTTAAGCAGGGCTGACCTGGGAAGTACTCGGATGGGAGACCTCCAAAGAATACCAGGGCTGGGAGGCAGAGGCAGGCTATCAAGCCACTTCTCTGAACGTCCTCCACACCCCAGTAGAAGTTGCTAGACCATGACTTCCCGGTGCAGGCACACTCACACACACACTCACACACACAAAATGCAAAAAATACACCCCTCCAAGCATTAAAAATATTTTTAGGGCATGAGCTTTGGAGAGTCAAAACTCCATTTGTCAGATACCTGAGATGGACCCATTGCTAGCAGAGCCAGACTCAAAATGTTGCCTGGACACTGGAAAGAGACCGGTCCAGGGGCTTTTGACGACCATGCAAGTCTTCTGGAGAGCCAATGTTCAGTGTGGTTGCCTCCCCTCTTAATAAAACTCAGATCTGTGGGACTGTGTTGAGGCAATTTGCAAGATCTATTAAGAGATAAGGCACACGTCCATAATCTCCGTTACACCTCCTGGTTCGGACATACATGGCTAATCACTCGGTGGTGGTGCAGGGTCTGCAGGTGGGAATGGGCCTTTGCAGAGGTAACACCGCCCTCAGACCCTCCGGTGCAATCTCTCTTGGTACAGTCCACTTGCCCATCCAGGTGCCCATTCTCAAGGACTGGCTCACACACACAAGCTGACTGCAGCCTTCAGGGAGGGCCGGGATGGGTCAAGCCAGGCACAGGTGCCACGACAGAGGAAATGGTCATCGCGGCTGGCCTCCCTCAAGCGCCATGCTTCTCAGGGTGCTGTTTCACATAGTCCCTGGGCCGTGGTCAAAGGGGCATGCATGACCGAACCAGTCTTTCATTACATGAAGAGAATAAATCCAGTGGGTGAGCAGCGGGAAGAGGGTGGGTTCCACTTGCTAGGCTCTCATGGGATACTTGCAGTGATGTCACATCATTCACGTCTGTGCAACGGCTCCAACTGTCACGGCTTCCATGTTTTGCACCATCTCTAAGCAGGAATTTTTTTTGGCTTGGCACTTATCCTGACACACAGCCCCAGACCTCCCCCTCCCCATCACCTGGACTCACTTGGAATATTCTGCTTCGAAGACTGACAGATGGCAATCTGCTCCTATTCACCCACAAACTGAGGCCCAGAGTTTGGGGTTGGCTGTTTAAAGAAAAACGAACACCAGCAACTTCAGCTTCTCCCTTTAAGATGGGAGCAAAACTAGTCAAACTATCCATGCAGTTTTACAGGAGAGATGTGAGGGGGAAAGCCTGAATTCTGAAATGGGGCTTTTTCCCATCAAAAGTTCACTCACCGATCAATTTCAGGCTAATCTTCCTCTCGTGCATGTGGCATCACCCGAAGTGTTCTTCCTTGGAAGCTTCTCTCTGGCAGTTGCACAGATAATCTCTGCAGATGGTGGAGACACAAATCGCCTTGTTTCCTGCCTGTTCTGCCTGCCTGCCTGCCTGCTTCCCTCCCTTCTCCGCAGCCGACAGGGCCAAGCCCCACGAATCGTCCCTGAAAGCTTATCTGCAGCCAAAATGTGCCCTTCCCTCACCCTGCCGTGAAGAGCTGTGCTCCTGATGCCAACAAAATTTATAGTTACCGAAAGATTTTTGCAAAGCGGGTTCCGTATCAATTTCTCCTGCCTGACCTGTGCTTTTCAGGATGACTAGGTCAAAACAATTCATTATATCAACTGGTGGCAAGTTGCCAGATCCAGAGGGGATGGAGAGGCCGTGGCTACCTCGCCGTTGGCATGGGTGAGCAGCACGAGGGCTCTTCTTCATGCGCACACACAGCACATGCAAACCAGTTCTCCTAGGTACTAGCCTGAAAGCTGGAGGCTAAATCCCAGATGAAGAGGAAAGATTTCTGTTTAAAAGACAGCTGGTGGTGCTGAAGCCATAATCCAGACAGGAGTGGGGCCGTGACCAGCAAGCGCTGAGTTTCATGTGCCCAGGAAGATCTTTATGACAGCTGTTGTGTAGTTTGGCCGATAAAATAGCTGTGGAATAAGGAGAAGATCCACACACTCCTTTGTATTCTGCTGAACACCACGTCCGCTGGAAACTCTCAGTAAAAAGAGGCAGAGGAGTTATCTGCTGCTGAGGGAGATTTGCTGCTCTCTGTCCATGCTCAGGGGCACCTACAATCACCATTACTTTAAATATCCCAGGAAACTGGGAACAGTTCTGGGCCTTCCCTCAAAGTAATTCTGCCCCTCTACGCTTACAGTGCTTAACAGTAACTTTTCACTGAAATGGAGTCCAGACAAATCTGCTGGTTGGTGATTTAGCCAATCTGGGGGGTGATATGCAAGGCCCTGGAGCAGGCCTGGATCGCCCCTCTGGAATCTGGCCAGAGCTTAGCCCTGCTCCCGGACCTTTCCCTGCATCCTGGTGCACCTTTGCCCCATTTATGCAGGTGTGTCAGCAGGACCCTTTTCTATCAAAGATGGACCCAGCCTCGAGCTTCAGCCACGCAAGTTTGTCAACCATTTTCTGGACCCTAAATGCTCTAGGGTCAGACTCTGTCCATTTGTACAGGCCTGGCTTCAGTGTCCATGGCTCTGCCTTCATCCCTTTCCGGGTGGAATGTCCTCTCCAGGGAAATCTGTTCATAAGGAGCCCCACTGGGTCAGCCCAACAGTCCACCTAGTTCAGCATCCTGTCTCACACGGTGGCCAACCAGTTTCTCTGGAGGGCCAACAACAGGGCATAGAGGCTGAGGCCTTCATAAAAACATAAGAGTCCTGATGGATCAGATCAGTGGTCCATCTAGTCCAGCATTCTGTCTCAGTTCCTCTGGAGGGCCAGCAATAGGGCACAGAGGCTGAGGCCTTCATAAAAACATAGGAGTCCTGCTGGATCAGACCAGTGAGGGTCCATCTAGTCCAGCATCCTGTCTCACACAGGGGCCGACCTGTTCCTCTGGAGGGCCAAAAACAGAGCAGAGAGGCTGAAGCTTTCCCCTGATGTTGCCTCCTGGCTCTGGGATTCAGAGACTTAGTGCCTCCGAATGTGGAGGTTCCCCTTAGTCACCATGACTAGTTAATAACTATGGCTAGTAGCCATTGATAGACTTATCCTCCATGAATCTATCTAATCCCCTTTTAAATGAGTTTGTTCCTGTGGCCATCACTACATCCTCTGGCAGTGAATTCTACATTTTAATCACTCTCTCCCCCTTTTCTCATGCAGGAAGACCTGGTTTTCAAGGAGGTTTTAGAAATGTCTTTAAGGACTGGCCGATCCACCTTCTGCCTTTCCTCCTAAGGTGATTTCAACACCTAGGTATTGCAATTTCAAATGGATTTGACTGTTGTGGTCTTCACTTTTTAACTGTTGCTCATTTGTTTAGATGTTTGTTTATTTATTGTTTATTTATTTACAGCATTTCTCTCCCCCCTTTCAGCTCCCACAAGGACCACCAAGGCAGCTAACGATTACACGCATGACAATAATGACTTTCTAAAAGCTTTGAAATTGACCCTCTCAAACACACACTTTGTTAAAACTGATTTTAAAAAGAGTTAAATGCACACAAAGACATAAAATCAGCAATGAAGACATTGATCAGGGAGGAGGGATATATATTACTTGTTTTGGTTTGTTTGGGTTTTTTAAAATTAAAAATCAGGATAAAGCATTTCAATAAATCGAATAACCGTCTCGGTATTATTGCACCAGACCTGTGAGGGAGGCTGGCCTCTTGATTTCCATGCTATGGAGGGGAAGGCTGAGGTGAGGTCCAACCAGGACAGTATCCAGCTCTTTGCTCCATCTCATTGTGGGGTGACATAACCCAAGCTTTTGGAGCCACATCTGGGTTGGAGGAGAGACCCCCAGGTCAGTGTTCCCTCTAAGCTGAGTTAGTGTGAGCTAGCTCACATTTTTTTAGCCTCTGGCTCACAGATTTTTGTGTTCGCTCAGGAAGGAGGGCTCCAGAGCAAACTAGTTTATGCAGGAGCCAAATCACTCACTCACAAATTTAATGCCAGTAGCTCACAAAGTAGAATTTTTGCTCACAAGACTCCGTGGCTTAGAGGGAGCATTGCCTCAGGTACCACTGAGGCTCCGTGCAGTTGGTCCAAGAAGACAGGGAGAATCCAGAAGATGAGGCCAATCCTCGGTTTTCAGCTGCCCCCTCTGCTTCCTCAACTGGCAGCCTTCATCATCCACCCCCTTGAGCTCTCATGAAGCTGTGTCAGGGTTGGTCACTATACGCTGCCTTTAGGACAGGGGTGTCAGACTCATTTGTCGTGGGGGCCGGATCTGACCTAAATGAGACCTCGTTGGGCCAGGCCATGTGTGTCATAAAATGTAATGCCAGGTGGCGGAGATATAAACTCTATAAGGGACACAAACACAAAGATTTTTTAAAACTTTAAATAAAACATGCGTCTCTCCTTTGCTACTGAGAGAGTCTGGTAAAGAAAGCGGTGGCGTGGCGGCAGCAGCAGCAGAACTGGAAAAGGAAGCAGGAAACAGCCAGGGCCTTGAGGGCTGGATTGGGGCCCTCCAAGGGCCTGATCTGGCCCTCAGGCCGCATGTTTGACACCCTGCTTTAGAAGAAGAAGAAGAAGAAGAAGAGGAGATTGGATTTATATCCCTCCCTCCACTCCCCAAGGGAGTCTCAGAGCGGCTTACAAACTCCTTTTCCCTTCCCCTCCTCACAACAGACACCCTGTGAGGTAGGTGGGGCCGAGAGAGCTCTTTCCCAAGCTGTCCTTGAGGGAACAGCTGGTACAGAGCTATGGCTTGCCCAAGGTCATCCAGCCAGGTGCAAGTGGAGGAGTGGGGAATCAAACCCGGTTCTCCCAGATTAGAGTCCGCACACTTAACCACTACACCAAACTGGCTCTCCATGGAGAACATCCATTTAGAACATCCATGAGGTCCTGAGACTCCTGCCTCCTCTGGTTTCTGGGGACTTGGCAGTCTCTATTGTACACAACAGCCTTGCTCAGCATTTAAAATGCAGACCGTGGAGCTCTTGGGGGGGGGCGCGGTCACACTACACAGTTTGATGCAGTGGTTAAGTGTGCAGACTCTTATCTGGGAGAATCGAGTTTGATTCCCCACTCCTCCACTTGCAGCTGCTGGATGACCTTGGGCAAGCCATAGTTCTGTCAGAACAGTTTCTGTCAGAGCTCTCTCAGCCCCACTGACCTCCCAGGGTGTCTGTTGTGGAGAGGGGAAGGGAAAGGAGTTTGTAAGCCGCTCTGAGACTCCCTTGGGTAGTGAAGGGTGGGGTATAAATCCAATCTCCTCCTCTTTCCGAAGGACTGCTACCTCATACTGAATCGGCCCCTTGGTTCCTTCAAATTCAGCATTGTCTACTTGAACTGGCAGCAGCTCTGCAGGGTCTTAGGTGGAGGGCTTTCACATCACCTACCTGGTATTTTCAACTATGGAGATGCTGCTGGGGATTGAACCTTTTGCGCACAAAACACGCACACACCCTGGAAGCTTATCCCCAGGAAATCTGGTTGGTCTTTAAGGTGCCACCAGACTCAAATCTTGTTCTCCTGCTGCCGACCATCACGGCTAACCCCCTGATACACTCACCCCCCCCCCACACCCTGAACAGTGTCCATTGGATTCAGTCCTTTGGCAGAGGTACCATCCCGGTGTCAAGAGCAATTCCTCTCTTTCCTGCAGCGATACATTAGGCACAGGGACTGGGTCGTGTGGCTCGGCAGATGCATTGCAAATCAATTAGCCACAGCTCTTTTCTCCACGAGTGATTTCCAGTTTGTTGAGGAAATGCATATTAATGATTTGATTTGGGAGCGTGAACTGCAGCCGAGCAGGGACACAGCCCCCCTTCTTTGGCTTTTGTCTCTGCTTTTGTGGTTTGGTGAATGTAAACTGGGGAAAGGACCCCCCTGTTTTTAGCTGGAACTTCTGAGAAATCCTGCTGCTCTTTTCGCCTCAGGGCCTGGTTATGTGATCAAGGCTACATCAGGAGGGGGGGGGCACAGTGGGGGGGGGGGAGGAAAGCTAGTTCGGATCCAGACGAGCTGTGAATATAAGAAGCTTCCATGCCCTTAGGGGTGCAGAACTCTGCAATGGCCTTTTAGGAACAACTTGAGCGTAATAATAACCACACTACCACGGTCACTTGTGGTGAATTCTTAACACAGTGAGCCATCTTCAGCTTCTGCGTTTTGGATGTCATAGAACTCAGAGTCCTGGAGTGGAAAGGGGACTTCTAGGTCCTTGAGTCCAAACCCCTGCTCAAAGCTGCAAACCAATATCTAAAGGATTCCCCACAGGTGACTGTCCAGACTCTGCTTGAAGACCTCCTGCTAAGGAGAGTCCATTGCCCATTTATGTTGGTGGTCTTCAACCCTGGGGGTCAGAATCCTCATGTGCATCATTGTGGAGCCACAGTTTTTCATGCCTTTTGCTGCTGGTGCACGTGGGTGATGGCTGCAAGCATGTGATGGGCCCTACTTCCCTTTGCACACACAGTGAGAGGAGCAGGGGGATTGTCAAAATGAGACCACTCAGATGTGATGGAGAGCACTGCTCCATGGGTGCTGACGGCTAGCTTCTTCCTCAGTGTGATTCACCTCCGGGGGCTCAGCTTGCATTTCCTTTAATGGGCCTTCTTGGTCTCTTAGCAAGGTGGTCTTCCTGGACAATGCATTATGCTCCAGACCCCTTTCAGTCAGTTTTCAGGCTAGGCTAGGGGCAGAGGCAGTGTTAGTGGCTTTGGCTGACGATCTCCATGTGAATGTGCACCGAGAAGATGCTTGAGAGGGTCGCTGACTTTTTGTTATGATTAGGACTGAGAGTTCCCAGGCTGGTAAACATGGCAGCAGATCAGGGGGGGAAGGTTTGTGTCTCACCCAAGCCCATCCACAGGGATGGTTGTGATGATTTTGGCATTTGCACGCATGCACACACACACACACTGCAGTGGGAGTGAAAGGAAACATGCCTCCTGGCAGTTGTTTCACAAGTGGAAACAAAAGGAAGTGTGTGTGTGTGGGGGGGATTAATACTTCACCTGTAATCCTCCCATGCTCCAAGTCCAGATACTTTTGCCCCAGAAGGGCCTAAGATACTGAGAGGGGAAAAAATCTTGGGGTTGTAGTGGATAGCTCAATGAAAGTGTCAATCCAATGTGCTGCAGCAGTAGGAAAGTTTGAGTCCAGTGGTATTTTTAAGATCAACAAAGTTTAATTCTGAGTATAAGCTTTTGTGCGCATGCACACAGAGGTTTGTACCCAGAATTAAACTTTGACTGTCTCAAAGGTGCCACTGGATGCAGACTTTGTTCTGTTGCGTCAGACCAACATGGTGACCCACCTGAATCTATTTATCCTAGAAATTACTGGGAAAGGGATTGAGAATAAAGAAGAAGAGAAGAAGAGATTGGATTTATACCCCGCCCTTTTCTACTTAAGGGAGTCTCAGAGTGGCTTACAAACTCCTGTCCCTCCCCCTCCCCACAACAGACACCCTCGGAGGTAGGTGGGGCTGAGAGAGCTCTGAGAGAAACTGCTTTTTTTCAAGAACAGCTGTGCCAGAGCTACGGCTTGCCCAAGGTCATCCAGCCAGGTGCAAATGGAGGAGTGGGGAATCAAACCCAATTCTCCCAGATTAGAGTCCATGCATTTAACCACTGCACCAAATTGGTGTATTCAGGGCTATTTTGGGGCAGGAATGCACAGGAACGGAGTTTCAGGTGGCTTCTGAGTGGGCCACGCCTACAACCTCCCCTTCCCCCTCGGGTTCCCCAAGTGCCTCACAAGCCGCGTGGTGCCTGGAGAAGCCAAGCCTATCCAGGGAGGGAAGGCTGTTTAAACTGCGGGGCGCCTGGTCCAGAAATTGCCTGCCTTCCCTTGGGTTCCCCACACGCCCTGCAAGACATGGGGGCACCTGGGGAAGCCGATCCTGGGAGGGAGCTGAGCTGTCAGGGGTGTGGCCTAATATGCTAATACATTTCTGCTAATGAGTTCCTGCTGGGCTTTTTCTACAAAAAAAAGCCCTGGGTGTATTGTAATGCCAATATTGTAATGCTCCTGTATAGATCTATGGTGCAGCCTCATTTGGAATTCTCTGTACAGTTCTGGTCACCGTATCTCCAAAAGGACACCCCAGAGCTGGCAAGAGGGCAGAAGAAGGCAACCCAGATGATTAGGGAGTTGATGCACCTTCCTGATGAGGAAAGGCTAAGGAGTCTGGGGCTTTTCCGTTTAGAAAAGAGATGCCGAAGAAGAGACATGACAGAGGTTTATAAAATTCCCCATGGGATGGAGAGAGCTGACAAAGAGAAATTTTTCTCCCTCTCCCAAAATACTAGAACTTGAGGGCATCCAATGAAACTCATGGGCAGTTGGTGCAGGACAGACAAAAGGAAATCCTACTTTATAAAGAGAGTGATTAAAATGTGGAATTCACTGCCAGAGGGTGTAGTGAGGGCCACAGGAATGAAGAGCTTTAAAAGGGGATTCAACAGGTTCATGGAGGATAACTCCGTGAATGGCAACTACCCATGGTGGCTGAGGGGAATCTCCACACTCAGAGGCACTAATCCTCTGACTCCCAAAGCCAGGTGGCAACATCAGGCGAAGGCCTCGGCCTCTCTGCCCTGCTGTTGGCCCTCCAGAGGAACTGGCTGGCCACTGTCTGCAACAGGATGCTGGACGAGATGGACTCTCATTGGTCTGATCCAGCAGGGCTCGTCTTAATGTTCTTATGTTCTTCAAGGGGGAATCTGTGCTTCCTTGCAAAAATGCTCCCTCCTTTGCCCAGCTTGTCTCTCACCAGAATGAAAGCCAAGCATCCCAGAGCTCCCAGAGCTTTTGAATGAATCTTTCAAGGGTTCTTGCAGCCCACAGGTGGTACACTACATTACAAATGCCTCCCTCCAGCGGCCTGTTTCTCTGATCATGGGGATGTTTCAGCTAAGACATTCCAGGCAAGGCCTTTTACATCGGGGTGTGTTTGAAAGGATGGCGTTTGTGCGTGTGTGCATGTGTGTGAGAGAGTCAGTGTGCTGAATGGCATGCTGCTCTGTCTTCTTCCGTCTCAGACTTCTCAGCTCCTGTTGGAGGCACTGGGGCTATCTCCCAAGGTTTGTTCCGATGGGGTCAGCTTCTCCTCTCCTGACCTTCAACCCTCCACGAGTCTTCAAGTCTGATTGCTTCTTAGTCATGGCTTTGTGGGACAGGGTACAGATTCTAAAAAGGAAACACACCAACAAACCATCTTAGCAATTTTCTTGTGAAAGTTTGCATGCGTCTGATTCATTCCTCTCCATTAGTATTCCTATTGGTGGTGTTTAGATTTAGGGTTTTTTAAAAAACTGCATGAACAGTATCTCAGCAAGCTGAATTTAAAAGTGTCCCTTGGAGTCAAATCTTTAAACTGATACTGCCAATTCCAACTTTGGAAAATGCACCTAATATGAGAGTCATTTAAATCTCTCCAATCACACGCATACACCCTGCATCCTTTTGATCGTGAACTGGGGGAGAGGTGGCTGCCGGCAGAGTGACCAAACCCAGCTGACACAAGTCACAGGATTCCATGGACTTCCCTGCTGTTGCATTCAGAAGGACAAGAGGCAAAATGGGTGTTTTTCCCGGGGGGGGGGCGGTCCAGAACCAGTGTTCCCTCTAAGCTGAGTTAGTGTGAGCTACCTCACAGTTTTTTTAGCCTCTGCCTCAGACTTTTTTGTCTCAGCTCAGGAAGGAGGGCTCCAGAGCCAACTAACTTATGCAGTAGCCAAATTGATCGTTCACAACGTTAACGCCAGGAGCTCACAAAGTAGAATTTTGGCTCACCAGACTCCACAGCTCAGAGGGAGCACTGGATAGGACCCTCATGGCCTGTGGAGATCCTCTCCCTGCCAGTGGCAGTCCCTGAGGGATGCAGATGCCTGTGTGTGAACAAGGCCTGGAAGTGGCTCTACACACCCGGGAAAGACCGGCAACAGGAAGTGAGACAAGGTAGTTTCACGCCTGTGCTGAAGGAATGTCCAAAGTTCTATGCTGTTGTTGTTTTAATACCCTGGTTGTGTTTTAATGCTGGCTTTAAAAAAAATCTTTCATCCCCTTGATGACATTTTATATTTTTATTGAATTTTACTTCGCAAGTCACCTTGAGCAGGTTCTTTGGAGAGATGACATAGAAACTTCCTGTACGGCACGGTGGAAGAAAGAAACCCAGACATTCCTCTCCCTCCTGCTTTTGCAGAATTCCCAGACTCCTCCTTTGGAGCCAGCCAGCAGGGCTCATGATCTTCCCAGGAGGGCACAAGCGCCACCAGCATCAGTCCTCCGCTGCCGAGTGAGTCCAAAGAATGCACAATTGAACTGTTTGGGGTCCCCCCCCCTCCAAAGTCTCCCCCCCAATGTCAGACTGGCATGCACTTTGCTGCCTGGATTGGCAAAGGAGGCCGGGGAGACCAAGATGGACGTCTCTTCCCAAAAGAGGGGGGGGGGGACACATTGCACCCTGGGAGTTGTCAAAGGGATGCCGGGGAAGGGGGATGTCAGCTGAAGATGGGAAAAATGAAAATCAGCCCCCCAGCTCCATGGGACCACGATCTTCCTTGCAAGACTAGAGAAGGCCAGTCTGGTGCTGGGGCGAGCATGCCAGAACCAGGACAGATGTGACCTGAGTTCCGATCCATGAAGCTCGCTGGGTAATCTTGGGCCAGATACTCTCTGCCTTACCTACCTCACAAGGTTGTTGTGATGACAGAGTAGAGGCAAAGAGGAACCTTGTTGGAGATTGTTAAGCTGCCTTGAGTTCTTAAGAGGAAAGGCATGCTGGAACTAGAAGAGATGATCTGGCAACTGAGTTGTGAACTGACCGTATGAGAAAACGGTGTTTGAAGTGAGGCAATCGATACATTTGGGGCTGCAGTGGCTCAAGTGTTTAAGATGCTGAACTGCAGACCGATAGTTCGGCAGATTGAGACCCGAGTGCTGCATGACGGAGTGAGCTCCCGTCTCTTGCCCCAGCTCCTGCCAACCTAGCAGTTCGAAAGCAAGAAATTGCAAGTAGATAAATAGGTACTACTTTGGGGGGAAGGTAACAGCATTCTGTGCACCTCGGCATCTAGTCATGCCAGCCACATGACCACGGAAATGTCTTCGGACAGTGCTGGCTCTTCAGCTTGGAAACTGAGATGAGTGCCGCATCCCTAGAGTTGTATTTGACTGGCTTTCGAGCAAGGGAAACCTTTACCTTTACCTAATCGATACATTCACACTGCAATCCTAAGAACACTTTTTTAAGGAGTAAACCCCTTGAACAGACCCGAATCAGATTCTGTTTTGGATTAGGATTACACTGCCAGTTTGTCATGAGACACCTGTGTGCAGCTCATTAACATGTGCAGTTCTTTGGTGCTGTATTTACTAGGAGGTGAACTTACAGGTGTGAATCACTATGGAACGGAGACCATATGCTTCTGAGTTTCAGCTGCGTAATTTCCTGGAATGAGCCTGCCCCATGGTCCCTCTCTCCGCCAGCAGACACAGCACCATTAATTCTCAGCAGACTGGAGTAATTCCCTCCCTTCCACACACACACCACTTAGGAATTCTCCTCCTGGACAGCAAAGACTGGCCACGTTCAACTTGCAGCAAAACAGAAGCCACCGGGATCGCTTCCACAGCGACAGAAAAGTGTCTGTGCCCCAGCCTGCCAAAGAAGGATGGTGTGGATATTAGCATATATTTTCTGGAGAAGGGCACTGTCACCAGAACAGCCAGACAGGGGATTAAATGCATTTACAGCTTTCATGAGACCCCCCCCCCAAGAATAATCTCAGAGGGCTGCAGTAATAGCATGTCAGAGGGGTGGCCGTGGGTGGGAGGGAAGAGCAGTGATTGGTGTAGGGGTTAAAGCAGTGGACTCTGATCTGGAGACCCGGTTTGATTCCCCACTCCTCCACATGCAGCCAGCTGGGTGACCTTGGGTCAGTCACAGTTGTCTCAGAGCTGTTCTCTCAAGAGCAGTTTTCAAAGAGCTCTCTCAGCCCCACCTACCTCACAGGGTGTCTGTTGTGGGGAGGGGAAGGGAAAGGAGATTGTAAGCCGCTCTGAGGCTGTGATCATATGCACAATTAAACCTGACATAGGCACAAATGCCAAGTGGATTTAAAGGGCATGATCAGACAGCAACATCTGGGAAGCGTCTCGCAGCCGCCAGCAACCCATTCTGCTCCACCACAGAAGCAGTTAAAAGACACCAGGGAAAATCCGGTAGTAAATGGGTTGGGATGGGCCAGGGATGGACTTTCCCCTGTCTGATTACTCCCATGCAGTCGAGATGGTCTGATCAGGCCATCCCGACTCCGTGCCAGTGTTCCCCCCCCCCTTCTCAGTACGTATATCATCGCAAACCCCATAGGGAGCCCTCAGTGCGGAGGTGCTATTAATCCCTCGTTTAAGTGCATGGGAAACAACCAGCAAAAAAAAACCCTGACTCACCTGCAGTTGCGTCTGACCACACACTGATGGGCTGCGCAGGCAGCTTCAAAGGGAGGTGTGATCTCGCAACTGCAGGTCAAATTCCTCTGGAGGAAATAGCCTCGCTCCCCCCCCCCCACTTTATCTGGCATGTGTGGCCGCTACCTGAGTGAAGGGTGGAGTATAAATCCAGTCTCTACTTCTCTTCTTCTTCTGTGTGAAAATATTGAGTATGGAAACAGTTTGATCCCCATATCTTGTTTGCTGGTGGCTCATGCACCTAAGTTTTTGTTTTTGTTGGTCTTTCTTCTTTTCACCTGAAGCCACATCTTGACCGATACCCCAGTAGTGCTTGGCAGAAGTCCCTGTGATGTCCTAGCTATAGGATTGTAGGGTCAGGTGTTGGGAAGCAGCTGACAAAACTCCATTTCTGGAGCAGAGAGGACGGCCTGTCAGGATCCCTGGGAATGGCAAGGAGCTTCTTTGTGGGCAGCAAAGCGGAGTCTTCTCTCTGCAGGCCACACTTCAAGATTTTCCAGGAGGCACCAGAAACCTTTTCGGGCTCTTATCCCCTCACCAGGACTGCGCAGGGGTGAGTGCGGGGGCAGGGGGAAAGGAGCCGACAACAAGCCTGTCTTGGGAAGCAGCTACAGCATGCAGGTAATTGATCCAGAAATGTACCGAGTTTACAGCCTTCTGCTTACAGTGGGGTGTCACAAAGACTAATGATCTGATAGATCATTACCAGAATAGATGGCAAACTTAGAACTCGAAATGTTTATGGAAAGAAATCTCATTTCATTGTTCTGCAGGAAATGGGATTCTGGCAGTGTTATTCGCAAGTGTGGGGGGGAGATAGTGAGAATGTGGGATCCGGGAAACCTCTTCAGTGGCACCCTCTTGCCCCCGGGTGAAGCCATGCTGGACTGCGTTTCAGGGCCCCACGGAGAAGCCCCTCCCAGGGAAGGCTGCCCCCAGACAGGCCTGCGATTCTTCTAACAGGACCCCCCCCCCCCGTCAGGTCGTCAAGAAAGGAGGTGAGGAAAGTGAAAATTAGCGGAGAGAGTGAAATTAACAAAGCCTAAATGAAATTAACATGCTCTCTGACAAGCTGACAACCCAACAAGCTGATTACCACATCCCAGTAGTAATTAACACATAGCAGAAACTCACACACCACCTAAAAGCAGCTAAGTAACTTTGGGGGGGGCACCTTAAAAAGCAGCTACATGGAGGGAAGAAGGCAGAACACATTGAGCCAGTGAGCAATTAAGTGTGTAAGCCGCGGAGTGGGCACTGCAAACCAGAGCGGAATGGAATTAATTTAGCACCTCTTTCTCTCGTTACAACCACTGATCAATCCATGCCACCCAAGCCGCAAGAAAACCAGATGCTTGGCCTGCTGGTTGACTGAATGGATATGGCAAATGGAAATTGTTCCCCGAACATTGGTGCTTAACATTCCACATTCATCCCGGGATGGGCGCACCATCCGACTCTTCCACAGACAAACCCCAATATGCAGAATGGGAACCTCCAGATTGTCCTGTGCGGCTTGAATTTCCTGATTCATTCCAGTTACAGTGAGCCTGTGAGATGTCTCTTTCCCCTCCCAGCTGGGAAAGATCTAGGCAAGCAATTTACTCCCAGCATGAAGAGGGGACGTCGTGGAGTTGTGGCAAGCACACATTCAAGATGAGGACCGTCACAGCGAGAACTGATCTTATAAACAACTTCCAGAAGATCCCAACATAGAGCACTTGCTTAAATTGTGCAGTGGGAGAATACATTGCCTAAACCCCCTCCTTCCCACAAATAACAAACTGAGCGTGTGGGTGTAAATCTGGTCAACCCCATTCTCAGCTGAAAACAGTTGATGCCCTGGGTTCTGTTGGTTTGTTTATTGTTTGGATTTTTATCCCACCCTTCCCTGCACACAGGACTCAGGCCAGCTCACAAAATACTAAAACAACAACAACAACAAAACCACAACAAAAAACCAATAAAAACATTCTGCAGGTCAATAATTTAATTTTTCAACATACCAAGATGGCTCAGAGTTCTATAAAATGCCCAAGATTAAAAAGGGCAGTGGGCAAACACCCCCCACAATTTCTGAATAATCCAAGTCAGGGGAGTAGAGCAGGGGAGACCAGAATGATGAGACACCTGTTGCCACAACCAAAGGCCCAACGGAACATCTCCATTTTACAGGCCCTGAGGAACTGAAGCAGATCCTACAGGACCTTGGTCTCACCTCGGAGAGTGTTCCTCCAGGCCAGAGCCGAAAAGGGGCCACCAGCAGCTCTGCAGAGGAGTGTAATGCTCTTCGAGGGATGTAGTGGGAGAGGTGGTCCTGCAGATAAGGAAGGTCCCAGACTGCTCAGGGCTTTGAGGGTTAATACCAAAACCTTGAGTTGGGTTTGCTATTCCACTGGGAGCCAGTGCAGCTGGTGGAGCCCTGGTTGGATATGTGCTCTAAGAGGTGTTCCCATAAGGACACACACTGCTGCATTTGGCACCAGTTGGAGTTTCCGAGTCAACCTCAAGGGCAGCTCAGTGTAGAGCGAGTTACAGTAGTCCAGCCTGGAGATGGCCATTTCGTGGATCGCTGTGGCTAGGTCGCAAGGAGGGGGATAAGGAACCAGTTGCCTGATCAGCTGGAGATGGTAGAAAGCTGTTCTGAAAATGGCCATGATCTGGGCCTCCATAGGAAGCGAGGCATCCAGGACCACACCCTGACTCCTTACCACCATTGATGGCATTAACAGCGCCCCGCCGAGGGCTGGGAGCTGGATCCCTAAGTCTACCCCCCCATGACTTGGGCACAGGACCTCTGTCTTTGATGGATTTAGTTTCAGGCAGCTCTGCTGCAACCAGCCAGCTGCGATTTCTAATGCCCTGGCCAGAGCCCCTGGGGTGGTGTCCATTTCTGTTCTGCCCAGCACTGGCAATCCTCATTTGGAAAACAGTGCACACTTCTGGGTGACACAGTTCAAGACAGATGGTGAGGAGATGAGAAAGGCTGATGTGGAGCCAGAAATAAGTCCCACATTCCCCCAAATTGGGTGGCTTCTTTCCCTACTTTGGTAAAATACAGCAAACATCTTTGTAACTGGCTGCCATTTAGTAATCGTAGCGAGGCAGACACTAGTGGAAGGCAACATAAAGGAATGCCCCCCCCCCCTTTATTTTTTGCAAAACCCACATTTAGCCTGTGCGGTCCTGATCTAGGAGCATCACAGCAGCTTTCTTGGGCAGCTCAAGTGATAACAGAGCCGGTGACCAGTGTTCTCTCTAAGCTGAGTTAGTGTGAGCTACCTCACCGTTTTTTAGCGTCCGGCTCACACATTTCTCTCTTAGTTCAGGAAGGATGGCTCCAGAGCAAACTAATTTATGTCGTAACCAATTCGCTCACTTACAACTTTAATACCAGTAGCTCAGAAAGTAGAACTTTTGCTCACAAGACTCCACAGCTTAGAGGAAGCATTGCGGGTGACCCTCTCCGATTTCAAGCAACGCACAACTCCCAGAGGCCTCCAGCTTCTCTGAAGCACCAAGAAGCCTGGAGACATCTAAGTGCAAAGGCTCACTTGGCCTCAGAGCTGCTTCTCACACACAGGCTGCTGCAGAAGCAAAGGGGTGGTTCCATCTAGGCTAGACACTGGAGGACATTCTGGAGTGACTTTTCTGGAAGAGCTGACAGGTGAACCGAGTAATGTCCAGCAGTCAACATGGTTTTATGGAGAACAAACCAGGCTGAGAAGGATTCTTTGGGAACAGGGGTGGTGGTGCTAGAAAATATGAGAAGCAACGGCAAGCTCCATCTGCAGGGCTAATTCTGATAAGTGGGCAAGCTTCACCTGGTTTCTGTCTTTCTGGTTTTGAAAGCTACATTTCTTTGGTCCGTGGGAGATCAGCACACAACCATCCTTCAGCCTGCATTGTTGGCAAAGTAGGTTTGGAGGCTCCAAAGTATCTGAATGGTTGGCAAAGTGCCTGCCTGTGTCTGAGAGGGCCGGAACACTCACGACACCTGCCTTTCAACCAGACCTGCCTGCACATGCCAGTGCGGACGGGTTTTCCCCTGCTCCTCCAGGATCTGGGACTGCCAGGTGCTGCAGATGGAGTGTGAGTTTCTCCTGACATGCCACAGGAAGTGGTGGTGGCTACAAGCATGGATGGCTTCAAGAGGGAGTTGGATAACCATATGGAACAGAGGTCCATCAGTGGCTATGAGCCACAAGGGACAGATAGGAACTCTTAGTCTGGGGCAAGTGATGCTCTGTATTCTTGGTGCTTGGAGAGGCAGCAGTGGGAGGGCTTCTAGTGTCCTGGCCCTGCTGCTGGACCTCCTGAGGGCACCTGGTGTTTTTGGCCGCTGTGTGACACGGAGTGTTGGACTGGATGAGCCACTGGCCAGATCCAACATTGGCTTCTCTTATGTTCTTATGTTCTTTTGCCGCTCTTCTTCTGCAGAGGATAGTCTCTGAGCAGCTTATGCTTGGGCTGAGCCCAGCCTCTGGTATTTACACTGGTGATCAAGAACTGATCAGCTGAACCCTGGCGAGCAATTCAAGCACATGCATAAGCTCTCAGGGAAAAGCAAGACTTCAGCAGGTAGGGTGGCCAACCTCCGGGTGGTGGCTGGAGATCTCCTGGGATCACAACTGATCTCCAGGCAACAGAAATCAGTTCCCCAGGAGGGAATGGCTGCTTTGGAAGGTGGACTCTATGGTAGTTCACCCAACTGAAGCCCCCTCCTCTCCAAACCCTGCCCTCCTCAGGCTCCACCCCCAAAATCCCCCAAAATCAATTGGAAGCTGGCAAACCTAGCAGCAGGCCAGGCTGTGGGGGATTAGTGGGGCCTCTCTTCTTCTCACTGAAAGAATCCCACCTCCCCCCCCCCCTTGACTGGGGAGATCTCCAGTTCAGGACTTCCGTCTCTGAGAGTTGCTCCCCCCCTTTGGCTTCTGTTGCAGGCACAGGTGCTGAGATTTCTGAAGCCAGGGTTATTGGCAAGTTTGGGGACCCGCGGCACAAAGCAAAGCACTTTGCAACCAAGCTGAGCTCCTTGGCAGGCGAATGGCCTTGAGCTGATGCTTGCTGGACTTCTTTCACAGCAAGAACTAGATCTGTGGCCAATTCTTGGGACTTTCACCGGCCTCATAGGCTATGGCTGAAGAGGAGCTCTTTACAAAGCCTTGGAGAATTGGTTAAGTGAAATATTGTTTTTTAGAAAAAATTGCTCAACCTGATACATTCTACACAGTGATCTCAGACGTGGTGCCTGCTTGCTTGGCTGGGAGATGACAGCAGAGCAGGGCGCTCCAGTCTTGAAGCACAGCAGGAGGAGAGACAGACACCACTTCTGCCCTTTCACGCACATTTAGACCACGGGGGGATGTCAGGGCTGGGTGGATGGGCTGGGAGAGAGGCAGGCAGAGAGAGGCAGGCAGCAGGTGGCATGCCAGGTGAGGTGGGAGGGGTCCCCAGGAGGTGCCGCGGTCACAGTCTCCCCTTGTAAGCCATTCTTTAGGGTTCCCCAGTCCCTCCTGATGGGCCCTCCTCCGCCTAGTTAACCAGGCCTCATTTGCAGCTGGCTTCTAAGGCTAATGAGCATTCCAGCAAAGCGAAAAGGAAAACAAGGCACGTCTGGTTAGGTTAGGTTAGGTTAGGTTAGGAGGCTCTATCTCTGCCTCTCTGTCTCCTCAGCACCCTGAAATGGAGAGTTAATAAAACAGCTCAGTTGTTCTGGAGGTCCCTGGAGGGCCATCTCCATGCAAAGAACAATTCTTCCTTCAGAGGGCATACAGCCTGAGTGTGCCATCCGAAGCACGTGGCAAGGGCAGGGGAACAGAACATCCACTGAGCAGGGCCCCGAGCTGGGCGGCCCGTCCATTGTTTCCATCCTTCCAGTCTCCATTGTGCCTGAAGAACAGGGACGTCTGTGCCAAGAGGGGGCTCGGTGTGGGGAGCTCCAAGCCCACCCATCCAAAGAGGAACAAATAATTTACTTCTTTTCAGGATGAGTGATGTAATTGTGGGATTTGGTGCCAGAGGATGTCATGATGGCCATAAGCGTGGATGGATCTGAAAGGGAATTAGACAGATTCATGGAGGATGGGTCTATCAGTGGCTACTAGCCATAGTGACTAAAGGGAAACTCCACATTCAGAGGCAGTAAACCTCTGAATCCCAGAGCCAGGAAGTGATGTCAGGGGAAGGCCTCAGCCTTTAAGATCTGTTGTTGGCTCTCTAGAGAAACTGGTTGGCCACTGCATGAGACAGGATGCTGGACTAGATGGCCCCTGAGGGCTCCTCTGATGTTCTTATAGGGAAAGGGGGAAGGAAACCCACTGAGTGGGTGGCTCTCAAGGAGAGTAGCATGGTTGCTCACCAGCTCTGGCTCCTTAGCCACGCCCCCTTTGCCTGCCAACATGTGTCAGCTTCCAGCCTGCCTGCCCTAGAGGTGAGGTTCAGGGTCCTTCGGACAGCACTTCAGCACCATGGACAGGGGCAGTCAGCCGCCATTCCTCTATCACTATTCCAGATGGATACTGAATGTTTACTGGGCAGGAAGAAGATGATCTTTGCATAGTGGTGGCATTGTGTCTTGACATGACATGGACAGAGCATCATCTGGTAAAGTGTAGGTCACGGGAGACTCCCTCCTCTCAACATAAGAACATAGGGGAAGCCAATGTTGGATCAGGCCAGTGGCCCATCCAGTCCAATACTCTGTGTCACACAGTGGCCCAAAATACCAGGTGCCCTCAGGAGGTACAGCAGTGGGGCCAGGACACTAGAAGCCCCTCGCTCACTATTGCCTTCCCCCCAAGCACCAAGAATACAGAGCATCATTTACCCCAGACTGAGAGTTCCTGTCTATACCTAGTGGCTCATAGCCACTGATGGACCTCTGCTCCATAAGTTTATCCAATTCCCTCTTGAAGCCGTCCATGCTTGTAGCTGCCACCATCTCCTGTGGCAGTGAGTTCCATGTGTTAATCACTCTTTGGGTGAAGAAGGACTTCCTTTTGTCTGTTCTAACCCGACTGCTCAGCAATTCCATGGAGTGCCCACGAGTTCTTGTATCGTGAGATAGGGAGAGAAGGACTTCTTTCTCTACCTACTCTATCCCTTGCATAATCATGTAAACCTCGATCATGTCACCCCTCAGCCATTGTTTCTTCAAGCTAAAGAGCCCCGAGTACTTCAACCTTTCTTCCTAGGGAAAGTGTTCCAACCCTTTTATCATTCTAGTTGCCCTCTGCTGGTGTCAGGGACTCATCCAGATGGGGTGTGTGCCACTTGACCTTAAATGCCAGTCTCTTGTCCTTTAGTGTCCATTCTCCTTGTGGAGATTTCAGCTATCTAGCAGGTAAACTTTTGGGATCAATACCAATTGCACATAGAAACAGGGGGCTTACCTTCAGAAAGAAGGGGCCAGAGCTCAGAGGAAGTGCTTTGCATGCTGAAAAGGCTAGCTGCAATCCCCCCCCCCCCCCCCCGCATTCCTGATGCAGGGAATGATCTCTGTCGGAGGCTTCGGAACTGATGCTGATCGTCAAAGGAAACAACGCCAGGCTGGGGAGGCCAATGTTCTAACTCCCTATCAGCAGTTTCACATACCCCTGCGAAGAAGCTGCCATGTGAAAGAGCCCTAATTACTCCAGCTTATCGCCTTTCCTCTGATTGGCGCACCCTCTGCAGTGGAACAGAGGAGAGCCCCCCCCTCAGCAAAGCAATTGGGGCCCCATGCGAGAAATTATTTAAGAGTGAGGGCTTAACAGTTGGGATGATGAATGGGAATGACTTAGCTGGCACATTTGGCAATGATAAATCAAGGGAGAACGGAGAAGCGCCTCATAACTCCTGAGCCAGATCAGAATGGGAGATTCTTGTCATTTCCAAACTTCCCTGGGCAGCCTCCAACATTTTCATATCTCGTCTCTGAGACTAATGGAGACAGAAAGGGAAGAGAATGCAGATGAAAACCCTCTTTCTCTCCGAGCGAGAATCTGTAGCACATGTGAGGGGGCTACCCTTGAATGTGTTGCCAGCTCTCTTGGCTGGGCTCCAGTGCCTTTGACAGTTGCTGGACAGGCTGGATCTCTCTCTGTCGGGCAGCTGTCAAAAGCAAAGCACAGGAACTTGGGCAGGGGAAAAAGCGCCGAACACTCAACCTGTTTCTCTCTCTTTTTCCCCAAGTCTCAAGCTGCTGCTTTATCATTCCATGGCATAATTGGCAAACATTATTAAATTAAGTTTCAGCAGACAAAAAAGGAAAGATTTAGTTGACAACTTGCCGTTTCATCAAGAACCCAAGAATGAGTTGAGAAGGGAGGAAGTGCGAGGGGCCCCACCACCGCTAGGAGCGACAAGTCAGAAAAGGGAGAGGAGAGGGAGGTTTTTATGAATTACATTTGCCAAGGAGATTCTCTAATAACGTTGTTCATCTTTTCTGTCAAATACGTCATATTAATGTACTGAAGAAGGACAGGGAGAAGATGAATTAAGGCTTAAATATGCTAAAACGACTTAAGGAATATTTAAATACAATACAATTTATTTTTATGGATTCGCTCTCAATGCAAAGCTCACTCTGATATTTGGCACATGGGTTCAGAATTTGCCAGGCGGTTTGCAGCTGTGCCCAAACTCTCCTCAGCTGACAGGGAATGCTACCCTGATCTGTGGACCCCCCACCAACCCACCAAGCCTCTCAAGGAAATGCATGGATGTGCAGATGGCTGCAGCCCCAGTGCCACAGTCTCTCTCCTTCCACCCCCACAAGCAGTGGGAATTGTGAACAGGCTTAGTAAAAGTAAAGGTAAAGGTTTCCCTTGCTCGGAAGCCTGTCGAATCTGACCCTAGGGGAGCAGTGCTCATCTCTGTTTCCAAGCCAAAGAGCCAGTGCTGTCTGAAGATATTTCTGTGGTCATGTGGTCGGCATGACTAGACACCAAGGTGCACGGAATGCTATTACCTTCCCACCGAAGTAGTACCTATTTATCTACTTGCAATTTCTTTCGAACTGCTAGGTTGGCCGGAGCTGGGACCAGAGACGGGAGCTCACTCCTTCATGTGACACTCGGGTCTTGAACTGCTGAACTACCGACCTTTTGGTCTGCAGTTCAGCGTCTTATCCACTGAGCCACCGTAGCCCCTCAGGACTTAGCAAGCTGCTATTGCCCCACACACAGGTTGTATCAGTGTCTCCCACACAGAGTCAATAAATATGGGTTTTATAATAAGTTGATCCCTATTACCAGCAAGGTGCCCAAATCCAGGTAAGCACCTACCATGTGCTGGGGAAGGTAATGGGTGTGCATCTGCTTGTGGGGGAGACCGCCGGGCACTCCATTGCACCTGCTGAAGCTGCCTAGCAAACACTCATGACACATTTTCCTCAGAGGACAAGTGCTGAAGCATGCAAAGCTGAACAAAGAAACAAATCGGAGACTATATGTCTTTAGTTGCCACTTGCTACATTGGGATGGCTGACTTTGTCTTAAGAAGGGAACCTCGACACATTGACGTGTCTCACCCAGAGCATCCTTCCCATGCTAGGGAGGAAGCCTAGGGTGAGTCTTGTGGAATGGAAGAGTATCTAGGTGGCCTCACCTTTGGTCAGGTGTTCACTTACTGACCTCTAGTGAGGAACCAGCCAATTGCCCGAGGTGGACTTCTAGGCCCATCCTCTGTGATTATCGCCATCTAGTCCAATGCCCTGCTCAATGCGGGATCAGCCTCGAGCATCCCTGATGAGTGTTTGTCCAGCCGCTACTTGAAGACTGCCAGTGAAGGGGAGCTCACCACCTCCCCCGAGGCAGCCCATTCCACTGCTGAACTACTGTAATCCCCCCCCCCAATATACAGCCGCTGCCTTCCTGCCCATAATTGAAACCCATGATTGCGAGTCCTCTCCTCTGCTGCCAACAGGAACAGCTCCCTGCCCTCCTGTAAGTGACAGCCTTTCAAATACGCAAAGAGAGCAATCTTTTTTTTCAAAAAAGTTGTGCGTGTTTGTGTGTGCATGTGCTTGGGAGCCTGGAAGTCATGGTAACTTCTGGCGAGCCCTGCTGGAGCTGGGACCAATGCTCCTTCGAAGCTGTGGAGTGAGCAAAAATTGTGAGCAAAAATTCTACTTTATGAGCTACCAGCATTAAAGTTGTGAGCGAACGATTTGGCTACTGAATAAATTAGTTTACTCTGGAGCCATCCTTCCTGAGCTAAGACAAAAATGTGTGAGCCAGAGGCTAAAAAACTGTGAGCTAGCTCACACTAACTCAGCTTAGAGGGAACACTGGCTGGGGCATTTTCCGGAGAGGAAGCGTGATTGGCTGCCCTTGCATTCCAAGCCCTGGTATTCCTTGGCAGTCTCCTTTCCAAGTCCTTGCCAGGGTCAGCCCTGCTTGGCTTTCGAGATCTGATGAGACTGGGCTTGCCTGGGCTATCCAGGTCAGGACGAAGAGAGCAATCGTGTCTCCCCTCAACCTCCTCTTCTGCAGACTGACCATTCCCAAGAAGTCCCTCAGCCTTTCCTCAAAGGGCTTCTTGGTCTCCAGGCCCCCGGTCATCCTCCTTGCTCTCCTCTGCATGCGCTCCATTCTGTCCACATCCTTTTTGAAGTGAGGCCTCCAGAACTGCACAGAAGACTCCAGGTGCGACCTGACCAATGCAGTGTACAGTGGGACTATGATATCTTGTGATTTGGATGTTATGCCTCTGTTGAGACACCCGAAAGCTACATTAGCCTTTTTTTTGTCTCTGCATCACATTATCTGGTTCACACACACTGCTAACCCAGAAATGTGTCCCCTATCTGGTATGCGTGCTTCTCATTTTTGTTACCAAGAAGTAGAACTCCGCACTTATCCTTGTTGAGCTGTATCTTATTCACATCTGCCCACTTTTCCAGTGCGTTCAAGTCATTTAATTAGACAGCGAAGAAGTCCAGTAAACAATGCAATAGAGCTAGGACTGCAGAATGGGTGCAGCCTCCAATAGTACAAAAAGGGTGGATCCTGCCTCACACACCTATTTTGTCACCATCCTACATCTTCAGGGGCACCAGTGGGTGAGGAAGGCTCCCCTGCTTCTCTGGGTCACCCCTGGCTTGTCTTGCCCTCAGTCATGAGTCCCATCCCACTGCCCGTGATTTCCCTGCTCCTAATGAAGTGCCAAGACCAGGCTAGCCCTCCAGGCAGCACCTCTAGCCAGTACAGGACCTACTCATAAAGCCCCAGAGAGAGGGCTGCAGGTTCTCTTCCAAAAGGAATTACCTGGATGGCTTTGCACCAGCCGGAGTGGGAACAGACCACCCATCCATGCAAGGTGGTGTGACTATAATGAGACTGAAAAGACCCCAAGGAGAGAGCGGTTGTCTTTCCCAGGAGCAAACCAGAGAAGACCCATGCAAGATTGGCCCACAGCAGGCTGGTTTGGCTTGGGATCTCTGAAGAACTGGCAGCCATTAAGCCAGGGAACCAACTGGCTCAGGTTACTGTGTAAATTTAATTTTTTTGCACCGTCCTGTGTATCTAAAATCCTTTCCCACTCCTCTCTACCCACACAAGAAGTTATATGCAATTTCCCTCCTTCTTCTATATGCAGCTATGTGCAACGTCCCTCCTTCCTCTGTTTCCCAAGTACAGTTAACCCTTTTTTTAAATTTAAGAGACCCCCGTGTCCTTGCAGATTGCTCAAGTGCAAAAGGGCTGGATACTCCAGCTCTCACTTGAGCCAGGCCAGGAGTTTAGCTGGAGGAGGGCTCTGCCTGCATACGGGATGGAGAGGCAGAACTGAGCCTGTTGGATTCTGCCTAAACCAGGGGTGGGCAAATTGTGGCCCGGGGGCCACATGCGGCCCGCCACAGAGTTTTTTGTGGCCTGCCAAGACAGTCGGCCATGTGGTGTGATCGGGTACATTTGTCTCATTAAACTGATTCTAAAATTAAATGTGCTTGCAGCTATAGATGACATGAAATTAGAACAATAGATAAATTGAATAAAACTACCACTATTTTATTTAATTTATATTTATTGATTTTTATGATACAATTTATACCGTTTCTGAAATGCAAAGTTAACTAATGAATGCAATCATTTTAAAAGGTGCGGCCCTCCGCTAACCTCCGCTCCCACAAGGGGCCCCCAAGCCAAAACAATTGCCCACCCCTGGCCTAAACTCTTTAAGTGACAAACATGGGGGCAGTGACCCACAGAGAGCTTGGGGCAAACCCGCAGGGTAAGCAATAGCCAAAAGGCTTCAGAGGGGCTGGGGAAGCAGTGCTCTGTCCCTGAGTTCCCCCTGGCCTTCCCTCCAGAACTGCCATGACTCCCTCAGAAAGCCTCCCCCCCACATGCCCTGCACTGAAGCAGCTGCTCCGTCCTCAGTTGCTGCACCGGTACAAGAAGGTCTTCCGGTGCATGTCAGGGATGGTTCCCCATTAGCGGATGTTTCTCTTGGAGGAAGCCTCTTTCACACAGCCCTGGCCGTTGCTGGTCTGCCTACCTATGTGTTTTTACTATATCATTTTATCATTTTTAATGTTTTTAATAGTTCAAATATTTTCATGTTTGCCACTGTGGGTGCCCTGATCGGGTGGAAAGGCGGCATAAAAAGGTTTCAAATAAATAAAACAATCCCATCGTCCGCTTTGCAAAACTGCTTGCCTCCCCCAGGCCTTTCTGCAGAGACTTCTGTGGGTTTGGCTTTTTAGGAACTTCAGTCCTTTATAGATTGTGTTAATCGGATATACCTTAATTAGTCACATATGTGTCCAGAGACCTCTAGATACTGGACATATTTTTGCTGTCAATTTAAATAACAGTCCTTATTAATGATAATCCATGGCCACTTGTTCTGGAAAGATTTCCAGATGCCAAAGGGAAGATGGATGGGAGCCTTTGGTCACTCCGGCGGTGCAGTCCTGCGCTCCAGTCCCTGCGGTTCCGTGGGAGTTTATGCTGGGATCCAAGACTCTCCCGGCAGCAAAATAACAGCATTGTGGAAAACAGGCAATATATCAGCCGAGACAGCCACTGCCACCGCATTCTTCACCAGTCTGATGCTGCCCACCGGTCACAACAACAACTCCACACTAGCCGTGTGCAGAAGGCAGCAACCTAAAAGTGGCAATGGTGGGAGTCCCGTCTTGATACCACAGGACTCATCTTGGACCCTCTCACCCAATCAGGACACCAGCAGACTGCCAGGGGCACGCCAAAGTACCTCCCTCCTCCAAGTGGGTGGGGATGCCTGCAGCCTAAAGTTACCAACCTCCAGGTGGCAACTGGAGATCTCTTCCTACTACAGTCTCTCTCCACATGATCAAGATCAGTTCCCCTGGAGAAAATGGCAGGTTTGGTGGGTGGACTTTATGGCACTACACCCCACTGAGGTCCCCTGCCCTCACCCCCCAAATCTCCAGGTATTTCCCAACCCAGCTGTGACCATCCTCATGCCAGCCACTCCAGGGGAAAAGAGAGCAGTGCTTGAGAGGCAGATCTGAACTGGTGGGCTGGATACTACAGGAGGAGCGGTTCCTTTATGGCCCCAAGCCCTTTAGGGCCTTGAAGGTAAGAGCTGGCACTTTGAATCGTGCTTGGAAAAAGAGGGGTAGCTCTAATAAATGACTGTCCCTTGGAGCAGCTGGTCATGGAGCCGACTAGAGGCAAAGTTGCCCTGGACCTGGCTGTGAGCGGGGCTCAAGAAGCCCTGGTGCAAGATATAGATGTCATTGCCTCCATGGGGATCCGTGACTGTGATGCCATTCAGTTCAGCATTCGTGTCAATGGAAAGTTGCCCTCAATGTCCATAACAATTGCTTTTGATTTCAAGAGAGGGAGCTTTACAAGACTGCAAGGGCTAGTCAGAGGGAAGTTCACGGAGACAATTAAGAGAATCAAATTCCCTCAAGGGTGCTTAGAAACCATTTAAAACCACACTAATGGAGGCCCACATAGGATGCATGCCTTATGCATTGCCAAAGTTACCACCTAGTCTAAAAAGAAGTCTGCATGTTTAATGACCCCAGTCAAGGGTGACATAAAAGGCTCCTTGTAAAAAAGAAAAAAAGAAAAAAGGAAGGTATTCCTGAATGAGGTGGGCAAAAAGGGCCACAGGTTTTGAAAAAAAAACAAGTGTAAGGTTTTATTTATTTATTTATTTTATTAATAAGTACGATTAAGTACAAATATATATAAAAAACCCATACATAACAATCAACTGCATTGGAAAGTTCTTACAGAGGGAAGTTACAAACGAGTATAAACAACAAAAGCTTAACAAAGTGGAATAAATTCATATAGAACCATATCCAACAATCATATTCAGATAAATGTAAGTTGACAATAAAGTGAGCAAGAAAAGAATCTGAGGAGTGGATTCCTAGAAACATTCAAGACAGCATTTCTTCAAATCTGTCAGGAGCAGGAAATGATCCAGGAGGGCAACTGGGCCTTTGGGTGACGAAGAAATGAAAAAATTGCCCAAGGAAGATGGAGAAATGGAAGAGAAACTGAATAAATCTTTGCAGTTATTTCCCCCGTGAAAAATGCAGGGCATGTAGCCATGCCAGAGCCGCTGTTTTGGTAAGGGTAACTGAAGAATTGAGTCAAATAGAGGGGATGAGAGATGAAGTTGAAAACTTATAGGTCTGCAGGCCCATATGATATACAGCTGAGTGTTCTTAAAGAGCTCAAACATGAAACTGTCAGTCTACTAAACAGTATTGTAACTGATTATCTAGGCAATTACCAGCCAGTTAGCATAGCATCTGTTCCAGTTATTAAGCACTTTGAGGAACAACACCTGCTGAAGGGAAACCCAGTATGGTCTCTGTAAAGAGAAGTCCTGCCTCACAAAATGTCTGGAGTTCTCTGAGCAGGTTTACAAGCATATGGAAAAGGGTGGTCTTACATCGTAGGACTTCCAAAAGGCTTTGGATGAGGTACATCTCCAAAGACTCCTCAGTAAGTTTAGCAGTCATAAATATAAGAGGACAGGCTTCATGGAGGACTTGTCCATCAGGGGCTACTAACCATAGGGACTAAAGAGAATCTCCCCATTCAGAGGCAATAAGCTTCCAAAACATCAGGAGAGGAAGGACACGGCCTGTGTGCTCCGTTTGTTGGTTCTCCAGGGCAACTACTTGATCGCTATGTCAAGCAGGACATTGGACTAGATGTATCTCTGCAGGTCCTTCCCAGCAGAGCTTGTCCTGTGTTCTTATGACTGAAGGAGCTGCAGATCCCAATCAGCAGTTGTGGAGAATAAAAGTCTACTGTGCTTGGTCTGTGAGGGCCCCGATGGCTGGTTCTGAGAACCAAGTAAGTCAAAAAGCATGAAAAAACCCCAGTATGAGAATTCACAAAACATATGCACAGCACAGAGAACACAACAATATAGCACACAATTCAAAGGCTAAAGCCTACTGACTTGAAACTCCATCAAATGAAGACAAGAAAAATCATTACTTGAAAAGTCCATGGTACAAAAACTATCAAAAAAACTATAATGAAAAACTCAAGATGTCCGTCTTCATTTCGAAGGGTCTTCCTCAGATGGTATTCTGGACACAAGCCAAGCGCTATTAACAAATATAGGGATGTCCACAAAGGTAAGTTGGGCTAATAATCCTCAAAAACTTAAACGATGGGCAGCCGCTCTCAGCATTTAAGTTTTTGAGGGGACTCTTGTCCCAATTTACCTTTCTGGACATCCCTGTATTTGTTAATAGCTCTTGGCTTGTGTCCAGAATACTGTCTGAGGAAGACCCTTTGAAACAAAGTGGCTATCCGGAGTTTTTCATTATAGTTTTTGATAGTTTTTGTACTGTGGACATTAATTGCTAAATTGTTAGACGCTATTGGAATAACAATTGTAAACTTCAAGTAATGACTTTTCTTGTCTTCATTTGATGGTTCTAAGAAGCGATTCCCATGGATGTTCCATCCATCTAATCTTGGCCTTTTCTACACTTATGAAATGCTGTTTCTCTTGCAATGGACAGAACAGTGATTGCCAGACAAGCAAGCAGGGGAAAGACAGAGAAAAGACCCCCTCTCCTCCAAAAATATCTCCGTCTTCAATCTTCAGACCAGCAGATTGGGGGGGTGGGGGGGCGAGAAGCAGCCGTCCTCTCTCTGTTGCTCGGTGCCTCCTTCTCTTTCTCCTCAGTCCTAATAAGTTCTATAGAGAAACCAGCTGTCCATCATCAGTGTGAGCTGGCAAAAGACTCATTTTCTCCGAGTTTTCCTTTTCAGAGACAACTCTGAAAAAAAGAGAGCGCAAGGGCAGAAAACTAGAGGAGAAGGCGCCAGCGTCTTTTGTTTGTTTAGTTATTTATTTATTTCTCTGCAAGAGTCCCGGTCGATTTGGAGATCGTTTCTCCTTCTCCACCTAAGTGCTTTGCCTAAGACAAACCACAAAAATAGAGAGCAAGTCATTCAACTCCTAGAGGAAAGGAGCGAGGGAAAAATATAACCCAGTCACGAAGCCCGGTCAATGCAAGGAACACTCCGCCGACAAATTGAACTTTCCCTGCCTTGCAGTGGTCTTTGAAAGCATTCAATTATCTGCCTGCACCTATAGAAAAATGTTGGAATTGCTTCCCAAGGCCTTTAAAAGGCTCCGCTCGTAAAAAGGCATGTGGGCCTGCCGGCTCAGCAGCACCAGGAGTGGGAGGGAAACAACAGCCCTGGCCGTGTTTACCTTTGAAGGGGGGGGAGGTGGGAGATGGATTGAGTGGGGAACCCTCCCTCCCTCCCTCCCTCCCTCCTTCCTTCCTTCCCATGGTGTCTGCTCACCTCTTCCAGACTGGCCTTCTAATCAGGTGGGGCGATCTCCCAGAATTACAACTGATCTCCAGATGACAGAGATAAGTTCTCCCAGAGAAAATGATTGATTTGGAGGGGGGACAATGACATCATCATCCTTTAGACTTTTATACTGCTTTCCTCGGAAAGCGGGCTCAGAGCTGTGTACAACGTTTTACATCACTAAACATAAAAACAGTCCATTAATCTAACTATACAAATAAAATACAGACATTACAAGAAGTATAAAACCTATATGGAGTCACAGGACAGATTTGACCCCCGAAGGGGGAGGGGGAGCGTGAGAGGCAACTAGTGTGGAGGGGGGAAGTATTTGTGAATTTCCTGCATTGTGCAGGGGATTGGACTAGATGACCCTGGAGGTCCCTTCCAACTCTATGTTTCTATGAACTGGCTGAACTGTTGCTATTGTCAACCGTATGCTTGGCAGAACATCCCTGCCTTACAGGCCCTGCAGAACTGTAGCAAGTCCCACAGGGCCTGGATGTCATTTGGCAGAGGGTTCCACCAGGTTGGAGCCAGGGCCGAGAAAGCCCTAACTCTGGCTGAGGCCAGTCAGACGCTCTTTGGGCCAGGGACTTCCAGGAGATGTTGTTCTCCTGAGCGCAATGCTCTTGGGGGGACATACCAGGAGAGGCAGTCCGGCAGGTACATTGGTCCCTGACTGTTTAGGGCCTTGAAGGTCAGAACCAAAACCTTGAACCTGACCCGATACTCAGTCTGGATCCAGTGCAGCTGGTGGGGCACAGGTTGAATGTGTGCAGCTGATGGTGTCCCCGTGAGGACCCAGGCTGCTGCATTTTGGACCAGCTGGAACTTCCAGATCAGCCTCAAGGGCAGCCCTGCACAAAGCACCCGACCCCACTGAAGTCCCTCCCCAGGCTCCGCCCCCAAATCTCCAGCAATTTCCCAAGACAGAGTTGGCACCCCTCCTAGTCAGAGGTGTGCTTTGTTGCCAATGAATGCATGCCATTTAAGCTGGGTGTCAGAGGAGGGCATATTGGTTGTGCCAGTGCAAAAGAGGACCCAGGAAGCCAGGGCAGCCTCTCTGTGCATTAGGCTCTGTGGCAGAATGCGACTGCTCTGGCCTGCAGTCCCCACTCCGCCCGGCCCTCCTAGGGCTTCCCAACATCCGGGGGGGGGGGGGCTTTCCTTTTACTCTTGAGTAGTCACTACAACCACCTGGTCAATATAGGGCTTTCCCACCGAAGGGATCAGGACACTCAGTCCCCCTTCCAAGCTGAGGCCTTGCCTCAGTGTCTCCTGCTGCCCAGCGCCTGGTTGCCACGGGGACAGTTGAATGCCTTGGGGCCACACACCAGCCCCCCCCCCCAGCACCTTTTAAAATAGCACGTCCAAAGCAGTGGGGGTCTCTGGGGTACAGAGAACTGCTCCTCGCTTCAACAGTTTAAAATATTTATTTAAAAGAAAATGTTTACAAGTATACTTTTAGCACCTCGCCGGAACTGAGCAAAGAAGAACAAAAGAATTTGGTAAAAATGCAAACCATCTGCCCCTGTCTCTCTACACATTTATTTATTTATTATTCAAATGTATATTTTGCCCTCCCCACAAGCGGGCTCAGGGTGGATCACAGCACATTATCAAAACATATCAACATTTCAAACATATAAATAATAGACATAAACAATTAAAACTATGTGAAACAACATAAAACTGAGCGCACTATTTATCCTTATAACAGAGGTTTTCGGTTGGCGTCATTGGTCTTTTGAACTTCTTGACCTGGGCCATGTGAGACGGTATACACGCCCTGTCTGATGGTAAAATAGGACAGGCTCTTAAGCTTAGCTGTTCTAGTTCTCTACAGCGTTACCATTATTTTTCAGCTTGCTCTCAGTCTCCCAGGCGAGCACATGGTCAATATGGCTGCCTCAGGAGGTAAGAGTCCAGTGTCCTTTCATGGCCATAGCATCCCAGAGAAAGAGAGCAATTTCCTGTTGCAAGGAAGTTTTATTAACTCTGGGTCTCCACCCACTTGATCAGGTCACGTCAGGTCAAAGAAGCGTTTCCTCCAGCTCATTCCCAGAGATTGTCTCCGGGGTTGTTCTAGCCCAAAGCCCTCCAAACTCTGTTTCTTGCCTGGGGAAGGGGGGGGGGAGGGGGAAGGCTTGACCATCCCATTGTCTTTTCCATCTAGCTCCATCAGCATTTGTAAGAAGGCTGGTGGAGGTGCCATCAAACACCTCCTCTGACTAGAGAAAAAAACTGGTAAAATGCATAGGGAAGGCTTTTGCTGCTTGCCACCCTTCCAGGAGACTCCACAGGCTCATAAAGCACATGTCCAGTTGTGCAATGGATCCAGTGGAATAACAATAATAACAATAATAACAATAATAACAATAATAACAATAATAACAATAATAACAATAATAATAATAAGAGATTGGATTTATACCCACCCTTCACTACCCAAGGGAGTCTCAGAGCGGCTTACAAACTCCTATCCCTTCCCTTCCCCACAATGGAGCCAGTTTGGTGTAGTGGTTATGTGCGCAGACTCTAATCTGGGAGAACTGGGTTTGATTCCCCACTCCTCCACTTACACCTGGCTGGATGACCCTGGGCAAGCCATAGTTCTGTACCAGCTGTTCTCTCAAGGACAATTGTCTCAGAGCTCTCTCAGCCCCACCCACCTCACAGGGTGTCTGTTGTGGGGAGGGGAAGGGAAAGGAGTTTGTAAGCTGCTCTGAGACTCTGAGTGACGGGTGAGGTATAAATCCAATATCCTCCTCCTCCTCCTCCCTGAGAGACAGGTGGGGCTGAGAGAGCTCTGACAGAAACTGCTCTTTTTCAACGACAGCTGTGCCAGAACTACGGCTTGCCCAAGGTCATCCAGCAGGTGCAAGTGGAGGAGTGGAGAATCAAACCCGGTTCTCCCAGAGTAAAGTCCATGCACTTAACCACAACACCAAACTGGATGGAAGGAGTGCAGGGGAAAAAATCTCATTGAGTCGATGGCTTCCAGCCCCCTGGAAAAACTTTCCACGTGTTTGCATAGCCTCAGTTCACTCTCACTCCCAGTTAGCCTCGCTGGCCTTCACTGAAACCACACAGCCTGATCTGACCAGCTACCTAGCATCAGCTCGCTCACACTGTGATCCCTGATTGGCTGCAATGACCCATGTGATTAAGCCAGGCAAGAGAAAGAGGCACTGGCCAGGAGAACAGGATGCTCAAATAGGACTCGGCGGGGGAGTAGGGAGGGAGCCAACAGTGTTAAACAGAAGAAGAAGGTAATCATTTTCTTTTTTTTCTGAGTGTAGGGGAGGTGAGGGAGGGAGAGAATTTCTGCGCCCCTAAAATGCCTCCCCTCCCCCCCCAAAAAACAGGAGAATTCCCTTCACAGGTGTCGTCCTGAGTAGCCCCTTCGCAAGGCCCAGAGGCAGGGTGATTTAGGATCAATGCAAGACAATGAAATGTCCAGACGGCTGCAGTCCACATGCCGGCACTCGGTCCGTGTGACCTTCTCGCCGCCGTCAGAAAATGCTTCTCTCTGGCGAGCCTCCCCCTCACCAGCCTTGCCCGCAGCCAGCTTAGCTTAGATGAGAGGCTTTGCAGTTGTTCAGATAATGCTCAGAGGGCAAGCTGGTTTTCCAAGAACACAATTCTCCATCCATTAACCCACAGGTCCAGCAAACTCCAGCTCTGCCCGCTTTCCCAGAGCCGGCTATTACCGTGCCCACTCATTATTGCCCTGTGCTTGAAAAAAAGAAAGAGGAGGGGGGGAAAATCCCTTGCCGTTATTTTTGTTCATAATGCATGTCAAAATGTAAAGGTATGGGGGCTTGCGGGAAATGCATATTTATGAGATGGGGTCAGTGGGGTCGGCTGGTAGCCATCTGAAAAGCAGGGCACTGGCTAAATCTGCAGCGATTACCTGCCCTGCCTTCAGCTCCGTATCTTACAAGCATCACTCGAGCCCTGGCTCAAAGATAGCACTGGTCCCCTTGCATTCTGTGAGCCCCAGAGCCCTCCATGGAGAAGAACCGATGGCGGAGAGCAAACAGGACGGAGGAGAAGCAACCCCATGTCGGAGGATCCGAGGCTAGGGGACCGTGTGGAGGGGATGAAGAGCCCAGGCAGGCGGGGTGCTCAGGCGCTGGATGCAAATAGCCAAAAAGAGGACTGTAAAGCTCCTGGCTGGCCTTACTCAACGTACCAAGCCCATTACCAGTGTAGTGTAGTGGTTAAGAGTATCTGAGAGCCCTGGGTTCGAATCCCCACTCTGCCATGGAAGCCTGCTGGGTGACCTTGGGCCAGTTACACCCTCTCAGCCTCGCCTACCTCCCAAGGCTATTGTGGGGATAAAATGGAGAAGAAAACGATGTCAGCTGCTTTGGGTGTCCACTGGGGAGAAAGGTGGGATATAAATGAATTAAATATACATATGAAGAAATATTTTATTGTTACTATTTTATTTACAAAATCTGTCTCCCACCTTTCTGCCCTTACAAGGGCCACCAAGACAGCTAACAATTTCAAACATACATGATAAATTCACATCGGATGAAGTGGTGACATATGAACACACACACATGGAGCTGCCTTGTACAGAACCAGACCTCTCGGTCCATCAAGGCCAGTATTGTCTACTCAGGTTGGCAGCAGCTCTCCAGGGTCTCAGGTGGAGGTCCTTCACATCACCTACAACCTGGCCCTTCTAACGGGAGATGTCAGGGATTGAAACTGGGACCTTCTGCATGCTAAAAGCAGATGCTCTACCACTGAGTCACTTGATGATACCCTAAGGCCTAATGCCACTGGTGGTGTCTATGGAAGTTGGGAGGTGGCGGCAGCCAGGAAAGATGGAAATGGTTGCGGCTGAGACATTCAGTCTGAGGGGCCTGTCTTTTGGTCCCAGTGGGCCTGTGAAGAAAAAGGGCCCTTTTGGTCCATAATAAAATGGTCCCAGCATTTATTTCTCCATGCCTCCATGCTTGGCGGAGTAGGGGATTTCCAAGAGACTGCTATGGTCAAACGGGCGGTTGCTAAGAGAGTGGAAAGCAGGGTGTCTAAATCTATTTCTGGGTCTTCCCTTTTGTCCAGATTAAGGAGCAGCCCCTTAGGGTCAAGTGGCCGGTCTTGAGATGTGATGTTTTCTATTTCTGCTACAATTTGCCTCCAGAAAGATTGGATAACTATGCAAGACCACCAACAGTGAAAGAAATCACTGGATTCCCCACACCCCTTCCAACATTGCAAGCTGTGATTCGGATGCATGTGATGAAGATAAATATTTCTCTTAATAAATTCTATTCAAACTCTAAAAAAAAAAGAAAAAGGGCCCAATCCCCTCCTGTTTCAGCTCCACCTCAGCTGTGCCTGATAAGCCCAGGGAAAGAGCTGCTATTCTCCAGCCTCATTCTGCCTCAGCTGACAGCCTGCTGATCTTGCCATTTCAGGCCGCTCTCTTTCTGCTTGTTATCCCCCCCCCCCTTTGAAAAACTTGGGATTCCATTTATGGAAGGAAGACGGTTACTCTGGGGTTGCCTGGAGGAGCCACCTGCCCGGGGAAACCGTCTCCCCTCCCAGCCCTGCTGTCCCAGTCGGGGAGAGGCTGAGCAGGTGTGATTAATGGGGGAGGAGAGACGGGATGGGCTGCGTGATAAACAAACACTCTGGGACCTAAAGGCCAGTTTCTGTCACAAGTGTGCCGGCGTGTTTCTGGCAGTGAGAAAGTGCCGCTGTCTCCGCTGTCTCCTGCCATGGGGGCTCTCTGTCTGAGCTGGCAGGGGCTGAGGGAGGAAGACAAGACAAAAACTGCGGGGCAGTCCCCTGGTACCTCTTTGGTTTATTTACAAAAATGATATCCCACCTTTCTGCCCACAGAAGGGCCACCAAAGTGGCTAATAATTTAAAACATCCGAGATAAAATCAAATTTAAAACCATTAAAATCACCTCCCACAAACCCACGTCATCAAAACAATTAAAAACAGTGCTAAAATGCACAGAAAACATAAAAACAGCGATTAAAACACTGGCTAGGGAGGAGAGATTGATCACTGAGGGAATGCCAAATTGGAGAGGGAGCCTTCACCCACTGGCGGAAGATGACAACAGAAGGGGGCAGATGAATCTCCCTGGGGAGGGAGCTCCAGAGCTTCAGGGCCACAACTGAGACGGCCTTTGGGTTACCATCCACCTAATTTCAGCAGGCGGGGGCCTCCAAAGATGACCCTAGTGTTGGGGGAGGCTCCTCAGGGAGTAGGCAGCCCTTCAAGTATGTTGATCCCAAATTGTGCATGGCTTTAGGTTCCTTCCTCAGCTTGTCCACTCCCTTGTCTACAGGGAAGGCAGCAGGTGACTCCTGATAGACACTGCGGTGTCTGGACCAGAATACCCCAGGCTACATCTCACCTAGCAAGGACGGACACAGATGGCATCTAGAGGCACAAGGAGGCCAGGCAGCTATGCATGCCCGGGGGGAGGGGGGGGGAGGTGCGCACGGCCATCCCATTCCCACCTTCCTTAAGTTCCACTTTGGGAACAATGCCCAGTCAGCATGCTGAGAGCTTCAACGTGAGCTCAAATTGCCAGGCAAACAAACGTACCTTGCTCAACTCCTTCAGTTGCCTTGATCTGATCACCTTGATAGCTGTCTGAGCAGTTTTGTGCCTGTGCAGGAGCTGCTTGCTGGACAATGTTGGGTCGCTGCAGCTGGGCTGCTTTTGCCCAGTCCAAGAACGAAAGATTCTCAATGGATGATGAAAGGCACGGATGGAGGGGTCATTCAAGGGACCTACTTGCAGTGTAGAGAAAGGAACTGCTTGCAGTCCACCCCCTCTTTGCGCCTGCAGTCAGGTGCACCAGTGACCAGTACTGGCTCAGATTTAGAGTCCAGGGGCACCTTTAAGGCCAACAACGTTTTATTCGAGCTATGAGCTTTCATGTGCGTGCACACTTTTCCAAATACACTGGAATGGAAGGTACAGTTCAAACTTATAGACAGAGGTTGAACAGCAAAATTAATATGTAACATTATGATGTTTTAAGGTATGTCTTTGCCTATCTTAAAACATCTTCATCATGTTACATGTTAATTTGCTGTTCAGTCTCTGTCTATAAATCTGAACTCTACCTTCCATTCCAGTGTGTTTGGAAAAGTGTGCACGCACATGAAAGCTCATACCTTGAACCAACCTTTGTTGGCCTTAAAGGTACCACTGGACTCTAAATTTGTTCTACTGCTTCAAACCAACACAGCTGACCACCTGGAACAATACTGGCTCAATTGCATTGCCTGCTTTTGGGGCCCTGTTTGTCATCATCTATTGGGAAATGGTTTGTATGAGTAGACAGGCTCCTGGGTAGACTCCAAAGGCGCACAGAGAAACTAATAGTAAATCACACCTCAGAAATCTCTCACGTATCCAAAGAACTTTTTTATTTTTTTTATTTTATTGTTGTATTTGTACCCCACTTTCCAAGCAAAGCAGGCTCAGAGTGGCTGAATAGTTAGCTACCTGCAAACAACTGGTGAGCTGGATGTGACGTGAACTGGGGGGGGGGGGGGGAGATGGAGGGGCTCAAACGAGCACGCACCCACCTGAAATCCGTCTGCCTTTTACAGCCAACCAAAGTGTCCTTTTTCATAGATGTTATTTCTTGGTGTTAACACATATTTGGGCTGTCTTTAAAAAATGTAAAGGGGCCATGTGACAAGCAGACATTTGCAGATATGTGTATCAGGCAGGTAGTGTGGTCAGGGAGCCATGACTGGATGCACCTCCCTGCTGAGGGGCGAATCCAGGCTGGCCTCTGTGGGGTGGTTTTCCCCTGGGGACCGGCTTCTGCAATTTCTCTGTTTCTGCTGCCGCCGGTATACTGTAGCTGCAACGGAGCTTCCGCAGGCCAGGTTTCCCCTAGAGTCTCCCTGTTCCCGTTCCCCAGCAGTGGCTATGCCCCTTCCCCAGGCCCCTGGAGCTTTTACAATTTCTCTTTTTTTTTAAATGGCAATAGAATATCATTGTATTGATACGGCATTAAAACGATGCGTGTAATGGGTTCTGTGAATTGTCAGTTTTCCTTTTCCAAAGGAGCCTCTTCAGCTGTGGAGGAGATACGTTTCCCCCCCCTTATACCTCAGCAAAGGAAGACCCCAGAGAGGGAGGAAAGGACTGAGGGGGGGACAGTGCCCGGGAAAACAGCCGTCCTGTTGGAGGGGAAATCCAGACTCTCTCTCCCCCCCCCCCCAGCAGCTTACCCTGGCTTGACTCTGATCTCTCTGAGAGCTTTGGAGCAAAGCTGGGTTGGGGAAGATCACAGAAGAGATGGGAAGCTGTGTGAGGTGCATGGATATGCCCCAATTTGGTGGGGAAGCTGGGAGAAAAACCTCCTCCACACCCCTTTTGAACCCAGGGCAGATGGCCATCTGGAAATTGCCTGTGACATGTGAAAGGGAGGACAGTGGAGTAGGGGCAGGGGATGGAGAAAAGCCAGAGCTGGAGAAAGAAAAAAGTCTGGGCCTTCTCCCCAGGTCTCCATTTCCAATCCATATTGTTCATCTGCTCGCAGAGGCACAAAGATTCCCAGAGGAGGGGGAATGAAAGGATGCCTTGAAGATGTGAAGTGTGAGGAAGGAATAGAGGTGAGGTTGCTGGAGGATGAACTGAACAAAGTGTCAGGAGGGAGAAGAGACAGCGGAGGAACACATCCCTCCATGGTGGGGGCAGCTCAAGCCAAGCCCACCACCCACTTTAGATGATAAGAGAGTCCTGCATTGTTCTGGGCAGACAACTCTGGTCTCTGCTGGTTGAGGAGGGATGTGATGGGACCGCTGTGCAACAAGGCAAGTGAGATTAGCCACCCTCTGAAGCTGTAGGGCAGGGCCAAAATGGATATAACAGACCCCCCCCCTCTCTTTTCCTAGGGAACCCAGGCATTTGTAGTTCTGGGGAGGGGGGGTGTTATGTATTGGGATTGAACCACCCTGATTGAATCATCCCTGACTGAATCACCCTAGAGACTGGCTGAGCTTGGAGCACAAGAACAATAGCCGACCAGGACTCTGGACTAAACCAGTCAAGTAGTAATGTTTTGTAAATAGCCTATCACAGGGAATGTGTGTGTGGGGTGGTGGTGGTGGAGTGTTTTGCATGCGTATAAGCAGGACTTCGGCCCGGCTTGGGTTGTCTTGTTCTGGCTGAAATCACTTAATAAACTATGAGCTGATCACTCTATGCGTCTGAACCCAGTATATTTCAGGGGACATATGCTCCTCCAAAGCTTGCCCAACAAGCATTCAGAAGATCAGAGGAAAGGCAAGATTCAAAACACAGCCACTCGTTCACCAAGGCTAAATGGGAAAGCCACCCAAATCGAGAAGGCCACTCGCTGCAGCCTAGGCGATGGCCGAGAGCAAGTCATGAAGGCAGCGGCTGGGGCAAAATGTTTGAAAACACAGCCTTTCTAAATGTGGCGAGGACATGCTCTTTAACAAACAAAACTGAACTTACCGTGTACCATTTTGAAAACCGATACTGGTGTCCAACATTTGCTTCTGACCTCTGGGCAGTATGTGACTACCCAGGGATTCTCCACCATGGACAGAGGCAGATTTGCCTTTTAGGATTCTTCTATCAGGGTAGCGCAAAAACCTGAATGTTCAGAATCAGCAGGGTAGCACCAATCATGGGTGTGTTCAAACTGGAATTTTCTTCTTAAAAATTTGCAGATTCCCTTGGAAGAAGGGGTGGAATGTCCTGGGCCTCCACACATTTTCCTTCTCACGCCCCCTCGGAATGGATGGAAACAGTGCTGAGCTATCTAGATGTTCTTGCACAATGCCTCGTTCATTTCAATTATCCTTTGCAAAACAGAAGTTCCAAGGGAATTGTTCCCAGTGACAATTATCTAAGCAGGCACCAATTATTCCTGTATTGGAGTGGGGTTTTGTTTTGTTGTGTTTTGTTTTGCAAAATCTTCCAAGAAAACAGAATCTATACGTTGCTGTTCTTGGATGGCTCTCTCCTTCTCTCTCGCTCGTGAATTCTCTGGTCTCCATCCCATATCCAAAGGCCAGTAATTTGCACACTATAAGGTCACTTTCAGCTCCGTTCCAGATGGGGAGGCTGAAAAGGGAGTCCATTGCCATTCCGCATTTGTTCTCCTCCAAGCGCAGGCAGGCAGGCATCCAGCATCTCTCTTTGGCTGGCATCCTCTGGACAAAAGCAGGCAGCTCCAGCTCTCCACCTCGACAAGCACAATGGAAATAAATCTAAAGGGTGGAAATCAAGCGATTGGCATCCTGATGAAAGAGAGAGGCACAATTTGTGCAAAATGGCAACAAGAGGATCCCCAGAGAGTGGAGAAGATGGGGAAGATGGAGGGGGGAGGGGATCTCCCACTCTCCCTTGGCTCTCCCCTCCCCCCCCCGCTTGCCCCTATAGCTGAGGAGAAGCTGCTGGAGCCAAGGGACCCCCCCCCCCGGATCAGCACAAAAGCAGTGCCTTGCCTGATGTTGGGATAGTTCCTGATGTTGAGATGATCTGGACTAGTCCGGCACCAGGCTGCAGGGGCTGTGGCTGGATACTGCCCTGCCTGGCTAGGAGGGCACAAGTATCACCACGCGATAAAGAAGGAATGATACCCAAAGAGGCAGTCTGGTATTTAACTGGGGGCATTAGTTTAAGGAGACAGAGCAAGAGGCGGGTAACTGGGATCTCCACCAATATATACCAGGATTTCCCCCCTTTAAGAGAACTCTCAAATAAACCAGGCAGATGTTCAGCTGGCAAGTTTTTTTTAATTAAAAGAGAAATAAAAAGGCAAAACACACACACAAACATACAAAACACACAAGCTAGCTAAGAGGAAATCAGGGAGGAGAGGGAATAGTTGAGGGGGAAAGGGCTGTAATTACTAGGTCTTGTAGCGGTCCACAGAAGCAGCAGCAAAAAGGCCAGCATTTCACAGAGGGAAGAGAAGAAACCCACAAAATGGTAGTGAATGCAGTTGGTACCAGGAATACACACACACCACTATGGAGAAAGATGCCATAATTTATGGGGCAAAATGCTCCCTGGAGCAAGCTGATGTATCTCCGCCCCCCAAACAATAATGATGGGTTTTTCTGAGGTCGACAATGATTTGGAAGAAGCTTGATGGGTTTACTTGAGGTGGACTCTAGGTGCAAATGGTGCTTGCTTGATGACCCTGTAAGTACCAGATGGGAAAGGCTACCAGGTGTGGTGAATAGTGTAACGTGTTGCTTAATTAGGGTAAAGGGGTAAGGGGAAGTGAGGCTGGGTATAGATGAGATTAACTCAAGGTGAGGTAATAGGTTCTTGGGAGACCCTTTGTCCTAAATGATACATCTCTCCATGGTGGGGAGGAGGAGGTTAGCTGGCCAGCCACTCTTTCCCACACTTCCAAACTCCTTGTCTCTGGCTGGCATCCATTTTGGGCCAGGAAGCATACTGCACTTATGACATCTGAGATGATATTGTAAGAAGGGTGTTCATGGTTTTCTAGCTACTAACTGCCCCCCAGTGAGATGAAGGGTCTGACTGCTAACGGTAAAGCATCCCCAAGCAGGGGAGCCATTTGCAGTGCCCTGGGAAGGACAGAAAGGGCTCTGTCATGCCAGTACATCTCTGTGCAGAAGCTGCTCTTAAGGGCCCATGTGTGTGTCCATGCACGTGTGCAATACTCTTATTTTTATTTGCTTCATGTACAGACTGCCTTTCTCCCCAAGTCTCAAGGTTACAATTTAAAAAACAAAAACAAAAAAAACCCAGTTGAATCAGACAGCCAGGACCCCCAGTGAATGATGCAGGAGGACCAGGACCACACAACTGGGTAACAGTGCAAACAACAGTGACACCAAAAACAGCAAACAAGGTGTACAAACAACCGCCTAGGCCTGCAAGGCCACAATGAAGAAAGTGGGTGACCAGAGTGGAAGATACCGCAGTGAAAGGAAGGTGATACATACAGATACACGACAGTTCTGATCCTCCTATAAAAATCCCCTTCTCAGTATTTCTGTTTTGCACATTCTGTAGAATGATGAAAGTGTGGGAGCCTTTCTGACCTCTTCAGGCAGGCCGTTAAGAATATCAGAAGAGCCCGGTGGGATCACACCAGTGAGGGTCCCTCTAGTCCAGCCTCCTGTCTCACACAGCGGCCAGCCAGTTCCTCTGGAGGGCCAACAACAGGGCAGAGAGGCCGAGGCATTTGGGATTTGGGATTCAGAGGGTTGGTGCCTCTGAATGTGGAGGTTCCCCTCAGCCACCATGGCTTGCAGCCACTGATTGACCTATCCTCCATGAATCTATCTATAAGAGCAAAAGAAGAGCCCTGTGGGATCAGACCAGTGAGTCATCTAGTCCAGCCTCCTGTCTCACACAGTGACCAACCAGTTCCTCTGGAGGGCCAACAACAGGGCAGAGAGAGGCCGAGGCCTTCCCCTGATGTGGCCTCCTGGCTCTGGGATTCAGAGGTTTAGTGCTTCTGAATGTGGAGGTTCCCCTCAGTCACCAGGTGAGCGAACTGTTGCAGCAAAACAGGAGAGGCCATCCTGCAGGTCTCTGGGGCCAGAGCCATGAAGGGCGTTATAGGTGAAAACCAGAATCTTGAAATGAACTCAGTTACTGATCAGTAACCCGAGGAGTGTCTGTGGAATGGGTGCGTGTTGGGTGTCACAAGTTTAAAATACTTCAGCATTTACGGGGTTAATGTTGCTTGTATTAGTCAACAGGAGGTCACATGTTTGTTAGTACCCAATCTGTTTACACAACAGAAAGCCGAAATTTTGTAGGAACCTTAGCTGTCTGATTGGAAAACAATGTATCAGGTATTTAATCTATTTAGGTTTCTCCTTCCTGTCCTGTTGTCTTGCTGGAGGAGACGCCATTCCTGTTTTCTCTCTCTAGCTGTAAGGATGTAGCAATCTAGTTCTTTTGTTCTTTTGTATTCCGTGTACCTTTTCCCATGTTAGGTTTATAGTAAACTTTTACCTTTTAAATACACATGGACTCAGTCTCTCAATCTTTACTCTGCTGATGCTTATCAGCTTTTAATCTGCTTAAATATATTTTCACCAAGTATAACCAACCGTGTGCCAGGTGGAACGTGCATGGCACACGGTTGGTTCCACCTGGTCTCCATCAGTAACCGGGTGGTAGAGTTCTGTACCAACAGCAGGTCCATTGCAACAGTTTATCCTTGACCCAGATGGGCAGGTCAGCTGAGTGAAAGTCAGGGGCCGTCTCCCAGGGATCCACAGAGTCAAGTTGCCATGACCCAGCTGCACCAACCAAACTCACATCTCTAATCACTTTTATGGTTGTATGAACACAAACATCTTTTAAGCATGTTGGAGTAAAGCTGTGTGTTGTGTGTTCTCTGGTGGAGTGTTTAGGGCTGCCAAGTCCCCTGGTAGGGCAGGGGAAACACCGATTTTTCATGCTTACCCCCGCCTTTTCAAAACTGGCCACCGGGGGGAGGCAATGGCTGCCAACAGGAGGGGAACGTCGGAGCCTGCGGGGCCCTCTCCCTTCCAGGCCTCTTAAAGGGAAATGTCTGAAGAGCCTGCAGTGAAAAGCCTCACCAGACATTTCCCCTTTAAGAGTTAGCAAGAGAGCCCCGCCCAGAGATTAACGAGGGACTAAGCTCTTACTGAAGGGCCTGCTTTTGCATGTGGCTGGTGTAAGATTGAAAGGTTGCTGCTGGGCCTGGGGTAAGTGCCTGTGCCAGCTCTTTTCCTTCTCTCTCTCTCTCCACCTCTCCCTTTCTTTCTTTCTTTTTTCTGTCTGTCTGTCTGTCTCTCTCTCTGTCCCCATCCAGCAGAGGTCTATCAGTGGCTATTATTAGCCACAAGGTCTAAATGGAAGTAAGTGCCTGTGCCAGCTCTTTTCCTTCTCTCTCCTTCTTTCTTTTTTCTGTCTGTCTGTCTGTCTCTCTCTCTGTCCCCATCCAGCAGAGGTCTATCAGTGGCTATTATTAGCCACAAGGTCTAAATGGAACCCTTTGTCTGGGGCAGTGATGCTCTGCATTCTTGGTGCTTGGGGGGCAACAGTGGGAGGGCTTCTGGAGTTCTGGCCCCGCTGCTGGACCTCCTGAGGGCACCTGGGGGTTTTGGCCACTGTTGTGACACAGAGTGTTGTACTGGATGGGCTGTACTGGATGGGCCGATCCACTGTGGCTTCTCTCCTGTTCTTATGATATGAAAATCATATTCTGCCGAGATGAGGAAGGATTCAGTAGGGCCCTTGCTCAGTGATAGAGCATCTGCTTGACATGCAGGAGGTATCAGCCTCTTCAGCTAAAAAAGGATCAGGTAATAGGTGATATTAAAGATCTCAGCCTGAGACCCTGGAGAGCCACTACCAGTCTGAGTAGTCAGTACTGACCTTGATGGACCAATGGCCTGATTCAGTATTAGGAAACTTCATGAGTTCATGTGGAAGCATGTGGAAGCAACATCACAGGATGTGACTTCACAAAATGATGTCACTTCCTTTCTTCTGGCTCCACCCCCAAAGTCTCCTGGCTCCACCCCCAAAGTCCCCAGATATTTCCCAAGTTGGACTTGGCAGCCCTAGGAGTGTTTGTTCATTGTTGCTGCTATTTGCATCTGTGGGTGTTTGTGATGGATTTTGCTTCCATCCGTCTTCCCCTGTTTTCTAGGTAAACATTTGCCGCCAATGTTTTTGCAAATCTTTGCACTGCAGAGGAAGGAAGACCCATCCATTTGGGCAGGCGCCGTTAAAGATTTTCTATAAAATGCCTGCATTTCCAGTACAGCTGAATGGATTTCATTGCAGGAAAAAAAAAGTTAGGACAGAAAAGTGCAGTGGAGGAAAATATTGTGTGCGGTAATGATTCATAAGCACACAAAACCATCCACAGCCTGTCTTTTAGGGGCCAAGCACACAGCAAAAGTTGTTTGAATCGGGCACTAATGTATGGATTCATTTGAAAAGCTGAGCTGCATTTGTACATTATTTATCAGGAATGTGGTTTCAGTGTACCTTACTGCCAAATTCAAAGGTGCCAAGGAAAGCAGGGACAGAAAACATTTCCCTGTTGTGTGAAGATGGCAAATCCTTCCTTTTGGGGACCAGGTGAGCTGGCACGGGGCTTCTGCCTTTGTCCTGCTGGGAGGCTCTCCAAAGGATGGACCAGTTGGAAGCATGTGGGGGGCATCTGAGTCCCAGAGCTGGAAAGACAGGAGGGCTGGACTGGTGCAGATCTGCTAATAGTGGAGTTGTGCAGATTTCTAAAAAAAAAATTAGGATGTGTATGCGACAGCGATGTGCTTCTGTTTGTGACGATAATAAGGTGCATCTCTTGCACACAGTTACCTTGGCTGGGTTCCTTTTGATCTTCTTGGATGTGTTGTCCAAACAGGCCCGTTGAGTTTGCTTCGAAATGCTTCCTTTGACAAAATTTGATGGCAACTGTTTTTGAGCCACAGATGGCTTTGGACACATTTGGGGGGGGGAGAATATTTGTTTATTATTTCTTTAAACTACTTGTCCCCCACGTCTCTAAAATGAATTATTTAAAACTGCACACATCCAATTAAAACATACTATAAAAATCAATAAAACAAATTAAACTAACCCAGTAACAGAAGAAAGATAAAAGCAGAAGATAATTACAGCTAGTAAGTCACAATATGGCAGTCGAAGTCCTGCACCAGATTAACCCACTCACGGCCTTGAAAAACACCTCCACTACAAGCCGAAGGAAACAAAGAAGTCCTTGCCTGGTTCCTCAAGGTCAAAAATGAAGGCTACGGGCAGATCGCCCAAGGAAGACGTTTTGCCCTGGACGAGGCTCTCTCCCTGGCCGCTGCTTACCCCACTTGGGGAAGGGCTTCCCATCTTGGTGAACTGGCCGCTCGTAGAGAATCCCCCAGGCCACTGAAGGCTTTAGAGGTCACACCCCCACTACTTTGGCTGGTCCCGTCAGCAAACTAGGAACCATTGCAGAACTTGGAAGAGAGAGAAATAACATGACCGTTGTGGTGTGCCTCTATCAGCATTACTGCCGCAGCAATTCGGGATGAAAGAAAACCATCCTAGCTATCCTTACAGCAATCTGTCCTTGATATGACCTTAGCAAGGTCTTTTGTTTCCAGGAAAAATCACCATTGGTGTGTTGTAAAAGGCATACCAGGTCATGGAAGCATCTCGAGAATCCAGAAATAGATTGCTCTAAAAAGCATCCCAAAGCTGCGTTGGGCTTCTGCAGGGAATGTTCCCCCTATTCAGAATGGGCAGGGCACCCCCATCTGAGTCTTTTTAAAAAACACGCACAAAAGGCAGCTGTGTCTTGCCTGGATCCAGCTTGTTCAGGCAATCCTCTTACCTCCTCCAGGCACTTGTTCCACCCGCCCACCACACCTAATGGTGCAAAAAAGGGAGAATGAGTGCTGGGTACCTTCTAGATTCTTGATGGCATCTCGTCCCAGGTCCCGAGGTGACCTTGGAAAGCCTTGGGGAGTCACCCTAGGAAGGAAGACAAATGAACCAGAAGCCCCTGGTTCGGGTCTCAAAACATCGTCCCTCTTTGAGCTTCTCTTTCACCTTTTGAATGTGTAAGTAGTTCAGGGGTCTTAAGATAAATGAGTATGTGCAGAGTTCCTGGACCATGAAGTACCAACAGGCAAGATCTCATTTCCCCGGCATCCCTTCCTGACCTTAAACTTCACACGCCCAGCGGAAAATAATATCTTTAGTGGCTGCACCATCAAACTCGCAATGCAGAATAGAAGGGGGAAAAATGTCAACATTTATTTTGTGGCATATCCAGATAGCAGCAAAGAGCAGGGTGTCAGGCTGACTTACAGCAGAAATGCAAAGTTGTGAAGATAAACAAATAGACGGAGGCCATCTCCCGCAGCGCGCCTGTGATCGGAGCACGGAATAATAGGCACTGAGCTGTTAATAAAGAGAGGCAAGGGCGTTATTTATCCTCTGACACGGAGGGAGAGCAGGTCTGGATTAGCCGAGGCGCCCCATCATGCCCCACCCACCCAATGCGGGAGTTTTGTATGCAGAGCCAGAGGAAGCACCAGTGCTGGGACAATGTCATGGGGGGTGGGTCCCCCCACAGTTAAAAGGAAGATACTCACACATTTCTAAAGGTGCAAGAACTGAAAGCGACTTGGGGGAGGGATTCCCAACTGATTGATGTTTAGGGGGGCTGGCTATACAGCACCCCCCCCTCGCAACCTGTCATCACTGTGCTCTTCTTGGTAGCTTGTCATTTAAATAAATAAAAAGTGAGGCAATTTAGCCACTCAGGCAATGACTGGAACACAACACTGCAGGAGTGTCGGCCTGTTCTGCCTGTTGTACGGATGCCAAAGCCCCTCCAAGACAGGACTCAGACTCCACCGCCACTGCACGGTCCCCAGTCTTGGCCAACAATTCAAGCAGAGCAAGGAGATCCAAGGCTTGCCAGCCAAACTTGTTTCCTGCAAGGTTTCTGGCACCTCTGCCTCTGATACCCATTTCCGTCAATTGGACCAGAATGGTTCCACAGTCAGTTCTATCGACGGCTACTGATGGATCTTGAAGAAGCATCAGGGTCTTCCGTCTCTCCCCTTGGAAAGGCTGTCCAAAGAGACTGGGGCAGTTTCCATTTGGAAGCCAAGCAGCAAACTCGATCAAGAAGTGGACCCAGATCACCTGTCTCCTCCAGGGAAGCCTCAAGTTGTCTAGTCACGACTCGCTAGAGCGCCTATCCCGGAGAGGGGCTGTTCGCTCCCAAATGATAGCTGTTAACACCACCTGCCTTAGGAGGGGCTTCAGAGTCAACTCCACACCCTCCTTCAGTGAGGCATTTCTCATCTCCTCAGCCCATCTGGGCACTCCCTTCGAGCTCAGCGCAGTCTGCCCCACAGGGCAAAGGTTGTGCGTGGACGCTGAGCAGGGTGCCCACCTCCCCCAGCCACCAGACTTCAAAAGCATTGTGACGAGACAGCACATTGATTCCATGCTGCGACTGAAGGGCTGGACTGTAATCCAGGTTGCGCCAGATGTGAGAGATTTTATCTGCAAAATGTTGAGCAAAAAACATCACAGCATGCGTCTGCCTGTGGTGAGCTGACCTCATCAGCAAGATGTGACAGCTCTTGCTCTCCCCATCAGCAGAGTGCAAGCGGAGGGCTGTGTGTCGATGCCGGCTGATGCCAAACACACATGGGGCCAGGCCAGGAGGTGTGACGCTGCTCCCCCTGCATTCAAGGCTCCTTGGAATCACAGTTGTATAGGGCTAGGGCCATGCCAGGGAACCGACGGGCAGCTGGCTCAGGATGGCCAAAAGGAAACACTTTCTACACACAGCACATAATTAGCATGGGGTTCTCTGGCTTCGATGACTTTGTAGAAAAGATGAGATAAATTCGCAGAGGAGGGCAGAGCTGCAAATAGTTTCAGGGGGCCGCCATGTCGTTCTGCAGTAGAATCCCAGAGCCCCACAGGGACTGAACAGATTTTCAGGGTATGAGCTTTCAAGAGGCAATGCTCCCTTGGCCTGTAAATGGCTGTTACCTTAATGGAGCTTCCAGGTTTCAAGGCAGTGTATCTCTGAATGCCAGTTTCCAGACGGGAAACCGTGTCTGTTGTGGAGGGGTGGATCAGCTGCTTTCACATCTTGCCACTGGGTGTCACAGGTGCATCCAGCTGGCCACTATGGGTTGGTCCCAGGGCAGGTGCTAAAGGAATGGCTCCTCGGTCCAAAGCTGCAAAAGTCTCATGCTCTCACTGGAGAAATAAATAGGCAGCACGTGACCCTCTTTTGTGGAGTAGCCCTGAAGTGGTGGGATGCTTTCCTTCATGAATACATCGAGCTGCATTTTTATCCAGGCAAGTGTTCTGCTTTGCTGCCTGACTCTGTCCTCCCATGCTGGAGGCGCCGGGTGCTTGGATATGCAGCGACAGGGTGAATCCCCCCCCATCTTCACCCTCCAAAACCGGTGTGTGTGTGTGTTCCAATAGATGCTCTGTTTAATTATTGCCATTTGTCATGGCATTTTATGGTTTGTGGGGTTGGAAATGACATCTAAAGCCAAGCTGAAAATCCGTTGTACGTTTCTGAGCGTGGCATCACCCGAGTGTGTCTGTGAGGAAGACCAGCCCAGCAGGCTCAGCAACAGACAAGTGGAGCTGGCACTCTCGGCTCTTGCCGCTCTGTTACCTGCCTGGCGCCTCTTCCCAAATGTGACAGGAGGCCTCAAAGAGCTCAGCTGGGAAACGGACACCTGAGACGGCGGCCCAGCGAGCGGCTGGCTGTGATGTTGGCTGCCTGCCTCCCCTCCCCTCCCCGCCCCGCAGCCGCCCTGTTCGCAGGACCTTCCCCTCTCTTCTCTCCGCTGTTCCAGCATTCCATTTAGAACCTTGGCATTGCTCTCGGGGTCACGACCCGTTCTGCTTTTAGTGTCGGCGTCTGGTTTATGAATCATCTGTTTACAGCCTTGGGAGCTCGCAGGCAGAAACGGAACGAGAGGTATGCTGCCACAGGCCGGCCAGTGATCTGTGGAAGGAACAGGATGAGCACATGGAACGCAGGCATCTTAGCAGGCCGACAGAATGCAGAAAGAAGAGGGGCAACCCCAGAGAGAGAGAGAGAGAGAGAGAGAGAGAGAGAGAGAGAGAGGGAGAGAACGTAATGTCCTCTGGCAAGAGATAACAGCTGCAGTCCTTGGGAGAGCGTATGGCTGCCGGCTTGATTAGAACAAAGTTCCGTCTAGCCGAACGTTCATTTCCTGCTCCAGCTGTGGCTGGCCTGAGGTCCCCAAGTAGTCACAAGCAGGGCAAGAAGGTCGTTACGGCCCCCCTAGCCCACCCCGCCTCTCATTCAGAGCATGGCCACCTTAGCCATCCTTGGACCAGGACACGCCACCGCCAGGCTCACCTTTGACACTCGTTCTGGAGCAATGCATCGGCGGCCCCTCTGATAGGGGGCTTCATTTAAGGTGCTGTGTTTAAGCTTTGAGGCCTGGGGACCTGCAGGAGCCAAGGCACCAGCCGGGACCATGACGTTTCGCTTTAGCATCTGCCTTTGTATCTTTAAGGAAATAAATCCATAGTTGCTCCCATTTGCTTCAGGGAGGTGATCCCCCCCTCCCCCGGCAACTGGAATAGAGTTCTCAAGGACTCAGCTCCTTCTGTAAGGGGATCTACCTCCCAAATTGCAGGCAGATAGAAAGCCCCCCCCCCCCCCGATGCAATGCAATACAGACAAAGGAGAGACGGGCTACTCATTTTATAGGCCATTACAATTCTCTCCTGCAGAGCTGGCAGCCTTCATCAGGCCGTGGCACTCCCCACACTGGTGCACAGTCAATGTAGGAGGACTGAAGTTCAGTTCCCAGGCGATAGTTCCAGGTAGGCCATGGGAGGCAGGCAGGCAGGCAGGCAGGCAGTGGTGGTGGTGGTGGTGGCGGGGAATGAGAGAGACCATGTGCTGTCCCTCCTCCCCTCATGTCCAAGCAGGTGCAAGGACACCAAGGAAAGCACTTCTGAACATGAGTATTTTTTTTCTGCTGGGAAGAGGAGGAGATTGGATTTAGAAGAAGAAGAAGAAGAAGAAGAAGAGATTGGATTTATACCCCGCCCTCCACTCCCCAAGGGAGTCTCAGAGCGGCTTACAAACTCCTTTTTCCCTTCCCCTCCCCACAACAGACACCCTGTGAGGTAGGTGGGGCTGAGAGAGCTCTTTCCCAAGCTGTCCTTGAGAGAACAGCTGGTACAGAGCTATGGCTTGCCCAAGGTCATCCAGCAGGTGCAAGTGGAGGAGTGGGGAATCAAACCCGGTTCTCCCAGATTAGAGTCCGCGCACTTAACCACTACACCAGACTGGCTCTGTCATGTTTCTGAATGTTTCCCTTTTTAACAGCTGATCTTTTATGCTCTTGAGTGGAGACAGTACAGTTTGGCCAGTGTAGATGGCAGAAGGTCCTGCTGGTACATGGTGGCATCTGTCATGTTGGAGGGTGTACCCCGCCCTTCACTCGGATTCTCAGAGTGGCTGACAAACTCCTTTCCCTTCCCCTCCCCACAACAGACACCCTGTAAGGTAGGTGGGGTCGAGAGAGTTCTGACAGAGTTCTGCTCTTTTTCAAGGACAGCTGTGCCAGAGCTATGGCTTGCCCAAGGTCATCCAGCAGGTGCAAGAGGAGGAGTAGGGAATCAAACCTGGTTCTCTCAGATTAGAGTCCGCGCACTTAACCACTGCACCAAACAAAGAGGACAGATTGGAATGGGGAGAGAGAGCTGCAGGAAAGCAGCACAAAAAAGCATTTGCCCCCAAACATTCTCAGTGCAGTTTTGAGTCTTTAGTGGAAAGCCAACTTTTCTAGCATGCTCAGGGGCACCACCTGCAAGTTTTAATCACACTGTTATTTGAGCCGAGCCCCACTGTGGCTTCTGAATGTTTCCCTTTTTAACAGCTGATCTGTGTCCTTTTATGCTCTTGTGTGGAGACCAGGGCTCCGTTGGGGCCAGGGCGTGCCGGAGCGCCGCTCTGGGAGAGAGGAGGGTGGGGGGCGGGGACTTAACAAAGCCCCGCCCCCCACTCACTCCTCCCGGCAGCGGCAGGCCGCCGCCGGCCCTGCAAAAAGCCTCTCCCCTCCCCCCTTCCGGGGCCGCGGCAAGCGCCGCGGGCCCCGGGGCAGCCGCCCCGTCCCTCCCCGCCTCCCCCCGCACTCAAGCCTCCGAGGCCACGGCGAGCGCCGCCGGCCCCGGGACAGCCTCCTCCTTCCCTCGCCGCCCTAAAACTCCCGGCCGCGGAAAGCGCCGCTGCCCTGGGAGAAGCCTCCTCCTTCCCTCCCTCCCCCACTCACTGCTCCTGGGCCCCAGGGGGGCGCAAGGGAGGGAGAAGCTGGGCCCCAGAGGCCTGAAGCCCCTGTGGCCCAAGCAAGAGGGGGGAGGAAGGAAAACACTGGCCCCAGTGGGGGGGAGAAGCGCCCCCCTTCCTTTCTTCCTTCTCTCTCTCTCTCTCTCTCCACACCTAGCTACCTACCTTCCTGTTCCTTCCTTTCCCCCTTCCTTCCTTCTCTCTCTCTCTCTCCCCCACCTACCTACCTTCCTGTTCCTTCCTTCCTTCCTTCCTTCCTTCCTTCCTTCCTTCCTTCCTTCCTTCCTACCTTCCTTCCTTCCTTCCTTCCTTCTCTCTCTCTCTCCCCCACCTACCTACCTACCTGTTCCTTCCTTCCTTCTCTCTCCCCCCCACCTACCTACCTACCTTACTGTTCCTTTCTTTCTTCCTTCCTTCCCCCCTTCCTCCCTCCTTCCTTCCTTTCTTCTCTCTCTCTCCCCCACCCACCTACCTACCTTCCTTCCTGTTCCTTTCCCTCCTTCCCCCTCCCTCCCTCCCTTCTTGCCTTCTGACACACTGCCGATGACGTCAGGGATGTGTGGCCTTTTGACACTTCCGGGGATGTCAGGGGGTGTGGCATATGCAAATAAGTTATGCTAATGAGCTCCTGCACCTCTTTTTTTACGAAAGGACCCCTGGTGGAGACAGTACAGTTTGGCCAGTGTAGATGGCAGAAGGTCCTGCTGGTACGTGGTGGCGTCTGTCATGTTGGAGGGTGTAGAGATGGATGCCCTCTGTGATGGTGTGGCTGACGATGCGCAGGCCCTCCTACAGTCACGGGCTGCTTGCACTGTCTACCTACCCTACTTGTGGTTGGTTTGATTCCTTCTCTCTGACAGGTTGACCAAATTTCTTTCAACCCTTAGGAGGCACGGCTGGTGTGTTAAACATGCGTGCCTAAAATGCAGATAGATTCAGGTGGGGCAGCCGTGTTGGTCTGAAGCAGCAGAATGCTCTCGTGTATGCCTCTGGAACATTCATATCCGATGGCTTGCGGAAGGGGCAAGAGAATCAGATGAATACGCCACTGACAAACATCTTCTGGCGTGAGACTCCTTTGGATGCTGCCTTTACCATCGGCTCTGATTCCGAATGCCACCATCGCTTGTTTATTCTTATCTGTAACTGACTTTGTTTTAACTTGTATTTATTGTTTGATGGTATTTTAATTCTTGTAAGCCACCTTTAGCCAGCTTGTCCGGCAAGGCGGGATTCAAATAGAAATAATCAATCAATCTTGCTTTCTTCAGGGCTGGCCAAAAGAAGGGTGAGATCAGGAAGAAGCAAATCACCATTTTTTTGGGGGGGGGGGATAGTGAAAATTCCCCCCCACACACACTTATCGTCTTTGGTGTGGGGTGCAGTTTTCTCTCTCCTCTCCACCCACTGTAGGCCATCAATAGCCGTGCTGGTGGTTTGGGGTGATGTCACCTCACAAGGTGATTCATAGGTCAAGAAGCTTTTGAATGGGCCCAGAGCGGCCACTTGAAGCACAATCAAAAGCTGGGCAGCCCATTGTCCAATATCACCCAAACACTTTCCCCCAAGATGCGGTGAGGATGACGGCAGTGTCTGAAGAGCAGGAGACGAGAAAGAGGCCTTTGAACACTGCCTATCTCCACTCAGCCTCTGCGATCATTAACTCGGTGGACTCCAGATTCCTAAAGGTCGCCACACAATGCACATTGTTGCTGCCTTTAATGGATTTTCCCCAGATGTGATTATCTTTTGACTCAAGACTCTGCCGCCGACAATACCGGGGAGGTAGACAGAGCAAACCCCAGTCACCCTTCTCCTGTCGAGCTTCGGAACTTGAGAAAACCCAGCTGTCAGTCACAAGGATTCCGGCAGCTTAGGGAAGTTCACAGTTTTGCCTCTGCAGCTAAGTCTCGGTGCCTCGAACGGCTGGAGACCTCCACGGCTGAGCTCAAAGACCTTCCCTCGGGCCCATCGCTGACACAGTCAGGCCAGGGCGTAGTGCCCTTGCGCAGGGAGCAGCTGCCCAGGGGTTCTCTCTTCTCATGGGGATCCTGGGAAGAAATGACCTGTTGGTCTCTGTAGCTCGAATTTTGGAATTGCCCGCACATCTGCTACCTGCCTGACCTGGGGACTGAGGGACAGCTTCTGATGGGAAGTGACATTCACAGCTGCTTAGCAACCACAGCTGACCATTCAGGCTAGGATGGGAAGAAAACATGTCAGCCCAGATTTGCATGAATCCCCATCTTTCATTTTGAACTTGAGAGCCAAGGGAGAGAGGGAAAGCCTTGCATCCCATTTTCTGTGGGACACACTGATCCCAAGAACTTCTCTTCCTTGTGGACGCTGGCCATTTTGCAGAAGGGTTTCTTTTTCGTGGTTCATTGCCTGCCTGACTAAATGGAATGCTGCAGCAGGAAATCCGGGCTGACCTGGAGAAGCTCGTTGGCTGGCTGGCTGGCTGCCCGCAAACCAGAGCCCTGGGACTCAGCGGGGAGCTAACGGCTATTAGTACCTTCAAAGGAAGTGCGAAGAGGCCAACAATGTAATTACCATGTATGTGTAATGCTAATCGGCCCTTGAGTTTTCCCTGCATCTGAGAGGACTGGGGACATTTCACCTTTATCATGCACTTAGGGTACCTGTCTCTAAAATGTGTGACATAATCCGAGAAACAAACACTTCTTAATAAGGTATGTAAAAAAAAAATCTAGCTATTGACTTCAAATGATCTAATGTGGGGGGGCCTTCTTGTTTTCTTCCTGTGGGCAGGAGAAGCCTGGAAGCAGAGCCACTACAATTGATTGCCAGTTGCCAGCCTTGCTGGACAGAAGCCGCTTCTTTCCAGCATTATAAGAACATGAGAAGAGCCCCGCTGGGACAGACCAGTGAGGGTCTGTCCAGTCTAGCATCCTGTCTCACACAGGGGCCAACCAGTTCCTCTGGATGGCCAGCAACAGGGCACAGAGGCTGATGCCTTCATAAGAACATTAGAAGAGCCCTGCTGGTTCAGACCAGTGGTCCGTCCAGTCCAACCTCCCGTCTCACACAGGGGCCAACCAGTTCCTATGGAGGGCCAGCAATAGGGCAGAGAGGCTGAGTCATTCATAAGAACATCAGAAGAGCCCTGCTGGATCAGATCATTGAGGGTCCATCCAGTCCAGCATCCCTTCTCACCCAGGGGCCAACCAGTTCCTCTGGAGGGCCAACAACAGGGCAGAGGGGCCGAGGCCTTTCCCTCATAAAAACATCAGAAGAGTTCTGCTGGATCAGGCCAGTGGTCCATCTTACCCAGCCTCCTGTCTCACACAGCAGCCAGCTAGTTCCTCTGGATGGCCAACAACAGGCACAGAGGCCGAGGCCTTCCTAAGAACATGAGATAAGCCCTGCTGGATCAGACCAATAGTTCTTCTAGTCCAGCATCCTGTCTCACACAGTGGCCAACCGGTTCCTCTGGGGGACCAACAACAGGCACAGAGGCCGAGGCCTTCCTAAGAACATAGAAGGAGCCTTGCTGGATCAGACCAGTGGGCCATCTAGTCCAGCATCCTGTCTCACACGGCGTGCAACCAGTTCCTCTGGAGGGCCAAAAACAGGGCATAGAGGCTGAGGCCTTCACAAAAACATCAAAACAGCCCAGCTGGATCAGCCCAGTGGTCCATCTAGTCCAGCATCCTGTCTGAGGGCACAGAGACCAAGGCCTTCCCCTGATGTTGCCCTCTGGCTCTAGGATCCAGAGGTTAACTGCCTTTGGACATGGAGGTTCCCTTTAGTCACCATGCCTAGCAGTCACCTCTCCTCCATAGCCTCCTTTCTCTCCATAATCTGAACTCCCCTTCCACACTTGCATGGCTGTACTCATTTGCCTAGAATGCACTTCTATTTCAGCATGGTTTGCTGGCACAAATCCCTGTTTGCCTCACACCTGGAGAGCAAGGCTATGGATTAATCCTCCCCTCAGCTGACAAAGCTAAACAGGGCAGTGCTAGATATACATGCACCAAATCAGGCCCAATGCTCAGTCCATCAGCTGTTGCAAAAAAAACTTTAAACTTCTGTCAAACACTTGGGGAAACCTTCATCCTTAGAGAACCACAAGTCCAATGGATGTTTGAAAGACTTCCAAATTAAATCCTAATATGATCTTGGGGTGTATCAACAGAGGCATAACATCCAAACTGCAGGATGTCATAGTCCTGCTGTACACTGCATTGGTCAAGCCACACCTGGAATATTGTGTGCAGTTTTGGAGGCCTCGCTTCAGGAAGGATGCGGACAGAATGGAGCATGTGCAGAGGAGAGTGACGAGGATGATTGGTGGCCTAGAGACCAAGAAGCCCTAGGAGGAAAGGCTGAGTGTTCAGTCTGGAGAAGAGGAGGTTGAGGGGGGACATGATTGGTCTCTTGAAGTGTTTGAAAGACTGTCACTTAAGGGCAAGGAGCTATTCCTGTTGGCAGCAGAGGAGAGGACTCACAATAATGGGTTTAAATTACAGGGTGGAAATTATCAGCTGGCTATTACAGTAAGAGTAGTTCAGCAGTGGAATGGGCTACCTAGGGAGGTGGTGAGCTCCCCCTCCCTGGCAGTCTTCAAGCAGTGGCTGGACAAACCCTTGCCAGGGATGCTCTAGGCTGACCCTGCATGGAGCAAGGTGACCCATATGGCTCCTTCCACCTTATGATTCTATGGTATTTCAGTTGTGCACATGATCTGATGAAGCTATATTCATACTTGGGGGAGAACCAGGCACACAGCAAGGGGGTCTGGAAGGGAAAAAACTTTCCACAGCTACCATTTCCATGGTTTGTTTTCACCCTGCACCTGAACATGCTCCTGTGACTACAGCTATCCTCCAGACCACATTTCAAGAACTTGTGGCCTCCGGGTTTCCTGGCCAAGTTTGAAGCAGGACTCTGAACCTTCTGGAAGTGTCTACATGAGCCACTGTCTTGCCCTCTGCCAATTATTTTTAGTCCACCTCTCTGCAAATAGGCATGCAGAACTGCAGTAAAGCGGCATTAATTTCTGGGTGAGGGTGATGGTATTTAAGCCGAGCCAGGGATTGGAACACGGAGTTCATCAAATGAGCACGTTAATAAAATGAACATCTGTGAACATCTGTTACATATGGGAATTGCAGCCAGAAAAGAGAGAGCGAGAGAAATTGAGATTCATGAGGACACATCTTAATCCATCAATGGCCATTACGGATGTGCCATGATCTCTATCAAAGTTGCAACCAGCGATGGCAACACAAAGGAAGGCCTGAGTGGGCCAGGTGTGAGAGGGAGGCAGGGAAGGTGTCTGGCTGCATTCCTTGATAGGAGTTTAGTTAGGTAAACGTCTAATTAGGTTGAACTTGGCCAGATTCGACAGCGACAGAAGCAGAACCATCTCACATCCTTCTGAGTGTGCTAACACAGTGGCCTCCAGCCTTTCCAGACTCAGAGGCTACGCCATGTGGGACCTGCTCAGCTTCAAGTGTATGACCGGCAGTCACGTGATGGCCAAGGCACATGACAGAAAGGTGAGGAACCAGAAGAACACCATCACTAGTGTCAAGGCCAGGAGGCATGGCTTGCTTCCTAGGCAATTTTAACATTGCCAACCTCCAGGAAGTGGCTGGAGATCTCCCTCTATTACAACTGAACTCCAGGTAACAACAGTCAGTTCACCTGGAGAAAATGGCCATTTGTAAGGTGGACTCCATGGTATTATACCCCCACTAAAGTCCCTCCTCTCCCCAAACCCCCACCCTCCTCAGACTCCACCCCCCAAATCTCCAGGTATTTCCAGACTGGGAGCTGGCAACCCTATAGGATTTGAATCTAAACCTCCCAACAGATCAGAATAGCCATGGAGCAGGCTGCCTGAGGGTGTCATGCCTCACCCAGTGGTGTCCAAGGCCAGGATGGACATATCTACGGGACCACCACTTCCTAGATGCCCCTCAGAGGGCATTACACTCAGCTGGTACCACTTGCTGGTAGTCCCTGCTCCCAAAATGGTCCAGCTGTCCTCAACCAGCCTGGTGGAACTCTCTTCCTAGTGAGATCTGAGCCCTGTGGGATTTGGCGCAGTTCTGCAGGGCCTGTAAGACCAAGATGTTCCACTGGGCATCTGGTTGAGGACAGAGATGGACAGAGAGATCAGTGACTTCTTGAGTTTCTCCCCCCCTCCTCTATTCTCTCCTCCCTCCTGGTTAAGATCTTCCCCAAGAGTGGAATGCGGATTGTACGGCAGTCACCTCAGCTGTCCACAGGATGGATGGATGCCGCCATCAAACAGTACATCTAATTGCTGAATGGTACTGAAGTTTAATTTTATGTATGTCTTTCGTTAATAGTATTGTATGTATTTTATTGTGTATTGATGTATATTATATGGCTGTTGTGTGCTGCCCCAAGTCCTGATTGTGGGAAACAAAGCAAGATAGAAATGATGATGATGAGGAGGAGGAGGAGTGATGTGGGGAGAATGCTACAGGTGACAAGTGACACAGAGAGGTGCTGTTGGATTGATTACCAAGTAGGGTGGCCAACTCCTGCTTTGGAAATTCCTGGAGATTTGGGCAGTAGTGCCTGGGGAGGATGGACTGGTGAAGGGAGGGAGCTCAGCAGGGGCTCCTGTTTCTCCTAGACTCTATGGTATACCATAGATTCCATTCTAGGACTCCCATTTCTCCTAGACTCTATGGTATGCTATAGTGTCCACCCTCTAAAGCTGCCATTTCCTCTTGGTCTTGGAAGTCTGGAGATCAGCTGTAATCACAGGAGAACTCCAGCCCCCCCCCTTGAGGTCGGTAACAGTATTGCCCCCTGGATCCCTGGTTCTCATCTCTCTGATGCTAGCTCACTCCCACACACATACACCTCCCTACCCGTCGGGTAACACATGATACTGACTAGAAAGAGCCGGATAAGGGAGAGAGCAAAAAGGCTTAGAGGTTTTCCTTTCCACTTCAGTCCCCCCCCACCCCCGGCAAGCACACGGGCCCAAAAAGGCACAGCGAAGAGACGGAGGAAGCCATGCATGTTGGCTGCTGCTTAGAACATGGCAAGATGAACACCCCTCATGACACGTTAGTGTAGCGCATGCATACTCGTGGGGATCACTGCTCTGGATGGCGTGGCAAGGAATGGATTAAGAGTGTTCATGTCTCCCTCCCCAGTTTGACTGGCAGCTTGGGGAAGGAAGAACCCAATCTCCATGTTCCCAGGGGTCTGGAGACGAACTCATTACAGGCAGTCTGCCAGTAGCCAGCAGTTCTGCTTTGTGAGCTGTGAAACTAATGTTTATCCACCACTCAGTTAGATTCAGTGCCATTTAAGGAGCAGAGGGTATTAAATGGGAGGGACTGAGAAGCGAGCCCCCTCTCCCCCCGCCAGGCTTTGCAACCAAGCTCCCCCCTCAGAGTCGAAATAGAGCTGAGCTGGAGAGAAGGACACGGCAAGGGCGGAGGAGCGGGGCAGTCAGATGGCCCTGGAGCCGGCTGAGCCAAGAGGCCCCTGCTCCGGGCAAGCCTGCACCCCTTGCAGGGAGGGGCCCAGATTCCAGCCAGGCAGACCCTGAGTCCTCCTCTCGTCCTTTCGACTAGAGAGACTTGATTCCAGGCTGCTTTTCTGTGTAAGCTGGGGAGGGTGGGGAGAATCTCCGACTCTCTCTTTTGCATTTTGCAATTTTATTTTACTTAAATATATATATATATATATATATATATATATATATATATATATATATATACACATATATATATCAGCCTGTAAGAAAGACAATGAGACTGAAGCTTCCATGACTGTGCTGGGGTCACTTTGGAAGCCCCACATGCACCTTACACTTTTTTTTAAAAAAAAATGATGATTTTAATTTTTTGATTTTTTTTGTCCAAGGGGGCAGCGCTCATTTCTTTCGGGGCATTGCCTCCAAATGCCCCCATGGCTATGGGCCAAGGGCTGATCCACCCTGGAACATGGACAGCAGCTGTTGCTTCAGCTGCTCAGGCCATTGCGGCGCTTGTTGGGGCTGGCAGCCAGTAGGGGGAGGAGCTGCTAGTTACACCTGCCCAGGTGGCTGGGGAGCTTTCAAGCAGGCCAGGGAGTGGGATGAACCGCTGCACCTTCCTGCCTCAGGTTGTTTATTGACGTCATTTATAGGCCACCTTTCTCCACACTGGAGACCCAAAGTGGCTCACCACATCATTCTCCCCTGTGGCATTTTATGCTCACAACAACCCTGTGAGGTCAGGCTGACTGGGTGACTGGCCCTAGGTCACCCAGCGAGCTTGCTTGGTAAGGAGGGAGGGGGGTCTCCTAGGTCCTTAGTCCAATCCTCTAGTCTAGGGATGCCAGCCTCCAGGTGGGACCTGGGGATCCCCTGGAATAACAGCCCATCTCCAGCCTACAGAGAAAATTCCTTCTTGCCCTCAAGCGTCCCAGCCCCTGAACCTCTTTCTGTCCCCAGATCCCTCCCACAGCACAATTGACGGTGCAGCCTTTGACACAAATCCTCAGTCCTCACCCACAAGGGAAAGGATGCCGCCTTGGGGCCGGGCAGTGAGTTTCCTGCTCACAGCTGTCCCTTGTCCTCCTCTCCCATCTGGGTCTCCTTCACAAGGCTGAAAATTAGGCTGCAAGTGCATTGTGGTGTGTGTGGGTGTGTGTGTCTTGGGGAGGAGCTGGGGCTCAGTGGAAGAGCCTTTGCTGTGCATGCAGAAGGCCCCAGGTTCAATCCCCAACATCTCCAGTTAAAGGACCAGGCAGTGGGTGATGTGAAAGACCTCAACCCTGAGACCCTGGAGAGCTGCCGCCAGTCTGAACAGGCAGCACTTCTGTAGACGGCAGCTTCAGTAGATGGCAGCTTCCTATGTGCTCATGTGTGTCTTTCCTGTGCATGGAAGTCTGAAAGGCACCACCTGTATGGGTGAAGCAATGGTTTGCTCCTAAAAGGCTATGTTCTGTTCTACATGCATCTGCTTTCCATTTCCCGGATTCCAGCCATAGTTCCCCCACCATATTTAAAACCTTACTGATGTTCTTCCTTTAGGGGTGCCAACCTCCAGGTTGGGCCTAGATATCTCCCAGAACTGCAGCTGATTTCAGAAGACAGTGATCAGTTCCCGTGGAGAAAATGGCTGCATTGGGTGGGGTTGGGCTCTACAGCCTGATTCCCTGCTGGGGTCCCTCCACTACCAGGCTCCATCCCCAAATCTCCAGGAATTTCCTGGAACAGGCGGCCCTGTTTGAGTCTGCCCCGCTGCCAAGGCAGGCCTTCCTTCTCAGGCAGCTGCAGACATTTCTGTGCGGAACCTTTGCCATGTACTTAGCGAGAATCTCCTTGATCCCTTGTAATCTTGTGGTCTTGGAAGCGCTTTTCTGTTTTGCTTCCAGTTCCCCCTCCCCCCACCCCTGCCACACGCTTTCTCTGGCCGCCTCAGAGACACCAGCAGCTCTCTGCGTGCCTTAGAAATAGCTAAGAGCTCTTTCCAGGAGGAAAGCAAAGGAACACTCTATAGGGAATGCCACTCTTTTTACATTAAAAAACAAAAAGGAAGAAAACGTCTGCAGAGGGAAATGAGTCCAAAGGTGAGTCCTGGGCACAGAAACCCTGGTGGAGGCTTTTGATTTTCCAAAAAGAGCCCTGCTGGATCAGACCAACGGTCTCTCTAGTCCAGCATCCTGTCTCATGCAGTGGCCAACCAGTTCCTCCGGAGGGTCTAGAACAGGGCACAGAGACGAAGGCCTTCCCTGGTGTTGTCTCTTGGCTCTGGGATTCAGAGTTTGACTGTTTCTGAATGTGGAGGTTTCCTTCAGTCACCAGGGTTGGTAGCCATTGATGGATCTCTCCTCCACGAAGGTGTCTAATCCCCTTTTAAAGCCATCTATCCCTGTGGCCATCAACACATCCTACATATAGGAGAATTGCTTAAAATTAGTGCATAGAAATGTCCCAGAGGCGTAGAGGAGACAGGAACAATTAGGAGGGGATGCCACAAAACTAAATAAAATAAATAAATAAATAATAAACAAAACTGGCTCAGGGGAGGGGCCACCACCAGTCCTTCACTGGTTCCTTGGGGGTGGGAGTCTAAATGGAAGAGATCGGGTTTTATGACTCTCAGTCACACTGCTGAAGATAGTAAAAAAATCCGGGGCATGTGACCAGTTTAGCTGGTCAAAATTTATTTGAATGATTGTTTTGGTCCTCCCCCCCCCCAGTCTGCTGATCCCCAGGTGGGCAACAGGACCCCCTCCCCCTTGAAGCCGGAGCCTTTGCCCTCAGCGTTTGGACTCTGGAGGGTAGTTTGGTCCTTGTGATTCCTGATTTAGAAACCGCCAGACAACACGGGAGGGGAGGGCAGGGAGCGAAGACAGCACAAGGCCTGGGGGGGCCTGATTATTTATTTAGTTTTGTCAATCGACCAGCCAGGCCCCCAAATGTTTACTCTGCAAATTTAGTCAAGAAGGGAGCTCAGCAAACCTGAGCACCCAGAGGGCTGGGATAGTCTGGCCGCGCTCAGCCAAGCTGCCTGCCAAGGTTGCAAAGGGGCACAAACCCTGCACACGTGGGGGGCAGGGAGAGAAATCGTCCCCTGTCCAGGAGGCCAAAGAGGCTGGGCCAGGAGCTAGGCCGGCAGCGTGTGCTGCTTGCAGGAGGCCCAGCGGAGATACGGGGGGGGGGGGGGGGTGTCTGCCTCCTTCTCCCCCATGTGGCTCTGACTGGGAGCTGGGAGAAGAAGAGGTCAGTCTGATGCAGCTCCAGGGTTCCTGTCCTCCCTGTTGGGTCCCCAGTCCGTCTGATCCTGGCTGAATGCCTTCTGGGGCCTCCAGTGCAAAATCCTCTGAGCCGTCCTCCCTGGCCATTTCCACATGTTAGTTGTCTCAGGCTTGAATTAAGGTTGCCAACTCCAGCCTGGAAAATTCCTGGAGATTTGGGGGAGGCACCTGGGGAGGGGGGATTTGGGGAGGGATTTCGCCCAGAATTTAGAGTACATATTCTTGGAATTACCAGCTTTCATTAAAAAAAAAAAAAGTGTCTGTAGCACCATTTGTTGTGGTTGATTTGCCAATCTCCCGGTGGGGCCTGGAGATCTCCAGGTGGGGCCAGGTGGGGCCTGGAGATCTCCCAGAATTACAGACTAAAGAGATCAGTTTCCCTGGAGAAAATGGCTGCTTTGGAGTTTGGACAGTCTGGTATTCGACCTCAGTGAAACCCCTCACCTCCCCACCCTCCCGTCTAGGCTCCACCTGAGGGTTGCTAAGCAGTGGCTGGCAACGGAGGAGAGGGTGGGGCACAGTCGGGTTGCCAGGTCTGGGTTGGAAAATACCTGGAAACTTTGGGGGTGGATCCAGGTGAGGGCGAGGTTTGGGGAGGGGAGTGGCCTCAGCATGGTCCAATGCCAGTTGTAAAAGCAGGAGATCCGCAGGCCCCACCTGGAAGACGGCAACCCTAGGGCACAGTGTCATGGAAGATTTTTTTTTTAAAAAAAGCCTTGTGTACTTACTGGAAGTTGGGCCAGTTGTTTTCTCTTAGCCTAACCTCACAGGGTTGTTGTAAGGAAAATCAGAGGAAGGGAGAACCATGGACGCCACTCTGAGCTCCTTTGAAGAAAAGTGGGATACAATTATAGATATGGACAAATGGATGGGTGGTCTCTCTTGCCAAATCAGGTTGCTCTTTCCCCACAAGGGAGAATTGCAAAGCTGTCCCTGACCCCTGGGCCCCCTCGGCAGCTGACTCCTCCCATTGCTCTCTGGCGCTCCCCCCTCCGAGTGCTGCCTTGTCCCAACCCCAGCTTGGTCCCTCTGAGGCTTCTGGGCACGGGGAGAGTCACATCAGGCAGCCGCTTCAACATCTGGCCCGTGGGCGGCCTCTTCAGTGGCATTCCAATTGCTTCCGTTCCGTTTGTGACATTAATGACTTCTCTGTCGCATTACGATGCATCCCATAGCATGCATTGCCTGGGCTCTCCTGTCAATAGTAATGTATCCCAATGGCTGGCTGCTGGCGGGCCTTTCAGGAGCCTTGTGCAGGACGCGCATCCTTTGGGCAGGAAGGCATGGCCCAGAGATGAGAGGCTGGCAGGGACAGTGTGCCCGCCTCTCCGCTACTGCAGATGTTGCCGGCCTCTTGCCCACAGCCCCCCACCCCCTTCTCTCTTCCTCGAAGACTGCCAGCGATGGAAGGGAAGGGCTGAACTGGAGGTCCGATTCTGTTTTCAGTCTCCCCAAACACCCACACACGGCCAGCCTCCCTCCCTCCCTGGGCTGACCCAGAGGCCCCTCTTCCTGCCTGTACAACCTCCCTTTGCAACAAATGCTATTAAGGAGGCTGTATAACTGACGGGGGGGGGGGGGGGAGCTGGGGCTGCTGCTGCTGCTGCTGGCCTCCCCACGATGCCATGAGCCTGTGTGCTCGCGGTGCTGAGTAAACGGTATGTCTTCATAATTTGATTGTGCCTTAATCCCAGAGGCCCCTTGTGGCGCTATTGAACACCGATGGAGTTATTTCAAAACATAAATAATATTATCAAAGAGGGTCCATTGGGTAAACAGAGTCAATGTATAAATCGTTGCAGCGCACTATCGATTGTTCTTTGCTGACTAATGAATTATTCTGTTTAAGAGAGCACCGGAATGGCGCTCCCTGGTTCCAAGGGGGGTGGGGGCTTTGAAAGTATTCCCTGCTGGGCTCCTTGTCTTCCAGTGGTGTTGGCCACTGTGGCCTGGGAGGATTCTCTCTCGGCAACCGCTCCATTGTTGCTCCATTGCTCCAGAAGTTGGCAAACAGAACAGGTGAGTCTGTGGCTGGGGGCGGCGGGAGGGGGGGTGGCAGCGGCACACGGAGTAAGATTTATGGAAGAGGGCAGCTTGTCTCAGGGAATTTGCAGAGCGTTTTCCTAACCTTTGATCCTCAGAGATTTGTCATTTCCTCTTCATTTTTCATTGCCAAACCCTTTGATTTCCCTGCTTCCACTTTTGCAAAAGAGCTGCCTCAGCATCCTGCACGTATATATTCGTGTCCCCCTCCCCCAAATAGCAATAGGAGTGTTGAGGAGGAAGCTGCTGGGCTGACTGAGAGTCTGCAAAGGGTTAATAGGATCAGCTCCCAGGCTGCTGACCAGCCAACCCCGACTGATGGGGGTCGCCTTCTCCCCACCTCTGGTTCTCAAGGGCTGATTGGGGTTAGCAGGAGTGGAGGGAAGCCGGCATCTGGCCAGACCCCACAGGAGACCAGAGCCTTTAAGACTGATGAGAAAGGAGGAGTGAAAGATTCCAGGTGAGGTACATAGATCCAGGTGGGCAGCCGTTTTGGTCTGAAGGAGCAGAACAAAGTTTGAGTCCAGTGGTGCCTTTAAGACTAACAAAGTTTCATTTAATGTATGAGCTTCTGTGGGCATGCACACTTCTTCAGGTACAATGAAACAGACATTACCCATCCCTACATATAGGTAGAGGGTGAGCAGTAAATTAGCATCCAGCAGAATAATAAACTAAGCTTGTTATTCCTGTTTAATCCTTGAATCTGTTAAATATCTTCGTTTTGTTGGATGCTAACTCCTGGTCCAATACAAAGACTTCGATGGACACTTGGACCTACTGGTGGTGGACCTTTGGGGCTGGGGGTGACTGGGGTTACCCGAGTGCCTCTCCATACGGGGTGGGGGCAGTCCTGGGCCACCAGTTGGTGGACAGCAGGGAGGTCCCTGTCGCATATTATTCATGCACTTTGTCCGCAGTGGAGCGCAACTACGCGCAAATAGATAAAGAGGCCCTGGCTATCGTGGCTGGAACAAAAAAGTTCCACAATTATCTATACGGGCGATCGTTCACCATCCTGATGGACCACAAGCTGCTCCTTGGTCTCCTGGCCCTGGACAGGCAGACCCCGCAGATGCTGTCACCCAGAGTACTCCGCTGGTCCATCTTCCTGGCGGGCTACAATTACTTGCTGGTCCACCGTCCCAGCAAGGCCATGGGCCACACCAACACCCTCAGCCGTCTCCCATTGCCAGGCTGTGGCCCCATCCCTGCCCACCGCATTGCGCTGTTGGAAGGCCCCCCGGCTGGTCAGTGCAGAGGTAGCAGAGGTGGCCCGCCATATGGCCCATGATCACATCCTCGCCCTGGTCCTGGCCTGGGTGGGGAGAGGGTGGCCCCCATAGTGGGGCCGGACTTTGCCACATTCTCGTCCAGGAAAGACGAACTGTCAGTGCACAAGGGGTGCCTCCTGTGGGGCAGGAGAGTTATCGTCCCCCCCCCCGCTGCGCAAAAGGGTCCCATCAGCACTACACAAGACATACCCAGGAATCGTCAGAACGAAAGCGTTGGCCCGGAGCTATGTCTGGTGGCCGGGGCTGGACCAGGAGATCGAAGCCATGGTCAAAAGGTGCCGCAAATGCCAGGAATCCTGGCTAGCGCCGCCGAGCGACCCCACACAATCCTGGGAGTCCACCCACAAACCATATAGATTTTGCCGGGCCATCCCAGGGACAGGTTTTTTTAAAATCTTGGTGGATGCCTGCACCAAATGGCTCGAGGTGGTTCCCGTGGGCTCCACCTCGTCGCAAGCAGCTATCTGGGCCATGTGGGAGATCCTTAGTACACATGGCATCCCCAACACCCTAGTCTCGGACAATGGCACTGCCTTCACATCCACGGAGTTCACAGAGTTTGTCCAGTACTACGGGATCCAGCATGTCTGCTCAGCACCATTTCATCCCACCAACAACAGCCAGGAAGCCCTGCGCCACCTGGACAAAGGTGATTCTGTATCCTTGGTGCTTGGGGGGCAACAGTGGGAGGGCTTCTAGCATCCTGGCCCCACTGCTGGACCTCCTGAGGGCCCCTGGTGTTTTTGGCCATTGTGTGACAGAGTGTTGGACTGGATGGGCCACTGGCCTGATTCAACATTGGCTTCTCTTATATTCTTATGTTCTTAAGTGTGGCAGTGGCACATCGACCATCTCCGGAGGCGGATGATTCCAGAGGACCCGGAGGAGTCAACTGATGAGTACCAGGGCAACAGGGAGGCCCCGCCAGATGCAAGCAGAGAACCCAACATGGACATGCCAACCTGGGATGGCACACCTCTGGAGGAAACAGCTGTGCTCCCCCAAGACATTCCTCCCACACACCCAGAACCAGGAATGGGCATCGAAGACACTCCCCAGACACAGCCAGAAAGACCAGTTCCAGCCCCTGATCCAGATGCCCCAGCTCCGGGGTTATGCAGGTCAACCCGAGAGCGAAAGCAACCCGCCTACCTCAGGGACTATGTGTGCCAGGGATCTTCAGAACTATGTGGGGGAGGGGTGTTATGTTCTGGCTGAGGAACCGCACATGCAGTCGGCCAAACACGTGGATAGGCAAAGCCATCGAGCTTCGCTTCCGGAGACAATAGATCCCCTGGATCCTAAAGGGGACCAATGAGCAAGTCTGCACCCTGGGATAGACAAACAGGGTGCAGGGTCACTGTAAATAGCGAATCACGGGTGTTAGATATGAGCATGGGTGCAGTCGAGAATGGGGATAAAAAGCGGACCTGCGAGTCCAGCTCACCAGTCTTGTTCAGATCTCTTAATAAAGTATGAGCTGTTTTCACTCGACGCATCTGCATCTCCAACCTCAGTACTTTTCAGGATGCTAAGCCAATTGACACTCCCTGCTCCGAAATTTTCATATTGCTTTCAAGTGCTAGGAACACCTGGGCAATCCGCCCTGTTAATTTTATGGCATTGCAATCCCTTTGATGTAAAGTGCTCCCCGTAACTTAGCTGCTAATCTTCTTCACAGCACAGGCAGGAATGCAAAAGGGGTGGGGGTGGGGGTGGGACGAGAACCCATGAAACAGTGGGGTGGGGCTTGGTATGTGGAGCAATGTGGGAAGGCACCAGGAAGTCAGCAACAGGGAGACCAAACAGGAACAAGCTGGCTCAAGAAAGTGGCTCCACTGTCGCTCCCACCACCACCACCACCACCACCACCAGGGCTGGCATCATCTGCTCCATTGAGATGGAGCAACTCCCGGGGCCCACGACTGCTGGCTTCCTGTCCATGCCTCTCTTCCAATGCCTGGATGCTCCCAGCCTTCCCCTGCCTACTGGTGAGGACTTCGGCACCTGTGCTCCCAGCTGCATATGCTGCCTAGCGCTCCTGGGGAAGGGTACATCAGGGGTGCACACAGCAAGCATCAGCTTTCCTGTTGGCCACGGCAGTGGCATCCCTAGTTGCATGCACCCGCTCCCGGCACCCCTGGGGAAAGGGCATCCAGGCATGGTGGGAAACTTGAACTGCTTGTGGCGGGAGAACCTGCGAGTGGGCAGAGGAAGGATGCACAGACGGGTGGGGCAGGCGGGTAGGCAAGAAGGGGGACCTTGCAGTGGGCATGGAGGGGCCCCTGGGCGCTCTCAAAACTTGGAGCCGGCCCTGCCCCCCACTCTGATGAACAGGGAAGGACCAAGCGGAGAAGGCGAGGAGGGTCACCTGCCCTTCAAGCCGGACTGCTGCACAGGCGCCCGTTTCCAGCACCAAAACTGCCCCGTGCCTCGAGGCTCCTGCTGCCAGCCATCAAACCAGCCCAAACCAAGGTTTTCAGGGCAACCCTGGCACTCCGCAGCATCGGGCCACAAGAAGTCAGTGTTTCCCCTTAATCCAAAACTTGGTTAGGAAGAAGAGCGCCCAAAAGGAGCACCTCCTGCGATGATTTCACTTGAGAACAGATCTGTATTCAGCACCAGAACCCCTTGGCCCAGGATCTGATTGGGAGCCAGCAGCCCAGGCTTAAGGATGGGCACCGTCTCACACAGCCAGGAATGGGAAAGGGCAGTGCACCCACGGCAGTGCCACGGCACAAGCCGAGGACCTGGGTCCTGCTGCCCCTGCAATGTCACAGCAGCTGGCTGGGCATTTTGCACAGACCATGGGCAATCCTTTCTGAGCTCCCACTTGGGGGGCTTCTGCGCTTGGGCCAGCCCTCGTAGACAGACAGTGCTGCCTCCACTGGTTCCATCAGCGGTGTGGATTGGGGCCAAATGAATCCCAAGCCACCAAGCATGTGGGGTTGTGGGCACACCCTCTGGCCACTGGCTCAAGATGGCAGCTCTCCTGCCAACTCCCTCCTTTGCCCCTGTGACTTCTCGGTGAAGCTCTTTCCACTGAACCCGCCGAGATCCACGGCACTTCTTCTGCAAAGCTGAGAACTTTTGTGTGTGTGTGTGCATGTGTGTGTGCGCACGCGTGCGTGTGTGTGTGAAAGTTTCAAGCCTCACTCTTGAAGTGGGTGCACAGATGTATTACTTATAATTTGCACCCTTCTATGGAAGTCTTATTTACCTTGCATATTAAGCTGACACCTTAAGCAATGCAAAAATCCAAAACTGTCAGGGAATTAATAACAAAGTAATTCTGGCTTACCAAAAATTAAGGGGCTGAGGAGCTTTTGCATGACAAACTAGAGTGGCAAAACAAAATAATTGTGCCACCTGAAAGAAAGAAATAACGACCAAAAAGAAGAAACTCGTGGGTGAGAAAGAAGAGGCAAATTGCACCTTGAAAGCCCAAGAGGGGTTTGCTGAGCAGGAGGAATCATGGGCCGCCCAAGACAGGCAGGTGGAGTGGGGCTTGCCTGCTGCCGTGACCCATCCACCCCTTGCAAAGGACCAGGCAGGCTACACTACTGCTTGTTTGGGGAGGATCCCACGGAGGTGGCAGAACATTCCCAGAGAGGAATTCTGCAGTAAAGCCAAAGAATTAAAGGAGAATTGTGAGCCATTTACTGGACTTGTTTCCTTGTGCAATATTAAAACCTTTACTGCCTCTAGGGGGATGCTTTTTTCCCCAATAATTAATACCGGTTTTACCATCATATCTTTTTAAAAATAAAATATGCACCATCTTGTTTTCCCATGACCTCCTCATCACACTGCATTAGTAGATGTGGAATAAGCGACACAATTGCCTTCTGCTAGTGGCTCGCGTGGGTCATTGTCGGCCCCTCGGGCTGTTTGCTTGGCTGGCATTGTACCGCGCAGCTCCGCTTAGCACCGGATCCACCAGCCAGCTTTCCAGAGCAAGCCCTGCTCACACCATTGAGGCTTGAGGGAGGGTTGCCACCTTCCAGGGAGGGCCTGGAGATCTTCTGAGATTTCAATGGCTCTCCAGATGATAGAGACCAGTTCCCCTGGAGAAAATGGCTGCTTTATTTGGCATTCTACCTTGCTGAGGCTCCTCTCCTCCCCAAACCCTGCCCTCCCCACCTCTCCAGGAATTTCCTAACCTAGAGTTGGCAGCCTCATTGAGCAGCATGTTCCTGAAGGATTGGACCCCAAAGGCTCGCCTGCAACTGTTAAAACATCAGTGCAGAGCTAGGAGAGAGAACTGGGCACTCCTGCTTCCTACTCCCCTGTTAGGGGAAATTGGCTCTGTTTCTGAGGTCCCCAACCTTTTATGAGCCAATGGGGAATCTTGGGGATTCTGGCACAGTGTGGTGGGTGCAACCACAAAACGGAGGAGAGGAGGAGATGGGATTCCTACCCTGCCCTTCACTACCAGAAGGAGTCTCAGAGCGGCTTAACAATCTCCTTTCCCTTCCCCTCCCCACAACAGACAACCTGAGAGGTAGGTGGGGCTGAGAGAGCTCTGAGAGGACTGCTCGTGACAGAACAGTTCTGAAAGAACTTGTGACTGAGCCAAGGTCACACCAGCAGTTGCATGTGGAGGAGGATTGGGGAACCAAACCCAGATCTCCCAGATTAGAGTCTGCGCTCCTAACCGCTACACCAAACTGGCTCTAGCTGCCATGGGAGGCAGAACCAATCACAAAATGGCCACTGTGGGAGGTGACGCCACGCACACACACGTACAGACAGAGGAGACCCAAGTCCCAGGACAAGCAGAGTCATGTTTTATAAGTACACAAGGAAGAAGAGTGGGAGTCGACACTGCGGTGGCGGCAACAGGCACCCCAACAATGTTATTTTAAACTGCACAGCCAATCAGAACTCCAGGAGCCAGTCAGAAAACCTGCTGGGCAGAAGCCCTGCCTGGTCCCACCCACTTCCTAAAAACACTTGGCAGAGGCCAGGAAAGGTGTCAGCAAGCCCTGTGGTGCCCCCAGGCCCCATGTTGGGGACCCCTGCTGTATTTCTGGAGAGGCAGATACTCCTGTGTATGAGTCTACCACCGAAGCCCTCTGTGACGTCAACTTCTAGGTCTATGTCACTCCTTCCAACCAGGGCTGGCTTCCCAACCCCTTCTAACTGGAGCATTTGAGGCAATGTGGGAACATAAGAACCTAAGAGAAGCCAGCGTTGGATCAGGCCAATGGCCCATCCAGTCCAACACTCTTGTCACACAGTGGCCAGAAACACCAGGTGCCCTCAGGAGGTCCAGCAGTGGGGCCAGAACTCCAGAAGCCCTCCCACTGTTGCCCCCCGTCAAGCACCAAGAATACAGAGGATCACTTGCCCCAGATGGAGAATTCCTATCTATACCTGATGGCTAATAGCCACTGATGGACCTCTGCTCCAGATGGTTATCTAATTCCTTCTTGAAGCCATCCATGCTTGTAGCTGCCACCAGTTCCTGTGGCAGTGAATTCCATGTGTTAATCACGCTTTGGGTGAAGAAGGACTTCCTTTGCTGACCTGGGATTTGAATCTGGTCTTCTGTGTCTGCACACAAACACATTTGCAACTGAACCACTCACTTAGTGGTCTGCCTTCAACCCCCTAGTATGCCTTGAAGCCAGAGTCATTGACAAGGACCTGTGTGGAATCCAGTCTTGATGAATCCGAAAGTGTGAGAAGAACCTGGTGCTTCCCTAAGTCTGTGCTGATTGGCCTGTCCAGCAAATGTGTAAAGGTGAACGTGGAGATCTGAAGTGGGGAGAAAAGAAGAGACTGTATTGGTGTAGAATAAGCCTGGAGTCCAGCATAATTCCTCCTCTTTAATGTGTGCCCTTGCCTTGTGTTGCTCTCACCTGTTTTCCCCTCCTAGGTAGAAGTGGAGCGGTTTCTTCACTGCCTGCTGTCTTTCATGTCTTCTGAACAGAATGCTTTTTCAGTAACCTCATCAAAGGATGAGCTCGGATTCAGATAAGCTTTTCAAGGAGGAAGTCAGGGTTATAATTTTCAGAGACTTCTGAATGTCACCTCCAATTTTCAACTCTTCAATTGGAATGCCAGTTCTTGGAAGCAGCACAGCCTCAGATATTGAAATTATTGACCTTTGAACTTGGGCCTTCTCAATTCCTGGTCATCTTAAGCTTGGCAGATCCTGGAGTTGAAAGTGTCGGAGATTTCTGACTTTATAATAACACAGTTTCTCAGAAGTGCAAATTACACTGGAATTGGTGCTAAACTCCCCATTAACTAGAGAGTCCAAGAAATCTTTAGTGTACCAAATTACCTGTCACTTTCTCTGTAATACAACGTAATTCTGTCGCTTTAAAAAAAATGGCCGTAATTTGAAATTTCACTGAAATTTCTAATTGAATCTACACTTAACTTTGGTGGCTTGATCCCCCCCCCCCCTTGCAGTTATTGGCCAGGCTGCATCCAGCATTCCAATGACAAGGATTCACTCTCTTTAAATTCTGCAGCATTCGTGCCCTGCTCCACCGCAGGCAAGCGCAGGTAATGGTAGCCGAACCCTGCCTGCTTGGGTACTATTTCTAGTGGCAGCTCATCAGAAGAGGTTCAAAAGGGTCACTTATAAATATTTAGATCTAGCTGGTCAGAAAACACTGCAGTCCTCCCCAAGCCTCTCTTTCCACAGAACAAAATTCTTCTCTGAGTCCATTCCTGAAACGCTGCAAGAACTGATCATAGATGCCAACCTGGCAAATATAAACACAGTTGGGGAAAAACAGTTATACACGCCATATCACGGGAGATCCGGGATGAAAAATGAGCAGAGAGTTGGATAAAAACCTGGGGGACAAGGGAAAAAAAATTGAAATGCAGAGGAACAAAGTGGATCGTAGGAGAAGGTGGGCCACACTGAATGGCGAGACGTAAAGGGGGAGGGTGCGGCGGGGGCAGTAGGGGACTGTGAGAAACAAACAGCTGCTGCAAAGATAGTGGCTTCCATCCTTCCCGTCACAGAAGTGTAAATTCCTCCCGTCCTCCCTCTCACTGTCGCCCAAAGTTCCCTACCAAATGCTGTTCCTGGGGGACAGGAGACCACCAGCACAGTATAAAGTGAAATTGAGAGAGAATTGGAGATTGGATTTATACCTCACCCGTCACTCAGAGTCTCAGAGCAGCTTACAAACTCCTTTCCCTTCCCCTCCCCACAACAGACACCCTGTGAGGTAGGTGGGGCTGAGAGAGCTTTTTTGAGAACTGCTCTTTCAAGAACAGCTGTGCCAGAACTATGGCTTGCCCAAGGTCATCCAGCAGGTGCAAATGGAGGAGTGGGGAATCAAACCCGGTTCTCCTAGATTAGAGTCCGCACACTTAACCACTGCACCAAACAGGCTTGCAATGGGCAGGAGAGTCAGTCAAAATCACCCCCTCCCTTCCCTCATATTAAATGCTCTCTGGAAACCATCCCTTTCACTGTTTTGGTAAGACCGTTAGTGGAGGTGGGACTGTTCTTGACTGAACAGTATCAAAACTGGAGGTGGTGAAAAGGGCCATCGGGAGACACAGCTCAGTGCTGGTGGCCCCATTGGGTTTTCAAGGCATGAGATGAGCAGAGGGGATTAGCCATCGCCTGCCTGTGTGCAGCAACCCTGGACTACCTTGGTGGTCTCCCATCCACGTACTAACCAGGACCGACCTGCTTGGCATCTGAGATCAGATGAGATTGGGCTTGCCTGGGCCAGCCAGGGCAGGGCACATCAAAACTAATCCAGAAACAAAGGTTAGATAGCAAGAACCCTGTTGAGCCCAGGAGTCAGATGGCCACGGAGAGCCAACGTCAGCCCAATGCTCGTTAGAGAACCCCTTCCAAGCTGGCTCTTCACTTTGTTTCTATCTTTCTTTAGTGGTTAAGTGCGCAGACTCTAATCTGGGAGAACCCGGTTTGATTCCCCACATCTCCATTTGCACCTGCTGGATGACCTTGGGCAAGTCATATCTCTGGCACAGCTGTCCTTGACAAAGAGCAGTTTCTGTCAGAGCTCTCTTAGCCCCGCCAACCTCACAGGGTGTCTGTTGTGGGGAGGGGAAAGGAAAGGAGATTGTAAACTGCTCTGAGACTCCTTTGGGTAGTGAAGGACGGGGTATAAATCCAATCTCTTCCTCGTCTTCTATATTGTTTTTTTTTTTTTAATTCTGTGCTTTTTGCAGTTGATAGATCTATTCATATTGTGTGGGCACGCTGACACAATTTACACAGCTTTTAAAAGTGCAATGCACATCATTTATATGTATAACGGGCACATAATGTATAATTCCAGAAGGGGAGCTGTATGAGTCTATTGTAGCAAAACCAAACAGAAAGGCACCTTAAAGGCTCACAGTATTTATTCCAGCGTGTGCCGTTGTGAGTCAGAGCTCACTCGAAGGGAGCTCTGACTCATGAAAGCTGATGTCTTGAAGGTGCCACTGGACCTCTGATGTGATGCATAATACAGATTTATGGATGCACAAATAACATAGAAAATGCATATATTTTACAGGAAGTATTCTGTTCAAGGAAACAGAAAATGACATGAAAATGAAGAAATGAAGGGTTTCAGCACACACAAGGGAAACTGCAACAGGGATTTGGGGGATGAACTGATAGGGAGGAGAAAATCGAAATCACCCGCCTCTGGTGTCAGTTCCTTGATAAGAGCTGAGAATCCCAAAACGTGGCCAGTTGCTTTGACCAGTATCTCTTAGGATGAATGGACAAATTTTATGCTGGTTTGTGCCCCTAGACCCTTCCCAAAGCAATAGGCTTTGCCTTTGGTTTTTATCCCTGGAATAGAGGACTTTAAATAGGGTGGCCAACCTCCTGGTGTGGCCTGGAGATGTCCTGGAATTACAACTGATCCCCAAATGACACAACTCAGTTCCCCAGGCAAAGATGGCTGCTTTGGAGAGTGGACTGTATGGCATCACAGCCCCCTGAGATCCCTTCCCTCCTGAAACCCCACCTCCCCCAGGATCCATCCCTAAATCTCTAGGAATTTCCCAACCCAAAACTGGCAACCCTAGAGGACTCCTCCACCCAGATGTTTGATTTCAGGAGCAACCAACTTTCATTTTAACCCTTCGAACTCGACACAAGAAACTGTCTTATTCTAGGTCAGTCCTGGCTCTTCAAGGCAGATGAATGTACGTCTCCATCCTGCTCCCTGAGATCTTTTAATGGGAGATGCTACCAGGAATTGAGCCAAGGACCCTGTGCATGCAAAGCTGGCCCACGGCCACTGAGCAGAGGCCCAGTATTCCAGTGCTGACTCGCCAGTCCCAGATTTGGACTAAACCTACCACCTCCTTTAAGAAGAGACTTTGCAAAAAAGAGTCTCTATAATTGCTCATTAAATTCTACCCATCCACACAAGCCCAGCAGATATCCCAAATGAACACAAAGCTTGGTCTCCCTTCCTCCAACAGCAGTGATTCATCGCTCCACCCATCCTCCAAAGAAATCTCTCTTGTAGTTCTAAGAAATATTACAGAAAAGAGGAGTCTCTGTGAGGGAATGAAAGAGGTCCACTTTAAGTGGAACATTCATGGATGAATGAGCTCCCGCAATGGGTGCCAAGTTCGCTTTGCTTTCTCCCACCACACATGTAGTGAATTCTCTCTTGAGTGCTCCAGATGGTAACTTCTTCTTCATTATACATCCCCAGTAGAGGGCTGCTCTGAAGTTTCTCCAGCTTTGATTTCCAATATGAAAAGGGTTTGGGTGGGAGGAGTTTCCTAACATCCTCATCTAGGCAAGTTTTAGCTTTCTGGTACTGATGATTATGATGCAGACTTCTGCCTCCTTTAACCTGTCAGTGTGAAGCCAGGCAAAGGAGCTAGATTTGAGTCCAGGGGCACCCCTTAGACACCAACAAGATTTTGGGTTATGAGCTTTTGAGAGCTTTCTTCATCAGATTCAAGTTGGAATGGAGATCTTTGAGTCCTTATATACCAATCAGAAGGTGGGAGGGGGGTTGCAGAGAAGGAACTCGGGATATGGAGGAACCATGCACACTGTAATCAGCTAGACTGGAAGCAGAGGAGAAATGCTTATGGGCAGAAAGTCAGTATCTGCAGTGAGATAAGAATCCTATGTCCCTGTTCAGTCCTGGGGGCATCCATTGTTCTGAACTTGTGAATGAACTAAGGTTTAGCTATCTTCCATTGTTATCTCCCCTTGAAGCTTCTCTGCTTGAGGACTGCTACTCTTAGGGCGGCAGGATGAGTCAGCTGACTCCATTACAATGTTGCTATGGGCAAAGAAAGCTCTCCAAGTGAGGGCACTGCCCATAAGTTTCATTTCCCCTTGATGACGTGATCAGGTGGCCAAATTGGATTGGCTCACTGATGCTCTCTCACTGTTTCTAGGAAGCAGAAGGCTGTTTTAAGGAAGATGGTACCCAAAGAGCCGCTGATCAGGGTTACAAACAGATTTCAGAAAGTCATCAGGAGGGCAACAGTGAATGCAGTCTCACCTGCATATAGGTGCGTGTTTGTGTTAGGCGCAGCACAGAACCCCAGGGTGAAAATGTTTGCCCCCTTTCTGCCCCTCCCTTCAACAAAACCTCACATTTCATAGTGGGGAAAAATGTCTATGAAACGTGCCCAATTCTGGCTTAGCTGTAATTGTACGTGGTGCATCAGAAGCATAGCAGCAAAGATGTCACCCCCTGGTTTTTCATTTGGTGTGGCTGCAGCAGCAAAAGCTTTAAACTGGAGTTCCACAGAACCACGTGCCTTGTGGTCACCCAAACCAAGTAAGAATTCTCTCCACATGACCTGGAAGCAATGTTCCCTCTAAGCTGAGTTAGTGTGAGCCAGCTCACAGTTTTTAGCCTCCAGCTCACACATTTTTGTCTCAGCTCAGAAAGGATGGCTCCAGAGCAATGCTCCCTCCAAGCTGTGAAGTCTTGTGAGTCAGAATTCTGCTTTGTGAGCTAGTGGCATTAAAGTTGTGAGCAAGAGATTTGGCTGCTGCATAAATTGGTTTGCTCTGGAGGCATCTTTCCTAAGCTAAGACAAAAATGTGTGAACCAGAGGCTAAAAAACTGTGAGCTAGCTCACACTAACTCAGCTTAGAGGGAACACTGCTCCAGAGCAAACTAATTTATGCAGTAGCCAAATTGCTCGCTCACAACTTTCATGCCAGTAGCTCACAAAGTAGAATTTTTGCTCACAAGACTTCACAGTTTAGAGGGAGCATTGCGGAAGGGAGCTTTTTGGAAAGCTAGCTCTTTTTCCTTGGGTTCAAAAACATCTTATATGCATGGGCTGGTCAAATGGATTTACTTATGACAGCAGTTTATTAACCTAATTTGCAAAATTCGTTGCAGGGCTGCTTTAAACCCATACAGGGATGGTGCGACTGACACAGCCTCCTGCCCTTTGTATTCAGCGCCAGTCCAGTCTTTCATGCCAAGGCAAATGGTGTCTAAGTTTCCTTGGAAGGGAAGGCCAAGAAGCCCTTGTCAGCTGTGAGATATATGGAGCCGTGATGTATTGGCTCTCTTCCTCTGTCAAATGGTGTCCCCTGAACCTATTATCTCCTTGGCTAATAGAGAAGGAAGCCAGCAAGCATTCCCACTCGGCTGGGAAATGTCCTCTGCTTTTCTCCTCGGGGGACACTTTAGTCCCAGAGCTAGCCCATAAAGAGCAGAAACTGCTATTCAGGGATTGCGCAAGTTACATTGGACTTTAATTAAAGCTGCGTAAAAGGGACAGTTTAACTTCAGACGGACATAAAACACACAAAAATCAGCAAGCAGAAGGAGTCTTTCATTTTTCTCCATGTACCAAGCCCATTGCAAGCTCCATGGGCTGGCCTGGTCTTTGCTGAGGGAACTGGAGGCAAATTTCGGGTATCTAACAGCGCAATCCTGGGGTAGGGTTGGGGGTGTCTCAGAAAGCTAACTAGGCATCATATCCTTGAGTTACACTGGTGTAGTGCTCTAGAGTGATGTCGAATATGGCTCCCTCCAGCAACTGCCAATCCCACTCTCCCCCCCACCCCCCCGCCGGCACTACATAAACTGCAGCTTAACTTGGAGGATGGGAAGCTGGGTGCAGGACACCAGTCTCCAAGGGCCCGGCCATGCATATTTTGGGTGTGCAGCGTTGCAGTGTAGAGGCAGGAAAAGCACAGAGAGGGGACTTAGCACCACAGAGGGGGCACTCAGCACTCATACCCAAGGGGGAGAGCAAAGCCCCATTCTCTGTAACTGAAACATCTCATTTCAGAATCCATGCAGGGACCTCATCCCCAGAGGCCAAAGAGGCAAGCACCCACAGACAGAGGAACAGGGGTGGAGCTCCAGCCTGGGAGCCCACACCCCTCCCCCCTCCAGCTCATGCCGTGAAGATGCAGGCTCCCACTGCCAAAGCTGGCGTGCATCCATGGCAGGTTCGCCCAGCGTTCTGCTCCCTGGCACACCGTGGGATTGACTCTTGGGCATGTATTGTCATTGGTGCCAGCTGGGGGATGGGGGCACAGCAGGCGGCTGGGGCGACTGGCAGCTGCTCCGCTCTGCTCGGTGTGACTGCTGGCTATGCACTCTGGGCACCTGTGGCCTTGTGGGATTGGAGCCCCATGGAGCAGCACCAGCCAGTGGAGCAGACACAGCCAATGTGCAACCAGTAAGTGTCATTTGGAGGCTATGGCTTGTGCAGGGGTGGTGGGGTTACTATCCTGGCAGATGGAGCCCCCTTCACAGGTGGGGGAACAGAAATCCAGTACGGGGCTCTGCAGGCCCAGACAGAGCAGCTGTGGCCACTGTGCTGTCTCTCATCATTACATATGTCTCGGGAACAAATGTAAAGTCCAGTGGCACCTTTAAGAGCAACAAAGGTTTATTCAAGGCGTGAGCTTTCGTGCGCAAGGCATGCTTTCCCCAATGCTGCTTCTACTGCTTCAGACTAACACAGCTGACCACAGCTGGAACTATCTACAGATGTCTCTGTTTGGCATCTGTGCAGGCAGCCATTCTGTAGGGAGGCGACCTGGGAGGATGCCGTATAGGCTGGCGGTAGTGACCTGTGTGGATCCTGCATCTCTGCCACGGGTCCATCCCAGCTCCTGCAGCATCCCAACTCAGGCGGCCATTTGTGACGGGCATTGGGAGGCAAAGAGGGCTCACCTCATCCCCCCCCCCCCCCCCAGCAGCTTGCAAAGGCAGAGAGGGTTTTACTGGGCAGAGGGTGTTTGCATCCCTGTCAACGGAGTCCTGGCTGCCATGCAATAAATTCTGGAGTCCTTCGCAACTAGATCCATGTCTGGTGTTGAGTGGATGAGGCTTGCTCACTCCCCCCCCCCCCCCATTCTGTACCCAACTCTTCCTCTCTGGAATGATCCTCAGTGGGGGGAGTGCTGACTCTGGGAGGCTTGGCTCTGATGGTCTCCATGGGGCCACTGGGCCCCTCTCTTAATTAGCTGCAAATTACAGCATGGGGGGCCAGTGGTCACTTACGGATTAACAACAAGCATTTCCATACCTGCTGCTTTCATGAGTCACAGCCGGCCTTTCCAGATACATTGCAGAGAGCAGCCACCTCTGCAGGCCCACCCCCCCACCTACCCACCCCCACCCACCCATGCACTCCAGGGGCTTCTTTGGGCAGCTGCCACGGGGAAGGGGTGGGCTCTGACAAGGGGGGGCATGTCTCTGGGTCTCACACTCCCCCAGGGCACCACTGGCAACTAACAAGCCATGCAGCCGGGCAGGGCATTTGCCTGGGGGGTCTGAGGGTGGGAAAGGCACAAGAGAGCAGATAGCCGTGACGGAACCTCTAAGAGAAGAGGAGGAGGAGGAGGAGGAGGAGATTGGATTTATACCCTGCCCTTCACTTGGAGTCTCAGAGTGGCTTACAGTCTCCTTTCCCTTCCCCTCCCCACAACAGACACCCTGTGAGGTAGGTGGGGCTGAGAGAGCTCTTTCAAGGACTGCTCTTGAGAGAACAGCTCTGAGAGAACTTGTGACGGACCCAAGGTCACACCAGCAGCTGCATGTGGAGGAGTGGGGAATCAAACTTGGTTCTCCCAGATTAGAGTCCACGCTCTTAACCACTACACCAAACTGGGATCCAAAGGGGGTGTGAAGGGGCATGTAATGGGAGATGATGGATGTCTTGGGAGCCAGTCTGGTGTAGTGGTTAAGTGCGCGGACTCTAATCTGGGAGAACCGGGTTTGATTCCCCACTCCTCCACTTGCACCTGGCTGGATGACCTTGGGCAAGCCATAGCTCTGTACCAGCTGTTCCCTCAAGGACAGCTTGGGAAAGAGTTCTCTCAGCCCCACCTACCTCACAGGGTGTCTGTTGTGGGGAGGGGAAGGGAAAAGGAGTTTGTAAGCCACTCTGAGACTCTTAAGTGACTGAAGGGCGGGATATAAATCCAATCTCTTCTTCTTCTTCTTCTTCTTCTTCTTCTTCTTCTTCCCCTGGTGGAATGTCCACAGGGAGTGGTCCAGCAGGACTGTGGTTGTTGTCCTGGCAGCTGGGTGCCCCCCCCCCCCCCCCGACTGGGCTGCCCAGGATATATTAAAAGAGAAAAGAAGACGTTGCGGAACAGTTGGGTCCTTTCAAAACATGGAGATCTCAAGATGTGAATTTCCACCTGCCCGTTGCAGACTGGTGAATCTGAGTGAAGTGGTGGTGCTAACCTAGCGAATCATACTCTGATCACATCTGCCATGTTTTGGAACACAAGAGATCTGTGTTCAGAGTTCAAATACTCACACTACTTGAGAATGAGGCGCGCAAACACTTAAAAAGCTAATATTTATCTCCAGACTTGAAAATCAGAACTGCAAGAACTGAAAGATTCAGAACTGAAAGATTCAGGTGATCAAACATTGAAATCCATGCTTTGAACTGTATAAATTAAAACACAGATATTACTATTGTGCTTTCACATGCAAATTTACGAGGTGGGGACGTTTTACTCTAGATTCTCTCCACCTTTAGGTACAAAGTTCATTTTGGGAAATCCAGGCTGTGATCCTAAGGGCACTTTCCTGGGAGTAAGCCTGTGGAGTGACATGGGACCTGTTTCCAAACTGACCTGCTTGGGATCACTCCTCCAGCCAGCAGAGTTATTGCTCAGGAGCTGAGGTTCTCCTGCCTGTTTTTAGAAATCTTTGATCTACAATTTTCCCCTGCAGTTGGGACGCCGGCTAAATTGCTCCACCTGTGAGATATTCCGTCTTCTGCGAGTATATAAATCCTGTACATATGTACTTGAAAATTCCCTCCTGCCAAAGCAAACAGCACTGCTCCAAGATCTAATTGCTCTCTGTGGTGTTAACTTGTCATTGATTTCCTATTTTCCTTCGCTTCCCCCTTCTTTCCAAGTCCCCCCCTTTCCTAATGCCACAAACATGGGCGTAGTTTGATAGTCGCTCTCCTTCTAGCAGGAAATTCTTCATGCTCCCAGGAGCTGGATAACTTTCTAGCTGGTGAAACCATGGGGGGGGGGGGCAGGCACAGGGCAAGAAGTGGGGGGGAGCATGTGGGTGCTTTGGCCTAGGCAAGGCTGGCACGTATTTAGAAGCTCTGCTTCTTTTCAAAACGGCACTCCCAGTTTCTGCAGCAAGTCAGCACGGTCAAGAGGGGCCCCCAGAAGAAGCAAGTGTTCACAGGGCCTGGCAGGAATTGTGGGGACCGTTCCAGCCCATCTTTGGACTTGCTGGGCCACGCACTTCAGAACCGGCTGGCCGCCAAGAGCCGGGTTCCAGAAGAAGAAGAAGAAGAGATTGGATTTACACCCTGCCCTTCACTCACTTAAGAGTCTCAGAGTGGCTTACAAACTCCTTTTCCCTTCCCCTCCCCACAACAGACCCCCTGTGAGGTAGGTGGGGCTGAGAGAGCTCTTTCCCAAGCTGTCCTTGAGGGAACAGCTGGTCCAGAGCTATGGCTTGCCCAAGGTCATCCAGCCAGGTGCAAGTGGAGGAGTGGGGAATCAAACCCGGTTCTCCCAGATTAGAGTCCGTGCACTTAACCACTACACCAAACTGGCTCTCAATGCATTTCTCTCTGTTTATATAAGAAGAAGAAGAAGAAGAGATTGGATTTATACCCCGCCCTTCACTCACTTGGAGTCTCAGAGCGGCTTACAAACTCCTTTCCCTTCCCCTCCCCACAACAGACACCCTGTGAGGTAGTTGGGGCTGAGAGAACTCTTTCCCAAGCTGTCCTCGAGGGAACAGCTGGTACAGAGCTATGGCTTGCCCAAGGTCATCCAGCCAGGTGCAAGTGGAGGAGTGGGGAATCAAACCCGGTTCTCCCAGATTAGAGTCCGCGCACTTAACCACTACACCAGACTGGCTCTCTAGAAGAGACAACAGAGAAGAGAACGAGATATCCTGCTCCACTGATGGCGTCCACAATGCCTGTTGACAGATGAGGATCCTTGTTCCTCAGGGTCAAGCTAGACAGCCACTCAGGCTGACCGCTGAAGGCGAGAGGACGGGTTGCTGGGCTGAGAAACTCCTGGATCTGGGGGTGCAGCTTTGGCAGAAGAGAGTTTGGGGGAGGGGAGGGTCCTCAGCGAGGTTCAAGGCCGTACAGTCCACCTACCCAAGCTGCTACTTCCTCCAGGGCAACGGAATGGACCCTCTGTAGCCTGGAGATCAGCTACAATTCCAGGAGACCTCCAGGGGCTCCCCCCCCCACCCCCCAGCATCTCCTAGTCCCGCTCACTTTTTGTGACCTGGCAATCAACAGCAGCAAAGCTTTAAGTCCCTAAATGGTGAAAACAACACCAAAAAAGGATGTGAGAGAAATCCTGGCATCGACTGGATCTTCAAGAGATCGCAGTGTGATTCCCAGAGGAGTCTCCCCTCCCCTCCCCTCCCCTCCCCTCCCCTCCACAAAGGGTGCACCTCTGGGAGATACTCTGGAGGCAAAGGGCACAAACTTGTACCCTCTCAGGGTTACATTCAGATATGCAGGACTTTCCAGCAACATCAGCTTGTAATTTTGAACAGGGGAGGGATCCAGACTTTATGATCAGAATTGCCCCACTGAAGCCATGTGTGGGAGAAAGGAACAGGAAGGCAGACCAAGCAAGTGTACAGATTTATGCTCAAGACTACAACCTCCTATTGCACACTTTTCAGTTTCAGAACAGTCTTGGGACAAATGTTTTTGTGTCTGCACAGAGTGTCTTCTCTGGCTGTTACCTTTCTGGCTCCCTCTTCAATGATGCCTCTCTACAGCCTGCGAAGGAACAGTTCCCTGTCACTGTTGCAGATGGAACCCTTGGCTTTCGCATTTTGATCTAGTGTCCTAGTTTCCAAATGTTACAATGGTCCAGTTCCCCTCGAGGCTCCCACAGAATCTCATGGGGCCATGGCACAGAAGTTAACTTCAAACTGGGTCCGTCTGAGACTGTGCATTTATAAGAGGAAATGCTATCAATCAAAAGCAAATCATACCTAAACCTTTCTGTCTTAAATCACCAGCTGCCTCTTATAAATCAGGGCCCAGAAATGCTTATCAATCACGCCAGATTGTAAATCAGCCAGGCCTTTAATGGCAGAGAAATGGGAGTACAACTGGAAACAAGCAAAGGATTTCTGTCTGACCTGGGACAGATGTGCAGTTGAGGCACAATGAGGAGAAGGACAGCCACGCCTAATTTATGGGCCCCTTCTTTTTTGAAAAGGTTTTTTGTACAGAACCTCCAACTGGCACCAGGGGTCAGACATAAAAGGATAGAGTGAGGAAAGAAAGAAAGCGAGGAAAGACTGAAGGGTCTGGGACAACTAAGGGGGGATATGATAGAGGCTTATAAAATGATGCACGGGGTGGAGAGAGCTGACAAAGGGAACTTTTTCTTCCTCTCCCAAAATACTAGAACTCGGCATCCAATGAAGCTGATGGGACGGACAAAAGGAAATGCTTTTTTACACAGAGAGTGATTAAAATGTGGAATTCACTGCCAGAGGATGTAGTGAGGGCCACAGGCATAGACAAATTTAAAGGGTGATTAGAGAGATTCATGGACGAGAGATCTGTCAGTGGCTAGTAGCCAAGGTGACTAAGGAGAACCTCCACATTCAGAAGCACTAAACCTCTGAATTCCAGAGCCAAGAGGCAACACCACTGGCAGTCTTTAAGCAGCAGCTGAACAAACATGTCAGGGATGCTCTGGGCTAATCCTGCATTGAGCGGGGGTTGGACTACGTGGCCTCTATGGCCCCTTCCAACTCTGTGATTTTATGATTCTATGATTCCATCAGGGGAAGGCCTCGGCCTCTATGCCCTGTTGTTTGCTGTCCAGTGGAACTGGTTGGCTACTGTGTGAGACAGGATGCTGGACTAGATGGACCACTGGTCTGATCCAGCAGGGCTCTTCTTATGGCCTTTAACATGGGAAGGCCTTGGCCTTTATGCCCTATTATTGGCCATCCAAAGGAGCTGGTTGACCACTGTGTGAGACAGGATGCTGGACCTGATGGACTGCTGGTCAGATCCAGCAGGGCTCTTCTGAGGTTCTCATCAGGGGAAGGCCTCAGCCTTTATGCCCTGTTGTTGGCCATCCAGATGAACTGGTTGGCCACTGTGTGAGAAGACAGGATGCTGTACTAGATGGACCACCAGTCTGATCCAGCAGAACTCTTCTTAAGCTATCAGGATGCAATCTCCTGCCTGTAAAGTCAGGAAAAGTTGAATGTTATTCACAGCTCCTGAGAAACAAAAGCATTTACTGTAGCCTGAGCTTGCTTGGGCAGCTGTGTCACACTAGGTCAGATGACCCCCGCCGCTGGAGTTTGGAGAACTTTGTACACCACTGCCACACCATCCCCACCCCCTGGTCTTCCTAAGGTCCTCGCAAACACCTTCAACTCCTTCAAGTTTTCCATCTTGGCCCCTTCATGGCCCAAGGCCAATATTACAGTAGCTATAGCCATCAGCTATAACAGGGGTGGGGAGTGGGGAGTCGAAGGTAGACCTGGGTTTCTGGCAGACCATCTCATATCCCATCAATGGAGCTGTGAAAATTATTAATGGCTCGTAGGATGGTGGCCCTGACCTGGATGACCCAGGCTAGCAGGATCTTGTCAAATCTTGGAAGAAAATCAGGGTCTGCCCTGGACAGTACTTGTTCGGGAGACCACCAAAGAAGCCCAGGGTTGCTATGCAGAGGCAAACCACCTCTGAAGTCTCTTGCCTTGAAAACCCTTGAGGGCCCTTTTCACAACCACCGGTTGGATGGTGAACCTGCAGCAGTGGCCGTTGTTTGGGGGAGAGGCTAGTGGATGGCAGGCAAGGGCAACTGGGGCTGAAACACCCCTCAAGTGATGATCCATCCACCACTGCTTGGAGCTGTGGTGGCAGTGCAGTGGCGGTAGAAAGGGCAATGGACTGGCAGCAGTGGGGGTAGTTGGGGGGCTTGTAGCTAAGACCATCCCTGGCAAGAGGTACTCTTACAGTGTCTCTTGCCAGGGATGGCCTTAGCTATGGACCAGCAGGGGCAGCTGCCATGGGCCCCATACTGATTGGCCTGGCCAAGGAGGCTCTTTCTCTGTCCGTTCCCACCCTGGATGTTGCTCAGGGCCCCCCCCCATCACTAAGACCGCCCCTGTCTCTTGCACTGAAGACGTTACAGTCATAGGTGTACTGTGAGGAATCTAGAAGAAAAAGCCAAACATCCACAAAAGTCAACTCACATCAGTTTTAAACGGCAGGGCAGCAGCTGCCCCCTCCCTTCCACGTTACAAGAGGTTTAAGTATTTATTATTTATCCTGTTTATGCACATCCCAATCAAGATATCTTTTACTGAGCTTGCTGTAGTTAATTAAAACTTAAATTAGAAGCTTTGCTAAAAACTTAAGCAGCTAACAGTGCAGTCCTAGCAGAGTTAATATCCTTTTAAGCCTGTCGACTTCAGTGGATTTTGAAGGATGAAAATCTGCTTAGGACCGCAATATAAGTCATGCAAACCTGGAGGGATTCTGGGGCAAGACCTTCCATCTCAGCTACGGAGAACAGTTCAGGTTTAGTAAAATTGCCTCACCTGCTATGCAAATGAATCTCTTGGCTGGTAAATGTTGCAGCCGGAGTGGTCTCTCTTTGTTCTGCCTTTGGCTAAGAAGACCCTGCTCTGCTGTTGCACTCCGCCATAGATACACAGAGGGAGATGTGGCTTGTTGCAGCCTCAGTATTCCCTGGCTGCGAAATGGGAGGAAATGTCTGAGAGAACGTCTAAAGTAGTGCTTCTGAATATCTCATAACAACTAACCCTGACCCCTGTAACAGTACCGTGAACAGTGTAGGGCTCCCCCTCCAGAAAGTAGCATCCAGATCTCCTCTCACATCTTTAGTAAAACGAATCTGGTCTCTTAAAAATAATCTTGAAATTCTTTGGAACGATCTATTTAAATAGCCACCCTAGTTTTCAGAACTGAAGGAAGGGTGGGAAGGGGAGAGGGAGAGGCAGTCGGGGGGGAGGGGGAGTGCCCAACAGTGTGGGGGGCCTTCCAGAGGAGTCGACATATTCCTGCCCAAAAGGTTCATTCCTGCAGGCATTTCTGTGTGAACAGTATTTTCACTTCCGCAGGACCCCAGATGGCTGGAGAAGGTCATCCTCTATTATCGGAGCCCATGTGGTGTAGTGGTTAGAGTTCCGGACTGGGATCTGAGATCTCCACTCTGCTATGGAAGTTTGCTGGGCAACCTTGGGCCAGTCACACGTTCTTAGTCTAATTTAACTCACAGCATTGTTGTGAGAACTGTTGGTGTGTGACGTGCTTAACTGCACAGCACCAGCTTAGGAAACTTCAGTCTACAAGACCACACCAACTGCACAACACTATATACAGTGTATATACAGTTTATTTACAAGTGAAGAATATCCTGACACACACCATCAAAGTGCTTCGCCAGACACATGTTACAGAGAGAAGAGTCTTGTACTTTACACATCCAAATATATAGCCAGATATATAGAGCTTGATCCTGTTTTTTGAGGATCGAGAAGACGAGAAGGCGGAAAACGGGCAAAGCTGCGGGGCAAAATGCAGCCACGCAGCAAATAGTGGGAAATTGACACGATTGGGGCAAAGGGAAGAGCGGGGGCGGAGCAGCGGCTGTGGGAAATCAGTCATAGTCTATCAGGTTCAGTTTGAGTTTTCCGCCGACTCCCCTCTAGATGTCTCCTTGCCTTCTTCAGGTCAGCCAAAGATGCCAGGTTGCACCTCAAGTGAGAAGTTGAAGGGTGGCAACCACACTGATAGCCATTGGCAGAGTTTAAATATGCAAAGGAACACACACACACACACCCTGAGGCATTCAGGAAAGTCAGATCCAAGAGTCTCCACAAACGGACCATTTTAGCCCAGCCCCACTCCAAGCAGCCCTTCTCCCAAAGATGCAGTGCAAAAAATCCAATCTCAGACATGCCCTTTAGTGTGCGTGGTGCCTTTCATGACTGGAGAGAGATGCATAGCAGCCAAAGTGGCTATGGAATCCTGACCCAGCCCAGACAAAGCGTTGTCAGTATGACTGTTGAAATCACAGGACAGGACAGTCCGTCTGGGTGTCTCTTGCAACAAGCCTGACATTTCCTCCCCTAGGGTAGACAGGGCACCCAGTGGGTAGCTTGGCAGCTCGAAAGCAAGTAGATGCTCAATCTATCCCGAATAATATACCGACATCTCCCCAGGGGGGCTGACGGTCAAGAGTCAAGGGCCAGTGCCCGAGAACCTGCCTGTCGCCGGGGAAAACACCCTCCCCCTCTCCCCTCCCTGATCCTCGCAGTCAGTGAGGAGTTCAAAGGGCTAGGAAAGAAGACCAAGTGATAATGTCAAGTCCCCAGTTCCTCCAAGGGGATTTTGCAACATAAAAGAATACTAATATTCACCGCCTTTTGTGAAACCACTCAAGTTCATCAGTTTTGCAAAGAAGAGAAATTAAATCAAGATTTAATTGGGAGACAGATGTTTTATTCATGGTGCTATCCACAGGAGAAACCAGTCTACTGAAAGTAAAGACCAACCCCTCCCCCCACAACCACCTTTTGAAAAGTTGTTTCTCTCTGATTAATCTGAGTTTCCCACTTCAAACTTGGTGCACCTTTAATGTATTTTAAATGCTCCGACATCTTGCTTTGATGTTGGGGTGGAGGCAAAGGACAGCCCCCCCCCCCCGCTTGCAGTGTCCTTCCAGGCAGAAGGCGTCAGCTGGGTTAGCAAGGCTGTTTACCTTTCAGCCCCTGAAGCGTGTGGCTAGTGGACAGATGGAGCGGGGCGTCAGGATCCTACCTGCCAGTCCTGCTCCTGCCCTTCTGGTGCTGGCTTGGTGTCGGCGCAGAGTAGAGCTGCCAACCTGGAAATCACCTGGAAGTGCGACAGGTCGCCAGATGGCAGAGATCAGTTCCGCTGGAGAAAACGGCTGTATGGCATTCTACCTTACTGAGGTCAACCCCCTCCCCAAACTCCACCTCCCCCAAGCGCCACCTCCCAAATCTCCAGGAACTTCCATCCCAACCCAGAGCTGGCACACCAGACGGCAGTGCAAGAAGAGAAGCTTATGAACACCTCCGATGTACTCTCCCAATTGCTGCGCGCCCCTAGATTCTCAGTGATTTCTTGTGCCACACCAGAAGCAGAAGGCTGGGCACAAGAGCGTCGCTGGCTCAGACAAGAGCTAGAGTACACAGCGTTTCCAGTTATGGGTGCTGCTGATTTAGGGTATGAAACGATCAGGCCATAATATTAAAGTGTTACTCGCCAAATGCAAGAGAACAGTTTAATGACCGTTTTTCTGCTGTCATGCCACAAAATGTAGCGTGCAAACCTCAGACTCTGAAAGTATGCTTTCAGCCATCTAATTGCAAACGTTTGTCATCTTTAGTTTGAGCAAGTCCAGCCAGTTGTATCAATGGTCGGCTGTGGCAGAACAAAGGCTGCTAGGGTTGCCAACCTCCAGGTGGGGCTTGGAGATTTCCCAGGATTTCAGCTGATCTCCAGATGACAGTGATTAGTTCACCGGGAGGAAATGGCTGCTCTGAAGGGTAGCAGGGCTTTTTGTTGTTGCTGCTGTTGTTGAAAAAGAGATGCCAGAGCTCTCAATGGGGATTCGGGGAAATGAAAGTCATGAGCTTTAAAACATTTTTAAAAGAATTTTGTCAAAGAGGTTCAGGAACTCCATTTCGGCATGTTCCCCCAGAAAAAAAGCCCTGGAGGGCAGACTCTTGGACTCTGTGGTGTTAGAGTCCCCTCCCCCCAAATCTCCATAAATTTCCCAACCCAGTGTTGGCAACTCCAAACCTAGCATGTGCTTTGGAGGCAGAAGGGTCCAGGGGTCAGCCCCTGCCATCTGGAGCAAGTGTTGGGAATGACCTTTCTCTGCCAGAGGCCCTGGAGAGTTGCTCCTCGGGGTGGGGGAGACAACATGGGGGGGAGGAGCCGGCTCCCTATGCGCACCCCAGTCTGTGTAGGATGAGGACTTTGGGCCCCCTCCCGGTTTCCAAAAACGGAACCATGACTGAGAGAAGGCTCAAGGGTGGCTTTCAGGATTTGTGTTCCTTTTTCAAAAAGTGAACTGATAGTTAATCAGGAGGCTGATGCTGCCGCTCATGTGGCTGGACCAGAGACAGAATTCCGCCGTGCCTTGGAGGAATTTGGGGAGAATGGGGCTATTGTGTCCCCCCACCGCCTGGCACAAGAGTACAACGGAGGGCTCCCTTTGGTGGCGGCTGGTGCCCTTCCGAATCAGAATCCGCACAGCCTCTGTCGGTGAGGCCGTGGCTGCCTTGGGGATCTCAGATCTTTGTTGCTAGAAGGACACACAAAAAGAAACATACGTTCTTCCCGAGGCTCATTATTCAAACAATCCCAGGCCTCGCATATGCATGGCGGTGACTTTGGAAGGAGAACAATCTTATCTCCTGGGTGAAAAGAGCCATTTGTTGTTTACTGTCCAAGAGAGAGAGCTTACAGGAAGAGCAGGGAAACTTGGAGAATAACTCGGTGTAAGCTGATGGATGAGTTCAGAAAGCAAAGCCGCTTTGTTTCCAAGGAGGCCTTGAGAGCAGCCACACTTTGGGCCCCAGGCAAGTCGAGCGGCTCTCTGCTGCCCTGAACTAGGCTTGCCAGGTTCCAGGTGGGGCCTGGAGATCTTCGGGAATTACAAATGATTTCTAGACATCAGAGATCAGCTTCACTGGAGGAAACGGCTGAGTTGGAGAGTGGCCTCTATGGCATTATACCCTGCTGAGGTCCCCCCTTCCCAAAGCCCACCCTCCCTGGACTCCACCCCCCCAAAAAAATTTCCTTGGAATTTCCCACGCCAGAGCTGGCAAGCCTAGGCACCGCCCGGCACTGCTGGCTTCCAGCCTCTGTGGCCCAGGAGGCGACTGGCACCCCCTTCCTCTGAGCCTGTGCTGCTGCTGACCGGCCAGAAGCCTTTTCCGTGGCCCTGCCACAGGAGCAAGGCTCCCATCCAGCATGGGCCCAGGAGGGGATGGAGGCTGGGCCCTGCTTGGGGCAATGAAACACCTTGAATCAGCCCCGAGGGTGTGGGACTGGAACTTTGGGACCCTGTTTGTCTGGATTCATCCGGGGCTCGATGGATTCGAGATCTAGGCCCTTGGAAGACAACAAAGAGCCCGAGCTGACAGCCATATCCCCAGCGCCAGCTGATCAAAGGAGGGCTTGCGGGTGGTTCGACTTCAATATTTTGCTCCTGAGCAGCATCTATTAATGATAAAAGTCCCCATGGTTTATAATTAACAGTTTGACAAGTTCACGAGTTCTCCGTTAATTATTATAATTAGCTTTAGCTCAGTGTAGATGCAGGAGTCGAGCCACAGTCTTAACAATGGCAGAAGGATGCTTACGAATCGGCTGGAAAGGGCCAGTGTGAGGCCGCTTGCCAGGCAGAGTTACTGATGGAGTGAAATCCAGGGCAACTTCCCCCGTCTTGCTTAGCCTGGTGAGTGGCTTGCAGTGTGCTTGCTTGGTGAACTGGAGGGAAGAGGGGAGCCGACTGCAGATTGCAAGTGCTTTAGACAGATGCAGCGGTTGTACCAAGTTGGCCGCAGCTGCTGTTTGGAAAGACGGCTTTGGTTTCCAGATGGTGCGGGAGACAGACTGCCAGTTCCCAACCCAGATCCTTGTGCCGGTATCAGATGGACCAAGGCAGCTTCCCATACTGGGGCTGTCTCACCTCAGAAGAGAGAAAGCACCATGGGAAAGGGCAGTCCAAACAGCCAAGGGGTTGGAGCACTTCCCCTCTGAGGAAAGGCCAGGGAGCCTGGAGCACTTCAGTTTAGTGGGGTACAATAGCGGATCATGGGGTGGACAGAGAGAACTTTTTCCTCCAGTGCCCATAATGTCAGGACTCAGAGGCACAACCTAAAGTTGATGGTTGGAAGATCCAGGATAGTATTCATACAATAGACCCTTAGCTTATATGGAAGGGTTCTATGGCAGAGCATCTGCTTGGTATGCAGAAGGTCCCGAGTTCAATCCCCAGCATCTCCAGTTAAAGGATCTGGCAGAATTTATTTATTTATTAAACTTAAATCCCCACCCCCACCCCACAAGTGGGGTCAGGGCGGCTCACAACAACATATAAAATAATAATAAAATTGGTAATATAAAATCAGTTTAAACAGTCAAAGCAAGAGGGCACAAAAACACTAACCGTCCAACGTCTCCTGTAGTCTTTTAAACAGATGGTAGCAGGTAGCCCAATTTGTAGCAGCTTTTAAGCAGATGGTGGTAGGGACCCTGATGATGTACAGTGGGTGGGTACCCAGGGTGCCAAAGGCAAGGCAGGCCGAGATGGTTTAACACCCGCTGCCTCAACGCAAAGCCTGGTGAAATAATTCCATCTTACAGGCCCTGTGGAATGGTAGAAAGTCCCGCAGGGCCCTGATCTCTGGAGGGAGCCAGTACCACCAATCGGGGGCTGGGGCCAGGAGCTGATGTGAAGGACCTCCGCCTGAGTCCCGGGAGAGAGAGCGGCTGCCCGTCTGAGCAGACAAGACTGGCCTTGATGGGCCAAGGATCAGATCCAGTAGAAGGCAGCTTCACGTGCTCAAAGCATTTTAGGAGAGGGGTTGTGGATGAGTGGAAGAGCTTCTGCTTTCCATGCAGAAGATCCCAGGTTCAATTCCTGGCATCTTCAGTTAAAGGATCAGGCAGGGGGTGATGTGAAAGACCTCGGCCTGAGACCCTGGAGGGCCATTGCCGGTCTGAGTAGATAGTATTGACCACGCTAGACCAATGGTTATTTTATTATTTATTTATCAGATTTGTACGCCGCTCCCTCTCCCCCAAACAGGACACGGGGCGGCTAACAGCTTATAGAATACACCAATTGAAGCAATGCAAAGATACAATTAATAGTGTTTAAAATATAAGATGGTTAAAAATCTATCCCCATTAAAATCCACCATCAAGCAGGGTAGAATGCCTGGATGGTGAAGACACTGCTGAAGTATATACCAGCTGCCTGGTGGACCATAATCACCCAAAGGCCCCCAGAAAAGAGTAGCCCTTGCATGCCCTGTGGAACCGAGGGAGGTCCTGGGAGGCACACGCCTCTTTGGGTAGCTGGCTCCACAGGATGGGGGCCACTACTGAGAAGACCCTCACCCTTGTTGACACAAGGTGGACAGGCATGGTCAATGAATCCCAAGATGAAGATCGGAGAAGATGGGGAAGATCATGCTGGGAGAGGCGGTCTCGAAGGTATGAGGGTCCCAGGCTGTTCAGGGCTTCAAAGGTAAGTACCAACACTTGGAATTGGCACCAGTCACAAATTAGGAGCCAGAGCAGCTGCCATAGGATAGGTAGGGTATGCGGTGACAAGGACACTACAGTCAGCAATCTGGCAGCTGCGTTCTGGACCACTTGCAGCTTCCAAAGCATCTTCAAAGGCAGCCCTACATAGAGCGCATTACAGTAGTCGGTTTTGAGGTGACTGTTGAGTGAATTACTGTGAAAAGGTCCTCCTGAGACAAATAGGGAGCCAGTTGGCAGGCCTGACATAGATAGTAAAATGCAGTCTTTGTCACCAAGGACACATTTGTCCATGGAGAGCAAAGGACTGAACTATAACCCCAAATTCCTGGCCAAGGTGACTATAGAAAGACGCTCCATCAAGGATTGGTAGAAGTGGCCACCCCAGTGGTCTGGGCTTCCCCAGCCACATAATCTCCAAATTAGATGGATTTAGCTTCAACCAACTCTCACCTGGCCATTCTACCACTGTATCCAGGCAGGAGACCAAGACCGGAATTCCGGCTATCGGTCACTCCTCAAATAAGAGGTAGAGTTGTGTGTCATCTGCATATTGATGGCACCCCACTCCAAACCTCCTGACAATCTCTGCCAGAGTACGCATGTAGATGCTTAAATAACTTTGGGAGAGAGAATCAACCCTTGCAGAATCCCACAGGTCAGGGCCCACAGTGATGACCTCTCTCCAGCCGTGATTACCCTCTGGGACCGACTCTGGAGGAATGAGGAGGAAGAGCTCAAGGCCATACACCTAGGGAGGCCAGGACCGAATGGTCCACCGTGTCAAAGGCAGCAGACAGATCCGACAAGATCTGTAGCACCATCCCAACTGCATCAAGGTGTGACTGGAGATCATCAGCCAGAGCAACCAGAGATGTCTCAGTCCTGGACCCCGGCCAGAAGCCAGATTGGAAGGGATCTAGGGCAGATGTCTCCTCCAGGAATTTCTGTAGCTGTTCAGCCACTTTTCGCTCAATCACCTTTCCCAGAAATGGAAGATTAGATACTGGGTGGTAATTGTCTAGGTCCCTCTCATCTAATGATTTTTTTCAGGAGGGGTGTTACTCCTGCCTCCTTTATGTGGACATGTGCACAAATTCATTGCCACAAGACGTAGTGATGGCTGCTAGCACTGATGGCTTGAAAAGAGGACTAGACACACCAGCCATAGCGGCTGAATGGGACCTGCATCTTTAGAGGAAGAACATCTGTGAACACCAGCCACGGGGGGAGAGGACAACACAGGTCAGCTGTGGACTTTGATTCCCTGCTGACGGGCTCCCCAGAGGCATCTGGCTGGCCACGCTGAGGAAAAGGATGCCATCCGAGGTGCCCTTTGGTCTCACCTTGCACAGTTGCTTTCATGCTCTCGTGACCCATGCCTGTGCTTTCTGCCCCAGAGGTCTTTAAGAGATGGAAGGAGGGGGAGTAGCAGCTGAAGGCTTGCATTGCATAATGGTACAACCTGCATGAGTGACAGAACGCCATTCAGGCTCCAAAGTAGGGTTGCCATCCTCCAGGTGGGGCCTGGGCATCTCCTGGAATCACAACATTTCCAGATGACACTGACCAGTTCCCCTGGAGAAAATGAGGGCTTTGGAGGGTGGATTCTATGACATTATACCTCACTATGGTCCCTCCCCTCCTCAGACTCTGTTCTCTCAAGGTTCAACCCCCAAACCTCCAGAATTTCCCAATGTAAAGTTGATGACCCTACCCCCAGATCCCCTCCCATGGTTGTTAACAGTCCCCAGCGGGCAGTTGCTTCGGAGTGGGAGCCACACAAATACTTGTCTTGAAGCTGTGTTGCAGCTGAAATGGGTGACTGAAAGCAACATCACTAAGAATGGTGAAGAGACTCTACTTTGTCGAGGTGCCAACTCCACATTGGGCAATTCCTGGAAATTTGGAGACAGAGCCTGAAGAGGGTGGGGTTTGGGAAGGGGGGAAACTGTGGTGGGGTATTATTAATGCCACAGAAATCCCAAGGAGATCTCCAGGCCGTACCTGGAAGCTGGCAACCTTGTTTGGGGGAAGCAAAGTCCAGCCATGTCAGAAATGGGTCCCTTTTCTCACTTGTCCATTTTCGCCCCAACCAGTTCCCCACATATTCCGAGATTTAAGGAGCGGAGTGGGGTTTCAGAGCAGCCTCCGTTGCCTTTCCACTTATTTTCCCAAGTTCAAACATGCACAAAATATTTATCTGCAATTCAGAGGCACACACAGAGGCAAGCTGTGCAAATAATTAGTTATCTTAAAGCTGTTTCACACCTGAATCAGGCGGTTGTTGGTGGGGTTTCATTGTTACTATTTTAATCACATCTTTGTGGAACCGATGTAATGACTAAGCGGCTTGTGGGGGGACAGTTTGCCCAGATCAATATTATCAGCAGAAAATGCCTCCTGACACCCATGTAAATCTGCCGTCGATCAGAAGACTGAAATATGAGGGAAACACAGCTTCAGAGGGAAGCGCTGGGATGAAAGCAGAGTCCTGGGGATTGCCGGCGATAGGCACCACCCGCTCTCCCCGCTCCTGCATGCTGTGGACTGAAGCAGGATAGCCAAACAGGTGGTTTCCGGCGGGGCTTTTGCACTACAGAGCTTAGATTTATTTTGTTTTTCTGCCAGTTAAATGATACTGAGAGGACAGGCGGCTGGCCGGACTAGAGAGGTGTGTGGAGCAAGACAACCTGGCCATCCCTGGGGAGCCAACAGGAAGGTGGGAGAGGACCAAAACCCAGGACTGGCAGGCGGGTCAGGAGGAGGGCCAGAGCCTGAAATGGGGAGGGGCCTTTTCGGTCTCCTAGTCCAACTGCCTGCTCACTGTGGGGAATCCAAAGCCAGAGCATTCTGGCCAGGTGGCTGTACCCAGCCTGTGCTTGCTTGGAGGCCCCCATTGTGGAGGAGCCCCTGCCATCTTGCTAAGTAACTCATCGGCATGTTGATGACACCAGCATGGGGTTGTGGTTAAGAGCGGTGGACTCTACTCTGGAGAACCAGGTCTGATTCCCCACATGAAGCTGAGTGACCTTGGGCCCGCCACAGTTCTCTCTCTCTTGGAGCACCCTCAGCCCCACCTACCTCACAGGGTGTCTGCGGTGGGGAGAGGAAGGGAAGGTGATTGTAAACTGCTCTGAGACTCTGAGGGAAGGACAGGGCATAAATCCAATCTCCTACTCCTCCTTCTCTTCTTCTTCTTCCATTCTCAAACTGCTCTATTAGAAAGTTTCTTCTGAAGTTCAGCTCAAATCTTCCCTCCTGTAACTGAACCCCATTTGATCTAGATCTGCTCCCTGGAACAGCACAGAACAAATATGTGCCCTTCTCATGTGAAAGACCTACAGGGGGTTGAAGGCAGGGCTGGCACCAGTGTACCCTGAGGTGGGGCAGCTGCCAGGGCCCAGGACTTCTGGGGGGAGGATCACTGCCACTCCCACCCACGCACTTCTGCTGCCACCTGCCTGTACCCAGGCTCCCGCCTGCCCAGAGTCACTGAGGAAGGGCATGGGGGTGGTGCCCACTGGTGGCCCTGCTGGTGGCCATGGCAGCAACATTCCCAGTTGCATATGCTGGCCAGCACTGTCAGAGAAAGGGTATGCAGTTGGTGCAGGAACTGAGCATGGGTGGTGGTGAAAAGCTTGCAAGTGGGGGAAGGACAAAGAGACGGGTAGTAGGAAGCATGCATGTATGGGGGCGGGAAGGAAGGCATGGGATCCCTGGAGGTGGGCAGATGAAGGCTTTGAGCACTGTCTGCCCAGGGACCCCCAAAACCTGGACCCAGCTCTCATTGAAGACTGGAGTCATGAAAAAGAGGAGAAACTGTGGCTCAGTGGCATCTGCTTGGCCTGCAGAAGCTCCCAGGTTCAGTCCCTAGCAGCTCCAGGTAAAAGGATCAGTTCATAGGTGACATGAAAGATCTCAGCCTGAGACCTTGGAGAGCCGCTGCCAGTCTGAGTAGACCCACTACTGACATTGCTGGACCTGTGGGCTGATTCAGCAAGGCAGCTTCACGTGTGTTCATGTGTGTGTTTGTATCTCCCTCCAGCCTTTTCTTCTCCAGGTTTTCCTCACAGGACTTGTTTTCCAGACCATCTTTCTGCCCACCTCTTTGCCCACATCTTTCTTACACTGCAGTGCTCACAACTGAATATAGTAATCGACCCGAGGGTCCGAGTATCACCAAATAAAATGCTACGAGTAGGTTTCATAATGAGGACATTCTGCTTCTATGGCTGCAACTTGAAGATCAAATTAGCCTGTTCTTCACCTGCACCACACTCCCCTCCACTTCATGTCCAGCTTTTGATTAGCTGCCATCCTAATATCCTTTTATATATTATATATATATATATATATATATATATATATATATATATATATATATATACTGCCAAGTGAGGTATCCTCCATTCTATACCTGTGCATTTATTTTTTGCCTAAATGCAGAACTTTACATTTGTTTCTGCTGAATACTAGTTTCAGTCCAATTTTCTGACCTGTCAAAGTCATTTTGAGTTTTAATCCTGTCTGTTTTCTAAAGGTTTTTTCCTCCTCTGCTGCTCAGTTTTGTGTCGTTACGTTCAATCACCTGACAGTATAGATCATGTCATAGCCAGGGTGCTCTTGTCACTCAACAAGCTGCTCAGATGCATCCAAAGGGATCCAGATGTGTCTGATGGCACAATTATAGCTTCCTCATCACTTTTCCCCCTAAACCCATCTGCCATGGCTGCCACCTCTGATTTTTAAAAGACCGCATAGGAACATGAACAAATAAAGTTTGGATTTTAAAATTTGATACTTACTATTTAGGTGTTTCTGTATGCTTTTGGTATTTGCCCATGAAACCACTTAATCTTGCAATCAGTTCTTCCAATCACTTGTCAAATAAATATTTTTTGTTGTTCAGTCGCACAGTCGAGTCGGACTCTTTGCGACCCCATGGACCACCTCATGCCAGGCCCTCCTGTCCTCCGCCATCCCCCAGAGTTTGCCCAACTTCATGCCCATTGCATCAATAACATTGTCTAACCATCTCATCCTTTGCTGTCCCCTTCTTCTTTTACCTTCAGTCTTTCCCAGCATCCGGGTCTTCTCCAGTGAGTGCTCTACACAGACACAAAGCTGGCAATGCAATCTAGCTGATGCCAGTGTTACTCAAATCAGACCATGTGCCCTGCCTGTCATGTGGAGAGCATCCTGTACATGTGAAAATACTAAAAACACAAGTTCTGAGTTAAATATATAGGGTTATCCCATATGCTGTATATACAGTTCCCAGTCCTAATACATTTCAGAAGGAAGGAACAGAGAGAAAGAGAGAGATCTCAGGCTTCCTGGTCTGATGGTTTCCTCAAGATTCCAGACTTATGCTGCAAATGTTCACTTGGCAGGATCTGCAGTGCAGAAGCAGGCAAGATCCAGAACTGGATCTAGCGTGCAAGGTCTGTGGCCTTGTGAATCCCACAGTGACCCCTTCCTTGCCTTTGCAAAACTGCCTCCAAGCTCATTGTTTCTAGAACCTGATTGGGATTGGCTGGAAGTGTGAGATGGAACTGAATGTTATTGGCATATTGGTGACAACCCAGCCCATATCTCCAGATGACCTCACCCAACGGTTTCATGGAGATGTTAAAGAGCACAGGGGACAAGGTGAAACTTTGTGGGACCCCAAAGGCCAAGAATGCTTCCCAGCCTGGAAAGGTGGTTCAGAAGGGTACCATAACTGATGGTATCGAAAGCCCCTCAGAGTTAGTTCCTGGAGAATTAACAGAGCTGGGCTCTCTCCATGGTGTGTGGGCCATCCACCAGGGCAACCAAGGCTGTCTTGTATGGACTCTGCACACTTGGTGACTCACTGTCCATGAGAGTGTGAAAACTAGTCCCAGTTGGAGATGCTATTAGAGGCTCAGGGCCTGGAAAGAGATTTGTGGGAAATCTCATTCTTCTCTAACAAGTAAGTCAAATGGAGAGTTGTTGGGCTAAACCCCTCCTTTCCCCACATAGCCTTTCTGGGAAAATCTCTTTGAACATCTGCAACTTGAGAGCAGAGGCACAGTAATTTGTTAAACATATCTGGCTTTATTATTTCTTTAAAATAACCTCTTTCCTCCCAGTGGAACTAGGATGGGGATGTGGGTGGAAGAAGTCACTGATAACGAGCAAGGGGGGGGGGGGCACAGCATCTAATTATTGGCACAAAGATTGAAACACCCAAGCAGAGATGTGCTTCTGTCTTCTAAATGTTTCATTCTGGACTAATGCACAAGCCAAATGGAAATTTTCAAGCAAAATTCAACTACTTAGAATACGCTTAATTATTGATTTGGCCAGTATTGCAGGAGGAAGAAGTCCTGTTGAGCTGGCTGTAGACAAGAGCACGAGTCCAGTAGCACCTTAAAGACTAACAAAATTTGTGGCAGGGGAGGAGCTTTCGTGAGTCAGTGCTCACTTCTTCTTGAGCTGGCTGTTTGTGGTGATCTGCTAGATGCTGATGGGCAGCCACCCAGGAGGGTGATCCCTGAAATTTCCATTGGGAACTAAGGCTTAGGCATTTTGCTTGTTTACCAGATGCCTAGTGCCCCAGTGCAAACCTTCTCAGTTCTGGCAGAGGTATTCTCAGATGTGGTGCTGGAGACACCTAAAATTGTCATTCCGAGGGACTTCAACATTCACACCAAGTGGCTAGCCCAGGACTTTAGATCTTCTTTGGGTTGCCACGGAGCTCTTTCAAGTTGTGAGGGGCCCAGCACATGAAAGACGTCACACCTTGGACTTAATCTTTTGCAATGAACCTTTGAGGAGAGTTCTTGTGTCAGAGTTGGAGATACAGCCTGAATGACGATCTGCTCAAGCCAAGGGTGAATGTGGCTCCAATGCCCCACAGAAGAGGGGGCAGTTAAAATGGTCTACTCACATATGCTCATGGATCCTACTCAAAGGCTCTAGGGGATTTAGGGTTCCAAACACATGGTCTGTGGAGGCTGTGGTGGGAGCTTAGAACATGACGCTCCTCAAAGCTTTTGATAAGATGGCTCCTCATTGACCTCTCCTGCCCTTGGGCTGAAAGCTGGCCTCCATGGTTTACCCCAGAGCCAGGTGACCTCAAGAAGGCTAATAGCAAGACTCTGGTGGAAAACTCGTACTGATTGTGGCTGAGCGTGCTATACGCCTCATTGGAAGACCTAGGAAGTAGAGATGACAGCAGCAAAGAACTGTTATTTCTCTATGACCACTGAGCCAGTGAGTTCATCCCAATTGTTTAAGGCATCTCAACTTCTCAGCTGGCTCCTAAATCTGAGCTTTTGTTATCTCAGGAACAGATAATTAGCTGTGATACTTTTACAAAGATTTTTTTGCTGACAGAATATCATGGAGCCAATATTTGGATGCTGCCTGGAATAAGCCAGGCAGAAGGTACACCTCATACTTCATCTGGTCTGCTTGTGGACCCTCTTGGCCCAGTTACCATGATGGGTGTTGACAGGAACCTGGAATCTGTGAAGGCCTCTGCTTGTGTCAAGGACCCTTGCCCATCCTGGCTGGTAAAGTCAGATAAAGACCATAGGAATGAGCCCCCTGGTGTCTATCAGAGATCAACCACCAACCAATGCTCCCTCTAAGCTGCAGAGTCTTGTGAGCAAAAATTCTACTTTGTGACCTACTGGCATTAAAGTTGTGAGTGCGCAATTTGGCGACTGTATGAATTAGTTTGCTCTAGACCCGTCCTTCCTGAGCTAGGACAAAAACATGTGAGCTGGAGGCTAAAAAACTGTGGGCTAGCTCACACTAACTCAGTTTAGAGGGAACACTGCCACCAACCCAGGGCTCCTTCCCTCAGCCACTCAAAGAGGCAGTTATCTGCCCACTCCTTAATTTATTTATCTATCATATGGCATGTCAATTACTTAAAAACCATCCCTACAGAAAAACAATGGGATCACCCAGTTTGTGCCCTTTCTGGGCAAAGTGACTGAAAGATCTTATTGAACCGACCGTCCTTTGGCCGCAGCTCCCTTGCGTATCTGAGGAAGAAATGCTGCTCAGGTGTCCTCTCAGAGTGCTCTCGGGGCGTTCTGATGGCAAGCAACCCGGTGTCACCCGAGGGAACAAACCACCCTTGCCCATGAATTATTACACAAAGAGGGAAAGTATAAAGTGGTTTTACCTGCTCCGCTGGATAATTAAAAAATGCCTGGAGCACGGAGAACCATTTTTCATTACCTTATAAACCCAGAAAGAATTAACTATGCTGCATTACCAGATATTAGAGAAATGTATTAATAGCAAAAGCAGAGGAGGAAAAAAACAGAGGGGTTTCCAGTGTCTTCATGAAACTACCTCCCCCTGGCCTGGCAGCTTCTGACGTGGCTTGGTGGGAGAACATGCAGGCAGGCAACTCCTGTCCTTTCTACATTGAGGCTGGGGATGCGCTCTCTGCCTAAAAGAGATGAACGAGGATGGAGTGGGTGGGTGGTTCGTCTATTGCACTGCAAAAGAACAGAGATTTCTGCTTCTCAGTGTGAGGGGAAAGGATTTTCTTGGCCAGACTGGATGGGGTCTAGACATAACTAGGGCTGCTAGGTCTCCAGCTATGGCACGAGGCCTCCTGCCAGCAGCCTGCTTTGCCCACTGCCACTCTGGATAGCAATGGGAGAATTTTTTTTTTAAAAAAGATATTGGATGCATAGCTATGCAACTTCTGGGGAAACCTGGAAGTGATGTAGGGTAACTCTAGGAATTCTTCAGAAACTCTGTGGTAAAACCATATTGTTTTCAGTGATTCCTAGGGCTACCTTACATCACTTCCAGGTTTTCACCAGAAGTGATGTAATGATATAGCTGGTTTCCCAGAAACTAGTTTAACCACTCCACCATGGTACCACAGAGCTATCAAATGGGCAGAAGCACTCAGCCTGGTCCGATGATGTTGGTATCCCAGACCTGTAATGGGCACAGCTAGCCATTCACTCACTGGCCTGTTCGGTTGCCAACTGCAGGTTGAGGAATTCCTGGAAAATTGGGGGTGGAGAGGGCAGGATTTTAACAGTAGAGTGATCTCTATAGTCTGGAGGTCAGTAGTAATTCTGGGAGCTCTCCAGGCCCCACCTGGAGATTTGCAGCCTACCTACCAGGCACACAAAGCCTTACCCTTGCCAGTGGCTGTTCTTGTGTGTGTGTGTGGGGGGCTGTCCCAGTTGCTGCTTGGTGACAGCAGCTGAGTAACATCTCTTGCCCCAAACCTTCCTGATTATCTTGGGGAAAATCTTTTCCAGTTGCCAGTCTGACAGTCCTAAACTCTCCTCTGGACTAGATGTAAAAACATTTTTTAAAAATTGCAACATTTAGTCTGTGAGAACATTTTTGTTACACAAATAGTCCTTAACATTAAAGTCTTCATTGTATTGTTTTCAAAGGAAAGTGAGGGATGGGATAGAAATAGAATACCGCCTATTTACCGTGCCCTAATTGAGAATATTTCTGCAAAACTCTGAGAATGGCATTAACATTCCAATCTGAATGACAAGCGGTGGGGAATTGCAAAAGTTATTTCTGATTGTGAAAAGGGCTTTTCAGGATGCATATGACTGAGCTGATAGAATTCCCCGATAACAAAGGACAAGCTGGGAGTTGGAGACGGATGCCTCTCGATTTCACAAGGTGTCATCTGTTTGGCAGCCTTTATAATCTCACTCACACACTAAAACTCTGTTTGTGTTTATGTAAACTACAGTTGATCAAATCTTCACTTTCCTAGCTTCATCTCCAGCACTGCTGAAATTAAAAAAAAAAAAAAAACATCAGGCAAACGTTTGCGAAGGGAGATGGTATACGGGCAAACTTTTCTTCTTCTGTTCCTCTCTCTAGACACAATAAATCATTCCGCACAGATATTTTTCAAACTAACCTTTAAATGTGTGTGTAAGTGATGGTAAAACACTGAGTAGTTTGCAGGATGGTGGGGTTAATTAGAAAATGCTCCTCTGAGCTAAGTTACAGGGCAGAGTTCATTTGGGGGGGGGGGGGGTAATTCCATTCAGATGGGTTCATTCACCATGTTTGCAGCTGACACATGCCGCACAGAGAAATGCATGTTCAGTGGAAGGCTGTGATTGCTGGTTTTGTTCCTTCCTCTCGCGCACTGCCTGGATGGGGTTGTAAAGTGGGTCTAAATCTATATTCTAATTCCAAGAGGGGTTTTTTTCTGTGTGGATGCTTATTTCTGCCAAAAGAGATCTCCCTCTCCCCCAACAGCTTTTCCTACATAGTCAGGCCCTTCCTTGGTTTGCAGAAAAATCCAAAAAGTAAAAAAAAACCTTCAGGGACCATTGAATTCCCCCCAATACCTTTTGAAATGGCATCAGCTCCAGGCGTCAACTGTGAGGAGATTAGAATATTCGGGGGGAGGGGGGAGGTTCTAACTGTTTCTGTCAGTAAAAGGCAGGGTTTTTACTGGCAGCAGTGTAGGGTTGCCAAGTACCCCCCCTGGCCACCGGCAGCAGATCCAGATCCAGGCTGGGAAACTCCTAGAGATTTGGGGGTGGAACCTAGGGAGGACAGGGACCTCAGTGAGGTACAATGCCTGAGGAGGGTGGGATTTGAGGTGGGAGGCAGAAAGAGAGAGAAAGAGTGATGAGGTGGGGAGGCAGAAAAACAAAGAGAATGATGACGGGTCAGAAAGAGAGAGGAAGTAACATACATGGAGGAGAGAGACAGAGTAAGAAAGGGGGGCAGAAGGGAGAAAGGATGTGAGAGAGGTAGGGGAAGAAGGGAGGAAGCAAAGGTGTGGGGAATGGGATAACCATCCCACAAGTTTCTTGCAGGTCTCCACTTGTCTATATACTAATAGCCAAGTGCCCCCTGTGTGTGTGGATATCTAAATCTGCACATCGGGGGCACTTGGGTGGCAAAGAGATTTTCCTGCACACTTGGGGCACTCCCCAGGTGTGCAGAAAAATCTGAAGACTTTTAAAAACTATACAGTGGATATTTAAATCCCCCCAAAAGTAAAAGCGTTCCCTCTGCATGTGCAGAGAATGCTCTGGGAACTCTGTGGCAGGTCGGCAACTGGGAGCCACTGAGGCCTCAGTGGGCCTGGTGGCTGAAAGCCACTCAGGCCTCACTGCCGGTTCCCGGGGGGAGATCGGCAGGCCCAGCAGGTGACAGTCACTTAGGCCTCGCCACCGGTGCCCGGGGGGGGGGGGAGGCTTACCTATAGCCGCTTCCTCCTCAGTTCCTCCTCCTTTAGGAATACTGCCCCCCCCCACAAGTATCGTGGGTCCCGCTTCTTGTAATCTCCTATTCATCATGATGGTGGAGAGCACTTCTAATCAGATCCGATTGGCTTCCTGGTGCCATGATGGCCGCCCATTGGCTATGTGATCACTGAGTGGCTTGATTATGGCATTGCATTGGCTACGTGATCCTTGATTGGCTAGCAAGAGGAGTGCTCTTCAAAATGCTACCAAAGTAGCTTCTAAGGAGGGCTTTACAACTGAGCAAAACTGTGAAGAAATGTAAGATTTATGGGGAACGTTGGGGAAAGGGTTTGGGCTAGTTTATGCTCCCCTTTTCATATAGCATGAGCTCATTCACAAAATTTCAGCTCAGGCCAAACAGAAAGATATTTCTTTCTCAAGCCAGACTAGGGGAAAGGAATTTGGCTTAAACTAGTTTAATCGCAAGCTACAATTCCTAGAATTTTTTGAAGGAAGCTGTAATAGTTAAAATGGCGGACAACCAACATAACCTTGTTGTGTACTCTTAGGGGTCCATTAGAAGGCAAGTAGAGAATACTTCATCAGGAGATGGTTCCGAAATTCTCTCCTGTTGTGTTTCTCCACAGATTTTGGAGTTCTGAACTGCCTCAGCTATTTTCAGTGTGGACTTGACGCATTAGTATCAGTAGACCTCCATTTTCCATTTTTATTTCCAAGTTTTCACCAAGCACTATGTGTGCAGTTTGCCCCCTGGGTGAAAATTCACCGTGCATTTCCTCACTCTGCTTTACGAATTTCCATGTGCAAATAGATAAATCATTTCAGAAGAGCAATATTGATGTGATTGCATCAAAATTCTGTGCTTGTGCCGTTATCCAATGCACAAGAGTGCCTGTGTGTATCACGGAAACATCCCACAAAAGATTCTCTGCAATCATACAGGCAATTGCTTCCTGTTTGCTTTTTTGAACTCATCCTAATGTGTGCATGCCATATAGTGGTAATGTTGGGTGGGGGAAGATACAAAGAAGCTGACCAGGAGAAGTGTGCATACCCCGGTTCCAGAACTGACTGTGGAAATTCTTCAGGTTACGCCAGAATTGAGGCCGAGTGGAGTGCAGTGCAAAGAGAAATTCCAGAAGAGAACAGCGAAACACACTTGGATTTGATTCATAAAAAGGCAAAAAGGTAATGAAGAAGGGCTGGTGGCTGGCTGGTTGGAGAGGAGGTGGGCTGGGCAGGGATGATGACTCTGCTGCACAAACACTTTCAACACTTCCCAGGATACATGAGCACGACACATAGAACAGCAGCAGAACAATCCAGCCCTCCCTTCACATGGTCAGTTTTTGCTCCCCAATATGGTGCGGGATGGAAGGGATGGAAGGCTGAAGACTGAAGCTCCTTCTCCTGGCCACACCACAATCCATTGCAGAATCAAGCCCCCAGACAATTGTCAGACGTGTCACATGAGTCTCATGCAATGAGGCCCCCAGCCTCCCCCTCCTGAGGTTGGCAGGCATCTGGTATTGACCCACTTGGGCTCAGCATCTGTCAACCCTATGCCCTCTTCTGTTCCTGGGGCAGGAAGTGCCTGACTGACATCTTAGAGAAATTCACAATGGGCCAATCCAGTCCCAATCTGCCATCCACGCTCGGGCAGATAGACAGTTGCTGCCAGGCCATTCATGTCATATAGAAGTTGATCATTGGCACAGGAAAGTCTTGGTTCAAACCTTGCCTCTGCCAAAACTCACAGGGTAGCCTTGAATGAGCCATTTGCCTCGGCACCTCTCCCCATCTGCCAACTGCACGTTGCAATAGTGGTCCACCTCCAGCGGGCAATATGTGTTCAAGTTAGGAGAAAGAGACTCGGTTTCAAGATACTCTCAGTGACTGTGCTATGGAGCAGATGGTCACAGGACATACTGGGGGAGAGGAAGTCCTCGACTTGGTGCTAAGTAATGCCCAAGACCTGGTGAGAGATGTAAATGTGACAGCACAGGTTGGGAACAGTGACCATAATGTTACTGAGTTCAACATTTATGTAAATAGGGAGCTGCCCAAAAAGACCAACACAACCACTTTTAACTTTAGAAGAGGTAACTTCTCTCAAATGAGGGGGCTTGTGAAGAAGAAATTGAAAGGAAAGGTAAGGAGGGTCAAATCCCTTTGAGAAAAGCTCAGATAGAATGTATACTGCAGGCTAGCAAAGGTACAAATAGGTATTTTAAAAGGCCTGCATGGTTAACGAACAAAGTAATGGAAGCAGTAAAAGGTAAGAAGAATTATTTTAAGCGGCAGAAGACTAGTTCGAGTAAAGTAAATCAAAGGGAGCACAGGCTGTGGCAAATAAAATGCAAGTCGTTGATCAGACAGGCAAAAATGGACTATGATGAACATAATGCAAAAGAACATAAAGTCCAACAATAAAAATTTCTTCAAATACATTAGAAGTGGAAAACCAGCCAGGGAGACAGTGGGGTCCTTGAATGACCAAGAAGTGAAAGGATTACTAAAGGATGATAGGGAGATGGCAAAGAAGCAGAATGCATTTTTTGCCTCTGTCTTCACTGTGGAAGATGGGAGGTGATTGCCCACTCCAGAACTGCCAATTTCAGGAGGGGTGTTGAAAGACCTGAGTCAGATTGAGGTGACGAGAGAGGAAGTCCTATGACTGATGGACAAATTAAAAACTGACAGATCACCAGGCCCAGATCGCATACATCCAAGAGTTCTGAAAGAACTCAAATGTGAGCTTGTGGATCTCCTGACAGAAATATGCAATCTACCACTAAAATCTGCCTCCATTTCCAAGGACTGGAATGTAGAAGAAGAAGAAGAAGAGATTGGATTTATACCCTGCCCTTCACTCACTTGGAGTCTCAGAGCGGCTTACAAACTCCTTTCCCCTCCCCTCCCCACAACAGACACCCTGTGAGGTAGGTGGGGCTGAGAGAATTCTTTCCCAAGCTGTCCTTGAGGGAACAGCTGGTACAGAGCTACGGCTTGCCCAAGGTCATCCAGCCAGGTGCCAAGTGGAGGAGTGGGGAATCAAACCCGGTTCTCCCAGATTAGAGTCCGCACACTTAACCACTACACCAAACTGGCTCTCTAACTGGCTCTAACTGTAGCTAATGTAACCCCCATCTTTAAAAAAAGGGTTGCAGAGGAGTTCCAGGAAATTATAGGCCAGTCAGTCTGACGTCAATACCAGGTAAGTTGGTGAAAACTGTTATTAAAGATAGAATCAGTAGGCACATGGTTGAACAAAAGCTAATGAGGACGAATCAGCATGGATTCTGTAAGGGAAAATCTTGTTTTACTAATCTTTTAGAGTTCTTTGAGGGGGTGAACAAGCATGTGGACAATGGTGACTCAACAGATGTTGTTTATCTAGATTTCCCAAAAGCTTTTGATAAAGTTCCTCATCAAAGGCTCCTAAATAAACTCAGCAGTTGTGGGATAACAGGACAAGTCCTCTTGTGGATTAAAAACTGATTAATTAACAGGAAACAGAGAGTGAGTATAAATGGGCAATTTTCTCAGTGGAGGGTAGTAAGCAGTAAGGTACTGAGTCTGATGCTTTGTAGCTTGTCCATTAATGATTTGGAGTTGGGAGTAAGCAGTGAAGTGGCTAAATCTGCAGATAACACAAAGTTGTTCAGGGTGGTGAGAACCAGGGAGAATTGTGAGGTGCTCCAGAGGGATCAATTGAGGCTGGGCAAAAGGGTATCAGCATGGCAAATGAGGTTCAGCATGGGCAAGTGCAAAGTAATGCACATTGGAGCCAAAAATCCCAACTATAAATACATGTTGGATGAGGTCTGAACTGACCAGAAAAAAGATCTTGGAGTCACAGTAGATAACTCCCTGAAAATGTTGACTCAGAGTGCAACGGTAATAAAAAAGGTAAATGCTATGCTGGGGATTATTAGGAAGGGAACTGAAAACAAATTAGCCAGTATCATAACAAAGGTAAAGGTTTCCCTTGCTTGAAAGCCAGTCGAATACGACTCTAGGGGGAGGTGCTCATCTCCATTTCCAAGCTGAAGAGCCAGCGTTGTCCAAGGACTTCTCCGTGGCCAACATGACTAAATGCTGAGGCATACAGAATGCTGTTACCTTCTCACCAAAGCAGTACCTATTTATCTACTTGCAATTTCTTGCTTTCGAACTGCTAGGTTGGCAGGAGCTGGGACCAGAGATGGGAGCTCACTCTGTCATGCGGCACTTGGGTCTTGAACTGCTGAGCTACCGACCTTCCGGTCTGCAACTCAGCGTCTTAACCTCTGAGCCACCAAAGCCCTAGCCATGTATAAATTGATTGTGCAGCCCCATTTGGAATACGGTGTACAGCTCTGATCACTGTACCACAAAAAAAAGATATTATAGCATTGGGAAAAGTGCAGAAAAGGCAACTAAATGATTAAGGGGATGGAAACCCTTCCCTATGAAGAAAAGTTAAAGCACTTGGGGCTCTTTAGCATGGAGAATGACAACTGAGGGTGAAATGACAAAGGTTTACAAAATTATGCATAGGATAGAAAAGGTAGAGAAAGAAATCCTTTTCTCCTTTTCTCACAATACAAGAACTCGTGGGGACTTAATGAAATTAATGAGCAGTAGGTTTAGAATAGATAAAAGGAAGTCCTTCTTCACCCAAAGAGTAATTAACTTGTGGAATTCACTGCCACAGGAAGTGGTGGCAGCTACAAGCACAGACAGCTTCAAGAGAGGATTAGATAAACATATGGAGGAGAGGTCCATCATGGCTATTAGCCACAAGGTGTAGATGGGGCAGTGATGCTCTGTATTCTTGGTGCTTGGGGGGGCCACAGTGGGAGGGCTTCTGGAGTTCTGGCCCCGCTGATGGACTTCCGATGGCCCCTGGTTTTTGGCTACTGTGTGGCACAGAGTGTTGGACTGGATGGGCCATTGGCCTGATCCAACATGGCTTCTCTTATGTTCTTACTGTGTAAGGATTACTGATAAAACATTGGAGCCCTTCAGACACTCAGAAATGCAAAGTATTATTGAAGCACGAAGCAATTCTAAATCACCAACCACAGTCTTCTGTTCATTTACTGTTTTAAAAGCTGGCAACTTCCTTGATTCTTTGGAGACAGGACGGACCAAACATCTCAATGCAAAGCTGTGACTTCTAAGCCAGGTTTTGTACAAGCCTTGGGCAGAGATGTGCGCTGCACAGAGCCTGGTGAAGGCCCTGGAAAACTCCTCTAGCACAGCTTTGCAGAAAAGGGCTGTAAATTGGGGAAAGAATAAACCGCGGGCAAGTCAGCCAACACATCTGGGCCACACTGTTCCAAGGTCAGTCATGCCAAAGCTGGCAGAGGATGTGAGGGCACATTTCACTGGGGTTTTTTCTGCTTAATTCTCACCAGTTCATTAAAATCCAACCTTCTTGGTCCTCTGTGGCAACTGCCAGTGTCCAGCGAGGGAGAGCATTCTGTTTTAAAGGCTGTTAAAGTGTCCGGTGATATTTTAGCCTCTTTTTATATATTTAATAGGAAAACATCAATCACACTGCAAGAAACCTTCAACGAAAGGAACGGCGGGCACGAGAAGAAGGGAAAGTGGCCAGATTCCATTTTCCGGGCGCTGAGAAAAGGTCAGGTGAGCGTCTGAGCAATTATCTCATTGTGTTTATTGATAAATCATTGGAGGTTTCATAGCTGTCAGTGTTTGACTCGAGACAAACAGATATTTAATTAAACGCCACAAAAGGAACAAGGAGGAGAGATGTGTTAGGCAGGAATTCTGACGAGGCAGCCGGTCTCAAAGGCAAGCAACGGCTTGGCTCAGACTGCCGCCAGCCCTGTCGTGTGCCCATCTGATTTGTAAAGAGATCTGAGTGGCAAGAGGGTGAGGGAAGAGGCCAGCTGGCGCGAGTGGCTGTCCAACACACAGTGAACACCCCTCCCTCCCGCCATCCACCAGTCCTGCTGCCGAATTGTCGCTTTTTTTGTGACCAGAAACCTCAGGATCTGTGACTGGCAACCTAGACAAAAATTACCTCGTGGAATTTGAAAGTGTACAGCCAGGATACAGTGCAAAGGGATATAGCACAGGAGAGAAGGAAGCAACAAGCCAAGGAAGGAACCAGGAAGACAGGTGGGATATATATGTTTACATAAATAAATGTAGCCCCACTGAATGACGTCAGCAATGGAAGGGGTCCTTCCGAGAGAACATGGCTCATATCAGAGGTGGGGGACTTCCTTGGGGGGTCTCCCATCCACGTACTAACCGGGGCTGACTCTCTCCAGCTTCTGAGATCTGATAAGTTCGTGCCAGCCTGGGCCATCCAGGTCAGAATGCAAAAACTTTGGCTCCATGTAAAAAGTCTCTGGGAAGGAAGTTGGAAGCTAGGCAGGGTCAGTACTTGGAAGGGAGACCACCAAGGAAGGCTCTGCAGAGGAAGGCGATGGCAAACCGCCTCTGCTTCTCCCTTGCCTTGGGAGCCCCTTGCTGGGATGGCCATAGGATGGAAGCTAAGGAGGGGCAGTACCAATGCTCCCTCTAAGCTGTGGAGACTTGTGAGCAAAAGTTCCACTTTGTGAGCTACTGGCATTAAAGTTGTGAGTGAGTGATTTGGCTAATGCAGAAATTAGTTTGCTCTGGAGCCATCCTTCCTGAGCTAAGACAAAAATCTGTGAGCTGGAGGCTAAAAAACTCTGAGCTTGCTAACACTAACTCAGCTGAGAGGGAACACGGTGCTTGGATGGGAGACCGCCAAGGAAGGCTCTGCAGAGGAAGGCCATGGCAAAGCACCTCTGCCTCTGCCTTGCCTTGGAAGCCCCTTGCTAGGGTCACCATCAGTCATCTGTGACTTGATGACACTTACAGATGCATGTTAAAAGTCCCTGTTATTATTCTCATCACACACATGAAAAAACTGAGTTGCTGAAGACCACCTAGTAGGTCCAACCAGGACTTAAATTGAACCAGAACCCCCTTAGTCCTGGACATTGTTTTTAGCATAAAAGAAATAATCAAGAATCGAGGACCTCTGGGTATTGCAGAGTGCCTTTCCCTCTTCTCTAGAGTAACCCCAACAAGGCCGCACAAATCAGTGGTTACAGAGAAGCCTTCCAGTGCAGAATTTAGTCACAGTAGAAAACAAGAACAGATTCCAGGGTGGACCCCATCAAACCCCATCAAACTTGCTACTGGCAGATGTCAAGCATCTTATGTGTGAAGCCACCCACAGGTTCAAGGACGGCCTCCCAAAGCACTGGGGGAAGGAATGATCCACTAGCTGCGCATTGTTCTGTAATTGCCCTATTTCTCACCGCTCCCATCCAGCCCTCTGTCTAAAATGGAATGTTGACCTGAAGGATTGTAGATGAAAGAGAATCTGGCAGCAGCTACATCTTTCTGTCTGTGCGGAATCAGAAATAAAGGAGCTTCTTGATAATTTCTGATTCAGCGCTGCTGATTGTGATGATGGGCTAAAGCAATGGTAGAAAAGAAATAGCCTGTCTGACATAGCATGAAGAGGAACTCTGAGAAAAACGTCTGACGGGAAGGAAACCCTAGAATGATTTATTGCAGGCCACAGATATGGGAGGCAGAATCTCTTTCCTCCCCAAAGCGGCTTCTTTCATTTGCATAGGTAATGGCCAGATTGTTAACAGCCCATTGGGACTGCCCAGACATTAGGACCATGTGTTGACAAACACACACACAAAACACACACACTTTGCCCAGCTCAGAATCGATGAGCTGGAGAACAGCAGAGTTTCTCCTTGCAGCTGCCCAGAGGTCCAGAATCAGCAGTCAGGAAGACCATGGGAATGAATGCACAGCCATTATTTATTTTATTTAGCTTACTTTTACCCCACCTTTCTCACTGAGACTTGAGGAAGATGGCAAAGTACCGAAACAAGAAACAAGGGGGGTAAAATATAAGGTATAGGACAGCCAAGAGACAACGCAATAGTGAACATATTATTCTTTCAAAAATAAAGGCAGGATAGAAAATATTTAAAACAAATAACGAGTTTTCCCTTCCCCATTTAAAACCACATCAGCTGAGGCAGGAGACAGACCATAAAATGTGCCTTCAGTCCTAATCAGTCCCAAACCATCCTTAAGGAGATAGATCAAGATGGGTAGCCGTGTTTGTCTGTAGCAGTAGGAAAGAGCACCTGAAAGACTAACAAAATATGTGGCAGGGGAGGAGCTTTCATGAGTCACGGCTCACTTCTTCACTTAACTTTGCTGCTCACTTAAGGAATGAATGCAAATTAGACTACAGCAAATGTTTGCTTGGGGCGTGGGTGGGGTGGGAGGGCAACAATAATCATTGACTCTTCCTGAAAAAACCCTCTTTCGTGGGAAGCTGTGGCTCTCCGCTCTTCTTCTTCTTCATGCCATTGGTCTACCCTGCTTTCTTCAAGTGATCCCAACCAATCGGGATTACATGGGGAATGAGATGATATCACAATGCTGTGTGGGCAATCAGAATCATCTGTGTGATGATATTACAGAGAAAACATGCAAATTTAATTGAGACTCAGCACAACCCTTCCTGCCTTGGGCCCGTTCTCTCTGAACTGAGTGGACCTTTTTTTTTTTTTTGCTCATCTCTATGGTCGTCAACCTCCAGGTGGTGGCTGGAGATCTGTGGGGATTACAACTGATCTCCAGGTGACAGAGACCAGTTCCCTGGAGAAAATGGCCACTTTGGCCAGTGGACTTTATGGCGTTGTACCCCATTGAAGTCCCACCCCTCCGCAAACTCCACCCTCCTCAGGTCCCACCCTCCAAATCTCCAGGTATTTCCCAACCCAGAGCTGGCAACCCTACTCATCTTCCAGCAGAGCCCCCCCCCCCAGTTCCTAACGGGGGTCCTCTCCCTCCCTCAGTTAGTCATGCAATTCTCCCCCCCCCCCCCATGCTTTCTGTTAAAAAGGTGAAAAAATCTGAAAGGCAGAAAGTTGTCTAAAGAAAAGTTCCCTGTAGGAAAGGAAGGGGGGCAAGGTCTCACGCCCACAAGTTTCTCTCGCTTGTGGTGACAGCTCGCCAAGCACTCAAGATGGCTCTTTTGATTAAATTTAACAGGGCATGGGAATACTGTCGTCATAATGACACCGGATCACTCAAGGGGGCGGAGAGAAAAAGGCCATCAGGTTTCGGATGGGAATGAATTATGACTTTTGACAATGGACATCTTATCTCCTGCAGATGGGCAGCTTCTCAAATTCCCATACAAGATTAGAAGGGCATAAGAATGCGATGGTGAGAGCAGTCAATAATTCAAGGGTTATTGATTGAAGTCTGTGCCATTCTTCTTTTTTAATTTATATTTTATCCCTTTTTTTCCTCCATGTGTTTTATTTTTTTATTCATCTGAGGAGTTGAGAGCTTTCTCCCCAGACAAAGGCCCCTGCTGGAGAAGATTGAATCCTATTCAACTTATTATTTTTTTTCTTTTTCTTTAAATTGCTGGAGTAATTTATATGGTGGTTATGAAAGTGGAGGCGGCACAGAGTGGAAGGAAAACAGGTGTGAATAGAAGCTGCAGCTCCTCCAGCCTGGGCCCTTCCAAATGCAGTGCACTCCCATGTAGAAGCTGCAAGCCCAGTGGGGGAAATCTCTTCTGGAAGCCCCCCTGGGAGCTGTGCAAGAGCTTTGCCATGCTCTTTCAGTGGAGTCTTGGCAAGGGAACTTTTGGAGGGATGTTGGCTAAAGCTTGCTCTGCCACTGATTCATTGTGTGGCGTTCAGCAAGGACACACATGAAGCTGCCTTATATTGAATCGGACCATCCGTCCAGCAACATCAGTATTGTCTACTCAGACTGGCAGTGGCTGTCCAAGGTATCAGGTGGAGGTCTTTCACACCACCTACCACCTGGTCCTTTTTAACTGGAGATGCTAACAGGGATTAAACCTGAGACCTTCTGCATGCCAAGCAGATGCTCTATCACTGAGCCACAGCCCGCTTTTAGAAGTAATTTCTTCTACCGGCTTCAGTCCTTCAGTGATGACATGGCATTAATTTTCATCATACCAAGTATTTGATTGGATGGTTGTAACGGTAAAATCAGAATGACAGCAAGTCATTTGAAAATAAATATTGGTACATAAAGAGCTGCTCTTTAGCTATGGAACTTTCTTCCTTTTAAGATCTGGCTCAGATTCACGTGTTCCTTGATGAAAAATCCCTATTTAGATGCATCCAAATTGCAGCCGGGGTTGTTTGAACACGAGATGGCTCGCCTCATGTTCTGCTTGCTGGTGACCAGAAGGAAGCTGGTTTTTCATTGAGCAGTTCACAGATAGTTAAAGTCTGTTTGGCAGGTTCCTTTCCATTTAATCAAAGAGGACAGTGGAATCAGTAACCTTTCACACATCCACATTCTCACTCAGCCCGGTTGGTACCCTGGTTTCCCCCCACAGAGCTGTAGTTCCTCCACCATAATGGGCTGCACAGCCAATTTTTTAAATAAAGAGGGGGCAAACCAGCCACCCACTCAGGGATGAAAAACAAAAGCTGCATTTAAAAACAAAATCTTACTGTTCATTCAAGTCCGTTCAAGTCAGGGACTGACGTGTCTGCGGGACTGTCTCCTCTGGCATGTCCCCAGGAGAGGATATCCTTGGGTAGCAGCCTGCTGGTGATCCCTGGCCCCAAAGACATCTGGCTGTCCTTGAACTGAGCCAGGGCTTTTTCAATCCTGGCCCCGACCTGGTAGAACTCTCTGCCAAACACCAGCAGGGTCGTGCAGGACTTATGCAATTCCACAGGGCTCATATCTCCGGAAGTGTGTCAGAAGGCAACACCCACCTCTCAGACTCCACCCCAAAAATCTCCAGGGATTTCCCAACTCAGAGCTGGCGAGCCAGCTTTACACTTTGACTAAAGACACTTTGGGTGTCCTTTGCTCTTGCAGGGAAGCTACCCTGCAACAAGCATGAAAACACAGATCGAGTTAACATGCTTTTACTTTTTTCCACAGCGCATCACCATCTGTGCCCGCTCCTGGGCTTGCTACTGCTGGAATGGCATTCCTGTACATTCCTGCTCAAAATGACCCCTGCATATGAGCAATCCATGTCTACTAGTTCCTCATACAGGAAGTCAGATATTGTAGAGATCTTATTTTTCACAGCCCTGGCAATGGAGCCACCTGAGGGAGACTCCCTGGTCACCTCTCCCTGGATGAGACAGAGATTAGCTGTGCTGTGAGCACCATCATGTCTCCTGGCCATCTTAGATGGATTAAAAATGAACCCTGGTGAGGGACATGGGGGCTGGTCCAGGGAAGGGGCCTAGGTGCCCCTCCCTCCCTCCCTCCCTCCCTGTTTGGAAACAATGCTGCTCAAAGAGCTGGAGGCAGTCTGGCAGAGCTACTGCATGCTCAGGTACACCCACTTTTGGATCCCACAATCCTCTCTTGTCAAACAGATTTACTGTTATGTTTGAAAAAAATGTCTTTGACAAGAGATAACAATGGACTCCCCGCAAAAACAGTGTTTGTGGTGATGGGTAACAGCTGTATCCTTCCACTATCCTATTTTTAAAATGGTCTCCTTTCTGCCACTGGAGCTGCAGAGTGGACTGAGGAAGAGCTGCCCTTCCTCTCTTGACCCCTGTGGAAGCTGCAGAGTCAACCGCCTGGCTTCCGTCCCCACCCCATCCCACAACAAAGCTCTCTCCTCCTTGGACTCTTGAACTGAGAACAGGCACGTGAGATGTGGAGCGCCAACCTGCCTGCTTTCTCGAGGGCATGGTGTCCAAATAGGAAAGAAAAGGTCTGGTGGTTTTTATTATGAAAATTTACAGCCAAGAGTTATTTTCCATGGCAATATTGTCCGACGCATTTATGAGCTGCAATTACAAAGCATTTGGTACCCAGGAAAACAACTGGCTGGAGATGAAATTCCCAGAGTGAATCATTCAAAGGAGCAAATGCTGGAGGTCATAAATACCACTGTTCATTAAAGGTAAAAGAAAAATCAAGGGGGGGAACAGTTTTGCTAGGAATTGGATGTCCTTTTCTGAAAGGCAATCTTCTAAAAAGATTAGGGGATGCCTCTCCCTTCCTTTCTTAATGACCAAAGCGAAAGAAAAAGGCATTGTATTTTGCCCCCCAAGTCCATCTGAGGGCTGTTGATCTAAAAACCATGAGTTGTGCCTTGGAGCCATGAGAGGTGTGGGAGGGTGGAGCATCGCTAATTGGTGGAGTGCATGGGCAGACTATAAATGACGCAAACAAATAAACAGAAGGGACCAGCTTCAGTCTTAGGGGTGTTCCAGCACCAGGCAGTTTGGCCCACGTTTTGCTTGCCTTTCACCAGCAGGGAGCCAGGTTTTTTGGCAGGGTGTTTGGCTGTCCACAAGAAGCCTGAGCCTGTTACGTTTTATGTATTCCAACAGGACAGCGCAGGGCAATCTGCAGGATTCCATGCATGTCTGTTCTGACACCGCCCGAGGGGTGTGTGTGTGTGTGTGTCCTGTTTCCCCGATCATTGTTGCTTACCACTTGGCAGCCAATCATATAAACAGTGAGCAAATTAATTGGTCAGCTGGTGATCATAAATTAAAATTGCATTTTTAAAAAAGCCTCGCTGTTTGGTGCTTGCTTAAGTGTGTGTTCTCACTGAAGTTATTTCACATGCATGCATTTCTGCATTGATGACCGGCTTCCGAGTGAGGGAAAACCTTTTCGTGGGAGTGATGGTGCCCCCTCTCTGTGTGCCATTTAATTGCCTCATGGCCACCCATGACTGTCAGGGAGAATTGACCTCACCTACCATAGCCAGTTTGGTGTAGTGGTTAAGTGCACAGACTCTAATCTGGGAGAACCGGGTTTGATTCCCCAGTCCTCCACTTGCACCTGGCTGGATGATCTTGGGTAAGCCATAGCTCTGGCACAGCTGTTCTTGAAAAAAAGCAGTTTCTGTCAGAGGTCTCTCAGCCCCACTGACCTCACAGGGTGTCTGTTGTGGGGAGGGGAAGAGAAAGGAGTTTGTAAGCCTCTCTGAGACTCCCTTGAGTAGTGAAGGGCAGGGTATAAATCCAATCTCTTCTTCTTCGACAGGTGCAAAAGTGGTTTGCGAAGCAGAATGAAGTGAAATAGGAACTCCACTGCTGCTCTGCAGAAGCAAAGGTGTTCTAGCGGGAGGGTGGGCAGGTGAGGATATCCAAGGCTGGAGTACAAGTGATGGTGGCTATCAAACATGGCATCCTTGCCTGCCAGATTAGTTCACTGTGAACTTTCTGGCACCTCCAGTTCAGTCCCTGCCCAGGTTGCCAGCACTGCCTTGGCAAATGCTGGGAGATTCTAAGGGAGATGCCCGGGGGGGATAAAGTTTGGGGAGGACATGAGGCCACTTCTGGGTGATGCTCTAGAAATTTAGCCTTACCTCTGTGGTGAAGTCCATAGAGGCATGAGGAAATTCCTAGAGCGTTGATGTGGAGGCCATTTTCCTGCCATCTTTCCCTCCCCCACCAAAGTTGCACATGGGTAGGGTCCCAGGGTTTGACTGCAACAGGTGGGTCAGTGACCAGCCTAGTCACTGGCATCTGCAGCTATCAGGCCTGTAGCCAGAAAATTTTGTTGGGGGGGGGCACTGGGGGGTATGACATCACTTCCAAAGTCACAAAAATGAATAAAATAAAAAACAAATCAAATAAAAGGGTGATGAGAAGAACCAGAGAAAGCCCCCCCTTCTTTCCCTCTTCCCCTTTCCCATAAGAGCTGTATAACACATGGAATTCCCTGCCACAGGAGGTGGCGGCCAATGTTCCCTCTAAGCTGTGGAGTCTTGTGAGCAAAAATTCTACTTTGTGAACCGGCATTGAAGTTGTGAGCGAGCGATTTGGCTGCTGCATAAATTAGCTTGCTCTGGAGCCATCCTTCCTGAGCTAGGACAAAAATGTGTGAGGTGGAGGCTAAAAAACTGTGAGCTAGCTCACACAAACTCAGCTTACAGGGAACACTGGTGGCGGCGGCTACAAGCATGGATGGCTTCAAGAGGGAATTGGATAAACATCTGGAGCAGAGGTCCATCAGTGGCTGTTAGCCACAAGGTATAGATGGGAACTCTCGGTCTGGGGCAAGTGATGCTCTGTCTTCTTGGTGCTTGGGCGGGGCAACAGTGGGAGGGCTTCTAGTGTCCTGGCCCCACTGCTGGACCTCCTGAGGGCACCTGGTGTTTCTGGCCACTGTGTGACACAGAGTGTTGGACTGGATGGGCCACTGGCCTGATCCTACATTGGCTTCTCTTATGTTCTTATGGTAAAGTATGGCCGCTGAGAAAAGAATAAAAGCTGTTTCAAGGGCAAACACCCTGACTTGGATAGTACAGGGTAGCCCCCCCCCCCCCCCCCGCATGCTAGAAACCTACGGTCTCCACCAGGCAGCCTGTGTCACTTCCCGTGGGCTGGGGAAGGAACAAGGAAATGGAAGGCATGTCAGGAGATGCTGGCCAGGAGCTCTGGCACCTCACTGTGCCTGCACAGCCAGTAGAGCATGTCCCACCCGCACAGCCAGCCTCCCACCCCCTCCCTGCTCCCCTTTGGAAGACTTTGCAAAGGCAGGCAGGCAAAGAGACACAGAAAAAGAAAAGCAGCAGCTCATGTGGGCTCCGGATGGGGGGAAGGGTGGGGGAGGGTTATTTGGCCAGGGTGCACCCTCAAATCCCCCCCCCCATCAGAGTCCCACAGCAATCAGTCCCAACAACGTTCCTTCAGGAGGATCAAGTTTATTGAGTCCAGGCAAGGCAGGTCATCTGTGCACACATTCTGTGTTAGGACTAACTGGCAGGGCAGGAGAGGGGAAGCTATACAGGTTTCAAAGTGGGGTCCCCTGATGGAGCTGAGCCAATCAGAGGGTGCCTTGCAATGTGCCAGAACCAACGGGTTCACATTCCCAGGGAAGAAGCATCGCAAGGGACCGGGGTCAGAAGCCTGGGCTAGAAGATGAGGCACGGCGAAAGAAATGAAACTTCACATTCCAGCACATGAAGGAGTTCACCCAGCAGCCTCCTGCCTCCCCCCACCAAAGATGGCAGTGTAGCTGACACCCCCCCGCCCATGGCTATGGGCCTGTCAGCTCTGATCTCATGTTGGGAAAGATCACCTCTGCCTAGGATTGTCAGGTCTCCCCTGAGAGCAGTAAAACCACAGAGTTTCTGCTGAATCCTAGAGTGGCATGATGCGGTTTCCAGGTTTCCCCAGAAATGATGTCATGCTGTCAAGCAATGGAACCCTTCCATGCCTCCACCCCTCCCAGTCTCCAACAACATGACCACAGCTCTGTGAAGATGGCCCCTCTGTGCATTGACTCACTCGGTGAGGAGGGGGAGCTGGCACAAGTATGTTGGCTTTGCCCCCCCCAGTCACAAAGGCATCTGTATGGTGCAAACACTCAGAGGAAGTGCCCGTCCTTGTGCCCCCACCCTGTGATGAAGAAGAAGAGGAGGAGGAAGAGATTGGATTTATACCCCACCCTTCACTATCCAAAGGAGTCTCAGGGCAGTTTACAATCTCCTTTCCCTTCCCCTCCCCACAATAGACACCCCATGAGGCAAGTGGGGCTGAGAGAGCTCTTTCCAGAACTGCTCCTGAGGGAACAGCTCTGACAGAACTATGGCCCAAGGTCATCCAGCAGCTGCAAGTGGAGGAGTGGGGAATCCAACCTGGTTCTCCCAGATTAGAGTCTGCACACTTTTTTTTTTTTGTAAGAAAGTTTTTATTTTTCAAAACATTAAAATTAATACATTTGTTTTATACAAATCCTTTTTTCCATATTATATAACATTTTGTTCTATTTGTATAGTCTTGCTTTTATCTTGTATTGGTGGTTTCCCACCACATCTGAAGCATAACACATTTTCCACTTTATCAAAAATAGTAATATTTATCTCTATGTTTACATTTCTGGTAACGGTTATATATCTTTAAAATACTTATATACCAATTCTTATTTTCTATATTCTTATATAATTCTAAAAAACAAGTTCATTATCTAATTATCCTTAGTACATTCATATACTCAATTTCTAGTCCTTTATGCTATTATAACCATGTATAAATGTAGTTTTTCATGTCCCAATATTTTTCAACATATTCTTTCAAATCCTCCCAATCTTCTAAAAAAGTCTCTGAGTACAGATTATTCAACTTTCTAGTCCATTTATCCATTTCAGCCATATATAACAATTTTTTCAACCATTCCCACACTTTGGTATTTTTTCATTTTTCCAATTTTGTGCATACACCATTCTTGCTGTTGTAATCATATACCATATTATTGTCCTTTTCTTTACATTTATCTCTTCTAGTTTAAGTCCAAGCAGTAACATTTCAGGCAACTTCTTAAATGTACATTTCAAAAAATTTTCCATTTCTGCATGTATTGTAGACCAATAAGTCTTCGCTTTATCACAAGTCCACCACATATGATAGAAAGAACCTTCTTTCTTTTTACATTTCCAACATTTGTTAGACATATTTTGATTAATATTTGCAATTTTTTTTGGTGTCATATACCATCTGTACATCATTTTAAAACAGTTCTCTTTTAGATTATAACATGTAGAAATACTCATTGCATTTTTCCATAAAAATTCCCAAGATTCCATTTCAATGTCTTTGTTTAGGTTTATCGCCCATTTTATCATTTGTTCCTTTACCATTTCATCAGCATTAAACCATTTTAACAATACTTTATACATTTTAGAAATCATTTTTTTCCCATCTTCCTCCCAAATTTGTTCTATTTCATTGCTTTTTTCTCTAAAACCAGATTTTTTATCACTTCTGTACATATCATATATTTGTCTGTACCTTAACCAGCCATAATCAAAGTCCATCTGCTGCTGCTCCTTCAATTTAAAGTCTTTACCATGTCTTGTTAACAGGTCTCTATATTTCAACCAGTCTTGTCCTTTGTAGTGAGATGATGGATTTAAAACTTCTGCAGGTACAATCCACATAGGTATTTCTTCTGGGAAAAAGTTTTTATATCTTGTCCACGTATCGATTAATGTTCTTCTCAAATAATGATGCTTAAACATATTGTCCATTTTTGTTTTACCATAATACAGATATGCGTGCCACCCAAACCTACAGTCATGACCTTCCAGGGACAATAACTTTCTGTCTTGTAACATAGTCCATGTCCCTATCCAAGTCAAACATACTGCATCATGATATAGCCTTAAGTTTGGTAACTGAAACCCACCTCTCTCTTTAGCATCACACATTATTTTCATCTTAATTCTTGGTTTTTTCCCTCCCCACACAAATTTAGTCAATTCCTTCTGCCAGCATTTGAATGTTTTTACATCTTTCACAATTGGAATAGTTTGAAACAGAAACATTATTCTTGGTAACACATTCATTTTAACCACTGCAATTCTACCCAGCAGTGACAAATTTAATACATTCCACCTTTTAATATCTTGCATAACTTGCTGCCATAATTTCTCATAATTATTCTTATACAAATCAATGTTTTTCATTGTTAGGTTTACACCTAGATATTTTGTCTTTTTCACCACTTCACATTCTATAAGATTTTGTAATTCAATTTGCTTATTATTTGGCATATTTTTACACATCACTTTCGATTTGTTCTTATTTACATAAAACCCAGCCAAATCACCAAACTCTCTTACTTTCTGCAACAAATATGGTAGTGTAGTCATAGGGTCTTCAGCTATAAACATCACGTCGTCTGCAAAGGCTCTATATTTAAAAGAGAAACCTTTTATTGTTAAGCTTTTAATTTCTTTATCTTCTTTCAAATTTAGTAACAAGACTTCCAAAATCCAAATAAATAGCAACGGCGAGAGTGGGCATCCTTGTCGTGTTCCTTTTTCCACTTTAAAGTAATCCGTTTTTTCAGTATTAATTATTAAAGAGGATTTCTGTTCTCTATATATTGACTTAATAAGATTAAGCATATAGTCTCCAATTTCAAGATGTTCCAACACTTCAAACATAAAATCCCAATTTAAATTGTCAAACGCTTTTTCCGCGTCTAAAAAAAGAAAGCCCACTTCCTTCTCCGGATGTTTATCATAGTACTCTATAGCATCCACTACTACTCTTATATTGTCTCTTATTTGGCGATTAGGTAAAAATTCTACTTGTTCTGTCTGTATAGTCTCTTTAAGATGTTCCTTAAGCCTATCAGCTATAATCTTGGCAAAAATCTTATAGTCATTGTTTAACAAAGAAATTGGTCTATAATTTTTAACATTGGTTAAATCTTGACCTTTCGGAATGAGTGAAATGGTTGCTTCTTTCCAAGTCTCCGGGACCTCACCTGTCACTCCTATGTCATTCATTAATAGCAATAACACTGGTGAGATCGAATCCTGTAGTGATTTATAAAACTTAGCTGTAAGTCCATCTGATCCAGGTGCTTTCCCTAATTTTGAATCATTTATTGCATTTTTAATCTCTTGTAGTGACATTGGGCAGTTAAGTAGTTCTTTGATTTTCTCCGTTGGTTTTGGTAATTTTAATGACTGTAGGTATTCTTTAATCCTTCTTCTGTCTTTATTTTCCTTCTTAAAAAGCTTTGCATAATATTTTAAAAATTCTTTTTATTCCCTTATTGTCTATTATCTCAATATTGTCCCGTATCACTTTAGTAATAAATTTATTTTCACGTTTTTTCTTTAATTGCCATGCGAAGTACTTTCCAGGTTTATTTGCACCTTCAAATGCTTTTTGTTGCAATTTTTTCAGGTTCCAGTAAGTCTCTTGATTCAAAATAGCTTTTGCTTGGTCTTGTAACATCCAAATTTCCTTTTGCAGTTTCTTTTTTCCTGGTCTGTTCTTCAGTTCCTTTTCTTTTATTTTAATGGCTTGTACAATGTTTTCATATTGTTCTCTTTTCTTTTTATTGTCTTTAGCGTTCAATGATATCAATAATCCTCTCATAACTGCTTTGTACTCATCCCACACAGTTTGAATTTTTACTTCTTTTTGTATGTTCGCTTGAAAATATAAATCTGTCTCTTCATGTAATTTTTTAACTATTTCTTGGTTGTCTAATAAGTCCTCATTTATTCTCCATCTCCCTTGCCTTTTTATTTGCCCAGAAGTCCATAGACAAGGATTGTGGTCTGAGATTATTCTAGGTAGAATTTCAACTTTTTTTGTCTTAAATGTTAGATTAATAGACATCCAGATCATATCAATTCTTGAATGTGAATCATGTCTGTTAGAGTAAAAAGTATAGTCTTTCCCTTGTGGGTTAACCTTCCTCCAAATATCCTCCAGCTTTTCCTGTTTTATCAGTTCAAAAAAATGTTTTGGAAGTTTCCCTAGTGTGTCGTCTTTTCTCTTTGAGCGCCTATCTATTTTATTATTCACAGTCCCATTAAAGTCTCCCAACATTATGATTTGTTCATAGTTTACACTGTCCAGTTCCATTTGTAGTTCTTTAAAAAAGATTTCTTTAGCTCCGTTGGGGGCATAAATATTTACAATCAAAGTCTTCTGTCCGTGTAACAGAGTTTCAATAGCTAAGTATCTTCCTTCTTTATCTTTAAATATTAGTTTAGGTTCCAAGTCTTTTTTGGCATATGTTACAACTCCATTCTTTTTATTACTTGCCAATGAAAAAAATTCTTCTCCCAACTTTTTTCTTATTAAATATTTGTAGTCTTGTTTCTTAAGATGGGCCTCTTGTATACAAACTATACTACATTTTTGTTTCTCCAGCCAGTGTCCTACCATTCTACGTTTTTGGGGTGAATTAAGTCCATTTACATTCCATGAGAGTACTTTGTAAATCATCTTGTTGTAGTCTTAAATATCACCAAATTCTTCCTTGTTCTCACCAACAAAGGCGTACATTTCTGCTGAATTTTTAATCACCATTCTGTTGTTACCATAATAAAAACTCAGTCCTTGTGGTATTTCCCAACGAAATCTTATTTTTTTCTCTTTCAGTTTGTCTGTCAGACACTTGAATTTTTTCCTGTCTTGCAAAATTGCTCTGGGCAATTCTTTCATTACGATAACTTTTTTTCCACCTATTTCAAAAGAGTCTGTAAAACATTTCTTGTAGATTTGTTCTTTTGTTCTCTTCATTGTAAATTGAACTACCACGTCCCTTGGTATATTTTTGTCTCTCGCGTATGTAGAATTGACTCTGTAAACAAGATCCATATGTTCTTTAACAACTTCCTCTTCCTCTTGTAAAAAATCTGCTAATGCTTCTTGCATTCTTGTAAAAATGTCTTCACCTAATTTTTCCTCTATACCTCTAAATCTCAGATGGTTTTGCATGTCTCTATAGTGCATCATCTTTTCCATTCTGTCATTTTCCTTCATTGTTTTTTGAGTATTTTCTTCCAGTTCTTTTACTTTAATTTCTATGTCTTGTGTTCTAGTGGTTAACTTTTGTAATTCAGCTTTTAAATCTATAAAATTTTTGTCTGCTTGTGCAGCTATACCATTCATTTTAACATTTACCTCTCCTATAGCGTCTAACATTTTTTTTCCCATTGCTTCCATAACAGCTAGTAATTCTTTTTCTTTTTTTGCTGCCATTGTAGGAGAGGACCATGTAGCTGCTCTCGATCTTAGCCTGCGATCCATCTTGTCTCTTTAAAAAAGATCGATTTTATTTTATTTTCCAAATCAAACACCGTTTAGTGTAATCACACAAGCTAGTCTTGCCAAGTCAAATTTCGTTGGTTTCAGCCTTCTAAGTTATATAGTTTATGAGATATTACTGTTTAAAAATTTTATAAATCCAAAATGGCAGGCGCAACTTCTCTATGGTTTATGTCAAAGGTTATAGTCTTTTTACCTTGCTTCTGGCTTGCCGTAGTTTCCTTTTGTCCCTTCCTCTTGCTTACTTGTCTGCTCTCCGCACGTCACTTCCTGTTGTAGTCCTTTTGGTCCGGCAGTTTTTACAGTCCCCTTTGCTCTCTTCCGGTTCTTCTCCGCTTCCCTTCTTGTCTGCTCCTCAAGCCGTCACTTCCTGTCTCAGTCCTCACAGCTTGGTCTCGCGATGCTTGCTTCCCTCCTCCCCTCTTTGTCTCGCGATGCTTGGCTCCCCCTCCCGACTCTTCTTAACCGCAGGAATGTTAAACAACTTGTTTTTTTGGCTTTTTAAGTTCAAATTCAGCTTTTTAACGTTTCAAAACTGCACTCATCCAATCTGCAACAGTCTATTGCTTCACCAGATCTGCTTTTCGTCTTTCAAAACACGGTAATGGTAAGGCAAAAAGTTTTTTTCCGTTACCTTATGTTGTTACTTCTCTTCAGATGTGGTCCCAACGTTTAAACTTTGTCTTCTTTGTTAAGGAATCAGGGGAATTGGAGATTTTATGCTGATTAATCAGCCCAGCTCGGCTCCTTAGAGATACTTGCAAAAATCTTCTTCAGCTGCAATGCTCAAGGTGTTGTAAAAGTCTCATCCGAGGCTTTTCCTTCACCGAGCTTGCTCAAACCTGGATTATATTGCTTGCTGGTCCTCACACTACCTGTGTGAGGTTGCGTCAGGTGGATTTATCCACCCAAGCTGTCAAGAAGAGCCACTGTCCGCCCTGCGCATTTGCATGCGTGTCAGACCTCCATTCCTCCGACCGGAAACCTAGAGTCTGCACACTTAACCACTACACTGTTTCCCTAATGCTGCTGATCATTGGGAGGGGGCATGGGGGCACCTTGTCCATGTGTTCACAGTGCACAGATGACGTGGTGATCCCCCAGAGGTGGTGCCAGTCAGCTTGCGTCCACTCTCCCTCCTGCTGCAATGAGTCATTGTGTGGCTGGGTAAAGTGCAGAGGTCTAGTGTAGAACTGCAGTTTCATATGTTCTTGGGAGCACCGGTGGAATATGACCCTGCTGTACCCCACACACAACCTGTACCCCACCATGCTGGGTTCCCGTTGAGGTCCCCAACAACCAGCCGCCATGCTGCTTCTAAAGGGAAAGTGCCTTCCACCAGAAAGCTCAAGCGTTTGGCCATCCCCTAGTCGTCCTTCCCCTGACTTGTAACCCCCCCCCCCGTGGTTGTACTAGTTGCTTCTGCAGTGCAGTTTTCCGCCCCTCAATTTGGCAGTTAGCTGGTGACTAGTGAAATATATCTGTAATGTTGCTAACTTCCTTTAAAGAGGTGTGTGTGTGTGTGGGGGGGTAAGGCGAGCAAATTCCCATTCGGTGAAATAATGCAGGGCTGTAGCTCTTTCGGCAAATCAAGATATTATTGTCCAAATGCAATATTAATGACGCAGGCTGCAACCATTTGTAATCCAGTCATCTCAGAAGCAGCTGTTCCCATTTACATGTTGGTCTCCCCGAGTACATTATTAAGGCCATATTTTATCGCGAATTCTACCAGCTCAGGGGCTGCTTGCCTAACACACGGCGTGAACATTTCTCCTTTTTATAACTAATCATTCTTTTCCTTTCTTGGCAGGCGCTATAACCATGAGGCGCAGGGGGCTGTGAAACCATCCAACGCAAATTTGTGTGCGTGTCCATTATGAATGAAAAATAAAGTGCTGGAGAGGAAAACTTGGTGCCTCCTGCCAGGCTGGTTTCGCCTTCCCACATTTGTATTTAAAGACCAGCCCAGTCAAAGTGCCCCTCTTGCTATTCGGCTGTGCCCAAGGACGGGCCGGCTTCAGGTGGCGGCAGCCCCCTCCCCCCCGCCCCCAGCCAAATGCTTATGCATCAGAAAGGAAATGCTCGGAAGATACAGAAATAAAGTAGGGTAAAGTCCTACTGAGCGAGCTTGGGTTTAGCAGAGAAGCGGGTGGGGGTGGCAGGAATCTGTTGCACTGCTGCCTCTTTTTCTTCAGTCAGCATTTGAAGCGTGGTCAGGACCTGAGCAAGCCTTGTAACGGCAGGACGTTTTGGAGGACATTCAGTCTTCGGTTCGCCATAAGTTGCGAGTGACTTGACGTCATCTCTCTCTCTCTCTCTCTCTCTCTCTCTCTCTCTCTCTCTCTCTCTCTCTCTCTCTGGAGAGCCAGTTTGGTGTAGTGGTTAAGTGCGCGGACTCTAATCTGGGAGAACCGGGTTTGATTCCCCACTCCTCCACTTGCACCTGGCTGGATGACCTTGGGCAAGCCATAGCTCTGGACCAGCTGTTCCCTCAAGGACAGCTTGGGAAAGAGCTCTCTCAGCCCCACCTACCTCACAGGGTGTCTGTTGTGGGGAGGGGAGGGGAGGGGAGGGGAAAGGAGTTTGTAAGCCGCTCTGAGACTCTTAAGTGAGTGAACGGCGGGATATAAATCCAATCTCTTCTTCTCTTCTTCTTCTTCTCTCTCTCTCACTCACTGTTGAAGAAACTGGGAAGAGATCTTCTCTGGCCGCACTGTGTCTTGTCTAGGGTTGCCAGGTCTGGGTTTGGTAATACCTGGAGACTTTGGTGGTAGATCCAGGAGAGGATGAGTTTGGGGGAGGGGAGGGGCCTCGATGTGGTACAATGCCATAGACCCCACCCTTCAAAGCAGCCGTTTTCTCCAGGGGAGCTGATCTCTGTCAGCTGGAGATCAGTTGGAAAAGCGGGAGATCCCCAGGCCCCACCTGGAGGCTGGCAACCTTAGTCTTGTTATGAACTTAGCCAGCTTATTCTTTCTTTTTAACTGCAGTTGGAGGGATTCATGTGAAGGAAGGACAGCAGAAAGAACTCCCTTTGGATCCATGTGCCTGAGATGGCCTTTCAGAATGGAATCGGGGTTACCAGCTCCAGGAAGTTTGAGAGCAGATCCTGGAGAGAGCAGGGTTTGGGGAGGAAAGGGACCTCAGTGGGGTATAATGCCCACCCACCAAAGCAGCCATTTACTCCAGAGAAGTTGATAACTGTCATCTGGAGATCAGTGGTAATTCCGGGAGCTCTCCAGCCCCACCCTGGAGGTTGTCGACACTAAAGAGAAACCTCTTCTGCCTGCCACACTGGTGGCTCCAGCAGTCTGACTGGAGGTGTGGACTCTAGACAACTTTGGCAAGAAGACCTCTCCTTCTGTAGCCCCCTCAACCATTCTGATAAAGGGAGTTAGGGTAGAAACTTTTAAAATATACCCCTAAGCCATCCTGGACTCCACCTTCAACTCCATCCATCGTATGATGCTTCTCTAGAGTAGCTGACCAGGTCATGTGAGTCTCTGGTAAGTCAGCTGACCAACCTTGTGACTGCACTGCCCCAAGGATTCCAGCAGTGCTCTGGACATACCAGCCAATCTGCACCCTCAAAATTCAGCCTAAGAAGGGTTGGGGTTAATGGGAAGGAAGTGGTTTTTACAAGACTTGGCCGGACTTACAGGGTAGAGAATGCCAGTGGTAAACACACCATTCTTGGCCTCCTCCGGTCCTCGCTGTGTCTGTTTCTTGGGTGCACAGTGAGCACCGATCTGGCCTTGCTTCATTTGGCTTCTTCAGAAAGTGCATTTTGGTTCTTAACTGACAGTAATTTGCAGCAGTTCCAATCCTGCCTTGCCCTGCACTGCCTGTATAAATTAATCTCCCAGGATTTCAACTTGGCGTCTCCCAGCACACTTTCCAACACATTAATACTATTAATAATAAACACAGACAAGTTGCAACAACTTTCAGAAATAAGAGCAACACATGTGGACCAGGCACTGAGGTTGGAGTCGGCCGTTTGGCAGGAGCTGGTGTGTGTCTTCCCTTAAAATTCAAAGGTCAGGTGGGGCAATGCCACCTCCCACCCTGGGCTCACCCTGTTGCTTTGAAACCCAGAAAACTGAAGAGAGAATGCAGATGAATCCAAGAAGCTGCTGTCAATTGCTGCACTTCCTTTGTGATAGAACTGCTCTCCCTTTTAATTAATGGCCGGGCACCTATTTAGTTATTTATTATTTATTGCTACACTGTCTGTAGTTTGCTTGCCGCAGGTCCTTAGGCAGAAAATAATTGCACTGATAAAGAGATGCTGCAGAAATAGAATGGCGTCTCTGCTCTCGGTGTTAACATGAAAGGATTAAGGAAGAGCCAAGCTGTCCAGTTCTCCTGGGTGAGGGGGTCTTGACGGAGTCCTCCCCAAACCATTTCAGATGTTGCCCAGACTTTCTGTGGCAAGAAAAAACACACGTAATCCTGCAACTTGTATTAATTATGCAAATTAAAGTAACTGGTACACTTCCTGCTTGCATAATTTATTCCAGTTTTCTGCTAGCCATAGGAAGCAGCATTGCCGAAATGCAGGGTTCCCAAGAGCGAGCACAAGTGCCAAGTCAAATATTTGTTCTGAGCTCCCTCAACATAAGAACATAAGAGAAACCAATGTTGGATCAGGCCAGTGGCCCATCCAGTCCAACACTCTTGTCACACAGTGGCCCAAAATACCAGGTGCCCTCAGGAGGTCCACCAGTGGGGGCAGGACACCAGAAGCCCTCCCACTGTTGCCCCCCTCCCCAAGCACCAAGATTACAGAGCATCACTTGCCCCAGACTCAGAGATCCTATCTATACCTTGTGGCTAAGAGCCACTGATGGACTTCTGCTCCAGATGTTTATCTAATTCCCTCTTGAAACCACCCATGCTTGTAGCTGCCACCACCTCCTGTGGCAGTGAATTCCATGACACATCGCAAGTTAGTTGTCATGAGTTGCTGGGAATCCTATGTTTTGGGGGACATTCAGGGCCCCTGGAACATTTCCCTGTAGCCCTGCAATGGATTGCTGCAGTCCTGCAAACAGAATGCTGGAAACACCCTTTCTCCCCCCTACTCCTCAGCCTCCCTCGATCACCCCCTTGCTCCCACACCAGGGGGGCTTCTGCACAGCCCTGATGGCATCCCACTCTGCAAGCATGGGGAGCACCTTGAAGTAACAACCATGCCATTGGGCTTTGGTTCCTGCCCTGAGCAGCTACCAGTCAATGTTCTCTTTGATGTGCCCCCCCTCCCCAAGTGTTTCTGCAGCCCAGACGCCAAAGGTCTCTCTTGTCGTGGTGAGCCTGGCTCCGCCCGCCAGTGCTTGCCCAAGGGCAGCTGAACGGGAACTGCTGCTGCTGCGGCTCAGTGCCCTTGCCAACTGGTGAGTCGGTCTCCTCAAAGCCAGAACAGCCAGTGGCAGCAAACACTGCGGAATGCAAAGACACAAGAGTGAAAGAGTTCCCCATTGACTGTCTTGCAAAGGGGTCCATTAAATGCCAAGCTCTAGCCACTGGGACACGGGAAATGGTATTAAAGGATTTGCTTTTCATGTCCATAATTCAGACTTAATGTACATTCAATGTTTAATGTATGAACCACAGGTGACTTTAGACTAGCAGGGTCTTTTCTAAATAGTGCTTTAATCTGAAGGTACGTTTTCAAAGGTGCCGACACGCTGGCGTCAGATGTGAGGAAGGAAGGGGAGGGAAAGGCGCAGAGCTGGGCGAGAGGATGCTACCTGGGCATCAGCTTTGGTCCAGTCTCATGTAGCCTCTCGCCTCTAATCTCTGCCTTGGTTGATGCGGTTTCAGATTGAGGGAATGAAAGGCAAAGGAGCAAGTGAGGGCAGTGGCGGAGGGTGTTCAGAGTATTTGGGGGAGAGGCTGTTGGCTGCATCCCCCCCCCCCAAGGACTGCAGGCCAGCCAGCCAGCCAGCCAGCCAAAGTAAGAGGCTGTGAGGCCATGCCATCCAGCCACAAGGTGATCCAGGAAGCCAAGGGCTTGCCCATCACAAACAGCCCACCCTGACCCCCACCGCTGGCCATTTTGCCACTTGTAAAGGCACTGGGGGGGGGGGAGCAAGAGCACCGTGTCCTGCCTCACTGTAGCCCTGATCAGGAACCGACCCCCAACACTATTTTGGAATTGCTCATTTTAGGCTTTAAAATGTCGGCAGTGTCCCCATGTCAGACCCGAGGATGCCCTGGCGTCTAGTTTAGCCCAGTCATGGATGCTGATGGGGTCTGAACCAGCTGAGACTGAGAGGGAAAGAGGCCGTGGGGCTGGAGAGGCCAGCTGGAGGACACAGCGAGGGAGGCCGGCATTTGGGCTCAGGGACCGGAGCTTCCCCCGACAGGTACTCCCAAACATCCTTCCACAGGACCTGCCGGAGTCCGAGGCGGAGATGTCGATCCATTTATTTGCTCTCAAGGTGGTTTCCACCTAACAGTTACAATAATACATAGTAGGAATGAATAACAAAACCTATCAGAGACCCACATGAAAACCAAGGAGACCGGCAGCTGAATTTTGATTTATTTATTTTTTAAGAATCAGAACATAAATCAAAAGTGAATCAGAGGAAGGGAGGGAGGGAGGGAAGAAGAAGAAGAAGAGATTGGATTTATACCCCACCCTTCACAACCCAAAGGAGTCTCAGAGTGGCTTACAATCTCCTTTCCTTTCCCCTTCCCACAACAGTCACCCTGCGAGGTAGCTGGGGCTGAGAGAGCTCTCTCAAGAACTGCTCTTGAGAGAACAGCTCTGAGAGAGCTTGTGACTGACCCTAGGTCACACCAGCAGCTGCATGTGAAGGAGTGCAGAATCAAACCAAACGGAGAAAGAAAGAAAGAAAGAAAGAAAGAAAGAAAGAAAGAAAGAAAGAAAGAAAGAAAGAAGAAAGAAAGAAAGAAAGAAAGAAAGAAAGAAAGAAAGAAAGAAAGAAAGAAAGAAAGAAAGAAAGAAAGAGGGACGAAAGACATCAGCAGGAACAGACAACAGATGCAAACCTGGCAAGAGGAAGCCAAGAGGGAGGGGGCTGAAGAATCAGTCCAGACAAAATAGTTGACAGCGAGGGGTAGGAAGAGCATCACAAAATCTTAACAGAAAGCCGGATTTGTGTCATTGGCCTGCTGTGTCTGGGAAAAGATGGGGAATAAATATTTGAATTAATAAATATGAATAAATTTCCACCTAACACATGAAAATAAAGGGATCAATTTTTATCCCCAAAACATTTAGCAGCAAATCCAGAAATCCAATGTACAAATTTGCAATTGGGAATAACAACACAATTTAGTATAATTCAGCATTTCAATGAGCGGTTTTGTGCCATCTTCAGGTTGGCGGGGCACACCGAAAACTGAGGATACCTCGCCTCAGGCCTGCTGGTGAGTTTGTGGCTGAGAAGACAGATAAAATGGGGATGCTCTGGTTCACAGCTGAAGCTCAGTCTGTCAGCCACAACGTCCCTTGCAGCCAGTAACATGAGCATAGCTGAACACATTCAGTGAGCTGCTCTGTAACATCCAAAGCAGCCCATGAGGGAAGCCCAGCCATGTGAAAGGGGGCTCCAGTGCAGGGATGCCAGCCTCCAGGTGGGACCTGGGGACCAGTGTTCCCTCTAAGCTGAGTTAGTGTGAGCTAGCACACAGTTTTTTAGCCTACAGCTCACACATCTTTGTCTCCGCTCAGGAATGATGGCTCCAGAGCAAACTAATTTCTGCAGCAGCCAAATCATTTGCTCACAACTTTAATGCCAGTAGCTCACAAAGTAGAACTTTTGCTCACAAGACTCCACAGTTTAGAAGGAGCATTGCTGGGGACACCCCCCCGCCCAAAAAATTATGGCTCATCTCTGGACTACAGAGATCAGTTCCCCTGGAGAAAATGGCTGCTTTGGAGGGTGGACCCAATGGCATTGTACCCTGCTGAGGTCCCTGTCCTCCCCAGGCCCCACCCCAAAAAAATCTTCAGCAGTTTCCAAACCTGGAGTTGGCAAACCTACCCCCACCCCCTTCCAGTTGCCAGGGGTGACCTAGCAACCTTACTCCATTGGCAGTGTACTGTCCCCAAGATTTGAAGTAGCAACCATTTATCTATTTCTTAATTTATGTATTGCCAGGGGTCATTCCGTAGAAAAAGAGGTGCAGGAGCTCATTACCATAACTCATTAGCATAACTTATTTGCATACATATTTGCATACATATAAGCATAACTTATATGCTACACCACCTGACATCACTGGAAGTATGTCAGAAAGCAAGAAAGAAAGAAGAGAGAGAAAGAGCTGGCAGAGAGAGGACAGCTACTAATCCAAGCCTCAGAAATACCCCTATTCTGGGAGGATAGCTTCAGCGGTGGCTGAAGCCTTCAGAAGGCTGGTTGGAGGAACAAGGACCTTCCCAGGGGACAGGGTCATTTTGCTGCAGCCGTGACACAAGCAGGCATTCCCCCGTGTGTGTGTGTGTGGGGAGAGGGCTGGCACCAACTCCCAGAGCTGTGCTCCCACAAGCTCCTGCTCGAAATGACCCCTGTGTATTGCCTACCTTTCTCACTGAGACTCGAGGCAGATTACACAGCTTGAAACAGTGCAGCTAAACAGCACAGGGCATCAATAAGCAACCCAACTTGACTGGGTGTATACAAAGTGCCATCAAGTCGCAGCTCACTTATGCCATCCCGGTAGGGGTTTCAAGGCAAGAGACTAACAAAGATGGTTTGCCTTTCCTGCACCTGTGTTGTGACTGTAAACTTTCTTGGAGGTCTCCCATCCATATACTAACCAGGGCTGACCCTGCTTAGCTTCTGAGATCTGGTGACATCAGGTTAGCCTGGGCCAGTCACATTAGGGCAAACATTCAGAGGCTGTTTGCCATTGCCTGCCTCTGTGTAGCAACTCTGTACTTCCTTGGGGGTCTCCCATCCAAGTACAAACCATGTCTGACCTTGCTTAGCTTCCAGGAATCTGAAGAGATCAGGCTAGCCTGAGTCCATTCAGGTCAAGGCAAGACACAGAGGAGGTTGCCTGTGGCCTGCCTCTAGATAGCAACCTTGGGCATTGTTGATGGCCTCCCATCCAAATACTAACCAGGGCTGACCCTCCTTATCTTCCAAGATATGACAAGGTCAGGCTGGCCTGGGCCATCCTGTTCAGGGCACCCAACGGTACAAAGAGGACAAAATTAGAAACAATGCAAAAAGTATCAGACATATGTCAAGCCAAGCAAAACACAGAACTGGAGAAGTAGAAAACAGTGCGGTAAAAGCCTTAAGAATCATTGGAATTCCAGGCGGCAAGCTGAGAATTTGTGCCTCTGGCTGACCATGTCAGAAGGTTGACTTAAGCTGATCTAAAACAATCAAGCTCTTCCATGCATTGCTAATGATAGACAGACATTTCTCCTTCTGACGAATGAAAAGGTCATCAGGGGCCTTACAAAATAATTATTAAATAATTTCACCATTTGTTCAGGATCAGAGGCCACCAGATTATAAAGATCAGCCAAAGGTATCTTAGTGGTTCTGGCACAGACCCAACCAAGGAAGCGACGGTGTTAAAAACAGTGGTTCCTCTCTGTTGCTTTACTTTGGTTTCTGCAAAGGGAAGAAAGACTTAAATTAACCCAGTTCTTATTTCCCAAGCGTTGGTCTTTTTTTATACCTAAACTAGATTGTGGGGGCCATGTAGCGTTATGAACAAGAAAATCATTATAAGTTTGAAAATAGCCAGAAGCCTTAAAAAGATGTGCTGAAGACTTGCCGTGTGGAGAACTCCATCCAAAATAAAAGCCCTTACGGATGCTAGTGGGGATGATTTGATCTCAGCCTCATGGCCGGAGAGGATGTGGCCGGGAAGAAGGCCAGTGGTGTGAAAGAGTGGTCTGAGGAGCAATAGTTCCTCTCAGCTGTGGAGTCTTGTGAGCAAAAATTCTACTTTGTGAGCTCCTGGCATTAAAGTTGTGAGTGAGCGATTGGGTTAGTGCAGAAATTAGTTTGCTCTGGAGCCATCCTTCCTGAGCTAGGACAAAAATGTGTGAGCCGGGGGCTAAAAAACTGTGAGCTATCTCACACCAGCTCAGCGTAGAGGGAACACTGCTGAGGAGCACCATCCATGTTCCCCTGGCAGGGCTGGAGCTCAATTCAAGCGGCTGTGGGGTGGCCGCTTCAAATCTCTCTGCCGTGCATGGCTGGCAGGTACGCAAGGACATCCTACAGCAGATCCACTGCACAGGGACTTTGTTACCAGTTCCATGGGGCCAGAAGCAGAAAGTTGAACTGTCACAGAGTTGGACCTTAGCCCAATTTCTTGTTCTTTCATTAGACACATTCAGGCCTCCTCTTAATCCCTAGGCTTGCAGATGGGTTGAAGTGACCAGACGGGAAATAACTGGCTATTGGTATTGAAGGGTTGGCAAAGCATCCTTGTGACCTTTGGACAACAATTCAGGTAGAGAGACAAACCATTTGTTTACCAGGACAGGCTTTGGCGCCAGTGCATCCTCAGCTGGTGCTGTGATTCCCACTACACAAGGGATGGTTAGGCTGCAGAGAACTCCTCCAGGATCCCAGCATAAAGTAGCGCCCTCCCGAGCCATCTGTTGTAACAGGCTCACGTCAACATAACTTCACTGGTCTGGTTTTTCATAGCTAGCTGACACATGAGGTAGGATGAGTTAACCTCGGAACGCACCAGGATCTGCCTGGCAAGATAGAGAGACCTGGATGGCTGCCTGCCTTCGACTTAGAAGTGTAACATCTGTTAACTGTGGATTAATGACCTAATGTGTAGCCAGAATGTTAATTGTAGGGGTTTTTTTTATTTTAATGCTCACTGCTAATGTTCTTTTGAAATATTCTTGCACACTTTAATAAATATCCTTTGATTACACTTGGTGTGTTTCTGTGCTTCAGGTGCTTCAATCCTATCCCAGTACCTTAGGCCTTAAGAGTCCACCTACCTGGTTAATTGCTGTGGAAACTCGTTCTGCAAGTGGCCTGCCTTGCAGGGTTGACTTTCTTGCTTAATCCCAGGAAGGTTAGAAGCTTGCCCCTTAGCTTCTGGCTCTTGGGGTAGTCCAAGGGGCTGGTGGCAGGTTCCAGAACTGGTGAGTGTGTGGACACTCATCCCGGGCTCTTTTTGTAATAGTGTGCTCTGCAGCCAGTACCAAGACTCCCTTGGATTGGGGATTCTTGACACGAACTGCATCCTCCCATCTTCTTCTGTGCTCCTGGGGTTGTGCAGTCGGTGATGTGAAAGACCTCTGCCTGAAACCCTGGAGAGCAGCTGTCAGTCTGAGGAGGCATTCGTGACTTGGTGGACCAATGCTTTGATTCAGTATAATGCGGCTTCATATAGGTATGTCTGTCAAGGGTCACCAACACCAGGTAGGGGAAAAACTTGGAGATTTTGGGTGTGGAGCCTGGGGAGGGCAGAGTTTGAGGAGGGGAGGGAACTCAGCAGGGCATAATGCCAGAGAGGCCACCCTCCAAAGCAGCCATTTTCTCCAGGGGACTGAACTCTGTAGTCTGGAGATGAGCTGTAATTCCAGGAGACCCCTACGCCCCACCTGGAGGCTGAGAACCCTAGATGTACAGCTCTGTGTGGAAGCAGCCCACTGAACAGGAGAGGGTTTAGGCCAGGGCCCAAGGATCCCAGGGAGGCACCCAGAGACTGTGTTGGGCAGGGCATGGGGAAAATTAGCATGGCCAAGATTACACATGCCACAAATGAGTTCACCAGACAAACTTGTCGTAAGCAATGCAGCAGTTCCAGGGAGCTGATCCTGGACTGCTTTGCTGGGGCAGAAAATGACTCCATCTCCGCCTGAACTGGTTGCAGCTCTTGTGCCGCCTAGCTGTCCTGGCTGCTTTGTCCTCCAGGCCTTATTAATTGATAGACCAGGCATCCTGGTGAACGAGGGTCATTCCGGGATCCGGGATTTTATTTATTTATTTGGACTTCTATCCCGCCTAGCCAGCACAAAGCGGGGATCCAGGAGGGGAGCTCCGGAGCAGCAAGAGAAGGCCAGTGAGGGTGTGTGCTAAGGCAGCAAGTTTGGGCTGTATCTAGTGGCACCGGCAAGGCAGTATTTCTCAGTCACTCTTCATCAAATAGCCAAGAGGTTCATGCTGGCCATGGCAGCACATTGGAAAGCTCCGGCAACTTGGGGTGTTCATAGCAAAGGCTACCCTGGGGCCATTCCCTCCTCCCTGTTCATTTTGCTCGAGTCCAGCAGTGCATTCCAGCCCAGCCTGGTGGTTCTGCCTTGTATGGCATTTCTCCCATTGTTTGGGTGGCCCCTGTGATGCCGTAGGGAGCGTGGGAAGTCCCCCTACACTCCTGCTCCTAAATGTCCAAATAATCATAGTGAATAGTTCAAAAATGATCTGACCTGGATGGCCCAGGTTAGCTTGATTTTGGCCCTTCTCAGAAGCTAAGCCGGGTCGGCCCTGGTTAGTCTTTGGATGGGAGACCACAAAGAAGTCCAGGGTTGTTGTGCAGAGGCAGGCAATAGCAAACTACCTCTGAATGTCTCTTGCATGCAAGCCCTGCAGGGTCACCATAAGTCAGCTGCGACAGTGGTAATTTCCACCAGTGCCAATTCTAAAAAAAAGCCCTGAGCCCAACTACAGTACTGCTGGAGAGAGGGATGGTGTTGCCAGAAGGAAGAAGGGAGATGTTACCCCCCCCCCCCCCGACAGACAAGGTGTCTCACACTTCTGTGGCTGACTGAATGACTGTGTGAATGAATTTTCAGTTCAGTCACCAAACTCACAGGTATTAGTTTCTAGTAAAAAGAACTGGTTCCAGCACAGCCACACCACCGGAGGCATTTGTGAGTCGTGGGAGGATGAGTGAGGGATTAAAGATGCAAACTCTGGAGGCAAATGTCAACTCCCCATGTCCTTTGCAAAACTGCGTGCACCGAAACCTTGCTGAACCACACACTTCAGCAGCTATAATCAGGAATCATTAACAGGAACAGCATAAAAGTAGTATCTATTTTAAAACTGATTCAATTTCCAAGGCATTCATGAGATGTCTAAATTTGGTAACAGAGCAAAGAAGTCTGCCTACACAGTAGTGCCATTGGCCCGTAAGAGATGACACACATGCATGAAAGCCAAGTGTGTGCGTGTGTGTGTATGTGTGTGTGTTGTTGTGTGCCCCGCCCCCCCAGCATACTCCAGCAACTGGGTCAGCAAGTAGTCTAACTGATGACCAACCGATCAGTGGCATGATCACAACTGGCAAACAGGACGGGATTCCAACCTGCAAGAGTTTGACCCTCCCTAGCAAGAATTGGGAAGGCAAGAAAAGGGAGTAATGGTGGAAGAAGGCTACTCAGGGCGAGTGGGAAATCTCAGGAGGGCAGCTGCACACCAGCCATGCAGCACAGAAGAGGTGGGAAGCCTGTTTTTTGGGCCTGAGGAGGGCCCTGTGCTCGCTTGCGGGGAGGGTGGGGTATACATATGAAATAATAAATACATAAATACATAAATAAAATCTTGGTCCCAGTCCCCTTTTGAGGGCTCCAAGTTGGACACCAGTGCTGGATACGGGAAGAGCCAGCATCCAATCAAAAGCAGGCAGAGACCCAGATGTGGCTCTTTTCCTAACGCTGTTTTACTTAATGGCCTGGAACCGTCCTTGGCCTTCAAGCTACTGAACAGTTTTCCAGAAGCCCATTAGGTGATGCTGCAGCTGGGCACACCAAGGTTTCTGACCAATTGTTGCCTCTTTAGAGCTGGCTCCCATGAGATGGACAAGGACTTCTGGGCCATAAGTTGCCCACTTCTGGAGTAGAATGTCCTCGTATTCGTCAGTAGAAGTGAGCTTGGTTTGGGCATCAGTCTGGCAAGGAGGATTTGCGTTCTAAAGGGCAAGCGAGGTATGCTGGACAGAGGCCACACCTCCCGGCCATTGGAAGCCTGATTGTTTCCAGCTACTTGTTTGCTATTGCACTGACAAGATTTCCCCCCCCCCCCATTCCCAACCCCTCTCACACAGCCGTGAGGGATGGGACTTGCTTTCCTTTTAATTCCGAAGTCCGGAACCCAGCTCAGGAGTCGAATGTTATGCCCGTGCACCCGAGGAGTTTGAATTCTCCAGAGTGCCAGTCTGTGGCTCCTTCTCCCGCCCCAGTTTCCACAGACACCCCTCCCTGCTTCTAGTCATATTGCCTCTCTCCCCAGTTCTCCCCCCCTGGAATCCTGCGAGAGATGAGCAGGATGTCGCCCGTAATGAGATTGGCAACAAGAGCCATTCGTCATGTGCTTTGTCCTTCACTTTTATTGGGCTGAAAATCTAATTGGCTCCTGATTTGATGAAGAAATAATCTCTTCCCCTCTCTCCCTTTGCGAGCTGCCTGCTGGGTTGATTCCATCAGGGATTTTGAACTCCGGCCACAGATTCTTTGTGGCATCCCAAAAGGCCCTCGAAAAAACATCCCCTGTATGCCTGATTAGGATTATTGCTACTGTAGCAGACATTTAATTGTACACTTTGTCCCCAAGCTGGGCTTCTGAGCAAAGATCAGTACCTGAAATGTATAGAGGACTTGCTAAGAGGACCGCGCTGTTACACCAATCTGTGCAAGGCTGCTGGCTTGCCATTCAACAACCCCTGGTCAATGGAGGAGACCATTGGGAAGACGTTCATTGGGCAGGAACCAGTAGCCTGTGGAGTCTTTGGTGGGGTCTGACATTTTGGCATATCAGGGCCACCGCCTAGTAGACCAGGGGAAGGGCAAGGCTGTCAAGAACCACTAAGGATCCCGAGATAAATATGTGATTTGCCCTCCCCTCACTCTAGCAAAACCCAACCAAATTACTCTGAAGGTCTAGGGTTGCCAACGTCCATTTGGGGCCTGGAGATCTCCAAGAACTGCTCTTCAGCTGACAAAAATCAGTCCCCTGGAGAAAATGGTTGATATGGAAGGTAGACTCCGTGTCATTATACCCTGGTGAGGTCCCTCCTCTCCCCCTCCCCTCCCTGGGCTCAACCCCCAAAGCCCCAGGAACTTCCAAAGCTGGAGCAGGCAACCCTGACACGTAACACCACTTGCTTGGCTCCAGGAGCCCTGAAAAGCTCTTTGGCAGAACTGGATGTGAGTTCATAAGAGGGTTCACTCCGCCTCCAATAACTCTACAGCCCCCGGTACCAAAAAGGAAAAGAACTCGATGGGGACTGAAAGGCCTGGCCTGGGCCCTGTGAGGCCACAAGCGTGACCAACAGAACAACTGGAAAGTCAGACTAAAGCAAAGGTGGCTTCCTCAAGGGATCATGTTGCAATAACTGTACACTACAATAAGGGAGTGTCCACAAAGCCACAACTCCCCATGATATAACACCGCCCGTTGAAAAAACACTTGGTTTATGGAACAAAATCTCACACCAGCATCAAAAAAGACCAACTGGTCTGGTAGAACACATGACTCCCAGTAACTGGGAGGCCAACTTAGCTTGCCCCAGTGGCCGGCGGAAGCTCTGCTTGCTGCTTCTGCCTGGGGGTGTTTGGGATGAAGGCAAGAAGTCAGCATGCAGCACGGCACCCCTCACACATGTCCCTTTTTGGAACAATCTCTAGAACAGGCATGGGGAGCTTCTGACTGGCTGTTCCCTGGCGACGTTTCTCATGAGTGCAGTCCCTTGCTGATTACCTTCATCACTCGCGCTTAGGGCAGACAGGTCTGGGTTGGAAAATACCTGGAGACTTTGGGGATAGATCTGGGAGAGGGTGGGGTTTGGGGAGGGGAAGGGAGGGGAGGGGCCTCAGCATGTTGAAATGCCATAGAGTCCACCCTTCAAAGCAGCCATTTCTTCCAGGGGAGCTGATCTCTTATCAGCTGGGGATCAGTTGTAAAAGCGGGAGATCCCCAGGCCCCACCTGGAGGCTGGCAACCCAACTTGCGCTGTCATCAGTGGTTTGTAGCAACCTGCAGTTGCTTTTATCCAGATGGAAAACTAAACCATCTCATTTGCCAGAGAAGAGGCAGTCAGTTGAACAATTGGAAACATTTGCCCTTTATCCTCCCCCCCCCCCCCGCACTTGCGCAGGTAGAAGCATCTAAATTTGGTAACAGAGCAAAGAAGTCTGCCTGCACTGTAGCACCATCAGATAAATGCATGGGAGGGGCCGTGGCTCGATGGAAGAGTCTCTGCTCGGCATGCAGAAGGTCCCAGGTTCAGTCCCCGGCAGCATCTCCAGTTGAAAGGACCAGGCAGTGGGGGATGGGAAAGACCTCTGCCTGAGACCTCGGAGAGCCACTGCCAGTCTGAGTAGACAAGACTCAGATGGACGACTGGTCTGATTCAGAATCAGGCAGCTTCCTGTGTTCATACCTGTCCTTTGACTTTACACAGACCGCAGCATCTATTTGAAAAGCGTTTGTAGGAACAGATTGCTAGCTTAGATGAGGTCACGAGCAGATGCTGAGACTCTAAATAGTAAGTCTCAACCTTCTGAAACTGTCTCCATCCCCCCCCCCCCCCATTTTACTATTGGCCTTTTAAGAAACCTTAGGCATTGCCAGTGGCAGACAGGTGGTGGAGGTGGTAGGAAAGTCTAATCCTGTGAGAAACAGCATCATCTTGCACATGGACACACCCAAAACCGCACAGTTGCACCAGAACAGCTTCGCAAACATTATCAGCTCCCTGCTCATAACCTGAACAGGACACAGGACGTGACTGGAGTGGGGGAGGGGGTGTCCAGGGGCCTGTCTGTTTCCGACTGCCAGACCATTGCTTTGCTACTCGGGGGGGCGGGGTGGGGGGTGGGGAGAACACACGAAGAGGCTTTGCAGACAAAAGCCTCGATTTCCCCCTTTGCAGTCTGAGCAATATCATTTCCTAGTGGAACTGATTGCTCGGAGAGAGAGAGCCCTCTGCCTGAACCAGGAAAACAATCTCAGAAGTTGCCCGTGGAGAAGGACGGGCTCGTTCTAGTCGAGATGCTACTGATGCCCATCGACGGCTTTTGGGAGGGGGGCATCCCCCCAGTCCTGACACTACGAGCCTCAGAGGATCATACGAGCCCGTAAGCATTGCGGTGGTCACAATCCAGAGCTCAGAGAGGGACACACGGCCCACTGTCTTTTGCAAGCACAGGAAAAACATGTTCTGCGTGTCCAGAGGCTTACTGGGATCTGGCACGCAGGAGAAGGTTGACTGCTCAGTGGCCCAGTAGTGACCGTTTTGCTCAATGCTCTGCAGATCAAAGGCCTTGCCCTGGCACAAACTTTACGGACAAACTAAACTAAAATTAGTTTTAGGCTGCGTCTTATTATCAGACTTGCTCCAGGGCTTCCACCGCTGTGCCTCTGCCCATCCTCTTTGTCTTCTCATCTCCTGCAGTCCCTCTGTAAAACAAGGAACTCCTGGAGATCTAACAGGTCCCTTTCCCCCCCTCTCCAGTTTGATTTGGGTAAGGCATACATTTCTGCCCAATTTTTCTGTGGGGTGGGGTCTGGGATTGCCAACCTCCAGGTGGTGGCTGGAGATCTCCTGGAATCACAACTGATCTCCAGACTACATACATCACTGATTCATTTGTTATTTGTTTAAACTTTTATTCCACTTCTGGAGAAAATGGCTGCTTTGGAGGGTGGACTCTGTGGTATGACACAGTTCTGAGGTCCCTCCCTTCCCAAACTATGTCTTCCCCAGGTTCCACCCCCAGTCTCCAGGAATTTCCTGTCTGGGAGCTGTCAACCCTAGCTTTCTTTTGGCTTTTCCCCCATGTCAGTTACTCCAGACATTTTATCTGCCAAGTTGTTTGACTTGCAGAGCTGGGGGGGGGGGGGGGGGTGGAGATTTGTTAAACACACAGCTTCGGAACCAGCAGTGAAATCTCTATAGATTTATTGCCTCAACAGGAAGAAAAGAAACCTGCTGGTTGTTTTGGGTTTTCAAATCTCTCCCTTCTCCCCCGCCCCCCAAAGCAGCACAGGCTGGGGAAGGGGAGGGGGAGAGAAAAGGGCCGGAAGAGCCGCTCGGCTGGAGTTTTCATTTAAATAAAGAGCAGAATCACATTCAACTCCATTGATTGCATTTTTTTTCTGACTGTTGTGACATTTTCAGGAAGGCTAATTTATTCAAGCATGGAAATCTTTAAAAACTTAATTAAGTTATTTCTGAGATTTTTCATGCCTTTATTGTTTTGAGCTCACATTTAAACTTTAATTCTAGCTAATAGTAAGAAAAATAGAAGGAAGAAGATCGCTCCCTCCCGCTGCCATTCCTTACTAAAAGGCACCCCGTTTTGGCATCTTGTCTCTGTTCCCGGGAGGAAAGAGCTGATCCCAGCCAAGGGGGGGGGGGGGGGGAGGGGGGGTGTTCTACGCTAGGAAATGGTGTGGATTCAGAGTGACAGAACAGCCCTCCTGGACTGGGCAAAGGGTCCTCTCCCATCCAGCATAAGAACATGAGAAGAACCCTGCTGGATCAGACCAGTCATCCATCCAGTCCAGCATCCTGCCTCACAACCAGTTGCCCAGGGTGCCCAGACAAAGAGAGTGAACACATGAATACACACGAAGCTGCCTTGCACGGGGTCAGACCCTTGTCTGTCATGGCCAGTGCTGTCTACTCACACTGGCAGCGTCTCTCCAGGGTTGAGGTCTTCCCTGTCACCTCCTGCCTGGTCCTTTTTCACTGGAGATGCCGGGGATTGAGCCCGGGACCTTCTGCATGCCAAGCTGATCCTCTGTCACTGAGCCCCTCAGAGAGCTTCCAACTTCCGGCTCTAAACAGACCAGCCAGATGCCATAAGGCAGCTCCCCGCCAGGGCAACCCAGAAGAAGCCTCCCGCTCAGGCCTGCCTTGCTCCAAGAATAGTCCCTTCCAGTGGTTAAAGATTGGACTAAGCCTGGGGAATCATAAAATCACAGAGTTGAAAGGGGCCATACAGGCCATCTAGTCCAACCCCCTTGCTCAATGCAGGATCAGCTTAGAACATCCCTGACAAGGGTTTGTCCAGCCGCTGCTTAAAGACTGCCAGGGAGGGGGAGCTCACCACCGCCCGAGGCAGCTGATTCCACCCTTGCACAACTCTGGCTTTCAAAAAGTTTTCCCTGAGATCCAGTTGGTACCTTCCCACCCTTAATTTAAACCCATTCTTGCGAGTCTTCTCCTCTGCCGCCAGCAGGAACAGCTCCCGGCCCTCCTCTAAGTGACAGCCCTTCAGATGCTTCAAGAGAGCCATCATTTCCCCACTCCACCTCCTCTTCTCCAGTCTGAACCTTCCCAAGGCCCTCAGCCTTTCCTCAAAGGGCTTCTTGGTCTCCAGGTCCCCGATCATCCTCATCGCTCTCTTCTGCACCCGCTCCATTCTGTCCACATCCATTTTGAAGTGAGGCCTCCAGAATGGCACACAAGACTCCAGGTGCAGAGGCCCCATTTATTTAATGCATTCAAATCCTTTCTCAGCCGTGAAGGTGACCCGGGAGGGTGACTTTGTTGGGTGACCTCGGGCTGCTTTCTCTCCTTCAATCTAAACAACCCCCACAGGTTTGCTGTAAAGACACGTGGAAGAAAAGGAGAGATCTGTATGCCGCCCCTGAGCTCCTTGGAGGAAAGGGTGCAGAAAACGTATGCATGTACATATAAGTGCCATCTGGTTGCAGCCAACTTGCGGTGTTGCTGGCAAGGGGCCTTCAAGGCGAGTGAGAAGCAGGGGTGGCTTGCCGTTGCCTTCCTCGGCAGAGCCTTCCTTGGAGGCCCCTCCCCCCAACAGCCCTGCTGAGGTTCCGAGACCCCTGGAGAGCGGGCTGTGCCCTGTTGCTTGCCCTCCCCGAGAAAATGTATTACGTAAATAAAGCAGATACTGCCTAAGAACACGGAGGCTCCATTGAGCTATTGATCATCCTCTCCTCTACAAACGTGTCTACGTCTACTTTAAAGCTGCCATTGCTACTTGTGATAACTGAACCCCACCAGTTAACCGTGTTATGTAAAAAAGTCCTCCATTCGGTCTAATTTTTCTAAATCAATGAAAAAGTCAGACACTTCTGTCTGTCCCCATATAGAAGACGATCCAGCTCCCAGGTTGCTGTTTTCTGTATGTTGTCCGGTGCTGCGTGACCTGTGCTGAGATGGGACAGCCCTACTCTCTGCAGGACTCCAGACGTGGCCACATGATGGGCAAGGGCATACGGCTCTGGACATTTCATCGGCAGGCCCTTTCTGAATACCAGGCAGATAGCGCAAGATGGGTCGCCATGCTAGTTTGTCTGTAGGAGTAGAAAAGAGCAAGAGTCCAGTGGAACCTTAAACACTAACAAAGTTTGTGGCAGGGGAGGAGCGTCCGTGAGTCACTGCTATCTGAGAGCCAGTTTGGTGTAGTGGTTAAAAGCGGCGGGCTCTAATCTGGAGAACCGGGTTTGATTCCCCACTCCTCCACATGCAGCCAGCTGGTTGACCATGGGCAGGTCACAGTTTTCTCAGACCTGTTCTCTCAAGAGCAGTCCTCTCAGAGCTCTCTCAGGCCCACCTAGCTCACAGGGTGTCTGTTGTGTTGTTGTTGCTCTTCCTCTTCCTCTTCTTCTTTCCCTGCCACACATTTTATAAGTCCTTAAGATGCTGCTGGACTCTTGTTCTTTTCTAATGAACAACATGCAACATTGAGGGTACTTTTCTCACTGCCTGCTGCACTCTGAGAAAAGGGGCCAGGAGTCGTGACCCTAAGATCTCGTCCCTGGGTACTCTGGCTTGGGAAATTCCTAGGGATTTGGGGGATGTAGCCTGGGAAGGGCAGGGTTTGGAGAGGGGAGGGACCTCAGTGAGGTAGAATGCCCTAGAGTTCACCCTCCAAGGGAAGGGATCTCTGGATTCTGGCCTCACCTGGAGGTTGACAAGCCTTCTGAGTCACTTCATGCCCTGTGAACTTCGTATTGGGGCTGTTTTCCCCAATGCACAACACTTTGTGGCATATTTGGGGAGAGGTCGTGGCTCAGTGGTAGAGCACGTGCTTGGCAGGCATCTGTTTGGCATGCAGAAGACCCCAGGGTCAGTCCCTGGGATCTCCAGTTGAAAGGATGAGCCTGAGATCCCGGAAAGCCTTGCCAGTCCAACTAAACAATACGGACTTTGATGCACCGGTGTTGTGATTCAGTACAAGTCAGCTTCATGTGTTCGTGTTCATTTACTCCATCCTGAGGGAACCTGAGATGCTCTCTATGGTCTCTCCCTGCTTGGAGCTCTTCACTGCCTTACTTGGGGTCTCAGCATCCCGAGGGTCAGCTATGCTGCCATAGAGAGCGTGGGATGGCTGGTGAAGCCTCTATTGAAGACGGATGTCTCTTGATATTTTAAATTCGTTTCTTGCTCTCTGTCTTATCTCCCTGCCTGGGTCTGACCTTGGTGTCTGGTTGCTCCTATTCCCCTGGGAACCTGTATTTGCTATTTTAGGTGAGCTCACTTTCTTTTTACGATTGGCTCTCTTCCATCCTTTGCCTCCTGAATTCTGTATAACTTCCCAACTTCCGCCTGGAGAGCCATTCCTGACACAAAGGCTGAGGACAGACTGGAGGTCTGGCCCGCTTCAGGTCCACTGTGCAAACAGATAAGGTGGGTCTGTTCACACAGCCACAGCTGCCAGGCGGAGGCATGCCGTACTCACCGAGTCCCACGGTGCTTTCCTCCTATGGCAGCCGTGCACCAGGAGGAACTGGTGCCCAGCCGTCTGGGCGCGTGTTCTTTCCGCTTCCGGCTGGTGTGAACGCGCGCGGAAGCGCACAGCCATGCACTGCACCACTGCCGCCACTAGGAGCCACCTGCAGTATGCACGCTGAGGGCCGCCTCCTCCCCAGAATGCTTGTGCTGCACTGCGCGCAGCGCGAATGGCAAGCTCCGGGACGCTTCGGCCCCGAGTTGCTCCACCCTGCTTCTGTGGCGCAGCGCTGTGCCAGTCTGTCCTCGGCCAAAGTGTCTACAGATGACCTGCCTTTCCTGACCTCAACAAACTGAAGCCTGGTTAAGGAACATTGTTGGGACTGATTGCTGTGGGACTCTGACACCGAGTAACTGGGTGTCCTCTGAAACTTGCTCCCATCTGCACCCTCAGCCCTAACTCCAGATCATTTGGGACTAGCTCTTGTCTCAGGACAGGCACTTAGGTGACCCTATTGCTTCATTCCCTGCCATGTGGCGTCTGCCTCCTCACTGTTTATGGGCTGGCTTGGATCACAAGGGCCCAAAAGCCACCACAGACAGGCCATACATAAGTTTAAAGCCTGCTGTATTTTGAATGTATGTTCTGCTTTTGTGCATATGCAGTGGACAGCATTACTCAGTCTGGCACATGACCAAAGACAGGAGCAAACGTCACTCCGGACAGGCAGTTACCAACCCTGATGGACCGAGGGTTTACTGCTTCAGCATAAGGCACCTTCCTGCGGGTATTTTCTGTTTGTTTGGCTGCAGAGCGGATTGGGTGGGCAGAGACAGCTGTGACCAAGATGTGTCACAACATGCATGTACAAAATATTTGTGATTAAAATTTAGAATACTTTTGAGTGTTTAAAGAAAGCAAACAATTAGTCTTCGCTGCTGCTCACAATCTGTGGTTGGAACATGCCTGTTACACTCCATTAGAACATTCCTCACCCCACCATATTATCCGCGGAGGGCACTAGGCGAGATTCCCATTCTCCTGCCATGTGGAAAGGGCAATTATTCTGCCGTGAGTGCACATCTTGGCACTCAATAATGTCCCCTGAATCTGCTGTTATGCCTTTACTGAGGTTGCAACAGGCTAACTCCCCCCCCCTTTAGGAATATGTGTACATATTTATTTATAGGCTAAAAGTGGAATAATAAAAACTTCACGAAATAGTTCAGATGTGACCTCATCATCACATCATATTTAGATCAAAATAATGTAGATAACAACAGTGGCAGAAACATCAGGAGAGGAGAGCAAGAGATGCTGAAATGCCAAAGTAAACAGGAAGGTTTCCACTCGCGCTCTTGCTCACTCTGGGGGATTCATTCAGCACTTCATTCAGGGGCTCAGCAATGCTCGCCCCACATGAAAAGACCTTGCCACACATGGAGGCCGACCAATCTGGCCTCCCTGAAAGCAGTCGCTTGCAGCAGGGCCTCTCTAGAGTCACTGGACAAAGCCAGCAGCTTGGGTGTGGCCAAGGCGCCTCAAGGAAGCCAGCCAGTTGCTCTCAGAGCGGTGTCATATGCGTCCACTTATTAACTAACACTTTAAAAAGTCTGGTTGCTGTGGGGCAGGAAAAAATAAGAGTGGTCTACGGGGAGGGGCCATGGCTCAGTGGTAGAGCATCTGCTTGGCATGCGGAAGGTCCCAGGTTCAATCCCCAGCATCTCTGGTTAAAAGAATTGGGTAGTAGGTGATGTGAAAGACCACCACCTGAGACCCCGGAGAGGCCCTTGCCAGTCTGGGTGGACTATATAGTGCTGACCTTGATGGACCCACAGTCTGATTCAGTATAATGCAGCCTCATGTCTATGAAAGGGAAGGGGCAGTGCCTCAGTGGCACTGCAGAAAGGGCCAGGTTCAGTCCCCAGCTCGCATCTCTAAGGAAAAGGACCAGGTGGTAGGTGATGTGAAAGACCTCTGCTTCGGTAGAAGGGTCTGAGTCAGTATAAGTGCACACATACAATACAAAACCATCCACACAACTCGGAAGTTCCTGAGAGGCAGTCTGATAAAGGCACAAAAGTGCTGGGTGGGGGTGGGGATGTGTGAACCCTCACAAAGAACAAGCCAAAACAAACACTGTCGCAGTCAGCCCAGAACTCCATGCCTGCTAAACTGTCTCAGGGGCAGCATTTAAGGGCCACTGGGAGGACAGAAGAACCCCTCCCTATGCCCACCCTTAGCCAAGCATTAAGCTAATTTCCCCAGGGCCCACTGAGGAAGACAATTTGTATTCCTGCTACATTTGTGCATATTATTTTTAAGTCATTAGTCTCTGCCTCATATTGTGAGTCAAGAAGTTTAATAAGAGGAATTTATGGCCTGTCTCCTCCAATCAACACAATAATCCATGGTCGTGTTGAATGCTCTGAGCTAATGGATATTGCTTCCATCGGGGCTTCCTTCATCTCTCCTTCTCTATCTCTCTCTGGCTACTTTTCCCCCGATCTATTAAAAGATATGATGGGCTCAGCTTCTCTCGATGAGCATGTCATGAGGAACCTGGTGCTTGTTTAGATTTCAGTGAGGGCCTATATTGTGTACTGGGTTCAATCCATGGAAAGCCCGGACTATGATGTAGTGATCAGCATAGATTTACTGAGTACACAACAAGCATACAATACTGGTCGAGATGGCCCACTATATACAACTCCTAGGACACACCCACAAGTCCAATTGGCGGGTTTGAATTTCCCGCCAGAGTTCTGATTGGAGGGCTAGTGGTGGTCTAGGATCCTTGACTCCTATTGTCTCTCAGAGTCAAGCTCTGGCTGTATGCCGCTGGTGCCCAGTGGTGGTCAGTGGACATAACAGCCTGGAAACACAGAGAGAGAGAGAGAGAGAGAGAGAGAGAGATTTGTATGCTGACAGGCCTTGGCACTGCATGAGCAGCAGGACGGCCCACACTGAGCCCAGAGTGGCATCCCTTCCTAGGAGATGATGACCACCAGCTGCATTTCCAAAGAACTCCGAAATTCTCAAATTTCAAAATGCTCAAAGCAAGAATGAATTCTAGACTGTGCCATCAACAATACCTCCAAAAGTCAGAGAAGCCCACAGAAGGGTCATCCTTACGCTACACATAAGAACATAAGAGAACATAAGAGAAGCCAATGTTGGATCAGGCCAATGGCCCCTCTAGGCCAACACTCTATCATACAGTGGCCAAAAACAACAGGTGCCCTCAGGAGGTCCATATCAGAGCCAAGAAGTGCCCTGGACAAATTCAAACTTGGATGTTGGGTTACCAACCTCCAGATAAAGGATGGCAATTCCCTGAATTATAACTGATCTCCAGGCTAAAGTGATATTTATTTATCACTTTATTTAAAACATTTATTCCACTTCTCCTGGAGAAAACAGCTGCTTTGGAAGGTGGGCTGCCTTTCCTTATACCCTACAGAGGTCCCTCCCCTTCATAAAGCCCACCCTCCCAAACTCCACCCTCAAATCTTCAGGTATTTCCAAACCTAGAATCAGGGACCCTAACTGGATGTTGTGTTCTCCGGATCGCAATCCCGGAGGTCAGTGGAGAAACTGAGGCCTAAAGCATAGTAAGCAGAAAGCTCTGTTCCATGTAGGGTTGCCAGCCTCCAGGTGGGGCCTGGGGATCTCCCACTTTTACAGATGATCTCCAGCTGACAAAGATCAGCTCCCCTGGAGAAAATGGCTGCTTTGAAGGGTGGACTCTATGACATTGTATCATGCTGAGGCCCCTCCACTTCCCAAACCCCACCCTCTCCTGGGCCCACCTCCAAATTCTCCAGGTATTTTCCAACCCAAACCTGGGAACCCTAGTTCTGTGGGCAAAGACAAAGACAGAAGACCAGGTTTGGCACACACCTGAAGACAGCTCTGGGGCCTAAGCATGCCCGGGCCACAGTAGATTACTAGTTGGGCCACATCCCCAAGCTCTTTAGTTTGCCAGGCTGACTCTCCAGCAAACCTAGCAGACCGGAGTCAGAGGAATGTTCCAGTCTGGAGGGCCAGCAGAGCATCTCCCCCCCCCCAAACGCAGACTTTGCCCTTGTGATGCTACAAAGCAGCTGCAGGTTCTTGGCCGACAGAAAGAACCAGACCGAGTGACAACTTATCAAGAGCGGAGCTGAACGAAGCAGCAAACAAATCGGCTTTCTCGCCCCGTCCCCTATTCCCCCAGTTGCCCCAAACTACCGCTCTGCCGACATCTGTGTGCTTTGGTCCAAAGCTGTCCTGTGCATATGGAACACATTTGCTCCGAGTATTGGCCATTAATGTTTTCATCTCTGTTTAGTGTCAGGAATTTTCGATTACAGCCTTGCAAAGCAAAGAGAGCTTTACTTTCATGCTTCCTTTCCTTTCATTTCCAGATACCCGTTGGAGGAAATGATAGGATCAGAGCTCTGCCTTGAGGGAACTGAGGAAGAAATGTCACTGCAAGGCAGAATTTGAATCGGTAAACTTTGGCTTGGGTGTCAGATAACAAGACCCAGAGCTGTGCATGACTGCCCCAAGCCCATGCGTCGCACATGGAAGATGATGGAGGTGATCGGGAGCAGATTCAGGAGAGGCAAAAGGAAGTGCTTGCCACACAAGGCAACAATACTGTCACATGGAATTCGCTGCTACAAGGTGCAGTAATGACAACAGTTTAGATGGGTTTTTAAGAAAGGAAGAGACACATTCTTGAAGAACTGATCAATCAGTGTCTATCATACATGACAACTATGTTGGATATTGCAGCTCTGCATGCAAGAGGATCTGGGAGGGAAAGAGTGAAGAGAATTCTCTCGCTGGGGTACACTTGGCAGTGGACCCCAGCCTCCTCTCATCCATTAGAGGCTGAGCCACTCTGGCCCCTGTTTGACTTCTATTTCATCTTGTATAGGATCTGTCTTCTTCTCTCTCTTACAATAAGTGAAATATACCTACAGGGATGTGTCATGTAAGATGGGCTTCTATTTTCGTAAGTAAAAATTCTTTCTCGCGTTACCATTGGAGTCAGATCATCTTTGCGATTTGTTTGAAGGGTATTTTCCCCTTAACCAGTGAAAAGTACTGGACTCGGGAGGCCGGTGGAGTGATTTTCAGCATAGTTCTTTTTATTAGGGGTCAGGAACAAGCATGAGGAAAGGTGTTTGGGGACCCTGCTTATATTTACAGGTAAACCGCACCCCCGACTTCTCCTCTCATGGGGGATTGGGTAGACAGGGATTAAGTTCCCGCCAGAGGCTATCATAGGTCCATTTGGATATCCTCAGCCTCTGACAGGGACAATCAGGATCCGAGGGTCCATTGTTCTCTTGGAATGAAGCTCAGGCAGGTATCGCTTGGCATTACAGGCAGACATGCCCAGACATGTCGCTGGGTGCATACAGGAAGTAAGTGGACACTAGAGAGTCTTTAAGTTTAAACTAGAGAATCGTGCACAGAACATCACAAACATGACAACCAGGAAATGTGGAGAGCCGGGGATACGGCATAATAAGCCTCTGTGCTTCCAAAGCAATTGGTTTTTTTGTCCACATTTAGCCCAATAAACTAAAGGGAACCTCCATGTTCCATGGCAGTTTTTTGTAGTGGTTTAAGAGTGCAGACTCTAATCTGGGAAAACCGGGGTTGATTCCCCACTCCTCCACATGCAGCTACTGGTGTGACCATGGGTCAGTCATAAGTTCTGCCAGAGCTGTTTTCTCAAGGGCAGTTCTCTCAGAGCTCTCTCAGCCCCACCTACCTTGAATGGTATCTGTTGTGGGGAGGGGAAGGGAGATTGTCAGCCACTCTGAGACTCCTTTGAGTAGTGAAGGGTGGGGTATAAATCCAATTTCCTCCTCCTCCTCTTCTTCTCCTCCATCTTCTCCTGCCTATCAGCAGCTGGGTGCAAAGAGTGTTTTCAGGAAGTGGGTGGGTGGGGCCAGGTGGGGCTTTTGCCCAGCAAGAATTCTGATTGGCCACTGGGTCCGTGGTCAGTTGTGCAGATTCTTCCGCAGGTTGCTTTGGCAGCCGCTGCCACCACTGCATAAAGGTCTTCCTGGGGTGTCTGTAGAAAAGCTACCACAGCTGTTTTGTGCCTGCGCCCACCTCTTTGGGTCAGAATTGCAAAGGTACCCGTGGGCTCAAAAAGGTTGGGGATCCCTGTAGAAAACACCAAGGGGGCTGTGCCGGGCTAAAGGTCTGACCAACCAGGGCTGTCCTCAGAGGCACGACAGGCTCAGTGCCAATCTGTCGCGGATGGCCCAAGTCCCTCTCCAGACTTTGCTCTGTGACTCATCCAATTCCTAGAGACTGGCAGGCAAAGACTTGGCAGGCGACACGAAATCCTGTCCTCTGGATTCTTTCTGCTGAGTGGCCTGTGGTTTTTCCTGACCCCACATCCTGGTGAGCCTTTCCTCCTCCTGTTTCCTTCGATGGATCCCCCAAGTCCCTCCCTTCCAACTCCTCCCGTCTCTCCTATTGCCCCAGTTCTTGCCTTCCTCTGCTTCTCGGTCTTGCATTTGAACCCCCCCCCCCCCCCCGGCCACCACATTAACCTCCTACGTCTCATCTTGCAGAGCATTTCAGTGGTTTTGCCCTGGTTGCATCCCCCTCCGCTCTGGCAGAGTCTTTCAAAACAAATACAGTAAAGAAGAAGTGATGAAAAAGACCGGTTCAGCTATTGAACTTGCAGCCAGAGCTAAAGCCAGCCCTCAGAGGTTTCCCTTCCATTCCTGGAAGTACACACATGGCTCTCTTAGTACAACCCAAAATTTGGAGTATTCCTCCCCTCCCCCCTCCTCCCCCCATGTCTTTCCTCTGGGTGGCCAAATTCACTTGAAAGATTCACTTTTCACAGCAGCGTGTGAGTCGAGATGTACCTTGAGATGTAGGAGCAGAGATAACAGCAGCTCAAAGAATTTAAAAAGCAAGAAGTAAACACGTTATGCTGATTGGGTCACCAGTTCACTGTCCAAGGTGGAAATGTTTGTTCCGCAGATGAAAATAATTGGATGGCACACACGTCTACCTGAAAAGTGTTGGGGAAGGTTTCCTGTCAGGCAATAGTCCAATATTACGACCTTTTGTCATGATTCAGAACAAGAGCTAATTTTTGAAATGTCAAGATGTCCTCTGGGGCAAAAATCCAGTTATTGGAGTTGCTAGGACCCACAGAAAGTATTGAATTGCCTTTCCAAAGCTTTGCCTCTACACTTGGCTGTGTTTGGGATTCAGTCCCAAACTTTCTGCCTTAACACCATATAGCAGAATACAAATAAAAGTATATTGCACTTTATCAAAACAAGAGCATTGCAAAGACACAATCTGGCAGTAACAGCCATCTCCCTGTTTCTTCAAGAGCTGAGTTTCTAAAATATAATTAAGCCATAATGTTTGGAAGCGAGCAAAGAAGAACCAATAAGTAACTGCCAAGGCAGGTAAACACCTTGGCGAAAACAAAACTGTTTACAGGAGCTGAAAGGCCGTTATTGAGTGCCTACGCCGGGCTCCCAAGGAGTATTGCATTATGCCATGCGCGCCGTCATCGGAATATGAAGTGCAGACGATGCCGCGGAGCCACTTGGTTTGCACAGGGGATGCTGAGTGGCGGCAGCTCTACCATCTGCAGTGGAGCCAGGAGTCTTGGTGAATAATGGATCCGAGAAGAAGGTGGGATTTCAAAGCGAATCACAGATCAAAGGGGCTGCTTTGTGCTGCGACTGGTCGGGCAGCCAGTCAGGCCGACTGAGGAGGGCGAGAGCGATTTTCTATTCTGGACATTGATTGGTCCTGCCTGGGAGATGGGAAGGATCATTAGCCAGGTGCTTTTGTGCTGCAGCTAATCAGAGCAAGGGCTGGTTCGGTGGAGGGTCGAGGATGTAGCTTTGGTCCTCAGATGCTGGGAGACATCAAGGGAACCCAGTCCCAAAGGAGAGCCTTCGAGCTCCATGAGAATTCATAATCACCTCTGCAGTCTACCCTGCTGGGTGGCACACATGGGTTCCCCCCCACCCATTTTATCCCCACAACAACTAGGGTTACCAACTCTGGGTTGGGTAGTTCCTGGAGGTTTGGGCGAGGAGGCTGTGGAGGTGGGGTTTTAGGGAGGGGAGGGACTTCAGCCAGGTATACTGCCGCGGAGTCCACTCTCCAGGGGAACTGATCTCTGTGAGCTGGAGATCAGTTGTGATTCCAGGAGATCTTCAGGCCCCACCTGGAGGCTGGCAACCCTGAGAACAACCTTGGGAGGTGGCTTCGGGTAAACAGTGTTGACTGGCCCATGGTCTCCCAGCAAGCCTTACAGCTGAGCAGGGATTCGAGCCTGGATTTCCCTGGTCCATGCAAGCTGCGCTATACCCAGATCCTCCAGTTTCACCAGGTACCCCGGGCACTTGTCTCTGAGGCACACAGAGCGCTCTTTTCGGCTTTCCAATGGCAGAGGAGGCTGCAGAATGTCCTATTCTGATTGCCGGCAAGAAGACTGGCCAGTTGTGAAATGTGTTGGAGCCTTGCCTGGTCGACGGAGCAGCCTGCTGTTGCTCAGATCCAGCATCCCTGTGACTTGTCGGGGCCATATGGACGCTTTAAAAACGAACGGGCTAACATTCTAATTAAAATAAATAAAAGTCATTCACGTGGGCAGCTGCAAAGCTACAGGCCACCGCTCAGAAGCCAACGTGTTCAGAGCGCCTGTTTAACAACACCTCCTGGCTCCGATTGGTGTGACTTTGTGCAAAAAGGTCGATGCCGGTTCTTGGGCCTGATGCCCCCCCCCAGTTGAATCTACCATCCACAAAGCATGCCAAGCAACGTTCCTCATGAAGGTTCCCCCAGCTCTGGGATTCCTTTCTTCACCAAACTCTTGCTTGAGCTTCTTCTGGCGATGACCTTCCTCTAGAGGCAGGCATTTGGGGACTGGACTAACTCACAAGAGGTGTTCTCTTCTCCCCCCCCCCCCCCCGCTTCCACATTTCAAGATGTGCAGGCACCGTCCACCACCCTTGCGCAGGGAATTGTAACTTCTCCTCTTCGGGTCTTTTCTGGATCCTGAGCCCAGCCCCAGCCTTTCCCCACACAGGCAGCCACAGCAGCTCAACCCCTGCCAGCCTGCTAAATCCTGTCCCATAGACCTTCCCATCAGTCCTCTGGTATTGCCTTCTCTCTCTCCCCCCCCCCCCCCCACCACGTTGCCTGGGTGGGCAATGCTAATAACCTTCTTACCCAACAGAAGCAAGACCACTATCAAATCAAGTACGTTTTCGTCTCTGTCTCTCTCCCAGCAGCCTGTAACCATGTTGTTCCCTTGAGGCTAGATTACTGTCATGGGCTCTACATGGATCTGCCCTGACAGACAAATCAGAAACTCCAGTTAGCACAGAATGCTACAGCCCAGTTACTCTCAAGTGCTAGGAAGAAGAAGAGAAGAAGAAGAAGAGATTGGATTTATACCCCACCCTTACTTGGAGTCTCAGAGCGGCTGACAAACTCCTTTCCCTTCCCCTCCCCACAACAGACACCCTGTGAGGTAGGTGGGGCTGAGAGAGCTCTCCCGAGAACTGCTCTTGAGAGAACAGCTCTGACAGAGCTATGGCTTGCCCAAGGTCATCCAGCCAGGTGCAAGTGGAGGAGTGGGGAATCAAACCCGGTTCTCCCAGATTAGAGCCCCCACACTTAACCACTACACCAAACTGGTGAACACATCACTCCCATTCTACAGGCACTCCACCGGCCACTGATCAGTTACTGAGTTCATTTCAAGCTCCTGTTTTCTTTCATCACCTACAAAGCCCTCTCATGGCCTTGGACTGACACCCCTGCAGGACAGCCTCTCCCACCGAGTGACAGCCGCGTTCACCCAAGCGAAGCCTTCCGGAGGTGCCACCCTGAAAATGGGTAAAAGCGGCCCTGCCGATGCTTTTCCTGCCCTGTCTTTACCTTGCAATCCACTTTCTGTCTCGCTAACAGTATGTCTTGCCTTAAGTGGTTTGTTTGCATTGCTCTTTGATCCTGTAATCCCAGTTGGATTGCACTGCTCATTGGTTGCCTCGCGCTCCCTGATCACACTACTTCATATCCCGTCATCAGCAATATGCCCTGAGTCTCGGCAAGAACAGCAGACCATAAAGCCACTAAACTAAGTCCGGCCCCGAGCAGGCCGGCGATAGCACACAATGAGACAGGGCATCCTCCTGCTGAGAAAGAAGGGCGCATGGAGGAGGAGCATCAAGAGCACTGTGCTGCCGGGCAGAAAACACTGTCCTTGGAGGAGGCAGTAGAAGCCACAGCTCCCTCTGTGGACAGCTCAAGAGATCCCTTCTCCATCAAGAGCTTCCAGACGGAGCACAGGATGTCTGAGTCACGGGAAGACAGGGTTGCCCGCTGCCTCCTGGCAACTGGCGAGGGATTGGGGGGGGGGGGGGGCTTTCCAGCAGAAAGAAGAAGTCCTCGGCTTAGCCTAGCGGCTCCATCGCTGAAAAGCTGTTTTAGCACAATCATTCATGGTCCTGGGCCACGTCACCAGCATTGCACAGGAAGTGATGTTCTGGGTGACGGGCCGGTATTTGGGCAAAACTCTACCATAAAACTGGCTTCTGGCATTGAGTTTTTGCCCAAATACCAGAAGTCATGGGGAAGTTACTGGTGGGATGTTCCTGTGCAACACCAGCAATGTGGCCTAGGCCTTCTTTCTCCTAGGAACTCTCCCTGCCAGCTAGCTGACTGGCAGCTGGGGGACAGAGCCTGGTGGCAGGGGACTCCCGCCTCCAACGGGGGGGGGGGGCAGTCTGGCAAGGCCTCAAGTGTTGGCGCCTCTCTCCTTTTGGCTTAGAGGCCACCGCAAGCCAGGCTGCTGGGTCAGAGGAGAGCCAAGCCAAGCATGGAAAGGAAATGCCGGACTGCTGTCACCAGCCAGACCACGCCTGGGACATCAAATCAAACCGGGTTTGATTCCCCACTCCTCCACATGAAGCCAGCTGGTTGACCTTGGGTCAGTCACAAGTTCTCTCGGAGCTGTTCTCTTAAGGACAGTCCTTGAGAGAGCTCTCTCAGCCCCACCTCACTGGGTGTCTGTTGTAGGGAGAGGAAGGGAAGGAGACTGCAAGCCACTCGGAGACTCAGAGGGAAGGGCAGGGTATAAATCCGAATCTCCTCCTTTTCTACCCCCCCTTCTTTCCAGGGATAGTCCCAGGCATGCTGTGACCTTTGACACAAACACCATCACCCGTTGAACTGACTTTGCTTGATTCCGTGATCAGATGCCAAGCAAGCTCCGGACCAGTTGGCCTCAGGGCATCATCCTGTTGACCTTTGTCCAGAGCCATCCACTCCACCGGGTCAGGCCATTGCCCCTGCAGTCCTGGCCTTGACCATTCTTGTGGGTGCCTTTTTTTTAAAAAAAAATTGTGCTTTTATACCTTTTCCACCATTAAGCAATAATCTTGGTGTCAGGGCAAAACAGCATTAATCCACTCAAATCAGAAGTTAAGTGGGAAGTTATATGGCATCCCCCTCCCCTTTTAACCGTGCCTTTTGGAGGGAAGGTGGGACAGCACAGCCCAATCTCGTCACATCTCAGAAATTAAGCAGGGTCAGTAAGTCCTTGGAAGGGAGACCACCAAGGAAGGCTCTGCAGAGGAAGGCCATGGCCAACCGCATCAGCTTAATCTCTTGCCTTAGAAGCCGCCTGCTGGGATGGCCATCAAATGGAAGCTAAACAGGATTGGTACTTGGGGACCCCTTGGGATTACAGCTTGTCTCCGGACTACCGAGATCCGTTTCCTTGAGCAGAATGGATGCTTTGGAGGGTGGGCTGTGTGCCATCGTGCCCCTGAAGCCCCTGTCTCCCTGCCCCCAAGCTCCATCCCCAAACATCCTGGAGTTTCCCAACCTGGAGCTGGCAACCCTACCCCCCACCCCCCACCAGAGGCAGCCCTCGCTGTCAGTCTCACCCAGCTGGACGGAGCATTTGATTTTGCGGCTGATTAAAACCTCCTTGGTGCAGAAGAAGAGTGAGCGCCCAGAGGTCAAGATCTCCAGACAGGCCCATCAAGCCTGGACCAGGAGAAGCACCAACTAGATGTCTGCCTGTCTAAACCGATGCATCTCAGCACCTTCAGACCCACCACGACTCCAGTCTCTCCAGAGGGGAATGGGGTTGTCTCTGCATGATGGGGGGAAAGGGAGAGGTGCTTTGGTGCCTGGCTTTGCAGCTGCATTTCCCGTAATCAGTTCATTATGAGAAGTAACAGGATCGATGAAAACAGGCTGTATTGATCAGGAATTCATATGTTTAGATGGGGCTGCTAGGATTAGTTCATTTCTCTGGCCAATCCATGCTGCTCCCCCTTTGCTTGGAACAAAAACAGCAGCAACTGACACCCGCCCCACCTCCGCTGGCATCCTTCTAAATACCACCTTCCAAGGCTCTCTGTCAAAGAAGGAGGAGGAGATTGGATTTATACCCTGCCCTTCACTATCCAAAGGAGTCTCAGAGTGGCTTACGATCCCCTTTCCCTTCCCCTCCCCACAACAGACACCCTGGGAGGTGGGTGGGGCTGAGAGAGCTCTCAAGAACTGCTCTTGAGAGAACAGTTCTGAAAGAACTTGTGACTGACCCAAGGTCACACCAGCGGCCACATGTGGAGGAGGAGTGGGGAATCAAACCTGGTTCTCCCAGATTAGAGTCCACGCTCCTAACCACTACACCAACCTGGCTCTCCCTGCTGGATGGGCAGGTGAGGGAGAGGTTCAAGCCACTCCCACTTGGCATTTCTCAACAGGACAGAAGGGGGTAGAAATCTGTGGATTTACTCACTAAGAACAGTTTAATCCGCCCGCCTCTCTGGGCCCAACTGACGACCGCTTACATCCAGCAAGCACTGTCCCTTGCCAGGAGGTAATGGCCGGGGCTGGTCCCAGGTCTTGGGGGGGGGCAGCAGAGAGCCCCTGCTCAGTCCTTGCACCACCTGGACCCCCTTCCCCCAGGAGCACTGGCCAGTGTGTGCGACTGGGAATGCTGCAGTCATCCCTACCTGGAGTGATGCTGGGCAGGTGGGGGGGGGGCAGACCAGTGGCAGGGGAGGTGCCTCACTGGGGGTCCACGGCAGTGGGCCCCACCAGATGTCCTGGGCCAGGCAGCTGCCTCCCCTTGGGGGATGTGGCCGTGGGCAAGGCTTGCCTGGGCTTGTCCCCTCGCCCACAGTCTGGTTGGGTCACTTGCAAGAGGGTCCATCAGAATGAGAATCCGCGGCCTCCTCTGAAGTTTGGAGCTGCTCTGGTGACAGCCGTCTCCCCCGGTTGCTCTGCTCTGGTTGGGCCGGTTGCTCTGCTCTGGGCACCTGTTCAAGAGTGAATGTCTTATTAAACATGAGCGCCATTGGCCAGCCTGGCCCAAGAAAGCGGTGGCAGGTTGATGGTCTGGGAGGCAGACCAGGGCCTTTTGGGAGAACTGCTGTGGTTAGAACGAGGGGTCCTTGCTCATGGGGGAGGCCCGCCCCTTCCACTTTGGCCTTTGGGAAGCCAGGGCGGTTCAGTGTGGCTCCCCCAGCAGGCTGCTGAAGTTCCAGCCAGACTGAGGCCCTAAAGCTGTGCCCCTGACAGACCTGAACAGGAAAGAAGAATGTACATCTCCACGGAAAGCTTCGCCTGTTGACTTTCCCTGACCCTGGAGGTCCCTTCCAGTTCTGTGATCCTCTGATTCTACATGAAGCTGCTGTTCGCAAGACAAGAGCTGCCCAGGCTCGGTTGTTTTCTGGTCAGTTGGCAGTCCTGGGTCTAAAACCTATTTGACCGTAGATGATGGGGGAACAAAAGATTTGTGCACCTGCCCTGGAAGAAGCAATCCCTCCTGCTTTCAGCTCCCTTGGAAGCAACTGCCTGCTGTGTTTCTTTTATGAGGGCAAATGTTTGCCATCTGTCACCAGGCATTCGGCACAGGGTGAAAGGGACCTGTGAGGTGCACCCCTTTGGATGTCGGAGGGGGCAGGCCCTCGTGCTTCTGCTGTCTGACCAGGGTGGAGGAAAACGCCTTCTCCTTTACAAGAGACTTGATGGCGTCTATTTGTCAGGCAATGCTCCATGCCACAAACTGATTCACCTGCCCACATATCCACCTGTGAAAACCCTATGAAAGGGACAGGACATTGTTTTTTCCAGGCCACTGGCAGCCATAAAAGCCCTGATGTATCTCCCCTTAGCCACGTCATCCGCCATGGTTACTCCCACGGTGCCTCCAGGGACCTCTGTCTTGCTGGACAGGACAGCTAGAAGCAGCGATCCCTGCTCTGGAACTGCCCTGCAGCCCCGCCCCCAGCCTGCCTTGGAATGGAGACTCACCTGAAGCCCTTGGCCTTGCCAGCCCCTAAAAAAGGAAGCCTGGATATGCTGGGAAGGAAAGGTGGCTGTAAGTGAGCCTCTTGAAGGCCCTTTGTGGTTTCTCTAGTGTAAAGATATTTCAGCAGTTGTTTTTTTTAAAGCAATGCATCTTAAAGGCCCCAGTTGTGGGTGCTGGCCTTTCTCACACCATACCACAGCCTCCCCTCCAGCCAGAAGTTCTGGGATGCCTCTTCTTCATTTGGACCCCGACTGCCTGTTCTGTGTCTGTATGGACTGGGTTTCCCGGGTTCATAGTTTTGTCCTAATGCGCCTGCTTCTTCGGAGTCAGCTCTGGGTTGGGAAATTCCTGGATCTCTCTCTCTCTCTCTCTCTCTCTTTCTCCCTCCCTCCCTCCCTCGTCCTCCTGGCTCACTGAGACCCAAGGCAGAGTACAGAATTAGAAATCAGTACAAAAAGGCTGTTACAAGGTATACAACAAATGATGCAATCAAACTAGAGAATGATGAAATCAAAGCGGTATGAAATGGGCCAGTGTGAGTCAGTCAGGGTGAGGCTGGGGGGGGGGGGGTGTCTCTTTTGTTTGCTTGTCTGTTCGTTTATTCATTTATAGCCTTATCGTCGGTCTTTCTCATTCGGACTCAAGGTGGATCACGCCAAGTGAGTCAATACAATCAACCAGATGGAGCATTCAGTGAGCGGTGCAGTAGGATTAGGGTTGTTGAACCAACCAGAAACCTGAAGCAAAGCATAACCATTGACATTCCACACTAAATGATGCAAAATTACATTGTAGGGCCCTACTTACAGCAAGTTATATACAGCAAGCCGAGTCCACAGTCCCTAACCCTTGGTCCAAGTAACTCTGTGAATGCGGGTCGGTTTCTTCTTCTTTTGCGGCCCCATTTTTAGAGCCTGTTCTTTCCCTCCTAAGGGAGGGGGAGTGTGCAGCTGCCACTGGGGTGTTTTCCTGTTGCTGGCACAGGGCTGTGCATCACCTTCTAGCAGACGCTTGAAAGAAGTAAAAGGTCATTTCTAATGCACCAGTGACCACCACATCGATTTGCATGAATGCTGAACTACCAGCTCCCGCCAGCATGTAGAATGCAGAACACAGTAGATTGGCAGGCCTCTGTGTGTGTGTGTGTGTGTGTGGGTGTGTGTGTGTGTGTGTGTGTGTGTGTGAGAGAGAGAGAGAGAGAGAGAGAGGCTGTGTTATATCAGCTATGCAGTTCTGATAGCTACAAGGAAGGGATGTAGTCTTCTGAGTTACTCTGACTTCCCAGGGCTCACATCTCCCCACTCAACAATGACAAACATGACACGCACAAGCAAAGAGGAGTCTTGCCAAAGGGACCCCGGGTGTCTCAGACAGCTGCCTGGCTTGGAAAGGGTCCTGGGAGGGGTGCCCTGAACAAGGCTGGGTAGGATCCCCTCCTTCCCCCACAGGGCTCCCAACTCTGAGCTGGGAAATTCATCATGATACACGTTAATTTGCTGTTCAGCCTCTGTCTATGAGTTTGAGCTCTTACCTGCCACTCTAATGTATTTGAAGAAGTGTGTGTGCCCACAAAAGCTGGTACCTTGAATAAACCTTTGCTGGTCTTAAAGGTGCCCCTGGACTCCAAATTTGTTCTACTGCTTCCGACCAACACGGCTGGCCACAGCTGGTATTACTGCAAACAATCGGTGCTCTTTCCAGATATTTAGCTTCTGCTTCCTTAGCTCTGTGGATTCCTCTTCTTCATCTCTTAAAATGTCATCATGGTGATTTTTTTTGGGTCAGATTATGATGCTCTAGATTATGTAATGTGGTTTTAATTTTCATTTTATTACAAGCCACTTTGGAGATGAAAACTGGCAGATTCTTATCCATTATCTGTCTGTCTGTCTGTCTGTCTGTCTGACTATCTATCTATCTATCTATCTATCTATCTATCTATCTATCTATCTATCCATCCATCCATCCATCCATCCATCCATCCATCCATCTACTTTTATTTATTTATTTACATTTTTACCCCGCTCTCCCCACAAGCGGGCTCAGGGCGGCGTACAGAGTGGCATAACGCCAGGTTAAAAATGCAGTTAAAACAGTTTAAAACATCATTATAACAGTACATACATTTCAATAAAGTGCTCGCAGTGATGGTAATCAGTTTATATCCAGATGGCGTCCTGCAATTTCTCTTTGTGACCTAGTGTGGGTTTCTTCGGGCCAGCCCTCATCTCTGATGGTAATGGAGATGATTGATGATAGGTGGGTGGTGGCGGCTCCTAATCAAAGGCCTGGCGGAAATGCTCCATCTTGCAGGCCCTGCAGAACTGCATAAGGTCCCGCAGGGCCCTGATCTCCTCCGGGAGCTCATTCCACCAGAGTGGAGCTGCCGCCGAAAAGGCCCTAGCCCTAGTACCAGCGAGCCTGACTTTCCTCAACCCCAGGACTGAAAGTCTCTGGGATAAATGCGGGGCAAGGCGGTCCCTCAGGTATATTGGACCCTGGCCATATAGGGCTTTAAAGGTAAGCACCAGCACCTTGAAGCAAATTCGGTATTCTATAGGCAGCCAGTGCAGTGCCACCAGAAAAGGCCAGATGTGATCCCGTTTAGGGAGATCTATCAGTAGCTTGGCCGCGGCATTCTGCACCAGCTGCAGCTTCCGGATTTGCAACAAGGGCAGCCCCATGTAGAGAGCGTTACAGTAGTCCAATCTCGAGGTGACCGCTGCATGGATCACCGTGGCTAGATCATTGCGATCGAGGAAGGGAACCAACTGCTGAGCCAGCCGCAGATGGTAAAATGCTGACTTAGCAGTGGCTGCTACCTGGGCCTCCATAGTTAAGGAGGGATCCAGGAGCACTCCTAGACTCCTAACCACCGACGTGGGCACCACTGAAGGTCGGGAGCTGGACCCCCCCCCCAGACCACTCTGACCCAGGCACAGGACCTCCGTCTTCTCTTCACCGGGTTCAAGTTCAGCCTGCTCAGTCTAAGCCAACCTGCCACGGCTTGCAATTGCATCTACTGATATACAATAATAATTTTTAAAAGCCTAGTGTATTTCTCTTCTGGCAAGTAAGACAAGGGTTTATGCAGATAAGTCTGTGTGCATACCCCTCATTTGCTGCTCCCAGAAGAAACCGGGGGGGGGGGGATCTCACTATTGGATGCAGAGGATTTTGTTCCTTCCAAGAGAATGTATTCAGAAGGTTGTATCACATGCCGCTCTCATAAGGACGGATAAGCATGCAAACTTGGCAGGGGCACTTCAAATCCAATCTAGCCAAAAAGATACACCAGCGAGTGATGTAAGGGCCTCGAGGTCTTAAAAGTCTTTCCTTCCCAGCAGGCGCAAAGCTCTTTCGTTATATCTCATGGCTTTCTTATGAATGTTCCCATTGAAAAAAACCCACTCTCAAGAATAAATACCAATGTGAATCATTTATGAACTGGAATTAGTTTACAAGCTCTCTTTTCTGTGCTTGGGCTGCCTTCTGCCCTGTTTTGGCGGGGAGGGAGATCGATCGAGACGCCTCATTGATACCGGGTCCACTGGAGTCCTCTGCTCCTGCTGGTCTGGCACCCCTCCCCTCACTCCGCTTCCTCCTGTGCTGGCTCAGAGGCTCCCCCCCCCATCCAGGCAAGAAGACACAACACAAGCTGTGAGGAGCCAGGTGGGGCTTTCCCTCTCCAGCACTCCCCCCCCCCCCGTCACTCGGCTGTCTTGGGTGTGGGGTGAAGGAGGACTGTTGTGAATCCACCATTAGGCAGCTTGGCTACAAGCCCTTTCTCCCACAGTGGCAGGCTAGCTGGCAATAAATAACTGGCGACCAGTGTTCCCTTTAAGCTGAGTGAGTGTGAGCCAGCTCACAGTTTTTTAGCCTCTGGCTCACACATTTTTGTCTTGGCTCAGGAACGACGGCTCCATAGCAAACAAATTTATGCAGTAGCCAGATTGCTCGCTCACAACTTTAATGCTAGCAGCTCACAGTGGAATTTTTGCTCACAAGACTCCACAGATTAGAGGGAACACGGGTTGTCATGACTGCTCATCGATTACACAGAGCCCTCTTTGGGCACCCCACAGAGAGTCCAGAAAACACCTGCTTAAAGAAAGGACCATGGCTCCTCTGCAAATGTGTCTGGGCAGCATCCAGAGAGGCATCTGAAGGCCAAACAGTCTTCATAGGGAGAAGAAGGAGTGAAAGCAATCCTGGAGCAACTTCAGCTAAGCACTTGGGATGTGCACTTTAAAAAAAACCCTGTAATAATTTTTGCCCTGGATTTTGGGTGGGGGACTGTTTCATTATCCTGATTTGGGGGGTGGTATTGTTCCTGGTTGGGGATTTTTTTTATATTTGGGGGAGGGGTCCTGGAAATTTGGGGCCACTTTTTTTGTCCTTCTCCCCCTTCCTCAAGGTGACAGGAGTGGGGAAGGAGGAAGGGAAAGAAAGAAAGAAAGCCAGCCCCAAATGTACCATGTTGTCATTATTCCCACTTGAGATTTCTCCTTGCTGCTGGCATTGGTGGCAGTAGAGCCCAACCCACAGCTGGAAAATGGTGGGTGGACTGGTCAGTAACTACACTCCCCCAAGGCTTGACTGTTACAGTAACCATTTCCTCCCCCATTGTGGGAGGTTTTTTTAAAAAAATAAATAAATCAGCAACTGAACAGTGGTACGTCTATCTAACAGTATGATAATATATACCTCAGGTTCTCTGAGTTCTCAGATTTAATTTTTTTTAAGTAAGTCTCTAGCTTCTTCTATTGTAGTGCCCTTTCCTTTATATCTCTGCACTGGAAAGGGCTAGAGACTTGCTTTAAAACAAAACAAAACTCTGGGAATTCAGAGAACCCAGTACACAACTATACTGTCATATCACTCCTACTTGCCAGTGTAAATAAAAAGATGGGGAAGGAAATAGCCACTGTGGCAATTAAGCCTCCTGGGAGTCCAGGAGCCAGCCAGCCCTCACCCCCCTCTGGCCACCATCTTCTAATAGTGAGATGGGTTCTGCTGCCTCCAGTGCCAGCAGCAGGGAGAAACTTCTAGCCGAGACGATGCTGTCATGCTGGGTCCAAGGCCAGTTCAGTTGAAAGGGCCACGTGGGTACTAAAAAAGCTTGTCGATGTAATTTCTGAGCCTCTTGCCATTATTTTTGAGAATTTGTAGTGAACAGGTGAGGTGCCAGAAGATTGGAGGTGGGCAATCTGTCCCGTGTGAGGTTCACGTTTTCTGAGGCTTTTCTGTAGGAAGTGAAAATGCTTTTCTTCCGCCCAGCTATTTCATGAGACTTAATTTGATGCTGTAATTTTTCACTTGTTCCAAGCTGCTGGTTTTAAAGTGAAATGTTTTAAATGTGTGTGTTGTATGTTGATGATATTGAATTTCCTATTGCAAACCTCTTTGAACAGCTGTTATGTGGAAAAAAGTATAAATAGAAGAATAGCAAGCTAGATCAGTACAAATGGGAAAAAAATGATTGATTTATTTAGTACATTTTTATTCTGCCTGTATCTTAAGGAGCTCAGAGCAGTGTACATCATTGTCTCTCCCCCCCCCCCCCTCCATTTTATCCTCTCAACAACCTTTTGAGGTAAGTGAGGCTGGGAGAGAGCGACTGGCTCACGGTCACCCACAGGGATGCCAAAAGGGTGCGATCAGACAGCAGCATCTGGGAAGCATCCCACAGCCAGTGGTAATTTTGCTGAAGAAGCAGAATTAACAGACACCGGGGGAAATCCAGTAGTAAACAGGTTGTGACGGGCCACAGATGGACTTTCCCCTGTCTGATTGTACAAGCATGCTTCCGAACCGTTGGGATGGTCTGATCAGGCCATCCCAACTCGGTGCCATCCCCCCCACCTCTTTTTGCAGTATGCGCATCATCACATACCCATAGGAGGCCCTTGGTGCGGAGGTGCAATTTCTTGTTTATGTGCATGGGAAACAAATGGCAAAAAAACCCTGACTCACCCACAGCTGTGTCTGATCACACAGTGACGGGCTGGGCCCGCTGCTACAAAGGGCTGTGTGATCTCACAACCGCGGGTCTAATTCCTCCGGAGGGAATAGCCTCACTTCCCATCCACTTCAACTGGTGTGTGTGACCACAGCCTGATGTCATGCATTTGATGAAGTGGACTCTAGTCTTTAAGAGCCAGAAGAGTATCTGTTTCTTGCTCCAAGTAGAGTTGGGTTCCACTGCATTCCACTGGGCCCCACGGAAACACATGGAAAGGCTGTGGCTGTTGCTGGATACAAGCGTTAAAATCAAAAAGTCAATAAATGGTTAAATGGTTTACTAAATTGTTTATCAGTTGTTGTTGTTGTTGTTGTTGTTCAGTCACACAGTCGAGTCCGACTCTTCATAACCCCATGGACCGCATCACGTCAGTCGTGCTCCGGAGTTTGCTTAATTTCACGTTTGTTGCATCGCTAACACTGTCTAAAAATCTCAGTTGTTTATAGATACTCCTAAAGTCCACCAACTCCACAAGGTGTTTGTAACCCTAATTTATCACCACAACTAGTTCAGCTTGTCAGTACCGCCACTGTCTGTATCAGGATCTAAAGATTCAGAATGTGCTGAAACCACTTTCCACATTTATCAACACCTTCCAAATTACCCACCTTGATTTTTCTCAAAAGCAATTTTGACGGTCATGGCTCTGGGAAATTTGAGCACAAGAAGGAAATGTGTAATGCACATAGCAGTGATCTGATTAACAAGATTAACGTTTGCTACTATTTTTAAATGGGTGAAACATAAATTGTCAATGAGAGTTAACAAAACCTTAGCCATGTCACTGAAGTTCAAAAACAACTGACTTGGAACAAGCAATTTCCCTAGCTGGCAGTACTTGCTTTGTGAGATACACTGAAATTCTTACGCCATTGAATGCTGTGATGGGGAATTAAGATTACAGGTCTCTGTGTTTATTTGAGACCCGCACAGTCAAAAAAGAAAGTGGCAGAAGCTCTTGGTGCATGCTCAGGAGATGGCTGCTTCAGCACCGTGCTCTCGAAATGGCCCTCGGTTGCTGACATAGAATCATAGAGCTGGAAGGGACCTCCAGGGTTATCTAGTCCAACCCTCTGCATGATGCAGGAAATTCACAAGTACTTCCCCCTCCACACCCGCGGTGACTGCTTTTCCACACCCAGACATAGGCTGGCATTTTTAAAGAGGGGGAGGTAGTATACGAAACAATACACCTACTGGTTACTAAATGGAGCAATCAATTCTGCCCTGAAATTTCATGTTTTTAAAAAACCATTATGCTCAACTGTAGAACGAATGCTTGTGTTCAGGTGGGATCTTTTGTCTCTGAGTCCTCATCAGACGATGCCTGCAACTGGCAGCCCTGTTACAAGCTGAGCTGAGGGGAGTTTGAACATCATTACAAAATATATGTGGACGTATCACACTTGCTTCCCCCCCTCTACTTCTAAACTCCCTGAGAACTGCATCCCAATTTAGCAAGTGCTACTGCTGAGTAACCCACCTCGCTTTCAGTGGGGCTTACGCAGATAGGAAATCTGTGGAAATGCCACTGAAAGGAAAACTGCTCGGCAGCTGTGGTCCGCCGCCCAGCCCCTTGCTCTGCCTCTTCAAAGGAATCCTGTGAGGTTGTTGTTGTGTCCTTGTTTACTTCCACACAGGAGGGAGACAGCCTGAATTGCTGCAGACAGAATTTTATTTCTCAAATGTCATTTGGCTGATCCACACTGCAGGAGCCCAGCAGCTGTAGGAGCCACGGCAAACAATGTGCAGGGCTATAATTACACACACACATCTCTCTCTTCTGGGTATTACAGATACACTTATGTTATTTTCTGGACTTCCTGGCTAAGTATAGGCCTGCTAGTACAGATGGGACTTTGCAGCGGAATTTGGAATGCCACCTCCTCCACCAGGAGAGGCATGGGGAGGAACAGATTAAGTTGCTGCCTGCAGGGTCAGCCCACTGGTCTACCTCGCTCAGTATTGTCTACTCTGACTAGCAGCAGAGTATCTCCACCGTCTTGAGATCTGTTGACTGGAGATGTCACGGGTTCAGCCACGGGCCTTCCAGATGCAAAACTGTGCTGCTAAATAGGGGTGCCAAATTTCAGGTGAAGATCTGGAATTACAACTGACCTCCAGATTACAGAAATCTGTTCTCATGGAGAAAATGGCAGCTTTGGATGGTGGACACTGCAGCATTTGTGGCAGAACATGCCTGCTCTGGCCTGCAGACCCCATTCCACCCTGCCTTCCTAGGAGTGCCCAACTCCCTGGAGGGGCTCTTCTTTCTATCTAAGGTAGCCACTACCACCAGCCCCTTTTCCAAGGAATTGCCCACTGGGAGGGACAGGACTTCCAGCTTCCCTTTCACATTCTGAGGCCTTGCCTCTGTGTCTCCCGCTGCCCAGCACCTGGTCACCATGGGGACAGATTGCTGCCTTGGATGCCCTTGGAGGAATAGCCACTTGCCAACTACCTACCTTCCCCTGCCCCCCCTCTTCAGATAGCGTGTGAGATGGTGGAGGTCCATGTGGTATAGAGAACCACTACCATCATCAAAAGTTATAATGTATTTATTAAAAAGAAAATGTTTACAAGCATACTTTTAGCAAAGCACCAGTTTGAGCAAGGAATACCAAAGGAAATGGGTAAAAATGCAAATTCTCTGTCCCTTTTTCTATACATGTCCTATCAGCAAAGGTCAAAATGACTTCAGCTCAGAGTTCTCCTAAATGCACCATGCTCACCCCCAAAAGCTACTTCCTGTGGCCAAAAGGTTTGATCAAATCCCTGTCTCCTCCCACTGACCAGGCCAAAGATGCACTTCCTGGAGATCTCCAGAAATTTACTTCCTCAGCCTCTCTAGAATTTGGTACCCCTCAACCCTCTGTTCCCTGTGGGGAGGGGGGAGAGGGAGGTTTGACCATCCCTTTGTCTAAACCTATTAGCATTTGTATGAAGGTGAGCCTGGAAAGCTACTGATGGGTTTCCCCCTTTCCAGAGGAAATAAGAAAAACATTTAAAATGCCAAGTGGAGGCCTGCTTGCCAGCCTCCCAGGAGAAAATGCATTTTGTCACAGTATTATACTGGGGCTGAGGTTCCCCCCCCCCCCACTCCCATGGTTCCACCTCCAAAATCTCCAGGTATTTCCCAAGCAGGAGTTGGCAATGCAAGAGTGGCTGTCTCTCGGGAGGGGGAAGGGAGGACAGCTGAAGAGAAGGCATTCACTGGAATCTGGACAGAGGCTTCAAATCAGGGCATGGCGTGGTCGTTGTCTCACTCAGAGTTCCTCTGAATGCAAATGCAAATAAATAAAGGATTGATTGATTGATTGCCTTAATTTATATTTCACTAGTCTTGCTTGGATTTAAGGCTAATTACTTTTTTTTGCAATAAAAACAACAGTGGATTAAAAAACTGGGCTACAAAATTATATAACATTATAAAATAGTATAATATATACAAATTATGTAACAGAGATGAATTCAAAATTGTCAAACAGAGCAATAAAGAGTGTAATACATAGAACGAATAAAGCAACAAAAACTGCCTAAATTCCACAATCATATTCCCTGTTATAAAAGTGAAGTAAGGAAGGCAGCATGTGAGTAAAGGCATGGTTTCAAATGCACCACTCAAGAGGCGGGTGGCCTAAATCCTGGACTGCCACATTGTCTGCCTGATAAAGCTGCTTTTAGTTATACCATAGAGAGCTGCAAGGGAGAGGCACTTTGGGAATTCTTCTGTCCCAAATTTCTCCCACGCCTTTGGACTTGGTTTTCCCCAAATTTGAGCCTTTTCAGTTCAGATCCATCATGTGCCGACTGTATTCATAATTCCCCTCCCTACCTTGTTACTGTGCAGGAATGCATTTGTCAAACAGTGAAAAAGCATCCTTGCTGTGAGAAGGCATATGAAAGCATCAAAACTTGGTGCCTTGTATTATTTTATATTGGTGCAAGAGTGTGTGTGCACATCAGTAAAACTATGCACAAAAGGGGAACTTGTCCTCTACCTGAGCTGCAAGGATCCAGGACTGGGAATCTGTCTCCCAACCCTTGGTGGGCACCGCTAGCACCGGCACCAAGGATGATGAGCTTGGGGGTGATCCTGGATGCCTCACTTTCCGTGAAGGCCCAAGTCACCACTGTTGCCAGGTCAGGGGTAGGGATGTGCATTTGGTTCAGATGAACCGAAAACCCCCCGAATAATGCCTGTTCGACATCATTTTTAAGTTTTAATACCTTCCCTTTGTTTTAAGTTTAAATACCTTCCCTTTGCTGGAGAGGCACCAGGCACGCATCTCCAGCGAAGGAAAGGTGTTTAAACTTTAAAATACCTAGCCTGGGGTTCATGCCACCTCTGTGGCACGACACCCTGGCCAAGGGAGGGGATTTAAACTTTAAATACCCTGACTTAGCTGGGGAGTCATGCCGCGGAGGCAGCACAAACCCCAGAAGCAAGGGAAAGTGTTTTAAATTTAAACACTTTCCCTTCTTTGCCAGCTTCGGCGGGTGGGCTGGTGAAGGCCCGGGGAGGCATTTAACATGCCCCCCCACTCTCTGGAGGCCTTCCCCAGCTCGCCCACTTTGGTGGACAGGCTGGGGAAGGCATGGGGAGGGATGTTTAAATGCCTCCTATGGCCAGCTGGAGAAGGGGAAAAAATTGGGGAGCCACTGACACCCCCTCCCCAAGTAGTTCAGGGGGGCAGCAGGCTCCCATCATTGAAGGGAAGGCAAATAGCCTTCCCTTCATTGAAGGGAGCACACCGCCTTTGCAGTGTGACTCCAGAGGGGGGAATTTAAACTTTAATCCTCAGTCTGGAGTCGCGTTGCAGAGGTGGCACCCTCCCTTCATTTGCCTTCTCCTCAATGATAGGAACCTCCCCCCGCCTTCCAGGGGGGATTATTATACCCTATGGGTACAGTCCCCATAGGGTATAATTGAGCCGAATGAATTTGGCTAGTCCAATAATTCCAATTGCCTTGGAGGTTTGTAAACTGTTTAATTGAGTGGAGACAGTCTATCTGGAAAACTGAAACCAACCAACAAAGAAATAAAATGTGATCATTCACGAACTGCCACGAGCCACCACGAAGAGCACCAAAGTTCGTGCAATATTTGTGCCTAGCACCTTTCCACAAGCACTGTCTCGCAAACCATGAACCGCCCAAAATTCATGCAGGGATGGAGCTCTTGAGCACCGAAACACTCTCCGTGTCCAAGACCTGGTTCTGCTGGGCTTGCAGAGGATCCTGTCCTTGATCGCGCTGGGCCCTGGCACCCCCTCCCTAAGCGCTCAGCCTTACTTTGATGCCCAGCTCCCTTGGGCACTCAGTGGAAGAAATGACAGGTGCTTATTTTATGCTGAGGGCATAAGGTGCCACCTACCAAGCAAATTAGCTGGCTGCTTGCCTGTGATCTTGTTGCTTACCCCACCAAAGAATTCTCCGAATACTCCCTTCATCCTCTATGCTCTGCTACCATTATCTTCCCATTCCCCCAAGCGGTGAGAGTTCCAAAGGCAGCAAGCAAATAAGCCGGGAAGTTTCCTAAGGCAGAGTGACTCTTGGATGCTGACAGTGTTTTGTGAGGCTTGGAGCTTCCAGGGAGCTGTGTTGCTACCCCGATGCTTTTGAAGTCAGATGAACACCCGAAGCTGCCTTCTACTGAATCAGACCATCGGTCCACCAAGGTCAGTCCTGTCTACTCAGACTGACAGCGGTTCTCCAGGGTCTCAGGCAGAGGAAGGTCTTTCACATCACCTCCTGCCTGGTCCTTTTCACTGGAGATGCCGGGGATCGAACCTGGGACCCTTCTGCATGCCAAGCAGAGTCTCTCCTGCTGAACCATGGCGCCTTGGACAGAGACCAGTACAAATGGCACCACACCACATGTTACCTCCAGAACTAATCATCAGGTTGGATTTTTTTAAGGGAGGGGGAGGGAAAAAAATGTTTGCAGCTATGATCTTGGGGGGCTGATCTCAGATCCCCCCTCTGGCCTTCCAGCAAGGAGACAACGAGGTATCAGCAGCCCCCAGCTGCAAACAGGAAACCTGCGGGCTTTGTAGTCACTGGTTCATGTACAAATGTGCTAGCAGAGCACAGTGGAGGCAAATCACCTCCTTCAGGTTCAGCTGCCAGCCATGGGCCAAGGAAGCCAGTCCCGCTTTCTCTCTCAAGTCCAAATTCCCCAACTCAGCTCACCAGACTACATCCCGTTTAGGAAACCGTTTTGTACCCTTGGAAGGGATTTCATCCAGCTTTCCTGGACTGTGAGCAGACATTGAGCCTGGCCAAGGAGGGTCCCACATCCACAACAGTGTTGCTGTTTCCCAGAATTTCAGACCCAGTTCCTGTCCAAGGCAGAGGGAAGGCAGATGCCCCCAAGAGTAAGCCTGACCCAGGCAATGCGGTAGGGATCCAGGATCACATGACCCACTCTGGCCTATGGTTGGTTTCAAATATTTATATGCTCGCCTTTCTATTGAGCAGTTTGTAGGGCTGCCAGCGCTGGGAGGCTTTGTGGGTGGAGCCTGAGAGGGGTGGGGTTCGGGGTCAGGAGGGACCTCAGTTTGGGGTAGTGGTTAAGTGCGCGGACTCTAATCTGGGAGAACCGAGTTTGATTCCCCACTTCTCCACTTGCACCTGCTGGATGACCTTGGGCAAGCCATAGCTCTGTACCAGCTGTTCCCTCAAGGACAGCTCTGGAAAGAGCTCTCTCAGCCCCACCTACCTCACAGGGTGTCTGTTGTGGGGAGGGGAAGGGAAAGGAGTTTGTAAGCCGCTCTGAGACTCCCTTGGGGAGTGGAGGGCGGGGTATAAATCCAATCTCTTCTTCTTCTTCTTCTTCTTCTTCTTCAGTGGGGCAGAATGCCCTAGAGTCCTCCTTCCAAAGTGGCTGTCTTCTCCTGATGAGCTCATCTCTGTCTCCTGGAGGTCAGTTGTAATCTCAGGCAATCACCAGCCACCACCTAGAGGCTGGCAACCCTAGCAATTCAAGATCCAAAGTGAGGCAAAAGATGAGGTGGTGGAAAGGCCCACAGACTGGTAGCCATTTTGCCAGTCCCTGCAGTAGCCACTGTGGCATGCTGAAGGCTTCTCTGCTCCAACCAGGAGTGAGCAGGGGATACACTCTCACCGTCTCACTAATGTTCCTGGACACCTTTCACTCCACTGTCTGAGCTCCCCAAGAGCCGTGGCAAATGATCCAGGACCTGTAGGGCCTCCATTTGTTCCTTCCCTTCTTGAGCTCTGCCTTGCAGCAACTGGCCTCACAAGGAACAGCAGCATCTTTCAGGCCACCCTTCTGGGTTCAGCCCTGACCTGGATAGCCCAGGCTAACCCGATCTCATCAGATCTCAGACGCTTAGCAGGGTCGGTCCTGGCTAGTATTTGTATGGGAGACCTCCAAGGAATAATAGGGGCATGACACAGAGGCAGGCAATTGCAAACCACCTCTGAAATGTCTCTTGCCTTAAAAACAAGTCAAGCTCGCCACCTAGTGGTGCATAATGCTAAAAGAGCTAATAGTTCTGGCTGTCAGACAATCTTAGGATCTCCTGGCTATGCTACACACATTGCCATGCGATAATTAGTTAATTGATTAGGGTTCTGTTTAGAGACCTGACTGCTGGCCCCCCAACAGCAGCAGAGCCATTCCTTCTTTATTACTGGGCATATTGACTGAGTCTAAGATGCAGTGCATCTCTCTCTCTTTCTGTCTCTGCCTGTTTGCTTCCAGGCACAATGCAAAGTTCCCTTCAGGGTCTCAAGGACTGTTGGCCCCTATCGGATCCTGCCCAGCAGCTGAGCTTCTCTTTAGAGGCCCGGCTTGTTGCCCCCCTCGGCCATCTGGGGTGATGGGGGTTATTGGAGAGAGGGCTTCTCCAGCAGTGGTGCCCCAGTTCTCTGTCTCCCTCATATGGGGCGAGCAGCTAGGTGAAGCATTACTTTTTTCTGCCTAGCTTTGATTTGCTGGATGGCTTTCTGTTCATTTCTTGGAGCCTGATGGTTTTTATGGCATGCTTTGATGCTATTCTGCCTGGTTCTGATGCTGCAATTATTTTACCCCTGGCTCTTGTTTGGGGCTATTTTTATTACCGATTATTGTCAGTTTAGTGTTTCATCCAGCTCTGGATGCCACCGCAGGAGTATTTTTGATCAAGGAATAAATCAATCCACCTATCCCAGACAGGGCAGTGGCCTGCAGTGGGCTAGAGAGAGAAGCCTCAGCCAGGTCTGGTTTTCCAGCCGTGCCAGCCGAGCTGCAGCTTTGGGCGGCACAGAGTCTTATTGCAATGCGGACCGCTCCCCAGCATCATCAGCGCAGAAAGAGCCGGGTATGGCCAGCTGGGTCCAAACCAGGACTTAGTGGCAACGTGCTTGGAACACGACAGACTATTTGGCTTTGCTCATGGAAGCCCGTGGAGAGGCAGAGAGGCGGGGATACCCTTTCAACAGCCCTTTAAGGCATCTTCAGTCTTCCACAGCATGGTCGGAGAGACGGTGCAAGTCTCAGACTCAGAAGGACTCCTTCTTGCTTCTTCTTCCTCCTTCCTCGCTGTATAGATTTGCAACCCTACTCCTCCTAGTAAAGAAGTGCATTCTTTGTTTCGGAAAGAATGCAAGAAGCTGTTCCACGCCAACGAGAGAGACTTTACGAGACAAATGTCTTGACTGGAGGGCTCTGTCTCAGAGAACTTTCCAGCGGGTGCTCTTGTCATTCCACTGCCTGGCTCAGTCATCCCGCCCCCCTCATTGTCGCTTCCTGCTCATCCCTTAAAGCAGCCTGAGCCTCACAGTCTCCCCCCCCCCCCCCCCCCCCCGTGCTACCATTCGCCAATATTCAATCTGTTGTCCTTCAGGTGGTAAATTATTATTTCTTTCTATTTTGAACAAGCTGTGATTCTGATGGAAGGACAGGAAACCGACTTGCCAAATACAATATCTGCCAGGCAGAGCAGTCCGTCGTTCCTGTTGGGCCTCTTCAGTCTTGCAGCCAAACAAGTCGGCACCTGCTCATCTGTCTGAACTAGAAATGGCCCTGAATCATCTGCCTGCTAATTCAGAGACCTCCTCCATCCGAGCCAGGAGCTGCTCAGGATTATTTGCCTGCTAGCGAAGAGACCTCGTCTCCGGCTCCCCTCCCCCCACAACTCCTTCCTTTCCTGGAGAATATGGTTCTGTGGTGGCCGTTCCCCCCCTCCCCCGCCACCCTAAGCTTCGTAGCACACAGTTCCATGTCTCCCCTTGGATGGGGCGCAATTGGGTGGGAAGCTCTCCAGCACCACCAGTCCAACCCTCCCCAGTCCAACAATGAATGAGTCTTGCTGCAGCCGGCTAGTTGCAAACAAAAGACCAGCGTCATTATTCACGGAGTGACATCCATGTCCTCTCTGCAGCTATTTATAAACTGGCTTCTCCAGGTTGGCAGGTCACCAAGCCATTGCTGTGCGCCAGCGGGCGAGCGCTCAGGCATCCATCTTTGGAATCGGCCGTGCTGAGGTTGCACAAGTGGCGACATTGCGGCAGCCCGGTGGCCCTGGCAGGGTCAAATGCCGCCCTCTCTACAGAGTCTCCCCAGGACTTGCTTTGTATGAAAGGGCCATGAATGACCTCTTTGTCTCCTCCCCACAGCCTCTCTCGGCTCTCTTGGGCAGCCATGGGAGAGGGGAGAGATGGCTGCATACTTTTGCTGGCGCATGCATAAGAAGAGCGGAGAGGTCAACAGGGGCCCTGCAGAAACCAAATCCTCTGGAATGTGGAAGTGTGGCCCTCTTGTCCCACTCACTGAAAGCCAAACTTGGCCCGATGGCATCCCCAGCTCTGGCCCAGCGAAGATGGCACCGTGGTAAAATCTAATGCTGTCCCCACAGCTGTTTTCACACTTGAAAAAGTGTGTGTGTGTGTGGGGGGGGTAGAGTACCTCAGTCCCAGGTGCTGTGGGTCCAATCAGGATTGGGCCATTACAATATTTTTAAATGGCCAGCATTATAGTAGGAGATTTGGCTAATATAGCAGAATTGGTCCAGTTATAGAAACAATACATTGTGTGCAATAAAATGAATCTCCCAAGAAGTATATTGCAACAGTAGAACTTTCATTTATTCAAGTAGATTCCGTTCACATTCAGGTTGCCGTCGAAAGGAGAGAGAGAGAAACCTGTCCCAATCTGGCATCACATGTGTAGAGACCTGTAAAGACATGTGACTCCATGAAAAGCCATGTGGAGAAGAGGGACAACAAAGAACACAGAGAAAGTAGAGGCCAGAGGGCAGCTCCCAGGTTAAGGCAAAGAGCGGCATCTCATTCAAGGAGATTACACCTAGACACCCTTCGAGTGATGTAGTGCTCTCCCCCCCACCATCCAGGCATGTTGAGTTAGGCTTTAAAATGGCAGCGGCATCTCTCGGTCAGACCCAGATATGCTGTCATGTGTAGTTCTGCCATAAGATGGGAAAACAGTTTTCTGTTTGGATCCTAGATTGACTGCAATCTGTGAACAGCACCCTTGAGAAATGTTCCCTCTAAGCTGAGTTAGTGGGAGCTAGCCCACAGTTTTTTAGCCTCCAACCCACACATTTTTGTCTTAGCTCAGGAAGGATGGCTCCAGAGCAAACAGATTTTAGGAGGTTTTATGATTTTATAATTGTTATCTGTGTGTTTTATCTTTCACGCAAGCCACCCTGAGCCTGCTCTGGCAGAGAGGGCAGGGCATAAACTGAACAAACAAACAAATAAATAAATAAATAAAAATAATGTATGCAGGAGCCAAATCCCTCGCTCACAACTTTCATGCCAGTAGCTCACAAAGTAGAATTTTTGCTCACAACACTTCACAGCTTAGAAGGAACATTGCCGACGAGCAGTTGCAGGGGATCAGTTTTTAAAGAATCTCTACCAAACGGCTCATCTGTTCTCAGTCCTGTTGAGCTGGGGAGGGGGGTGGGTGGAGCTGTATGCATTTTCTTAGTAGTATTGCATTTCGCCCTTCTTTTTTGCTTTCTGATCCCTAAAGCAGAGCATGTTCATGTTAATTGAGCACTCTCGGTTGGGTCACAGATATTTGGGGCGTTCTCACACTGCCACCTGGAAACTGTAGTTCAATCTGGTCAGTTCTGAACATGCACTGACACGTGGAATGTCACCGACCGATGGATGCAGAAATGCAAAAGCAGGCCATCCGTGCAAAATGTTGCTGATTTTCAAATGATGCATGATTTAACCATAATGGCCCAAGGGCATGCACTGTCTGAGGAAGATGGGAAACTGTGGGCATAAAGCAACAACAGCTATCACAGCACTGACAGGAAACATCTGGAAATGCTCATCACTTTAAATTGGACCATAGGATCATATGAGGCGGTGCTCACCTTGTGCGAAAATGTGAGAAAATGGACATTGCAAAGTACGCAAGTTCGATTTTCACGTGTCTTATTTGTAAAAAACAGAATCATACCTGCTTCTTCAACAATGAAGGAGAGTGATTCTGCACATGCTCAGGAAGACTGCAGCAGTTCATATCTAGCAGGGCTGCTGGAGGAAGCTGGCAATCGATGACTGGCATCCCGTGGTGCCCATCAGCAGACAATTGGGAGACGATGTTTTCAACTTTATATTCTGAAACAAAAAAAAATTGGAAAGTTCTACAGTTATTTTAGTTTAGTTTTATGTCTCTTGGCCATAAGTGATATAATAAATGTCTCTTGGCCGCGGCATCAAAGCTATGCAATAAAAACTAACACACATTTCATATTTCTTGTATCAGGTTACAAATGTCTACATCAGTTGTCAGACTTACAGTCAGCTGCCAGGACACTTAACATGTTTCAGTGAGATCAGCAAGCAGCAACGCTCTGCCCGCCTTCAGACTGGGATGTCAGGATTCCCAGGTCTCCATTCCAACTGGGACCTGATGGAGGGAGCTTTGAGTCTCAAAACCTTCATACCCTGAGAAAACTGGTTGGTCTCAAAGGTCTAGCTGTTCTACTTCACGGCTTCCCTCGGAAACAGCAGCCAAAATGGGTGAGTTCTGTATGACCTCTTTGCGCTTTCACACACACGAAATGACGCACTTCCAATCCACTTTCAATGCCCTTTGCAATTGGATTTTACTGTGTGAAATGACAACATCCACTTGCAAATGGTTGCTGAAGTGGATTGAAATGGCATTATTTAGCATGTGTGAAAGCGCTGGTGTCTCGGCTGGCGACTATATGATCCATCTTGGGGTGGGGGCACAATAAAAGACCACACTGAGAGAGAGAAATTTCTGTGCAATAATTCATTATGAAGCAACAGAACATATAATGAGAAATGCCATCAGAATCCTCATTTCCACATATAGAGAACTGTGCATTGAGCCGTGTAATATATTGCCCACCAGTAACCTTTGGCCTCGAGGAATGCGGTGCCTCTTCTACGGCCAGAGCTTCAGGTTTAGCACTCGCACTGTGAATTGCATGGGAACTGGCCATGCGTTGCTCTGACAGTAGGCTCCTTTTGTGGATTTGAATCCTCCCCTTCCTTTATCTATGCCAATCATTGGTGGAATGTGGGCGCAGTTTGAAGCAGAGACCAAGTGGTGTCCCCACCTGCTGCGTCTGGAAAGTGGCATGCATTCTGGCAGTGGGTGGGGATCCGTGCAAAAGGCCGCAGGGTCACAGGATGGTGAGGAATGAGAAATGAGAACTTGACTTCTGAGCTACCTAATAGGACGCAGGATGCTTGTGTGGCCGGGGGACTTGTTTACCCTGACAAGTAAAACCTGATCTAGCAGGCAAGTGAAAAGCAAGATGTTATCAAAGGTGTGGACCCTGGCAGCAGTCAAAATTGCAGTCTGGGAAGACCTCCACGCACCCATGTGAGGGCTTCTCATACCCCTCCAAAATGCAGAGGAAGTGCCTGCTTCTGTTAGAGGTCTCCCCTCTCCAGCAAACGGTGTTCACATTCATGCCCAAGCTCAGAGCTTGCATATCCTAGAGCTCTTGTGGAGTAAGGTATAAATGATGGGTCAGTTTGCATACAGATTCACCAAGTCAATCTAACCAGCATGCTCCTGAAATTTCTGCAGCATGCAAATCAACTAAGGGACATCCATGTGGCAATTTTTTTGAATTTTTAAAAACTTTTCAGATCCTGACTGTACTCTTGTGAAAGTTTGGCCGGTTGTCTCAATTTTCATTTTAAAAAAAAAGAAAAAAACCTTTTTGGATCCTGACCACAGTCCTGCGACAGAGTGGCCCGTTTTCACGATTTCTGATTGCTGAGGGGGTGTTTTCGATCCTGACTGCAGCCCTAGGAAAGTTTGGCCAGGGTTTTTTTTTTGTGATTTTTGATATTTTTAAAAAACATTTTTGGATCTGACTGCAGCCCTGTGAAAGTCTGGACAACAACCACAACCACAGCTACAACAATAGTAATAGCAAGAATAATAACAATCATTTTAATTTATTTTTTATTTATTTTTCGAATTTCTACCCCGCCCTCCCAGCCAAAGCTGCCTCAGGGTGGCCAACATAAAAGAGACAGGAGACATTAAAACATAAATTACAATAAAAACATTCTAAAACCATATAAAGTGCTGGTGGTTGTTATTACTCATTATGGCCCATATGATGGTAGCAGCCGTTGTTCAAAGTTCTCAGCTTGCAGTCAGCTCACAGTGTTCATTTTGATTCTCCTTGCAGTGGTGGCTGTTCTTTAGGCTATAAGTGGCAGTTTCCGGAATCCAGGGCCCTCTCATAATCAACCATCTGATGTTCTTTGGCGGCAACTCCCAAAAGCCTGGTGGAAGAGCTCCATTTTAAAGGCCCTGTGGAACTGTAGAAGGTCCCGCAGGGCCCTGATTGCCTCCAGGAGCTCATTCCACCAGGATGGGGCTGCCACCGAGAAATCCCTGGTCCTGGTCATCGACAACCTTGCCTCTTTAAGACACGGGAGGGCCAGCCAGTTCTGAGCCCCTGACCGCAGTGCTCTCTGGGGAACATATGGGGAAAGGTGCCCCCTCAGGCATATAGGTCCCTGGCCATGTAGGGCTTTAAATGTAAGAACCAGCACCTTGAAACGAATCCGGTATGAGTGACATCCATGTGACAAACTGAAACAGGCCTCTGGGGTGTGTGACTGGAGTCTCAGAGCTTCTATACCATGGGGAGGTCACATGCTTTTTGACATTTCCTCCTAAAAAATGCACAACATTTTAAAAGAAAAAAACCACGAGCCTTAAAGTTTCCATTTGGGATTTAAATTTCTGCACAGTTGTGTCTGGGATTAAATGCTCCATCCTGTGGATAGAAATCTCACGAAGAGAAGAGTGTGGAATTAGTGACTGGAACGCCAAAGTCCCCTTAAACACGTTCTTCTCAATTAAAACTAAAAGGAAGAAACCCCTGAGTGAGTGACAAGGGGAGCCCTTTGAACAAGTCAGCCAGGCGATGCCTTCGGATAGCAGAAGGCCCAAAAGCTGGGAAAGCCGGGAGAAGTGAGAGGAAAAGCAATTAAAGAGAAATGAATTGAGAGAGAGTGGGGGGGGGGGGGAGGGAGGGAGGTAGATTTTTTTTTACTTGCCTGAAACATTAAATGGGCTTATTTCTTCAGCTGTGATAAATATTTAATTATCTAAAGTAATTGTGTTAGGGGATTTCAGAGGGAGGCACTTCGGAGTCTTTCATTTCATTTGAATTTTAGACAAAAGGGGATGTGTGTGTGTGTGTGTGTGTGTGTGTGTGTGTGTGTGTGTGTGTTTGCATCCCAGTTTTTATCCTTACAACTGGCAAACTCATGTGGCATCTTCTGACTGACTTCCCCCTGTAATTAGCGAGAATTGTCTTTTCATACCACTAATCTGAATGGGCTAATTGCTCAACAAATATTTAGGGTTTTCCACAGGAAAACATTAAGCAGGACGTAGACTTTCTGGAATCCTTCGTTCTGAACCACAGGACACCATTCCATGGGCACGGCAGGGAGACCTGGTGTGCTGATGACCCGTCACCCAGCTCAGAACCAGAAGCCCTGGATTCCTCTCAAGCGAACAGGCAAGGCGCAGTTGATTCTGATAGTGCTCCTGCTATTGGACCTCCATGGTCTCTAGGTTGTCCCATCAGAACATCAGAGGAGCTTTGTCAGAGATGCTTTAGCCTGGTCCTGCATTGGGCAGGAGGTTGGACTAGATGGTCTGTATGGCCCCTTCCAACTCTATGATTCTATGATCAGACTGGGGATCTGTCTTGGCTAGCATCAGTTTTAACTAAGGTTGCCAAGTCTGGGTTGGGAAATACCTGGAGACTTTGGGGGTGGAACCAGGAGAGAGCGGGGTTTGGGGAGGGGAGGGGCCTCAGCAGGGTACAATGCCATAGAGTCCACCCTTCAAACCAGCCATTTTCTCCAGGGGAGCTGCTCTCTGTCAGCTGGAGATCACTTGTAAAAGTGGGAGATCCCCAGGCCCCACCTGGAGGCTGGCAACCCTAGTTTTAACACAGTGGCCAACCCGTTGCTCTGGCCTAGAGGGCCAAACAAACAGGGAATACAGGCAAAATCCTTCCCTGATATTGCCTCCTGGCACTGGTACATGAAGGTGAGGCTGCCAAGGCTTCTGCTGTGGCAAAAACTCTCCTTCTATGGTGGTAGATTTTTTAAAAAAATGATGTCAGTGACATCATCTATATGACTCTATGTGAATTCTGGGGGAAACCTGGAAGTGGTGTAGGGTAATTCTAGGAATTGCTGCAAGCTAGAACTACCATACGTCCTAGAACTCCTAGAACTACCATACGTCACGTACAGATTTCCCCCAGAAATGACCTAGCAATGTTGCTGATGTTGTATGTATGCCCCCCCCCCCCCGTGTCCCCACCTCCAACCCTTCTGTTGCCAGGCAGGGTTACTGCTGTCTCTGGATATGTAAGTTGTTTTCAGTCCCCATGGCTTGTTGCCAAGTAATCCAGGCTTGTGGCCATCACGACATCCTCTGGCAGTGAATTTCCACAGTTTAATTAAGTAAAGGTTTCCCTTGCTTGAAAGCCAGTCAAATCCGACTCTAGGGGGCGGGGCTCATCTCCATTTCTAAGCCGAAGAGTCAGCACTGTCCGAAGACATCTTCATGGTCATGTGGCCGGCATGACCAGATGCCTAGGCACACAGAACACTGTTACCTTTTTACTCATTGAGAAAAGAAATATGTCCATCCTGGACTTATTGCCCATCAGCCTCGGGTGCCAGTGAGGTTCAGCACTATGGGAAAGGGAAGGAAAGGTTTTTTTCCCTCCACCCCATGCCAAAGTTTGTACTCCGGTGTCAAGTTCCCCTTTGGCTGTCTTTTTTTCTAAAAGGAGAAGCATCAGACTCTTCAGCCTTCCCTCCCAAGAAAGGTGCTCCCACCTTTTAATTGTCTTCATTGCCCTCTTCTGCACTTTCCCCAGCTCCGCAGTCTCTCTTTCTGGCTCGGCTTTGGAGAAACTGGGCCTGCCTGAAGGTGGTACGTGCCTTACCTGGCCCACTCCCTTTAACCTGAAAGGAGCCCTTTTTTTCTACACTTGCCGGTGTGTGGCTCAGCATCACAAAACAGGGTTAGTTGTCGTGCAGCCAACACCAAGTGCCTGGCCTGCTGCTCCCTTTGGGGTGATGCAGCTGGAAGCCTCTGTGTGCTGACGGCATTGTCTGGTATGGAGGCCCAGCGCTCAGTGGCGAGGCCCCCTTGTTGGCCATCTCTCACACCGTTTCGATGCCTGCTTCCCAGCACCCTCTCCTCCCTCCTGAGGCCTCTCCTCTGCTTCACTGTTTACATCCACGTCCACTGGGCACGTGGCAGAAATTGTCGTAGTTTTGTTATGTTCTGAGTGCCAGCACATGGCAACTCTGGCACCCAGCTGTCTGGTGTAGAGCCCCTTGTGAATTTCTCCTTTGCGGGAAGCCCTCTTCCAGTTCCATTTCACCTTGCTGCTCTGCAGTGCCTCAGTCCAGGAACTGCATGGGTCTCCACCCTGCCCATTACAGGGGACCCAACTGGAGTCCTAGCAGTTCAAAAGCAAGAAATTGCAAGTAGATAAATAGGTACCGCTTCGGTGGGAAGGTAACAGCATTCCGTGCGCCTTGGCATTTAGTCATGCCAGCCACATGACCACTGAAAAGTCTTCGGACAGCGCTGGCTCTTTGGCTTGGAAACAGAGATGAGCACTGCCCCCTAAAGTCGGATTCGACTGGCTTTCAAGCAAGGGAAACCTTTACCTTTTTAACTGGAGTCCACATGTCGGATTCTGAAGCCCAGCCTTCCATGGGGACCAACGAACACCATTGGGCTTTGCAGGAGACCGCTGGTGTCGCTGCCGAGATGTTGGCGGAGATCTTTAGAAAGTGGTGCGATTTTCTTCTTTTGTTGAATAAACTCGAGTGTCACAAAAAATGGTTTTGACTTAAACAACCATTGTACTAGTAAGGGGAAAGGGTTCCCTCTGAGACTGATTCCAAAATGAAATTCTAAGTTTCTCTGACATACTTCTTCCCTTCCATGGCAACATTCATAAAACAAACTGTATTGTTATATTAATTCCTGGGTTCCTCTAACAATGTCATAATTCTTGCTTCCCGAGGGATCTTTAGTAAAACAAACTGTGCTTTTTTATTTATTCCTCTCTCTCCGTTGATAGTTTCGGGTAGTCTTTTGTTAAGCTACCTCGGGCCTTTTGTGCTTTCTGTCTTTTTAACGAGTATTTTTCTCCACAGAAGCACAGTGCTTGGAACCGGAATCTTTCTAAACGTGAAACCCACCAAGGCAATGGCTTCCAGGTATTTATTTGCTCATGCGAATCATCGTAGAATGCCTTCAGACTTTCACTCACCAATATGATACATTTGCACATTTTTGTAAGATAATGTGGGGAAGCGTGCGCGCCTGTTCCCTCCGATGCCAAACCTGGTAGCCATTCTCCGTTTTTGCATGCAAAAAAGCAATGCCCTTGAATGGCAGCTGATGCCAGTCTAGAGGTTTTCCTGGCCCTGGCCCTCTCCCCTTGTCCTTCAGCCAGTCTCCATTCATCATTCTACATGAAACATCCCCTTCTGGTCAACAGGCATCTCAGTGACTTCTTGAGAGGGTAGAGTGAACAACACAACACTTCGTATTTCATGTACGTTCCAATTCATGCGTACAGAAAGCCAGCTTGCAGTCGGGGTCTTGTGTTCTACAAACGTATTATTTCTAGCTGAATTGCCAACCATAAAGGCACCAAATGATGTCTCACGATGGGATACTGAGTTTATGTCTGTATTGCGAAAAGTGCAGTCCCCTGCCAACCCCACACAGGCGGCCAGGGAGGAAGGAGGAGTATTGTCCTCCGTGAGTCCTCCAGCTTCCTCAGCCCTCCTCTGCAAACTATCCTTGACACTGATCGTATGCGCCTGACTTTGCAGACTAAGGATAAGTTAGGCCTACTGCTTGTCTACCAGCTGCCGAATTCCCCAGCAGACACCTTGTCTGCGTTTATTATTCATTTATACCACGCTTCCTCTCCAATGGAACTCCAAAGCAGCTTACATTGCTCCCTTCTCTTCCGTTTTATCCTCACAACAACCTTGTGAGGTAGGTGGAGCTGAGAGTATGTGACTGGCCCAAGGTCTCCCAGTGAGCTTCCATAGCCGAGTGGGAATTCGAACTCTGGCCTCTCGATTCCTAGTCTGACACTTTAGCCATTACACCAAAGTGGGGGCTTCAGTGTTCAAGCAGAGGGCGTGCCCCAGGACTTGATCGCTTCTTTGACTAAATTGGGCCTCTCTCAGGTCATGATGGGCCCAACACATCTCTTGCTTGGAGCCTTTGAAGGAAGTCTGGTTTCAGAGTCAGACATTTGGCCTGGCCCATGGACTGACCACGATCTACTCAAGGTTAGGGTGAATGTGGCCCAAAACCCCATAGGAAGGAGGCCTGGTTAAAATGGTCCTCCCACAGAGGCCCATGGATTCTACAGCATTCCAGAATGCTCTTGGGGATTTGGGGATTTCAGCCCCATCGAGGCTGCTGGTGAAACTGTTTAAAGCTATGGACACGGTTGACCCTCATCGACCTTGTGCTGTCTTGGCTGGTTGCCACAGAGACTACACACTGCAAGCTGGAAACATGGTCCGGAGTCAAGGTAAATAACAAAGCCAAAGGTCAGATAGCCAGGAAGTCAATTCAAGGTTTCAAGGACAAGGAGTGGCTGCTACACACACAGAAGCAGGTCTGAATGTGCAAAGTTGCTGCCACGCTGAAGCAGGTGCACGGAGTGTTTTTGAGCAGGTCCTCCCTTCCCTGGGAGTTGAGTCTGCCAAGGCTTACAGCTCCTCCCGTTGCCTTTGCAGGAGCTGCAGTCTGGCACTCCTTCTTCGCTCCTGCAAAGTCAGCCTCTGACGTGCCCTCCGTCTGGGGGACTCAGGAGAACTAGGCGGGGAGTCTAGCCTCGGGGTGTCTGCAACTGGGGGTGCTGGGCCAGGCTCAGGATCAGTCTTTCCTTCTGGCTGCACGTCATGTGCAGCTGCTGGGGACTCTTCCTCCTCAGGTACTGTTGGAGGTTCTTCTTCTGGGCTGACTCCAGGGGAGGCTGGGTTGCTCCCTGCCTCTTCCTCATCTGAGGAGTAGTCAGCCTCCACAGAACCAGTACCCACGACAGACCTCTTCCATCCTTGGGGTGAAAACTGGCTCCCTGGTTTTTCTCCCTGAAGAGAGCTGGAGAGCTGGTGTAGATTGAAGCTGGAGGGAAACTCACGCTGAATTTGTCAAGCATATGCTATAGAGCCCATTGGAAGACCTGTGGAGCAGCGGGGACAGTAGCAAAGAAATTGTCCTTCTCCACTGCCATTGCGTCAGCTGACTCCTAAATCTGAGCCTTTTATTGACTCAGGAACAAACCATCAATTGGGATACTTTAGAAAGTTTTTCATGGTAAAATGCTGCAGATACACATTGACATGGATGCTGGTTATAACATCGTACAGTCAGAAGAAATGTAGAATACATTGTCTGGTCTGTTAATGAACCATTTGGACACAATTTCCATCTGTTGACAGGCTCCTGGGACCTGTGAATCCCTGGGACCATGACCACCCTGGCTGCTAAAACCATTTCAGGGCCACATCAACAAGTCCTTGGTGTCCAGCACAAATCAGTCATTAACTCATGGCACCTTCTCTCGGCCACTCAAAGAGGTGGTTATCCATCTACTACTTTAATAAAACACCTCTACAAAAAAAAATGATGCAGATAATTATCACCCAGTCTCTGATTTGCACTTTCTGGGCAAAGTGACTGATACAGCCGTAGCAGACCAACTCCAGGTCTTCTAGGATAACTCCTCTGCTCCAGACTCTTTCCAGTCCGGCTTCAGGCCAAGCTATGAGACCGAGACAACTCTGTTGGCTTTAGTTCAGGGGTCCCCAACCTACTTGAGCCTGCAGGTCCCTATGAAATTCTGACAAACGGTGGTGGGTGCAAGTACAAAATGGCTGTTGCAGGAGGTGGAGCAGACTACAAAATGGCTGCACCAAGAGGTAGAGCAAACCCAGGTGGGGCTTGGAGATCTCTCATTTTTCCAACTGCTTTCCAGCTGACAGAGATCAGCTCCCCTGGAGAAAATGGCTGCTTTGAAGGGTGGACTTTATGGCATTTCAACATGCTGAGGCCCCTCCCATCCCCAAACCCCATCCTCTCCCGGATCCATCCCCAAAGTCTCCATGTATTTTCAAACCCATAGCTGGCAACCCTAAGCAAACCACAAAATGCCATGGACTCTAACAGTAACTCTTTGACTTTTCAGAGCCCAGTTTTCATCAGTGTGGGACTGTCCTTTGGGATTCCACAGGGTGTAGTGCTAAACCTCTATGCAAAGTTCTTAGGACAAATCATTCATAGTTTTAGGACTGGCTATCATCAGTTTGCTGACAACATGTAACTCTATATCTCCTTATCCGCGTCTCCTGGTGGTGCAGCAGAGGTCCCGAGTCACTGCCTGTCTATTGTACTTAAATGGCTAGGAGTGAACAAACTGACACTAAATCCTGACAAGACAGAGTTAATGCTGGTTGTTGAGGCAAAGTCCTTGAAGGGCATTGTGCTTTTCACCTTTGATGGGGATCAGCTGACCTTCGTTGACTTGGTCAAGAGCATAGGGGTTATGTTGGATCCAGCATCACTGCTGAAGAGGCAAGTTAATACAGCTACAAAAATGCTTTCTGCCAACTTGGTTTAGCTTGGGAGATGCCCCCCCTGCCTTGACTGAGCCAATCTGACTTCCTGGATGTATACCACAGGAACATCAAGACTAGTCTACTGCAAAGTACTTTATCTAGGTCACCCCCTCAAAGTCAATTCAGAGGCTCCTATTGGTGCAGAATGCTGCAGCTAAGTTATTATCAGAAGCTAGGCGGACCCGGCGTGTTGGCCCCATTCTGCAGTCACTCCATTGGCTGCCCATCAGTTACTGGGTTCAATTCAGGGTGTTGGCTATTACATACCAAGCCCTTCATGGCCTTGGATCCTTATCTCTGTGGGATGGCTTCTCCCCCTCTGCTCCACCATGGCAGCTCAACCTATCTGAGCAGTGCCTTTGGCAGGTGCCAGTCCTCCGAATGGGCAAGATCAACCACTGCCCGTCCAGGCACATTCTCTGCTACAGCCCCCACCTTATGGAACGATGAGGTCAGGAACATTCCTGCTCTCCTGGCATTTTGCAATCTCTGCAAAACTGAATTATTCAGGAAGCCATTTTTACAAAGCTAGAAGGGCTTTATTGTAACAGAATAGTTTAGGAAGGATGTTTTAACAAAGCAAAAGAGACTCTGCACTATACTGCTGTAGCCTAACAAAATCTGTGGCAGGGGAGGGAAGGACAGGGACTCACGAAAGCTCCTGACCTGCAGCATATTTTGTGAGTCTTTAAGGTGCTCCTGGACTCTTGCTCTTTTCTACTGCTGCAGACAGACTGACACGGTGACCCATCTTGATCTATCTCTACTGTCGCAGTGTGTGTTATCCTCTTATGCAATTTCTGCATCATTTAATATGCCATGTTAATACTTATTCTTTGTTTCAGCTTTGTTCCAGATTTTTGCTCAGTTTTAATGCCCACAGTCCTAATCCTATTACATTGCTTACTGGATATCACTTCCTATTGACTTAAATTGCCTTGAGCATCAGGGAGAAAGGCGGACTATAAATAATGTACACAATTCAGGGAGGCAGTTGGATACTCATCTCATAATCTTCTTGCATCCCTCCTTTTCTGCCCAAAATACAGACTATGCTAGGTCCCTAGACTAATTTGTTTTCTCCCACTGGAATCTCAGTTTCCTCCCTGGTAACCAGCTTCGCTTTGAATCCCAGGAGCAAGTTTGCCTTCCCTTGCCAAAGGCTGCCTAATGGGGGGGGTGGGAAGGCTGCCTGGTGTAGCCCCCTCTTGTCAGATCTCGGAAGCCGAGCAGGGTCACAGTTTGGAGGGGAAACCACCCAGGAAGGCTCTGCAGAGGGAGGCCATGGCGAACCACCTCTGCTTCTCCCTTGCCTTGAAAGCCCCTTGCTGGGGTCACCATCAGTCGGTTGTGACTTGACTTGGCAGCACTTCACACAAGTACAGAGATGGGGAGGGTCAAGCAGGAGAGCTTGCCTGAAGAGCTGATGGGGGAGGAAAGAGTCCGCTCAAGGGACTGCCTTGGGTCTCTCTCTTAGCCCCCCACAAAGTCCCTACTTTTTTTTTAATTTACAACTTTCCTGTGCTGCTTTTCCATCCAAATAGAGTCTCCAAGGTGGTAAATATCAAAACATTAAAGCATTTTGACATTAAAACATCAAGACATTGAAATACCATTTTTTTTTTAAAAAGTGTATATAAAATATTTAAACAGTTCAATAAAACATGTAAACACACAAACACAAATAACTCAGAGGGGGGGGCAGGTGGAGGGACCCCAACCCCTCCCCCAACTTCATCCAGAGGCCCTGCCTGTCAAAATCACCGGCCCATCATCTCCTTCCAGTCATTCCAAAAACATGGGCAAGAACACCCTTCCCTTCTTTCCTTTTGCACCCCTTGGTGGTTCTTCCACAAGCCCTGTCTTCCCACACCCCACCTGTTCCCTCGGGGTGCCCCCCAACTAACGGCCACTCCGCCCCCACTCAAGAGGATGTGACCAGAATGTCCTCTCCGAGGGGGCTGTCCAGGGTCTCCTCCTTGCCTTCCAGACATGACATCTTCAGTAGATAATGGAATGCTGGAACTGAGCGCTGGAGCAGGTGCATGCTAATGAGGAGATCAATTTTAATTATGATTTTAATTAAACACCCAATCCGGTAGGAAATATGACAAGCAGGCAAGAAATGCCGAATTTGCCAGGGGAAGAAGGAGGGGGAGGGGGAGGGAACCATAGAAAACAAGACCTTGAAAGGAAATGGGAAAATAGGGGTGTGTGAACGCCCGGAGCCCCAGACCTTGGAGAGTCCTGCAGCTGTGGAGAAGCCTCTGCCGCCCTCGGGGGGGGGACTGGGTGCAGACAAATGTACCCCCCCATCAAGACTCACTGAAGGTGCTTCTCTCATGCTTGGAGCCCCCTCCCTTTTGCATTGCGTGTGATGACAGTCCTTGGAAGGGCAGAAAGGCAGCAGGGTATAATTTTGAAACAAACAAACAAATGGATGAATGGACATACCAAGCAATGATTTACTACTGTGTTGCGCCTCTGTGCTTCAGGTGGCCTGCTGGGCTTACTTCTAAAACATCACACAGACATTTTTCAAGTAAATGATTGTTTATCCCTTACAGGGAAGTGGGGCTGCGGGTCACAGGTGAAGAGCCACATGGGTTGGCTCTTTGGAATATTTGTAAGTAGGTAGGTAGACAGACAGATGATGAGAGAGAGAGAGAGAGAGAGTTCTTCTGGGGAACAATTGAAGGTGGCAAGGCAAAGCGCAAGAGAGGCACGTAGCACTTTAATGGAAGAGCAGAGATGCTTCCTTAAATATTTCCAACCAGCTTCTCCCCACCAAAGTCCTCCTGGGACCTGCACTCATAGACAATCCCCCGCGGAGACTTCCCAGCAATTTCTCATGACTGCAACTCCCAGCGCCTGCAACTCCCTGGGTGGCCCCGGCTAGCCCCATCTCATCAGACCTCAGGAGCTAAGTTGGGCTGGCCCTGGTTAGTGCTTAGATGGGAGACCACCATGGAAGCCCAGGGGCACCATGAAGAACAAGCAGTGGCAAGCCACCTCCGTTGGTCTCTTGCCTCGAACACCCAGCAGGGCTGCCGTAAGCTGGCCGAGACTTGATGCCATATTCCACACCACACAGTCCCCAGGCGTTCCTTTGGAGGGACCATGGGAGCTGTGCTAGTTGATCCAGTTGCACAGCTGATCAGTTTTGCGGTGGAGATGTGTCCTGGCTCCCACCGAGCTTTGCCGCTTCTTGCAGATGCTCAGAACTCTCACCTAACCTCAGCACAAGCCTCCTTTGAACATCTCTCAGGATTCAGTGGGTCTTGCATTTGTTGAGCTCCGATGAAGCTGCCCCAGGTGCTGGCAGGGCAGGGTGCCCCATCAGTCGCAGAAGTGGAGCCCAAGCAGGAGCTGTGTGTGTGTGGGGGCGGGTCACACTGCTGAGGCACTCTCCCCCGCCTTGGGATGTGTGTGTGTGTGGGGGTCTCACATCTCCAAATGTAGGAGCTGACTTAATCATTCTCACCAGGCCGACACGGAGAAGACAGCCACTTACTTGCCCACTGAAGTGGAAAGCAGATGTCCAGCGCAGAAGAAAGAAGGAAGACAAGCTCTTGGAGCCTGGAGAGAGGAGAGGGCCTTGGTCGCACCTCTGAGGAGAGGCGCTTGTTAGCACCAAGAGAGGAGCTGGGGACGTGGGGAGCAATTTGTCTGTGCTGGAGTCTGACAAGGACTCTTCCCCCCTGCAGTTGCGGCTCGCTCAGAAATCAGAAAGGACTCCTGCTTACATGAAAGGTGGGGAGGAATTGTCCTTTCTCTCTCAGGTCTCTCCGAGTTTGGGGTTTGCTGGCAATTTGTAGAAATGACAGTTTCCTGCCAAAGAGAAAAAGGTGAAGCAAGTGAGAAATCTTCCAGCCTGCGCTCCCTCCCTTTCTGCTCAACCAGAGCTCTTTTGTCTCTTGCGTTCCAGCTAATTGGTGGTGGACTTCACCGTCTTCTGGCTGGGCAGATCTCCCGGAGCTGGGGGTTTTCTCTGCAAGCTGGGCTCCCTCCTAAACCGATGAGGGAGGCTCTCTGGAAAATATGATCTCTGGTTCCTGTGCTGGGGGGGGGGGCTTGCTCCTTAACTCCAGCATCTCCTCCCTGGCCAACCTCCAGGTGGGACCTGGTGATCTCCCAAAATTACAACTGACAACAGAGACCAGTTCACCTGCAGAAAATGGCTGCTTTGGAAGGTGGACTATATGGCATTAGACCCACTGAAGTCCCTCCCCTCCTCAAACCCTGCATCCTCAGGCTCCACCCCCCAATTCTCCAGGTGTTTCTCAATCCAGAGCTGGCCTGACTGCCCTACTAGGATCCCTTTCTTGATGCAAGATGAAGATGTGTCCTGGTGCCCCCCTCGTAAGAAGACTCCCAGACGGGGGCAACAGTTTTGATCTCTGTGGAGTTCACAATGGTCTTCTGGAGGGGAGGCCCTTTCTTGGACCAAGAGTCCCTTGAAAACTGATCTCTTGAATGACCTTCCTTCTAGACGTTGCAGGGACTTCTGGGAACTTCCTCAAACACAGAGAAGAGCTGCTGCCCAGAGTGACAACAAAACCTATTTTATGAACTGGTGGGAAAAAAGTGAAGGATTTTAACCCCCGCTCAGTCCTGCTGCTTGTTCTCCTTGGGAAGAGAAGTTCTAATAAAACAGGAGCTCCTCTCCGGCATTTATTCTAAATATACCTCCTGAAATGCTGGCTGTAATAGAGGGTTTCTTGCTAGGTTTTTCTCCCTGGGTGCCTCTTGGCAGAAAAATGTCCTTCTAAGCTGCCTCAGGAGCTCTCCCTTCCCCGTTTTGCCTCATCAAGGGATTAGCGCCGGAGGTGGGTGACTCTTCTTGGATCGCCCTCATGACAATTTCTCCTGGATAACACTGATGATCAGCGAGCAAATGGGGAATTGGGAACAGGCTGCCCCCAACCAAGGAGTGCTCATGGGATCTAGAGGAAGATGGCTGCCCTGGAATGGGAGTCCCAGGGAGGCCAGTGTGGGCTTAGTGATTCTGGGGCCCCGGTTGCCAGCCTCCAGAGATCTCCCAGAATTACAGTGGATCCCCAGATGACAGAGGTCTGTTTCCCTGGAGGGGATGGCAGCTTCCGATTGTGGACTCTGTGTGGCATCACATCCCTGCTGATCTTCCCTAAACTCTGCCCTCCCAGGATCTGCCCCCAGATCTCCCGAGCTGGCAAACCTCAGCCTGAGAGAAAGTCCAGGACACCAGAATCACTCTAAGGTTGGGAAATACTGGAAGGTTTTGGGCAGTGCCTGCCTGAGGAGGGTGAGGTTTGGGGAGGGGAGGGACCGGGACCTTTAAGGGGGACATGATTCTAGGAGGGGCATGAGAAGCAGTCCCTCTGGAACTGGGATGCCTCCTTGCCTTTGCCTCTGGTCAATCAAATGGGGTCAGATGCTCCAGGACTGCCTGTCTTAGGAACTTCATGTGCCAAAGAGGGACAGGGAAGACTAGGAAAGGAGGGTGAAAGGAAAGCCAGGAAGCCCGGAATCATCATAAGAACATAAGAGAAGCCAATGTTGGATAAGGCAATGGCTCATCCAATCCAACACTCTGTGTCACACAGTGGCCAAAAACACCAGGTGTCCCCAGGAGGTCCAGCAGTGGGGCCAGGACACCAGAAGCCCCATGTAAATCATGTAACCCTCCCCCCTTCTGCTCCCACTAAAATCCTTCCCCCAGCCCCCCCCCCCCCCCCATCACATCTTTCCTGGTTAGCTTCCCTTTCTCCAACAAACTAACACTTAGTTATCCACTCAAACCTCTTCCAATTGAGGCCAGATGAAGAGCGTTTCCTCTTTGCTCTGAAATGGGGTACCCCAATTTCATGGTCTCCTGCAAACGAACTTCTCTTCCTTGGTCCACAAAAAAGTACAGGTTTTTTTCATGATGGGCACTGGGCAACCAAAACACCCGGACAATCTGATTGCTGTCTGAGTGCTTCTCTGTACACCCAGGTCCATTGCTTGATGATGGTTGCCATCTTGATGATGGTTGCCATCCAGCCACCATCTTCCAGGTGGTGCCTGGAGCTCTCCTGGGATTACAACTGACCTCCAGGTGACAGAAATCAATTGACTTGGAGAAAATGTTTGCTTTGGAAGGTGGGCTTTATGGCATTATACCTCACTGAAGTCCCTCTCCTTCCCAAACCCTGCCCCTTCCATGCTCCACCCCCAAAATCTCCAGGTATTTCCTAACCCAGAGCTGGCAACCCTGTTGCCTGATGGCTCTATTCTTCCATGTGAATCATGACCCCACAAGAATAGTCTCCAGATTATCAGAAGTCACTGTAACTAGCCTGTTCCAGGAGGGCTGAGGCTTAATGGAAGACCCTCTGTTTTGCATCCAGAAGAACCCTGCTTCAGCCCCCGGCACCTCCAGTTTTCAAAGGATCAGGAAACAGGTTGTGTGAAAGACCTCAGCCAGAGACCTTGGAGGGCCAGTTAAACCAGACGGTACTGAGCATGGCAGGTCAAGGCAGCTTCATGTCGTCTCCAAGGCGCTCCCTTCACACATTCCTCCGCCAGGCACCGTGGTTTTGACTGCCGCCACTGTTTTTTCTCCATTTATCAAGGGCCCAGGGGAGTCAAACCGTCAGAGTCACATGCATGCGTGAATCAGGCATGGGGAAACCGAAATGGTATTTTGCAGCCGAGTTCATATTGTGGATGCAAACAGTGTGTGTCTGGGTATACACACACAATCTGTGTTTCTGTTGTTCAGTATGAAGGACCACAGCGTCGCCAGAGGCTGAGCACCTGGGGGAAGAAGGCTTCGCTGAGACTGGAGAGGGAGAGGGGGGGATAGATAGCAGGTGCAAGCCCAGCAGCCTTCCCCTGACCTGCCAGCTTGGCTCAAGGAAAGGAATCCTGCTGTGATTGGGGAGGGGGGGTGGAGCTTGCCTGAGGAGGGACTGATGCTCCAGCTGTTATCACCCTAGACTGGATGTGCAGTCAACAGACAGTGTGGCAGCCCAGGCAGTTTAGTGTGAATCTTCCCACCCCAAAGCATCATGAGCCAGATTGGCCCCCAGGGCACAAAACACAGGGCAAGTCAGATCCTCCTCACTTGGATCTGCTAAGACGTAGGATGCCGGGTGCAGCTTGTGAGCTGCGTGGAATAGATCATTGGATCTTTCAGGCAAAGAAAACCGGGGGTGGGGGGGGGAGAGGAGAAGAGAAAGGGAAAACACAGGCATCTCCGAACCAGACTGTGACTATTTCTCTGCAATTACCGTCATAGCTGCAGATCTGAGCTCCAAGACAGAGCGGGGGGAGAGAGGCAGAGTAATCCATCCTGATGCAGGTTTCAAGGCAAACAGAATCTTTCCTAACTTGCCTTCAAAGGTATGAACCAACGGGCATGTTTCTCCTTTGGAAAGGCAAACAGTAATTTGGCTTTCTGAGGGACAATCAATACTTGCCTGTACGGAAGTGGTGAAACTGCTTCCCCCACATTTTAGAAACCGCCTCTCCCCTTATACCCCCAAGCAGTGTTTGCATTCCTAGGGTTGCCAGTTCGGAGTTGGGAAATACCTGGAGATTTTGGTGGTGGAGCCTGGGGGGGAAGAGACTGGGAAGGGGGGGGATTTCAGTTGGGTGTATAATCCAAAGCAGCCATTTTCTCCAGGAGAAATGAACTCTATAACCTGGAAACCAGTTGTAATGCTAGGAGGTCTCCACCTACCAACTGGAGACTAGCAACCCTATGCATTCCAGCACAGGAGGCCTAAGAGCAAGACTGAGTTGGGTAGGGATGGGCACAAACCAGGAAAATGTGGTTTGGTTCATGGTTCATGGTGTGCTGGGTTTATGAACCATGAACCTTCACAAACTTTTAGCCTCCAAACAAACCGGTTCAGTTTGTGAGGTTCATGATGTGGTAGAACAGAACCCCAGCATGTTAGAGACACCAAACTCACCGGAGATCTCTGGATCTCTGGATGACTCTTCTCTACTTGTCCTCCAAGTTTGGTGAGGATTGGGTTTACAGGGTCTGAGATATTCCCCCCCCCCCCAAAAAAGAAAGTGCCCCCAGGAAAGTGCTTTCTGGGGGAATGACAGGTGCAGTTCAGGAAGTTCAGGAATGTACACAACTGATCCTGTGCAAGCTAGAGACATCAAAGCCACAGGGCACCTCTCCTGGATGCTCCTCTATGTGGCCTCCAAGTTCTGCCCCCCCCCTGTTGATTTGAAGTTTGGTAAACATTTAGGTTGAGTGGAGACAGTCTGTCTGGAAATGTATCCATTCATGAACCACCAGGAACTGCCATGAACAGCTTGAAAGTTCATGGAAAGTTTGCGCCAGTTGACCTGCCATGAACTTCAGTTCTTGTACCATGAAATTCATCACAAACTTTAGTTTGTGAGCCAGTTCATGGGCCAGTCAATTAGGTGAAAATGTCACACCAGTAAGTTACAAATACTTGAGCAAACAAGATTTTAACCTGCTGCTGAATGGATAGCTAACTGGATGCAAGGAGAGTGCTCCATAACCAAGGTGCCACAACAGAAAAAGGCTCTGCCCTCTGTGCCCACCCATCTTGATGACAATCTGCCCACCTGGCTACTGAAGATGGCACAGCAAGACTTCAGGAGATGGTGGTCTCATAGGGGAGCAGCTGGTCCTTGAGAGATCATGGTCCCAGGTCATTTAGAGCTTTGAAGGAGAGAAGCAGCTCTTAGGGAAGGACCATAGTTCACTGGCAAAACATCGGCTTGGCAAGCAAAAGGTCCCAGGTTCAATCCCCGGCATATCCTGTTTAAAGAGTCAGGTAGGAGGTGATTTGAAAGACCTCCACCTGAGACCCTGGAGAGCTGCTGCCAGTCTGAGTAGACAATATGAACTGTGATGGGCCAAGGGTCTGGTTCAGTATGAGGCAGCTTCATTGTGTGTTCACATATGCTTTCTGGACAGAAACCTGGAAATGAATGTCTGTCCAGTGGAGCTCTTTCCACACTGGCAAGGGACATCCCCTGCGCTCCCTACCTGCTTTGCAGCCGCATTTCAAACTGAATCTAGTTTCTAAAGAGTCTTCAAAGATGGACCTGTGTGGAGGCTGCTGTGGTAGTCTAAGCTGAAGAATGACCAGAGCATGGATAATGGGCCAAATCATGCTTTATGAGGTAGTCAAGGCAACAAATAAAATGATAAATAGAACAGATCTCTATGTCACATTAGACTGGTCCCCCATCCAGCTGAAGGCTCTGGGTGGGGGCTCTTCAAAGTCCCAGACCTGCTACCTGACTGGAGCTGTCCAGCTGAGACCCAATGCAGGCAAAGAAGAAGAAGAGTTGGGTTTTGCACTTTGCTTTTCTCTACCCTAAGGAGTCTCAAAGCAGCTTACAATTGCCTTTTGCTGTCTCTCCCCACAATAGGTACCTTGTGAGGTAGGTGAGGCTGAGAGAGTTCTGAGAGAACAGTGACTGGCCCAAGGTCACCCAGCAGGCTTCATGGGGAAGAGGAGTGGGGAATCAGACCTGGCTTTCCGCATTAGAATCTGCCTCTCATAATCACTGCACCACACTGGGTCTACCACTTTAACTACATGCAGCTCCCCTGTCCCCTCAGGCCAGAACCAGGCACGGCAAACTGTAGCTCCCAGCTCTGCCTTTCTTCTGATCAGCCTTGCCCCAACGGCCACTCCCTCAATGGCAGAATCACCACCTGGCCTGATTTCTCCAAGAGCTGGATCTGCAGGATCCAGTTTGCTGTGCTGCAAAGAGTTTGTTCGGATGGAACAAGCTCAGCTTTTGCTCAGCGCACCTTAACAAGCATCCTGAATCTGAACTGCTGGATCAAGCCGTGACATCCTGCCCTGGCTAGAGCAGGGGTCCCCAATGCGATGGCCCTGGGGCACCATGGCATCCGCCAACACTTTTCCTGGCACCCACCAAGTGGGTTTGGAAAGAGAGTGGGTCCAGCTGGGGCTTTTGTCTTCCAGCACTGGCTGCCCACTGAGAGGAGGTGGGAATTCCTTGGATGCCTCAGTCAACTGCACCATGCCTGCCTCTTGCACATAGGTGCACTAAGGGACCCCAGCTTGGCTCAGGCAAGGCTGGTTCTTCCAGTCCCCTCCATCAGGGCGCATCACTTGGCTGATCTGTCATTTCCTCAGTTACTCCTGGAGAGGACTCCTTCCAGGGCTATGTCTAGATTCTCAGCTGGGATTTCTCCCCATCTCCAAGCCTCAGAATTTGCTCAGGATCCTCATGCGGGAGGTTCGAGATACTTGTTCACCTCCAGCAAGGTACACCCCCACCACTTCCCGGTCCTTTGCCAACACCAGCCAGGGGACATTGCCACAAGGACCCAGCTTGGACTCACCTGGTAGCCTGGAGACCCGCTGTGATGCCAGGAGATCTCCAGCCACCACCTGGGGACTGGCAACCCTACATCCCTTCCTTCTCTTCCCTCCACCTGCTCTCTTGCAAACAGCGATTCATGCCAAGGGTGTGAGACGTGGGGCAGGGCCCTCCCTCTGCTCTGCTGCTGGGGAAGGGGGCCACGTGGCCACGTGGAAGCTGGGGAACATGTCGCCCCAGCCGTTCTCCCATGGGCAGTCCGGCTTGGGAGGACCTGCTGTGGTTTTGCTCAAGGTAGCGCAGAACTGAGCAGCAGTGAATGGCGCGGTCCCATTTGTGGGTGGGAGAGCAGAGTGCCGGGTGCCTCGTGTGGGGGAGGAGGAGGAGGAGGAGGAGGCGGTAATTCCCAGACCTGTGCAAGAATCCTTGCCTGTCTGGTGACACTGCTGTGGGGCGCTCAGACTGGTTCTGGCAGCAGAGCGTCTCCCCGATGGAGTGGGGGCGGTTGCCAGGCAACGACACCTGTGGAAGAGGGAGCCCCCGTCCCTCTGTTCTTCAGGCCGCTCTCAAGAAAGCAGGAGGGGAGAGCGTTGTCTGGCAAGGTGGAGGGGAGGCAGCGGCAGCAACTGAGGTGGGAGGAGGGACAGTAGCCATGAAGAGCCAGGAGATGGGCAGATGGGCGCGGCACTGCTGGACACACAGGTGTGACGCAGGAGAAAGATCTGCCCACTGGCCTCTATATCTCTGGCAGGAATCTTCCATAGTTCCGGCAGAGGTCCCCTCTCCCATCCCTACCCACGAGGGAGACCCTCTAGGGCAGGGCTTCAGGTGAGCGAAGCTCGGCAGGGCTGGCCTGGGTCCCTCTCTGCAACCTCAGGGCTGGCTAGAGAATGCGGCCCAGGGTTGCCAGTCTCCAGGTGGGGCCTGGAATTCTCCCGGAACTACCAATGATCCCCCGAGTCCCAGGATGAGCCCTCCTGGAGAAAGGGGCAGCTTGAGAGGGTGCGCTCTAGCTTCGCAGCCCTGCTGGATTCCCTTCCCTCCCCAAACTCCACCCCCAGGTCCCCCGGAATGTCCCCGTGTGGGGTTGGCAGCCTTAGGGATGACAGGCCTTGCTGCTGGGCATGAGTAGAGTGGCCTTCCCTTGTCACTGGGTGGCTTTGAACGCTTTGGCCGTGGGGCAGCCCTGCAGGTGGGAGGACATGGTTTCCGGGCAGGCCTAAAAGGCTTCAAGAAACTGGGCCTCACCAGGGCAGCTGGCAATCCCCATAGACCACCCCCAAGCAGAGTCCTTCCCACCTGGTGCTGACGAAAGGGATGCTGTCACTGAGCCAGCATGGTGTCATGGGTAAGAGCAGTGGACTCTCATCTGGAAAACCAGGTTTGATTTCCCACTCCTCCTCTGCATGAAGCCAGCTGGGTGAACTTGGGTCAGTCACAGTTCTATCAGAGCCCTCTCAGCCCCACCTACCTCACTGGGTGTCTGTTGTGGGGAGGGGAAGGGAAGAAGACTGGAAGCCACTCCGAAGGAAGGGTGGGGTGTAAATCCAGTTGTGGTTGTTGTTCTCCTCCTCCTCCTCCTCCTCCTCCTCCTCCTCTGTGGTCCAAAGAGCAGCTTGAAGCCCTCCCTATTAACACTTCATGAGTCACTTAGTACCCCAGGGTGTCAAACTGCAGGAAGCAACTATTCTATCATGGAAAGAAGCCACAAGCTGCCTTTACAGTGCCCACTGATGTTGCCCTGGCAGTTAATGCAAACTTGTTGGGGCAGGGACTGCTGGACCTGAGATTGCTGAGCTTGAGTTCATTCACAAATTCAGAACAATGAACACCCCCCACCCCCCACCACTACCAGTCTGAATAGGGGCACAGGAACCTTCTCTCGCTATAGTTGCTAGTTTCCTGCCCCTCTGGCATTTCCCTTCTGCTCTCATCAAGCTGATCACAATGTGCCTGGTGCCTCAGCATCCGGACTCCCTTCTCTGCTACACCCCTGCCACCTTCAGACTGGGATAGAAGGGCTCGGGGATCTCCACCTCTACTCATGTCTGACAAAGGGACCCTTGAAAGCCCATACCCCCCAAAAGCATGCTGGTCTCTGAGGTGCCGCTGTACTCGAACTGCATTGTCTTGATCAGGGCTTTTTTTGTAGAAAAAGCCCAGCAGGAACTCATTAGCACAATAGGCCACACCCAACAGCAGAAACTCATTCGCATATTAGGCCACACCCCTGCCTTTCCTCCCTGGATCGGCTTGGCTTCCCCAGGCCAAGAGATCCCAAGCCAAGGCTTGTGAGGTGCCTAGGAAACCCAAGGGGGGGAGGCTGTAGGTGTGGCCAACTCAGAAGCCATCCGGAACTCCATTCCTGTGCATTCCTGCCCAAAAATAGCCCTGGTCTTGATGGGATTTCCATTATTATCTGGATGTCTGCAGGAAACCCTACAAGGGATGTTTGCGTAGGGGACAGTTGCAGGAAACCAAGTCCAAGTTTGTGTCCCTACCAGCCTGGTCCAAGTTGATGGTTCTCTGATGTCTTCAGTCCACCAATCAGTCAGACGGAGGCACCGTTGTCCGGGGACAGACAGTTACTTCCAAAAGCCAATGCACCTTAAGCTGTCTTCTTCGTGCACCTTCCCTTTATGTCTGCTCTGCTGGTATTTTAATACTTCTTCTCGTTATGTATTTTGGAGCTTAGAGCACTCCGGCAGTTCTACCCTCTAAGGCATTCATTTGTTATGTGTTTTTTGGATTTATTATTTTACTTCCAGAAAGTTTTCTGACTGGTATCTTTCATTTTTAGCTGTATGTGTGTGCGGGTCAGAGGGGAATGCACTATTGTGAGATGGCTTCCCCTCCTCCACTGTTTGGCATCTCCTCTGCCACCATAATAGACAGCTTTTCATGGAAGAGTGGCTGCTAGTCAAGGTGGCTGAGGGGAACCGCCACATTCAGAAGCACTAAACCACTAAACCCCATAGCCAGGAGGCGACATCGAGGAAAGGCTCAGCTTCTATGCCCTGTTGTTAACCCTCAGAAGAACTGTTGGCCACTGTGTGAGAAGAGATGCTGGACTAGATGGATGGTCTGATCCAGCAGGGCTCTTCTGGTGTTCTTCTCAGGGGAAGGCCTCGGCCTCTCTGCCCTGTTGTTGGCCCTCCAGAGGAACTGGCTGGCCACTGTATGAGGCAGGATGCTGGACTAGAGGGACCCTCCCTGGTCTGACCCAGCAGGGCTCTTCTTCGGTTCTTCTCAGGGGAAGGCCTCGGCCTCTCTTCCCTGTTGCTGGCCCTCCAGAGGAACTGGCTGGCCCCTGTGTGAGACGGGAGGCTGGACTAGGTGGACCCTCACTGGTCTGACCCAGCAGGGCTCTTCTGAGGTTCTTCTCAGGGGAAGGCCTCGGCCTCTCTTCCCTGTTGCTGGCCCTCCAGAGGAACTGGCTGGCCACTGTATGAGGCAGGATGCTGGACTAGAGGGACCCTCCCTGGTCTGATCCAGCAGGGCTCTTCTTCGGTTCTTACCAGGGGGAGACCTTGGCCTCTGTGCCCTGTTGCTGGATGTCCGGAGGAACAGGTTGATCACTGTATGAGGCAGGACGCTGGACTAGATGGAGCCTCACTGTTCGGATCCCACAGGGCTCTTTTCATGTTCTTATGTTCCTTTCCATTGGTTTTTCAAGAGCATGTTTCCTACAGGCAGGGAGGGAAAGGAAGAGCCCCCCTTCTCCATCACCCCAACTGATTTCCTAGCTTTGAGGGCTTTCTTTTTTGGTTCAGAGCTCTGCTTTTTAAAAAAAGGACCCTTCAAATCTCAGTTATGTGATTCTGCTTGCCATACCATCTAGGATGCCTTTTATGCCTTTTAATCATTAACCCCTTTGACAATTTGAGGAGAATATTTTCCCCTCACTGACTGTACTCTTTGGGCCCATATCCCCCTCCCCAGTGCCAGGAACACCCCCCCCCCCACGGGCCTGTCCTTCATCTTGCTTTTGTGTGTGCAGGCCCTTTCCTCACACAGGCCTTTGAGGCCGATGAGGCAGACAGAGATCCCCCCCCCCTCTCCAGGCCACCCTGCGAGCTTTTCTTTCTCCGTGGCTTTCCAAGCTGATTCACATGTTAGTTAAAAATTTCTTCCAGGTGCTTTTTAAAATCAAAAGCCTGCAAGAGAGAGTGAGAGAAAGCATTGAGTGTTTTCTGCCAACCTGCTTAACCATCTCAAAGGCTCAAACTGCACCTTGCAGGGAGCTACGGCGATTCTTTCCCCTGCAATTTTTGAGAAAGCAAAATCAGCCAAGGCAGGCAGGCATGGAAGACATGGAATCCTTTTTCTTACAGCAATTGTTTTATTCAATCCTATCACCCTTCCCCGGGCCTTTTATTTTTAAACATGCAGGGGGGGAAATACGTGGGGGTCCCTGCATCCTCCCCGATCTCCCCATACCCTCCCAGTTTAGTATTTGCAGCCTGAGGGTGGCCTTGCAGAGCAGAGAGAGGGAGGACTGTCAACCTAGGGTTGGGAAATACCTGGAGATTTGGGGGTGGAGCCTGGGAAAGGTGGGGTTTGGGGAGCAGAGAGGCTTCAACGCGGTATAATGCCGTAAAGTCCACCTTCCAAAGCAGCCCATTTTCTCCAGGGGAGCTGGATATCTATAGCCTGGAGATCAGTCGTTATCCCAGGAGATCTCCAGCTAGCATCTGGAGGTTGGCAACGCCACTCTCAGGATCCCTTCCTACCTGGAGAGCACAGCCACCTGCTACCGCTGTCCTGGCCCAGCTTCACGCACTCATGCTTCCCAAGCTCAGTGGGGCCTATTGCCACAGAGCCTACCCTCCAAAGCAGCTGTTTTCTCCAGGGAAACCGATCATTGTCATCTGGAGACCAGTTGCAATTCCAGGAGACCTCCAGGCCCCACCTGGAGGTTGGCAACTCTGAAGGGAGGCTCGTCTATCCCATCACCTGGGCTTTAGGGTACCTGTAAGAGACAGCAACCTCTCAACTCTTTAACTGATTATTCTGTTTTGACCATCAGGGGTCAAAGGAAGGGAGAAGGATTTCCAGCCTCATGCACCAAAACCGGCCATCTTTGCCTACAGATTGTGATGGGGGGACCCAAGAAATGGGGAGGTCATCCCTGGGGTTGCCAGCTCCAGGTTGAGAAATACCTGGAGATTTGGGGGTTGGGCCTGAGGAGGGCAGGGTTTGGGAAGGGGGGGGGGGGACTTCAGTGGGGTATAATACCATACAGCCCACCTTCCAAGGTGGTTGCTTTCTCCGGGGGAACTGATCTCTGTTGCCTGGAGATCAGTTGTAATCCCAAGAGATCTCCAGCTACCACATGAGGTTGGGATGGGAACCTTGTCCCTCAAGGATGCAGGATCTTGGTTTGCAACTGGACCATGGCCAGTGGGTGTAAGGTGTCCCCCAAGTAACATCTGGCTGACCCTAGAGAATGCAGTCGAGCACAGTCAGAATGTCAGAGCGAGGAGGACAGCAGAAAGGCCCCCCCGTTCTAAAAGGAAGCCCTCCCTCGCCAGCCTCGTTTCTTGCCTGCTAGATGCCTTGCATTTCCCCTTCATGGGAAGTGACATATGGCATGATTTTTTTTTTAGGAGGTTCTTGCAGCTCCCTCAGCAGCTTTGACGTGGTTATTAATACTAACATAATTTCGTGATGATTAGAGAACACAATTAAGGGCTATTAATAATGACACAAATAATGGCATTTTAAGGCCTCATTTTAATATGAGTAATACTCTGTCTGGTGGTATTTAAGCAGCTCTGTCTGGTGCAATTACAGGAGAGCCAAGGTGCAGTCGCCTGATCACCCTGTCCATCCGCAGGGGAGAGGACAGCTCACCCAAGTCCCCCCCCCCCCCCCCGAGTGTCAGAGGACTAGAAGTCAGTGGGCAGGATCCGCAGTAGGAATGATGGCCTGGGATCTTGTACAGTTGAGGAGCAGGAAGGGTTTCTCCAGCAGCTGTCCTCCTCATCACAGTGCTGCTGCCATAAGAAAATGCATCGGGCAGAATTGTTCTTGCTCGCAAAGCTCTTAAAAATTCAGGATATTCATTGCCTCGTATATTAAAAAATTGACTCCCCCCCCCCCAACACACACACACACCTTGGCCAGTTGTTTTAGGAGGGGGGGGGTTGTTCGTTTATTTTATTTAGATACAGAATTTGTATCCTGCCTTTCTGCCCTTAGAAGGGCCACCAAGGAGGCTAACCATTTGAAACATGCATGGTAAAAAATCACACTTTAAAACCATTAAATGCAACCACCCCCCAACAAACATCATTAAAACAATTTTTAAAACACATACAAAATATAAAAACAACAATCAAGACCTTGGTTAGAAAGGAGGGCTCAACGAGGGAATGTCAAATGGAACAAGAAAGTCTTCACCCGCTGGCAGAAGATGACAGTAGAAGGGGGACAGATGAATCCCCCTGGGGGGAAGAGAGTGCCAGCGCTCTGGTGCCATGACCAAGAAGGCCCTCTCCTGGGCTGCGCCTTGCCTAACCTCCAGGGTTGTCAGTCTCCAAGTGGTGACTGAAGATCTCGCAGCATTCTGACTGCTCTCCAGGCTATAGTGATCAGTTTCCCCTGGAGAAAATGGCTGTTTTGGAAGGTGGAGTGCATGGCATTATATCCTGCTGAGGTCCCTCCCCTCCCCATACGCCACCCTTCCCAGGCTCCACCCCCCAAATCCTCAGGAATTTCCCAACCTGGAGCTGGCAACCCTACAAATCTCGGCAGCAGGGCCTCCGAAGACGACCCTAGTTCTTGGGCAGGTTCATAAGGCAGGAGGTGGTCCTTCAGCTCTGTTGCCTTGCTGTCCAGAGGGAGGGGTCTGTCAGGGCAAATGGATAAATGTCCTGAAAGAGGGTCTCTGTGTTGGTCCAGAATGGATGGATCCATTCTAGGACAGTGTGCGGGTGTGCACCTTCCTTGCTATGTTGTAATGCCACACAATATGGTTTCATCGTTTGGTATAGTGGTTAGGAGCACGGACTGTAACCTGGGAGAACCGGGTTTGATTCCCCACTCCTCCACGCGCAGCTGCTGGTGTGACCTTGGGTCAGTCACAAGTTCCTTCAGAGCTGTTCTATCAAGGGCAGTTCTCGAGAGAGCTCTCTCAGCCCCACCAACCTCATAGGGTGTCTGTTGTGGGGAGGGGAAGGGAAAGGAGTTAGTAAGCCACTCTGAGACTCCTTCGGGTAGTGAAGGGCAGGGTATAAATCCAATCTCTTCTTCTGAGGGACTTGGGAAAGTTCAGCCAAGAAGCTGGAGGGGGACACGATGGCTCTCTTGAAGTATTTGAAGGGCTGTCCCTTAGAGGAGGACAAGGAGCTGTTCCTGTTGGCAGCAGAGGAGAGGACTCGCAACCATGGGTTTAAATTAAGGGTGGGAAGGTACCGGCTGGATCTCAGGGAAAACGTTTTGACAGAGTTGTGCCACAGTGGAATCAGCTGCCTCGGGAGATGGTGAGCTCTCCCTCCCTGGCAGTCTTTAAGCAGCGGCTGGACAAACCCTTGTCAGGGATGCTCTGAGTCTAGGCTGATCCTCCATTGAGCCGGGGGTTGGAGTAGATGGCCTGTATGGCCCCTCCCAACTCTGTGACTCTGTGATTCTATGGTTCTCCTCCTCCTCCTCCCCCTCCTGTTCTTCTTGGTCTTTGCCTCTTTTCGTTGTCGTGCTCATGCCTGCCTGTGCTTAAACAAATTGGCTCCATGTTGGAAAGCTACTGTCCTTCATCTGGGAAGTCTGGTTTCCTGGCTGGGATGCCGTGCAGGGATCTGAATCTTCTGCAGGAAGACTGCAAAATGCAGGAGAGAGACGGTGCTGTCTTGTCAGAGAACCGTGCGACTTGCAGGGAGCACATCAGCACATGCTCAAAAGACAGGCCCGGTGCATCTCAGCCAAGGGCTGTGGGGCCTGTTTGCAAAGCCCTCGTCTGGCAGCCCCTGCCCACAACCCCTGCCTTCCTCTCCCACATGCTCCAAAGCCCCAGAGGCACTAAGGGTGGCAACCCTGATTCTGGCACTGCCTGCCAGGCTTGGCCTGCCTTCTCCTCCCTTTCCCAGGACTGGGCTGCTGTGTCGGCTTAATGGAACCTGCCTGGCTCACTCTTCCTCCCAGCAATGAAACGGACCAGCCTCTTTGTCTCTCTCCAGTAGACCCACTGCCAAGTACACCACCAGCCCATGAAGGGTGACTGTGCTGTGCTGCTAATGTGGGTTAATGGAATTCTCAGGACCAATCTTCACACCCCCCCCCCCCCAGAGATCCCTCCCCACTCCAGTTCCGGCAACAAAAGCTCTAGGGCTGCAAAACTGTGCTGGGGGAGGGGAGGCAGCACACAGAGAATGAATAAAGAAGGGGTTAAGAAGGGTTTCTCTCTCACCTCCACAGCATAATTAGTATGGTCTGAGTCCATCGCCCCAGGAGGGCGGAAGGCGCCGGGCCCAGCAGAAGGGATGGGGCTACCAGCGCTCTGCAGGGAAGTGCGCTGACGCAGCTCCCTTTGGTGGTGGACACAAGGGTGTGATATGAGCCCTCTCGTGATCCGGATGGCGGCTCGTGTTTCCTTCATCCCGCCAGTTGAGTCATTCTCCTCTGCAGCAGCCAATGGCACTCAGAGGCCAGGCAGGGCGGCCAGCTTTTTCTCCCTGGAACTCAATGTGCAGACTTTGACAGGTGTGCAGGTTTAATTCCACCTGGTGGGCAGTATTACCTGCTGGCTTCTGTGGAGGGAGCTGCAGGTGAAGACATGGGAGTGTGCCAGGTTGGTCCCCCCCCCCCCCCCCGGGTCACTTGACAAACCTCTGGAGCTGCCACGTTCCCCCTCGGCCAGGGCCAGGAACTGAAGAGGTGAAGAAGCGCTTGGGTCAGCTGATCCATTCAGGACACGGAGGGGGAATCCAGTCCACCAGGCTTCACAGAGGCCCCCAACATGGAGACCATGGTGTTCCTGGCACCCACCCAGTCTTTTTAGAAAGTGGGTGGGGCTGGGTGGGGCTCCAACCCAGTAGGGCTTCTGATTGGCCACTGGGGATCTGATTGCCTGTGGAGATTAAAATAATGTCGTTAGGGTGGCAGCTGCCCTCCCTGTTGGTTCTCTTCTCTCTCTCACACCACTTTCCAAGTTCATTCTTTAAAAAAATACTCCTCTTGTCCTCTGTGCTTGGGCTTACTCCGTGTGTGTACGTGTGTGTGGAGCTCCACCTCCCAGGGAGGCCATTTTAGGGATGTAGCAACCACCCCATGTCAGAATTCCAAAGGTGCACACAGGCTTAGAAAGGTTGGGGACCCCTGCCTAGGGATGGGCACAAAACACGTTTTTTTGCATTTCGGCTGAAACACAAACCAAATTAGAAACCAATATGAACCAAGAGGTTGGTTTGTGAATCAAACTGGTTCCTATTGGTTCATGAGACATTTAAAGTTTTAAACACTGCTTTCTGCTCCCTGCTACTTTTTGCGGGGAGCAGAAAGCAGGGGGCCATTTAAACCAAACAGCCATTCAGCTGTTTCTGCTTTCTGCTTACTGCCACTTTTGGTGGCAAGCAGAAAGCAGGGGGTGAAATGGCTGGGAGCCATTTAAACCCCTGTTTTCTGCTCCCTGTGGCTTTTCACAGGGAGAAGAAAGCAGCGGTTTAAATGGTCCCCAGCCATTTAAACCAAAGAGCTGACCCCACTGCTCAGCTGCTTAGTTTAAATGGACTCCTACTTTCTGCTCCCTGCAGCTTCTTGTGGAGAGCAGAAAGCAGGCGGTTAAATGACTTTGAACCATTTAAATCACCATGGCTTTCTGCTCCTCGCAAGAAGCTGCAGGGAACAGAAAGCAGGGGTTTAAATGGCTTCCAGCCATTTCATCCTCTGCTTTCTGCTCACTTGCAAAAGCAGCCCTGAGTAGAAAGCAGAGAGTGAAATGGCTCAAAGACATTTAAGCCCCTGCCTTCTGCTCCCTGCCAGTTTGGTGTAGTGTTTAAGTGTGCGGACTCTAATCTGGGAGAACCGTATTTGATCCCCCACTCCTCCATTTGCACCTGCTTGATGACCTTGGGCAAGCCGTAGCTCTGGCATAGCTGTTCTTGAAAAAGAGCAGCTTCTGTCAGAGCTCTCTCAGCCCGACCTACCTCACATGGTGTCTGTTGTAGGGAGGGGAAGGGAAAGGCATTTGTAAGCTGCTCTGAGATTCCCTTGGGCAGCGAAGGGCAGGGTATAAATCCAATCTCCCCTTTATTTTGCAGGAAGCAGTGGTGGTTTAAATGGCTCCCAGCCATTTAAACCAAACAGCTGAGTGGCAGAGAGCTCCCCCCTCCAGCTGTTTTTCTTCACAGACCACCATGTACTGCCCTGAACTGCATCAAAATTCGTGAAAGTTTGTAACAGTTCTTCAGTTCGTGAACATTGCTTTGTGAACCATGAACTGGCCAAAATTTGTGATGAACTTTAGTTTATCAGCAGGTTCATGCCCATCCTTACCCTGCCCCACACAAAAGAGTGAGATGGGATTCACAGCCTGGGGAAAGAAGCCACCGTGCTCCCCATTTTGCTGGTGGAGAAGCAAGCAAGGACTCCCAAGGAACCCTTGTGGGACTGGTTGGATTGAGTCTTTTCTTCCAGATCCGAGGTCCAAAGGTCCTGTGGACCTGGCTTGGCTCCAGCACTGCCTTCTTCTCCCTGTGGCAGAGCTGGAGAGCCTTCCATGGCTACCCTCCCTGTCAGTGACAAAGCAGCAGCTGGGGATTTGGAGATAGCAAGCAACGCAGCCTTTCCCGGCTCCGAGATGGCCACGGGTTCTCCGCCCCACCACTTAGGATGCAAGCCGTGTCGCCTCCCAAGCCTTGCAGCTGCGAGGAGCAATTCAGAAATTGCCTTGTTGGACGACAACGTGCCAATTTCTCAAATCTAAAGCCATTTCCAGTATTACAGGCTGTGCTGGCGAGCCAGGAGGGACTTCTTTGGGGAGCTGAAATTGAATCTGAGGTGGCCATTAACCCACATTAGCACAGCACGGGCCCTTCTAGAGCACTTTGTGGAATGGGAGCCTGCTCTGAGGGCTGGGCTGGGTCCAGTGAGGCTTGGAACAGGAGGGGCCGATGCTGCAGAGCTGCAGGAAGAGGGTCCGTCTTTGAGGCACAGCTAGCTGGAGAAGTCTTGAATTCAGAGAATTCCTTCACACAGTCTCTCTGGCTGAAACCCAACCCATCAATGAGGCTGCAACCTCTTCTTCCTCCTCCTGCTGCTCCTCCTCCTCCATGCCCACTGCAGTAAGCCATGAGGGTGCCAGGGGCAGGAGCTGGACATAGCTGCCCCCAGACCCTGCCTTGGAACTAAGGTTGCCAACTCCAGGATGGGAAAGTCATGGAAATTTGGGGGTGGGGCCTGGAGAAGGTAGCATTTGGGGAAGGGATAGGCTTCAGCAGGGTATACTGACACAGTCCATCCTCCAGAATGTTATTTTCTCCTGAACAACTGATCTCTGTTGTCTAAAGATCTGTTGTAATTCTGGGAGCTTTCCAGGCCCCACCTAGAAATTGGCACCCTTGCATGGAGATGCCTCACGTTCATGTTTTGCACATAGTGCCATGTATGTGTGTCGTGTATGTCCTGGCACTGAACATCCCACACAGCCTTGGGGAGCTCTGTGCTGCCCCAAACGGTCTCTTTGGTTGCAGTGGTTAGGAGCGCAGACTCTAATCTGGGAGAACCGGGTTTGATTCCTCACGCCTCCACTTGCCCCTGCTGGATGACCCTGGGCAAGCCACAGTTCTGTCAGAGCTGTTCTTGAAAAAGGGCAGTTTCTGTCAGAGCTCTCTCAGCCCCACCTGCCTCACAGGGTGTCTGTCTGTTGTGGGGTGGGGGAGGGACAGGAGTGTGTAAGCCGCTCTGAGACTCCTTTGGGTAGTGAAGGGCGGGGGTATAAATCCAATCTCCTCCTCCTCTTCTTCTTCTTCTCCTCTTTCCTAACCACCAAATCCCGCTGCTATTCTGCATCACGGGCTGGTTGCCAGGAAGGTGGAGGACTGATGCAGTCTGGGCACGTGTGTGGAGGACGGGGATTTTCCATCACTGGAGAGCCCTTGATGCAGATTTTGGAGAGCACTGGGGCAGATGGTTTTTTGGAGGCAGAAGAACTGGATGGATGGCAGCTGAAGGTCATTTCTGGCCCTGTATCCAAACCTGTCTTTGAAGGTCATGGTGGGGAAGTCCTTTGGCCACCTGTCCCTGCTGTTTAGGAGCACAAGAAGAGCCACACTGGTGACACTGCAGTCCACAGGGATCGTGTGCTCACGAGGCATTGTGATGCATGACAGGCACAGTGCATCAGATGGTTGCCTAGGCAACACATCGCCTCATCCTCTCCCCCCCCCCCCAAACAGGAACTGCAATTCCAGATTGCCGGGGAGAGAGGACCCCGAGGGCAGCACCAAGAAGGTGCTGTCCAATAGGGAACACTCAGTGACCTCTTGGCTCCCCTGCCCCAACAGGTCTGGGATTTTGGTTGGGCAAAACGGGGGAACGCCAGACAGCTGAACTGGGTGGCTTTCTCTGGGCAAGCAGAATGGGAAGCCAGGCAACACTCGAAAAGCAAGAAGGCCTCTCTTATGGATGTTTTCCCCCAGGCTTCTCGGGTTGGATTAAAGGGACCGAGGGAAGCCCCAGGGCCTCCATCCAGACTGGTGCCTCCTCTGACCCCCAAATCATTCTTCCCGAGCTGCGGGGTCAGAGTACGTGTGGGCAAAGGGCTGGACCAACCAGCTTTTTGACTGGGGAAAAGGGAAGGAAGGCTCCTATTCTGACCCTTCAAAAGGGCCATGCTGAGAATCCTGGGACGGGCACGTACAAAAGCCCTGTGAGACGAGGGCTGGAAACTGGCTGGGTCCAAACCAAAGGGGTTGCAATCCAATTTAGAACCTTTGATTACCAAGGGAGAGTGTTTTGGTGTCTCGGGACCCTCTGTGAACCCATTATGGCCTGAGCATCAGCTTTATTCCCCACTTCTCATTTGGGGCAATACCAGTCCCGCCTTCTGCGTTCCGTCGTGGCCAACCAGACATCTGATACAATAACTAATAAATTGCCTTCTGTTAATCTAAAGTTCTTTAGGTCCACTTCTCCCACCTGCTGCCCTCAAAGCCGGGAGCTACACTGCTTGAATGATTCAATGCATGATGCAGAGCTTGTGCATGCATGTCCAGAGGTCCCTCCTACCCAACACTGTACTGAAGTCCTTCCACAACCCCCCCCCCCCCAATCTTTTCAATAAAGCCTGACCCCTCCGTCCCATGAAAAGGCATGCTAAATGCGGGCAAACACACTTGCTGCCTCCTGTCCCTTCTTGCTCTTTACATTCAGCCTTTTCCCCCTTTGGCTCCTCTGTTGAAATTTAGCTTGGAAGCTCCTTGGGGCAGAGTCTCAGTCTGTGTGTGTGTGTGTGTGTGTGTGTGTGTGTGTATGTGCAGTTCCATAGATATCTATATAGACATGGAAGATATGGATGATGCTGTTGAAATGCTTCTAACATGAAGAGTGCCATCAGCCACCAGACTTCCACAAACCTTATGGCTCAAAATGGGTCAGGGGCTGCCAAGACATTCCTGAAGCCCCACTGAGCAGATGGGACTCTGAGCTGGATGTTCTGTGCACCACACGCTGCTCACTCCGCCTACCAACGCCAGTCAAAATGAGTCTGTCCAGACTGCAGAGCGATTAGGAGACGGTCTGGGAGCCCCAGCAGGCTCCGTCCTCTGCCGAACAGCCTCTACCTGCTGAGCGGAAGCTGCAGGTGTCGAAAGACCCAGAGTAGCTCTGTTGAGGGGAGGGCTAGGAGGAGGGTTTCTGTCCCCCCCATGGCAATTGAGCATGCCTGACTTGGGGAAGGAAGGCGGGGGGGGGGAGATACTGGAAGGAGGTTGCCAAACACCAGCTCTTGGAGAGAGGGAGCCAGGCCACACCTTCTGAGGACCAATGCTCCCTCTAAGCTGTGTCGTCTTGTGAGCAAAAATTCTACTGTGTGAGCTACTGGCATTTAAGTTGTGAGCAAGCGATTTGACCTCTGCATAAATTAGTTTGCTCTGGAGCCATCCTCCCTGAGTGAAGACAAAAATGTGTAAACTGGAGGCTAAAAAACTGTGAGCTAGCTCACAATAGCTCAGCTTAGAGGGAACACTGCTGAGGACCCCCTCTGATAAGCCTTTCTGCAGACCTAGAAAGACCTTTCCTGAACTGGAGAGCTAATGTTCCACATCTGGTGGATGAGTCACCCAGCCTTCTCCACTGAGGCAGCATGGCCCCTGGATGTTGTTCCCCAAAGACACGCACACACATGGTGCCCTGGCTGGCACAGAGCTCCCAGGATCAATGTGCATTCGGTGCATTTACATGCCTTTAATAGAACTCCTTAATAGGCCGTAATGTTCGCAAAAAGCAGGACGCTAAAAAGACAGGCCTCTTACCGCAAGCCCAGCAATTAGGGTGCAGAGCGGGAGATGGGCTCTGCCATGTGTTAAACTCTTCCGAGGCTAATAAGCTTTTGCAACGTTGAAAGAAATTAGGCTTGAGGGGCTATGGCAGTGCTGGGGAGCCATCAGCAGCCCCTTCTCAGGAAGGCCCCTTCTCAGGAAGGCTGATCCTGGGAGGCTTGCTGTGCAGGTGAGTCGGGGGAGCTGTCCAGTAGGATCCAGAGCAGCTTTGCTGCAAGGGCAGGAGAGACGCTTCGCAGGGGAGCCAGAAGCAGGACCCCCGGAAAGAGGGGCTTGGGCAGCAAAGTCTGGGCAGCACCTGAAAGGCTTTCCACCCCTCCTTGGAGCATCAGCTGGGCTAGTCCTGGTCAGGCTGGGCTACGAGGCCCTCTCTCAAAAGCGATGCTGAGACAAGGAAGGCCTCTAAGGGGGCTGATCAAGGTCTTTGTTCCTGGGGCTCAGGTGTGTGTATGTATGATCCTGGTGGTCCTGTACTGGCAGGTGAGCTGAAACGAGCAGCAGTGGGGGGTGGATCTGCCTTGCGGGATTCAGGAGAGCCAGTCAGCCTAGCCCCAGCAGGGAGCCTGGGAGCTTAAGGGGGGCATCACTTGCTGGGATGATGCATGCTCCATGGTCATTGTGGGCAGGTCATGGGGACATGCATCGTCCGGGATGCATGTGCTGCTTTTGCCTTTGAAAGCTGGTGGCAGTCATCACATGGGAGAGGCATGCTCAGAACTTCCTTGACTGGACTACAGTTCCCAGGTGGCAGTGTGACAACATGCCAAGCATTTGCAGGCCAATTTAGAACACTCAGTGAACACACTGGACACGCAAGCAACTTCCCAGGGGAGTTTGATGGATGGCGGGGTGGGGGAAGGAAAAGCAGAAATGCAAACGCACAAAACGTTAGCCATACAAATTGGAAGGATTTGATGTGCTCAACAAAAAGTTAACTTTTTTGAGCGTTTGAGGGCACACTAGGCAGTTAGGCATCGAATTACAGGGAGCCTTTGGCCATCACTGCTTCTGAGCCTCTGGAGCAGATAGACTGGGGGGATGCGGAGAACATATCACACACACATACACACACACACACACACACACCCCTGCTGCTGCACTTGGGAGTCCCGCAACTGACCTGGTTTTCTGTGGTGACCTTCCGCCCCCTGCCCCAGCTTGGGGTCCCTTCAATATTCCGTCTCTCCAGAAGCAAAAACAGAAGCAGCATTCTTGTAGAATCCGTTTGGAACAATATTCTACAATCCATCATGAGAGAAAAGAAAAACATGTCAGGCAAGAAGAGAGAAAGAAAAAGCAAAAAAAAAAAACCCCATTCCTCACCTGATTCATATTTATTTTCCCTAAAAAATCTGATAAATGTAATCACTTAATTGCACAGCTGCACTAAGCATTGTGTGTGTGTGTGTGGAGGGGGGGGACTTCTTCTCAACCCCCAACGCTGCTTGACAAATTACGTTAAATTATGCAAATAGGTCTTAAAGAGGAGATTGTTCTTTTTCCTCCTCTTTTTGAAGCCGGGGTTTGTTTTCCAAATGCCTCTGAAGTACCTGGGGAGGCTGGGAAATGCCCCGCAGAGGAGACGTGGGGAGAGGGTGGAGTGAGCTTGAGGGGAAAGAGTTCTGAAGTGGTCTAGAAGCACCACAGAGTCTGTTTGGAAGCTTCTGCTGGGCTGCTACAAGGAACGGCTCGCCTTCATCCTCCTCCCATTCCAAGGACCAAATGACCAACTGGCCAGTGTTCATCTGCATCCATGTGGTCCCCAGCATCCTAAGGGGGCAGCTTTTCTGAGGGTCTCTTCAGAAGAATAAACATAAGAACATAAGAGAGGCCAATGCTGGATCAGGCCAGTGGCCCATCCAGTCCAACACTCTGTGGCACGCGGTGGCCAAAAACACCAGGTGCCCTCAGGAGGTCCAGCAGTGGGGCCAGGACACTAGAAGCCCTCCCACTGTTGCTCCTCCCCCAAGCGCCAAGAATACAGAGCATCACTTGCCCCAGACTGAGGGTTCCTATCTATACCTTGTGGCTAAGAGCCACTGATGGACCTCTGCGCCATATATTTATCTAACTCCCTTTTGAAGCTGTCCATGCTTGCAGCTGCCACCGCCTCCTGTGGCAGAAGTCCACTGATGTGAACAATGGTCTTAGCAGGAGGGTTGGATTGCAGACTTGAAGCAGAACCCACCACCACCACCACCACCACCACCACCACCACCACCCCCGGTTTTGCACCCGAGGGATGGGACAGAGGCAGCTGTGGTGACGGGGGGGAGCAGCTTTCCAGGACACGAATCCATCACTGGCTGGTCTCAACATGTCTGAGTGCAGATGCTGCCACCAGGCCAGAAGTAGCACAGGCAGGACTACAGCAGGCCCAGCAACTGGAACCCCAACCCATTCAGCACACGGCACACAGCTCTGAGGTGTCAGTGGCCAATGGAGCTGGCCGAATGTGAGGCCGGCCATCTGTAGGAGAGAGAAAAAGCCAGCTCTGTACCAGGATGGCGCGGCTTGGGGCTCGGCTGGGCAGGTGGTACCTGCTCCCAACAGGGGAGGGGCCTGGCAGGTTGCCTCCTCCCCACAGGCCCCAGGCCGCTGGACTGCAGCCCCTCTCCAGCCCCCACCTCACCATTGAGCCCCAGGCAGCAGTGGGGACCTCTGGCTGCCACCTGACTCAGCCACCAGTGCCCCTCACCAGTGCCATGGGGGAGGGGGCTTCAGGGCAGGCTGCGGAGCAGGAGGGGGGCCATGTGGGGCTCCCCCAGGTGCAGGGCCCAGGGCAGATGCCGCAGGTGCCCTGCGCCTCTGAGAGCAGGGTCCAAAGCGATGGCTTTGACCTATCCATTGGGTTGTCAGCTCTGGGCTGGGAAACACCTGGAGATTTTGGAGTTGGAGCCTGAGGATGGTGGGGGTTGGGGAGGGGAGGGACTTCAATGCCACAGAGTCCACCTTCCGAAGTGCTCATTTTCTCCAAGGGAGATGATCTCTGTTATGTGGGGATCAGTTGTAATCCCAGGAGATCTTCAGCCACCACCTGGAGTCCGGCAGTATCCCAGTCCCAGGAGGGAGTGCCAGTCCAAGAACCCTCCCATTCCTCATGCCAGCCAAAAGCTCTGGCCTTGCTCTGGCCCGCCACGCTAGCGGGTGCATGTGCCCCAGGGCCCGGGCGTTTCCCCCCCCCCGTGCCTGCTGCAAGCTGATTGTGCACCCCACCCCCCCATCCCCAGCATGCCATCTCCAGACTCCTTGCAGCAAAAAAGCAAACTCTGCGATGGCATAAAAGAATCCACCTGGCATCCATGCCCGTTTCCTTCCCCCCTCCTTGGGCCCCGCTCCCATCTGCGTCTTCCGCCAGGAAAAGAGCCGCCGTTCCCGCTCTGTCCCTTCCCAGAGAGCCTGTTTTCTTCCTAATCACTTATGATCTGCCTGAGGTTCGAGCTTCATTTCCACCCAGCAGGAAAAATCGATCATGTTTAAATTATTCAATTAAAAAGGGAGTGTTGGCTGACAGTTTCTCTTCCTCTGCTAAGCAGGCAGGCGCCTGTAACAGGACAGGAACATCCATCGCACCAGAGGCCTGTTCGGGAGGAGGGGGAGGCCACAGAGAAGGGCTCTCACATTGGGGCAGCTGTGGGGGATACAGTTGCCAACCTCCAGGAGGTGGCTGGAATTCTCCTGGGATTGCAACTGCTCTCCAGAAAAGAGAGATCAGTTTCCCTGGAGAAAATGGCTGCTCTGGAAGGTGGACTCTAGGGCACTGTACGCTGTTGAGGTCCCTTGTCTCTCCAAACCATGCCTTCTCCAGACTCCACCCCCCAACTCTGCAGGAATCCCCCAACCCAGAGCTGCCAACCTTAGGGGGAGGAGGGGGCTTCTAGTTCAGCAGGCCTCTGAAGTGCCTCTGGTCCCCCACAGAGCACATGCTACAGTTTACACAGCAGTCTGTCTGCATGTTGTTGTTGTTGTTGAGAAAAGCCCTCATAAAGGGTTTTTACTGCAATAATAAAACTCTATATGTTGGGTGGAGGAAGTGTTAGCAGCAATTCTGTTACCAAAAGTCACTGGGCGGGGGGGGGGGGGGGAGAGAGGTTGGCTCTTACAATGGGGGTTGGATCACTGCCCCAAGGGGGTGTCTGCAAAGCTGTGAGGACCAGCATCAGATTTCCATAAAGAACTCTCTAGTATATCCACACTGATGAGCTTGGGGAAAGGCTGGATTCATCCCCTCACCTCAAAAGGGGAAAGGGGGGGGGGAAGAACAGCGCCTTCCAAAGTTATGGAATTTAGCTAGTTGTGGAATTTAGAATGCGAGAGGTTAAAAATGTCCTGAAAATCCAGTAGAAAAGACACCAAGTTTGGCAAGAGGGTGGGAAGGTGAGAGCCATAACTCAGGGGTAGACAAGCACCACCCTAGCATATAAGGGGTGTGTGTGTGTGTGTGTTTTGCTATCAGCTCCCAGCCAACTTGTGGTGACCCCATAGAGTTTTCAAGGCAAGAAACATTCAGAGACGGTTTGGCAACTTCTTAACTCCACATAGCAACCCTGAACTTCCTTGCCAGTCTCCCATCCAAGGACTAAGCAAGGCCAATTCGGCTTAGTTTCCCAGCTCTGACACACCTGGGCTAGCCAGGGCTATCTCGGTCTCCTGAGGTGGAGCAAAGGTGGGCGCCAGATCCTCGGTGAAACCGCAGTGCAAATGGCTACACCTTTAATCATCTGGGATATTAGAGGTTTTCAATAACCAGAGGACCCCTCATGGCACCATTCTTTCCCACCTCACAAAATGACTCTGTGAATTTAATTCCCAGGAGCCTGTGGAAGACTCACGGTCATCACCAAACTGTCCTGGAATTCATTGTCCAGGCAGGGAAAGAAGCCGTCTCATACTAACAGCCCCAAGAAAAGTCAAAGAAAGCAGTCTTCAGTCCTTCAGAAAGAATGAGGTCTTCTTCATGACTGACACTGGCTTTCTTCCAGTTAGAACACAACGAACAACCAAAAACCCTCCTCAGAATCCTGGAAAGAGATTCCTGAGTCAGATCTGCTCATGGGCTGGGTGGACACTTGGCAGGTCCTTCCGAAGATGAGTGCTTGATGTCTTCTTGTTGATTTCCCCCCCGTTTCGACCATCATATTCTCCAAACTAGCATTTTGCAGTCAGAGGAATGTCACCTTGAAGCCGCTGGCCAGTGATGCTCATTTTAGGAGCTGCTGTTGTGGCTTCTGCCACTCCATTCCGGGCGCTCGATGCCAGCCAGCTTGCTTGATTAAGAGAACACTGAAAATTAATGGGATCAAAGCAAACTGGGAAATCAGCCGCATGGCCCGTGCTTAACGATCCCATTGTTCATACGGCATAGAAATACCCGTTCGGGGTGGGGGGAGGTGACAGTAAAACCTTATGGATGCTGTCAGAATGTACCTATAACCTTTATGGGAGGATTGTTGACCCAGCATCTGCCTCAAGGTAAACCCGTGAATGAAAAGCTGTTGAGGTACTAGCACAAAAGCAGAACTGTAATGCCTCTCCAGGATAATGCAGAGTTCTGGTACAAACCTGTCCAAGTGACATCCACAAGGCCCTGGAGTGCACCCCCCCCCCTTTCTCCAGGCTTCGGACCTCCTCCCCTCCCAATCCTGTCCTTCACCTCCTGCTGCTCTGTTCGCTTCCTGTTCACCAGACCTCTTTCCTTGCCACATCAGCCCCCTCCCAGCCCACTGAGCCTCCTTCCACTTGCTTCTCCATCACCTCTTGACTCCCTTCCTACTGAGGACGCACTGACAGGGGGGCCGGCTCCGGGTTGGGGAATACCTGGAGATTTGGGGGTGGAGCCTGAGGAGGGCAGGGTTTGGGGAGGGGAGGGACTTCAGCAGGGCACAATGCCATGGAGTCCACCTTCCAAAGTGATTGTTTTCTCCAGGGGAACTGATCTCTGCTGCCTGGAGATCAGTTGTAACCCTAGGAGATCTCCAGCCACCACCTGAAGAACTGACCTGGCAGAACAAGGCAGGCTCTTAGGGGCTAGGGGCTCAGGTCTGGACACTGAAAAGTTCAGACCTGTCATTGGAAATAAGCCAGCAACTAAACTGGAAGCCAGTGGAAATGAGATCAAAAGAAGTTACATGATTTGAAATTTCCAAGTGAGATGTCAACAAATTGCCCAGTTTGGGTGTTATAATATACTAGGAGTAAGGCCCGCTGTGGGCTCTAGAAGGAAGCTCCAGGTGAGTGTCCCGGCTGTGGCTGGTGGGGCGGCAGAGGGAAGGGGGAAATAGAGGGAGGCAAGCCGTGTTTATTTCCTTCCGCTCAGCTATAAGGCAAGGCTGTCTCAAGTCCTTTTGCTGCCCCAAGTTGGTAGGATGGGAGGACAGCCTCATGGTAACAGGTATGGTTCCCTCCACCCCTGACTTATGTTGATTTGGGGCTATGCAGTGGCAGCTAAGGTAGAAAACCACCTCCTCCCGTGCCATGTCTTCTGGGTTCCAAGGGCCTGGAAAGCGGTTCCATAGCCAGTTACAGGGTTGCCAACTCTGGGTTGGGAAATACCCATAGATTTGAGGGGTAGAGCGTGGGGAGGGTGGGGTTTGGGGTGCAGAGGGGCTTCAGCAGGGTATAATGCCTCAAAGTCCACTGTCCAAAGCAGCCATTGTCTCCAGGAGAACTGATCCTGGTCATCTGGAGATCAGTTGTAATAGCTGGGAAATTTTCTGTAGGCGAAATGATGTGCTGTGGCTGCAGAACACAGTGGCCAATTTCGCACTGGCCAGTTGCCTCTCGTTCTCTCTGGAATTTCCCCTCCCAGTTTCCTCCAGAGTATTTTCTTCATTTTCCCACTTGGAACCTCAGCCCTTTCGATATAGTGTGATGAAGGGTTTTCTCCCCAAAAAATTAGAAACTCCCACAATGGGGCGGCCCTAATGAAAGGCGGGCGAGTGGGCGTGTTTTCATTTTGGGTTCTCCCCCAGAGTAAACAGGAAAATCCTCTAAAAACAGGATTTGTTTGCTCCAGGGAAACTCCGGTGCAGCAAGGCGATACTCCAGAGCAAAACGTGAGCCCGGAGCAACTGGTGTGAAATCAACCAGAAGCTCCAGTGCAAGCATGAGGGCAAACCTGGAGCAAATGCCGGTGCGAAATCAGCCAGTGATTGGCAACTCCACCGACCATTTAAGGGAAGACTGGGAGATGTATTTCACCTCAGAACACATTCAGTGACTCCCAACAGCAACAGCAAACTGTTTAGAATGTTGGAGGCAAAGGCCAATCAGGCAGCATATGCAAATAACCGCTGTGTTCCAAGTGGCTATGGGGCTAAACAGCAAACTGTTTAGAATGTTGGAGGTGAGACTCAGGCAATGCAGCCAGTGGATAGGGACAGCATGAGTGACACATCATGGAGCCAACTGATTTAGGAGTGTGTGGAATGTTCAGGAGAGTCCATGACCAAAACACAATTATTATATAGAGAGATAAGCAACCGGCAAGAACGGGTATTCTGTATGTGGTCTTTCTGGGCAAAATTGGTGACCATGGCTGTTGTCACAAATGGGGCTGGAGATGAAGCAGGTGAGGATTTGCAGAACCAGCCTGGTGTCAAGAGTACCTGGCCCTTGAATGCCAGAGGAATCTGCAGCTCTCACCTGCCAATTGCTGCATGACCTTGGGCAGGCATTGACCTCTGTGACTGTCCAGCACAGTCTTGCTCACTGACAGCTGCAGAGTCGAATCTGGCCGTGAAAGGAAATGCAAGAAGTATGTTTCCCGCGCCCCTGGCCCAGCAGATTAGGGAAGATACAGCTTTGGATCTGAGGAAAGCAGCAGACGAGTGAAGTGCCTGTGAGGCCAATCCTCTCTGGAATTCACCAGCATTTAGCACAGACTGTTCGTGGCTGGTGAAAGTGCAGGAGACAGGAGAGGAAAAGGCAAAGGCAAAGGAAAGGAGCGGCCAGCTCATGAGCCCCCCAGGGCTGCCAGTCTCCATTCCAGATCTCCCGGAATTACAGCTGGGCTCCAGACTATACAGATCTGTTCCCCTGGAGACAATGGCTGTTTTGGAAGGCAGGCTCCGTGGCAGACTCCCCTTCCCAAATGCTGAGCTCCCCGGATCTCCAGGAATTTTCCACCCCAGACCTGGCAACCCTAGAGACTCCCCACTTTTAAACAAAAGTGTCACTGGAATTCTGCACATGTGCCTCAAGTTCTCTCTTCTCAGACAAGGTTTTTTTCCCCATTCTCCCCCTCCCCATGACACCAAGGCCATGCTTCTCCAGACATGGCCTCTGAGCACATTCCAAAAAGTGGACAGGGCCTGGTGTGAGAAGTTTACAGTCAACATTAGGACAAAACCAACATGGAGGAAGAGCTGTGGGTGGTGTCAGCCATGAGACCAGGTCCACAGAGCTTCCTCTGCCCTTTCCATTCAGGCACCAGGAGGGCAGCTCAGAGTCAGGTTTAGTTGTAATCCTGGGCGTCACCGCCACATTTCCGCCAGGAGGCCCTCTTGCCCATCACCATCTCCACTTGCCTCTACCAAGGCCAGTTTGCCCAGCAGCCAGTTTGGTGTAGTGGTTAAGAGCAACAGACTCTAAGGGTTTGATTCCGCACTCCTCCACAAGCAGGCAGCTTGGGTGACCTGGGCCAGTCACAGTTCTCTGAGAGCTCTCAAGAGAACAGCCCCATCTACCTCACAGGGTGTCTGTTGTGGGGAGAGGAAGGGAAGGAGACTGTAAGCCACTCTGAGACTCCAAGTGGGGTATAAACCCAACTCTTCTTCTTTTCCTCCTCCCTCCCTTCCTGCTTGCCTGCCTGCCTGCCTGCCAGCAGGGATAAGCCCTGAGGCAGCTGTGCCCTAAGCTGTGTCCCTGGGCTGTTGCCTGCTGCATTCCGAGTCAGGAATGCCTCCTTCCTTGTCCCCAGGAAGTTCTGGTCCCCCTGAGGTCACAGAGACCCCTGACCTTGCCAGTTGCCCTCCTCCCAGGTCTCCTGCCCTTGCCAGACAGCAGAAGCTTCTCTCTCTGCTTTCTCCTGCTTGATTATGAGGGTGGAGGCCCCGCCCCCAGGCCCCACCCAGAAACCGACAGGAACTTCTAGAACCAGAGCTGGCAATCCTAGCTGGCTCCCAGGCTTTGCGCTCCCCCCGCCCCCAAAGGTTGTCAGATCCTCCAGGGCCACCGGTGGGTGTGTAGGGATGCCAGATCCAGGTTGAGAAACTATTGGAGATTTGGGGATGGAGCCTGGGGAGGACAGGGACCTCAGTGGGGATAGAACATCATGGAGTCTACCTTCCAAAGCAGGCATTTTCTCCAGGGGAACTGATCTCTGTAGTCTGAAGTTGAGCTGTAATTCTGAGGGATCCCCAGGCCCCACCTGGAGGCTGGCATCCCTATTAATCCCCCCCACCTTGTTAGTATTTAGGCACCAGGCAAAATCCATCCTCTTTTCTTGTACTTTTAATGGTTTTTAAGAATCTTCCTGCTGTTTTTACCTGTGCTTTGAATTGCAGCTGCCGGTCTTGCTTATGCAATTGGTTTCATTATTGTTGTAAGGCAACCAATGGCTTTCTACCAAAAGGCGGGGCAGCAATTTCCCAAATAATGTAAAGCCATTTTTCATATTGGGCTTTGAGGAACACGGTCTGTGGACGGCCCGTCCAAAAAGCTTACAAAGGCAGCTTCCTCAGGGCTTCCCAGAGCAAGAAGCAAGATGGCGTGCCCATAAACCGAGCACCGATACCCTTTTTGCTTCCCTCCATGGGCTTCAAACGGGCTGCTTGCCCTCTCTTCAGTTCTGAAAGCACTACAGGAATGCGTACGCATCTATCCATTTACTGCCTTTTCAATTTTCTAAGGAAACCTTTCTTTCCCCCCCATGTGCAGAACTGCTCTGAGAGTTGAGGGGGAGTTCTTGGGGGCCCAGCAAGATGGGCAGCCAAACGATGCCCCACCTGGCCAACTCCTGCCTCAAGCTTGCAGGATTCCTCCAACTCCCCTCCTGCGTTCAGCCTTGGAGAGGAAAAGAGTCCCTTGCTCGAGAAGGTCGCATCTTGTCTACAGCTGTAGCAAAACCAGGGTGGAAAGAATTGCACAGGGCCAACTAATCACTCCGCATCCTTTCCTTGCTGGCAATACTTAAGATTTAGGGTTTGGGGGAGGTTGTTGTTGTTGTTGTTGGTGGTGGTGTGTGTGTGTGTGTGTGTGTGTGTGTGTGTGTGTGTGTGTGTGTGTTTTGCTGTTGCTGTTTTAAAGAATCAAATTGCCAGACCAGATTTGGAATTTTTTCAAGTTAGATCTTTTGGCCAAATTAATTTCAGCGGTTCAGTGAAATGTTATTGTACTTCTAATGTTTTAACTAGTATGATATAATTGTTTTGATCTATTGTTGTACACCACCCCAAGCCCTGTTTATGGGGAACTGGGCCATATAACAATTGAATTTGATAAAATAAATAAATAAACAAAATCTAAGCTCAGTGACTTTGAGAATATAAGCATGGAAGGTCAGGGTGTTTTGAGGAAGCACTACTGGAAACTTCTAATCCAGCTCTTGAACCTGGATTCTGTGGTGGGAAGACAGGTCTAGTGTAGGGTTGTCAGCCTCCAGGTGGGGCCTGGGGATCTCCCGCTTTTACAACTGATCTCCAACTGGCAGAGATCATTTTCTCCCCTGGAGAAAATGGCTGCTTTGAAGGGTGGACCCTATGGCATTGTACCATGCTGAGGCCTCTCCCCTCCCCAAACCTCACCTTCTCCTGGCTCCACCCCCAAAGTCCCCAGATATTTTCAACCTGGACTTGGCAACCCTAGTCTAGTGCCACCATAGGACGCTGGTACTGCCCCAGAGCTGGCTTCAGGGCTTCCTTCAGAACTGCAAAAGGGCACTCCCTGCCCATCTGTGTGGTGGCTGGATTTTGCTGGTGTCCGGTGCTTATTCATCTGGGAGGATGAGAAAATCCACAGGGCTGTCCTGCCATTCCAAGAATCTCCATAAGGATGTCAGCCTCCAGGTGGGACCTGGGGATCCCTTGGGATTACAGGTCATCTCCAGACTAGAGATCAGTTCTCCTGGAAATAATGGATGCTCGGGAGGGTGGACTCTGCAGCATTACACCCCACTGAGGTCCCTGTCCCCCCCAGGCTCCACCCCCCAAATCTCCAGCAGTTTCCCAACCTAGATCTGGCAACCCTACTGCCCCCCCCCCATACCCTGCTGGTGGCTGGGGCGGGGGGGGGGGGAATCTGGCAACCCTCGCTTTTCCTCCTCCACAGTTATGAACAGGTGTTGACAAGCAGCTGCTTTGTCCTTTTGTCCAAGGCAGACATAGCTGGCCTTGCCTCTCCCCACTTCGAAGGGAGGATATGAAACGCAAGGCTCCTAATGACCGAGTGGGTTAAATATGAGAGCAACCTATCACGTTTGTGCCTCCACAGTTTCGTATCAGTTTTTAATTCCTTTAATTAATGACTCGTTCGCTCTTTATATGCTTGTGTTTCCACAGTAACAGCCCAAGCCCAGAGCTTAGCATTTGGGTGAACAATGCCAAATTTCGCTTAATGTATTCCTCTGTTGCTCACTCCCTTCCTCCTGCGCAGTTGTTGTTGCATTTGTACATGCTCTTCAGTTACAGGGTGTCTTGGCTCCACGTTCATGGAGCAAGGCTGGGATGTTCAAGCCACCCTGGGTCAAACCAAACGGTTATGTATCGGGACTTAAACACTGCAGGGCTGTGCCTCCAGAGACTAGTTGAGCTTGGAGCCTAAGAACAATAGCGCACTAGGATTCTGGCAGTAACCAATCAAGCAATAATGTTATGTAAATTGCCTATCATTGGGAGTGGGGTATGTTTGGGTGTGGCAATTGCATGCTATTTAAACAGCATTTGGCCCTGTTCTTCAGTCTTGCTCTGGCTGAAATCACAAATAAAGTTGAGCTGATCACTAGCAGTAGGTCTGCTGATCCATGGAACCCACTGTTTAACAGTGGCGATAAGGATGGGATCCTGTTGAGCAGACCCTGACCACAGCAGGGCGACCCTTCACCCTCTACCATCATCGCCACATGGCCAGGGTGCCTGCTGAATGGACCAGGAGGGGCTTTTCTAGCAAGGTCTCACATGAAGCTGCCTTATTCTGAGTCAGACCCTTGGGCTGTGTTCAGATGAGCAGTTTGATCCACTGTCGTTGCTGTTTCCTTCCAGATTTAAAGTGCACGATCAGACAGCAACATCTGCCTCCCGTTCCCCAGTCGTTGGCACCCCGTTCTGACCCGCCTTCAAATCGGAGTTATTTGACACCAGGGAAAGTCCGGTCCTTACAGATGTCAGTGCTTTTGCTGTGCATTTCTGGATGTCTGAACTCTCTCTTGCCAGCTTAAGCCATTTGGGAAGTCTGATCGCACACTTCCATCTTTGTGCCTTTTTTATGTAGTTAGCGATGTGCGCATAAGTGGATATTCAACCCCGGGTTGTGACTCACCACTTGTGTGTTTCTGCACCCAAATGTTCTGTCAAGATCAGGATCACCTGGGGGGAGCTGTTTCTGAGTGACAAATCCCCCCCCCAAAAAAAAGTTTCTTGGGGTGGGAAAGCCCTGTAAACAGTCCCTAGTTAGGCTCCTGTATCAGCAGGGGGCCCAGCTGGGGAGGCTGGCATCCGTGATACAGGCAGCCTTGCTCCTGAGCAAACTTGGGCTGAATATCTGCCCCCCCAAAGTGTGTGCTGGGCTTTCTAGGCATGGACCTTGGCTGAAGTGTGTGGGGGGGGTTATGTTCACCAGACTGCAGAGATCAGTTCCCCTGGAGAAAATGAATGGTTTTGAAGGTGTACTCTAGGGCACTATAACCCACTGAGATCCCTGTCCTCCCCACACTGCATCCCCAGATCTCCAGGATTCCCTGCCTGGAGTTGGCAACCCTATCCCCCATCCCACTTTCCCCCATGCAGACGGTGTTAGCAGAAAAAGAGTGGCTGTTTGAGAGCATCCCATGACTGACACAAGAGTAAATGCACTGAAGTCAGTGGGATTCTTCTCATGTAAATCTGAATTTTAAGTAAGAGAGGCGAAGTGCAGGTGGCTGAGAAGGGCCTCTGTACTTGGCGGAGGGATCATGGAGCTGTCAAAACGTTGTGGTTTTTTGGTTAAGCACTTCCGTGCATGCCTGAAATATGTTTTTTTTTTTAAAGGATGCTGCCCAACAGCAGTCTCCATGGTTGACTCTCAGCAATAATCTGAACGATCGACCATGGAACAAGCGTGCAGTGAAGCTGGCTCATGGTGGGATGTCTAATCAAAACTTTCCATAACAAGATAATATGGCATAATTAGAGGTGCACCCAGACCACACCAAGCCTGTCGTATGACCACAGCCTTCATCCATCAGACTCCAGGGTCTTAAGTAGAGGTCTTTCACATTACCTATGACAGGGTTGTTTTTTAAACATTGGAGCTGCCAGGGATTGAACCTGGGACCTTCGACCTGCAAAGCAGATGTTCTTCCATTAAGCCATGGCCCCTTCCAGCAAGCACTCCTGAATAGGGTTGCCAGGTCCTCCCTGGCCGCCAGCAGGGGATGGGAGGTAGGGTTTCCATCTCTGGGATGGGAAACGCCTGGAGATTTGGGGGTGGAGCCTAGGGAGGACAGGGACTTCAGTGGAGTATAATGCCATAGAGTCCACCCTCCAAAGTATCCATGTTCTCCAGGGGAACTGACCTCTGTAGTCTGGAGATGTGCTGTAATTCCAGGGGATCTCCAGGTCCCACCTGCAGGCTGGCGTCCCTATCTCAACAGGGGCTCCGATTGGACTCCCATCAATAGCAGATATCTGAGGTCTGACATAGTGGGTTGGCTTTGGAGGTCCCCCAAATGGAAACTTAGCAAGAACCGGTGTCCCCCCCCCCCCCACACACACCCTGTCCCTCCCCCACCATGCCCCCTGAGGGAGGGGGGCCTGGCCCCGGCCCGTCACCTGCTGTGCCTGACTTTGCTGCAGCATCACTGGTGGGCCGACTGGCTGGCACGGCAGGTCTGGTGCTCACCCCCTGGGTGAGCTGTGCAGTGGCAGCTGTGTATGGTTGCCAACCTCCAGGTAGGGCCTGAAGATCTCTCAGAATTGCCACTGGTCTCCAGATTACCAAGATCAGTTCCCCTGGAGAACATGGATGTTCTGAAGGTTGAATGCTGTGGCCTGACAGCCCTCCTGAGCTGCCTCCCTGGCTCAAAGTCTGCCCTCCCCAGGCTCCGCCTCCAGATCTCCAGGAATTTCCCAACCCAGAGCTGGCAACCATGCACCCATGCCACTTGGTCAGGAGATGGCAGTTGTCATCCATCGTCCCATCCCCCCCCCCCCCCAGCTTTGCTTGGCGGGGCCATTCTCACCTCCCCTCGCCCCTGCTCCCCCAGCGCTCAGGAAGCGCAGCCCTCAGACCCTTGAGCCACCAACCGGGCCTTTTCCGGGCGGCCATTCTGCCTTTTTCTGGGCTGTCCTGCATGACATCCCCAGGTTTGTGACTGATTCTCAGCCAGGGGGAGGATCGTGGGGGCCAGGGGGAGCACAAGGGAACCATATTAGATCCCATCTGTTCAGAGCACCGGGTTGACCGACAAGGTCCACCACATTCAAGGGCTACACCATGGTCCCTAGGTAGGGTTGCCAAGTCTGGGTTGGGAAATACCTGGAGACTTTGGGGGTGGATCCAGGAGCGGGTGGGGGTTGGGGAAGGGAGGGGCCTCAGCATAATACAATGCCATAGAGTCCACCCTTCAAAGCAGCCATTTTCTCCAGGGGAACTGATCTCTCTCAGCTGGAGATCAGTTGTAAAAGCGGGAGATCCCCAGGCCCCACCTGGAGGCTGGCAACCCTATCCCTAGGCTAAACTGTCTCCCCCAGCTTCAGTGGCCACCCTGGCCTCCCAGCAATCCCTTTCCCGCTGTTTTGTCCTGGTGCCAACTGGGTGACCTTCAGAATCTGCTCAGCAGGAGGGGACTGAGGGCTCCCAGCCACTCCTGCCTCTGGCGACCAGGCCCCAAGGACTGGGGGGGGCGGGGGGGTGAGGGGAATCCCTCCCCATTGGCCTGTCTCCTGACTCATGACAAATGGGAGCTGCGGATAATGGCTGTGCCCGCCCGTTCCTGCTGCTATCCACAACTCGCACTTATTATCTTTGTTAACTTCTGCAGAGATCGTTTTATCCCCCTGCGTAGAGGAATATCAAATGAATACGCCCAGCTGCAGGGGTTTGGCTTCAGCACCTCACCAGCATTATCTTTGCCCGTGGTGTTGCAGCACATCTTAATCAGATGGCGAGGGGGTTTAATTACCCGAAATAGAGGCCTCGTGGTTTTTTTTTTTTTTTAAATAATTCCTATGACTACTTAATCTAATGGAAACACATTAAGCACTCCGAGGTCTGCAGTTTTTCATTTGTAATTATTACTTCTCTTAATTGATAGTGCATCAAAGGTGGTGAGTTCAAAAGGGGGGGGGGGGAGGCAGTTCAAATGTGATGTGGCTTTGCTTGAGTTAAGAACATCCGAGAAGCCAGTGCTGGATCAGGCCAATGGCTTATCCAGTCCAACACTCTGTGGCACACAGTAGCCAGAAATACCAGGTGCCCTCAGGAAGTCCAGCAGTGGGGGCAGGACACTAGAAGCCCTCCCACTGTTGCCCCCCCCCCCCAAGCACCAAGAATACAGGGCATTCCTTGCCCCAGACTGAGAGTTCCTATCTATACCTTGTGGTTAATAGCCACTGATGGACCTCTGCTCCATATGTTTATCCAATTCCCTCTTGAAGCCGTTCATGCTTGTAGCCGCTGCCACCTCCTGTGGCAGTGAATTCCACGTGTTCATCACTCTTTGGGTGAAGAAGTACTTCCTATTATCTGTTCTAACCCGACTGCTCAGCAATTTCATGGAGTGCCCACGAGTTCTTGTATTGCCAGAAAGGGAGAAAAGGACTTCTTTCTCTACCTGCTCTATCCCCTGCATAATCTTATAAACCTCGATCATGTCACCCCTCAGCTGTTGTTTCTCCAAGCTAAAGAGCCCCAAGCGCTTCAACCTTTCTTCGCAGGGAAAGTGTTCTAACCCTTTTATCATTCTAGTTGCCCTTTTCTGCACTTTTCCAATGCTATAATATCCTTTTTGAGGTGTGGTGACCAGAACTGTGCACAGTACTCCAAGTGAGGTTGCACCATCAGTTTATACAGGGGCATTATGATACTGGCTGATCTGTTTTCAATTCCCTTCCTAATAACCCCCAGCATAGCGCTGGCCTTTTCCATTGCTGCTCCCCTTGATGCACATGCAGCAGCCTCAGGGGCGCAGACAGGCCGGCTTGCGTGCCCTTTGATCTGCATGTGTGTGATGAGGTATCTGGCAACAACCCCCCGGCAGGGCAGGGCAGGGCAGGGCATGCCCCTGGGCCCTGCAGCAAGACTCACCTGTGTGGAGCAGGTGGGACCAGGGGCTGGAGGAAGCAGCCAGAACAGCCTCGGCAACAGGGAAGCTTTGGCAGTCGGCCACAGGGAGGTAGCCGGGGAGCCTGGGTGAAGGGGAGGAATGGCCACCTGGGGCCAGGTGTTCTAAGGCAGGGTGTGGCTGTGGAGAACGAGAGCAGGCAGGCTAAGGAGGACAGGACAGAAAAGAGGAGGGTGGAGCTGAGCCAGACGGCCACACAAGGATCTGGGACTATAAAAAGGGAGGAAGAAGGAAAGGGCTGGATGCAGAAGCACAGAAGCAGAAAGGGCAGCCACGCCAGTGAAGTGGAAAAGGAAAAGGGGGAGAAGAGTTGACTAAGGGAGGTTCCTCGGCCAAGAAGCAGGCTGCAGTATTGTGGCTCTTCTCCCTTGCAAAGTATTGTAACCCTGAGCTGGGGTACTTGAGGTACTTGGGACAGAAGAACATCAGAAGAGCCCTGCTGGATCAGACCAGTGAGGGTCCATCTAGTGCAGCATCCTGTCTCACACAGTGGCCAGCCAGTTCCTCTGGAGGTCCAACAACAGGGCAGAGAGGCTGAGGTCTTTCCCTGAGAAGAACGTAAGAAGAGCCCTGCTGGATCAGACCAGTGAGGGTCCATCTAGTGCAGCATCCTGTCTCACACAGGGGCCAACTAGTTCCTCTGGAGGGCCAACAAGAGGGCAGAGAGGCCGAGGCCTTCCCCTGAGAAGAACATCAGAAGAGCCCTGCTGGATCAGACCAGTGAGGGTCCCTCTAGTCCAGCATCCCATCTCACACAGTGGCCAGCCAGTTCCTCTGGAGGTCCAACAACAGGGCAGAGAGGCTGAGGTCTTTCCCTGAGAAGAACGTAAGAAGAGCCCTGCTGGATCAGACTAGTGAGGGTCCATCTAGTGCAGCATCCTGTCTCACACAGGGGCCAACCAGTTCCTCTGGAGGTCCAACAACAGGGCAGAGAGGCCAAGGCCTTCCCCTGAGAAGAACGTAAGAAGAGCCCTGCTGGATCAGACCAGTGAGGGTCCATTTAGTCCAGCAATCTGTCTCACACAGCGGCCAACCAGTTGGAGGACCAGCAACAGGGCATAGAGGCTGAGGCCTTCCCCTGATGATACCTCCTGGCTCTGGGATCCAGAGGTTTAGTGCCTCTGAATGCTGAGGTTCCCCTCAGCCGCCATGGCTGGTAGCCACTGATAGACTTCTCCTCCGTGGATCTAGCAACTGGAAATAAAAACCACCTGCCCAAGGAAGCAGTGACTGGACTGGTGCTTCCAAGACCCCATGGACCCTGGGTGTGATGTTCCCTTGCCACCCCAAAGGCATCACAATGGGTGTAAAGGGAACAGCTGTTCCCCATCCACTTTTCATCCTCCAATCAACCCGCACAATTCAGACCATGACATGGTGCAAGCACAGAATGGGTACTCTGCAGGAATACACCATCAGCTGCAGATTGCTCGTGCAAGCCAGCCCAGCTGCATGTCGGCAGGGGAAAGTAAAGTTGCGCAGAGAGGGGGAAGAAATAAGGGAGGGAGCTGGACATCTGCCAACTCAAAAAAGAAATCCCTGTGGTTCTGTCTCACACCACTTGTCACTCATATGAGGTGATGAGATCATGTGGGAGAGGCTTGTTGAGGCAGCCTGAGACACCTGGGAGTAGATCTGAGCCCTGCATCTGTTTCCAGGGCCACAGTTTAGTCCTTTAGATGGGGAAACATCCATGGCTCTGAGCATGTGCAGGGTACATCTCCCACTTGCTCCTGATTAACCCTTTCCCACTCCAGTGCATCTGGCCAGGGCTTCCCCATCTGGAAGAAGCAGGATTGCTCATCAAGAAAGAATTAAAGAGATTTGGGGAGGGCATATCAAAGCCCCAGTCTTAAATTGCAGAGGGGGGGGGGAGAGACTCTTAAAAACATTTACCAACAATTAAAAAAAATGTCGTTCAGCACCTGCCCTGGGGGGGAGGGGGGGTTGCACACGGAGTGCCTTCGTGCGCCTGCCTTCGCCTCCCTGCATCCCAGAGGCAACAAGACCCCCCTCAAGGGGAAGAGCTGAACACTGATGAAGGCCAACCCTCTTGGCTCCAACTGGGCCCAGGCCAGCCTTGTTTTGTCAGACCCAGGAAGCCAGACAGTGCTGGCTCTGGTTGGTATCTGGACAGGAGACCACCAAGGAAGTCCAGGGCTGCAATGCAGAGGCAGGCAATGGCAAAGCCACCTCTGAGTGCCTCTTGTTTTGAAAACCCCGTAAGTGGTTGCCATAAGTTGGCTGTGATGTGACTGCACCGTCCACCATCATCCAATCCAAAATGGGAGTCATGACTTATGATGTCCAAAGCAGGTGTTGGACAGTAGGAATTAAATAAAACAGGGCTGCCCCTGACAGATCAGAACAGCGGCACGCATTGTGTGGAAATCGGCTGAACTGCTGCTAACCATGTCCACTCAAGTGCCCAGAACCAGTGGACAGGGCAGTGATATCAATGCTTCAAATGGGCGATCCAGAAACATGGGCCTGGGCAATTGCTTGAAGGACGAGCTGCTCAGACATTGTGATTTCCAGGCCCCCTGGAGCCCCCTCGCTTCTCTGTTTAGCTATTAAAGGGTTAAACTCCAAAGAGGTGTGGGGGGGGGAGCTCAGGATGGAGAAGAGTTGGAGAGCGCCCCCCCTCTCCGCATCCCAGGCGGCTGCTCCATTCCAGCCGTCTCTTCCGTCTCCATCGCATCCCCTTGGATTGAAGCGTGAGGCTGGGCACATTCCGTTCCTTCAGCCTCCACATAGGAATGGGGAGGAGGAAATTACCTGACTTCTCCATAATACAGTATTTATTGCACAAATAATCGCTAAGGCCAAGAGCTTAGTCTGGTTGCCAGAAGGATTAAAGGGAAGCTGAAATCAATCCAGAACCAATAACCAGCTTGGGGGCCTCAGCGAATTAGCAAATAATGGAGTGATTAATAGGGAATTAATGATTACCTAACTTTTTGGAAAGAGTAAAAAAAGTGCTAACCCTCTGGTGTGCCTAAACGGCCACTGTTGCAGACCCGATGTCCTTCCATCATTCAAGGGGATTTTGGAGACAGCTTTCATTTCTGTAGAACAGGGCCACACCTGCACCCATTATTGGGGGGGGGGGGGGGAGACCTGCAAACCCACACGCGCTCCTCCCGTCACAAATTTGGTTCGTCTCGGAGGTGCTCCTGGACTCTGCCTCTTTTCTGCTGCAACAGACAGACCAACGCGGCCATCCATCTGGATCTGCACACACGCATTCTGCAATAAAAGGATGCAGTTTTTTAGTCAGTTCACTTTATTCCTCTGTCGGGATCTGGGGGTCCCATGGGGATGAAGTGCCCTGGATCTGAGGGTGGTGGCCTCTCCCCCTTCCAGCTTGGCCAGCCCTCCTCCCCTGCCATCCCTGGAAGCCTGGCATCTCTGCTCTGGCCGTCAGAGGGAATCGGCATCTTTGCCCTGTGAGTGCTGCTGACGTCCCTCTCGCCTGTCCGTTCTGGTTAGCCTGATGCTGCTTCACCCAGGCAGCAGATTGGGAAGAGTGCCTGGCATGGAGACACTGGAGGAGATTTTGAGGCTGGCCTGCTTCGGAGTTCAGGGCCCGCCGAGCTGTTCCGAAGATGGGCTGGAGTGATTTCCCTGCTCCCTGCAGCTGTGCCAGAGGAGGGGGGTGAGAAGGCAGGGCGCCAGGTGAGACTGAAACTCCTGTGCCCAGCAGCAGGGGTGCGAAGGCAACGCTTCCTCCTTCCCACCTCTTGCAGGGTGACGGATCAGATAATGCACGCTAGGCAAACACGCAAATAACATGCACTGAGTTCGGCATGGAGCAGTGCGGTGCAAAAAAGGCAATTTGAAGTGTTTTGAGGAAACGGCCAGTGTCCCTGTGAGGCTGAGGGCTCCGTGGGAAGCTGTCGCTGTCCGTGCTGGAAGGAGCTGCAGCTGTGCTTACAGATGGGGTTTGTGCAGGAAACCCCAGGGGAGGCCAACAATGGGGTTAACAAAGCTCCAGAGGAGCTGACCTGGATAACCCAGGCAAGCCTGATCTTGTCAGATCTCGGGAGCTAAGCAGGGCTGAATCCGCTATTCCATCTTAAATGTATACTGTATTCAGGGTAAAAAGATGCTTTCATACCGAACCCGGGTCCCATGATCCCCATCTGTTGCCCCAGCTACAGGACTGGTAGGGGTGGGGAAAGGGCCATTCAGTCACAGCTGACTTGCGGTAACCCTGAAGGCTCTCCAAGGCAAGAGACAAACAGAGAGGGCTTGCCACCCTGGACTTCCTTGGCGGTCTCCCCTCCAAGTACTAACCAGGTCCGAGCCTGCTTGGCTCCTGAGACCTGATGAGAGGCTGGGCTTGCCTGGGCCATCTGGGTCAGAGCCATGAAGGCTCGTACTGGAATAAATGCTGTTAAGTCCGTAAGGTGTCCCTGGACTACTGTTTTGTTTCACATTCAACATTTTGTTTCACATGTCCATCCACTACAGTTTTCTTCCCCACCTGGCATTGCAGCGAATTCCCCTGCAGTGCCTATTGCCAAAGTGCTCAAAGCCTTTCCCGCCCTTTCCCAGACTCTTGACTGAGGCCTTCTAATTTTCGGAACCGACACTGCCTTTCTCTCTGGGTGTGAAAAGGCTTACTTTCAGAATGGGGGAAGACTTGGTGGTCAGCAGCCCCAATCCTCCTGTCTGTGCAACAATAACTGACTGAGGCGACCATCCTGATTGGGAAGGAAGCAAGTCTAGAGCGTGAACAGACTCAGCAGGCAGCCGCTGAGACAGAGTAATTCTGCTGTGGGTCTGAACTGGAAGCAACCAGATGATGCACAAAAGGGTCTGGGCCCATATGCATACACAGCGCAGAGCCAGGCCATTAAAAGAGGCGAGGCAGCATCATAAATCATTCAGAGATGCAGCAGGCAGCCTCCTCCATGAATGGGTACCTTGAGGTCATTGGAGCCTCTAATTGTTTCATTGGTTTCTCATGGGTTTTTGTAGGGGAATCTCTGTGATCGCAGGTGAGCCCCAATCAAGCATTTCGTGTTCTGTTGCTCCCCGTTTTGCCAGCCTTATCTCTTCCCTGCTTGGTGAGATGTGAACCGGCAGAACGGAGCTCCTTGGCTGCCTTTCTCCCCATCACCACACCCACTAGCCTCAGCAGGAGTGGCCAGGCTGCCCTCAGCTACCCCCCCTCCACTCATGGAGCTGCAGAAGGCTCACGCAAGAAGAACCCCTCTCCGTTGGCATTGGCAGCTCCTGTCCAAGCCTGGCAGGTGGGCTGATGCCAAGAAGGCCCAGGTCTTCTGGTAGGGCCTCCCCATAGTCCGGGGGGGGAGGGAGGGTGTGCACTAGGAGGACTGGGACATGAGGGAATGAGTGGGGCAGGACAGGTGGCTGGTCAGTGGGGAAGGAGAAGGCAGGCAGGGGGGCTGGCAGGCTGAAGCCGAGGGCCGCCATATCGAGCGGAGGAGGGCCCGGGGCCAAAAGGAAACCTGGAACCGACCCTGCCCGGCCTGTCCCGCTGGCTACCACAGTTGCTTGCTGGCCTGGCATAACTGACATTTGCCTCTTTTTATGATGTCTGTTTACATTCGGAAATTTCCCAGGGAAGCTCTTTATTGAGAAAATAAAAACGTCGGTTATAAGAGGCTTGGGATTTCAGCCGACGAAGCTGCTTATTATTTAGAACTCACGCAAGGTTCAGCTTTGATCAATGGCTCGCCTGCAGCCTCCGTGGGCATTTCCTGACCCAACTGGAATGGTGCTGGTGGCATCTCTCACTCTGCCAGTGGTAGGGAAAGGGGGGGGGGGCTGCCTGAGCAGGGCTGGCTAGAAGCTGCAGCCGCTTCACCCTCATGCCAGACCCCCACTGAAGGGCCTGCAAGAGCCAGTCCTTGTAATTCCTGCAGTCGCCTACATCCTGCTGGCCAGGGTCACAGAGCCAGCCAGCGGAATGCAAAGTCCAGCAAACCTTGTCCAAGTCTTGGCCCAGGGAACCTCCTGATGCTGCCAACACATTCCCAGAAAGGGGGGGAGTTGCCAACTCTGGGCTGGGAAATGCCTGGAGATTTTGAGGGTGGAGCCTGGGGGGGCAGGGTTTGGGGAGGGGAGAGACCTCGAATGGGTACAAGGCCACGGCGTTCACTCAGCGAAGCAGCCATTTTCTGCAAGGGAACTGACCTTTGCAGTCTGGAGAGTAGTTGTAATCCGGGGGGGGGGGTGTCTCCAGGCCCCCCCTGGATGTTGACAGCTCCTGGCCTGGAAGGGGGCACTGCTGCTAGACAGAGCAGGATGCCAAGGCCTGGGGCGGTGGGTGCAGGCAGGCCAGCCGCAAGATGAGGCGGCCGAAGACCAGTTCGTGCCCAGCATGTCTTGATCTTTCCCACGGTTGCTGGAAGGCGGGGCGCCTGCTGACACCATCTCTGCAACCCGGGGACCGTTCAAGCAGCAGAAGTTGGTGGGTTCCATTCCCCCCCCCCCCCCCCACTCTTCACAACAGACGGTTTAAAAGATGTCTGGTGTTAACTATTTATTTGCTTGTCTCTTTCTTTAAAACATTTCTATGCCACCTTGCCACCTGATCAGTGCCCCAAAGGCAGCAAACATTCAGGCATCTGAGTTATAAAATAAACTAATAAAAACTCATAAACAATCGCACAGACAAACAACACCAGAACGAGGGAAGGGAATGCCAAACCCAACAACAACAAAAAAGTCTTCACTCACCCAGAGAGAGATGAGCCTCCCCGGGGAGGGAGTTCCAAACTTCTGGCACCATGACCAAGAAAGCTTTATAGCTCAATGCCAGCCCCCTGCATGGAGTCCAGAAACCAGGGGAGATGGAACAGGACTGGAGAAGTCATAAGGTCCCTACGACCCGCTCCAGTCATCACTCTGGCCGCAGCATGTAGCATCTACCAACTGTAGCTTCTGAACACTCTTCAAGGGCAGCCCCAAGTGGAATACCCTGCAGTAATCTAATATAGATTAACCAGCATGTTAGCTGCCAATAACCATTTCTGGAGACAGAAAAATGCCTGTTAGCTGCATTCTCTTGAGAAGGAGTGGCATCCTTCAGAGCTGACTGGTAAGACTCAGCCAGGCACATGACAGGTCTCAGGGGGGCACCTGTGTTTGGCCAGTTTGGTGTAGTGGTTAAGTTCGCGGACTCTAATCTGGGAGAACCAGGTTTGATTCCCTACTCCTCCACCTCCACCTGCTGGATGACCTTGGGTAAGCCGTAGTTCTGGCAGAGCTGTTCTCTTAAGGACAGTTCTGGAAAAAGCTCTCTCAGCCCTGCCTACCTCACAGGCAGTGTTCCCTCTAAGCTGAGTTAGTGTGAGCTAGCTCACAGTTTTTTAGCCTCCAGTTCACAGATTTTTGTTTTAGCTCAGGAAGGATGGCTCCAGAGCAAACTAATTTATGCAGTAGCCAAATCGCTCGCTCACAACTTTAATGCCAGGAGCTCACAAAGTAGACTTTTTGCTCACAAGACTCCACAGCTTAGAGGGAGCATTGTTCACAGGGTGTCTGTTGTGGAGAGGGGAAGGGAAAGGAGACTGCAAGCTGCTCTGAGACTCTGAGTGAAGGGTGGGGTATAAATCCAATCTCCTCCTCCTCCTCCTCCTCTTCTTCTTCTTGTTCATTCCTTTTGCCAGGGGGCTTGATGTAGACCCTTGCAAGATGCACCCCCCAAGGCCCAAGAGATCAGAATCAGGCATCACACACAATGCACCTTTTTGTGTTTGCAAAACTCAGTTCTTTATATTCCCTTTAGTAAAGTCTCTTCTTGGGACTTGGGGAAAGTTTTCACTTATATCAACAATGTAAGTGAATGATGAATCATGATCTCTTAGGGGATTATTTAGGTATTCATAATATCCAAATTTTCACTCTTAAATTTCAACAACATTTTAATGAACAAAGCCCACGGGGCTTCCCGTCTGTTTAACCCGTCACGTTTTGTATCATTTCTGGTTTGCTAGTCTTGCTTTCGTTGATTGGGCAGTGCTGTCTTGCTTGATTGTACCTCGGACACTTCTGAGCCACAGAAAGGGAAATATTGGAATGCAACAGAAACAAGATGGTCAAGTGGAAGTGGCATTTCCTCTTGCTAGTCATGTTCTTTATTTCCATCTTCCAGAGGATGACAAAGTCAGCTTCAATAGTTGTGTGCACCCCTTGATGTCTGTCCTGCAGCTCTGAGTAGGAAAGGAATTTGATGACTCTGCAAGCAGGGAGCAGTGAACTTCCAGTGGGAGCAGTGAACTGGAAGGGGTGCCAAGGTAAACAGTGAACTCTCCTTTACCTGATTGCTCTGCAGGGACACAGGGGGAAAGCATACCGATCGGATTAAATTTGCATCACCGCGTACCTTCCACTGGAAGCCATTCTTATGCAATCCTCCCTGAGGACTCTCACAGGCACAAAGCAACCTCCTGTACCCTGGAAGCAGAAGTGAAGTGCTGTTGTGAGGAGCAGGGCTTGGGGACCAGCCTGGGCAAGAGATCCTTGGGTTCCGGAGCTCACACACCCCACTCCAGAAGCTCCCTCGCTAGTCCTGTTTTGACAGCAATAGAAAACACACCTGTCTTATTCCCATTGCATGTGGCAATTTATTTTTTTGCCTTGGGGGGGGGGGACATATATGACCTGGATAGCCCAGGCTAGCCCAATCTCATCAGATCTCAGAAGCTAAACAGCATCAACTCTGGCTAGTGTTTGGATGGGAGACCACCAAGGAAGTCCAGGGTGGCTACGCAAAGGCAGGCAGTCGCAAAACCCTGGCCATCTCTTGCCTTGAAAACCTTACAGGGTCACCATAAATTGGTTGTAACTTGACAGCAGAGAGAGAGAACACTGCTGGCACTGTCTACATCTGTCCCAGGGTGGTACTGGCAGCACCAATCCCAGAGGGTTGCAGGCTGCAAAGGGCAGGCGAAGAGCTAGCCCAGGGCCAAGAATGAAGCTCAGGAGCTCCCCCAACCCCATTTCACTGATTTCCTTTAAGGCGGTGAACTCCCTGGAATGTTCCAGAGGATTCTGTCAGATGGGGAGCGGGGAAACCGAGGCTTGGGGTTTCCGTCTTTCTTTTTTGTGGCTGGGCAGGGAAGCCTCTTTTTTCACTAAACAGGGCCACAAATCACCTCCCCTTACAGATGAGTCTGAATTCGTCTCCAGTGACGTCCATATAGCCCTAACCTGGATGGCCCTGGCCCCCCCGTCTCATCTGTTCCGGGATGGGAACCCTGGGTCGGCCCTGGTGAGTCTTCGGACAGGAGGCCCCCAAGGAAGTCCGGGCTTGCTACGCAGAGGCAGGCAAGGGCCAGCCACCTCTGCCTGGCTCCTGCCTGGAAAACTCTACGGGGGCCACCCAAAGTTCCCTGCGACTTGGCCGCACTTTCCACAGCCAAGTTGCCATTGTGTTGAGGTGGGGTCCCTGGGGGGAGAGACTCCGTGATGGAAAGCGACTTTGAAGGAAGCAAAGTTAACGTTTGAGCTGTATTCTATGGATCAGTGGTTTTTTTTAAAAAACCCTGGGTCTTTTTTTCTCTCATACTGATCTCAGCTCTGAATAATATCCAGTGGTGGAAAATCCCCCCCCCCCCATGCACACACACACACACACACACACACACACACACACCTGTGCCAGCGTGGTCTGTCCTCCGACGCCTCTGAAGGTAGTGGCCAAATGCTTCTCCCTTTGGAGCTGGCAGGCTCCGCCTCCTCCTGATTTCCTTTTAATCAGCCACTTCAAATGAAAGCCGGGAGAGCCTTCTGCAAGTGCCACTTTCATGTGAGGTGAAGACAGGAGGCCTCGTTCTCAGAAGCCCGGCTGTTTATGCGACGCATTTGCGCAGGGCAGGGCAACCTGGACATCAAAGGCAGGTGGCACTCGAGAAGGGGTCCAGCTGGCAACTTCGCAGAGACTTGCCCAGCTGCTGCACAAACACTTAAGGGGGGGGGTGCAGGGTCTTTTGGAGGGTGTCCGGATGGGAGGGAAGAATGGTTGAAAGAAGAGATTAAAGGCTCAGTAGAAGAAGATGAACATGGAATATTTTAGCTAACAGAAAGGGATTTTTTTTTTGGGTCCAATAGACTGACGATGAAAGGGAGACAGCGAGGAATTATTAGGACAGGAGATAAGGAAACAGTGGAGATAGGAAATAATTATTTTGTATCTGTCTTTATAAATGAAAATGAAGGGCATTAACTTAAATAGGATTTAGATATTTTTCAGGGACAGGAGGGAATGAATTAGGGAGCATTTCGATAAGGCAGGGAAACGGCTATTAAAAGGTTGGGGGGCCTCTGAAGGGAACAAGGCGCCGAAGACCTGAGACGGCCTTTCCGGGAAGGGTGGTGGCAGGCTGCCTGACAGGCTGAGGGCTGCGGGGGGCTTCCCAGACCCCTCCGTGGTGGGAGATCATTGGCTGTGATGCTTGAAAGGGAGGGGGAGAACCGGCCCATTCTGTACCTGGGCAGAGGAACGCCAGAGGTGCCAGCCCTGCAGTGAGCAGAGGCAGAAGAAGCGGCTGCCCGTTGACCCCACCCCACAAAGAGGAATTAGAGGCAAGATCTAGCTGTGATTTGATTGTCCCACGCTCATTTAGAAAAGTATTAGTCACTTCTTTTCAAAATATACCCAAAGCCACTTACAAAATGTGTAGAGACATCATGCTAGCCGTGAGGGAGAGGATTGTTGGGTAAAAACTGGCCAACAACACCAAAGGCAATTAGCGTCAAAGTGAGAAGGCCCTGCCCTGGAAGGCCCAGGCTAACCCGATCTCATCAGATGTCAGAAGCTAAGCAGGTTCGGCCTTGGACCTAGGGCTGCCAATTTCAGACTGGGAAATTCCTGGAGATTTGGGGGGTGGATCCAGGGAAAGGGTGGGGTTTGGGGAGAGGAGGGCTCTCAGCAGAGTATAATGCCACAGAGTTGCCAGCTCTGGGTTTAGAAGTACCTGGAGATTTGGGGGGTGGGGCCCAGAGAGGGCAATGTTTGGGGAGAGGAGGGACCTCAGCATGGGACTATGCTGTAGAGTCCACCCTCCAAAGGATCCATATTCTCCAGGCGAACTGATCTCTGTAGTCTGGAAATCAGACTTATAAGCAGGAGATCGCCTGGCCCCACCTGGAGGTTGACAACCCTACATAGAGTCCAAAGCAGCCATTTTCTCCAAGGGAACAGATGTCTGTTGTGCGGAGACCAGTTGTAATTCTGGGAGACCTCCAGGTCCCACCTGGAGGTGGCAACCCTTGTCCTGGTTAGTATTTGGATAGAAGACCACCAAGGAAATCCAAGTTCACTACAGAGGCAGGCAATGACCTGTTCGTCCCTTGCCTCGAAAACCCCATGAGGGGTCACCATCAGTCTGTTCTGACCTGACCTCATTGTCCATCACCCAAGTGAGAAGGTGACTTCGTGGTCACACCAAGTCCAGCTTCCTGTTCCAGGCAAAAAATCCCACAGCCACATCATGCCTGACCGACGCCACTCCTGCCTTGGCCTGAAGATGGCCTCTGCCAGAGACAGCCCCTTGCCCACCTGGCAGTTGTTCAGTGGTCAAGCTGCTCTTAACCTCCTCTGGCAAAGGGGGGGGGGACATCTTGATGGTAGTGGGAGGAGATGTGGACTGCATTTGTTTGGTCCTCCTCCATTTCCCGATGCTTAGCCAGGGTGTGACCAGAGGCACAAACCAAATGGCTCATTGCGATCAGTTCTTCTTCACCTCTGGCCCTGAGGGAGCCAGGCTTTGTGGATCTAGAACAAACCCAGAAAGTGGGTATTGTGCTGGCTGGGGTTATTTCCCCCCGGGGTGGGGGGTTGTGTTTAAGTTGTGTTTTGTGTTTTGTAAGATGCTTTGTGCTTCCACTCAGAAAAAAATGGGGCAAAAATTCTTGAGCAGATAAGAATCATCCTTAAGAAATCTCATTTTTATATAAGTAAAGGTGGATTCTATGGCACCATTGAAACCCCTCCCCTCCCCAAACCCCACCCTGTATAAGAACATAAGAGAACGTAAGAGAAACCATGTTCGGTTAGGCCAGTGGCCCATCCAGTCCAACATTCTGTGTCACACAGTGGCCAAAACCAGGCGCCCTCAGGAGGTCCACCAGCGGGGACCCTCCCCAGGCTTCACCCCCCAAATCTCCAGGTATTCCCCCCCCTCAGCGCAGGCTCGCCTGGCGCCCCCTTCCTCTCCTTGAGGCCAACTGCGTCAGGCTTTGATCTTTTCCCATGCTTGATGGTCAGCTGCAAACCTGAGGCCTGTTTTAGACCGCTCTGTTTGTCTCTTGCTCCTTTTGTGCCGTGGCTTCTTTTCATTGATTGGCTCTTATCAGCTTGCCTTTTTTTTTAATCAGCATGTGTGTTCTTTCCTTGTTTGGCTTTTATTGTTTTTAGTGACTTGTGTTGTTTTACCATTTTAGAAGACCTTGATGGTGTTGGACTGACATGCCTTCGGGACCGCCTCCTCGGCTGTGCTCCACTGCAAGAGCTTCGCTCACCGGAGCAGAGCCTTCTGAAGGTGCCGCCTTGCAAATGGGTGAGACTGGCAAATGCCTGTTTGGGCACATTCCCTAGCATGGCTTCTGTCTGGAGGAATAGCCCATCTGAGGAGGTCAGGAGGGCCCCATGCTTCCATCATTCTGCAGGATGTGCACAAGAGAAATGCTCAGGAGGGAATGCTACCAGGGATCAGAACTCCAGTAGAACAGAACAGTTCCAGAGGGCACTTTTATGGCATTGTCGTCTACATTTGTAATCCACTTTCTGTCTTGGTTATGGTATAACCCTGCCTTAGACCACTGTTGGCTTTATTCCCTGATTCTGTAATCCTAGTCCACTGGATGTCTTCTGTTGACTGACTGCACTGTTTTTATATTCTGTAATCCACCGTGAGTCTAAGTGAGAAGGGCGGCTTATAAATAAAGTAAATAAATAGACTGGCTTTGGTTTTAATTGTGAGCTGCCTCAAGGAATGTCAGAGAGGCAGCATGCACATTTTCTGAATTGTAATAAATAAATAAATTTGGAATGTTGCCAGTTAATAAATTTTCAGATGTTTGTGGGGCTGGAGCGGTGGAAGTAGCTGCCGTGGGGCAGGCAGATGTGACAGCCTCCTTATTTCCCTAGATCCCTGGCACGGGTGTGAGAGGCCCATGTGGGGGGTTTCTCTACAGTGGGCATCTCCTCCCAGGAGCCTCTAGTGCCACGCACCACCTCCTTCAGTTCTAGAGCAGACAAGAGCCATGGCTGGCTGCCCCTGCTCCAGTGTAAGGGGTCAAACCAGGGAAGGCGCAGAGCCCCACCTTCACACTCACTAAGAGTGCCCCCCCTTAGAGTGACCAGCCTCCAGGTGGGAAAAGAAAAGAAAAAGATAAAACCAAGAAGGGATCACAGGTATCCATACAGGAAATACAACAAACAAGCGAACACTGTGATGTGAATGTCTGGGACATTTAGTAAGGATCATGTTATATTATAAATAAAACTACAAACTTATAAGGAAAAGTCTGTCATATTATATTATAAATGAAGCTTTACAAAATTTCAAGAAGTCCAAAATACTCATTGAGCACCTGGATATAAACTCATTTCATCCCAATCTTCCTCAGGAGTAATCCTATTGTGTTGAAAGGTGTCAGCCTCTTGGAACAGCTCAGTGTTACGTTAGGAGCAAATCAATGCTTAACTTCCTTATTTTCTGCAAATTATCCTGGTAAAAACCCATGGTATTTTTGATGAAAAGTAACATAAAGCTGAATGGAATGTTATTATTGTTTTTAAAATATTTTTATTATTGATTTATAATTTTTAAGTTAATGATTTAATTTTTTAGAACGTACTTCCAGTTCCATTTCAAGTGTTTGTATTAGGAGCAAGCCAGTCTTGTTTTCTTTAACTGGGTGCAAAAAACCTTCTATATTATGCTGTCTTAAATGCTCTCCATGAACACTGTAAAAATATTTATAGTAGTAGCAAACCAGTCCTCTTTTTGGTCATCTTTAGGGTTTTCATCCTCCAGGAGGTGGCTGGAGATCTCCTGGGATTACAACTGATCTCCAGGCAACAGGGATCAGTTCACCTGGGGCAAATGGCTGCTTTGGAAGGTGGATTCTACAGGCTTATTTATACCCCACTGAAGTCCCTCCCCTCCACAAACCCCACCCTTCTCAGGCTCCACCCTCAAAATCTCCAGGTCTTTCCCAACCTGGAGCTGACAACCCTAGCGCCCTGACTGGTAGGGGAGGTGGCCAGCGGACAGGTCAGGCTTGAGGTGTGAGGAGGACTCAGGCAGACTGAGAGTGTGTCCAGACAGGCAGCTGGGTAGTGAAGGGCGGGATATGAATCCAACCTCTTCTTCTCTTCTCCTCTTCTACTGCCCTTCCTGGGACCAGCCTGCCCTTGTAGGAAGAGGGACCCCCTCCTGCTCCTCTGCCCTTCAGCTCCTGGGAGAAGATTAGGCCTTCTGTCTTCTGGGGCGGGGCCTTATATTCTTTCTCTCCTGGTCCCGCCACCTTGGTGGTGACAGGCCTTCCCTTTCCCTCCAGTTTCACCCCAGTCCAGTCCCAAAGTCCAGAGGGTGCCTGGAAAATATAGAACTAGAAGGACAATTCCAGCAAGAACCCAGGCTCCACCCCCAAAATATCCAGAAGTTTCCCAACTTGGAAGGAACAGCCTGGGAGCCACACTAATATGGCCCCGTCTAGAACCTCCTTTGGGGATGCCCTCCGGCAGCTGTCCCTCCTGTGGGGAGCATAAGTTTAGCCTTTCTTTGCAGGAAAATTAGGCTGGGGCGGAGGTCTTGCCCACTCGTCGTGTGTGTGTGTGTGCTTTTCCAAAAGTGTTCTTTTGGGATGGCAGAAGCCAGCATCAAGTCGCCTCTTCAGACTGCTGAAGCCTCAGCCTTCCAGAGCAGCCCCTCCTCCACCCGATCGACTTCTCAAGAGCCTAATCCCTGCTTAGTACCTGTTTGTGCACAGTTGCCCTGGCTAAGCGCTTGGCGTCCGTGTCCACATGGAGGAGAGCTCGATGGTGTCCTGTGGTAATCCTCCACTTAAGGCCCAGACAGGCCAAGTGAGGCACGCTCCAGATGGTCAGAGCCGAGTCCAGCAGCACCGTAGAGGCCAACCGGATATTTGGGGTGTGAGCTGTCGAGAGTCCATGCCCCCTTCGCCCAGATGGCTGCTTCCTTACAGAGACCAGCCTCTGACTGAAGAAATCGCTCATTTATTTAAAACACACACAGAGACACACTCCACAGCTTTGCATTTTACAGATGAACACACACACACACACACAGAGAGTGGCCAAAGCAGGACTTTGAATGCATGGAATTCATGTTTGCACTTTCCCCCCAAAGAGTCTACTTAACACACTCGGCTGCCAGCACTCAGAGCTGCCTATTTTGGTTTCAACCCTGGTTTCGGGGGCCAGAACAGGCTTGGTGGAAGCATTTTGTCTGAAGTGAGAGTAGGGGACCCGGCGGTTCTGTCTTCTGAAAGGGGCAGGCCACCTCTGCTGGCTTTTTGAGTCTCTTCGTGGCCCCTGACAGCACTGGAAAACAAAAGTCCAGTGCCACCTGAAATATTAAACGCCATTTATTAAAATCTAAGCTTTTGTGAGTCACGGCTCACTCAGGCCCGTAGCCAGGATTTTTAAAGTCGGAGGGGGCATTATTTACATTTCTTAGGGGGCACTGGTAAATTGAATTAAAGGAATACCCAGCTTCTTCCCCGCACCTGCCACCGCTCGGGGGCCCAGGGCTGGATGGGAAGTCAGGGGGCCTTGCCAGTGAGTCAGGGGGCCTAGCCCCAAGAGGCGCCAATGTGGCTACGGGCCTGAGCTCACTTATGATACCTGGATATCACTTGAGATCGCTGACTGTGGGGAAAGACCCTTGAGCGAGAGAGAGACCTCCATCCAACCAGGAGAGGCACAGCTGGTCCCAAGTCCCTGCAGAGGGTGGGGGGGTCACTTTGGTGCTCCCCCCACTAAAAGATTAGCACTCGAGGGCATCCAGTGAAGTTGATGGGCAGCAGACAGACAAAAGGAAATACTTCTTTACACAGTGAGTGATTAAAATGTGGAATTTGCTGCCAGTGGATGTAGTGATGGCCACCGGCACAGACAACTTGAAAAGGGGATTAGACAGATTCACGGAGGAGAGGTCAATCAGTGGCTGCTAGCCCTGGTGACTCAAGGGAACCTACGTGTTGAGAGGCAGTCAGCTTCTGAATCCCAGGGCCAGGAAGCACTATCAGGGGAAGGCCTCGGCCTCTCTGCCCTGTTGTTGACCCTCCAGAGGAACTGGCTGGCCACTGTGTGAGACAGGAGGCTGGACTAGATGGACCCTCACTGGTCTGATCCAGCAGGGCTCTTCTGATGTTCTTCTCAGGGGAAGGCCTCGGCCTCTCTGCCCTGTTGTTGGCCCTCCAGAGGAAGGGATTGGCCACTGTGTGAGACAGGATGCTGGACTAGATGGACCCTCACTGGTCTGATCCAGCAGGGCTCTTCTGATGTTCTTCTCAGGGGAAGGCCTCGGCCTCTCTGCCCTGTTGTTGGCCCTCCAGAGGAAGGGATTGGCCACTGTGTGAGACAGGATGCTGGACTAGATGGACCCTCACTGGTCTGATCCAGCAGGGCTCTTCTTCGGTTCTTCTCAGGGGAAGGCCTCGGCCTCTCTGCCCTGTTGTTGGCCCTCCAGAGGAAGGGATTGGCCCCTGTGTGAGACGGGATGCTGGACTAGATGGACCCTCACTGGTCTGATCCAGCAGGGCTCTTCTTCGGTTCTTCTCAGGGGAAGGCCTCGGCCTCTCTGCCCTGTTGTTGGCCCTCCAGAGGAATGGATTGGCCACTGTGTGAGACAGGAGGCTGGACTAGATGGACCCTCACTGGTCTGATGCAGCGGGGCTCTTCTTAAGCTCTTATGTTCTTAGGTTCCCTCTCTCTTTCTCTGCCTCTTAAACCCACTCTGGTAATGCTGCCTCTGGAACCATCTCCCGCTTGGGGAAGTGGGGAGGGTGTCACTATATAGTTGTACCAGGCACTGTGACCCAAGGACTCTTCTGTGATGTTTGCCATGTAGACATGCCCTCAGACGCAGATAAAGGATTTAAGAGGCTGAAGGCTCAGGGGACCAAAGTAAGCTACCGGTAATTGTAGAAATCCTACACCGTCTTCATCCCTTTCCTGCTAACAGGATTACTGTACGCAGGCACAACATGAACCACGGCAGGCGGCTCAAAGAGCACTCACAGCTTCAGTCCTGGCGACGAGAAGGCCCCCAGAGGCACGGGGTACCTGGGCGTGGTTTGAACAAGGCCAAGCGCAGCCATCTCCACTCGGGGGGGGGGGGGTGCGGCTTCAACCTGCTCTGGGGATTGTGCCCCCCCTCCCCACCAGATGGCACTTCTTGTCACAATATGATTGTCTCCTGTCACACAAATGAAGAGATGCCATTTAAAATCTCATCCTTGGGGTTTCTCAAGCTGTACTCACAGGTGTGGGATGCGAGGCAATTATCCGACACAAACTGTTAATGGAGTGGCACTAAATGTCAGCGAAAGTTAAACTGGATTTTTAAAAAAAGAATAAAAAAGTGAAAACCCTACATGAAATGTTTCTCTGCTTTTCATACATCTAATTGACTTGGTTCTTTTCCTTTCTTCCCCTGTTATCTAACCATTTATTACAGAAAGGAACTTCATACAGTTTGCAGGAAGGTGTGCTTCCACAAACACGAACGTGAGAGGTTCATCTCATTCTCTTTGGTGCGCTTCTCAGACAAGAAAAACCGCAAGCGAAGCCCTTTGGAAGGCACCAACTAATGCCCAAGCTGCTGGAAGGAAGCTGCTGAGATGGGCTGGACTCTTTGGAGGGCAGAGTGAAAATCCAAAACTGTGAGTTACGTCTGGGCTGTTGCTCCCCCAGCACAGCTCAACATTTTGCAAAAATTAGGTGGACTTAGACTAGGGCTGCCAACTCCAGGTTGGGAAGTTCCTAAGACTTAGGGGGAGAGCCTGGGGAAGGAAAGGTGTTTTTTAGGAGGGGGACCGACCTCAAAAGGGTGCAATGCCTCTGACTCCACCCTCTCAAGCCTCCTGTTTGCTCCAGGCAAGCTCATATCTGTAGTCTAGAAATCAGTTGCAATGGCAGAGGTCTCCAGACCCCACCTGGAGGCTGGCAACTCTAACTTCAACACAGACTATGGATCACCCAGACAATCTGACTGTACTACAGAAGTCATGTGTCACATACACCCTGGTCCAGCATCCTGCACCCCCCCTGCCCCCAGCACCCAACCAGATGCTTCCAGGAAGTCTGGAAGTAGAAGGAAAGAATGCCCCCCACCCCCCCAAAGAGAAATTTGCCTCCCCTCCTCCCAGCAGCTCCTCCCAGCTTCCACTGCACCTTCACTGCAACTATCCCTTGGTATTGTTATAACTGTTGCTGCTGCTGCTGCTATTATTGTTTTCATTATTTATAGTCTGCTTTTCTCAAGGTGGATTATGGAGTGTGTGTGTGTGTGTGTGTGTGTGTGTGTGTGTGTGTGTGCATGTATGTTAGGTGTCTTCAAGCCTCTTCTGACTTATGGTGGCCCCCCATGAATTAACAACCTCCCAAATGCCCTGTCGGTAGCAGCCTCGCTCAGGCTTCGCAAACGGAAGGCCTTTGTGGCTTCCCTGACGGAGTCCGTCCGTCTCCTCTTCTCCTGCTGCCTTCCACTTTTCCTGGGTCTCTCCTCTTCTCATAACCTGGCCAAAGGACGATAGCCTCAGTTTGGTCATTTTAGCCTCTAGGGAGAGTTCAGGCTTGATTTGATCGAGAATCCCCTGAGGTGTCTTTTCGGCGGTCCAACGGTATCCGTTAAGTTCTCCTCCAGCACCCCATTTCTAAAGGATCTATGCTTTGCAAGGCAATGCAGTCAACAGGATGGGACATCTAATAAGTGGTGCAACAGGACCAGGACAGCCGAAATCTTTAACCTGGCAGAAGTCTGAGGCAAAGCTACAGCAAGGCAGAGGGAGATATGGCCTGTCAAAGGATGCAGAGATTGCTTAGTGGGAGAATGCCCCCAGCAACAGATGGCAGGCAACAGTCTAGCCCTGAAGAGGGTCCCCTACCTTGACACAGCCGATCTGGTCATCGGGATCCACATCTTGGTAACATTGGGACTAGACTACTGTAATGCATCTACATTGGTCTCCCCTTGAAGTCAGCTTGGAGACTCCAGTTGGTACAAAATACTGCAGCTCACTTTGCTCTGGAGCCCTCCTTCCTGAGCTAAGACAAAAATGTGTAAGCCAGAGGCTAAAAAACTGTGAGCTAGCTCACACTAACTCAGCTTAGAGGGAACAGTGCTCAAAGCCCAGCTTGGTAGCAGTTCCACTTGAAAGCCAAAACAAGAGGTCAGCATCTCATTAATTGTTGGGGGAGGGGAATTGCTTCTGATTCCTTGAACAGTCCCCATTTTAGTGACCTTATGCTTGATTTGAGAGTGCAGTGGAAACGCTAAATATCATTTCAAAGTGGAGAGACAATAAAAGTTGACATTATTAATAGGATGTCAAGGGTTTCCGTTCTGTCTTCCTCGCTGCCAAGTACCGAGGGGGAGCCTGGGTGTCCCTGATGTTAAACACGGTTCCTTGCTCTGCAAAAGAGGATGTGATCTTGCAACTGCTCACGTTCCACGGAGGGGGCCTGATCCCAGGGGGGTGGTCGGGACCTTTAAGGGCATGGTCGGGGGACCTGGCACAATCAAAAAGGCCACTTTGGCTCGCAGGGATTCCACTGTAGCAAGCGGGTGTGCATGAAAATACACCTATGAATTATTTAATCCTCTTAAATATATCCTGGAGGGATAAGCTCCTGTTCCCTTTCACAAGGCCCCCTTCCAGCTGGGCTGCCGCACTCATTGCCTGCAAGGCGCCCTCCACATTGGGAGTTTGTTTCTCTCACCTGTCCTGCCACCTGGATTTGCCAGCGGAATTTCACCTAAAGCAAAGTCAGTTTGGAGGTTGTGCCCCTCGGATCATGTTGGTAGCCCCAGAAGCCAGGAAGAGTGGGGATCCAGTGGGTTCACTGGACTTCGCAACTCGGGTTGTCAACTGTGGGCCAGGAAATTCCTGGAGATTTTGTGGATGGATCCTGGGAAAGGTGGGGTTTGGGGAAGGGATGAAGCTCCGCGTCTCACAGAGGGAGATCAGCAGAGTCTAATGCCACAGAGCCCGCCTTCCAAAGCAGCCGTTTTCTCCAGGGGAATTGATCCCTGTTGCCTGGAGCTCAGCAGTAATTCCAGGAGATCTCCAGGCCCCACCTGGAGTCTGGCAACCTCCTGACAACACCTGCAAGTCTGGTAGGAACAATACCAAGCCCATGAGAAGTTGGAAACCAACCTGTAACCCCAATTTGCCTGCCCCATCTCTTCATTGCTCTCCTCCCCCCCACCCCCATGCACACACACTTCCAGCTAAGTGCTACAGCAGTCCCCAGCTGAAAACAGTTCTGGCCTCACCTGAATCTTGGCCAAGTTAGTCATTTACATCGCAAGCTCCTCTCTCCAGCTTTCTTCTACTCGTTGTCATACAAGTAGGCTCCTGAGCAGTGGTTCAGAGGTTAAGATGCTGAGTGGCAGACCAGAAGGTCAGTAGCTCAGCAGTCTGAGACTTGAGTGCCGCGTGACAGAGTGAGCTCCCATCCCTGGCCCCTGCTCCTGCCAACCTAGCAGTTCGAAAGCAAGAAATTGCAAGTAGATAAATAGGTACCACTTCGGTGGGGAGGTTACAGTGTTCCGTGTGCCTTGGTATTTAGTCATGCTAGCCACATGATCACAGAGAAGTCTTCGGACAGTGCTGGCTCTTCGGCTTGTAAACGGAGATGAGCACCGCATTCCTAGAGTCGGATTCGACTAGCTTTGGAGCAAGGGAAACCTTCACCTTTACCTTTAGGCTGGTTGGGTGGGACTGGTCCTAAAGGCCCTGTGTGTGGCTGCAGCCATGCTCCGATGCCCCTCTCCTTCCCCTTCACAGGGTTTGTGCTGGACAACTGCCCTGCAAAGGATGCCCTCTCTTCTATTGGCTTTCGCCATCCCTTCCTGGTTCTTTCTTGGGGCCTGCCCAGGCTTTTTTCCTTTTCTTTCTCTTCTTCCATGCCACAAGAGTCCTGCTGTTCTGCCTCTCAAGAGAGACTCTGAGCATGAATTTTCGGTGTTTGCTCAGCTCTTTCGCAGAAGGAATCCAGTCAGGTGCAAAGTTTAGTTTTGCAGAAAGGGCGAGGCAATAAGGGGGCACCTGCTTGGGGAATGCATCCCTTCAGGAAGAGCTGCCGCCCCGCACTATGCAGCTGCAAACAGGAGAAGGTCTCTAGTCCCAAGGATGCTGCTGGCAACCAGTTGGTTCCCCCTCTCCCCCCCCCCCCCATCTTCTCAGAGAGTCGTTGTGGCCTTCCCAGAGGAGGCCGTTTCTCTGTTCTGATGGGAGAGGCTCACCTTTTTTTCTGATTTAGAGGTGGAGGGGGCTCCATATGTGGAAATGGTTGCTGTTAGACTACCTCAGGGCCAGAATTAACCAGCCGTCAAACACCCCCCACCCCCCACCCTCCGTTTTCTGCATGATTCTCTGTTCTGAGGAACTCTTCTCTTACTCAGGTCAGAGGCAACAGGCAATTTTGCTCCCTCTGTAGCGACTATTTTATTTACACAATCTGTAGTCTGCCTTTGCAAGGCTGTTAAATTGCAGACTGGTTTATCCCTTCCTTCCTTCCTTCCTCCTTCCTTCCTTCCTTTCCCCCCCTTCCCTTCCCTTTCCTTTTTTTCTTCATACTTTTTATTTTTGCAGGCCTCATTTCAAGCGAGGGCTTACCTGTGCTAGGCCTCAGAAGGCTTTGCTCCAGGATTTTGTTTTCTGTGTCATGCATTGTCATCAAATCTCTTCTGAAGGATGTGCACATGAGTGGGCATGGAGCATGCCGCTGGCCCCAAGCAGCATTCCTTCCCATCGTCTGTTTGTTTGCTTGCTTAATTCCTTTATGGTCTGCCTTTCTCATGGAGACTCAAGCCCAGTTTCACATCAGGGGGAAAAAAACCCCAAAAAACCCAGTGCAATAAAACAGGCTTCCAAAACCGGATTACAATAAAAACAGTATCACACATACAATAAACTGCAATGAAAACTCTCTAAAATTTCATAGACTGTAACACTACAACTCTATTCCATTTTTTAAAGATGCCCTCCAGGATGATTAACTCCACACTGTGCGTTCTGGGGAATGATAAAGGGGTGGGGTGGGGTGGGGTGGGGGCTCCCCCAGTCTCCTCCAGCCCTCACACCTGATCTGTTCTGCCTGCTGTTCATTTGGGGGCTGGGAGGCGGGCCGAAGGGCGGCTTCTTGGATCATTCCTTTGATGTCTTAATCAGGGATCTGATAAGAGGCTTGATCCAGATGGGTCCCTGCCTGCCTCCTCCCTCCCTCACAGACATCCTCAGATCAACATTCCCACATGAGAGGGAGAGAGAGAGGGAATGTGTGTGTGTGTGTGTGTGTGAGAGAGAGAGAGAGAGAGAAAGAGTGCAAAAATGAGATGCAGAGAGAGTTTTGTACCCGCAAGCCTTCGCCACTGGAGTTCAAAAGACCAATCTTTACAGAAAAATAAATTTAAAGGAGAATTTTTGATGTATATTACAGTCTCTTGAGGGCGACCAGCATAGCTGCCGGCGGAATATGCCGTTATGCAAAGGCAGAGCCGGATGACTTAAAAGTGGCTGCGGCCCTTTGATTAAGCAGTGTGTATTTTAGTGTTTCTGTGTGACACAATCACAGACCCGCACTGAAAATATCTTGCCAGGATTGTTTGGCGGTGAAAATCCCTCTTTTTCCTGGAGACTGTAACTAGATCCCTCTTTCAAGAGAGAGAGAGAGAGAGAGAGAGAGTTCTTTTATACCCCACCGTCTGCATATTAAAAGCATAATTTAAAACACTCTACATGCAGTGGGGATACTGAACCACCAATCAGGAACGTTCCGGCTTTCCCCGTCGTTTTGCAGGAGAGTGTTGCATGTCAAGCAAGCCTGTTCAGCTTACGATTCACCAAAATGAAGATGTTCCCCCAGCACGGGCTGGAGGCTTGACAGTGCTTCCCCCCCCTCCATACACATCTGTTTCTGTCATCTTGCATGCTTGGGGGGGGGGGGGAAGCTGTATTCCGTTGGATAGCTCAAAATTTGTGCAAAGCTGGCAAGGTTGGACCAGCACAGTTGGGAGCAAAAACGTGGGTGGCCCAGGCTAGCCCCGTCTCATCAAAACTCAGAAGCAAAGCAGGGTCGGCCTTGGTCAGTACATCATGGATGGGAGACCACCAAGGAAGTCCAGTCCAGGATTGCTAGGAAGAGGCAGGCAACGGCAAACTACCATTATCAGATCTTGGAAGCTAAGCAGGGTCGGCCCTGGTTAGTACTTGGATGGGAGACCACCAAGGAAGTCCAGGGTTGCTACGCAGAGGCAGGCAATGGCCAACCACCTGTGTATATGACTTCTGCCCTGACCTGGATGGCTCAGGCCGGCCCGATCTCCCCAGATCTCAGAAGCTAAGCAGGGTCGGCCCTGGCTGGCATTTGGATGGGAGCCCACCAAGGAAGTCCAGGGCTGCTATGCAGAGGGAGGCTGGGGCAATCCACCTCCGAATGCTTCTTGCCTTGAAATCCCTACCAGGTTGCCGTAGGTTGGCTGTGGCTTGGCAGCACTTTCCCCCCACTAACAGCAGAGGTCTCGTGAGTTCAAGGGAACAGGTGTGTGCAGTATTGGAACACTGCATGGAACCCCTGGCTTCATGGAACCCCAGCTTCAAATGGCTGGGAGCCTGGCCAAGAGACCTGTTTTTCCTGCAACATTTCCCAGGCCTGCTTCCAGCTTCTTCTGCCTGTGGGGGCTCTGAGCTGGAAAGGGATCTGCACTTGGTCATGGCTGCCCAAAGCCAAAGGAACATGGCATGTATCTGGGGAGAAGCCATGCTGTCAGTTTCTAGGAGATCTCCCAGAATGACAACTGTGCTCCAGGTGACAGAGATCAGTTCCCCTAGAGAAAAGGCCTGCTTTGGAGGGCGGGCCCTACGGCACTGTATCCCACTGAGATCTCTTCTCCCCAAACCCCAAACTTCCCCAGGATCCAGCACCACAAATGTCCCATTTCCCCCAACCCAGAATTGGTGACCCCAGGGAGAAGAAGGTACAAGAACAGCAGTCAACAGCATAATCCAGGTTCAAATCCTACTGCTATGAGGGATCCATTGTGTAGGTTTAAGGGGAATGCTTCTCAGCTGTCTGTCCATAAATCTTTGTTTTCCTTATTTTATTTACAATATTTTCATCCTGCCTTTCCATAAAAATGTGAGGGTTGCCACCCTCCTGGTGGGGCCTGGAGATGCATTGGTCAGGCCACAAGCTGGAGTATTGTGTGCACTTCTGGAGGCCTCACTGCAAAAAGGACGTGGACAGAATGGAGCGGGTGCAGAGGAGAGCAACGAGGATGATTGGGGGCCTGGAGACCAAGAAGCCCTGTGAGGAAAGGCGGAGGGACTTGGGAATGGTCAGTCTTTAGAAGAGGAGGTTGAGGGGAGACACAATTGCTGTCTTTAAGTATTTGAAGGGCTGTCACTTAGAGGAGGGCAGGGAGCTTCTTATGTATCGTGACCACGGTCACCATGTGGTCTTATAATGGCGACCGCCACATGATTGTCCTCACAAGGTGCGGAGCTGCCAAGCTTTGGCCAGGGAGAACAATGGAGAGCCGGATCCTAACTGGCCACCAATCACGGACGTAGGTTCCCCTAGGGGACCTATGCCAGGTAGCCATAATTGTAAGGTCCTATCAGGACATTTGGGCAAGGTTGGAGGATTATCTCCGACCAGCATAAAAGAGGGCTCTAAGCCCAGGGATTCTCATGTTCCATCTTACCTGCAATAAACTACCATGCTGATTTCACTACAACCGGCCTCCCGACTCCAGTACTTTTCAGAGCTGTTCCTGTTAGTGACACTTGTAAGAGTGGGATATTAGGTAAAACATTTTGACAGTCAGAGTTGTGCAACAGTGGAATGGGCTGCCTGCAGGGGTGAGCTCCCCCTCACTGTCAGTCTTCCAGCAGCAGCTGGACAAGCCCTTGTCAGGGATGCTCGAGGCTGATCCTGCATTGAGCAGGGGGTTGGACTAGATGGCCTGTAGGGCCCCTTCCAATTCTGTGATTCCAATATCCTATCTCCCAGAACTGAGCTCCAGACTGCAGAGATCGGCTTCCCTGGAGAAAACGGCTGCTTTGGAGGGTGGACTGTATGGCATCATACCGAGCTCCCTCCCCTCCCGAAATCTCCCCTCCCCAGGCTCCACTCTCAGATCTCCAGGAATTTCCCAGCCCAGAGTTGGCAACGCTGTGCTCCAAGTGGCAACACACAAAATAGTTCATGAAACTCCAAGCACCTAAAACAGGATAGGATAACAAGTCACCCACCTAATGGTCAGGGCGAAGGCTCTTGTGGCACCTCAGAGACCAAGGGGTCCTTTGCAGCCCCCCCCTCCCCCCACCGCCGCTTTTGTGAGCCGGAGGCTGGGGGGGTTGTCTTGCCAGCTCTGCAGGACTCTTTGCCGTTTGGCTGCTGCAGACGGTGGCCCCTCTGGAATGTGACACACTAAGGAGGCCAAAGCATGTTTCCAATTAAAGGAAGGGCATAGTGGGGAAACCAAAGGGAGAAAAAGAAGCCCCCGTCTCAGCTTTCAGGTCTGAGAGGGATCAAAACTAAGCCTGAGACAATAACCAGATGAGGAATCTGCCAGTCTGTCTCTTATCTGCCAGTCTAAAATCTCTCCATCCCCCACCCCAGAAGAACCCAGCAGACCTGGGGGTGCAGTCCAGAGATCAACAGATTCTGGCTCGACTCATAACCCACCAGTGGTCTCTCCTATTTCTGGGGCCCGAGAGATGCCCACTCAGGACACCTTAATTGCAGTTCCCGACCTCCTCTCCTCCCCCCTGCCCCCTCCCATCTGGCACTCAATGTGCCATCCGACCTGCCGAGGTTGCCAACTCTGGGAAATACCTGAAGATTTGGGGAGTGGAGCCTGCGGAAGGCAGGGTGTGGTGAAGGGAAGGGCCTCATTTGTATGGCTACAAATTGGTGGCTAGAAGGGCCAGGGCTTTTTCAGCAGTGGCCCCACACTGGTGGAATGAGCTCCCGGATAACATCAGGGCCCTGCGGGACTTATTACAGTTCCGCAGGGCCTGCAAGACAGAGCTCTTCCGCCAGGCCTTCAAGTAGGGGTCGCCCAATAGTTACATCTTGGCCCTGGGCTGACCAAGAATCCGCCAGCCTGAATGTTTTCCCACCTTCTATACTGTTTAACAACTAAGACGCTACCCTGATAAAGAAGATACGCCATCTTGTAGTGGGGCATTTTATTTGTTGGTTTTGTGTTTAAAATGTTTTAATGCTATTGTATATTTTATTGTATGTTGGTAGCCGCCCTGAGCCTGCCAAAAGGTGGGGAGGGCGGAATCTAAACTGAATAAATTAAATTAAATTAAATTAAATTAAATTAAATTAAATTAAATTAAATTAATATAATATAATATAATATAATATAATATAATATAATATAATATAATATAATATAATACAATACAATACAATACAATACAATACAATACAATACAATACCATGGAGTCCACCCTCCAAAGCAGCTGTTTTCTCCAGGGAAACTGATCTCTGTTATCTGGGGATCAGAAGTAATATCAGGAGACATCCCAGGGGCACCTGATAAGCAGAGGTCCATCCGCGGTTATGAGCCACAAGGTATAGATGGGAACTGAACTCTCAGTCTGTGGCAAGCAATGCTCTGTATTCTTGGTGCTTGTGGGGGGGGCAACAGTGGGAGGGCTTCTGGTGTCCTGGCCCCACTGCTGGACCTTCTGAGGGCACCTGGTGTTTTTGGCCATTGTGTGACAGAGTGTTGGACTGGATGGGCCATTGGCCTGATTCAGCACTGACTTCTCTTATGTTCTTATGTTCATATACAAACTGCCAGGGGAACTGATCCCTATAATCTAGAGATCTGTTGTAATTCTGGGAGATCTACTAGCCCCACCTGAAGTGTGGCAACTCTTACCATATGATAAGTGCTTTGGTAGCTCAGATGTGGCGCGATGCCAGCCAGCGGTGCGTGGCACCTTGGCCAAGGGTTGGTTGAGTGGTCAAGTGCTGAGTGTGGCTCAGTGGGCTGGAGCTGGAGGGGAGAACTGGCCGGACTTGCTTCCCCACCCAAAACATCAAGTGCCTTAAATCTGTGCAATTATGTGGCTGGATCCAGGCCCAAACAAAGAACCAGCTGTCAACACAGACTGAAGAACTCTGGGAGAGGGTCTTCCAGCATTGCCTCTGCCAGTCAGGCCCAGGGCAGCATCATGGCTGCTGATTGAAGGGTTACCAGGTGATACAATGGGGTGGGGGGCAAGGAGGCTGCAGCCGGCTCTGCAAGTTTTCTGGCTTGAGTGAAGGCCAAGGTTCTCTTACAGGGTCCATGCCCACCATGAACACACACAAACAAACACAAATGGAGCTGCCTTATCAGATCCTTAGTCCATCAAAGTCAGTACTGTCTACTCAGACTAGCAGCAGCTCTCTGTGGTCTCAGGCAGAGGCCTTTCACATCACCTACTACCTGATCCTTTCATTGGCAATGCCGGGGATTGAACCTGGGACCTTCTGCATGCCAAGCGGATGCTCTACCACTGAGCCACAGCCCCTCCTCTGCTCTCTGGTTGATGCTTGGGTTGTCTTCAAAGCTTCTGGCCTCAGTGAAATGGCCACTTGACACACTGAAATTGCTGTCAGTCAACAGGAGGTCTTTCCCCTCCCCAGTAATCAAGACCACCAAAAGAGGAAGGCAGTCCCAAACTGGCCAAGCCCAACCTCATCAAGAGTTTGGGTCCTCCTCTCCAGTTGCAGCTTCATGGTCTCGCAACTCTGCTTTCCACCCTCTGCATCGCCAGCTGCAGGCAGCATCCCAGACTTGGCAAGGTGCCAGCCAGCTTGTACATTATGAATGTGTAATAATACTCCAGCGTACACTTCGACAGCTATATGGCGTTTGCAAGGCTGACAGCAGTAATAGCTTGCTGTTGCCAGTTGACTAAGCAGATCTGACTTGGGAGGCAGGGATGAACCAAATCAAGGTGCCTTCCTTCTCCTCCCGAGTCTCTCCACACCCAGGAGATTTCCTCCGAACAGAGGCTGATTACTTTTATTTAAAACTGTTCAGGTATGAACCAGCCAGCTTAACATGAATTGCTTCCACAATATATATATATATATTTTAAGGGAAGGAATGTTCCCTCCACAATGCCTCACACAAGTGGAACAGAATGGAAACATCACCTTCTCTTTAGCTTATTTGTGATTGCCTCCAAATTCTTGGTGTCGCTTGGGTTAAGCAACTGTATTCAAATGACACTCTGATGCACCCACTCCCTCTGTGAGTTTTATGATGGAACTTTTAAGGTCTTTGGCCACCTGGCCAGCCCATTACTTGCTGAGACCAGGCTGAGTCTTTGAAGTGGTTGGCTAACATCTGCTTCTCCATCGGCCACCTCCTGGTGGATCTTCCAACAGCTGGGGCACTACTAGAGAAAATCTGACAAGAAGGACTTCAAAAGAACCTGTGGAAGCCAGGTGTGACACAGAGTGGGTTCTCCTAGCTGAACGTCTCGGATTCTGCTCTGTGAAAAACCTATACGAGCAGGACTCTTTACATAGCGAGTCATTAACATGTGGAATTCACTTCCAGAGGATGTCGTGATGGCCACTGGCATAAAGAACTTTAAAAGGGGATTAGACAGATTCATGGAGGACAGGTCCGTCAGTAGTCACTAGCCATGGTGACTAAAGGGAACCTGCACCTTCAGAAGCAATAAACCTCTGAATCCCAATGGCAGGAGGCAACATCAGGGGAAGGCCTCAGCCTCTCTGTTTCAGCAGGGGTCCTCTGATGTTCTTATCAGAGGAAGGCATGGGCCTCTATATCCTGTTGTTGGCCTCAGCCTCTCTGCCCTGTTGTTGGACCTCCAGAGGAACTGGTTGGCCACTGTGTGAGACAGGATGCTGGACTAGATGGACCCTCATTGGTTTGAATCAGTACTGCTCATCTTATGTTCTTAGACCCAACTCTCTTCAGAAACTTACATTTGGCAGAATTCCCGCCCCCCCCCCCAAAAAAAAATCAAGCCATGTACAACATACAGTTTACCTCCTTATGGGAAAAGGCAGGACAATAAACTCTGTGACCTCTTACACGCTGCACTGGACCACAACGACAGTACTTCAAACTCACTCAGTAATACTGTCAGTCTTTCACATCACATAGCCTACCAGGGTAATCTGTTCTTTTACAACAGCTGTCCTTCTGCCCTACCAAGTCCACACAGAGGATCCAGTTCTGTGATAACTTGGTGGCCTACTTTCGCCATCAGCCTCTGAAATAGTTCTTCTACAACACTGCTGAAGAAGGCACCAATGAGCATAGTTCCAGGTGTTCAGCCATGTTGGTCTGAAGCAGTAGAACAAATTTAGAGTCCAGTGGCACCTTTAAGACCAACAAAGTTTTATTCAAGGTATGAGCTTTCATGTGCATGCACCCTTTTTCAAATACACTGGAATGGAAGGTAGAGTTCAAACTTATAGACAGAGGCTGAACAGCAAATTAACATGTAACATGGTGAAAATATTTTAAGATACACAAAGACAAAAGTCCATGCTCCTAACCACTACACCACATTGCAGAGCAAAATGGGGTATAGAAACTTACTCTTCTTCTCCTTTTACAAAGCACTAGGAAGACAAAGCACTAGGAAGCCGCTTGTGCTGGTTAGGTGGGATATAAATCCAAATAAATAAATACCAGGAAGAGTTAAGCAAAATCATTCACACATATACAGGAACAAATGCATACGGACATACCTCAGGAACCTCGGCAAGCACCAGGATGCCCCGTTGTCTTCAGCTCCAGCACGACCACAGTGGAGGTCTGGTCATCTGGATGCACCACCATCCACCCTTTATTCCTTGAGTGGCACCATAGAATTCTCAGGAAACTGCAATCCATTGATAGTCTCCCAGGAAAGACCATTTTGGCCACTAGGGGTGTTGAGCCTCTTCATACAAATGTCCCCGACAAAGATAGTCTACAAATCACCGGGAACATTTCACCTCCTAATACAACAGCAGACACTGATGCCAAAGTTTGCTCCTTTGCCCTTAACTGCAACAATTTGTATTCAAATCTGTTGACAGCTTGTACCTTCAGATTAATGGCACGGTTGTACTTGGGCCAAAATTTTGCACCAATATATATGAATATTTCCAAGGCTGGTTTACAGCAATACTTCCTCAGCAAATACCCATTACTGCTTCTTCTGTATATGAGATTTATCAAAGGCATTTTTATCATCTGAATATCAAGATTCCACAAGGACTTCAACAACTTCCACTCCACCATTATCTTGGACATGAATCAGTCTGTACAGCAGGTACATTTTCTGAACACCATTGTACAACTGTGTGATGGATGCATAAGTGCCATCTCATAGCAAGAACCCCTCTGACTGCCATTCATATCTGTGTCCTTCAACCACTCAGAAAATGCCTGTCTATTGATTCCAGTGAAGCACAGGGGGCTTTCCTAAAGTATTTACAGCATGCATTCTTGAGATTATACCACCCACCCAATAAAACGAAGAAGCAGATTGACAAAACCAAAACTGTACCTTGAAACAGCCAGATTGACCCAAACATTGTGCAAGTTTTGGGGCTTATCAGGGCTCTTCGTCAGGCTGAATGTTGTGTTTGTCTGTGTGTGCATTGTGTTACGTGCCATCAAGTTGCTTTTGATTTATGGTGACCCCATGAATTCCCAGCCTCCAAAACGTCCTGTCCTTGACAACCTTGCTCAGATCTTGCAAACTGAGGGCCTTTGTGGCCTCCTTGACGGAGTCTGTCCATCTCAAGTTGAGGCGTCCTCTTTTCCTGCTGCCTTCAACTTCTCCTAGCTTGATTGTCTTTCCCAGAGACTCTTGTCTTCTCATAAAGTTACCAAAGTTTGATTGCCTCAGTTTAGGCCATATGTTACACACTTTAAAAAGATAAATGAGTAGAAGGCAGATTTCTGAGATTTGGATCTGAAGGCCTGATCTTGCAGCCCCCCTTTGGATTTTGAGTGGGCCACTATGGCTGTACAGACTTTCTCCTCTTGCAGGCCTTGGGTAGCTGCTCTTCCCTCACTGACTGACAGCATCACAACCTAGAACAACTTATAGAATCATAGGGTCAGAGAGTGGGAAGGGATCTCCAGGATTATCTAGTCCAATCCCCTGCACAATGCAGGAAATTCACAAATACCTCCTGCACTTCTTGCCTGCATCATTGAGCTACAGGGACACAATCTCAGGAGGCAGAGCCTGTGGCTAATCTAAACGCCACCTTTGTCCTTAGAAAGGTGTAAGCAACATGACCCAATAGGATCAGCTACACCATCCCTGGCTCATCTTTCAACTTGATGAACACCATTCCTGAGTCAACAATGCCCTTCCTCTTTCAGCATAGGGAAACAGATGGGTCCCTACACAGAAGAACAAACAGGCACAATCCTGACACTATAAACCACAATATTCAGAAACCAGAGGGTGAACACTTTAAAATTCCAGGACATCCTGTTGCTAGGTTTTCCAACCTCCACGTAGCGCCTGGAAATCTCTTGGAATTACAACTGGTCTCCAGGCAATCAAGATCAGTTCCCCTGGAGAAAATGGCTGCTTTGGAGAGTGGACTCTGTGGCATGGTACCCTGCTGAGGCCCCTCCCTCCCCCTCCCCAATCTTCCTTGGCCTCTGCCCCCACATCTCTAGGGGTTTCTTGACCCAGAGTTGCCCTATCTGCTGCTGATCTAAAAGTCACTATTCTTCTGTACAAGAACTTCAGATTCAACTCAACATTTCTCGGTTAAGATTCATAAGTAAATCTGATGCTACCCCCCCACCCCCACCCCGCACACAGTTTTAGCAAAGAGCTCACTGTACAGCTAGATTTGAGTCCAGCACCACCTTTGAGACCAACAAGGGTTCTGGAGTAGGTGCTTCTGGGAGGGGCCCTGGACTATTCACCCCCCCAAAATCTCGCTGGTCTCTAAAGTGCTCCTGGACTCGATTCTAGCGGTTCTACTGCAGACCGGCACACCTTCCCTCTGCAACTGTTATTCACTCTAGGTGCTGATCTCTTTCATCTCCCGTCCCTTACCGATGTCAGTTCAGCTACAGTTCTGTAACTTCTGTTTGGATATGCTTCTCTAGTTTTATTGTACACACTAACACGACACATGCAAAAAGGAACCTTGGCCGAGGACAGACTGGCAGTTTGGCCCGATATAGGCCCACTTTGCAAGTGGATTAAGAGAGCCCGTTCACACAACCACAGCTGTCTGGCATTGCTAGTTTGGTGTAGTGGTTAAGTGCACAGACTCTAATCTGGGAGAACCGGGTTTGATTCCCCACTCCTCCACTTGCACCGGCTGGATGACCTTGGGCAAGCCATAGCTCTGTACCAGCTGTTCTCTCAAGGACAGCTTGGGAAAGAGCTCTCTCAGCCCCACCTACCTTGCAGGCTATCTGTTGTGGGGAGGGGAAGGGAAAGGAGTTTGTAAGCCGCTCTGAGACTCCAAGTGAAGGGCGGGGTATAAATCCAATCTCCTCCTCCACCTTCTCCTCCTCCTCTTCTTCTACTTCTTCTTCTTCTTCTTCTTCTTCTTCTTCTCCTTGCCGTGCCGCACTCACCCCGTCCTGAAGGGCTTTCATCCCGCTTTAAAAAGGTACCTGGTGAAACTGGTGTCAGGCCATCTGGGTGCACGTTCATCCTGCTTCCTGGCAGTGTGGAAGCAAATTAGCCACACATCAAGCAGCGCCAGTAATGTGAACCCGCTGATCCAGCTGCTGCACCCATGCGCCTATGTGCAGGTCGGCAAAACGGACCAAAGCCGTGAGCCACTGCAGCACTGCCGCCAGGGGGCGCCCCACAGTGTGAACGCTTTGCTCTGCCTCCTCCCCGGTGTAGTCCTGCATCAGTCTACACCGTGTGAACAGAAAGCCCCATGACAACTCAGCCCAGGTCTTTTTGCCCCGCTTCCCTTGCGCTTCATTTTGCCAGTCTGTCCTCAGCCCTTGTTAATTATTATTTATTTTTTTGCACCGTGTGAATCTCCAGCACAACAGTAGCAAGGACACACCACTGGATATGCTGGAAGGAAAAGGAGGTGGCATTTGCATGCCAGTTTTTACATATGATGCCTGACGTTTACATCCCGGACAGAATAATTCTCCTGGGAGGCAATGTGTGCCAACACCATTTTAAAACAGTTTCCAAAACAATTAATATGGTTGCTCCCGACCCATCTTTGCTAATGTTTCTTCTACAATTCCCACCCTCTTTGCCTTTTAGTACTCAAATCCAAACCTTGATAAAGAAATTGATATTTGCACGCGATGGCATGTTGTTATTTTCCCGTCTAAATGACAGTGATCTCCGAAATTGGCGGCTGAAGACATTTTTGTTGAACTTTTAAAAATGACATGATATTTTCCATTTGCTCTAAACGGGAGCAGAACTGCAGGCAGACGAGCGGGAAGATGTGCCGCTGACATGCCGGAATGATTGATAGTTTGAAAGCAGGTAAAAATATCTCTGAGAGATTATTTTTCCCCAAAGTCTTTGGATTGTATTAATATTGTAAAACTCTGAAATGGAGTGATGGGCCAGCCGGAGACTGGAGTGTTTGTGGCGTCACAAGTATGATGAGAAACCACCTGCTCTTCCGGGTATGGCTGTGGCCTCCGCCCTCTCTCCTGGGCCAGGGCCGGGAACCCCTCCTGCAGAAGAGCTCTTTGAAATGAAGACAAGCTGCACAAGAGCCCAAACAGATGGTTGGAGGAGAAGCTTGGAAGCACAGGTGTTGAGTCAGGTGACTCCGTTAGTCACTTGATGACTTATTATCACATGATCCCTTGAAGCAGCTGCTAATCCAGGGGTGGCCAACCTTGCTTAACGTAAGAGCCACATAGACTAAACGTAAGAGCCACATAGAGATGTCTGAGAGCCGCAAGACAGGAACAAATATCACACACACGTTTTTATTTTTAAAAAATATGCAAATTTGCTTTTTATTAACGTTAAATGGGACTGCCAAAAATAAAAACAAACGAGGAAAACCAGTTATAAGAAAGAGATAGAGAGAAACTAGGAAAGCAAATAGATGGGAGGGAGGAGGGAAGGAAGGAAGGGAGAAAGAGAGAAAAAGCATGCCTCCCCTTTGCTTCCCCAGCCGCCCTGCCAGGAGCCACACAATATGTGTGAAAGAGCCGCATGTGGCTCCCGAGCCACAGGTTGGCCACCCCTGTGCTAATCCATCAATCAGATCACTGCATGAGTGGGTATCTGTTTCCTTTATTTCCTTCCCTCTCCCGCCTTATCTCCTTGGATTCAAGCTTGGATTCAAGTTTCATGTGGACCATTTTCTCCAAAGTTTACTGGCCATTTTGTGCCCTTTGTACTGGGAGGTCAAGCGGTTTGTACGAAGAGAGGTCTGTCTGCTTGTCTGCCACTTTTATCCTGCCCTTCCTCCAAGCAATGCAGAGGGGCGTACATGATCTCACTTCCTCTGTTCTATTCTCCCAGCAACCTGGGGAGGGAGGTTTGGCAGAGAGAGACGGCGACTGGCCCAAGGTCGCCCAGGATGCTTTCCTGGCAGAGTTGGGGTTTGAAGCCAGCTCTCCCCACTGCGAGTTCAGTCACACCACCAGACTGGCTGGCCAAGGTGTGATGAGCAACACCAGGAAGGCTCAGGGGAGAAGCAGCTGGGCAGCTGCCCAGGGGTCATCAGCCACAGATGCCACTGCTCACCCGGGCATGTGCAATGTGCAAATGTGTTCCGTTTGCATATCACAAGATAGGATGAATACTGAGCAACCGTCTAAATCAAATTCATGGGAACTGTCTGATGGGCAGTGAACTAGGTTCAAGAGTCACATTATCCACGGGAGCAATGATGAACACACACGCGAGCAAACACATGAAGCTGCTGCATACCAAATCAGACCCTTAGTCCAGCACGTTCAGTCTTGTCTACTCAGACTGGCAGCAGCTCTCCAGGGTTTCAGGCAAAAGTCTTTTACATCTACCCACTGCCTGGTCCTTTTAACTGGTGATGCTGGGGATTGAACCTGGGACCTTCTGCATGCCAAGTAGGGGCTCCGCCCCTGAGCCACAGCCCCTCCCCATATGGACTGCAGTTCAGCATCCCTCAGCTTTCCATCTCCCAGCGGTAACGCGGGAATCCCATTGCCCACTTTGCTTAGTTGTTCTGATCTGCAGGTGCATGGTGCCCTTTGCAAATGTGTGTAACATCTTACTAATTGTTTTATTTAAAGCTGTGACAAAACATTTGCACATCTGGAGAGTGCAAAACGGTGTGTATGTTTTCTCCCCTCACAAGAGGAGCCCACTTCAAGCCCATTTCACACACTGGGGGTGGAAACATCCCTGCAGCACAAACAAAAACAACACAAAACAGAGTTGCTACCAAACAAACAAGGAGGAGCCGCGGCCAAATCCCAACCCTGCGATGGGGGTATTTGTATGCTTGCGCACTTTGTATCTGGCACTTGCACACTTTACCATTTCAGATGTACATGTTGACAAAGACTAGGCGTACAGCGAAAATTGGAATGTGCAGATTCGAATCAAGAGAGTCTTGTTTTACTCAAAAGAGACACCAAAGTTTTAATCCACGGCCCATTGGAAATCAATGCACAGCCTCCCATTGACTTCAGGAAGGGCTGGGACTGTGCCAGGATGATTTAATGTGGGGAAGGAGGGATGAGAATGCAGTTACATTATTCAGTCAATAATAATCTTTTCCTTCTTACATTAAAATTTCGAGGCAGGTAAACAGTGAGCTGTCAATACTGGGCTCTTTTCATCTGCTGTGCAGAGTACAATTTTTGCAAGCATCACATTTCTGTAGCTTCTCTGTCTGAGTGATGCCCGACAAACTGCCCAGCCATGATTTTGAGCCTCCCTCCGGTCTGTGTCTCCACACTCACCGCCATTTGCTCCAGACTTTGATTTGAAGCAGGGCCACCCCAGGGATCACTGAGGCCCCACAGAAAATGGAGCAGAAGTCGAGTTCCAGAGCTAGATTAGATTGCTGCTTCCCTGCTTAGGTTGGGGCTCCCCTTGAAGACTGTCCAAAAGCTACAGCTGGCACAGAATGCTGCAGCCGGAGTGCTGAGTGGAGCGAATCATAGGGACCGTTTCACTCCAGTCTTGTTCCACCTACACTGGCTTCCAGCTTGCTTCCAGGCTCAATTCAAGGTGCTGGTTTGACCTTGAAAGCCCCCACCCCCAGCTTGGAACCAACATACTTTCAGGATGGCCCTCTCTCATAGGAACCTCCCCACTCACTCTGGTCATCCCCGGGGGCCCTGCTTCAGCTGCCCCTGCCATCTGAGGCTAGATGGGAGGTGACCCAAGAAAAGGGCCCCTTCTCCGTCATGGCGCCAAAACCAAAACGCCCTCCCCAGAGAGATCTGTCTGCCTCCCTTTATTGGTGTCTTCTGCCAGCAGGGGAAGGCCTTTTGCTTTCATCTGGCATACCCCAATAATGATACTGGCTCTCCTTCTAGTGCTGTGTGTTTATGTGCTTTTAGCTGGAATTCATAATTTAAACTGAATTTTTAATTAAATGTTTTAATGTTTTTATATTCACTGCCTTGTGGACCCTGATTGGGTGGGAAGGCAGCATTAAAAAAGTTTCGGTTAAATAAATAAATAAATTTGGTGCCAAGACTGACAGGGCCTTCTCAGTCATGGCACCAAAGTTCTAGAACTTGCTCCCCAAGAACTCGCTCATCTCTCCCCTTCTGTTGCTGTCTTCTGTCAGCAGGCGAAGACTTCTTTGTGTCCTTTGGCATTCCCTCCATGATCTCCCCTGCCTACCCAATGCTTTTATATTCTGTATGTATTTTAACTGTTTTTAAATATGCTCTTTAATTGTTTTAATGATGTGTATTTTGGAGGGGGGGGGTCAGTTTTTAACGGTTTCATAATGGTATTTTATCATGTATGCTTGACATTATTAGCTGCCTTGGTGGCCCTTGTAAGACCAGAAAGGTAGGGTACAGATGGTGTAACTAAATCAATGAATCATTAAGTTTGGAGGGGAAGAGAACCCCTTCCTGTCCCTCACAGGCGACTACTAAATCAGTGGGAGAATATCAGGCATCCTTTGTCGATGTTTTCATCTCTCTCTCTCTCTCTCTCTCTCTTTCCAAACAGTGAGGCTCAGGTTTGAGGTGAAAAATACACCCAGAGCAGAAGGGGGCACTCATGTCTTTGGGAGTCCGCAGGAGATCAGCAAGACACCAGCCAGCCAGCAAAACAAAGTCAGAGCCATTCCTTTAACTACTTCTGTAACCGATCCTAACCACGATAAATATCTGTTGCAATTAATAGCCAATTGGTGTTTAATTAATGAAGAGATAACATCAGAGGTACAGGACATTGTCACCGGATAATGGTCTCCAGCAGCCATTACAGCCGAGCTGTCTCCCTAAATCAGAATTAAGTGCAGCGTTATGTATATTTGGAACGCTCGGGATGTAAAGTGTCGCCCTCTTGGCTGCCAGGCGTTCGCTGGCCCCGTGCCCACCTGATTAGCGAGGTGTTCTGAGGACACGCCGGCTGCACGTAGGCAGCCCAGGCCGGCTCTGCCGAAAGGGAGCCGCAGGCCGTGATGGGTGGCCAGTCCCTGCCTGAGCATCTCCAGGCTGAGGCACATCCTCTGGCCAGCACTGCTTGACTGGCTGTAGGCGGGAAACAGGTGCCGCGTGATCCTCTCACCTGAGGAGGTAGTTCCAGAGGGGCAGCCCTCTTGCTCTGCAGCAGAACCGCTTGATTCGAGTCCAGGCGCCCAGAGTCTCGGTCAGAAAGGAGGACCATAAATCACATAAAGAAGCAAACCACATGAGCAGCCCTCTCGGAGTGGTGCTTTTATCTATTGTTCATTTATTCAAATCCTTAGGCCGCCCTTCCCTGCAAGCAGGGCTCAGGGTGGCTTACAGCAGAAAGGAACATAAAATAAATAACTAGTAGTTAAAATCCTACAATAAATTACATAGTGCGTACATCAGCAATAATGCAATCCATTCCAAGATGGCGAGAAAATTCCAGATCCCACAGGCCTCCGGGGTGTGGGTGTGGATAAAGAATGGAGCGTGTGAGAGTGCCAGATGACATGTTGTCCCATCACTGTCCTCAGCCGAATGCCTGATGGAACATCTCTGCCTCGCATGCCCGGCAGAACAGTCACAAACCCCACAGGGCATGGGTGTTCTCTGGCAGCTGGACCTGGTTGAGGAGAGCCACATCCCTCTTGGGCCGGGGACCACCGGGAGGCTTTTGCTTCCCAAGCGCAATGCTCTTCTGGGGGCACATTGAGAGAGGTAGTCCGGAAGGTATGTGGGTCCCTGAGCACGAAGGGCCTCAAAGGTCAAAATCAGCACCTTGAACCTGATCCGGTGCTCCGCCAGAAGCCAGTGCAGCTCGCACAGCACAGGTTGAATATGCGCCATCCAGGGGGTCCCCGCATTCTGGGTCAGTTGGAGCTTTCAGATCAGTCTCAAGGGTAGGCCCATGTAGAGTGAGTTACAGTAGTCTATCCTGGAGGTGACTTAGTGTCAGGAATGAAGCTGGGGTTCCTGGTGGCCCTTGTGGACTGAATTTTGCCGGCCCTGCCCTCCTCCTGCCCCACTCCTCTCAGGCTCTGGAGCGGCATGCAAGGGACAAGAAAAGCATTCCACAGCCCCTGTTGGGGGATCTCTAGACAGAGCTGCAATAACAAATGTTTCCACTTATCCTTTGCTCTGTGATCCTCCAGAAATGCCCTTCCCAACCTGCTCCCTGCCCCCTCCTCGGATCGGTTCCTGTCCAAGCTGGCTTTCATTTTAACTGGGACTTGAACAGAAGGAAGGGCTCCTTTGGATTCCTTGTACCCATCAGCAGGGCTCGACTGGATGCAAAGACAATGGCCCTGATCCACAGTTCTGATGTGCAATCAGTCGTGAGCAGCCTTCTCCTTCCGGAGACTCTGCACCTCTTCAGTGACCACGTGCTGTGAACATCAAGAGCTTCACTGAGGCCTTATCTGTAGCAGGTATGAACAGCTGGGCAGAGGCACATCTCCTCCAGCACGAAGAAGGCTAGCCAAGGACAATAGAGATGGTGGCAGATCCGGAAGGAAAAGCCGAAGGAGCTGGGGAGCACAGCTGAGCCCGGAGAAGACAAGCGGGAGAGGGAATTGTGGTCTGCAGATTCCCCAAGGGCAGACTTGTTCTCTGCTGCTCCAGAGGGCAAGGAGAGACTGAAGGGGCTTCAGTCTCAAGGAGGGTCAATTTTGGTTGAACAGTAGGCAGAACTTCCTAACGGTAAGAGCAGTGCAAGGATGGAACCAGTGCCATGCAGGGTTGGGGGACTCCCTAGGGCTGCCAGGTCTGGGTTGGGAAATACCTGGAGACTTTGGGGGTGGAGCCAGGAAAGGGCGGGGTTTGGGGAGGGGAAGGGCCTCAGCATGGTCCAATGCCATAGAGCCCACCCTTCAAAGCAGCCATTTTCTCCAGGGGAGCTGATCTCTGTCGGCTGGGGATCACTTGTAAAAGCGGGAGATCCCCAGGCCCCACCTGGAGGCTGGCAACACTAGGACTCCCCCTTGCCAGAGGACTTCAAGCAGAGGCCAGACCGCAGGGCTTTCTTTCTGGGGGAACGTGCTGGAACGGAGTTCTGGAACCTCTTTGACAAAATTCTTTTTTTAAATGTTTAAAAATTCATGAGTTTTCAGTATACAGATTGAAAACTTCATTTCCCTCTCAAGGGTTCCAGCACACCATTTTTCCCCACACAAAAATAAAGTCCTGCGGGGCAGCCATCTTTCAGGAGTGCTCCAGTTTTGAGTTTTCTGCTCAGAGCAGGGGTTGGGCTAGATAGCCTCAAAGGTTCCTTCCCTCTCTAGGACTCCAAAGGGCCTTAATCTCCCTTCCTGGTTAAGGGCAGAGGTCAGTTTCTGAGGTCCTCTTGCCAACACCATTGTAGAAATGCTGGCACCAAAAATTCATTCAAAGTCCTTCCTAATTATAATTCTGCCCACTCTTTTAAGCAAGTTCATGGAAAGCTTTGCTGTTTTGTGGTTATGAAACCTCAAGTTTGCCTCTACAAGGGTCAGTTTACAGCAGTGCATCAAAGCAAAAACAATTCCAAAATCTCCCAAGCTGGTATTTGCTTGGCTGCAGGTCATGAACTGGGCTAACATTCTTCCAGTGCCCAGTGCCGGAGCGGCATGCGAGGGACAAGAAAAGCATTCCACAGCCCCTGTTGGGGGATCTCTAGACCGAGCTGCAATAACAAATGTTTCCAGTTATCCTTTTCCAGGAGAGTTTGCATGCACGGCATGTTATCTCTGTGAGTGCTGTGGAGCAGACTCTGGACTCTTTGGCTTGCTGCTTTTGTTGCAGTCCGCTTCAGACATTCACATCTGCTTAAAAACAACACACACACACACACACTCATTTGGTCAAGACAGGTCGGCGTGTTGGTCTGTCTGCAGCAGCAGGAAAGAGCAAGAGTCACGGAAGCTCCTCCCCTGCCACAAAGTTTGTTAGTCTTTAAGATGCTGCTGGACTCTGGCTCTTTTCTACATTTCTCTTGGAGAGAAGATCTCAGCTTTCGGGGGTAATGTGTCAGAATGGAGTGCTGGAACCTCACTGACAATTTTTTAAAAATGTTTAAAAGTTCATGAGTTTTCAGTATACAGAGTGACAACTTTATTTCCCTCTTGAGATTCTGGCACCTCTTCTAGAAGAAGAAGCAGTAATCACATTTTGCACTGTACTTCTGCACCCTAGTTCCCTTCTTTACAGCACCCCTCCCACCTTCCAACCGGGGTAAAAGGACTCGGAGATCTCCAGTGCGACTCGTATCGGACAAAAGGAGGCTTGAAAGCTTATATCCCCCCCCCAAAATAAATTGTGTTGGTCTCTAAGGGGCTGCTGGATTCGAATCTAGCTCTAGATCATGTGGCCTCCTGTGCAAGACAACAGCAGAGGTCAAGATCTGGTGCTCCAGCAGCCTGAGTTGGGCAAGGGCATCATTGAAGAGTTGCATCTCTCCAGGGCACTCTTCCGCCTTACGGCTCCTGGGCGAGATCCTCCCCCCCCCCCTTTTAGAGGTCTCAGCGCAGCCACCAAGGAGTCCCCCTCAGCTCCAGCTGGCCGGGCTTTCCAGCAGGCCAGCCAGCCTCCTTCTCGGTTAGCTCCTCCCTTGTCCTGGCCCTCTCCCAAACCGAACCAGTGCTGCCGTTGCCCTAGTGGTGGTGGTGTCACTCCTGCTAGGCCCATCTCCTCTGCCCCAGATTTCCTGTCCTCCACCGCCATCGCCCCTGCTGGGGGTCACACTCCCCCCCCAGCCTCTTGAGGTTTCCCAGGCAGCCTCCAGGCACCCCCTGCCTGGGTCCTCTCAGGCACCTTCTCTGCCCAGGCCCCCTCACCTGGCCTGGTCCCCTGGGGGGCTCTCTGGTCTAGTCCGTATCGGGGTGAGGCACCTCTGAGTCCAGACACGGGGCAAAACACCCACTCAGGTCATGGCATGGGACCAGGTCGACCGCTTGGAGGCAAGTGCGCCCCCAGGCTGGTATGACTTGGGCATTTGCAACCTGCCCATTCCCTCCCCAGCCTTGGGGGGAGGGGTCTTCTGCTTTGGGTCTGTTGAGCAACTAGGGTTGCCAGCTCTGAGCTGGAGATGTGGGGGGTGGAGCCTGGGGAGGGCAGAGCTTGGAGAGAGGGAGGGGCTCGCCAGGGGACAGCCCCATCCAGGCCCCCCTCCAAAGCATCCACTTTCTCCCATGGAACCGATCTCTGTAGTCTGAAGATAACTGTAGTATCTTGGGAGATCTCCGAGGCCCCACCTGGAGTCCGGCAACCCTAGCAGAGTCCCAGAGCTGGCAGCCCTGCAACCCATCCCTGAGCCGGATCCTTCAGCCTTCTGCCCAGGGAGGGGGGCCGAGGGGGGCTGTGGGCAGAGTGTCTGACTGGGATCGATAAGACCCAGGTGCAAATCCCCACACTGCCGTGAAGCTTGCTGGGTGATTTTGGTCCAGTCGCTTTCTCAGCTCCCTGCCTCACAAGGTCCTTTTGAGGATAAAATGGAGGAGGCCAGAGCGGTGTGGACAAGCTTGAGCTCATCGGAGTCAGGACAGGATGGAAACCTACTTGTCCAAGGCAGTGGTGGGACCTCCAGAGGCGCTGCCCACTTGGGACGCCCAGACAGGCTTACGCCCGCAACCCTTCTCTAATTTCCCAACTGGAGCCCTGCAGGGAAACAAAATGGGCCAGAGGGGTCATCCGAGTCAGCCCCTTGTTCCACCTGGCCCAGTCTCAGCAGCAGCGGCTCTAGGGTTGCCAACCTCCAGGTGGAAGCTGGAGATCTCCTGGGACTACAACTGATCTCCAGACTATAGCGATCAGTTCACCTGGAGAAAATGGCTGCCTTCAAAGGTGGAGTCTGTGGCACTGTGCCCCACTGAAGTCCTTCCCCTCTCCAAATCCCACCTCCCCCAGGCTCCACCCCCAAAATCTCGAGGTATTTCCCAGCCCAGAGCTGGCCCCCAAGCAGCTCTCTTGGGTCTCAGGCAGTGAAAGGCCTTTCCCACTGGAAATGGTTCACCCTCTCTTGCAAAGGCAAATGGGATCCTTTCTAACGTTTTTGTTGGTTTTTGATAAAACAGCACCCCCCTTCCATGCCAGGCCTAGCCAGAGTTTGGACTAGGGCCCCCGAAAGAGTGTGTGTGTGTGTGCGCACATGTGTGTGTGAAGGAATTCCCATCCCCAGATTGTCTCTCCTGCTTTGTTCTCGTGATCCGTCCATATTTTGTAGAGCGCGGGGGGAGGGGAGGGAGGGGCTATGCAGATTTCTGATTCGCACTCAGTTCTCATCTGCCTGGCAGCATCCAACCCCTCCTCTGGGGCTCCAGCTAGAGCCTGCAGCCCTTTGCAGAGTTCCTGGCCACCAGTTTCCCTGTCCACTCAGGAATTCCTGAGCACTACCCAAGAAAGTATATGGCTGCCCTTTTCTTCAAGGAGAAAGTCAAGGGAAACCCCGCCACAAGGATTCCCCACATTTGTATGGTGGTGCTGTGGCACTGGGCATTGCTGTCTGCACACGATCCATTTTTCTGCCACAAGATGTCAACAGAAATGCCTTGGCCCATGGTCCTGCAGTGTAGGATAGCTCATGCCCCCATGAGCGCTGCAGCAAAGGCCTCATGAACAACTGACCAACTGTGCTCACCTTTCAGGCTAAAAGGAAGGTGACAGAAGGCAAGGTTGGGCAGCCCTTGGGCTTGCCAGCCTCCCGGTGGGGCCTGGAGATCTGGACACAGCTGATCTCCAGATGACAGAAACCAGTTCCCCTGGAGAAAACAGCTGCTTTGGAGGGTGAACTCTATGGCGTTGTACGTCGCTGAGGTCCCTCCCCTCCCCAAAACCCACTGACCCCAGGCTTCACTCCCAAATCTCCAAGGATTTCACAACTCAGAGTTGGCCACTTTAGCAGCCTTGCAGAGCTCTGTCCCTCTAGAGACCGAGCAGACCCCTTCCTCTCTCGTGTGGCCAAGGGCCAGCTCTTTGGAAGCAAAGAAGGAGAACAATCCTGGTTAACAAACTTCTTTGCTGGCCACCGGCCAGCCAATGAACAATGGACATTTCTAGGGTTAAAGCCCTCAAACAGGTTTGCTGCAGGGCTCCCTGCTCCTTTCAGGGGAGGGCTGTGCAGGAGAACTTCCGTGGGGATTGTGCCCGGCAACTTCTTCCAGGAATTCAGCCCCCTCAGCAGTGAAATGCAGGGAGGGTGTCCCTCCAGCTCCCGCGCCTACCAGCTGTAAACCATAATGCAGTTATGTATTATGTATGCAATAAATAATTCATGGGAGAAGGGTAAGAAATACTTTTTGAAAAAACAACATTTAAAAACTGCCAAAAGCTAAAGCCACAGCAATCCAATCCAGTCACTTACTACCAGAATAAGTCAGCCTAAAGTGATGGGTTTTGCAGTCTTTCTTGAAGGTCATCGGATCAGGACTCTGAAGGACCATGACTGGCCAGGAGCTCAGGTGCCTCCTGACTCCCCCAAAGTGGGGCCAGCTGACCTTCCACCAGCCCTCCCCTTCTTTTCCTTAGGTGCCTCCAGCACCAGCTCAGTCTTCAGGCACTGATGTAAGGTCTGCCTCTGTGCTACAAAAAGCTTCCATCCCTCCTTTCTGCAGACCAAACTGCTCCTGGAAGCACACAAGAAAGCCAGGACAATTCTTTTTCCTGGACAGTTGGCAACCCCACCCTGAAACCACTTTGATTCCTTTCCCAGAGAGGGGAGGAAGGGAGGAGAAAGGTGGTTGTTCAGAAAGGGGGCTTTGAGATGTTTTTCTTCCTTTGAGGGGGGGGTCCACATGTCTGGGGATGATCCAAGCACAAACGGTGCTGGTGGTCAGCAAGGTGGAGCTAGACCTGGTGAAGATGTCCACCCGAGAACCATTGTTTTGGAAGCCAGAGCTGCAGAGGGCTTATAGGTGCAGCCTGCAAGAACACAAGAGGAACAGTGCTGGAGCTGACCAGTGGGCCCCCTCGTCCAGCATCTGGTATCCATCAGTGGCCAATGACCTCAGGAGGAAAGGGCTTTCTGGAGAAATGACACTTCCCTGGGGGCACCCTCTTTGGGGAGCTTTAACTCAGGCCCCGTAAATCCAGTCCTCACCAACCTGGGAGGCAAATAAAGGAGGGTCAGCTGGAGATCCCCTGCATGTTTGGTGTCCCTACCATGCGGGCGGGGGGGGGGACATTCTAGCAAACCACGAACCTCACGAACTGAACACATTTGTTTGCCTCTAAAAGTTTGTGCCAGTTCATGGTTCTCGAACCACCAGGCACACCATGAACCATGAACTGAACTGGACCTCATTTCCCCAGCTCATGCCCATCTCTACTCTCCCCTCACTCTTTCAATGATCACTGGGGCCAAATAATGATTCACCTGGTGGCACACAGTTGAGCTCAGAGGATCCGCTCTGGTTATCTCCTCGGAAGGAGTTCCCCCTGGTCACTTTGTTCCCTGAAGGGGGGCACACTCCCTGCCCCATGAGATGGAGTCACGGGGCTCTCCTGCTGCTGGTTCGGGCAAAAGCTGAGCCCTCGCCATGGCTAAGAGGGCTCACAGGGTCCAGAAGGACAGGGAGCCCCACCCAGCGGAAAGAGGAAGCTCTCTTATCTCCAGGGCTGTGGCTGCCCAGGTCTTAATCTCAACTTCAGGGTGACTTCTCCGGGCCCAAGGGGGAGTCCTGCTGCTACAAGGAGACGCTAAGAAGATTAAGCCAAGGCAGACCCCTCCCTCCCTCCCTCCCTCCCACTGAGATCAGGAGCTGCACTGAAGATCCTGGGGTCAGACAGTTAAGCCCCTCTTTTTGTCTGGGGACATAACACCCTGACTTACTGGGATTGGCCACCGGCCAAAATGGAGCCTCATGCTCCAGCTCCCAAGCAAAGATTCCAGCACAGGGACTGCCAGGCAAAAGCAGAGCGGCTGGTTTGCAGAGGAAGGCCTTCTGCAGCCAACCAGAAACAAAAGTCTTCTGGCCCAGAACATCGGGACAGGACAGGGGACCCTCCAGCGTCGTGCCTGTGGGAACCATGGAGCCGGCCAACATCTTTCCTGGTGCTCGCCAAGTGGGGCTGGGGGGGGGGGGCTTGGCCCAGGAAGGAAGGAAGGAAGGAAGGAAGGCGGGAGGGAGGGAGAAGGGGAGGAAGAAAAGGAGGAGATTGAATTTACGCCCTGCTCTTCACTCAGAGTGGCTTACAATCTCCTTTCCCTTCCCCTCCCTACAACAGACACCCTGTGAGGTCGGTGTGGCTGAGACAGCTCTTGAGAGGACTGCTCTTGAGATAACAGCTCTGAGGTCACTTGTAACTGGTAACCAAGGTCACACCAGCAGCTGCATGTGGAGGAGTGGGGAATCAAATCCGGTTCTGCCAGATCAGAGTCCGCGCTCCTAACCACTACACCAAACTGGCTCTCTGAACTGGCCACTGGAGATTTGACTGGCTGTGCAGATTCTTTAAAAATTTGCTTTGGCGGCCGTTGCCACCACAGCACAAGGACCTTCACTGTGCGACCGAAGGTACGAGAAGGCAGCCATTTTCTGGCAGGCTCCCCCTCCTGCGGCAGCCATTTTCTGGTTCTGCCCACCATGCCGTATCCGGATTCCAAAGGTGCCCGCAGGTTCAAAAAGGCTGGGGTCCTCTCAGGTAGGAGGATCCTCTCTGGACCCCAGGACGAGAGCGGTGGAAGCACTTTTGGCACACCCCTTGCCAGGAACTGCTAAAACCCGAAGAGGCCCCATAAAGCGCTCGGCTGTCCTCCGCTTGGTGGGCCACCAGTCCTGCGGGCCGATTGCCAAGACAGGGCCAGGCAGGGGAATGTGCTGACACCACCATCTCCCATCTGCCCGGGCTTCTCTTCCAGAATGGAGCCGATGTTTGCTGACCGAAGGGTCGTGCTCATTTCCTGCCTGGGTGCTGCACAATGAGGGACTCGCCCCCACACTGGGACATTTGGAAGCAATCCAGGGCCGGGAACCAAAGACGACTGTTCAGACCGGGAAAGGCCAGTCAATTATGTGGGATAAAGATGTCAGTTGGATAAGGCCCCTGCTTGGGCTGCCAGGTCCCACCCCCACCCCCAGAGAAGGAGGGGGAAGGGTTGCCAACTCCAGGTTGGGAAACTCCTGGAGATCTCGGGGTGGAGTCTGGGGAGGACAGGGACTTCTGTGGGGTACAATGCCCTAGAGTCCACCCTCCAAGAATCCATTTTCTCCAGGGGACCCCCGAGAGAAGAGCTGCAATTCATGGGGATCTCCAGGTCCCAGCTGGATGATGGCAACGCACCCCTTGCCCCTGGTCTGAAGAGCCCCACACAGGATCTGGCAGACCGGCTCCACCCGCTCCTCCCTCACCCCTGTGTGCCAAGAGCAGCTCCATACCCGGAGGGCCCCTCCGCCTCCCTCTGGCCGGGCAGCATCCCAAAGTAGGGGTTGTGCAACCACAAATCAGGGGGGCTCTGTCTTTGGGTTGCTAACCTCCAGGTGGGGGCTGGAGAGCTCCGGGAACCACAAGTGATCTCCAGACAACAGAGCCCAGTTCCCCTGGAGAAACTGGCAACTGAGGAGGGTGGACTCTATGGCACTGAGGTCTCTCCCCTTCCTGAACCCTGCCTTCCACGGGCTCCAGCCCCAGATCTCTAGGTTTCCCCCAAGCAGTAGTTGGCAGCCAGATCTGCCCTCCCAGGGGACCTATGCTATTTCCTGGTACCAAGCCCATTTCTTTTACTAACTGCTCCAAAGTGGGGTGCCTCCAAGACGAATGTCCAGGCAGAAACTGGGGCGAAGCTACACCCCAAAACAATCCTTGGGCCACCCCAGATTGCAGGATGAGGGTGAACTCCCACCCAGCATATAATGCAGCTGGCTCTCTTGGGCAGCACCAAGTGCATGGGAGAAAAACCTCAGCCCCTTCCCATTACTGTGGGGAGGGGGGGGGGAGATCCGGATGCCTTTAAAAGGTCCCCATTAACAGCATCCGTAAGTTAAACACGCAAGGCGGGCTGTGCATGTTAGCCATGGGAAGGGGGAGGAGGTCAGGAGAACTCTTTTCTTTCCTAAAAAAGGGGGCTTTGTTCCCCCCTCCCCATTTCTTACAAATGAGAAGGGAACATGCCTCCCACCAGCCAGGTATGGAGCTTTCTTACACTCCCCAGCAGTCCCTTTTCTAATAAGTAATTATGAGGTGGGGGTCTGTGTGTGTGCCGGTGTTACTCTATTTGTCCAGGGAAATGCATTGCTTCCCCGCCCCCTCCTTTCCCCCCTCTTTCCCCAGTAAAATGCTTCCTGAGATTTATTTGCAAGCCTGTAAATACAGAGTAAATAGCTTTAATTTAATTTACCGGGCTACTGTAGGAGTCTACATTGGCAAAAAGGCAAATTCCATCAGCCGCCACTGAACTGAAGAGGGGGGAAAAATCATGCTTTCACTCTCTGAATGCCAGAGCCACTGAGACCTTTCTAATGGCACTTTGCTTCCCCTTCCTGCATGGGGGGGAGGGGGCGTATACCTGTTTTCTATCCTTTGTCGCCTGCAGGACCAGGAAAGGCAAAAGACAGAGCACGAAGCTGACTCTTTAGATCTACATGATGTGCTAAGACAGGGCTTGCAAAAAGACCTCTAGCATGAGCCATGCTTTCCTGGGACATTGGGCTGAGGTGGTGTGGCCCAGTGATACAGCAAAGCCTGGCATGTACAAGGCCCCAGGTTCAATCCCCAGCATCCCCAGTTAAAAAAGGACCAGGGAGCACGTGATGAGCAAGACCTCTGCATGAGACCATAGACAACTGATGCGAGTCTGAGTACATAGTACTGACCTTGATGGGGAGGGGCCGTGGCTCAGTGGTAGAGCCTCTGCTTTACATGCAGAAGATCCCAGGTTCAACCCCCAGCATCTCCACTTAAAACCACCAGGCAGCCCATAATGTGAAAGACCTCCACCTGAGACCCTGAGGCCAATACAGATCTTGATGGACCAATGGTCTCATGTGGTATAAGGCAGCTTCACTGGGACCAGCCCTGGGGCCTGTTCTTTGGCCAAGCCTCACAAGCAACAGCCTCACAAGCAACAGCATGGTGAGGAGGGCACCAATACACTGCAGGGGTTAACTAGCAATCATGAAAGCTGATGTGCATCTCCACCAGGGCCTGTTGTGTGTGATCACACGCCAGGCCTAAGCATGCAAACAACTAAAAGGGGATGCTACAGTTAATGCAGGACTTTGGGGTGGAAGAACCCAGACCAGTGCAACTGTTCAAAGATAATCAGGGATGTCTAAAGCTTGCACAAACTGAAATAATTAATTCAAGGACTAAATGCATAGGTGTAAAGCATTATCCTGTAAGAGACATGCAGAAGGAAGGGCTTGTTGAATTGGAGTATGGCCCTACAGAAAATACGATTGCAGGAGCACTTACCAGGCCCCTTCCACATGAGAAATGTGAGAGTCTACAGAAGAGAATGAATCTTATGGACTTTGCACACTAGACCTTGAGAAGGGGTGTTGGAATATGCAAGGTCAAATGTGCATAGATAAAGAAAATGACAAGAACATCCTGCAGGGGGCAGCAGAGGAGGCAACTAGTTAGCATAGTGAGATTAGGGATTTCCTACTATTTTCAAATAGGCTCCTTTCTGTCTCCTGATTGGCTCATTTAGGGTTTTCCCCACTCCTGCTGAGTTCTTCTCTGCTGCTGACTCTCTCCTAGCTAGTAAGACAGTTAGACTTCTCTTTGTCTCTCCTCTTTCTTACAAAGGTTGTTCCCTTCTTAACAAACCTACTTTATTATTTAAACTGTTTGTGCTCCACTTTACTGCCTGTCTGCACTCTGCCAACAGAACACCCCCACACACACACTGCTGGCTGCTGTGAGAGATGAAGCGCAGGACTGAATGGACCCCTGGTCTGATCCAGCACACAGTTCAGAATTTCTTATTCAAGCAGGGATCAGAGCCAGAGACCTGATTTATTCTGCCCCTGATGTTGCTGCAGAATCAAGCTTTCCCTCTTGTGGGAATTTGTTTTGCAGTCAACCAGCACCCTTGTTTGTGTTGTAGGCAGCAAATCCTAACCCAAGCAGCACATCTAACGACTCCCTCTTGAATACCTTCTGGGAAGGAACACAGAACAGAGTAATTGCAATCAAGTGGCAAACCTTCCCCTCTCCACCAAGGCAGCCTGCGTCAGAGGCACCAAGGCAGCACACGGTCGCATTGCCAATGTGTGGCAGTGCTGTGGTGATGTCGATTGTGCTGTTTACTCAGCACATTACATAGCCTGTGGACATGGTGGCTCACTGTATGTAAGAGCCAAGGATCACATGGAAGTCATGGGGGGCTTGGGGGGTGGGGCTCATCCCTTGTGCTCCCACTACCCCCTTTTGATCTTCAGCAGCATCTTGGCGCTCTGACCTGGATGGTCCATGATAACCTTGTCAGATTTTGGCAGCTAAGCAGGGTCAGCCTTGGTCAGTATTTAGATGGGAGACCTCCAAGGAAGTCCACGGTTGCTACTTAGAGGCAGGCGATAGCAAACCACCTCTATTCCTCTCTTGCCTTGAAAACCCCATGAGGGGTTGGCATGACTTATGGTACGTTCTACCAACAACAGCTTCTTAGCCTCTGAAGTTTTCCTTTCCCTCTAGTTAAGAACATAAGAACATCAGAAGAGCCCTGCTGGATCAGACCAATAGTCCATCTACTCCAGAACCCTGCCTCATACAGTGGCCAGCCAGTTCCTCTGGAGGTCCAGCAACAGGGCAGAGAGGCGGAGGCCTTCCCCTGAGGTTGCCTCCTGGCTTTGGGATTCAGAGGTTGACTACCTCTGGATGTGGAGCTTCCCTTTCTGCATGCCAAGCAGGTGCTTTACCATTGAGCCACGGCCCCTCCCCCTTGCCAATTATGAAAGATGCACAATTTATAAGAGGACAAATACTAAAAAAATGCATATATGTATCATTTAAGCTTGCTTCAAAACATACGCGATGCATTAAGGAATATATACAAGGAATATCTGGCTGGGAAAGCAATGTTGTAAACAATGTTACCTGCAAAGACTGGGATTTGGGAAATGTCACATTTAAATACTTGGTAAGAAAATGGTGAGGTTTACCACTTTGTGGCTGATAAGTTATTAAAGTCTGGATTTGCAAGTGTGGGTGGAGGAAGGGAAAAATTCCTTTTGTACATTTGACAGCTTACTTTGAACAAGACAGGGCTTGGAGGTAGGATTTGCAAACAAATAATCCCTCTCCACACGACATGTCACAGCGGAATAGACTGCAGAACTCCCAGGACCCCAAATGTGTCTGAAGCGTTGCTCCCTGACGTGACTCTGCCAGCGAGCCTTTTGTCCTCATTAGTATTTCTGCATAAAAAGATTCTGGCTCCGCTTGGCTCATGATTGCCCGCCCCTGGGAACAGACGCCAGCGGCACCCCACCGCGCGGTCACAAACAAACCAGGTCTCTGCACTCGGCGGTGCGGAGAAGCCCTGTGTGTGCCCGCCACCGCTGGGGCAAGAGGCCTTCAGCCTGGGAGAGGTTCCGCACATCTCAGCTGCTGGTGAGCCTTTGGTTCTGTCCCCTTCTCGGCACTCAGTAAATGTCTTCCCCCAGGAGGGCCGGAGAAACCTGCGGTTGTTCTTTCTTCCCCTTTGACAGCAGCGGCTTGGGGATTTGTGCCACTTGCCTTTTAATCTCGAGCCGGTTTGCTGTTCCCCAAGTCCCAGCCCATATAACTGTGGACCTCAGATTACCTTTGTGCGGCCACAGAGCTGCACGCCTTGGAGTCACTGACAGTGGAAAAAGGCTTTCTTGTTGGCTCTTCAGCCTCCATACATGAGGTTTAAGGGATGTCTTGGGCTGCTTTCGCCACTTCCTGCACAGCGATGACAGCCTGGGGAGCCTGATGTCAGGAGAGGTGGTGGAGAAACTGGGCAGACCCGAGGGCTCAATGGATCGCCTCCACTGCCCCCCTTCCGCAGAACTGGAGACTGAAAAGACTGGCACAAGATCACATCCAGAGGAGTTCCTTTTTTCAAGCCAACGTTCCAGAGGAGAGTGCTGCCCTCTGGACTGGACTTCAGCGTGGAACTCCAGCGCTCCAGTTCATGGGCTCAGCCGGGAGGGGATTGGAGAGGGGAGCCAGTTCGGCATAGTGCTTAGGAGTGCGGACTCTAATGTGGGAGCACTGGGTTTGATTCCCTGCTCCTCCTCCATATCCAGCTGCTGGGGTGACCTTGGGTCAGTCACATGTTCTCTCAGAGCTGTTCTCTCACAGGCAGTTCTCAAAAGAGCTCTCTCAGCCCCACCTACCTAACCCTCCAAGCTGAGTTAGTGTGAGCCAGCTCACAGTTTTTTAGCCCCTGGCTCACACATTTTTGTCTTCGCTCAGGAAGGAGGGCTCCAGAGCAAAATAATTTATGCAGTAGCCAAATTGCTTGCTCACAACTTTAATGCCAGTAACTCACAAAGTAGATTTTTCATCTCACAAGACTCCACAGTTTAGAGGGAGCATTGCTAACAGGGTGTCTGTTGGGGGAAGGGGATTGTAAACTGCTCTGAGAATCCGAGTGAAGGGCGGGGTATAAATCTAATCTCTTCCTCCTCCTCTTCTTCTGCTTGCAATCCATGTTTAGCACAGTGGGTCTTACTTCTGAGCCCGTTCGCGGGGAGGGCGGGATATAAATCGCAAAAAAATAAAATGAATAAATAAATATGCATGGAATCACCATGTGTGCTCCACCTGTGGAGGGGATGGGGTGGGATGGAAGGAGACGAACTTACAGAATGTTCGTTCACTCTGTGCTTTGCGTTTGAGGTCTACATCACCATCTCAAGAGGGGAGAGTCCATGACGGCATAAGTCCAGAATCTTCCATAACATTATTGCACCCGTGGCAATGATTGTGAAGCTCTCTGGAGAACCACTTCCCAGTGGCCGGCTCCCTCTCTGACTGCCATCGCCCAGCGCTTGCATTGCTCCTTTAGCTGCCCATCCTGCAGGGCCAAATCCCTTTCAGAGGAGGAGAGCGCAAGCCTGCCTGGCCTCCTGCTCTTCGCCCTGGAAGCCAGCAAAAGAAATTAGTGCCGGGAAGCTACGGCTGTGCGTGGAGCATTTCTGGTCACATGCTGCATGCACCCTGACACATTTCAGAGGAAATAATCACCATATGCAAGAGATGTGGTTAAAACCCGTCAGGGTGATTTTTTAGCATGCCAGGAAGAATTGGGCTGGAGAGATCTTCCAGGGCTACATGCAGTCTTTGCTCAAAACAGAAACTCTTGTCTGGAAATCTATCATTGGAAGGCTCTGATCGGTTGTTGTTGTGAGGCAGGATATGACCTTGGATGCAAAAGGCTGCAGCTGAATTCCACTTGAGCCTCAGCAACATCATGACCCCAGGGTAGGCTTGCCAATTGCTGGAAACTTGGAGGTGGAGCTTGGGGAGGGTGGGGTCTGGGGGGAGGGAGGAGGAGGGGGTTGGATTTATACCCCGCCCTTCACTCAGTCTCAGAGCAGTTTATAATCTCCTTTCCCTTCCCCTCTCCACAACAGACACCCTGGGAGGCAGGTGGGGCTGAGAGAGCGCTTTCAAGAACTGCTTTGAGAGAACAGGTCTGTAAGAACATGTGACTGACCCAAGGTCACTCCAGCAGCTGCATGTGGAAGAGTGGGGAATCAAACCCGGTTCTCCCAGATTACAGTCTGAGCTCCAAACCACTACACCAAACTGGCTCTCTGAAGGACCTCAGTGAGGGTATAATATTATACAGTCTACCTTCCAAGTAAGCCATTTTCTCCAAGGCAACTGAGCTCTGTAGTCTGGAGGGCAGCTGTAATTCTGGGGGATCTTCAGCCCCCAACTGGAAGCTGGCCAACCTACCCCATGCAGTGGTCTTGAGTCATGTTTCCCCCCTGTAAAAGAAAGAGGATGGCAACCTCTCACCTGCCCTCACATGGGAAACCCTGCAGTGGCTGCGAAGTATTTTGCACATCAGAACCGATCTGGAAATAATTAATCACAGGAGCGATCGAAGGAAGCATCATGTCGGCAGCCCAAGATTTTAATCTGAATAAGTGGCCCCTCGAGGCCCCTCTGATTTTACTCCGGGGGAGCAAAGGAGGGTGTCCTGCTGCATCTGTCTCCCTCTGAAGGGTGCCCTGAGAGAGAGAATGACAACCAGCCCTCCGCCCCCCACGGCAAGGCCCCTCTCCTCCCCTCCCCAGTGCACTGCCGTCAAAGACCCTTCGGGGTGCTGACGAACAAGATTGACAGAGTCACTCCATGGAAACAGAGCGTCCCCCGGTTTGGGTGCAGACAGGCCACCATTTTTCCTAATTAGACGTGACGTCGTGCCCATCACAGGAATAAATAGCAAACGTCCCCTAAGGGTGTGAGATGAGAAGTGCTATTTATCGCTGCTCTCAGAGGGAGCCTGACAACCTGGCAGGTGAAATATCAGGAATAATTAAGCAAAATAAGGCCTCGTGCGTTCTTTCCCGTGCCAGCGGAGGGACTGGCTGTCAGGCAGCTCCCTGTAGGTGGATCTGCTGCTCAGCTGGCATTGGCTGCTGTAAAAACCGAAAGGGCCCCGGCGATGCAGGCCGCCCAGAGTGTGGCGGCTCATAGTGATTGTCAGTAGGGAGCTGCCGCTGGAGCAGATGAGCTGGCAGAGACTGGGGAGTTCCAGGACAAGGGCGGGGGGTGGGGCAACTCTAGGCTGGGAAATGCCTGGAGATCTGCGGGCAGAGCCTGGGGAGGGTGGGGTTTGAGGAGCAGAAGGAAGAAGAAGAAGAAGAAGAAGAGTTGGTTTCCACACCCCACTTTTCTCTACCCTAAGGAAACTCAAAGCAGCTTGCAGTTGCCTTCCCTTCCTCTCCACACGATAGGCCCCTTGTGAGTCAGATGGGGCTGAGAGAGGTCACTACAGACTGCAGATCAGCTGTAATTCCAGAAGATCACCAGGCCCCACTTGGAGAGAGAGAGAGAGACAGGTACGAAGACAGGGAATGAGACAGGTGCTAAGATTCAGACCCCTCTCTGCCAAGAGCACCCTGGGCCCAGGCCGCTGCCAAGGCCAGCCCATGCCGTTCTTCTGCCACAGGGACTGGGTCGGAGCCGGGCGGTGGCAGGGGCGTGAGCCTGGCAGAGAATAGGTGTCCCTTGCTTGGGGCAGCCAGATGCCTCGAATTGGCCCAGCTCCCAGACCTGCAATTTCCAGGGTCACTTGGAGAGTAGCGATGACAATCAGACCGGTTCATCACTTGTACAGGCAGAGAAGCATGGTGCCCGCTAGGGCAGGAAAGTGATGGGGTTCGCCAGAGACACTGAATAGCCAGAAAATGTGCACTGCTGGAGGTGACTAGATGAAGAGTGAAAACGAACAATATTTGGAACCCTGGAAGCTGAAACGCACCGGTCTTGCCAAGGGAAACGTCAGAGGCCGAATGCTGCTCTGGGAGTCTTTTTTATGGCAGGGAAACCCAGCTGGGCAGGCCTTCAGTTGCTCCTGGCTTACATCTTCATGAATCAGGAAGGCTTCCGAATCTTTATTTTTATGTAATGAAAAGTTGACTTATACCTGCTGCTTTCTGGAGTATTTATTTACTGGGAATTGGGCACAAAACCAGGAACTTGTGTGAGTGTTACAAGATGGAATGCTTTGTTTACTTTTGGAGCTAGCCATTTAGGAATCCTTCGGGGATTTTGTTCTAAAAAGACGACAGGCCACAAACTGCAGCCCCTGGCAGCAGAGACCTCAAGCCCAGACTCCCTAGCGCCGCCGCCCCCCCCCCCCAACAAACCGGGGGTGGCTGCAGCAGCTAAGGAGAGAGGAAATGGCCCCCACCCTCTCCCAGGTCAGACTTAAATCTGAACGACAGTAAAACCCCAGAAGGACTTTAGTGCCTGTTATGCTGATTGATTGATTGATTGATTTAATGGAAAGGAGGACAGGAGAAAGCTGTGCAGTGCGCTAACTATAATAATATAAAGTATGCAAACATATTTTACAAAATACAATTACAGAAATACAAAAAGTCCATGAGAAGCTGATATGTGATGAGGTTCTCCGGAATAAACTTCATTTAAGTGAACTTCATCCGAACAGGACCAAGTGATCTTACAAAATGAATTACAGTGCATTAGAACAGGAAAATACCATTAAAGAATTATAAAACCAGTATCAAAAAAAAATTATACATACAGATGTGGAGGATTCAACGTTTAATGCTCATGAGAAGTAAGAAATATATACCGTAAGCTTCACGTAGTTTCAACATCCAATAAGACAGGAAATATTTGCAAAAACAGGAAATCTAGAAATCAATACCATGAGAAACATTAGATACACAACACAACTCACTATATTAAAATATAATATCAAAATACTAAGTACAAAGCTTTAAAAAGCTTTAAAAACTCACCACTCATCTAAGAGACATTTGATTGATTTAAAACATTTCTACCCTCTGTTCAAGGCAGCTTAAATAGAGATTAAAACAGTAACAACCACACATTTATAGAGCATAAAAGCAGTTGCATAAATGTTTTAATTTTAAAAAAAAATCAACAGGAAAAAACTAGTAAAGCAGCATTAAAAAATCATGTGCTTCAGAGAGCAACAATAAAAGTACTACTGATTCCACAGAAAAGAGCCAGGGTCCAGTAGCACTGAGAAGACTAGCAACATTTGTGGCCGGGGAGGAGCTTGTGTGAGTCGCTGCTCACTGAGGGGGTTCGCCCTTTCCCTCCCAATCAAAATTCTTAAGACAGAGACTATGGCTCTGTGGTTGAACCTCTGGTTTGCATGCAAAAAGTGGAGGTGATGAGAAAGACCCTTTTCGGCCTGAGTCCCTGGACAGCTGCTGCCAGTCTGAGTAGACAATACTGACCTTTGTCACGAGCTGGATGCCAATAGGACAGGAGTCAAGCAGAAGTCCGGGACAGTCCGAGGTTAAGCTGAATCAGGAACGAGTTGCCAAGTCCAAAACACTAAGCCAAAAGCAGAGTCAGTCCAAGCCAGGGTCAAAGAGGGAAACTCATGAGTAGACCAGTCCAGGGAGTCAACAGAGCCAAAGTCAAACAAAGCCGGAATCACAAGCCAGAGGGTCCAGAATCAAGTTAGTGATCACGAGCTGAACGGGTGCAGAGCTTAGCCAAGAAGACTTGTTGCTAGCACAAGTTGATAGTCTCTATGCTGTGCCCAAATACCCAGCCACTTCCTGTGCTTGTTAGCAGCTGGCAGAGGGGTCCCGGCTCCTTCTAATACTCAGGACTCAGTGATCTGCGACCATGCATGTGTGCCTCTTTCCTTCTTGCAGCTAAGTCTTGCCTGCATTGGGACCTTCGACGTTCCACCCGGAGGTGAATCAGGTGGTCTTGAACTTAGCTGTGGCTCAGCTGCTGCTGCTGCTGGGACAAAACCCTGGGAGGTGCTTGCTTGAGCCTCATCTGGCTCAGGTGGAGGCTCCTCTGGAGCTGGGAGCTGATCCTCCACCTCACTTAGGTCTGTAGGAGGCAGATCCTCAGAGGTACTCATGACAGACCTTGATGGATCCAGTGGGCTGCACTAACAGAAGGCAGCTTCATGTGTACCCTGTCGGAGAAATAGACAAGCTGCCACCCTCTCTTTGCTGGCTTTCATTTTTGGCTCCCAAGGGCTAAGGGCAGAATGAGCCGGAGTTTCTAGCAGGAAAACAACATGGGCAGTGAAACCCTCCCCCCCCCCCCCAGCAGCATGCCCCTGATCCAACTCTTCCCGAGGCTGCCCTCTCAGGTTCACCTGGATGGCTCCTCAGGGTTAAGAGTGCTTGGCCTTGGGAGCTGAACCCTGAAGGCCGACAACAGGATATGTGCATTTCCCACTAACAGCATTCCAAGAAGCCCTCCCCCCCCCCATAAAAGCAGGGACAGTGATTTACCAGGCGCCAGGCGATTGGCCTGCCCCCCATCCACAGGGGGCTCCTGGAGCATCTGGTGCAGAGGCCGCGGAGTGCTGTGCGCCGTTTTGCTTAATTGTTCCTCCCAAACCTTTGCTTTGGCTCACCAGCCTAATGGATCTCCTGGACACATTTTGCACTGACAGAAAACATCTAATCAGAAGTGCCTGAAATCCCAAAGTCTGGAGTTGCTAACGATGTCATTATTCAGCCGGGCCCCCCCCCCTTATTTTGAGGACTGCCATTTCCTTCCTGCATCTGGACTCATGACGACAGTGCTGCAGTACTTGGATGCAGAATGTAACCGGGACCGTCAGCGGGCAGAGAGGGAGCCTGTGCTTTCTCCTCCTTGGTGGATCTCGCGTTCTACCCCTGTTGGACCAGTTGTGGAAAATGGTCCTTGGGACCTTTTTGGTGGGCTGCGGCAATGGGTTTTTAATGGTGAGTGGAGTGAGAGAGCAGAAGTGAAAGGAGACCTCTGATCTCCCTGCATTTGGCAGGCTGACATACTACTGCCCTTCCTTCCTTCTAGCCTGCTCTCCTTCCAACCTGCTCTTCCTTCCTTCCCCCATCATTTAGCAAGAAAAATGGCACAGCAGTTGCACCTGGCTTCCCAGAGGAGAAAAACGCTGTGACCCGGATGAGGGACACAGGATTTGAACAATTTGGGTGGTGGGGAAGCAGGAAAGGGGGGGGGGCCTCTCGTGTGAGCGCCCATCTTCCAGAAGGCACCCAGGATCCACAGGATCACATGTCCCATGGAAGATGTCAGCAGCTGTAGCAGCCAAGTGACCAGACCCGGCAGGCCTGGGGAATCTGGGGTGAGTTCCTGCAGACACGCAGCTGCCTAAATGGTGAGTCATCTTCGGGAGAAAGGGTCAGGCAAGCAACTGGCTGGACCAAAAATATATTGAGGCAGTTTGCAAAGGCATACTTCAACCTTTGGCCTGGCTATTGAATGGGAGTTGACCTTTACCAAAATGAGGTGCAAAAGTGCTAAAGTGGGTCACATTAACAGCATTCGATGATCCACTGATTTCTATCTCTAGGCTTTCCCAGTTCAGTTGGGAAAGCATAGTGGAAACGTCCACCCTGGAGTGGAAACTCAGCAGCTGGGTGGCACACAGGGTCTCTACATCCCTCCGAGGGTTCATTGTCTTCATGTCCGATTGGTAAGCATCTCAGGGGCATCTGGCTGGCTACTTGGAAACTCAGTACAGGGCTACAAAGGTATTGGTCTGAGCCAAGGGACCTCTAGACCTTCATGGCATAGAGCAGAAGTCCCAGAGAACCTTCCTTGCTTCCATGTAGGCTCCACCATGGTCAGGTGACACCTTCTACCAGCCTTCTTCTCTACCCCCTCCTCGCCTCTCTCATTGTACATAGAGAGAGAGAGAGAGAGAGAGGAGGGGTGTGGCTTAGTGAGGAGGCATCTGTTTTGCATGCAGAAGGTCTGAGGTTCAATCACGGGTATCTCCAGACAGAAGGATCTGGTGGTGGGAAATGACATCAGGGCACAGCTGACCCATTGCGTTTTCAAGGCAAGGGACAAACAGAGGTGGGTTGCCATTGCCTCTCTCTATATATCAGCCTTGGGCAGCCCTGGTGGTCTCCCATCTAAGCACCCCCCGGGGCTGACCTTGCCTGCCTTCCAGGACCAGGCTAGCCTGGGCCATCCAGATCAGGTAGCGGGTGATGCGCTATAGATGAAAGGTGAAAGAACTGGGGGAGTGCCATGAGTCAGAGGAGCCCAAAGGTCTGATTTACCAGAAGGCAGCTCCGTTTTTGGGGGGGGGGGCCCTTTTCAGTCCTGTTTCAGACCAAGCTTACGGGACTGAGATGGCACTGGTGACCTTAGGAAGAATCGTTCTCAGTTCTGCTGGGGAAGCAAGTTAATGAAGCTATTTTTTAAAAAAACGCTTTCTTCAGCTTCATCGGGTCTGAAAGATGGCCTCCAACCTTGACTCAGCAGATCTAGCCACCTGGATCCATGACACAGTAACATCAAGACTAGGCTGCTGTAACTCATTCTACATGGGGCTGCCCTTAAGGGCAGCTTGGAGAGTTCAGTTGATACAGTCGGTGCCGCAGCTTGGCTATTATCAGATGAAGCATGCACATTATACTCATTCAGCGGTTGCTCCACGGTCTGTCCACCAGCTCTGAGGTTCAATTCAAGTTATTTATTGACTATCAGACAAAAGGTCCTTTATGGACTCAGGCCCTCATATCTTCAGGACCGCCTCTCTTCCTGTTTCCGCCACGACAATTTCTCTCTTCTGATCAGGGCCTTCTGTGGGTGCCAGTCCTGCAAATGGACAAAACCAACTCTTGCTGGCACTTCGTGAATTCTTCTGTTATGGTCCCCACCTGGAGGAATGCCCTGCCTGTGGTCCAGAGGGCTCCCATGATTCTGCTGTTCCTCAAACTATGTGAAACTTGTAAAAAAAGGGAAGGCTTTTAAAATAAAAGTAACCTGGCCGTGATCTGACCTGGATGGCCAAGGCTAGCTCAGTCCCGTCAGCTCAGCAGGGTCAGCCCGTGTTAGTATTTGGATGGGAGACCTCCAGGGAATACCAGGGTTGTGGCAGGCGATGGCAATACCACCTCTGAACGCCTCTGGCCTTGGAGACCCTACTCGAGGCCGCCGTTAGTCAGCTGTGACTCGACGGCACTTTCCACCACAGTAGGGCCATCCTATGCCAGAATGGTTTATGGTGCTTAATAGGCTGCCTTATGGGGACTGCAGACTGATTAGGGTTACCAACTCTGGGTAAGGAAATACCTGGAGGTTTTCAGGGTGGGGCCTGAGGAGGGCGGGATCAGGGGAGGGGAGAGACCTCAGCAGGGTCCAAGGCCATAGACTCCACCTTTCAAAGCGGCCATTTTCTCCAGGGGAACTGATCTCTGTCACCTGAAAATCAATTTTAATCCTAGGAGATCTCCAGCTACCACCTGGAGGCTCTGGGGCATCACATCCTTGCTGAGCGACCTTCTTTTTCCAGCCTCTGCCCCCCCCCCACAAGCGCCACGGCCAAGTCTCCAGGAATTTCCCAAGCTGGAGCTGACAACCCTATGTGATTCAGGCCGGCCGGCTGAGTGGAGCCTTGGCAGTGACAACAGATGCCAGGGCGATGCCCCAGTTGGTTTGGGCCTGCTGGGTGGTGGGCATAAGTGGGCTGAACCATCCTATACTCCAAAGGTCACTTGACACACGAAGCTGCCTCCTGCTGAATGAGCCCCCCCCCGCCTTGGTCCACCAAGGTCAGTTTTGAACACATCGACTGGCAGCAGCTCTCCAGGGTCTCAGGCTCACCTATAACCGGATCCTTATTGGGAATGCCGGGGACTGAACCAGAGATCTTCTGCACGGCAAGCAGATGCCCCGGCACTGAGCCACGGCCCTTCCCTGTGCCCTGGGATCCCTGCCCAGGCTGCTTGCCACAGAGCCCCTCCTGGCTGGGCCTGGCACTTCAGCTGCTTGACCTGGCATTGTGCCTCGAGGGGCCCAGAACCCAGCCGGAGCACTGTTGTGATGGACTCCCTCTCGGCTGCAGCCAGGGAACAGTCCCCATGGCAGGAAGCAGAATGCCCTCGAGCAGCACCCCCAGCAGCAACAGAATGAAATGCCCAGGTGGAGGAATGGCCCCCGGGCAAACCCCTGGCCCCTTCTGTGTCCAAAGAAGAAGAAGAAGAAGAAGAAGAGATGGGATTTATACCCCGCCCTGCACTACCCAGAGGAGTCTCAGAGCGGCTGACAAACTCCTTTTCCCTTCCCCTCCCCACAACAGACACCCTGAGAGGTGGGTGGGACTTGGAGAGCTCTGACAGAAATGGCTCTTTTCCAAGAACAGCTGTGCTAGAACCATGGCTTGCCCAAGGTCATCCAGCAGGTGCAAGTGGAGGAGTGGGGAATCAAACCCGGTTCTCCCAGATGAGAGTCCGTGCACTTAACCACTACACCAAACTGGCTAGGGTTACCAGCTTCAGGTTGGGAAATTCCTGGAGATTTGGGAATGGAGCCTAGGGGGGGATTTGGGAAGGGGAGGGACCTTAGTGGGGTACAATGCCACAGAGTCCACCTTCCAATGGGGCCATTTTCTCCAAGGGAATTGATCTCTGTAGTCTGGAAATCAGGTGTAGTTCTGGAATGTCTCCAGGCCCCACCTGGAGGCTGGCAACCCTAGCACACAGGAGGAGTCAGCAGCCGTCCTAAGGGGACATCTGCAGCAACTCCTTCGGACGTCTGCCTTGGAAAGAGGGGATTTGCCCCTCTCCGGTTGTCGCCAGGTCTGCTGAGTGCCGGCTGCCTGTGCTGCCGTCAGAGGAGATCCTTTCTAAGCACCATTAGTGCCTTCTTGACTCCTGGCTTTCCATTTCCAAAGGGTGCAGCTCAGCAGCTTTGAGGATTTCACAAAATGTGCCCATTTGTCACCCCTTGGGGCCGAGGGGGCCAGCACATGACCCTCCCCCCACTTGCACTGTCTGTCAGAGCACACTTCTGAGTCCTGACAGATGTGGGGCCGCCTGCAGCAGCGCTCTCCCCTCTCGCCATTCCCCCCGCATGTCTAATGAGGGCGCCCATCACGTTGTCCCCAGATTAGCAGCTTTGCCCTTCCTTGTCACAAAAGTTGTGCTGAATGACAGCCAGACATGCTGAATCTTACAAAATAGGTTTCTTGGGCTGGAAAGTCTCTTCTCCAGCATGTGTGAAGCTGTGCTGGCAGTGCTGGCCTATACGAAGGTACGTGCAGTCCCTTCCTTGTTCCTGTGTATAATTCAGGTGGGGGATGTCATGCAACAGATGACAAGAGCTGGAGCTGAAAGCCTAATTCGAAATCCTGGAATTCTCAGAATTATGTTTCTCACATCGAAGGCAGAGTTTTCAGGCACTACTTTCGAAGGTAAAATATGAAGTGCTTGATCGCCCACCCGTTCAGTTCACTTCCTGCTCACCAGGGACATGAAGTGAGCTGATTTCTCAGCTAGCTGTTCACACGCACCTGAGTGAATTTGGATGCATCCAGTTCGTACAATTATACTCCTTTATGGCAGCCAACCACCTTATCTGAGATATTTTGAAGGCATACAGTAAAAAGAAAGAAAAGTTAAGTTTGAGATTTTTGAGTTGAGACTTACTACTTAGCTGTCTCTGTATACCCTTCAGTGGCTGCCCACATACCCAGTTAACCTTGTGATCAATTTGTGCCATCATTTTTCAGACAGATCTCGCTAACTACAAACAAGCACAAAAAGCAGGCAATGCAATCTATCCAATAACGGTCGTTTCAGCAATGCATCCTGCTGTGCAGATGCAAAGAAGGGATAACTGCAAGCAATTCTATGCTTTACAATACAAGTGGAACCTGAACATAATGACCTGAATGTGACCTCAGGGGATATTGCTTCTTCTCTAATAAATGAAATGGGTTAGTTCTCAGACTAGACAAGTGGCTGGAAGGGCACAAATCTGCCTGTCTCTTGGAGACTAACTCCTGGTCAACAAAAACAGATCCTCCATGCTTTTACCATTGTGAAAAGATTTATAGTACCATGCTGGAGAGATAAATGCCCATTTCCTGTAAATCAATGGATTGAAGACTTTACAACCTTATCAACATTTGAGCATATGGCATACTAGGAATGAGGCCCGTTGTGGGAATAAATACAACAGGCTCTAGAAAGAGGCTCTTGGAGAGTGTCAAGGCCTTGGGCACTCAGCGTTAATTTGCTGTGGCAGCCTCAGCAGGGTGTAGTGACACAGAGTCCACCATTTTCTCCAGGGGAACTGATCTCTGCTACCTGAAGAGCAGTTGTAATTCTGAGTGATCTCCTGCCCTCACCTGGAGGTTGGCAGCAGTGGTTCCTCAAGAGGGAATAGCTGGTTTGGAGGGCAGAGTCTATGGCATTGTACCTGTCTGAGGTCCCACCCCTTCTCAAACCTCACCCTCTCCAGGCTCCACCCCTCAAATCTCCAGGAATTTCCCACCTGGAGTTGACAACCCCATATCCTTCCCAGCCAAGCATCAACCTACCTTAATTTCCCCCTCACTCTTCAGCTTTCCACCCCCCCCCCCCCACCTGCAGCCTCCACCGTGCTCTGAAGCCTCTCTTATAAACACAGATAACTGCCATTTCGTTTCACCTACTAACAGCCACTGAGGTAACAGCTGGACCTTATGGGGAAACATTTTAAACAAACCACAGGCAGCAGCCATCTTATAAACACAGGTAACTGCCATTTCATTTCACCTACCAACAGCCACTGAGGTAACAGTTAATCCCCCCACAGGAAGGAAGCAGGAGAAGCGTCTTCATCAAGAGAGAAAATCATCTGCCAGAAATTCTGAGAGGGCACAGAGGCTGAAGGAGTGGGTGGGGAAGAAGAGCAGACCGAGCACCCAGCCAATGGCATGTGAGTATTCACAGCCAGTGGATAGGGACAGCTTCTGATTGACAGGCCAGGGGACGAAAGGCTGGGGTGGCATGTGGAATGTTCAGGAGCGTGCCACCACCAACAGAGAATTATGTGTAAGAGATAGACGACAATTGTGCATGGATATACCATCGCTGTTATACTTTGTTATGCATTTTCTATTTCTTTCTGTTTGGGGTCGAAATAAATAACATTAAAAAACAAAACAAAGGTGCTCAGCACGGTGGCCTACTTGAGACAGACTTTGGCAGGGGTCATCATCAAGGGAATCCTGCCCCTCCCTCCCGGCCCGCCTTCGCCAGCGTTCCAAGGGCTCTGGTGACCCCAGGGGTGAGGTTGGCACCTGCAGGGCCTCTACTTCAGCTTTGGATCCCAGGCTGCAGGACTGAGGGAGTGGCATGCTGATTTTCGCCTGAGACTCCTTGTTTGTGCTTGACAGAGTATCTACCAGGGGTGTGCATTCAGCATAAACCAAGCCAAATACAGATCAAAGAATCTGATGGACTACCAATATAGCTGAGCCCAAATAAAAGCCATTTTCCCCCAGCTTTTATTTGGGCATATTCAGCTATGCCACTGGGATGCAAGAGGGGCTAAACCAAGCTGCAAGAGGACCCAGCCCCGGATCAGCCACGGTTGGAGCTTGGAGCTGCATGGTTAGACCTTGCTCTGGTTGGACCTCACCTGGAGTATAGTGTTCAGTTTGGGGCACCACAGTTTAAGAAGGATATAGACCAGCTGGAAAGTGTCCAGAGGAGGGCAGCAAAGATGGTGAGGGGTCTGGAGACCAAGTCCTATGAGGAAAGGTGGAAAGAGCTGGGTATGTTTAGCCTGGAGGGAAGATGACTCAGAGGTGATATGATAACCACCTTCAAGTACTTGAAGGGCTGTCATAACAGAGGATGGTGTGGAATTGTTTTCTGTTGCCCCAAAAGGTTGGACCAGAACCAGTGGGTTGAAATTAAATCAGAAGAGTTCTCAGCTAAACATGAGGGAGAACTTTCCTACGGTCAGAGCGGTTCCTCAGTGGAACAGGCTTCCTCAAGAGGTGGTGGGCTCTCCTTCTTTGGAGGTTTTCAGACAGAGGCTAGATGGCCATCTGACAGCAATGCTGATTCTGTGAACTCGGGCAGATCATGAGAGGGAGGGCAGGAAGGGTTGCCTCAGGGCTTAATTCTTGTGGCCCTTTCATTCAAGCCCAGAGAAACGCCGATCACCACTTTGGGTCAGGAAGCAATTTTTCTCCAGGACAGTTTGGCCAAGGATCCTGGAGATATTTTTTTTTTGTCATCTTCTGGGTGAGGAACAGCTGTCACTGTGGATGTGGAGGGGGAGGTATTTGTGAATTTCCTGCTTTGTGCAGGGGGTTGGACTAGATGACCCGGGAGGTCCCTTTTAACTCTCTGATTCTAAGGGTAGCCAGCCCCAGCCAAGGCAGCATGGAGCTCTCAGCTTCCACCATCCTGGCTGATCTTGGGTGGGCCCCTCTTGAAGCTCGATTCTCCATTATACCCGATGAAGACCATTGACTGTAATGGCCCCCATTGGGTATAATGGAACCCAAAAAAGTTACCCGAATATTTCCCAAATCTGAATACTATACCTGTATTGGGATTCAGGAACATCAGAAAATACTGATATTTTCCAGGTTCAATATAGCTGAACACAAAAAAATACCTGTTGTTGGGGGGGGGGGTTGCACACCCCTCGTCTCCACCTTGTCTGGTGGGTCTTCCTGCAGCAGCCAAGGGCTGGGACCAGCTTCTTCCACCTCTTCATCATCCAAGGAGGTGTTGGCAGGCCAGCCCATGGCATTCAAGTTCTGGGGCCCAACAGCACTTTCAGAGCCTCACTCGTCTGCACTGACATTAAATCACAGTTGGTTCTTCAGTGATCGTGGTCTCATCAGGCAGCCTTAAAACGAAATGTCTCTCGCTTAAAACTGATTGGGATCTGTCGTGTTGAGTGCCACAGGGTCTGTATTCTCACCCATGCACTTCACTTTATATATATGAGGCTGCTGAATTAGATCATACAGAGCTCCAGGGCTGGGTGTCATCAATATGTAGGTGACACCCAGCTCTATATTTCATTATCTAAGACACCAGATACATCCATCTTGGTGCTGGACCAGTGCCTCGGGGCTATCACTAAGACAGAACAGGCTGAAGCTAAACCCAGAGAAGACAGAGGTAATTTTCTCGTTGGGACTGCTGGTGTTCTACGGGCACTGGATCGGTTTGTAGCGGAGGGAGTGCAGCTGGCTTATGCAGAGCAGGTTGAGAGTGTTGGGGCACTTCTGGACTCCTTGCTGCTTGAAAAGCAGGTAGGTGACAAGAAGGCTTGGTTTGGCTTGCCAGCTTAGACTTGGCTGACCGGGTCATGCTAATCCATACTTTTACAACCCTGCAGCTGGACTACTGTGAGACACTTTTTGTTGAGAGGCCCTTTAAGGCTCCTTCCAAACTATAACTTTTTCAGAACACAGCAGCTGGACAACCGTCCGGGGCTGCTTACAGGAACACAGAGATCAAGGCCCTCAACTGATGTGGCCTCCTGGAAATGGAATTCAGAGGTTTGTTAACTCTCTAGTGACCGTGGCTGGACCTATCCTCCATGACTCTAGCCCCTTTTCAAGCTAACTATATCCGCGCCCAACACTGGCATGACTGAGTTCTTCAATTTAATTACTCATCCCTGTCTCTCCTCCTCGCACCCTAAAACCCTTTCCTCCTTTTCACTTGTGAGCAAGTTTATTTCCCATCCCAGCAAGAGTGTCACATCACCTAGAGATAGGGCTGCCAACCTCCAGGTGGCACCTGGAGATCTCCCACTATTACAAGTGATCTCTGGATGACCCAAGATCAGTTCCCCCTAGAGAAAATGGCTGCTTTGGAGGGTGGAGGGTATGGCATTATACCCTGCTGAGATCCCTCCCCTCCTCAAACCCAGCCCTTCCCGGCTCCACCCCCAAATCCCCAGGTATTTCCCAACCCAGAGCTGGCAACTGTACCTAGAGAAGAGAGAGGCCAGTGCAACGGGTGTGTTGGAAACCACAAGACATTGTGAGGAAGGCAGACATGGTTTGGACCAAAGGCCACTGAGTTCCCAACCTGCGGCAGGAAAGCCTGCCTGAAGAGACTGTGCTGTGCGAGCCCCCTGACCCTGGCGGGGCCTTACAGGAGGAAGGCAGGAGGTAAAGAAAAGAGAGGCTGGGCCCAGGCCCCTGTGGGCGGGGTGTTGGGGACACAGCCCAGCTGCTCTGAGAAGCAATAGGCCGAGCAGATCACCTGACCGGCCCAAGTCCTTCTCAAGGACATGAAGCAGGTCCAATAACACGTGCAATTAGAGGCACTTTTGCCGGTGAAGAGCTGCATTACCTGAAAGGGGCATCTCTTGCCTTCGCCTCTTTTCACTCCCATCCAGAATCGGATCATTACCACAGGTACTTCCAAGGCCAGGAAAGAAACGATTTGCCCTAATGAGCTGGGCCAACTGTCAGCTGTTTTGTAAGCATTAGTGTATAATAAGGAGAAATAACTGCATTAGCCCAGCATCGGCGTTGCAATCTGTCATAGGACAAGGGAAGTATTGGCACATTGTTATGTTTCAGACAACACCGCTGATCAATGCCCCTTTAGCGGAGGGGTGGAAATCCAATGTGCCCAGAGGCCGCCTACCAGCCAACGCTTGTGCTGGAGAAGGGTGGTGGCCCGGGAGGGAGGGAGGGAGGGGCTGGCAGCTGCCGATCCCTGCATGCCCAGGACAGCAGCATTCAAGGTTCCCTCTAAGCTGAGTTAGTGTGAGCTAGCTCACCGTTTTTTTAGCCTCTGGCTCACACATCTTTGTCTTTGCTCAGGAAGGATGGCTCCAGAGCAAGCTAATTCATGCAGTAACCAAATCACTTGCTCACAACTTTAATGCCAATAGCTCACAAAGTAGAATTTTTGCTCACAGCTTAGAGGGAGTATTGGCAGCACTGGCTGAGGCCTGGCTGTGCCTGCTGCCTCCCTCGGCCTTCCAATGGGGGCAGCTCCCTGCTTTTTGGGTTTCCCCCCTCCTTTGTGAGCCTTCTCCGGGACCTACCCCGCCCATACTACCTGTTGCCCTGACCTGGATAGCTCAGGCAGGTCAGATGTGCTCATATTCCCATTGTGGTGAGTTACCTCATCAGTTATCTTCTGCATTCATCCACCCCTGCTGAGAACTTTGTGGTGAACATGCTTGCCAGGTGAACAGTCTTTGTCTGATGACATGAGATACAACTGAGAACATGTGATCTGCGTTCCTGATTGGATTATCTTGATGCTTCCTGGCAAACATTTTTGTGAGCAGAGTACTATGCCAGACAGCTGTGGCCCTGCAGAGGAGCTGTTTGCTCATTGCAGCTTCTGAATTATCTTGCAAAGACCAAACCAAACCATCTTTTTTGCAAGACAAGAGGCAGTAGATTATTGTTGTGGTTTCTTGGGACATTACACTGAACAATTTGTATAAAGAGCCAGTGTGATATTGTGGTTGAGTGTGCGGACTCTAATCTGGGAGGACCGAGTTTGATTCCCCACTCCTCCACTTGCACCTGCTGGATGACCTTGGGCAAGCCATAGTTCTGGCACAGCTGTTCTCTCAAGGACAGTTGTCTCAGAGCTCTCTCAGCCCCACCTACCTCACAGGGTGTCTGTTGTGTGGAGGGGAAGGGAAAGGAGTTTGTAAGCTTGGGGTATAAATCCAATTTTTTCTTCTTCTCTAAAGCATGGAATCACCTGCTGTTCATCCTATCTTTTCACTGGGGCAACTGGCAGCCTCTTCTAAATGGCTAATGTTGGATAGGCTAGATAGACTGCTTTGCCTGCTTTTTGTACTCGTACAGTCAGTAGCATCTCTTTCAGAAAGCTCATAGAACCATCTCAGTAGTGAGTCTCAATTTAAAAATCTCAGACTTTCTCTCCCCCCCCCCCTTTTTTATTCTGGGCCTTTTAAAATTGGAGGCAACTAGCTCTGCTGCTGTGAGGAAGCCATTCAGCTGTGTGGGGAAAGTCCTGCCATGACCTCCGGCAGACACACCACATTAGTCTGGATAGCCAGCACAGTGCAGTGGTTAAAAGCAGTGGACTCTCAACTGGAGTGGTGGGTTTCATTCCCCACTCTTCCCTGTGAAGCCTGCTTGGGCCAGTCACGGTTCTCTCAGAGCTCTCTCAGCCTCTCCTGCCTCACAGGGGGCCTGTTGTGGGGAGAGGAAGGGAAAGGCAATAGAAAGAGACTCCTTAGGGTAGAGAAAAGTGGGATATAGAATCCTACCCTTCTACTTACAGTTTGGTGTAGCGATTAAGTGTACAGACTCTAATCTGGGAGAACCGGGTTCAGTTCCTCACTTCTCCACATACACCTGTTGGAGTGACTTTGGGTCAGTCATAAGTTCTTTCAGAGCTGTTCTCTCAAGGACAGTTATCAGGAGAGCTCTCTCAGTCCCACCTACCTCACAGGGTGTCTGTTGTGGGGAGGGGAGGAGAAGGAGATTGTAAGCCGCTCTGAGACTCCTTCAGGTAGTGAAGGGCAGGGTATAAATCCAACCTCCTCCTCCTCCTCCTCCTCCTCCTCCTCTTCTGATATATCCAGACAGCTTGTCAAACTATCAGTTCTCTACTTGTAACCACCGATTAGGATGCAAGCCAGTCCAGCAGGTGTTTGCAGTGTTATTAACCCAGTGCCCTGATGGATGAGACTGAAATGGATCCATCTATCCCAGCGTCCAGATCCCCACAGCGATCAGCTCTGGGAATCCCACAAGCAGCCCCCAACTGCAGTCTGTTAACAATGGGCATTTGATTCAGAGGTACACGACTTCTAAATGCGAAAGCTGTTTAGCTGTTTTGCCAAATAGTTATTGCTAGCACTGTCTTTCGTTGATTTGTCCCCTTTATAGGATCTCTTTGTTGGGGGCTGGGTGACCCACTGGCAGGAACCCATCAGGGTGTCACCCCCCCCCCCTGAGAAGCAGTGAGATCCATGTCCAGAGCATTGAGTTTCAACCTGGGTCCAAATGGCGGCTCAGTCCTGAATGCCACCGAATCCTGCTGCCTTCCTTCTGTGCTTCCCCTACTTCTTGGCAGCGCAATTTCCAGCCTCCCTCAGAAGCCCTCCGAGGCTCTGTATGTGCAAAACCCTATTAATAAAGGTGCCCCTTTTGCTCCCTAGTCAGACAAGCATGCCTATTGTGCCCGTGCAGAAAAGGGGAATTGCCTTTTTCCCGAGTTTCATTACTGTGTTGTCAACCGACAGGTTTGCAATATGAGATGACAAAAGTGTTCTTCACCAGGGGTTGTGATCCCTGCACAGAAAACAAACAGAACAACACGAGGCAAAGAGGCTGGAGCACAGCAGTGGCTGTTATCCCAGCGTGCTCCGATCAGAGCTTATGCCAATACAAGAGCCGCGGTCATATTGAAAAGGCAGCTGCCAGACTCAGACAACGGGAGAAGTCTGAATGGGGCAGGCAGAGACTGACACGGAGCATTTGTGCAATTCCTAGCCACCACCATTGCCACCACCTAGTTATTAATCCAACTTGGTCAGCCTTACCTCTGGAGTGTGTCCATATCCTCCCGGGGTTCCTTAGCAGAAGGACAGATTCACAGAGAGGGGCTGGAAGGACGGAGAGACCTCTGAAAACTGCAGGGGGTTTGGGGAGGGCTGTGGCTCCCTCAGTGGAGAGCACATTCTGCATGCAGAAGGCCCTGGGCTCATTGGCCAGTCTCTGTGTTGTTAAGTGCTGCCAAGTCACTTATGGCAACCCTATGAATTAATGTCCTCCAAAACATCCCATCATTAACAGCCTTGCTCAGGACTTGCAAATTGAGTGCTGGGGCTTCCTTGGCTGAGAGTCAACCCATCCCACGCTGGGTCTTCCTCTTTTTCTGCTGCCCTCCCTTTCCCCCAGCACTCTTCCCTTTCCCAGTGACTCACGTCTTCTCATAAGGTGTCCACAGTACAATAGCCTCCCTTTGGCCATTTTAGCTTCTAGGGGAGAGTTGAGGCTTGATTTGATCTACAACCCACTTATCTGTCTTTGTTGTGGTCCATGATATCCATTAAACTCTCCCTCAACACCACATTTTGAAGGAAACTACTTTCTTCCTGTCGGCTTTGTTCATTGTCCACCTTTCACAGCCATACAGAGTGATGGGGAATACTATGGCATGGGTTATCTTGATCCTGGTCACCAGTGACTAGCGGTGTTTCCTCTAATATGAGTCAGTGTAAGCTAGCTCACAGTTTTTCAGCCTCCAGCTAGCCAAATCGCCCGCTCACAACTTTAATGCCAGTAGGTCACGAAGGAGAATTTTTGCTCGCAAGACTCCACAGCTTAGAGGGAGCATTGGTCCATGCACTTAACCACGACACCAAACTGGCAAGATTTTGGGGGCATGAGTTTTCAACAGTCAAAGTTCTCTTTGTCAGACACAAGTAGGAATGGAGACCCCCAAGTCTTTGTATCCCAGTTAGAAGGTGGGAGGGGGGTTACCAAGAAGGAGCTCAGGAAGCATCTCTGAAACTGTCTTCAAGGAAGGGCCCAGCATGTGTTCACAGCGGAGGCAGTCCTTCCCTTCATATCGGATGGTTAATGTTTCACAAAGAAGGCTCTCCCAGTCTTCATTTGCTCTGTGACTAGGAGCTCTGTCTCATGCAGTGTCAGAACGACAACTGAGGTAGCCAAGTTCTACCTCTCTTGGTTTTAATGCATGGGTTGCATTTGTATCCTTCTGTTCATCTGAGAAGTGAGGTCAGGTTCAAAGTGTGGAGGGAGGGGTGTTGTCCCACCATTCATGCTCATATTGCAGTATTTTAATCTGATCTCAAAATATTTGGGGGGGGGAGGGGGGATGGTACAGAAATACACACAGACGACCTGTTTCTTTCTGTGCCCAATTCAGGGAGCTGCTAAAGCCCTACCTGCCCAGGCTCCAAGCACCTGGAGGACTGCTTTGTGACAGACAGCTTCTGGTTCTGCCTTCCAGGTTTCTCAGCCAGTCCTTGCCTACAGGGGGAGCAGGCAGATACTAAGTGGCATCCTAGGGTAGCCAGCTCGGGATTGGGGAATACCTGGAGATTCTGTGGGTGGAGCCTGGGCAGGGTGGGGTTTGGGAGGGAGAGGGGCCTCAGCCATAGAGTCCACTTTCCAAAGCAGCAGTTTGCTCCAAGGAACTGAGCTAGGTCATCTGGAGATCAACTCTAATAGTGGGAGCTCTCCGGGGGCCACCTGGAAGTTGGCAAACATTAGCCAGGTTATGGAGGGGAAGACTGTCATTGCCTCAAGCTAGGGATGCCAGCCTCCAGGTGGCACCTGGGGATCTCCCGGAATCACAGCTCATTTCCAGGGTACAGAGATCAGTCCCCATGGAGAAAATGGCTGCTTTGGAGGGTGGAGTCCATGGCGTTGTACCCCACAGAGGTTCCCGTCCTTCCCATACTCCATTCACATATCTTCAGGACTTGCCCATCCTGGAGATGGCAACCCTACCCCATCCCCTGCCAGTGGTTATGGGGAACCTGGCAACCCCAGGTTGGGGAAGCAACAGTGAAACAGGGGGAAACTACTAATTAGGTTTCACCTGGGAAAAGGGGGGGGGGACTCAGATATCTGTAATATAGGTACATCGGATACAGGGGCCAGGAACGAGGCAGGAGACTGATGACCCTGTTCTTTGTAGAGCACTCCCCCCCCCCCCAAGCTGTGTTTAGCTTCAGCAATGTGAGTTTGATGCCATGCCGCTGCACCTTCCAATGGGAGGCAAAGACATTCGTATTTTGACAGGTGTTTGGCCCAGACTGGGGACGGAGTGTGGCTTTGCCTTCGCCCCACAAGTACAGTTGCTTTTTATGGAACTGTATCCCTTTTATGGATTTGTTATTTATATATAGCCTCGAGCATCATTTTGAGACGGAAAGGTGATTTTTAAGAGACTGAATAAATAATTAAAAACAACAAATGAATAAATGATAGCAGCCCTTTGTGAACGATTAGCTGGGAAGATGCCCAAGACCATCCCACACACCCGACCAAGTGCTGTCGCCTTTTCCTAGTTCTGCTGAGGAAGATGCTCGTCGCCGGAGATGCGGAGGACTGAACGAGCAGATGGCAGGGTTCCCAAGTGAGGACGCCGGGAGTCAACAGGGCATGTGGAAAGAGCAGTGTTCTGACAAATGAGGTGCTCAAGTCGTGCCATGAAGGGCTTCCCCAGGGCAGCCGGCACGTTGGCACTGGACAGACTCAGGTGGCAGCTGTTCGGCACGCCAATGCAGAACATAAATGGTCCAAGAGTGTCCGGCTGTCATCTCACAAGCTGGTTGTGTGTTTCAGAAAGGAGGCAGTTTCTTGGGGACTTTGGGGTACCTGAAATTTCTGCCTGCCTTCTGAGCACTGTTTTTTGGGCAGAGAGGCAGGACGGTGGTGTCCCATGGGCAGCAGGTGCACACTCCCTCTGCACACAGAGGGCCATCAGTGGCTCTTAGCCACAAGGTATAGATAGGAACCCTCAGTCTGGGGCAAGTGATGCTCTGTATTCTTGGTGCTTGATGGGGGGGGGCAACAGGGGGAGGGCTTCTGGTGTCCTGGCCCCACTGCTGGACCTCCTGATGGCACCCGGTGTTTTTGGCCACTGTGTGACACCGAGTGTTGGACTCGATGGGCCATTGGCCTGATCCAACATTGGCTTCTCTCATGTTCTTATAAGAGGGAATTGGATAAACATATGGAGCAGAGGTCCATCAGTGGCTCTTAGCCACAAGGTATAGGCAGAATCCCTCAGTCTGGGGCAAGTGATGCTCTGTATTCTTGGTGCTTGAGGGGGGGCTAACAGTGGGAGGGCTTCTAGTGTCCCGGCCTCACTGCTGGACCTCCTGAGGGCACCTGGGATGTTTTTGGCCACCGTGTGCCACAGAGTGTTGGCCTGGAGGGGCCACTGGCCTGATCCAGCACTGGCTTCTCCCTCTACTGGTCAGTTAGTTGTTGCTGACAGTGCAACAGGGCACGAAGGTCACATCGTCAGGCCTGCCAGAATGAGATGAAATATTTTCAGACAGTTTTGAAGGAACCAAACTGTTCCCGAGAGCAAAGATGAAACATGTAACTTCCAGCCAGCCTGGCTCCCTGCCAGCATAACCTTTTTACGGCCAGATAATGAGGAATAAGCCATAATTTAGATATCGTCTTATGTTCACAGCTCGCCAGGAGAAGCGGGGAGCGGGCCAAGGCGCTCGACTGCCTCGCCTCGCCTCCTTCTCCTGCCCCGTGCCATAAAACTTGCCCGCAAAAGTCGTGCCCTCGGCGGGTTGTTGTGACGAATTCGAAATCAAGAGGGTGCTTGAATGGGATTTATCGCAATTGGAAAGCCCAGAAATGGTAATCTTTACGAGCCAATGGCCCAGCGCCTTATAATGAGAGAATGAAGTATCGTTTTAAATTTAAAGCAAATTAGATTACTGAGGTCAAATCCTTCTGTAGAGACATCGTGTCTCTCTCTTATGTCTGACATCCCGTTTTGAGGCTCCAAATTAGCATTTAAGTATTTTTAAATGCATCGAGCACTTGTATGGAAGAAAAAGTGTCACCAAAAGTCAAGTCAAGATTAGTATGGGGGGGAAATGGAAGCAATCAACATAACTCTGAGAAGGAAGGCGGCCCTCGCTGGCCAGAAAGTGGAAGCTTCCAAACTGGCAGAAATCCAGCACCAGTCGCCTTCTGCCGTGCCCACCCCAGCGTGTAGAGACCCCCGTGACCCTTGGAGATGAGCAAAAGGCTCACTTCCTTTTGAACCTACCTCAATCACAGCTATCTCCCTTGGAGAGCAAAACTCTCCCAGAACTTCAGAGATTTTGTTTTAGTTTATGTTTTTTTCCCCACAAAAAGAGACAGAAATCAAACACATTCACACTTTAATGTAAGGCGGAATTCTTTTGTGTACAGTGGGGTGTACGTGGAGGGGGCTGCAATTCAATCTTCCTTGGCCACTGCTCCATCTCATCTCGCTTAGCTTTTAACAGGCTCTGAGATTTCTGCTCGACCAACTTCCAGCTGTGCTCTGTAGGTAGGAAATACAGACAACTTGGCCTAGTTTCATAGGGATGGACGGTGGGGTGTCTCGGACATCTGTGCACCTTTGGCAGACCTGGGCTGTGGGTGGGAGATGGACAGGTGGGAGGAGAAGGCAAATGCCACACAGTGGCCACCCTAATGCCCCCCATGGGATGTAAGTGAGCTTCAGTTGTCTGCAGGTTTGCTCCATAGTGAGTTGGGTATTCCCACTTTCCCCAACCACAACATCTCTGGATTACCCAACAACTATAGGAACAAGGCTGGTGCTTCACTGACTGTTTGGCCAGCCCCCAACCCTCACATATTTTGAGCTAACACATAAGGCCTTCTGAAGTGGCCGCTAGTGGGCATGGCTGCTATTTTCCCCATCTGATATCCTTCCCCAGTATGATAGCTTCTTAAAGAATCTATGCTGATTTCCTTCCAGTACACTGTGAGAATTTAAGAAGAGCCCTGCTGGATCAGACCAGTGGTCCATCTAGTCCAGCATCCTGTCTCACACAATGGTCACCATGGAGACAGAGCAAGATGAGTAGCCATGTTGGTCTGTCCGTAGAAGTAGAAAAGAGCAAGAGTCCAGTAGCACCTTAAAGACTAACAGAATATGTGGCAGGTGAGGAGCTTTCGTGAAGAGGACTAAGTGAGCTGTGACTCACGAAAGCCCATATCCTGCCACATATTTTGTTACTCTTTAAGGTGCTATTGGACTCTTGCTGTTTTCTACTACAATGGCCACCAGTTACTCTGGAGAGTCAACAACCGGGTATAGAGGCCAAGGTTTCCCCCAATGTTGCCTCCTGGCACTGGGATTCAGAGTGCCTCTGAACATGTAGTTTCCCCTCAGTAACCATGTTGTAGCCACCGATGAACCTATCCTCCATGAATCTGCCTTTTAAAGCTGTTTATTCATCTGGCCATCACTACATCCTCTGGCAGCAAATTCCACATTTGAATCACTCTCTGTGTAAATAAATATTCCTTTCACTGTCCTGAATCTACTCTCCATCAGCTTCAATAGATGTTCTCGAGTTCTAGGATTTGGGGAGAGGGAGAAAGAGTTCTCTTTGTCAACTCTCTCCACCTCAGACATAATTTTATAAGCCTCTATCATGTCCCCCCCTTAGTCATCTCTCTTCTAAACTGAGAGGTCCCAGGCTCCTCAGCCTTGCCTCATAGGGAAAGGGCTCCAGACCCCTCATCATCTTGGTTGCCCTCCTCTGTCCTTTCCCCAGCTCTGCAATGTCCTTTTGGAGATATGGTGACCAGAACTGCACACGGTATTCCAAGTGTGTAGGGCTACCGGCCTCTAGGTGGCAGCTGGAGATCTCCCAGAATTCCAGCTGATCTCCAGGTGAGATCAGTCCCCCTGAAGAAAACGGCTGCTTTCGAGGCAGGACTGTGTGGCATCACAGCCCCACTGAATCCCCTCCCCCCCCGGCTCCACTCCCAGATCTCCAGGAATTTCCCAGCCCAGACATGGCAACCCTACTATGAGGCCACACCATAGATCTATACTGGGACGATACAATGTCAGCCATTTTGTTCTCAGTCCCTTTTCCTAATAATCCCTAGCCCAGAGTTTGCCATTTTCACCAATGCAGGACACTGGGTTGACTCCTCCATTTAGCCATCTTCTGTGACCCCAAGATCATTTCTCCCCTCAGCCTCAGCAAGTTCAGAGTTAGCCTAAACTTGAAGTTGGGAATTTTTTTTTTCATTCCAATGTGTATTTCCTTATACAAAAACTGAACTTCATCTGTCCACCCAATCCAATTTGTGGAGAACCTGCTGGAGCTCTTCACAGGTTTTCACCATCCTGAATAATTTTGTGTCATTGGCGAACTGGGCCACAACACTGCGCACACACACCCCAGTTGCAAGCCATTTATGAACAAAATAAACAGGACTGGCCCCTGTACTGATCTACTGCTTAGTTCCCTCCACTGTGAGAATTGTCCCTTTATTCCTACACTGCTCAGAAGGTTTGAGACACCTGCCCTAAAAATAAAGAATCCAAAGGGAGAGTTTGTATTGCGCCATCACCAACAGGGCCATCTCTGAGACAAAAAGAAAGTAACTGATGTCTGGACGTGATCACAGGGATTCGAGGTCTCCACCCCTCTCCAGGGACCCCAACTGATCTGCTGAGGCTGCCCTCTGAGAGCCAGCATAGCTTACTGGTTAAGAGTAAGGATGGGCACGAACCGGCTGATGAACTAAAGTTCATCATGAATTTTGTTTTTTGATTTGCAAAGTGATGTTCATGGACTGAAGAGCTGCCACGAACTTCCACAAATTTTGATGCCATTCGTGGTGGTTTGTGGCAGTTCATGAAGAGCAGAAAGCAGGGGTTTAAATGGCTCATGAACCAATACGAACTGGTTCAGTTCCCAAACTGGCGTATCTGTTCATGGTTCGGTTTGTGGTTCAACCATGAACCGAACTACAGAAATGAGGTTCGTGCCCATCCCTAGTTAAGATCAGTGGAGTCTAATCTGGAGAACAAGGTTTGATTCACCACACAAAGCCTTCTGGGTGACCTTGGACCAGTCCCAGTTCTCTCAGAACTCTCTCAGCCCCACCTACCTCACAAGGTGCCTGTTGTGGGGAGGGGAAGAGAAGCTGATTGTAAGCCACTTTGAGACTCCTTAGGGTAGGGAAAAGCAGGGTATAACATAATCTCCTCCTCCTCCTCCTCCTTCCCACTGCTTGTTTCCCTGCTTAAGGCATTTTCTTGGAAAAAGGAATCTAGTTTGCATTTTTTAAAAACAGGGAATTGTAAGTCGGCTTGAGCTACAGAAGAAAGGCGGGCCATAAATATGTTAATAAATAAATGAACATTGAAGGACTGAGACCGAATCCAGCTGACCCAGATATATTTGAGCAGGGCTGTGGGGAGGCATTTTCTGAATACGATAAACAGCTACAATTGATTTTATACCATTGAAGTCGCTTGTAAGCCAGCTTGAGCTGTGTTTAGTGGAAAGAGTCGGGTCGACATCATTTACCTAAATAAATAGGGCTGAGCTGACTATTCACCGGGGCACGTCGCACCTGCATGTGTAACCCCCACCCCTCCCTTTTTCATGGGGGGGGGGGCAGTTGGCTGATACGTTGATTGTTGGTACCACTTTTTCATTTGTTTTCAGATCGGCCTCTTCTCTTGCTGCGAACGGCGAGACTGTCATGGATCCAATGGCATTTGGCTACCTGATGGTGTCACCAAGGGAGGAGGTGGCAAAGTGTCCCACAGGAAAACTGCGTAAACAATACCAATGCCCCTGCCCCCCGGTTGGGGTGCTTGTCCTTAAAAGCTGGTGCCTGAAGTGCAGACATTGGGTTGCCATCATCCAAGTGGTGACTATAGATGTCCCAGAAACACAACTGTTCCCCTGGAGGAAATGGCAACTTTGAAGGACAGACTCTATGGAATCATATTCCCACTGATCTCTCTCCCCTCCCCCACTTCCACCTTCTCCGGATTCTGCCCCCAAATCTCCAGGAATTTCCCAACCTGGAACCGGCACCCCTACAGCCAAGCAAGAAGGCTGCAGCAGGCCTGGTCAGTCTGCAGGTCTCATGCTGCTTGCCAGTCACACGGGGTGATGCTTCATGCCACTGCTTCCTTCTGTGAGCTGTGAATGTATGCAGCTTGGATGAAGCTTGGCCCAAACTGGGTTTTGCCAACTCATGAACTCTTGAATTCATTGCCACAGCATGTAGTGATAGCCCCAGGAATAGACCGCTTTTGAAGGGGACAAGACGGATTTGTAGAGGAGAGGTCTTTCAGTGGCTACTAGCCATGGTGACCAAAGTGAACTTCCACATTCAGAGGTAGTCAGCCTCTGAGTCCCAGAGCTAGGAGGCAACACCAGGGGAAAGCCTTGGCCTCTCTGCCGAGTTGTTGGACCTCCAGAGGAGCTGGTTGGCCCCTATGAGAGGCAGGATGCTGGACTAGATGGACCCTCACTGGTCTGACCCAGCAGGGCTCTTCTGATGTTCTTCTCAGGGGAAGGCCTCAGCCTTGGCCTCTCTGCCCTGTTGTTGGACCTCCAGAGGAGCTGGTTGGCCACTGTGTGAGACAGGATATGCTGGATCCTCACTGGATCCTCACTCCAGGGATTATGTATGTTCTGATGATGTCAAAATAATCAGGATCATCTCAGAGCATGACCGGGGTGGAGTCGGTGGGCAGCCCCCATCTGAGGCCCCAAAGCTTTAGGCTGAAGCTTCAGAGTCCCTAATACTCCCAGACCTTCTTTGCCCCCCTCCCACTAGCATGGTGCCCATGGCTTTTCAAATGGTAGGATGTAGCCCTCCACTCCCCCAATCCACCCAGTGATGCCACAGCTGCTGCTCTGGTTACCATCAACAGCCTCCATAGAGTTGTACCAGCATCACTTGCACTTGCTCTGGACCAACTGGGCCTTCAACCAGCTTGCCAGCAACCTGGAGAGAAAATGTTCTGCTCTTTTAACCAAGCCTCAATAGAATGTTATGTACCGGGTGATACATTATTTACCTCTTTTTTATTAAAAGCTTCAACTGTCCATTTTCACTCACTGGGCTTCTGTTAAAGGGGCAAGGTATTTTTGTCCAGGTCGTTGGCAAAGCAAACGAAGGACTTGAAAGCTGGGCAAGATCAGGTTGGGCTCCAGAGTTTCAGCAGAGATTTTTGGGACACTTCTGCTCATGCTTGGGGTCCAGGGCTGGGGTGGGGGTCATTATTGACATCAGAAAATCCAACAGAATGCTGCCTCATTCAGGCAGAAGGAACTCAGGCAGGGATATGAATTTTGGACAAAAAATATCCATAATTATTATTGGGATTCGAAAACTGCCAGATGGAATGCTACAGGGAAAAAAATCAGCATAATCTACATTGCTTGTTCATTTTCCGTATGCCAATTGGATGGACGTGGTCCAGCTCTCCCAATGCCTGGGCACCTGTTTCGGAGGATCTTTATAACACTCAGCTGTTTCAAGATATGTGCATGTGTTTAACTGCTCTGTATCAGAAGGAGGGCATGCTCAGAGTCGCAAAACCATTTCTTCTCCTTTTCTGAAAAATCCACATTGGTTCTTAATAACTGGCTTGGTTAAGATTCAGTCTCAACATGCCAATAGCTATGGAGCCAAAACACAGCTAGTCAGCACTCCCCCAGCATCAAAGAGCGCATCCTGGAACTCCCATACAATTATAGCAGATCTCGGTGGAAGGTGGAATCATTAGATATTAGCGAGGTGCGGTGGAATAAAAATGATGTGTTAGCAGGGGTTCATTAAACTATATTTTCCAAGTCAGGAAGATCAATGTGTTCGTGCATCATGGATTAGACACTGCCGTTGGTCTACTCGGCTCTCCGGAAACCCGACGCAATCTATCGCCGGCCATACATCAATGCTGTGGCCTTGCCCATTAACAACGGAGCCATAGTTTCCGCTTGTCAAGATGACCGGGTGCGCAAGACAGAGAGGAGAAAAAAAGGATCAAACCAGAGAGAGAGATGGGGTCATCTTGGGGATGGAACCTTGTGGGAGATGGATACTGTTTGCCCTCCTAGTTTTCCTCCGATTCATCACTATTCCTCCATCAGCTGTGATGAACCTGAAGGGCACTTTCAGCCTGATTATTTTAGACACAGCTAAGAGATTCCACACATATCTACACATCCATCTTGGCTATTTCTGTCTGAAATCTAACCCCTGAAGAGTCCCATTTCCACTGATGCAAAACACGGTCCACTCCTACTGCAAGGGGAGGAGCAGAGAGAGGTGAGGGGGTCACAATCCAGCCAGCCGTCTCATCTGATCTGTCACTTACTTATGCATTTAAAAGGTTTATTAGCTGCTTTTGTCCTCTGAGGAACTCGAGGCAATTTACAATATACATAAAATGATTATTAAAAATATAAAAACAATGTAAATAAAACAAAAAATTATAAAAACACATAAAAGGTCACAATTTTAAAAAACTCCAATCAGGACCTGCCAACTAATAAAAAAATATCAAACTGATCAAATGCAGTCCTAAATAAAACCATCTTTAGGTGCCTCCCTGAGTAGGTTGTTTCATAGTCATGGAACTGCTACCAAAAACACCCTCTCTTGTGCAGCTTCTTAGATTAGTGGGACAATCAGGAGGGCCTCTCCCTGCTTTCATAATTCCCAGGCCGGGATGTAGCGGAGAAGACAGTCCCTCAGACTCCCTAGTCCCAAGCCGCCACAAAGGGCTTTCAAAGACAAAACCAACACCTTGAAGGGGAGTCAGGAGCAGATCAGTAGCCAGTGTAATTGCTGTAGTATTGGGGTCACAGGCTCCCCAAAGCTGGCCCTGACCAGCAGTCTACCCACAGCATCCTGTACAAGCTGCAGCTTCTGAGCACTCTTCAAGGGTACAAATGTGTACGTGACATATACTCCCATCACTTTTCTTCACAGTTGGCCAAGACTACTTTTTAGTGACAAGGCCGTCTGCTTTTTACACATCTGCTATGATGACATGAATGGGGAAAATAAATTGTGCTTACTAGAGCTGCGGTGCAATCTCACACCACTCCAAAAGTTCCCCCAAGTCTGCAGCACCCAAAGCTGAGTAGTCTAACGGCAGACCACAGCTAGACAGGGAAACCCTGGAGCAAGTCTTGCTCCAGGCTTTGTGAGTTTTCATTCATACCAGTATGGATTATGCAAACAGACTACAGTGGCCAAACAGCCGGAGGTATTTTGCTAAAATATATCAAGGGATATATCAAGGAAACTTTAGTGTCCCTAATAATCCAGTGACTATGGTGATGTTAACAAGCCTGCTCCCTTACAAAATGACTCCGCTCGCTGTCTTGTTGCTTGTGGTGGTAACTGATGGCACATTCTGGTGGTCTGGATCTGTCCAAGTAGTCGGAATGCAAGATGTGCTATTTGCTTGGGGGTTTCCTCCCCCCCCCCCCCGTGTGTGTGTGTTTGCACATGCCAGAAAGACACTGGGATTTGGCCACAGAAAGAAAGAACAGCTGTAATTCCAAGTGTTGCAAGAGGGCGTTCAGGGATACTGTCATTGTGTCTGGATTGATGTGTCTCTGTCACAGCTCAGCTGTTTGGTTTAAATGGCCCCCTGTCTTCTGCTCCCTGAAAAGAGCCGCAGGGAGCAAAATGCAGGGGTTTAAATTAAACCATTTAAACCAAACAGCTGAGCTGGTTTTCACGAAGAGCAGCTGTTTTTTGTAATCACGGGGTGGTTCGTAATGTTCACGAACCACCACAAATTGCATCAAAATTTGTGAAAGTTCATGGTGGTTCTCTGGTTCTTGAATATTGCTTTGTGAACTACAAACCGGCCAAAATTCATGACGAACTTTCATTCGTCAGCTGGTTTGTGCCCATCCCTAGTCAACAAGGCTCCCTCTAAACTGTGAAGTCGTGTGAGCAAAAGTTCTACTTTGTGAGCTACTGGCACAAACGCTGTGAGTGTGTGATTTGGCTACTGCATAAATTAGTTTGCTCTGGAGCCATCCTTCCTGAGCTAAGACAAAAATGTGTGAGCCGGTGGCTAAAAAACTGTGACCTAGTTCACACTAACTTAGCTAGAGAGAACACTGGTGTGGACTGGGTTTGATTCCCCACTCCTCCACTTGCAGCTGCTGGATGACCTTGGGCAAGCCATAGTTCTGTCAGAGTTGTTCTCTCAAGGACAGTCCTGGAATGAGCTTTCTCAGCCCCACCTAACGCACAAGGTGTCTGTTGTGGGGAGGGGAAAGGAAAGGAGTTTGTAAGCCACTCTGAGACTCCTTCAGGTAGTGAAGGGCTGGGGTATAAATCCAATCTCAATCTCTTCCTCCCCCCACTTCTTCCTGGTCTCTAAGATGCTACCAGACTCCATTCAGGACTCTTCCTGTTTCTGCTTGGCCAGTACTGAAAAATACAAAGAACATACAAACGTAAGAAGAGCCCTGCTAGATCAGACCACTGAAGGTCCATCTAGTCCAGTATCCTGTCTCATACTGTGGCCAACCAGTTCCTCTGGAGGGCCAACAACAGGGCAGAGAGGCTGAGGCCTTCCCCTGAGAAGAACGTAAGAAGAGCCCTGCTGGATCAGACCAGTGAGGGTCCATCTAGTCCAGGATCCTGTCTCACACAGCGGCCAACCAGTTCCTCTGGAGGGCAAACAACATGGCAGAGAGGCTGAGGCCTTCCCCTGAAAAGAACCTCAGAAGAGCCCTGCTGGATCAGACCAGTGAGGATCCATCCAGTCCAGCATCCTGTCTCACACAGTGGCCAACCAGTTCCTCTGGTGGGCAAACAACATGGCAGAGAGGCTGAGGCCTTCCCCTGAGAAGAACGTAAGAAGAGCCCTGCTGGATCAGACCAGTGAGGGTCCATCCAGTCCACCATCCTGTCTCACACAGTGGCCAACCAGTTCCTCTGGATGGCCTACAACAGGCAGAGAGGCTGAGGCCTTCAGAAGAACATAAGAAGAGGCCTACTGGATCAGACTTCAGTCTATCTAATCCAGCATCCTGTCCAAGTGAGTGACCAGGTCTTCTGGATGGCCAACAACTGGCCCTAGAGGCCAAGGCCTTCCCTTGCTGTTGTCTCCTGGCTCTGGGATTCAGAGGCTTCGTGCCTCTGATGGGAGACCACCAAGGATGCCCAGGGTCGCTATGCAGAGGCAGGCAATGACAAACCACCTCTGTTGATCTCTTGCCTTGACCTGGATGGCCCAGTCTAGCCCCATCTCAGAAGCTAAGCAGGGTCAGCCCTAATTGGTATTTGGATGGGAGATGCCCAAGGAATTCCAGGGTTGCTAAGCAGAGACAGGCCATGGCAAACCACCTCTGCTCTTCTCTTTCCTTGCAAACCCTCCAGGGCTGCCATAAGTTGGATGAGACTTGAGGGCTCTTTCCACCTCCAAGCTGGCCTTTGGTAAAGATATATTGGAAGACACCTTGCTGAAGCTAACGCACAGCTGGAGGAGAGAGAGAGAACTGGGTGGAAGAGAACTAGACAAAGAACGGTGCTGTGTGTTCCAGGAGGAACCGGTGCTCACACTGGGGGAGGCAGATGCTCAGGCTGCCACGCATTCCTGCAAAACATTCTCCTTCCTGCCCAAACCATGCGAGAGTGCCAGGCAGATGCACCGGGGGACGGTACAGAAGACTCTGTCCAGAATCCTAAGGCATGATGTCAAGCAAAACTCTGCCGGGTCTTGGACACGAGCCTGGAACACCTGGGCCCATTGCAGCCCTCTGGGGTTAAGGGTCAGGCTCTGAGAGCACTTTGAAGCACGAGACTCCATGCAAGAAGCAGGGAAGCAATCGGTGGGTGGAAGGCTGCCTGTCTGGTGCAGCCAGTTTGGTGTAGAGACTCTAATATGGGAGAACTGGATTTGATTCCCCACTCCTCCACATGCAGCTGCTGGTGTGACCTGGGGTCAGTCATAAGTTCTTTCAGCAGTAAGCAGTGAAGTGGCTAAATTTGCAGATAACACCAAGTTGTTCAGGGTGGTGAGAACCATGGAGGATTGTGAGGCACTCCAGAGGGATCTGTCGAGGATGGACAAGTGGGCATCAACATAGCAAATGGGGTTCAGTGTGGCCAAGTGCAAAGTGATGCACACTGGAGCCAAAAATCCTACCTATAAATACACGTAGATGGGGTCTGAACCGGTGGAGACTGACCAAGAGAGAGATCTTGGAGTCATAGTAGATAACTCAATGAAAATGTCAAGACAGTGTGCGACTGCAATGAAAAAGGCCAACGCTATGCTGGGGGTTATTAGGAAGGGAACTGAAAACAAATCAGCCAGTATCATAATATAAATCAATGGTGCGACCTCATTTGGAGTACTGTGTACAGTTCTGGTCGCCGTACCTCTAATTGGAAAAAGTGCAGAAAAGGAGAACTAGAATGATAAAAGGGTTGGAACACTTTCCCAATGAAGAAAGGCTGAAGCGCTTGGGGCTCTATGGCTTGGAGAAACAACGGCTGAGGGGTGACATGATCGAGGTTTATAAGATTATGCAGGGGATAGAGCAGGCAGAGAAAGAAGTCCTTTTCTCACTTTCTGACAATATAAGAACTCGTGGACACTCCATGAAATTGCCGAGCAGTCGGGTTACAACAGATAAAAGGAAGTACTTCTTCACCCAAAGAGTGATTAACATGTGGAATTCACTGCCACAGGAGGTGATGGCGGCTACAAGCATGGACAGCTTCAAGAGGGAATTAGATAAACATATGGCATAGAGGTCCATCAGTGGCTATTAGCCACAAACTATAGATTGGAACTCTCAGTCTGGGGCAAGTGATGCTCTGTATTCTTGGTGCTTGGGGGGGGGGGGGACAGTGGGAGGGCTTCTAGTGTCCTGGTCCCACTGGTGGACCTCCTGATGGCACCTGGTATTTTTGGCTACTGTGTGACAGAGTGTTGGACTGGATGGGCCACTGGCCTGATCCAACATTGGCTTCTCTTATGTTCTTAGCTGTTCTCTCAAGGGCAGTTCTTGAGAGAGCTCTCTCAACCCCACCTACCTCACAGGGTGTCTGTTGTGGGGAGGGGAAGGGAAAAGAGATTATAAGGTGGTACGTATACAATGCTACATACAGGATGGCAAGAACACAGTTTAATATTAACCATAGTGTGTATCCAGGCAGCAATAGTTGCAAAACTGCTGTCCAGGCCCCATAATATATTAGATACAGGCATGGCACAGGCAGCCAATGATGGGTTCCAATTTTCCTGGAGAAAATGGCTGTCTTTGGACTTATCCCCTACCTATCCCCCCTCCCATAACCCCCCCCCCCAGCTCCACCCTTAAATTGCTCGATATTTTTGTACCCCTGCAGGGAATAATTGCCCCCAACCGAAGGCAGGGAGGATTTCCACGAGTGGGCCTCATGGTTCCCCTCTTCCGCCCCCTCCGCCTTTGCTCATGGACTGCCAGCTCCCAAATTTTGGGCTAGGCAGAGAACCTCATCGGTGCGGTATTTTATTATTATTATTTCAGAGATTAAAAGCAGGCCCTCATTCACAGGAACCGCTGACATTAAAAGTCAAAGTCCACAGCAATCTAAGATATTTGCTGGCTGGGGACTTTCAAAAATCCCTTTATCATTGTGTTGAAAGAGCCGCGGTCTTTGTAAAGCACTGCCAGTGATTTGGGGGAGGGGGACCAGATAATGAAGACTGACACCCTGCATGCTGACGGCAGCCCTCCGGCCTCTCCAGAGGGTCTCACCTAAATCAAAAGATTCCATTTTATTATCATTTTGGCAATTTGTTTCTTTTTAAAAACAAACTACAAAAAAGAGAGAGAGAGAGTGTGTCTCTTATCAGCTCTCCTAACAAAAGTATATGGCAGGGAAGAACAGCAGGGGTGCAACAGATGGAGTCAGAACGGAGCGTTAGAGGGTTTTTTAAAAAAAAAATTACGAAAGAGGAAAAGAAGAAGAGGACCTCTTTGGGGGTGGAGGCGAGGCCTCAAGTCTCAGGCTGCAGTCCCCAAAGGCACAGGCTGGAACTGACCTTCCATGGAGCTGATGGTCATTTTGGCACAACTACAGATGGGGGGCTGGGGTGGTGGATGCCATCCTTGCAGGGGTGGAGCTGGACAGGCTCAGCCTCGTCATGAAGCAATGTGAAGCAGTTCCTGTGGCCGGCAGGTGCCACAGAAGGTGCCATCATCCTGCCTCTGGTCTCCTCCGCCTTGATGTGTCAGAAACATGGGCTCCAGCCTAGAGGATGGAAGCATCATTGTGGATTTTTGTTTCCTGTGTCAACTCTTCATGCATCTCTTTTCCCCACACCAGCGCTGACGCCACCAGGGGCCCAGATATACGCACGTTCTGCCCACGTCTTGGTGCTGTGTTTGCATTCCCCACAAGCAACGTCTGACCCTTTGAGAAGTCCACTGCCCACTTTGTATGTAAAGAGGTTGTCTAGGTGAACTGCCTGGACAGATTGGGAGAGAAGCCTTCAAAGGAAATCAGCTCATGGTTTATTAGGAGGTTCAGGAACACATGTCTGAGCTGGGCTCAGGGGTCTGCTTATATGTGCACCTAAACCACACCCCCAGCCTTGCCCACGCACTCTGATAGGATTACAATTAATACAATTAAGTCTCCCCCCAGGTCATTGGCCCCTATTTGCATCCTGGCTGACCAATAGGTCTAAATTACAATCCGGCCAGTCTATTGTGTTCTGGAGCGAAGCTCTGACTGCGCCTGGCCATGTGCTTGCCCCGGACCACATGGCCTGACCGCATGGCGGTCACCATTAGAACACAACACAAACAGTTGTGGAGAGACAGGGAAAGCCTCGGGCTGCAATCCTTTGTGCATGGGGTTCCCAACCTTAGCTGGTAGCTAAAGATCTCCTGGGATTACCACTAATCTCCAGCGGACAGAGACCAGTTTTCCTGGAGAAAAGGGCTGCCTTGGTGGACTCTAGGGCATTCTACCCCATTGGTGGACCCTAGGGCATTCTACCCCATTGAAGTCCCTCCCCTCCCCAACCCCCCCCCCACACTCCACCTCCCCCAAACCTTCAAGTATTTCTCATCTGGGAGCTGGCAAGCCCATTTGCCCACTCACCCAAGAAGCTCTGCTGGACACTAAGGGGCTTGCTTTCAAGGAAACGTGGATCAGATCAGGTCAGCTAAAATCTTGGGCTGGATTCATTGGCTCTGTCACCCCTTGGGCTCTGAAGCTCCAATCCAAGGGAGCAGGATCATAGCAAGATTCTACATCTTGTCAAAACGTTTGTGGGTCTCCTTCCAGAAGAGAGTCAGGTGACACTGTCTGGTAGGACAGGAAAGGGAGGGGGGGCTCCCAGTCTCAGCGGCTCTGATGACTGGCTAGCAGCTACAAGGGATGCATTTCTTGGCCAATCCCCACCCAAGGTAATCAGGCTAGTTTTCTGCTGGACCTTCCCCCCACACACACCCCGGGTCCTAATGTGCTACTCCCCTGGCATTTCAGGGACTTCACCTGAGCCATGCAGTTGTCCTGAGAACCAGTCCCCACACCTGGATGTTCCTGGACTCTGGTTCAAGAAGCCTCTTTGCCCCCTCCCCACCTTAATGCACCAGTCTGCAGGTTCTCCTGCAAGACCCACAGCAACGAGCAGAGGGTGCTCAGGACCAAACTCTACTTTCAGCACCTTTCTCAGCGGACCCCAAGGCCAGTGTCCTGCTCACTTGAAACTGCTATGTACTTTCCTTTAATGCACATTCTCTTTTGAAACCCAGCATCTTCTAAAAATACTGTTTAAATTTGGAACAAATGTGTTACTCATCCCAGATAAAAAACCCAAGATAAATAATATATATATACCAAGATATTTTTACAGTGTAACTCAAGCCCTAAATCTATACTGGAGGGGAGTGCGCCAAATGATGACTTTGTCAGAGCACAGGAAAGAGCTGGAGTTGAGCCCTGCCTTTCTTTTGCTTGACCTCTAAGCAGCTAGCACCTTCGTCCATCATTTGGGGCCTAGATGATGGGGACTGGGGAAGCATTTGGAGAATCCGGCTGGTTCTGCATCTGGCATTTGCTCCACATTTTCTCAACACTGAGGAAAAGGTGCAGCTCAAAACCACACTGAAATACCCCAGGCCAACGCCATACTGACGGCAAAGTCACTGCTGAACGGCCATAAAATGACCATAAATCTATGCAGAAGGTACCATAAAACCTGATGAACAAAGAAAGTGAAAGCAGCATGCAAAGCGGAGGAGAATTTCTGTTCCAACCTGGGTTTGCTAAAATAACGGAGGGAAAAGCCAATGCAGAATTGCCTTCCACTTGCAGCTTGGATGGAGCAGTATCCTTAGGACTTCCAGCTTTCTTTACGAGATCCTATTGAACCAGAGATGCTTCAAACTGAGTATTCCTTCTCTGGACTCCACTGGCAGAGGTCTGTGAGATATTCAGAGAGCACCACATGACACAGCCATGCACGCCCTTTGAGGCAGGTTGTCTAGCTTCACCACAACAGGCGGCTTTGAAAATTCAAATGACAGGTTGGGTCTTTGGCCTGGTGTTCATCTGTGTCATTTCACCTGGCAGAGTTTACTATGTGTGAACGAAAACGCTGATATGCAAGTGAATGGAAATCCAAATCTCCCTGTGCACAGGCAAGTCAAATCTTCTGGAAAAGGAAGGGCCCAGTCCTTCAGGGACTCTGGTGTTTCCCACACAGGGCCAGACTAGTTTTGTTTCCCAGCAGCAGCTGTGGCTGGCGATACAGCAGAGTGGCAACAGAGGCCCATGGGCCAGATCTCCCCCCTTGTTCCTGCCCCAGTCCCTGCCCCAGGAAATGGCTATTCTACTCCCACCCCATGCCAACAGGGCTTTCCCAGTGGTTTTTAATATCAGCAATTGAATTTCATCATATCATTATGCTATAACAATTGTACTAGTACTAGTTCTCTGAATTCCCAGTTTGGTGTGGTTGCTAGGGTTGCCAGCTCTGGATTGGGAAATACCTGGAGATTTGGGGGGCGGAGCCTGGGGAGGGTGGGGTTTGGGGAGGGGAGGGACTCCAGTGGGGCATAATGCCATAGAGTCCACCTTCCATAGCAGCCATTTTCTCCAGATGAACTGAACTCTGTCTCCTGGAAATCAGTTAGCAACCCTAGGTGTGGCCCAGAGACAATTACTTTAACTAGCTTTCAAACCCCCCCCCCCCCCAGTGTTAGCCATCCACTTGGGGAAAGTTCTTTTTTCAACCCGTGATGTATTCATCTTGTACTCCTCTACCTGCATTCTAAAATACTGAGAATCACAAAATTGAGGAACCTGTAGGAGAACATTTCAACCTCCTGAGACACTCAGTGTGGGACCTCAAAGTAGCTGTTGTATTGCAAAGGAATTTCAGAAACAGACTAGAAACAGAGATTGCTGAATTACAAGTTATTACAACCCTCAGGACAATGGAACCCCCAGGGCTTAACAGAGATATTGGGTTCTTATCTCATTACACATGCTAAGTCACTCAGTTCTCACAACTGTTTGTTAACTCTTTTATTATCTGTATGCTAATTTGCTGCTATTCACAGGTTTTACCAACTGCTTTAATCCAATCTTAGCTATACTTATCGCTCAATTACATTACTCCAATTAGCCCTTACAGGCAACTAACAGCCCCCCCATGTAATAGCTGGCAAAGTCTGTTTCAATGTATCTGAAGAAGTGTGCATGCCCACAAAAGCTTCTACCCAGAATTCACCTTTGTTGGTCTTAAAGGTGCCGCTGGACTCAGACTTTGTTCTGTTGCTTCAAATGAACACGGCTACCCACCTGAATCCTGGAAGCAATGGTTTGCAATGGTTCTTTATCAAAAACAACAACAAAAATTACAGTGTTGAAAGTACTGCCCAAATTCCACAAGAAGGACTATTTGCCGGTTAAAGAACTCCTTGTCAGGCTTTAATGGATAAATTGGTTCATCAATGGGAATGGACATATGGATCGGCTTTATTGCAAGGCAGACCACTGATCTATCTAGCCCGGTGCTACCTGTCCTTATTGCAGCCATCCTAGGCTGTAAGCTGGAATACATGATGTTCATCTACCCTTTTGACCCTGCAGGGGCCTTTGGAATTCTGACATTGCATTGTGGGCTTAGCCTCAAAATGGCTGCTACAAAATGGCAGAGCCAGCCACAAGATGGCCAACTGGCCACCACATTTTACCTTCAGCCACACAGTGAAGATCCTTGGGATGTGGTGGCAGCTGCTGCCAGAGCAATGTTTTCATAAATCTGTACAGCCCATCAAATCTCCAGTGGCCAATCAGAAACCTTGCTGGGCAGAAGTCCCAACTGGCCCCGCCCACTTTCTAAAAACACTTGGTGGGTGTCGGCAGGCTTCATGGCACCCATGCTCACCCTCGTGGGGACCCCTGGTCTATAGAATGTGCCTAGACACTGGCTTTGCTATCCCAGTTGGTCACAGCTCTCTTAGACAGCCAGTACAGTGTGGCGATGTTTGAGAGCCAAGACCCAAAGAGGCCCACACAGGTGAGACTCCCGGAGGCCCTGCTCCCAAGCTGCCTGGGCCGCAGGAAAAGGAGTCAAGGGACCGTTACCAAGGCTCATTTTGTAGCAGGAGCTCCTCTGCATATTAGGCCACACACCCCTAACGTAGCCAATCCTCCAAGAGCTTACAGTAGCCCCTGTAAGAAGAGCTCTGTAAGCTCTTGGAGGATTGGCTACATCAGGGGTGTGTGGCCTAATATGCAAAGGAGCTCCTGCTACAAAATGAGCCCACTCCCAACCTTCTACGCGACCCTCTGGATCTTCCATTGCCAAGGTTAACAATGACCTCATGCCTTGAGAGAATTCAAATGGCCCCGACTGTTGCAATAGACTCCCTGAAATAGCAGGAGCTTAACAAAAAAAATCTATATTTCAAGGAGTGACATTATAGACATGAAAAATGATCCCATAAAAATGGTGGGAAAGCCCAAGTAGAACTTGCTAGGCATTTCAATTGGGGGGGGGGGGCAGAATGTGCCAGAGGTAAATTAAAAAACGGGGGCCTGAACAGCATCCAGCGTCTTCCAGAGCCCGAGAGTTCTGTTCTGCTGACCTGCTAGAAATAAAATGGGTAGATTAAAGAGTCTTTAAAAGGTCTTTGTATACTAACAAAACTAATCACAGAACAAACACAGAGAAATGATTTATTATCTGCATGCGCAAACAATATATATTATGTATTTGTTCCCTTATATTTACAGGCCAACCTATCCTGCAGACTCTGGGTGAGTAAAAAATATCGCCTGAGAGGAAGACACACTCCTGGATCTTGGGGATGTGACGTGCATGTAGAAAAAGGTGTTGGCGCCCGAGTCAGCTCCATGAGAGGGAGGGACAGCACCACAAAAGGCTGCTCAGGCACTCATTCCCCAGCACAATCCAGACTAGATGCGCACATACTTCCCCATGAGGTGCAACGGATACGTATTGCATATATGTAACTTTGCATTTACTCCATAGTTGTCTGGATCATCCCCGTATCGTTGTGGTTTGGATTTATGATTTGAGGGTTTTTTAATTCACACAGAGCCTGAGTTTTTATTTGTGCCATTTTGCCACACAAAAAAAGCAATCTAAATATCCGTCAAGCACAATAACGCAAATGTCTCCTCTGATAGCAACTCTGCTACAGAAGCACATTTGTTTCCTCCTCGTTTTCTGTTCTTGTTCCACAAAAAGCCCTTAATAATTGGATGCATCATTCACAGGGCACCATCCATAAGCACAGCTCATTAGCCTACGAGGCAAGTCCCTGCCCCAAGAAGCTTACAACCGGGGCCTGGAGGAGGAAGCGACAGAAGGAAGGCAAGGCGAGGTGAGGCAACACTGACCCCACCAGCCTTGGTGTGCCTGGAGGCCCATGGGATTTATTCGGCTGAAAAAGGCCACTCAGATGTTCATCCAGAAGTGAGCTTTGGGGAAGCATTTGAAGGAAGCAAGAGGGGGCTCCTCAAGGGTGCCTTGGGAGTCCCAGACATCCGGGGCGGTGAGGGAGAAGGCCGTGATCTTCAGGCAGTAGCAATGAAGGTTCTGAGCCAGCCAGGGTTGTCAACACCAGGTTGGGAAATCCCTGGAGATTTGGGGGTAGATCCTGGGGAGGGAGGGAGGGAGGGGTTTGGGGAGGGGAGGGACCTCAGCAGGGTACAATGCCAGAGAGTCCACCCTCCCATGCAGCCCTTTGCTTCAGGGGAGCTGATCTCTGTGCTCTGGAGACCAGTGGTAATTCCAGGAGGTCTCCAGGTCTCCGCTTGAAGGTTGATGACCCTAGAGCCAGGCCTTGTGGGGACAGAGGGGCAGTGGGTCAGGAGCTGCGACCCAGCTGGTGTCGGGGAACAGGTGTGGAGAAAGGCTGTTGCCTGCTTGAGTTGTCAGAGTGCTGCTGCCGGTCTGAACGGGCAATGCAGAGCTAGAGGAGCCAAGGGGCATCCACGCAGGGAAGCGTCATAACCTGAAGAAAGTTTTGTCCTCCTCCATGCTATTTTTAGCCCGCCTGCCCAGCTGCAACACAAACCCCCTCCGCATTCCAATTTGCACCAAAGAGTCTTTTAAACCACCGAAACCTTCCCTTGATGGGGAACTTCAGAGAAAGAAGATCACATTCACTCAACCCATTGAGCTCCAGGCGTTTATAATATCATTCAGCCAAGAGAACAAAGAGATCTCAGATGTTTTGTTTTCTTTTTTCCCGTTTCTTGTGCATCTCACAAACATACAAACGAACAGTTTTGGCAATCTATTAGGTATGTAAGCATAATGATTGCTTGCTGATTTTTGGAACCAACCGGGTGGTGCCCAAAGTTGAAATCTTTTGTTACTCCAACGGCTGCAGACGCTCATAAGGGTTGCCAAACCTGGACTGCAGAAATTCCTGCAGATTTGGGGGCGGGGCCTAGGAAGGGTGGGGTTTGGGAAGGGGCGGGAGCTCAGAAGGGATGTGAAGCCATCGAGCCCACCACCCAAGCCAGCCATTTTCTGCAGTCAGGGGCTCCCCGGAGGGAAAGAGGGCATTTTAACATGCTGCCTTTCTGCCTTGAGTGAAACGTGGGGAGGGCCGCGTGCTCTGTAGCCACGCATGCACAGAGGTTTGGGTTGTAGGCGTGGCCAACTCAGGAGCCAGCTGGAACTCTGTTCCTGTGTGTTCCTGCCCAAAATTAGCGCTGAACCAACCGGCAGTCCTTTCCCAGTTCAGAACTTAGCACTTTCCAGGTCACTGATCTGGGCATTCGTCCGCAATCTTTGATTCTTGTCGATCAGCCTCATTGGAAAAGGACTCTATCCCATGGAAGGTTAAAAGATCAGAATCCTGCTCAGGTCTATTCAATGGTGCTTAGTTCCAGGAAAATGTTCTTAATGTGCTTAGTGTCATCCTGAGGAGGGCTACACCCTTTTAAACCCACTTACTTCAATGCACTTAGAAGGGTGTAACTCTGCTTGGAGTGGCCCTGCGGGTGGTGGGGGAAAGTGCTGTCAACTTGCAGCTGCCTTAAGTGACCCCGTGGGTCAAGGCAAAGGCAAAGGCTCGACAGACGTGGCTGCTGTTGCCAGCCTCTGCACTGTGGCCCTGGGCGTCCTTGGGGGGTCTCCCGTCCAAGAACTAACCAGGGCCAACCCTGCTGGGCTCCCAGGCTCTGGTGAGATTGGGGCCCTCTTAGTGACCAGATGAGGGCCATCGTCGCAGCTGACTCACAAAGACTCTGTAGTGTTTTCAAGGCAAGAGACATTCAGAGCTGGTTTGCGATTGCCTGCTTTGGCACAGTGACCCTGGGCTTCCTTGGTGGTCTCCCATCCAAGTACTGACCAGGGCCAACCCTGCTTAGCTTCCAAGATCTGATGTGATCGGATTACCCGAGGCCATCCAGGTCAGAGGACGGCACTGCTAGTCTTCGTAAACGCACCTAGCCCTATTTGTCTGGTTAGAACATAAGAGAAGCCAATGTTGGATCAGGCCAATGGCCCATCCAGTTCAACACTCTGTGCCACACAGGGGCCAAAAATACCAGGTGCCATTAGAAGGTCCAGCACCTCCCACTGTTGCCCCCCCCCCCAGCACCAAGAATACAGAGCATCACTTGCCGTAGACTGAGAGTTCCTATCTATATCTTGTGGCTAAGAGCTGCTGAAAGACCTCAGCTCCACCAGTTCTCTCTTTAATTGTTTTTAAATACACCTCAATTGTATGTGAAGATTCAACTTCTAACTGGTTGCTTTAAACTGTAACCATCCTGCAAATCTTTGTGATGGGGTTTGCCCACCTCTGTGCCCCTCCCCCTCCCCTCTCGCTGCTGTTTTTTCCTTCTCAGAAGGCAAGCTGGGGGGGGGGGGAGGGCTGCAGGTCCTTTGCCCGCAGACCCCCATGATGGCGAGTGCACCAACAGCCCTGAAGAAATAATAGACGGAATGAAAGTACAAATCACACCCAGAGAGACATTTTCTCATGAGCCGACTGCACATTAAAAAGCAGCTCCAGCAAACATTGATTATCAGTTATAAACGGCAAAAACACCATCTGGCTCTTGAAGCTAGTTAAATTAAAATATAAAGATATTAACAACTGCCTATTTGAAGAGTGTTCACTGGTGGCATTTGGGGGGAGGGAAGGAAGAAGGAGAAGGAGAAGGAGGAGAAGGAGTGTTACTGTCGGCAGCTCCTTGTTCTCGTAACTTTCTTCTTTATTAAGTAGCTATGGCAACTTGGCACGCAGCTCACACACTGCATGCTGCAGCAGAGTCTTGCCAGTCCGGGAAATGCCCTGCCTCTCATGCTCCCACCTCAGAGTGCTGCGCACAGGAAATGTTGCCTTGGCCTGGAGTTCCGTCATGGGCCACGCCAGCCTTCTGCTCAGGATCTTCCCACCTGTCAGGGCATCCCAAGGGCCAGCAGGCATTCCACCAGCGCTCGCTCGCTCTTGCTTCCCATTTGTATTTCTGTTTACACTTCGCCTAGGAGCATCACATGACCTGGTCAGCTGAGCTGCTAGAGCACCATGCAGCTAACCGCCATAAAATGGGGACTTTCCTTAAGAAAGCTCTCAGGGGCCAGGGGGAAGGTCCAGCGATGCCTGTTGCTGAACTGAACCCATCAGTCCTCCTCGTGGCCTTGTGGGACTCCTCTTCCAAGGCAGGCAGGCCGCTTGACAGGGGCTTGTTTGATGCCTGAGCAGCACTGGTGCGCAGTCTTCTTGTGCTATACGGACTGCCAAGAGGGTTGCTCATAATTGGTCTGAAAGATAAATACAAAGATTTGATATTGCCTTATATTGAGCCAGGGGGTGGGGCTGTGGCTCAGCTGTAGAGCCAGTTCTTGGTCTGAGAAGGTTCCAGGTTCGATCCCCGGCATTTCCATTTAAAGGGTTCAAGGCGGTAGGTGATGTGAAAGAAACCTCACCTGAGACCCTGGCGAGCTGCTGCCAATCAGAGTAGGCAGCAAGGCCCTTGACAGACTCAGAAGGAGGTACTTCAAGGGTTCATGCATCAGAACAGTGATCATAAGAACATGAGAAGAGCCCTGTTGGATCAGACGAGTGAGAGTCCATCCAGTCCAGCTTTCTGTCCCACACAGTGGCTAACCCAGTGCTTCTAGAGGGCCAACAAGAGGGCCTAGAGGCCGAGGCCTTCCCTTCATGTTTCCTCCTAGCACTGGGATTTAGAGGCTAACTGCCTCTGAACGTGGAGGTTCCCTTCAGTCACCATGGCTAGTCGCCACTGGAGGACCTCTTCTCCATGAATGCATCTGATCCCCTTTTAAAGCTGTCTATGCCTGCGGCCATCACGGCATCCTCTGGCAGCGAGTTCCACCTTTTAATCACTTGCTGTGTGAAGACGTGTTTTACTTTTCCCTGTCCTGAATCTACTGACTGTCAGCTTCACTGGATGGCCACGGGTTCTAGTGTTCTGGGAGGGGGAGGAAGAATCCATCTAGCCCAGCGCTCTCTGTCCTACAAGGCTAACAGGAGTTGCTCTTTCTTGCTGCCCTCATTTAATGGGCGATGCCAGAGAGGGACTGCATTGGTGGCCTTCCACAGGGGAAGTCTCTCCTTTGCTGTGCCTCCCCCACCTGAACAGCGGGGGGGGGGGCAGGGAGCAGTGTTCATCATGACTGCCAAGAGGAGGAAACATTCCCTTGCGGGAAGCCAACTGTGGGCTGTTAACAAACCTCTCCGTAATAGTCCAGGTCAACCTTCATGAGACCTTCCTTCTCCTTATGAGCCAAGCTGCTGCGCTCCAGTCACAGGGAAACTGGAGCTCTGGCAGATTAGTTAGGAGTTTTCAATCACTGTCAGCCAGCGAGGACCTGCTTCAATATCATAACTGCAAAATGCTCAGCGACAAAGACATCCTTGGCTGAGCCTGCTGGGTGCTGTTCTTCTCGAGAGGACAGCAGGGGCCCGGGGGCAGCTTCTGGGAGGAGGGCAGGCGACGTAGGTGGCCCTTCTTGGCGTTTCCAGAGATGCTCCTTCCTGAATTAATTGGGCAGAGGGGAGGGAGGGTGGGGTGGGCACTGGAGGAAAGTTCTCCTCAAGTTCAGGTATCACAATTTGCATTCCCTAATCTCTTGGTCATTTAGTGACAGATAATTTGTCATGGTTTGCTTTAGCAGTTGCAATATTGATATTTATTATGCAAATTGTATTCCCCTACATCTTATTGTTCTGCATCCTATGAATACTTAAATTATTATAAACCTTTATCCTTAATGTGAGTCGTCCTTCAATTTGATGCTTGAACGGTGTTGGGTCGTAACATACGGCAACCTACAGAAGGGAATAAAATAAGTAATTAAAACTAGGCTGCCAAAAGAGCTGGGCACCTCGTCCTCCCAAGGCAAGCGGAGTGGGGGTGCGGAGGCTGGAGGGACCCCAGCTTGTTGTCCAGCTCCTGAGGAAGAACCAGCTATGCAGGCCTGGAGCAGGAGGGCTTCCCTCTCAGTCCCCTAGATGAGGTTCCAGAGCGGACATTTCTGGTGCTGGGAACAGCAGGCTCTGCAGCCAACTGATAAAAACACGGAGGGCAAAAACCAGGCCTCAGATTTGAGAAGCTCAGACTGGGGAGGGGAAAGGAACGGGGGGGTGGGGTGGGGCTTTTGCCATAGGATTCTCTGGGGAGTTGAGCAGTAGAGGTGGGGGCTGCCAAGGGGAGACCCTCTCTATAATGGGGCAGTTTACCCTAGGGAAAGCAAGGCCATTTGGGGGGAGGCCGGCTTCCTCCGACATCTGCTGCATGATGCAACATTTGCCGCCAGCAGTTTGAACTTCAGGCTCAGCCCCAGAAGAGAGGAGGGGAAACCCAAAGGGATGCCTTCACCCAGAGGGTCTCTGCTGGGAAGGGCTGTGTTCGACATGCTGGGAAGAGGGCTGGCTTCCCCTCCCCTGCTCTGCGGCTGCTTCCTGGTTTCAGGGATAACAGAGCAATTGTGGGGGGGGGGGGCTGTAGCAGCCACAGGGCATCAAGGTTCGTGGCACTGGAGCCTGCTTCTGTGGGAGGAGGAGTCAACAAGTGGCCCAACCCCCCCCCCCCCCCCCCCAATGCTTGGTTTCTCCTGGCTCAGGAACAATGGCGGCAGTCCTCCTCAGCCCCCAGAAGTCTTAATGATTTCCTTGCAAATAATTGAACATTAAAGCTCCTCATATAAAAACCACGCACAGGGATATTAAATTGGGTCTAGGACTCTCTGGCAGCGATTACTCACAGAATCTGGCATGCAGTTAAGAGAATCTGGCAGCTTCGTTGAAATCTTGAGAATCTCAGCTTGCATGTGAAAGAAAAAGAGCAAGTCTCCACCTGTTGTGGTGAGGAGGATACAGAACGGAGTACTGGAGGCAGAGGATGCGGCCCTTCTCTTGCGGCTTGCTGGCTGGGAAATTCTCCTGCACCGGCCCAACTGAAAAGGAGCCAACAGGATCCCAGTCGCTTTGCCCTTAAACCTCGAGGGTTTTAAAATGCCCCTGAGCATCAGGACTCGATGGTTGGAGGCAAAAGTTGGTGAAGGGATTGGGAAAGGATATGCAGCTAACTTGGCACCCAAAATAAGTGCTGCAAAGCCCCCTGCGGCCTGTACTTCATTCTTCCTCACAATGTCCCTGCAAGGTAGGCTGGCGCCAATAATTAGTATCAGGTTGATTGACAGCTTGAGGGATTCCTCATGTTCTCCAAAGGGCCGCTTACTCCAAGATCACTGAGGAAGTAAGCCTTAGTAGGGAAGTAAGCAGAGCTTCACTAACTGGGACTTGTTTCAGAGGCATGTACAGAGATTCTCATGGCGTCTTATGTGTTCCTCTTCTGGAAGCTTCCCAAAATCAACTCTTGGGCTGAAGCCCCGTGAAATGGGCTTGGGTGGTCATTTAGCAATCAGGACCCCAGCAATCTGAAAAAAGTTATTTTATTTTGTTTACTTAGTTTATAGCCCACCTTTCTCAGTGAGACTCAAGGCAATTAAAAATATATATCAAAAAGAGTTCTCTCAGACAGCAAAGACCTCCAATAAACACTGCAGTGGGTGTTGGGCTTACAGAACTGGAAAGCAATGCAGACTGGGAGTCAGCCTAATTTTTTTATATCCTGCTTTCCCTGCAATTGGGACTCAAAGCAACTTGGACCCAAGAACCTGCCCTGTCCTGAATCGGCCCCTGGATCCACCAAAGTCAGTACTGTCTACTCTGATGGGCAGCAGCTCTCCAGGGTCTCAGGCAGAGGTCTTTCACATCACCTGCTGCCTGGTCCTTTTAACCAGAGATCAGGGATCAAACCTGGGGCCTTCTGCCCACCAAGCAGATGCTGTGCAGCTGAGCCACAGCCTCCCCTTAAATAAGACACACATGAAGCTGCCTTACACTGAATCTGACCCTTGCCCCATCCAGGTCGATACTGTCTACTCAGAATGGTAGTGGCTCTCCAAGGTTGCAGGCTGAGGTCTTTCACATCACCTGCTGCCTGGTCCTTTTAACTGGAGATGCCGGGTATTGAGCCTGGGACCTTCTGCATGCAGAATGGATGCCCTTTCACTGAGCCACAGCCCTTCCCCAAGAGCTTCTCATATAATTCTCCCTTCCTCCAATTTATCATCACAATAAGGACCCTCCATGATGGGTTAGGCTGAGGCTGACAGCTTCCATGGCACAGAGGGGTTTTGGACCTAGTCTGATGGTGACAAAGAAGAGAAGACCCTGCAGGGGGCAGTGAGAAGACAATTAGAGAGGGTGGTGAGATCAGCACCTTCTCTCTCCCGTTAAGCGCCATTCCTTGTCTGTCTCCAGATTGCTGCGCTCAGGGCAATTCCCCCCTTCTTTCTGGAAATGCCACACTCAGTCTTACTCTCTCTCTCAGCTAGAGTTGAGACCCTGTCAGTTAGGACCCTATCTCTGTCTCTCGTCTTTACTATCAAGTACGTTAGATCCTAAATAGACCTTTATCTACTCTTTAATCAGTTTGTGTACCATTGCTGTGTTCATTACTCTGCCAACACTCAGACACTTAAAAAACAGGATTAAATAAATTCATGGAGGGAAAAACATCCCCCCCCCCGGAACAGCAGGTGTCAGTGATACACACCCAAAGGAAGAAGAGCAGGAGCACTTTAGAGACGAACAAGATTTTCCGGGTATGAGCTTTGGAGAGTCAAATTTCCTTTAATTAGATACACGTTTGAATGGAGATCCCAGAGTCCTTCTGTTTCATTCAGAAGGTGGGATGGGCACCGCAAGGAAAGGAGGCAGGAGGCGGAGGTACAGGGCAAAATATAATCAGCTTGATTTGGAGGAGAGAAGAAATGGTTAGGTGGAGAAAACATATACCTCACAAATCTCGTTGGTCTCTTAAGTCACTGCTGGACTCGAATCCAGCCCTTTTCCTGCAGACCAGCACGGTTCCCCTCTGAAAAGCCTGAAGGTGCAGTTCCTCATACGCTTCCCAAAGGCAGAATACGGGGGGGGGGGGGGGGGGGGCCTGTGTGGCCTGATCTAGCAATGAAGATCTCAACTGTGGGCATTTGCAGGAAAGCATAATCCACGTTAATGTCTCCAATTAACAGCAAAGTGATCAGTGCTCTTGCTTGATAAATGCAAACTACAAAGAAGCCCTTTCCTGTGGCCCCAAACGAAAGCCCAGAAGCATGGGTCTAGGGGGACTGCTGGAGTTGGGGGCAGTGTTCCCTCTAAGCTGAGTTAGCGTGAGCTAGCCCACAGTTTTTCAGCCTCTGGCTCACACATTTTTGTCTTAGCTCAGGAAGGAGGGCTCCAGAGCAAACTAATTTATGCAGCAGCCACATCGCTCGCTCACAACTTTAATGCCAGGAGCTCACCAAGTAGGATTTTTGCTCACAAGACTCCGCAGCTTAGAGGGAGCATTGGTTGGGGGTGCCCTTGAAACCTTGCATGGTGGCTCAGAGACAAAAGGTGGAAGGTGTGATTCCTTGGGAGGAGGTGCCACTGTTGTCCACACCCGCTGACTTGAATGCACCCAGAAGAGGTGTCTTTGAGGTTCAAGGCAGATGTGAAGTGTGGGTGGGGACGGGCACGGAGAGGAACAAGCTAGAGCAGCCCACAGCCCTTTGTCTTCCGGTTTGTTTTGGGCCATTCATGCCTATCTGCCTGACTGCTGGCTGAGGCCAGACCTGATCCCTGCAACAGAACAGAAAAACGGTGGTGTGATATGGTGGGCGGGGCCACCCATGACTGGCTGTGCATGATGCAAACTTGGCCATGTGTCACTGATGCTACATGTTTGGTTGGGCAGCCCTCCAATCCAAAGCAGGACCCATTGTGTTCAATGAGATGGAGCAGCCAAGCAAGTGTGCCCTGGACCAGCGTTCTCTGCTAGGGGCTGACTTGTAAGAGGCCACACCACCTTTCCTGGGGGTGCTGAATCCCAGATCTGAAAGAGAAAGCACTGTTTACTCAGTGGTGGGGGAGGAGCTCTGTATACGGGTGTGTGAAGTGCCATCAAGTTGCTTCTGAGTTATGGAGACCCTACGGACCCCACAAAACATCCGATCCTTACCAGCCTTGCCCAGGTCTCGCAAACAGAGGGCCTTTGTGGCTTCCTTGACTGAGTCCATCCACCTCTTTTCCCATCTTCCTCTTTTCCTGCGGCCTTCCACTTTCCCAAGCATGATTGTCTTTTCCAGGGACTCTTGTCTTCTCATAATGCAACCAAAATATGGTAGCCTCAGTGGCGTCATTTTAGTTTGGATGAGCTTCCCCCTCTCCGCATGGACTAGTTGGTTGTTGCCTAAGAAATTTTATGTGACAATTGATGGTCCTCCCTTTCAGGGGCCATAGGACCTTTTGTTCTTTTTGTTTACAGGAGGCTATCTGGGCTGGATTGTTGGCACGTGCTCAGAGTATTATTCTTTGTCATGACTCCAAGTATTCACTCCCTCTAGCAATTCATATCTGAAAACAGATACCCTGTTGCTCCCACCGAAGACCACTGTGTCTCTGTTCACTGCAGAAGGCTCAATTCTGCCCTGTTAGATTTTTTTTTTTACTGTGCTGCAACATCACTCAAAGAAGAAAATGTCATTATCCTATAACAGCAGATTGTGTATTGTGCAGCTACTTAACGTTCATGCCAGTGCCTTTAGAGACAAGATGCAGTGAGATCTCACAGCCCAGGGCAGGGGGTTGGACAATGAAGACAGACAACCTGTGCAATGCACACGAACAATCTGGCCACCTGGATCCACATCATGGATAACAGTGAGACTAGACTACTGTAATGCACTCTACATGGGTCTCCCCTCAAAGTCAGCTCTAGAAATGGGCACAAACTGGGGAAATCTGGTTCATTTTAGTTTGTGGCTTACCCCGATCATGAGCCATGAACCATCACAAACCTTTAGGTACCAAACCAACCAGTTCAGTTTGTGACATGGTAGAACAGTTTGTGATATGGTGTGCTAGATACACCAAACTCACAGGGAATCTCCAGCTGACTCTATTCTACCTGCCCTCCAAGTTTGGTGAGGACTGGATTAACAGGGTCTGAGTTATGGCCTCCCAAAGAAGGCACCCCCAGGACACTGCTTTCTGGGGAAATTACAGGCACAGGTTCGGAAGTGTACAGAACAGACCCTGTGCAAGGTAGGGATGCCAAACATGCAGGGAACCTCCCACAGATGCTCCTCAACAAGTCTGCCAAGTTATGTGCATTCTGGACTTACGGGGGGTCTGAGTTATGGCCCCCCAAAGAAGATGCCCCCAGGAAATTGTTTTTTGGGGGAGAAGTCAGACCCAGGTTCACAAGTGTACCGACTGGGCCCCCTGCAAGCTACAAACACCAAACTCACAGGGAAACTCGCCCTGCTGCCTGCTCCTCTACAGCCTCTCCCCTTGCTTTAAAGTTTGGTAAACATTTTGACTGAGCAGAGACAGTCTGTCTGGAAATGCATCCAATCACAAATTGCCATGAACCACTTGAAAGTTCGTGCTGGTTGACCTGCCACGAACTTCAATCTGAGAACCACGAACTGGCCAAAATTCATTGCGAACAGTTTGCGAGCCAGTTCATGCCCATCCCTTGTCAGCTCGGAAACTCCAGTTGGTGCAGAATGCGGCAGCTCGGCTATTATCAGGCGCTAGATATTTCTAGCGTATCACTCTCATTCTGAAGCCCCTCCACTTGGCGTCCATCAGTTACCAGGTTCCATGCAAGGTTTTGGCCATCACATACAACACCCTTCAGGGCCCTGGTCCCTCACACCTGCAGGACGGTCTCTCTCCATATGCTCCAACACGACAGCTTTGCTCATCTGAGCAGGCCCTCCTGCGAGTGCCAACCCTTCCCAAAGGGGCAAGATCAACAACTACATGTAGAGGCACCTTCTCTGTTGTGGCCCCACCTTCTGGAATGGCCTGCCAGACATGGCAGAATATGCTTAAGAGAGCATTCTGACACAAGAAACAGTGCTGCGCTGTAACAAAATGGTTCTGAAAACAGCTCCGATCAAGGATTAAGGGCTGTGCAGAGTATGCTATAAGTATGACCCTACTACGTAATTTCTGCATTGTTTGATGTGCCTTGTTAATGCCTATGCTTTCCCTCAGATTTCTGCAACCCAAATCTTGTTGCATTGTTTACTGGCTGTCCCATCCTGTTGACTGTATTGGCTTACTCTGTGTAATCCACCTTGAGTAAACAAAGAAGTAAAACAACCCGCCTCAGAGTGGTGGTTGTGTTAGTCTTTGGCAGCAAATCCCCAAACAGGAACAGACTTATTGCAAAGTCAATGTCTACAGGCCAAAACTCACTCTGGGAGATGGATGAAGTGGGTCCTCAGTTCACTTTCCCCCCTACCCTAGAGTTGGTTAGTACTTTGGCAGGTCCTTGATAAATTCCGGAGGGTTGCCGTGCTGGTCTGAAGTGGCAGAAACAAAGTCTGAGTCCAGCAAGCACACTTCTTCAGATGTGAGGAATACAATGTACCTGATGAAGTGTGCAGGCGCACCAGAGCTTCCACCCAGAATTAAACTTTGTTGCATGCACCCGGTAGCTTCTATCCAGAATTAAATGGCGCAGGTCTTAAAGGTGCCACTGGACTCAGCCTTTGTTCTGCTTGTCCTTGATAAAGAGCGGCCAGCAGGAGAAGGCACCGGAGGATGCTTCTTCAAGGGACCGGGAATGATGGGCCACAGTCAGGCTCCCTGTTGGCATCAGCTGGCTTTTCCTCCCTGGTCTCCTGCCTTCTGGCAGGCCAGGCCTAAACAGAATCCCCCCCCCCCCAGCTGAGTCTCTGGGGGTGAATGGGCTCAGCAGGCCGTACCTCTGTTTAGGATGGCGCGGCCTCCTTCTCCAGCTCTGCGAGCCGTCGTGCCAGCGCACCGGTCCGGGACGCCTTGGGCTGCCTGGCGGAAGGGCTCCCGGAGTGTCTGGCCTCTGCCTGGCACCTCCTCCTCCGCGAGCGAGGCGGGCTGCGGGAAGCGGGGGAGACCCGAAAGGCGGCAGTCCCGCAGCAGGGGGGCCGCGGGAAACACAACGGGAAGGGGGGAGGGGGGAGTCTGCCCGGGCGGCCTTCCGCAGCGCCTCCCCCTCTTCCCCGGAGCCCCCGCCGGCCCGCTGCCCTCCGCCGCACGCAAGGTCCCCTAAGGGGGGCGGCGGCGGCGGCCTCCGAGTCAGGAAAGCGCCGGAGTAGCGGGGGCAGCTCCGCCGGCGAGGGGCGGCAGGCGCACACGGGACCCGCGCCCACGAGACCCGCGCCCCCCTACCCTACCCTACCCTACCCTACCTTACCCTCCCCTCCCCTATCCAGCCCTATCCAGCCCGCGGCGGCGGCAGGAGGAGCGCCCTTGCGGCGGCCCTCGGCGCGGCTCCCCCGGGGAGCAGGGAAAAGGCGGGGGGGCGGGGGGGGGGCGGCGCGGTGGGCGGCGCTCCTCGCGGGCCCCGCCCCCCGGCACCCATTGGGCGGCCGCGGCGCGGGTGGGCGGGGCGCCGTCCTCCCTCCGCTGTCAGCCCCTCCGCACGGGCCGTGACGTCGCCGCATCTCATTAGGCGGCCGGCTGGCTGGCGCTGGAGCTTCGGGCGCCGCTGCCAGAGCCGAGCAGGTGCGCGAAGATGGTCAGCCGGAGCCGGAGCCCCAGCCGGACGGCCCAGCGCGGCCCCGCCGCCCACCCCGCCGCCACCCCGCGGCCCCCCGCCGCCGCCGCCGCCTCCCCCCTCGCCCTCCTGCTCCTGGCCGCCGCCGCGCTGCTCCCCACAGGTAGGAAGGACGGCCCGACGGACGGACGGACGGAGGGACGGGCGGACGCCCCCCCCGGATCACTCTCCCTCCCGCGGAGCCCCCCCTCCCCCCCCGGGCGCCGGCCCCCTCCCCCCCTCCCTCCCCCCCCTCCCTCCCTCCCTCCCGCCTTGCAGCAGTGCGGCGCTGCCCGGGCCCCCGAAGTTGCAGCTCCCCCCCCCGCGCGCCCAGGGCTCCCGCGCCCCCCCCTTCCCCGCTGCCGCCGCCGCCGCCGTCGGGGCCGGGCTCGCCGCAACAAAGGCAGGCAGGCAGGCAGGCAGGCAGCCGGCCGCCCTCGCTCGTTCGCCTCCGCTGCTCCGCTCCGCCAAACGCGCCGGGGCTGCGGCTCCCTCCCCGCCAGAGGCGGCCTGGAAGAGCCGGTTGAGCCGCCCCGGCCGGCAACAAGTGGGTGGGTGGGTGCGGCTGTCTCGCCCTGGCCCCCGCTCTCCCCTCCGGGGCGCCCCCCTTGCGGGGCTCGGGGCCGCTCCAGCCCCGGCGGCAGAGAGCCTGTCGTGGAGCCTTCAGAGGGCGGCTGGCCTCGCCGAAGGGGCGGGGGGTCTGGCTCCGGCCCCCGAGAGAGGCTGCCGCTCCTCCGCTGCTTCCCCGCCGGGCTCCCCGCCGCGGTCCGGCTGCCGCTGCCGCGCTGGAAGAGGGCAGCCCCGCGCCGGGTTGCCATGGGAGCCGCTTCCTGCCTTTCGCCCGCGGCGCGCGGCTCTCTCCCTCCCGCCCTCCCGCCCGGGCTCCGGCTCCGTTGCGGGCGCCCATGGGCGGCGGGGAGCAGGAGCCGGCGAGCCGCGTCAGGGGGCGCCCGAGGCCGCTAGGGGTGGGGGTGGGGGGCCGCCGCCGCCCCTTCTCCCTCCCGGCGCCCAACTTCGCGCTGGAGACCTGTTGGCTTCGCCGGGGAACTTCTCCTCGCGGGGGGGGGGGGTGGCTCAGTGACGGGCAGGCTGGCCCGGGTCTCCGGGCTTGTTGCGGGTGGACGGGTGGCCGGCCCAAGAGGGGGCTTGCCGGTCCAGCGCCCGGCGGGCGGCCCCCCTCCCCCCGCCGCCATGGGTGCATTCCCGGAATCTCCGCGCCGCTTCGGGGGAGGCGGCTGTGGGGCGCCGGGCGAGTCTCCCCGGCTTGAGCTTTTGGGGCGGGGGGGGGGGCGGGGGGCGGGCGCCCTTGTGCCTGCTGCTGGCATTGTGCGGCTGCCCCTCCTCATTCGCGCCGCTTTCTGTGTGCAGTGTGCCACTGGAGATGTACAAGGCCTCATTGACTGACTTATGTGACCAGAGGGGCTGCCATTATTTGCTCGGGCCCTTTCGGCCTAACAACGGAGTCATTGAGGGAGCCTTGCAGTTTGACTCATAAGAAAACGGGGAGCGGATTGGGGCGGGCGTGGGGGGGGGGGGGGAGAAAAGTGCAGGCTGCTCGCTGGAACAAAGAGCGGTATTCATGGGCATGTTGTCCAGGCTTTATCAAGTTCTCCAGCACGGCCCCCTTGGAGAGGGAGGGCGAGGGGGAGGAGAAGCGGGATGGTGGAGCCTCTTCGGTACGCCAGCGCCGCTGGCCGCTGGCCTTTGGAGCGCCATGCCCTCCCGAGCCGGGCGCTGGTCCTCAGGCTGACTGCGACAAAAGGGAACACTTGGATTTTCCGGAGGAGGTGTTGAGGCGGTGCCGTTCTGCAAGGCAGTGCTGGGGCTGGAATCCCTCGTGCAGGGGGTGCGGAGGAGCCCGCGGCGGCAGCAGCAGCAGCAGCCAGTGTTTTGAGCATCAGATAGGTGAAACAGAGATGTCACTTGAGCATGAAGCAGCTCTTTGGTGCCTGATGCCAGGCGTTCAGTATGTTCCGATGGGGAGGCAGGTCCTGCAGTGGTGTTGCTGCCTTCCTTGGCTTTTAAGGGTCCCCCCCCCAACCAGCTGGTAATATATTTTTTGTGTGTGCCCAAGAGTGAAACTGTACGATGGATGTGGTTTTATAGGCAGTGTGTGCCTCCTTGCACACCTTCGTTGCTGATTCCCACAGAGCAGCTGGTTCAGTTAATTTATCTGGAGGACTGGATTGCTTGAACAACATGTAGTCTAAAATACAGACGCAGACATGAACACACAGAGTCAGGGTCTCTCCCTCGCTCTCTCTGTGGCTTAATGCCATATCCTGCCTCCTTTAGTCATACTCTTGGGGGTGGGCAGGGGGCACATTTAGTATTGTCATTTCGGAACGCCGATTGAACATAGCCCACTTAATAGAGGTAACAATGTGCACTTAAAATGCTGTTGAAATAATAGAAGCTGAGCTGTAAGGTGATACGAAGACTGCTGGTTTTCCTTTTTATTAAGTCAGCCATGAACCATCATGGTGCTCTGAACCTGAGCATGGACAGGAATGCTGTTTCTAATGATCTCTTCAGAAAGATAAGAACGAAGCATCTCAGTGGTACCGTGGAAGAGAAATGATTGGCTCTTGGGCTGGGCATTCACGTAGACTGGAGAGCTCCACGCAGCCCTGACAGTTGCAAGAGCAGAAGACTCTGAGGCTGAAAGGAAGGAGGCTTGGCAAATTTGGAAGCCAGAGTTGCAAGTGTGTTCTCTGGAGGCGGTCTGGGGCAGATCGTGGGCTGCTTCTTCCCTCTCTCTGTTCAGGGATGCCCTGTTTGGGTCTTCTGATAGTACCCCCCAAATCTTTTGACGAGGCCCACCAGTGGAATTGTCGTCATTGGTGTTCAGAATTTTTTTTTTCCCCATGCTTTTCTTGAGGTTGTTGGTCTTTGTGGGAGGAAGGAGTATCTTTATAGCTCTCAGCAAAACAGACCAAGACTTTTCCTGTACGGAGTCCATGCTGAAGATACAAATCTTACGGGTGCAAATGGCCAGATGGCTTTCCTGGACCCTCTTCCTCTCTGCTTAATGTGGGCTCTGATGTCATTCCGCCACAAGAGAATGCTGTAAAGCGCGGGCTTCTCTCATAAGCTCTTGAAATACTACCATAATCAGGAGTGTTCTTTGGAGCATGTGGTAATTGCAGTACAAAAATGATTCAGGCATGGGTAATTGTAATGGGGATAGGTAGTGTTAAGGCTTGGTTTAGAATAAGCTGGAAACTTTAATCTATGCATTTCTGTAGCACCTTTCATCGGAAGATCTTTCTGCTTTACAGTTAATTAAGCTTCACAACACTCCTCTGAGCCCAAGAAGGAAAAGACTCGAAGTGGCGTGGAAATGGGGGCACCACTGGGGTGGAACACGGCTGCTGTTTAACTGTGCGTGGCGGTGCTACACGGCACTTTGGAAAGAATAACTTCTAGGTGGTAGTGCAAGAAGACCTTACGTGTGACTGGCTCTTAGAGACAGGCGTGGTAGGGCTTAGGTTGGTGCACAGCCGTGCTGGGATGTGTGCTGCACGGGTGGGGACTGCAGAGAGTGCCTTTTTACTTGTGTGTGTTAAGTGGAATTGTGGCAGTTATTAAACTCCTTGGCAGCTTTCGCCGTCCAGTCATGCATATTTGGCTGTCCTTACAAGCTCCATCAAAGAAATATGTGCCAGCACTTTGTTATGCTTATCAGAAGGCTAATCTGACAAGATTACACAAAACCAAGAAGCTAAGGAGCATCTTTGTATGGCTGTAATGGGCTCCTTTGAAATGCGTGGGAAGACCATAGAGGTAACTTGTTGATTCTGCAACTGTTCAGAGCACAGCATCTTTTGCTTACCCCAGTGGTAGGAAATCTGTGTCCAAATGACCTTGCTTCCTTTTCTTGTCAGTGGAGCGTGCCAGGGTGTGTCTGGTTCCTGTCCCCTTGGATGCTGGCAGCCCTGGAAACTGCTCTGATGCCTAAGTGAATTTCTAAAACGGGTGGCAGGCTAGTAACGGTGCCCTGGCATTCCAGACGAGGCTTGTCTTGCCTGTGGTTTCTGTTGTTGGTTTTGCTGTTTGCCGCTTGGTTGTGTCAACATCGTGTTTCATTCGGAGCATCTCTTTTGTTGCTTAAGTAGTGGGTGGGGTCCTGGCCTTGCTCCCTTTGGGCAGGACTGGTGCAATGATACGTTCTGCCGGGGCAGCGTCTGCAGACGTGGTCCCTGCCCTGTTTCTAAATGACAGGGCTGCACGCGAAAGCGACTCAGCCTCTAACCCAGTGCGTGTCTGTGGTCAGAGTTAATAAAATGGATTTTGCCTTGGATCAGGCGTGCTGTTTCATTCCACATCAAAGACTGCCTATTTAAATGCTATTACCATCCTGTTTGTGTACATCAGAAATGACTTACCTAGTAATTTCCTCAGTGTTATGCATATACTGTGTGCACTTCGCTGATGGGGTTTGGGCTGACTCGTCTGCGAAAACACAATAATTTTACCTCTCTAAAGTGCCTGTATGTTTCTTTGGCTGCATCTTTCATTTTGACCAAATAGGCTGGAAGCTACAGTACCCACTTCCAGTAGCTAAAACACATGCCTGCCTGCCTTTTCTCTCCTCTCTCTCTCTCTCTCTCCTTCTCCCTCCCTCTCCCTCCTCCTCCCTCTCTCCTTGTAATATTTGAGTTCCGTTTGGAAGGTTTTGTTCATCCTTGAGGTGGCTGAGTTCCAGCTGCAGAAATCCATACATGGCAATGGCTTTTAAGGAAATGGCCAGTTGGGTGGATGAATTTTGACAGACTTCTGGGGTGTTGAGCTTACTGGGACACCAGAGTTGCCTTTCATGGACTGTGCAGTTGAAGGGGCTGGTGCAGGTGAGATGTTGGATCAAAGCACAGCAGCCTCAACTGGTTACGGTTTGGATGCTTATTAGAGCTTTAGTGATGTTGTGTCGTTTTCAGGAGGAGATGTGGCATAAACAGGACTCTGAAACTCCTGATAACTAGTCTTGTTCACAACTTACAGTGAACTCACAAGCTGGGAGACCCAGATTCAGATCTCCACTGTGCCATGAAAACTTGCTGGGTGACCTTGGGGTGGTCACACACTTTAAGCCTGGTCTCTTAATTTGCTGCCTTTCTTTCTTGTGGAACTAAAGGTGGCTTACAGTGTAAATAGAACAATGATAAAAGCACAGTGTAAATAAAACAGCAATGATAAAAAACACATCAAAGATCACTGGGCTGTTGTGAGGATAAAATGGAGGGGAGAAGGGTGTTTTAGGTCCCCATTGGAGAGAAGAGAAAGGTGTAAAGGAGGTAAGCACAATTTGTGTACGCATGTTGGTTTTAGTATGCATGTTGAGTAATTCTCCCGTTTATTGCATGTACAGCTGAGCATATGGTCAACCCCCCCTCCCCATTTATCCAGGTATCTCTGGTTTCAGTTGTAAAGTGTACCTGTGTTTGGTTCTTTCATCCAAACATATGTATGTATATATAGGCAGGGTGTGTGTTGTGTGTGTGTCCATTGTAATATGTGGTCTAGTATGAAAAATATATAGACAGAAGTGTGCTAGATGCCCACAGAACAATTCAACAATGAATGAGATGAGAGGAAAGCCATTGTAATATGTGAACAGGGCTGCTGTTTTGGCACCGTGGTGGCTGGTGATGAGTGAAATGCGAGAGCCAGAGCTGGGACTTGGGCTGTGTTGTAGCAGCTCGGTCTCAAATGTGCCGGCGTTGATGCTTGTAGCAGTAGCCGGCTTCATCTTCTGCTGTGGAGAGCAGACAGAAGCATATCTGTGCCTGTGGATCCTACTGTATGCCAAGATCTGGGTGGTGGGGAGTTGTGGGGATGGTAGAAGCTGCTATAAGAGAGGAGACGGAAGCCCAGGGGGCCTGTGGGGTGCGTGTGCCCTTGTAATGCCAGCAACATTTCAAAGCGGCAATCTAACGTGATAGATTTTTATTGTGTTTTAAACCAGCTGTTCTGCGTTGAGAGCCCAGTTGGAGGAGCTCATCAATTGCGCACTGCTTATGATTTTTAGCTCCGTTCCTTTCAGTTCTTGGAGGTGCAGCGGCCAGCTTACCACGTGTGCAGAAGGGCAGAGGTCTCGTATTGTGCCGCACGGATGTATATGCATTTTTTTCACTGCAACAGTAAACCAGCAAATGATGCCTGTTGGAGGGTGAGATTGCCCTGCTTGCCTTATGAATCTCGACTGAGCAAGTTTCTACCTTTTTGTGCTAGATTTATTTTCATTGTCTTGGACTAGCCCTAGAGCTTCCCAACTCTTACCTGTCCGGTTCACTCCATAGTCAGGTTTAAAAAATAAGATAAAATCTTAAAATGGCTTCTTAACTTCTCCAGCTAGAATTTGCTCACTGTCTTTCCTGCCCTCATTGCCAAGCAACTTGATTTTTTTCATCCCCCCCTTTTTCGATAAAAAAGGGATCTTTAGAGGCTGTGGTCAAGAGGCCTGAGGATTTGAATGCTAGAGATGTGAAGGCTCGGGGGGGGGGGGGGAGGAGCAGGAACCCCCTCCCCCCAATTTTGAAGGACTTCTTAAAAAGTTTTTTCCCCCCAATTTTGGGAAGCACTGAAAAAAAAAGGGATGAAATACTTCTTAAAAGAATGAGTGAAATGCTTCTTAAGACAAAGTATTACTCACTGCTGATGTATAGCATGAAAAAAAAATCTGAGGAATGTGCCCAGTTTTTCCAATGGAAAAAAAAATTGGAAAATTTTAGAAAACACAAAAAATAAAAAACCTATGAGGCTTTTTTTGTGGGGTGCGTGTGTGTGTGTGTACAAATGATTTTTTTTTAAAAAAAACAAAGTACTGCTTAAAACATGTCATGTGTAAAATGTTATATAGCAGTCTACATCTCTAGGTCATGTTATTTCTTCTGAGTACTCTGCATTTTCAAGGATTTTAAAAAAGGAATGTTGGAAGCCATTAATACCATGCATGTTTGACAGTGGAGAGTTGTTGAAGTGCAGCGCTTCTGATGTTCAGTTCAACGTGATTTCCAGGTTCCCTGGTAGTCCTCCCTTTCGTCCAAACAGTATACTTTGTTCACTATAGAATTTTTTCTACCTGCAACTTTTATGTTCCCCTCCCCAACCTCTTAGTTGGCAAAAATCAAGGTATAGGTGCTATGGCAGCATAGGTAGCATAGCCCAGAGCACAGGAGTTTGCAGCTCTCTCTCTAGGGCTGGGTGTACTGGGTGCGATTTTTCTTAGATACATAGATTTATACTTTTAAATTCCATAAATATGCCTAGCAGTACAATTTTATATACTAAGTTATAAGTGATGCATTTTATGTTAGCCCCTCAATAAAATTAAGATTTGATAGGAGAGGAAGTATTACATATTGCAAACCCCCCCCCCCCCCAAGTTCTTTTTCTTTGGCTTCAAAATTTCCTGAAATTTTTCTTCTCTGTCAGAGGCGTAGGAAGGCAGTGGAGTGATGGTTGGGGCCCAGCATTCTCTTTACAAGAGTAGTCATAAGAACATAAGAGAAGCCAGTGTTGGATCAGGCCAGTGGCCCATCCAGTCCAACACTCTGTGCCACACAGTAGCCAAAAACACCAGGTGCCCTCAGGAGGTCCAGCAGTGGGGCCAGTCACCTCTTTTAGCTTCCAGTCTCTAATGCAGTGGTTCTTAACCTTGTTGGAGGTACCGAACCCCACCAGTTTCATATGCGCATTCACCGAACCCTTCTTTAGTGAAAAATAATTCTTAGTACTTAGTAATAGTACTAAGTTGGAGGCCCCACTGAACCCCTGAGACTGACTCGCCGAACCCCTAGGGTTCGATCGAACCCAGGTTAAGAACCACTGCTCTAATGCTTGTTCTTGCTTGTGGAAATCCTTGTCATGGAAAAAACGTATATTTCAAATCTCCAAAGGTCCCTCCACATAAGGACATAAGAGAAGTCAGTGTTGGGTCAGGCCAATGGCCCAACCAGTCCAACACTCTGTCACACAGTGGCCCAAAATACCAGATGCCATCAGGAGGTCCAGCAGTGGGGCCAGGTCACTAGAAGCCCTCCCACTGCTGCCCCCCCAAGCACCAAGAATACAGAGCATCACTTGCCCCAGTCTGAGAGTTCCTATCTATGCCTTGTGGCTAATAGCCACTGATGGACTTCTGCTCCAGATATTTTCCAGTTCCCTCTTGAAGCCGTCCATGCTTGTAGCCGCCACCACCTCCTGTGGCAGTGAATTCCATGTGTTAGTCACTCTTTGGGTGAAGAATTACTTCCTTTTATCTGTTCTCACCCGACTGCTCAGCAATTTCATGGAGTGCTCACGAGTTCTTGTATTTTGAGAAAAGGAGAAAAGGATTTCTTTCTCTACCTGCTCTATCCCATGCATAATCTTATAAACCTTGATCATGTCACCCCTCAGCCATCGTTTCTCCAAGCTAAAGAGCCCCAAGTGCTTCGACCTTTCTTCACAGGGAAAGTGTTCCAACCATTTTATCATTCTAGTTGCCCTTTTCTGCACTTTTTCCAATGCTATAATATCTTTTTTGAGGTGTGGTGACCAGAATTGCACGCAGCATTCCAAATGAGGTTGTACTATCAATTTATACAGGGGCATTATGATACTGGCTGATTTGTTTTTAATTCCTGTCGTAACAATCCCCAGCATTGTCTTAATTAGTTGACTCCATGTGCAATTAGTTGACTCCATTTGCAAGACTGAAGTTCATGAGAAGATGGGCTTTTTCATGATGCTCAACTTCTTCTGTTTTGCGTCTGTCTTGTGAGCCTCCAACCTCCCGCAGCTGAGAGGGAGCTCTCTGGACGACCCATTTGGCACTTGTGTGTATGTTGGCAGCTGCTCAATAATCCTGGGTAGGAGCAGGAGGAGAATGCCATGCCAACATCCCTCAAAGGACCTGGACTTAGTCCTCTCTAGGTTTCGGTGTCTACTTTCCACAGGCATTAAACACTGAGTCAGTTAGTATGATTTATTGTTGGTTCAGTTTAATCTTAGGATGGTTTTCTTTCCCTCTGTCACCTGCACTTTGGAGAGGCAGTAAAGCTTTGAGTCCAGGAATCTTTGTCAGGCAAAAAAATCAGCCACACAAGAGTTAAATCCTATTTGTTGTTAGATGGAATAGAAACCTTCAAAACGAGAAATAATATGAGTATTTAATGAATGCTAAGGTGATGGGTTTACTTGGCTACTGTAGGCTTAAGTCTTCATGGTATGTATTGTTATGAATATGAATCTTACCACTGTCCCTGAAACCTTATGATGGGAACTGGAAATCATGCTAAGGCTTCAGCCTCTCTCTGCAAATTTGGAAGAAAGCCCCATTTGAAAGCAGGGAAGCTCTCCTCGCTGCTACAGAATGTCAGGCTAACTGAAATGAATTGCCTAGTGAGGGATGTAGAAGTTGATTCAGATTTGGGGAAGGGCCGTGGCTCATTGGTGGGGCATCTTCTTGGCATGCAGGGGGTCCCGGGTGCAGTCTCCGGGTGCAGTCTCCGGCATCCCCAGTTCTAAGGACCAGGCCCTCGATGATGGGCGTGAGACCCTGGACAGCCACGGCCCATTTGAGTAGCCACAGCCAATACTGACCATGCTGGACCAAGGGTCCTATTCAGTATCAAGCAGCTTCATGCGTCCAGACTTCTTTGCAAAGAATCGCTGTTCTGATGTGACCTGGGCTGGGTATCTTCCCTGTGCGGGCTGTCTGCAGGTGGGAGGCATCTTGGCCCTGAAGCCCATGGGATGTCAGGAATATCCTGCGGCAGTTAGCAAATGCAGCCCTAACTTTAATTAGACAGCAAGCCAGTACTTTCACATGTCTTAGTCATGAGTGGAAGTGCAAAAAAAAATTCCACACGCCGTAGAGCCGGATTTTATTTTTAGTGTGCTGAGTTGCTGGCGGCACCTGTCTCCTGTTCAGTCTTGCCATCTGCATCCAGACTGGGGTAGAAGAGAGACAGCTGTGGTGCTCGTCTTGGCTTCTGCTCTGACTCGTGGGCACCCTTGCGTCTTCCCAGCCTGGATGTCCCCCCAGCCGGTCACAAAAGTAACACCGGGGTGGGGGTGGAATAAAGCCCACTCATGGCAGCACCGTGGATGTTGCCCTGTGTTTAGTAGTCTTTCACCAAGGTGGACTTCCAAGACCCATAGTCTGCCGCCTCCTGCTCCCCACACCCCAGGGAAGCCAGCCAGGCCATATCATGTCTGTTCCTTCCCTCGGCCCCAGGATCGGTCTGGTCCTGCAAACACGGAGTTCCTCCTCAAGCCAAACACCAGTATCCTACCAGAACCCTGTTGCTAAATGACTGGTGTGCTGATGTACCTGTCTGGCTCCCACCTACAGAGTCAAGAACCAGCTTGGGGAAGTGGTTATGTGGTTAGAGTTTCAGACTGGGCTCTTGGAGACCCACATTTGAATCCCCTGTGTCATGGAAGCTTGCTTGGTGACCTTGAGTTAGTCTCAGTCAGTCAGTCTCTCTCTCTCTCTCTCTCAGCATAAGTGATCTCATAGGGTGGTTGTGCGGATGAACTGGAGAAGGGGGACTACATTGTAGCCCTTCAGGGTCCTCACTGAGGTGGGAATTTGGGTATGAATGAAGTAAATGAAGAAGTTCTGCTGTTGGTTTTTGTGGCTAACATGTGGAAGGCTGTTGTGCCAACTGGAGCACCTTGCATCTGTTTGTTCCTTTTTTTTCAAAGTTTTGGGCTGCAACCATGGCAGTCCTGGCTTGAGTGTGTGTAAAGTGAGCTTATGGTAACCCCTGAAGGGGTTTTCAAGGCCAGAGATGAGCAGAAGTGGTTTGCCCTTGCCTGCCTCTGCGTAGCAACCCTGGACTTCCTTGGTGGCCTCCCATCCGAACACTAACCAGGGTTGACCCTTCTTTGCTTCTGAGATCTGGGGAGATCAGGCTAGCCTGGACCATCCGGCTCGGGGCCTTGTGTGGGTCGATCTGGTGAACTCTGCAACCAGAAACCAGAGCTCAGGAGGGGGGGGCTAGATTGTGCTTCCCCCACCCTGGCCTCTTACCTGCCCTCTTGCCTGGAAGGGTCCCAGGAGGCATTTGCATCTTGTTGCTGTGCATCAGGCACTGGTGAATGTGAATGTCGGTGCAGACATCCCCCCCCCCCCCCCCGTTTTATCTGCAGGCTGTACCTCACTGAGAATAGTCTGTGGGATACCCTCTGCATTTATCTTGTGAAGAACTGATTCGAGTTGTAAAAAATGTTTTTGAAACTGAGTGCCCCCCCCCCCGCTGGTAATCTACTCTGTTGCTGTTTTTTTGGATGCCATTATCGAAGACAGAAGATTTCTCTGCCTACTCCAGGTCACAGTGTGGTAATTAAGTGCCGTTTCAATTGTTGGGTGTTTCAGACAAACTCTGATTCAACTTGTGCTGGGGGGTGGGGTGGGGGTTTGCTCTGGTGACTCACACCCCAAACCTGTCTTGGAAGGGGGGGGGGGGGGTTACCTGCCCAGTTGGCATTTTGCTCCACGTTCAGGGCGTGTACTCTGGCACAGCTCCCAGACTTTGCCACCTTTAGCTGTGAGTCTTTCCTTCATTCCTGGAAGGGTTTAGTGCCAGATGTTGGGTGTGTCTGTAAACCTTTATGAAAAGGTGTCTTTTTTTAAAAAAAAAATCATGGGATCGTAGCATTGCCAACCTCCACATGGGACCTGAAGGTCTCCCACAATTAACCATCGATTTGCAGATTTGAAAGGCCGGTTCCCCCGGTGGAAATGGCTGCTCTGGAGGGTGGCTTCTGTTGTTTTCTACCATGCTGAGGTCCCTCCCCTCCCCTAATCCTGCCCTCCCTAGGCTATACCCCCAAATCTCCAGGAGTCTGGCAACCCAGAGTTGGCAACCCTAGACTGCCTGGATAAACAATAATTGGTTTGTGGCAGCTTGCTTCCTCACTCTGCACTGCAAGCGCATGGCTCATGGGCTGGGCAGTAGAATCCAGAGCACCCATGTGCAGAGGAAACTGCCTGCTGTGACGCTTCAGGATTTCCTGCTCTGGGTGGGAAACTGTGTTGTGTGCACACAACATGAGGTCAGGCTACTGTATCACAGCCTGAACCTTTCCCCAGCTGTAAGTGAACTGCGCCTCCACTGTGTGATTCTGAGGAGTGTTCCTTGGATATCAGCTGTCTTGCCATTGGTGGGCTTGGGGCGCCGGAGTCTGCCCCAGAGGGTGCCAAGGCTTTGCTGGGGCGTTTGTTCCTTCAAGGTTGTCAGCTAATGCTTTATAATGAATGGGTTGCTGCTGAACATATTAATGTTCCTGCATTGCTTTGTGCTGTCCATAAATTGTACCCGCTGAAACCTGGGGGGACAGGGGGCTTTGGGGAGGCAGAATGTCAGCTAATGCTGCCATCTCCTGCCTGGGAGGTGGAATGAGTGAACCCTTGACATCGGGTCTGTGGAATGTTATATTTCTCATGGCATCCTTATCGCTCTTCAAGCTGCTCTGACCTTGGGAGACTGTTGGTGCCTGCTCATGTATCTCTTCTCCTGTCTGACTCTAATTCTTCCCACTTTTCCCCTGGGAACTGTAAACCAGTAATTTAAGCGCCTGTTCTCTGACATGGTGATTGGTTGCAATGCATGACCAGACCCCTTTTTGAATTCTGTATAATTGTCCTGCTTGGGGCTGTGTCAGCCATTACTAACACAAGAAGTGCAGATGACCATAGCAGACCTTTCTCAATAAAGCATTCCTGTTTAAAGACACTTGTTGGTGACTGACTCTGTAGGACTCTCTCAAAGGTGCATACAGACACTTTTTCCCAAAGGAACCTAATTGTCAATTCAAAATACTCCGGAATAATTGTGTTGGAATAGTCTGATTGGTTCCCCCAAATGGATATTACTTTATATTGCACTGTTGTCAGCCTATATTTTTTTTAAAAAAGAGGATTTTGGAGGAAAGCTAGTGAGAGGCTGTGGCTTCTGCCCTGGCTCTCAGACCAGAGCAGGGTTTCCCAGAGCGTCCACACCCCTGTAGCCTTCTGTGGTTTACTCTGACATTGCCAGAACCACCATAACACAAGCCTTTTAAAGAAACCTTTCTGAGTATTTACATAGTGCTACTCAGGAATAACACGGAACTTGAAGCTGTCCACCCTTTGGATTTGCATGCTTGTTTTAGCACAGCTCCCCGCATGAACAAGCTCCTCTTTGTTGAGTTTGCTACCTTTCAGTGTTGGGCAGGACTCTGTGGGTGATCCCCCCCCCCGCACTAGGAAACACATGCAAAATTCTGATCTTTGTTTTTGCATTGCTGCAGTTCAGTAACAGTGCACCAGCACTAGCGATAAGCAATAATGTAATTTTTTAAATAAAAATCCCTAATGGATAGGTCAGAGGAAGGGCTGATGATCCTGGTCACTGGAACTGAGAGCCATTTGAGGATCTTCCCTTTGCAATCTCTTGCCCCTGTGTATTCTTAATGCCAAGATCCACACAGTGCAGTAGGCATAGCGCAGTTCCAGGTTTCTGAGTCTTCCTGTCCACATCCAACAACATTTCCCCTGACGGCCATCACCCCCCCTATAGTGCACCCACTACTGATTTTAAAAAGGTCTGGCACAAATCCCTCTGATGGTGTGTATGTGGGGGTAAGTGGGCATGCTCATTTGCAGAGGCTCTGAGTCCACAACAGGGAATTGCCCCCTGGTGGAAGCAGCTAGTTATACCTTTTCCCTCTCTTGCAGCAGTGGTTGAAGGGCTGGGTCACACCCAGGGTTACCAACCTCCAGGTGATGGCTGGAGATCTCCTGGAATTACACTTGATCCCCTGATGATAAATCAGTTCCCCTGGAGAAAGGGGCTTCTTTGGATGGTGGACTCTAGGGCATTGTACCCTGTTCTCCCCAGGCTCCATCCCCCAAATCTCCAGGTATTTCCCCAACCTGGAGGTTGCAATGCTAATCACACCCTTTATTTTAAAGAACAATCATATGCATTAGTATAATCTCGCAAAGGTTCCTTAGTTGAGAACGGTGCGTGATTCCAAAATGACACCCTTTCATAATTGCTTTTACACAAAGGAGAATCCGGGTTTCCTGTTTGCGGTCAAACAAGCCACCACTTGTAGGATAAGGAGTTGTCGTGTGTTAGGATGAAATGAGCAGGAGATTATCATATATAAACTTAGTTATCTGCTTTTGCCAGGGTTAAATGATAAGGCCTATACCAGTGTAGATTGGTTGCTTCAGTCTTAAGTATTTTAAGACAGAACGGCTGTGCTGGTTTTCTTTTTGTACCATTCTAATCAAAGGAGTTGTACACTTTAATGCAACTGCTTATATCTCATAGCTGGAACTGAAGATATCACACAAATGCATGCATAATTTGCCAGGATAGGTTTTTGGTTCCATGCTGCCAAGCTAAAAGTTTGTCCTGAACGCAGATTTGGAGGAGGGCTGGGAAAAAATGTAAACAAAACCAGCTCCCATGAAATACTTTCTTTTCTCATGCCTGATGTTTTTTTAAGCTGAGGTTTTGCTTAGGATATGGTACACAGATCTTTTAAATCTGCAGCATTAGATAATAATTTTGGTGTGTATCCAGATTTTTCACCCCACGTAATACTTGTTTTCTTGACTGCTTTCTTCCCTCAGTTTTCAACTTCTATTTCCTCCCGTCTGTCTGACGCAAAATGTAGTATGTTAAAGTAGCGGTGGATACAGCAATTTGCAGGTCCTCCCCCCCGTACTGGGTACTTAATACTTCTAAATGTCACAAAGATGCCCAGTGGTACAGTTTTGTATGCTAAGTTATAAACGTTGCATTTTATGTCAAAGCGGTAAGATGAGTTTTGGCTTGCCCGTGAAAGTTTATACTGTGAATAAAACTTTTGTTGGTTTTAAAGGTGCCACCGGACTCAAACCTTGTTCTGCTGCTTCAGACCAGCATTGCTACCCCACCTAAGTCTGAGAAAATAATGGTTGGATATATTTAAATCCTCTCCTGTGTGTTTTCCCATTGCTTCAAAATTTCTGCAAATTTTACATCTAGAACAGAGCAGGGTGACACTGATATACTGGCGACATCCACCTCTTCCTCCTTTTTGTCTGATCGTGGTAAGGCAATGAGTCAGTGTCTGGTTGAGAACCCGCAAATTGAATCTGAGTGCAAGAAGGCAAAATTGATGGTGGGAAATTCTTTGGATTGGTTGGCTGGGGAAACGTCTGTTCTGGGTGAAGTTAACCTTCTCCTTGAAGTATCTGGTTGGGAGTTTGAGGGGGCTTCTGGACTCAGCTCTGTTTCTAGAACTTTGGATTGCTTCCCAGACAAAGATAACCTTTGGTCAGTTCCGGCTAGTTCACCATCTCTGCCCACTGCTGGGAAAAGACGTGACGTCTGTCAGCCATACCTTAGGGCACAGTGTGAACAAGATGGATGCTCGGGTGCGCCTTAGGGACACCTTGCAATTTTGAAGCAGTGGGAATTCTTTTTAACTGCACAGTGGGGCTTGACTCTGGTCAGGACCACCACAGCGCAGGGGGAGGAGGGGCTCCTGCCTCACCCCTGCAATATTTGGGGGTGAAAAAAATGTAACAGGGTGGGGGGAGATAGGAGCCCCTCCTCCCCACATCCTGTGGTGGTCCAGACCAAAATCCGGCACTGGAGTGCAATTAAAAGCAGTTTTCCAAAAAGGTGGGGCATCCCTTGGAATGGCCATATCCTCTAGTTTGATCTCCAGTTATACTACATGTTACAGTAGCATAATTTGAGGATATCAGACTATGCCTGAAGGCAGACTAGTTGATCCAAAATGCTGCCAGTCATCTACTTATAAGTCTGAACAAGAAGCAGCATGCTCTGGTGATAGTGCCGACACTTGCTGCTTGAGCAGGTTGCTGGTCTTAACCTTTAATTGCCGAGACTCTCTGGGGCCAGAGCAGAAAAAGGGAGCATTGGCTCCCTTGCGTGCTTTCTGGTTTCTGAAGAGCCGCCAGTGGGAGCTGCAGCATCCCAGGTGGACATCACGTTGTTGTCTGTAAGAACCAGGGCCTTTTCAGGGATCACCCCAACATTATGGAATATAGTTTTCTGTGACTGCATGTGCAAGAGAATGCGCATCCGGAAGAGATGTGCAAGTCTTTCTTTTCTGCTATATTTTAAATACAGGTTTTAAGGTTGGATCTTAAATGCCGGTTTAGAAGTTGTGTCTTATCTGTTGTTTCCGTGGAGTTTGCCTTGACTCTTGCTGCTGCGCAGGAGGTTGTTAACATTGATCCCTTAAGTGGAATGGAAACAATGTGCTTCGCTACTCTAGTACGGGAGTCGCGTTGTATACCCCAAAGTAAGTTGTAGATATAAATAAACCTGGTGTGTGTGTCGGGGAGGGGGGTCACTGAGCATGCCACCAGCTGCAATAGGGGGAATGATGTATCCTTCATTAAGCATTTCCCCTTGGCGCTACAGGAATAGAACAGTAGCAAAGACACCAGGGAGTGAAATTTAGGGAAAAAATATTTTTGTCAATTTCAGCCCCATTTGCCAATTACCATTTTTCTCTCTGTGCCCTTGGAGGTAAAAAAGCACCCCAACTTCCTTGGGTTATTTGCAAAGCGTGGAAAGGGGGCACGGAACGCCACGTGAACTTGTGATCAGAGAATATGCGGCACACAAAGCTGTAGAAGGCTGACAACAGAGTCTCACCAGGTGTTTCGGACTTTCCTCTTATTTTTCTGGACTAGGCATGCTACTGAACTTCTCGTCCCGGGTGGTTTAACTAAGAATCCTTATTTGGATTCTTCCCTGTGTTGATTGAACCTATGAGTCTCTAATTTTCACACTTGGGGTGTATCTCTGAGCCGTATTTTCCCTGTAAAATGTACACATTTTAATACTGTGTGTATAAACAGACGGTGACTGCAGCCATGAAATTAAAAGATGCCTGCTTCTTGGGAGGAAAGTGACGGCAAACCTAGACAGCATAATAAAAAGTAGAGACATCACCCTGCCGACAAAGTCCGTATGTTCAAAGCCATGGTATTCCCAGTAGTGATGTATGGCTGCGAGAGTTGGACTATAAGGAAGGCCGAGTGCTGAAGAATAGATGGCTTTTGAATTATGGTGCTGGAGAAGACTCTTGAGAGTCCCTTGGACTGCAAGGAGATCAGATCAGTCAATCCTAAAGGAAATTAACCCTGACTGTTCCCTGGGAGGCCAGATCTTGAAGCTGAAGCTCAAATACTTTGGCCACCCAATGAGAAGGGAGCACTCCCTGGAGAAGACCCTGATGCTGGGAAAGATTGAAGGTCAAAGAAGAAGGGGACAGCAAAGGATGAGATGGTTAGACAGTGTCATCGACGCAACAAACATGAAATTAAGCAAACTCTGGTACATGACAGAAGACAGGAGGGCCTGGCGTGATGTGGTCCATGGGGTGTCGAAGAGTCACACTGGACTGTGCGACTGAACAATAGCAAAAATAAACAGAAAATATTTTAGTTGTTTGTCTCAACAGTTACTGAGAAAAGTAGAGAGGAGCACAATCCAAGATGATTCAGGAGTTGGGATACTTTTCATATGATGGCAAGGTGTAAAGAGTCCAGAGTTTTTCAGTTTAGAGGAGTCACGACTGGGGCGGGGCATGACAGATTATAAAATTATGTATTGGAGGGGGAGTGAATAGAGAATTTCTTTCTGCCTCTTCCATAATACTTGAACTTGGGGAACACCCAATGGGGTGTTATAGTAGTTATAGTGTGGGATGCAACACCAAAGGATGTAGCGATGGCCACAAACATGGATGGCTTTAAACAAGGGTTAGACAGACTCATGGAGGAGAGGGCTGTCAGTGGCCACTGACTGTTATATTATATCGGAAGGATGGGGGGGAGTTGGAGGTGGGGTGGCTCTGTATGTCAGAGTGGGTATACAGTCCAGTAAGATTGAGAGGGTAAGTGAATTGGATTCACTTCTGGAAATGCTGTGGGTTGAATTAGTGGGCCCAAAAGGAAGCTTAACATTGGGAGTTTGTTATCGCCCACCAGATCAAAAGATAGAGGTGGATTGTAAAATGATGAATGAATTAAAGATAGTGGCTAGATGAAATAACTGTGTTGTAATAGGTGACTTTAACTACCCACACATTGATTGGGTCAATATGTGTTCAAGTCGAGAAAAAGAGATTGAGTTTCTAGACACTCTCAATGACTGCTATGGGGCAGATGGTCACAGAACCTACCGGGGAGAGGTGAGCCTGGATTTGGTCCTAGGTAATGCCCACGACCTGGTGAGAGATGTAAAAGTGATCACACTGCTTGGGAACAGTGACCATAACGTTATTGAGTTCAGCATTTGTTCAACTGACACAACCACTTTTAACTTTAAAAGGGGTAACTTCTTTGATATGAGGCGACATGTGAGGAGGAAACTGAAAGGAAAAGTACTTTTCTCCCTTTCTCACAATACAAGAACTCATGGGCATTCCATGAAATTGCTGAGCAGTCGGGTTACAGCAGATAAAAGGAAGTCTTTTTTCACCCAAAGAGTGATTAACATGTGGAATTCACTGCCACAGGAGGTGGTGGCAGTGGCTACAAGCATGGACGGCTTCAAGAGGGAATTGGATAAACATTCAGAGCAGAGGTCCATCAGTGGCTATTAGCCACAAGGTATAGATAAGATCTCTCAGTCTGGGGCAAGTGATGCTCTGTATTCTTGGTGTTTGGGGGGGGGGGGCAACAGTGGGAGGGCTTCCTGCCCCCACTGCTGGACCTCCTGATGGCACCTGGTATTTTTGGCCACTGTGTGACATAGTGGTGGACTGGATGGGCTATTGGCTTGATCCAACATTGGCTTATCTTATGTTCTTCTGTGGTGATTAAAGGGAACCTCCACATACAGTAAACCTGTGAGACCAAGTACTGGGAAGCAACACCAGGGGAAGGCTTTGACCTCTTTGCTCCCCCCCCCCCCCCCGCCTTTCAGGGTAACTGATTGGCCACTGTGTGAGGCAGGATGCTGGACCACTGGTCTGATCCAGCAGAGCTCCTCTTATGGAACAGAAAGGCTCATAAAGATAAGATGTTGGGGAGGGAGAAGGGAAAGGGTATGTCGTGCATTCTGCATTGAATTGTTTGGGCACGTACCTGCAGCTCTTTGAGACTGGGGAGATGTTCTAGTGGAGATCCATTGTTGCCAGGGCAGGTGAGAAAGAGTTTTCCATCTCACTGTTGGAAGGAGCAGTCAATGTGCCCAGCAGGCTTTAAGCAATACACACCCAATTTCTGCTCATAGCAGTCGTTTGTGGAGTAGGCACAGCCTTTACTTTGAAGGAACAAGTTTTCAGTATTTGCTTCAAAGGAGCTTGGGTGTTCATCTGTGACTAATTTTTTTTTTAAAAAAACAAAGTGATCCCCCCCTTTAGTTGCAATCCCTTAACGTGCCCCTGCGTATGGGAAGCCTGGAAGAAATTCAAAAAATGTGCAACTTGGAGATGGCTGCTTATCCCTGTTCAAAAATAGAAATATGAGCTGGAGTCGACAGCCTCAAAAGATACATCAGAGTTATCGGATTAAGCATGAGAAACTGCTTGTTGTTGCATTTCTGTCTTGTAGATGAACTTGCAGTACAAGACCCTCTTGGTGTGTGTGAATGCAGTTAAAATGTTTGCACTATTAATCTACAAAGCTGGTTGCTGCTAAATGTTGTGGGGTTAGTTCGTTTTTTGTTTTGTTTTTGCTAGGAATCTGTATGGCAAGCAAATTGTCTTCCAACAGCCCCTTGTGAATTTTTCATGTTTCTAGGGTGAGTAAATCATATGCTGTGGGTGGCATCAGTCTCCCTGCCCATCTCCTTCTGGGTTGCAGGATTCGCCCCCAGATTTTGAGGTCAGTGAGCTTTGTGGAATAGATGCTTGTATTGCAACACAGGTCAGGCATATCCTATGCAGGTGGGGGATTTTGTTGAAAGTGGGTGGGCTTGGCGGCTCCCTTCTGCCAGTGGCACCACTTTCTCCACCCCTTTGGGTGCTGTGTCAATGCAGCGAATGGTGTACGCCAGGCTGCCTCAGGTCCTCCTCTCTGATGTGGCTTCTACTTCCCTGTCTTCCACATCGTCCACCCTGAAGTCCATTGAAACAAATTTATTTGCTTTTTATCCTGCCCTTTGTACAAAGAGTGGAGTACTTTGTCCTTTCTTCCATTGTATCCTCCCAACAAGGTAGGCTAGTCATGGGAGAAATGGGGACTCAAACTTGTTTACTTATTATTTTATTTAAAATATTTATTAAAATATTTATTAGTCACCTTTCCCCTGTATGGAACTCAAGGCAGCTTACAGTATAAATAAAGCGATTATTTTTTTTAAACCCCCAATATAAATAAAACTGCAATGATAAAAACAGAAAGAAGATCACACTTTAAAAGCTACAGTTAGGACTGCCAGTATGTAAAAACCAAATCAGTCAAAAGCGGTCCCAAATAAAATGATCTTCAGCTGTGTGCGGAAGATTGACCGTAAGGGGCCCAAGGGGCCCCTGTCTCTCTCTCCCCCCCCCCCCCCGTTTCAGTCTGGCACCCTAACCTCTACCCCATGCGGTTTTCTTGCTTGTTTCATTTGTACTCAGCCTTTCTCATGGAAATTCAAGGTGGCCGTTACCATGGCTTTGATCTGGGACCTCACAGGTCTTCAGAAACTACTGTTCTCTCTCCCGCCCCCCCAGCCGCCCGCACAGAATTCTATAACTATATTTGCTAATAGTGGCTGGACTTAATGCTGAATGTTATGAGATGTCAAGAACGGGCAAAAGTGGTAATACAGTCTACAGATCAGTGCATACTCTGATGCCCACGCGGGTTGACCTTATTCATTTCAGTGGAAGAGTGAGAATGTGGATCTCCATCAGAATGAAGCTGTGATTTGGGCACAAATCCAGACTTTGTGCCTCTGCTCCTTTGCCCCAAATGAGAGGAGAACATACGTCTCTTGCAGTGACCACAATACAAACAAAATCTTGGATGGTGGTGGCTACTACAAGCATGGATGGCTTCAAGAGGGAACTGGATAAACATATGGAATTAGATAAACATATGGAGCACAGCTCCATCAGTGGCTATTAGCCACAAGATATAGACAGGAACTTTCAGTCTGGGGCAAGTGACGCCCTGTATTCTTGGTGCTTGATGGGGGGGGGGCAAGAGTGGGAGGGCTTCTGATGTCCTGGCCCCTCTGCTGGACCTTCTGAGGGCACCTGGTGTTTTTGGCCACTGTGTGACACAGAGGGTTGGACTGGATGAGCCACTGGCCTGATCCAACATTGGCTTCTCCTATGTTCTTATGGCGTGACTGACTCAAGGCTGTCTGACATGGCGGAGCCACAAGTCATAGTTTTGATTTTTGGGGGGTTCTGAGACTTGGGGCCTTTCTGCATTTGCATGCCACTCTGGATTTTCTCAAGTGTTCAAGTCGAAGCAATTTAAGTCCACAGCAAAACAGCATCCAAATAACCCAGGGCAACAGCAGTCTGAAACTGGGCTGACCACTGAAGGGAGGGAATGTAATGCAGAATGGGGACAAAACCTGGAATAAAAAGAAGGTTGAACTTTATTTTAGTGCAGAATAGGGGGAAAAAACCCTGGATTAAAAAGAAGGTTGAATTCAATTGTAGTGCAGAATTGCTTGGAGGACGCCATGGTGAACATGGCTTGAAAGGAGAGCGCTGAAAAGGACTTGGTCTTTGAATGGGCAAAGTTGTTGGAACTAATAGATACATGCAGAAATAGAACTGCCTACGACTGCGGCAGGAAAGGGCTAATCAGCAGCTCCTGGATTTTTTTTGGTTGTTTTTTTGCAAGCTGTCATAGTTCTCCTCCCTGGAACGTCTTCCATTTATTTGACCTTCTCCTGATGGCTGCTAGAGGCATGTAGGCTGTCAGCCTGGCTTTATTCTGAGCAGTCCTCCCCATCACCTAGCGTCTTGTCAGGGCTTCCCTCGCCACTGTGCAGTCATAATGTCTTTGGCTGCGGGACTGTCTTTGCGTAAGCATTAGGAGCAGATTAACCAAGCTCACCTGGTTGAGGTTTTTGGAAAAACTGCAACTGCTTTTATAGTTTTTGTGAAGTGTTAAGGTGCTGTTGCAGATGGGTTCGGACTGCGGCTGTGCAAGTTGCATTAAATGCTTGTCTGGCAGCACGGCAATGTGCAAGCATTTATTTGCAAAGCACACTGCAGCAAAATTGGCAGCAGGCTACATAGGTTGAGTTAGTTAAAGAGCTGTGATAATGAGCAGGGCAAAATGGCTTCTTCTACAGCTAATGCTACAAGGGTCAAGCTACAGCAGATAAAATAATATCAAAATAAATATTTATTATATGGTGTACACAGTAGTAAAATTAAAAACATGGGGTCTGAAGATCAGGCTATATTAAGGGTCAGAACAAGCTTTACATGAGTGTTTTTGGCCACTGTGTGACACAGAGTGTTGGACTGGATGGGCCACTGGCCTGATCCAACATTGGCTTCTCTTATGTTCTTAAGCTGTAATAATCTCCCATAAATTGATGAACATGTCAAATGACCAGTGCAGACTGTATGCAGTTCGGCCTCAAGGGTCTTCTTTAGTAATCAATAATACACACTATTAAAAAAAATATACACATCCAGAAAATACTGTACATTAGTCCTTACCAGGTGTTGTTATCTGGAAATGCAAAGGAAAGAGAAAAGAAAGAAGCCAAATTGTTATAATAGAAATAAGCATTATTAATGCTTATTGGAATTTTTTTTTGAAAACTCAGCAAAAGATACAAAACCATTTCTACCTCATATATTGTGGGGTGGGATGAAAACTTATACAGCAGGCCATGGGTCTCTTCACATGTTAGCTGCACTCACACACAAATCTATAAAGCAAATTTTTTTTTGTGAGCTAAATTTTATAAATCAACAATGATTATCTAGACCTGAGGACAATTAAACCAGCAAACAAACCTGGTACAGAATTTCCAATACTTCAGGATGTGTTGCAGGGAAAGGCTAAAATTCAGTGAAGAGTCATGAGTGTTACTGGTTTTCCTCTCCCTTCAGCATTCCTTCCAACCTCTTGTTATCACTAAGACTTACAGGAAAAGCATCTATGGTGTGTAACGGTTTCAGCCTCTGAAGCGCTGTGAATGCAGGACGTTCTTAGGGCACTGCTATCAACTGTGGTGGTTCCAAGTTCAGCATGACTGTACTAAACACAAATGTGTTGTGGGTATTCAGTGGAGTGTGGGCCATACAGGGGCAGATCTGAAATGCCAGCCTGTAAGACACATCCTTTCCCATGTTCATGCATTTGGCAAAGGTGGAAAACTATTGCTGTCTTCTCCCCTGGAAAATAAGACACTTGTAGGCTGGTGAACTCTTGAAAGATTGGCCTATCTTGGAGGATGGATATGTTGGACGGATCGCTCACTGCCCTGGGAGATTTTGGATGGGCAGAGAGAGGCTACAAATTTAAAGAAATAATCAGCAGAATGGAAACAGGGTAGTCCATCTTGCCCTACGGACCAGAGAAGCCACCACAGACTTCTGGGCATCTTCTGATGAAAATTAGGCACTTGTGGCCAATGCAGGAGGTGCAGGGCTTGATGAAGAGCCTTTCTCTAGCCAAGGTCAGTGCACCCTGCCCAGATGGGACTCCTGATGGAGGGGAGGCTTTGCTGTTCCGCTTACCATGGAGATCCTAGTCACAGATCCAGCCTATGGATTTGCGTTTCTGCAGGATCTAGGGAGATATGGGAAGGCCTTCTCATAGTTTCTTGGAGAATACTGATTAATGTATCCCATCCTTCCCGAGTTTGCTGTCTTTTTGAGTTATGCCTTTCTTTTCCATTTGGTGAAACAGAATTCTGATATTTCAGAAGAGGAAAGGTCCATAATACTTCTGCTCACCATGTAGGATCCTGTGGTTAGTCACAGACGCAGCCTATGGGCTTGTGCTTGTGCAGGATTCAGAGCGATCTGGAAAGGGCTTCTCGTAGTTCTAGGAAGTGTACCGGCGACTGTATCGCACCTTCCCCTGAGCTTGCTGTTTTTACCATTTGAGCTCCAGCTGTTCTTTTCCATTTGGTGAACCATAATTCTAAAATTTCAGAAAAGGAGGAAAAAAATCCATAAAACTTCTGTTGTATCCAAAATAGATTGCAAAACAAGCAGCGCTTGCAGTTTAACCTAAAATCCCACCATTTTAGTCTCGGCACGCAGGCTTTCTGTCTTCATTGTGTTTCTCAACACAGCTCTTTATCTCCTCCCCCATCCCAACCCTCCGTTCTTTAAGTTGCTTTGATGGAAGTGAGCAGAGGATGCATTGCAAGCTGTCTCCGTCTGAAATGCATGCCGCCTCTTTTCTGATATGTCAGCATATCTTTGAAACGCGCAGTGTTTATGCCCGTATCTTTTTCCTGTTGTTAATTAAAATAGAAAAGAATGGGGGGGGGGAGAGGGGGGAGGCAGGGAGCCTTCAAACATTTTGTCACTTACTATTGATATACTGCACCAGTGTCATTCTATATAATTATCACATCCTGGGAGCCGTCTAATTAGAATTCTTGGGGTTACAAAGTTAAGTAGGAAGCTTATCCACAAACATCAAAGCTGTTAATGTTTGGGTGGATGTCAGCTCTGTCAGGCTGCCAAATTGCTTGGGGAACACTGGGGGCTGGAACCGCTTGTGGAGTCCGACGTCCTTGTGGGGCTTGGGGGTGAGAGCAGCGAGAGCCCTGCTTGGAGGAAACCCTTTCTTGTAGCGTTGGAAGGAATCTAGGTCACGTCAGCAGCATCGCTGGTCCTGCAGGCAGTCAGATTTTTCTCTGTGCCGCCTTAGTTTGCAGGCAGGCTGGGCCAAGTCCAGGAGAGCAATGTGTGGTTGTGAAAGTGGGTTATAGCATTCTATTATATTATAAGATAATAGCATTGGAAAAAGTATATTATAGCATTGGAAAAAGTGCAGAAAAGGGCAGCTAAAATGATAAAAGGGTTGGAACACTTTTCCTATGAAGAAAGGTTGAAGCGCTTGGGGCTCTTTGGCTTGGAGAAGCGACGGCTGAGGGGTGACATGATTGAGGTTTACAAGATCCTGCATGGGACAGAGCAGGTAGAGAAAGAGGTACTTTCCCCCCTTTCTCACAAGACAAGAACTCCTGGGCACTCCATGAAATTGCTGAGTAGTTGGGTTAGAACGGATAAAAGGAAGTCCTTCTTCACCCAAAGAGTGATTAACACATGGAATTCACTGCCACAGGAGGTGGTGGTGGCTACAAGCATGGACGGCTTCAAGAGGGAATTAGATAAACACATGGAGCAGAGGTCTATCAGTGGCTATCAGCCACAAGGTCTAGATAGGAACTCTCGGTCTGGGGCAAGTGATGCTCTGTATTCTTGGTGCTTGATAGAAGGGGGCAACAATGGGAGGGCTTCTGGTGTCCTGGCCCCGACTGTGGACCTCCTGAGGGCACCTGGTGTTTTTGGCCACTGTGTGACACAGAGTGTTGGACTGGATGGGCCACTGGCCTGATCCAACATTGGCTTCTCTTATGTTCTCTTATGGTCTTATGGGTCCCAGGCTTTAGCAGTTTTATTGATCTGAGCATGCCCTTTTTTAGTTTGTTTTTTGAGAGAGTTACCATACCCAGTAAAGTTGGACTCGTGGGTCACAGTCCCAAAAAGGTTGGGAACAACTACCTTGGTGCATATTAATCGGCTGTGTGTGTATGTGTATGGGTATGTGTGTGTCTAGAGTTAAATGGATGTGTGTGGGAGAGTTTTGATTTGTAGTGTGGTAGTGTCCAAATCCTGTCAGATGGCAGAAGTTAAGCAGGGTCAGGCCTGGTTAGAATTTGGATGGGAGACCACTGTATAAGTCCAGAGTTGCTATTCAGAGGCAGGCAATGGCAAACCGCTTCTGTTCCTCTCTTGCCTTGACCCGGATGGCCCAGGGTAGCCCGATCTCATCAGAGCTCAGAAGCAAAACATGGGAGGCCATTAAGGAAGTCCAGGGTTGCTACGCAGGGGCAGGTAATGACAAGCAACCTCTGAACCTCTCTTCCCTTGAGAGCCCTATAGGGTTGTCATAAGTTGGTTGCAAGTTGGTGGCACAACACCAGTGAAAGTGCAGCTAATGGCTAATATGACCCCCTCCTGAGACTGGTGAGCACATATTTCACCCAGAATGTCTTCCCTTTAGCTGTAGGTAAGCAGTTAGCACTTGGCAGATAATGAATCATGGGGGCAGGGGAATCTGGATAGAAAGGTGAGGCCTAGAGGTTTGCTGAGGATTCTAGAACGGTCGGCTGACCCTGTTGAGAGCATTGCCATAAAGCCCTAAGATGTTCTGTTCCTGCCAGTGGACAATGGCATGGCGCTCTGTTCTAGGGCTGCCAAGTCCAACTTGGGAAATATCTGGGGACTTTGGGGGTGGAGCCAGGAGAAAGGAAGTGACATCATTTTGTGATGTCACATCCTGTGATGTTGCTTCCACATGCTTCCACATGAACTCATGAAGTTTCCTAATACTGAATCAGGCCATTGGTCCATCAAGGTCAGTACTGACTACTCAGACTGGTAGTGGCTCTCCAGGGTCTCAGGCTGAGATCTTTAATATCACCTATTACCTGATCCTTTTTTAGCTGAAGAGGCTGATACCTCCTGCATGTCAAGCAGATGCTCTATCACTGAGCAATGGCCCTACTGAATCCTTCCTCATCTCGGCAGAATATGAAGCACTAAGTGCTACACAAGTGCTAAATATGATTTTCATATCATAAGAACAGGAGAGAAGCCACAGTGGATCGGCCCATCCAGTACAGCCCATCCAGTACAACACTCTGTGTCACAACAGTGGCCAAAAACACCGGGTGCCCTCAGGAGGTCCAGCAGCGGGGCCAGAACTCCAGAAGCCCTCCCACTGTTGCCCCCCAAACACCAAGAATTCAGAGCATCACTGCCCCAGACAAAGTGTTCCATTTAGAGCTTGTGGCTAATAATAGCCACTGATAGACCTCTGCTGGATGGGGACAGAGAGAGAGAGAGAGACAGACAGACAGCTTTTTCACTTACTCTTGCCCAATTCCCAGGCTTTATTTCTGGCCCTTGTTTCACCCAGCTGTTGTCCGTGTAAGTCCCATAACTTCTCCCCCCCCCCCCCAGCATAGGCTTTTTGGTGGCTAAAGAGGACCTTTGTCCTCCCCTTTTCGCCAGCAGAAAAGCTAGTTGGATCCATCCCTAACTTAAAATACCGGTTACTTGATGTACAAATGCTTTTAAAAATGCAGATTTTTACTGCCGGGGGGGGGGGCATGGTTGAAAGAAACAGAAAATTGGCATAAAAATGAGGAATCCCAACTTTTATTTGCAGAAGGGAAATGAGGATTGGGGGGACCCAAACAGCCACGACAAGACATTTTAAACAATCCCACTCCCAGACCTTCTACAGGCAACCTCTCCTTGTGATGTTTACCTCTTTGGAAGTGACAGTTTATTCCTTTGACAAAACCACAGTGGACAGACAGACAGAAAAAAGAAAGAGGGGGAGGGGGAGAGACAGAGAAGGAAAAGAGCTCGCAGACCCCAGCTTACCCGAGCAGTTTACTCAGCAGCAACCTTGCACGCAGTAGAAAGAGCTTAGTCCCTCCTTAATCTCTGGGCGGGGCTCTCTTGCTGGCTCAGCTCTTAAAGGGGAAATTTCCCTTTTAAGAAGTTCAAGAGGCTGGCCAGGGCAGGCTCCGAGGTTCCCCTGCTGGCAGCCATTTTGTCCCCCCGGTGGCCAATTTTGGAAAAGCAGGGGAAAGCTTTAAAAATCGGTGTTTCCCCCGCTCTACCGGGGGACTTGGCAGCCCTACTCTGTTCCCATGGCTTCCAGCGTGTCTCAGCCCCAGGGCCCTGTGCAGAAACCTTCCCTTCTTGTCTTAACTTGGAGTGATAGTTAGAGGCTGCCTTGCCATAAATTGGGCAGATGAACGTGCCAAATAAATGTTGGGCCTGTGATGTGGGAAGAGGAACTTTCTACCATATGTGGTGGACATGTGGGAAAGTTTGCAATTATTGGAAAATGGTTAAAAACATGGCAACGGAGATTTTGGAAATAGAGGTACCATTAGATCCTAAAATATTTTTGTTAAACCTAATGCCAGAAGAGATGGCAAAAGACAATCAACGTCTATTATCTTATTTGGTAACTGCAGCACGTATTTTAAGGGCGAAATAGTGGAAATCGTCTATATTGCCTGATCGAGAAGTACTAATTAGCTTATTACTGAAATGGGCTGAAATGGATAAACTAGGTTATCTCGTAAATCCATATATAAAAACAGATGTTACTGTGGTCTGGTCTAAGTTTTATAATTGGTTGGACTAAAAGGATAGAAGACGTGCTGTTACAATATGTAAATGTGAATATTTGTGTTTATATGTAAAATAAAAAATATTACAAAAAACCCCCAAAAACTTTTGGTCATAGGCTTGACCATCAACAGCTTTTCAGGGTCTCTGGCAAAAGCCTTAACACACACCCCTGCTTCCAGTAGCTCTATGCTAAGGTCATCTTTGGAAGCCCCATGTACAACTTCTGCATCTTCAACTAAAGGAAGAGAGGCACATTCCACTCACTGCCCAGCAAACATTCTGTAACTGAGGTCCATCCCCTCTGCTCCATCTTTGCTAGAGAAGCTCATAGGCTCTTGCTAGTTTTCTAGGCTATGTTGGTTGGAATCCAGTCAGTACACTCTTACCATTCCCATAGAGAAGGGGAATTTCACCTTTCCTGTCTCTTACTTAACATCAGAAAAGACTTGCAAGTATTCTTCCTTAGACCTTATTGTTAATATAGTCCTCCTATTAATGATTTTAGTATTACTCTTTACCAAGGAGGCAGGCAATATTCCCATTGGTTCCATGGCCATTGACTGTCTCCGATTCAAGACTGCTCCATTTGCTGTCCCCCCGCCCCCAAGAGCTTTCTCCTCTTGGTGTTTGAAGAGAACAGAATGTTGGAGAAATATAATTCATTTTAAATGGTTTGGACTGTCAGGTTAATGTGACATCGAAGCCGGGCCTCATGAGCTTGGTCCACAGTAATCACTTTGAGGCTGATTTAAAGTTCTTAAATATCCTGAATTACTTCCTATAATCTCTTAAAATAGCACGCCTTCATTTAATTTAATGTGCATTTTTTTAAAAAAATCTTACACCTGCCAGATGGCACACTTTGTAGGATGTCCAGAACGAGTGATAGAATAATGTTGGCCAAGGGTATGAAAAGAGAAGCTGAGATTGCTTGAACAGCTGCCTTGGAAACATCTGTGTCACATCTAAATGTTGTTTCCCTCGTGGTTCTATAAGATACGGGTGCCTTTGTACAAAATATGTGGGTTCCAGTAGTCACACTTGTATATTCCATATATAAAGACCTTGGCTCTGTTGTATCATGGGGCTGGGGGGAGGAGGGAATCAGTGTGCCAGACCAAAGGAGGAGGAGGAGGAGGGGGGGGGGAGAGGAGGAGGAAGAAGAAGAAGAAGAAGAAGAGGAGGAGAAGAGATTGGATTTATATCCTGCCCTTCACTCACTTGGAGTCTCAGAGCGGCTTTCAAACTCCTTTCCCTTCAAACTCCTTTCCCTTCCCCTCCCCACAACAGACACCCTGTGAGGTAGGTGGGGCTGAGAGCTCTGAGACAACTGTCCTTGAGAGAACAGCTGGTACAGAGCTATAGAGGCAGAAGGAGGCACAAGGGCTTGCTGTGTTCATGCTGAGAGCATCTCCCTGCCATGAGATTCTAAAGAAGTAATGCCTCCTAAAGCCCTTCTTTTTATGTAGCTGTTAAAACCTGCAAGAAACCAGGAGGGAAGGGGGCCAGAGGCACCGGTCATAGCTAGGGTTGCCAGACTCCGGGCAGGATAAGGATAGCCAAAGGAAGAGAGATCACAGGATAATTGAGTAGAAAATAATTAGTGGCAACCGTGATAGATTTACGAAGGGAATATCACTCTTTTATAGATTTTTTTTTAAAAAATAGATCAATATTAATACTGATATATTTCTGTACATTCATACAAGAATAAACATTAATAAAATGAATCCACAATGTTGACAAGCACAGTCCAATAATCTAAATTTCTTACAAACAGTAGATCTTCTTTGTGTCTCCAGGTGGGGCCTGGAGATCTCCCACGATGACTCTTGATCTCCAGATGACAGAGATCAGTTCCCCTGGAGAAACTAGTTGCTTTGGAGGGTGGACTCAGTGGCATTATGCCTTGCTGAGATCCCTCCCCTCCCCTCCCCAGGCTCCCCCCCCTCCCCAGGCTCCCCCCCTCCCCCCAAATCTCCCAAGTATTTCCCCACCCAGAGCTGGCAGCCCTGACCCTAACCCAACCCAACCCTGAAATGAGTGTTTTCTCAGATAAGCTGGTAGCTTAACCTGAAGCTCAATCCTGCACTGGAAGTGGCAGAAATAGAATGTATAATGATGGCTTAAATCAATCCACTTCAGTAATGTAGATCTCATGAGATGCTCTGCAGAACCAGCTGGACCTACCTGGCTGAAAGAGACCACTGTCTACTTGTTGGCTTACAACTGTCCAGTATCCCAGATGTAATCTCAAATAAAGAGCTGTTTCCAAAGATGACTAACACCTCACCCCTGCGTACTAATCCATGCGGAAACTATGCATCACTAGTCATGTGGTGATGGTACACCTGGGTAGTTGTACATGCATGTTGTGTTAGAAAAGAGTCCAGTAGCACCTTAAAGACTAGCAAAATTTGTGAGATCTGAAGAAGTGAGCAGTGACTCACGAAAGCTCCTCCCCTGCCTCAAATGTTGTTGGTCTTTCAGGCGCTCCTGGACTCTGGCTCTTTTCTGCTGCTACAGACAGACTTAACAGGGCCACCCGTCTGGATCTATCTCCATGGAAGGCACCACATTTAGCCCAACAGGATGGGAATCCATCAGACTGACTTTCTAGCTGCCTCTGAAGAAGTGAGTGCAGTGACTCATGAAAGCTCCTCCCCGGCCACAGATTTTGGTCGTCTTTAAGGTGCTCCTGGACTCTGGCTCTTTTCTGTTGCTACAGACGGACTTAACATGGCTACCCATCTTGATCTTTGCATGTAGTGTGTTTGCATTGTGGAGGTATGTCTTACTGCAGCCAATCAATACATGTGTACAGTTAAGTAGGAGTGTGTCATGCAGACACTCCGCAAGTAGTTTGCAATATTATTTTGTTTTTAAAACGAAGCACCTTCCATTGAGGAAATCTGCATTTGCAACGACTCCAAGCCTGGGCAAGGTTATCTCTCCCATGCAGGTTTTCTCTGGCTCTTTTGGGATGGCCATCCTCGGCAACTTTCCAGTGGTCCTGCCGAATCCTGTGTGAAGAAAGTCCTGAAGGGCAGTTTACTTGGCCTGCCGATAATTCATTCCTCCTAGAATTGCCAAGCTCCCCAGTTTGGGTGTAGGGCCTTGTGAGGTCAGCATTTGGCTTCTCCCTGTGACCCGCAGAGCCTGGCCTTAAATCTTGCTGTTATGGGCTAGCCATGACTTGGCACAGAACTCCATGCCCAGATCCCACCTTGTCCTCAGGGTCTGTGTGGGTTCTCAGTTCCCATCCCTACCCTTGCAGAGGGACCATCCATTGGGTGAAGGATGTAAGAAGACAAACTTCCGCGATGACGTCTGTCTCGCTGGCCTTTGGAACGGCTGCCGTAAAGGGGCGATGTTGTTAAGCCACAGTGAGATGAATGGTCATGACTTGTACAATGAGACAAAGCTGAAACCTGAAAGCCGCTTCGATGTTGGGGAGATGAAGCTGACAAATCCTTGCCGGAGACTCATTTATCGTAATGGAGAAATATGGTTTGAGTCTAATAAAACGGAGGGTTTATTGCTGAACCAATGATGCAGCTTTTAAATCACCCCAGGAGAGTTCTGAATGCGCAATTGCATAATGATCTCCCATCCGTGTTCCTTCTTGTGTAAATGGAATCTTATTAAGTTTAAGCCTGTTAATGCAGCGTAATGCATGCGCTCCAAGCAGCCTTGCAGTGGGAGCTATTGAAAGAAGCTGGTTCCTTCCCGGTGGGTCAACAGCCTTTGCTGTTACCTGCTCTCAGAGAAAAGCTGGTCTCTGTTTCAGGTACGCTTTGTGTTTGATGTGGAGGGGAGTTCTGCCTCCTTACTCGGAAATCTAAAGGTTTTATGCGGCTACTGTGGTTCAGCCTCGTGTATCAGAGGGGGGATTTTTGGGTAAGAAACTGCCCCAAATTTAGCCTGTCTAGGGTGTGAAACTGAAGGTTTCTTACCCCAGTTTCACTTGTTAGGCTTTTTGTATAACTGCTGACACAATGAAGACCCAAGAAGGGTAGCAACAATAAATGCAATAGAAAAATAATCATTGGTTGAAATCCTTAGAACTGGTAAAGCAGAGCCTAAATCTGTAGCCTTTAACGTCTTCTTAGACTTTTTCAGATAGCTCTGTCTTCCAGCCTTTCTGAAACATCTCACGGTAGCTGCCTCCTGTGTTACCCCACCTGGGAATCTTTTCCATGGTAGCAGAGCAGCAACAGCGTGCAGGCCTGGGTTGTACCACACTGTATCCTCAAGAACAAGATGATGTGAACAGTGGAATTACTGCGTGGCTTTGCATCTGGAGAGACAGTCCTTGAAATATGAATGGCTCTAAAGCTGACCATCAGCTCCTAAAATTGGACCTGGAAACAAATAGGCAACCAGTAAAGAGACTTCGGGACCAGCATAACTTGGCCCCTGTGGTCAGCCAATGGGCTGCTGCATTTTGCGTGACCCGAAGTCCCCCAAACAATCTCCAAGGGCAGCTTCATGTATTACTGTAGTCTAGCCTTGAAGTTACCAAAGTATGGATCACTGTGGCTGGATCAGGAAGAAACCAGGAGAAAAACCATTTCCCCCCTGTAATCAGAAACCTGGATCTAATTGGAATGTCAGGCTTTCACCTGAGGCTGAACCCCATCCGTCACTGGAAGAACCAGGGATGCAGGGCAGATCCCCCCCCCTCCCCCCCGTTTTCATTGTTTCATAAAACTAGTAACAGCGAATGGATGCAGTTGCCAACACTTTATTAGGTAAGTCTGGCAGTTTCAAAGTTGTAAATAATATTTTTCCTGTGACATGCCCTAGGCGCTGTGGGAAAGAATACAGACAGATTTTTAAAATTGATTTGTAAGGCAGGTGGTGGTGGAGGGGAGTGCAGAGGTAGGAATTCACCAGATTGGCTGTGCAGGTCAAAGGGACCTAAAGGCTTGCGTTGGTTTGAGCACAACATTCAAGCACACTTTCCCTAGTTTTGTTGCTGTTGGGGCATGGAATTAACACGCGGTCCTGCTTAAGTTTGTTTGCTAACTGTAAGTCAAAATAAGCAGGCTAAATCAGATCGCTTTCTGTTTCCGGGCATCAGCCACATCTCTGGAGCATGTTACAATTCTAATTTTTCTGGGAAGCCCACATCACTGGGGAGAACGACTCCGTTCAGTGCAGCCACTTTCCTGGCGAGCACCCCCTCCATCTTATCTGGATTTGGTTTGTTCTCCCTCAGCCACTTGAGTGCCGTGTTCATGTACTGGCTTGGTACAGGGATGGCCCCTCCCAGTGACTTAGTGAAGGTAATATACAATGCCAATTGTACAATACATAGGGTCTTGTCTTGGGGGGGTGTGTGTCTCATGTGGGGGCCCCCCTGAGCTTTGTGATCCCTCTCCAGTGCAGATCCCATGGGTCTGATTCAGAATCTCCCACCTTCTCCCTATGAATATGGCCTGTCAAAAGAACCTAAACCACTTTAATACTGCTCCACCGAGACCTTCCTGGCTTTCCTAGGTGTTTCAGCGGTATGGTGTAATCTGTTGCATCCAAAGCAGCTGAAAGACTTAATAGAAGTACCAGGGATGCAGTCACCTTATTTCTCCTTTAGTATATAGACTTTCATGAGAAAATGTAAAACCGTCAGCTGTCTTGAGTTCCGCAGAGAAGAAAGGTGGCTAAAAATGTTATAAATAAATAAAATGAACTGAGCCTTTAACTCTGCGCTGCGTGGATTCTGGGGGACTGCTCTTGTTGGGGGAGGTTAGCTTGAAATATGTGGGTGGGGCACATGTGGAAGTAAACTGTATTTTTTTTTTACCCTTTAGTTTGTGAACAATTTGCAGCAATGTGGAGAACAGGATAGTAGAACTACTGACAAAATTATTTGAGTTAAGGAGGCTTGGATTAGATAGGTGAAAGTCCAGGTTTTTAATACTCGGTCCTATTGCAAGAGACTCCATGCATGTTAAAGGTAAAGGTTTCCCTTGCTCGAAAGCCAGTTGAATCTGACTCTAGGGATGCGGTGTTCATCTCCGTTTCTAAGCTGAAGAGCCAGCGTTGTCCGAAGACGTCTCCATGGTCATGTGGCCGGAATGACTAGATGCTGAGGCACACAGAATGCTGTTCCTTTGCCACCAAAGTGGTACCTATTTCTCGACTTGCAATTTCTTGCTTTTGAACTGCTAGGTTGGCAGGAACTGGGGCCAGAGACGGGAGCTCACTCCGTCATGCAGCACTCGGGTCTTGAACTGCTTCGCTACCGATCTTCCGGTCTGCAGTTCAGCATCTTAACCACTTGAGCCACTGAAGCCCCATGCATGTTAGAACTTGTTTATTTATTTTATTAAATGTATAGCCCACCCTCCCCACATTGGAGGCTCAGGGTGGGTACCAACATATAAGTATCTGCAATTAATGCAGATTTACAAATTTAAAACATATTACAATAATACATTAAAATCTATAAAATCATCATCCTTATTTCACTAAAAACATCAGCATTAAAACAACAGTGCACCTCAGTGGCAGATAATGTGGTCCCAGTCTGGCTTCGAGAATCTTGTGTAGCCGTATGAGCCCCAAGACCAGCAGGGCCAGCCTTGACCACCACACCCACAGCCCAGGTGCCTCCTCCTCCTTTCCCCATGGGGGGAAACTCACAGATTAATAAGAACATAAGAACCTAAGAGAAGCCAGCGTTGGATCAGGCCAATGGCCCATCCAGTCCAACACTCTGTGTCACACAGTGGCCAAAAATACCCGGTGCCTTCAGGAGGTCCAGCAGTGGGGCCAGGACACCTGAAGCCCTCTCACTGTTGCCCCCCCCCCCAAGATCCAAGAATACAGAGCATCACTTGCCCCAGACATAAGAACCTAAGAGAAGCCAGTGTTGGATCAGGCCAATGGCCCATCCAGTCCAACACTCTGTGTCACACAGTGGCCAAAAATACCAGGTGCCCTCAGGAGGTCCAGCAGTGGGGCCAGGACACTAGAAGCCCTCTCACTGTTGCCCCCCCCCCCCCCCAAGATCCAAGAATACAGAGCATCACTTGCCCCAGACATAAGAACCTAAGAGAAGCCAGTGTTGGATCAGGCCAATGGCCCATCCAGTCCAACACTCTGTGTCACACAGTGGCCAAAAATACCAGGTGCCCTCAGGAGGTCCAGCAGTGGGGCCAGGACACTAGAAGCCCTCCCACTGTTGCCACCCCAAGCACTAGGAATACAGTGCATCACTTACCACAGACTGAGAGATCCTATCTATACCTGATGGCTAATAGCCACTGATGGACCTCTGCTCCATATGTTTCTCCCTCTTGAAGCCATCCATGCTTGTAGTTGCCACCATCTCCTGTGGCAGTGAATTCCATGTTCTGTGTTCTGATGTCCGACTGCTTACTACATGCACCGCCTTTCTGTCTCTGGCTCTTTGTGCGAAGGGCAGGGCGGGTGTCTCGGGCACACGCGGCTGCCTTGCCCACACAGAACTGCTTTCCCTGGATTGTCTTGCATTGAACCCAGTGTGGCCTCCCCTCCCCGCCTCTGTATTTTAAGTTCTGCCCTAGCTTGGGCATGTCTCTCGTGTACGCTTTGTGTGATGCTGTGTAGGCTGCTAATTATGCACCTTGTATTTCTGGCTTGTTTCTCTGTTGTGTGTATGAAGAAAAAAGGGGTGGGGGGGGGGAGAACTGCAATGGAATTCATCTCCCACTGAAGCCTCCCAAGTCTTCTAATATTTTGTCTCTGCTGTGTATTTTTAGAACAGCAGGAAGCATCTACATAAATATCGGTGGAGGGTGAGGCCTCTCCACTGATTTGAAAGCTTTTTTTAGTAGATCGACTGTTTTGACTGATTAAAATACAGCAGACGCTCACTATAACTCATGGTTGGGGATGTTTGAAGAAGGATGAGCGCCCTCCAAGGCAAGAACATCTGTTTGGGAGATGTAGACACGGGTCATTCTAGAGCAATGCCACTGATGCACCCGCTCTTTAAAGGACTCTGGGTGATATTTCCTTTCCCGTCTGTGCTTCGACTTAGTTATTATCTATGCAGTGATGATGATTGTTCTTCTCTGCTGGGAGAGTTTCTGCTGGCTGGGGCTGTCCGAGTGGTCCTGGGGCCTTGGACAAAAAGACAAGGACCCGCTTTATTGCCACCCAACTTGCTGATTTTTCACCCCCCACAGAGTCGCCGGGTACAAGCAAATGGAGCAAATGGAGAAGGAAGCGGGTGGCGAGCGGTCGGAAGCCCCTCTGCATCCCCATTGGAGGGAAAATTGGGATATAAACGAAGTAAATGTTTAAACCACTAAACCTGGAGGCCAAAAGGATCCCACCGACAGCAATTTGTCTCAGCTGCTGTGCTTCTGTGGGGGGACGGTCAGATGGACGCTGTGGCCCACCGAGCTAGATGTAACCCACCAGGCCTGTGTACCTGGCGACTCTGTGGGATCTGCAGAAAGAGTTGAGATGGAAGATACCGTTGGGCTGACGAATCCCACGACATTCACAAAGACAAGTTTGCTTTCTGGTGGGAGGGGGAGGGGGCCCTCGTGGATGAGAGGACAGTTCTGTGGCACCCAGCTCACACTTGGGGCTCCCGCTGACCTGCCAGCCGGCTTTCAGTCGGGATTTGTGGCACCTACGGCATCTGTCTGTCTTCCAATTCCATGAGCAATCTGTTGGTGCTCATTCCATCTTGGGGGCATTCAGGGAGTTACAATACATGGAATCCTGAGGGCAAAGGTGGCAAAAACCCATTTTGCAACAGAGGCTGAGTAAGGGGGGGGGGGGAGAGCGAGAGAGCGAGCGAGCACATTGGAATGATGGTGACAGTGGAACCTGGTGCTTTCCAGATACAATTGGGGGGGGGAATAAAATTAGTCGTAGGACTGTGAAGTGTTCCAGATGTTCTGCATGTTGTGGAAATGCTGAGTGTTGCGGAAGAGGAGGCTACTGAAAGTGTGGCATGTTGGTTCCTGCTGGCTCATTTTAACCTTCTGATGAAGGTATTCCTCTGCACGCTTTCAAGTCTTGCAGGTCAGGACTCACTTCGAGAGTTGCTTGTGGCACCCTTTGAGGTGCTAATTTTAACCGTGTTGTGGTGCTGTTGCAATTTATTTCTGTCCTATATATCTTGATGATTTAGCAATTTGTTGTGGTTTATTTTTTTAGCAACGCAGAAATGGGAAGCAGCCTGGCCCTTACACGGGGTAGCTATTAATGTGACGAGTGTGTTTGTGGCTGTGGTTTCATTAACGTTCTCGGTTAGCGTGGCTGATGGCCGTGCAGGCCGTGAATTAGAATTACGCCCATTTCGAAGATGGAGAAACTGAAGTGGGCGGAATTCAAAGGCTTGGTCCCTGCTTTTTGTGTGGTGAACTCTGTAGCAGAAGTCTGGGAGCCCCGGCATGTTCGTGGACCAAATTCAGACCAGGCAGTGCTGTGATGTTAGCTACACCGTGGGACTTGGATATGTTCCCCTTGCAGCAGACAGGAGTTTGGCTTTGCTGTATTTAAGCACATCTGAATCTGGGGACATCCAGCTTCCTGGGGAGGTCTACCTTCTGCTTTCCCACCATGCTCTGGACCTCTTCTGTCTGATTTTATCTGTCAGCCTCTCCTCAAACCATGAATTGCAGCCGTGTTACCTAAATGAACTCCATATTGTGTCTGGGCAAGGGAAGCCTCGACTCTTTTTCTTAGCTGAATTCCAAAGTGCTCTGGTGACATAAGAGATCCGGTACTATATTTAGGGGTTAGCGCAATTGGAGAGCATGGAGCGTGACTAGGAGGATAAATACGGCTTTCTTTACATGGCTTGTGAATATCGGTTGCTCAAAAACTGGTTTGTTGTCTTTTCAGAGAGATGTTGGTGTGATCTGGTTCCCAGCAAAGGGCCAGCAGTTCATTTGATTCCTGATGATCTCATTGTCTTGGAATGATGTCTAAATCCTTCTCGCTCAACTTTCAGTCTCAGAAAAGGGGAAGTTTGATACTTGAGACGTATGGAGGGGGGGGGGGGGAGAGTGGGTCCTGTGAAGTAACACATCCAGATGGATTACATAAGGAACTTGACATCTTGTTTAAAAACAAATCATTCATTATGCAGTGATGAATAATCAAGCATTACAGTTTCATCTCTGGAGATCCCTTTTTTTGGTTGGGATTTTGATAGTTCTGTAATTAAAAGTTGAAAGCTATTACACCGTCTACATGCTGATCAATTGGTAATTAAAAAGTTGATGATAGATATGGCATTTCATGGGACTGCGTGGCTTATGAACAAATTTCCTTAGTCTCTTGAAATTTGCCATTTTAGTGTGCATTCAGTCCTGGTGAGTTATTCGATTTGAATCTTATAAATACCATTGAATTATCAAAATTTGCATACTATAATTTCAGATGTTAATAGATCACATTATTTCAGTGCAATTCAGTTTGAAAGGTTACGTTTCTTTCTTTGTTCCGGATATGTAAAATACCATTTTTAATAGCTTTTAATTAGATCTGGCTGTCCTATCAGGATTTTGATCTTGTGGCTTGCTTAATCAGTAGAATTTTAATACCAAACCAGAGGAGAAACAGGAAAACAAACTCACCTGCCGCATGGGCAAAACAGCAGCATGGAAACTTCTAGCCAAGGGCCCTGGGTGCGGTGTCTCTGGCTGGGCAAAGCATGCTGGTGGAGGGCGTGTGGGAGTGTGTGACATGCAAGTCCCTCCTCGGTCCTGTTAATTAGTTCACCACTTGCTTCTGGTCATGCTTCTCAAGGTTAATGTGCTGAAGGCCGATGGCCTGGCTCAAGAGGATTTCTCCGGGAAGGCGGCTCATCTTAGAACCTCTTTGGAAGCTGCTCTGTGCATTCTCAGCTGTAAGGCAAAGGAGGGACTGTGTGCCTGATGGGAGAAGCCCGTGCCCAAGGCCTATGGTTTCAAGGGTTGTTGTAGGTCATGTGGAGACTTCCGTTTGTTGAGGCAGTCTGTTAGGGTACAGTGGGAGTCCCTGGTGTGGTGCTCGTGGGTGCGTCATGGTGCCTGCCAAGCGTTTTTAGAAAGTGGGTGGGGCTATGAGGGACTCTTGCCCAGCAGGACTTCTGATTGGCCACCGGAGATCTGATTGGTTGTGCAGATTAAATGAATGTTATTTCAGTGGCAGTTGGTTTTGTTCTCGCTCTCTTTCTCCCCCCCTCCCTCCTCTTTCCCAGCGTATGCTTTAAACCGCTTCTTTTTTCCCCTGCACGTGGGCCTTCTCTGTGTACGTGGCTCCGCCTTCTGCAGCAGCCATTGTTGTTGTGATCACGCCCAACACCCTGTGTCAGAATTCCAAAGGTGCCCACAGGATCAAAAAGGTGAGGGACCCCTGGGGTACAGGACTATCTTGGATGTTAAGTATCCACCTCTTCCCTAGAATCTGCGAGTGGCCCCGGGTGTATCATCTTGGGGCCTTGAGAGTTCTGGGGACGCAAGTCATTGCCAGGCTGCTGGGGTTGGGCTGGGCATAGAGGGGGGAGTGAGTGAGTGAGTGTTAGTATGATTCACCAGCCTCTTTAAAATGGACACTGTCCCCAGTTCTGTTGTTCCAGTGCTGCACCAAAACATGTCCCCGTTGGGCGGTGGGGTGTATCTCAGCGTGCGAGGTCAGTCTCAGCGATCCCTCAGAGAGCCATCCAAGCATCCTGCTTAGTCTTTTCTTCCACCTTGAGTACGAACTTAGAACAGAAGTCCTGTGAACTTTTTATAGATACTGTTTACAGTTCTCTGCAGACTCTTATGGATAAAAGATTTTTTTGCTTTAACATTTAACTGGTGACTGTAAGAAGTAATTGAACAGCGGATTACTACTTAGATTTGAAGACCCCCAACTTGTATGTTATATATGTTTGTGCTTTCTGTATGTTTTGTATGTTTGTGATAATAAAATAAACTATTTTGGAAAAAAAAAGAGGTCTTGTGAACTTTGAGGCCTGTTTGCTTCCCGTGCGTCCATGGCATGCCTTTCCGGAGCTCCTGTTGCCTGAAGAGGGAGGTTGTGGGTCTGAGCTGCAGCTACCTCTGGAGGGCTGGGGCAGCCCAAGCATAAGGCCGCCTCTTGCATGCCACTTAGAGGGGTCCTTTCGAATGTGGTGCACACGGGTGAAAAGCCAGGGTTGCGGCACCAGATCAAGTTCCCTTAACCATCCCTGACCTACTGAAATGTGATTGCATAGTCAACAGATATGTGATCTGAAGCAAGAAGTGAATCTGCCATGCTTAAAGGAATGGATTCAGGGCTGTTATGAAAAAGGTAATGAATATCTAATCCTCGAGGCTTATTTTAGCCTCTTGAGGTTTTTTCACAGACTTAAATTCTACCCTTTCCTCCTTTGAATTAAAGTACTTTATATGGCTGGTCACCTGCTCCCTGGCTTTGAGCAGGTGCATACAGCTTTTCTTCTGGGTTGTGTGGTTATTTTTATAATGGAGAATTATGCAGTGAGATCCCTTTAATGCTCAGGGTGTGCGCCTGTTGGTAGCTGCTGTATGTCCCACTAAAGATGAGTCTTACCTTCACAGTGCCCAATCTTGCTCAACAGGAGACTGCAGAAAGTGGTGGTAGGCTTGAGGATGACGTCCTTGCCAAAACACATTCTGGACCAGGCAGGCAATCTGGGAGTTTGAACGGTGTTGGGAAAGCAGTGACTCTGTGGCATTTAGAAACGCACAGATGCCTTTTTCTTAAATAACAGACATATGTGTTTGACATTGTGGAGAACATCTACTTGATATTTGTGGAAGGCTTTTGGTCTCTTCCCTTTCAAAGGTCTTCAAGCTGTCTGTGCTAGATTGGTGGTGGAAAATGCTGTCAACTTGCAGCTGACGTATGGTGCCCCTGTGGGGTTTTCAAGGCAAGAGATAAAGGTGGTTTGTCATTGCCTGCCTCTGCATAGTGACCCTGGACTTCCGTGGTGGTCTCCCATCCAAGTAGTAACCAGGGCTGACCCTACTTAGCTCCTGAGATCTGGGGCAATCAGGCTAGCCTGGACCATCCAGGTCTCGGCAAAAGACATGTAGAGGTGGTTTGCAGTAGCCTGCCTCTGCATAACAACCTTGTCCTTCCTTGGTGGTCTCCCATCTAAGAACTAAGCCTTACTTAGCTTCCAAGATACAACAAGATCAGGCTAGCCTAGTTAGGCCATCCCAAATGCCAGGCAGGGAGACACATGCAGCACTGTTGGTTCATCCGGCTAAAAGAGACTTCTGTAGTCCAAGGCTAGAGTTGAAAGACACATAACACAGCAACCTGGCTGAAGCGAAGGAGCGCTGGATGATCCCTTGAGCTCCAAAACTCGAGAGGTAAGGTATATCTAATCAATACAGATAATAAAAGGCTAATATTTTCATTTGGACAAAGCAGATGTTTGCCACAATACATCTGTGTATTTGCCCAGCTATCTCAATCATGCTATACAAGCAAAGAACTCTGTCTGGGGCTTGAGGTTCAGTTTTTTAAAAATGCCAGCTTCCCCCTTTTAAAAAGTGTATTCCAGATGTCTGTTTTCAGGAGCTGAGGTGTGGCTTAAAGGGCTTTCAGTGATCCCAGACTTGTGTGACGGAGCTTTCCTTGCCTGGGCGTTCAGATTCTCCTTGTGGGGCATTTGGATATTCGAAGCAGAGAGTGAACGCAGGCCAGGGGCCGGGGCTCAGTGGTGGAATGTCTGTTTGGTATGCAGAAAGTCCCAGGTTTAATCCCAGGCATCTCCAGCTACAAGAAGGATCGAGTGGTAGGTGATGTGAAAGACTTCAGCCCAAGGCCCTGGAGAGCTGCTGCCAGTCAGAGTAGACGATTCTGTCCTTGATGGACCCAGGGTCTGACTCAGTAGAAGGCAGCTTCGTGGGCATTTTCTACCCATGCTATCGGGAGACCAGCAGAGTTAAGCAGTGTTGGATTTAGTACTCTGGGTGCCTTCTGCAGGATAAGCCAGTTATACAAATCACAGCTCACTGCGTCTAGGCTTGTGCTGGACAGTTTGGTGGTTTGAGAAGCTTTTGTGAGTTACTAGCAGTTGTGAGACGAATGTGTCATCAGAGCCCTCTCTTGACGAATAAATGTTTTGGCCACTTTGACACGCCAGTAGCTTTAGGCACAGCATTTTTACAGTCTGATACAGCAGAGGCAGAAGCGCACTCCCTGGCCTGGAGCTTAATTTGGCAGTCTCTGCTAAAGAATTAAACATGCCTCTACTAGTCGGAGCTGTGCAAATGATAAATGCATGCACTGGGGGGAAGAAGACCTTCAAAACAGTCTTTCATGATCTGAAGGCGTCCCTTTTTTAAGAAAAAAAAAATCCCCAGAATGCCTTCTAATGCAATTTATTTATAACCAGTGCATTAAAGTGGGGGGAAAAATACTGAAAAGGTCTTAAGTAGCAGGCTGCAGTTGAAATATTGCCTTGTTTAAATAGCCGAATTACTCAAACTGATTTGTGAGGACAACAAATGATAATATTTGTAATTGATATACTTAAAAGCATTAAACGTGAGAAGAGAGGGGCCGCTGAGACGCAGAAGGGCGGAGGGTCCCACCTATATTTCTCTCTGAGTGATCTTACTGTCCATCCGCGTCTGCATCGTGGGTGGGGGTGTGTGTGTATCAGTCAACAAAGTCGCTTTTTATACGAGGAAGAATTGCACAGATCACTCCCCCCCCCCTTATAGTGAAACTTGCCAAACATAGAAATATAGAGCTGGAAAGGGAACCCAGGGTTAATCTAATCCAGCCCCCCCCCCGCCCCCGCACAGTGCAGGGAATTCACAACTACCCCCCACTCCCCCAGTCACCCCTGCTGCATGCCAAGAGGAAGGTCCTGCGTGACCCCAAAGTGGCAATCTCCACATTACTCTGGGTGTGTAGGAAAGAGCCATGAGAGCCACGCACTCGCTCTTACCCCTCCCTGCCCTCCCTCTCGCAATCTGCTTAAATTCGCAGAATCAGCATTGCTGTCAGCTGGCCATCCAGCCTCTGCTTAAAAACCTCCCAAGAAGGAGAGCCCACCCCCTCCCAAGGAAGCCTGTTCCACTGAGGAACCGCTCTGACTGTCAGGAAGTTCTTTCCTCATGTTTAGCCATTAACTATATGTATAAATATGTGAATGAGTTGAATGCTGTGCCCAGTTGTGACTCGGGCCTGCTTTATGCAGGTGGTGGAATATGGTACTGGACTAGACAGAACCAGTCGCTTAGAGTGCAGGTGGGGGAGCTCATTTTGCCCCCCCCCCCGGTCAAAAACTCCCTCCAAATAGAAAACCATGACAGGAGCGTAGGGCTCAGCAAGGAGTTTTGTTTCTGATGTGCAAGTCTGATACTTTGGGGGAGTTTGTTGTACACAAGGGAGCCTTTTTAATGGTATTTCCCTGCCGTCCATCCCACCACTTCTGGGTTTTTCCACCTTGTCCCTGGACCAGGTATAGATTCAGCTTCACTGTGACTGGGAAGAGTTGGGTACTTCTCCAAACTCCTTAGAAGGGGGGTGTCCCCCACCCCTTTTAAGCCTGGACCTTTGGACTTCTGACACAATGTTGTGAATTCAGCCACAAAATGGCTGCTTCAGAAGGTGGAGCCAGCCATTCAATGCTGCTGCAGCTTACCTTCAGTCACCCAGTGACAATCCTTGGTGCTGTGGTGGTAGCTGCTGTGGAAATGAAAATTTTAAAAACCTGCACCATCAAATCTCATGTAGCCAGTTGAAAGAGTTGCTGACCAAAACCCCCACCTGTCCCTGCCAACTTTCAGGAAATACTTGGTGGGCACCAGGAAAGGTCAGGGACCCCTGCCTAGAGCAGACTGCAGCAGAGATGTGCTGAGGAGTGGGCTTGTGGCAGGGAACCAAGGAATAGGGGCTCTGGGATAAGAGACTCGATGATTCTGAAGTCTCTTATCCCAGAGCCCCTATTTCTGAAGTTGACCCATCACTTGTTTTCATTAAAGAGTCTCACCTGCTTGCCAGCTTAATTGGCTAATGACCCTGTGTGTTGACTTCCCTTCTAGCAAGTGGCTTGGGTCTGTTCACACTTGTCAGGAATCTTAAGAATTGCCTGTTCCAGAGGTAGCTCTGGTGTGGCGTGGGTCAGTCTGCTAGAAGAGTGGAAATAGATGGCTTGGATACTTGTCTGTGTGCTGAATTATGTTACCTGGGATTGGCAGGAGGCCTTGAAAGTTTTTTCCTTTGTCTGCTAATGTTCCAAAATTTACTTGCCCTGCATGTGTGTTGCACCATTGTGCCACTGTATCCATCGTAAGACCACTGGTTCATCCACTGCTAATATCTGTAAATGTGAGATGGTCCAAAAATTCTGCAGCTATAATGTGATACTGTTTTGAGTATTGTCTTCTTGGCCCATCAGCTTGGTGTCCTGCTGCTGCCCTGAGGAAGACTGCAGAGGACAGAAATGGTGGTTGCGGGAAGAGGGGCGGCAGAAACAAGGCTGGTGTAGCTTCCGGAAGATTATTTGTGGTGCTGTGTGTGTGTGTTCCTCTTGCCCTCCCCATCTTGACAAAGACTGATCGCAAGATTTACCTGATGGGAGAGTGTGGAGGAGAGGGATGAAAATTCTATTTTGTTTTTTCCTAAATGTAAACTTTAAAGCCTCTAAATCTTAATAAGAACCTGTCATTGCACACCTTGCTGCTGCAGGAATGTAAGCTTGAACAGCTTAATGTGCCAAATTTCCCCAGCTCTTGTATGGTGCTTAGGTTGAGTTAATGATTTAAATATTCTTGCAACTGCTACTCATTACCTTGTACATCAATACCGATGAGGTGGTTGCTTAGAGAGACAGAGAGAGATAAAGCAGCCTGCACTTCAAAATATTAATCAACTCAACCACGGTTAGATGTGGGAACTTTTCGGGAGGAAGAAAAAGGGTTTTGAGAGCCCGGCACCCTTAGATGTGCCAGAGTGTGACAGCTGGTTCCAGCCATTTGATTTTATAGGGCAGTTTGTTGCGAATGAACGGCACGTTGAATATTTTACCACGATTTCAGATTATCTGAAGGATATTTTCCGGTTTACTAATTGGTAGCTAATGTTGAGTACATTGATGTTGACATGAGCAAATGGATTTAAAATGATTTTGAAGTGAGCTTCATTAGAAGATGCTCTAATTCAGAGTCAACAGGAAATGTCAACCATTATGCCTGCACTTGGCACTCACAGACCAGGATGTGGCAATACTCAATTTTTTTTACAAATATTGTCAAACTCCATGAGAAGTCTGCGTGTCTACCTGGTATCTTTTCCCCCCAAACGGGCTGTAGGCTCCAGGCTTTATGGTGTGTCGCTCAGTCTGGGGAAGAGGAGGTTTGGGGGGGAGCATGATTACTCATGATTTTAAGGGCTGTCACTTAGAGGAGGTCAGGGAGCTGTTCCTTTTGGCAGCCGAGGATGTAAGACTCACAAGAATGGATTTAAGTGAAGGGCGGGAATGTACCGGCTGGATCTTAGGAAAACCTTTTTGACAGTAAGAGTTGTACAACAGTGGAATCGGCTGCCTGGGGAGGTGGTAAGCTCCCCCCCTCCCTGGCAGTCTTTAAGCAGCGGCTGGATAAACCCTTGTCAGGGATACTCGAGGCTGGTCCTGCATTGAGCAGGGGGTTGGACTAGATGGCCCGTATGGCCTCTTCCATCTCTGTGATTCTGTGATCCTGGTCGGAGGAAAAGTGCAAGGTATTTGACATGGACAGCTAGGGAGTAAAGGTGGCTCTTCTCAGGTTGCTTGACAACACCTTGTTCTCGTATGACTACAGTGTTTTACAAGGAACTGGGGAATGGTTTCTGCAACACTTGTTTCCAAATGCTGATTCCAGACAGTGGTAGTTCAGCCCTGACCTTCACAAATGTTCTTGGACTGTAGGATTTAGCCACAAAATTCAGGAGCCAGACTCATCCATAACAAATGCAGTATTTTCATCATTCATAAACCATACAAGATGGTTTCAGGGGGATAGCCATTTTAGTCTGTTGTGGTAGAACAAAATTCGAGTCTAAGGTGCTGCTGAAGTCGAAACAATGAAATTCCCTAGAGAAGCTGCATTTGAATTACTCTAGTCTTTTGAAACATGGGTGAAGCAACTTGGAGATGGCCCTGTCACAGTGTACATATACTTCTGGCGTTTTTATCTTATCTGTCCTCCATGAAGCTCAGGGTGGCATGAGCAGACCTCTTCTCCTCTGTTTAATCCTCACAGGAGAGGTTGGGATGGAAGAGTGGCTGGCTTAAGACAGCTCAATGACTCCTGGAACCTGGGTCTCTCTAACTACCTGCACCACTCTGCCCCTCTTTTGATGCTTCTCTTTGAAGGCTTGCCCAGGAAGGACAAAGAATTGTGCTGCCAGATTCTATACAGTCTCCTGTTTTCAGCTTTGGAGGTAAATAGGTGGAATGGGAGTCTGGAGTTATAACTTGACCACAGAGCAGGGGCTGAGCTAAATGGCTGGTTGTGTTGGAGAGTTGTTGGAGCACCTTTGCTGAGCTCTTCCAAAAACTCCAGAACTTGGAAACTGGCTGCTGCTGTGCAACGTGTCCTCAGTGCTTGGTAGGTATGGATTGGGGCAGTCGCTGTTTAGTTGTTGCATGAATAAGCAGAAGCCAGAGCCTTGGTTGGAAAGTGTTTAGCAATAGCCGAGTTTCCCATACATATTAAGTTGCAAGGAAGTTAGCTGAAGGTGGGTAGAAGCATTGATCCTGTGTGCACCGTTGAGGGAATCGATTCCATGTGACGTGAAAAGCTTTAGGGTCTTCAAATAGTTTAGCCTATTTTCAGCAGTATTTGATACATATATATTTTGTGCTTGGGAGGCTTTGATGTCTAACGCAAACATTCACTTAGGGCACTGACCCTTCGTCTTTGATATATCCCTACAAAGCTTTGGTAGAGACATTGCAGGTGTGGGAATTTGGCATCAAAGTGCTTACATATTGGGAACACCCTTCCATCAACGTTTGTGTTATGCTGAGCTGGTTCAAGGCCTGGCGAGTGAAAGTTCATGCCATTCTGGCGTGGTTAAAGCCTTCAGGCTCCACAAGGTGCATTAGAGCTGAATGTTGATGCTCTTAGCTGAAGGATGGCAGGCCACAGCAGTTTCCATTGGCAGAATATTCCCAAGAGCTTCCCTCAGAGAAGGTGGTTGGTGGCCATAATTCCAGGGTGGCAATTAATGATATAACCGGCCCTGGATAGCTTGGCCCAGCCCAGTCTCATCAAATCTTGGAAGCTAAGCAGAGTTGGCCCTGGTTAGTTCTTGGATGAGAGGCCACCAAGGAAGTCCAGGGTTGCTACGCAGAGGCAGGCAATGGCGAACCACTTCTGAACATCTCTTGCCTTGAAACTCCGAGTGGCTGCCCTGACCTGGATAGGCTGCCCTGACCTGGATTGTCAGATCTAGGAAGCTAATCATAGAATCACATAGTTGGAAGGGGCCATAAAGGCCATCTAGTCCAACCTCCTGATCAGTGAAGGATCAGCCTAGAGCATCCCTGACCAGTGCTTGTCCAGCCACTGTTTAAAGACTGCCAGCGAGGGGGAGCTCACCATCAACTCTGGCAAGTACTTGGATGGGAGACCTCCAAGGAATACCAGGGCCAGGATGCAGAGGCAGGCAGTAGCAAGCCACCTCTCTGAAACTTCGACATCCCACTAGGGGTTGCCAGGAGTCAAGCGTGCACACACACACAAATACCAGTAAACCCCTCAAAGGGTCTACCATGAGTCAGTTGTGACTTGATGGCAACAAAAGAAAATAATCATGTATTAATTTAGTAGTACTCCTGACCTTGTAATGTCGGGGTGTGAAAGGGAGCAGGTTGGGATTATTGGCCGGGGGGGGGGGAGGATTGCCTTTCCTCCATCTCTCCATCTGTTCCTGCCGGGCTTGTGAGTGACGTTCAGAGTGCTATGGAAAGCTGTGTGCTCACAGCTAAAGGAACGGTGGTTCTGGCTTTACTTACTTCGTAGCACCAGCTCTGCTCGTGTGCCGTCTTTCAGCCTGTCATGCGTGTGTTGTCAGGGAGCCGCTGCTTGTCCGGGCGATGTGGTCGGGATGCAGCCTGGTGGCTGGGCACGGCTGCCAGTCTCTGGTTTCTGTGGACCCCTTTTCTGGCAGTTGACTGATGTCTTTTAAATGCAGAGTTGATCAGCAGTCCATCTCCTCCTAGTGTTCGGTGCAGACGAGGCAACTGCCCAGTGGAGTTTGCATTCTACTTGTCCTTGCTTAGCTTTGTCCCCACCTTCTTTTGGCGAAACCAGCAATGGATTCAGTTTGGGATGGTCACTGGGAAAGTGCTTATGGAGTGGCACGTCTGGTTCCTTAGGCACTCTACAGGGCAAATCTGCCCGGCCTCTCTGAAGATCCGGAGCCTGTCAGGAGGGAAGAGCAAACTCAGTCGGCCTCTTTGCCAGCCAGCCATGACTTACTCCTCTTCTGTTTGTTGATGCATTCCTCTTTGAACAAAGTGCTCGGTTTGTCCCCACTCACTCTGCGTTTGCCTCACTTCTGGTCCATTTCCTGTCTTGCACTTACTCTGCCCGAGCCAGGCTGGAAGATGTTCTGTGCAGTGGGATAGGACTAATGTCTTAAATATTTAACACCGCTAATTGATTCAATGGGAAGTGGAAACAAACAGCCAGAGATTGCCCAGAGCTGTGGTCAGCACACTCTTACTTATGTAAGTGTTGTCAAGTCACAGAGTACTCCCGGTGACCCCAGCAAGGGGCTTTCAAGGCCAGGCAGCCGTAGTGGGGGGGTTGCCCTTGCCTTCTTCGGCAGAGTCTGCCTTGGCAGTCCCCCATCCGAGTATCGGCCCTGCTTTGCTTCTCTAATCTGTTGAGATTGGGTGACGCCAGGCTGCCTTCCCTCCCCAGCACTCCCTTGGGCCTCCAAGCAGTCAGCTTCTCTGCCCTGGGGCTAGAGATTGAGCTTGAGCTCTTTTGTGGGAGGGGCCTCTAGCAGCCCCTGGGCGCCCTTGGCAGCCATGTCTGCCTTTGCCTTAGAGCACTTCATAATGCAGGGGTGTGGAGGGATTCTGTAGGGTTAATCCAGACACGGGGGAGCAGGGGCGCAGGTCTTGTGTGTCTGCATCCCCACACTGGATTATTCATTTGGTTGTCCGTGTTTGAGATTGTGGGCCTCCCCAGCTCTGCTTGCCAGGGTCCTTGGCACCTTCTCTTTTGCTGGGGCCACAGGGTTTAGCCATTGTGCTGTGGAGCCCTCCCGGCCTCCGCCTTAGTAATCATTCTAGACCAGAGGTGTCAAACTCATTTGTTACAAGGGCCAGATCGGACCTAAATGTCACTTTGTCAAGCCAAGCCATGTATGCCATAAAATGCAATGCCAGGTACCAGAGATATAAACTTTATAAAGGACACAGGCAAATCCAATTTATGATATTATTTTTTACTCAGAATACAACCCAAAGCAGTTGATTCCTAGGAGTGAAAGCAGTTGATTTACTGGGGAGCCCACAAAAGTGCCAGTAAATGTATTTAGTCATATGCAAGGCTAGTTTTCCAAGGGATACCTTAAAAGGGGGAACCTTATATTTCCAAACATACCAGTTGCTTGCGGGCCGGGTAAGAGCCCTGGATGGGCCGGTTCTGGCCCTCGGGCCTTATGTTTGACGCCCCTGTGCTAGGCCATTGAGCCGAGCTCCAGGAGGGCTCTTGTGTTTGGTTCCCTGTGTTGATTTCATTAGGTGATTTTGGTTTGCACTCTTAAGAGGTGCTGTACCTGCTGCAACTTAGCTACAACAAAAAGCCCGAGCGACCACCCTGTCTCTTCAACTGCCTCCACTGTAGTTTGCTGTCAGCCTTCATGGTTCCGCTCAGCCTCATGATGTGGGTTCAGACACCTTGGTTGTTATGCTTCTTATGAAGAAGCAGGATGATATTTCCCATTTCAAGGGTATAAATACTACAGTAAGGAGAAGCCCATGGCATGCATCACATGTCTCTGTTCCGCCCATATTGAGGAAGCTGGCAGTGGCACTCGAAATGCCACCTTCTTCAAGAAAGAAAGACCCCTTTAGCTGTTGGGGATGGGGCAGCTACTGCAAGCGCAGAGGGGGCCCTGGCTGACCTCATGAACCATGTGGCTTTTCTGAGGGCATTAGTGTGGTATAGTGGTTACGAGTGGCAGGCAGAAGGTCCCGGGCATTTCCAGTTAAGAAGGATCTGGCTGTAGGTGATGGGAAAGACCTCTCTGCCTGAGAGCTTGGAGAGCCAGTTTGGTGTGAGAGCCAGTTTGGTGTAGTGGTTAAGTGTGCGGACTCTACTCTGTGAGAACCGGGTTTGATTCCCCACTCCTCCACTTGCACCTGCTGGATGACCCTGGGCAAGCCATAGCTCTGGCACAGCTGTTCTTGAAAAAAAGCAATTTCTGTCAGAGCTCTCTCAGCCCCACCCGCCTCCCAAGGTGTCTGTTTTGGGGAGGGGAAGGGAAAGGAGTTAGTCAGCCACTCTGAGACTCCTTCAGGTAGTGAAGGGTGGGGTATAAATCCAATCTCTTCTTCTTCTTCCTCTTCTTCCTCTTCTTCCTCCTCCTCTTCCTCTTCTTCCTCTTCCTCTTCTTCTCTTCTTCCTCTTCTTCTTCCTCCTCCTCCTCCTCTTCTTCTTCTTCCTCTTCTTCTCTTCTTCTTCTTCTTCTTCTGAATGACCTTGATGGACCCAGGGTCCGGTTCAGTATAAAGCAGCTTCACATTTGTTCCTGTGTTCAAGAGTGACGGACTAGGATCTGGGAGACCCAGGCTGGAATCCCTGCTCTACCGAGGACACTTGCTGGCTCACCTTGGGCCACTCACACACCCTTGCCGTCTGCTTCCTCACAGGGTTGGTGTGAGGATGAAGTGGAGGAGAGGGAAATGATGGAAGCTGCTTTGGCTCCCCACTGGGGGGGGGGTCTAAAATGAAATAAATAAACAAACAGTGCCTTTTGAGATGGAACCCCTTGGTGGTAATTTGGCAACCGTTGGTGCGCTGTCCTGCAGGAATCCATGCTTGGGAGACCGTGGAAGGGCAAAAGGTGGTGATGCAGTCTGATTTAATACTCTCCTTCCCTAAATGCTGTGAAAGCTGCCGCTGCATCTCAAGTGGAGGTGTGGGATAGGCGTGGCTGAAGTGGTGTTCTCTGTTTTACGAGGCTCTCTCTCCGGAGTGTTGGCAGCCCATGAAAATAATTGAAGTGATTTGTGTATGCCAAGCCGTCTTCTCCACATTGTGTTTGCAGGAAGGTGGAGAACTGAGCTGCAGGCGTAATTGTTGCTTCAAGGTCGGCTGTGAAACCAAGGAACGAAATGGGCTGCTGCACAAAGTGCCCTCTCTCGGTCTCTCCGTGTGTGCTGAAGTTATTTTGAAGGCCACAAATCTGCTTTTATGTAAGGACAGTTTCGACGGCAGTAGCTGTGTTTGCCTATTGCAGTGAAATCAACAGTCTTCTGCTGCCTTAAAGACAAATTTATTGTGGAGTAAACATTCGTGGCCCAGAGCTCACTTTATCAGTTGCATGCATGGTGCGTGGTGGGTATTATATGCTGTTTTTACCGCCCTGGCCACATTTGTCTCTATAATACTTATTTTTCAGGGCAGGAAACTATGGTTACAGGGTTCATTGAGTTGCATAGGCAGCTAGAATTCTTCTTTTCGGATATACCTTGTACAGCAGCAGTGAAAGAAAAAGGCTCTGTTTCGTTCCCCCGTGTGGCATAATGAGCCTGCTCTGGTCTGCAGGCCCTGTTCCACCCAGCCTTCCAAGGTTTTCTCAGCACCTGGAGAGGCTTTTCTTTCTTTCCCAGGTAGCTCTCTACCACTACCACCACCACCACCACCTGACCTTTGTAAGGCATCGCCCACTGGGAAGGTTGGGACTCCCAGCTTCCCTTCTAACCTCTGAGGCCTTGCCTCTCTGTCTCCCACTGCCCAGTGCCTGGTCACCATGGGGGCAGTTTACTGACTTGTGAGCCCCTGGAGGAATAGCCACTTGCCAACCTGCCTTCTCACTGGCACTCCTTTTAAAATAGCACGTCCAAGATGATAGAAGTATATGTGGTACAGAGAACGACTATCAGCATCAAGTTATAAAGTATTCATTAATAAGAAAATGTTCACAAGCATACTTTCAGCACAGCACCAGATTGAGCAAGGGATTCAAAAGAAATGGATAAAATGTAATTCCTCTGTCTCTCTTTCTATATACATGCCCTAGAAGATATTAAAATATAGGACAGGCTCCTTTTGCTTAGGAAGTTACAGATCTCTATAGAGTTACCTTTACCTTGCAGCTTCCTCTAGCTCCCCAGACCAATACATGGTTAATGGCCGTCTCTTCCAGACCTTGGTTAAAAGTTCTGTCTGCTCTGATGGATTCAGCACCAAAGAGACCTTCCTCCTTGCTTATCACCTCTCTTTTCCCCACGCACTGACTGTGTCAGGCCAGGTCAGAGAAGCTTTTCCTGGAGATTCTTCAGGAATTCCTTCCTGAGGTCTCTCTAGCATTTAACACCTCCAAGTCTTTCTTCCATGCTCGAAGTGGGGGAGGAGCTTGACCATCCTATTGTCTAGACCTATTAGCATTTGTATGAAGGTGGGCTGAGGTAAGTCTGGAAAGCAGTTGAACTGACTTCCCCTCTTCCTGCCTGTTCTCTGCCCAAGGGGGGGGGGGCTTCGAAATGCAGAGTTGAAGTATTGCTCATTTCAAACCTCCAAAGGAAAAAAAAAATGCATTTCTTCACACCCCAGCCCACGTTTTGGGGTACATCAAAATCTCTACCCCTCCATCCCTGTGTATAACACTCATACGCCTTAGCCTCCACATTATTTGTTTAATTGCTTGCAGTGCATCAGGTGATTTTTACCCTCTAAATGGCTAATTCATACTTGTGAGCATGCATCATGGGTGTCCTCAGTATGGCCTTCCAGTAGGGGTGGTCTCAAATGTTGGAGGAGGGGAGATACACTCTTCAGAACATTTCCAACTGGTTACCTCTTTTCCTCATAGCCCAGTAGTCCAAGCAAAGATGTTGCAACAGAGCCTCGCTTATAGAATTGCTTTCTTAACTCCACTTTAAAATTTGCATGTTGGGGAAGGCTGGGTTCTAGTGTCCTTTGAAAACTAGGCAACAGAAGCATTGTTATGTTATTAAAATAACTGTACTGTACAAAAGGCATCATGAAGTTGCTTGGAGAAATTATTGGGGGGCTGTGGTCTCTACTATGTATAGTTTGCTGCTGGTTGGATCCTGTGTCATCGTTTAATGTGTCATTGGGTCCTACAACCCAAATCCTATTTCATCATTTGTTGAATGTCCATTCTTGTCGATTGTATTGACTCACCCTGTGTAACCCACCTTGAGTCCAAATGAGAAAGATGGACTATAAATAACGTTAAATAGCAAAACAAATAGCAGATTAAACAGGTGAAAAGAGGAAGTCTTCCCTCTTTGGCTTGCATTGGCTGTAACCCTGGTCGCCAGAACCTCTTACGGCATGTGGCCAAGATACTCTCCCTTTGTGCATGATTGTACAATGTCCCTCTTTCCTGTATCCCCGTTGGATTAAGTCTTCCTTCTATAGATGATGTGGACTTTGAAATGCATTTTTAAATTTCTTTTTTACCAAAAAAAAAAAATCTCATTTGTGGAAAGTCAATAGAGGGGCTAATAGAAGCTGGAAACTGTTCAGAAATATTCTGGCTCAAACTCCGTAGGGCCCTGGGAGCCTGCAGTGCTGTAGTAACACACCAGGAGGTAATTTATTTTAAACAACTTATTGGGTCCAGTGAAGCATAAGCCCGAGGACAAGAGGAGGCACATGCACCAAGCGGGCAGAAGAATGAAATCCTTCAGATTTCCAGTGATTCCTGTAGCTCCACACAAAACTATCTTGAATTAACTTCTTCTTTTTTTGTTAGCCTTCCAATTTAATTTCTTCGGGTTGACCAGTTGCAAAGAAGCAGCTAGTCAGAAGCTCCTTTTGGACTGCCGGGGGAGGAAATGAAAAGGCCAGAACTTCCTGCCAGTCAAGGGGGCATGGCAAATGTCTTTGGTCGAGAAGGAAAATCACAGAGCAGCGAGGAACTTTTCCTCTAAATGCCTGAGCCACTCTAAGATTTCATTAATGCTCCAGGTTAATTGAATATATTTGAAACTTTGTGCTTCTGCTGAAGGACTCCTTGAGCGCAGCATGCGTGGTCACAATTCAAGGATGCTTAACTTCACTGCATTACCTGGTTTGGGGAAGATTTCCTATTACCCTTTTGAAAGTAATCTGCGGAAAGATCTGATATGAAGGCATATAAAAGGTTAGTTGGAGGCAGGCAGGAACTGAAGCGTCGAACTGAATAGCAAAATGGCATTGTGCAAGCAATAATGCTCTTTGCTATTCATTACTGCAATTATAATGATGAAACCCAAAGTATTTAATTGGCGTAGCATCCTCTTCACACTGAATAGATCTCATTGTTTCCTTTGGGGAAACAGCCACCCCTCTCCTGCATCACAAATGCGCTGCGCACAGCTCTCAAGGGTCTCTTTGTTTACATGATAAGTGATTAATGGAATCATGGTTCTTGCAAGATAGCTTGGCAGTGAAGGTCAAATTAAAAAAAAAAAAGGCCTCCTCCAGACCCCACATTTCTATGGGCCTTAATTGTTAAAAGACCAGATCCATTCTTATTTGCGCTAAATGTTTCTGGGAGCGTAGAAAGACAATGGACGACTCTTGTTACAGGAAGTCCAGCTTTAAACTGGGATTCCAAACGCTGATACTTGGAAGAGATGTATGTTCAATTAAGTTGTTTCTGTTTTATTCTGTGGTGACGTGAAAAGGTGGTCAAAGACGTGAACGAAGCCAACAGATGGCATATAACACACATTTGCTGGAGCTTGCTACTGATAGCATGTGACATCATACTGTGTCAACTGAGTTATGGGGCTGTTGTCAAGCCAATCACTGAAATGATGGTGCTCCTGGTGGACCTCCTGGTGGCACCTGGGTTTTGGCCACTGTGTGACACAGAGTGTTGGACTGGATGGGCCACTGGCCTGATCCAACATGGGCTTCTCTTATGTTCTCTTATGAAGTTGTTAGCACTGGTTTGACCATTGTGCGCCATGAGGTTTGTGAGCTACCTCCATTTTGGTCCCTCTTGGTGAATTTAATCTCAGTGTCATTATATTGAAAATGAATTCTTGATCTAGTTAGTCGGTTGATGTTTTGAGACCCCCCCCCCATCAATAAATGGTAAATGGCAGAATGTAGAATGTCCTTTTTCTGTCAGTCCTTAACTTCTGTACTACAGAAATTCTTAACCTCTGTTCCCATCTATGCCAGAAGTGCATGTAAGTTGTGTTAGGAGCCCCATATTGAGGTGTATGTGTGAACATGTGTACTGCTTTTGTGCAAGGGGTAGGAGAAGATGACTGGATTCAGTGTCCTTCCATCTTGGATTCAAAGGGCCACGAGGCTGCCCCCAGTCTTATGGAAGCTCATCACCAAAATGTGCCTTAGTTCAACCATACTTCCTGTACAGTTGCAACTGTAAGCCATTTTTGTATGAGATTTTAATTTTCACGTTTCAGGATTCAGTGCTGAAATTTTTGTGGCAGTATTATTGTGTCTTTAGGTGATACTTTACTGGCAGTCTACCATGATACCATGATATTGGCAGGATTATAGATTTTGCAGATGACATCTGGATGGATAGGAATTGCTCTCCTGAGCTTGGTCAGACTCCAGCATTTTAAAAGTGCTTTTAAGATTCTTCTTGCACTTGTAGAAGTTGACGTTCCATGTGAAAGCACCGGTGGAGGCAGACCTGCCTGTGAATGTTGCTGGAGAGTGTTTTGGTAGCAGCTCTTCTGCTTTAGTATGTCACTGATGTGCAGCTGACGGCACAGTCTGGACTCTGTTCTAGGGTAGCTCTTAACGCATCATGGCATTAATGGAAAAGACTTCACACTGTGGAGAGAGAGAGAGAGAGATGCTGGCCTCGAATATGCCTGGTTTCTTTGCTCAGAAGCAAAACATGGCTGGCCATGGTCAGTGTCTTTTGAATTGGAGACCTCCAAAGAGAGAGGCTTGTTTGAAGCCTATCTGGGGCACCAGACTTTGTCAAGTCACAGCCCAAGAGTAAGCCTTTTCCTTAGCTCAGTGCGCTAGATAGCTTGCCTGCTTTTGGATGCAAGAGGTTCCTGGTTCAATTTCTTGCTGGAATGACTTCCTCACAAATATGGATAATCCTTCATTTGATGTTTACTCACTTGGATACCTCTCTGTATTCTTCACTGTCCACATCAGCATTTGCAATTTTTTTTATTTACCCTTGCTGCAATGCGCATATTCATTAGTTTTCTTTTTTTTTGAGTTATGGTTGAGGTGGTATTTTTATTCCAATTCTTCTTTCTCAAAGGCATTCCACTTTCCAAAACAATTGCATTTGTGAGTGCTGGGAAATGTTGGTTTTGTTTGTTTGTATTGTGGTTGCAAAGTGTTTATTTTTAAAGGAACACTGCAGAGGACTGGAAGACCGCAAAGACCGGCAGGAAAAGGCTGAACAATGAGTATCTCCTCCTCCCCCATTGTAGATAAATGCAGTGCTTCTGATTAACCTGACATTTATTTGAACTGGGCTGCATCTATGCAAATACAATAGTGCCTAGATCTGCAAAAAAAAAAGACAAAAAACCTTCTGTTGGTTGTTAGTGATTTTTTTTTTGAAGTGAACTTCCAGTGAGTTGTGGGCATAATGCATAAGATCAGAATAACTGAAATACCCTCCCCCAAGAGAGTTGTTTTTATTTTCAGTAGTCAGCCTGATGTTTCTAGCATTGTTCTATAAAGATGTTCTATAAAGAACATCTGTAAAATCCTTGGTGGTTCTGGAGGTCAGAATCTTGTAGTCATTTCCAGTCCTGCTTTAATCTGTGGCCACCTTGTACCTCTAGTGGATTTTTTTTACCTCACCTGCTCCACTTTTCTCCCTGGTGGGGGATTCTGTGGGCTTCCATCATTTTCCTGCCCTCCATGTTATCCTCAGAGCAACCCTGTGATGTGGGTTCTTGTTAAATTGCTTATTGCCCTGGGAGCTCCATGCTAGAATCAGTGGGCTTTGGTATGGAGAAAAGAATTCTCAGTGGCAAAGCCCCCTCCCCTTTCTGTCCCAAGATGACGTGTGTCTCTGGAAAGCACCTCTGGGTCTCTCTTCTAACCATCCATCATCATAACAGAACTGTCTTTGTCTATTAAGGTCTGTTTTTTATCTGGCCCTTCCTCTAAGGAACTCCAAGCCGCGTCTCCGGTTCTCCATGTCTCCATTCTGTTTTCACAACCATCCCCGTGTACCAGTAGTTTAGGCTGAGGAGTGAGTTTGGCACAAGGTCACACAGTGTCCTTCTTGGCCAAGTGGGGATTTGAAATTTTTGACATCTGCTTAACCGGAATGGCCTCTTTTTGTAGCACTTTGGTTTTGTGCTGGATGAATGCAGCAGCATAGAGTTTCCTACCTGCTTTGCTGCTGGTTACTTGAACCCCATCCTTTCAAATGCCTAGCATCTGTTTATTTACTTAATTTATGGTATTTTTTGTCTGCCTTTCTCCCAGGGACTGAAGGTGGATTGCACCTGGCGAGTCAGTGAAGTTAACAAAATGAGACAGTCAGCAACCAGTGTGTTCAGATTTTAGAATTCTGGAGCTGCCAGAAAGAACAGAAGCAGAGCATAAATATTCACGTGGCACGTTAAGTGGCCTAGTGGCTCAGTGGCAGAGCACCTGCTTTTCGTGCAGGCATTCCTAGGCTCAGTCTCCGGCAGCATCTCTTGTCAAAAGAAGGATGGGAGCGTTTTCTTCATGAGGCCCTGGAGAACCACTGCTGGTCCGAGTGGACAGTCCTGATCTTGACAAACGGTCTGACTTGAAAGAGGGCAGCATCGTGTGACATCTGCTATTTTCCCAGGCTTTTTGGTTTTATACAATGCAGGTTTTAAAATAATTATTATATGCCCCCCTTATTTTTTTCTGGTCTCGGTTACTCAACCTCAGATAGTTCTGCTGTGTTTGAAAGCTTTGTCTCTGAAAGCCCGCGCTCTAGAAAGGCACTGGCTGGTCATTTTTTAGGCTATTACAAAGAGTTGGTGCATTTCACAGAGTTGCTGAAGCAGGAGTCCCTTTAGTGTTGCACCCCTGGGCCTTATGGCACCCGCTGACACCTTTCCTGGTGCCCTCCAAGTGTTTTTTCCCCCCAAATAACAATTTTATTAATACCAAACAAAACATAAGATAACATGTAACATATAACAGGTAAGGAAGTATAACATGATTACCAGTACAAAGAAACCAAGTGAATGCAGTGATAGTAACACAATTCTTTTATAACCAAAACACTGTAACTTTGTAACTTATAGTACTATAGTCAATTCAAACAAATATCTACCATAGATGTAGAGCCACCAAGTGTTTTTTAAAAGTAGATAGGGCTTCTGATCGGCCATAGAAGATCTGGAGATGTTTAAAAAGCCGTCTTGAGCCGGTTCGTCTGGGAAGGCGTGGTATAAATACAATGAATGAATGGATGAATGAATGAATGTTGCTTTGACAGCTGCTGCCACCACAGCACACAGATCGTCACTGTGTGACTGAAGGTCCGCTGCAGCAGCCATTTTGTAGCTGGCTCTGCCTCCTGCAGCAGCCATTCTTTGCCAGCCATTTTGTGGCTGTAGCCACCATGCAGTGTCAGAATTCCACAAGTGCCCACCGGCTCGAAAACGTTGGGGACCCCTGGGCTAAAAGACTGGAACAGGCTGCAGGACAGTCAGTTAAGTCACCTGTCACTCTGTGTTGGGACTACATCATATTGCTTTAACTGCTTATCAGTGAACGGGGGCCATTGCTCAATGACAGAGCATCTGCTCAGCATGCAGAAAGTCCCAAGTTCAATCCCCCGCATCTCCAGTTCTGAAGGACCAGGCCGCAGGACCTCAGCCTGAGAGAGCTGCTGTCAGTCTGACAGTACTGACCAGGATGGACCAAGGGTCTGACTCAGTCCAGGAGAAATTCATGTGTTCATTGAAGAGGGAGTTTCCAGTAGTGGTGTTGTCTCAGTTAAACCTGAAAGCAGTTAACTTGCAGTCCATTTGGAATCATTGTCAGGATGATCTAGATGAGTTAAGATGTTATACTGGCACCTCAGAAAGTAATTTGTGTGGGGGAAAAGCAGACCTGAAGAGAGGAAAGCCACCCCAGGTGGTTCAGCTTAGGAAACACATGTTCCAACGTGGCTCCTTAGCACAGGATCGCCCCCCCCCCCATTTACTTACTTAATTCATTTATACCCTGTCTTTCTCCTCAGTGAGGACCCAAAGTAGTTTACATCATTCTCCTCTCCTCCATTGTATCCTCACAACATCCCTGTGAGGTTGGTTAGGCTGAGAGGGTGTGACTGACCCAAAGCTTCCATTGGACGAGTGGGGATTTGAACCTGGGGCTTCCAGATACTTGTCAGACACTCTTAACCACCGCACCACCTCTAGGCTGTTTTTTGACTGACATTCTATCATAGAACTCTAGGATTCCATGCCTCTTTGAAAAGCCCATTCACCTCTCCAAGTTCCCTCCTTGCACTAAGCTACGGAACCATTCCACATGCCTGTGTTTAGGACACTCCAGCCCTGCAAGTGGTGACTGTGTCGCTCTCCCCAAATATCCATTTAGCTTGGAATCAAATGAAAGTTAATGGAGGGCTGTGAGGGCACTGCTGTGAAACTTAAGGGAATCTGTGAAATGATTTTTCCATCATGGTAGTCTTCCAGTGCTATCGGCGTGTTTTTGCTCTTGTGTTTTCCGAAGAGATAGGAGAGGGGGTTTATAAAAGGCTGTGATTTCTTCAATTATGGCTGTGCCAAAGGTCCTTGTTCACTGGGGATGATCCCTATTATTGGGTACCCACCAGGCAAACCCCTGTTTGCATCATCTCTGTTGTTGCCTTTCGAGTTGTATCTGTGCTTGTGTTTTAGTGTGCGTTGCTAGAGATGACATTCTTCTAGGGTTGTTAGTGTATCCTTGTTGTCTAGAATGTAAACCTTGAAGGGTCCCTTGGGAATGCATCCGGTCTTCGGTTTGGACATTCATGAACACCAAACCACCAAAGGCTGCCTGTCATTTCACACAACTCAGCTGTTGCGGTGTGTGTGGATTATTGATGAGCTATAGTGGGGAAATTATTTTTCTAGCATATATTTAACAAAAATAATACCACCTCTCTTGGTTTTTAATCCTATGTCTTTTTCAGAATAAATTAATATAGCAGGTACAGTTTACAGCTTTCAGCACTGAGTAGTGACGGGTTGGCAAACGAGGTGTGAGGATTGGGGTCTTAAAAGCATATCCCTGTTTTTACTGTCTGAAAATCCACAGCCTACCTGTGCAGTAGATGCTCCCTACAAGAAGTGTCAGACAATTCTGAAATGCCCTTTAATGGCTGAATTTCCAACTACTCTCTTATCAGTAGATCTAGTTCTTACATTCTCAAGATGACCCTGTGTATGGATACTTAAATCGGGAGACTGAAGCCATGGACAGACAAAATCTCTAGAAAGTCCCAGAACAACAACAAAAAGGTTCTTTTCTTACGTTCAAAGTAAGAAAAAGAGCAAGGACATGGTAGACGCAATACGGGGACAGGAAAGTGAAATTGTAACAGGTGATGAAGAGAGGGCAGAACTGCTCAATTCCTACTGTTCCTCAGTCCCCTCTTGTGAGGGGAACAGTGCTCAACATGGCAAAAACAGAACACATGATGAGGGAAGGGAGTGGCAGCCTAGGATCGGCATAGGGGTGGTACACAAACACCTACCGTATTTTTCGCTCCATAAGACGCACCTGACCGTAAGACACACCTAGCTCTGCTCGGTGCCGTGGCTTGGGAAAGGTGAGGGGGGTTTAAGATGCACACACTTCCCCCCCCCCACTTTTTTTGGGGGAGAAAAAGTGAGTCTTATGGAGCAAAAAATACAGTAGTTTCTTAAAATGAAACTAAGTCCTTGGGGCCAGATGAACTGCATCCAAGGTTACTACAAGAACTCAGACCCGGTCAGACCTCACCTAGAGCATTGTGTTCCGTTTTGGGCACCACAATATAAGAAGGCTATAGACAAGCTGGAACGTGTCCAGAGGAGGGCAACAAAGACGGTGAGGGGTCTGGAGACCAAGTCCTATGAGGAAAGGTTGAAGGAGTTGGATATGTGTAGCCTGCAGAGGAGATGACTGAGAGGAGATATGATCGCCATCTTCAAGTACTTGAAGGGCTGTCATCTAAAGGATGGTATGGAGTTGTTTTCTGTTGCCCCAGAAGGTCGGACCACAACCAGTGGGTTGAAATTAAATCAGAATGAGTTTTCGGCTAAACGTTAGGAGAACTTCCTGGCAGTTTGTCAGTGGAACAAGCTTTCTTGGGAGCTGGTGGGCTCTGCTGCTTTGGAGGTTTTCAAACAGAGGCTAGATGGCCACCTGACAGGAATGCTGATTCTGTGAACTTAGGCAGATCATGAGAGGGTGGGCAGGAAGGGTTGCATTAGGCCTTTTCTTACACGCCCTGGGAAATGCTGATTGCCACTTTGGGGCCAGGAAGCAATTTTTCTCCAGGCCAGTTTGGCCAGGGATCCTGGAAGTTCTTTGCCATCTTCTGGGCATGGAGCGGTGGTCACTAGTTTGTTATTTTTCCTGCATTGTACAAGAGGTTGGAGTAGATGACCTTGGTGGTCCTTTCCAATTCTATGATTCTATGATTGGCATATTGAAATATTTTTTAAAAAAATGGGGGAGAGGGTTAACTCTCCAAAATAATAGAAGCGGCACCTGTACCTTAAAGAAATGGAGGCCATTATGGAGGTTGCTAGGCAACCACAAGAATATTGCCAGCCTTTAAGTAATGGTTTCTGTCAGTAAAAGGCAGAGAGAAGGGGCAGGGCCCTTTCCAGGACTATTTTAGTCTCCCAGTCTACATACACTCTCCTCCCTCTTTCCCTGGAGGACCAGGCCCAGCAGCAACCACTGGGAAAATTGCTGACATGCAGTTTGTACAACTTGTGCAGCAGTGGCTATGGCTTGATTCCACACAGATCTCTTGGACCCAGTGGCAGCCTTCACACAATTCACCTGAGTGACTTATTCCACTTGACTTTTGGAACTGGGGCAGACTTCTGCCAGGGAAAGCTGAAAGCCAGGGGGGGGTAGTGGTTAAAGTGTCAGACTAGGGTCTGGAGACCCAGGTTCAAATCCCCATTCTGCCACGAAGCTCACTGCCTTATTTAGGGCCCATCACTCTTTCTCAGCCTAATCTAGCTCACAGGGTGTTGTGAGGAAAAAGATGGAGAAGAGGAGAACCATGGAAGCTGCTTTTTTCTCCCCACTGGGGAGAAAGGTTGGTATGTAAATGGAGTAAATAATGAATAAAGCTGGAGATGGGGAGGGGGCAGGTAGGAGGAAGGCTGGTTGGTGAGTGGGAAGGGGAGAAGGATTCCAGTGGGGACTCCTGTGTGATTCTGTTGCAGCGCAATGAAGCAGAAGATATGCTGGCTGCTGGGAGGGGGGAGAAGAAACTGGTTTGGGGATGAAGAAAGTCAAGGGGAAACGACCCCTGCGAGTCCTTGTGGGTTCCCACGTTCCCTCTAACTCGGTGCCCCCCCTCCCCCCAAGCAGGAGCACGATTCTCCAGTTGGTTATTCTTGTCTGCAGAGGGGGTGGGAGGGGAGGAGGGAACCTGATACACAGCTATATTGTGTGTAACACTTGGCAGCGAGCCTTGGATTTGGATTACAAGCTGCTATTCTAGCAAGTAAGCCCAAATGGTGTTTTTATAGCTTATCTCTCTTCATCTGTGTTCTGTGGGCTTTGCTTGCCAAGTGTTAATGGAAACATTTTTGGAGGCATCAGTCCACTCGCCTCCTTGAAATCTATGCTTCTTTTTCTGTGTGCAACTTTTTTTTTTTTTTTTTTTGGGTAAACAAGTAGATCATACAACCAGAAATCAAGCCTCAGGAGTGCTGCCCATAGAACAGTTTTCCACAACTGCATGGAATGCAGAATTTTCCATTCTCTGCCAACAAAACTGGCACAGGAGAAGTGGGCCCGCTTGGTGTGAAGTTTTGCCACCTTCCATGGATGGCCTGACCTCACACCTGCTAGAACTTGGTTAACTGCTTCCAGCAGGGGCAAATGCCACTGGAGTTGACATCCTAACCTGCCAGCCCTGGCATCCTACTCAGCTGTTCCACAGGAGCCGTGTGGTGTCTAATGGTGCAAGAGGTGGGGTTTCCCCAGCTGAATCTCGTCCTGGTCACCAGCTCATGGGGTGGTTGCACCAGCTAAGCTGTGAGCCAGTCTGGTGTAGTGGTTAAGTGTGCGGACTCTAATCTGGGAGAACCGGGTTTGATTCCCCACTCCTCCACTTGCACCTGCTGGATGACCCTGGGCAAGCCATAGTTCTGACACAGCTGTTCTTGAAAAAGAGCCGTTTCTGTCAGAGCTCTCTCAGCCCCACCTACCTCACAGGGTGCCTGTTGTGTGGAGGGGAAGGGAAAGGAGATCGTAAGCCGCTCTGAGATGCCTTCAGGTATTGAAGGGTGGGATAGAAATCCAATCTCTTCTCCTCCTCTTCTTCTTTCAACCTTCCTTCCATCTGTAATGAGGTGAATGCTGGCCTGTTGGCTTAAAGCGAGGCATGTTATAAGTAGTGTGGCATTTGTGTTTTGAAGACCTGGCTTGCATATCAACAGATTGGTATATTTCACAAAATACTCATTAAGGTTTTTTCCAAATGTGGAAAAAAATTACAAATGCCTGAAACATAGGAACTGTAAAGAAACAGAATGGTATTATGAAGAAAAAGCTTTACACTTTAATCTGTTGACTTGTTTCTGGGGGCAAAAGAGGTACCAAAATATAACCCACATTCATTCAAACACTTGCACATGCTTCCTAGTCTCTTTTAGTGCATTCGGGAAGATTATTATGATAGTACTTAAAAATAAATGTTCTTCCAAAGGAAATATGACCAGTTCTGCGTGGTGGTGGTGGTGGTGGGGTTTTAGATGAACAGAGAGGTGGAGAACTCTTTGGAGAAGGTGGGGGAGGGACCCGGTCGGTTGTCTGTGGCTTAGATGCGGTGGCCTGAGTCTTGAGCATTTCTTATCTGTGCTTCGGCCTGAGCATAAGGTGGCCTGTGCTGTTTGAAATCCACCCCTTTAAACACAGACCTCCCACTTCAGGGGTCCTGCAGCATCTCATGGGCCTTCTGAATTCCTAATGAACCGCTCCGGTGCTTCCAGCGTGCACTGTCGCTGCGCAGCGACAGAAGGGATGAGCGACTTGATCCTCCTTCCCGCCATGGCAGGTGTTGGAGCACTTGGGTTCTTGGCAGCATTTCAGCACGCAACATCTAATAATTAACCTGTCCAGATGCTGACAAGTGGCAAGGCTTGCTTGGACCGAGCCGGGTTTCCAGCGGCTTGATTAAAAGGAGGGAGGTGCAGGAATCAATTAGCATAGCTCCGAACTGGGAGGAGGCAGTGTGGCCAGCTCGGATGGAGGCAGGATCGCTTACCTGGGCCGCAGTGTGTGTGGGCCATGCACCTGTTGGGAATAAACCCAACTGTGGAGGAGGGTGGGGGCTGGCTTCTCTTAGTGGGGGCAAAGCCATTTTAGTGGGTTAAAGACCAGAACATTATTTTAAAAAGTCAAGTTCAAAAGGGAACATGAAGAGATGCCTTGACGTCCAGTGCCTGCCTGGAGCCCTGCCCCATCAACGCCACAAGGGGACTTGACGCAGAGGACCTGCCTTGGTTTCTGTGTAGCGGACAAGCGTGGTGGGTGATGGTTTGTGTTAAAACAAGGAGGAGAGGAACAGAGGCCGGAGAGGTGAAGGCCACATGGAGGCAGCAGTGGGAAGCAAGAGGCGGCTAATAGTTTATCCCTGGCGCATTTACTTGGAAGCAAGCTGCACTGAACAAATGGAACTTACTTCTGAGTAAACGTACATAGGATTATTGGACTGTAATGGGAGCAGAAAGAAGATATGAGCAAAAACATGGTTTTACACACACACACACACACACACACACACACACACACCGGGGGGGGGGGGGAGAGCCCTACATTCCGTAGCAAGTCCAAACCAGTGGTGGAAATAGAGTTCTGGGTTACTGGCATGTTAAAAGATACACGTTGGCTGCGGTCACACAACAAGCTTATCACAATTTGTTCTCACTATAGATTTGATTGGGGATATTTTTTTGCAGGTTGGGGTGATCACACATCCCTCCCCCAACCGCTTGCATCACACAGCGAGGCTCCAGGCACCGTCCAGATAGCCACGCTGCTCAAGCAGTGGTGCAGAGTGAGTTTTTGTAAAATTTTGCTTTGTGCATGCACACATGGCCAAATCACCAGTCCCATTTGGACACCCTTGTTTTTGCAGCCCCCCCCCCCCCCCCAAACAGTGAACAAAATGAACCGACATATAACCGAGTGCTGGAGTCTGTATGTGCGCTTGAACGTTTATGCATTGAATATATTCAGCACAGGATTGCTCATGTGCACAATGGTGGAAGCTGGTAAAAAAATCCATCGCAAGAAGGATGTTCAGATTACCTAATCTCAATCATAGCGAGAGATGGCTGTCCAGGTCAGCAAAATTGCAGATCCACAGCGCAAATATCCAGAAAGTACTTGATTTTCCAGGTGTTGGAAGACTCGGAAGGAAACCAGAAGGATTGCACGAGTGAGTCTACTTCAGTATGGGAGACAGATGCGGCCGTCTGATCAGCAGTTTTAAACGCGATAGGGAACAGTGGTGAAACCCAATCAAAATGACCGTGTGATCACAGCCTTTGCCTGTTATCTGAAGAGCGCCTGTTTGCATTTACAGACAAGAAGGGCCTCCCTTTTGAATGTTCTAGCGCAGCCGTTGTCAGACTTCAGCAGCCTGAGCACCCCCCTGCTGATTAAAAGGGTTTTGGGTCCCCCCCCGCCCCCCCACCCCCCCGCCCCCCCGCCCCCCCAAAAGCCCTCCCTCAAAAACCTCATGCCGGCAAAGCCACATGTGCAGTACGGAGATTTCCATCTTCCCTTCCCCTCAGGACGCTTGACTAAGAGAAATGTTTTCTTTCTATCTGGCCTGAAGGGTCAAATTACAGAAGGCAGCTGACTCAGTAGGGCCCCAAGTCAAAAGAACCTGACCCGAGTTCTAATCAATCTCATTGCTTGACTGAGACGAAGCTGGAGGAAGCAGAAAAATCCCATGTTGGTTGATAACTTGTAAATAGATGCCAGCTGATTGGGGGTGGGGGTGATCCTAGAACAGTTTCCTGAACTCAGTTTGAGTCCAGTTTTGCTGCTTCAGAAGAAGAAAAAGAAGAAGAGGAGGAGATTGGATTTATATCCCGCCCTTCACTACCCAAAGGAGTCTCAGAGTGGCTTATAAACTCCTTTCCCTTCCCCTCCCCCTCCCCACAACAGACACCCTGTGAGGCAGGTGGAGCTGAGAGAGCTCTGACAGAAACTGCTCTTTTTCAAGGACAGCTGTGCTAGAACTATGGCTTGCCCAAGGTCATCCAGCAGCTGCAAGTGGAGGAGTGGGGAATCAAACCCGGTTCTCCCAGGTTAGAGTCCGTGCACTTAACCATTACACCAAACTGGCTCTCAGACCAACACAGCTACCTGCTTGAATCTAGTTTCCAGGACTGTTCATGGAAGTTGTGGGTGGGGGTGGGGGGGGGAGCGTCACACACAACCTGGACTTCCAGTATATGGTTGAAAATGGCCGCTGGCTCCCATTGTCTGTGGATGCAGAGTGGACAACTCTGTTGCTTTGGAGAGACCTTTTGTGTTGGAAAACAGAGTGAAAGTCCGTTCAGTTTTGTGCTGGAAATAGTTATGTCTGTATCAAGACTGCCTTGAGGTTTTAGTCAGTTAGCCTTCCCAACTGTTGGATCCCAGCAATGAGTGAGCATGTTTTCTGGCTGCTGCTCTTCATGGGCTGATCAGGGGTCTCTGCAAAGGCAGGAAGCGGTGGCTCTGTGAGCTCCCCAGAGGAGAGGGCCCCTTCCATCCCCTTGTCCCCAAGGTGGAGACAGCCCACCTCCATTCCTAGGAAACAAGACCGGGCTCTGTTTGCACATTAGCCAGGTAGGTGTGGCAAGGGTACACCCTCTTTCCTTACAGAGAACTCACAGGCCCTCAGGAGTCCCCAACCCCCAGTTTGCGAGACACGAGTCTAATGTGCACAGTTGTCAGATTCTGTGCCCTCCTTTGCACATGTATTTGTAAGTCAGTCCCCATAAGTTCTGTTGGAGTTACTGCTGAGCAAATGTGCATGTGCTTGTGGGCTATATCAGTCAGTGGCTGGACTTTGCAACAAGGAGAGCCCATAAGGCTTAAGGCTAGAGGCAGAAGTTACCTACCTGCATTACCAATTAGGTGTTAGCTTATTCATACACTGTGGTTAGTGGGGGTGCCCGAGAAGCTGAGTGCCAGTTAAGGTGGGTGGCAGGGAAAGGCAACAAAGGAAAGAGGGAGAGGGCTGTGGTTTAGCGGCAGAGCATCTGCTTGGCAAGCAGAAGGTCCCAGGTTCAGTTCCCAGCGTCTCCAGTTAAAAGGAGCTGGTAGAAGAAGAAGAGACAAGATTGGATTTATATCCCACCCTTCATTACCCAAGGGAGTCTCAGAGTGGCTAACAATCTCCTTTCCGTTCCCCATCCCACAACAGACGCCCTGTGAGGCAGGTGGGGCTGTGAGAGCTCTGACAGAAACTGCTCTTTTTCAAGAACAGCTGTGCCAGAACTATGGCTTGCCCAAGGTTCAGCAGGTTCAAGTGAAGGAGTGGGGAATCAAACCTGGTTCTCCCAGATTAGAGTCCGTGCACTTAACCACGACACCAAACTGGTTCTCAGGTAGGAGGTGATGGGAAAGACCTCGCCAGGACCCTGTCATAGGAGAAAATACTGAGTTTGATGGACCAAGGGTCTGATTCAGGGTAAGGCAGCGTCATGTGTTCCTGGGAGAGAAGTAAGGGTTAGCCAGTGTTCTACTGAGTGGTTGCATGGTGCCAAATAAAAACTCTCTATGTGTCTTGTTTTGTTCGTGTGCATGTGCATGGCAATGCCAGACCTTAGATCAACATATATTGGGAGCTGGAGTTAAATTCTGAATCTGCATTTTTCAGTCTCTGTAATGGAGCCCATGCTTTCAGCATGTTTCAAGAGAGCAGTGCCTTTTCTAATCCTAATATTTCCAAACGGATATTGGAAAACATCTCTCATAGAAGTCCACTTTAGCCACTTGGCCAAAAAGAGCTGCTTTGGCATTCTTCCACCTAGTGCCTCAACTGGTTAGTGGAGGCTGATGTTGGGAAACACCTGGAAATTGTTGAGCCCACACCAAAGGACTGCTGTCTTTGGTCTGTTTAGTAATGCAAATAACGGCTTCACTTGCAGGACATGGCGCAAAGAGAGGAAGCCTGGCAAGCTGGAGGCACCAGAGCAGAACACAGGACTTTTCCAGACGTGGCAACAGCCAGCCTTCAGATGCCATTTTACACCAACTCCCTTTTACCAGGTGTTTTAGGTTTAGGTCAAAATGCCATTCTTTGTTTCCAAGCATTCTGCTTTGGAATTTCTTTTTACGAGGCTAGCAGGTGGTTTACCTGGATTCCCGTAGTGTTGCCTGTAACTGTATTTGTTACGCAGTGGTGTAGCATTGTATGTTTTGAATAGTGTGTGGGGGGGAACGAGCACCAAGGCTTTTCCCAGCAAAGCTTAAAATGTTGTTTGCATAACTGGCAAAAGATGACATTTGGACCAAGGACCCATTTAATATTTTCTTTTCTCTTAGCTCAGCGGCACACAGGAAAAAAGAGTGTGCTGCCCCGGAATTTAGGAAAAAGGCTAAGCTCAGGGGCCAACTGGCATGCTATCCAAGCCCTGGGGATAGTGACCTTGAATGCAGAAGAACATCAAGGGTGAAGGAAGAAATGGAGATGAGAAAGCGACAGGCTAGACAAGGGGAGGAGGGGTGCAGAAGGAGGGAGGCCAGGGGATCCTCGCTCGGTTCAAGGAGTCACAATTTCCCAACAAGAGGGCTCTGTCTCCTTAATTCCATAAGTATGCCGGATGCTGGGATTTTGTAAACTAACCGAATTATAAATGATCCATTAGCAGCAAAATAAGTTCAAGTTTGATGACCTAGTATTGTATCTATTTTCAGTCTGTCTTTGCTGTGGGGTGGTGGTGTTTTCCCCAATGGAAAACTGTGAAATTTCGCACCTCTGCTTGTGACTGTATTTACAACAGCGTGGAAAAGGGGGGCTTGTTGTAAAGGGAGTATTTCTGCCTTCAGGGAGTGGAGTGGCAAGTTTTGCTCTTGGATCACACCGTCCGAGATCCTGGGATCCAGGTGTCTTTCATCCAAGCTAGCAACTTCGGCTGTGGTCTATCATAGAATGTTAGAGTTGGAAGAGATCTTGGCGGTCATCTAGTCCAACCCCCTGGATTCTTCAGGAGCACAGCCAAAAGACAGCCGTCCATCCTCCGCTTGAAAACATCCAGCGAAGGAGCATCCACCACCTCCCGAGGCAGTCTGTTCCACTGCTCAACCCCTCTTACAGTTAGGAAGTTCCTCCTGATATTTAGCCAGTATCGACTCCCTTGTAATTTCCACCCATTAGATCTAGTCTTGCAACCCAGAGCAAGAGAGAATAGATCTGCTCCATCTTCTACATGACAGCCCTTCAGATATTTGAGGACTGCCATTGTGTCCCTTCTCTTTCCCAGGCGAAACATTCCCAACTCTTTCAGCCTTTCCTCGTAAAATGTGGATTCCAACCCTTTCACTGCTTGTAGCCGAGACCTGATGGCTTCCCATTATCACTCATAGAGGGCAGCCTGTCAAGCACTTGTCCTGGTTTGTTGGGACAGATTTGGGAGCATCTCCCATTGAACTGAAGAGCTGTAGAGTGGCTTACTGAAATAATTTGTACAATTAGAGAATTTAGTGGGAAAGGGTGGGTGAAGTATATTCCAATACAGTATTAAGGTCTTGGAGACTCCTGCCTCTGTGCGTGTTAAGTGCTCTCAAATCGCTTCCGACTTATGGTGACCCTATGAATTAATTTTCTCCAAAACACCCTATCATTGACAGCCTCGCTCAGGTCTTGCAAGCGGAGGGCCCTCGTGGCTTCCTTGACTGAGTCAGGGTAAAATTCTGAGCCAGTTTGGTGTCATGGAGCATGGACTCTAATCTGGAAGAATCAGGTTTGATTCCCCACTCCTCCACATGCAGCTGCTGGTGTGACCTTGGGTCAGTCACAGGTTCTCTCAGGAGGAGTCCTTGAAAGAGCTCTCTCAGCCCCACCTACCTCACAGGGTGTCTGTCGTAGGGAGGGGAAGGGAAAAAGAGATTGTAAGCCGCTCTGAGACTCCTTCAGGTAGAAGAAGATGAAGAGATAAGATTTATACCCCGCCCTTCACTCACTTGGAGTCTCAGAGCAGCTTACAAACTCCTTTCCCTTCCCCTCCCCACAACAGACACCCTGTGAGGTAGGTGGGGCCGAGAGAGCTCTTTCCCAAGCTGTCCTCGAGGGAACAGCTGGTACAGAGCTATGGCTTGCCCAAGGTCATTCAGCCAGGTGCAAGTGGAGGAGGAGTGGGGAATCAAACCCGGTTCTCCCAGATTAGAGTCCGCGCACTTAACCACTACACCAAACTGACTCCCAGGTAGTGAAGGGTGAGGTATAGATCCAATCGCTTCCTCCTCCTCCTCCTCTTCCCCCCATCTCATGTTGGGTCTTTGTTTTTTCCTGCTGCCTTCAGCTGGTCCTAGCATTATTGCCTTCTCCAGTGACTCTAATGGAACCCAAGTGATTTGATAGCCTCAGTTTGGTCCTTTTAGCTTTTAGGGAGAGTTCTTGATTTGATCTATGCAAGTATGCAAATTCTGGCTGCCTTCGATATTATGCTGTTTTATAGGACCAGCTGCCACTAGCTTGTAGCTCCAGCCATAATGTGCAGAATAAAATTCTGAAAATCATTTTTTCCTGTCTTGCTGTTAGTCTCCTCGAGAAAGAGAGAATTGCTGTCCTCGGCTGTCCTTGGTGCCTGCATGGAAAGTCCCTTAAAAACTTCTCCGTTTGAGTCACAGCGTTAAACGACGAAGCGCAGAGCTCTCAAGCCTGTCAGAGTACTTAGTTTCAAGATAATTGCTTCAGTCTTGGTACCAGGAAAAACTTTGTTGCTTGGCACTTGATTATCCAGAAAGATCGATTAACTGGCGTCTCCCAGAAGGCTCTGTTCCCTTAGCTCAGCCACTCTTCCCCTGCATCTTGAGGCCCTCGTGTGCTCCAGGCCCACCTTCCCAGCTGGCCAGCTGGGTGCCTCTGGCTGTTTGTGGACTTTTTGAACACATGAAACTGCCTGATTCTGAATCAGACCCTTGGTACGTCAAGGTCAGTATTGTCTACTCAGACTGGCAGTGGCTCTTCAGGGTCTCAGGCAAAGATCTTTCACATCACAAATTATCTGGTCCTTTTTTTTTTAATGCTAGAGATGCTGGGAATGGAACCTGACACCTCCTGCATGCCAGGCAAATGATCTGCCACTGAGACACAGCCTCTCCCCAGCTGGGCTCATCTTTGGACACCTCCTTCCCTCTCAGACTGCTTCCAGCGGCTGAAAGCCAGATCTGCCAGAAGCATATCTGTAAGCAAGATAGGCTGGCTCGTGGGAAGGGTCTTATCAGGTGTGGGGGGGCTGTTGCCATGGCGTTCTCAACAGGGCGGGGCTTGGTTGCGGCAGATTCTTCCAGGGTAGGGGCGGGGGGTAGAGCAGTGAGGTTGCATATCTGATTAATCAGCAGCCCCTGTTCTAGCATTGCCCGTCTCCAGGCAGCTGCCACGATTGCAGCTGGTCTCCAGGTAAAAGAGATCAGTTTCTCTGGAGAAAATGGCTACTTTGGAAGGTGGACTCCAGGGCATAGTCCCTCACTGAAGTCTCTCCCCTCCCCTCCGCAAACCCTGCCCCCCCCCAGGCTCCATCCCTCAAAATCTCCTGGTATTTCCCAACCCAGAGCTGGCAACCTTAGCTATTATTCCTCGTGTGTTCTGGGTGACAAAGTTTTTATATATGACAGTAAGCAAGGAATAAATTAATCATGGCTACCGGTAGTTACTTTTGGGGAAACTGCAAGATTTTGAACTATCCTGTTAAGCATAAAAAAATTAAGTTTCATGTTTAGCTGAAGGAAAATGGATTCTATTGAGTGTCATTACAGGATGTCGCTACGAAGGACTTCATTTTTCAGTAGGAGGGACATTTTAGACATTTAGAATGGTAATAACTGATAACTATCATATGGAATTGTGTGTAGAGTAGCCAGGAGATCCGAAGATTGTCTGGCAGACAGAAGTTTTAGTGCTATGCACCACTAAGTGGTGAGCCAGATGTTTTTAAGGCAAGAGATGCTTCAGAGGTGGTTTGCCATTGCCTGCCTCTGGTATTCCTTGGAGGTCACCCTTCCAAACACTAACCAAGGCAGACCCTGCTTAGGTTCCGAGATCTGACAAGATTGGGCTAGCCTGGGGCATCCAGGTCAGGGCATTTGGAATGGTCATAAATGCTGTAACTCATGCGAAATAGGTACAACTGCCCAGTTTGTACAGCTTCCTTCCGAATTGGGGATGCACCCTTTCTCATGAACCACACATTAAAGCCTCTCTGTGGAGAAGGGAAACGAAATGTACTAATATTTCACTGTAGGTATGAATGCTTGTTAAGGGGAAAGGCTTTTTATTTATCCTTGGAGTTTCATAAAATGTCAAAGTTCCATGCAGGCTTCATGGAGTCACAGAAATAAAGTGGCATGGATGTATAATTAAATGTAGGTGGCAGGGAAGAAAAAAAAGGAAGCCAGAAGCAGAGGTCATCTGAAACAAGCATTCGCTTCTCTAGAGACTGCCAGCAGAGAAGAGAGCGTTCCCAGAGCGGCCTCTGCGGAAGCCCTGCCTGTATCGTTTTCCATGAGGCCTGCCTGGCTGTCCCCAGGGGAGGTAACCTGGGAGGATGCCCAGCTGAAGTCAAAAGGCCACGCCTGGAAATATACTGCCGCCGGTGTAACCGGTCCAGGGTGGTTTTGCTGACTTGCGTCTGATCCTTGGTTGTCACTTGCAGCTTCTGAACCCTCTTTGGCTCATCCCCATGCAGAACTTATTGCAGCATTCTAATCTAACATGCATTAAGGCATGGGGGGGGGCGAGTTGCCGTCCATTCTAGCAGAGGGCACAGCTGGCAAGCCATCCAATAAAAGAAGGCGCTCTGGGCTGCAGCTGACCCCTGGGGCAACCAGGGAAAATGGCCAGGCCCCCAACTTTTCCCTTGCCAGTGAGCCTGGCTCCGTCCAGGATGGGTATTTCAGCCTGTCTGCTTCATTCCTCACTGTCACATTTTGACCAATCCACGGGCACCGTATTGAAAAGCTGCCTGACTTTTAATCACGGAGAATCAGCAAATACTTGGACCAAGGGATCAAAAATAATTAATAATCTGACCTCTTAAAAAATGTTTCCATTCAGCCAGGGGATGCGGATTTTCCTTGAGACTCTTTCTACCTAAAGCCCAAATGTTATCAGGGACGGGGAGAAAAAACCCTCCATTAATTACCTGTGTAGGAAAGGGGACATAGGTTACTTGCAGTGATGTTGTAACTATGGAAACTCTTTCCCAGGATACAGATCGGATTTAAAATCCCATTTTTTAAGTTCACGCTTCGTGTTTGGTTCATTGAATTAATCTGCTAATCTCAACAAGTTATTCAATTAATGCTTTCAGTTCAGTGCTTACGCCCAAGCAGCCATTTGCTTCTGTGTAATTTGCCGTACCACCAAATTTGGAGAACAAGTATTCCGCTTTCCCATACAGTTTAAAAGCAGCCCTGTCTGAGGGGCAGGGGTACAGCCCCGTATTACCATTGTGGGGGTCGGAGGGCTTCCCGGAGTGATGGAGACGGAGCTGAGAGGTGAACTGGGAGCCTCCCTAGGGCCTAATTCTTTCGCCATTGTGCTGCGGCACCTCAGTAAATGAAGCCGCTTGAACGTTTCTGTATGTGGCTGTCTTTCTTTTAATGGTATGTCAGACAAATAGTTCCTTTTGCGACGACACAGGAATGAAAAGGGGATTGGCTCTCTCTACCGCGTTCCTTCTGTTAATGGACTTGGTCAGGCGGAGAGCCTGGCGGGATGCAGTTGGCAAGGGAAAATGAGCGCCGCTTCTGATTTCTGGAGCCTTCGTCTCCCTCTCTCTCTCTCTAGGTCAATTAAGGATACTGCAGAATGAATTCTCGAAACGGCGTGATGACTAAGGGAACCGGTGAACGTTCCTTCTAACGAGCATTTGGCAGGGCTGAGCTGTGGGATTTTAATGCAAGGTTGGGCTGCTCTTGGACATGATCTGAACTGTTTTTATTTTTGTCTTGAACATTTGCAAGGTAACTCAGCCATGTGGTTCAGTGTGAATTAGGAGGGGGGAAGCAACAGAGCTGTCCACGTTGCATTCTCTTGCAACAAGCGGGGCATCTTTTTTTGTCTAGATGGATGATGAAATGTCTCTGCTTCAACTCTTAAGAGAAAAATCTATTCGTTTAAGCATTTTTCTCCTGCTGCTCTACCCAACGGCCATGTCCCCTGAAGCAGCTTACAAACAGACCAATATACAATTTAAATAAACAAAATACAATTTAAATAGAAAAAGATGTGAAATTTCTTCTGCAAAAGGGGAGGGGATAGGTTGTGTCCTCAAGGCATTCTTCCAGAAAGAAGTATGTGTGTGTAGGGGGGCAGATGCTTGGCCACAGGTCTTGGCCGGGGGGTGGGCCATGTGTTTCCTTCCCTCTCCTTTATAAAATACCTTCCTGGTTATGGAACTCCCAATCAGTTCATTGAGTCTTTTCAGGAGAGATTCTGACATGATTGTTTTTATAGTAGGAAACATTCATGTAGCATATCTTAAGGCCCTCATGGATGTAATTAACTGAGAAATCTTTTTAGTATCCTGAAAGCCAGTATCTTGATGCCCACAACAGAGATGGGAAGTTGAAAGAAGAGCAGCCATCTCAAGGTCCCCTGGGGTCCCTGAACCTGGGACTTGCTGTGTCCTGCCTTCCAGATGTTTGGAAACTGACTGTACTTGTTTCACATACTCTGTGCCACCCACAAAGGGTGGCATCCATCCATCCTGTTCGTTGGTAAACCCTAAAACCCCCGTGTTCTTTCCACAGCTCTATGAAAAATATAAGTGATCAGCTTTCATGCTGACAAATGGAAACTGTCATTTCATTTTTATCCCCAATTATACAGCTCCGGGACCAATTTTTCAGGTGGAATGTTGGAGCCATTAAAAAGAAATAAGTAAACTATACTGCATTCCATCATTTTTCTGGCAGCTGCCCAATGGTCTGTAGCCTTATTACATGTGCATTTTTATATAGATATTTTTCTTTTGGCTCTCTGTTTTTTAACTCTCTCCTGTCTTCCTCTGGGGGAGGTAGGAGCTTTCTGTTAATGCCACACTTGGCTCTTCCGGCATGAAATGCAAGTTGCTTGTAAGTTTGCAGCTGTGCTTTCCTCTGTTCTTCAGCTGGAATATGGCAGATCTCCTCACTGGGAAACCTTCACTTGTGCTCATATTCCTGTATTCTTGCATCAACTTCAAATAGATACGGTAGAACTTTCACATCTCTGTCTGTACCAAGCAAGGTTTCCTTATGTGAGCTGTGCTTATGCATTATCTGGGAATAGCCTTTTGAATTTGGACACCTATTTGCAAGAATTCTTCTTCTGTTGCAGCATCAGTACTTGAAAGCTGAAGTTCAAGTTTTTTTGTTTTGTTTGAGAACTTCTTTTGGCAGTTGCAAGAACATCCCCCACTGATATCTTCGTTTCATCCTGTTTGAATGGACTTCTGCTGTGCTTCTGTTCTTTCCTTTGTTCTCCTCTGGGTTATTGGCTAGAAGGAGAGGCACTGAGTGCCAGTTTGTCTTGTAGTACACGGGTATTCTAAGGAGGCTTGTCAAATGCTCGCATGGTTGCTTCCCACCCTGGAAGCCTGCGGGCCGAAACGTATCATCAAGGCTGGGTCTAGAAATATTTTTGGCGAGTCTACCTTGAAGTGCCTACAAAACTGAGCCTCTTTCTTAGCCGAGGAGAGCCCAGAGGGAACCGGAGACAACTTCAGCTTGTAATAGATTGGGAGAGATGAACTTGCTTTGGCAAGAGGTAAAAAGGAAGAGAGGAGCTGGGGAAAAACAGCAATCTGCTATCATAACAAATACCGCTTCTGCAAAAGTTAAAGCACTTTCAACAGCTTTTCAAAAGTGAAAGCTGTCATTATGGAACTTGTCCACTTCTCAAGGGCAAACGCAGCTCCAGACCACGTCCTGCTGCCACTGTAAGTGCTTCCCATTTATCAGCACAAGAGCCTAAAATAATCTCACATCCATTATTTTTTCCATCTTATGTTTCATGTTCTTGCTGCTGTTTGCTGTTTAAAGATGGGAGTTTGGCATTTTTATGTTGTATCCTATTACAAACTGCTAACTGGCAAAGCTGAAATGCTTTTTGGCTGAAATCCCTTAACTTTAAAGATCTTTTTGGAAGAACTTTATATAGACGTGACCCTTTGGAACCCATCCTGTGGGGCTGATCGTGTATTGCAGAAAGTAAAATGAAATCTGAACTAGTCAGAGGATGGAAATAGCACGGACGTTGTTCTCAAGGAGAAACGAGGAGCAGCTGCTGTTGGGAACAGAGGTTTCATTTTTAGGGGTGGTTGTTGGGAAAGCTCATACAGATGGTTTCCTTATTGAGACAGACTGAGGTCCAGCTAGTGGGAGGGACTTCTCATGCTGCGTGGGTTAACATCCGTAAGGGCGGGGCTAAAGATTTGCTCGGCATGAAAAAGGTCCCAGGCTTCTAAATTAAAAAGGTCCCAGGCTTCTAAATTAAAATTAAAAAGCATCTACGTTTTCCAAATAGGAAATTAGGGTCAGGGATTAGGTGATATGAGAGACCTCAGCCTGAGACCCCGGAGAGCCACTGCCAGTCTGAGTAGACAGTACTGACCGTGATGGACTGGAGGCCTGCCTTGGCAGAAGTCGCCTTCATCTGTTCAATACAGGTCACTTGGTTGAAGTGATTTCTGCAGAGGCAAACAGCTGTGAGCAGGACTTCGGCAAAATTGTTCTCTACTTTTTAACATAGGTGCTTGATGGACATTAGGTTCAGGAAGGACAAAAGGAAATACTACTTTACACAGACAGTGATTAAAATGTGGAATTTGCTGCCAGAGGATGTAGTGATGGCCACAGAAATAAACAGCTTGGAAAGGGGATTCGATAGATTCATGGAGGGTAAGTATCAGTGGCTACTAGCAACGGTGACTGAGGGGAACCTCCACATTCAGAGTCACTAATCTTCTGAATCCCAGGGCCAGGAGGCAACATCAGAAGAAGGCCTCAGCCTCCCTGCCCTGTTGTTGGCCCTCCAGAGGAACTGACTGGCCACTGTGTGAGACAGGAGGCTGGTCTAGGTGGACCCTCACTGGTCTTATCCATCAGGGCTCTTCTTGTGTTCTTACAATGGCATTTTTGTCTCTAACCCTTTATCCAAGGAACAATGACCTATGCTCAGCTTCTCATTGAGACATGCTGCATTGCTTATTTTCTGGTGCGACTGGCTGCTTAGCTCATACCATTCCTTGTGGCTTTCCTTTGGGAGGAGGGAAGTGGCTCAGTGGCAGAGCATCTGCTTGACATACAGAAGTCCCAGGTTCAATCCCTAACACTCCCCGTTTAAAAGACGAGGTATTAAGTGTTGTGGAAGACCTCTGCCTGAGACCCTGGAGAGCTGCTGCCAGTCTGAGTAGGCAATACTGACCTTGATGGACCGAGGGTCTGATTCAGTAGAAGGCAGTTTTATATGTTCCTTCTTCACATGTGCCACATTGGAAATGGTGGCTGCCCTCAGCTTCTGCAGCTCTGTTCAGTTGCACATAATTAGTTTCATCAACATAACATTTGCATGAGAAGCCTGAATTCTGTACGGTGTCAGCATTTTCGCTTGTAGTCTAGCAGGTACCTGTTCTGCATCGTTACCATCCAGTGCAAGAAATCCCAAGTCAGTTCTGGAAGCGTCAGTTCCCTGACTTTAGTGAGCTATGTACTTGCTACTACGCTTCTAAATTTATTTTTTGCAACTTGATTATCTGAGGTTTTGGGGCGTATATCTAGGTATGCTGTCAACAAAACTTGCAAGCTGAATGTATAATTGAAACTGTTTGGAGGCGCATGTCTAAACTGTTGTTAATCTTTCCAGCGGGAATTTAGCTGTTCGCTCGTCTTCCACGTCCCTGTTGAGACTGTTTTTAAAGACTTTATAATAGTCCAATATGGGATACTGTTAATAACTGGCTTCTTCTCACTGCGTGCTCAGGTTAATTATAGCTTGCCTGCTCTTGTGAAATGACACCCCTCTCGCTGCTGCAGCTGCACCCCACCCCCAACATAAAGGCCTCCTTGAACTCAGAGCTCAGGTGCTTTGCTTCCAAGGACCACCAGCTCTTTACATGTGCAGTTGTGTTGCAAGGACGCAAACAGCCATCTGTGTAATATGTGTGTGTGGGGGTGTGTAATTAAGAAATGGTGGCTTTCAAAGGCCTATTTGTGTCGGAAGGAAGGTATGAACTTGTAGAGCTGCGGGAGTAGGGCTGGCCCTGGCTAGTGCATGGATGGGGGAGCCCCGAGGAAGCCCAGGGTCACTCTGCCGAGGTAGACAGTGGCATTAACCACCTCTGAACCTCTCTTGCCTTGGAAACCCCACGGGATTGGCTTTAAGTCAGCTGCAGCTTGACAGCGCTTTCCTCTGCCACTTCCTCCCCCCCCCCCCAAGTTTAGAGAAGCATTTCATACCTGGTTCCATTTGCAGGGTAGTATGTTGTGGTTTTATGCATGTGTGCGTCTGCCTCACATTACATACTGACTTGAAAAGGAAGAGTGCCCGATCCAGCCTAGCATCCACTGTGTATGGCCATGCAAACAGACTGGAACTGCACTACCAGGAACTGTGCAGTATCTGTTTGGTGTTGTTTTTTGAGGGAAATGAACCATCTTTATTACATGTGACGCATCCTTAGAAACTGGTCTTGAATGTAGACTTGAGCCTGTCTCAGGGACGGTCTGTTTCTTGACTATCTGTGCCCAATTGCCTTTAAAGTCTTCTTCCTCATGTCACCTGGGTGAAGAATAACTCTTGTTCAGTCATCTCCAAGGATCAAAAGATCTGGAGCATGCAGATCTTGTCGCCGAGTGTGTGGTGGGTGTCTCTCAGAAGGCCTGGCTGTGTAGTGAGGTGAGGGCAGATGGAGGCCGAAGAGGACTGGGCTAGCAAGGGCAGGGTGGGTGGGAGGTGAGGCTGACATTTTGTGGCCCTGGCCAAAGATCTGCAGAAGAGCCACATTTCTCACTGAGCAGCATGCAGGACTTTGTGGGCCTCCTGTTCGCTGCTCTGTTCCTCCAGGATCTGTCGCCTCTGCTGAGGGTGTCTGTCAGCATGCCATTCTGTTTGGTGTCGTGGTTAAGTGCGCGGACTCTAATCTGGGAGAACCTCCACTTGCACCTGCTGGATGACCTTGGGCAAGCCATAGTTCTGGCACAGCTGTTCTTGAAAAAGAGCAGTTTCAGTCAGAGCTCTCTCAGCCCCACCTACCTCCCAGGGTGTCTGTTGTGGGGAGGGGAAGGAGAAGGAGATTGTAAGCCGCTCTGAGACTCCCTTGGGTAGTGAAGGGCAAGGTATAAATCCAATCTCCTCCTCCAAGAAACCCTCATGGGTTGGGGTGGGCTGCTGGAACTTACTACACGAAGAATTAGAGTTGTTAGCTGTAGGTTGGGAAATTCCTGGAGTTTTTGGGGGTGGAGCCTGGGGGTGGCGGAGAGAGTCTACCCTTCCAAGCAGCCATTTTTTCCTATGGAACTGATCTTGGTCATCTGGAGATCAGTTGTGATAGCAGGAGATCTCCAGGTGCCCCCTGGGGGTTGTTACCCTGTGCAGGATTGGTGATTAATACCCCCCCAGTGGCAGAATTAAGGGATGGACTGGCCTGTCCTTCAGCATAGCAGAAGATCACCTGCTCTGAAGCTTGCTTTCATCCATGTTTAACTCCAGGGTTTAAGAGCATTATTTAACTGCAAGGTTTTGCCTGATTTCTTCCCATTAAGCATTATTTTAAGCTTTGTGCTTTTGAAAAAAAGAGAGAAGTTCCTCCCCCCCCCCATCCCCTTGCCTAAGACATTCAATGTCGAGAGACAAGTCGGCCCAGGGACGGCACTTCGTTTTCTGAAATGAGGTCCCGGGTTTTATTGGAAGCTCCCTGAAGATCAATAGTAATTCTGTTATGGGCGAAATGTCAACGAACAGGAATATGCTTTCCAATCCCTTTGACTTGCTATGACAAGGAGAACGTTGAAAGACATTAGCTTGGCAGTCACCGGCAATAATAGTGGGGTTTTCCGGTGCCCACCTGTTCAGGGGAAGGTTTTAATTACCTTTTTGGTCACAGGCCAGCATGATAATACCTGTACATGCTCCTTACTCTCCCACTGGCCCTCTTGTTTTTGACACACAGGAGCACTGAGTCACCTCTTAGCCGGAGCAAATGAGGCACTTAGAAGGTGCCACGGCCTCGTCACAGGCCAGATTGGGCTCTTGGAAGAAAAGCAAAATGGAGACAGGAGACAGCTGTTCTAAACAATGGATTGCAGAGTGGGGTTTTTTAAATTATTCTTATTAGTCCCGGTGGCTTCATTTTGACTTCTTGTTCAAAAAGTTTATCATCTTTATAACACTGTAGCCCAGTAGAGTTTGGTTGGTCCTCTGTTATTGATAGAGGGATGAATCCAGATTGGGTATATATTTTGCTCTCAAGTCATAGCTGATTTATGGCAACCCCACAGGGTTTTCAAGGCAAGAAGCATTCGGAGGTGGATTGCCCCGGCCTCCCTCTGTATAGCAGCCCTGGACTTCCTTGGTGGGCTCCCATCCAAATGCCAGCCAGGGCCGACCCTGCTTAGCTTCTGAGATCTGGGGAGATCGGGCCGGCCTGGGCCATCCAGGTCAGGGCAGAAGTCATATACACAGGTGGTTGGCCATTGCCTGCCTCTGCGTAGCAACCCTGGACTTCCTTGGTGGTCTCCCATCCGACCCTGCTTAGCTTCTGAGATCTGATGAAATCAGGCCAGCCTGGGCCATTCCAGATCAGGGCAGGAAGAGTCATCGAGTCACAACCAACTTCTGGTGACCCCGTAGGGTTTTCAAGGCAAGAGACGGCGAGAGGTAGTTTGGCATAGTTCGTCTCTGCGTGCCAACCCTGGACTTCCTTGGTGGCCTCCCATCCAACCAACTAACCAGGGTCGACCCTGCTTAGCAGCTGAGATCTGATGAGGTCAGGCTAGCCTGGGTTACCCAGGCCAGGTCCTGGATGATAATATAACAGTGGGAAATGGTCCTCCGTGAGCGCAAGGAATTTCCTTACTGCAGAAGTTAGCTGGAGGAATATAAGCTAAGTCAGAGTAACCTTCAGTGCAGTGTAGAAGTCAGGGTTGTGTGTTTCTGAAATGCACATTCTGATTAACATGGAAACTTAAATGTGTATTTTTATCACTGTTTGGGAAACATTTCCCCTCCAGATAGTTGGCTGATATGTATATTTAGTGTAAAAAACTTGTAATTATCCAATAAAAATAAATGTTAAGAGTTTTAGAAATCGGTTTCCTTTCAGAGTAAATTTTAGGGTTTTTTTGGAATATGGTTTTTGAGACATTGCATTCACCCAAGAGGCTTACAACAATACCCACCATATTCCACTTGTTATTGGGGACAATGACACTGATTTAAGGCAGTGCCGAAAATGCATTTTAAAATCTTTATACGCATTATAGATTTAAACGTTCACATATCTTTAGAAACATGCTTATCAAAATCAAGGAGTGAACCAGGCTCCTCCAGAATGTGTCAGAGACTTCTAAATATGAATGCTTTATGCGGTGTTTGGAAAAAAAAAGATTATATTCTAGTCATACACGGTTAGGTTGGTTGGAGAATTTATATCCCATTTGTCAGCCCCTAAGTATTTCAGAGTGCAGAATAAAACAGCATAAAACAATAAATTTAACAGGTGCACAATCAGGGCAGAGAAACTAACAGAACCGTATGCCCCCCCCCAAGCCACACAGCAGGCATTCTAACTCCCAAAGATGAGTGTGCTTTTTAAGGCCCTCTTTCAAGGATCTCATGTGCCTCAGTGGTTCATTGGTTCCACAGTCTGAGCCACTAACAAAGATGACCACCAGCGTAATGTAAGGTGGGATCCCTAAAATGGGTGGGAGACGGGACTGCTGTCCCAAACCAAGCCTACAAAGGACTCGCAGGGTAAGCACCAGCGTGTTTGACTTGGCCCAGGAGCCTATGGGCAACTGATGGAGATCATTCAGCCTGGACTGTATACTCCGTGGCAAACACCTGAGGTTCACATGGTGCATCTCAGCCTTTGATTCTCCTTGATTTCCATTGGTGCTCGATACCTACTACCAAGTTATCCTTCTGAGTCACTAACCTGATGAACAGTGTTCCCTCTAAGCTGAGTTAGTGTGAGCTGGTTCACAGTTTTTTAGTGAGCCTCCAGCTTGCACATTTTTTGCCTTAGCTCAGGAAGGGTGGCTCCAGAGCAAACTACTTCATGCAGGAGCCAAACCGCTCGCTCACAACTTTAATGCTAGTAGCTCACAAGTAGAATTTTTGCTCACAAGACTCCACGGCTTAGAAGGAGCATTGCTGATGAGCATGTTGGTAATACCTCAGTCTGGAGCCTCCCGTGTGTCTGATAAGTCACTAGAAATGTGCTTCTTCTGTAATCTGCCATTGCTGCTGCGGTTTGCAACTAAGAATAGTGTGGTAATGATAATGTGGTAATTGCCCTGACCTGGATGGCCCAGGCTAGCCTGATCTCCTCAGACCTTGGAAGCTTAGCAGGGTTGACCCTGGCTAGAACTTTGGTGGGAGGCCACCGAGGAAATCCAGGGCGGCTACGCAGAGGCAGGCAGTGGCAAGCCACCTCTGCTCATCTCTTGCCTCGAAACCCCCTTGAGGGGTCGCCATAAGTCAGCTGGGACTCAACAGCACTTTACTTCGCCACCACCAACGACCGTACAATACGTAGAACCAACAAAACTGGAGAACTAATTAATTCAGCAGCTCTGCAAGATTGGAGGACAATGTTGTGGAATGTTATATCAGGGGTCCCCCGCATGGTACCCAGGGCACCCGGTGGCATTTTCCCTGGCACTCACCCTGTGCTTTTAGAAAGCGGGCAGGGCCCAGGGAGGCTTTTGCCTAGTCGGACTTCCAGTTGGCTGTGCAGATTTAAAAGGCATCCTGGGAAACAGAGCTTCTGCCTGAATTGCTGAGAAGTTAATATCACAGTTACGTAGAACCTCGATCCCTGACAATATGTGATTGGATTTACCTACTGTGGCAGCCATTTGTGTCACTGAGCCTACCTCCGTTGGTGCACCCAGCCTACCTTCCAAAGGTACACCCAGGTCTAAAAAAAGACTGCGGGTCCCTGCGTTATATACTGCAATAATACAGCTGGGTTAAAGCTGGAGCACAGAATTAGAGGACAGTGTTAGAAAAATGCGAACATAATATACGCAGTGAAGACTCACGTGAAGGCCATGGACCTTAGCTACATTAACTTTATTCACTTTATGCAAATGCCCTCCTGAACTGTTCTGCCTTACGTTTTATGGAATGATAGGCATACTGGGGCCTTCCCGACCTAGTCAGGCAGGGCATTCTACCATGTGGGAGTCCTAGCAGAGTATTCAGCTGTTGGCCTTACCCAGTTTCAGGGTGGCATGTTGGGAAGGCTTTGCTCTGGTAGTTGCCCCAACATTGCAGTCAGGGAGTGGTGGTCCTGCAGATATCCCCTAGGGCTTAGTAGGCGATGACTGGTACCTTGAATTGTATCTGAAAACTAATTGGTAGCTGATGCAGTGCCTGCAGAATAGGTTTAATATGTGCACTCCACCTGGCTCCTGATAATAGTGGAGCTGTGGCGATCTGTAACAGCTGGAGTTCCCTAGTAGGGTTCAAGGGGAGACCCCTGCAGAGTGCAGTACAGCTGTCTAAACTGAGTGAATTGCCAGAGTTGGCATGGAGCAGTGTGGCCAGATCAGCCTGGTCAAGGTTGGGAACTATCTCCAGCCTAAGTGAAGGTAGAACAAAGCTCCCCCATTCCCCTCCAGTTGCATTCACTTGCTTCTCCAGTAATCCTGGGTCTAGTGTAACCCCCAGTCTCTCCGATGAGCCCCATCAAATGTAAGCAGCATAGTGCTAAGACCTCAGCCTTCCCAACCTGCATTACCTTCATCTAACCAGGACTCAGTTTCACCTTGTTTGCCTTTATCAATCTAACCACAGCAGGTGAGCACCAACTCTGGACCTCTATAGCAAACCCCAGACAAAGAACAATAAAGCTGGATGCTGCCAGCATATTGATGTCACCCAGCTCCAAAACCATGAATGATCTTTCCCAAGGGCTTTTATATAAAGATCAAATAACATGAGGGATAGAACTAAGCCTCGTGGAATCTCACAGGATGAGCCCTGCAGTTGGTCACAGCAACAACCTGCAGAGTCCGACATGAATGAAATGAATCGAACTCATCCAAAGCACCTCCCTTCATAACCTCTTTCTGTCTGTGCACCTTTCAACTGGATGACGTGGCCCACCATATAAAAGGCTGTTGATAAGTCCAATAAGAAGGAGGCAGCGTCCTTGTCAAACTTAAAACGCAGATCAACAAGTAAAACCATTCGTGGCCTCTCTGTCCCACAGCCTGTCCTGAAATTTATCTATCTATCTATCTATCTATCTATCTATCTATCTATCTATCTATCTATCTATCTATCTATCTATCTATCTATCTATCACATTTATATCCCGCCCTCCCCGCAAGTGGGCTCAGGGCGGCTTACATGGGCCTGTGGCCTAATTACTACAATAACCTATAAAATCAGTTAAAACATTATAATAAATATCATTAAAACATAAATAGTCATAAAAAGCTTCCATATACAGCGTTGGATGGCAACCAAGTGGCAGGTTTGGGCCCCACCCCCTCGGCCATGGCCGAGGTCGTGTTGGACCAGGGTACATCATGATGGTTACGTTGTCAGGTGGTATCCCCAATATCATCGGCGGCGGCTCCTATTGATAAGCCTGGCGGAAGAGCTCCGTCTTGCAGGCCCTGCGGAACTGCATCAGGTCCCGCAGGGCCCTGATCTCCTCCGGGAGCTCATTCCACCAGACAGGAGCCGCCACCGAGAAGGCCCTGGTCCTAGTTCTGGCCAGCCTGGCGTCCCTGGGGCCAGGCACACGTAGTCTGTGTTCCGACCCCGACCGTAGTGCTCTCTGGGGTTGATAGTGGTCTCAAGTAAGTGGAAGTGGTCTCAAGTAAGATGTGTCATCCAGGAAAGCCTACGTTGGTTTTGCAACACCTTTCTTAATCACTATACCTAGAAAGGGCAAAGAAGCAACCGGATGATCATTGGCCACATTATTCTTCTCCAGCAAAGTTCTTTCCTAAAGAAAAGTGATGCTGGGGCAAACTGGTCCAACCCTTTGGCACGTATCACTCCTGGTGCTGTTCAGCGTTTCTGTGCCGCTGCCACGGGAAGAGACGCGGAGACTTAGAATGAGGTCTCATCCTTGTGCTCTGTCTTCCATTTCAGCTGAGGCACAGGAGATGGATGGTGGATGTCTTGACTGCATTTCTGGCCATGATAATGGGCTAGGCGAGGGCTAATAAGCTGTCACGCTGTACAGATGAACCGGAGGTGCTCTTGTTTCTGATTGTGCATCTAGTAGAATGCTGTGAGGGGTGGGCCATATTTGCATGGGGTTGCCCTCCCCCTGAAGAAGCAGGCTTGCATTGGGCAGCACCATTAAATCATTGTCTTCTGGTGAAGGATTGGGTCTGTCATTGGCACCTTAGCCCGCTTTATGTGTTGCTCCAGGGGTGCCCTTCCTTTGATAAGCATGATCTGGCTGCAGTTGTCTGTGCTCTGACACATCCAGGTTCGATTATGTACCATTTTGAGAGGCACGATCACTTGTGAGCCAAGCCTTGGAACAGCAGAGCTTACTTTCTGCTCTTGTTACATGAACACATGAAGCTGACTTTTACTGAATCAGACCCTTGGGCCATCGGGGTCAGTATTGTCTACTTAGACTGGCAGCAGGTCTCTCTCCAGGGTCTCAGGCAGAAGTCTTTCATATCACTTACTGCCGGGTCCTTTTCAACTGGAGATGCTGCTGGGGATTGAACCTCGGACCCTCTGCGTAACAAGCCAATACTCTGCCACTGAGCCACGGCCCCTCCCCAGACTGCTGTAGTGCATTCTACACGGGGCCATTTTTTGACAGTCAAACTTGAGTTGGTGCCAAACGCAGCAGCAGCAGCATTGACTGTTATTTGTTGCAAGGAGCATTTTGTCCTTTCCAAAAGAGCTGCACTGGCTCTCTGTTTCAAAATGCTGGCCATTGGAACCTGAAGAGTCTGAGACCAGGGGGTCTAAGAAGTGGCTCACTATCACGTTGAGAAAACATTAAGACAGCTGACAGAAACCCCATTTCCTGTGTCTCAGGAGGTAAGGTGGTTGGCTGCTGTGGCTCGGGCCTTTTTTTGTGTGTGTGGTGGTGCCTAGACTCTAGAACTCCCTCCCCAGAGCTGTTCTGCCAGCCGTTGCCAACTTTTCCAGCTTTAGGTGCCACGTTCTGGAGGCCATTGGTTCATTTTTTAAAAAATCTTTTCTCAGACTCCGACTAGCTTGAATGTGAGTCTGGTTTACTGGTATTTGATGGTGATGCTTAGCTTTACTGACAGAGGCGTAAGTTTTTTTAGCGCGTAGAAATATTTTGCTTCGGTCTCTGCATTTTTAGTGGTGGTTTTATATCCTGTTGTGTTTGTTTTGCAAACTGCTTCAAAATACGTGGGTTGAGAGCATCTGTAAAATATTTATGCAACCTGGCTGCCGCATTCGGGGCCAGTTGCAGTTGTCGAATCTGCTGCAGCTGATAATGTGAGCGTCTAGCGATTGCTTTCCTTTGAACATCGTTGATGAGGTCGAGAACACTTTCAAGCTAGAAACTTATCCTTTTTTTTCCCTTTGAGGGGAGGGGAACCCATACGAGGTTGGAGCTTCCCCCACTCCACGGGTAGTAGGACTGCTCACTGGGCTCAACTCCATCTTTTATGGTGAAGCTTCAATGAGTTCATCCTTCATTACTGCCTCCAGTCAGTCATTCAAGGATAACACCACCTCATCAGAGTCTGATAAAAGAGAGAAATTGCGTTGGATGTTCTGACATATTGGTGTCAGCCTAGTCCAAAGCTCTGGGCAGCTCTTCTCAGCAGATTTATGCAGAAGAACATCCAGTAATGGGATTAGGCCCCCGGGTGACCCTGCACGACAGCTCCCATCCCGAACGCTTTTCTCCAACACCTGTAGTCTGGTGTCTCTTTCACTTGGTAGGAATAGAGCCACCATAACATACTGCTCCCAACTGCATTGCTTAAGAAGACGACCTTGGTTAATGGTACCGAAAGCTGCTGGAACTCCTGAGTGAATCCGATGGTTACACTTAGATGTAACACTTTCTGAAAATTTGGAGTGCTGGGAGAAAATGGAAATATGGGGGGGAACTGAAATATATGTAGTACTTACCGCTTGCCTATCAAATTGTAAAAAAACCTGCATAATGTATAATGCTTATTGTATAAAACTGTGCTAATTGGCATACGTGTGGAATTTAAAATTTAAATGCCTTGACTGTTTTATTGAGTAAAAAAATCACACATTTAGAGAGTTGCAAACTGCCAAACCGTACGCAGCCTTAGCACTCGTCTTTTAATTTCTGTGGTTCAATAGGGAGGGGAAACAGGTTGAAATTAGAGAACAAATTTTATAGTAAACAAAAGAGTTTTATTTGTACAGAGACAGTCTCAGATGGTCACAGCAGGCAGGAGTGCCAGCACAATGCCATATCTCAAGTTACCCTTCATAACATTGAAAATAACGAATTCCTCAATTTATGACAATTAAACCCATTATAGTATGTTAATTGTTGCTAAATGCTAACCATCATAATGGAAATGCATCATATGTCCATATCATACACAGGGATTGTCATCTAATTCTGAGAGTTCTCTTAATAAAATTCCAGTGCTTTTTAAGAGGGTAAACCTTGACTTTCCACGAGCCCTTCGACCTAGGTGGCCCAGGCTAGCCCACTCTCCTCAGATCTCGGAAACTAAGCAGGGGAAGTCCAGGGTTGCTCTGCAGAGGCAGGCAGTAGCAAACCCCTTCTGAACGTCTCTTGCCTTGAAAACCCTGCAGGGTCACAATAAGTTGGCAGCGACTGGACAGCACTTTCCACCACCACCACACCTTAACTTAAGAAGCATTTTGTTCATTCCCAAAGTGTGTGTATGTGGGGGAGCCCATAGCGCTCCATTTGAAAAACTGGAGGGGGGATTCCTTGGAGGGAAACTAAAAAGTTCCTCCTCATTTGTTTCCAAGGAGGGAGTGGTTCACATCTCTAGTTGCGCTCCCCCTGTTGAGCTCCTGTTGAGCAGCCGTGCTCCCCTCCCCAGAAACGAAGGCATTTCCTGGCTCAAATCTCAGTCTGAAGCCCAGTGCAAATGGATCTTTCACCCAGGAGCAGTGTTCCCTCTAAGCTGAATTAGTGTGAGCTAGCTCACAGTTTTTTAGCCTCCGGTTCACACATTTTTGTCTGAGCTCAGGAAGGAGGGCTCCAGAGCAAACTAATTTATTCAGTAGCCAAATTGTTTGCTCACAACTTTAATGCCAGTAGCTCACAAAGTAGAATTTTTGCTCACAAGACTCTACAGCTTAGAGGGAGCATTGCCTAGGAGCCCAAACGAGTAGGTTGTCTGCTGTGAGCAAGCACATGCCCTGGATGCCAGCGGACTCTGTTTAATCCTAACCTATATACTATCATTGCATATGTTCTTGAATCCATTTGTAGAATCTTGACCACATAGTTCTAAAGACTTCTTCTCCTTTTCCTTGCATCAATAAAGACAATTTGTCCATTTCTGCTGTTTCCATCAATTTATATATTATATCTTCTTTAGACAATATTTCTTCACTTTTCCAACTTTGCATACCTTATTCTAGCTGTTGTTATAATATATATAATAAGGTAGCAATCCATTTTTTTATATACTGATCAGGTATTATGTTTAACAAAAATAGTTCAGGAAGGAAAGATACATCTAGTTCTAATATATTTTAAAGTATTTCATGAATATATGTCCAAAATTTCTTAGCTCTATCATATGTCCATCGTATATGAAAGAAGGAACCTGTTTTTTGTTTACACCTCCAACATAGGTTGGACATATTCAGATACATTTTGGCCAACCTGCCTGGTGCCAAATGCCACCGATAAAACATCTTATACTTATTTTCCTTCTAAGCTACCGCCTTAGTAAATTTAATATTAACCTTCCATACTTGATCCCATTGGTCCACTTCAGTCTTGTATAAGCTTTTGTGTACATGCACACTTCATCAGATATGATGGATTCAATGTATCTGATGGAATGAGCATGCACACAAAAGCTTACAACCAGAATTAAACTTTATTTGTTTTAACGTTGCCACTGGACTCAAACTTCGTTCTATTTCTTCAGACATAAGAACATAAGAGAAGCCAACACTCTCTGTCACACAGTGGCCAGAAACACCAGGTGCCCTCAGAAGGTCCAGCAGTGGAGCCAGGACGCCAGAAGCCCTCCCACTGTTGCCCCCACCCCATCAAGCACCAAGAATACAGAGCTTCACTTGCCCCAGTCTGGGGATTCCTATCTATACCTCGTGGCTAAGAGCCACTGATGGACCTCTGCTCCATGTGTTTATCTAATTCCCTCTTGAAGCTGTCCATGCTTGTAGCTGCCACCACCACCTGTGGCAGTGAATTCCATGTGTTAATCCCTCTTTGGGTGAAGAAGTACTTCCTTCTACCTGTTGTAACCCGACTGCTCGGCAATTTCATGGAGTGCCCACGAGTTCTTATATTATGAGAAAGAGAGAAAAGAACTTCCTTCTCTGCCTGCTCTATCCCCTGCATAATCTTATAAACCTCGATCATGTCACCCCTCAGCCGTCGTTTCTCCAAGCCATAGATCCCCAAGCGCTTCAGCATTTCTTCATAGGGAAAGTGTTCCAACCCTTTTATCATTCTAGTTGCCCTTTTCTGCACTTTTTCCAGTTAGAGGTACGGTGATCAGAACTGTACACAGTACTCCAAATGAGGTCGCACCATCAATTTATACAGAGGCATTATGATACTGGCTGATTTGTTTTCAATTCCCTTCCTAAAACCCCCCAGCAAAACGTTGGCCTTTTTCACTGCAGTCACACACTGTCTCGACATTTTCAGTGAGTTATCTACTATGACTCCAAGATCTCTCTCTTGGTCAGTCTCCGCCAGTTCGGACCCCATCAGTGTGTATTTATAGTTAGGATTTTTGGCTCCAATGTGCATCACTTTGCACTTGGCCACACTGAACCCCATTTGCCACGCTGAAACCCACTCACCCATCCTCGACAGATCCCTTTGGAGTGCCTCACAACCCTCCCTGGTTCTTACCACCCTGAACAACTTCGTGTCATCTGCAAATTTAGCCACTTCGCTGCTTACTCCCAACTCCAAATCATTAATAAACGACATGGCTTTCCCCTTTGAACCTGTTAAAATAATGGAGTGTTTCCAGGACTGAGAACTCCTTCACTTGCTTGCTGGAGGCACCTGAGGAGCAGCATAAAAGGACTGCAGGCCAATCCTCTGAATCTTCTTGGCCCCCTTTGTGTGTGGGAACCCTCCCCCCCCCCTCAGCTGGGGGGACTCTGAAGTGACAGAATGCTGTGGAAGAGGAGAATGTTCCCACCCACACCATTTGCTGTGCTGGCGTATTCTGCAAAGAAAGGGTGTGTTGTCATGGGTGCTGCAGGCCTTGGTTCCTGGGCAGGTCCTTGTGATCTGTGGGAAGGGTTTTTTGCTTTGACCGCCATCTCTGTCATGACCAAAGTCGTGGGAAGCCTCAGAAAGTGTTAGAGGGAGGTTTCGCTCCAGGGCATCTTGCAGCCTTTAGTGTGACCTGGCTGGAAGAAAGTGGATTCCTTTGAAATGTGGCACTGGAGGAGAGTTTCACGGATCCCCTGGGCTGCCAAAAAGACAAATTGGTGGGTTCCTAGATCAAGGCAAGACTGAACTCTCCCTGGGAGCCAAAACGACCAAACTGAGGGTATCCTACTTTGGTCACATGATGAGAAGTTGAGAGTCGTACTAGGAAACGTTGAAGGCAGCAGGAAAAGAGGGAGACCCAACATGCGATCGATCGATCGACTCGATCAAGGAAGCCACAGAGGCCCTCAGATTACAAGCTACGCTGCTGCTGATTGGACGATTGTGAGGTCGTTAATTCGTAGGGTTGTCATAAGTCGGAAGCGATGATGGCTCTCAAGACACACACACACACACACGCAGTGTGACTTTTCACTGAGCTGCTGGAGGGACAATAAGTGTGTTTGTTTCCCTGGTTAAGGACGGGAGCTTGTTCTTGTGGCCAGGGCAGAAGGGAGAGGCCGTCTGCCATTCCTGTTAGGCTACAACGGAGAGGAAAATTGTGAGGCTAGGCTAAAACTCCTGTGTTTAGATTGGCTTTCTGCTCACCTGGAGGGGGGCTTGTTTTGTTTTTAAACGATGGGGCTTTTTTTCACCTAAAGAATTCAGTCCACAAATTACCGCGTGTGTGAAGGGAGCGGAGAAAGAGTGCTGTGGTACATGGCACACGGCGCTCAGGCTTTTAAGGAAATGGCTGCAGTGAGTGAGGATGTGTGTTTAAAAGGGATAGTTAGCAGCACCCGGGGAGATGCTGCATTCACAAAGCCCTTTGCAGCCTCCATTTTGAAGCTGGGGGGGGAGGGGTTGTACTTTCTCCTTCGAGGATGAATTGCTTGAGAGCTGAAATGCCTCATCTTGTTTGTGCTGCATCCTCTAAAGAGTTTTGCCCCCCCCCCCGATTTGGACTCTCTTGGCTTTACGATGTGCCATTTTCTGTAAAGCGGCAAGAAGTGCCATGCGTGTCATTTCGAAGGGTTTGCCCTTGGAGTGATTTAGTCATGCTGGCTGATAAGCCGAGCAGCCTGATTGAGTTGGAGCTCCTTTGGGACCGAATCCAGAATGCGGTGCTGTTTCGGCAGCACCTGTGAGACCCGGGCTTTGAATGAAGCTACTGAGAGAACAATTTTGGTTATTGGCATTTTTCCTAATGCATCTTGTATGTCGTGGTACCACAGGGAGAAATGTGCGGTTATTGTTGAAATATTGTCTGCGTAGCTTTTCGGGAGATGAAGAAAAGCCACTTTGCTGCAGTGTGTGTTGAGCTTGCATTGTGGTAATGGTTTGCTTTTTACCTGGGAAAAGGTGGCTTGTTATGCACATGTTTAAAAGCCTCACACTGGGAAGAGAATGTGACAAATGGGGCTTGGTGTGTAGGCCTCTCCCACTCAGGAACTGCGATTTGAAATGTATACTTGCTGCTTTGATTTGGCTTCCTAGCCGCTTACCATGCAGGAGTCAGGAAAGCACGTTGCAGGGAGCAGAGAGTGACTGGCTGTCTGCACGGAGACAATGCGCCCCACGGAGTCATTAGAAAGGAGTGTTTCTCATTTGCAGCAGGGGACCCGAATATGGGGTGGAAAGCAAACAATCAGCCCTGGCTTGAGGCAGGTGAATATTGAAAGGATGGGGAGTTGGGGGGGGGGGCAAAGGGAGGGGCTGGTGGCTCGGAATGGTGGGTGGCCAGGCGTATGATGCCGGCGACTTGGCAGTGGGTAAAACTTGCCTGCCTACAATGGGTTGGCATTTATTGTCCCTGCGAAGGCTGGTTAAGCAGCTCATGTACTTACGTAAAGCATTTCTGTCCTGTTCTCTTAGCTGTTGCTTTGGAGGCAGCCACCGGTAATCTGTTATAAAAAAAGAGAGAGAGAGAATAAAATACAAATACATGTAGAGATGCCATTAAAATAGTGAACTAATGTTAAGTCCAAGTATAAAAATCAGGAAAAACACAATAAAACATTTGTAAGAAGCAGCACTGACAGGTGAAAAGTCTGGGGAGGGGAAGGATCAACAGAGAAAGCCCTGAGAGAATAAGGGCATTCTGGTCAGGGGCATAAAACCCAGCAGGCCTGACTTCCAGTGAGCAATTGTGGCAAAAGGAGTTAGAAAGACAATGTCTGTGAAAAACAGTCTTTGCACTGTTTATTTATTGAGAGCCAGTTTGGTGTCGTGGTTAGGAGTGCAGACTCTCATCTGGGAGAACCGGGTTTGATTCCCCACTCCTCCACTTGCACCTGCTGGTGTGACCTTGGGTCAGTCACAAGTTCTTTCAGAGCTGTTCTCTCAGGAGCAGTTTCTGTCAGAGCTCTCTCAGCCCCACCTCCCTCACAGGGTGTCTGCTGTGGGGAGGAGAAAGGAAAGGGATTGTAAGCCGCTCTGAGACTCCTTCAGGTACTGAAGGGCTGGGGTATAAATCCAATCTCCTTCTCCTCTTCTTCTTATATTATATTTATTTATATATGTAGTTACAAATTTGTACTCCATCTTTTGACCCCGATGAGGGGCACCAATGTGGCTAACATTAAAAAAACATACATAAATAAAAACTTGTCTTAAGAGCCATTAAAACCAAACAAAAACACAGTTTGCATTGTTTGATATAATTGTTAGGAATAGCTAGAGAGCAGACTGTAGCTGGTGGGTTTCGTGCACTTTGGGTCCCTTCTTTTCCACCCGTGTGTTCATCTAGTCAGCTTTCCAGGCCAGCCGTGCTTAGCTCCAGTAGCAGAATGGCTTCCTGTGGTTTTGGACCCTCCTGGATTGTACAGTTCTCTTAACAGCGGGGGATTCGTGGAGTCCAGAATCAGCTTTTGACAGAACCAAAGCAGGTAATTTTGGTACTGCATGTCATAATGTCCGGGTGCAAACAGTGAACACAGAAGTGGGCTTGACCTCCAGTCGGCAGCTGTCAAAACGAATAGTTGTTCACCGTTTGTCTCGCATCTCCTGTTGCAAGAGACAGCCAAGACTAGGAGATGTAGTCACCCAGTTCCATAGTGGCCTCTGCAGGCCTCTTGCGTTGTGTGAATTGGGGTGTCAGGTCAAATGCCAACAGGCAGTAAAGTTATGGACTCCTTTGGAGAATGCGTGTGCTGACACGAATGGTGAAGAAGAATTCAGGAACGGATTTGGATGGCAAGACAAATGGGGAGTTTGGAGAGAAGAAACCTCCCCATTATTTAGTGTTTGAAGTCAGAGAAAAAGAAGCTTATGGGGGGTGAGGGCAGCCAGTGAGGTTCAGTAGATGTGCCTGCTTAGCTTTGCTTACTGTGTGAGGCCAACATAGCTTGGGAGTTGAGGTTTAGCAATACTGGATACCACATCCTCGGTCCAGTTGGTGCTTCAGTTAGGTGAGCATTGAAGAAACGGAGGTATCTGGTATCGGAGCCCTTCCAGAAGTCTGATAATGTTTCCGCTGTGGGCTGTTAATGATTCCCACTTCGAGACCCAGGGTGAACGAGCTAAGTCCACCTGGTGCCTGTGCCAGCTAGCGATGGAGTTCCAAATGAAGGTGCTGTGCAGGCACCACCACCTGGAAGGCCCTGTCTCTGGTAAAGAACCACCTACTCTCTGCAGGTGAGAGGGCATGCGCAGAGAAGGTACGGGCTGCAGGTTTGTTTAAAATGAGAACTGATGGTCCTTGAAGTATCTTGGTTCCAGGTTCGCTATGACTTAATGTCAAAACACTTTAAACTTGTGGCTGGAAGTGAATAGCTTTGGTCGCTCTTTCAAATGCAGTGAGTTATGTTCCCAGCCAGTTGTGCTAGCCAGAAATCTTGCTGCATTATTTCATTCTGGTTAATGCTTTTGCACAGCCTTCCAAGCAGCCTCATCAAGTGTGCATTGCAGCAATATGGTCTGGAGGGCCAGATTTTGCTTCTTGAGGAAGGGCTGAGGCTGACGGACTCCTAACCAAAGATAGGAAAAAGCCAGTAAGTGCCACAGAAGGGAGCCTTCACCTGTAGGTACAGGTCTCATAGCACCCCAGGCGTCTCATCCCCATCAGTGAGTGGTGGATCTCTGATGGGCACTGCGAGCAACCAACAGCGCTCCTATAGTGGGGCTGTAATGGCATACAGTTCCCTGTGGCTAGAGAAGCTGCAGTGCTGACTAGGACCATGGTGGTAAATTATCTGCAACTGTGGCTTGCCTTGCTTCCGCATGTGCTGGTATACTTTTCTCTTGCGGAGGTAGAACTCTGTTGCAGAACTTGCTTCTCTGGCATTAGGAGCTTCTTTTCTTGCAGGGCCAGCATTTTACGGTGAGGGCAAGTGCTGAAGAACAGAAGGCGGCCTCCGCAAAGGGTGAGGGGAGGCTTGGTGGCAGTGTAGGTGATGTGGAAGACCTTGACCTGAGACCCTGGAGAGACACTGCTGGTTAGAGTAGGCAATACTGACCTTGATGGACCAAGGGTCTGATGCTGTATTATTTAGTTATTTGTTTCTTCAGATTCATAGCCCGCTCTTCCCAGAACCGGGCTCGGGGCGGGTAACAACATTTCATTTATGTTGTTGTTCAGTTGCACAGCCGAGTCTGACTCTTTGCGAACCCATGGACCACAACACGCCAGGCCCCTCCTGTCTTCTGTGGTGTTCCAGAGTTTGCTTAATTTCATGTTTGTTGCATCGATGACACGATCTCATCCTTTGCCGTCCCCTTCTTCTTTTGCCTTCAGTCTTTCCCAGCATCAGGGTCTTCTCTAGGGAGTGCTCCCTTCTCATCTGGTGGCCAAAGTATCTGAACTTCAGCTTCAGGATCTGGCCTTCCAGGGGACAGTCAGGGTTGATTTCTTTTAGGATTGACTGATTTGGTCTCCTTGCAGTCCAGGGGACTCTCAAGAGTCTTCTCCAGCACCATAATTCAAAAGCATCTATTCTTCAGCGCTCGGCCTTCCTTATGGTCCAACTCTCGCAGCCATACAACACTACTGGGAATACCATGGCTTTGACCATCCGGACTTTTGTTGGCAGGGTGACGTCTCTTCTTTTTGCTACGCTGTCTAGGTTTGCCATCGCTTTCCTCCCAGGGAGCAGGCGTCTTTTGATTTCATGGCTGCAGTCACCGTCTGCAGTGATCTTGGATCCCAGGAAGGTGAAGTCTGTCACTGTTTATACAAATTTAAATTTAAATACGATATAAATTTCATTTATACAAATATTTTAGTTAGTACAATAAAACTTGAAATTTAAAACATATCAAAATGTTAAAATGTTAGAATGGTAGTTGCAGCTTGATGTGGTCCTATGCGGTGGGGTACAGACTGGAGGGAGGCTTAGGATCCCAGCCCCTGTGTGGACTTTGGCTGCAGAAGGCCCGTGAACTCCTGCCACTGGCGGAGTACAAGAATGGCTTTAGTGGTTGTTGATTAGCTACTGCGAGACATTAGGCCTCTTGCAATAATGGTGCCACACATCCTATGTGTATCTGCCTGGTGCCAAGCTTCTTAGATTGCTGATGCCAAGTTAAAACTGTTTCTATTCGTCCAGGCCAGTAAAACAGTGTACAGTCATTAAAATTAACAAACTATAACTAGGGATAGGCACGAGCCGGAAAAATGTGGTTCATGTTGGTTTGTGGTTCAAACCGGGAAGGTTTGTTCTTGAACTGAACTAGTTTGTGGCCCCACATTGAAAAGGACCACAGTCCCTTTAAAAAGGTTTTGCAGAAAGTCTGAAAAACAGCTGAGCACCAGGGAGCAGCCTGCTCCCCACCAATCACCTGTTTAAAGTTTAAAGGCAGTGCACAAGAAAATCCCAAAAACAGCTGAGCTCCCCACTGCTCAGTTGTTCCGGGCTGTCCTGTGCAGTCCCTTTAAACTTTAAAGGGACTGCTTAAGACAGCCTGAAAAACAGGAGGAGGAGGAGGTCCTTCTGCTATCCTGGCCCCAAGTCCTGTAGAGCCTTAAAGGTAAGTTCTGGCACTCTGAATCATGCCTGGAAGCAGGGGGGCAGGCAGTTCAGATCATTCAGCCCCAGAGTGAGGGGATCCTTGCACTACCACACGGCAGTAGCTTCCCTGCTACATTTCGGACCACTCAGAGTTTTTGAACGGAACATAAAGGCTGCCCAGCATAGTTCATGTTGGCCGTTTATATTTTAACATTCCACAGTTGCTTTCTGTAACATTTTAACATGTTTCTATTTTATCATGGTTGTATCAATAGTTTAACTTGGGGGGGGGGTTAGTATTTTTTATATATGCATGTGTGTGTGTGTGCATCTGGAAGTTATGGCAACTCCTGGTGACCCACTGTGTGTGCACCTGGAAGTCATGGAGGCCTCTGGTGACTGACCCCTATTGTCGGCCTGGAGGATATTCAGAGGTAACTGAATAAAGCCTGCCCTTGCCAGTTTGGTGAAGTGGTTAAGTGTGCGTACTCTAATCTGAGAGAACCGAGTTTGATTCCCGACTCCTCCACTTGCAGGTGCTGGATGACCTTGGGCAAGCCATAGTTCTGGCACAGCTGTCCTTGAAAAAGAGCAGTTTCTGTCAGAGGCTCTCTCAGCCCCGCCTCCCTCCCAGGGTGTCTGTTGTGGGGAGGGGAAGGGAAAGGAGTTTGTAAGCCACTCTGAGACTCCCAAGTGAAGGGCTGGGTATAAATCCAATCTCCTCTTCTTCTTCTCTCTCTCCTGCCTTTGGTATTCCAAGGAGGTCTCCCATCCAAGTGCTTGCCAGTGTCGACCCTGCTTAGCTTCCGAGATCTGAGAAGATCGGGCTTGCCTGGGCTATCCAGGTCAGGGCAATAGTTTAACTTTTTGTTGTCGGCTGCTCTTCTTTGAAGACTGTGTCTTCTACTGTGCTTCTGAGGTTATGATGCTCGAATATGCTTTTAGATTGATTTTGTTAATAGATTGGGGTTCTGTTGGAACTTTGCAAGCTGCCTTGGGACATATTGATTGAGAGCGTGGGTTATGAAAAGTGTTAAATTGTAGATTTTTGAAGTGCTGTTAACAATTAGGGATTGTCAAATTTGTAAATTCATCTGCTGCAGAATTTGTGTGGTTTTGTTTGCGAATTGCCACTACATCTGCTGCTGTAAAATACTTGATAATGTGAGGACCAAAACTTGTGGCAGTTATCTGAAAAATGAATTCTGCCAATTATTGAAAATTTGTTGAAGAGTAGAGGTCCCCCCCCTTCCCTCGTCACATTGGTGCAGTGTGTGCTTTAACACAGGGGACTTCTGCCATTGAAGGCAGCTGGTCTGAACTTCAGATTTCTGCTGTTTATGGTGGTAGTGATAGTGTGTGTGTGTATGTGTGTGGGGGGGTGTCACACAGCTCCTCAGTTTTACTGCCTCACTCAACTAAGGCAGTAAGGTGACTACTTGGCTTTGATCCAATTGGAATTTTCAATTCCTGATGATGTATTAAGGAATAAAACCCAGGCATGGGAATTGAAAGAATGGGTGTTCAAAAAGGATGGGCTTATGGATCAGGATGTGATGGCACGTTGTCTTACGGCACCCTTATTTAAATTTTTTAAAAGGGATCATTGTAGGTCCCTTTATTTAGAGAAGTTAACCATCCTGGAATTAAGATTGGTTTTTATGGCTTTAAGATTTCAATCCATGCCTTCAGTGATCAGGACTGGACAATTTTTTGGTATCCCTGCCCCCCCCCTTAGACTTTGTCTTTGTGATTAAAGTACATCATTTTCATTATCCCGCTGCATAATGGACTGTCCGAACTGGATCTGGTCAAATCTTTACTCTTGGACCTTGACTCTAGTAGAATGGCATTATTCACCGTAGCAACAAAGAAAATTAGGATGCATTTAGTATTTAAGGCAAAATAGAATGAGTGTAGGATTTAATGTAAGTTACTGATATTTTTATTGTTTACATTATCATTTAATAGTCTGATGTATCTTTTACTCAACTGTGATGTGTTATGTCATGTTATGGCGGTTGTGTTCTGCGGTGATGTGCCTCGTCTATGGTTAAGACAATAAATTTATTACTACTACTAAGGCAGTTCGTTGTTGTCCCCTTTATTTCTCTGGTGAGTACCTGGCATCAGACGAAGGGAGCTTTGACTTTTGAGAGCTCGAACCCCACAAAATTGTGTCGGTCCCTAAGATGCTACTGGACTGGAATTGAGTTGCTTTTACTTTCCTTGTTTCCCTCCTTTGCCCCTTACCTTTCTTCTCCTCCTTCTCAAAAAATCTCTGTTGGGAAGCAAAGGACAGGGACGGTTCTGGAGAGGCCGCCTCCTGGTCGATGTGGGTCCTTTTTGTTTCCCCCCAGATCAGGCTGGTGGGATGAAGCGGGCATCATGGCTTCTGAAAGTCCTGAGCCATGAATGCAAGCCTGCGAGAAGCATCAGAGAAACCGGGCAGGGAGCCTGTCTGTTTCCTGTGTGTGCTTGCCTCGTGGTCCTTTCTGTGTGTGCACGTGAGGGACAAAAGATTTGGAGATGAGTGCTCCCGAGCCTTTGCAGCATGGAGGGGATGGAGAGGGCATTTGTTGCAGTACCAGGGCCAGTTGCCCTGTCAAGGGGTGGGAGAAACAAGCTAGCTGTTCAGGTAGTTCTGTGTTTCCAGCCTGCTGCCCCCTGCTTTCCTCCCCCCTTTCTGCCACCTAAAACCAGTCGAGTCTCACAAGTATGGCATCTGCTTTGTAGCTGGTTCTTTTTTGTTCTTTCTTTAAAAAAAAAAAAAAGCAGTTATTTACTACTTGTGGTTGCTAGGCAAACAGCATAAAATCACTGAAGGAAACTCGAGAGCAAAACACCAAATCTGGCTTGGCAGCTTTGGAGCCGTGTATCTTGTTTACTCAGCTTCCTGCGCCCTCTTTCCCTGCTCGGAAGATGGAGTTTCATTTCTAATCACCGTAATTGTGGGCAGAGAAGTTCTCATGGGCAGATTGGTGTTTAGAAGTGCCAAGGAAAGAGGGAGACTGAGCCAGGAGGGTGGATGGAGTCGGGAGAGCCAGCTTGGCTACCGTTACCAAGGAACTGGCCACGAAATGTGGATTTACAGAGGGCCCCCCCCCCCAATTCCCATTTGTTCTATCCCATTCTCGAGCATGCAAATGCTGGTTTTAATTGTTCCTTCCTTTCATGTGTAAGTGAAAGGCTGGGCTTTCCCATAATCGCAGAGTCATAATAATTTATTTTATCTTGGGACCATTAAATTAGCTGTCAGCTCTGCTACACAGGTGAACAGTGACTTTTGAATGAAATTACCCAATTTCTGTTCCAGTGACATTTGTCATCACTTTTCATCTCCTCTAAGATTACAAGGGGTGGGGGGGGGATGCATGAAACATTTAGATAGTGGTAATATAATCCCCCCCCCCAAAAAAAAGGTGCTTGAACATGGATCGTGTTTTCCTGTCTTAATTACAGAAATTTGATAACCCTTCTGGTTTCCTTTAGGCTAGATTGGCAGCAGCTAGTGGAGCTATAAATCAGGGTATCTGAGTGGTGGAGAGCGGGGGTGGGGGTGGTTTGGTTTTCTGGCTCTTTGCAGGCTAATTTCCTAAGTGACCGAGTGGTTACACTCGCACAGTTTGCAGATTGCAGTGTGAATATGCCACAAATAGTAATAAAAAGCTTCTAAAATGATAAAAGTTTCACACTCTGAATTCTGTGCTCTGGCCAGGTAACGTTGCCAACCTCTGGGGGGGGGGGCATGGAGTTCTGGTATTACCGCTCATCTTTACAACATAGAGATCGGTTCCCCTGAAGAAAATGGCTCATTTGTAGGGGAGGGCATCGTGTCCTGATGTGGTCCCTCCCCGCCCAAATTCTTGCCCTCCCCAGGCTCCACCCCCCAAATCTCCAGGAATCTCCCAACTCAGAGCTGGGCACACTCACTTTCAAGACTGCTTGTTGTGAATTTGTGCGGGATGACACCCAGCTGTATCTGCTGATGGACAGCAGGATGCCCCCCCCCCCCCCCCCGGCTAACTTGGCTGTCGGATTGGAGGCTGTGGCTGGATGGTTGAAATAGAGCTGGTTGAGCCTGAACCCATCAAAGACAGAGTTCCTGTGGCCGGGGGGGGGGGGAGGGGAGGGGGCGTGTGATCCAAGGTTGGGTGCCATCTCCCAGCGCTTGGCAGTCTGCCATTAACACTGGCATTGGCCGTCAAAAGTTTGGGTGTGCTTCTGGATCCCTCCTTATCTATGGAGGCCCAGGTAGCAAATGTTGCTGGATCAGGCAGTTAGTCCCCTTTCTCTCTAGCCCTGACCTTGCCGCAGTGATCCATGCTTCAGTCACCTCAAGACTGGATTACTGCAACTCGCTCTTCATGGGGCTACCCTTGAGGCTGACCCAGAAATTACAGCTTCTCCAGAATGCAGCGACGTGGGTACTTACAGGCAGGGGTCATTTCGAGCAGGAACACGCAGGAACACCATTCCGGGAGTAGCAAGCCCAGGAGCGGGCACATGTGGTGATGCGCTGTGGAAAAAAGCAAAAGCATGCTAACTCGATCTGTGTTTTCATGCTTGTTGTAGGGTAGCTTCCCTGCAAGAGCAAAGGAAACCCAAAGTGTCTTTAGTCAAAGTGTAAAGCTGGCTCGGCAGCACTGAGTTCAGAAATACCTGGATATGTTTGGGGTGGAGCCTGAGTGGTGGGTGTTGCCTTCTGACACACTTCCAGTGATGTCAGGGGGAGTGGCATATGTAAATAAGTTATGCTAATGAGTTATGCTTTCCCAACTGGTTAAGGGATACTTTGCTATTTTAGGATGAACCAGTTCAAGTATATTCAGCCACAGCTAAGGAATTTGGAACGTGGGAATTCAGAAATACACCAAACGGTACATTTTAAAAGCCACTTTGGTGTAGTGGTTAAGTGCGCGGACTCTAATCTGGGAGAACCGGGTTTGATTCCCCACTCCTCCACTTGCACCTGGCTGGATGACCTTGGGCAAGCCATAGCTCTGTACAGCTGTTCCCTCAAGGATAGCTTGGGAAAGAGCTCTCTCAGCCCCACCCACCTCACAGGGTGTCTGTTGTGGGGAGGGGAAGGGAAAGGAGTTTGTAAGCTGCTCTGAGACTCCAAGTGAGTGAAGGGTGGGGTATAAATCCAATCTCCTCCTCCTCTTCTTCTTCTTCTTAAAATGCTCATAAACGTTTTCTTTTCAGCTCGGTTCGAGTCCAGCAGCACCTTTAAAGACTAATGAGATTTTCAGGGTGCTGGTGTCCAAGAGTCAGAGCCCCCTTTCCTCAGAGCTTTGCCCTGAAAACCTTGTCAGCCTTGGAGGTTCTCCTGGGCTTGCATCTGGCTGTTCTGTTGCAGATCAGCACAACCAGATTCTCCTCTCTGGCACTTTGCCATTGGAAGGCTCCCTTGGGGTCAGAAAGCAGGGAGTGGGAGCAGAGGGGAACTAGGGGGCGGGAGGGAGTCCCAGGCTCACAACGGGAGTGGCCAAATCGGCCTTTTGGCAGCCCGCAGTGCAGCCAGCCTTGATGAAAGTTCCCATTCCCTGGTCCCTTTGGACAAAGCTGGGTCACTGCAACTGGCAGGCCCCAACATATATGGTGTTTGTGTTGGGGTTGTTCACCTCCAGGTGGTGGCTGGAGATCGCCTGCTGTTACAACTGATCTCCAGGCAACAGAGATCAGGTCACCTGGAGAAGGTGGGCTCTGTGGCATTCTAGCCCATTGAAATCTCTCCCCTCCCCTAATCCCACCCCCCTCAGGCTCCGCCCCCCCAAATCTCCGGGTATTTTTCAACCTGGAGCTGGCAACCCTACACTGTGTTTTGAACAGGAAAACTGAAACCTCTGGAATACTTAGATCAGAACTTTTGCTATTTTTGATGAACAGAAAAGGGTCAGGAAATGTTACAGAATTAATCTTCTCTTTGAAATACCACATGAACTTTTATGTAGTTGGCTTGTTACCTCCCCTCCCCAATTCAACTGCCATTTGTAGTATTTGTACGTGCCAGTAAAGGTGACTGACTGACTGACAACTTAGTACAGTCTTATATGTTTGTGCAATTTCAGATTTTTTTAAAAAAGGCCTTCTATTTATTTGGTTTAGTATGTCACATAACCAGTAAGTCTGAAAAGGTTCCCACCCATTTTGTTTCTAGAACTAGGACTGGTTTTTGAAAGATTGATAGCTTCTAGTTCTGAACTCTTCTGTATCTCTGTGTCCTTCAGAGAATGGAAACTCTTCACTTTATGAAGCCAATTGTTCCATTCTTGCACTTTTGCAAACAGAGGAGTTCTTTACCTGCTGCAGGAGACAGAGGGCTTAGCAGCAGATGAGGCAGCTGGAATTGTTCACTACCACAGTAGACAGAGGTTCTAATTCTGTAAGGCTTTTGTCTTACACAGAAGCAAGAACATGCTTTAACATAATGTGTACTTCTCTAAAATAGAGAATATTTCATATAGGCACCCCCCCCTCCTTGGTGAAAGACCCTCCTTGGTGAAAAAGGGTGGTTGTCCCCCTCCCCCTTCTGTTCTTTTCCCCACAATACCTTCACACCTGTTAGGGATGCTTGAACACCTGGTGTGTGTGTGTGGGGGGGGCACAGTTCCTGTTCCCCAGCAGTGAACTGGCAGCCAGTTAATAGACAGACTGTCTGGCTGTTCCCAACCTGTTTGTGTGTCTTTGCAGGGTTAGGCTCCTTTCAGCACTCCGGAGTAGGCTTCCAGCTGGTGAGGGGATCACCTGGGAGTCAGCTTCTGGTTTCTTGCTGTGGAAATTATGCTTCGTACCCTGCAAAGGATGAGATGGCTCAGGAGCTGACTCCCAGCTGATTAACTGGAAGTCAGGTTCTTCTGATCTCCCATCATGGAAACTTTACAGCCTCTCAGACTTGATGGAATGCGCACAATTTAGCAAGGGGGCTGTTCAGAAACCCAGCAGATTTCCGTCTCCCTTTTGCAGTGGTTTGCATCTGCCCCCACTCATTTTATCTCCCCTTTTGCAGTGCAGAGATTAAAAGCATTGCTGTCTCTGCTAGGGATGCCAGGTTATCATCTGGTATCCTCAGAAGCTTTCTGGGGAGGGTGATTGGCACCGAAGACATCAGGCAGTGCATGATATTACCATGGAATTTTGGGGGGATGGCCAGAACTTCGCCTGATGGACTTACATCACACCTGGGTTTTCAGCAGATGTGATGCTGCTGGGTGCCATTTCTGGCCTGGATCAAGGTCTGGGAGGGTGGGCCCAACCACCACGAGGCCTTCAGCACTAAGCGGTCAAATGATCTCCCTGGTCTCTGCCCAGCTTGGAAGGGTGGGAGGAGAAAACGAGCTCTTTCTCCTTTCTCTCTTGCATCCATGTAGCTGTTTGGCTGAGAAGGCGGGACAGATCAGAATCCAACTCCCAGCCGATCCCTGATTGGCTCACAGCCTGACTGCAAGTGTCAGTCAAGGTACATTCGTTTGCTGAATGGGTTCACTGAGGAATTCTGGGCATCCCTAATCTCTGTAGCTTGAGCTGGTTCCTGAGCAACCCAATTCAAGTCAATCTTGGGGAGAAAATAGCTAATTGTGGTGATCTTGTTAGTGGGTGGGGTGGCAGGGCCTGGGATATTCCTCTTTTAACCCAAAGAATGGGGGGGGGGGGAAATGAGGGGGGGGGTTTCCGCATGTTGCAGTTGTAACAGAACACAGGCCTGCCTGTTTGCACTGGTTTGGCATACCTCAATTAAGCTGTGAGCAGGAAATGCTTGAATTGCACTTGACATTTTAGCGTTCTCCTGCAAAGGAAGATGGAAGATGAGAGATCTGGGTCAAGCAGCATGGGACTCTTCTCGGGAGTGTTGTGTGCCGTGTAACTCCCCGCTGTTTGTGCTGGCTTTGCATTGGTGGCGGCACTGCCTGGAGGGCTTCTTTTGAACTGTGGCTAATCACGAGGGGGCATAAAATGTTACAAAATGCAACTACACTTGTGACTTGAAATGACACCATTTCGCTGGGATAGATTAGCCTCCCAAGAACTTGCTCGGCTGTTTCCTCAGAATTCCCATACAGTTTGGGGGCAGTGCCGGAGACAAAAGCGCAGAGATTGCAGAACTTGCCGGAAGGAGGGTGCACAAAGGATGCGGGGGAGCCAGTGGCTAAAATTGGGACCTCTTGAAAGCCAGAAGGACATCCCCCCCTGCGCGGAACCATGTCACAGTATTGCTGTTTCTGAAATCATCCAGAACAGGGGTCCCAAGTGTGGCAACCGCGGGCGCCCCCCAGCACCTTTCCTGGAGCCTGCCAAGTGTTTCTAGAAAGGGGGAGGGGCCAGGTGTGGCTTTTGCCCTGCTCATGTGAAGTGGATAGCCAGGCTCAGGTGCCTGAGAAGTGAAGACAGATACTGCCACATGAGCTCAGTATGTTTGCTTATTTTGTGTGCGCGCACAAAAGTACTTGTAAACAGTATGTCCATTTAAAAAGGCATCCGGTTAGAGTTTCTGCCTGAAATGTTGGAAGGCTTACTAGCAGAGTTATGCACAAGCTTACTCCTTGATATTTTTTGCTTGACTCCACTTCCTGCTGCAGCCATTTTGTGGTCACACCCACCTCTCGTGGGAGCCCTTTTGTGGCCACACCCACCACCCTGCGCTGGAATTCTAAAGGTGCTGCAGGGTCAGAAAGATTGGGGACCCCTGAACTAGAATATAGTTGCGATGCAGTAGTGAAAACCCTCAATTTGAAGGGAGTTGGGAGGAAATGCCACTTTTGCAGTGGTGAATTATAGATCCTTTCAATGTTGCCATGTCTGGAGGAGCCTCCGCTTGCCTTCCTTTTCTAGAAAGAGTGTATCGTGGGTATGTTTCTAATTTCAAGGGAAATTTAGGAAGCCAATCTGTATTTTGCGTGCACTAATCTTGATGCAATTTAAACTGATATGATTAATCAGCCAGTGATAAGTTTAAAAAGTGCACAGTTTTAAATGCCAACACTTTCAGCATACACCTCCCCCCCCCACCATCCGGGGGGACGACAACGACCTGCAGTTCAGCTTTTGTGTATCATCAGAATAATTATGTGGTTTCAAAGTATAAACAGGTACTGAATGAAATCTTAATGTGCATCAGATAACTTAAATCAGATTTCCTGGTCATTGATAACCACCAACAATATTTATCTTGAGGAACAACAAATGGTCAGCCTTGTACCCAGGGCTCATTTCGTAGCAGGAGCTCCTTTGCATATTAGGCCACACACCCCTGATGTAGCCAATCCTCCAAGAGCTTACAGAGCTCTTCTTACAGGGGCTACTGTAAGCTCTTGGAGGATTGGCTACATCAGGGGTTTGTGGCCTAATATGCAGAGGAGCTCCTGCTATGAAATGAGTCCTGCTTGTACCTAACTAGAAACCTTGCAGAGTGACCCAGTGTAATAATGCATTGGCTCCCCCCCCCCCCCCGAATTTCGAGGTGGGTACACTTGATTTGTATTGGCCTGATAGGATGTCAGGGAGAGGGTTTGACTGGCATGAGGGCTCTTGTTTTCTGACAGCCTGTCCTGGCACCGCAGTTCATTCGTTCCAAGTGTTGCCATCTTGGAGGGTTACTTAAACAGCTTCGTTATCCAAGAAGGCTTTTGAAATTTCCTGTTGTTCTTATCTTGTGCTGCTTTCAGTTGTGATCCTGGAGAATGGGGAGCCCATCCCAGCAGATCTGGCTACTCCATCCCATAGTAGTATGGCCAGATGTCCGGCAGCAAACGGTGGACATGGTCTCTTCCAGCTGTGTCAGTGACTCCTGACGCACCTTGTTCACAACCAGGTTGACTCAGTGAAGGCTTCTGCCCAGCTGTTTTGGAGTTTATTTATTGATTGACTTGATTTGATTTATGCCCCACCCTCCCTGCCGAAGCAGGCTCAGGGTGGCTTACAAAGAATAAAACATAAGAACAATTGTAACATAGATGAAACCTCTTTCCAGGTGTTATTGGCGCCATTTATTGCCTGATACATTAGTCTGCTTGGTTTGCCCCTTGCCCCATGTGCAGAGATTTGAATCTATTCCATTATACTCTGGCTTCCTTTGATAAAATCTGCTCCTTTTCCTTGGTCTCATCTGTGGAAATGGTGTGTCCAGACTCCTATACCACACTTTCATTGTGTTTGCTTGTCTCAATAATTTGTTCATGTTCCTTCATAAATAATATTACCCTGCAGCCACTCCTGTCAGCTGGGGGGCTTTCAGACTATAAAGTACCATTCTGAGCCCGTTGCTTATAATACATGAGGTAGGAGAATTGTCCAGTCTTTGTCAAGCTCTTGCTCATGAGGGGCTCACCTATTCATTTTAATTTAACATTTTTATATGCCACTTTTCTCTTGGAACACAGGACTCAAAGTGATCCAGACATCAAAGGCACCACCCACAGAGAAAAATAAAACAACCCCCCCCAAACCCTATGAAACACAAAAATTAAAAATCAAGAGGCAAAACATGGAAAACATAACAACCTGCATCACAAATATTTGTGTAAAGTAGATGTTTATTCCAGAACTAGCATATGTGAATGTATTATCAGCTTTGTTTCAATTTAAACTGTATTTATCCGCCCTACCAACACAAAGGTTTGCAGCTCACAATGAGCAATTAAACATTTAAAACTTTAAAACCTCACAGTGAGAACTGTCAGCACTTTAACAATAAATACAGCATCCAAAACAGTAAAAGCAGTATATAAAGACAGTAAAATCAATAAAGGGCATATGGCATAAAAAATTAACTGTCAATTGAATATTCACATTCTTCCAGGTGTTTTCTGTAAAGGGTCCCTAACATATTTTTTCCCCTTTTAAATATTCTCATCGCTGTTTAAACCTGCGGTCCAAAGCAGACATTCATTCTAGTTTTATAGTAACTTTGAAATATTATACTGTGTCTCTGTTGCCAAGAGCCACAAGCAGCCTGATCCAGGAACCTTAACTTTTGATGCTTTCTGTCACAGAGGACTCTGGAAACATGTCCCTGTCTTTACTGTCTGGACTCTTCCAAACAGAACACAGATGGCTCAACCAATATATATATTTTAAAATGGCCATCAGTTGAGATGTAAATGAGAAGGTGGCAAAGAGGGCAGTTTGGAAGATGGTCATGATTCTGCTTTCTCTTTCCTTCTGGTTAATTTGCTAAGTCAGATTTTTTTCTGCATTCCAGGCACACTTCCAAATAGGAACATACTTCTCCCACCTTTGGTACATGATCTTTGGCATGGCTTTTATCCATACAAGGGGCAGCCAGTTTACTATGCTGGTGAATTTTGATTTAAAATACTCACTGCATATTCCAGCCTTCCCAAGGTGCTCAAGACAATTTACAAACACAACACCAGGTTGCAGTAGGAATTAAAACTAGGGGTGTGCATTCAAATCTACCTGAGCTGAAAATATACCCCAAAAATATCGGAATTTTCGGGGTATAGTTTGGCATCCCAAATATATCTGGGTTTTCTCCAGAAGACCAAAAAAAAAAAGTCCCAAGAAAATCCTGGATATATTCGGGAATTACTGGTAGATCCAAAAAGAGTGGAGAGATGGAAGCAGATTGCTCGTGCCTGTCTGCTATTTGTCAGGTTTCTATTGCAGTCCCTTTAAAGTTTAAAGGGACTGCAGAAGACAGCCCTAAGATCAACTATGCCTGGGGAGCAGACTCTTCCCGACAGCTTGGCTTTGGGCTGGCTTTTCTTGCAGCTCATTTTAAACCGGTCTGCAGGAGAAGCCAGCCCCCGAAGGGGCTGTGCCACAAGGAGCAATCTGCTAGCCACGATACAGCAGATCCTGGGGCCACCTTCTCCTGCAGGAGGGTTTAAATCATGTTGCAGGAGAAGCTATCCCAGCCAGGATCTGTGTGCCGTGGGGAGTGCAGATACTGGAGCCAGCTTCTCCTGAAGTGCAGAAATACTGCAATTTTTTGGAAGTATCAATTTTTTGGGGGGTCAAATAGACCTAAACCAAAAAAAACATGTTTTTTTTAAAAAAAATCACACTTCTAGTTGAAACGTTATTGATTGATTGTTTGATTTGATATCTAGCCCTCCCTCCCTTGCAATGCAAGTCTCAGAGTGGGTTACAACAACATGATAAAATACAGTAATATGATAATGATACTATAAGAAGAGAAGAAGAAGAAGAGATTGGATTTATACCCCGCCCTTCACTTCCCAAGGGAGTCTCAGAGCGGCTTACAAACTCCTTTCCCTTCCCCTCCCCGCAACAGACACCCTGTGAGGTAGGTGGGGCTGAGAGAACTCTTTCCCAAGCTGTCCTTGAGGGAACAGCTGGTCCAGAGCTATGGCTTACTATAAGTTAGTCTAATATCAACGGTTATTAAAATCTAACTACAATGTCATGTATAATATCATTTATGGTGCCATTTAAAACCAGTATTCCTGAGTCAGTGCCACATATGTGTTCTGTAGATGGTAGCTAGTAATGCGGGGGTGGGAAGACAAGTAAACAGTATAAGATGGAAAATAACAATCATCAGACAGTACCATCACGCTGCAGGCGTTCAAACTCTTAACGTGTTACCATCTTCCGCAGATTACTCTCTGAAATGATTCACTGTTGTATGCATTAATAGAAGAAGAAAATGAGGCTACTCTTCACACCTCTTCTGGCACACCTTTCCACAGCACTGGGCCTACAGCTGGAAATACCCTGGTCCAAGCTGAAACCCTGACTTGGATAGCCCAGGATAGCCAGATTTGGTCAGAGCTCAGAAGCTAAGCAGGATCAACCCTGGTTTGTCCTTGGATGGGAGACCACCAAGGAAGCCGGGGGTCGCTGCTCAGAGACAGGGAGTGGCAAGCCAGCTCTGAATGTCTCTTGTCTTGCAAACCCCGGTCACCTCAAGTCAACTGTGACTTTATGGCAGTTTTCAGCCCCACCAAGCTGAGACTGAGTAGACAGACCCCAGCAGAGGGTAGAGTAAGAAGGCAGTTGTCAGAAGAGTGTGGCTGGAGTGTGGGAAGATAGGGTATCAACATTGGGTGATAGGTCTGAGAGGTGTGTTTATTGGGGGGGGGGGGGTCCTTGCTGTAAAGGTTTTTTTAAATTAAGAGCCAGTTCCTGGCGTTGGGTCTGGATGGCGGCAGGTAACCACTGCAGGGGCACAGGAATTATCTGCTCTGCTGTTACATACTATACGCAAAACTATAAACCACAAGGGTAGACCATGAAAAGATTCACAGTTTTTACAAGTAAACAGTAGACATCAGTCTATTGAAATACAATAACAATAAATTGAGAATACAATAGAATTGGAGGTCACAATTCAAAGACATTGCTTGCAAATTCAAAATACACTTTGATGATAGTGGGAAATATCCAACAGGAGACTCCTCTATATCCTTTGAATATAATAGTATCCAAAAGACCTCAAAGTCCACAAAAAAAGGCAGAGGATGTCCCAAAGCGCCAGCAAACTTGTAACAGCCAAAAATGTCCTTTCCAGATATGCCAGATGTTTCAAAGCAATCTTCTTCAGCTGTACGGCTGAAAATGGAACCTAATTTCCAAAGTGATGTAGGCACAGCTCATATCTCATATGGAATCTGTGGTGACCACTGCAAGGTGCACAGGAATCATCTGCTCCGTTGTTACCTGCTGTATAGCAGGAGTCCCCTTTTGATCCTGTGGGCTCTTTTGGGATTTTGATGCAGCATGGTGGGCACAGCCACAAGATGGCTGCTGCAGGAGGCAGAGCAGCTGCAGCTGACCTCCAGTCACACCATGAAGATCCTTGTGCTGTAGTGGCAGCTACTGCTGAAGCAGCGCCTGAACTCTGCACAGCCAGTCGAATCTCCAGCGGCCATTCAGAAGCCTGGCTGGGCAGAACTGGGCCCTGCCCACTTTCTAAAAACACTTGGTGGGCGCCAGGGAGGCTATTAGTGGGGACCACACTGGAGACCCATGCTGTATGGTAACAAGAGCCAGTCTAGTTATAATGGCTGAAGTGCTGGAATAGCGCCAGAGCACCCTGTGTTCAAATTCCCATGAAACCATCGCTTTATAGCTTACCTGGGGTAGCCGCAGTGCAAGCCAGTCTTTCATCCTAGCCCACCTCTGAGGGTTTTTAGGATGAACTGGAGACGGGAAAGCCTGTGCAGGCCAGCCCAAGTTCCTTGGAGGGAGCGTGGAGATAAAAACAAGTCTTTAAAGACAATAGTGATGATGAGTGTGAACGGCAGAGAGATATAGATGACGAAGCGCTGGGGTGGGAAGACAATTCTCTGCTTGTTACCGATGGTGGCTTAACACTTTAGGGGAGCGGCATCATCGGTGCGTTAATAGCTTGAACTGCCAAAGCCACATTTGTGGTTACCTAGCAACAGGTGGGAGCATAATGGGAGGCGAGAGGTGCTTGTCTCTTTGAAGGAGGGTGAGATGCAACATGTTGGTTGCCTACCTGGCTGATGGGTGTTATGCTGCCTCCCCACCCCACCAAATCAAGGGGAAATGGGAGTTCAGCTTGGCGTTCAGTCATTTGCCTAATTTTTAAAAGCAATCTGGGGAAGTCGTTCCTAGTTGCATGCAAACAAATGGGAGCACTCCCCCCCCCCCCCGGTAAATCTAGGGGCATTAATGTGGAGTGATGTTCACCATTTATGGCAAAAAGGGGCAGTGTGGCAGTATGCATTATGAGGTTTCTCTGTGGGTTCAAGTCCGGATACGTAAAGTGGTCTAGCTGAAACACACCACCGAGAGCCCCCCAAAGCCCCCACTTACATACACCAGGTAGTTTAGTAACTATTTAAAGCCTAATATACTTTTCAGAGCAGGCAGTCTACAGAGCCTAGAAGTGACTGTTCTGCTTTGGGCTTTTTCTTCCCAGAGCTGTCTGGCACGTCCTGGGGTATTGATCTTGGGCTGCGTATCGCCTGATGGAGCTTGAGACGCTGCCTGCTTCTTTCACAGATTCTGGGACAACATCACTCGCATCTGTGGAGGGTTTGCCAGCCCTGGTGGTCTCTGTTTTGGAAGGCTGAAAAGATTTTTTAAAAAACATTTTCAATACTGCTTTAACAGCCTTGAAGGTGGCTCATGACACAGAAGGGTGCAGACGGTGAAAGCAGTACATTTGAAAACAAAGGCCAGACTACATATGTCTTGTAGTTCACGCAACACTTCTTGTTTGTCTGCAGACCTGCTTTGGTGTTGGCAACTTCAGGTTGAAGACGATGGCTGTGAAAGACTCTGCCCCATGTCACCAACTATGCTTCTACTTGCTGCTGTGATTAAATCATCATTTCACAGTCCCTCCCCCCCCCCCCCCCCCGGTTGGCATTTTAAGAGCTCGCTTGCGTAAGCAGGTGTGGTCGCAGGGGAATCTTGGGCATGGGCACATCTTTACCAGTAGTCAAACACAGTAGCTGGCACCTTAATAAGAACAGACTGCTGGAATTTTTTAATGTTGTTTTTGTGCATGTATTTAGTTTATTTATAGTCCATCTTTCTCACTTGGATTCAAGGTGGATTACATGGAGTGAGTCATCGACAGGACGGGGCATTCAGGGAACCGTGCAGTAAGAATTAGGGTTGTAGAACCAACCAGAAATCTAAAAACAGAACCGAAACAAAGCATAAGTATCAATATGACGCATTAAATTCTAGGTTCCGCAAGCTCTACACAGCGGCATAGACCACAGCCCCTAATACTTTATCCAAGCAACTTTGTGTAGTACAGTGTAACTGTTGCCTGTGTAGAAAAGCCCTCTTGGATCATTCAGTTTTGCTTAGTTTGTGGAAAGCGTATAGATGAGGCAGAAGGTTTAACACAGATACCCAGTTGTGTTATCTGATGGAAAGGAACTTCAACAGGTTATGCCTGTATGAATAAGTTGAGTATGGAGTGCTGGGTGTGTAATTCATAAAACAAGAAGAGAAACTCTTAGAAGATCCAGGCAGCCCCTATCGTTCCATGGCCAAAATCCAAGAATGAAGGCTGCACATGCCTTTTGTTAAGACCAAAGTATCACAACACGCTGTGCAAGCTTTTGAATTCTCCGGAACTCTGTATCAGGATGGATGTTCAGAAACAAGGAAAGGAAAGGGAAGACCATTCAGGTCACGAGTTTCAGGTCTCTCTGTCTGCAGCTTGCGTAGAATTTTTAGCCGTCTTCGCTGGCTGTGACTGGTATCAGCTTGCATCCATGATATCCCGGGAAGGAGGACAAAAATGGATACTCCCTTCCACCCAAGATATGAACAAAGTTCTTTAAGACCTTAACTTAGGAAACACCCCCCCCCCCAAAACTTTGTGTTTGTGATGAATATCCTGGTGATGATTTCTGGAGAATATGAAAGCTTGTATCTTGTTACATTGCTTTGATTGGTCTTAAAAGGTGGCTTCCGATTATCAAAAACTGGAATAGAAGTAGGGTTGCCAGCTCTGGCTTTGTTTATTAATTAGATAATTAATTAAAACATTTATATCCCTCTTGGTTCAAGGTAGCTTGGGAAATTCCAGGAGTTTTGGGGGCGGAGCATAGGGAAGACAAAATTTGGGAGTAGAAGGAGCTTAGCAGGGATATGATTCCCTAAAGTCTTCCGTAAGGTCTACCCTAGAGGGGTTTGGGGATGGGAGGGGTCTCTGTGGGGTGCAGTGCCAGGCAGTCCCCCCTCCAAAGCTGCCATTTCCTCCAGGGGAACTGATCTCTGTCATCTGGAGATCAGTTGGGATTCTGGGAGATACCCAACCCCTGCCTGGAAGTTGGTATGCTTGTATGGGCTTCATGTGTTGAAACGACCTTATAACTGATTCTTCTGTTGAGATGGAGGCAACACTTCAGGAGTTATTGGCCTTATGAACAGAGTTTGAGTCCAGTGGCACCTTTAAGACCAATATCATTTTATTCAAAGTATAAGCTTTTGTGCGCAAGCACACTTTGTCAGAAGCAATGAAACAAAACCCACCTGAATCTTATTAGCCTTATGTTAGCCATTTGTGGCCTAGAAGAGAGAGCCACCTTCTGTAAACAGCTACCTGAAGAAGGGAACCTTGACTCTCGGAAGCTTGAAACAAGGCTGATTTAGTGAGCTTCCACTTCTGTGCTTATATCTCCTTCTGTTTTAAGTCTAACAATATACGTTGTCTAATGTTGCTTGTTTCCGTATGTTTCTCTTGGTCTGTTCATTCTTGCTCTCAGGAGACGTGCTTTCCCTATCTGGTCACCTTAAATGATTCAGTCATCGGAGAGAGGGCGTAAACTTCCCTACTTTGCTTGCAATTTTGGATATACTTAGAGTAGCGAACAAGAATTCTGGACTTGGCAGGCACACTGAAATTTTCGTTTGCTGTATCCCAGTGTGGCTGCTGGGCCCCACAGATTCGTCCGTAGAGCAGATGGAGCTATTAGCTAGCCGTGGTATCTCGAAGAATTGCTTTCCCAGGTAATCAGCCTCGCTCATTTAGGTTGTCGTTTCCCCACCTCGATATGTCAGCTCAGAAAGCGGGAATGATTAATCGCCGCGGCCTGGGTACTGCACTAGGATAACCATGGTGTGTGTGTGTGTCTGTTGGGGGGTGGGTGGGAGCGGAATCATCCCATAGAGACCCAGCAAACCCCCCCCCCCGCCCCAGGAGTTTCAAGTGCTCTGATGCAAAGCAAGCAAGAAGGAAGGAATTAGATGGCTTTTGACTGGTGGGCATCAGCATGTAAGAGTTTCTGTGGCAACCGGGTATTTGCAATTCATAGGAAGAATGGGAAGGCCCCCAGTCCTTAAAGGCTGCTTTTAATATTATTGGCCATGCTGAACGGGCACCATCAACATCTGGCAGCTTTTTTCCCCAGCAAGCTACTGTCATGCTTTGAGGAATGCATCACATGGAAGATTAATATGTAGGCTGAACCCTCTGTTAAATATGTATGCCGCCTGCATTTTAAATGAGTTGCAACTTAAAAGTTCGTATTCTCTCTCTCTCTCTTTTTACAAAAAAATCAATATAGGTTAATGGTGTTCCGAGAGGATGATTTTTATCTGAGAACCTCCACTGCTCTTGGGTAGCTGAACAAGGCAGACTGGTTTCCTCTCTCATTGAATGTCCTCTTCTCCTAGTGGACAAGAAGGCCAGCCGCAAGTAGTGTGTGCGCTCTTCGAAGGAGACACTGTTCTTGCCATTGGCTAAAGTTGTACACAGCTGTTTACATTCCTTAGGAGTGTTGACAGTTGCACGTTTTTTTGTTCCCAGCTAAGGTCTGAGGGTTTGATTTCAGTGGTGAAGGTTGACTGGGTGTCTCTTGGAAATCCAGGAGTTTTATGTGTAATGAGGAGGGAAAAAAGATGCGGCAAAATAGGGCAATTATGGATTAGACATATGCAAAGGTACCAGCTGCAGTGCTGAGGTTCAGGCAAATTAAAAAATCGGACGACTGTGAGGTTTAATGGATATGCAGAATGGAGGCGGCGATAATCCTTTCCTCCAGCATTATGTTCAGATTTATTAGCATGCAGGAAATCGTAAAATCCATACAAATGGACTGGGGTGGTGGGTACTTCTCCTTCTCTAGTTTAGGAAACAGCAAGTCTGAAAAAAAGAAAGCTGTTAATTTTCAAGTCTTAGTGAAGCGGAAGCCCTTGCCATTTCCAGCGTAAAGTTTTGACACGCAGGACTGAAGTGTCCATTAATAAAGATGTTAAGTACTTGGGCTTTTTGTCTCTAAACTGCTGAACTCACCGTTTAGTTTGATTTATGGCCTCTGCAAGGTTTGGAGCCTGTAACGGTGCTTTACGACTAACCAAGTATACGTTTCCCAGTTACGCACCAGCCCCACTGAAACGACAGGCGGGCGCAGCTGTGGGCTGTGGCCATCTTGTGCCAGCTGTTTTTTTTAGAGCACCAGATTTGGAGGACCCTATAGAGGCTCTGTGCCCTGACGTGGATGGCCCAGGCTAGCCTGATCTCGTCAGATCTCAGAAGCAAAGCAGGGTCAGCCCTGGTCAGTACTTGGATGGGAGACTACCAAGGAAGTCAAGGGTTGCTATGCAGAGGCAGGCAAGGGCAAACCACCTCTGTTTGTCTCTGCCCTGACCTGGATGGCCCAGGCTAGCTCAGTCTTGTCAGACCTTGGAAGCTAAGCAGGGTCGGCTCTGGCCAGTATTTGGATGGGAGACCTCCAGGAAATACCAAGGTTGTGGCATGAAGGCAAGTAGTGGCCAACAACCTCTGAATGTCTCTTGCCTTGAAAACCCCACAGGGTCACTGTAAGTTGGGTGCAACTTGAGGGCATTTTACGCACACATACACAGAGGCTCGGTAAAGTACTCTGGGTTAGGCTGATCTTTGGGGTAAATGAGTTCCGAAGCTCACTGGTAGCCTTACGAAGGGTTCTCTAGTTTAAAAGCAGCAGCAGCAACAAGCTCACCACCCACACGTCACACTTCAGCTATAGAACCTTCTTTGAAGGGCGTGGAACTAGCTTCTGAACCATTGCAGGTATGGTTGCCAGCTCCAGGTTGGGAAATACCTGGAGATTTGGGGGGTGGAGCCTGAAGAGGGCAAAGTATGGGGAGGAGGGGGACTTCAGTGGCATATATTGCCATGGAGTCTACCTTCTAAAGTGGCATTTTCTCCAGGTGAACTGATCTCTGTCAGCTGGAGATAATTTGTAATAGCTGTAGATCTCCAGCCACCACCTGGAGGTTGGCAACCCTAGTTTCAGGGCTAGAGCATTGCTGAGTGCAGAAGCCTATTTATTTATTTAATTTATACCCCACCCTCCCCACCAAAGCAGGCTCAAAGGGCTGCTTACAAGAGCTGCTTACAAGACTGCCACAGGAGGTGGTGGCGGCTACAAGCATGGACGGCTTCAAGAGGGAAATAGATAAACATATTGAACAGAGGTCCATCAGTGGCTATTAGTATAGCCACAAAGTATAGATAGAAACTGGGGCAAGTGATGCTCTATATTCTTGGTGCTTGGAGGGGGGGGGGTAACAGTGGGAGGGCTTCTAGTGTCCTGGCCCCACTGCTGGACCTCCTGAGGGCACCTGGTGTTTTTGGCCACTGTGTGACAGAGTGTTGGACTGGATGGGCCACTGGCCTGATCCAACATTGGTTTCTCTTATGTTCTTAAGGCTATTTGGTGTCATAAAACAAAACCATCTGGATATATGTGGTATGAGGCCTGGGGTAGCATTCCCTTGATAGCATTCCTCCCCTCTTATTAAACCAGCCCCCCCCCCAGCCTTTCTGAGCCTGCAGGCACCTCTGGAATGTGGACACACCAAAATGGCTGCTACGGGAGGTGGGGCCAACTGCAGAAAGTCAGGGAGTGACGTTACAGAGAGCTCTAACAGTAACGCTTCAACATTTCAGGCAGACGCTGTCTTTAACAGGATGCCTTTTAAAAGGAACATCCTGTTCAGAATATTTTCTTGCAGTCAAGCAGCTGTCCTCAAAGCAACATTTTTGGAGAATAGCCAGCCAGAAGCCCTGCTGGACAAAACCTCCGTCTGGCCTCTCCCACTTTTTGCAAGCACTTGCTGGCCACCAGGGAAGGTGGTAAAAGGAGGAAAGTAGCAAAGCAGGAGGAGCAAATGTGTGGGTGGAAGCCAAAGTGTCAGACGCTGACCTGTTGTATTGCCGTCTGCCACTGAAAAGCAGCCGCCAGGGTGAGGAGAAGCTGGCTGGTACCTTCCCCACCCAAGGAACAGAGCAAGTGGAAGAAAACTCGGCTACTGGGAGTGGGCAGACCAGAAGGGAGGCCCTCTCTGAGAATCTACACGTTTCCCTGGGTGATGGATGGGAAGAAGGGAGAAAAATACTTATATTATTTATTTGCTTCATTTAGACCCCCCCCCTTTTTCTCTCTCCAATGGGGCCCCAAAGCGACTCACATCATCCCCCTCTCCTCCATGTTATCCTCACAACAACCCTGGGTGCTGGGTTAGGCTGAGAGTGGGTGACCAGCCCAAGGTCACCCTGTGAGCTTCCATGGCAGAGATGGCAATTTGAACTTGGGTCTGCCGCATCTTAATCTGACTCCCTTGATTGCTCTCTTGAAGTATCTGGAGGTCTGTTCCATAAGAGGAGGGCCGGGAGATGTTCCTGCTGGCAGCAGAGGAGAGGACTGGCAACAGTGGGCTTAAATGAAGGGCAGGAAGGTACCGGCTGGATTATTAGGAAAAAACTTTTTGACAGTCACGAGTTGTGCAACAATGGCATCCGCTGCCTAGGGAGGTGGTGAGCTTCCCCTTCTCTGGCAGTCTTTAAGCAGCGGCTGGACCATCACTTGTCAGGGATATTCTGTAGGCTGATCCTGCACTGAGCTGGGGCGGGGGGTTGGACTAGATGGCCTGTACGGCCCCTTCCACCTCTGTGATTCTTTGATTCTATATCTGCTACATCACAGCTGATCTCAGAGCAAGCATTTGATGGCTCTCTTGATTCCTCCAGAGCCATGGCTGAATGCAAGGAAAAGGTGAACAGGTCTTTGTTCCCCTGGACTTTAGATAACCGCAACAAGGACTTCAGAGGACCTCTTTGGTGGTGAGGTTGCTTCCCTTGAAAAAGCAGGTGTGTGGACCTTTGCTAATGTGTGTGTCATGGAACTAAACAAGAGGAGGACATCTTGGCAGAGGGGGAGGCCCCCACCTTTGCTTTTATTTTGGGAGAAGCAAATGCCTGTAGCAAGATTTTGAAGCTTAATTGCCCAGATGTAGATGGCAAGGAAGATGAAGCGTTACAAGAAGGCAGCTGCAGATGAATGGATCTCGAGAACAACCGCGGGGCATCTGCCTATGAGCAGATTGTATAATTGCATTAATTCTGAACCCCTGACATCAGATATTTTGTATAGAAACGTTTAAGTGGTTTTTGATCATGGTGAATCACAAGAGCTTTCTGTGGTTATGGGGGCTGCTGAAATGAAACCTCCTCTCAAAGGCCTCTGGAGCTGTCGTCTACCTTCCGAGCAAACAATACTCGATGGAAACCTGTACCAGTTGTTCAGGCAGGCGCATCAGACGGGCACTTCCCTTCTGCTTCCGCCTCCAGCCTGCCAGGACTGGGATTGTTTTCAAAATGTCCGCTGTTGACATTTCTGTCAAGTCTCTTATGTTCATGGAAGACTTCACTTGGTGTGTCCGCTTGTATTGTATTAATGCTGCAGCGCTGGAGCTGCTTTCACCTCAAGTGGTGTTCAAGTGTGTGCTGCGTAGGAGACAGGCGTGTTGCTTTCTTATTAAATTTTATTTTCAGTAGAATGTATTTATACACCACCTTTCCTCGTGGCTTACTTTTGTCAAGATGTGAACCCCGGGGGAAGAGGAGGATGAATTCAGTCTGTGAACCTGGGCTGTTGTCACAGCAAATCCATCCTTTCAGTTCTGAGCTTCTTCAGGGGGAGTGTAGAGACCTCTGTCAAATCCATGTTCCTGAATGAGAACTGGGGCTGCTCAGAGATCAAGAGAGTCCTCCTGGGCCACTTCCATTTTTTGAGGCTCCCAGTATATTAAACAAACAAAGAAATGCCAAAACAGGGTTGCAGAAACTGTGTGTATTACGTGGTGTGGCCCAATAGTGGGACCCAAGTTTAAAGTGGTATGATAACTCACTGGTGGACCTCCTGATGGCCCCTGAGTTTTGGCCTCTGTGTGACACAGAATGTTGGACTGGGTGGGCCACTGGCCTGATGCATAATGGCTTCTCTCATGTTCTTACGTCATCCAGTTTCAGACCTGCCAGTGTAACTCTGCATCCATATGTTTGTTATGAGGTAGGATCAAGAGTTTAACCTTGAGGACCTCTGTGAATGTGAGGCCTGGGCCAAATGCCCCCCCCGACCCCCGTGGGAGACCCTGTTGAGAAAAGAATCAATGGGGTAGTTGCCATTGGCATGAAATCCAAGGTTTCTGCAAACTGCAGGGGTTCCTTTTTAGGGGGGAATGTTTATTCCTAGTATACTAAAACAAGGAGAGTTTCCCCTCTGAGATGAAGGGCATCTTATGGGTGATTCCTACCGTCCTTTCTGGGAAGCAGAAACTAGATTCTTCCTCTTTCTCTGACATGGGAGTCACCGATTTCCTCACTTCTGTTTCTGCCTCCAAGGGAGAACAGTTCTAGTGCCAGCTCTGCCTACTACATAGATCTTTAGAGGCTTAATTTACTTCGTCTTCCCATTTCTAATTTAATATTTCTCAAACCTCTTCCTTCTCTCTTATCCTTTTTCTGCTCCTATTCCACTCCATGCTAGTTTTCCTGGCAAAGGGAGACTTTCTCCTCAAGAGAGTTTTGCATACTGGGGCCAGCTCTTTCAACGCGGCTGGGAGACAATTTCCTCCATGACAGCAAAGGACTCTGTGGTTCCTTTCTGAAGGGGAGACGGATGCCTTGCTTGCAGCTGGCGTTGCGGAGCCCAGCCAAGCCGGAGTTGGCATGTCTATCCCGCTTGCCCGAGACTCCGCAGCCGCCACAGCCAAAGCTCCTGTCCTCCAACTTCCAGCAGCAGCCATCTTAGCACATCAACAGTGGTGGGAAGACAGTTCTCCCATCCCCCTAGCCAGCATTCAGGGTCTGTGGAGATTGGCCATAGATTTGGATAGTTCCCCCATGCTATCCATATTGCTGGGGCTCAGAATGTGGAAGCAGATGCTCTCGGCAGGAGTTTTGTATGAAAGTACTAGAGGTCCATTTAGTACAAGTACCTTGCCCCTGTATTTCAGACCTGGTGCTTTCCAGCAGTGGACTTGTTAGCGAGGGAATGGTTAACAAAGGCTCCCCGGTTTTGTTCTTGGGGTGGGCTAGACCCTCACTCAGAGGGAGATGCCTTTCAACATCTGTGGACAGGGCCACTGTATTACACATTCCTCCCATTCCTGTTGATCAACAAGGTTCTAGCCAAAATGCAGAGGGACCACACAAGGGCCATGCTGATAGCTTCCTTCTGGCCAAGACAGATACGGTTCCCAGTGCTGATGGGGTGCTGCCGAGGGAACTACATCACCTTGCCAGCCTGTCCAGACCTTTTAGTACAGGACTCTTTGTTGCACCCCAGTGTACAAACCCTACACCTGACAGCATGGGAATTAGAACTCTGAAAGGGGTTTTTACGGAGGATGTCCTGCAAGTTTTAATTGAAGCAAGAAAGCTGATCTGTGGAAACTGATGCTAGACTCCCAGCAGGGTAGTCAGGGGAGGATTTCTCTTTGAGACAGATCCTCCCAGGATAACCAGGCACCTCTCTCCAGAGTGGTAATGCAGTCGAACCAGACTCTCCCTGGCTTTTTCGAGCAAGTTGTTGACCTTTTTAAGGCAAGCTCTGAGGGAGGATATAATTACCTTGTGCTGCACTGAAATTGTCCCCAAGGTTAGAGCAGCTTTGGAAGTTTTCTCTCTTCCTCCCATCCCCAGGCATGGAGATAACCCTTTCAGGAGAAGTTCTCACTGGCCCACTAAGGCACCTTCAATAGAAAAAGGAGACCCCATGGGAGGGCGAGCCATCCTCTGATAGTGAGAGGGAAGACAAGGGAAAGGGGGATTTTTATCCGAAGAAGAAGCAGAGGAGATTAAAGTTCCAGAGCAGTCAGATCATGTATTTAAATCAGAGGACTACCAATATTTACTCAGTAAAGTTCTCTCAGCCCTAGAACTTCAGGAGCCACCTGTTGGAGAGGATACCTCCTCTACCAAAACAGGAACCAAAACTAGGCCCAAAGGGAGCCAGGAGTAAATTCCCCCCAGGCATGATACACCAGAGAAAGTGTTTCCCTTTCCTGAGTTCTTTGAGAGGCAGCTCGGGGCTAAATGGGCTAAGCCTGTGGCAAACCGCCAGTTCCCCACATTTGTTTAAAAGAAGCATGCACTCCTGTCTACACTAATGAGATTTTGCAGGTCCCTTTTGTGGATGCCCCGGTGGCTGCCCTACAGTCTTCAGAACAGAGTTCTGAAGGTGAGTGCCTTCAGAGTAGATGCAACCCTGGATGCTCTAACATTTTCCTCTAGGACCATGGCCTCCGCAGAGAATACTCTGGCTACAGGCATGGCAAACAGATATCCATTCAAAAATATTGTTTCAGCTTACCCATTTCAGGGTGACACTCTTTGGCAAGGCTCTCAACAAAATTTTATGCCCCAAACCCTTAGGCGTTCTGACAGAAAATGTTTTAATACCAACTCCTTTCGTTCCCAGCGTGCACTGCCTAAGTTCAAGCAGGACTGCAAGAGACCATCTTGGGGATCTTCAAGACAACCGTTCAGAAGGGGACTCTTTGATGCCAGAGCCAACAGACAGTAAACAAATAGACCGGATAGATCCAATTGTGACAACAATTCTCTAAAGGCGTGATTCACAGACCATTTTGGTGGTGGTGGGGAGACGATTACTGCATTTTCAAGACAATTGGATCCGCTCACAAGCAGACTCCTGGGGCATAGAAGTGGTTTTGCAAGGCTACTCCATAGAATTTGCCGGAATCCCACCAGAACAATTTATTGCATCCCCACTGTGCAAAAACCACCACAGGCGTCATATAACCTACAAAGCCATTCAACATCTTCTAGCAGTGGAATCAGTTCCCAAGGCAGAGAAGGACTAGGGGGTATACTCCATCTTATTCACATTCCCAAAGAAAAATGGGGACTGGAGAGCTATAATGGACCTCAAATTTCTGAACAAATTTATCAAGCTGAGGCACTTCCGGATGGAGACCCTGAGATCAGAAGCTCTTCAGCTGGGAGAATTTCTAACATCAAACATCTCATAGAGGCCTACCTCCACATCCCCATCCTTCCTGCTCACAGACATTTTTCTAAGATATTGCGCAGGGAATCTCCACCTTCAATTCCAAGCCCTTCTGTTCAGTCTATCCATGGCACTGAGAGTGTTTTCAAAAATGCTGATCAACCCAGTTGTTTATCTGCAGGAGCAGGGGGGGGGGCGTGTTCATGTCTACCCCTGCCTTGATGACCTGTTGATCAGGTTGAGCTCTGAAACAAAATCAATTCTGGGCACTCAAACAACCATCTGTTGTCTACAAGACCATGGTTTTCTCATCATTTTTTTTCAAGAGCTCTCTACAGCCAGCTTAGAGAAAACAGCATTTAGGAATGATCATAGACACCAAGTCCAACTGCCTATTCCTTCCTTCAGAAAAGGCAAACAAAACCAAATGAATGTCAGAAATGGTAATCAAAGCCTCTCTGATGACTCTGGCCAAACTGATGGGACTGTTAATCTCCAATATTGAAGCTATCCAGTGGGGATTTCTTCAGATGTCTTCAGATGCTTCTCAGACCCTTGCAAGCTCAGATAATGGTAAAGAAAGACATTGCTGTACAAATTCTGTACTCATTCAACACCAGCCTAGTGTGGTGGACCAAGATGACCAACCTTCTCCAAGGGAGGGAATTTCACAAAACAACGGTGAGACAAATATTCATGGACACCCATCTGTTCAGATGGGGGAAAACTCTGGATAACGTTGCACTCCAGGGCAGATGCTCCAAGAATGGATCTTGCTTCCTCTATCAACCTGTTGCAACTCCCAGCTATCACAGGTTGCAGATCAATACGTCATAATCTGGACCGACCACATCTCATCCAAGACATGCATCAACCAACATGGGGAAACCAGATTGTCCAGACTGCACAAGGAAGCCCTCAAACTCCTTACTTGAGCAGAGACTAACTTAGCATCTATAAGAGTGGAACACATCAAAGGATCCACAAATGTACAGGCAGAATGTCTCAGCAGGGAGACCATTGAAGAAGGGGAATGGTCACTCAAGAAAAATCTCAGCTAATCATATCCCACATTGGACTTCCATTGGTGGACCTCTTTGCATCCCCATCCATTCATCAACTACCTTGAGTCATGGCCTGGTTCCATCCACAAGGAGAGGCAACAGATGCCTTAATGTCCCAGTGGCTGAAAGGTCTCCTCTTTGCCCTTCTATCTATACGGATCATTCTAAAGATGGATACGGAAGCTCAAGGAGCAGAAAGTGGACATCTTAATAGTGGCCCAGCTGTGGCCTCCATGACTGTCATTTTCATCCCTCCAGGAGATGGCAACCCCCCCTCCCAATGCTACCAACATCTCCCAGATACATTGTAACAGGGCCCTGTCTGGCCCCCTGACCAGAGTGGTTAAGACTGATTGGTGGTTGAGAGGGACATCTTCTTAAGCTTAGGACACTGCACCAGTGTGACAGACACTCTATTTGCATCTAGAAGACAAATAGGATATATAACACCTTTGAGTGTTCTTTGAGGGAGTAGACAGACATGTGGACAAGGGGGACCTAATAAATGTTGTTTACCTTGACTTCCAGAAAGCTTTTGATAAAGTTCCTCATCAAAGGCTCCTAAGTAAGCTTAATAGTCATGGGATAAAAGGACAAGTCCTTTTGTGGATCAAAACCCGGCTAATTAAAAGGAAACAGAAAGTGAGTATAAATGGGCAATTTTCTCAGTGGAGGGTGCTAAGCAGTGGGGTACCGCAGGGATCAGTACTCAGTCCGATGTTTTTTAACTTGTTTATTAATTGGAGTTGGGAGTAAGCAGTGAAGTGGCTAAATTTGAAGATGACCCAAAGTTGTTCAGGGTGGTGAGAACCAGGGAGGATTGTGAGGCACTCCAAAGAGATCTGTTGAGAATGGGCGAGTGGGCATCAACGTGGCAAATGGGGTTCAGTGTGGCCAAGTGCAAAGTGATGCACATTGGAGCCAAAAATCCTAACTATAAATACACGTTGATGGGGTCCGAACTGGCAGAAACTGACCAAGAGAGAGATCCTTGAGTTGTAGTAGATAACTCAATGAAAATATCGAGACAGTGTGTGACTGCAATGAAAAAAAGCCAACACTATGCTGGGGGTTATTAGGAAGGGAATTGAAAACGAATCAGCCGGTATCATAATGCCCCTGTATAAATCAGTGGTGCGACCTCATTTGGAGTACTGTGTACAGTTCTGGTCACCGCACCACAAGAATGATATTATAGCATTGGAAAAAGTGCAGAAAAGTGCAACTAGAATGATAAAAGGGTTAGAACACTTTCCCTATGAAGAAAGGTTAAAGCGCTTGGGGCTCTTGGGATAGAGCAGGTAGAGAAAGAGGTACTTTTCTCCCTTTCTCACAGTACAAGAACTCATGGGCACTCCATGAAATTGCTGAGCAGTCGGGTTAGAATGGATAAAAGGAAGTACTTTTTCACCCAAAGAGTGATTAACACGTGGAATTCACTGCCACAAGAGGTGGCAGTAGCTACAAGCATGGATGGCTTCAAGAGGGAATTGGATAAACATATGGAGCAGAGGTCTATCAGTGGCTATGAGCCACAAAATATAGATAGGAATTCTCAGTCTGGGGCAAGTGATGCTCTGTATTCTTGGTGCTTGATGGGGGGGGCAACAGTGGGAGGGCTTCTAGTGTCCTGGCCCCACTGGTGGGCCTCCTGAGGGCACCTGGTATTTTTGGCCACTGTGTGACAGTGTTGGACTGGATGGGCCATTGGCCTGATCCAACATTGGCTTTTCTTATGTTCTTACCTCCTGGAAAGCATTTGTTAGGTGGTGTGGGAGAAAAAGGATCCACTTCTTGAGTCCACCTTTAGAAGTGGTACTAAACTTTCTCCAGGATGGCTTATCTGCAGGCTTCAAAGCACCAATACACAGTCACCAAGTGTCTGCATTATCATCTGAACTACCACCGTTTGAGGGCAGTAATCTTTCCAGTCACACTCACGTAAGGCGATTCCTTGGAGGCAACATCCTCAAGAATCCCTCTCCAATTCACAGGTCCCCTATATGGTGTTAACAGCATTGACCAAGCCTCCCTTAGGGAAATACCCCTAAAATAGTTCAGGATGAAAACCCTCTTACTTATTTCAGTGACATCAGCAAGAAGGGTTTCATAGTTGAATTGTGTATTTTTCACATGGGCACGGTAGTTCTATGAACTGATTCTACATTCCAACCAAAGGTCAGCTCTACATTCCGTAGATCGTAGAAGATCTGCTTGCCATCCTTTTGTCAAGACCCCAAAGAAGGACTTTGGCACACATTAGATGTAAGCACTCAAAAAATGTTCTAATCAGGACTGAAGACATTAGGAGAACTGTCTCTTTTTAAATCAATATTTCATCTCCAAATTTAAGTAAGAAAATGTCCAAACTGGCTATTAGTGCAACTCTTAAAGCTTGTATCATAGGGACATATGAAACCCTTGAAGTAGAGGTGCCATCTGGACATACAGCACACTCTGTTAGGAGTGCGTCAACAAATGCAGCATTCGCCAACCATGGTTCTGTAGAGGAAGTATGTAAAGCAGCAATATGGTCCGCTATCTTCATGTTCATGAGATGAATCTGTATGACTCAGTTAATGCTGCCTTAGGCGGAAAGATATTACAGGGTGTTATTATGGATGAAGACAGTGATCAATCCATGTAGGGGACATTGCTCTGGGAGGTCCTGTAAGATGTCCTCCACCTCAGAGGTAGAAAACGGACCTTTGGATACTTACCATGAAGGGTCCTTCTCCTCTGAGGAAGGGAGGACATCTTGTCCTCCCGAAGTCTTTGTCATTAGGAACTGATCTTGATCGTTATGTTGTCCTTGTTATATGGCTATCTCTTACCGGACTTCCTCTGGCTGCCTGTTGCTGTTCTTTAAGATTTAGATTACAAAGGGTAGTTGTGAAACATTCCTACTGCTTTTCAGAGTTGCCAGAACTGAGGAAATGGGCGACTCCCACGTCACAGGAAGAGGAAGCATTTAGTTCCTACCTCCCAGAAAGGATGGTGGGAATCACCCATAAGGTGTCCTCCTTTCCTCAGAGGAGAAGGACCCTTCACGGTAAGTATCCAAAGGTCCATTCTACCTCAGGGAGGAGTATGATTGAAGTGAGTGAGTGAGTTATTGATGTGACGGAGGCGGTGGTGTGATCTCACCCAGTGTGGCTTTGTGATGTGGCAGCGTCTCTTGCACATTTGGAGAACAAGCAGTGTGGCTGTTGTTGGTTTTTTCAAGCAGTCCTTGTAGCTCTTTGACCATTCTGTGGAGCCAACCTGACACTCTTTTGAGAAGTAGAAAACCCACCTTCAGAGGTTACGTGTAAGACCCAGCCATTGGAGAAGGAGCAAAGGGCGAGAGCTGACCTAGAGGAAGCCTGGTTTTTTATGACTTAGGCGAGTTGAGTTTGTTTTGTGGCCTTAATTCCTATTGTGTTAGATCAGAGATCTGCAACCTTCTCGAGCCTGTAGGCTGCCTTTGGAATTCTGAAACAACATGATGGGTGTGACCACAAGATAGCTGCTGCTGCAGGAGGAGGAGCCAGGCACAAGATGGCTGCTGCGGTTTACCTTCAGATATACTCTGAAGATCCTTCTGTCGTGGGGGCAGTTGCTGCCAAAGCAATCTTTTTAGAAACCTGCACAGCCCATCAAATCTCCAGCAGCCCCAACTGGCCCTGCCAACCTACCTAAAAACACTTGGTGGGTGCCAAGAAAGGTGCCAGTGGCCGCCCTGGCACACTCACAGTCACCATGTTGTGAACCCCTGCATGTGGGTCTTCCGTTTCATGCTTCAGTGCTGAACCAACCTCATGGGGCGGTTGTGAGGATAAAATGGAGAAGGGTGGTATGTGTCTTGTTTGCCATAAGAAATCAGTGTTTGGGGGTCTCGAGCTGGAATTCCTAGGGGTGTGTGTGTGTGTGTGAGAGAGAGAGAGAGAGAGAGAGAGTGAGAACAGCATTGTTGTAGTGGCTGGGCAACTATTTTCTAAGATGCCTCCCTTCCCTGGGATGAAGAGCAATGACCTTGGACGCTCTCTTGCTTGCTCCACAGTTACAGATAATGCAATGGTAGTCTCATAGGTGGGGGTTGGAGTGTGTGAAATTTAGGCGGGCTGAATGTTGGATGCGATTGGACTGGACCCTGTTTGAACTTACCTGTAATTTTATGTGTAAATTATGCTGTTTTAATTGAACTTTAAATGTTTTATGATGTTTTAACCTTTTAGCTGCCTTGAGCCAGCTTGCCCGGCAAGGCGGGATATAAATGGGAATAACAAATAAATAAAACTTTGTATAACTTTGGGCCTTGGCACCAGAACGCTAGTTCTGACACAGAGAAGTCTTAGCTTGAATCATCTTTACTACTCAATAAACAATTCACTGCCAAGAGAGTGTTGTTGAGGGTAACTTTGTTCAGGAGTCTGACAATATGACAAGCAGCTTTGCATTCCCATTGGAGAGAAAAGTGGGTATGCCTAAGTATAAATGAAGAAATAAAAGGAAATAAAATCTCCTGAACTGGTTCTTTTAAAGAATGAAGGAGTGGTGGACATTTGGTGTTTAGAAGTCTCTGCCCTGGGGCGAGTTCCTAAAATGGAAAAAAGAAAAAGAAAAAAAGACCGCTCTGCTCATGAGCTGAATTGTGGTAGAACAGAGAGTGGACAGATGGGAGTTGGCCTCTTACATAATCATAACACGAGCTTTTGAGAGAGTCGATAGTATCTCTTGGCTTCCGCAGCTGTTCTAAAAATGTTGAAAGTTGCCACGGAAGTCTCAAGTGGGGGCTTTATTTAAATGAGGTTCTGTGAGGTTTCCCCCCTTCTGCATCCAGGTCAATCAGAGAAATATTACCGGCTTATGTTGGAGTGCGTTCCCCCATTGCTAAAGCTGTTTACTGTGAGAAGGGCTGAAAAATGTAATGCCTAAAGTTATTGACAAACCTATACCTGCCGTTGCTGGTTTGGACTGACCTGTCCTCCCACGGGAAGCTTAAACTCATTGCGGCACATCCTGTTCAGTGGACACAACTGGTCTTTAAAGAGGTTGCCTTTGACCGCTCTGCCCTCGTTGGTCCCGCTCTCCATTCCGTCCCAGAAAAGGAAGTCTTTGCTTGAGCAGATTGCAGTTTTTGCACAGCTTCTTGGGAGAAAGGATCTGTCACCGCTGGGTAAATTTTTCTCTTGGCAATTACATTCTGTGATTCTGGAAAACCTTCTTACTGAATGCTGCTATCCCTTCAAAGATTAGATAGAAAGCAGGCAAATCGCTTTATTCGGTCAATTTATGTTGGTGTAGGAATAAGGCAGGCTTTGATTTCCACAGCTCTTATCGAATGAAGAGTTCTGTGAAATTCGAAAGCTTGCCTAAAGTGGTCCCAATTAAAGCAACAGTTCTACGTGTTGCCGTTGGTCTCCAAAGGGAGGCTGCCATGACAACCAGCTGTCTACTGGGGACCTTCACAAACTGGCCTCTTTCGTTTTGTAGTCCCCCCCTCCCAGGGTGGGGGGAGAAACATTTTTGTGTTCATTCAGATGGCTTTATTAATTATGCTGATTTTTGGAGCATAATTGCTTCTCTTTTTTTCTTCTTCATCTCTCTCTCTTTTGAAACTCTGATTCCAGAAGTCTTTTGTAGATTGACATTTTTGAGCTTGCGGAGATATTGCATTTACAGCCGCCTCGCCTCCCAGAAAATATCACGTTTGAGCAATTTCTGTTTCTGTCTTTGTTCTAGCTAAGCCGTAATCTTCCAAGCTCCATTGTCAGGGTCTCTCTTGGCTTGGATTTAAGGCACATAATGCTCAATTGGATGCTTAACTGTAGAGTTCCTAATTAATTTTTGGGTAGCTGATAAACTTTGGCATTTGGTCCGCACAATCTTTTTGACATTAATATGTATAAATCCTGCAATGAATTGGAGATCAACTTAAAACTAGCTCGGTGCCTGCAATTTGCAGCATGGCTTTCCCAAAGCAGAGTGTGGCAGAGAGAGCTTTTCCAGTTGAGAGCTGACTGAAGACAGCATGAAATTGGGGGGGGGGGGGTGTCTCTCTAACACCTCAAACAGGCACTTCTTTGTCTCCAGTTCCCTCTTCTTCTCCCGTACATATCTTGGATACTGTAGTGCTTCCCCCTAAGAGTAATCTCTGGACAGCGAGAGATGGCTGTTCTTCTGTGGATAGCAGCTACCTGAGCATTTTGCCTGCCTCCGTTCATGCTGTGGAGCTATTTATTTATACCTCGCTTTCCTCTCCATTGGGGATCCAAAGCAGTTTCCATCATTCTCTCCTCCTCTTTTTTATCCTCACAACCACCCTGTAAGGTCGGTTAGGTTGAGAGCATGTGACTGGCTCAATGCCACACAACAAGCCTCCGTGGCAAAAGCGGAGTTCTCAGTTCTCTCAGGCCCTAGTCTGACATTCTTAACTGCATTATCTTTCCTGATTCTGTGTAAAGCACTATGACTTTGAAAGCTCTTGTACTACTTTGTAGAATATTTCCTGAGGAAGATCCGTTTTTTGAAACATTGTTATAAAATCCGGAGACGACCTTGATGCATTCTTATACAAGGATTTTCTTATTATTTGATGGAATCTGTTGATTGTCAAGTAGCGTTTGTTGACAACAATATATAGAAAATATTTTCTTTGTTAAGTCTTGCTGACTATCTTGATTTGTGGGTCAGACCCTCACACCTGTTTTCTCAGTATTTGTTTCTAGACCAGGTTGTGATTGTCCACATTTGTCTTGCCACTAGTCATGGTACCCGAGTGAGGCCCTTCACACCCTGTACCAGGATGCCTCTGTCCACCATCAAAAAAGATTCCAACCTCCTTTCTGAAAAAAACAAAGCAGAGGTGAGCTTTGCTACATCTCTTGCAACTTTAGTGACCATCCTCCACTTTCTGGACCATGTGGCACGATGTCATCTATGACTGATGGACAAGTGGGGGCCCTCAGTCTTAGCTGCCCCAAGCTTATAAGATTATGCATGGGACAGAGCAGGTAGAGAAAGAGGTACTTTTCTCCCTTTCTTACAATAGTAGAACTCGTGAGCACTCCATGAAATTGCTGAGCAGTCGGGTTAGAATGGATAAAAGGAAGGACTTCTTCACCCAAAGAGTGATTAACACGTGGAATTCACTGCCACAGGAGGTGGTGGCGGCTACAAGCATGGACGGCTTCAAGAGGGAATTGGATAAACGTATGGAGCATAGGTCCATCAGTGGCTATTAGCCACGAGGTATAGATAGGAACTCTCAGTCTGGGGCAAGGGATGTTCTGTATTCTTGGTGCTTGGGGGGGGGGGGAGAGTGGGAGGGCTCCTAGTGTCCTGGCCCCACTGCTGGACCTTCTGCTGGCACCTGGTGTTTTTGGCCACTGTGTGACACAGAGTGTTGGACTGGATGGGTCATTGGCCTGATCCAACATTGGCTTCTCTTATGTTCTTACATTCTTAAGCTTCTTGCTTGGGTATGAAGATTAGTGGCCTCAACGATATGGAGAAGTGGACCCCTCTTGGTGGTTATTTCATGGTTCACATTGAGCCACCTCACGGAATGGGTTGATTCCTCCCCCCCCCCCCTTTCATGTGGTCTCAGATGTTTCTGCATGCACAGTAAGAACACTGTGAATTGCTTCTAGAGATGGACTGGCTACAGGATTCTGATTAGCCTAGGGCACAGGCAGCTGTGAAACAGAAGATAGGAGTCTCTTGCTGGAGAAGACTGAAGTCTGGCTGTTTGGTAAAAGCGACAGACTTAACCTGCAGTACATAAACATGATGAGAGATGGCAGTGGGCTTGGATTGCCATCTTAAATAGCCAGCTGGCTTGGGATAGTCCTTCTGGTACCCATCCCTCAGCCACATAAGGCTTCAAAGGTGAAACTCAGTTGGTCTCGGGAACAGATGGGTAGCTAGCTGCTAATTGGTGTAACACCAGGTCACATAATGAAGGCAGCACTATATAGTAAAGGATATACCTCTTAGGACCCATGCTGGTGGAGGAAAAAATCTCAAGTTGTGTGTGTTTTTTTTAATCTGCCAAACAAAGAATCCAAAGTCATTGAGATGTATCTTGTGGTTCTAAAAGTGCATTTTAGAGTTCAATTTCTTTGTTGTGCAAAGCTATTACCTCCTTTGCACTTATCTTTGTTACCCCATGCTGAATACGGACATTCCATTTTTTAAATGAGTTTCCTTGAAACTTATGCATAGGTGTGCTTATTTGCACCTTCACTTGTGTTAATTTCTGTCTTTGGGGTTTCGTGGTACCTTAGTGTCTCCCTTCCAGGTCCAGCAACAAACTCTGAGGCTTTTCTTGGATTTCTCAACAAAAACCCTTGAGGTCTGACTTGACCAACTTACAAAAGCTGTCCTTCAGCTCCTCTTCCCTGTGTCTTTTGGTGTAGAGAAATATTTGGCTTCTGGTAATGTTCTGCTTTTTAAAGGTAGGTTCCATGTTAACAGAGCCTTCCTGACTTCCATAGCACAAGGAGTGGTGTGGTAGTAATTGTCCATAATTTCTCCCACACAATAAGAGATGAACCTTGATCTATGTGTGTTTTGGTGGCTAAGAATGTTGGACTAGTATCTGGGAGACCCGGGTTTGAATGTCCACTTGTGCCGTGGAAGCTCGCTGGGTGACCTTGGGCCAGTCACGCTCTCTCCCTCAACCTCTAACCTACCTTGCAGGGTCATTGTGAAAATAAAATGGAGGAGAGGAGAACGGTGTAAGCTGCTTTGGGTCCCCACTAGGGGGAAACGGCAGGGTATAAATGAAGCAAATAGATAATATTTTTTAAAACCTCTTACACTGTCCTTGTGTATCTGTCTCAGTGTTGGCTTCTAAGCCAGAAGAAAAATGGTGCTGTTTGAGGACCAGGAACCAGAAAGAACAAGCACTGCCAAATTTGAGTTCAGCCATGCAGGCATTTCAGGGCGTCCTTTAAGCCTAATAACACCCCATTTTTAAACTGGAGTTGAGAACGTTCTCTAGTCGTGCTGTGTTGGAGGTATTCTGAACTTCAGCTGAACGGTCCAGATTGTGTTAAATGGTGCTGAAAATCTTGGAAGAAAATCACGCCCTGATGCAAAAAGGATTTGTCAGAGACTGGAGTTTCTATCCATATCTTATTAGCAAAACTGTACTTGAGTCCTACACAGATATGTTTGCCTTCCTTGATTGGCTTTACAAGACTGAGCTGTGCTCTGTACACATGTGCGAGAAAGAGGCTTTTGATATTAACGAGTGGCAATTAAATGTGTAATTAATAAGTGTAACCTTAAAAAGGGGTTACCGTCATCTGTTTTCCTTCTTGATTTATGATCTCTCCTCTCAAGTTGTTGTACTGCTTGCGCTTCCTATAAATCTTCATATCTCGCCTGCCAGCAAGATGCCCACTCAGCCTTTGAAGTGCTGCTGGGTCAGACACTTTAAGACTCTAGTCAGGAACCTGTACTGGATTCAAATTCATACATACAGAGCCCCAATAAGGTGATTAGGGGAGGCCTACAATACAATGTTTACAGAGATTTATATTCTGGTTTTCTACCACCAGTAGCTTGCAGAAAGTTTAGACCTAAGGTTCCATGCAAAACATGTTGGAACATATCCAAATTATGTCTCAAGCGCTCCAGAGATGGAGCATAAAATATCTTTCCTATTATATAAAGCCGTTTTAACATTCCAAAGGGCAAGATTCCATGGGGCGTCAAAATCAATAGGCTGGACGGACTGCCTCTCAAAAGGGGGACCCTGGCCATTGGCTGCATTCTCTCCCTGCTTTGCCTCAGTCCCGCCCACAGAGCCACCGGCCAGTGTCTCGGCCTCGGTCTGGAGGGAGCCAGCGAAGGGGAAGGACCGGCTAGGAACTGGGTCCATGTTTCTCCTCCGCCCACTGCCAGGTGGGTCTAACTGTCCAAACGAAACAAAGAGAATGGAGGGAGGAGAGAAAGGGAATCCAGGCGCTTCTGCCTGACAGAGAGAACAGAGCACCTTCCCTCTGACAGACAGAACTGCCCGGGATCCCTTTTCTTCCCTCTCTCCCTTCCCATCGCCTCCAAATGGGGCAAAGAGAGGGGGGTGGGAAGGGAATCCAGGCGCTTCTGCCTGACAGAGAGAACAGAGCACCTTCCCTCTGACAGACAGAACTGCCCGGGATCCCTTTTCTTCCCTCTCTCCCTTCCCATCACCTCCAAATGGGGCAAAGAGGAGGGGAGGGGAGGGAACGGCTGGGCCTGGCTGGGGGAGGGGGGAGCAGCAAGAGAGGAAAAGGTGAGAGCCTGCCTCCCCACAATGTGAGCCTACTGCCAAGGAAGACCAACTGCAAAGGAACATAAAGTCCTCAAGCCTCCTGCGTGATGCAGCATGCTCAAGCCATTAATGTTAGTGGATAAGTGGATCAGGGCAAAAGGCAGAATGGGAAAGGGGGCACTCTGTTATACATACAGGTAGTGACGGTGGGGGGGGGGGACGGCTTCCTCACAGCCCTATCCTCGCACTCCTAACTTTGCCTACTCACACTACACTCTCAACCAATGCTCCCTCTAAGCTGTGGAGTCATGTGAGCAAAAATTCTGCTTTGTGAGCCACTGGCATTTCAGTTGTGAGCAAATGATTTGACGACTGCATCAAGTAGTTAGTTTCCAAGCTAAGACAAAACTGTGTGAGCCAGAGCCTAAAAACTATGAGCTACATCACAGTGGGGAATTTCACACAGCCATTATGTTCCGTTTCAGGAACTCTTCAGTAACGGTTTCTGTCAGGCATTTCACACAGAACCGTATTAGTACCGGTTCCCTAACGGAACATATTGGCCCTTTCACACAGAAACGTGCCTCTCCCGTTGGGGAAGCGTTCCTGAGCCAGTTTACCTTGAAACCTCCTCCCAAGCATTCTTCTGTTCTTTGTACCGGTCCTGAAGCACTATAGGGTGCTGTGTGAAGTACCTGAAGCACTTCCTCCGATGACAAGTGTGTGTGTTTGTGTGCATGTGTTTGTGTGTTCTTTGTGTGTGTTTGCATGCGTGTGTGTGTATTTGTGTGTGTGTTTGTGTTTCTGTGTGTTTGTGTGTCTTTGTGTGTTTGCATTAGTGTGTGTGTGTGTGCATGTGTTTGTGTGTGTGTTCTTTGTGCATTTAGGTGTGTTTGTGTTTGAGTGTTTGTGTGTTTGCATTAGTGTGTGTGTGTGTGTGTGTTTGTGTGTGTGTGTGTTCTTTCTGTGTTTGTGTGTGTGTGTGTTTGTGTGTGTGTGTGTGTTTGTGTGTGTATTTGTGTATTTACATTTGTGTGTTTGTGTCTGTTTGTGTCTGTTTGTGTGTGTGTGTTGGTGGCCTCTGTGTCATTATACCCAGCTGAGGTCGCCACAGCAAATTGACACTGAGTGCCCAAGGCCGGGGCACTCTCCCAGAGCCTCTTTCTAGAGCCCGTTGTATTTATTTCCACAACGGACCTTGTTCCTAGTGTTTAATAAACTTGAAGTTTTTCATGATCTTAGCTGAAGTTGCAGTGGGACTCTTCCACGCACACAAACAATGCCCCCCTCCCCACTACTGGGGAAGTGAACGGCCGCCTAGGAAAACTATGCTTCCACCAGTGAGGCTCACTAGCTCCAGACATATCTGAGGGCAGGAGACTCACAGGAATGTTCCAGAGGATTCTGTCTGACAGGGAGTAGGGAAACCAGGGCTTGGGATTTCTGTCTTCCTTTTCTGACTGGGGAGCAGTGTTCCCTCTAAGCTGAGTTAGTGTGACCTAGTGTGTCACACATTTTTGTCCCAGCTCAGCTCAGGAAGGATGGCTCCAGAGCAAACTGATTTATCCAGTAGCCAAATCACTCGCTCACAACTTGAATGCCAGCAGTGGAATTTTTGCTCACAAGACCCCACACATTAGAAGGGAGCACTGCAGGGAAGCCCTTTTGGCTAATTAGGGCCACAAATTGCCTCCCTTACAGATTAGTTTTAATTAACCTCCAGTGATGTTTATGTAGCTTGATCCCATCAGTCCCCCGGAGCTAAGCAGGGTCAGCCTTGGAAGGGAGACCACCAAGGAAGTCCAGGGTTGCTGTGCAGAGGCAGGCAAGGGCAAAACCACCTCTGTTCATCTCTTGCCTTGATCGCCATGAGGGGACGCCTTAAGTCAGCTGTGATGACGCACTTTCTGCCACCAGCAGTGTGTTTGCATAAAGATGGCTACATTTGTTCTTGGCCATCTTAAGAGACCCCCCCCTTCTGGTCAGACATGCTTGGTGGCAGACATGTGTAATTAGTGATTGGTTGTTAGGCTCGCATTGGGACGTTGGCTTTTGGTTTTGTGCAGCTTGTTCCCAGCATGCCAAGCGCGCTAAGGCCAGAACAGACACACCTGGCTTCCTTTTAAGTCAGCAAAATGTTCTGTGAAGGAGGCAGAAGAAAACACCTCCAGATCAGGGTGCCCCCCCCCCCTCTGATGAAGAGTTCCAGAGAATTCAGAAAACGTGCCCTCTTTGTGTGTGGTGTTGCTATGATTGCTTTTGGTAAAAGTTATTACACAGCTTTTGCAGTAGAGCAGCCCAAAGTCTTTGCTCCGATATCTGTAAAAAGGACACTAATAAACAAATAAGGAACAAAGTTTACGACTTCTGATTTGGACCTCTGTTGCAGCACACCATTTAAGCGGTCTTAAGCGGAGGAATGGCCCGTGTCGGAGGTGTTTGTCTTTGTTAGCTTGCTGGGAATTTAATGAGGTCCATCCATTACAAAGAACACAGCACCTGAGTTGGAACCCGCAAGAATGGAAGTAATGTGAACTGTGCCCAGAGACTCCATTAAAACCTCTTAGCACTGTCTCGTTATTATCTGGAGCCGAACATTTTCATCCTTTGTTACGTCTGGTCTCAAAGGTTTATATCACATTTTACAGTAATGGTTCTTTCCTTCTGAGGGCCCCCCCCCTTCCTTTGGTAAGTGAACAAGGTTCTGGCATGCGTATTGGTCAGTCATGTTCTGCAGTCTTCATCCACGGTGCAAAAATGAGATTAAATAGTAGAAAGATGATCTATTAGTAAGAGTGTAAGAAGTGCTATGTGCCCCAAGGGTCTTGTCTTAACAATTAAGCATTTCGGATGCTCCCTGAAGTTCAGACTTTCCTGTTTTTGAATGCACCTGTGTTCAGAGCAACCCTGCCGGCTTCCCTGCTGCACAGTGGCCCAGATCCCTTCCCAGCATCATTCTTGAACATCATGCCTGCATCAGTTTCAGCCCTTTTATGTTGAGGTTCTGTGGAAAGCCCAAAGGGCAGGGTCATACATGCTTGATGACTGATGATCGTTGTGCATGAAACAGAAGAAGAAGAGGAGAAGGAGGAAGAGGAGATGGGATTTATACCCTGCCCTTCACTACCCGAAGGAGTCTCAGAGCGGCTTACAATCTCCTTTCCCTCCCCTTCCCCACAACAGATACCCTGTGAGGGAGGTGGGGCTGAGAGAGCTCTTTCAAGAACTGCTCATGAGAGAGCAGCTCCGAAAGAACTTGCGACTCACCCAAGGTCACACCAGCAGCTGCATGTGGGGGAGAGGGGAATCAAACCTGGTTCTCCCAGGTGAGAGTCCGTGCTCCTAACCATTATACCAAAGCTCCTAACCACTACACTAAACAGGATACCTTAGATGACGGGTGATTTGCACGTGTGAAAATGCACTTTTGGAGGGTCTGTTTGTCTTCTTGGTTAATTTCCACAAGTAGTGTACTTCAGGGCTCCCCAGTGTGGTGCTGGTAGGTACCCTGAGGCCTGCTGGCACTTTCTCTGGTACCTGCCAAGTTTTTCTGAAACTGGGTGGAGCCACGTCGGGCTTTTGTCTGGCAGGGCTAATGACCGGCTGTGCAGACTTTTTAAGTTGGCTTGGTGGCAGCTGCCGCCACCATAGCACAAGGATCTTCCCTGTGTGACTGCAGGGCAGAAGAAGAAGAAGAACAACAGATTGGATTTATACCCCGCCCTCCACTCCCCAAGGGAGTCTCAGAGCGGCTTACAAACTCCTTTTCCCTTCCCCTCCCCACAACAGACACCCTGTGAGGTAGGTGGGGCTGAGAGAGCTCTTTCCCAAGCTGTCCTTGAGAGAACAGCTGGTACAGAGCTATGGCTTGCCCAAGGGCATCCAGCAGGTGCAAGTGGAGGAGTGGGGAATCAAACCCGGTTCTCCCAGATTAGAGTCCGCGCACTTAACCACTACACCAAACTGGCTCTCATACAGGGCAGCTATATGCAAGACAGTATTTTAAAACGGGATGTTTGTTTTCAAAAAGCATCCTGTTAAACAGAGCTCCTGCCGTCATATTGAAGAGTTACTATGAGGACTTATGTATAACTCTGCTCCCTGACATTTTGTGGCTAGCTCCGCCTCCTGCGTCAGCCATTTTGTAGTTGCTCCCACCACTCTGTGTCAGCATTCCAAAGATGCCTGCAAGCTCAAAAGGATCAGGGACCCCCTGGTGTGCTTCTTCAGGGAGGCCTGAGTATATATAGGCAAGTGGGTTTGATTCCCCCCCCCCCTTGCCACAAGCTTAAATTTAAATCTTCAGATGCCTTGAGAGAGCAGACCAAGAATGGATTGCCAACCAGATTGCAAGAAGCCTCCTTGTGTAGTTTGGAATAAGGCAGCCAAACAGAGAATGTGAGCCGCTTCAAGGGACTGTTTTCCACCCTAATGGATGGGCAGCACGGAGTTTGAACTGCTTTAGCGGCGTGAAGCATTTCTGGCTGGCAGTTGCATGCACTGGGACTGCAGTGCAAATAGCAGTTCACGGAGAGTTTGCACAAAGATTTTGTGTGCGCGCCGGATCAGGGTTGACTTCTGATATATTGAGCTTCCTTCAGACTTAATTCATGGAAAGTGCAAAAGGGAATATTTGGAACGGGTGGGAGGGGGGGCATTTGCAGAGATGGAACTGAGCTGTCTTATTTTAGGTTGGTGGTATAAACTTGTTTATACCCAGGGAATATTTACAAAGCATACTTCTATAACCACAGGGCTGTACTTGTATTGAAGTAACAGCATATTTGAGTCTGGAACCTGAACCCCTGAGAAGTTTCCAAATCTCATTGTTCTTCCAGTTAGGTGGCTAGGGCTTGGGGGGGGGGGGGGGGGGGAGGAAGCGCCATTGTGTTTATCTGGGGCTGCATCAGTGTAAATTAATAACAGTTTCCATATTGTTCCTGATGATAGATCTAATGGGCTTATTTGTCATTTCTTTGCCACTTCTCCTTGATAACCGTGGTGGCTGCTTGTGCCGCTGCCATTCCCATGGTAACAGACTAATGTCTGAAGTGGAGGATTATTAAACAATGAAAATGCATTAAAACAATGCTCCAGTTGGCAGGGGCTCCGCGTGGCAGGGGCTGCCGGCCATAAACAGAATTCTGCCCACCACAGCTTCCTATCCTGCAGTTGTCTGTGCTCCCGAATCTGTCACTGCCTCCTGGTGTGAAGTCCCCCTGCTTTATGGAGAGGACCCTCCTCGTGGTATGTTCCGGAGTCCTCAGTCTGTTGCCGTGGAAACCTGACTCAGGGATGCATCGTGACCCCAGCCCACTTTAGAGCTGGGGTGTGTCTGTTGAGAAGAGGGTTCAGAGCGGTAATCAAAGATTATTCTGTGCTTTTAAGAAATTGCAGCGCTTCCCAGTCCGAGCACGGCAGACTCGCGAAAGTAAGTGGGTGTAATAGATTTCATTCTTAAGTGGATGAAATGTAGGCACGGATGAATCCCAGGTGCTGGCATTTCAGCGTCTCCTGCTCTCTCCTGCTCCTGGTGCAGTGGCCCTAGACCAGAAGATGCCTCTGAGCGGCAGCTGGTTTTATGCGGGGAGGGGGGGGGGGCTTGGGGGAGGGTGGGCCACAGCATCAGCCACGACCCTCGGCGGGCTGCCCGTAAAGTCCAGTCGTTTGTGTTGTCACAGACATTTCCACTCTGCACAGGCCTCTTGCAGGGTGCAGCTGGCGCTCCTCGGCCCGTGCGCAGGGATCATCTAGTCCAGCATGGTGTCTGTGAGGACCGTGGGGCAGCCTCTGGCACTTTTCCTGGCAACCTGAGTGTTTTTACAAAGCGGGCCGGGGGGGGGGGGGGGCTCCTGCCCTCCAAGGTTTCTGGCTGGCCACTGATGATCTAATTGGCTGTGCGGATTAAAATAATATTTCGGCAGCAGCTGGTGCCACAGTGCTGATTCTTCTCTCTCTAGCTACTCTTGTCCAGCATGTTCTTCTTCTTCTTTTTTAGTTAATCCACTTGTCCCCTGTACTTAAGGACAGAAGAGAAGCCAATGTGGGATCAGGCCAGTGGCCCATCTAGTCCAACACTCTGTGTCGCACAGTGGCCAAAAACACCAGGTGCCCTCAAGAGGTCCACCAGTGGGGCCAGGAAACTAGAAGCCCTCCCACTGTTGCCTCCCCGCCCTCCCCCCCCGGGCACCAAGAATACAGAGCATCCCTTGCCCCAGACCGAGCATTCCTATCTGTACCTTGTGGCTAAGAGCCACTGATGGACCTCTGCTCCATGTGTTTATCCAGTTCCCTCTTGAAGCCGTCCATGCTTGTAGCCACCACCACCACTCCTGTGGCAGTGAATTCCACGTGTTAATCACTCTTTGCGTGAAGAAGGACTTCCTTTTCTCCGTTCTAACCCGACTGCTCAGCAATTTCATGGAGTGCCCACAAGTTCTTGTCTTGGGAGAAAGGGAGAAAAGGACTTCTTTCTCTGCCTGCTCTATCCCATGCATAATCTTATAAACCTCGATCATGTCACCCCTCAGTCATTCTTTCTCCAAGCTAAAGAGCCCTGACCTCTTTAACCTTTCTTCAAGGAAGGTGTTCCATCCCCTTCAGTATTGTAGTTGCCATTTTCTGCACTTTTTCCAATGCTCTAATATCTTTTTTGAGGTGTGGCGACCAGAACTGTACACAGTACTCCAAGTGAGGTTGCACCATCGTTTTATACAGGGGCATTATGATACTGGCTGATCTGTTTTCAATTCCCTTCCTCATAATCCCCAGCATAGTGTTGGCCTTGGGCTTCCTGTGTGTGTGTGTGTGTGTCTCCGCCTCTGATGGTGGCCATTTTGTAGCTGTACCTTTGTCAGAGTACTAAAGGTGCCGACAGGCTCAAAAAGCCGGGGAGGTGGGTGGGTGGGGCTGGTGTGGTTGCGGGTCCCAAGTGCCAAGTGCTTAGGCATGGAGGTGGCAGCAATGGTGGCAGCAGAGAATGCAGGTTCCTGCAAGGAGAGGGTTTACAGTTGCAGGTCTGCAGAGCCATCCCAGTGCAAGCGCACATGTGAGATGTGCTCTGAAGCTCAGCTGTGTGTTAATGCTTTATGCTGGCTGGACTGTTGCAATGCATTGGATGAGGCTATTGTTTAGGAAACTCCTTATAGCTCCATTGACATATGAGGGGAATGTTAATGACTGTTCTGATGGGGGGGGATCATGAAAGATAAAGATCTCAGTTTGTGTCAACATTGTGTAGCTGGCTTTGGAAAGTGATGTGTAAGTGCTGCAGTGGGTGGAACCTATCTAATACTTAAGCATTTAATGGCATCAAATGAAAAGCTTAACCAATCTTCCCCTTTTTGTTTATTTGCTGTTTGCTTATTTCATTTATACTCCTCCTTTCTCCCCAATGGCTTAGGTTGCTCTCCTTTCCAACATGTTATCCTCACAACAACCCTGGGAGGTGGGTGAGGCTGGAAGGCCCAAGGTTGCCCAGCAGGCTTACGGGTCAGAATGGGGATCCAGCCAGGCTCTACCAGATCCAATGCTCTAACCACTGCACCATGCTTAATAAGAATTGGACCTGTGGATCAGACTAGTGGTCCATCTAGTCCAGCAACTTGTCTCACACAGTAGCCAACCAGTTCCTCTGGGGGTCTAACAAAAGGGCAGAGAGGCTGAGGCCTTCCCCTGATGATAATGTAGAAAGAGCCCTGCTGGATCAGACCAGTAAAGGTCCCTCTAGTCCAGCGTCCTGTCTCACACAGTGGCCAAGCAGCGCCTCTGGAAGGCCAACAACAGGGCAGAGAGGCCAAGACCTTCCCCTGATGTTGCCTCCTGGCTCTGGGATTCGGAGGATTAGTGCCTCTGAGTGTGGAGGTTCCATTTAGTCCCCATGACTAGTAGTCACTGATTGACCTATCCTCTGTATCTCCTGGCTTTGCCACCAGCCCATTTGTTTAGTATATATATGTCAGCCTTTCTGTCTTCAAGGCAGTGTCCAGTACAGTGGAAAGGACATAAGGCCTTTGAATTTCTGCTTAAACTGTGTCCATGCTGCAAATAAATATGCCTTGTAGTTTTAGTGAGTGTGACTTTCCCTTTAAAGGCAAGCTTGAAAATAAAACAGAAGCGAGGAGGCTAATTTATTTATTTATTTATTTATTTATTTATTTATTTATTTATTTATTCATTTATTTATTTCACATTTATACCCCGCCCTCCCTGCGAACGGGCTCAGGCAGCTGTGTGTATATTTAAGAACAACACCCACTGTCAGGTTTTACAGCTGCCCGGGTCAAAGTTCCATTTTTCCTGTTTTTGCAGTGAGGTTCACAGTAGCTTGGCCAGGTTACTGTGTTTTTTTGGAGAGGGGGGTGTTGTGTCTGAAAGGGCTTAAGAGTGCCTGTATGAGTATGGACAGAATGAACTTGTAGAGAGGTGCCCCCCCCCCCCACTTCTCAGCTGGTGGTTGTCTTTTGGTTGTGACTTCCTGGCATTAGGTAGGCCACTTGTGCAATCCGGAAGAATACCAGAGGAGGTAAAAAAATGTATTTTTTCTATTTTGGTGTGAAGAAGAGAAAAGAGATCGGATTTATACCCCGCTCTTCACTCCCCAAGGGAGTCTCAGAGCAGCTTACAAACTCCTCCCCCTTTCCCTCCCCACAACAGACACCCTGTGAGGTGGGTGGGGCTGAGAGAGCTCTGACAGAACCTGCTCTTTTTCAAGAACAGCTGTTCCAGAACTACGGCTTGCCCAAGGTCATCCAGCAGGTACAAGTGGAGGAGTGGGGATTAGAGTCCACGCACTTAAACCACTACACCAAACTGGCTCATGTGGTTCATGGATTTTGTGCACATAAGAATTCTGCTGTATGGACAGCAGGCAGGTTTTCCTACTGTGACCGACTGGGCCTACCAGAGGAATGAGGGACTCTGAGCCAGTTTAGTCATTCATTCAGTGCTGCCTGGGTGTGCTGCCATGCGCAAGACACATGTGAGCAGAGTGGTGCTCCTTTGTGAAATGCATTAAGAGAACCTAGAATTGGTGTGAATGCCTGAACAGACCCTCTGTGTGGAGGTGCCCTTGAGAACCTCAGAAGGCCCTGCTGGATCAGACCCATGGTCCATCTAGTCTAACATCCTGTCTTCTCATACAGTGGCCAACCAGTTCCTCTGGAGGTCCAGCAACAGAGCAGAGAGGCTGAGGTCTTCCCCTGATGTCACCTCGTGGCTCTGGGATTCAAAGGATTAGAGTCTCTGCACATGGAGGTTCCCCTCAGTCACTGATGGACCCCCTCCTCCATGACATCCATGGCCATCTTTTCAAGCTATCTGGGCCTTTGAAATGAGGTCTGCAGCTCAAAAACAAGCAAACCAAAGAACACAACCATCTTGTTAGTAAAAACAGCAGGGATGTAGGACACCTTTTCTCTCCCCTTCAGCTTTGAAAGCTAGTTTCTTGAAAATAATTCATGGCCCAATACTCCAGAATCCTGTATCTGTGTGATGTTTTGAAAAGTCCATTCTCTCTCAGTGGTTGTGTAGAGTGGCAGCACCCAAAAAATCTTTGTTTTTTTCTTTATCTGTGTCTGTTTGTTGGTGTTCCGAGAGGTTACAATGTGAAATAGTATAAATCTGAGTCCTAGTTCACCCTTAAGTGAAAAAGTCATGGGGTTGCTGTGAAACTCAGATTAGCAGTGAGCACACAATGAGCTTTTTATGATGGAAGCCAGAGAAAATGAAATGTGAACATGGAAGCAATGAATATTTTTATGGGGACTTCAACTTTCATTCTGTTTTTTTTTAAACTTGTTCTGGAGTGTGCAGAGACAATGAGGGCTTTGAGAGAGACGTGATATCTTTCCCTCAACGTAAAGAGAACCCCAACTAGTTAAGTTCATGCATAGTGACAGGTAAAGGGCAGCCGCTTTTAAGAGGTTGCTATGAATTGGAGTTGAATCTCTTCAGTTGCTCTGTGGCACAAGCTAACGTTTGAATAAGCTTAGGCAGTGCCATTACGGAAGGTGGGGGGGGGGGAAGCAAACCTGCATCAGCTATATCAATGCTTGGTATAATATGGGAAGTTTTAATAGCTGATAAAATAACTTCACAAATTAAAATTGCTCAGTACCAGTTTGGTGTAGTGGTTAAGTGCACGGACCCTAATCTGGGAGAACCGGGTTTGATCCCCCACTCCTCCACTTGCACCTGGCTGGATGGCCTTGGGCAAGCCATAGCTCTGTGCCAGCTGTTCCCTCAAGGACAGCTTGGGAAAGAGCTCTCTCAGCCCCACCTACCTCACAGGGTGTCTGTTGTGGGGAGGGGAAGGGAAAGGAGTTTGTAAGCCGCTCTGAGACTCCAAGTGAGTGAAGGGCGGGGTATAAATCCAATCTCTTCTTCTTCTTCTTCTTATATAAACAGAGAGAAATGCATTGAGAGCCAGTTTGGTGTAGTGGTTAAGTGCGCGGACTCTAATCTGGGAGAACCGGATTTGATTCCCCACTCCTCCACTTGCAGCTGCTGGATGACCTTGGGCAAGCTGTAGTTCTTGCACAGCTGTTCTTGAAAAAGGCAGTTACTGTCAGAGCTCTCTCAGCCCCACCTACCTCATAGGGTGTCTGTTCTGGGGAAGGGAAAGAGATTGTGAGCCTCTCTGGGACTTCCTTGGGTAGTGAAGGGCGGGGTATAAATCCAGTCTCCTCCTCCTCCTCTTCTTCTGACTCAAACAAGAGATCTAGTACATGCCCTGAGGGACTGAGATCCATCCATCCACCTGTGCACCCACCCACCCACGCACGCATGCATGCGCGTGCACACACACACGTCTTCAGAAAAGTTCAATGAAGCACTAATTCTGTGGTATAAATAACATATTGTATGTTAACCAGCATTTTCTGTGTTTGATCTGCTGAAATTCTTAACCTCATTCTATATTGAGATACATAAGCTGCCTTGAGCCAAGTAAAGGCGGGGTATAAATATTCTAATAGTTCCAGAGGGCAGCCGGGTAGGTCTGCAGGAGAACAGCTGGATTCGATTCCAGGAGCACCCGAGAGACTGGCAAGGTTTTGGGGGTAGGAGCTTTCGAGAGTTAACACTCCCTTTGTCAGATATCTGACAAAGGGAGAGCTTTGATTCTCAAAAACTTATGCCCTGAAAATCTTGCTAGTCTCTAAGGTCCTACTGGAATTGAATCTAGTTGAAATATTTTAATAAATTGTGAGCAAGGGATGTAGTTATCTTCAGTCAACCTGTACTGAAGGATGTTATAAAAATGTAAAATGGAGTTAAAACAGTATTGACTTAAATGCAAGACTGGGTTCCCCCCCCCCCCCCCCCAAGTGTTCCAGTCAAAAAAGGAGTCATCGTACATTTGCATACGTGTTACAGTTGCGTCCAGTTATTTTATGTGTGTCTACAGTGTATGCGTATAGACACACACAGAGACATTTTTGGAGGGATCCATCTTACATTCAGGGTCATCTTTCTTTTGAGCAAATATGACAGTTGGGTCGCCGTGTCGGTCTGAAGCAACAGAACATCGTTTGAGTCCAGTGGAACCTTTAAGGCCAACGAAGTTTATCTCTGGGTAGAAGCTTTCGTGTATGTGAAGAAGTGTGCCTGCACACGAGAGTTGATACCCAGAATTAAACTTTGTTGGTCTTAAAGGTCCCACTGGACTCAAACTTTGTTTTCTTGAGCAAATATGGTATTTGATAATGACAGTTATTTGGAATTCCCAAGAGCACCACTTTATGTAGAGGTTTTTTCCCCCTTCTTGACTTTCTATTGGGGACAAGTCTTAAGCCATTTCACTCAATAGGCATTTCTCTCTTTTTTTGGGGGTGGGGGGGTGTTTTTGCATGTGTGTGTGTGTGTGTGCTTGTGCCTGGAAGTCATGGCAACCTCAGATGACTCTTCCTGGGGCACAGAGGATGTTCAGAGAAGTGGTTTGATCGCCTGCCTCTGGCCTCTTGGCCCTGGTGATGTCTGGAGGTCCCCCATCCAAGTACTTACTTAGCTTCTGAGATCGGGCTTGCCTGGGCTATCCAATAGGCATTGCTTAATTCCTGAACTTGCTTGAAGCAGCTCTGCTCCTGCCAGTGGGAGGCTGCATCCTTTGGTTTCAGAGTAGGCCTTGTTCAGCAATTTGAGCTGTTGACCCGTTTCCCTCTTGGCAGTTTGCTGTTTAGCCAGAGATGTTGCAACCCTTTCTTGGGAAGTTCTGATGTCCCGTCTTCAAGCTGCGGGTCTCTGTGGCTCATTTGAAGTCCTAAGATTTCCGACACTGAATCAGTTTCCTGCGATGAGGATTCTAGGCGTGGATCCTGTGCGTCAACTAAGCCCTGAGCATGTGTGCTTGACAGTGGTGGGGATTATGTAGCCTCGGTAGATAATCTGCTCCATGGATGGCCACCCGCACAAAGTCGGGCATTACACCCACAGCAGTCAGAGAGAAGGAGGTGAGAAAGAGAGTGGAGTGGACAGGCTTTCTTTGTTTCCCACCATGGCTACTTTTACACAGGGGGAGGTATAGCTGTCCCTCTTTGCAGCCAGCAGCCCGCAGGGTTAAGATGTGTGGAACTGGATTCGTTTTAAAGTGGGATTTATCAAGGCAGATGAGAAGCAGGCTTTCGAGCGCATTGCTGTGGGCTGCAGTTTCCTTTAAAGGGTGCAAAGGTGAAACTCATCGTGCCAGGGGAGGATGCGGAATTGTTTCACTGGGGAGCAGTGAAGGCCAAGCCACTTTGTGGATGCGGGGACCTGTGGGTTCCCTTGGTTGCTGCAGTGCTTGAAAGTATTAACTGGCTGCCTTTGTTTTGAACCAAAATGCCCCATTTCTCTTGCTTGTGACTGATCTTCAGAGTGTTCATATTTCAGAAGGAAGGCTGTGTTTCAACATGCAGTGCTTAACTTGGAGTCCTTTGTCATCAGTTTGCTGATAAAGAATGAGTGCAATAGAGAAATGGGTGAAAAACTGGCCTGCAGTACAAGCCCCCGTCCCTTTTGAAAAGGAGCATGATTAAAATGGGGGGGAAGTTCTTTATTTTTGTGCATTCATTTTGATGAATTGTCTAAATTGTATATCTAATTGTGCTCAATTACTACAGTCTATTGCAGATAGGTTAATAGTTTCTAGGCAGCGATGTACATGAATTCTCCTTTTCTCAAGCTTTGAAACAGTTGTCAATTCATAAAGTTGAACTTTGTGTGAATGTCAATTGCAGTGTGCTGTGTGTGTGTCGGTAATGGGTTCTTGCTGGGTTTTTGGGGAGGAGGGAGACTGTTGGATTTGGTACGAAGTCAGAATGACTGGCTGATATGTTCCGTGCACTTTATGGAAGTATTTTGATCCTTTTCTTTCAAAGTGAAAAAGGCAAAGCAATTTAATTATTTCACTGAATGAAAAGAAGTTAGTAGGTACAATGTAAGTTGTTAAAACCCAACTAGGCCAGCGTGTGCCTTGACAGGACTGTAGGCTGATTTGCGTGATACAAAATTAGTGCGGCTGCCACGAGGACTGTGGATTAGCCACGCAGCAGACGTTTCCTGCCTCTCCAAGGCACGCTTGAGGCCGTAGTCTGACTGCGGTGTTCATAGAGTAGGGGATTCAGCCTGATGTTCCAAGCTAACCTGATCTCATCTGATCCAGGAAGCTAAGCAGGGTCGGCCCAGGTTAGTGCTTGGATGGGAGACCAGCAAGGAAGCCCAAGGTCGCTATGCAAGGGCAGGCAATGGCAGACCACCTCTGAACGTCTCTTGCCTTGAAAACCCCATCAGGGTCACTTAAGTGGGCTGCAGCCTGAGCACTTGCGTTGCATTTGATGGCCGGTGTGTGCATCGTCACACAGTGTGATGGAACTCTCTCCCCCTCCTTAGGCCTTACTGTATGCTGCGTCGCTTTGCAGCCGAAACAGAGTTAAACCAGTCATCAAGAATATAAATGACTAGAAAATCATTTATTTTTTTTTAAAAAAATAATAATTTTCTGTTTTTTGCTGTAGTCTTTGGCAAAATGCCTGGTGATCTCTGGTTTGGGAGGGTTTTTGCACATGCACAGTTTTGCAAAGCATCATGGAAGTTGAAGTTTCCCCCATGTCTGTGTTTCATGTCTTGAAAATAAAGTTAAAAAAAATGTGTCGCATGCTGACAATCAAGCAAAAAAACACACACAACAACCCTGGATTTAAACAACAATATATACAAAATATATACAAAACGTTTTGGAAATGTAAACAAAAAAACGGTTCATTTTTCCACATATGGTGGCTATATGATGTTACAAAAAGATATTGGATGTGGATTCATGAGATACTGCAAAAGATGTTAGACACAACTGTACCATTTGTACCAGAATTGTTTTTATTAAATATAATACCAGAGACATTTAAGAGACCAGATTCATATATATACTTATATATGTAATAACTGTCTCCAGAATTTCATATGCAAAATATTTGGAAAAGGAAGAAGTTCCATTAAAAGAAGACTAATTTATGCAGTAGCCAAATCGCTCACTCTCAGCTTTAATGCCAGTAGCTCACAAAGGAGAATTTTTGCTCGCAAGACTCCACAGCTTAGAGGGAGCATTGGACCCCAGATGATAAATCTTTATGAAACTCATTTGGTGACCTTTGGTCAGTCATTCCCTGTCTCTTACTTAATTCATAGGGGTCATTGCCAGGATAGAATGGAGGAAGGGAACTCCTCAGTGGCCTGGAGGAATGGTGGGGTTTTTAAAATAGGCACTTGGGTGTTTTGCCTTGTGGCCAAATCATACCATTCCCAGAAGAGGGATGCTTGGGAGGAGCTCAGGAGCCCCTCTGACAGTCTTGAGTTTCTTCAGGGAGCCCTGGCTTACTTACTGATATTGCCAAGCAGTACCCGGTAATTGGCGGGAGGGTTGAAAAGGGGAGCCTCCCAGGAGAAAAAATTAAAAGAAACAAAAAAAAGGCTGCATCTACTTACAGGAAGTTCTGGTCATAGAGTTTCTGAAGATTCCTAGAGTTACCCTCGTTACTTCCGAGTAGCTCTAGGAATCTCCAGGAACTCTGTGGTCAGCTGTTTGTGCAAGTAGACGAGGCCTTGTTTTTTTCTTCTTAATTTTTCTCCCTAGGATGATCTCCTGTCCCCTCCAAATCTGTTCCCGGTTTCCATCCGCTGATCAAGTGAGGGAGCATTGGCAGGTGAGGGCTGCAATTACTTCCAGGTCTCCCGCCGTAAGTGGGCAAACAGGAACCCTACTTGCTGGCTCTGGGGTGGGTTTGGAGGTGATGTTGGGGTTGCAGGTAAGCTAATACAGGCACCTCTATTTCCACCTCCCAGGAGTTTCTGGTGAGTTTGGTTGGAGGGCTGCTAGCTTGGCTTAAATCAGCTGCCTGTAGAAGGTCTGTGGAGTTCTGCTGAACTGCTCCGAAAAAGATTGGACTTCTCAGGGTGCTGCGGTGTTGTGGGTTTATGTGCTCCCTTGTTTGGGGAAAGTCACTGCTACAGCTCGAAAGAGGTGGGAACGTTGTGAATTAATGGAGTGGGTCTGTAAAAGTGTGTTCTGCTTTCTCTGCCCCCATAGGGCAGCTACATGCCTCCCCCCTCCCCTCCTCCCTCAATGCCTCTGTCATAGTGAGGGCTTTTGCAAGGGAGGAGGGGGCCAGAATGAGTCTGGATGCAGATTTTTTGGGCAAGGTGTTCTGTGAGCAGTAATCCACACAGAGGCACAAAGGGGAGCAATCCCTCCAAAGCACATTCTTGCGTCTGTGTTTTCTGCTTAGATTAGGGCGAGTAAAGGGAGATGGATGACCAGTGTCCTTTCTGTTGCATTGTTCCCCAAATACAAAATGAAATCTAAACACTCTCTAAGAAGGTTTCAATTATGGGAGCAAACAGCTTGATCAAGAAGTGGATCAAAGGAAGCTGCAGTGCCGAGGCTGGGCTGTTGCTGATTGATATGGTCTGAAATGAAGGCAGAATTAATCCACCAGCCCCTGGAGCTGGTCAACGGAACCAGTTGAGCTTGCTTAAGGAAGCTCTCGCGGCTCACTGGCATGATGTGGTATTCAGCTATGCACAGATAGTGTTGCCTTCTGTTGTGCAAAAGCTTCTTCAGGTATTCGCTCTCCTTTTCTTCTGGCTGATCCAAAAATACGGGAGATCTCAATATCTCACCTGTCGGTGGCTTTATGCATGCATTTGTGTTTTATTTTACTCATTTTTATGCTGCCAATCAGGGTTCACAAGGGGGTCAGTATAAAACATGCATACAAAAACATGCATTAAAACATTTGAGCAATTAAAGGACTGTTAAATTATAAACAAATTCAGTAAAAACGCATCACTCCGGAAGGAGGGCCAATAAATGTTACTGAGGTTATGCCAAACAAACAGAAAGTTTTCCCCTGCTGGCCATGCCAAGAAAGCCCTTCCTTGGGTTGCCACCCATCTAGCCTCAGGAAGTGGTGGGCCCCCCAAAGATGACCAAAGTGGATGGAGAGTCCTTTAGGGCCCAGGGTGTACAGAGTTTTAAAGGTCAATCCCTGTACCTTGGATCGAATCTAGAAGCAGACTAGAAGACAGAGCAGATGGAGCAAGACTGGCGTAATATACGGTCCTTATGACCCACTCCAGTCAACACGAACATACCTTTTAGCAGTGCAAGCACAGGGCTTCTGGAGTGAGGAGAGAGGTCTCCATGCAGTGATTGGCTTGCACGTACGCCTTTTGCCTCCAGTTCATGCTTTACATTGTTCAGCTCTGCTAACTTGCTGTGTAAGAATTGCCCTTCCCTGTCTGGGAAGCAGGAGTTGAGCTCATCCCTTAGTGGGGCGTGTCTGTGTGCCTGCACCAGTGTTTTGTTCTGTGTCTTCAGGGCTGCGCTCTCCCTCAAGTAGTGCCAGTAGTGGGCACCGCTTTATTTAGGCGTTAAGTTCTCAGTTTACCTTACTTTGCATTTGGAATGAAAGGAGAGAAGGGAACACGTTCAGAGGCACTCAACCTCTGAATCCCAGACCCAAGAGGCAGCAATAAGGGATGGGCTCAGACTTTGTGCCCTGTTGTTCGCTCTCCAGAGGAACTGGTTGTCTCACTGTGTGAGACAAGATGTTGGACTAGATTGACCCTCACTGGTCTGATGCAGCAGGGCTCTTGTGAGGTTCTTCTCAGGGGAAGGCCTCGGCCTCTCTGCCCTGTTGTTGGCTGACCAGAGGAACTGGTTGGCCACTGTGTGAGACAGGATGTTGGACTAGATGGACCTCTGGTCTGATTCAGCAGGGCTCTTCTGATGTTCTAATCAGGGGAAGGCCTCGGCCTCTCTGCCCTGTTTATTGGTCCTCCAGAGGAACTAGTTGGCCACTGTGTGGGACAGGATGCTGGACTAGAGAGACCCTCACTGGTCTGATCCAGCAGGGCTCTTGTGAGGTTCTTCTCAAGGGAAGGCCTCGGCCTCTCTGCCCTGTTGCTGGTCCTCCAGAGGAACTGATTGGCCCCTGTTGTGATACAGGATGCTGGACTAGATGGACCACTGGCCTGACCCAGCAGGGCTCTTCTGATTTTCTGATGTTTTCTTTAGACGTTTTCTCAAGCATTCTTGTGCCCAGGGTACAGTGGGCAAGTAGCCCTGCAATTTGACCTGAGTCCAGTACACCTTAGAAGCCAAGAAGATTTTGGGAAGTCTGAGCTTTCAAGAGTCTGGCATAGAGTAGTTTATTTCAAGCTTTCAAGAGTCAGATCTCCCTTCATCAGATACAAGGAAAGACAAAGGCAGCTTTGACTCTTGAAAGCTCACCCCCACCCCCAGTCTTGTTGGTCTTGAAAATGCTGCTGGGTTTAGATACGGGTGTTCTACCACAGACCAACATGGCTGCCCTCCGGAACTCTCTTCCTGGAATCTGATGACTCCTTGCGACTGAAGTTTACGTCCTGGAATAAACCAGAACCAAGTGTTGAAGCCCTTTTGAGAGGTGTGCTTGGAACTGGGGGAAAGTTTGCTTGAGTCAGAGACCCCCAGCTGCAGCCCCATAGCCAGAAAATCTTTGGTGGAGGGGCACATGGGGGAAAGACCAGAAGTGGCAGGGTGGCTTCCTTTTCCTTCCCCAGGCACTCCCCCCCCCCACAGCAGCAGGGAGGCTGGGGAAGGAAAGGGAAGCAGCCCTGCGACTTCTGGTCAGTTTCACTCCATTTTCAGCTGTTAGGTTTAACAGCTGCTCAGGCAGGAGTGAAACTGACCAGAAGTGGCAGAGCTGCTTCCCTGGAAGAGCTGGCAGGGGCAGAGAGGGACAGAGTAAGGGGCGTGGTGCACTGGGGGGGGGGGTTGGGGGGGTCTTGCACCCTCTTGGGGTGGGGCAGGGCTCATCCATAGTGGGGCTCCGTTCCCAATTCCCCCACTCTGGCTACAGGCCTGCCCCAGCTGGTTGATTCTCATGGCTGGTATAGGCGTGACCAGCCCTCCACAAGGATGCAGCCGTGAAGGAAGCCACGTGGTTCTTGTGGTTGCTTGTGGCACTGGCTGAAGACATCTGCTCGGTTTGTGTGTGTGTGTGGGGGGAGAAGTCTCTTGCAGGGGGTTGTCTTTATCTTGAATGACACAATTTAGATGATGACACCTTTGTTGCAAACTGGAAAGCAGTAATTGTTAGTGAGGGGGAGAGAATTGTGCCTCGTTAAGATCTTGCTCTTTGTTTCATTACCAAATGTGCATGTTAATTAAGCACTAATGTAAGCTCTGGTGGGGTGTGTGCTTTGAAACGCCGTGCAGGATCGCTGTTTGTTTGCAGGGCTTCAAAAAAAAAATCAATGATGCACCAACAGGCAGAATTAATGTCAATATGACAGTGATTCAATGGCACTCCGAAGCTTTCTTCTTCCTTACTTGCTAGCTGATACGGGAGCCTCATTAGCATTAAGCTGCTTCTCACTTTGCGGGCTTTTCGCCGTAGCCGTGCAGTCCTGTGCAGCGCAAAGCAGGGCGTTGCACGTGGCCTTGGTTGTGTTGCCCCAGAGTTTGACCTCTTGGAAATCCACGGCACAGCCTCGTATTCTGTTTTAACTGTCAGGTCCATGTCATCCTCTTTCTCGTGGTACCCTGGCTTGTCTCAGGTGAGTGTGTGTATGCCTGTGTCTGTCTTTCAATAAAGAAAACCATGTTAAAACGGAGGAATGTTGTGCATTGTGTGTGCTGTCTTGGTTGGGTGCCTTTGAAGCAACTGGGGTGGGGCCATGGCTCACTGGCAGAACACCTTCTTGCCCTGCAGAAGGTCCCAGGTTCAATCCCCTTCATTTTCAGGCAGTTGTTCTTGTGAAGGACCCTCCACTTGGAGACCCACTGCCAGTCTGATTCGACGGTACTGGCCTTGATGGACCAAGGGTCTGATTCAGTAGAAGCCAACTCTCTGTGTGTTCAGTGGCTGTTGCATGCTACCGTAATTATGTAGCACAAACATTTTATTATTCTATGCTTCAGTGTGTTGCAAGGTAAAGCCATACAGACATGTATTCACACAGGCTCCAGCTACCAGGCTCATTCCAAGGGATCAGCCCTCAGGTGGACTTGCCAAGCGGGGCTAAGATGGGTTCTGATCCCTTGCATCATTGGGGGGATCTCCCTCAGAGAAGCCAGTAAACTGGAAAAATCCAGGATGCCTCCTAAGCCCTTGTGAGGTCAAGACCAACACCCCACCCACCCTTCTGTGATGAGAAGATGGGCCAGCCAGCCCCTTCTGGAAACAGTGTGGTAGACCTGGGGGTCGTTATCCAGTCTAATGACCTGGCGGAACCATTATTCATTACTGTTGTGAAATTACCCTGCTAATGATTTGTACACAAGCACTGTTGTAGAGGAAAGTATTAGCTGGATGGCCCAGGCTGGCTCGATCTTGTCAGATCTCGGAAGCTAAGCAGGGTCAGTCCTGGTTAGGGCTTGGATGGGAGACCACCAAGGAAGTCTTGGGTGGCTAAGCAGAGGCTGGTGATAGTAGCCACCTCTGTTAGTGTCTCGCTTTGAAACCCCCTTCAAGGTCACCGTGAGTCAGTTGGAACTTGGTGGCACTTTCCGTCACCCCCACCACACCAAGCACAAATCCTTTCTCAATTTAAGCTCTGCTTCCACTAGTCCATGAGGAAGGTGTGCCATCATTCTAGTTACACAGCACTCCTCATCTGGCAGATCGACACTAGAAGCATTGATCGTAATCTGTTATGCTTGTGAAGCCTTTTGGCTAAACAGAAAGTTGGGTCAGTGTGTAAATGTATTATGTATTTCCACTCTGGGGGGGGGGGGGGACAGAAATGGAAGGAACCAGGTTGTGGTAAAGATGGCCTTCTTGCTTCCCAAAGGTGGGACCCAAGGGGAATTGAGCCCATCAGTGTGCAGTGAGTAAGCTATATCTTGAAAAACATTTCCCTCGTTCCAAAAGGGTGAACGGTTCATGCGAGCTTTTTTTTTTGTTTCATTGCTCCCCCAAATGCCCCAGTTTTTCTATCAACAAAATTGAGAAGTCTTCAGAAATAATGGGGAGAAAAACACATTTTGCAGCATCATTATTTCTGGTTCTGGATAATCCATGCAAACGAGGCAGCCCGCACACTGCATGGGAAAGGCTTTCTCCGCAGGGTCCCTGCTGATCTGAGTGGGTGTAAAGAGTCTTACCAGGCCTCAGATACAATCCTCGGCCTGCTTCTAACAATAACAGAGACCTATTTGCTGAGCCATCCATATAAAATCTTGGGACAGTCCTTTTGCCTTAGAAAAGTTCTCAGCGACCTGGGGATTGATGTGTTCTCAGCCACGGAAATCTTCTCGATAGCAGAACCTGGCTTATCTGTTTTGCATTCCTTGTTCCCTGGGATCGGCACAGCAACAAACCTTCATGTTACCCGAGCTGCATTATCCATTTCTAAAGAACAAACTGTTCTTTTGAGCATCTCAGGGCTGAATGGGAGATATTAATCTTGCCTGGTGCAAAAAAGAAAAAAAAAGAATATAGAATATTGCACTTCTATCAGCCAGATAATATTTTAATTATGCTTTGCATGCTGCTTTTCACAATTCCTTTAAGCATTTGGCTTCTCATGAGAGCCTTTATTTTTGGGGGCAGGGGCGGGGAAGGGTTCCTCTCCATTTCTTTTGTTGTAGCCCTTCAGTTTTCTCTGGGCTACGTGTGTGTGCTGTGCTTTTTCACAGATGTGGTAAGGGGTGGACTTAGGGATGCCATGCCAACTGAGGAAATCCTTGGAGAATTTGGGGGTGGACCTTGGGGAGGGCTGGGTTTGGGGAAGGGAAGTGGCTCATCGGGGTGTAATGCCGTAGAGTCCGCTCTCCAAAGCAGCCATTTTCTCCAGGGGAGCTGATCTCTGTTGTCTGGAGATCAGTTGTAATTCGGGGAGATCTTCAGCCCCCACCTGGAGGTTGGTAACCCTAGGTGGATTGTGCATCTGTCTCAGTGCCTTGGTGTGTTTGTGTGTCTTGGCTCTGGGCCCTTTAAGGTGACACTGGACCAAAATAGGTAATGGTGGTGGGGGGGGGATGAAGGTGCTCGCATGCTGGCATTTGCTTGAGTTGTGTCGGGATCCCTTCTGTTTGGACAGCTGGACACCTGCCTTGAACAACGAGGCACAGTGGGGTATAAATGTTTTAATTATGCTATTTATTTATTTTATTAAGGCTCCTCCTTGCCCGAGGCTCGGGTGCCGAAGGCCAGTTTGGGCAAAGGGTATGTGCCGCTTGTCAAAGATGCTCAGATGTCAGCTCAAAGGCACCTTTTGCATAGGGATATCCTCTCTTAGTGGCTGAGTTTCCAGGCAGGTTCTCTGGATTCGAAAGTCCTTGCGAGGGCTCTCCAGCAGTCACTCCTTAATGTTTTATTGGGAACCCTCGAATCGGCCATGAGTCTCTTTGGGTCCCTCTAACGTCTGGTCCGTGTCCTGTTCTTCCTTCTCCTTCTGCAAAAGCGTGACTAGGCTGACCCAAAGCATTGGCCAGAGGAGCTGGCCGCCTCTCCAGCGTGTGGCGAGGGAGCAGAGGTTCCCATTCCATCCAGGGCTTGGAAATTGCTTATTCATGGGGGCAAGAGCAGGTGGGTGGGGGGCCTCCCTGTTGAATTCATGAGGGAGAGGCATGGGGAGCGCTCCTCTCCTCTCCCTCTGAAAGTTCAGCTTGCTAATAAATCCTCTAACACCTTGTCATCTGACATTATGAATTGCCTTCCCTTATAAATATAAAATTACTCGTTTAAGCGATTCAAGCTCGCCAACGGCATCTCTGGCAGAACCGGACATGCTTGTAAGTCTTTCCCATCTGTATTTTTCTTTTTAAATCAAAGTGGGATGCGACAGGCTGTGGGGACCCGGATTCTTCTTCTGTCTCACGCAGGGGATTTCCGACTTGCACGGAGGCAGCTGTGGAGTTATTCTAGAGAGCCTTGGCTGGGGAAAAAGAGCTTCGCGGGCGCATGCCCCCGAGGGCAGGGGGGGTATTCTCGGTCCCAGCTCCCCTGCCGCGGCTGTTGTTAGCGCCCCTTGTTCTGTCTTCCCACGTGTCCAAGGTGCAGCAGACAGCTTTCAAAAGGTGCTGCTCAGGGGGAATGGCAGTGCATCAAGGTTGCCGGGGGCCGCTGCCCTGGATGGCTGAACCAGGCAGGCTGCGGCTCACAGTCCTGCAGCTTTGGAGAGAAGAGGGAAGAGGGGGGAGGTGAACGTGTGGCCCATTCCCATCAGCAGGGGAGCTGGGAGAAGGCCGCTACCCTTGGCTCTCCACCCTGGCCCTCGTTTTCGCTTGGGCCCTGCAGTGGGATGCGACACACCTTGTCCTGGGCAGCTGGTCCAGCTAGGCTGCCTTAACTATTGGCATTCTCTTCCCACCCCCACCCCCTGCTGTTGGAAGCCCTGGGTTTTTACCCTCTGTGCCAAGTGAAGGAGTCACTTCAGGCGTCTGGCAAAGGGGGCTCAGGCAAAACTTTGCCACCTTAAATGTGTAAGTCTTTAAGGTGCCTTTCAACTCATTTCGGGTGTGTGTGTGTGTGTGTACATTATCATGGCTCCCCCCTTATTTAATTTATTTAATGGATCTAAAACATTTTTATGCCACCTAACCACACAGACAGGGACCCGAAGACAGCACACATAAAGACACTGAAATGTGTGAACAATTAAAACGACATTTAACGTTATAGGACAATTCAGTAAAAAACACAGACAGACACTACTGCAATCGGGGAGGAGAACCAATAATGGTTATCAGGGGTGATCTGGAATGAAATGAAAAGGTTTTATGCCGCTGGTGGAAGACACTGATTTCTTCTCAGTTCCCGGGATGTCTGGAGAAGTGTTTTAGGGGAAAAAGAGGGGGAGGGGGGGGAAGGAAGGAAGGATGGACGGACGGACGGAAGGACGGAAGATAGATAGATCTTGGTGCTCCAGATTATTTGGACAAATGCAGAGAATACCTTTCTCTGATCCTGTGCCCCGTCCTGTATTCAGTTTATGCACAGAAACACACATGCAAGTTCCTTTTCTCCAATTCCACATTTGCATGGCTACTCTGAATAAAGTTCCACTGTGCTCTGTGGGGCTTGCTTCCACGCAAGCATATCTAGGACTGTAGCCACTTCATGCTTCAGGAAGATCCCCAGGGAGTCCAAACTCTTCCTCCTAAACTATAAAAGGGGATTGGGGCAGAGCACACCCCCCCCCCCATGTTGTCTCCGTGTGGGGCCGCTTTTCGTGCTGCACTCTGTCTTCCACACCGGGCCCACTGGCCCTTCGGTATGGTACACAAAAGTTCTGTAGGTCAGCTGGCATCATGCTAGCAAAAAAGAAAAGAATTAAAATTGACTTTAAAGGACAACTCTGACACGGTCAATTAATAATTAAAACAGTTTTTTAATGAGCTGTGCAATTACCTGTGTGTCCCCGGAGAGGGTGGTTTATGGGACTGGAGCAGCGGTGCCCTCTCTTTCGTCATGGCGTGTGACATCTGTAATTCAAAGCAGGCCAGGCATTAAAGTGACAGAACTTTCATTAACCTTGTCTCAAGTTTGCTAGTGACAAATGCCTCTCAAAAGCACTATTGTCAAAACATGCTGAGTGAAATTGAAAAGGGAGGCTTGGTGTGCAGGGGGGGAGGGTTATTTCTCCCCTTGACAAATGCACATGAATAGCTTTAATTAGCATTGAGTGATATGTTCTTTCTACGAGCGAGGCCTGGTATGGACAACTGGTGCCATGTTGGGCTTCAAGGATCTGAAACGGAGCCAGTGAGTGGGGCTCTCCTCAGCCTCTCCGTGACAGGCGTGGGATGGACACTTTAAGCTGCCGTATGCTAGCACGCCAGGAGTCTGGAATTGGGAGCATATTCGCATTTGTGTGCATCCGCTCTCTCTCCCTCGGATCCTTCAAAACCAAGCTGCCGCAAGTGTGGTGCCCAAGAGGGGAGTGCACAGAGTTCCCTCCTTCTGTTTTCTTGTCAGCTCATCAATAAATGGGTCAGACCAGGATCTGGGAGATGCGGGTCTGAATCCTGACTCTGCCGTGGAAACTCACTGGGTGACCTTGGGCCGGTCACACACTCTCAGAGCAAGACACGGCGTAAGCTGCTTTGGGTCGCCACTGGGAAGAAATGTGGGATAGAAATAGGTGACTAAGGGTGTGTTCAGATGGGCAGCTAATCCTGCTATTGGCCTGGCTGTACTTTGAGCTAGATCTTTTTGATCCAGCGTTGCACGACCAGACAGCTTGTCCATGAAGTGCTTTACCACGCGTGACTCCTGCGGTGGATTGTCTAGATGGCATCTACTGTAAGGAGCTGTGCGGGTGACTTTTTTTAAAAAAAATCCTGTTTGCACATGCACATATGCACCTCACCATATACTTGTTTTTCTTCGTATGCATGGACTAAATGGTAAAAGCGCCACCAGTGGTACCTTCCTCTAGGTACCCTTTCAGTTTATAAAGTTGATAAAGTTCAGGGGACCATCAGAAACATTGAATTGTTCGGATCATTTGAGTGGAGCTCTGGGGACATTGCATGTTTAAGCAGTTATGTGTGCATTGCTAAGAGTTTTTTTTTTAAATGGCGGCCTTTCGGGATGGTCAGGAGATTATCCCTATGGGCTGATTGTGTGCTGGAGGTAAGGCCAGAGAGTGGAAAGTCCAGTATTGGCCCATCGGCCAGCTTTAGACTGAACTTTCACTACTATCTTTTAAGTACGAATCCCCAATGGGCTACTCATAGAAGCGGCACGATTCCCAGATGTTGTGATCTGGATGTGCACTTTAAATCCACCAGGCACTCATGCCTGGCGTGGCTCAAAAGAGCCGTATGAACCCACCCTAAGTAAATGTGAAGAATTAGTTCTGTTCCCTCGAGGGCGGAGCTCAGTACGTGAGAAAGTCAGAGAAAGTCGGATCCGCATCAGTGAGCCATACAGCTGATAGAGTGTTTTATTCTCATGGACAACGATGGTACCTATACTTGGACGTGAATAGATTAAACAGAGTGGTATAAATGGATCCTGGGGTAACACACAAGACTCTCTTTGAATGTCTGCCAAAGGGAGTTCCCCCGTCCAAGCAGGAATTCTCCCTCCTGCAATTTCTCTTTGTTTCAAGGAGCTCTTTTCATGAGGCCCTCCCAGGTTCACTCTGGAGCCACAACTGGCCCTTAATTTCCATTGATATTTAAAGGCCTTGTAGATAACCTGGTGTGACAGTCCACACACTCTCTGGTGTGGCTGTATTCCAAAAGCATCCACTTACAGACCAAAAGACCCAGGTTTGAGCTTCTGCATTCCTTAGTGGGACATGGGGAAGCTCCTGTTAGAGCATTAGTGGACTGGTGCCTCGCGTGTTAGACTGGACTGACCAAAGTTTGGGTGGGTTCAACTTCAGCTCTGAAGTTCAATGGGTGACCTTGGCCTGGTGACACTCAGCCTAAGCTACTTCCCCTGGATGCTTGTAAGGATAACGGGAGTGTGTGTGAGAGAGAGAGAAAGAGAGAGACTATCTGTATAGTTGTGTGTCCGGGCAGGGGGACACATGCGTATAGATACCCCCTAAGACCAGAGGGAGATTGGCAAGTGCCCATTCACGTGCATGTTCTGTGGTCGCCCCCACTTAGTGGAACACCCTGCCTGAGGTGGTCAGGAAGCCCTTCCCCCCCCCCCCCAACACTTCTTGCATTTTGTTGAATGTGCAAAACAGAAATGTCCAGGAGGGCATATTTGTAAAGGAATGGGAACAGCCCGGGTGGCTTCTCCTGTCAGAGATAGCACCGTAGCCTCTTGCCTAGCTTATCGTGCGCACCCCTGGCTTCCGCTGCCTTATCTTCTACCTTTGTAATCCGCTTTCTCTATCACGGCACGGCCTGGCCTACGAGGCTTCGCTCGTTTGCTGTGTTTTCTCATTTTGTAATCCTGGTCCTCCTGCACTGTTGCCTGATGTCTTGCGCTGTTTGATCAAAATGTTCTTAGTATTCTCTAACCTGCCTTGAGTCTCGGCATGAAAAGCGGACTATAAATGAAGCAAATAAATGTATATAGAGGTATTAAGGTATTTTTTGTTGTTCAGTCGCACAGTCGAGTCCGAGTCTTCACGACCCCCTGGACCACATCACGCCATGCCCTCCTGTCTTCTGTCATGCTCCGGAGTTTGCTTAACTTCATGTTTGTTGCATCAATAACACTGTCTAACCGTCTCATCCTTTGCCATCCCCTTCTTCTTTGACCTTCAGCCTTCCCCAGCATCAGGGTCTTCTCCAGGGAGTGCTCCCTTCTCCTTTGGTGGCCAAAGTATTGGAGCTTCAGCTGCAGCATCTGGCCTTCCAGGGAACAGTCAGGGTTGATCTCTTTTAGGATTGACTGACTTGATCTCCTTGTAGTCCAAGGGATGCTCAGGAGTATATGCAGGCCTTAAAAACAAACGGGGTGGTGGTGGTCAGGACAAGCTAATTTCCCTCTTTCTGCAGTTTGGGCTAAAGAATAAAAACTATAAAGGACTGTGAGCAGGAAAGGGTCTGCAGTAGAACATCCAGATTCAGAGGGCAGCCCTGTTGGGGTCTGCAGCAGAACATCCAGATTCTTGTCCACCTTAGAGACCACCAAGGTATTTGGGGTATAACCTCTAGAGAGTCAGTGTTCCCCTCGGGTCAGCGGTATTAACTGAACATCGTAGTACTGTGTGTGTGTGTCAGCAGCTGATTCCACTAGGGTGTCCCCCGTGAGCTTTGATCTTGTGAACGACGCCTTCTGAAGGTGCCATCCTGTGAACAGGTAAGACTGGCAGCTGAGTGCCCCTGCACCTTCCTTGGGATGGCCCCTGCCTTGTGCAGTGGTCTTCCCGAGGAGACCAAGAAGCCCCCCACCGGCTATCATTGTGCTGAATGTGCGGATTGCGAATGTTCAGGAGGACATTTTTATCAAGGGGTTCGAACTGTAAAAATGAAGTGGCTCACCTGCTCTGGCTGTCATAAGAACATAAGAGAAGCCATGTTGTATCAGGCCAACAGCCCATCCAGTCCAACTACTCTGTGCCACACAGTGGTCAAAACTCAGGTGCCACTGGGAGGTCCACCAGCAGGGCCTCCCACTGTTGCCCCCCCCCCCCCAGCTCCAAGAGAGTGCTCCATCTATACGTTGTGGCTCATAGCCATTGATGGACCTCTGTTACATATGTTTATCCAGTCGCCTCTTGAGGCTTTCTATGCTGATAGCTGCCATCACTTCCTGCAACAGTGAGTCCAGCTGCCCCCCCCCCCCCAATTTGATGGATTTTATGGGGCATAGAGTAGGGGTCACTGGGAGAGAGGGGGAGGTAGCTATGAGTTTCCTGCATTGTGCAGGGGGGTTGGACTAGGTGACCCTTGGGGGCACCTTCTAGGTCTATGTTTCTGTGGGTGCTGAACAAGCTAACTTCCCTCCCCTCCTGTTCCTTCCCTTAACTGATTCAGGTACTGTCAATATTTTTGCCAGGCCATTTGGGAAGTATTTTCTTCTTCTTTCATTTTAGTTCATTTTCAGAGTTTCCTTATTTATTTATCTTGCAAAGCCAGGGAGCCCACCCTGAGTAGGCGGAGCTGTGTGACGGGTGTGGGATCCAGTTTTTCTGCTTCTACCGTTGACCCGAGGGCCAGCCATATAAGCTAGTGATAGGTTGCCTTGTGTTTTGTTTGGCTCGAGAAAATACTTTTAAAAATGTAGAGTGAATAAATGTGGATGGCTCAGGGTAAAAGTGCTCTCCTTCTGCATGTTGTCTCAAACAGGATTTGAGAGCCTCACTTTTCTCCTAAAGAATGTGTATTAATCCTTTCCTGCGGCAAGTGAGTATTCCTCACGGAGCCTTGAATGGCATTAAAATAAGTAAAGCGAGTGTTCTTCTTTTAATATTCCCCTGGTTTTGCCTGAGGACTTGCAATGTAGACAGTTCAACAAAAGGCATGCCTCGATTGATAGGGGTTATCCTCTTGTTGACTGCAGCTTGCCAGCAAGATTGCGGTATTAGCGGCAGCTTTGCTGTGCTCTGATGCTGGCTGCCCCCATAAAGGTTTGGAGGTTTTTCTCTTTTAAATTTCCACTGGAAAGGTAGTGTTGAATTCAGCTGACTGTTTCTAATGGTGCCGTTAATATGCTGCTTGCAGTTAACTGTTGAGTTTGGAACTGTGGGGGAATCTACTGGATCTGGTGGTTCTGTTCATGGCCACCATATGTTTTATCTCAGTTTGGTTTTAATGCAAGTGTTTTTTTGTTGAAGCCGTGCCTTCAGACAAATCCGACTCCTTGGAAACACTGGCTTTCTGTTGGAAATACGAACACTTTCGGTAACGACCAGATTCCCTGGGTGGTTCAGCAACTTGGTCCTGGGCCCTCGATCTTTCTCTTGAAACTCAGATTAGGCGCAGCAATTCCTGACATTCTGCACAGGATGCTTCTTCATCCCAGATCAGTTTGGTCCCAGACCGAAGTGCTTCTGGCCGCCTCTTGACTCTTGTGATGTCTCAAGATCTTTACCCCAACCCCTGCCCGTAACCCCCCCTCAGCACTTGTTGCCTTTGGTTTTGCACTGCAGGGTGAGCGTCTCCCTTGGCGAGTGAGTGGTTGGATTTGTAAGATGCAGGGTGTTAAAATGCACAGAGGCGTGCATGCACACACACCCCAAACTAAAAAAAAACAACCAACAACATAAGAGGAGGCATGGATAGGGAGAGAGAACAGAATGTTAACATGCTGAACTTAAAAGCAAAATGGCAAAAAAAATCCCACAAACTTGCTATGAAACCATCCAATCCCATCCTTGGGAGCCATAGCTCTTCTGAATATGGGACTGCAGAGGAGGAGGAGGAGGGGCCTCTGAGCTCACTCAGGTGTGTCCCGGAGCCTTTGCTGACCAGGGCGCTCTCTCTCCCAGGGTCCTTTGGCCCAGGGGGTGAGCCAGGGCAATCCTCTCCAATGCCCTGCCTGCCTGGCTTCATTTGACCCAACAAGGCAGCCACTGGGCTAAGTACCTCCATTCAGGTGCCCCAGGGAGGGAAGCAGGAGCATTTTTTGCCATGCTCACAGCACCTCCTGATCTGGCAAGGCTGCAAGCGTGTTTCAAAGGGTTGGGTGTTGGAAGAGAGGAGGTGTCTTCGTTGTTGAGGAAACTGGACCAACACCCCCCTGCCTCAGAGCATCTGGGGACAGGGGCAGCAAGGTGTGCATCCCCATGCTGATGTTGGCCATCTACACCAATGGACTTCAGTGCATTGGTCGCCCTCCATTGCAACATGCATTGCACATAGAGCATAGGGCGTGATCAGTCTTTAAGGCTGTCAGCCCTGGGTTGGGAAATACCTGGAGATTTTGGGGGTGGAGCCTGGGGAGGGTGGGGTTTGTGGGAGAGAGGGACCTCATCAGGGTATAATGCCATAGAGGCCACCCTCCAAAGCAGACATTTTCTCTGGGGGAACTGACCTCCGTTGTCTGGAGAGCAGCTGTAAAAGTGGGAGATCTCCAGGCCCCACCTGGAGGTTGGCAACCTTGTGCCTGCCATCTAGCAGTGGTAGGCAGCAGAACTACAGTGCAGCAAGATTGGGTGGGAGAGACTGAGCAGTTTTGGGCAAAGAAAGAGGGGTTTCCAGGCCGCTCAGGGGCTTAATGTGGCTTCAGGCAGGGGGGTCCTAATTCCTGGGACACAGTTCCTGACACTTTTAAGGGTGACACCAGAATATCCATAAAAAGGGCAAGGGATCTTTTTTGCGCTTCTCCAAGACCCTCTTTTCACCTTGAACAAGATTTTGGTACTAGCAAAACTGTATATTATTCTGTTCCATGCTGTGTGAATTCTGTTGGGACTAGATGTGTTTGTTAACTGAACTCTCCTGGATGGGTGTGTGTGTGTGTGTGTGACAGTGTGAGGGCATTCTACCTGGGCTGGTTCTGAATATTTGGCTCTTGCTTCCTTAGCTTGGAAAGTGCCTTTGGCTCCAGAGTGTTGCTCTCACTCGTCTCATCTTCAGCATATTTCCTGGGCTCTAAGCATAAGACTTGTGCAAGCTATAAACCTACAATAGGAAAAGAAAGCAAATGAAGTATGCCTATAACAGACTGCAAAGTTATGGCTCTCCAACAAATAAAACAAAATCGCTGTGGTAGTTTTCCTTCCGCCACCTGCTCATATGCCAGTTCCTGGATCCCAGTGGGTGGGAGAAGGGAAGAAACAGACCCCCTTGCTGCGTCCCAGGATTGAACATTCAGGCGACTTGGAATGTGCTTTCCTGTGGGCCTCCCTCCACCCATGGCCACTCGCAGTGAGCGGCACTGGTTTTCAAGCGGCAGGTGTAATGTGTGTGTGTGTGTGGGGGGGGGGCAGCAACATTCCCAAAGCATGCCATTGATGCCCAGGTAATTAGACAAGTGAGCATTTAAGCCCCCCACCCCCTAATTTTGGCATGATTTAAAACCACTGGGCCCTCTAGTCTGAGCCCTGAAACGCCACTCACTGATTGGCTTGATCCCGGTCACCCACTTCTTACACCTGGCCTTCACGGATCATTCCACAAGGCTCCTTTCCCTGACCCTACAGAACCGGACAGGATTTTTTTTTTAAAAAAATGGATTGGACAAAACTCTTGCTAGCCAGGCCAAAGGAGTCTGACTTTCCTTTTGTGGTCTCTCTGCCCGACTGCAGAGAGGAGGGCGATACCAGCCCCAAGCAGCCCTCTCGCATCAGACCAGCAGGGTCGGCCCTGGTTAATACTTGGAGGGGAGACCACCAAGGAAGTCCAGGGTTGCTACGCAGAGGCAGGCAAGGGCAAACCACCTCTGCACGTCTCTTGCCTCAAACACTACAGGGTCTCCATATGTCAGTTACGACTTTAAAAAAAATATTTTTTTATTAATTTTTCAAAGTAGAACACAGCTTAATAGCAATATACTAAAACTTTTCAATAAATCAGTTCAATACAAATACCATAGCAAGCATGTTCAATAAGTCACAGTAATAACAGCTGTCTGAGTGAGGTACTAGTGTCAATAATACATGTGGAAATAGATTTCGTGTTGTAAAAATATCAAATACTCTAATAGAACTAATCTCATTGACCATATGCAAAAACACGACTAGACATTGCAAGAGGAAGTGTAGATTTAAAGATAAATCAGTTTTAAGATACACAGGATTGCGTGGCTGGAGAGCAAACTTTGCTATGAATTCCATAAACGGGGACCATTTCCCCACAAAGTGAGAGAGTCTGGGATATGTTTCCAAGTGATGTAAGCGATCCAAAATCTTTTCCATAATGAAGTGCTTCCAGGCTTTGTTTAACCAGTGGGAATGGGTGGGTGCTAGGCTGGACTTCCATGTAGATGTACAGCAACCCACCCCTCCTGCCGTGTTGGGCTGCCTACAACAGTCACCACCCTGCAGGGAAAATTCCTTGCTATGCCTCCGAGTGATCTTGGGCCATCCACCATGTGCTGACCTGCTGGTGTCCTAGTGGCTTCATGGCTCTGTTTCATACTCGGCCATTCTGCATACTGTAAGGACAGCTTGCTCCTGTATGAACCTACCCAATCATCACAAGTATCTTCAGGGGCCTGCTTTGGGTATGCCAGCCATCTGAGACTAGATGGGTGGCTGTCTGAGAAAGCACCTTCTTGGCTGAAGCACCACAGCTATGGAATTCCCTCCCCAGGACAGTCTGTCTGTCCCCCTTGATCATTGTCTTCAACAATCAAATGAAGACTTTTGTGTTTCTTCTAGCATTCCTTTATTGGTTCTCCTTGTTTGAATTGCTGCTTTTTATGCATATGCTGATGTTTAAGCTGATTTCCAGTGTCTTTTTAATGGGTCACCATCTTGAAGGCCTTAATTGGGCATAAAGATGGGATGGAGTGGTAGAAAGTACCATCGCCACATCCGACCTGTGGTCACCCCATAGGGTTTTCAAGGCAAGAGGCCTTTAGAGGTGGTTTGCCCTTGCCTGCCTCTGCGTTGCAACCATGGACTTCCTTGGTGGTCTCCCATCCGAGTGTAACCAGAGCTGACCCTGCTTAGCTTCTGAGATCTAGCAAGACAGGGCCTAGCCTGGGCCAATCCAGGTCAGGGCAAAGGTGGGATACAAATGTTTTAAATAAAGAAATGCAAAGCATTCTCGAGAACAGAGTTCACCACAGTAAGCCCTCATACCCTGAAAGAGGACTCTCCGGACGCATTGACAGTGATATGTTGCACCTAGTTTCAGAAAGGGCACCTTATGAGTAGGACCAGCATATTATAGTATGCGCTAGGCCTGAGTTTTGCTTGTGAAATGACAGTCTTGAGTCTCCTCTGCAGGTGGTTCAGGAGGTGCAGGATGGGAAGTTCCCATCCTGGAAGACCCCTGAGGGCCCCTGACCCTGCAGGCCAAAGCCTGGGAATGGAATTCAGAAAGCTTCTTGTCCTTCCAGTTGGCAGATGCTGCGTCCAGCAGTGTCTGCTGACCGGTGGACTTGTCCATGTCTGTGTCCAAGTACTAGGAGGTGATTAAAAAAAGGTGTCTTCCCGCCTGAGTTCTCTTTCCTTCTCTGTGGACCTGGAGGTTGTTCCGCCAAAGGGGGGGGGGCGTGTTCATAGGAGAGAAGAGCGGCAGGGGGGCTCTCCTCCTGCAGTCCCCACAACTTATGTTAATGGTGGCCATTATTTTGGGCTTTAAAAGTTTGCCGCTTGTTTGAAAATGCACAGAGTTTCTTTGATAATGTCAGTGTGTACCATTAATAATTGAAAAATTACGCTGTAGTGTAATAAACACCCACTCAGAAAGACAGTTGTGCTGATGTTAGTGTATATGCGATATAGATCAAGCGGGCTCCGTTTTCATACATAATGAACACGCTCAGTGGAACGCCTTTGCTTTGAAGCCGTTTGGTGTCACTAGGTGTTGCTTATAGAAAATAGCAGCCGCATACCCCGACCCACAAGTGTCTGCTTTCGGGGGGGGGGGGGATTTTTAGGTGGGTTTTGTTTTTGCAGTACACAAGTAGTTGAAGTAATGGAGGGGTTTACTGGTTGTGAGAAAAGCATGGCTGTTTTGTTAATGAGCAGAAACAATTCCCTGGTGGTGGCTGATGGGAAGGCATATTGGCCACTGCAGGGCTGCATCCCCCCCCCCCCCCGGGGTATTACGTGGATGCTGAGAGGCTAACACAGCCATTTTCAAGGGATGCTAGTGTGTGAGCTTACCATAGCAATAGCAATTACATAGAATCATAGAATCACACAGAGCTGGAAGGAGGCATACAGGCCACCTAGTCCCACCTCCTGCTCAGTGCAAGGTCAGCCTAGAGCAGGGGTGTCAAACATGCGGCCCGGGGGCCAGATCAGGCCCCCGGAGGGCTTCTATCAGGCCCACACTGGAACTGGCCATCTCCTGCTTCCAGTTCTGTTGCTGTTGCTGCATCATAGCGTGCTTCACCAGACTCTCTCAATCACTCAGCCATTTCATATTTTCCCCTGGGTCCTAGATTCAGAACTCTGAGCATGAGATTTCTGTGGTGAATGTCAGTAAATCAAAAGTAGGGTTGCAGCTTATAGATACACACCTGAGCAGCATACTCAAGATTGCAACAGCACAGACATTTGGATGCAGTAATTCAGAGCAGGAGGTGTCAGTTATCAGGGACTGTTAAATAAACAAAATATTGCAAGAGTGTTAATGATTTAAGCATGTTTTTATGTTAAGTTTAAAAAATGTCTTTGTGTTTGTGTCCTTTATAAAGTTTATATCTCTGCTACCTGACATTAAATTTTATGACACACATGATCCGGCCCAACGAAGTCTCATTTATGTCAGATCCAGCCCTCATAACAAATGAGTTTGACATCCCTGGCCTAGAGCATCCCTGACAAGGGTTTGTCCAGCCGCTGCTTAAAGACTGCCAGGGAGGGGGAGCTCACCACCTCCCCAAGCAGCTGATTCCACTGTGGCACAACTCTGGCTGTCAACAAGTTTTCCCTGAGATCCAGTTGGTACCTTCCCACCCTTAATTGAAACCCATGATTGCGAGTCCTCTCCTCTGCCACCAACAGGAACAGCTCCCTGCCTTCCTCTGAGTAACAGCCCTTCAAATATTCTGCTCACACTGCATGCCAAAGCCATGCCTGACACTGCTGTGGGTGGTGCTGAGTATGGGACCTACCTGGCTTTGAGAGTTTCCAGTCTGCTTTTACATGGGTAGTATATCTCTCTTCCAGATAAGTGCCTGCTCCTAGAATGGACTCCCATTCGAGCTGTATCTGAAGAAGTGAGCAGTGGCTAATGAAAGCTCCTCCCCTGACACAAGTTTTGTTAGTCTTTAAGGTGCTGCTGGAGTCTTACTCTTCTCTTGCTCTTTTTCTACTGCTACAGACAGACTAACATGGCTACCCGTCTTGCTCCTAGAATAGGGCACTTTCATAGATCTGGTGTCTGAAGGGACCCAGTGTCCAGCCCATCTCTATGCGCCAAGACAGAAAGTTCTGCAGTGAAATTACCCCCAACCGATGAAGCTTTTTGAAGGTCTCTGGTGATGAAGTTTCCAATGTCTCATCAAACCATTTATTTGCAGTCCCAGGCTTGGAACTTGAAGATTTTCCTTGAAAGGAGTATGATGCGTGGAACTTCAAAAGCCATGTGCATGGGCAAGTGTTCCATATGCATGGACAATCAAGTGTGACCTGGAAGGAGTGTTGCTTTTTGTAGGAATTACAGGTGCTCATCTGGATACTGAAATTTCTCCTAGTCTCCAGATGTTAGTATGTCATGTGCCAGCAGCTGAATATGCTCAGGTTCATTGCTTCATGCTAAAATCTGCTTCTAGCCAAGTAAACATGTCCTAAGGCATGTCAGGGTCATATGTATGTCATGCTACCAGTTGAGATTCATTCACTTAAGTTGTAGATCGCTGTTATTATTTGCAAAGGGTGTATGCAAATTCATTGCCAGTGGACATTGTATCTATAGCCCAGCAACCAGTTTCCCATGTTATCTCATGCCATATCCCCTCTACTGCTGGTTCCTCACATTGTAACCCCTCTAGTGTTGGTTGCTTTTGACTGTTAACTTGCCTGCCTCCAACCTTTGGAAGCCACCAGGACTATTTTTGTTGGCCTGTGTGCAAACTGGTTGATAGGTACAGACCCAAGTGCTCCCTTTACAGTTGCAGCTGGATGAACAGTTCAGCTCACATGTTGAGGGGGAACAAAATAAGAAATAATTGGCTTTTAAAGACAGGTAAGTGGTGGCTGTCTTAACATCTGATTACTGGAGCAGCTTGAGGTTTTTCATAAGTGCAAAAACGTTAAATGTTGGACTTCCAAGACTTATTGGGGAAAATAACAGGAGAAACAAGGTTAAACAGAATCTCGCACCTTTCACTGCACATCTCATTATTCATTGCTAATAGAAGCCTGTACCATCTGTCTGTGTGGGGAGGATTTATATGCAAGGTGTGTATCAGGCATTGCAAAAAAACCTTCCTTCTCTTCGGTCAAATGTTTATTTATGGCTAGCTCTGCAGTGCCTGTCCTGGAGCCCAGTGCAGCTCTCTGGCACCTGCATGAGCAAAGCCGCTTGCCAGCTGCTGAAAGCCATTCCAAACGCTACTGTCAGAGTAGCCCAGGGTTTGCAGAAAATACAAGCGGTCAGGCTGAGGTGTGCAGTACTTAGACTAAAATGAGTCCCAGCCTGGTCTTGGATCAACATCTGCCAGTTACAGAATGCAGGCGTCTCTCTTCCAACTGTGCTTTTAGTGTTCGCGTTATCATTATCCATTGGCCTTTATGGCTGTGTCTGAAAAGAATGAGGCCATCTTGAAAATGCAGCTTCAGAACTGTAGCATTTTTCCACATAGCATGCTTCAGGTAATGATTGTGTGCTGGCAGAGCAGAGACGTGAAGGCTGGGGAAAATGAAACAAAACGGGGGGAGGAAATGAGGGAAGAAAATAGGGAACACTTGTTCAGATGAGAAACTTTGGGGCACACTCTCCTATGAAATATTCTTTTTGGATTTGGGGGGGGGGGGAGGGGGCACTTTGTTTTACCAAGTATTTCACTCTTGCCAAATGTATAGCATGAAAAATGTCTGAGGACTTTCTAATTTTTTCCAGTACAAAAACAGGGGAATTTGGGGGAGCTGCTTAGGCCGTGGACGTACACAACATTTTCAAGATTTATTTTGTTTCACTATAAACAATTTGGGCAGCAATTAATATTGCATAGTGTGTACAGTTATCATGCATTATTAAAGAGTTCAGTGCTTTCACTTGTAAAGTTTCGCTTTATATCCAAACATGCTGGCAGCCCTGCCTGTTGTGCCTCTGAGAGAGTTTCTGTCCAAATTATACTCTTTCTTTTACTTTGAATATTTTTTCCTTCAGTTCCCCCCTACACACCTCATAGACAGTGGAAAACTAAAGATACATGCACTATGCTAGCATACGATGTAGCAATATTGGTTATACTTGCTTTTTTTCTTATAGAAAACAAACATATTTATTCAATTTAAATTATTTGCACTCCACCTTTCTCCCGAATGGGGACCCAAAGCAGCATATATCACTCTGCTCCCCTTCATTTTATCCTCACATCAACCCTGTGAGATAAATTAGTCTGAGAGAGTGTGATTGGCCCAAGGTCACCCAACAAGTGACCCAACGAGAGCTGGTTTGGTGTAGTGGTTAGGAGCGCAGATTCTAATCTGGGAGAACCAGGTTTGATTCCCCACTCCTCCATATGCAGCTGCTAGTGTGACCTTGGGTCAGTCACAAGTTATTTCAGAGCTGTTCTCTCAAGAGCAGTCCTTGAAAGAGCTCTCTCAGTCCCCCCTACTTCACAGGGTGTCTGTTGTGGGGAGGGGGAGGGAAAGGAGATTGTAAACTGCTCTGAGACTCCTTCAGATAGCGAAAGGCAGGATATAAATCCAGTCTCTTGGTCAAGAATGTTCATAGTCTGTTCTGTAGCTGCAGATGATTCTGGGTTGTTTCTGGACGGGCTTTATCACTTTCTGCCGTTTGATTATGCCTGGGTTTGGTGAGCTTTCTGCTGCAGAGTTTGTAGACCTTTATTGTATGTTGCTCTCGGCTGTTTAATAGCTTGATTACTCTCTGTCGTCCAGCATCTCACTTCCACCTGTGCCCAGGTAGATGTGACTGGGAAAACACCCCCCCCCCCCAGACAGGACCCACAACCAGCAGCCCTTACCTGCTGACTGCTTTCCTGCCCCTGACCACCAGAGGTCCCATCACCTATCTGGGCTCCCAGCGGGCAGCAGACCTGTCCTCCATGGCGACTGATGTCCTCACTTGGTTGTCCTTTCAGAGGGTCGCTGTCTCAGTCTGCATCCGACAAAGGGAGCGCTGACTCTCAGAAGCTTATTACACCCCCCCCTTCCAATTTGTTGGTCTCCAGGCTGCTACTGGACTCGAATCAAGCTGTTCATTTAACTGGTCCCAATGTTCTTGTGAGCCACTTCGAGCAGCTTAGTCTTGGAGAGAAAACAAAGAAATGTGCTAAGAATATAACAGCAACTTAAGTTTTGATATATCTTTTCCCCACCCCATTCTTACTTGTCCTTATCCTACGGTAGCCAGTTCTTGTGTCAGACTTTCTCCCTTTCTTTCAGCTATGCCAGGTCAGGCATACCTGTCCCGCCTGCCGTGACTTAGCCACAGTAATCCACACAATGGTCACCTCCAGATTAGACTACTGTAACTTGCTCTATGTAGGGCTACCCTTGAGACTGACCTGGAAACTCCAGCTGGTCCAGAACACAGCCATGTGAGTTCTTACAGGGACCCCACAGACAATACATATTTGACCCGTGCTGTGCAAGATGCACTGGCTGCCAGTGGAGCACCAGATCAGGTTCAAGTTTTTGGTGTTTACCTTTAAGGTCCTTAAGGGTCTGGGACCAACACATCTTTGGGACCACCTCTCCTGGTATACCCCCCCCCCCCAAGAGCACGGCACTCTGCAGATAAGAACTTACTTGTGGTCCCCAGCAAGAGTGATATCCGGTGGTCCTCAGCCAGGGCCAGCGCTTTTCATGCCCTGGCCCCTATCTGGTGGAACTCACTGCTGAATATCACCTGTGCCCCTGTGGGACTCAGTGCAGTTCTGCAGGGCCTGTAAGACAGAGATGTTCCACCAGGTGTTTGGTTGCGGACAGCGATGGTGCCCATCTGGCTGGCACTTACCCCTTGCCCCTCCCCTCTGCACGGTGGTGGCACAATTAGACGTTTCAGCCGGCATCTACTTAAATTGATACTGTAATTGTATTGCAATCTTAACGTTTTAACCTCAAACTAGTATGACTATGTTTGTTTTATCTATCGTTGTACACTGCCCTGAGCCCTGTTTACAGGGGTAGAAGGTAAAGGTTTCCCTTGCTCGAAAGCCAGTCGAATCCGACTCTAGGGATGCGGTGTTCATCTCCATTTCCAAGCCAAAGAGCTAGTGCTGTCCAAAGACATTTCCATGGTCATGTGGCTGGCCTGACTAGATGCCGAGGCACACAGAACACTGTTACCTTCCCACCGAAGCGGTACCTGTTTTATCTACTTGCAGTTTCTTGCTTTCGAACTGCTAGGTTGGCAGGAGCTGGGGCCAGAGACGGGAGTTCACTCCGTCATGCAGCACTCAGGTCTCGAACTGCTGAACTACCGACCTTCCAGTCTGCAGTTCAGCATCTTAACCACTTGAGCCACTGCAGCCCCATACTTACAGGGGAGGGTGGTATAAAAATTGGATTTAATAATAAATAAATAAACCCTGGAACCTGTGCTTTTCAGATACCACTGAACTTTTCTGCACACGCTTAAAGGGACTGAAGAGTTCTAGATGGTTGTGGATTGATTTACCCTCCTGGCTTGCCCTTTGCTCCCTCGGCTGTGCTGCAGACTGCCAGGGGTGACTGACGGTGAGCTGAAGCCAGATGTGTTACAAGCACATGACTCCATCTCCCTGCGTGCACACACCAAAAAAGGGAAGGCAAGTCGGCTAGGAAGGAGGAGGCTTTGCGGAGGAGGGGCTGTTTGGGGTGGGGGGAGATGCCTGTTGGAAGGAGAAGGGTCCACTCGGAGAGAGAGAAGGCATTTGAATCTGGAATGTGGCCAGACCCCTTTCCAGGGCGGCTTGCGTGAGGGATGAGAGGGCTTTCCACGGAATCCTTCTCCCCCTCCCTTGCCCCTCATTTGCTTTGAAGGCGTTTTAGGAGAAAAGCCTTCCTAAAGGGATTGAGGCCATCAGTCTTCCTTTTTTTTTTTTAAAAAAAAAGGACCCCAGTGAATTGCCTATCAGACACTTTATTTGATCTTGCGGGTGAGGTGGCGCTCAGTCAAGAGGGTTCTGCTGACGGCGAAAACCATCTGAGAACCATTTGGTTTGTGAGCATCAGCAGAAGTCAAGATTGAAATGCTGCTGCAGCCGGGATGATTTAGTCCTGGGATGTAAGGAAGGGGCTTCCAGAGGTGGATGAGGGCTTGAAGGATTTTTTGTTCTGTGCACCCTTTTAACCTCAGTGGGCCTCTGGGTGCCATTGTTTTCACCCAGAATTTTGTGCTCCCCCCCCCCCCGGGCCCGCAGCTTTTCAGTTTTTGATGCAGTTGTTGCCCCGTTAGTAAAATGCTATTCAGCAACTATTGCTTGTTAGATTGGGCTCTGCCTTTGCTTGCACAGCTGGCAGTTATGGGCCGAATCTCTTGTAGGTGCTTCTGCCCACAGACTTTGCATGGCAGAACATTCGGTAGCCTTTTTTGCAATCATTCTTGGCCAGACTGTTTTTGTCAATTTTGACGCCTGTGGATTTTATGAAGGGAGTGGAGAAGTCCTACTAGTCGTTCACGGCAACACTTACACCGCAAGCCCTCTGGAGCTCTACTCCTCGATCATTCCATGCCTGGGTATCCGTTTTGGCAGTGGGGAGGGGAACTTGATGCGGAAAGTGGATGGCTGAAGGGCCGAGCACTGGGGCTGAAGTCTGAGCAGCCTGGGGGAAGAGAGGGCTTTGGTCCTTCCTTGCAGTGGGTATGCAAAGAGAGGCCAGGGGCATGGGTCCCTTACTCTCTCTTGCATGCAAACAGCAGCAGGCCTTTCCAAAGGACCCCCCGTCCTCCCCTAAAGGGCTGCTGTGTTGGGACTCAGGATCCAGCACTGGGGCTCTTGCAGCCCGAGTCCTGCCCCGTGCACTGAAGGGCCTTCCTGGGGTGGGGGAGACTAAGGAGGGTTTGCAGGAAGGCTTGTTCTAGCAGGAGACAGAAGCCAGGTGTTTCAAAGTCCACTGTGGACAGGTGATGGAATAATGAGGAGAGGCTCCAGCCAAACAAGGCATTCTGGGGTCTAAGAAACCAAATCCCGAGACAGGCCTGGAGACGCTATGCCCAGGACACGTGTTTTCCTTTTCAGTCTGTGCCTCCGACTCTTATCTGCCTATTAAGCTTATGACGCTGCTTCTGCTGCTAAGCCAGCAAAGCAGTGGCACATTAAGCCCGGTGATGTGCGGCCTGTGAGATTTGTAAAGCATGCCCTAAAATGTTGTGAGTTGTGTATGTACTTCTTGACAGGTGGTTTGAAGACAAGGAGGTTGGCGGCGGTGGGGGGGGGGGAGTGTTTACATGCGAGGAGTGGAGTGACTTTGAGTGGCAGAATGAGAGGGAAGGAGGGAGGAAGGACACTTGTGCATGGAGAATGAAATGTGTATCTATAAGACAGAGGCTAAAAAGAGAAACCAGAGAGAACAGGGTAGGCGTTCAGGAAAAGAAGATCATCCTAGGAAGGGCTGGCAACAAAGACGAGGATTTGTAAAGCGGGGTAGTCAGGAAGAGAAGATATTACTTATAAGCTTGTTGTCTTGCCTTCTGTCTGTTTTCCTTTGACTGATTTGGATAGAGAGAAGCAATCAAATGTCCTGAACTCTGTGTTATTTTTTAAAATAGTGTTAGAGTATAGCCATGTTGGTTTGGTGCAGAAGAGCTAGATTCAAATCCAGCAGCACCTGTGACTCCAAAAAAGGCTTTGGGGGTATCAGCTTACGAGAGTCAGTGCTCAGGGATCTCCATTCCTACGTGTCTGAAGGAAGTTCTGACTCTCAGAAGCTTCTACCCCGAAACTCTTGTTGGTCTCTTAAGGTGCTGCTGGACTTTAATCTAGCTGTTAAAGTAGTTTCTTTTGGTGCATTTCATTTGATTGTGTGCTCAGCAGTTCTTTGCCAAGGAATAATGGTTTCAGGGGTAACACTCAAGCCACTGGGTCTTTGTTACCAAAAAAAGACTGTAAATGAGTGAAGATGCAGAGCAAACCTGGTGGGCAGCAGAGGTTGCTGGTTTGGAGGGGGGCAGGAAAACAGCCGGTCCCTCCGGCTCAGGAGCCCTGAGAAGCCCCAAGAGAAAAAGGGATTGCAGATCTGGAGTGATGTAAAGAAGCGGGGGAAGAAACTGAGAGAGTGAAGAAAGGGCCACACAAGGCGCAATGGCATTTTTGTGGCTTGCCGAATGCCTCTTGTGTCTCAGTGCGGTTGCCCTGCATTTGTCCTGATTCCTGACGTGGAAAGCCAAACAAGCAGTGTCCTGCACAAAAGAGAGGCCTTTGGTTTGGGTAAAGTCTCGCTTCTTTCTAGAAGAAGAGACTGGATTTATACCCCGCCCTTCACTCCCCAAGGGAGTCTCAGAGCGGCTTACAAACTCCTTTCCCCTCCCCTCCCCACAACAGACACCCTGTGAGGTAGGTGGGGCTGAGAGAGCTCTGAGACAACTGTCCTTGAGAGAACAGCTGTGCCAGAGCTATGGCTTGCCCAAGGTCATCCAGCAGGTGCAAGTGGAGGAGTGGGGAATCAAACCCGGTTCTCCCTGATTAGAGTCTGTGCACTGAACCACTACACCAAACTGGCTCACTAGACAGAATTGTTCGGGAGTCGAAGATTTGGTTCAGTTAGGCGAGCGTGAGCCCGTGGCTGCCAGTTCGTTCCGAGGACAGTGACCCAGCCCAGGCTGCTTGTCGCTGCACAAAGGGCGAGGAGTGGTAAGGCTGTGAGCGAAGCCACATCTGTGCTGGAGCAAAAAGATCTCTTCTGTTTAACAAGGATATTAAAAATAGATTATTAGAGCAGATGAAAAGCGCAAATAGATTTCTTCCTTTGCTGAATGTGAAAGGCTGGGACGGTTTCACTTCATAGCACTTATTTACAAAATATTATGGTGGCAAAGAAGTTTTAATAGGACAAGGGAAGGGATTGCTCACCTTGCCATCTGCATCCCATCTGTATGGGCAGTGCAGGCCTCTGAGCTGTATATTTGGCCACTCAGCCGGAAAATTGTCATCTTGACGTGGAAATTCTATTTTCGTTTAGAGGAACATCTGTAGAACACCGTTTTTTTCAGAGTTCGGCCATCTTTCGACAAGCAAGGCAGATGTGACTCTATCTTTATCGTATGTAGGGAAACATTTCAGGCTGATTCTTTAACTGTGGATGACAACTCTTGGGGTGGTTGGCGGTAGCAGCAACAAGGTGCTCTGGGCCTCAGCCCCCCCCCCCATCTTTAAAGCAAGGAGAATCTGTGACCCTTCCTCAAGGGATGGGTGGGCTAAGGGAGGCAACCCCCCCCCCCCCAAGAAAAAAACCCTCGAAACTGTAGGAATTACTGGGAAAATGTCATCTGCTTTATCAGTCTGGTTGACAAGGCCAAAAGGAAGCTTGTCCATGCGTTTACCTTTGAAATGAGAGAGAGAGAGTGCACACTGTAATTGAAATGGTTTGCAGACTTAAGATGTCCTTGATACAGCAAGGTTCTCATGCAGCATTGGTAGCTGTGACACCTTTTTCACTAGTGCTACCTGGTAATGAGACAGAAACTTCGTCGAGGGCTGTGCTGGCATGGATCATACATTCCCTTCCGCTCTTTTAGGCTGTTCTCTGCAAGGAACATTTTGTCCGTAAAACCTGTTAGCAACCTTCCTCTTCTGTAGCGTATACTGCTGCAATGAAATTGGAATTGCTGCAAAGCAATCCAAATTTGGTCAGGAGTGGGGGTTCTTCCAAAGTTCTCTGCTCTCAGGGGGGCAGATCTCCCTTCAGGCACATGGAAATCAGTTGTTTGTTGCCTGGCCAGGAGCACAGTAGTGAAGTGGCGACTAAATACCTTGGCCATTTCCTGTTGAAGGCCTGGCTTTCGATGCAAGGCTTGTGTGATAGAGAGCCGCTGAATGCATTCCAGGTCCATTTTATTTACATTTGGAAAAGTGTGTGTATTTACAGAAGCAGAGGTGGTGTTGCTTTGTGAAACAGAACAATATTTACTTCACGTTGCATCAGCACACATGTGGCAATAGACCGGCTTCTGTGCCCCCCCCCCCCGATTTAATTCCAAGTCTCTGTAATTTCTTGGAAAACGCACAGCGCAGGAACACCCTGCTGGTGCATAATGTGGCTTACGTGGGCGTCTGCTCGGTTGCTGAGGTGATACGCAGGTAAGGTGCTGCGGTGTCAAAGCAGGGCCTTGACTTGAGCGCTCGGATTCTTTTTTTTTGCTCTTGTGTTGGAGGAAGAAAAGGTTGGTTTTGTCTTGGGGCACTTAAGCTTGTTTAAATAGCTCTGACTATAATTTGCCATTGTGTTAATATGCTAATGTTACATTAAGGATTTCTCAGGAGTCGGCTGCATCACTTCATTACATCTCTCGTTGAAGTTGCTGGAACGTGCCGTTGTAGCAGGAAGGCTAGCCGGTCCAAAACCTCCTGAATAAGCCGCACCAGACAACGGATGAAAAGGTGTAACAGATAAAGCTTTATTGGAACCAGCCAGCACAGAGTGCAAAAATGGCTGGAACCCCGTCTCTCTGCATCAGATAGTTTTTATACAGACAGGGCGTGTTAATACAGCAAGTTTAATCATTTTCTTTTTGAGTCAGTTACATATACTTATTTTATCCAACATCTGCTGAATTCCCCGGTTAACCCCCACCTGTCTCCATGAAGTTCCTCTTTTCCCTATAGCAAAGACAGGGACCCTTGTCTGGGCTCTTTGCCAATTTGGTTGCTTCTGCAATTTTCTCTGGCTGTCAGCTTACTGTATTCCATCAGCAGAGCATTTTATCTGAGCTAAAGTTCATCAGAGAGAGAAGGGATTGATTTTAAGTTTGGTTCATAAGCCTAGGGTCGGGCCGGGCCTGGGTCTTCTGGCCAGGCCCTGCTTCACCGTCACATTTGGGGGAGATGGTGACTTGTCTTCAGAGCTCTGCCCCTCCCTCACAGGTATCACTAGCTTGATGCGCTAGTTTGGTGTAGTGGTTAAGTGCACAGACTCTAATCTGGGAGCCAGTTTGGTGTAGTGGTTAAGTGCACGGACTCTCATCTGGGAGAACCGAGTTTGATTCCCCACTTCTCCACTTGCATCTGGTGGATGACCTTGGGCAAGCCATAGTTCTTGAAACAGCAGTTCTTGAAAAAGAGCAGTTTCTGTCAGAGCTCTCTCAGCCCCACCTACCTCACAGGGTGTCTGTTGTGGGGAGGGAAAGGGAAAGGAGATTTTAAGCCATTTTGAGACTCCCTTGGGTAGTGAAGGGCAGGGTATAAATCCAATCTCTTCTTCTTCTTTATTTTGGAGACCCCAGCCCTGTTTCTGTGGCCAGAGGGCTTGCCAAAGTACTTGAGAATTCAACTAAGAATTCCCCCCGCTCTGACCCAAGACTCAGTTGTGTGGGATGAGCAACACCACCTTCAGGCCAAGTTGACTGGAGGTTGCCTTTTTCTTGTGCTTGCCGTTACAGGCAGTCTTTTTTTTAAAAAATAATTTTTATTCGATTTTTTTCAATAGGAACAAAATCAAAATCTTTTCAGAGGATTTTCTTACATAATACAAATTACAAACTACATAGATAACTCTGTTTCTTGTTATTGAGTCCTACAATTATTTTCCAACCATTTATAAAACTTTGACCATATACTATTAAACATAGTTTCATCTTTCCTATGGATGATATTATTTAACTTAACCATTTCTGCTAAATCATATAGTTTACTTATAATTTCGTCTATGGAGGGGACTTTCTCTGATTTCCAATATGTGGCCCAGCAAATTCTGGCAGCCGTAAAAGAATATATTATAAAAGCATAATCACCTTTACTATCGTTCTTATCCAATAAGTTCAACAAAAAGTTTTCTGGAACAAAAGGGATGTTAATATCTAAAACATCTATTATTAGTTTCTGAATCCTAAACCAAAACTTCCGGGCTTTCGAACAATGCCACCACATATGGAAAAAAGTCCCTATATTTTTACCACACTTCCAACAGAGGTTAGAGCCATTGTCATAATATCTAGCAATTTTCTCTGGAGTCCAATGCCATCTAAAAAACATTTTGTATATATTTTCCTTATAAGGAATGGCACTCAAAAAATTGAGTGTTTTCCAAATTTGTGACTACTTGTCTATTTCTATTGGGTTGCCAAAGTCTCTCATCCATGAAACCATGGAAGGTTACAGGCAATCTTAATGGAAGGCAAGGGCTGTGGCTGAGTGGTAGAGCATCTGCTTGGCATGCAGGAGGTCCCAGGTTCAATCCCCAGCATCTCCAGTTAAGGATCTGGTAATAGGTAGAATCACCCCACTTCAAAGTAGAAGATGCTGTAAGGTTGCCTCCATGCCTGAGAGGAGATGGATGGAGTGCCATGGCAGGGTCTCAGCATTCCACAATTAAAGATACATCTGCCCATCAGTCTCCAATTCTGACATGTTTATTTCCTTCACTATCCCCCCCCACCCAATGGTAACCATATAAACTAAGCTTGTTATTCCTTGTTTGGTCCTTAAATCTGTTAAACACCTTCATTATGCTGTATGCTACTTTACTGATCACCCTCTACCTATATGTATGGACTGGTAACTTCCACTTTGGAAGAGCCAGTTTGGTGTAGTGGTTAAGTGCGCGGACTCTAATCTGGGAGAACCGGGTTTGATTCCCCACTCCTCCACTTGCACCTGGCTGGATGACCTTGGGCAAGCCGTAGCTCTGTACCAGCTGTTCCCTCAAGGACAGCTTGGGAAAGAGCTCTCTCAGCCCCACCTACCTCACAGGGTGTCTGTTGTGGGGAGGGGAAGGGAAAGGAGTTTGTAAGCCGCTCTGAGACTCCCTTGGGGAGTGGAGGGCGGGGTATAAATCCAATCTCTTCTTCTCTTCTCTTCTCTTCTTCACTTCATTGCATCTGATGAAGTGTGCATGCACAAATAAGCTTAGACCCTGAATAAAACTTTGTTGGTCTTAAAGGTGCGACTGAACTCAAACTTTGTTATGGATGGTATAGTAGCAGTTCTTTCCACAGGTATCTGCCTATGTGTGTAACAACTTGCTGAATGTATGGAACTATCAGATTTTTCTTTTTTTTTTTTTAGTCCAGTGGTACCTTTTAAGACCAACAAAGTTTTATTCAAGCAATAAGCTTTTGTGTGCACGCATACTTCCTCAGACACCATGTGTACATGGAAGCTTATACCTTGAATAAAACGTTGTTAGTCTTAAAAGGTGCCACTGGGCTCAATATTTTTCCTGCTGCTTCAGACCAACACAGCTACCCACCTGAATCTGTATATAGCTATGACAGGGTGTTTGGCCTCCTAACCATTCCACTCTTAACATGGGTTTTAGAGGCAGAAGCAGTCCATTTCTCTGCTTTTTTGGGTAACTGAATTCAAGGGTCTATTTCTAGGTGTCCTCCTACCTCCTGGTAAGCCATCTGTCAATCCTCCTTTTGCTCCTTATCAATATGCTAGTTTTGTTATCTTTCACATCACTTATCTTTCACTCCTCTGTGCTCCAATTATTTTTTACTCCTCACCAGTACCTTAATTTCCTTCAGAACCCACAAAACAAACACATAAAGAAAGAAGCGAAAGCGCAAATAAAGAAATGTCCTGGCAGCAGAGCCCTGCCTGCACACGTTGTTGTAACTCCTTTTATTGTGGGGCTCCCTCCAAACACCAACAAGGGTCCTTTCCACGCTAGACCTTAAGTCCTGTTTCAGCCCTGTCCCCGAACTTACATTCTACACTACACGCGAGCTCACCCCTGTAATTATCTCGGGGTGTTTTTTGTTTCCACATTACACTGAAGTCACCCCAGTTTCGCCCCACACTTGTCCCCGGGATAAACGGATGCTGTTATAACCAGGGATAAATGCAAAGTATTGCATCGCGAGCTGAACTCTGATAAAACCAGGGATGAGATCCAAGTGTGGAAAGGACCTCTGTCTGGGGTTGGGGCCGGCTTTCTCTGGAGAGCTCTCTGGTGTTAAAGCAGTAGGCGCAATCTACTAAGAGCTGCCACTTCATTCTCATTGCTGGTAGCAGTTGTTGTTGCTGAAGGATGTGGGGGAATTCTGGTCGTGCACGAGCCCCTGAAGCTCTGACTTTGTCTGCCGTTTTCCTCTCCAGCTAGGGGGTCCGAAGGTGGAGCCCCAAATGTGACTATGCCCTGTAGGCTGGGAGAAGTAGGAAACCAACCACCTGATGGAGCAGTCATGACAGAATGACCAAGGCCTTTCCATCGGTTAAGACCTGGATTTTTATTTTTTAAAGAACACCCTATTTATTCTGTTTCTTTGCTTGAAACCATGTCTATCTGCCAACCTTTCTGAAATGTCATGATGTAATTATTTTAACAGGCAGTGTGTGTTCCTTTATTTGGGAGATATTAACCTTTGTAAACAAAGGAAGCGTTAATATCCACTGGAGACACAACTAATGGGATTTCATTTTTCTTGTTAGGCGAGAGACATGAATTCTTTTTAAAAATATTGCTGCAGAATGCAGCGGGAGAAATAATTGCCTTAAGCTAATCCATGATAGCAATTTTAAATGTGAATATCCAGATCATTTTTGTGTATGGATTGGAAAGAATAATGCGGTTCTCTTGTTTGTGTTTTGCTTTGGCTAAACAATGTTGAAGGATGGCATAAATTCATTGAGTTCAGAACAAAGGGGATGCTAATTAATGCACTGGTTCTCCCCCCCCCCTTTCTTTTTCCTGTGCTATAAAAATGACTGTTTAATTTGCAAAGACTGCTCTGGCCTATTTTAGCAGTAGCCACTGCCTGTTGGATGCGGGGCTTTGAAGCATTGTATTCCGAGAGGAGGCCCTCTCCTTTCTTACATATGTGTGTGTTTGTTTGTCATATCAGCTATCCTGTAGATGGCTCTTCCATGCTCTGATGATGATTCACATCGCTTTTGTGACTCTGAATGACAGGCGAGCGAGTGGAGGGGTTTCTGCACAGGTTTTCCCTAAAGCTTGTTGCATGGGTCTTTCAGGCCTTCCAGAGCATCGTTTTGCTTTTCAAAGATTAGCGTGATCCCCCCACACACACACACCTCTTCAGGAAGAACAAACCAACACGAGCCAACCTCTCAGGTGGCGTAGATGTTTCTCTTGTGCAGGGATTGTGAGTTCTAAGAGGAGCCATGTGGCTGTCAGTGGGGGCAGCCTGGACTCCCTCCAACGCAAGGCTTTGTAGGGTTGCTTCCTGTGTGTCTCAAACCCCGAGATAATGGAAGGTCGCAGACAGCCTGGGAGCAACCTCCATCCACAGCTGCTCAGCTAAAGATTTGATACTGTGGAAGGAGCCTTTGGGGCCCAGATGTCCTCACAGCCAGAAAGGAAAGTGCAGCTGTCAAACCTAGTCTTCCTTCTGTGTGAAATCCCATCCCTCCTTCCAGGACAGGAAGTGTGACCAGTGCTTCTGCCTCTGCGTGACGTGACGTGTGAGCATGGGAGAAATCTTGGCCCCTCTGTGTTGGGCCCCAGATCTGTCCTTTGGTCTTTAACTTGCAATAGAAAAGCGCAAGAGTCCAGGAGCACCTTCAAGACTAATATCTGAAGAAGTGAACAATGACTCATGAGAGCTCCTCCCTTGCCACAAATTTTGTTAGTCCTTCTGATGCTACTGGACTTCTGCTCTTTTCTGCTGAAGGCAGACTAGCACGGCTGCCCATCTTGATCTTTCACTTGTAAGCATTTCTCAGCCGCTTTGTTTTCTGGGTTGGTAAGAGACAGACTTAACTTCTTATGTTGACGAAATATACCTTGCTGGGCAGCTGCTGAATCTGGCAAAGGGAACTTGGATGCTCGAAAGGTCGTCCCCCCCCCCCCCGGAAATCTTCCTGGTCTCCGAAGGTGCTCCTGGACTCAACCCTAGCTCTTCTTCTGCAGACCAGCATGGCTGCCCACCTAACACTTAAAAACATCAGAGCAGCTCATCCTGTTAGCAGATCCTGAATGCAATTTAATCCAGTGCTTGCCGCAGAAACAGAGGATGAGTGGGAAACTAGGTTGGCCGTATGTCTGAGAGAACGCGTGCTTGATTTATGCCCTAATTTTGAGCACGGAGTTTCCTTTTGTACTGGGAAAATGTCACATTAGCATCTCCCTTTTTTCACCTAATAGAGTTCCGGGGAAAACATACACTTGTGTTGCGCCAGTAGTGTGAGCGGCCTCAGTCCACCACCCTTTTAACTTCTTATCCCTCTTACATGGAAAGGGTCAAAAGGTCAGTCCTCCCATTTTTAGCTCAGCAGCACCTCGGTTTTGGAATACAGTTAAGAAGCCAACGTCATTTCCTGCAAACTGTGTATGTTATTTTGGGGGGTGGGGGTGCAAGATCACACATAACGCATGGAATTTAGATAAGTTGTGTATAATGCTCCCTCTAAGCTGTGGAGTCTTGTGAGCGAAAATTCTACTTTGTGAGCTACTGGCATTAAAGCTGTGAGCGAGCGATTTGACTACTGCATAAATTAGTTTGCTCCGGAGCCCTCCTTCCCAAGCTAAGACAAAAAGGTGTGAGCCGGAGGCTAAAACACTGTGAGCTGGCTCACACTAACTCAGCTTAGAGGGAACACTGGTTGTATATGGCAGATTTCCTTATTCATGTAGAATATTTTTATACCAGCTCTCCAGAAAAGAGGAGGGGTTGTGGCTCAGTAGTCCCATATTCAGTCCCCAGCATCTCCAGCTAAAAGGACCAGGCGGTAGGTGACGTCAAAGACCTCTGCCTGAAGACCCCGGAGAGCTGCTGCCAGTCTGAGTAGACAATACTTACCTTGATGGACTGAGGGTCTGGTTCAGTATCAGGCAGCTTCAGGCGTGTTCGTGTGGGGTCTGAGTGGCTGTCTTAAGAGGAGTGGAGAGTCTTCTCTCCAAACCCTGTTGTTTGCTCCCGAGTGCTCCCCCCCACATTCCTACCACATGCAGTGTGGCTCACTCACTTTGTGCCATCTGAACTGGCCAACCTCTTCAGAGGTGTGTCTGCTCTTAGGAGGGGCCACAACGTGGTCTTGTGTAGACTGTTTTGGCGGTTCTGGTTCATTGTAGGTGGGTGTGATTGGGGGGGGGTCAGAAAGCCTCTTGGTTGGCTCCAGGAAAGAAGATTTGGATTTAGGTAGTCAGTGTGGTGTTGTGGTTAGAGGGTTGGGCTAGGACCCTGCAGACGTGGGTTGGATTCTTTGAAATCTCACTGGGTGACTTGGAGCCAGTCACTCACAGTCTGCCTAACCTACCTCACAGGGGTGCAGTGAGGATAAAATGGCTGAAAGGAGAGCGGTATAAGCCTCTTTGGGTCCCTGTTGGGTTAGAAAGTGTGATACAAATGAAGCTAAATAAAACGTGACATGGTATCATGCTGCTTGCAGTACTAAAAACTAGCTAAAGTGTTTTGCTTTATAACTTAATTCGAACACATTGAAGAGGGTTTTTAAGCACATAATTTAAAATTAATCCAAATGTTTCTTCGGGGCTATCATGCTTGGTTCACACCTAGCCATTGCTGAGAGTTCAGCGAAGGCTTGCCTCCATGTTTTCCAAAGTGTTCCTAATTTAGAACTCTGCAGATCCAATCCTTAGAGGAATTAGAAGTTCAGAACTAATTATGATTTACAGAAATTGACAATTTGTCTCATGCAGCAAAGAAAATATATATTGCATTTGATTAGCAAACGACAGGTTTCTGCCAGTAATTTACAGCCTTCATCAACAAAGTTATAAAATTTATCGATAATGCTAGAAGCCTCTTCACTTGTTCAACTGTATTGAACTGTTATCCTTTCTCTGAAGTGGAGATGGGCGTTTTCTTTCCTCTCCCCCCCCCTTCCCAAATACTGCAGCTTTTTCTTTATTATTTCCTGCTTAGGAGGGTGGTTTTGAAATACAGTTTGCTTGAATTTTTGCACAGCTTGTTCAAACTTGGCACTGAGCGTTTTCAGCTTGCTTGCCATGCAAATCACAGGCTGTTATTTTCCTTCGTCAGAGATGGCCACTAGAATTCCGCCTTAATGGGAATTAAGCTATGTTTGTGGGATATGCATTATTTATCAAACCGGGCAGACAGGGTTGTAACTTATCTGCATGCAGGGAGGCTGCTCCATAGAGGATAGCTGAGCTGGGCATATTTGGGTCTTCATGTCAGCAAAGTCCAGGTTCCTAAATGTTGCCGTCTTCTCTTGGGCCTCTCTTTCAAAAACAGCGTTCTTTGCTGAGAGAAACCTACAGCCTGGGTTTAAAGATACCCAAATACTTGAGGCTATTACTTAAGTGGCTGTTTAACAGTACTCGGTGGCTTAAAACATGGTACCAGCTTGCCCAGCTCTGACCTGGAGAGCCGAGGCTGGCCTGATCTCGTCAGATCTCAGAAACTAAATAGGGTTGGCCCTGGCTCGCATTTGGATGGGAGACTTCTAAGGGAGTCCCGGGTTGGTTGCTGTGCAGAGGCAGGCAATGGCAAACCACTTCTGAATGTCTCTTGCCTTGGAAACCCTACAGGGTTCGCTTAAGTTGGCTGTGAGGACAGCACATTCCACCGGCACCACCAACTTCCCAAAACAAACTCTGCTTTCAGAGCACTTTTCTGGCCCCGTGGGAAGTGGCTTATCCACAAATCTTGAGTTTTAAGAGTGTGCGTGTGTGCATGCATGTGGGGGGGGGAGGGGCGTTTGAAATCAAGCATGAGAAGCGTGATCCAACATGCCTCTTCCAGTTTGCTGTCTGGAGAGGTCTGGCTTTGTTTCCCAGGGCTTCGTGAGCAACATGTTGTACGTTTGGCAGTTCTGTGCTGCTGGCGGCATGACTGGTTGCTAAGTAGGAATTGTGAACTTCTGAACAGCTTTCAAGGCTCATAAATCTGAAACTGCAGCCGTGTTGCAGAAATCCTTGACAGGTGGCGATGTTTGAGGTTGCCCTCTGGCTTGCAAGTGTTGGGCAAGGCGATGCTGGGATGGATTTTCCTGCATCTATCCGATAGGAAGAAGTTTAGTGATGAGCCGTCCTCTTAGAGAGGCAGAAGTGAGAGGGACTGGAAGAGTGGATTTCCCAAATGTCAGATTTGCATAGCAGTTCTTAGCAAACTCATTTTGACTAATGCCGCTGAACAGTCTCCCCATATGCTGACTTGTATGGTCCAGACATGATACAGTTTTGTTACCATTAAAAATGAAAGATAGCCCCTCCCCTCTTACTAGGGTTACCAACCTCCAGGGGGTGGCTGGGGATCTCCTGGGATTGCAGCTGATTTCCAGGCAACAGAGATCAGTTCTTCTGGAGAAAAGGGCCTCTTTGAAAGGTGGACTCTGTGGCCTTGTGCCCTGCTGAAGTCCCTCCCCTCCCCAAACCCCGTCCTCTTCAGGCTCCATTCCTGAAATCTCCAGGTATTTCCCAACCCAGAGCTGGCAACCCTTTCTCTTACTGAGGAGATGAGAGAGGGTTTGATCTACAGTAAAACATATGCAAGCTGGACGGGGGTGGGGAGTGTAATGTAAGAATGGAGGGTAATGGACGGCTGTCTGGATAGAAAGCTTGGGTGGGTGGTCAGGGAATTGGGATTTATGTGGTCAGCTAAACTGATGGCCATAGAAATAAACAGCTTTAAAGGAAGATTATAGATTCATGGAGGATAAGTTTATCAGTGGCTACTAGCCATGGTGACTGAGAGGAACCTCCACGATCAGAGACCCCAATCCTCTGAATCCCAGAGCTAGGAGGCAACGTCAGGGAAAGGCCTTGGCCTCTCTGCCCTGTTTTGGCCATCCAGAGGAACTGGTCAGCCACTGTGTGAGATGGGATGCTGGACTAGATGGACCCATTTGTCTGATCCAGCAGAACTCTTCTGATGTTCGTAAGGCCTCAGCTTCTATGACCTGTTGTTGACCCTCCAGAGGAACTGGTTGACCATAGTGTGAGACAGGATGCTGGACTAGATGGGCCATTGGTCTGCTCTAGCAGGACTCTTCTGATGTTCTTACAAAGATTGTTAGACCTCCAGAGGAACTGGTTGGGTTGGCCACTGTGTGACACTGGATGCTGGACTAGATGGGCCACTCCTCTGATCTAGCAGGACTCTTCTGATGTTCTTATATTGCCACCCCCCCCCCTTTAGTGATTTCTTGCATGTCTGCCTCTTCCCCAGTCCTGAGGCCTGTGTATTTGCACAGGAGCCCTAAAGCCAGTGTAAGAACAAAATTTAAAGGCAGCGTGATTTTTGTTGTTCAACTTTTCTTGCATTTTCAACACTCTTTCCTGCTGCTTAGCCCTAGAAGTTATGAGAGCCTCTGTGGTGTTGTGGTTAAAGTGTTGGACTGGGATCTGGGATATCCAGGTTCGAATCTCCACTTGTGCCACAGAAGCTTGCTGGGTGACCTTGGACCAATCACATGCTCTCAGCCTCATTGACCTCCCAGGGATGTTGTGAGGATAAAACAGAAGAGAAGTGAAGGTTATAAGCTGCTTTGGGTCCCTTTTGGGGTAGAGCATCTGCCTAGCATGCAGAAGGTCCCAGGTTCAGTCCCCAGCATCCCCAATTGAAAAGACCACAGGGAGTTGGTGGTGTGAAAGACCTCCGCCTGGGACCCTGGAGAGCCGCTGCCAGTCTGAGTAGACAAGACTGACCTTGATGGGCCAGTGTTCTGATTCAATATAAGACAGCTTCATCTGTGCCTATGAGGGTGCATAAACAGTTCCATTATGGAAGCATGGAGAGTCAGGGGATTCAGCAAGCTGTGGCTCCCTGCAACCTGGTCCCGAGCCCTTCGGTCCCCCCCCCCCAAGTTCCTGCACCCCTTGCCCAACAGCTCACTCTAGGAGTCTCTGTGGCCAAGCAGGCCATCGTTATGGTGGGTGAGTTTCCAAGGCCCTTCTTTGTAGGACAGGGGAACATGACATGGGGTGGGAGACCGAGGATACAGATGTCTTCATCCTGGTTGAGTATAATCAGTGAGTGTTCCTTACATTGGAGAGTCCTGGGAGATCCCAGCACTTGTGCAAACCCCCCATGGAACAGCGGTCACTTAGCGGTAACTGTGAGGACAGTGCCGTGTGTTCCTCCTGAGCTGTGGGGTGTTAATTGGAGAGACTGCTCTCAAGAGGATAGCAAACAGGTAACCCCAGTGACAGTCCAAGGTGTGGCCTGCAGGAGACTTTTGAGGGCCGGGTGGAGGGAGGGAATGGCTCGGCGTAAAGGGATCTGGAAGGGAGGGGGTCTGGACTGTGGGCATGTGCCCAAGACACTGATGCAATGGAGGATGTGGCCGCTGTGACAAGATCGATGGATTCTAAATTGAAAGCTGCATCAGCTGGAATGCTTCGTGTACCGGAAACGGAGCTGAGCAGGAGCCTCTTGGGTGCTCTTCTCCACGGGAGGGCCGTGCGTGGCAGGTGTCGGCCATCTCTTCTGATGCCCATCCTTGTGGTGGATTTGCTGCTTCCATGAATATTCTCTCCTGGCTTTATTGTTCAAGTGTCTCGGCCTGCTGTCACTTCTTCTTGCCGATTGGCAGTGTCTGGTCCTCCTACCAGGGAGTCCTTCATCTCCTCCGGGCCTTTCTCCTGCTCTCTTTGACCTTCGGTAACCTGGCCTCTGATCGCCTCGCTCTTCATCTAGACAAACTGGGCCCATTCCCGGGTTCTATTGTAATTTTCCTTCTAAGGAAATGGATTAATGGAATCCAGATGGGGCCTGGGGATCTCCCAAACTTATAACCCATCTCCGGATGACCAAGATCAGTTCCCCTGGAGAAAATGGCTGCTTTGGAGGGTGGACTCTATGGCGTCGTACCCCGCTGAGGTCCCTCCCCTCTCCAAACCCCGCATTCCCCAGGCTTCACCCCCAAATCTCCAGGAATGTACAAATCTAGAGGTTGCAACCCTAACACTGTCTCTGGTGTGATAGAAACTGCACACATAGAAATATTTTATTGCCACCAAGGTTCTTAAGGTAAGTTAGAGGTATTTCAGTGGTTACTTATCTTGGGAATGACAATCATGACAAATGGTTGGCATAATTCCTTTGCCTTAGCAGATCGGCATAAAAATGAAGCTCTTTCTGGAATTCATCAAATTTTACTTTGAGTTACATTGAATTAGATACTGGAGCATTTAACTTGACAAGCCAGGAGTAAATTGCATTCAGATCTAGTTTGTTGTACTAATGCAAAATTCAATTTTAGAAATGGTGTGTTGGTAACTTTTCATTGCTGTATTAGTTAAGTTGCACGGAAGGACTGACAGTTATTTGATGCCTAGTTGTGACACAAACTCCCAGAGAATGAATATTGTTGGGTTTTTCTTTAACATAGCTACCCCTCCTCCACCCACACAGCCGAGACATATCAATTCAGGCAGGTTCCCAGGGAACGGCAAAGGGGTTTATAGTTGCATTAACCTGCCCAGTGACTGGATCCCACCATGGATGTGTGTGTGTGCTGTTGCTGAGCAGAGGAGGCGCAATTCCCAGAGTTTCCCTATGCACTAAACATCTGCTTGCCTATGGGTTTTGGCTGTATCCAAAAAGGCAGCTTCCCATACCAGATGTGTGAATGGATGCTTCCTAGGCATCTTGTTAAGCAATGCCTACAAAATGAGGTTTTGGATGACAATTGGTTGTGTGGATTGTGTTTTCCATCCCTAGCCTGCTCATCCAAAGCCTACTATCTGGTCTAGCTTGAATCAGATGTTGGGAGCGTTCAGGGTCAGTACTTCTGGCACGACAATTTCTTCTCTCTGGGAACTGGACAGGAGAGGGCTCCACCTTTCCATGCCAGAGGGGTGGAATACCACTGCGTTTGTTGCGAGAGGTGATAAAGTCAGCAGAAAACACAGCTAAGGGCTTACATGGGTGGTGGAGAGCGCCGTCAAGTTGCCGCCGACTTATGGCAACCCTTCATGGGTCTGCAAGGCCAGGGCATTGCCTGGGCTCCCTGGGTGGTCTCCCATCCAAGTACTAACCAGGGCTGGCCCTGCTTAGCTTCCGAGGCCTGTCTGATGAGATCAGGCTAGCCTGGGCCTTCCAGGGCAGGACAAGGGCATACTTAGGGTGACTAAATAGTTGTAAGGTAAAGTCCCAGGGATTACACTGGGGGAAGGAAACTGTTAGAGATCTGGGAACTGGACATCCTGGAGAGGCTCAAGAGGCGTCTTGAAGAGTCCTAGTAAGGATGACCAAAATAATGTGGGGAGGAGCTTGGGACAGCTTTGTGATTTTATTTACGTACTGATTTACTTTGTAGGCTATAGAACATGCATTCAATTAATTAACCGTGGAGTTCTTCCTGAGGCCAGGGGGATTGTTTCCTGGCTTTAGTCCCCCTGAACATCCAGACCTGGACCCCTCTCCTTTGGGGAGGAGTGTTGTCTGTGACCTTGTGATGAGAAAAGGAGGGTACAGCAGGGTATAGAACAGGGGTCACTGGGGGAGGGGGGAGCTGTGGATTCCCTGCATTGTATAGGGGGGATGGATTAGATGGCCTGTGGGGACCCTTCTAGCTCTGTTTCTAGGGGGGGGGGGTGTCTTGTGGCATCCTGAAGATAAATGCCTTCAGTACGGCATATGCATTTCTGAGCAGGCGTCCACGGTGGGTTCTGGCTCACAAACACAGGTTCTGTAATAAAAAGGTTCCATCAGGTGCTCCACTTTGGGCTGCAGGTGACTATCACAGCTGCCCCTCAGAATTTGTGCCTGTATGGAGACCAGCTTGAAATGGAGAACAGAAGAGATCCTGGCAAAATGCAGAGCGGGATTCTGGACATCAGTGTGCATGGGCATATGTAGAGGGGGGGGGGTCCCCAACATGGTGCCGGGGGGGGGGGTCCGTGGGTCCTGCCAGCACCTTCCCTGGCACCCATCAAGTGTGTTTTTTTGTTTTTTTTAGGAAATAGGTGTGGCCAGCTGGGCTGCTGTCCCACAGGGCTTTGGATTGTCCGTTGGTGATCTGATTGGCCATGCAGATTAAAATAACATCTCAGTTGCAGCTGCCGCTGCCGCGTTGGTTTTATTCTCCCTCTGACTCCTATTTCCCGTTACAGTTTTAAAAATCTGCTCCGCTTGTCCCTAGCACTTGGGCCTCCTCTGTGTGTGGCTGGCTCTGTCTCCCGTGGAGACCACCTGGTGGCCCACCTCCCACGGCAACCCTCTTGTGGCTGTGCCCCCACCAACCAGTGTCAGAATTCCAAAAGTGCCCACTGGCTCAAAGAAGTTGGGGACATCTGATGTGGAGCTTTTGGGGGCAGGAAGAGGGTTCTTTTCTAAATGAGGTAATAGGATCTGGTTTCTTACCTTTGGAAATCTTGTTGGAACAGAGCCCATGCCGTTTGAGCGGCTCTGCTCCTTCGCTGGCGTGTAGACAGGCCAGAGGATCACAAATGCCTTTCTACCAGCCATTTCTCATGGGTTTTTCCACTCTTCTCTGCCCACCTCCAAATATTGCTCACTTTTGATCTGCTTGTCGGGCTTTCAGCAATGCGGCTCCGTTTCTGTCCAAGGTTCTGGATGAAAGGATGCAGTAAAAAAACAACAACATTCATCTCAAGAGAAACAAAAGTGCTTGCAATAACACATGCAAAGAAAGCAGAGCTCTTCGATGTAGAATGTTCAGAGAGGCCGGTGGCAGGAAACGAGACGGAAGAGACCAGCTATTGAGTTTAGACTTGAAGGACGGCATTTGAAACTAGACTGAGACGGGCAAACAAGCTCACATCGGTACTAATCAATATATATATATATATATATATATATATATATATATATATATATATGACAGCTGCTGAATTAAAAAAATATCCATCCAGCCTTAACTGGCATGTTGCTGCTGAGGAGCCGTGTGGGGAGTTAAGGGACTGATGCAGTGAATGTCGGCTGCTCGACGCACGTCCTTTCTCTGACCTTCAGCAGTCAAAGGCTGTGTATGTTTTGGAGCTGTGCTCTTGCTTTTGAAATGCGTCCTTCTGAAGGGATGTTGAGTGGCATAACAACATGACATGCTGTACAGGTGCCATGCTAATAATCTGAGTGTGTGGGGGGGTTATACCTCACCGGGAGCCTTCAGTCAGAGGCCGGGCAGCTATCTGTCAGGGACAGTCTAGCCTTGAGTTTGAACTGCAGGCTGCAAATGCACGGCCCTAACCACAAACCATGTCTGACTCCATCAACTGGGCTTAAGTTACAGTCAGGTAGATTTTGCTTGACCATTAGAAGAAAGTTCATAATGGCAGGAACAGTTTGATGATGGAACCAGTTTTGGGGGAGTTATTTCTCCCTTGCGTGGAGGTCTTTGTGTAGAGGCTGAACAGCTGTCTGTTAGGAATGCTCTAGCCTTGGGTTTTCTGCATTGGACAGGGTCGGGCTAGATGGCCTCTAAGGCCCTTCTGTCTCTTGTTCTATGAAATAGAATGGGGAGGCACGCGCTGCTAATTCATATGCCTGATGCATGCAGTGAATTAGCTGGAGATTTTTTTTTTAGATGGATTTTTAAATGCCAAGTGCATCGGAGATGGATTCGATATAAATATTAATGAGGCTTAAGATATTTAGTGAAATATTTGTGTAATTCAATTTTGTTCATAATCTGGTCTGGAACTCGTGCAGAGACTGACTGCGGGGCCCAGAGGTCTAAGAGGCGGGCTAGTCTTGGGGTGACTCGTCTTGCATATAAGTTGCTTTCTTGTTTGAATGAATTAATCTCCATTCTTTGCTGAAATCAATCTAGACTCAGTGCACCTTCGGCAGCCGCTGCTTGGGTATTAGCACTTTATGCCACAGTGATCAGGATGAATCAAGACAGTCCTAAATCCACCACTCTGGCCAGCCAGCACTGACCTGCAGGTCGCCCCAGCCCAAAGCCGGTCTGAAAGTCCTCTGCTAGACTGGCCAGAGGCACTGGGAAAATAGGTGCTACATTCCAGCATAAGTGAAATGGATTGTCATTGGGTGATGGATGCCACTTTCTGCCCCATTTTTTCCCCTATGAACACTGAATCCTACTAATTTTGCAACTGGATATCGCTTGTCGAGGTTCTGAAGAAGCATCCAGATGTGACACCATAATGGCTGGTGATGCTCTTCCCTTCTGAATACTCCTGACTAGAACTGCGTCTCAGTTTCAGCAGCAGAGTGCAAGTCCTATTTAGGGATGTGCAACCCCCCCCCCCCAACAACAGTATTTTTGGGGTTCGAGTAAATAGAACCCCAAAAATATTGGTATTTCCCAATATTCCTGAAACCCAGTATCATATTCAGGAAATAATCGGGACTGCCAAATGTATTTGGCTCTGCTACACCCTGTGGGGGCCCTCCCCATAGGGTATAACAGGAAAGTGGGCGGGTGAACTAACACCGCTTCCGGGTTCCCTTGTGCATAGCTTGGCTTTGCAATAGTCATTTAAAGGGAAAGTTCCCTTTAAATGACTTTTGTGAAGCTAAGCCGGCCTGGGCTGTGGTGACAGTGGGGCTTGGAGAAGGTAAGTGACCTCAGGAGGCAGTTTAACTTTAAATGCCTTCTGAGTTCTGTTCTCTCGCCGAGTTGCAATGCAAGTGAACTCAAAAGGCATTTATAGTTTAAACACCTTTTGGCCTCAGTTCTGCTCGGCGAGTGAAGCTGAGCCTGAATAAAAGCCGAATAATATCGGTAGCCAAATCGGATTAGAGAATCTGATCCAGCTCAATAAATACCTGACTAATACTCATAAGGTATTTTTTTTGGTATTTATTCGGCTTGGTATATACCAAGTGCACCCCCCTAGTCCTGTAATTGACAGACCCCATTTACTGGTGCTAGTTTTCAAGCCTTTTACTCTAGGAAAGGGAAGCTGATTGTCTTTAATCCATCTTACTGAACCTGAAGGAGCCAAAGGGCAGGGGGTAGAATAAGGTTAACCGTCCCTCTGCCTTGAGGGGAAATCTGCCCGAGGTATTTGTGACCCACATGGTTTGGGAGGACTGAGTGGCAGAGGCTCCAGTGGGAGCAGCGAGACAGACAAATCCACACAGATGTTTTATCCAATATCCTCTCATTTTATTCTCTATAAAATAGCATATGCATGCAAATATTCGGCAGGGAGTCTGCGTCATTTAATGCAAAGTGCTGAACATGGTGCAGTGCTGGGAGCATTCATGTACCCCTGCTCTCCCCTTCCCCCCAGACTCTTCTTGGACTAATCAATGCCACTGGTTATACTGCTGCTTGTCAGATGGTGGCAGGTGCCGAATGCACAGAATACCGAAACAATGCATTGCAGGATGTTTATACCGCAAGAACACTTGTGTGCATATCTTAATGTACAGGAAGCCCTTGCTGCTCGCACCACGCAGTTGAAATGTTTGCAAACGTTCTATTGTAGAGGTGGAAAGGAAGGACCCAGCAACATAATTTTCCCCCTACAAATTTATGTTCAGCATGAAATCTCTTGGGAGCAGCTGACAAAATTGTGGAATAGAATAAATATTAAGACCAAAACCTCTTCCTTAGGAACAGTCTAAGCAATACAGCTATACTAGAAACAATTCAGACCAATTCAAGAACACTGCCTTCCCCCAAAAAGCATAGTCAGCATATAATTTTACACGAGAATATCAAAGCAAGCTCCTCTTCACCGTGGTTCACCAAATGTTTGGAGAATACCTTGAGCAGAATACATTGGGAAAGAATCTCTACTAATTCCAATTTTTATCCCTCTGTTTTGAAACAAACCGTTAAATGAAATCAACTCACCGTGTTCTGTGGGCAAGAAAGGGAACCTTGTGCTCCGTTCACTCTGCCGGGAGCTGGAGAGCCCTAGGCCCCAGTGCGGTTACGCAGAGAATCTGGCCTTTTCCTCCTTTCTCTTGATATTGGGCTTGGAGATCGCACTGTGTCGCTCGGTGAATATGGACAGTGAGCATTTTCTAGGATGAATGTACAAGTGGGATTCATCCCTGCTGTTGGTTTGAGTTTTGTCTGGGCGACTGTGCAGAGGGGAAAAGGGGGCCTTCCTAAATATCCCAGGCAGAGAAGAGCTTGGAGAAATGCAGTGGGGCCTATTCAGACAGTGGAAGGAGGGCCTTATAACCAAGGATGAATGTAAACAAATAGCCAGGGCTTGTAGAGAGAGAGTTGGGAAAGCTAAAGCTCTGGTCACACCTCAAAAAAAGATATCATAGCATTGGGAAAAGTGCAGAAGAGGGCAACTAGAATGATAAAAGGGTTGGAACACTTTCCCTATGAAGAAAGGTTGAAGCATTTGGGGCTCTTTAGCTTGGAGAAACGACGGCTGAGGGGTGACATGATCGAGGTTTATAAGATTAAGCATGGGACTGAGCAGGCTGAGAAAGAAGTCCTTTTCTCCCTTTCTCACAATACAAGAACTTGTGGGCACTCCATGAAATTGCTGGGCAGTTGGGCTAGAATGGATAAAAAGAAGTCCTTCTTCACCCAAAGAGTGATTAACACATGGAATCCACTGCCACAGGAGGTGGCGGCGGCTACAAGCATGGACTGCTTCAAGATGGAATTAAATAAACATATCGAACAGAGGTCCATCAGGGGCTATTAGCCACAAGGTGTAAATAGGAACCCTCAGCCTGGGGCAAGTGATGCTCTGTCTTCTTGGTGCTTGGGGGAGGGGCAACAGTGGGAGGACTTCTAGTGTCCTGGCCCCACTGGTGGACCTCCAAATGGCACTGGGTGTTTTTGGCCACTGTGTGACATTGGCCTGATCCAAATTGGCTTCTCTTATGTTCTTATGAGCTTAGGCTAGCAAGAGATGCTAAAAACAACAAAAAAAGGGTTATTTTCTTATGTTCAAAATAAGAAAAAGAGGAAGGACATGGTAGTCCCATTGTGAGGACAGGAAAGTTAAATTGTGACAGGTGATGAAGAGAGAGTAAAATTGCTCTATTCCTACTTTTCCTTAGTTTTTTCTTGCAAGGGAAACTGCTCAATATGGCAAAAACAGAACACACGATGAGGGAATGGAGTTGCAGCCTAGGATCGGCATAGGGGTAGTACATAAACACCTAGTTTCTTTAAATGAAACTAAGTCCTTGGGGCTAGATGAACTGCATCCAAGGGTATTAAAAAACTTGTGGATGTACTTTCTGAGCCTCTGTCCATTATTTTTGAGAATTCTTGGAGAACAGGTGAGGTGCCAGAAGACTGGAGGCGGGCAAATGTTGTCCTTATTTTCAAGAAGGGGAAGGAGGATATGGGTAACTATCGACCCATCAGCTCGACATCTGTATCTGGGAAAGTTTTAGAACAAATCATCAAACAGACAGTCCTTGAGCATTTAGAAAGGACAGCTGTGATTACTAAGAGCCAGCATGGGTTTCTCAAGAACAAGTCATGTCAGACTAACCTTATCTCTTTTTTTTAGAAAATTACTACCTTGCTGGATTAGGGAGATGCTGTAGACATAGTTTATCTTGATTTCAGTAAGACTTGTGATAAGGTTCCACATAATATTCTTGTTGACAAATTGGAAAAATGTGGTTTGGATCCAATGACTATTAGGTAGATCTGTACCTGGTTGATAGATTGCACCCAAAGAGTTCTTGTGAATGGTTCTTATCCTCTTGAAGAGGAGTGACAAGTGGAGTGCCTCAAGGATCTGTCCTGGGACCTGTTTTATTCAACATCTTTATAAATGATTTGGATGTAGGAATAGAGGGAATGCTTATTAAATTTGCAGATGATACTAAATTGGGAGGGGTAGCAAATATGATAGAAGACAGAGTCAGGATACAGGATGATCTTGACAGGCTGGAAAACTGGGTTAAAACAAATAAAATGAATTTCAGTGGGGATAAATTTAAAGTTCTGCATTTAGGTAGGAAAAATCAAATGCATAATTATAGGTTGGGGGAGCATTGTCTTGGCCGTAGTATGTGTGAAAAGGATCTAGGGGGTCTTAGTAGACCATACACTGAATATGAGTCAGCAGTGTGATGCGGTTGCTAAAAAGGCAAATGCGATTTTGGGCTGTATCAATAGAAATCATAAAATGATCACACAAAGTGATGGTATCACTTTGCTCTGGTTAGACCACACCTAGAGTATTGTGTTCAGCTTTGGGCACCACAATTTAAGAAAAATATAGACAAGCTAGAACAGATAAAAAGGAAGTACTTCTTCACCTGAAGAGTGATTAACATGTGGAATTCACTGCCACAGGAGGTGGTGGCGGCTACAAGCATGGACGGCTTCAAGAGGGAATTGGATAAACATATGGAGCTGAGATCCATCAGTGGCTATTAGCCACAAAGTATAGATAGGAACTCTCAGTCTGGGGCAAGTGATGCTCTGTCTTCTTGGTGCTTGGGGGGGGGGGGCAACAGTGGGAGGGCTTCTGGTGTCCTGGCCCCACCGGTGGACATCCTGAGGGCACCTGGTGTTTTTGGCCACTGTGTGACACAAGAGTGTTGGACTGGATGGACCACTGGCCTGATCCAACATTGGCTTCTCTTATGTTCTTAAGCTGGAACATTTCCAGAGGAGGGCAATGAAGATGGTGAGGGGTCTGGAGACCAAGTCCTATGAGGAAGGGTTGAAGGAGCTGGGTGTGTTTAGCCAGGAGAGGAGATGACCGAGAGGTGATATGATAAACATCTTCAAGTATTTGAAGGACTGTCATACAGAGGTTGGTACAGAGTTGGTTCCTGTTGCCCCAGAAGGTTGGACCAGGACCAACAGATTGAAATTAAATAAAAAGAGTTTTCAGCCAAACATTAGAGGCAATGAGTAAGAGGTGATATGATAGCTATCTTCAAGTAGTTGAAGGGCTGTCATGTACAGGATGAGGTGGAGTTGTTTTCTGTTCTCCTAGAAGGTTGGACCAGAACCAGTGGATTGAAATTAAATCAGAAGAGTTTTTGGCTAAACAGGAGGAAGAACTTCCTGACAGAGTGGTTCCTCAGTGGAACAGGCTTCCTTGGGAGGTGGTGGGCTCTTCTTCTTTTGAGATTTTCAAGCAGAGGTTAGATGGCCATCTGACGGCAATGCGGATTCTGTGAACTTAGGCAGATCATGAGAGGGAGGGGAGGAAGGGTTGCCTCAGTGCTTAGTTCTTGTGGCCCTTTCTCACATGCCGTGGGAAATACTGATCGCCACTTTGGGGTCAGGAAGCAATTTTTCTCCAGTTCAGTTTGGCTAGGGATCCTGGAGGGTTTTTTTTTTTTTTGCCATCTTCTGGGCATGGAGCAGGGGTCACTGTGGGTGTGGAGGGGGAGGCATTTGTGAATTTCCTGCATTGTGCAGGAGGTTGGACTAGATGACCCTGGAGGTCCCTTCCAACTCTGTGATTCTGTGATTCTCTGTGGTTGCCTCAGTCCCCGTTTCTGAAGCCCCTCTGATTCACACCACCTGTACCTGCAGGGGATCAGACGGGGTTGCGGGTATGTTTTCAGTTGCGTGTGTGGCCCAGCTCCAACTTGGAGTTCTGCTGGGCAAGGACAGCCAGATTCCCTCCCCCCTGTCGCAAATGTGGGAGGACCCACTTTCCTGACATTGAGTCAGCCACAGGGTATGCCCTGCAACCTGCAAGAGCTGGTGCGACTAGCATGTAGAGCGCTACAAAACTTTGGTTCTGATCCCCTAGTTCCGGATAAAGGTTCCTGCTGCAGAAATGAAGTCAGTCTCTCCTAAAATCCCAGCTTGGCAGAGAGGCATGCAAATCTGCCATAATGGACCATAATGGCTTTGTTGGGTGAAACAGTGTTTTAAAATCCCATGTAATGTGCCCCTAAAACTTAATCTCCTGTTTATGGGGCTGATGAAACGATAACATCCTTCCCGCTTTTGAGTGCGCGTTTGTGGTGGGCCTTTGGGAAAGGCTCTGCAGTGCCTTTGCAAACAGCGAGAAGAAGAGAGAGCATCGCTGCTGGAGCGGCATCCATTCAGTGCTCTGGGCCATGGTTGGCTCCTTCCCGAGACGTTTGTGCTTCAGCAAGGCGTTTGCTTCCACCTACAGGAAGCGGGAGGCAAAATCAAACTGTTCTCTGCCGTCCATTCATGAAACCAGACCAGGAAGTGTTCCAGGACAAAACTCTCACTCGGCAGGTCGTCTGGATATGTGCTGGTCCTCTTTCTGTTCTGCCTCCCTTCCGCATGTGCCAAGAATGTGCTAAGCACAAGTCCCCTGGCGGTAAGAGGCACAAGGAAGATGGGAGTGATGCTTTGTTTATTTAAATATTTGTGTCCTACCTTTCTTTCTGGCTGGAGGTGCCTTACAAGTCATCGTTAAAAGCATTGTGGTTTAAAACAAAATGAAAACCCCAAATCCTCCTCTCCCCCCCCCCAAAAAAAATATCTGCAGTATATACCCCACTAAAAACCCCACAGAATAAAAGTACTTTGCAGCGCCTCCCAAAGTTTGCTACAGATTCTCTTGTAGTGATTTCAACTACATGCTTCTCTAGGAAAAAAAAACAAATTGCATGACATTGTTAAATAGTTTGGAAAATGCCAGGATTAGCATATAGATAGGCAAGGAATACTCCGCCTACAAAATTTATTATTTATTATTATTTATTATTTATTTATTTATTTATTAATTTAGATTTATATCCCACCTGACCAGCATAGCGGCTCTAGGCGGCTCACAACATTTAAAAACAGTATAAATAATATAAATTAATACATTAAAATACAGTACAGTTTCAATTACAGTTTCAATTGGCGGCAAATTGCAAGTATAGTAATTGGCGATCTAACTACTAACACCAGGGCAACGACAGCTTTCCCCGGCCAGGAGGCTACCACTAACTGTTGTTCCGGGCCTATGTGCTTCCCTGGCCATCTCTCAATGGCCATTTCCCCCAGCGGCGGCCCCGAAAGCCTGGGGGAAGAGCTCCGTCTTGCATCATGACACGGTTTCCTCTCCTCCACATGCCCTAACAAACCTCTGCAAGCCACCGTTTGTTGCCAGTGTGCTCTCTCATTCTTCAGTTCTTGGCCGATTATACCTAAGCAATCGTGTCTCGCAGATAGTAAACATCTGGGCCATCTCTGTGCATCTGAGTCCAACAGGAGGATGCAGAAAATCTCTGGACAGGCATTCGCTTAGGTGTTAGCTTAGGTTTTGCATCACACAAACTGCTAGCCATTGCTCCAGGGATTACATATGCCCAGCTGCCCAGTTTAGATAGATGCTATCAGATACAAATTTCTGTTTCAGACTACGAGCCAGCAAGGGACGGCCGGAACCTTTGCCCAGTATGAGGGAAATGACCCGCCCCCAGTGCGTATGTCATATTTTGGTAGCCACTCTGGAATCCGCAGATCGGTGCATGAATGACCTGGTGCACGGTCATAATATCTTATTTTCCTGTGAGACTGGTGCAAATCCATTTGCTTTGTAAATCTCTCTCTAAGGGTGAACCATAACCAATGCTCCCTCTAAGTTGCGGAGTCTTGTGAGCAAAAATTCTACTTTGTGAGCTACTGGCATTAAAGTAGTGAGCAAGTGATTTGGCTACTGCATAAAATCAGTTTGCTCTGGAGCCATCCTTCCTGAGCCAAGACAGAAATGTGTGAGCCGGAGGCTAAAAAACTGTGAGCTAGCTCACATTAACTTGGTTTAGAGGGAACACTGACCTCACCCAACTGGCCTGAGAGGCTATTAGAAGTCTATTTACATTTCATAGGTTCCCTGGGAGAAACCTAGGTACAGGATTGGTGGCCGGTTTGAATCCACCTGGCCTTTGTTCCACCTGGCTGAAGCTCAGGTAGTTTCTTGGCCATGTGCTCTGGCCATGCTCTGGCCATGTGCTCTGGCCATGCGGTCGCAATTAAGAGAGCACATGGCGACCGCATGGTCAATACATAACACCGACCGATGGGCTTTCTCTTGCTGTAAGACTGTCTACTTTTGGACGGAGAGAAGTGATACTGAACTGTGCCGAAGAGCTTCTCGGCTTCCGAAAGCAACTTGCTCACCTGTGGGTCTTGTGGAGGCCGGTGAGGGGTTCGCCGTCAGTTCTGGGTGCTGCTGCTGGGTCTGTTAATTAGAGAAATTTCAACAGAATGCCAGGGAATTTCCCTTTATTTGGATGACTGAGGATCCCCTCTGAACAAGGGAAGCAAGCTACAGTTGAGCTGTTTAGGGGAGGAGGCAAAGTATAGAAATGATGGGCTGGCGGTCTCCAAAAACACAGTGGTGATAAACTGTTTTATTGCATCTCTGTAGGTAGTTTTGTGAGGGTTTTTTTTTTTTTAAAGCCTCTGCTGTTTTTGTGTGTAATCATGCCTGGCTATTAAGGATACTTTAGAATATGGCTTGTATGCTTTAAGTGTGTGTGTGTGGGGGGGGGGGAACAGCCAGTAAGAAAATGCCGAATTTATGGTGGAGTGTCTTACGATGTTTGTTTTGCTCTGACTGCGGAGAGCCGCCTGAGTTTTCACAATAGGCATTTTTTTTTCTGAACTACTGTATGCTTACAGCTAACACATTTGCTCGGGAGAATGGTAAAACATACAGGCACAGAGACGGTGCTGAATTAATCACGTCAGCTTTCCCAGCCCCCTCCCTACCCCGTGAGGGAGAGAAGTGGATGGTTGGGCCAAAACAGGACCGTTGGGTGTCAGCTTGGATCGACAGGGCGGCTTTCGTGGGAAGCCATCTCGGAAACCTGGTATTGAAAAAAGCGCTTGCCGATGTTGGATCGTTGATGAAGCTGCGTTAATTTTTTCTCATTAATGCGGCATTTGGAATCATCAAAATGAAATATGTTCGCTTGTTGGCTCTTGTGTTGATCTATGGGGAGGTTTTAATCTAGCTGTAGTTTCTTTGCATAAAAGGGCCTCATTTGTCTCAGCCTGATGGCTCGGTGGCCGAAATCTAGAGTTCAGTGTGAAATCGGAACGCTGTAAGAAATAATATTGAAACAAATGTATTTTAAGTTTCATTCTGGGACTCGTGGCAACTCTCAAATTTCATTTCACTGTAGTTGGGAGAGGGAAAATGTATCTTGCAAGGTTTTGACTGCCTGGAGAGTAAGCCAATTCCTTATATTAATTTTTTATTCCTCCCTCTGTGATGAGCAGCGAAAGGGGCCCCTGTATCCATCCACCTGCCTTCCAGTATGGATACTCTGGAATTGCAGTAAGTGACTGGCCTGGCCTGTGTCGCTCCCTTCTTGCACAGTGGTTATACTGTTCACCGGTGGAACTCATTGTCTCAGGATGTAATGATGAAAGAAGGAAACCGAGATAACTGAGAAGACTGTCTGGGAGCGTCGTTTGGCTTTCAGGAGGATGATTGGGGCTAGGGATGTTATCCAGCGCCATGAACGTGCTGTTGCACTTTGCTCCCCACTCCCCAGCTACCTGAACTAATAAAATGAAATGGGATTACTACCAGTAAAATTAACACTTGTATGTATGATGTAAACAGCAACATAGAATCACAGAGTTGGAAGGGGCCATACAGGCCATCTCATCCAAATAATCTTTTGTGTGCAGGTACACTTCTACAGAGGGGGGGAGGGGGGAAGAGCCAGGGAGAACACGCCAGAGAGAGAGAGAGAGAGAGAGAGAGAGAGAGAGTCCAATGGCACTTGGAGAGATCCCCCAGGTGGTGCAGTGGTTAAGTGCGTGGACCGTGATCTGGGAGAACCGGGTTTGATTCCCCACTCCTCCACTTGCACCTGCTGGATGACCTTGGGCAAGCAATAGTTCCGGCACAGCTGTTCTTGAAAAAGAGCAGTTTCTGTCAGAGCTCTCTCAGCCCCACCTGCCTCCCAGGGTGTCTGTTGTGGGGAGGGGAAGGGGAAGGAGATTGTAAGCCGCTCTAAGACTCCGAGTGAAGGGCGGAGTATAAATCCAATCTCTTCCATCTTCTTCTTCTCCTTCTCGTCATCATCTGAATCCACCCTGTAAAAAAGCCCCTGAGGCCCTGGAGACCAACTGCCACTCTGAGTAGACCGGGGGTGGGGGTGAGCTTGCAATGCTCAGCCATTTCGTCTCTTCCCCCCGGGTCCTAGGCTTAGACCATTTATATTTGTAGTTTATGTTTTTTTTTTGGGGGGGGGGAGCTTTGGGACTAACCATGGTTAAAATATAGAGTTCTGCAAACTCAAGGGACTTCAGTTTTACAGAGAAGTATTAGTTTTAACTAATGTGGGGCTCCAATGAAATAGGCGCTGTAGTATCTTTAATTGTGTCTGCCTGTGTCCTTTATAAAGTTTATATCTCTGCTACCTGGCATTACAGTTTATGACACACATGGCCTGGCCTGACAAAGTCCAATTTATGTCAAATCCAGCCCTCACAACAAATGAGTTCGACACCCATGCTCTATGGCATTGTACCCTGCGAAGGCCCTTTCCCTCCCCAAACCCCACTCTTCCCAGGCTCCACCCCAAATCTCCCAACCCAGAGGCAGCAACCCTAACTGGGCCAAAGTCACTCAGTTAGCTCCATGGCAGAGAGGGACCTGGGACCCAAATCTGCCTAGTCGGATAGCAACTAACTCCTGTGCCGCACGGGTGTTCCGTCTAATCTGTCCATAGATGGAACTGCATAAACAGTGTAGAAATGACGTCTCCTAAGCCTGAGGTGACTTGGGAGTAATTGCTGCTGTCTGAAAGGGTCGCTGCTGGTTGCCCCTGGAAGGCTGAGCATCTCAGGTGACCGAGCATCAAAATGTGGCACGTGAGTTTACATTTTCTGGCAGATGTTCGTGACGGTCTAGGGAGGGCCATCTGTGCATTTCCGTGGACAGTGCAATTTAGAACCCGCTGTTGGTTGCCGATGTGCTGGCGCTGGGCCACCTTCAAAGGCAGACTCCCACTTTAAATAGCTTGGATTGGGCTGAGGGAAATAATTGCTACTATGAAATAATTTTGCAATTACCTCTGTAATTAAGGGCAGTTTATTAATGAAAGTGCTTGGTGAATAATGACTGCAGGGCACTTCGTCTTGCAGCTTCATGCCGCACAGTTGGTTTGTGTGGTGGTGGCAGTTGGGGAATTAGTGACACGGCTGTCATGGTAACGGGATGGATGTAAATACTGAGGGCTGTCAATGATGGAGAGCCGTCATTAGCTTCCTGCCCGGTGGGGAATGGTCAGACGAGCAAAAATAAACTTAACATATGACAGAGGGAGTGCTCGGGTATGTCTCTCATTAATGCAAATGTTTAACAAGTCCAGGCAGAACCAGGCCCTTTGGTCAAGGAGTGGGGGGGGGAGGAGGCAAATTTAAGCTGAAGCACAGACTGGTGATGTTTTATTTGCTTTTGAAGCTTGCCATTGTGATTCCTGGGATCTACTAAACAATTCTGTTGCGTTCAGTACTTGCTCGGAATTTTAGGAAACTGGTATCAGGAAGGGGAGTTTCTTGGGGTGATGAGAACAAGAGGACAGTCCAGTTAGAAGCAAGTCATGTGTGGAAGATGAGCAGTGAAGGATCGCAGCAAGTGAAAGGGCATTAACGGTTGTGGTGCAGAACTGGGAGTTTAGTCCCTTGCTTTTGTCGTTGTTTTTCAATCTGTTAGGGAGTGGGGAGATGGTGGTGCTCATTTGTTAAAGCACTGTTTCCCAGCCTTTGGGTTGGGACCCCAAAGTGGGGTGTGAAGCCTCTACAAGTGAGTCACGGGCCAGCCCTCCCCAAAGTTCCACCCCTGCGCCTTCCATTGCTCTCCTTTGTAATTTGGAAACCGAAATCTGACCCTGTAAACGGTAGTTTCCATGTCATAGGTTAGTCGGTATTTTTTTCTTCACTGCATATACATGTAGATCAAGTAAAACGTGTTTTGATGGTTACTAGAATGAGTTTCTTAGAATCTCAGGGAGGGGATTAGAGGAAGTCTTGGAGAAGGAGAGGATGGCCAAAGGCTGGAATGTGACCTCTGTATGCGAAGGGTATGTGTGTCGGAATGTCACCTGCTCGGAGTTCGTCGTGGGGGCAGCTGTACCCTTTGTATGATGTTTGAGGGTTTCTCAAAATCATCTGGTTAGCCGCTGTAGAAAATGGAATGCTGAACTAGATGGATGCCAAGGTCATAGTTTCCCTCCCCCCCCCCCAAAAAAAACAAAACCCCGTAGGCCGGTCCTGGAAGGCTCACCATACCGAGTAAATCCGGACTTGCAGGTCACCATAGTGAAAAGGTTGGGAACCACTGCTTCAAAGTATATGCTGGGGTCGGAGAAAGAGCAAGGAAGCGGTATGGAGCTTCTCTTCCTCAAGAGTTGACCAACAGAAGGTCATATACAGAGTCCGGCTTGGCCAGTCAGTGTCCATTGGAAAGGAAAATACCACGTCAACTGTGTGGATCCCTCTCGTTTAGTCCTGTTTTGGAGAATATCCTTGAATATTTCCTGCTTATGATTGTCTGCTCTCTTTTGTAAAAAGAGGACGCTCATCTGTTTTTTTCTTCTTTTCTTTTTCTTTTTAGGTAAGAAATAAGGACAAGTTGCCCTTTCCTGGTTCTCCTCTCAAGCTTTAAAACCTATTGGATGCTGGTAGTCGGTGCGAATTCTACCATCCGGAGGATTATAGTTCACATTTGACCGGTTGCCGGTGAACTTTAAGCTGTGCCCTGGTTTTGAGATGACTTAAAACCGTTGGTGTGCCCAGGCTTCACGGCTTTTCCTCACGGCAGTAAGAACATTATTAAACTTGGAGCATTCTTAGTAAATACCGTAGAATTTAGTCTGCCCGGCTGGAACCGTAGAATTGTGTTTGTGTTTCATCACATTTGCTATATGCTAAAGATCTCCATGGTGGGATCCCTTCACTCCATTTGACAATACAGTGTAAGTAATGATCAGAGCATCACAGGGTGGATTCTGCGTGCCTTTGGATCTAGGAAATATCCAGGTGTGACGTCATTTGTCTGTTGTTGGTCTCGGGTCGTTGAATATAAATATTCAAAGTGTTTGGGAGCTTCGGATTTCGGACAACAGGCAACTGAATGCTTGAGATTTTCCACCGCCCCTAATCGGTGTTTGTATTGGTCAGTATTTATTAGCAGGCCAGGACGCATCACTGAATGTTTGGGCTTTTTACGTGTCAACTGGCATTTCCCCCATAATATAAGGCTTTGCCATGTCAAGCTGTAATTCATGTGATCGCGCAGCATAACCTTCCAGATGTGCCACCATTTGTGCAGCGGGCAGCTGCTGGCAAGGAATGTTCCCATCGCATCCAGGTTAGTCAGGTGGCGTGGAAAGCCTGATGCCCCTGGGCTTCGGCGTCTGTCAGTCTGTGGGTGGGGCTGGAAGACAAAGCGACAACTGAGAGGGGAAATGCAGAGAGCGAGTGCTGCCCATTATGCACTAACTAGGAGTCAGGCCCGTTGTGGGAAGAAATACCACGGGCTCTAGAAAGGGGCTCCGGGTGAGTGTCCTGCCTGTGGCTTGAAATCTCTGACTGTGTGGACAGACGCTTTGGCCATGCCAGGTGATTTTACGAACGGTTACACTTTACATTTTCATTCAGAATTGGGTTGTTTTGGGTTTGTTTGGGGTTTTTTTTGAAAAACCGTTTGGGTTAGCTGTTACTCATTCCAGCATGGAAATGCCGAGCCCTGTTGCCTCAAGATATGTTAGAAAATCTTGCAAATCCAGGCTCACGTTTGAAATGCTTAATTTCCTTCTGCTTAGCTATAAAGCAGGGCTGTCTCATTTTGCTGCCCCAGGTGGGAAGTGTGGGAGGACAGCCTCATGGTAACAGATATGGTTCCCTCCACCCCTGACTTATGTTGATTTGGGGCTATGCAGTGCCAGCTAAGGTAGAAAAGCACCTCCTCCTATGCCATGTCTTCTGGGTTCCAAGGGTCTGCAAAGTGGTTCCATAGCCAGTTACAGGGTTGCCAACTCTGGGTTGGGAAATACCTGTAGATTTGCAGGATAGAGCCTGGGGAGGGCAGGGTTTGGGGTGAGGAGGGACCTCAGCAGGGTATAATGTCATGGAGTCCACTGCCAAAAGCAGCCATTTTCTCCAGGAGAACTGATCTTGGAGATCTCCAGGTGACACCTGGAGGTTGGCAGTACTAAGTGGAGGACCAGGTTTGTTGAAGGACTTCCGTGAGACATAATACCATAGAGATCACCCTCCAAAGCTACCATTTTCTCCACGGGGACAAATCTCTGTAGTCTGGAGATCAATTGTAATTCAGAGAGATGTCCAGGTCCTCCCTCCCAACCCCTTTCAATTCCAAAGCTGCTTCCCATTTAGCACTTTAACTGCTCAAAAGTTTTAAGTGACTCCTTGATAATACCCCATGGCCTGTTGCGATTTCCAGCTTGGGAGTTGTAGTTCTAATTCCCTTTGCTATGGTTGCAGCAAGGCCAGCTGAGAACTACAACTCTCAAAGTGCAACACATCAAAGTGTGAGTAAGAATGGAGTAGCCAGTGGGACAGACCAATAGGACACCAAAGCAGCTTCCCCAGTGGCCAACGGGAGAGTAGGTGAGCCGTTGACTCCACAGCTTGCCATATATATGTGTGTGTGTGTGTGTGTGTGTGTGTGTGTGTGTGTGTGTGTGTGTGAAATGTTGGCATATGGGCACACCTGGATCTACTTAAAGGGAAGTGCGTTAAGGGTTGGGCTGGACTACTCTACTCATCAGAAGGAATCCAGAGTCTCAGCAGTCCAGTCACATTACGAACATGGGAATCTGTCTTGTACTGAGTAAGACTATGTGTGTCCTTCAGGATCAGTCTTGTCTGCCCAGACTGGCAGCTGCTCTCCAGGGTCTCAGGAAGTCTTTTACATCCACCCGGTCCTTTTAACTGGAGATGCTGCGGGTTGAACCTGGGATCTTCTGCATGCCAAGCAGAGGCTCTTCCCCCCTCCCAAAGTCCCTTTACTGCTTACAAAGCTTCCTTTGGCCCAAAGTCTGTCTGTCTTTCTCTCTGTGTGCACCTCGACTTCTTAGCTTTGTGCTTGGATTCCTTGCCAGACTCCTGTGGCACTCCGGGGAACATGTCTCCCTGCAGGGGTGGGTCTCACTGCAGTCACTGCTAGAGCAGAGAGTCAGAGACCGTGACCTCAGCCGGAGCACAGTCAGTGTCATTTTCAATATGATGTCTGGATGGGCTTGGATGCGAGCTGGAGAGAAACTATTTGACATCATTGTGCATTAATGAATGGCTGTTTCATCACTTCTCCTCCTCCTCCTCCTCATTCTTGGCTGCTGCTCCAGTGTTTTACTGAGAAGAAGAGAAGAAGAAGAAGAGATTGGATTTATACCCCGCCCTCCACTCCCCAAGGGAGTCTCAGAGCGGCTTACAAACTCCTTTCCCTTCCCCTCCCCACAACAGACACCCTGTGAGGTAGGTGGGGCTGAGAGAGCTCTTTCCCAAGCTGTCCTTGAGGGAACAGCTGGTACAGAGCTATGGCTTGCCCAAGGTCATCCAGCCAGGTGCAAGTGGAGGAGTGGGGAATCAAACCCGGTTCTCCCAGATTAGAGTCCGTGCACTTAACCACTACACCAAACTGGCTTAGGTCTCTCCTGTCTTTGTCCGTTTTCCCTCTCTGCTTGTCATGCATCCCAGGAATGATGGAGATGGTTTGGGGAGCTGCCCGGCTGATGTGTTGAGGAGCAGGAGGAGATGGCTGTGGTGTGGGGAACAGGCCAGTTGAGGGAGAGGAAGATGGGGCTGCCTCATCTCCCAGACCTTCCTGTAGGTAAAGGCAGCCGGAAGGTCCTGTTGGCATTCTGTCAGATCTGCAGGCAGTGTGTGGTGCAACGCTGCATAGATGCTTGCAGAAACCATCATTATCCTGGTCTTGGTGGTGTGTGGGGATCCCCATGTAGCTGGCTTAAACAGAGACCTGGGTTGACAAGTTAGGGAGAGAGGTGCTGCCTCTCAAAAGTCTCCCCGGGTTCTAAGAGGGAGGGTATTTATTTCTTTAATGAATTTCTACCCCGCCCTCCCAGCCAAGGCCAGCTCAGGGCAGCTTACATAAAATCAGCATAGAATTTACAATATAAATTAAGTAGCAACAATTAAAACAATTCTAAAACCATTTAAACCAGTTTCCTCTGTGTGGGTTATCTAATGTCACTGAAGACTGCTGCTGTTACTCAATCTCTGAGCATTCAAAATGTTTTCAAAATGGGTTCTCTGATGCAGTTGAAGAGTGCCACTCTGACTGAATCTCTTTCCACACTCTGGTCAGGGTTTCTGTGGTCTCTTGGAATTCCATCATCCTGCTCCAACTACACTGCCCAGCAGAGCCATAACGGTAAAGATGTGTACTTGATATTGTGCCCCGACCTGGATATCCCAAGCTAGGCTGATATCATCAGATCTCAGAAGGTAAGCAGGGTCAGCCCTGGTTAGTCCTTGGATGGGAGACCACCCAGGAAGTCCAGGGTCTCTACAGAGAGGCAGGCATTGACAAACCACCTCTGAAAGTCTCTTGCCTCCAAAACCCCGTGAGGCATAGCCATAAGTTGGCTGCAAATTGATGACACTTTCCACCATCGTCCTACCTGGTTTGGGGTACTGGGCAGATTACATAGCATAGAAGTCCTCCTGCTTATTTCCAGCCTCCCAGCCTGAGCTGCTGGAGGTGGACTCAGACCTGGTGTGGAGAACCTCCAGACATATAATGACTTTCAGACATATAATAGCCGAGTCCACCTTGCCAGCCATGACAGCTGTGAAGCAGAAGAAGAGAAAAGATTGGATTTATACCCCGCCCTTCACTTGGAGTCTCAGAGCGGCTTACAAACTCCTTTCCCTTCCCCTCCCCACAACAGACACCCTGTGAGGTGGGTGGGGCTGAGAGAGCTCTGACAGAAACTGCTCTTTTCCAAGAACAACTCTGCCAGAACTACGGCTTGCCCAAGGTCATCCGGCAGGTGCAAGTGGAGGAGTGGGGAATCAAGCCCGGTTCTCCCAGATTAGAGTCTGCGCACTTAGCCACTACACCAAACAGCTGTGAGGCAGTTCCCAGAGTGTTGCTATCCCAGCACACACGGTGGGTTGTGTTCTAGCTTTGATGGTTATCTGGGCAGGAGAAAGATGATCTGTGGTGGGGGGGGTGGAGGTTCAGAAGGCCCACTGTGGTGGACAGACCACTTCCAGATAAGATTTAAGCTTGCATCAGCCATATGTCTTAGCAAGAAGCCTGGCCAGTCAAAGTGGTCGACTGATGGATTTTGATGGTTCCCTGATGGCCCTTGCGTGGTTTGTTTTTGACATTTCATGGCCGATGCTCCTATTAAAGCCTTGACCTGTCTGTGGAATGGTGAGAGGCTCTCCCACTGTGTGTGGTAAGTGCTGTCAACTCACTTCCAACTTCTGGCGACCTTATGAATTAATGTTCTCCAAAATATACTATTGTTTACAGTCTTGCTCAGGTCTTGCAGACTGAGGGTCGTGGCCAGTGATCCCTCTAATTTTGTTTCCCCGACTGAGCGGAGCAGTTCACATCCTGAGCAGAAGATAACTGCTGTAGTCTTAAAACGAGCAAAAGGCAGTGTGAGACCCTGTGCGGCTCCAGACTGCTGCTGAGAGGGGCTTCCGGTGTTAATGAGCGGCCGTCCACGTGCATGGCTTAGACAGCTCCCTAATTGAGTCCATCCATCTCCGGTTGGGTCTTTGCCTTTTCCTACTGCCTTCGACTTTCCCTAGCGTTATTGTCTTTTCCAGCCCTGGGTGGCTGACATGATTTCCCATAGGAGGACAGAGTCCCTTTGGCAAGGAAGTGACTGTGATTCCAGCTAGAGGGCAGGTAAAGGAAAACTCAGGCCAAATCCAGTCCAACAAGGCTAGTCTTTATAGCCTTTATATCCTAACCCAGGGCAATGATGGTGGTGATAGGATATTTTCTGTGGCATCCGCATAGTGCCACACATGCAGTCGTTGTACCTAAAGAACTTCCTTCTGCTGTACAATCTGCTGAGATAGCCTAATCCCGGTCTCTCCACCTTCAGAAGTTAAGCAGGTGGCAAGCAGGATTGAGGTCCCCTTGTGTGGAGTGGTTCAGGGAGCTGACTAATGTTCCAGTCTGCTGGCTTTTTTGTTCTTCGGTTGCACAGCCGAGTCTGACTCTTTGCGAACCCATGGACCACAACACGCCAGGCCCCTCCTGTCTTCTGTGGTGTTCCAGAGTTTGCTTAATTTCATGTTTGTTGCATCGATGACACGATCTCATCCTTTGCCGTCCCCTTCTTCTTTTGCCTTCAGTCTTTCCCAGCCTCAGGGTCTTCTCCAGGGAGTGCTCCCTTCTCGTTTGGTGGCCAAAGTATCTGAACTTCAGCTTCAGGATCTGGCCTTCCAGGGAACAGTCAGGGTTGATTTCTTTTAGGATTGACTGATTTGATCTCCTTGCAGTCCAAGGGACTCTCAAGCATCTTCTCCAGCACCATAATTCAAAAGCATCTATTCTTCGGCGCTCGGCCTTCCTTACGGTCCAACTCTCGCAGCCACACATCACTACTGGGAATACCAGTCGCTTTGACCATACGGACTTTTGTTGGCAGGGTGATGTCTCTACTTTTTGTTATACTGTCTAGGTTGGCCATCGCTTTCCTCCCAAGGAGCAGGCGTCTTTTGATTTCATGGCTGCAGTCACCATGGCTTTTAGATACCATTAAAACCTTATTATCTGAAGCATTTGACGAATTGGCATCCATATTTTCTACCACTTTTGCCTTGAAGATCTTATCCTGGGAGACTTTTTTATTTAACGTGTTTGTACACAAACGTTATACTTAAACATTTACCTGTGTAAGGAAAGGCATCTGGGTGGATCCTCCAGTGTTCAGTAATCTCTCTGGTTAACTAACATGGGCTCTGCGTTTGCAGACGAATAGGTGATTCACCGTTCTCTCTGTAAAGATTAAGTGCATTTCCTTACAGCTGTCGTCTTTAATATGCTAGACTCTTTTTTTGGTTTTCTTTTAATTGGATTGCCAAACAAATTGAACTGGGATGATTTAGTGGGGCTGTTCAACTAAGCCCAGCAGGTTGCTTGGAATTAGAAGAGTTCTTGTGAAACTTTCTGTTCTCTCTTTGGGTTTTTTGTTCATGGTGGTTTTTACTCTCATTTTCAGCCAGAAACTGGCTCCCAGATTTGGCTTGCAGCATTTGCCCGGGAGGATATGATGCCGAGGTCTTTGAGGAGGAGGAGGAGGGTTTCGGTTGGGCGGGGGGTGGCTTAGCTCGGTCTGGCTAGTTTCGAACTGGGGAGGGAGCCTGTGCCACATCCAGGGGAAGGGGAGCCCCCTTGTTCAGCCAGCACTTCCAGGGAATACGAAGAAGAGGCCACTCATTGCCTGGGGCCCGTCAATTGCCCAGTTTCAATGCCAGTTAGAGTAGCACTAATTAATTTCATAAGCCACAAACATTCCACCACCACCACCCTCACTTGCAAACTCTGGATTACATTCACATGAATGCACGTGAAGCTGCCATATACCAAAACAGAGCATGGGTCTGTCAAGGTCAATTTTGTCCAAGCCTGTCAGGGGCTCTCCAGGGTTTCAGGCAGAGAGAGGTCTTTCCCATCACTTCCTGCCTGCTCCTTTGGACTGGAGATGCCGGGGACTGAACCTGGGACCTTCTACATGTCAAAAGCAGATGCTCAACCCCTGAACCACAGCAGTATGAAGCCCGAAGATACACAAAGCTGTCTTGTATTGAAGCAGACCACGGGTTTTTCAAGGTCACTTTTGTCTGCTCAGACTGGCAGCGGCTCTCCGGGGACTCAGGTGGAGGTCTTTCACATCTCCCACTGCCTGGTCCTTTTAGCTGGAGATGCTGGGGCTTGAACCTGGGGCATGCCAAGCAGAGGCTCTTCCACTGAGCCACAGCTTCCTGTTTCAGTGAAACAGGTGAGTTCAGGAGTTCTCTCCCTTTCCTTTTCTCTCAGTGTTTTTAGGAAACTGCATAGTAAAGGGAAATTGATTTTGGTGTCACAAAGAATGACTTGGATGAGTGTGCATTCCGAAATTATCGGAGGCCCCTCCTTGATGCGAAGCTCCACAAGGAGTTCTGTCCAAACTGTATTCCTGTGGCAGGTCAGGACAAGGACACCATTTACATGTGAGTTGTTAGGTTGTATTTTTTTGGGGGGGGGGCTGTTAAATCTTTTTAATTTGCTGAGCGAGGCCTCTCCCTTAGCAGCCGGTTTGCAGGGACACCGCTCGGTATTCCAATCACGTTGTGATGCTATCTGTCAAAACAGGCTTGGCATTATAGAGTGTTTGTCTACGAAATGAATCCACTCCTTACTCTCTGCCCCTCCATCTCCAGAGTGCCTGGTGGTCTATCAACCTGAGACGTAATCCTGCTCCAAATGAACTTTGCTAGAGCAGTGCCAGGGGTGAGTGGAATGCAGATCCGGGCTTTAGTGGCGGCTCTCTAATTCCACCTGGCTGCCGTGGTGTGAGGAGGCATCCTGGAATCAGCTTACTGTTTTTAATAGCAACATCTTTCAAATTCCTCTCATCGGAGCAGGATGGGATCGTCTGAGGAGGAGAGGGGAGAGGTCCTTTCTGACAACTTAGATTATGCATGGCCTGTGAGAGAGAGAAAACAAGCTCACATGACCAGCAAAGCATTTTGCTAACAACGCAAGTGGAATTCTGCTGTAGCGATGGCCACAGGAATAGACAGCTTTAAAAGAGGATTAGACAGATTCGTGAAGGATAGGTCTGTCAGTGGCTAGCAACTATGGTGACTGAGGGGAGCCTCCATGTTCAGAGGCAGTCAGCCTCTGAATTCAGAGCTGGGGGAGCCCTCAAACTCTATGCCTTGTTGTTGGCCATTCAGAGGAACTGGTTGGCCACTCTGTGATAAAGGATGCTGGACTAGATGGACCTTCACTGGTCTGATCCAGCAGGGCTCTTCTGATGTTTTTAAGGGCACTTCTGCACAAAGGACCGGTTCAGGTATGCACACCAGTGTTATGTTCTCTTGATGCACTCTGCTCTCATGTGTCTCGCGCATGACAGTAGATCCAAGCGGCGCCAAATGAATGACTAAATTGTCTCAGAGTCCTTCATCCCTCTGGTGGGGCCCGTTCAGTATCACCAGGACAGCCCGCCAGTTGCCCAAGCAGCTGAATCATCTTGTGCACCAAGTCCACACAAGAGAGACAAACACTTCTCCTCTGGTGTTCTTTCTGGTGGCATGAACTGGGAACTCAGGAAGGTGCCCGACCTCAGAATCCCAGTGCCAGGAGGCACCATCTCTGGAAGGCCTCGGCCTCTGTGCCCTGTTGCTGGCCTTCGAGAGAGGAACTGGCTGGCTGCTGTGTGACAAAGGATGCTGGACTAGATGGACCTTCACTGGTCTGATCCAGCAGGGCTCTTCTGCCTTCCAGATTGCCACAAAAGAGGCTCAGTTGTTGTGGTCCTGAGGGACTGGCAAAGGAGAGAGAGGATATCCCCAATGTGGCTTTTGTTGGTCTTCTTCCTGTTCCTAGAAATTCCAGGACATTTTCCAGACTCAAACTGCCCAGCTTTGCCCAAAGCGTTTGCTTTAGAGGTTGAGTTATAGCAAGGTGATCTACACTGAGTTCCTCTCCCCTCATTTTACCCTCCTAGCAAGCCTGTGGGGTGGGCCAGAGGGTGCGGCCAGCCCAGGGTCCTCCAGTGAGTTGTGTGGCTGAGTGCAGGTCTTGGTTCTGGCCTCCTGGTCAAGCCAAGGCTGTGCTGCTGGCCCAAACAAGCCATGGGCCAAACAAAGGCAGGCCCTTCAGTGGCCAGTCTCGCTCTGCTCTGTTCGGGTTGTGGGTGTGAGGTGCAAGGAGGGGTCAAGGAAGGGAGACCACCACCCCCAGGGCCACTTTGCATGCCTGTGCAGAAGATCTCCTGGAAGCAGAACTCTGTAGTGAAGAAACCAGACATTTATTCATCATTCAGTAATCAATACCACAAAATCCTTTTAAGCCGGTGGCTCAAATGAATCCTAAGCACGCGTCCACTTTGTTTCCCCCTTCAGCCTTAACAAATATATTAATTAATTTAAATTTAGTGGTGGGAAGTGCCCTCAAGTTGCAGCTGTCTTATGGCGACCCCGTAGGGTTTGCAAGGCAGGAGACTAACAGAAGTGCTTTGCCATTGTTTCTCTTTGCACAGCATCCCTGGACTTCCATGGTGGTCTCCCATTCTAATGCTAACAGCCCAAATACTAATCAGGGCTGAAGACTCTGCTTAGCTTCCAAGATCTGATGAGATCGAGCTGTCCTGGCCCCACTGCTGGACCTCCTGAGGGCACCTGGTGTTTTTGGCCACAGCGTGACACAGAGTGTTGGACTGGAGGGGCCATTGGCCTGACCCAACATTGGCTTCTCTTTATGTTCTTATCTCGTTCTGGGCATTATTGCAATATACTGGGTGCAAGTTAGTACTCATGGGAAGGAGGTCCATATAACATTTCAAACAACTTTCACCATGTTGGTCATATTAAGAACATTAGAAGAGACCTGCTGGATCAGCCCACTGCTCTGTCCAGCCCAGCCTCCTCTCTCATGCAGTGTCCAGACCAGTTACTGTACACTGATTACTGGTTGCGGTGGCTCAGAGGTTAAGATGCTGAACTGCAGACTGGAAGGCCGGCAGTTCAGTAGTTCGAGACCAGAGTGCCGCACAACAGAGTGAGCGCCTGTCTCTGCCCTCAGCTCCTGCCAACCTAGCAGTTTGAAAGCAACAAATTGCAAGTAGATAAAGAGGTACCACTTTGGTGGGAAGGTAACAGCGTTCCATGTGCCTCAGCATCTAGTCATGCCGGCCACATGACCATGGAGACACCTTCGGACAGCGCTGGCTCTTTGGCTTGAAAACAGAGATGAGCACCACATCCCTAGAGTCAGATTCAGCTGGCTTTTGAGCAAGGCTTTTGAGCTTTACCTTTATCACAGACTTCCCCATGTATCAGAACATGCTTCATAGCAGTCCAGTTCTTCAAAGATCCTGGCAGTTTTCTGAACACTGGGGAAGCCCATGACCTTTCAATCAGAATACCAAGAAGTATCAGAATCATGCAGAGAGAATGGGGGAGAGGTGGGGGCACTAAATTTCTGCAGTAAGCAAACAAAGATCCCCCTCACACTGATTTTTTTTTTAAATATACTATTTGACTACAATATGACTTCATTGAGAGCTGGCTCTGCAGCATTCTTGATGCTGAAATGTTTCTACTGCAGCTGATGGAGGGCTTCATGCTCCAGTCAGCTGGTGTTCCTAAGACGGGGAATTGTACCCATCTTTCATCGATAGACCAGGAGCTGGAATGCTGGGATTGCTGGTGGGAACGTCATCTGGAAGGCAAGGCAGGGGGAGGTGGCAATAGGCCAGATGCATGCAAGCACTAGTCATGAAAATATGTTTGTGTCCCTGGACCAACATGGAGTCTAAGTGGTGGTTGAAACCCCCCTGACATCTCAAATGGGGGAGGGGAATAGGGGTCAGATGTTGGGACAATTAAGCAATGTCCCCTTTCCCAGCAGATTTGCAAAGACCCAGCTCTGGTTAGACCTCACCTAGAGTATTATGTTCAATTTTGGGCACTACAGTTTAAGAAGGCTATAGACAAGCTGGAAACGAGTCTAGAAGAGGGCATTGAAGATGGTGAGGGGTCTAGAGACCAAGTCCTATGAGGAAAGGTTGAAGGAGCTGGGTACGTTTAGCCTGGAGAGGAGATGACCGGGAAGTGATATGATCACCATCTTCAAGTACTTGGAGTGCTGTCATCTAGAGGGTGGTGCAGAGTTGTTTTCTGTTGGCCCAGAAGGTCGGACCAGAACCAACAAGTTGAAATGAAATCAGAAGAGTTTTCGGCTAAACATTAGGAAGAACTTCCTGACAGTTAGAGCGGTTCCTCAGTGGACCAGGCTTCCTCGGGAGGTGGTGGGCTCTCCTTCTTTGGAGTTTTCAAACAGAGGCTAGATGGCTATCGGACAGTAATGCTGATTGTGTAAACTTAGGCAGATGGTGAGAGGGGAGGGCAGGAAGGGTTGCCTCAGTGCTTAGTTCTTGTAGTTCTTTCTTTCATGCCCAGGGAAATGCTGATCACCACTTTGGGGTCAGGGAGCAATTTTTCTCCATGCCAGTTTGGCCAGAGATCTTGGAGGTTTTTGGTCATCTTCTGGGTGTGGAACGGCGGTCACTGGAGGTGTGTGTGTGCGTGGGAGGTATTTGTGAATTTCCAGCATTGTGCAGAGGGTTGGACTAGATGACCCTGGAGGTCCCTTCCAACTCTATGATTCTATGATCTTTTGATCAGTCCAGTAATGTAGCACATGTGATCTGTCTTTTCCATTCATTGCCCATACTAGGGGTCCAGGGGGTCCCTCCCCTTTTGATTCCTCCTGAGATGCAGCTTCTGTCTCCCAACGATTGCTTCTGTAATCGTGGGGAGGCTCAAGCAATCGGTTTCTTGAGGAAAGGAAATTCACTGGTGCCAAAGAAACACTTCTGCAGAGCTGCACAAGACGTGTGTTGCATGTGTGTATGGATGCTGACTTCGGGAGCATATTTGGAGATGCACTTCCCATGCCCCCCCTTCCACTCTTCACAATGAAGGGGTGGACACTGGGGGAGGTGGCTGCCTTTCTGTGCATTGATGGAAACCCATCAGTTTCGCCTCTTTCTGTGCTTCTCGCTTAACTACAGTCCAGGCTGCAGGTCAAAGGTTCATTGCCTCCGAAGGAGCGGCAGAAGCCTGGACCGGATGCCACCAAGCTAAGAAGGGCTGGCGCAGACCCCGGTGGGGTGTGCCCTTGGGCTGGAGCTCTTCAGTAGCAGCAGCCTTTCTTGGCTCCTCTGGTGGCCTTTGGATGCCAAGAACAATCTACTGTTATTTTGTAATGCTCAGCCTTTTTGTTTTGTGTGTTTGTGTGTGTTCCCCTGCCCAGAGAAATCTTATCCTTGAAGCATCAGTGAATCATTCTCACAGTCTATAGTTCTGGAAAAAGTACAGAGGAGGGCAAGCCAGGTAATTAGGGAGTTGGAGCACCTTCCCTATGAGGGAAGAGTCTGAGACTTTTTGTTTTAGAAATGAGATGACTAAGGGGGGACATGAGAGGTTTATAAAATTAGGCGTAGGGTGGAGAGAGTTAACAAAGGCTGTGGTCAGACGTGCTCTTTGATCTGATACTGTTGTTGTTGCCTGACAGATTGAAAATGCATTGTTCAGACAGCAACATCTGTGAATGGTTCCCCAGTTGTCGGCACCCCATTTTGCCCCGCCTTTGAATCGGAGTTATCAGGCACTAGGGAAAGTCCGGTCTGGATGGATGTCGGCACTTTGACCCTGAATTTCTGAAAGTCTGATCAATCCATCAAGCTCTCAAGTCGTTTGGGAAGTCTGAAGATTCTCCTTCTGGTTTGCCACCGTTCGTTTTAGACAGTTAGTGATGTACACATAAGCAGATCTTTGTGCCAGGGTTTTGAAACATTGCTTGTACATTTATTTTTTATAGATGTTTTACAGACATCTCTCTCACACAGGAGTTTCACAAAGCTTCATAAACAGCTTTAAAAGGGGATTAGATACTGGAAGAGAGGTCTGTCATTGTCTATTAGGCATGGTGGCCAAGGGGAACCTCCACATTCAGAGGCACTAAACCTCTGAATCCCAGAGCCAGGAGGCATCATCAAGGGAAGGCCTCAGCCTCTCTACCCTGTCTGTTGGCCCTCCAGAGGAACTGTTTGGCCACTGTGTGAGAAAGGATGCTGGACTAGATAGACCTTCAGTGGTCTGATCCAGCAGGGCCCTTCTTATGTTCTTATCAGGGGAAGGCCTCAGCCTCTGTGCGCTGTTGTTAGTCCTCCAGAGGAACTGGTTGGCCTCTGTGTGGGACAGGATACTGGACTAGATGGACCTTCACTGGTCTGATCCAGCAGGGTTCTTCTGATGTTCTTATGAAGGCCTTGGCTTCTATGCCCTGTTATTGGCCCTCCAGAGGAACTGGTTGGCCACTGTGTGAGACTCTTCTTATGTTCTGGTGTGATTCAGGCTTTGTGGAGATTTAAAAAGACCAAAACAAAACCTGCCAGCTTCTCTGTCTTTGTATGCCTTAAAAGTGAAATGGCTTTCATAGAATCTGCTGCTGCTGGATGCATTTGGGAAGGGTGGAGAAGGGTCTCTCACAAACAGTTTTGCCAACAGACTGCTCACTCGCTTCTGCTGGAGCATCTAATCAACAAGTGTTTCGGTTCGTGTAGGTGGCCATGAAACAGCTGTCCTTTTGGACAAGGAAGGCAGCAGGTCCCCTCTCCGGCCACATCTGTGCTCCATCTTCTTGGCCGGCTGCTGCTCTCTTGTCCTGGGCCTTCCGAAGGGCTCTGTGCCAGCTCGGGGAGCTGCGGCTGCTGCTGCTGCAGTGATATTTCTCTGCACTCCTTGAGTCTCTTTGAGAAAGGTGGACAACCAGTGTTGTAAGATAAATGAATCAAAATGTGTTTTATGTGTAACTTTCTGGCCAGTTGTGGCTTGCTGTTCTAACCGGCATAGAGAAAACTAAAATAAATATTACAATATATATATGAACAATGAACCCAGTGTGGTGGCCAGCGAGCTAAATTTTCCAGACAATTTTAAAAGCAGAGGGGGATAGAATCACAAGAAGAAGAGGAGGAGGAGGAGGAGATTGGTTTTATACCTTTCCCTTCACTGTGTAAAGGAGGCTCAGAGTGGCTTACAGTCTCCTTTCCTTTCCCTTCCCCTCCCCACAGCAGACACCCTGTGAGGTAGGTGGGGCTGAGAGCACTTTTTCAAGAACTGCTCCTGAGAGAACAGCTGTAAGAGAACTTGTGACTGGCCCAAGGTCACCCAGTTGGCTGCATATGGAGGAGTGCGGAATCAAACCCGGTTCTCTCAGATTAGAATCCACGCGCCTAACCACTGCACCAAACTGGCTCTAGGGATTAAAAGTGTTTCCAGGGAAGGAAGAGCTGAAGAACCCCTTGGAAGGGGGGAAGGGATGGGCCAGCCCCATTTCCTTGGCCAGAGTGTTATACTGAGAGCAGACCCTTTATGACATCGTAGCCCCCCTCTGTACCTCAGATGGCAAGGCAGCCATGCCAAGGCCCCTGCAGCAGGTTTTATGGGCTGGGGCTGGGGGACTGTATTTGTTGCTTGATTTTTCTGTTGCCTTTCCACCCAAATAGGTTAGCAAACATGAAAATATTTAAACACTAAAACAGCATTTGAAATATATAAAAATAATTCAGTAAAAGCACAAAAACATACACCACCACAACCAGGGAGGAGAGTGAGTCACCATTATTGTGGGCACATCGAATGAAACCAACCAAACAAACAAAAAAACCCTCTTCACCCACTGGTGAAAGACACCAGGAGACAGACAGATCTCCTGGGGATCTCCAAAGTTTTGGTGCCACGACTGAGAAAGCCCATTCTCAGGTTGCCCCCCCCCCCATCTAGCCTCAAATGGCAGCCCCCCCCCCCCCCCCCGGAAGATGAATGGCACGAACAGGTGTGTTCGTATGGGAGAAGGTGGAGGCAGGCTTACAAATATTCTGGATCTTCTTGGGGCTTTGATGGTTAAGAAGAGACCTGTGGATTCCATCTCCGTGTGTCTTCACTAACTTTGTTTAGTGCCTTTCAATAATCCTTTTTTGAGATTACAATAAACTGCCAAACCCAAGGAACAATATACTTCCCAGAACAGGAGTCGAATGAACAAAATAAACAGAAAAGTGATAAGGCCAAACTTGTACCCCCATAAGGCGGCTTTTCCAAAGCAGGGCCTCCCTGGCTGAACTGTGGTGGTGGTCGTGGGGTGTTTATTTAAAATATCTTTTTTTTAATCTTGCTCCCTCCATGGAAAGGTTCCAGAGGTGGATTTCAAGAGGCCCAGTCCAGTAATAACCATCAAACTTCTCAGACAGTAATAGACTAAGACTCTTACTAAAAGCGAGCAGCATTTCATAAAGCAATTAAAGCAGTAAAAATACACATCCACCAGTAATACATTTAGAAAGCTGGTTAACATACTTGGGTTGGAGAGCATTAATCACCGTGTTAAGGAGAAAGATGAGATCTTGGAGAAATGGCTGGGGGGAGAGGCAAGTCTGGGCGTGAAAAGTCTGTGCTGGGCAGACCTTCCAGAGCAGGGCATTCCTCACCTTTTGTGGCCACCCGGTGAATCCCATGCAGTGGGGACATGGGGAGCAGGGCTTTGGGAGATGCTCTCATTGGGCAGGCAGCTCGACGAGGGTGGTGCTGATGCCAGAAAAGTCTCGTAGGGCTTTCCTGGGAGATGACCAGCCCTTGGAAATAGGTCTTGAGGTGGACCCTCAGCCAGGGGGATTCTCTCAAAACTGACGAGATGTGTTCCTAATATGACCCTCCCCCTCAGTTGCATTGTTGACCAGTTGCAATTTCTGAATAGTGTCCAGAGATAGCTTCTTGTAGAACGTGTGATACCTGTCCAACCTGGATAACTGTGGCTGCACAACTGTAGCCGACTCTTAAAGGTAAAAGGTAAAGGTTTTCCTTGCTCGAAAGTCAGTTGAATACGATTCTAGGGGGGCGGTGTTCATCTCCATTTCCAAGCCAAAGAGCCAGTGCTGTCCGAAGCCTGCTCCTTCAGGTGACTTCCATCAGCAAAGGAGAGAAAGGAGAGAATTATTTCACCCTCTCCTCCCTGCAGTGTCCCACCCGTTTGGCTGTTTCTCTGTGCAGATCTCACAGCTCCAGAAATGATCTTTCTGGGGGTCAGGAGGTGTTGAAGGAATGCTGGGAAACTTCATGTTGGATACAAGCCACTCACTCCCTGTCCTCAGTGTGTGGCCTGGAATTCTCTAGTAACACCTGCAATGACGTCCTTTCCCACATCTGCCAGTCTTCGGCCTTGCTTTAGCATTCTGGGCCAGCCCAACTTTCTTAACATTTCTCAAAGCAGCCCCATGTAAAGTTCAGTGATGGAGGCTGCCATAGTGACCAGGTTGATCTCCTTCTAGCGAGAGGGTGGCAGGGTCAGCCTGGCTGCTTTATATAGAAGAAGAAGAAAATGATGATGGGGGGGGGGGGAGGTGTGAGCCTGAGTGGTGGATGTCGGGCCTCGAAGAAAATGGAACTCTGCAATATCCAGGCATCCAAGCTTGACTCCTGTCAAAGGGGCATACAGTGACATCAGAACAGTTCAGGAAATGGGCAAGGGGACATGGATTGCTGGACTAGCATGTAAGCCTTCTCTACCAGAAGCTTTTAGTAAATATGGCAAAGCATTTCCTGGTCTGTTGCTTCTGTTAAGTATTGGAGTTTTGTAAAGAGATGTGTTGAAGTTTAAGCTGGGCAAGAACCCCCATCTTCTGACCTGGAAGCCCTGTATCATCATCTCGGAAAAGTCCTTGCTGTTTACTTGAGCTGCAGTCCCTCAAATGGTGAAAAGGGAAAAGAAGAAGAAGAGATTGGATTTATACCCCACCCTTCACTACCCAAAAGGAGTCTCAGAGTGGTTTACAAGCTCCTTTCCCTTCCCCTCCCCACAACAAACACCCTGTGAGGTAGGTGGGGCTGAGAGTGCTCTGACAGAAAATGCTCTTCTTCAAGAACAGCTGTGCCAGAACTACGCCTTGCCCAAGGTCATCCAGCAGGTGCAAGTGGAGGAGGGGGGAATCAAACCCGGTTCTCCCAGATTAGAGCCCGCGCATTTAACCACTATGCCAAATTAGCTCCTTCCTTCACCTCGCTGTCTTGCAAAGGGGCCTTCTCTTCCATCCACAACAGGCTTCGGCGTGGCTTTTGGGGAAAGACTGTTGCTGGGTTGCAAGTGCTGATGGGGTCTTCTGAAAGGCAGAGCCCATCCATCCCTCGTCTCCCTTGGAATCTGCAAAAGCTGGGTGTGGCTGTTTCAGGAACCAGGTCTCTTGGACTCTTTCTCCTAGCTCTGACTTGGTTTTCAAGTGACAATAGGCGTGTGTGTGTTTTCCCTTTTCCTTCCCACCGATCGGCAAAATCCCAAGTGCCTGTGCATTCTGGGCTGTACTGTACTTAAGCTCGAGTTGCTTAAGCTTCTGTTGAGACTCAAGCCCCCAGCGGCCTCCAGCAAGGAGGAGAGTTCTTGAATGCCCCAAATGGTAATAGTGTGTCCTAAAACTGGAACCCGGTACCTCAGGAATGAGGGAGAAGCCTTTCAGCTGGCAGAAAGTATTGCTTGAAAGAGAATGAGTGGCCATTAAATATTGTGCATCCACAGAAGGGAAGCTGTGAGATGTTTCCCCATGCATCGACAGAAGGCTTTCTGCAAAGCTTCTTGGGCGCCTTTTGTGTGGGAACTTCAAGGAATCCAGCGCGGCCTGCTTTCTGCTTTCTTTCTTCCATGCTGGAAATTCATCCTCCAGATGTCTGCTTGGCCGTCCCTGCCAGTGTTGCCTCCTGGGGCTTCTTTTGTGCAGTAATTCCTGATGGAATTAGCAGCGTGTTGCTGAAACGGCTGCTGTTCCTTTCCCAAAATCAAACAGTAGTTAAGAACAGGCGGGGGTGGGGGGGAGAGGGGATCACCCGGCGGATTTGTCGGACGCACTCCAGATAAAGAGAGGGCCCCCCCAGTGGGTTTGGGTTTATGTCCTTGCTCCCCCCCCCCCCCCGCATCAAAATTAGTCAAGAAGTGGTGCCCAGGAATTTTTTTTTATGCATACACCAAACAACAAAAGTCGCCCCTCTCAATCTGCATGCACAAATCAATAGGAAGAGAGAATGTTGAGTGTGTTGAAATGAGTTTGATTGTCTTGCTTAATATACACCCTTTAAGTCTTTCTAATGCAACAGCATGATGCTAACTTCCTTTGACATTCTAACTGTGCATTACTCACTACATCAATCGATCATAGCTCTGCCCTGCATGGAGTATTGATGGACAACTTAAATACTTCACTTTTTTTAAAAAAAGAAAAAAAGTGAAGCCTGGGTAATTAAGCCATGTGCTCCGCAAGTTGGAGGCTGTGTGTCTTTCACAGAGGACCAATAATGAATAAAAAGTGCATTAACTAAATTAAACTCGTGCATGCCGCCAGCTCTCTGACTATAGGCTTAGCTTTATGAATTTCATTAAGGAGAGGATGGTTCTGCTAATCAAAGGGCTGGATCAGGGAATGTCAGTGGGTTTGAAGAGGCCACTTCAGTTGACAGCCCGCATTGGAGAGGGAGGCTGGAGTTACGGCGGGGCCTGGTGGGACCCTCAACTGATGGGCTGTCTCTCTTCTCATCTGTGTGAGCAGAGATATAGATTTTCCAGGTACATTGAAGTCTCAAGAAGAAGAAAGTCTGTGGGGTTTTGGGTTAAGGCAAGGGATGGTACGAAAAGTAGGGAGAAAAAATAGTTTCAGAGGGCAGCCATGCTGGTCTGCAATTGAAGAGCTGGATTCGAGTCCAGTAGCACTTTAGACCAGTGTTTTTCAACCTTTTTCGAGCTAAGGCACATTTCTTTCATTGAAAAAATCCAGCGGCACACCTGACAATATCTCACGGCACAGTGGTTGAAAAACACTGAAATACAAGATAAATGGGTCATTAGTTGCCTCAGCTCAAGTATTAACTATGACAGTATTACAAATACACGTAATAGCCACTCAACTTGAAATCGGAAGTTACAGATCCAAAGTGTAATGGCTCCTTCCCATAACATTGACCTCAGTTTCAGAAGAAATATAATGTGGATGTATTTTAATACTGCGATTCTGCTAAAGTTTTTCAAATAGAGAGTTTAAACTCTTACTCTTATGTGAACGGCATTCCGCTGACCATAAGTGATTTGAAGAGAAGCACAGTACACCCATTCTTCGCTGAGGGACAGTTACTGATTTGAACCCCACCCTGATAGAAACAGCTAGCTGTTACCATCAAACATATTCATGTTTACTGGAATGTCTTGGTGCAAATCACTCTACCTCAGGCCGGCCACAGAGCATGCGAGCAGAATCAGCGAGACCGCACCACTGTTCTTTCTCGCATGCGCAAACACATCCCGGAAGGTCAGCCTGGAAGGCACATTTCTTTCATTGAAAAAATCCAGCGGCACACCTGACAATATCTTGCGGCACACCAGTGTGCCACGGCACAGTGGTTAAAAAACACTGCTTTAGACACCAACAGGATTTCCAGGGGATGAGCTTTTGAGAACCAATCTGACAGAGAGAGCTTTGCCTCTCGAAAGCTCACATCCTGAAAATCTTGTTGGCCTCTAAGGTGCCTCTGGACTTGAATCTAGTAGGAACTAAATCATTCATGAAACCTTAGAGGGATTTCAAAACATAGTGTGCATCGTGTGTAATTTAGGGAACATTTAAAAGTGGGTGTATTTCTGGATTTTCAGGCTACAAATCCCTTAGTTCTATTTGAATGTACATGGACTGTTGCATCCAAAGATATCAACCAGTTGGGAAATGGGAATGTGAGGGGAATAAAATGAAGGTTTTTGTGGGTTTTACTTTTTAGGCTTAGACAGTCTGTAGACTTCTGTGTGCCCTGACCTGGATGGCCAAGGCTGGCCTGATTTTGCCGCATCTTGGAAGCTAAGCAGGATCGGGCCTGGTTAGTACTCGGGTGGGTGGTTATGGCCGGCATGGTGTCCACAGGGCTGGAGCGTGCCGGGCGGCTCCTTCATTTGAACCAAAGACCTGAAGATACTCTTCGGGATTTGGAAGCAGTTGTCCAAAGAGCAGTTCTTAATTCAGTCAAATCTAGTTGTAAGGCTACCATAGCTACTTCTGAGTTTTTGATCTAACATTTAAAGCATCGTTAGTTTCTGTTTTTAAGTAGTCCATATTGTTCTGAAAGTGGTGTGTTATGTGTGAAACTCTCAAAGTTTCCAGCTTTTCCTGGAGGTACACCGTTTCCTCGTTTTTCTCTCTTCTCCACCCCTCTTGCATGTGCTTTGTACCATTTTGAGATTTGCCAGAAAGCCAATATTCCAGAACTTGAACATGATCTTTCCCAGCATGCCCAGATGACAATCAGTGTACTTGATGGGATCTCAGTGGCACTGATGTCTTAGGTTTCTAACTGTTTGCTTGCAAAACGCATTTTATAAGTCTTTCATGTTTTTATCTTGTTCATGATATGTTTATCTTGCCCTTCCTCTAGGGAGCTGAAGACAGCACGTGGTTTCCCTCCCCATCTTATCCTCTCAGCCCCCCCCCCCCCCTCGGTGAGATAGGTTAGGCTCAATGATTGGCCCAAGGTAACCCAGTGAGTTGGGGCTTACTGAGGGTTTTGCACACAACTTTGGGATTTTAACCACTGGTTATTCATTTCTTTACTTTTCTTGCTGAGATTCAAGGTGGATTACATTGCACTGCACTTTCTCTAATTTAGATCTTAAAATGCATTTTTTTTGCAGCAGATCCTCCCCAATCCTAGTTTCTCTCACTGGATTCTAGCACAAACTTTGCTTCCCTCTCCTGAATCAGTCTTACAGGGATAGCTTCGGAGGGTAGCCATGTTGGTCTTCAGTAAAAGAGTCCGGTGTCACCATAAGAGACCAAAAAAAATTTTCAAGATAAGAGCCCAAGATCTCTTCACCAGGGAGCTGGTTGTTGGAGTTATTCAGTGGTCTTTAATTGCTGCATTCGGTTTATCTGAGTCGGGGGTGGGGGGGACTGAACAAATCCCTTACCAGTATTTTTCAAGTATTTATTTTCAGCTGGGGTGTTTATCCGCCTATCCCATATGGGCAAGCCCCCCAAAATCACAAAAATATTCAGGATTTTTCACAGCTGCCAGATTGTTGGTGTTAAAGGGTGTTTAAAGGGGTTGCAGTCCCTTTAATCACCTTCTGGGTGAAGCCGTGGCTTGAAGAAGATTTAAAGGAACCACAAACCCTTTAAATGCCTTTGGAGTTCAGCCACAGCATTCCCTTTAAATGCCTTTTCCTCCTCCAGTGGAAACAATGGAGGATGGGTGCACTTTCTTCTGGAGCCCATAGAATTGGACCCCCTGGTCCAATCTTTTTGAAACTGGGGGGACGGTGAGGAGAGGCACCTGCAGCTATGCTGCAAACTTGGTGCTTCTATCTCAACAAACAGCCCCAGATACCCCTGGATCGATTCTCCATTATATCCTTTGGGGAGCATTGACTAATGATCCCCATAAGGTATAATGGAGCTGAAAAAATTCAGCAATCCCAAATATTTATGGAATCCGAATACTGTACTGGTATTGGGATTCGGGAATATCAGGAAATAATGATATTTTCCGGGTTCAATATACCCAAACCCGAAAAATACCGTTCGTTGTTGTTGTTTTTGTACACCCCTAGTTGCAACCTCTTGGGTGGTTTTACATCCCCTATGTCTGACAAGGCACCTCTTGGTAACTCTAAAATGTGCCTCTGTTCTTATGGGTTCATGGAAGGTCACTGTCCTGCCACTTCCAGCTGTAGAATAGCTTCTGTTGCCTGCTGAATCTGGCACCGCTCACCCCCGTGCTCCTGGCATCCCCTTGACCGAGGCTCCACCACCGCAAATATGGACGGGAGCTGTTTGCTTGCACCCCGGTGAGCGCTTTGCTGAAAGAAACCCGCTGCCAAATTAGCGTTTACATTGCATGTTTCAGTCAAAGCATTTTGATCCTTGTTTCTGCAAGATAATCCTAAGAAGTTCTTACTCTGAGAATAGAAAGACTGTGATGGATTTAATTCATAAAGGGAAGCAGCCGCGAGGAATGTAAATGTAAGAGTCTGATAAGGTAGGATTTCCTAGTTGCTATGGTAACCTGTGGGTCATGAGCCTGAAAAAATAGAGTGAGTCCTAAAGCAGGGGAGATGATTATAAAATTTAACTGTCATTCTCCATTTGGAGTTGATGGCAAACATTATTTACTTAAGTTTATCTGCTGGCAAGCAACGATCCCGTTCTTTTTTCTTCAGATTGTGGGACTTGGATCCCTGAGTTGGACATGTCTGACATGAAGTGAGCCCTGAATGCTTTGTTCGAACCCAGGCAGTTTACACAGCGTCTCCCTGGAGACTCGGTCCCTTTCATGTAAAAACCAGCAGCTTCATCTCCTGAACCTTCAGGGAAAGTGCATGCGGTATGCGTGCATCATGTAATACTTCTTCCCCCCACACTACCTGTGCATCATGAGGCTCTCTACATGGGGCTGCCCTTGTCTCAGCTCCAGAAGCTGCAGCTAGTGCAGAATGCCGCAGCCAGGCTGTTGATGGGTCTCTCGGTGCGGGACCACATCCAGCCTGTGCTGAGGACACTGCACTGGCTGCCTATAGCATACCGGATCCAGTTCAAGGTGCTGGTTTTGAGCTTTAAAGCCCTACATGGTCAGGGGCCTGCCTACCTAAGGGACCACCTTTCCCTGTATATACCCCAGAGAGCACTGCGGTCAGGGACTCAACATAGTCTGGCCCTCCCCGGCCCTAGAGAGGCTAGGCTGTCAATCACTAGGGCCAGGGCCTTCTCAGTGGTGGCTCCATCCTGGTGGAATGAGCTCCCGGATAACATCAGGGCCCTGTGGAACCCTTTGCAGTTCTGCAGGGCCTGTAAAGCGGAGCTCTTCCACCAGGCTTTTAGTTAGGAGCCGCCACTGAGGGAAGGGGCCGATGACAAATCCCGGGCTAAGTCTCTGGCCGGATAATCTACTGGTGAAATTGCCTGGCCTTGGGTCTGGGTTTGGTATTGCTGTGCTGGGTGTGAGGAGCAATATGGGCCGCCAACTTGTGTAGTTCTGTGTTAGGGTATATTTTTAAGTCAACTGATTATAATTTATAATGTTGTTGTTTTAATCCCTTGTAAGCCACCTTGAGCCGGTGTGCACTGGCTAGGTGGGGCATACATCCAAAAATAAATAAAATAAATACAAATAAATCATAAGTGGGGTGTGAATGGGGGCATGCTCTCCACTACATTCTGCAATCATTCTTTTTTTTTTCTCTCTCTCTCATTAGAGCTCTGTTCAAGCTAGAGGAGGAGGAAATTTACCGGGCTAATTATTTGTGCTGCTCACATCTGCTTGCTTGGCTCTACTTCCCTGAGAAGGTGGGGGTGTGGGGCGGCTACCAGAGCATTGTGCTCTTTCACTCTGCAGGGCTCACATGGCCAGGTGAGGCTGCCTTATTGTCAGTTGGATGATTGGCCCATCGAAGTCAGTGTTGTCCACTCAGACCAGCAGCAGCTCTTCAGGGTTCCTAGTGGAGATCTTTCATATTCCCCTTTACCTGATCTCTTTAACTAGAGGTGCCCGGGATGGAAGCCAGGACCTTCTGCACATCAAGCAGGTTATCTGCCACTGAGCCACAGCCCCTCACCAAGGTTCCCTTTGCTGTAATGGGTCTTTCTTCAGCACCAGCAGCACTGCGTTAGATGTGGGCTTATCCTGAATGACCAAATCTGACCAGTGACTATGCAGGGCTCCGTGTTGCCCACAGGACGGCTGCCTGCTACAGAAGAGTGGATCTGAGCTGTGTTCGGGGGGCCCTGCCCCCCTGAATCCAAGTCTGAGCCCTGCTGTCCTCCCGCTCTGTGGCCTTGGGTGTCTCTCTGTGCACTGAAGCAGGTTCTCCCGTAATAAAGCTTGTGCTCTTTAAATGTTTAGCTCTAGCTTATATAGTGTATCCCCTCAATTTATTTGGGACTGAATAATGCTCATTAAGTTGTATTTGCCGACACACGATCTTGAAAGTCTTTGGGTTTTAAAAGAAGCAACTTGTGCAGTTCAAGAGTATCAGGTTAGAACTGGAGAGACCCAGGTTCACGTTGTGGCTCTGCTATGAAAGACTGAGTGACTTCGGGCCAATTATCCATGAACTCATGAAGCTTCCTAATACGGAGTCAGAGCGATGATCTGACAGGGTCAGTACTGTCTACTCTGGCTGGCAGCAGCTCTCAGGGTAGCAGGCAGAGGACAAACACCACCCACTGCTAAAGATGTGAAGTCCCAGATGAAAACAGGAGAGGTGGGGGGGAGTTAGGGGACATTCTTTCTGAGAACCTTTTTTTTTTTTTTTTTTTTGCAATTTTTCCCACAGAAAAACTGGAGAGCTTCAGTAAATGCTAGAAAGGGTCCTCTGAAATACTTTCTGTTAGAATGAATTCAGTGCTTCTTAAGGTTTTTCACCCTCAAAATATATTGCACAAAAACATTTTGCGGACTTTCTCAAAAAATTTTTTTTAAGAAGTGGAATTTTCGGGAGCTCTGCCTATTATGAAATATTTTCTTTTTCTGAGGGAGAAAATCTTTGTCTTAAAAAAAGCCTTTCACACGTTCCAGGTGTACAGCAGGAAAAAGTCAGGACTTTTTGCAGTTTTTCCAGTGGGGAAAATTGAAAAATTGGGGGACCGTGGGGGTGGGGGGACCTCTTGTACTGTGGATACGCAGAACATTTTCAAGATTCTTTTGGTTACTACATAATTTGTTTCCTTTTTTCCCCTTCAAGGCTTATTTTCCCCTTACCTCTCAGGCGAAGAAAATCAAAGATGCATGTTCTATGGTATCCTAGGGTGCCACAGTTTGCAACTCTTTCTCAGGTATTGGGTATACTTGCAGACTTTCTTAGAGAAAATAAAGATGCTCATACTTTCAAATGCCATAAATATGCCAAATAGTGCAGTTTTATATGCTGAGTTACACATGAGATATATTTATGTTCAATCAGTAAAAAGAAGTTTTGATTTGACTGTTGCATATATTTTTAAATCTCCCCCCCCCCCCCCAATTTCAATTTTGTTTCCTGTGGCTTCAACGTTTCTGGGAGTTTTTCATTTCCGCCTACTGCCTGATCGTTTTTAAACTAGATATTGAGTTATGGACCTTCTGCTTTCAAAGAAGATGTTCTACCACTGAGCCATAGAGCCTCCCTTACCCCCACCTCTTATCCTGGCCGGCCTATCTCACAAGATTGTTGTGGGAGTGAAACAGAGGAGCATGGCAGTCTCTCTGTGCTCATGAGAGGAAAGGATGGACAAGGCTGTAGGCCATGTAAGCATTTTTCAAACCTGCTGTCGGATAGAGAGGATGCTCGTGGCCTCAACCTGTGGTCAACATTTTCCCAAGGAGTTTGGTCTTTCCTGGGGCATGGCCACTTGTAGCCATTGTCTATGGGAGTGAGACTTTCTCAGATACGAGCTTCTCACTTCAGATTGGGTTGAACACACTTGAAGCTGTCATATACTGAATCAGCCCATCAGTCCCTCAAGGTCAGTCTTGTCTACTCAGACTGGCAGCTGCTTTCCAGGGTCTCAGGGAGAAGTCTTTCGCATCACCTACCTCCTGGCCCTTTTAGCCGGAGATGCTGGGGATTGAACTTGGGACCTTCTGCATGCCAAGCAGATGATCTACCACTGAACCACAACCCCAAGTAATCCTGAATATTTTCAGCATACCTGAATTTTGAATGTTTTGCAGACAACTGGACGCTATTATAATAGACGCTACTGGTCTCTTGTTTTGTGGTGTGCGTGTGTATGAAATTGTTCAAGATTTTCTATTCCCCGGCTCCATCATCTACCAAAAGGAGACTGCACCCAAGAAATCAGAAGGACGCTGAGACTGGGAAGGGCAGCCATGAAAGAGCTAGGAAAGATTCTTAAGTGTAAGGATGTGTTGCTGGTCTCCAAGATCAAGATAATTTGTGCCACAGTGTTCCTCGTTATTATGTATGGGTGTGGAAACTGGGCAATGAAGGAAGCTGTGATAGGAAGAACCTCGATTCCTTTGAAATGTGGTGTTGAAGGAGAGTTTTACAGATACCCTGGACCGCCAGGAAGATAAATAAAGTGGGTTCTATATCCCACTAAAGGAGATCAAGCCTGAACTCTTCCTAGCGGCTAAAATTACCAGACCGAGACTATTGTACTTTGGTCATATCATGAGAAGAGAAGACTATCTGGGAAAGACAATTCTAAGAAAAAGTTGAAGGTAGCAAGAAGAGAGATGGATTGATTCAGTCGAGGAAGCCACGAGGGCCCTCCATTTGCAAGACATGAGCAAGGCTGTTAAGGAGAGGAAGTTTTGGAGAAAATTAATTTATAAGGTCACCATAAGTGGGAAGTGACTTGATGGCACTCAGTACATACAGTGGTCAGTGGGGGTGGGGAGGTATTTGTGAATTTCCTGCCTTGTGCTGGGGGTTGGACTAGATAACCCTGGAGGTCCCTTCCAAGTCTATGATTCTATGGTTCTATTTTGTGATTCTACATATATTTATGTATAATTTCAGTGCAAAAGCTTACAGAGCCAAGCCTTGTCAATTCTCTGGATGGAAGGGATGGACAGAGACATGGTTGACAGTCCTGTTTGCTATAAAAAAAAATCCCAGGAACGAGGCTCTTTGCCTGCAATAAGTCACTTTGGCAGCATTCACAAAGTATTGGGGGGGGGGGTAGTGTTGCCCATTTAAATCATCCAGCATGTTCCGCTATTTATAGTTTGCATTTAAGTTGGGGAAAATGAAAACTGTTACATTTGCCCGCAAAAATGCTCTTAAACGAGCTAATCTGAAATCCTCGTTTTCAATCAGAGGGGAATTATGACTGGTTTTATAGAGCAGATTACTCCCTGACACATCTCCTTTTTGTCTGATTTAGTTTCCCTAACTGTGCTCCCTGAGTGTTTAAATATTAAGCCAAATGTTATTTCCTTCCATGGTTGGTAAAACATTTCCAAATCAAGGCAGAGGATTTCTGTGCCCATCTCCATATGAATGAGAAGCCGGGCGGCGGCAGAGTCAGCTGGCCTCTTTGGCGCTCTCGCTCACCTCGATTAGGGAGACTGATTGGAAGGGTTATAGAGATTTCCCAAGGCCGTCTCGTGCTTTGCTTCTGCTCGCTGGGAGTGCGGCAGGCGGTCCGACCCAAGAAAGAAATGGGTCAAGCGGCAGAAGCGTGCCGGAGAGCAATCCTGAATTGCCAAATAATGCGGCTTGGGAATGAGACGCACGGACAGTTCTGCCGCCAGCCACTCAAGCTTCCCGTTAAACAAAACATAAGTAGTGATTACTGGGCATGACATCGCGGGGCTTTAATATTCATTTATTCCAAATCTTCCCTCGCTAGTTCTGCTCTTACAGGCAGTTTTGGGAGCTTTAGGCTGGCAACGTTCTCTACATTTTAGCTGTCTCAGTTCTGTCATCAGTGTTGTGAAATGTTACATGGGTCAGTCTGAATATCTGCGGGGAGGGGAGGAGGGAGTATCTCTTGGCTGTGTCTGTAAGATACCAAAATAGGCAGCATTTCCTCACCACTGGAACCGGACCGTCTGGTCTTGAGTTTCTGCACAGTAGCTCACTATGAAGTCCTACAATGTCCAAACTGAAAAGTTCCAGAATTTAAAATGCAAAGATTTCTGTTGCCTGCTGAATGAGGGCTTGTGCAGTTCAGACAAGCAAGACTGAGGGGATGTTTGTGGACTGGCAGTGGAGCCATGGTAGGTGGTCTGAGCAAGCTGGGTAGGGGGGCACCTTCCCGTTGTCTCCATGGAACCGTCAGTCGCTGACGCTTGTGCTACCGGCCTTATTTCCTCCTTGATTACAGAGGTGAACTTCTCAGCCTAGAGATGAAGACACTGCCTCCCTTTGATAAATAATCCTGAACTCCCAGAGAGCCACCCTTTTCAGATCCCACCTGGGCATGCGCAATTCCCTTCCCTGCTTGGTCCCACCCCAGTTCCCTCACGGAAACCTCATCCTCCGGGTGAGAGTGTGTTCAGCCACCTCGTGTGGGGGCATGCCCCAAGCCAACCAGCTGTGTCCAAGGAACCCGATGTCCAGCCATACCCTCCCTACAAGGATTTTTCTCCTCTGTCCCTCTGCACCACTGTTCTGGACATCTGCCCTGGAGGCCTCTGCCTGCCCCTGTTCTCTGGTCTTTTGGTCATCCTGGCTGGGTGTTGAGCTCTTTGTACCCCAATGCCAGTTGGTAATGTAGCCAGCAGAGATAAGGAGAAGGCTGTGCTTTCTGGGAAAGATTAGGTTTAAAGCCTGGTGGGGTGGGGGAGTTAAGCATGTGCCTACAAATGGGGGTCCAGGCACCTTTGTGGGGCAGAGGGCCTTCTGCCAGCTTTGGTTGTATGCCATCTGTGGCCTTTCCTTGGAAAAACAATGGAGTTTGTCCATGGTTGTAAATGCTGTGAACTTCTCTAGGTTAGATTACTGCAATGTATTCCATGCTGAAGAAGGTTTGAAGAACTTTGAAGGTTGGGAAACTTGAAGCGTGGCACAGAATGCAGCATTCGGGTTGTTGACTGGTGTCAGCCATATTCTGCCACTTCTAAGCTTTACTGTCTTGTGAGTTGATTCTTGACACCGTTCAGAGCACTGGTTCTTCCTTTGGAAGACCTAAAGGGTCTAGGGCCAGGGTGCTTCTCCTGTATCAGCCTGACCTTGACCAGATCCCAGGCTGTCTTTCCCATCTGGTGGAAGGGGTGGTGGTGAACAAAGAGGCAAGATATTTTTGCGTGGCGGAGTTTTGATGACGGAATGTCCTCCCGTCATGGATGTGCTTGAACATAGGAACAGAAAAGAAGCCATGTTAGATTGGGCCAATGGCCCATCCAGCCCAACACTCTGTGTTACACAGCAGCTAAAACTCAGGGGCCATTGGGAGGTCTACCAACAGGGCCAGAACTCCAGAAGCCCTCCCACTGTTGCCCCCCAGGCACCAAGAATACAGAGCATCACTGCCCCAGACAGAATGTTCCCTCTACACCCTGTGGCTAACAGCCACTCATGGACCTCTGTATCCTAGCCTGATAAGTGTTGGGTGCCGGATGAAAACTTTTTTAAGAAGAAGAGATTGGATTTATACCCTGCCCTTCACTGGAAGTCTTGGAGCAGCTTACCATCTCCTTTCCCTTCCCCTTCCTACAACAGACACCCTGTGAGGTAGGTGGGGCTGCGAGAGCTCTTTCCAGAGCTGTCCTTGAGAGAAGAAGCTCTGACAGAACTATGGCTTGCCCAAGGTCATCCGGCAGCTGCAAGAGGAGGAGTGGAGAATCAAACCCGGTTCTACCAGATTAGAGCCCACACACTTAACCACTTCACCAAACTGGCTTAAAAAAAGAATCCTTGCCATTGTGTTGATGGTGTTGCATTGGCCTCTCCTCTGTTGTCTTTACTGACAGCTGCTAAATTTATTTTAAGATAGGTTTCTGTTAATGAAAGTTATGAATTCACCTCCTTGATGGCACAGTTCAAACCAAAGCCAAGGCGAGAATTCTCTTCTCACACAATGGAATGGGATTTGTAATCAACAATCTGATATTGAACTCACAAGTAATGTAAGCGAGGAGGCGCCCATCTGACCTCCGTGAAGAGAGTTAAATTTTGTTGAAATAGAGGTGAGAGGACACTGGCATCCACGTTTCTTTTGGGCGCGCTTCAATTTCTGTGCCGGTGGCTCTCGGCGCCTTTTTAAAAAAAATGCAAACAGTATGAGGAGTGCACACACTAAATATCTTTAAATGCTGATAAGATTTATTCCTGATAAAAATAGTTTCTACATAAAGCTTTGAACTCATTTGAATAAACCATTTAAACCTCACTTTTATTTTTTTTTACACTAATCAGATATTTCAGTGCAAGTCTTTGTTGTTATCTGGACAGAAACTTCGCGTGGGTTACTTTTAAAGCATGCCCAATCCTGCTATATCTAGGCCATTGGTTCTGATTGTTCTAGAGACCCCCACGCATCAGCGGGCCCAGATTGGAGAGCTGCTTTGCCTCACCCTCAAAGCCCTGAAGGGCCTTGTGGGTCAGGGTGGCCCTGGACCTGTGATGATCTGAGTGCCTCCTTGTCTTTTGTGATTCCAGGGGCGCCAAATTGCTCAAGTTTGATGGTGTTGGATCTGTGGCGGCTTCTGGTAGAACAAAGACGCCCATTTGGAACAAAATTACATGCAGGCTTGGTTAATGTTGAGAAGAGAAGAGGAAAGGTTGCCTTTTCCTTAAAGTAACCAAGATGAGCCTTCGAGCTAATTAAATTAGGGTGCGGGGGAGGGTAGTATTTCCCATTAACCTTCTTCAAATGGGAGCAGTGCGGCCCCGGCCATGTCTGTTCTGCGCTTCGCATGCAGAGGTAGTCTGCCCTGACAGCAATCAAGTGGGATCTTATTTTCTTCTCCCCCCAGAAGATCTCAAGCACCGGGCCGTCACATGTGCCTCTAAATCCAGGCCAGGCATAGCGGCTCTCCCCAGGCCTGAGAGCGACATCCTCTCGACTTCTTCCAGCACATGCAGACTGCGTTATGTGGCCAGGAGAGCTGGCGACTGCCGTGTGCTGTTGGGCATCAAACCGATCAGCATGCAAAAAAAGTACATAAATTGCCAAGCTGCCGGTACCAAGTGCTAGATTTTTGGTAATGTGCGTGGTACACAGAGAACTGAAAAGCCATGGAGCCAGCTCTCGGAAACCAAACTGGGTTTTGTTGTTGTCAGTGGTGCCGTTTGTAAACCGATGTGTGAATCGGATCCAGTGTGCCGAAGCAATGGGCCTCCTTGGCCTTCACCGCCCTCTTTGCCATCAATTATTCATCAGCAGACGCAGCTGGATTTGCTCACGAGATGAGATGACTTCTTGACTCCAGAAGGAAAGTTTGGGGGGCAGGATGGGCCTGTCTGCCTGGGAAAGAGCAATGAAGTGAGGCAGTCCCTTTTTGTCCACGAGGCAGATGGGGGGGGGGGCGGTGATGGTGAGGTTGGAACAGAGAGCAGACCGGCCATCCTGCTTCCCTCTTCCAAGAGCAAGTGGGAAATGATGAATGCTCTGGTGCGTGCACACATGGATATGCTTGGTAATGTCACCCGACTGTTTGTGCAACATTTATCTTCCTCCCCAGGAGAATCCAGCCGCTGTTTTGTGGGAGATGCAGCCCTGGACGTTTGGGTGATTTTGGCAGTGAAGGGAGCTTTGGGACAGTACTTCTGAACAGGGTTTTGGATGTTGGACTTAACGGCCGATGTGCGGGGCTTACAGTGATAGCGAGGAGGCAGGGAGAAGCAGGGGCTCCTCAAGAGTTAGCCTTGGAGCCAGGTCGCAGCCCAGCTGCCTCCTTTCTCTGTTGCTGTCATGCTGTGAAGCAGCCTTCCCTCTTGGATGCCGTCGCTTTGCCAGCTTTCTGTGTGGGGAAGAAGTAGTGGAGAGAATGAATGTGACACATGCGCCAGCCCAGCCCTTGGGTTGTGCTTCTTGTCATTCTAGTGCTTCAAGGAATGGAGGGATTGGGGGGAGCAGAGCGGATCATCCCCCTGTCTGTGTGCATCTCTTCTTTCTCCAATCTGGTGGCTCTTTCCAGGCTGGAGGGGGAAAGGGCCATGAAGTCGCCACTGACCCCACATAGGTTTTTCAAGGGGAGAGATGAACAGAGGTGGGTGACCACTGACTGCCTCTGCATAGCAACTCTGGGCTTCCTTGGTGGTCTCCCATCCAATTACTAACCAGATCTTCTTCGTGGTCTCTGTGCATCACACCTCTGGGATTAAGTGCGCCTGCGCCGATCCCGATCGGTAATCTTCAAAGCCTAACGGATTTTCGCGCCAGCTCCCCGGTCACGTGCACGTTCCACTGCGCATGACCCGGGGAGAGGCACGAGGATCCCGCCAGTTCTCTTCTGACCGCCGCGTCGTGAGGACCCCCTCTCCACTCCGGTCGATAGTTAACCTTCATTTTTTCTTCTTCCAATTTGGAAAGGCCTTTCGGACTGATTTTTTCGTGTTTCTGACCTCCGGACTGTTTTCCTGGACTTGCTTTCGGATTCTCCTCCTCCTACCCCCCGCCCGGCCTATGGCCCAGCGGTGGGGTTTCTTTAAACGCTGCCTTAATTGCGGGAGTAAAATCGCCCCCCCAGACAAGCATTCCCTTTGCTTGTTGTGTCTCGGCGAGTCACATCGTGTCGATTCCTGCTCGAATTGCGCCGCGTTCTCCAAACAAACTCGGAAGAACCGGGCGGCCCGACTCAAAGTGGCTCTTTTGGAAGCAGCGTTGTCACCGAAGATGTCCGCAGCCGACGCCTCGGTAACATCCCTGTCGGCACCGACGGCTCCGACGTCGTCACCGGCGCGGAGCCCCTCCGGTACCGAGAAGTCGGCACCGAAAAGACCCCTCTCACTGCCACGAACTCCTGCTAAAAAGCGTAAGGAGGGCAAAGAGGGTAAGGGCAAGCTGAAGCACAAGACCTCAAGTGCTTCGTCGACGCGTCCCGCGCCCGACATGACCCAGCACGGGTCTCCGCAGCTTGACCCTCCAGGGCGCGAGCGACCCCGGGGCAGCCTCGCCTCCCCGATGCCGCGACCCATCCAGCTCACAGATTCAGAACCCGACATCGAGCTGACGCAGATCCCTCATAGCAGCCCTGAAACCGGGCCCGATCCGCTGCCGACACCGAAAGGTGAGAGAGACTGGCAACTTCCTCCATCTTCGGTACCATGGGACGTTCGCCAGTGGCGATACCTGTATGGCTCCTCCTACCCTCCACCTCGACAGTGGTACCCGGCGGAGTGGGATCGCCAGTCCACGTCGTCCAGAGTCTCCCGATGCCGAGATCCCCGGCCCCGAGACCGACTCCGAAACCGATTCCGACACCGAAACCACCGATGCCGATACCAACTTCACCTGATGTCGACCTCCCTCCCTACCAACCAGATCCGTCGACCCCTATGTCGCCCTCCGAACGTTCCGACCACTCGATACCTGAGTCCCCCGAGTCTTCCGATGATGAATCTCCCATCCAACCGTCACCATCCCCTGATGTGGCTGAAAATTTGCCAATCTCTCCCTCCGAGGATGTGAAATCCTATGGAGAGCTTATCAAACGAATGGCCCATTCCCTGGCACTTGCCACGGTTCAGCCAACCCCCACCGCTACCGACGCCATCTTCGATATCGTACAGATGGAGACATCCACCGCGGTAGCATTACCATTAATTTCAGTGCTCTTGAGCACTGCCAAGGAATCGTGGGGCCACCCCTCCTCTACCCCAATCTCCAACAAGAGATTGGACCATATGTACAGGCTCCAAGAGCCAGGAGCAGAATTCCTATTCATCCACCCCAAGCCCAATTCGGTTGTAGTGACCCCCTCGGCCAGGGGCCATAGCGGACATTCCTCCCCCTTGGACAAAGAGGGACGGAAATTAGATTCTTTCGGGAGATGATTTTATTCAGCCGGTGCACTGGGCATAAAAACAGCAAACTACACAGCCTGCATGAGCAGGTACCAATACTCCCTCTGGGAGCAGATGACACCACTTCTGGCCCATCTTCCTGAGGATAAGCAACGCCTTGCTAGGAAGATACAGAAGGAAGGCATGGTGCTAGCAAAGCACCAGCTTAACGCATCGAAGCATGCTGCGGACGTCACGTCCAAGACACTCACTTCAGCAGTCGCCCTTCGCCGCCACGCCTGGCTGAGGTCAACTTCGCTTCCACAAGACACAAAGTCCTTGGTGGAAGATCTCCCTTTCGAGGGTGAAGGACTATTCAGCTCCACAACGGACACAGTCCTTCATGATTTAGATAAGAGCATTAAGACATCTCGTAACTTGGGTGTCTCACAATTGAGACAACAGAAGCAGAAGACATGGCAGAGATCTTGGTCCAAACAGCAACCGCGAAGATCTCCCACTGAACCCCAATGGCAGAGACCGTCGTCTACTGCTTATCAACAGAAACCCTATGGCCACAAGCCACGATTCCCGTCCGCTTCCGCTTCCAAGGCTAAGCCACCCAAACCGAACAAGCAGAGTCTTTGACTCCCCCATTCGCTCCGATCTTCCCACCCGTCTATCACCCTTTCTACCAGCATGGCAACGTATCACGACAGACAAATGGGCACTGTCGGTCGTAGCAGAAGGCTACAGAATAGAATTTTTCCAGATACCACAAGAATCGTACTTCGTAACCACACACCCCTCCGACACCCTATCGTCGGAAGTCGAAGCCCTCCTCTCAAAAGATGCCATAGAACAGGTACCAACAAACCACCTTCAGCGGGGGTTCTACTCCCGCTATTTCACGGTCCCAAAAAAGGATGGCGGACTTCGTCCCATATTGGATCTGCGGAACCTCAATGCGTTCATCACCTACAAGAAATTCCGTATGACCACTCTACAGACCATCCTACCGCTACTAGAAGCCAACGCGTGGATGGTGACGCTGGACTTAAAGGACGCATACTTCCATGTGACGATCCACCCGTCGCACAGACCGTACTTACGCTTCGCGGTCGGTCCGCATCACTTCCAGTACAAGGCCCTACCGTTTGGCCTCTCTACAGCTCCTCGTGTCTTCACGAAGCTTATGGCAGTAGTAGCGGCACATCTGCGACTTCAAGGTGTCCACCCTTACCCCTACCTGGACGACTGGCTTCTAGTCGCCCCCTCTACGATGGAACTACAGAGCCACATCTCTACTACCCTTCGTACCCTAGAATCACTAGGGCTGACGATAAACCTCAAAAAGTCCATGCTTACCCCTTCCAGACGGGTTCAGTTTATCGGAGCTATCCTGGACTCCCTGCAATGCAGAGCGTTCCTACCCCCCAACAGAGCAGCGGATATAGTCTCCCTTCTCCTGTCTATCCAAGAGACCAAGGAGGCTACAGCCAAACAAATCCTTCGCCTGCTAGGCCTGATGGCCATGACAACAGCAGTAATCCCCTTCGCCAAATTGCGGATGAGACCACTGCAGCTTTGGTTTTTGAGGCGTTTCCGCCCCAACTTCCATTCCCTCTCCAAACGATTTCAGATATCGACCCAGGTCCTAGAGACCCTGAATTGGTGGCTTGTGCCCCAGAATTTACATTCAGGTGCACCTTTCCGGCTTCCACCCCCCTCAGCGACCGTCACTACGGACGCCTCCCTATGGGGCTGGGGAGCTCATTTGGACGGTGTAGGTGTGGGCGACAGGTGGCACCCCTCTGTAGCACACAACCATATCAACTTCCTAGAGCTGTTGGTAGTTCTCTACGCAGTGAGATCTTTCCGCCAATCCCTGTCGGGGAAGACGGTGACTGTCCTTACAGACAACACCACCACCATGTTTTACATCAACCGCCAGGGTGGGACGGTCTCCCATGGACTTTGCCGGTTAGCGATAGAGCTTTGGGACGAGTGCCAGGCACTAGATATTCACCTGGTAGCAACTCATCTCCCAGGACTACTTAACGTCCAAGCGGACTTCCTAAGCAGAGGAGGAGCATCCCTGCACGAGTGGGAACTGAACCCCCTCTACCTGACTCCGATCTTCGACCGTTGGGGGCATCCATCCGTGGATGTATTCGCCTCTCCAGAGAACAAGAAGTGTCACCTATTTTGTTCCAGAGCAGGAACGGACCCGACCTCTCTCAGAGACGGTCTCCTCTTCCAGTGGACGGGGAAATGATTGTACCTATTTCCCCCGATTCCTCTCATACCGAGAGTAGTCCACAAGCTGTTGGCAGAGCGACCGTGGGCAATTCTCGTCACCCCATGGTGGCCGAGACAACCCTGGTTCCCCATGCTCCTCAGTCTCTCACGAGGGACATATCTCCACCTCCCGACGGACCCAGACCTCCTCGGGATGCACGGGGGGAGGGTACTGCACCACGATGTGCCCAGACTGAAATTGACAGTTTGGCTGATCCAAACTTAGGGTTAGAATCACGCATTGCTCAAGTTCTACTGAACTCACGCAAACTCTCCACTCGGCGTTCATATGAGTCAAAATGGACTAAGTTTTTAACCTTCCTGGCGTCTGTGGGATGGCCCTCAGTCCCCGCCGGGCTTAAAGATGTTTTTGGTTTCCTCCTGTCATGTAAAGACAGGGGACTGTGTCACTCATCTATCCGAGTTTACTTGTCAGCCATCTCAGTCAATCATCCTAAGATTGATGGCTACTCGGTGTTTTCCCATCCAACAACGAAGCAATTCCTCAAGGGAATGAATCGCCTCTATCCCCCAGTGCGGACACCAGTCCCGGCATGGGACTTGCCCCTGGTTCTCACTAAGCTGATGGGAAAATCCTTCGAACCCATGGCCTCATGCAGCCTTCAACTTTTGTCGTGGAAGGTTGCGTTTTTGGTGGCCATCACGTCTACTCGACCCGTGAGTGAGCTCTCGGCGCTCCATTGCGACCCACCGTACCTTACGTTTCATCATAATGCCGTCACTTTGGCTCCAGATGTCGCTTTCCTGCCTAAGATAGTCTCAGACTTTCATATAGGGGCGGATATCACGTTGCCGGTGTTTTTTCCTGGTCCCCAGGACCCAACGCAACGTAGCCTACACACTTTAGATGTCAAGAGAGCCCTGTCTTTCTACTTGCACCGGACAAAATCCTTTCACAAGTCTCCAGCTCTCTTCATTTCTTATGCCTTGCCTAGGCAGGGACAGAAGCTGTCGTCTCAAAGACTCTCGAAGTGGATAGTTGAGACGATAAAACTCGCCTATCTTCTGGCCAAAAGGCCACTACCGGCGTCCCTCCGGGCACACTCCACTCGAGCCGTGGCTACTTCCACAGCATTCCTCAAGGGCATTCCCCTGGGAGACATCTGCAATGCTGCAACGTGGGTGTCCCCTCACACGTTTGTGAAGCACTACGCCCTAGATGTCCACGTCCATCAGCGTACTGTGGTGGGCCATGCAGTTCTGCAAGCAGCTCAGATGTGAGACCTCCAGCACCCACCTCCAGGTATGTGGTGTGTTTATTGCTCGCTATTCTCCCAGAGGTGTGATGCACAGAGACCACGAAGAAGATATACAGGTTGCTTACCTGTAATTGGAGATCTTCGAGTGGTCATCTGTGCATTCACACCACCCGCCCTCCTTCCCCTCTGCTTTCGGTCTCCCTCATTTTTTTCCTTGGGGGCTGTTAGCAGCGGTCAGAAGGAACTGGCGGGATCCTCGTGCCTCTCCCCGGGTCATGCGCAGTGGAACGTGCACGTGACCGGGGAGCTGGCACGAAAATCCGTTAGGCTTTGAAGATTACCGATCGGGATCGGCGCAGGCGCACTTAATCCCAGAGGTGTGAATGCACAGATGACCACTCGAAGATCTCCAATTACAGGTAAGCAACCTGTATATTCTGAGATCTGAGAAGATCAGACCAGCCTTGGTGATCCAAGTCAGGACCATAAAGTCACAGCTGACTCGGGGCAACCCCATAGGACTTGCAAGGCAAGAGAGGGACAGGGGTGGTTTGCCTTTGCCTGCCTCTGCGTAGCTACCCTGGACTTCCTTGGTGGTCTTCCCATCCCAGTATGAATCTGGTCCAACCCTGATTAGCTTTTGAGATGTGACAAGAGATCAGGCTAGCCTGGGCCTTCCAGGCCACGGCCCTTCAAGGTTAGCAGGTTCTTTATAGCACGAACTTCTGTTGCAAACCATCGGTGGACTTTCAAGAAACTGAAAGACTTGCGACGCCATACTCCCCCACTGGCAAAAAAAAATGTATGGAAGTTTCTATGGACTATGTTTGGCAAGGATGCTGTGATGGTATTAAGCCTGCCTTTAATTGGGGGGTGGGCTTCCATGAGAGAGAGAGAGAGAGAGAGAGAGAGAGAGAGAAATCTGTTCTCTTTGTAAGTGAAAGGTCACGTTACTGAGCGCTTCAGGGAGCCTTTCTGAGCAGTGAGCTCCCGTTTGCTGGGAATTAGAATGAGTCTATCTGATTTTCTTTCACTCGTGACCTTTAAAGATGCCGCTTTTAGATTGATAAGCAGGTTGATGCTTTTAGTAACCCAATCTAAAATTTGTTTCCTATATTAGTCCTTTCCCCCCTCCATCTTTCAAGCTCAGCTGATACTGCTTCCACAAAAGACTTTTCTGTCAAGGCTCTGGAGGAAAGAATGCAATGATTATATCTTATCTGTTGCACAAAGAGAAAATTTTGGAGTTACTTTAAGTTAAATTAGGGGTGTGGAGAATACGCATAGATCACTGTGCCACGTGCATCTCCTTTCTTGGGAAGACTTCTCACCACTGCTGGCTCTCCAGGTGTTTGTTCACCATTTGTTTAGTCTTTCCCTCCCTCCCTCCCTCCTCTTTCTTTCTTTCTTTCTTTCTTTCTTTCTTTCTTTCTTTCTTTCTTTCTTTCTTTCTTTCTTTCTTTCTTTCTTTCTTTCTTTCTTTCTTTCTTTCTTTCTTCCTTCCTTCCTTCCTTCCTTCCTTCCTTCCTTCCTTCCTTCCTTCCTTCCTTCCTTCCTTCCTGCCTTCCTTCCCTACTTCCTTCCTTCTTTCCTTCCTTCCTTCTCTTTCTTTCCCTTCCCTTCCCCTTTCAGTTTGCACAACCAAGTTATCACTACCCAGCAGGGTTAACTGAATTTGCTGGAGCAGGTAACTTGACACACCCGATGCCGAGTCTCGCTCAGCCTTTTAGTTAATGGGATGTGCAGTTGGGTTCTGTGGACTATGTCTTTGCAGCTCATAGACCAGGGTTGGTCCGATGTATGAAGCTGGCTTACTGGTTTTTGTCCCCCCTTTCCTCCAGGGGAGGCCTGCATGATTCTTTCCTCCTCGGTTTTAGTCTCACAACATCCCTGTGAGTGAGTTCAGGCTGACAGAGCTCACCTAGCGAAGGTTTGAAGCCACCTCTCTTTAGTCATCCCTGTAACCATCACGCCACGCAGGGTCACTGGCTAGGCTCAGAGGTGGTGGCTTTGCCATCATATGATGGATCCAGTAGCACTTTGAATTGCAAATCCGTGTCCACTTTGCCTCCCAGAACACCTCTGCAATCCCATCTCTCTCCTTCGTGTTTCTAACTATCCTGGGCATTACTTGGCACAGTCTCAGTTCCATCACTTTACTGAAACAATACAATATGGATACATGAAGCTGCCTTATACTGCATCAGACCCTTGGTCCATCAAAGCCAATACTGTCTACTCAGACTGGCAGCAGCTCTCAGGCGGAGGTCTTTCACATCATCCACAGCCTGGCCCTTTAACTGGAGATGGCAGGGACTGAACCTGGGACCTTCTGCATGCAAAGCAGATGCTCTGCCACTGAGCCATAACCTCTCTTCATGGCTCTCCAGGGTCTGAGACTTCTGTCTTTCACATCACCTACTATCGCTGAGCCGTGGACCCTCCCCAACCATAAATACACATGAAGCTGCTTTATACTGAATCAGATCTTCAGTCCATCACAGTCAGTATTGTCTACTCTGACAGGCAGCAGCTCTCTCAGGTGGAGGTCTTTCACATCAACTACTGCCTGATCCTTTTAAGGGGAGCTGCCGGGGACTGAACCTGGGACCTTCTGCCCACCAAGTAGATCCTCTTCCCTTAAGCCACAGACCTTGCCCTAACCAAAGTACATGTAACTGAAATGGATTCATATTCTTCCTGATCATCCATGTCCCCCCCCCTTCCTCCCTCCCCTCTGTTGTCTCCCTTGAGGCAAACTGCAGCAGGGACGTGCCTGCCATGACACACACACACACGCAATCATAAAGGTAGTCTTAAGTGCTAGCTTTTGTTTCATAGCTGTGTGCACATTTCCTCACTTGGAGGCGAGGGCACCCGGAACCGGAGCGGATGCCAAGTGCATGGCATGAGTAAAAACTAGGGAGTGTTATCCTACAATTTGATTAAAATTTGGACTAAATAGTGGTTGTCATCTACTTAGCTCAGGGCTATCCAACGTTCTTTAAGCCTGTAAGCCAATGCTTCCTCTAAGCTGTAATCCTACTTTGTGAGCTACTGGCATTGAAGTTGTAAGTGAGCGATTTGGCCACTGCCTAAATTAGTTTGCTCTGGAGCCATCCTTCCTAAGTGAAGACAAAAATGTGTGAGCCGGAGGCTAGAAAACTGGGAGCTACCTCACAATAACTCAGCTTAGAGGGAACACTGCTGTGTGCACATCTGGAATTCTTCCATGGCATGGTGGGTACAGCTACAAAATGGCTGCCACGGGAGGCGGAGCCAGCTACAAAATGGCTGCCACAGCTTACCTTCAGTCACACGGTGAAGATCCTTGTGCCATGGTGGCAGCTGCTGCCAAAAGCAGCATTTTAAAAAATCTGCACAGCTGATCAGATCAGAATCCTTGCTGGGCCAAAGCCCCACCTGGCCCCGCCCACTTTCCAAAAACTCTTGGCGGTTGCCAGAAAAGGTGTTGGCATGCACTGTGGTGCCTGGGGCACCCACCCCATTGGGGACCTGTGACCTCGCTGTGTCGCCTTTCTGTGACACGATAAAAGTACCCACTCCAAACCTCCTCCTTCATGGAGGCTCATTTGTCCCAGGTCTTCAGCAACTGGAGTGAAAGGATGTGTTGCAGAGTTGAAAATTACGGAGGAGCCATTATGGCGCCATTGCATGGTCACATTATTTGTGCATCTGTGCTGATTTCATGCTGGAGATTGGAAAAGGATTTCACATTATTTGGCGCTGTCCATCCAGGCAGCTTTTCAGTTAAGTGACCTCAGCTACATTTGATGGCTTCCATTATGCCTGGGATGTTTGCTTGGGGGTTTTGATCTCCCCCCCCCCCCCAGTTTGTGTGTCCGGCAGTTGGTGGGGGAGTCGCTCCCAGACTTCCGTCCGTCTGGCCCTTGATGCTCTTTTTCGAACCCATGCAATAAATAAATAAAATCAGTAGATTGCATATCCCACAATCCCTCCTGGGTTTTTTCCCCCTAAATGGCTTCATCATGCAAGACACTGTTTGTGTAACTGCATTATAGCAAAGACCAATTTGCTTTTCCTGCCTCTTTATTGAAAGTGAGCCTGTACTGATTTGTTGCTCCAGCCTGGAACTTGATTATATTAAGTGGCTCCTGGCAGTTTGCAGATGTGATGAGTGACAACTTTAATTCTGTACATTGTGTCGCAGCCCCTTCCCTTTTGTAATGCCCCACCCCCGTACGGGTCCCTGGGCATATTTGGCTGATCTCATTATCCTCAGTAACCCCTCCCCTCTGGCTTTGCAGTCTGCACGCACTATGCATTCTCAAGACGTTTGGCTTTCCTGACTAGGTTTGCAAGGAGCAGTGTGGAATTGTGGTGTGTGTTTGTGAGGAAATTATAAGAAACAGCAGAACCATAAAATCGTATGATTCATGATTGCCTTTGTTTTAATAATGCAACCTAAACTAAAAAGCCATTCATCACAGCCATAAAAGCTGTTTATGGTTAACTTAGTGTAAAGTGCCAAAGATAACTCTTCACAAACTCAGAATGGGGGGGGGGGGGGGGTCATCCCACATATTCAAGATTGATCCTTTTCCAGACACATACTTAAATCTCTTTGACTGTGCTGCATAGAGCAAGTACCATCAAATTTAAATATATTATAAGCAGAAATAGCCCATCCTTTGTGTAGTCCATGTCCTAGGTGAATTCGGGAAATGTATACCACATGCGCCCCAACCTGGATAGCTGAAGCTGGCCTGATTGCATCAGATCTCAGAAACGAAACAGGGTCGCCCCTGGTCAATATTTGGATGGGTGACTATCAAGGAATACTAGGGTCATGATGCAGAGGCAGGCAATGGCAAGCCATCTCTGGACATCTCCTGCCTTGAAACCCCCAGCAGGGGTCGGCATAAGTCAGCTATGACTGACAGGCCAGTCAGTCTGACGTCGATACTGGGTAAGTTGGTAGAAACTGTTATTAAGGAAAAAAATTAGTAGGCACATTGATGAACAAAATTTCTTGAGGAAGACTCAGCATGGGTTCTGTAAGGGAAGATCTTGTCTCACTAACCTGTTAGTGTTCTTTGAGGGAGTAAATAAACATGTGGACAAGGGGGACCTGATAGATGTTGTTTACCTTGACTTCCAGAAAGCCTTTGATAAAGTTCCTCATCAAAGGCTCCTAAGTAAGCTAAATAGTCATGGGATAAAAGGACAAGTCCTTTTGTGGATCAAAAACTGGCTAATTAAAAGGAAGCAGAGAGTGAGTATAAATGGACAATTTTCATAGTGGAGGGAGGTAAGCAGTGGGGTACCACAGGGATCACTACTCAGTCCAATGCTTTTTAACTTGTTTATTAATGATTTGGAGTTGGGTTTCTGGAGTTCTGGGCCCACGGCTGGACCTCCTGAGGGCACCTGGTGTTTCTGGCCACTGTGTGACAAAGAGTGTTGGACTGGATGGACTGGATGGGCCACTCCCCCGCTCAGCTTCCCTTTCTCTCCCCCAGCTCACGTCCCATTTGATGCCTTCAGGGGTCTCAGTTGTTGGGTCCTCTGCCTAATCCTCATGCTTGTTGATGGAGTAAGCGGGGTTAGGGTTTTTATTGTGCGGCTCTCGTGTTCAAATGAGGTGGAAATGTGGTTATGGAGGAGGGTTTTACAGATCCTGTGGACCACCAGAAGAACAAATCAGGTGATTCTAGAGCAAATCAAGTCCAAACTCTCCCTAGAAGCTAAAACGACCAAACAGAGACTACCGGGCTTTGATCACTGGAAAAGACAGTAATGACTAGGAAAAGTGGAAGGCCGTAAGAAACGAGAAAGGCTCAACGTGAGATGGATGGACTCCATCAAGGAAGCTGCAAGGGCCCTCCGCTTGCAAGACCTGAGCAAGGCAATCGACAACAGGATGTTTCGGAGAACATCAATTCATAGGGTCGCCATAGGCTGGAAGCAACTTGATGGCACTTCACACACACACATATAACATTGTGGTCAGAATTTAGAAATGTCTTGGAGGCCAGTTTGGTCTTCTCTGTTGGGCGCTGATCTCCAGACAGACTTTTGCTTCCTTAGAAGATTTGCCCTTGCACCGCACAAGGCAGGCTCTTCCATCTTTCCCTTCTAGTTGTAGAGAGGCTTCAGTTCTGGTGGAAAGGCTCTCTTTGACCTCTCTCTCTCTCTCTCTCTCTGTATTTCTTTTTCTAGATCCATGCAATAAATACATATTGTTCTATTTAGACAAAGTAGTGGACATGACTTTTCATTTCTCATCCCGCTTGCCTTGTCAATGCCTCTTTCTTTGATGACTTCCTGACAGGTTACGTGCCACGAGTTCAGTGATTTGGGGAAGTTCAAACCTCCCCCTCCCCGCTCTCCCAAAGCATTGTGGTACATTCATGCACTTTTAGGGGGTTCTCCTGGCTTTTCTCCAATCTTTCTCAAACTTCCTTTGCTCCAAAGTTTGAGGAAAGACAGCAACTAAGTGTGGAGGGGCTGCTCTTTGGGTGGGAAGATTCCAAGGCCTGCAAGGCAGAGATGTTCTGCCAGGCTTTTGATTGAGGACAGTGATGGGTTCTATCATGGCTGGCATCCCTTTTTCTTTCTTTCTTTCGGCCTCCTGCCTTCCCTGCCTGCAAGGTGGCAACATAGCATGGAACTGGCTTAAAATTTGATTCATGGACATTGTCTGGGAACTGTTTTTAAGATTGTATCGAATGTTTTGTTGTTGTGATTTGATGATGTTTATATTTTATTTGCTGTTGTACATCGCCCAGAGCCCTGTGGACTCAGGGATTGAGTGATCCATAAATTTACTCCTTCCTTCCTTCCTTCCTTCCTTCCTTCCTTCTCTCTCTCTCTCTCTCTCTCTCTCTCTCTCTCTCTCTTTCTTTCTTTCTTTCTTTCTTTCTTTCTTTCTTTCTTTCTTTCCCCTGATTCTGTCGCTGCCATTTCTTCTTCCTCCCATGGTGGGCTTGTTTAAAAAAGTATTTATCTATTTATTTTTAAGTCAGCATTTGAATATTACAGTATTGATACCGAGTTATAACTATAGGTGCAGGAGGTTCTCTGAATTCTCAGCTTTCTTGAAATAAATAAATAAATAAATATCATTCCTGAAGATATTGTAGTTAGACATAGCAAAGCAGGCATACCAAATCTATGCATGGGTTGAGAGCGAATGTCTCCATAATGTCACAATTGTCGCCCCCTAAAATGGGGGGGGGGGGGCAGTTGCTGAATACTTCGAGGCACTGTGCGTATTCAGTCTGTGCTTCCTCTTTAAAGATACAGGCAGCATTTTTTTAAAAAATACAATAAATCACACAAATTTTATGTGCTCCCGCCCCCCCCCCCCCCGCTTTTAAAACTCTGAGTCAGAGAGCTTGAAATTAAATACAGTTAATGCGGATAAGTAATCTGCCCAGCTTGTTCCTGAAATGGATAGCTGTCTGTGTTCCATGAATGCGGTGCAGATAGGAGGAAAAACATAAATTGGAAATTGTGGCTAATGAGCTCAGTGAGGATTCTTTTTATGGTTCTCAGATGGCTGAAAACAAGAAGTATTGGACTTTAAACGGGGAAGGTTCTGTTATCTTTCAGAGCTCCTTTTTTGATATTTAGCACTCTGTTAAAGCTGCCCATCTTGCTTCTCTATTAGAAGAGCTAACATTTACCCAACATGCATCTGGAGAGACGCCATAGTTGGTAGCTCTGTTCTGTCTGCTTTAAGTGCATAAACAGCAAATGGCAGTTTATTTCAGAGGCCTAGATTGCTAAAGAAAGGGCACATGAACTGCAGTGGGAGCAGTCACATTGGTCTGTAGTAAAAAGAAGTTGTGTGGCATTTGAAAGGCTAGCAATGAGATTGCCAAGCTCCAGGAGGTGGCTGGAGATCTCCCACTATTACAACTGATCTCCAGGTGACAGAGATCAGTTCACCTGGAGGACATGGCTGCTTTGGAAGGTGGACTTTTCGGCATTATACTGCGTTGATGTCCCTCCCCTTCCCAAGTCCCTCCCTCTTCAGGCTCCACCCCCAAACTCTCCAGGTATTTCCCTGCCTGAAGCTGACAACCCTAATTGCGGCAGAAGATTTCCTAGGCCTGGAGAAAAAAAAATATATCACAAACTCTTTTCCCTTCCCTTCCCCACAACAGACACCCTGTGAGCAATGCTCCCTCTAAGCTGTGGAGTCTTGTGAGCAAAAACTCTACTTTGTGAGCTACAGGCATTAAAGTTGTGAGTGAGTGATTTGGCTGCTGCATAAACTAGTTTGCTCTGGAGCCATCTTTCCTTAGCTAAGACAAAAATCTGTGAGCCGGAGGCTAAGAAACTGTGAGCCAGCTCACACTAACTCAACTTAGAGGAAACACTGCCTGTGAGGTAGGTGGGGCTGAGAGAGCTCTGACAGAAACTGCTCTTTTTCAAGAACAGCTGTGCCAGAACTATGGCTTGCCCAAGGTCAAGTAGCCAAATCATTCGCTCACAACTCTAATGCCAGTCGCTCACAAAGTAGAATTTTTGCTCACAAGACTCCACAGCTCAGAGGGAGTGTTGGTTGTCAGTTAACCTCAGTATCAAATTTACTGTCCACCCCTTTTTGTGTGGTGCCTACAAGTGCTAATTCTTCTGAATAATCTGTGTGGTTCCATCCTGACAGCATTGCCAACTTAACAACTCACCCCCCAGCCCCCACCTCAGAGTAGAAGACTGTTTCCCTGAGTCATTTTGGCTCAGTCACATGTCTCTGGCAGAGAGGAGCCATCCTCCAGACTGGTTTTTTCAACTGGAGATACTGGGATGGAACATTCTCTATGGAAAGGACATCTCTACCTGCAAGCCGTGGGTTTTCTCTGGATGTTGCCTGCTGGTACTTAGCCACGAAGGGCACCGTTGACTGCTGACCCATGGAATTGATGGCTTAGAATTGGACCGGGCCTGGATACACATTGCGCTTGGTTACTCCTGATCTCACCGAACCATTGGGAAGCGTTTTCAGTGGGAGCGCGAATGCTTCAGTTCCAGCTCTGCATCCTTTGCTAGTTTGTATAGTGAGGCTTAAATGGGCAACATGATCATCTGTTTCGTGGTGTAAAAACTCTTGGCTTAATTGTCTGTCACCTTGACTTGCAGACTGAGTGACCCTGGATCGGCTTTTAGAAAGAAAAAGAAATGAAAGAAAAAGGATGAAAAGACTGAGCAGCAAAAGGGTGGCAAAGTGAAACTGGGATGATAAAAGCAAAAATAGATGGATTTCCTCTGACCCTTCTCTGAACCCATTCGAAGTCCAGTAAATAGATAATTTCTGCCTGTTTCCCCCTCCACTTGCAGAAGGACATGGCAGAAGGGTGTTAATCATCCTGCAACAGGCTTGACGGAGAGGTCACTCCATGTCTGTGTTGACTTCTTTTTTAAAAAAATAAGAAGTTCCACAAAGAATCGTGGATAAAGGCAAGGAGTAAACATTGCCTCGGTGGCCCAGCCATTTTGTTCTTCAAGGGACAAATCTCCCTGGGTGATAACAGTCAGGTTGTCGGGGGGGGGGGGGGGGTTTAGTGAGACAAAGCCAGAAAAGGAGGATGCAACCCAGCAGGAAAGAAGAAACTTCAGTGTTTGTGTTTAAAATACCAAAGTTGCGGCCTTGAATTTTGTGTTTGAAAAAATGAAAAGAAAAAAGAAAAAAAAAAGACAGGTTAGTTGCTAAACAACACCCCTCACCCCCAGTTTGTTGGTTGTTTCCCCCTTTCAGAACAAAAGGTGCTTCACTGCCCAGCTCTGGGTTTTAGCATCTGAGTACATAAGAGAAACATAAGAGAAGAAAGTTGATCTTTATTGAGAAAGGTCTGTAGTGGTCATCTACACGTTCTGTGTCAGTAATGGTTAGAAGAATCCCCGGCAGGGCAATTATACAGAATTCAAATAGGGTCTCTCAATAGAATGCAACCAATCACATAAAACAGTAAAAAGGCACCCAATATACTGGCTGCAGGTTCTCATACGAAAAAGCAGGAAGATACATCAGCAGACACCAACAAGCTTCCAAGGTCAGTATTGGCAGCAAGCGATAAGCAGGCAGGGAGGGAAACAAAAGTGAACATTCCAAGAATCCTACATTGCAGGGCGACCCATGCCACTTCCTGGGCAGGGGATGGCAGCATTAGCTGAAACCATGTTGGATCAGGCCAATGGCCTATCCAGTCCAACACTCTGTTTCACACAGTGGCCAACCAGGTCCTCTGGAGGGCCAACAACAAGGCAGAGAGGCCGAGGCCTTCCCCTCAGCCACCATGGCTAGTAGCCCACCTAGCCAGCCAGATCAGCTGAGTCAACGCTTGCGATCAATGTGGCGACAGATGTTGCAGTGAGATCGCCCTCACATCCATGGCTAGTAGCCATTGATAAACTTATCTTCCATGAATTGATCTAATCCCCATTTAAAGCTGGTTATTCCTGTGGCCATCACTACACCCTCTGGCAGTGAATCCCACATTATAACTGTGTGTAAAGTGGTATTTCCTTTTGTCGTCCTGAACCTACTGCCCATCAGCATCGTTGGATGCCCTCAAGTCCTGGAATTTTAGGAGAGGGAGAAAAATTTATTTGTCAACTCTCTCCACCCAATGCATAATTGGATAAACCTCTATCACATCCCCCTTAGTCAAATATTTTCTCAACTGAAAATTCCCAGGCTCTTCATCCTTTCCTCATAGAGAAGGTGGCCCAGCCCCCAAATTGTATTCCAAAGGAGACTGCACCAAAGCAGAGATCCATCAGTGGCTCTTAGCCTCAAGGTATAGATAGGAACCCTCGGTCTGGGGCAAGTGATGCTCTGTGTACCTGGTGCTTGGGGGGGGGGGGACAAAAATGGGAGGCCTTCTAGTGTCCCGGCCCCACTGCTGGACCTCCTGAGGGCACCTGGTGTTTTTGACCACTGTGTGACCCAGAGTGTTGGACTGGATGGGCCACTGGTCTGATCCCACATTACAATATTGGTTGTTTTGTTTTTTAGCCCCTAACACGGAGTTTGCCTTTTTCACCACTGCAACACACTGGGTTGACACTAGTCCATTCTATTCTGTTCTATTCCCTGTTCTGTTTATTTGTTTATTTTAAAAAATCCCCTGAGTGGTGGCTTCAGATACATGCAGGAGGAAGTTCACAACATCAGAGAGTCATGGAGAATTACACCACACTGGCTTTCTATCAGGCCCAGTGGCATGACTTATCTGCCTTCATTGTCACGGGTCACTTTCTTTTTTTAAGAAAAGGTCACTAGCGGGGGTGGGGGATTTTGACTTGGCTAGTTCTCTCATTTTTAGGATAAATACAATAATTGAATGGCAATATATGTAGTATAGCCAGGAGATCCTAAGAGAGTCTGGCCGACAGAATTTCTAGCTCTTCTGGTGTTATGCACCACTAGGTGGCGACCTAGACTTGTTTTTGAGGCAAGAGACATTTCAGAGGTGATTTACCGTTGCCTGTCTCTGCCTCATGATGACCCTGGTATTCCTTGGAGGTCACGCATGCAATTACTAGCCAAAGCTGACATGGCGTAGCTTCCAAGGTCTGACGAGATCGGGCTAGCCTGGGCTATACCGATCTGGGCATTTTTATGATAAATTTAATAATGGAAATAAATAGGTGTGCATTGAACGCTTTGCTCTTTAAGCCTGTGTAGTTGTTAAGTCATTTGACCTTCAAGGATGGTGTAGGCTTGGATTTGCCAGTTACATGTCCCTTTGTTAAACCCAAAGCTGAGATAAATTTAAAATGAGGGTAGAGGAGTGGGGAATAGCGTTGCCAACTTTCAAGCTGTGCCCGGCGATCTTCCAGAACTACAATTGATCTCCAAACATTAAAAGATCAGTTCCCTTGGAGAAAATGGCTGCTTTGGAGGGTGGACTCCATGCCATATACCGCTCTTGGCTCCCTCCCCTCCCCAAACCCTTCCCTCCCCACCACCCAAATCTCCAGGAATTTCCCAACCCAGTGTTGGCAACCCTAGTGGAGAATGAATCATTGGGGGTTCTTTTCAGTTCATTTTCTGACTGTGAAATGGTGAAGTGGCAGATGTGATTCTAGGGGGACAGAAGAGGCACTCCCATCTTGTGACCAGCATGCCAGGAACTGGGAGACACACCTTGGGGTTCCCAGCCCACGTAATCCGTGGACACACATGTGAACACATCAAGCTGCCTTCTGCTGAATCAGACCCTTGATCCATCCAGGCCGGTATTGTCTACTCAGACTGGCAGTCGCTCCCCAGGTCTCAGGTGGAAGTCTTTCACGTCACCTGGTGTCTGATCCTTTTACTGGAGATGATGGAGATTGAACCTGGGACCATCTGCATGCCAGTCAGAAGCTCTTCCACTGAGCCAATGTACAGATGTGAGCCAGTCACTACAAGGCTGCTGTCCTGGGTTGGTTGAGAAAGCCCCAGTCCACCTTGATTCATTTGCTCTTGCAGTACTCTGCAATGACCGGATGCCTCTGTCTTTGCAGGATAGAGTTCGCTGCAGCTTTCACTGCAGCTTTCAGACCTGTAAGAGGAAATTAACATTTCAGTCAAGGAGATGAGAACACGAAATGCAAAGCTTTTTTTTTTAAAAAAATGTGGTTTCGCCTTACAGCATGCTTTTTCAAAGACAGCACGAGTCTCCCTCCCTCCCTCCCTCTCTCTCTCCCTCTCTCTCTCTCTTCTCCTGGAGGCAGTGTTTTGATCAATGTTGATGAGTTTATAACTGTAAAACCAAACGACATTTCTAGCGTGGTGCATGCTTTACCCATTGCATAATGGTGTCTAATGGTGGGCCCTGCAAAAAACGCATATACCATTTACTTTGGTTTAAAGTAGCAATTTAAAGCTCCAGGCTAACATACTTTAGGGGGAAATAAGAGAGTATGAAGGCTTAATTAAAAACTAAATATAGTTTGGTGTTGTACCAAGTTTACAAAAAGGTAACCACTGTTTTGTTTTTATGGTGCAGAACTCATGGGCATGGAGGGCACAATCAGGGTTCTTTGGCGTCGCCTCCAGTGCCAGTCTGAAAGCCTCTCTGTATGTTACAACTGCGCTGCCTCCGCTGGAGACTTGGATCAATTTCCCACGAGGCGCTGCTCCGCCGTCGCTCTTCCCTTTCCCCTGATTGCGTGCATCAATTTCCCACTTATTTGCCCCACGCCGCATTTTGACCCATGGCTTCATGATCCTGTTTTTTGAGGATCGCGAAGCCGCGGGGGAAATCGGGCAAAGCCACGGGCAAATAGTGGGAAATCGACGCACGGAATTGGGGAAAAGGGAAGAGCGACGGCGGAGCAGCGCCTCGTGGGAAATTGGTCTTGGCGTTTTCCCTTTTCCCAGGGATTTTTTCCCCTCCCCTTTGAGACATTGTTTGGCCAAATCTCCCATGTCTACTGGGGCCTAAACTGTAGCTCATCCTGGGAGACGCGTGAGATTTCCTAGCTTACAGGAATATGTCGGCTTCATCTGCATGGTGCAAATTATTCCTTTGTTGTTGTTGTTTTCTGCCATGTGCTGGGGAATTTGACACAAATGAGATGGACGGAATTCTGTTCCTAGAAGTTTTGAATGATGGGCACTAGACTAGTTGCAGTCTGACAGTTAGCCCCCAGCAATTGATTTACCACAAATTTTACTCTCTCAAATGTTGGTTTTCCCTCACTCGCAAGCCATCTTTCAGTGTTTGATAACTTGTACTTTGAAGGTCTGTGTGGTTTTGGTTTTCTAGGGCTGCTGATCAGACAGCTGGAAGCCATGGGGTGCAGTCGGGCGCCTCCACGTTGCAGTGGGAATGAGACGATTTGGGCTTCCTTTGGGCTGCAACCCGTGATGCATAGTTTGCAGCTGAGGGCAGGCCTGTGTGCATTGCATTTGCATTTACTTATTTACATCCTGCTTATCTCCCCAGCTGGCTCAAAATGGCTTTTGGAACCTCTTTCTTCCCTCCTCCATTTTCTCGCAACCGAAACCCAAAGAGGCGGGCCAGGTGGAGAGTTTGTGGTGGGCCCAAGGTCACCCGCGCAGTTCTCCCATGGTGGAAATGGGGATTCGATCCTGGGTCGCCCAGCGTCCTGTCTGTTGCTCTGTCCTCTACGCCACACTGCCTCTCCACGAGGGATGTGGCATCATGTCCTTGATTTCCCTGACCCACATAGTTGGCAGTTGATGGAGAGGGGGAGATGCAGAGCCAGTGAGCATGGCACCAGGGAAGCAGTAGTGCATGTTACCATGGGAGAACTGTACACGCATGCCATTTTCTGCAGCTGCTCTGTGTCCCGGGTAGCAAAGTCTGCCTTGGGATGGGGTTGTGGCAGACTGGCAGAGCATATCTTTGGCACACAGAAGGTCCCCGCCAGGTTCAATCCCCCTGGCACTGCCAGTTGAGGACCAGGGAGCAAGCGATGCGGAAGACCTCTGCTGAAATCCTGGAGAACTGTTGCCAGTCTGACGACACTTATCTTGATGTGCCAACATTCTGATTCAGTATAAGGCAGCTTCATGTGCTCATGTGTCCAAACAACAAAAGGGAAGTCTCTCTCTCTCTCTCTCTCTCTCTCTCTCGCTCTCTGTTTGGTGGAGTGGTTAAGTGCGCCAGTTTGGTGTAGTGGTTAAGTGTGCGGACTCTAATCAGGGAGAACCAGGTTTGATTCCCCACGCCTCCACTTGCACCTGCTGGGTGACCTTGGGCAAGCCATAGTTCTGGCACAGCTGTTCTTGAAAAGGGGCAGTTTCTGTCAGAGCTCTCTCAGCCCCACCTACCTCACAGGGTATCTGTTGTGGGGAGGGGAAGGACAGGAGATTGTAAGCTGCTCTGAGACTCCAAGTGCATGAAGGGCGGAATATAAATCCAATCTCCTCTTCTTCTTCTTCTTCTACTTCTTCTTCTTCTCTCTCTCTCTAACACACACACACACACACACACACACACACACACACACCCCTATCCATGCAGTTTGCAATTCTTTCTCAAGTATTGGGTAGACTGGCAATTTCCTTCGCACGAAATAACATTTACATTCTTAAATTCCATAAATATTGCAAGTAGTACAACTTGTGAGCAAACTTAGTTATAAATTATGCATTTTATGTTGTTAAATCAGTAAAAAAAAAAAAGTTAAGGCTTGATTGGATAGTAAATATTGCAAGCAGGTGTGATTTCTGTCTCCGGTTTTGTGACGTGGGCATTGTGCGGCCTGCACTGAGCAAAGTCAGCTGGGCATCGTATAGATGAAGTTGCCTTATACTGAATCTGACCTTCAGTCCATCAAGGTCAGCATTGCCTACTCAGACTGGCAGCCGCTCTGCAGGGTCTCAGGTGGGGGTGTTTCACATCCCCTCCTACCTGGTCCTTTTAACTGAGATGCCAGGGATTGAACAGCAGAGCCTGTTCCCCTGAGCCACAGTCCCTCCCACAGTGCCCCCCCCCCATTGGCAGGAACAGTCTAGAAATGGTCTCCTCCTGTCGTGCAAGGCCCCGGAAATGAAGCCAGAGAAATGGAGACACACAATGTGCAGGGAATAGATTAATATGTAAAGGCGCCAGCATTGATCTCTCACCAACATTTATAACTCCAGCAGTGGCAGATGGAGGACTAAATCAACATTTTCCCATCCTCTGTAAAATAATAAATACGGCAAAGTAGCTCTCTGTAGCCTTTATCACTGGGATAAATCAGGACAGTTTGTGTCGCAACCAGCGCTTAAAACTTATAAATGTGTTGGCCTTTAGACCGCTCTTCATCATTGCCCTGCCTGATACGCTATCAAGGTGAAAGCCTTTTGTTGTTTGTTTGCATGTACCTGGTTTAGCCCCTGCGGTGGGGGGGGAGGAAGAGTGCTGCTGTCTCTTTTCTCCAGAGGGGACAGCAGAGCTGCCGTGGAAGTGTGTCTCTGCGTTGGCAAAGAACTGGGCGCCTGGTGTTTGGCACGACGGCTCCCTAACCGTTCCGCCTTATCTGATGCGGGCTGGCTCGTCGGATGTCTCTGCAGCCTCGCAGTTAATAATTTCACATCTGGCGCTGCTCTCTGTGGTTTTGCATTTGGCTGCCGTCGTCGAGGCCGTCGTGTGTGAGGAGGAGGCAGATGACACAACTCTACGCCAACGCAATGGCCTTGGAAGACCTCCCCGCACACAACGGTGGCTGTTTTGCTCATTGCAGAAGGGAGGGTAGAGGGAGCTTCTTCAGGTCAACCTTCTGTCCCCCGAAACGGGGGGGGGGGGGAGACTTCTGAGTCAGTGCCCTGAGGCCAGTGCCTGTGACGCTTGTTGCTTCTGAGCCCAGCCTCCATCTGCTCTAGTCAAAAAGCAGGATGATCGCAACAGGAACAGTTATTTCTGAGATGGTCTTTGGTAACCCGGCATTTCTTACACTGAAAGTCCTGTGTGTGTGCGCCCTGATCAGTGCTCCTAGTAAAATCCAAATCAGCTTTGCTGGTTTTGTTAGACTTACCTGGTTCCAGCTGTCAGTGGGAGCTGGGCTGTGGGGGCACTGAGTGCCAGCTGAGATTGGATGCGCCTAGTTTGGGAAGCAGTCTCCGTCTGCATTCTGAGGAACGTGGCTTGCGCCGCCCAGAGGTGTCAGCAGCATGCTAATGCCATTCAGTTAATCTAGTGCAAGAGGTTCTGTTGCACACACTTCATGTTCAGCTCATTAGAAATTAAAATTGGTATACGCAGTGGTTTCAGCCTGCTCATCGAGACGCAGGAGAGCCTCCCAGTGAGGATCCGTGGAATCCTGGCAAATCCATTGTATTGTTTGTTTGTGTAATTGTAAGGGGTGATGTAGCCATTGGAAGTAAAAACCCTAGTGTGTGTGTGTGTGTTGTTGTTGTTGTTGCTGCAGAATACAGAGTGCCTGTGGAATGTGCATCCTTTCGCAATGGGAAGTTTCAGAGGCACTGGTGGACCCATCAGAGTTCCGGGATTTCAGGGTGCATGGGCCCTTGTCCTGCAAGTGCGGGTCTCCCATGTCTTGGGAGGATGCTGGGATGGGACCTGTCTTCAGCAGGATCCTTGTATATAGACAGAAGAGTTGGATGCTGGGGGAGCAGCATATTTCATTTAACACTCTTCACACACACACACGCACACACACCATCCATCCTAGCACGACAACGCCTTTGTTCAAGATGTTGCGGTTCCCAATGACTTTTCCCGCAGCTTGAGTGCGGAGCTGTTGTACTTAACGAATGGGAGGGGGGAAAGGAATACTTTCTGTAAACGTTCTCTACAGATGGTTAAGGATGGATCGCCCATTTTTCGGTTATTGCAGGCAGCGATTTCATGTTTTATCAGCATTCCATCTTGTATTGTCTTTTTCTTTTTTTTTGAAATGAAGATATTTGGGCTGTGAGAGATTGCGAAGCTTCAAGAAAATGTACTGTCAGTAATATCTGTCAAACGTATGAATGATAAAAAAGCGTTCAAGAAGCATCTTGTGTTTGTGAATGCGTAAATTAGCTTTTTAACAGCTCGGAGTGGAAATGTTTTCAATTTCAGATGGTGAACGAGAAGGGAGGCCTCACCTGCTAGAGAAGCATTGTAGAAAGCAGCTCTGTTTGCTCAGAAAAACAGTTCTGTGATAATCCTAGTTGGCAATGCTAGAGAACTGAGCGGACGAGCAAAGTCTGCGTCCACAAGTGATCGGTCATTGGGCAAACACTGCGGCTAGCAGGCAAAGCACCTGGCTGCCTACCTGTCTGGTCAACCAGTCGGTTTTGTCTGATTGGCCAAAATAGCAATTGGGTGTATTTGTTTGCTTCTTCCTGAGGAATGGGGCTAGCCCTCATGATTATAAAGAAGATCCTTAAAACTGAAACTGGATAATTCCTCAAAGGTAACAGCTGCAGCCAGTGTGGCCTCTCTGTATCCATATCTTGCTCTATACATCAAAGACCATACTGGGGATATAGACCTGCCCGTAAAAGAACAGAACTTACCAGCATTTTTTTAATGTACATTTTGTACCAACTTGTGATGTCACACATCTATAAAGTGTTGTCAAGTCACAGGTGACTTAGAATCACAGAATTATAGAGTTGGGAGGGATCTCCAAGGTCATCTAGTCCAACCCCCTGCACAATGCAAGAAATTGACAAATACTCCCCCCCTCAGTGACCCCAGTTCCACGCCCAGAAGATGACAAAAAACCTCCAGGATCCCTGGCCAAACTGGCCTGGAGACAAATTGCTTCCTGACCCCAAAGTGGCCATCAGCATTTACCTGGGTGTATAAGAAAGGGCCACAATAACTAAACACTGAGACAACCCTTCCTGCCCTCCCTCTCCTGATCTGCCAAAGTTCACAGAATCAGCATTGCTGTCAGATGGCCAGCTAGCCTCTGCTTAAAAACCTCCAAAGAAAGAGAGTCCACCACCTCCCAGGGAAGCCTGTTCCACTGAGGAACTGCCCTTGAGAGAACAGCTCTGAGAAAACTTGTGACTGACCCACAGTCACACCAGCAGCTGCATGTGGAGGAGAGTGGAGAACCAAACCCAGTTCTCCCAGATGAGAGTCCACACTCCTAACCACTACACCAAACTGGGGGTGGAGTATGGGCTTTCTGTGGAGCTTTGACTTCTGAAAGCTCCTGCCCCGAAAATGTTCTTGGTCTCTCAGGTGCTTCTGGACTGGAATCGAGCTCTTCTACGGCAGACCGACATGGCCGCCCCCTCTGAAAATATTTCCAGGGTGGGAGCTTTTGAGAGCCAAAGCTCTTGAAAGGGTACCTGACGAAGAGAGCTTTGAATCCCGTTGGGCTCTCACGTGCGGCCGGGCTCGAGTCTGGCGGTCGGCCGTAATGGCATAACGGTGCCGAGGGGCTCAAGCAGTTTCCTTGCCAGGCCTCGCTGGGACAGGCCAGCTTGACAGGCCTTCTCGTTAAGAGACATTCCCGCAAGTGGGAAGCCGCTGGGGCTGCCGGGCCTTTCCGCTTGGGAGGGGAAAGGCGGCGGAGTGGTGTGGTGCCGCAGGCACATCAGACCCGCAGCCCCCTCCCCCAGCCCTCTTTCCGCTCCTCCCCACCACCACCTCCATCCCATCCAGCATGTCTGCGACAGCATTTTCTTGCTGTGACAAATATGGAAATGAATACAGTGCCTGGGATGTGCTATTAAGCCAATTTGTTCTAATAGTGTAAACACGCTGCGTTGCTCTTATTGTCTGTCTGCGCAAATGGAATAGCTCACCGCCAGCCCTCACCTGCAGGAGCCTCGCCACAAAACAGCCTTCAGTCGCTAACAAAACCCAGCTGGGACCGGCTGCCGGATCCTGTGTGCGCCCTCCAGGGGCCTTCGACTCTTGCAAGCATCCCGGTCTCCTGGCTTAGGACTGGAGCCAGTTGTGTCCTGTGCCGGGCTGCAGAGCTCAGCAATAGAGCACAAGTCACCAGTCTGCCTTGCGGTGCAAGGAGGAATGAGGCCTCCCGTGCTTGCGGAGGGTTCCTTACTGTGGCGGCTGAGCCAGTGTCAACCCAGCTCCTCCTCTGGAACCTCTTTTTTAGGATCCTGCCTCAGCTGATGCCTTCTGTGCCAGACAGACCTCCACGAGGCAGACAGGGTTAGATGCTGCTGCAAAGGGTGTTCCTGAGGCTACGGTGTATTTGTTTATTTCTGTCACTTACTGCCCGCCTTTCTCCCTGGGACTCCAGCCGGATGACACAGAGGGAGTCGGGGCACAATCAACAAGATGGGGCATCCAATAAACAGTGAACACAGATCAGGCTTGTAGAAGGAACCAGAATTCTAGAAAAACGGAGCTGAGGCAAAGCATAAAGTATTAGCGTGACACATTAAACGATGCAAATATTATACAACTGGATCCAACCCACAGCAAACTGGTTGTACAGACTACAGTCCGGAACAATTTATCCGAGTAAATTCTGTTAAGCATTTTGTAACAGTGATACCCTATTGCCCACATAGAAAAAACTCTCTTGAATCATCGAGTTGGAAGGTATCTCCAGGGTCATCTAGTCCTGAGCCTGCTCGTGGGGAGAGCGGTGTACAAATTAAATAAATAAAATTGAATTTTTCAGTTTTTCCCCGGAGTTTGCAGAAAGCCAGGAGAGCGGGAGTTTTCTTGACCTCCTCATACAGGCCATTCCTCAAGGGTTTCTGTGTTCAGTGTAGAGGGGCATACCCCACAAGGAGGGCTGGTGTTTTGTAACATCCCAGGGAGATAATTTGGAGTCCTTCTGCATGTCTTGAGAGAGGTGGGATTGGGGCCGGAATCTTCTGGGGTGGCTGGAATCATGGGGAGGGGGAGATTGGGCCCTGCTCCAATAGTCATCACGTGGGAGTCCTTGAAAAGGAGTGGCCCCCCTCCCTCTGCATCCTTGTTTTTGCTTCTGCTGCTCCGGCAGAGTCACTCTTGGCCTTTGGAGTCCGCCAGCTGACGTGTACGTGTTGTGCTGAGTGTTCTGCGAAAGGGAATTGCCGCAGTCTTCACTCCGCTTCGTATCCCTGCTTTTTGTCCCCCTGTGCTAGCGAAATCGTGCCAGTCGCAGTGCTTTGTGCCAACTTTGCTTGGCACATATTTGGCTATAGCAGCGTGTTTCAACCAGATCGAGCACTGCTTATTTATTTATTTCAGAACTCTTTAATGCTGCCTTTCCACCCACCCTAGACAGCAAACGATCAAAACTATTAAAACACGCCTTTAAAAATAGATACAAAATAATACAAAAACAGCAGTTAGAACAAAACACATAAAGAACACAAACTACGTAAGCAGAAATGAAGGTCAGTGAGAGAACACCACACAAAATGGCGAAGTCTTCACCTGCTGACAGAAGTTTTTGAGGAGGAAAGAAGCGTGTGCCTGGGGAGGGGATTTTCATAATTTTGGCGCCACAACTCAGCAGGCCCTTTCTCAGGTTGCCACCCATCAAGCCTCGGATGGTGAGGGAACCCAAAGAAGGGCCCCTGGAGGACAACTGCAGTGCTGCAGTGCATAAAAGTATGCTGATCCCAAGCCATATAGAGCTTTTAAGGTCAGTACCAGCCCTTTGAATTGTGTCCAAAAGCTGATTGGCAGCCAGCATAGGTGGTATAAGAGTGGAATTATATAGCCTCCATGCCCTGCTTCCAGCTGCAGCTTTCTGTACCAGCTGTAGCTTCTGAACACTCTTCAAGGGCAGCTCCACACAGAACACATTGCAGTAGTCTAATCCAGATGTTTCCAGGCATGTGGCACAATGGCAAGACCTCTGTTGAAAGGCACCTGCTGCCACTTGCTTATTGAACAGGCTGCCCAGGACTATCAGTGTCCCTTAGCTACAAGCCTGCTCCTTTAGTGAGAGTGCTGTCCCATCCAGAAGAGGAGATACCTCAATTCCACTGGCCCATCACAGTCAGTATTGTCTACTCAGACTGGCAGCTGCTCTCCAGGGTCTTGGGCAAGGGTCTTCCACATCAGCTACCAGATTCTCTGATTGGAGACATCAGGGGATTGAAGATGGGGCCTTCTGCTTGCCAAGCAGATGCTCTGCCACAGAGCCTCTTCCCCCTGCCCTGGCTGGGTCTCTCTCCCCAACAGCATGAGTTCTGCTACTGTCGTTTTTTGTCCCTGGAAAGATGCAGCTCAGTATGTGCCATTTTTCAAATGGAGTCTTTACCAGTGGCAGAAGGGAGTGTAAGGCAGAGCTGTGGCAGGAACGTCCTCTCTTCCCCTCGTGCCCTTTCCTCCCACACCAACATGTAAAATGAAAGGAAAGATGAGTTCTGAAATGGGGAAATCTCTCTCGCGTTCTCTCTTACGCTCACTCACCCTTCTGCAGGACCCCTTCTAACCTTGGAGATAGTGCAGCGGTTATGAAGAGGAGGTTAAAATCCACACCGCTTCTTCTTTTAATGCCGGCAAAGGACACAGATTTGTCAGCCCATATAAAACGTGCCACTTCTCTTCCAGCTGGAGGCGAAAAGGCCGGCTAGGCAGAGAGGCTCGTTCCCAACAGAACGGCCGTGCTGCCCAAACGTTGGTTTTCCTCCATCCACCCAAAGGGCTCCCGTTTGGTCTGCCTGCCTGCCTGCATTGCGAATCTCGTTTGCTGTGTTTTTCTGTTGGTTTGTGACAGATAAGATCCATATTGATTTGGAATATCTACTGGCTGTAACCTTTGAAAGGGCAGACGATGCATTGCAACAGAGTATTATCTATCAATATCAGAGGAATAGAAAGACAGGGATGGCAGCTAATCACAACACGGCTGACGGATCATAAATCTGAACTTGATATGGCTTGGTAGGGGTAATGGACAGTCGTAGCAGGGAAAGGGTATGTGCATTAATGCTGGTGTGCTTGGGCGGGGCCTATGCAGAACACGGGGCGGCCTGAGCCGAGCAGGCTGGAGAGGAGGAGATGGGGACAGGCAACGGTGGCTTCGATGAGGCCGTTCAGAATGTGCTCATCAAATCTCTGGATGACACTAAACTGGGTGGGGTAGCTGGAGGATGGAAAAAAGATGCAGCTTGACTTGAATAGGATGGCGAATTGGGCTCAGGCAAATAAAATGGAGATTAATAGGGCCTGGAGCAGCTCCCTGCATCTGCCACCACCAGCCCTCCAGATTTACAGTAGATGCAGAAAACACTATTTCATTCTGGAGGGACTTTAACAACCCCCCCAATAAACTTCTTTTAAAGCATTTAGGTGTGTTTTGGGGGGGGGGTTGCAAACCTGGACAGGTCCCCCAAGTTTGCAGGGAAATTGGTTTAGTATCAGCGTGGCCCTCATGTGTGGATTTAGGTATCCGCAGACTAGAGAAACAGATACATAGACTGGATGGGTGAAACCTGACTGGGTCGTGCCACCTGTGAAAAAGATTTGTGGGCTCTAGTGGTGTGTGGTGCAGCAGTAAAGAAAAGGCTAATGTGATTAAGGCTGCGTTAGCAAAAGTCTGGTGTCACGGTCCCGCAAGGTATAGGTGCTGCTGTACAATGCTTTGGTTAGATCTCACACGGAGTACTGAGTCCAGTTTTTGGCGCCAGTTTAGGAAGGATGTTAATAAGCTGGAAGGAGTCTGACATAGGACAGCAAAAGCTGGTGAGGGGCTTGGAGACCATGTCGTTATCAGGGGAGATGAAGAAATTGGGAATCTCTCAGTTGGAGAATAGACACTTGCCAGATGATACAATTGCCACTTTTCACTACCTAAAGGGATGCCATGCGGAGGATGGGGCAGATACGTTTTCAGTCATGTTGGATGACAGGACTTGGACTAATGTATAGAAACTACAGCAAAGGACATTTTGTATAAATTTGAGAAAGAACTTCTTGACGTTGAGGTGTGTTTAACTCTGGAATAGTCTCCTTCATGAGAAGAAGAAGAGAAAAAGAGATTGGATTTATACCCCACCCTTCACTACCCAAGGGAGTCTCAGAGCAACTTACAAACTCCTTTCCCTCCCCTCCCCACAACAGACACCCTGTGAGTTAGGTGGGGCTGAGAGAGCTCTGAGACAACTGTCCTTGAGAGAACAGCTGGTACAGAACTATGGCTTGCCCAAGGTCACACCAGCAGCTGCAAGTGGAGGAGTGGGGAATCAAACCCGGCTCTCCCAGATTAGAGTCCACGCACTTAACCACTACACCAAACTGGCTGGCTCCAAAACATCCTCTCATTATGAGCCTTGCTCATAATGTTTTGGAAACGGAGGGCCTTTGTGGCTTTCCTTGACTGAGTCGATCCATCTCCTGTTGGGCCTTCCTCCTTTCCTGCTGCCCTCCGCTTTTCCTAGCGTTGTCGTCTTTCCCAGGGACTCTCGCCTTCTCGTCATGGGACCAAAGCACAATAGCCGCAGTTCGGTCAGTTTAGCTTCTAGCAGTCTCCTAAAGCAGCATCAGCTGCCGTGTGTCATTTGAGAACAGTCTGAATAAGGGTGTGTAGGAAACTTACAATTAAAGGAAAGTAATGCTTTTAACATGAACTTGCTTTTAGCTGGAACACATCAGACTTGAGCTTCGTTCGCGAGCAAAATAACTGACAGGGAAATAAGCGCCCTTTTGTCACATTAATTTCCCTTAAAATTAGATCTTTGTGGGGGAGTTCGGGATGAGTGGTACCCATTAAGGCTGAAAGTACAAATGTTAGCACAGGGTGAACTTTGATATATCTGCTTTCTGTATCGCCTTCGGTTCGGAAGCCGGGGAAATTGCAGAATGCCATCTTGCAGAGCGCTCCCCCCCCCCCCCCCCCGGTTTCTATTGTGTTGACTCTGTGGCTGAGACAGAGGCCTGCCACTGAGTGGATGCCGGAGGGGCTTGATACGACTACAGAGCCCGCTCAGTCCAGCCAAGGGGTGTTAACCCACAGCCTCATATCAGCCGAGCTTTTTTGCTCTGGGTTGCCGGGGCGGGGGGGGGGGGGGGAGCAGCACATGAAACATTCTGAGCAAAGGGCTTGGTCCAGGCAACCTTTCCGCCCTGCTTGGTTGCCCCGTTCTCATCCTCCTCTGTTTCCCAGTGTCTGAAAGCCCCCAGATTACAACACTGTGAGGTTCAGTGAAGATGGAAAAAAGGTTTTGCACCTGTCTGAAATGTCGTGAGTGCGGTGCCCTGATCCCAAATGCTGGGGACTTCCAGTGCATGTATGTGAGCTCTTCCCTTTGCTACCCCGCTTTTCTGTAGCCTAAGGAGTCTCAAAGCAGCTTACGATCCCCTTCTCCTTCCTCTCCCCACAACAGGCGGCTTGTGAAGCAGGAGGGGCTGAGAGAGTTCAGTTCAGGAACCAGGACCAGAGATTCCCCAGGTGGACGTATGAAGTGACCTTCCTCTGAGTGATACCATTGGCCTGTCAGGGTCAGTCTTGGCTCCTCCAGGGCAGTGTTCCCTCTAAGCTGAGTTAATGTGAGCTAGCTCGCAGTATTTTAGCCTCTGGCCCACACATTTTTGTCTTGGCTCAGGAAGGAGGGCTCCAGAGCAAACTAATTTATGCAGTAGCCAAATTACCCACTCTCAACTTTCATGCCAGTAGCTCATGAAGTAGAATTTTTGCTCACAAGACTCCACAGCTTAGAGGGAGCTTTGCTCCAGGGTCTCAGGTAGAGGTTTCTCTCATCACCCACTGTCTGATCTTTTTAACTGGAGATGCCAGGGATTGAACCTGGGACCTTCTCCCTCTGAGGTGGAGGCCATCTTGTGGGTGATTCCCACCTATCTCCAGGGAGGCAGGATTAAGTAAATCTTCTTCCTGTTTCCTGTGGTGGGAGTCACCCTCAACTCAGTTTCGTTTCCTGCCTCAATAGGGAGAGCAGCTGGAACTTTTGGCTCTGCCAACTTCCATTGCTAATTCTTTCTCAATACCTATTTTATCTACTTATACTTTCTCCTTACTATTCCTTACTTCATTCTACCTCTCTCAAAAAACAAATAACAAAAAAAGAAGCCTTCTTCCCTCTTCTCCGATCCAGCTTAAGGGGAAGGGCCCTCCCCCCCCCCCCCACTGCCTCTTTCTCTAGCTGTTCACTCAAGCCAGCAGAAAAGCCTCATAGAGAGACATGGATGGAGCGGAGTGTGCCTCCCGATGCTCCAGGAGCTGGCAGCAACAGAAAACACCCAGCCGCAGAGGAACGCCGCGGGGAGGCCCACAGCGGCGGCGGCACTAAAAAAAAAAAAAGTGCACCAAAACTGGCCATCTCGGGGCTCTGGAAGGCCCATCGACAGCGGTGGCCATTTTAGAAACATTGGGCCGGGTTTGACAAGTCGGGAATGGCTCTGAATGCCCCCCCCCGCACTCCAACTACCCCCGGGCCCCAGGCCAATCGGGGAAGAACAGATCCGGCTAATCCAACAAAGTTTTGCCGGTGGCATGGAGGAGGAGGGAAAGTATGAAGGCGAGGCTCCGGAGGACAACTTGGTAACGTACAAGGCGATTTACCTTTTTCCCCTGAGGCAATGGCTTTTTCCAGAAGAGCTGTGTGGGATGAGATGACCCGTTTTTGCTCCTCGGGGGGGCGTCCTCCCTCTAGGTCTTTGTCCCTCTTATCCCCCCCCCTCCAAATAGGCCCCCTCCTAACCGGGGTAGATGGCTCACTAAGGCAGCTCAGAAGAGCACTGCCAAAAATCATCACATGGAATATAAAATTACCCAGAGGATGATGACGTTGTATCCCATGTTTCTATTGAAAAGGAGGAAGGGGAATTTTCCTCTAATGAGGAAGAAGGGGAACCTATTCCAAAGCCTCAATCTGCTAAGGAACAGGCTTTTAGATTCCTTAAGCCAGAGGATCTTCATTATTTGTTTCATAAAACCCTGGCTGCCCTCCAAGTCCAGGGCAATCAAAAGGCAGTCAAGCCCAATCCCACACCACAGGATCAGGATGAAGGCTTAGATGTCTTTGATGAATTTTTTCCTCCTGTGGATCCTTTGGAAATAGCCTTTCCTTTTCCAGGTTTTTATGTCAGGAAGGTTAAAGCAGAGTGGGAAAGGCCCTTGACCTCAAAACCCTTCCCGGGTTCCACCATAAGGCTGTACCTTTTACATTCATCTGCCTTAGATTTATTACAGGTCCCCGTGATTGACGCGCCGGTGGCAGCTCTGCAATCAACAGGCGTAGTTTCAGAAGATGGTCACGGTACCTTGAGGGACAATTTGGATAAGAGAGCTGAATTTGCATTATGCAGGGCTCACGAGGCTAACACTCTGGCAATTAGGGCTTCCTCTGCAGCTTCCACAGTATCTCGAGCGTCCATAGTCTGGATGCGCAGACTCATTCAGATGCTGCCTGAAAGCAATTGGGGACTATTGGAGGGAGCCAACAATTACTCAAGGCAATCTCCCTTACGGCAGACGCCACCCTGGAGTCCATAGTTTTTCTGCCAGGGCAACCTCTACAGCAGCAGCTGCACGACGCACTCTCTGGCTGAGAGCATGGCCAGCTGATTACCAAACTAAACCTATGGTGTCAGCATATCCTTTCCAAGGGGACAAGCTTTTCGGGGACCCCTTGGAGAAAATCCTGGTGGAGACCCGAGACAAAAAAGACATTGCCCAGAACCATCCGCACCGGAGATAAGAGACCCGGTGCAACATCTTCCTTTCGTCCCTATGGTTCTTCCTACCGATCTCGACCAGATACCAGACGTTCTACCTGGACACAGAATAAACAGCCTTTTCGTAGAGGAGGATTCCACAGCACCAACAGACAAGACCAACGATCCCAAACCTTCCAAGGTGTGACTATGTGGACTTGGCTGTGGGAGGTCGCCTACTTCTCTTCAGTCAAAGATGGCTGACCTCCCAACCAGACTCCTGGACCATGGACGTGGTGTCCATGGGCTACAAGATAGTCTTCAAATATCCACCACAGTCGCATTTCCTTTCCTCTCCGGTTCACAAAACCCCGATAAAAACGGAACAGAACACTTGGTGCGATAAGTCATCTACTTCACATATGGGCAGTAGAACCAGTGCCTCAGGAAGAGTAAGGGACAGGGGTGTACTCAATATTCTTTACAGTGCCAAAAAGAACAGGGATTGGAGGGCAATCCTCGATTTGAAGTTCTTAAACAGATTTGTAGAGCTTAAGCACTTTTGTATGGAAACGCTTCGATCCATCGCAGAATCCCTTCAGGCGCAGGAGTTCCTAACGTCAGTAGACCTGATGGAAGCGTATCTTCATGTACCCTTTTTTCCTCCACACAGAAGATTTCTTCATTTCTGCGTTGGGGACACTCACCTGCAGTTCCGTGCACCCCCCTTTGGTCTGTCTACAGCTCCTCGAGTGTTCACAAAGGTCCGGGTACATCCCGTGAGCATCCTTCGTCAGCTTGGAATCCATGTCCATTCGTACTTAGATTACCTCCTGATTCGTTCGGCGTTGGAGGCTCAAGCATTCAGAGATGTTACACAGACTATTCAACTCCTAGAGGGCTTTGGCTTCTTGGTCAACTAGACAAAGAGTCACTTAAGACACGCAATGTCTAGAACACCTAGGAGTGATAATAGTCACGAGTTCTTGCAAGCTTCTTCTACCCTTACCCAAGGCGCAGAAGATCACGTCTATAGCAACCCAAGTCATCACAGCACGCACGTCATCTCTTTCCCTACTGGTCAAACTGATGGGCTTGATGGTTTCCACCTTTGACACCCAGCAATGACGTTGTTTCCATTCCCAGCAACTGCAGAAGTTCCTACGGCCCTTCCAGAATATCATAGCCCTAAAAATGGACATGTCAATGAAGGTTCCACTACAGGTAAAATCAAGCCTATGCTGGTGGACCTTCCGTCACAACTTGACTCAAGGAAGATTTTTCTGGATTCAGAACCAGGTCCAGATCTTCATGGACGCCAGCCTATCGGGCTGGGGGTCCGCCCTTCTTTGTCATCTGATTCAGGGGATGTGGTCGAGTGCAGAATCCAACTTACCCATCAATCTCCTGGAACTGCGGGCCATTCGATTGGCCCTAACTCACTTTTCACACAAGATACGAGACAAACATGTCATCATCAGGACGGACAATATTTCTGCCATGACTTACTTCAGCAAGCAAGGTGGTGTAAAATCCCCGAGACTGGCCAAGGAAGCACATCTCCTCCCAACCTTGGCAGAAACTCATCTGTCTTCCCTTACCGCAACTCACATTCAAGGCTCAGCCAACATTCAAGCCGACAGGTTGAGCCGACAGGCGATCCAGGAAGGAGAGTGGTCCCTACATCCAGAGATATTCCAGCTCATTTCATCGGAGTTGGGAACCCCGAAGGTGGATCTCTTCGCATCAGCCACCAACACACAGCTAAAAAGATTCTTCATGAGATTCTTCCACCCAGAGGCAGAACAGACGGATGCACTACTGTCTCCATGGCCTCACGAGCTCCTGTACGCATTTTCTCCTCTTCCAGTACTTCCCAGACTTCTAAGAAGGATTCAACTCTTGCGGGCGGAAGTCATCCTGGTTGCCCCATACTGGCCACGTCAACCGTGGTTCACGTCTCTACTAGAGTTAGCAGTGTCTCCTCCTCTTCGACTGCTGGTCCGGGAAGATATGCTCCTACAAGGTCCAATCAGACATCCCGACCCAGGATGGCTCCATTTGACCGTGTGGAGGTTGAAAGGCAGAAGTTTGTTAGATTAGGTTATCAAGAGTCGGTAATAAATACCATCTTAGATTCTAGGAAACCATCCACAACCAGGATTTATAACACCACATGGAAAGCCTTCGTCAGATGGATCAAAAAAAAAAAAAAGATCGATCCTCTCCATCCACATTTATGCTCCGTCTTAGACTTTTTACAAGACGGCAGGACTCTGGACTAAAGGCCTCCACACTAAGAAGACAACTAGTGGCATTATCCACGGTGCTTCCCCTATACAGGGGACAGGTAGTTTCCCAACATCCTCACATAAAGCGGTTCTTAAAAGGTGCTGCCTTCAAGGATCCCCCAATTTGTCACAGATTTCCCACGTGGCGTTTAAATTTTGTCCTTACCACATGGACAAGAACTCCATTCGAGCCCATACAGAGTATTTCGCTTAAATTGTTGAGACTGAAGACACTGTTTCTCGTGGCCATCACTTCAGTTAGAAGAATCTCTGAACTTGGAGCCCTTTCCGTCCGTTCAGATTTATGTGTCTTTCATAAGGACACCGTGGTCCTACGCACAAATCCCTCTTTTTGTCCGAAGATTAACACCAAATTTCACAGATCTCAAGAGATTTATCTACCGTCCTTTGTTCCGAACCCCACACATCCAAAGGAAAGTCCTGGCATACCCTGGACGTGAGGAGGGCACTTAAGTGCTACATCCGGAGAACGGATTCAGTTAGGCGTACGGAAGCCTTGTTCATCAACATGTCTCCCCCTCACACTGAAAAAAAAAAAAAAGATGTCCACACCGGCCATCAGTTGTTCGATTCAAATGTGCATCGCAGAGGCGTATACCACCATGCACCTTAAAGTGCCACAGGGAATCACGGCACACTCAGTACGCAGCGCCGCCACCAACGCAGCATTCCTCAACAGAGTATCTGTAGATGAAGTGTGCAGGGCGGCCACCTGGTCTTCCTTATCTACCTTCATAAGGCACTACAAAATCAATACCTATGCATCCACAGACGCTGCCTTCGGTCGTCGTATTCTGCAAACTATCCTGCAAGAGAATGACGATTCCCCCACCCAAAACATAGGACCACTGCTCTGGGAGGTCCCACAAGATGGCCTCCACCTCAGAGGGAGAACGACCAGTGGTAACTTACCGTGAGGGGTCCTTCTCCTCTGAGGGTTGGAGGACATCTTGGCCCTCCTCGGATCGTCACCCACAGGTAGGGGCACGCATACTGACTGAGAGAGAGGTGCATGGGTGATATTGATTATGGTCATCCTCATGGTACTGCACTTTGATTATCTATGAGAGAGTACCTTCTTAACTTTGTCTTCCTGTTTCTAACTGTTATATTTGAGTTTAGCTTTTTCTAGCTGTCGGAGTTACCGAAACTGAGTTGAGGGTGACTCCCACCACAGGAAACAGGAAGAAGATTGACTTAATCCTGCCTCCCTGGAGATAGGTGGGAATCACCCACAAGATGTCCTCCAACCCTCAGAGGAGAAGGACCCCTCACGGTAAGTTACCACTGGTCGTTCTACTGTGCTGCTGAACTCTGTGTTTTCTTCATCTGCAAAAACGGCATTAACAGCTTGAAGAAACAACAACTGAGGGGTGACATAATCGAGGTTTACAAGATTATGCATGGGATAGAGCAGGTGGAGAAAGAAGTCCTTTTCTCCCTTTCTCACAATACAAGAACTCGTGGGCACTCCACGAAATTGCTGAGCAGTCGGGTTAGAACAGATAAAAGGAAGTCCTTCTTCACCCAAAGAGTGACTAACATGGGGAATTCACTGCCACAGGAGGTGGTGGCGGCTACAAGCATGGACGGCTTCAAGAGGGAATTGGATAAACATACGGAGCAGAGGTCCATCAGTGGCTGTTAGCCACAAGGTATAGAAAGGATCTCTGGGTCTGGGGCAAGGGATGCTCTGTATTCTTGGTGCTTGGGGGCGGGGGCAACAGTGGGAGGGCTTCTAGTGTCCTGGCCCCACTGCTGGACCTCCTGAGGGCACCTGGTGTTTTTGGCCACTGTGTGACACAGAATGTTGGATTGGAGGGGCCATTGGCCTGATCCAGCATTGGCTTCTCTTATGTTCTTATGTTCTTAGCGATTGATTCCACAAGTCAGTTCATGAGGTTAAAGCAGCTACAGGGCACTTTGTGTGCCTTCTTATGGGGCTGGAAAGGGCCATCGAGTGCAGGCTGACTTATGAAAACCCTGCTGGGCTTTAGAGGCAAGAGACGAGCAGAGGTGATGCTGCCATTGCCCTGGGTGTCCTTAGAGGTCTCCCATCCAAGTGCTGACCTGGGCTGACCCTGCTTAGCTTCCAAGGTCTGGTGAGACCAGGCTAGTCTGGGCCACCCAGGTCAGGGCTGTCAAATCACAACCGACTCATGGTAAGAGATGAGCAGAGGTGGTTTGCCATTGCCTGCCTTTGCATCATGATCCTGGTGTTCCTTGGAGGTCTCCCATCCAAGTACGAACCAAGGCTGACCCTGCTTAGCTTCCAAGATCTGACAAGGCCAGCCTGGGCCATCCAGTTCAGGGCATGGGCCTTCTTATACAAAAAGTAAATTGGATGTTCAATGCTCATCATAGGGAAATATGAACCCACAAGGGCCCAGATTAGGACCTGGCTTGATGGACTGGACAAAGCTGCATTTGGACAAAGCTGAGGACTTGGGTTGCACATGTGTACCAGCCCTCTTGCCTCCAGCAGCTTGGCTGTTTCCTTGAGCCTCTGGACTGTGGAAGCTCTCTGGCCCCCAACTCTGTTGCCTGCTGGCCAAGAGAGAGAGAGATCTTGCTAGTCGGCTGGGGGTGGGGGCAACGTGAGACAGCCTGGCCTTCCTATTAGCAGTTTCTTCATTTTTCCGAATGGCAGCTGATGGAATGAGTAAGGCATCATGACAGACATGTAGATCCGAGCCAAGGAAACCTAATTTTCAGGTAAGAAATTGCCCCTCCACATAATAATCCAGACCCACTTGGTTTCTTCGTGAGAAATCCGAGTAATTTGCACCTTGCGGTATTATTCAGCGTGATGATTATCATCTGTTTACAACTGTCTTGTGAATGATAGGCATTCTCTCCTACCTCCCTCGGAGCACTCCCATGTGCTCCCCCCTCCACGAACAGTGCCGGGAGCATTTGCCAAGTATCTTCCCTCCTCCCCTTTCCTCCCCCCTCCATTTCCCTAGTAATGTCTATAGATGGTGACAGGCTCTCTAAGAGCGCCTCTGAAATGTTCCAACACAGATCCGTCCTGCTCGTCATGTTGGATCTAAGCTTCCATTTGGAAGGCTTTCAGCCTCTCTCACTGGCAGGAGAGATGAATTGGGAGATGCAAAGAGACTCCTCTTGCAGCCAGATTTCAGGCATGCAGGCAGGCTGTCGGCCCTAATGAATGCCCTTGAAGCAGGTAGGGTGTGCCTTGGCGGCTGGGATTCTGCAGCTTTCACAGGGGGGGGCGGGGTCTGGCTGGAAGCAGCCTCTGCACCAGACTCCCTTGAGATTTCAGCATCCCCCCCCATGCATCTTCTTGAGGGATCTGCTGCAGGGAGGCTGGCTTATCCCAGTTCTGCTGGATTATTTATTTATTTATTTATTAAGAAGAAGAAGAAGAGAAGAGATTGGATTTATACCCCGCCCTCCACTCCCCAAGGGAGTCTCAGAGCGGCTTACAAACTCCTTTTTCCCTTCCCCTCCCCACAACAGACACCCTGTGAGGTAGGTGGGGCTGAGAGAGCTCTTTCCCAAGCTGTCCTTGAGGGAACAGCTGGTACAGAGCTATGGCTTGCCCAAGGTCATCCAGCCAGGTGCAAGCGGAGGAGTGGGGAATCAAACCCGGTTCTCCCAGATTAGAGTCCGCGCACTTAACCACTACACCAAACTGGCTATTAAAATATGCATCTCCCACCTTCCTCTCATGGCTCAAGGCAGCTTGCAAATCATAATTAAAAGCATTGCAATGTTAAAATGAACAAAATAAAAATCCCAATTTCTCCCCTCCCCCCTAAAAGGCGGTGGTAGTAGAAATTGCCATCAAGTCCTGACAGTTAGGCAAAAGGCATTCAGAAGTAGTTTAGGCATTCAACAGTAGTTGCCTGTTTCTGCAAAGCAGCCCTGGACTTCCTTGGAGGTGTCTCATTTAAATACTAGCCAAGGCTGACCCTGCTTAGCTTCTAAGATCTGACGAGATCAGGCTAGCCTGGGCCAATCCAGGTTAGGGCTCCTAAAAGTTATTTTTATATTTTATTTTATAACTGCCTTTTATACCTCATTAAAAGACTTGGCAAATAAAATGAGCTGGACCGGTCTGTGGACGGTGCCCCTTTCTCCTACCCAGGGATCCCGTTACAGAGTGAGAAAGGTGATGGAGAGAGGAGGCACGGCCTGTGGTCGGTGCAGGTGGGCTGCCTTGAGTGGCTGTAGTAGGTGCAGGCAAAGTTGGTGCATGAGTTTCTGGAATGTCTTCAAGGACTGCCTAAAGTCAAGCATATTGCAGTAGTACAACTGCAAGGTTGCAGAAGCATGGATCGGCGTAGCCAGACCCTCTGATTCTCAGACGCTGGCACACTAGATGCATCTGATGCCAGGCACTCTTGGCCACCGGTGCCAGCGGCGGGCACCTGCTTTTCAAACAGCAAGGCTTGATCCCTGAGCACCACAAAGCTCTGCAGACGCAGATCCCACTTCATCCCTCACTAGGCCATCCAGCCTTATTAGTAGACTCAGCATTCCAGACCAGCCTCACCTTTGTCGTCTGGGTTCAGCTTCAGCTACCTGGCCACAGCCTGAAAGGGTTGGTTCAGAGCCAGGAGGGGTGGTGTTTGTAGAATATGGTTTGGGAATATTGTGTTGCTAGAGGTGGATCCAGGTTGTGGTCTAACAGCTAGACTGGGGATAAGCTTTCAAGTCCAGTAGCACCTGGGACAGTACTTTAGAGAGTAGCCCCACTGCTCTGCAGCGGAACCGCTGGACTGGAGTCCAGTAGCACCTTAGAGACCGACAAAATATTTTGGAGGACAAAGGACCTTTGAAAGAATTTCAGCAGAAGTGGCAAGCCTGTTACTCATACTACAGGAATATATTTTTTTTTAATTTAAGTTCTAAAATAACCTAAATATCATATTAAAGTCGATGAAGATAGTTATTATAGTTCCAACACTTGATTCTGTATTCCACAAGTAATTAATTATTAAGAATAAAATTTAGATTTAGATAAACAATTAAGACAATATTAAGGTTTTATAATGATTTAATATTAGCACAGAAGCTCATTCAATTGTTAAAGATGTAATTTTTTAATTACTATTAATAGATTACCGCTAACCTTAGGAAAGTTCTTGTTCATTCTTTAAAGAGAGAACCTGTCCCCAAATTCTGTAATATTGATGTTTTAATGTCTGCATCTACATTTGAAATATGTAATATCTTTGGTAATACATCTGATATCACTTGTATGCAATAACTCATAGTATTTGACAAGCCTGATGAATTATATGTTCCCCTACCATTTTTTCCCCTTTGTACCCCCCCTTCTCCCCCCCTGAGAATGAGTGTGTGTGTGTGTGTGTGTGGTTGTGTGTACACATACAGGGATCATTTTGTAGAAAAAGAGGTGCAGGAGCTCATTAGCATAACTCATTAGCATAACTTATTTGCATATGCTACATTACCTGACATCACCGGAAGCATGTTGGAAGGAAGGAAGGAAGGAAGGAGGGAGGGAGGGAGGGAGGGAGGGAAGCTCTAATCCAAGCCTCAGAAATACCACTATTCTGGGAGGATAGCTTCAGTGGTGGCTGAAGCCTTCAGAAGGCTTGTCAGAGGAACAAGGACCTTTCCAGGGGACGGGGTCATTTTGCTGCAGCCAGGACACAAGCAGGCATTCCCCTGGGGGGGGGGGGGGCGCTGGCACCAACTCCCAGAGCTGAGCTCCCCCGAGCTCCTGCTCGAAATGACCCCTGTATATATATGATATTTTGGAGGATATAAGCTTTCGAAAGTCAAAGCTCCTTGACCAGCATGATTTTGAGGGTATAAACTCCTTTGACTCTCAAAAGCTTCTAACCCCAAAATCTTGTTGATCTTCAAAGGGCTACGGGGCTCAGATATATCTGTTCTGCTGCAGATCGATACAGCTACCCTCCAAAACGAAGCTGTAGTCTAATCATTCATGTGGAACCTCCTGAGTTCTCTTTGATTTGCTTTGTGGGTAACTTCCCTTTACTGAGTGAGTTGATTCCCCCAATAATTATGCAAATATAATGGGGTACGGATGGACAGCCTAAAAAGTTGCAGGAGGTCCCATCTTCTGAAAACAAAATTGATCCTGGCTCCTGGGAAATGTTTCTTTTTGTCTGCTGGAACAGTGTTTGTTGTTAAGGAGGGGTGTGTGATTCGTATAAATTAATTACTTAAACAAATTTGACTTCAATAAGCAGTCTGTGGACGTTTTTAATTGAAAAATTTGCCTGTTTTCTGATAAACAGAGAAGAAGCAGCTAATTTTGAAGTAGGCTGGGAAAATAAAGGGCGCGGTTTTCCTCATGCAGACTGTGGTGTCTTATCTTTCCTGACCTTTCTCAGTGTCGGAACTTGACGCTTCAAGAGGGAAGGGAGAAGGTGTTGCTCAGATAAGTGAAGAGCACCTTTGCAAAGTGCATCGAGTCATAAAAGGACCTTTTAATACATGTTCGAGGGTCCACATCAGGATATTTCGAGTTGCCAAATTCTCAACCATTTGCCTTCTGCAGGAAGATAGCAGCAAAACAGCAGCGACTTGTATTTAATTCCGTGCTTTCTCCTGGATCCAGCTGAGGGCTAAGAAATATACGTGCCATAGAGTGCGGAATCTGGAAAAGGATGTGTATCAATTAGTTTATCCAGCACTTGTGAATCAGACGGAGCAGAGATCCTTCATGTGCCTTGTAGATTAGGTCTCTGTGCTCTGTGCCAGGGGTCCCCAACATAGTGTTTGTGGGCGCCATGGCCCCCACCAGCATCTTTCCTGGTGTTTTTAGAAAGTGGGTGGGCGCCAGGTGGGGCTTTTGTCCAGCAAGGCTTCTGATTGGCCATTGGAGGTTTGATGGACTGCAGATTTTTTTTAAAGTCGCTTTGGCAGGAGCTGCCACCATAGCACAAGGAGAGCCAGTTTGGTGTAGTGTTTAAGTGCGCGGACTCTAATCTGGGAGAACCGGGTTTGAATCCCCACTCCTCCACTTGCACCTGGCTGGATGACCTTGGGCAAGCCATAGCTCTGTACCAGCTGTTCTGTCATGGACAATTGTCTCAGAGCTCTCTCAGCCCCACCTACCTCACAGGGTGTCTGTTGTGGGGAGGGGAAGGGAAAGGAGTTTGTAAGCCGCTCTGAGACTCCAAGTGAAGGGTAGGGTATAAATCCAATAATCTCCTCCTCCTCCTCCTCCTCCTCTTCTTCCCTCACCAGCCTGTTTTTCACTTCTTCTCACTCCAGCAACTGGCCAAAATTCTACCTTCGGTCAAAAAGAGATGGGTATTGAGTGGGGCGCATTGCTTTTAATTGTGCCTCTGAGCTTGAAGTTCAGCGTAGTTTGCGTGTTGTGCCTCTGCACTGCGTGTCTGCAAAGCCTGCAGTGTGTCAGGTGGTTTTGTTCCCGTTCCCTGGATCGTGTGGCCGGAAGAGGCGCCTCAGAACCGGGCAGTGTTAAATGGTTTCTTGCTGACGGCTTCATCTTAAATACTCCCTTTTATTCTCGTGGCCGTGAACAGATGTCACTAAATTAACTCCATTGAAAGGAAATGCCTTACATTGTCAGCACAATTAACATACATTGTCCATTCTTCTCAAAAGTTCCATCATCTTCTCTCTTTTTTTAATTGAGCAGCTTTTAAAAAAAAAAATAGTCTGACAATTTCCCATCCAGCTGTAGGGTGCTCTCGCATAGCATGACACACTTAAGTCTTTAAAAACTGCACTTGCTTGAGTCTGGGGGGGAAGCAACCCTTTCCCTTCCCTCCTCTTTTCTCTGTGAAATCCGTTAGATCTGCCCTGTCTGAGCTCACTGCCGAGGGCCACGAAAGTGAAGTTCTTGGTTGGAGATGATTCATGGCAGAGGCAATAGAAGCTGAGGAGAAGCAGGGAGCGAAGAGGTGGCGCTCCGCAGGAAGATGTCTCCCACAGTGTCTCAAGTGGGGATCGGTGCCATTCCCGGTAAAAGGTTTCCTAACACTTAAGACATGGATTGGCATACTCCCAATCATAACTGAACAAAAAGTGAATCCTTCCTGAGGTAATTTGACTGGGGTTTTTGCCGCTTCCCCAGAACACTGTGGTCCTTTCAGGTACCCCCCTGGGGTTTCCATAGTTTTTCTGCAACCTTTCCCAAACATGCTTTGCATTGAAGTTTTAGGAAAGATCGCAGCAAAGCCTGGATGGCTGCCATGTGAATGGGAAATTTTGGATTTTCCAGGTCCCACCCACCTGGCAGCCATTTCCCTACAATGACCATCTCCTCTCCCTGTCACTGGCTTTTGTCTTTCTTTTAAAAAATTGGTGACTGAATAGTGGTTATACCAATATGTGTATCAGGTTCCTTGAATTGTTTCCTCCCTCCCTCCCTCCTTCCTTCCTTCCTTTCTCAGTTCCCTCCCTCCCTCCCTCCCTCCCTCCCTTGAATTCTTCCTCCCTCCCTTCCTTCCTTCCATTCTTCCTTCCTCCCTCCCTCCCTTCCCAAAGCACATGTCCAGCCCTTTCTGTTGCAGAGATATAAGGCAAAAGGCAATGAAAGAGTCTCGAGTGAGACCACTTTTTTTTTTAAAAAAACCCAAAGGTGGTATTATGGCAGCCGGTGTCATGTAGTGGTTAGGAGGGACTAGTATCTGGGAGACCCAGGTTCAAATCCCTACTCATGCTATGGAAGATCACTAGGTGACCTTGGGCCAGTCACATTCTCTCAGCCTAACCTACCTTACAGGGTTGTTGTGAGGATAAAATAAAGGAAAGGAGAACAATGTAAGATGCTTTGGGTCCCCATTGGGCAGAAAAGTGGGGTTCAAATGAATCACTTAAAAAATTAAGAGAACTCAGAGAACCAGGCTCATATGTTGCTGTGTCGATATAATGGTCTTCAACCTTCACTTTAAAACAAGCAAACAAAAGGGGGGGGGGGGACCGTTGGGGAAACCTACTGTGTGGAAACACCAGGAAAACTGCACAAGCCAGTGCCCCTCTGTGAAAAAAACCCCGGTCATGAAAAATCCCCCCCCCCCCATGTCCCACAGTAAGCTGTTTCTTGCTTGTGCGCTTTGGTTCATTTCTCAGCAGTGCTTCCAAAACAACAGGGGGGACGCAAGGTCTCGGGGAGAGGAAAGCACAGCTGTTTGATTTTCATGTCCTCTGGTGTGGGCATTGCACATCTGGGCAAGCCCTCCCAGGCCTGTTGTGGGCCCACGGAGAAGACTCCTCCCCTTCGAGGCAGCAGCAGGCCGGGCTGTCTCCACTGCAAGCTGACTAAGGGAACTTCATGCATAAACAAAAGAGGGGAACATTTTTCAGCCAGAATTCAGTTTTTAGGAGCGGTTTCCCTCTTCCTTTTACCTTGTCAGTGGATGAATTATTTCAGGGAGCCTCAAAGCTGTGACTCAATTTGTTTTACGATAATATTAAGGGACGGTAGAAGTATAGCTAGAAGGATGGAAATTAGGGGCAAACTTCCTGTCCGTCTGCCCAGTGGCTGGAATCAAGCAGTTTTCTCTCCGATAATCTTGGTGCCACAGTCCACAGCCACCACCTCACACAGTGTGTTGTTTGTGGAATCCAGTGTCTGAACCATGGTAATTTCTTGTAAGGCCTTTTCCAGACTTGAACAGTTGTGAATTTTGTATCAGGATCAGCCCAAATGGGTGGGTTGCCTTCTGAAAAAAATATCCTCCTCCATGATCCATGACACAAGTGCTTCCTTCCATTAAGCAACCTTTTCAGCTGAAAAAGGCCTGAAGGCTCAGCATGAGGGAGGGAAGGGATGCCTTCGCTTTGGTTAGGCTTTGAGTGGTGTAAATCCCAAGTTTCCTGAGACAGAAGCCTGCATTGGGAAATTAAAACGTTAGCAGATTGGCCAACAGAGTAGCTGCCAAGAGGCGGGGTGGGGGTGGGGTGGGCGGAGGGATTCATGAAATTTTCCTTCAAGACCACATTTACCCCACTGATTAGGGTTTGGGATTTTTTGTTTTGCTTTGCTTTGCTTTTGGTGGGTAGGAATTAATTAAAATTAATCTGATTTTTTTAGGACCCATCCAATTTTTTTTGACAAGATGGCATCTTGTCAAAGAAAGGAAAGGTGCTCCATAAAGTTTGTCACCACGCCCTGTTGGTGGCTTGCTGAACGGCTTCTCCCTCCCCTCCAAAAGCTCCAAGGTGGGTTGGTAGTCTCAGCTCCCTGTCTTGCTAGAGCTCCAGAGAAATGGAAGCTGAACCAGTGCAAATTGTAGCTGGCCCAGGGAATGCCCTCGGTTTCCCACAGTGCATAAAGAGGGGCAATGAGATCTTTGTGGCTCCATTTTCACTCTTCCTCAGTTTCTCAAATGAGTTCAGCTCGCCATCCGTCCCAGGCGTAATATGCCCAGTAAGATAAATGCATGGGTTTGTAAAAATGTAGCCACTATATTACATTAGACTGTGATTTACATTAATTCATTTCATTTAATGATTAGTGCTTTTTGGAATGTAAACTGCATCGTCTTCCTGAGTAGTGCTTTAGAAGACATAGGCCTGTGTTTTTCGGAAGCTAATGGGATTAGATTGGAATGGGATTCCTGCGGCTCAAAGGAGCGTAGAAGGAATACTTACAAAGTATTCAATGCTGCGCCGTTCAGCATTTGATGGGGTAATTAAGCATCTAAACGTGTCCTAGCCATTTTTCTTGGCTCTAAAAATACCTTTTTTATGTTGAAATTGAAACGTCTCTCAGAAAAACGGCGTAAAATAGACTTAAATATGTGAGCCATCTGCCAAATAAATCCTGTTTTCCTGGGCGACGCTTGCCTGTTAGGTGCAGGCATGGAATAGAACCTGCATATCTGCTCGCTTCCAACTTCCACTGCCTGAAGTTTGTGCAGGGAATGAATGGCCCTGTTAGTGTGGTTGAAGAACTGTCAGGAGGAGTTCCTGTGCAGCCTTCTCCTGAGAAGTGTCCATTGAGCAGAGTGCTGTGGCCTCAGAGTCGCTCTCAGGATTATCCTGCCCCATCCTGTTATCCAGGATGTGCCTATCTTGGCAAGGGCTGGACTCCATTGCTGAGGACCTCACTGAAGCCTCCCCTTTCGAGTAAAGTCATACATAAGAATGCTAATCAAAGTGGGCCGCAGTGTTCCCTCTAAGCTGAGTTAGTGTGAGCCAGCTCACAGTTCTTTTAGCCTCCAGTTCACACATTTTTGTCTTAGCTCAGGAAGGATGGCTCCAGAGCAAACTAATTTATGCAGTAGCCAAATTGCTTGCTCACTTTAATGTCAGTAGCTCACAAAGTAGAATTTTTTGCTCACAAGAAGACTCCACGGCTTAGAGGGCGCATTGGTGAGCAGCTGTGTTGTTCTGAAGCAGCAGGACAAAGTTAGAGTCCAGTGTCACCTTAAAGACCAACAAAGTTTTATTCAAGGTGTGCTTTTGTGTGCACGCAAACTTTGTCAGATGATGAAATGGAATTACGTATCATAGTTGTATTGTATATATAGGGGTGTCTTGTTAAATTAGCATGCAAAATAGTGAAGATATTTTTTTAACAGATCAAAAGAGTGACAAGCTGGGTTTCTGGTTATCATCTGTTTGGGTTCAGGGTGGGGGGACAACATAGGTAATAAATAAGTCAGAACTGGAGAGTGATGTGTCCTAACTTGCTAATGTACACTGTTGTGTAAAATAGTATATGAGAAGGGATAATCATTCCACGTTCAGCAAAATGTTCTTCTTTTGCCTGTAATGAGGTCTTTGTGCAGGCTTTGTGGTTGGACTCTCCAGTGCATAGTAACACAGTTGCTTGTCCTTTACATGGTGACATGGCTTGTGTGTGTGGCAGCCAGTTGTGACAGGATCTGCCCCCAGGAAGGAGCCATTTTGCAGCTGGTTCCTCCTGGTGGATCCCAGAGCTCTGGCAAACAAACAAAAAATAGATCCTTTAAGCATGAAGACTGCCTGGTCTGCGTTGGAGGTCTTTGCTGTCTGATCAAACTCTGTTTTATATTTTATAGTCCGCCGTGAGCCTCAGTGAGAAAGGTGGGCTAAAAATGCAGTGAATAAAATAAAATTAAACAGGCAGAGCAAAACGGTCTCAGCCGTCTGTGAAGCCAAACTGAATTCCATTTATTTGTCAGCTCTTCCATGGGCAGCGCTATAGAGATGCAGGCGTGGGGAATTGCGGTCCGTCGGAATGTTAAGTTGCTTGATGTTTAACTGCACAGCAAACTCATCCCGCCAGCGGGTGGCATTGAAATGAATCTGGGCCCTGCAAAGGGCTCTCTAGTGGGCTGTGGCCACACAACAGGGGATGTGTAAGAGGAAAAACAAAGGATGGGGTGAGTGGCACTTCAACAGCGCTGAATTTCTCCTCATTCCAGCATTTATTTCAACATCTTGCATTTTGCATTATTTTGTTGTCTTTGTTTCCTGCACCAAATCAAGCAAGAGGATTCCGGAGCCAATAAATTGAGACAATAGACCTTAATTGTTGTCAAGGAGATATTATTATGATCTATATGTAAGTGCCCATTTAGCTGATAGAATGCAAAGTATCCACTTGTTAGAAAGCTATCATCGGCGTGTGTATTTAAACTATTGTCATGGCTGCATCGTATTTACTATGCGTTCTAATGATTCCAAAGGAGCGATTATGCTCTATTATGTGGCTTACATATTTAAACTGCATAGTTAAAAAGCTTTTGGAATTTAAAACTAATCAGAAAGCCCATATAGTGGATATCTAAGCTTGGGAGATAGGATTCTAACTTAACATTAAACATCACAATAGCATATTATTAATAAAGAAAGAAAGAAAGCAGTAGCACACAGATTATTATGTGTTCCATTTGTGGGTAATTAACTTTAATTGAGGGAAAATCTGTGCATCAGGAATATCAATCAGAAACATTTCAGTTCCACCCCACCCCCACCCCGGTTTACTTCTTTTACAAGCTTGTCATAATTCTCTAGAGATCCCTCATTCTCCAAGCAAGTCTTCTGCTGCTGTGTCCACATGAGTTGACTGGGTGGGGTCAGAGTTTGCAGGGTGGGGCTAATGGAACACCTTAAAGGGTATTCCAGTATCATGGAAACCATTGGGTGGCAGCCAGGGCTACCAAGCAGCGTGGACAGCTTGTAAGGGGTCAACAAATTGCATCTTGGAGGCCACCTCTGGCCCACAGGAGCTTTTAGTCCCTCTGGACCAGGGGTCCTCAATATGATGTCTGCCAGCTCCTGTCCTGGTACCTGCAGGCTTTCAAAGGTTGGGTAGTAGGATGGCCTGGTCCCCCCTGGCCATTGGCTGGGGATGGAGGGATAGGGTTGCTAGGTCTGGGTTTGGTGGTGGAACCCGGAGAGGACAGGGACCTCAGCGGGGTGCAGTGCCATAGGGCCCACCCTCCAAAGCATCCATGTTCTCCAGGGGAACTGATCTCTGTAATCTGGAGATGAGCTGAAATTCCAGGGGAGCCCCAGTTCCCACCTGGAGGCTGGCATCCCTTTTGGGGAGCCCTGTTCTAAATGCTTCACAATATGTTAGGAGTGTCAGACTGCCCAGGCACAGTATCAGCTAGCATGTCAGTGTTAGTGAAAAATGGTGAAAACTGTATTTTTGTAAAATGTTTGTCTGAACAAACCCACTTCCAGAAATCTGACCTAAAGGAAATGTCTCTGGATGTCAGGAGGCAGATCAGGTTCAGCTGTGGGAAAGGAAGTGAGGAAATTTACAGTATCTTTGGTGTTTGGTTCTTTTATTTTCGGCTCCTTCGGCAGGTATCTTGAGTATTCACTGCAGGTTTGGAGCTATTGCCAAAGGTCAGGATTTCCTTGGGGCTGATGAAGAAGAAGAGAAGAAGAAGAAGAAGAAGAAGAGATTGGATTTATATCCCACCCTTCACTCACTTGGAGTCTCAGAGCGGCTTACAGTCTCCTTTCCCTTCCCTTCCCCACAACAGGCACCCTGTGAGGTAGGTGGGGCTGAGAGAGCTTTTTCCCAAGCTGTCCTTGAGGGAACAGCTGGTACAGAGCTACGGCTTGCCCAAGGTCATCCAGCCAGGTGCAAGTGGAGGAGTGGGGAATCAAACCCGGTTCTCCTGGATCAGAGTCCACGCACTTAACCACTACACCAAACTGGCTCTCTGATGACCAGTGTCCCAGTTTGAATCCCGCAATGGATGACCTTCGCATTAAATTGTGGTTTTGTGAACAAAGTTAAATGGTGATTTAGCCCCAATGGCAATATTATTTTCTGCCATTTAAATATTTTCTTTCTACAGTTCAGTTTTTCTTCAGGAAAGGCTGTTGATCACTATATCTTTTTTTTTTCTTTTTTCTCTCTTAATTGTCTAATGTAATTCAATCATTCCCCCCCCCCCCCATTTTTGTCATGAAACTATTGCGAGTTCTATAATACGATACTCCAAATGAGATGAATGAGGGGATATTCTGACATTCTGCCCTTTGGGGGCTAAAATGTCTGCGTGGCTGTAAAAGCTGCTAACAAAACGGCTAGAAAATTCTTTCTTCCGCGTGCCAAGAAGAGGCCGCTGTGATGCAGATCTCTTGTTGCCAGGCTCTTAAAGAACTCTTCTGGCTAGTTTTAATGGCAACTCTATTTTATAATCAAAAGCTTCAGTAGTTTGAACCTCAGATCATTTATTTCTAAATTACTTTCCCCATAATTCTTATTAATTCAAATAGGGTTTTGATTTGATATAAAACTTGGTAAATGGGAGAATGAGCTTAATGAATTGAAAGATAGGATTGTCTTAAAGTAAATGTTCAAAAGAATATGCTGATAATTGCTGAGATGGAAATAAAATCTTAACAGCTTTGTTAATTTGTCGTGAGCGTTGTGTTTATGGGGAAAACAGGGGAAATATCTCTTGCAGGCTTGTGCTTGAAGTAGTCCACGCTTTGTTCCCATGACCCCCACAGACAGACACAGACACACACACAGACACACACGAGTCTTCCCCAAGTATTCATCTGCAGATTATGCAGGATTTTCTCTTTGGGAATCAGTAAACCCCCTCCTGCCCCCCATCCACCCTCTCTTCTACCCTTTGTGTCCAGTCTCCTACGGTGGGCTGCATCCTCACATTTTCTCAACTGTCTTCCAACTCTCTTATTGAACCCATATATTTTTTTTAATTAAAGTATTTTTATTAAGGATTCAAGAGGGTTCAAAAAAATTATTAACGGTTAACAATTATAGACATATTGTAACTGTCTCAGACAACATGGCTACCATTAATGTTGGAGTGTACAATGCATCCTGGTGTTATACGTGGAGTTAATAAGTTGATCCTTCTCAGAGAGAAATGAAAAATACAAATTGACAATACAGACAAAATTTAAATGTAGACTATGCTATAAATTATAACTTTTCAGGTAAATGTGGTGTGCAACATATTATATAAGAAGAATAGCAATTATCTCTTTCTCCAATTATAAATACAGATGCAGGGGGATGTTATTTACCCATGCTTTTGGGAGTAGACCCTCTCCACTTTCAGAATACTCATTGATAATTGGGTACCATTTAGTCATGGGACTTTTTGCGTTCTGTGTATTATCCCAGCTTTCTATTTTATCTGCTATTTTATCTAAAATAAAGTAATCCCAAATTTTGGCTTTCCAGGTGCTGAGTGAGGGGCTGGTGGCTTCTTTCCAGTTTATCGCTATTGTATATTTTGCCGCTGTAAGAAGAACTTCTACCAGGTCTCTACTATTGGAATCTATTTTGATTTTTGGCCATAGATTGAGCAAGATTAGCGCCGGATCATATGGGAAGGAAATTTTAAGCATTGTTTTAATTTCCACCAAAATTTGTTTCCAAAAGGTGGCTATAATGGGGCACGACCACCAAGTGTGGATGTAAGACCCTATCTCCGAGCGGCATTTCCAACATAGGGGAGTTTGAGTTGAGTATATGTGTGAGTTTGGCAGGTGTAAGATGCCATCTAAAGAGTGTTTTCAATGCCTGAAGTCGAACAGGGGAGGATCGGGATCTATATATACCCATATAACCTGCTGTCTGGAGCCAACCTTGTTGCCAGTCTGAAGGCCTTTTCTCATCTGTCATGAGCCCTCTGCTGCCTTAGATATGGTGGATCATACTTTCTGGCTTGAGCCCCTTCACACGTGACTCGAGCCCCTCAGTGGGGCCTCCTCCTCTCTGACTAACCCTTCAGGGTGTTCATGGGATGTGGGTGCTCTTCCTTTGCTCTCCCCCTTCCATTCGGGCCTCCCACAAATGCGACTCTTCCGGGACACAGCCCTTTGATCTTCATCCTCTACTGGAGCGAAGCCTCATTAAGTCAGAACAACTTAGTTGTCTTCCTCCCTGCCTCCACCCCATCTATTATCTATTATCTCCACCCAATCTACTATAGGTATTATATCCAGGGGTCATTTGGGGCCGGAGCGAGGTGGAGCAGTGCTCCGCCAGCCCAGGAATGGGCACCAGGGTAGCCTTGGCTGAATCAGATTCAGTGGTGGCTTAAAAAGTGGCTGGAGGGGACAGGGTTTGAGGGAGAAACTCCAAACATACAGGGTAGCTGCTGGAGCCTCTCCTCCAAATACCCACCAAGTTTCAAGAAGATTGGACCAGGGGGTCCAATTCTACAGGCCCCTGAACAGGTTGCCCTTATTCCCTCCATTGTTCTCTATGGTGGGAAAAAAGTTACATTTTTGGACACTGTGTGGCACAGAGCATTGGACTGAATGGGCCACTGGCCTGATCCAACATGGCTTTGCTTATGCTCTCATGTCTGGGGCAGTTATGCTTTGTCTTCTTGATGCTTGGGAGGGAACATTGGAAGGGCTTCTGGAGTTCTGGCCCCACTGGTGGACCTCCTGAGGGCACCTGGGTTTTGGACGCTGTGTGGCATGGAGCATTGGACTGGATGGGCCACTGGTCTGATCCAACATGGCTTTGCTTATATTTTCATGTCTGGGGCAGTGATGCTCTGTCTTCTTGGTGCTTGGGGAGCAAGAGTGGGAGAGCTTCTGGAGTTCTGGCCCCACTGGTGGACCTCCTGATGGCACCTGGGTTTTGGACACTGTGTGGCATAGATTGTTGAACTGGATGGGCCACTATCCTGATCCAATATGGCTCCTCTTATGTTCTCATGTCTGGGGCAGTGATGCTCTGTCTTCTTGGTGCTTGGGGGGGAGGGAACAGTGGGAGGACTTCTGGAGTTCTGGCCCCACTGGTGGACCTCCTGATGGCCCGAGGGTTTTGGACATTGTGTAGCATGGATTGTTGGACTGGATGGGCCGCTTCCTGATCCAACATGGCTCCTTTTATATTCTTATGTTCACCCTGGCCCCTAAAGCCAACTGATGGGAGAGCCGATTCTCTTCCCAGGCAAGGTTTTTAGATGTTCTCTGTTCATAGAGCTCAAAACCTGCATGCACTTCTGTTTCTGTTCCCAGTGTTGCCCTGGCCTTTCCTCCACGGTGCTCAGGGCAGTGTGTCTGGCTGTCTCCTCCTTCCCTTTCTCTTCACAGCAAACCTGTGAGTTAGGCTGGGCAGAGTGAGTGTGACTGGCCCAAGATTACTTAGAGAGCTTTGTGGCAGAGTGGAGACTTGAACTGCAGTTTCCCAATCCCCCGCTGTAAACCCGTCATACCATGCTAGTTCTCCGTGTTAGCAACTCCATACACTGCTCCTGCAAATGCCAGTGTGGTTTAATGCTTGCTTTCCCATTTTGTCCTGGCCAGCAAGAACTTTTCTGCTTCCTGGGTCAGTTCCTTCTGTGGGCCGGGGCTCGATGAGCCACCAGAGCTTGGTGCAGATGGTTTTGGGGACCCCTCCACTGCTTTTCATCTTACACCAATCCCAGCACCATCCTGAATACACAAATCCATTCCCTGACTCCCAGTTGCATAAATCGCTTTCAAGTCAAAAATTCCTTGTTGGTGTCTTGAGCCAGTGCAGACGTTGCATAGATTTGCAGAAGGTTAGCAGCACCAGCTGCTGGCATGTAGAAAGCAGGCTTGCCCTCTTCTCCGTCTTCTCCCCACACACCCCTCAAGCGCATGTGGTGTTTAACCTAGATAATGCTGCTGACAACACGGGCCTCAGTTCATTAAAAGGGGCAGGAGGGGGGGATTTGGGGACTTCTGACTGTTAAAATGTTACCTGGCTCAGAGAGGGTAAACTGAATGGAAGGTTCCCTTTTGTTCTGGGCCTTTGGATGCTCACAGCCATCGTCTGCTGATTTCAGCGTAGCCAGAAGAACCTGGGCACAGAAAATACATGCCGTCAGATCACGCGTGGGGAGCGGTGTTCTTCTAGGCAAAATGTCTTTTGTAAAAACCAGTGCGTTGTGCTGTCTTCCTTGGTGCCTGCCTGCTTGTCAGTAGAGTTAATTTTAGCTCTCTGTACTTGAGGATTGTGTCTTGTTTTGATGCTAATGGCTTACCAGCCAATCCTTACTAAAACGGCTGCGTCCGTAGCAGAGTGATTCCAAAACCACAAGCTGTGAGAAGGTCTGGACTGCACCTTGAAGAAGGAAGCAGCCCCGTTGGGTTCACCCACTATTCTATTCTATGCTAGTCAAACCAGGAATGTCCCATGCTGTGATGAAGTCTCCCCTCTGCCAGGAATATACGAGCATTTGACATCATTGGGAGAGTAGGAACTTGGGAGTACAAATGCAGCCAGATTCTGTGGGGCAGCCAATGCCACAGCTGACAGGTGTGGAGGGGTTCCAGAAGCATCTTTGGGGGCAGAAAGTGTGGTTCCTTCCCATGCAAAGGGAGCGGCAGAAAGCCTAGGAGGAGAGATGAACCGTGCTGCCCTGTGTGTTGTTCCAGGAGATGACCAATAAAATGTGCTTGGAATATTTTGCATCACAAGAGTGGGATGTGTCTCCATTTTTAACACCGATGGAAAAATCTGTCCTGCTAGTGTCCATTCAGACAAAACACTGTCCTTGCGGGGTGCACCTCATCTCCCCACCCACTTCTTCATTCAACCCAATCTCAGATGCCCGTGAGCATCCGTGTGTTGCTGTATAATCTGTTTTGGCGTGCCTGGGCTCCTCGCCGGCAGCTGAAATTGTGCATTAGATGTAGCATTTGAAGCTGGTACCTCTGGATCCAAGATCACTGCAGATGGTGACTGCAGCCATGAAATTAAAAGACGCCTGCTCCTTGGAAGAAAAGCGATGGCAAACCTAGACAGCATAACAAAAAATAGAGACATCACCCTGCCAACAAAAGTCTGTATGGTCAAAGCCAGTAGTGATGTATGGCTGCGAGAGTTGGACCATAAGGAAGGCCGAGCGCCGAAGAACAGATGCTTTTGAATTATGGTGCTGGAGAAGGCTCTTGAGAGTCCCTCGGACTGCAAGGAGGTCAGATCAGTCAATCCTAAAAGAATTCAACCCTGACTGTTCCCTGGAAGGCCAGATCCTGAAGCTGAAGCTCAAATGCTTTGGCCACCAGATGAGAAGGGAGCACTCACTGGAGAAGACCCCGATGCTGGGGAAGGCTGAAGGTCAAAGAAGAAGGGGACAGCAAAGGATGAGATGGATAGACAGTGTTATCAATGCAACGAACATGAAGTTGAGCAGACTCCGGAGGGTGGCGGAGGACAGGAGGGGCTGGCATGATGTGGTTCATGGGGTCGTGAAGAGTTGGACTCGACTGTGCAACTGAACAACAACAAACCTGTGGCCTGTGTGCTGGCAGGTGGGAAGGTAAGTATGATCCCACCAGGCCCGTGGGTCCTGCGTATCGTCTGGACCCCAGGGGTCATTTCGTAGAAAAAGAGGTGCAGGAGCTCATTAGCATAACTCAATAGCATAACTTATTTGCATATGCTACACCACCTGACATCACCGGAAGTGTGTCAGAAGGCAAGAAAGAAAGAAAGAAGAGGAAGGGAGGGATAAGGGAAGGAAGGAGGGAGGGAGGGAGGGAGGGAAGGAAGAGCTGGCAGAGAGGGGACCACTACCAATCCAAGCCTCAGAAATACCACTGCTCTGGGAGGACAGCTTCAGTGGTGGTTGAAACCTTCAGAAGGCTGGTTGGAGGAACAAGGACCTTTCCAGGGGATGGGGTCATTTTGCTGCAGCCAGGACACAAGCAGGCATTCCCCCGTGGGGGGGGGGGGCTGGCACCAAATCCCAGAGCTGCGCTCCCCCGAGCTCTTGCTCGAAGTGACCCCTGGACTCCCCCATCCCGTTTTATCTCCACAACTGTCATGCTGAGCATGTGATTGACCAAAGGTCACAACAAAATGGAGCTTTAAATCTCAGTCTCTCCACTTCCTAGTCGGACACCCTCACCAGTATGCCATCCTGTACCACAGATTCCAAAAGTTTGCAGATGTTGATCAGGAAGACAGATTTCCTTGGGCACTTGGATTCACTGACTCTTGATGGGATCGGGTAAAAAGTAGGAGGGTGGTCTTGTACCCTGTGCTGCTGTCTGAGTGGAAGATTAATGTTGTGGCCTTCTGTCAACTGCATCCGATTTCTTCCCTCCTTGACTGTTGTTCTGGCCGTGCTCCTGGAGTCTCCAGGCTGAGTGCCCGCAATGCGATCCACGTGAGACTGCCTTGGAGGTAATCTGGATGCTTCAGCTGATGTAGAAGTTGGCTGAGAATTACATTGAGAGAGCCAGTTTGGTGTCGTGGTTAGGAGCATGGACTCAAATCTAGGAGAACTGGGTTTGATTCCCCACTCCTCCTCCACGTACAGCTGCTTGTGTGACCTTGGGTCAGTCACAAGTTCTTTCAGAGCTATTCTCTCAAGAGCAGTTCTTGAAAGAGTTCTCTCGGCCCCACCTATCTCACAAGGTGTCTTTTGTGAGGAGGGGAAGGGAAAGGAGACTGTAAGCTGCTCTGAGACTCCTTTGGATAGTGAAGGGCGGGGTATAAATCCAATCTCCTCCTCCTCCTCCTCCTCCTCCTTTCAATTTATCTCCAGGCACAATTTAAGGTTTTGTTTTTGACGGTTGAATCCCTTCCTAGGACTCCTTTGCAGAACCACCTCTGCCTGTGTAGACCAGTGCACCAACATCATTCAGCTCAACAGTTTCCAGAAATTCCTCCTGAACGTGAAGCTTGGGTCATCCTCCTTTGAGCTGTGGCCTTCTCGGTGGTGGCCTCTACCTTACCTAGTGATCTGCCCAAGGGGGTGTGCACGATTCTCTCTCTGGCCGGCTTTTGCAAGTTATGCAAAGCACTTCTGTTGCAGCAAGATTTTCTCAGCTGACCTCCACCTGGGGTTTCAGTAAGGATATTGTACCAAGTTATGGAGAGTGATGTTTTTGTTGAACTGTACTTGTTTTAATGTAATTTTAGAGAAGCTGGGTAAAAAACATTCTGAATCTCTACCTAGCTGGTATATTGTGGCACATGAATCCTGTAATGTATTAATTTGGATGTGTCTTTGATGTTGTTTGTTTTTGCTTTTTGTTGGGACGGATGAATGGACAGACGGACAGGCAGGTAGATTTGAGATGGGTTCAGTGCATGGAGAATTTTGAATGAATTCCCATGGGTGTTGGCAGCAGTTGCCAATCAGTCGTTCTACAGATACGGAGCTCCGTAAGTCTTTCTCCAGATCCAGAGCTCCATTCTGCTTGAGTCTCCTGAGTGGTTTGGAAGTGCTGTGTGCCCTTTTTTCTTGGGGCTAGTCCTTAGTACTAGGGATTTTAACCATGTTGGATACGGCTTGCAGTTGGTTCCTTGCTTTAGCCGAGGAGAGGTCTGGTGATTCAGCGCTACTTGATTCAGTGCAACTTTTTAAACTGAAAAATCCAAATGAATGACCGTATTGGGCACTTTCCTGAAAGACCCACATAGGATCCGGACTCTCTGATTTGCTCAGATTCTGTCTGGGCTGCGCTTCTGCGGCAAGCAGTGTGGAACTTTGAGGGAAGGGGGAGCCGTGAACTGGCAGTGCAGTTTAAACTGGGCCAAGAAGAGCTTAACCGGATCCTCGATAAATTGCTGGCATAAAAAAAGGCATGTCAAATGTAGACACGCACCCTTGCCCAAAGCTCTGTGTTCTCTACTGAAGGAAAGGGAACCCAGAGAACAGCGGCCGCCAACTTCCTCTTCCTCCGGTGGAGTTTTGCTGCAGCTCTTGTAATTTGCACTGAAACTCTCCGTTTGTGTGGTGCTGGACGGAGTCATTTGGCTGGACCTGTTCCTGCTCTCGTGTGTGCTTTTTTTAGCTTCTGGGATTGAGGAAGAATTTGTTCTCCACCCCCACACATGCATACACACTGTCTTGCTTTGGAATTGGGTTTTTATAGCCAGATGGAATTACCTTTCAGCTGCTTACAAAGCTGTCCTTGTCTGCAGAAACAGCATCTCCTATTTTTAGCGAAATTGTGTGAGTTGGGGGGGGGGGGGCTTGTTTCCCTTTCCCCTCCACTCAGCCTCCTTAAAAAGCTTCTCTAATTATGTTGTGGTCTCCACTGAAAGTACTGCTTTTGCCCTTCGAAGTGTGTGTGTGTGTGTGTGTAGGCTTGTGTGTGCCCCTTGCTTTAACGTGGCTGACACTGATTTCCAGAGCTGTATGTATGTCATCTTGGTTTGAGCAGAACGGCAGCTCTGCCCGAGATGGGGGAAAACCTCCAAGTTGCTCATGCAAAGGCAGAGTCATCACCACCTTACCCTTCTGAAAGCCGAGCAGCTGCCCTCCTCTGGCTATGCAGGCCGTGTCTGTCACATGGGTAGATGTGTGCCTATGCTAACACCAGACCCGCCTAATCATCTACTTGTTACGAGTAAGACTCTTTCATCAGTGGTCTTACATAAGGAGGCCGTCGCTGGCTGGCACTCGATTTGTAAGTTATGTAAGGAGTATCTTGTGCAAGCGACAGGCCCATCTGCTCGCCCTGGTTCCCGCTGATTTCGGATGCACCCCCCACACACACACACACATCACGTCCCACTCAGGTTCATGACAGGGTTCCCTGACCGACCCTTTCCAGGTGAACAGAAGCCTGCAGCGGGGTGGGTGGGGGAGAGAAAGGCATCCATTGCCTGCATTGTGGATCTTGGCTCTTGCTTCTCTGGATCCAAGCCAATGAATGTGCATCATCCAGCAAGAATTGTGTCACAGTCACTTATTTCCAAAAGGGGGGGAGGGACTAGCTGAAGCAGTCTAGATGGGAAAAGCTGTTAACGCCAGAGACTTTTGGAAAGCATTATGACTGGTGATTTGCTTGGCATGTATTCTATTTTAATTAATTCTATTATAATTCAATGACAGCCCTGAACCAATCATATTGTTTGGAGGGAATGAGGTGAGCAACTTTGGATGGGGTGGGCCTCTTGTAACTGGGGATGTGAAGAGTCTTGGGTTATGAAGAAGCAGGCGGGAAGAGGAGCTATAAGCGCCTTCTCCCCTCAGCTGCCTCTGACTCAAAGGTGCCCCCTTTTTTCCCCCCCCGGCCAGCTGACCTGGCCATGCTGGCCCTAGGTGACTGCAGTGCCCATGGTATGGGGCAGTGCTGGGTTACTTAAGGTAGCAGAGCAAAGAAGCGAGCAGGCACTTGTGTATTAGCTTTACAAGGTTTACTGATTACTCCTGGGGTAAAAAGGAAACTGGGTGTTGAGAACAAAGAACATCCTGGCTAGCTGATCTTTTCCTATGTAACTTTTACCTCGTGACTGAGCCCCAGGCGAGAGTTAGAACAAAGGGCAGTGAAATTTTCTAGTCTTCCACCCCTGGGACATCTTCAGATCTATTGATCAGCCAATAGACAAACCCAATGCCTCTGCTCATTATTTGCATATTGTCACCTAGACTCTAGTGGGGAAGACCTGCAGGCTACTCTATTGGTCCTCAGGCTATCTGATTAGGAAATTAGCATTCACAAGTAAACACATTCTTTCATGACATCAGGAAAGGAACTTGCTCATATCCTAACCTTGGCTAGTTCAGGACACAACGTCTCTCCTCGCCTCAAAAACTAGCCATTTCCTGGACAGCCACACGTTGATTTCCAGGTCCATTGATAATGGTGCTGTTTTTGACCTTGGAAATCTGATATGGCTCCGGGCTGGCATCCCTAAAGGCCTACCCCTCCCTATATGGACCTGTGTGCAACCTCCATTCCTCCAGCCGATGCTGCCTTTCTTTTGTGATCTCTGCTCGGTGATCTCTGTTCTGTGGCATTTTCAGGCCATGCCCTGGAACAGGTCGCCTGCAGAAGTAAGGGTGATTGGCCTTTCTTGGCAGCATTCAGAAGAGCCTGCAGGGTGGGCTGTTTCAAAAGAACGTGGGTCAAACGACTCTCAGCTGCTGTAGAGGGAATGAGGTGTTGTTGTTGTTGTTCCTGTGGCATGTTTTCAGGTTTTGGATTTTTATAGTTTATAAGCGGGTTCTTTTAATTTTAATTGTGCTTAGCTATGTCTCAGGAACTACCTCAAGTCCACTTTTCACAAAGACAGGAAGTACATTCATGTTTTAATAATAAAAACACTGTACAAACAAGAGAATCACAGTTCAAAAGCAATGCAATGTAAGATACGCAAAAAAAAAAAACCCTGTGTGGTGCACATACATATATTTCAAATGTTATAAGTGATCAAGATAAAGAGAAGAAGAGAAGAGATTGGATTTATACCCCGCCCTTCACTACCCAAGGGAGTCTCAGAGCGGCTTACAAACTCCTTTCCCTCCCCCTCCCCACAACAGACACCCTGCGAGGTAGGTGGGGCTGAGAGAGCTCTTTCCCAAGCTGTCCTTGAGGGAACAGCTGGCACAGAGCTATGGCTTGCCCAAGGCCATCCAGCCAGGTGCAAGTGGAGGAGTGGGGAATCAAACCCGGTTCTCCCAGATTAGAGTCCGCGCACTTAACCACTACACCAGACTGGCTCTTCAAGTATTATAAGTGATCAGCATAAACATAATATATCTTAAGCACACTTAAATCCATTTAAACTGTAGGTCTCCTAAGGATGCTGTGGAATGCTGACCAAGGACTGTATAAGTTGGGCGTCAGATTACACTCCCCTTGCATATAATATCCATAATATAGTGTTCAGGTGTTGGCACTATTGGGCAATATACCAAGTTGCAACAACAAACCATTTGTAGGATTTAGAAGGACTAGAAGCATAGGAGGTATGATTATTAGATTGGATCTGGAGGTTTCCGAAACACAGTCCAGCCATTTAAGAGGACATTTTAGATGTAAAAAAAATGCTGCATTTGTGATCAGTGTTGGGAAACACAGGTGTTAAGTTTCCCAGAAGTGGGTTTTTAAAAAGAAATTACATTCTGTACCTGTGCAAAATCTTAGAATGATGTTGTAGCCTAAGGTTTTTGTAACTGGTTAATAAGGTTTTTGTAACTGGTTAATGAATGTGCATTGAAGATGGCTGTCTGGGAGGAAATATACAATACCTGTTTTGTCCAGAACATTTTGTAAGGTCAAGTTCGGAAGAAGATCTCGAAACAAATTCATAGTCTGGAAAACTTCATCAGCATTCCACAGCATCCTTAGGAGACCTACAGTTTAAATGGATTTTAAGTGTGCTTAAGATATATTACGTTTATGCTGATCACTTATAATACTTGAAATATATGTATGTGCGCCACACAGTTTTTTTGTGCATCTTATATTGTGTTAATAATAAAAGCAAACGAACTTGAGAAAATTAGTATCTGTGGCATGCTGGCCTGAAGTGGTCCCTCTGCACAGTGGTAGCAGGGGGTGGGGCAGCAGGCGCTTCCACCTGCCTCTGGGGTGGGGATGTCTTGCTGCTCAACGCAGCTAGGGAGTGAGCGACAATTCACACAAGTGCCTGAGTTGGTTCAAAAGGCAATTGATTTGTCAATATAGGTTACCTTTCTTGTGCAGGGTTGTGTTTTTTCTCCCCTTGTTTTGGTTGTACTTATTGATTCCTTTGCATTCCGGGACATGTCGAAGACCTCCCTCTTGAATGGTCCTCTGTGATATAATATAAAACATCTGATATGGACTGACTCCTTGTGCGTGTCTTTTTCTCCATTCAACTGAAGGTGATGGCCAGAACTTGTTTACAGAAGACGTGACCGTCGTAGAGGGCGACGTCGCCACCATCAGCTGCAGAGTCAAAAACAGCGATGATTCCGTGATTCAGCTATTGAATCCTAACAGACAGACGATTTATTTCAGAGACTTCAGACGTGAGTTTCCAGCCCTGTGTTGCTTGAGTGCCAAGTTGTGATCAGTTGCTGAAGCCTTCTCTTTTGAATTTAATGTTAGACTCTTCAAGGGGTTTAGTCGGTTCTTCTATGAGAAGGTGGACATTGGTACTCATAATTGCTCCCCTGAACAGAAACCCTGAGTGGTCCCTTCCCTTTTAAAACCCAGCCTCTCTTGGCATGCACCAGGAAGTGATTGGAGGAATGTACACTGAGATGCAATCCAGGGCCAACGTTTTTAGCTGACATGAACAAATTCAGTAGTAGGGCAGAGCAGGCCCAAGTTCAGTGCTGGGTGCACGGACACATTTGGCTTGAGGGCTTAAATGTCCATGGCAGCCCTTCCTTAATTCCACAGCAAAATCTCCAGTGATCCAGGGCATTAAAGTGGGTTTAACCGCATTGTGGCGAAAGCGTAACAGAAAGGAGACTTGTATTAAAATCTGAACTGGATGTTCTTGATGCTTGTTTGTTTGTTTGTTTGTTTCGTAGCCTCTAACCACACACAATAAAGGAGTCTGGAGCGCAGGCAAAATGTCACGGCCCCAAATTAGAATGTCTCCTTGGTTTGTGGTCTCTCAGGCCCAGGCAGTCTAGTTAGGACACAGCCATACACTTCTTCTAGAGCTGCATTCTGAAACTCCTGGCAGCTCAGTCTTTCTGTTTGCAGCAGTCCTCTGAAGGGCCTTTCCCAAAAGTCCTTTATTTTGTGGCTGTTGCCTAACTTGAGTGTTTCATCTTTATTTATTTATGTTAATCATCCGCCTTTCCCCCTGGGACTCAAGACCCTCAGCACAGTCAACAAAAGGGGATATTTGGTAACCAATCATATGGTTTGAAGAAATCTGGAACCACCAGAAAGAACTGAGGCATGGCACCAGTAGTCACGTGACATGTTAAGGAGTACAGGGATCACATCAACAGGATCCTACTTGCAGGAAGCTGAAACACAGCACTCTAGACCACAGTCCCTAATCATTTGTTCAAGCAAGTTTATAAAACCATTTTAGGCAGTGCAGCTCTGTCACCTGGGTAGAAAAGCCCTCTTGAATAGGTCAGTTTGGCATGGTTTGCAGAAGGCTGGGAGAGTGGGAGCTTTCTGCTGCTCTTTTGTGCAAGGGGAGTGGGTGGACAGGTGCTGGGGATGGGGTGAATGGCTCAGCATTTGGTACGAAGAATGGGTTTGTTTTTATTTATGCTTGACTGATGAGCAGAGCTTCTTACAATCTGAGATGTAACATGAAGAGCCAGATCAGGGGTCTCCAACAGGGTTCCCGTGGGTGCCAGGACACCCACCGACACCTTTTCTTGCACCCACCAAGTGTTTTTAGAAAGTAGGCGGGGCCAGGTGGAGCTTTTGTCCAGCAAGACTTCTGATTGGCTGTGGGAGGTTTGATTGACAGTGCAGATTTTTTTAAAGCATTGCTTTGGCCGCCGCCGCCACCGCAGCACATGGACTTTCAACTGTGCAACTGAACATAAACAGTGGAAGCCATTTTGTGGCTGGCCCTGCCTCCTGTGGCAGCCCTCTATGTTTGAATCCCGAAAGTGCCTGCAGGCTCAGAAAATGTTGGAGACCCCTGAGCTAGATGGACAGGATGCAAAAGAAGTGTCAGGTGTGGCCTCTCCCTGGCACAGCCATCTCCAGGCTCCTGCGCTTTCTGGGAAGGAGGTTCTCTTTGCTTTGTGTTTGTCGCAGTCCCTGATGGTCTCTTTGCTCCACAGCTTTGAAGGACAGCAGGTTTCAGTTGGTGAATTTCTCTAACAGCGAGCTCAGAGTGTCACTGACAAATGTCTCTATTTCGGACGAAGGAAGATACTTCTGTCAACTCTACACGGATCCCCCCCAAGAAATTTTCATGACGATTACGGTGCTTGGTAAGGGCAGTCTCAAAATGTCTTTATTTTGTGTCGAGTTGGTGAAGAGGTGGAAGGAAAGAGGAGCTGAGTGACATGTTCAGAAAGTGGTTTACCTGCGTCTCATCTTCTCCAAAGGAGCTGGACCCGATCCCCCTTTCCCCCCCCCCCCCCCCGTAATGTCCTCTCGTTTGATTTTTGAAAGACAGAAATCCTCCCTGATACCATAATTACAGCAACTCTATACAAGCACCCACCCTGACACAAAATTTAGGATCTCTCTTCCTGGAGGCCATTTCTCACCTGATGCCTTGTTCTGAAGTTTCTTCTGGTGCATATTTCTGTACCTTAGGATATGTGATAATCTATGCTTGGGGCTATGATCCACAGAAGTGTGTGGGGAAAGTGTACATGAACACACCATGTGCTCCGAAGAATGCATGCACCACCCCCTGGTGCTTTCCAAGCTACCTTTCCGAAGTCCTCTGTAAGGAAGAGTCCCAACCTGTTCCTTCCATCAAGGCATTCTTTGGATTGGGACCCAGGAGTTTCCGATGTGATCTTTTTTGCAGTCGGTATTTGAAACTGTTGGCAGTTCGCCTTCCATCTCTGAAACCGGGGTTTATTGATTTTATTTGCTTCATTCGTACCCCACATTTCTCCCCAGTCAGGAGCCGAAGTGGCAAGCATTGTCCTCTCCTCCTCCTCCACTTTATCCTCACAACGACCCCCCTGTGAGGTAGGTTAGGCTGAGAGTGTGTGACTGGCCCAGGGTCACTCAGCAAGCTTCCATGGCACGAGTGGGGATTTGAACCTGAGATTCCCAAACCCCAGTCCAGCATGCTAACCACTATACCACCTCCACCCCCTCTGAAACTGGGGTGCAGAGAAGAAAGAGCATTGAGCCCTGCGGCTTCTGTATGTTACTGATCCTCCAAATAAAATTCACCTCCAGGAAGCCAAATGTCTATCAAATTGCATTATGCATGCTAAATATATTTGCTGGTTAAGGTATGAATATTCAGTGCCCAGACATAAAGCAATCTCCCTTGGCCGTCCTTGCTGCTTTATTCTGGAAGCCTCTGTTTATCTTAGGAGTTTTGAGACAGTGTAATAAAGGGTCTGATGGGTAATATATTAGCCTCTTTGTTGCCGTCTCTGGTGCTGCTTTAAAGTCAAGTGTTAAGCACATACACAGCCGGTCTGCCTCTTGACGCATTGAGGATTCTGCCGGGGATCTCTCTGCAGGCTCAGTGGTTCCGGGCAGTCACCAAAACCTTGACCAGAAGTGCACGGCGTCAAACAATGGGAGGCGGAAGGGGTCATTTTTTACCTTTGTTGCCAGTCACAGTTTTTGTCATACTGTGTGAAATGAACTCTTGCGTCCCTCCTCTGTGGTACTCTTTATTCAGTCTTTACACTTTGCTGAGCAATTACCAGTTTTTGATGTTAAATTTGGGTCTCCACAGAATTGTTTGCATTCATCTTGCTTTGCCACTGGAAGGAAAAGGAGAGCTATGGACTTGTCCACCCAACAAGAGAGGGGGGGATCCTTAATACTAAAACCTGTATTGGTTTAGCACAGCTAGTATAACTACGGGCCAGTGCTTTAGACCAGGAGTCCCCAGGGCCATGCCTGTGAGTGCCATTGCACCTGCTGACACCGTTCTTGGTGCCCGCCAGGTGTTTGTCGAGAGTGGGTCGGGCCAAGAAGGGCTCTTGCCCTGCAGGACCTTTGATTGGCCACTGGCGATCTGATGGACTGGGCGGATTATAATAACATTCCAGCAACAGCTGCTACTGTAGTGAAGAAGAAGAAGAAGAAGAAGAAGAGATTGGATTTATACCCCGCCCTTCACTACCCAAAGGAGTCTCAGAGCAGCTTACAAACTCCTTTCCCTTCCCCTCCCCCTCCCCACAACAGACACCCTGTGAGGCAGGTGGGGCTGAGAGAGCTCTGACAGAAACGGCTCTTTTTCAAGAACAGCTCTGACAGAACTATGGCTTGCCCAAGGTCATCCAGCAGGTGCAAGTGGAGGAGTGGGGAATCAAACCCAGTTCTCCCAGATTAGAGTCCGCACACTTAACCACTACACCAAACTGGCTTTGGTGGTTTTATTCTCTCTCGCTGGTTTTATTCTCTCTCGCTCTTCCTTCCCACCCGGTATTTTTTTTAAAGAATTTCCCCTTCTTTCCCCCTGCATTGGGTCTTCCTGTGTGGCTCTGCCTCCTGTGGTAGTAGCCATGACCTCTGCAGCAGGCATTTTTTTGGTTGCGCCCACCACCCTGTGTCAGAATCCCAAAGTAAATAACTAAAAATGTGGAGAAACTCTAATTTGAACTGTGGAAAGCTTTTTTTTTTTTCTTTTTTCAGGATACATAAGAGAAATTCTCAGCCAACGGACTAACTGATAACAACTCTAGTACCTTTATGAATAGAAAGCAAATTGTAAATGGAAGTAGAAACTTGTAACAGCTATATTATAAACTTGAAAGGATTTTTTGATTTTTTATGTATGTCTTACCCCATACCCTTTACCTTTCCCACCCTTCAGTATTTATGTGAAAACCTAATAAAAATTATTTTTAAAAAAAGGAATTCCAAAGGTGCCTGCAGGTTGAAAAGGGTTGGGGACCCCCTGCTTTAGACTGATGAGGCAGGAGCACCAGACCCTGGCCCAAGCACAATTTGGTCTCTCTTAAGACCTCACTGTGAAGTCTTCCTTGGAATGCTGAGTCCCTTCCGTCCCTATGTGGAATGTCCAGCGGTGCCTTTCTTCCCTGTCCCCTGAACTTTGAGAGAAGGGGCGGAGAAGACGACAGGAGACTGGAGGCCCCCCAAAGCTTCACTCAGTATATTTTGATAGATAAAACTCGGCCAGACACCCCTCAGGAGTTTCTTCAGTTCAGTCGTCTAAAGATGTTTAGCTGGCAGTGCTGGAAGGAGAACTTTGCCGGGGCTTAATCCGTGTGTTCATTCACTGTGCTTTGGCCCCTCCCAGACAAAGGATTTGGGCATTTTCGTGAAGAGCAGAAGCGCCTTCCCACCACCCCCACCAAATGTCACAGGGTCTGCCAAAGACAAGCCCTTCCTCTTTCCAAGGCAGAACCCCAGATTCCACTGCCCGTGTTGTCCTCCTCCTTAGCGTTCCAACGATGCTAAGGGGCAAGACCGGCGCAGCTGCTGAATGCCGAGTGCTGATGCCATAGTGGTAGCCCTGGATCCAGATCAGTCTTGCTTTGCTGCAAGAACGCCTGAAAGCACCACTCATGATCCCCCCCCACCCCGTGTGCTTCCTGATTAGGTGCATGGATTCTCCCCTCCTCTCCCCCGCCCCCCCGATTTAACGAGAGTCTGTTCCATCTCAACATGTTAATATTTGTTGGGGGAGAGTGTTTAAAATTAGCCTTAGCATGAAGTTTGTTGACTGCCTTCACCTTTTGAGAGTTATTTCTGAATGCTGCTAAGTATGATCCATTTTTTCCCCCTGCTGTCTCAATATATTTAGTTTAATTAGGTGTGTGTTCATTGCTGGAAAGACATTTCAGTGGGTGCTGTTATGCTGTTCTTCCGCCAACCTGGCTTGCTAGGAAGTCTTGGCTATCTTGGCTGGGCGGGGGGGGGGGAGAGAAGTGATATGGATGTCAGTGTGTGAGCCCCCCTCTCCTTTGGGTAGAGAAATCCAAAACCCATTGGGGAGAACAGGTGTGGCTACCCTTTCAGTGAGGACTTTTGCACCCCAGTGACCTGTGGCCATTACTGGGGTGGGCTGAGGACCAGTGGTAGAGCATCTGCTTGGCATGCAGAAGGTCCCAGGTTCAATCCCCAGCATCTCCAGTAACTATCAGATAGTAGGCGATGTGAAAGACATCTGCCTTAGACCCTGGAGAGTGGGTGCCTATCAAAGCAGACAATACTGATTTCGATGGACCAGGGGTCTGATCCAGTCAAAGGCGCCTTCTTGTGTTCCTGTCTAGCTGATTCAGTCATGCATTCTCTCCCCCCCCCCCCCCGTTAACATGTGTGCAGGACGGCATATGTGCACCCAGTTTGGGGATGTGTGATGTTGATCTCATAAACACCAGAGTGTGAATTGTGCCACCTAATTTCCTTGATCATATATATGATACATTTTAGTGCATTTGTTCATCAGCTGGGGGGGAAAAACTCCCAAAACGTTACTCATATTTGAATCACCCAACTGCTTCTTCAGAATAATCAAAGTAAAAAAAAAAAGTTCCCACTTTTGAAAATACCAATTTAAATGTTTAAAGATTCATATGAAGTGTGATACCACCAGGCACCTGCTAACACTGTGACAGAAGAAGAAGAAGAGATTGGATTTATACCCCACCCTTCACTATCCAAGGGAGTCTCAGAGTGGCTTACAAACTCCTTCCCCTTCCCCTCCCCACAACAGGCTCCCTGTGAGGCAGGTGGGGCTGAGGGAGCTCTGACAGAAACTGCCCTTTTTTAAGAACAGCTGTGCCAGAACTACAGCTTGCCTAAGGTCATCCAGCCAGGTGTAAGTGGAAAAGTGGGGAATCAAACCCAGCCTTCCAGATTAGAGTCCGTGCACTTAACCACTACACCAAACTGGCTGAATCTAAAATTTATTTATTTATTATATTTATATCCTGCCTTGCCAGCAAACTGGCTCAAGGCGGCTAACAGACATAAAAACACCATAAGGTTTACAATATAAAATCAACATTAAAACTAATACATCCTACGCAATATACAATAGCAACAGATGGCGACTTCAATACAGAGATCTCATGGTGAATGGTGGCAGCAAAGGGGTGCGGCCGGGGTGATGTCCAATTCCTCCCCCCGGCGGCGGCTCCTAATTAAATGCCTGGCGGAAGAGCTCCGTCTTGCAGGCCCTGCGGAATTGCAATAAGTCCCGCAGGGCCCTGATGTTATCCGGGAGCTCGTTCCACCAGTAAGGAGCCGCCACCGAGAAAGCCCTGGCCCTGGTACAGGCCAGCCGAGCGTCTTTTGGACCGGGGAGAGTCAGGCGATGTTGAGTGGAAATGTGCAGTCCTTCCTAGCCCATTTCTGTCCCTTGTATTGGGGGGGGGGGGCAGAAAGGGGAGAACAGACTGGAAGAATGGTTGCAGCTGCCCCCGTGGACTTTGTGATCCTCTTGTTTTGTCTCAAATTTTGTCCTTGCTGTCCAGACACCACTGGATTATTTTCATTGATCAATGCACACACACACACACCCCTTCGGCTTTGGGTTTCACAAAAGCACCAGAGCTCTACCACAGAATGCATGCCAGAGAAGAAGTAAAAACCACGATAATTGCTCTCAGACTCAAGATCCTGTCCTTAGTGTCAAACATCTCGCCACAACTTACTCAGTTCTGTTTTCTCAGAAAACACAGAACCAGTTAATGTCGAGAGGACGGTCTGTTCTTCCCCTTGGTTTGACCTCCTGGATAGCTTTTTAACATTTTAAGTTTTGTGAATTGGTTTTGAAAGGGTGATTTAAGCTCCAAAGGAGGGAAACAGCAGGATTCAGATTGATACCTGCAGTTAACTTGCAGTTCCTTGTGGATGGGCAGCATCTCCCACGAGAGACCCAGTGGTGGGGCATCCATCCGCTTGGCATGCAGAAGGTCCCAGGTTCACTTCCCACCATGACCAGTTGAAAAGGATCATGTGGTAGGTGATATGAAAGCCGGCCCATAGCCAGGATTTTGTGGCTTGCGGGGCAAAATTTCTTCTCTGGTGGGACTGAAGTTCTCAGTGCAGAAATAGAAGCCATTTAGCCAACAGAAAGCTGTTACCAGGAGAGATCTCAAAATTGCAAGCTGTCAGCCACTTTAGATGACAGTTCTCAGCTGCTGCAAGTTAATCACTTCTGCCAGCCTCAGCAACAACTCCATCACAAGCTGGCAGGTGGGGGTGATGACTTCTATAGTCAAGGAAGCTAACACTTATTCAGAAAAACTCTCTTAAAGGAGACCAGTTTCTTGACACAGAGTTAGAAGGGATCTTAGAGGTCACCTACTCCAATCCCCTAGCTCAGTGTGGGAATTAGTCAACTAGAGCACCCTGCTTTGCTTAAAGAAACGCAAACCTTTTAAAAAAATGTTTAAAAACATTTTTTTTTAAAAAAGCATGTATTCTTGTGGGGCTGTGCGTTTAAGAAAGGGGGAAGAGCTCCCAAAAGCCCCACTGTAGCTACAGGCCTGTGTGAAAGACCTCTCTGGCTGAGACTCTGGAGAGTCTGAGTAGACACTGCCAGTCTGAGTAGACAACACGGACCTTGATAGACCAAGCATCTAATTCAGCATAAGGCAGCTTCAGGTGTGCATGACAGGGGAGGGGCATATACCCAGGTCAACTCTCCAACCTGCAAGACATGTTCCTCCAGCAGTTCTCCTAGTTGTGAAGTTCCTTGCAGTTGTTGCCAGATGTCATAACACCCTGAGACCTTTTTTTTTAATGCTTTGTTTCAGTCCCGCCACGTAACTTGGTGCTCGACTTCCAGAAGGACACGGTGGTGGAAGGCGAAGAGATTGAGCTGAACTGCACAGCGATGGCCAGCAGACCAGCCACAGCAATCAAGTGGTACAAAGGCAGCAAGGAGCTAACCGGTAGCCCACTCCTCCTCCGTCCGCTTCATGGTGTGGCTGTGGTTTCTTGAGATGATAGAATTTTGTTTGTGTTTAAAATATTTTTTGTCCTGCTTCTGTTCAGAAACCACAGTGTCAGCTTTCAGCCATTAAAGCAAAAAAAAAAAAAAACCCGAAAAACATACTGTAATCCTAACGGAGCTCGAAAGATCAGTTGAAGCAACAGCCAGATAAGCCACAGAATAAAATTGCCTGGAGCTGAAGACCTCTGCCTGAGACCCTGGAGAGCCTCTGCCAGTCTGAGTAGACCTTACTGACTTTGATGGACCAAGGGTCTGGTTCAGTATGAGGCAGCTTCATATAGTCATGTGATTACAACAAAATTGGTTCCGTATTAGTCTCTGGAGAGCGTAATTCTACAAAGGAGGTGCCACCACTGAGAAGGCCCTGTACCCAGGTGCCACTGGGGGTGGTGCTTCCTCAAAATATCTTGAGGATCGGTCGGCTTCCTGTGGGAGCCGATAGTCCTTCAGAGGTCCTGGTCCCAAATAACTGTGCCATGTTGAAGTGAACCTGTGAACAGACTGGCAGCCCGTAAACTAACAGCACAGATCATAGTTTATTAGCCTGGCAGCTGTGTCATGAATCTGTGGAACCCTCTAAATTCCTCCAGAGACATCTCTGCCTGCAGTGCATTGCGGGACTCTAATCTGGGGTGTTTCCAGAATGTGGATCTCTCTGACCTCTTCATTGTCTCTCCAGAGAAGGCTTCAGCTGTTGCCCCAACTTGACCTTGTAAAAAGCCCGCTGTGCTGGAGAGTCCACCAAGGTGTCCCCTGTAGCACTCCCAAACTGTGCACGTTGGTGACGCTGACAAGTTGGGCACAGCTGCCTGAGCTGAATATTGGTTTCTGGGCCTTGAATGTCCTCTGGCTGCAGGTCACCATGGATTTTAGCCCCTGATGGGTGGGGGGACAGGGATGACTCTCAGCACACTGGGCTCTGCACTGAGGAACCAAGAACTCAGGTGCGCAAACATACCTTGCCTTTCCCTCTGCAGGGAGTTTGAATCCCCACACAATGCTGCTTGGTCCTGTTTAGTCTGGTGTAAAAAAAATGGCTGGAGTGTGGGAGGAAGCCGGTGTGGCTGCAGCCATCACACACCAACACACAATTTAATCTTCCCGGTCATTCTGTTGCTGGCCTAAGAGTGGCAGTCCTCAAACAGAAGCTTCAAGGGGAGAGTGCAACGGGAGATTGCTGAACTTGAGTTCAGTCGCAAATTCAGGGCTCAGTAGGGACATTGGAGACAGATCTCACGACAGGTGCTATTTTCTACCCCTAAGCATTTCCCCTCTGTTCTAATCAAGCTAACTACAGTGTGCACGGTACCTTTGCCTCCTGAGTTCCTTCTTTGCAGCATCCCTCCCACCTTCCGATTGGGATATAAGGATTCAAGAATTTCCAGTCTTACTCCTGTCTGATGAAGGGAGCTTTGACTCTCGAAAGCTGATACCATGACAGTCTTGTTAATCTCTAAGGTGCTCCTGGGCTCAGATTTAGCACGCCAACACGGAAGGTTAGCTGAAGCTGAGAACTCTCCGGCAGCTGCACTCATTTCCCCTCCACGTGTATTCTTTTGGGTCAAGCTGCATATGCACAACTGGTACGTATCTATGGAATGGGAAAGGCCAGTGCAGACCCCTAGTTCTGGGGTGCCAGGTGGGCCTAGTTCACCCCTGTGCTGCGCCACTGTTGGTAAGGTCTGGCCCATTTTCCCCATGAGCGATGGAGAAGGTCCTTCCACCAGCTGGTGTATCTGAAGTTCTGGCTCTCAGGAAAGTGTTGTCCCAGTCAGCTCTTCAGAGTTGCCTGAATCTCTGTCTCTGTTTAGCTAGTGTGAAAGGACTCGACTTGTCTGTGCCTATAACGTTGCATCATTGAGCGGGGCTGTGGCTCAGTGGTAAAGCTTCTGTTTGGCATGCAGAAGGTCCCAGGTTCAGTCCATGGCACCTCCAGCTGAAAGAACCAGGAGGTGGTACATGATGCAAAAGAGACCTTGGAGACCCTGGATAGCTGCTGCCAGCCTGAGTAGACAATACTGACTCTGATGGACCAAGGGGTCTGATTCAGTATAAGACAGCTTCATGTGATAGTTGGCAGGTTGTTCTTACAGGCGGAAAACTTGGGCTGCCTCTTCCGTGCCCTCCAGAGTAGCCCATCCCATTTTTCCACCACTGAGAACAGTCATCCAAACTACTGGGGGGGGGAGGGTTTTCTCCTAGGCCAAAGGGGCATCTTTCTGAGCTGTTTCTTCTATTATTGGGTCCTTGCATATCTTTCCTTGTCTATGACCTCGTTGAGTGAGCCTAATGCTTATCTTTAAACCGTTGGAGCCCAGACATTCTGAAACACCAAATCCCAGGCTAGATATAGCCCCTTGATGTAAGTGCTTCAAGTCGCCAGTTCTTGTGGCTTTTAATGGAAACTGAAGTCTTTATCCGAGGTCTGGGTTGCCTGGAGGTCATCTCTCAGTGCAGAGCTAGGAAAACTTTGCCGCTAGTTGCTCCTCCAAAACTTGGCCATTTTTCCTTTTGATACAGTTTGCACTTCTTGGGCGGCTTGGTAGAGGTCTGCAGTAGGCATTTCCTATTACACAAAGTGTGAATTCACTGTGCATGCCTGGCTTGACCCTAAATAATCAGGAAAGGGGGGCTGGCTAAAGAGGCCTTGGCTTCATCCTACCCCTGCGTACTGGCCTTCGGGAGCTGTAGCCCCCCCCCCCAGCCATGTCCGTTGTTCTTTTCCTTAGTGCCACCTCTGTTTGCAGCATTGTCACTATGACTAGCCCCTCCTATTGTAAAGCAAGTGAGCCCCCCATTGCTTCTGTGGGCCAGCCACCACTTTCTCTTAAAATCCACAGCACGAACTCTGCCAGTCATGGCTTCAAAGGTCCCGTTTTCTGTGACCCTGTGTCTCCTCTTCAGCCGTTGCAGAGACAACAGGGTCCATCCAGGGGCAATATTTGGGGTCCCGTCTCTGCTTGCAGCATGCCAGAGCAGCTCTGTCGGTTCCTCCTGGTTGCACGGGTCCTGCTCCAGTTCTGACTGAGCAGCCGACTCCTTCCAGACATGGCACCCCGCACAAACGGCTGGCGCTCCCCAACGGGCAGGGACTCCTCGGCCCTAGCTGGCTCTGCCTCTCCACCTTCCAGCCGCTGGCAGCCCGCTTCTGCTCCGGCCCACTGCGCTGTGTTTTGCCGGGTCTTCAGTGCTACCACCATTTAAATATTTTAATTACTCCTCTTAATTATGTAAATCCATGGAGTCAGTTTTCCTCTTAATTATTGATGATGGCTTTTGGCAGTGGTGTTGGAGGAAGAGGGTGGAGGATTTCGAGCTCCATTGACTGGAGTGTTTGGAAGGCATCCTGGAATCCCTGATCCTCCTGGCTGCTGAGGGCTGTCGGGGTAGCATCGCCCTCGGAATTCAGCAGCCAGCAAGAGGTTAAACGCTCTCCAGCCTCCTTCCCCCATGCAGGGCTTGAGGCCGACCCTTGCCAGCACCACACCCAGGCAGGACAGGTTGCCTCTCCCTCCTCACCCTGCACGGTTCATCAGACAGGCCCTGTGCTAAATCGGGTTTATCCCCAGCTGCTGGGATTGTCCAAATGACTCTTTCGTAATCGAGCTCTTGCTTTGTTTCTAAGGTTGGGGTTCTTGTTTTGTTTTTCATGTTGTCCTTGTGCCATGAATGATTAAAGCAGGATATATGCAGGTGGGGCAGGCTAATACCAATGTTTCTGGGCCACTAACTTACAGGGAACAGCTAGAGTCAAAAGCCAGTAGCTCCTTAGAGACCAACAGTATTTTTCAGGGCAGAAGCTTTTGGGAGTCAAAGCTCCCTGCATCTAAAGCTTCTGTCTGTGTTGTGCCATCAAGTCGCTTCTGATTTCTGGTGACCCTGTGAATTAAAGTCCTCCAAAACACCCTCTCATGGATCGCCTGGCTTAGGTCTTGCTAACTGAGAGCCCTCATGGCGTCCTTGATTGAGCCACTCCAGTCTCATGTTGGGTCTCCTTCTTTTCTGGCTGCCTTTGACTTTTCCTAGCATTATTGTCTTTTCCAGGGACTCCTGTCTTCTCAGAATGTAACCAAAGCATAGTGGCCTGGCTTTAGTCATTTTGACTTCTAGCGAGAGTTCAGGCGTGAACAAAGGCTTATACCCCAGTCTCTAAGATGCTACTGGATGCAAATCGAGCTGTTCTGCCACAGACGAACATGACCACCCATGGAAACTAACGTCTGTGGGTGCACTGTGCAATACTGCCACCAACTGAGGCAGATCATGAGAGGCAGGGCAGGAAGGGTTGCATCAGTGCTTACTTCTTGTGGCCCTCTCTTACACGCCCAGAGAAATGCCATCCACCACTTTGGGGTCAGGAAGCCATTTTTCTCCAGGCCAGTTTGGCTGGAGATCCTGGAGGGTTTTTTGTCATCTGGGCGTGTAGCAGGGGACACTGGGTGTGTGTGTGGGGAGGGGGTTTGTGAACCTCCTGCATTGTGCAGGAGGTTGGACTAGATGGCCCTGGAGGTCCCTTCCAACTCTATCATTCTATGATTCAATAAGGTTTTGCTCAAACACAGTGAGGGGAAGAGCATAAGATTTGGACATGTCTAAGGCTCAGTGGTTAAGACACTGAACTGCAGACCAGAAGGTAGCTCAAGACCCGAGTGCCACATGATGGAGTGAGCTCCGGCCCCAGCTCCTGCCAGCTGAGCAGTTCGAAAGCAAGAAATTGCGAGTAGATAAATAGGTACCGCTTTGGTGGGAAGGAAACAGCATTCCATGCGCCTCCGCATCCAGTCATGCCGGCCACATGACCACAGAAACGTCTTCGGACAGTGCTGGCTCTTTGGCTTGGAAGCAGAGATGAGCACTGCATTCCTAGAGTCAGATGCAACTGGCTTTTGAGCAAGGGAAACCTTTAGGGAAACAATGGGTCATAGAAGGGAGCAGTGCCGGGCACTGGGCAGAGGCCACTCTGTGTGCACAGTCAGGTTTTATAAACTGCAAAGGGAAGCAGGGGAGGGGTAACAAGAGGGGAAATCCTAATGCGGGCAAGACCCAAGGGGACGGTCGGTGGGGTCAGTAATCCCAGTAATTAAGGAAGAGCAGCTGCAGATGAATGGAGAGGACTTGGGTCCAATGTTTCGCCACTGACCAGGCCCGCTCCCCTCTCCCCACCCTCCCTCCCGCCCTTCTTCTCTCTCTCTCTCTCTCTCTTTCTCTCTCTCTCTCTCTCTCTCCACCAGGGAAATCAGAAGTGGAGCAGTGGTCAGACATGTACACGGTGACCAGCCAGATCTCCTTGACAGTCAAGCGGGAGGATGACGGGGTCCCCGTTGTCTGTGAGGTGGACCACCCTGCCGTCAAAGACCTGCAAACCAAACACTACCTAGATGTAATGTGTGAGTACCAGAGACCACGCGGAGCTGCTGAAGTAAAAAAACAAACAAACAAACAAACCAGCAGTTAATTGTAAAGTAAATGTAAAGGACGGAGTGCTTGAAAGCTTTTTTTCTCTTTTTTTTGCAAGCTTTGCAATTATTTTGGACTTTTATCCTCCAGGCTTGAACTTCTCCAAAAAGGAACTGATTTCTTTAGCATTTGTCTGTTGCAAAAAGAGAGGTGGTATGATGAAGCGGCTAAGGGCTGCGGGCTTCCTCCTCTTCCCCCTCTTACTTCCATGGCGTACGGGAAGCATAGTTTGACCAGATCAAAACACCAAACTATGCTGCCGCAGTCTGGAGGAGGGTTTTTGGGAAGTCAGAATCTCCAGACTGTGACTTGGACCCTGGAAGCCAGGACACGGTAGAGCCTCTGAATGTTTGCTTGGTTGTTTCATCTCTTTGCTACCTTTATAGTGCACTGTCCTCACGGAGACTCACAAGTGGATCACACAATGTAAGTCAAAGTGTGCGCATGTAAAGGGCTGTCAAGTCACAGGCCAGCTCATGGCAACCCCTCAAGAAGTTTTCAAGGCAAGAGTCTTACAGAGGTGGTCTTGCCATGGCCTGCCTTCACATAGCAACCCTGGATTTCCTTGGTGATCTCCCATCCAAGTACTAACCTAGGCCTGCTGAGCTTCTGAGATCTAAGGAGACTGGGCAAGCCTGGGCCATCCATGTCAGGGCATCAATCAATGGGGGGAGACCTCTAATAAGAGATGTACCAGGTTTAGGATTACAGAAAGCTGAAACAGGCATAGAATAATAGACATGGGACAGAATGCACACACAGTGCCGAAAAATGGTATTAAATAACCTGGTATCTAGGGTGTTCCAAGTTCAAATGTCACCTCGACCACAAACTCACAGTGTGGCTTTTGTGAAACCATTCTTCTTGCATTGAAGCACGCTCAGATTAGCCACCAAATCTGACTTGAGTGGGAGGACAGAGAGAACTCCATGTTCCCGAACAGCACGTGGTCCTCAGACTGGGCCTCCCTGACAGGCGGTATTGAGGCTAACGAATGTAGCGAACACGATGTACATCCTTTTTGCAATACATGTGTACTTGATGGTTACCCTGAGATCCCTCTAGCCAAACTGCTGGGCTCGGTGTTAAGCCCCGTCTTTCAGTTCCACCCAGGACCAGGGAATGGTCCCAAGCAGTGTTCCCTTTAAGCTGAGTTAGTGTGAGCTAGCTCACAGTTTTTTAGCCTCCGGCTCACACATTTCTGTCTTAGCTCAGGAAGGACGGCTCCAGAGCAAACTAAATGTATGCAGCAGCCAAATCGCTTGCTCACAACTTTAATACCGGTAGCTCACAGAGTAGAATTTTTGCTCACAAGACTCCACAGCTGAGAGGGAGCATTGATCCCAAGCGTGCATTGCACAGAAACAATACCCAACTTTTTTAAAAATTGGATTTGTATCCCGCTCTCCCTGCATAGGGGGTCAGGGCAGGTTCCATCATAAATAGTACACAAGTAATTAAAATACATCAGTTATAAAATACCATTACTGAATCCCCTATTTCTAGAAGGTGCCTCAACAGATGAGGTCTAGTATAATTTGGGTTCCAGATGATGACACAGATCCAATCCACTGGAGGGGAGACCCAATAGAGTGGGGACACCCACCGCCTCAGTTAAAAGCCTGGTGGAAGAGCTCTGTCTTGCAGGCATCTTGAGTGGTCCAGGGCCACAGTGGTGGAAATGGTTGGCCTCTGCAGGGGTGTGATGGGATCCAGCCGGGGTAACATCATTCAGACACATTTCCATGTGAAGCCGGGAGAAGGAACAAAATCAGGGTTCTCCGAGATCACTTCCGTCTTGTCGAGGAGCAGACGTGAGGCCAGAAGTGTCTTCTGTACATGCAGCTCAACATCACACAACAACATCAACATCACACGAGTGAGCAACGCCCCCCCCATGCTAATTTATTTCTTCTACTTCATTATGTTGTTCCCATTATGAGCATTCTGCCTACAATTTTCATATCACTGAAAGTATTGGGGAAGTAATGTCCCCATAATGGGAAAACAAAAAAAAAAATCCGATACTACCTAAATGGGCAGATTGTGGCTGTCTTGCGACTGTGCTAATGTGTAATTCATTTATGCAAACTTAATGTCCATTAACATTTCTTGTAGAGCTCCATTAGCTTTAATAATACATTAGCACCTTTGTTAGGTCTGATCAAAAAAGCTTAACCACATGCGCAGGCAGACAGATGAAAAAGGAAACATCAGCGTGGAAGTGATCACAGGGTTGCGTGCACTTTTGTGAGGCAGCCCGCTTGTTTATGAGGGGGGGGGGCTGCTGCCCTTACAGGCGGGCACCAGGGCAAGGCAGCTATGCCCGGTGGGTCCCGTCGGATCTGGCCCGCAAGGCAGGCTGGAACCTGCAGGGAATTTCTCCTACACAGTCTCCACTGCAGCAGTCAGAGCGGCACCAGAGCTCAGAAGGATCTCTCACGGGGTTCCGGTTAATTCCGTCGAGGCCTCTGCAGGAGAAATGCCCTTGGGTTGCATTCCTTGGTTGGAAACTTGGGGGGGGGGGGGGAGGTGCACTGTGGGTTCACGGCCCTGCAGTGTTAATACCGACAGGAACTGATTTCTTTAGAATGTCGGTATTGCTTGGGAAAGTGTTGTTGTGATGACTTGCGAGCTTCCTCCTCCCTCACAGAAAAGGTGATTTGAAGGCTGAGCACTAACCTTTCTTCCTGTGGTGCAGGAGCACTGAACCAGTTGTCTTCCCCCCCCCCCCCCCGCCAGTCATGGCACAAGATACTGCAAAGGAACACAATGTCCACTTCTCCACTCCCCGATGTCCAGATTACAGCGGTGTTTGATTCCCGGCTGGCCTTTCAGAGAAACGACACTTGTGAAATCAGGCGTAATTGTCGCACTCTCCAGAGGGTTCTGTGGACCCTGGAACTTGCAATCAGAGCCAAGTGGTGCTCCCAATTACTGCTTCTCCTCTGCCACCTGAGGCTGCGTCACCACTAGGCATTTTACAAGCGCTGGGAGCAATTAGTTTTGGGATCCCGGCACTTAAGCAAAGGGCACAGTCCTAAATCTGCCCCCATGGGTGGGGGCAGGGGGAGCAGTGCTTGAGGCGGAAAGGGGCAGTAAAGAATCCCTGAATTCTCTGTCTCTATATAGTTCATGCTCAACCCAGCCTTCCCCTTTTCCAGCGCCTTCCTCTGATCAGAGGAGCACTGCCAATGAATGCACGGTCACAGCGAGCGATTTTCACACTTTGGTATACTTAGTACGAGATGGAATTCAGCAGGAAGTGGCTTGTAATAAAAGCAAAGGTATTAGCAGTCAAAATTCAAATTATCTACGGAGCATTTTTAAGGCAGCGCACTAATTATTGTTTGCTCAGAGACCTGACTGTGCGGGGAAATCTGTGCAAGAGCAAGGGAGTCAGAGCTGGGTAGGGAAGGTGCCATCCTCCATAGGAAATGTGGCAGATTTGGACAGCCACGCTCCTTCCAATTATTCAGTGCAACGGAGGCTCGTCGAGCTCATGGAAGGCACCGTGCTTTCAGGAGTACATTGATCACCTCAAGCTGCCTTATACTGAATCAGAACTTCAAGGTCGGTATTGCCTATTCAGACTGGCAGCGGCTCTCCAGAGTCTCAGACGGAGGTCATTTGCACCACCTACTGCCTAGTCCTTTCAACTGGAGGTGCCACCAGTTGAACCTGGGACCTCTGCATGCCAAGCAGATCCTCTGCCATTGGGCCATGGCCCCTCCCTAAAGCCTGGAAGACTGTATCTGCCGGAGACTAAGCTTGGAAGCAGTGAGGAAGCAGTGACAGGTTGCAGGGAGAGGGATTCAGCCTGAAAACACCATGTAGCCTCTTTTGTTGGGAGCTTTTGGGAGGAAGTTAGATGAGCGTCGTAAGGGGTAGACTTTGGTAGCCTCTCCTGGGCCACAGAAGGTTGGTCCCATCTGACTGCTCCAGGCGCCCTCTTGATTGGGCATGGTTGGGTGTGCTGTGGGGAACAATCACTCCTTTCTCTTAGCATTGGCCTCCTTTGTATCCCACAACAACAGAAGGCTAACCGGGCTGGAGATGGTTGCACTCTTCCTGGTTCCTTTCTGCAGTGCAGAGAGCCAGTTTGGTGTAGTGGTTAAGTGTGTGGACTCTAATCTGGGAGAACCAGGTTTGATTCCCCACTCCTCCACTTGCACCTGCTGGATGACCCTGGGCAAGCCATAGCTCTGTACCAGCTGTTCTCTCAAGGACAGTTGTCTCAGAGCTCTCTCAGCCCCACCTACCTCACAGGGTGTCTGTTGTGGGGAGGGGAGGGGAAAGGAGTTTGTAAGCTGCTCTGAGACTCCAATTGAAGGTATAAATTGAAGGTATAAACAGGGTATAAATCCAATCTCTTCTTCTTCCTCTTAACAAGAACATCTGTGGTGGATCATAGTTGTCCACTGTGTCTGGCATCCTGTCTCATAGCCAGCCAGATGCTCCCAGAAGGTCCGCAAGAACAAGTATTGCCCCCCCCCCCAGCACAACTATGGAAAGGGTGGCTGCCTGTAAACATGGAAGTTCCATTTAGTCCCCGTGGCTAATAGAGGAGGAGCCATGGCTCACAGTAGAGCGTCTTCCCTGCATGCAGAAAGTTCCAGGTTCAGAGTCCCCTGCAACTCCAGTTCCAGGGATCGGATTATAGTGAAAGACCTCTGCTAGGGACCCTGAAGAGGTTCCTCTAGCCAAAGAAGACAACGCTGCCTTGATATATATGGAAAATCTCACCCAAAACGAAACAACTTTGTGTGTTCAGTAGCCACTGATGGACTTCTCTTCCATGCGGTTGTCTAATTCCCCTTTAAAGCCAACTAACAGTTGCTCAGATTGTGGTTCTGATTAACTCTCAAATCTCACACCAAAGGGAAATCTGCCAATGATCAAACGAATAAGGATGTTGGGAGGGGGAGGAAAGGAAAGGAAATGCTGTAATAATCTTAACTCCTTTAGATTAGATTTCCCCCCACCCCAGTGCTAACGCCTAAAGGTGGGGTGGGTTTGTTGAGTTTGCAAGCCAGTAGAGAAGGCACCAGTTCCTGTGGGGATCGGTAGGGAGTCAGGATTTAAGTCGGTACAGGAGAGCTTGTTGCGTTGAGATGATTTATCTTTGTGTCTGACAGAGCCCCGTGAGTATGCTAATGGCAGGGTTTGTAAGGAGAGGTTTTGTCCACATGCCCACTGGAGCTATTGTTCTAGGCCTGTCAGTGATTCCATTAGAGGTAGAGACCTCCTGCCCAGCCAACGAACCAACGCCAGCACTTTGCTGGAAATCAGCACGCAGGATCTCCGGCTGACAGTTTTGACCTATTTAATGAAGGTTTCGACAACAGTTCATTTGAACTTACCATTTTGTGCCACAACTCAAAACGGAATTATGGATTTGGGCTTCTTTCTCTCCCCACCTCCCCCCGGTTTTCTTTTCCTTCTTTGTTTTTTTAAGTTCACTGTGAGAACCTTTAAGAATTTGTCGAGCAGCTTATTGGTTGTGCTGCTGGACCCTGTTGAGTGGGAGTACCAGCAAGTAGGCAACACTCGGATCTATTAAAGTTGCCCGGGGGGGACGGGGGACGGGATGGGATGGGATGGGACAGAGAGGTAGTGGAAGCTGGGGAGAAGTGGGTAGTCTCCTGGGACATCAGTAGAGAGGTGGGACGGACACCTGGTGTACAGCCGTATGAATTCTGCTTTTCAAACCACTCTCCTGCATAGCCTGGAGTTCTGGCTGGGAGCCTGGGGGTGCTGGCTGTTTGGTTCTTTGCATGGCAAGTGATGACTGAGCTTTTATGACCTGGCCTATACCTGACAAATCATGTGGGGTTGCCAGCTCCAGGTTGGAAAAGTCCTGGAGATTTGGGGGTGGAGCCTGGGGAGGACAGGGACTTCAGTGGGGTACAGTGCTGCAGAGTCCACCCTCCAAAGCATCCATTTGTCTCCGGGGAACTGATCTCTGTCGTCTGGAGATGAGCTGTAATTCCAGGGCATCCCCGGGTCCCACCTGGAGGGTGGCATCTCTACTGACAATAATGCTGCAATCGGCTATGCAGCATGAGGAAACTTTCAGACTGTACAAAGAGGCCACAATCTCCTTTTAGGCCACTTTTACTAAGTTGTTGATAAATGTGTGCCCTGTTTCGGGAACAGTATGTTTTAGCTGCCCCCAGGCTTGGATGTTTACAGATCTTTTTCTACTGTGAGCAGCTTCCGGTGATGTAATTGTCAGGTTCCCACACAAGTCCTGTGAAAATGTCTCGGAACATCACAGGGTGATGACCTCATGCCAGGGTCTCTCCAGGTTGGGTGGGTGGGTGCAATCTTTTTTTTTTAAAAAAACCAGTATTTTTATTAAAATATTTTAACAACAATATTTTCAACTTGCAACGTAACAGCATAAAACAGTAAACATCAGAATTATGAAATGTGCAATCAAAGTTGGAGCTTCTAGACATTTTCTACTCAGAATGAAGGACATATTAAAGGAAAGAACGGTGGGAAGAAAAGTTGTAAACAATGTGTAAATATCCTCCAGTTTAACTAAATTCCAAATTGAAATCTTTGAAAGCTCCAAGCTTGATCTCCTGTATCTGTTCCTAAATGGGAACATTTTGACAAAGCTTTTGGGGCTAAGATGGTACTTTCCTGTAAAGGAATCTAATTCTTGGGTGATTGGATCGGGGGCCCTGCACCCCCCACAACCCCAAAGATGTGCAAAATGACTGCTGTCCAGAAGCATCCTTTCACCTGAAGCAGAATGTCCCGGTAATATTTCTTTTCAGAAGCAAGGCTGTGGTTGCCAGATGTCTGCTGCAAATGCAAGGCACCAGGAATTGTTTCTACCCTTGAAGGACTGTCACCAGCCACTGCATTTCTTCATGGGGCGGGACCAGAGGAGCACATGGGTGGGGGTGGGGGGAAAGGAGTGTTGCCTCCCCATGGCAGCCCAACCTCTACATGTGAGCATCTTCCCATGCCGGCTGAGAAGGAGGCTGTGTGTAAATATCATTTTAAAAAGCAAATGGAGCATCAAAATACATTAAAGCATCATTAAGGGCCTGAGCTAAATGAGGGAGGGAGGGAGGGGAAAATCCAGCGGGGAATGTTTTCAGTCTAAAAACGCTCAGCTTGTCTTGGTGGGGTCCTCTCCCTCTCACCTTCCGTTGCGTGATGCTGGTGAGGAAGGGAAGCAGAGCTTCCAAGCTCCAGGAGAAGGAATGCAGAGTTAAGTCATAATTAATGGAACATGGATATTTGTAATGTCTACATGCGTGTATATAAAAAATATAAGCCCAGGGAAAGTGCGGTAACTTCCGTTTGTTGTTTATACCCAGAGAATTCCCCGAGCCCAATTATGTTTGACAAAAAAAAAAAGAAAAGAAAGAAAAGAAAAATAGAGCCATATGCAAGTTCCTTGTGCTTTAATAATCTGTGCGTTCCTAGCGAGCGCAAATATTAATTGCAATAGTATGCAGTGAAGTGATTAACATCAATATGATTTATCATCTGGAGATTTCTGGAACATAAATAAATGAGTTGTTTTGTTCAGCGAGGTGTTGACCCTTTCAGAATATGTGATTTAAAGGGCTTTATGTTATTATGCCTATTATTGGAAATATGAAAGGCACCACGATCAGCCGAGTGTTCAGTTATTTGATTTTCTGGAGCATTAGCCGCTCTTGTTTGTGACATTTCCCAGCTGGGTGCTCGTTTGCGAGCTCATTAATAAGGCTTTCTCCAAGGAATGCCGCAGCCGATGAGGAATGGTAGAGCGGAGCCCGGCCCTGTGAGCGCAACTTCTGGTCACAGCAAGGAGGCGGTTAAATGGGTTAAAATGGAAAATAATAAACCCGGAGACTGAGCCCAGAGGCCTCTGTTCTTGCTCGCAAGTAAAAAGGCAAGCTTTGTGCTTTGGAATAAAAACGAAGCCAAATATTTCGGCACCCTGATTTGGAGGCCCCGGTCGCAACGGGCTGCTTTATATAGGCCTCTGTTCCTGATGGCCATCCTTCCTGTTGTGAGATGCCAAACTCTGATGGTCTGCGTAATTGGCAGTAAAGGTTGCCTGCTTTACCGTCCCTAACAGGCTGCTTTAACAAGTGGGATGCAGGGTATCTTTTTTTTTTCTTTTTTTTTTTAAAAAGGAAAGGAAAATATAAACCAAACGCGACTCAGACCCCTCGGGCTTTATTTTCTATCTTGGGTATGTATCATTGTGTGAGAGAGGATCGGGGAAGCAGCACAATGGCACGGTGGGGCTTTTTTTAACATTTTAGATTTCTGTATCCTCTAAGCCCCCCCCCCCCCCCCCGCGCAGGTTGAATAGTGATGCCAAGCTTAGCGTTTGATTTCTCTCATCCTCCCTGGTATTCATTAGGAGAGTCAACTGGAAATAGAATTGGCCTGACCCCTCTTGGCTGCTTTAAGGCCACTGCAGAGTGTAACCCGAAGGGAACCTTTGTGGCATGGCCGAGGATTCTGGATCATGGCTGTCGGACTGTGTGCTGTTCCCAGTGGCTGGCTGGCTTGAGTGGTGGAGTGGCCCATTCCTCTAAAGTTCAGTCTGGGAGAATGACTAGCTAGGGACGCCAGCCTCCAGGTGGGACCTGGGGATCCCCTGGAATTCCAACTCCTCTCCAAACTACAAAGATCAGTTCCTCTGGAGCAAATGGATGCTTTGGAGAGTGGACTCAATGCCACTGTACCCCGTGGAGGTCCCTCTCCTCCCCAGGCTCCATTCCCAAATCTCCCGGAGTGCCCCAACCTGGATCTGGCAACCCTACCCCCCTTCCTCCACCAGTGGCTGGGTGGGGGCCCTGGAAACCCTAACCCTTAGCCATCAAGCCCTGTGTCAGTGCTGGACGCCTAAACCTTGGCTTAAAAGTGGGATTTGTTTGAAGAAGAAAATTGTCACCAGGTTTCCTGTAAAATAAAACTCCTAGAGGCAGTCTGGCAGTTAAGAGCCAAAAATAGCCAGCAGAGCTTCACGAACTGAAATCTGGATCAGCCGGTGAATGTGCTCGAAGTGCGGTGAGAGAGGCCGTTAGTTTCATGGGATGCCGCTGCAGGGTAGCCCCAGACTGCCAGGTTCACGGAGGCCGGATACCCGTGAGCCACGAGGGGCCCGTTGCGAGCAGAGTGGCACAGGAGCCTGGGGGGAGCCTGGCCTGCCAGTTTGTTGGGAAGGGGAGAGGGGTAGCCGCAGCTGCGTCTCATGGGCAGAATGCAAAGTCAAAGCCTCCAGACCCCGTCGGCAACAACAGTGGGTTCGGTGTTCATAGAAACCAGTGAGGCTTCAGGGCACAGCCCTGGTTTCCGCTGGTTTCAGTGGGCTTGCTGGGATCGGGCATCTTAGCGGCATGGCCAGAGTGATGAATGGGGCTGTTCCAGAAACTCAGGCAGGCAACCGGTTCCGAAGAGGGGCTAATTAGTCAGGGAAGGAAACGTCCTTCATGGAGCTTCCAGAGCGGCCCAGGGGGCCTTGCCCCAGTGGGCATCGACTCTCACCGGCACCGGCTAGTTGAGTGGGAGGTGGGAGAGGGGAGAGAGCCACAGCAGCAGCAGAACTGGGTTGCCGCCCCTTCCCCTTATCAGAAGGGGGGGGGGCGTATGAGAGAGAGAGGCCCTGTTTTCTAGCCCAAAGTGGCCCTTGATTTGGGTTCCCAGGAAGAAGGACAAAAGACAAAGTGCAATCCCCATTCTTCATAATCCCCTTTTAACATCTCCTCCTCTTCTTGCTCCATCCCCCCTCCTTTCTTTCAACATCCCTTCCTTTTCTAGCTTTCTTCACCACAAATTTCATACTCTCTCCTGCCAAACAGTCAAATTTTCAAAGTGGGGTTTGTCTTTGCCATCTCCCTTGTGGTCATTAATTCTTTGCTCAGTCCATAATTGCTGACTCCCCCCCCCCCCTCCAGTGTTGGTACTTTGAGTTCTGAGCTTTCCCCCCCCCCCAAAAAAATACCCCATTTTCCACTGATACTTGCTTGCCTTTGCTTTCTCTACCTCTTTTTCAGCTCTGCCTGCACCCCCCCCCCCCCCTTTTAGGTGATCTGTTCTTTTCTCTTCATCCAGGGCCTGAGCTTGGTCTCTCCTTTTTCCTTCAGCAGATTCAACCAGTTCTTTGCTGATTTTTTTTTTTTAAATCCTTGCCTGTGGTGGGTGTCCTTTGGATTTGAAATCTGCTCTAATTTCTCAGTAGTTTAAAACTTGCTCTCAATTCCTTGTTGGCTAACTTCTTTTTCCAGCTTCCGGAATGCTCAGACGAGTTTTCCTTCAGCACTAGGATTTTATTTTATCTCACTCTTTTTAATCCTCAACCTATTTGGTGCCTGTGCTTACGGTTCAACAAAAGGTGTTTTCTGTTCCTTAACTGATGGTCTCCCTCGTCGCTAGTTGCTAGTTTTTTGCTTCCTGACTTGTCATTTACTTTCCAGTAGGGTGGATGAGTTTCTTCACTAATGTGTGACCTCCGTTTCTATGCTGTTAATCGACTGTTTATTTCCTCTTGTTTTTCTAACTGTATTTATGCCATCTCTATTAATGTATTTTCTCCCCACCTTTACCTTTCCTCAGTTAGAGTTCACGGAGGGCTTTGCTTTTGTTCCCCCAGCATTTCTTCCTTCAGGTTCGCCTCTTCAGCCTTTTCATATTAACTGTCCTGCCCCCTCCTGCTGGCTACGCTTCTTCTTCTCTCCCCCCCCCCCCCCAATCTAACTTGTTTCTTTCACCTTCTCACCTTGCAACTTCATACTGGCTCAGTATTCTGTGAATATATATATATATATATATATCTCCCAATGAATAGTTATTTTTCATCTGAAATTTGCTCTTCCTGCTTTTTTTCCTCGTTGATGGTGTCTGCATTCCTTTTTTTCTCAAGCAAACAATTTTTTCTGTTTGTTCTTTCCTTTTTCCTTCCTGCAGTTTCATCATTGGCCAGTCATGTCCTTTCTGGCTCTCAAGTACTGCCCACATTTGATCTTGGGGTTTTTCCCCCCCTATTGATACTGCTCATGCTTTGCTTCACTGGAAAAAAAATTGATTATTGAGACTTTTCCCCCCTACCTTAAACCTCTTGCTTCTGCTGCTCAAATATTCTTTTAAAACAAATTCCTGGTTTAGCTGATTTGTGTCTCTCTTCTGTGGTCTGTTCTTTCTTTTCCTTCTTTGATCTTTGTTAAATACCTTTTCTCTCCTTCTCCTTTGCATCTTTGTGCTTTATCCTTGTATGGCTCTATCTGCAGAACTCAGCGCTGGCTGCTGCTTGTCCACTTGACGCTCTTCCTCTTCAACAGCAACACGCACGCCTTCTTTCAGCTTCCCTCGGCTGTGGATGTGTGCAGCAATCTCCTCTTGTCTGTACTTCACTGCAAATTGGAATGTCGAGTTTATGGAGCTGGACCTGTCTAGATGTTTGCGGGTCTTGCGCAGTGCCTTGCGTGTTGGTGCATCACAATTTTTATTTCCCTTGCTCCCGTTCTTTCCACTGTACTTGGCTTATGATTGTGCGTGCGTAACAGCTGTGAGACTTCACAGTGACATTGCAGCTGAAGGAGGTAGTGGCTCATGAAATTCTGATCTCACTTAGATGGCTCTGAGATGCAGGGAGAGGAAACCTCCATCAAATGTTCTGTCTGGGAGTTCCTGTGAGGCTTGAGGTCTGGCGTTACCTCCCAGTGGTGGAGGAAGAGCAGATCTCCAGAAGGGCTGTAGGCTGGGCTGCGTTACACACGGCCAGAGTGCTAACATTTCTAAGAAAGAGTTTTCCTCAGATGGCAAGTGGGTTCTCTTAACTTTTCACGCTGGTTTCTGCTACTCGGCCTTCTTGGTGTGAATAAAGGTGGGTTAATGATAGCATCTTCTGAGATTTCCTTAAGTGTGTTTGTTCCGTGGTCTCTTTGCTTCATTGGTGTCCTGCCTCTGTCTCCCATGGCATCCCAAAGCAGCTCATATCGTTCTCCTCTCCTCCATTTTATCCTCACGGCAACAATAACCTCTGAGCCTGAGTGTGCATGATGGACCCGAGGTCATCCAGGAAGCCACCATGGCAAAGTGGGGATTCGGATGGGCAGTCCTTCTGTGACCTGGGAAGTCATCCCAGGCATCAGGGTCTTCGGTGTGAGTGGCCGGCCCAAGGCACTTGGGTGGCTGACACAGAGGATCCGGTTAGCGTTCACTGGTATCTTGCTAGATACCGTGGAGGCACAGGGCCTGGCAAAGTTAACAGGCTGCCTTGTCCCTATTCATTTCCAGGTGGATTTCCCCGCAGAGGGGGTCAGAGGTCTGCATGGCCTGCTCTGCTGTCCTGAGCGGCCGTGGAAATGTTCTGCAACTGGAAGCTGTACCATCAGCGGTTCCTCCGGAATTGACACTTTTCAGTCCAGTTTCGGATGTGATTCTTGTGCCTGTGTCTTGCTCCAATACACCCCCCAATATGTCTGTCCACATGTTTGCTGTCTTCCTAATCTTCTTGCATCATAGAATGGGAAGCAGTATTAACTTCTGCAGCGGCGGGAGGGGGGAATCACAAATTGGAGACGTTAACTTCTGTTTGTGGCAACTTTTAAAAAGGGGTATCTCGTTCAGGAACACAGAAACGGGGCTGGATATAAACCAGAATGAATCTGCAGCATTCCTCTAGCTGTTTCTTGCTGCTGGTGTTTAGGTGAGATTGCTGGCTGGTATGTGTGGCTGTCAAAGGCGACAACGTCCTTTCTCATTGTGGGGTTCCGCTTTTGTTCCTGCCGGGTCTTTCCACAGGCTTTCTGAGCTCCCTTCCTGAACATAAAAGTCATTAATCCCTCCAGGTGTTTGTGTTTGGAGATTTGCAAGATTCGTCTTTGCTGGCAGAAGCCTAGCGTTGTCCAAACAAAAGCAGAGATCTGGGATTTCTTCCCTTTATGCTCTTCAAATGCAAGCGCACCCGTAGGACCCCCAGTTTATTCATGCGCTACAGCACAAAGAACGCCCGCCTGTAAAATACAATACATGATAAAATGTATTAATTCTGAGTACCCAAAATATGCTGGCTCACCTTGGCATGAAGGCAAATGCATTCCCTTTTCTTTGAGTGAGTTCCGAGAGAAATTTCAGCTTAGCAAAATTTCATCTTGCCAGGCGTGGTGGGGGGCTGCCCTTGGTGTGTGAATCCCAGAGCTACATGTTAGGATTTGGAGTTTATTTGTCAGCGTCCTTTGGGGAAACGCCGGAATAAAGTCCTGATGAACAGGGATGCAATGGCTGGGAAGGGAAGAGACCGGGCTTCCTTTGAGAATGAGTTTGAAGAGGCTGTTTTACTGGGGGTGTGTTCTAGCATGCCAGCATTTGTTTTGTAGATCTCTACGATACAATATTTGTTTTCTGTGTCTTATGCAGATAAGCCTCAAATCCGGGTGTCACAGATTTTACCGGCATCTGGGCCAACAAGGGAAGGAGATCTACTTGACCTTCTGTGCCAAGTTGAAGGGAAACCAGAGTAAGTTGACGGCCTGAATCGGTCAAATCCAAGTCATTTCATGTAACTGGAGATGGCGAAGGATCTCCAGTCACACTCTGCGTGTGTCTGTGTCTGTGTGTGTTTGTGGGTGTGTGCGTTCAGTGCTGTCTAGTCTCAGCCAACTGAGCCTGCTTCGGTGGGGAGGGCGGGATGTAAGTCGAATAAACTAACTTATGGCAACCTCGTAGGGTTTTCAAGGCAAGCGACAAAGGTAGTCTGCCATTGCTTGCCTCTGGACTTCCTTAGTGGTCTCCTATCCAAGGGCTAACCAGGGCTGGCCCTGCTTATCTTCCAAGACCTGACAAGATCAGGCCAGCGTGATCCTTTCAAGGCTATGAAGCTATCTGGTGGTGGTGGAAAGTGCCGTTAAGTCACAGCTGACTTATGACGGCCTCGTAGGGTTTCCAAGGCAAGAGATGAACAGAGGGGTTTGCCATTGTCTGCCACTGTGTGGCAACCCTGGACTTCCTTGGTGGTCTCCCATCCAAGGACTAATGAGGACAGACTCTGCTTAGGTTCTGAGATCTGGCAAGATTTGACTATTCGGCTATCCAGGCCAGGGAAGCTACATTCTAGAAATGTGTCCCTGTCTATAATTATCCATCCGGTCAAGGTCTGAGGTGTCCCTGCTATGTTGGGGCCACTATCTTTGAGTAGCCTCAAGCTTCAGTGCCTCCATTCTGGTCCTTCATATCATCTTGTGTAGGCCATAAAAACACCCTGCAGCACTTTTGGCCCCATTCCTCAGGTTAGTGTGCAGCTCTCTGAATGGCAGCAGAGCAACATGGCTGTTGAAAGGAATTTGCTGTGAGACTGGAATGCCAGGGTATCTCTGTCATAACGCATCTGTGGCTGGGAAATGCTTTCTGTTTAAAAGTGCCAGGTTAGAGGTGTGAGGAATCCCCAGTCCCTCCCCTCCAACACGGTTTCCTTTTTGGAGCCCTCAGTTGGCATTGCTAAAAGGGTTAGGTTTCTCTCCTGGCTCAGGACAGAGAACTTAATAAAACATAGACTTGCCCATTGAAAGGTCTGAAGGTGAATGACACAGTTCTACTCCCAATAAAGCGAGCACCTTTGGCCAAGCAGGTGCCTCCCGGGAGAGGAGCCTCGCGTGTCATGTCCAGTGTTCCCTCTGGGCTGAGTGAGCGTGAGCCAGCTCACAGTTTTCTAGCCTCCAGCTCACACCTTTTTGTCTCAGCTCAGGAAGCGTGGCTCCAGAGCAAACTCATTTATGCAGCAGCCAAATCACTTGCTCACAGCTTTCACGGCAGTAGCTCACAAGGTAAAATTTTTGCTCACAAGACTCCATCGCTGAGAAGGGAGCATTGGTCATGTCCCTTCCCTCGTGCAAAACCCTTAAGCCACTGATTTCTACAAGGGTGCATTTGGCATGTATTTCTGGAGAATTAAAATACAAAAGCAAGAAGTTTTAAGGCTGCAATCCAATGTGAAAATCTTCTGGAACTCTTTGTGTCTTCCCTCTGAATGAGCACGGATTGCGTTAGGGCTGAGTAGAGTTTTTACTGAAGATTCCCCCCCTCCCCATTTTTGCAGTATCTGGCCACACACGGAGGGCGCTGGATCAATTTCTCTTTGGAAAGTAAGCTGTGTGCAGATTTTAAACTGGTTTGTAATCTTCCCCTCCTTTGCCTGCAGAGGTAATGATCACTCACTTGGAAGTTGTGTTCAGTGGAGCAGGTTTAGTGAGTGGTGTGTGTGTGTACAAATGACAGCTGCTTAGTAGTAGGTCTGTGTATATTTGATTTGTCAGATACCTGGCTTTGACCAGTCCCTGGAGGGCTGTGGGGAAGGGCCTCCGGGTTGCTTCTGTGTACTCCTAACCATCTTCCAACACCTGCTTCCGGGTTGGGTCTGGATCACTGAATGGGAGGGGTGGTGTGCTGAGTTCGAACGTCGCTGGCCTCCTGAAGGGGCTAGTAATGCTGTCTCGCTTCTCCTCTTCAGGCCGACAGACACAATGTGGTTCAGAGTCGACGACGAGATGCCTGCGCATGTGATAGTGTCGGGCTCCAACCTTCACATTAGCAGCCTCAACAAAAGTGACAACGGCACATACCGCTGCGAGGCGTCCAACGAAGTGGGGAAGTCCTTTGTCGATTACATGCTCTATGTCTGTGGTACGTAAGATAAGCCATCCCCTTTCCCCAGGTGCAGCAACCCACAACTGCCCTCAGGCTTGGGGGCCAGGGGCCCCCGCAGAGTCCGTGATGGTGTCCGAGCACCTTTGTATTGCAGGAATGGATTGTGTGTGTTGACTTCTCTTTCCTTTCCTCACCTCACTCTGAGTCTCTTTTCCTCCCACATCTAGTAGGTGATTTCTTCTAGCACTGTCATTGAGGGCTCTCTGAAAGAGCAGGAGTTATTCGGGGGGGGGGGGTAACAGTGTGGCTGGGGGGGGGGGGTCGTCAATCACTAGGAAACTCCAGGGCTGCTCCAGTCTTTCCCCCCTCTACCTCCCAACGAAGCCTGCCGAGCACAGAGACTTTTTGGTCTCCCAGGCCCTGTGTAGCTAACTGATGGCATATGTATTGCCAGTTTAGTTTTGAACGTCAGAGCGCACCTCTAAAGGGTAGCACATTCTGTTTCGTAAAGGGCTGTTGAAACTGCTTTTTGGCGTTCCGGAGGAGTTTAATCCTTCATCCAGATGTTGCGACCTAAATGGCAGTAACCGTTTATAAATGGCAATAACGAAATGCCAGTGGGTGATGGAAGATGTCTCTGGAGCAGTCTGACCGTTCTCGTGGAGAGGCACCCGTCTTCAGAATGCCATGAGCTTGAGTTCTGCTCGTTTGGGGATGGCTCTCTTAAGGGAACTTTCAGCCCATGATGGCAGCCCCGTTCCAGCTTGCTGCATTTGTTTAGAGGGTGCGTTTACATAGCTGTCTGTCTGTTAGACTGTACAAATGTGGAATGCATGAGCTGGCCCCAACCAGGAGTTCCCCATAAAATTCTTCTTTGCTCCCCCCCCCCCCAGCGCTTTTTGCCCCGTGCAACTGCTTACGGTTGTATTGCATCTGGTGGCGGTTGCTTGATGTGGCGGCCAGATCGCGACTTCTCCCAGCGAAGGTCTCCGGGCAGACTGGCTTCACAGTAAGGTCTCCAATTCTCCCTTTGCTGGGCTCTTCTCTGGCTGGGTTTTAGCAGCTGCCTTTTCTCTCCATGCAGGGAAGTTCATGCACGCCCATGAAGCTGCTTTCTACTGATTTAGACCCTTGGTGTTATCAAGAGCAGTAATATGTACTGTGACCAGCAGGGGCTCTCCAGAGTCTCAGGTGGAAGTCTTTCCCATCACCTGCTGCCTGATCCTTTCATTGGGAGGTGCCAGGGATTGAACCCGGGACCTTCTGCATGCCAAGCAGATTCTCTCCCCTTGAGTCACACACCCCTTGAGTTAGATGGCTTCCTTAGGGCCAAAAAGCATGGAGAACACAGACTGCCCTCTCTGCAAGTGCCTCTCTTGAAAATAAGGGTCACAGAATCTGTGTTTACATGCACTGCTCCAGTAACTGCCTACCTTATTCCACATCTGCCTGTCTGCCTAGATTGCCTGCCTGCATATACCAGATGGGATGCCTAAAAAAAGACAGGCCTTTGATAATGTAGATTAAGGATTCTCTTTAAAGTAGCAGCAGTGGATTTGTAGGAAACGCAAAAATCGGAAGATCCAAATTGCAATGAGGGCTGCAGAGAAGATCTATGATAGCCAGAGGCTCTTGTAGAAATTCCAGCCAAGGAGATGGACTTCTAGGCCCCCATTAGCCATACCTGGGGTGGTTGTGTTTGACATTCTCCCCAGGGTTGATCCCAAGAAGGTATTTAAAAAAAAAACAACCCACCTCTTCCTGTATGTTTGGCTCCCTTCTGTGCTCAAGTATGGGAGAACTCTCACTGGAACAATGGCCACGGGCTCTTTTTAAGTGTTCAACAAGATTACCTTTGTGGTTGAGTTAATGGGGCATGAAAGCGAACCCTGGAAGTTAGGTGCTAATTAATTTAGAAAATGCATGTGCCGCCTCTCCAGAAGAATTGCTTGAGGTGGCGTATGAGCATGATAGAACCATAGCACAGCACAACTGTTGTTTAACAAAACTACCGAAAATTAATTAATTAATTAATTAATTACGATTTATGCCCTGCCCTCCCCGCAAACCCAACCAAAGCATTAAAAAAAAGCATAAAACATTTAGCAGCTGGAAGTGATTCCTATAAAACAGTCCTCTGGCTTAGAAGCAGGCTATGAAAACAATTTTAAAAGACCGATCCCTTTACTAAAAGGAATGTTTTGACCTGGTGCTAAAAAAGAGTACGGTGGGTGCCAAGAGAGCCTGAAGGGAAGGTATTCCACAGGCAATGAAGAAGCCCTGCCTGTGGTCACCAGCCACCCCACTGCTACAGGCGGAGAGACCAAGGCTTCCGAGGAAGAAGCTCTGAAGATGCTGGCCTTCGAGGGTCTGGCCATACTGTCGTCCTCTCCCTCTGCTACACTGGAAAACCTCTGAACAGTGAGGCTAACTCAGAACGGACGACCAAGTAAGTGGATTCCAGATCAAATCATGTCTGAACTCTCCCCTAGAAGCTAAAATGACCAAACTGAAGCCATCGTACTTTGGTCACACCATGAGAAGAGAAGGGTCACTGGGAGGGGAAAAGCCAAAAACAATTATTCCAGGCCAAGTGGAAGGCAGCAAGAAACGAAGGAGGCTCAGCATGGGGTGGACGGACTCAGTCAAGGAAGCCACAGAGGTCCTCGGCTTGCAAGACCTGAGCGAGGCTGTTAAGGATAGGACGTTTTGGAAGAAGAAGAGAAGAGATGGGATTCCTACCCGGCCCTTCTCTACCCAAAGGAGTCTCGGAGCGGCTTACAAACTCCTTTCTCTTCCCCTCCCCGCAACAGACACCCTGTGAGGTAGGTGGGGCTGAGAGCGCTCTTTCCCAAGCTGTCCTTGAGAGAACTGCTCCGAGAGAACTTGTGACTGACCCAAGCTCACGCCAGCAGCTGCATATGGAGGAGTGGGGAATCAAACCTGGTTCTCCCATATTAGATTCCGCGCACTTAACCACTACATCAAACTGGCTCAACACCAAACTGGAGGTCATTCATTCATAGGTTCATCATGAGCTGGAACTGACTTGAGAGCACTTAGAACACACAGAGAGAGAGAGAGAGAGGGAGAGAGAGAGAGCGCCGAGGCCCTCTTGTCAACAGGAGAGTGGGATGGGACACTGATGCGCATGGGAAGCTGCCTGGCACGAGCCCCATTGAACCCAGTGGGAGCCACGCAAGAGCCTGGAGCCGCTCTCTTCGAAACTGACTCACTCTTACCAGCCCAGCTGTGATTCTGGAGGAAGGAACCACCTCCCTCCTCAAGCAGTGAAGGATCACACCACTGGAAGCATCGTCCACAATGCTGCAGGCCAGGCTGGATCAGCGCTTGGGTGGCTTTGGCGAAATACTGGACGCCTTCGGGTGGGAGGCAGGTCTCTCAGCAGCCACCAGCCGTGATGGCTAAATAGGCCTTCCCTGGCTGCAGTCACACTCACTGAACAATCCACTTCCAGTGCACTTTCCGACCTGATTTTACAGTGTGCACTGGCAAAGTCCAGTTGGAAAGTGCACTGAAAGTGGATTGTTCAGTGTGTGTGACCGCAGCCCCTGTTCTTGGATCGTAGATTCTGGTGGCAAACGACAGGGAAGCCCCTCACCTTTGTGCCTTTGTTGTGTACATCTAGCGGCATCTAGCTAGCCATCCTTGGAGACCAGATGCTGCATTTGGTGGGCCTTTGGTCTGATCCAGCAAGGCAGCCCTGTGAGCCCTGGGGACAGAGTTCATGGCCACACGTGGTTTTGACACTTCGCTTCCATCCCAACGGATTCGTTAGCAGGCAGTCTAATCCTTCCCTTGGCCCGTGGTGTTGGTCCGGTGGTGTGGACTGTCAGAGATCTGGACTTGGGAACCACCTTTGCCGAGGAAGACCTCTGGGGGTCCTTTGCCCATAATCTTACCTTCTCTGTGAGGCTACCCCCAGGTGAGGCTTCCCCGTCTCCCGAGGACGTTGTGCCAAGCACAGTAAAGGTGAAGCACATAATTAAAGTTGGGATGTATTAATTAGAAAATCTGAGAGCTCACTCGGAGATAAAAGAGTAGCAGATGTAGCAGTGATGAGAAGGTTGACATGCTGGAGATAAAATTTAAAATCAAAAGCCTCCGAACCGTTTCATGCTCTATTATTCCAGATTCATTGCTCAGTTCAAAGTCTGGTGCTCTACTTAACACATTCAGTTTGATCATCTGGGCACCGATCCCAACATGCGCGCCATCTTCCTTCCCCCTCTTTCTCCCCTTCCACCCCCAAAAAAACTTTCCATGAAGTCGTGACGCTGCCTGTTCGGTATAAATATGTGATGTTCCCGGAGATTGTTTGCCTGTTGGCTTTTGCAGGTCAGATGTCTTCTATACAGAGTGTTTAGTTTTGGGTGCTTTTTATAAAAAAAAATGGGAGAGAAAGAGAAATCCCCTCCGTCTCCATCTGGTTGGGTGATTAGAGGCTACGTGGTTTGGGGGGGGGGGAGCAGGAACCAGTGCGGAACATTAATATTTATAAGTTGCAAAGACATCGACTTTATTTTAAAGGAAATCTCACTAAAATCTTCCGTGCCTCCAACTTGATATTTAGTCGTGACATTCTCGTTCCCTCTTGTATTTATTACTGGCTTAGAAGTAGTTTTATATCCTGCTGGGATGTATTGATGGAGGAAGAATAATGAAGTTAACTGCTCTGTAGAGAGGCAGAGAGAGAGGCCTTTTCCGTGGCTGTTGGTATTTAGTCTGTTAAGCACAGCGGGAGACCATCCCCCCTCCCCCAGCCCCTAATTTCAGATATAAAATCTATTTATTTTTTTTAAAAGAGGGGGGGAAGAAACAGACAAAGCCCCATTCTTTTCTTTGTGTGTTGCAAGCTGTCCTCCTTGGCAGAGGGAAGCATCTCGCCTGTTTGCTCCAGTCGATCCTTCCCCCTCTTTCTTTTCTCCTGCCTCTTTCTCGTAGAAGGGCTCTTTCCATGTCATCTCCCCCCCCCCCCACCCCGCTCGCTCTTGTTTGCATCAATGACTAATTTTGTGTTGGCTTCTTTGTTCTCATCCTGATCTTGGCGGGAGGGCGGTTGCGGGCTGCTGGACTTTGGCTGTCTCAGCCCAGGTTGACCCCGCCCTCCTGCTTCATCAAGTTGGGAAAAGGGGTGTCACAGCCATCCTTCCATTTTCTAATTTATTGATCCGTTTTGTGCTATGCTTATTTTTTTTCTTAATTTGCTTTTTTTCTGTTTTCCTTTTTTTATATTTTTATCTAGATCCCCTCACAACTCTCCCTCCACCCACAACAACCTCCATCATCCCCACCACCACCTCAGGTATGGTACCTTCATAACCATTGGGAAAGACTGACCTATTGTGTGTGTGTGTGTGTGTTCACGTTGCCTGTTTTTGGACAGAGGAGGGTGTGGGGAGGCACCCGATTGCTTCCACTGGTTCTTGACTTAATACCTTGTTTCCTTTTGCCGTAGAACTAGAAGGGGTCAGAAGTGCTGGCACTGGAAAACTTACCAGGTCTTTGTGGCAGAGGCTTAAGAGCATGAGAAGAGCCCTGCTGGATCAGAGCAGTGGTCCATCCAGTCTCACATCCCATCTCACACAGTGGCCAACCAGTTCCTCCAGAAGGCCAACAACAGGGCAGAAAGGCCAAGACCTTCCCCTGATGTTCCTTCCTGGCTCTGGGTTCAGAGGTTAGCTACCTTTGAATGCAGAGGGCCAGAACTTGTGGAGGTCCTGGAGGTAACAAAAGTAAATTTGTTAGTCCTTGAGGTGCCACAAGACTTTGCTGCTTGGCCTCCTTCAGCAGGATCGCTCGCTACGGCAGATTTCAAAACAGGAACCTCTCTTAGAGTGTCCACCTGAGGGAGACGGGAGATGAAGCGCAGCCATCCCAGTCAGGTTCAGACTGAGACGTTTATCTCTTGAAGCATAGTGATGATGCCTTCTGAACTTTGCTTTTAGCAATATAACTTCCTTGTCATGCTAGACATTTTTGTTTTCAAGTATTGTGAACGATCTCCTTCCGTACCCTGCAGCTGCACGTTTCTCTAGTCAGTGACGCGACTTCTGTGGTGCTTCCTAAACCAGCCCCCTTTTGAAGTGTAAGGGGTCTCCTCACCCCCCCACCTGCCAGGTTCATCCCATGCAATCAACCCTCAAACACCATTTTTTCCCTGACACCCCTTTTCTGCCCCCCCCCACCCATCTCTTTGTCCACCATAATCACCCGGGCGTGCCCCGATCCATCTTTAACAGTCATCACCACCCTCTGGATACTTTCGTTGCAGCTTTATTTCGTTTTTGGAAACGCCAAACCAAGCCCAGTGAGGAAGGTGAGATGGCGCCGCCTCTCTTTGCAAGCGCCCGGTTATCCTGTGGCCGTCTCCCCTTGGCCAAACCCAGGGGTCACCCTTTCGCCTTTTCAGCTGCCACGGTGCCTTTTTCTCCCTTGACACTCCTGTCCCAGGTTGCGCGCTTTGCTTTCTCTAAGATTCGGAAACACCTGTATGTGTGCAAATAACAGGACTTTCTCTTCCAGTGTGCCTTAACCATCACTTGCTGTCATGCCGTCCAGCTTTTTGCCTTGTTACATTTTTCTCCTTTCAGGATCTTGAGAAATGAGTGTCACAAGCCCTCACACACACTTAGCCCAGTTGCCTGAGGTGGTGGTGGTGGGGGGGGGGTTCTTCTACAAGGCTGCCCCTCCCCAGTAGCTGGCATCTGTTTCATACATTTTCTACTTGTCATGGCCAGTGAGGTGTTCTGTGGCTCATGTCTTGACCAATGCTCCCTCTAAGCTGTGGAGACATGTGAGCAAAAATTCTACTTTGTGAGCTACTGGTACTAAAGTGAGCGAGCGACTTGGCTACTGCATAAATTAGTCTGTTCTGGAGCCATCCTTCCGGAGCGAAGACAAAAATGTGTGAGCTGGAGGCTAAAAAACTGTGAGCTAGCTCACACTCACTCAGCTTAGAGAGAACAATTTTTAAAAAATTATTACCTTTAAGGCTCTGAATGGCCATCAACATAAGCAAAGTAGAAGGTGCATACAACTTGTACAATAAAAAAAATTAAAAATAGAGTCTTAACATTTCTAAATGTCTCGCTATAATATTCTATATAAGATTTCAGTAGTTACATTCGGTAAGTGCACTTTTAGATAAAACAACATACTCTTCAACAAAGCTAATGTACATATTCCTTGGAATTTCTTTATAACTTGATAAAGAGGTTATATAGGTCGCCAGGTGTTTTTGAAAGTGATTGCAGCTTTAGAGGAGGGTGAACTCATAATATTAAAGGCAATCTTAGCCTGCACATATTGCTCCCAAATCTTTTTATACCACGTGTCCTGGGTAGGAGACAAAGACATCTTCCAAAGAGAGGCAATCGAAGCTTCCTCTGAGCTGTGCAGTCTTGTGAGCAAAATGTCTACTTTGCAAGCTACTGGCATTAAAGTTGTGAGCGAGCAACTTGGCTACTGCATGAATTAGTTTGTCCTGGAGCCAACCTTCCTGAGCTAAGACAAAATGTGTGAGCTGGAGGCTAAAAAACTGCGAGCTAGCTCACACTGATTCAGCTTAGAGGGAACACTGGTCTTGACACAAGGAAGACAAGTCTGGATGCATCAGCCTCCACAAAGAGAAGACCAGCCCTGTGGCAATGGGGTGGACGGGCGGAGGCTTGGGGGCTCATTTGGTTGGCCGGCTATCCACTCAATCAAGTCAGCACTGCTGCTTTTCAGGATGGCTTCCTGACCTGGAACCATCATGGCAAAGTTTCTTGAGTTAGAGCAGAAGATGAGCTTAAGATATGAGAAACGTGCAGCTTTAAAATTCCGATCATCTATGGAGATCATTAGCCAGTTCTGTTCCCTTGTAATGTTTCCCACGGGTCACTCCTTCCATGGGATGTTTGGCCAGCATCCTTGAGGTTGACATGGTGAGATCTTTTCCAGATGGCTTACATGGGAGGGGTCCCCAACGGGGTGCCCGTGGGCGCCATGCCACCTGCCAACGCCTTTCCTGGGGCCCGCCAACTGTTTTTAGAAAGCGAGCATGGTCAGGTGAGGTGTTTGCCCAGCCAGGCTTCTGATTGGCCGTGCAGAGTTTTTTAAAAATCATTGCTTTTGGCAGCAGCTGCCACCACAACACAAAGATCTTGACTGTGTGATTGAAGATCAGCTGTGGCAGCCATTTTGTGGCTGGGTCCACCTCCTGTGGCTGCACTCCCCACACTGTGTCAGGATTCCATAGGTGCCTGTGAGTTCGAAAGGGCTGGGGACCTACATAATTCTCTTTCCAGGAGCCATGCTTGCATCTGGGATACATTCACACTCCTTTTCCCCTGCATAGCCAAGGTGAAGCCGTAGCTGTGAAAGGACTGGCTAATACTTAAGATGCTGGAGTTGCTACATTTCCACTTGAACAGAAGTTCAAAGCAAAATATGCACACATTCAGAAACTGTGCCCTAGAATGGCAAGTCGGTTTTGGCCAGTCCAATGGAGTGCCCTTTAAAATTAGAACAGTACATTTTAATACAGGTTGGTGTAGTGGTTAAGTGCATGGACTCTAATCTGGGAGAACCAGGTTTGATTCCCCACTCCTCCACTTGCACCTGCTGGATGACCTTGGGCAAGCCATAGCTCTGTACCAGCTGTTCTCTCAAGAGCAGTTTCTGTCAGAGCTCTCTCAGCCCCACCTACCTCACAGGGTGTCTGCTGTGGGGAGGAGAAGGGAAAGGAGTTTGTAAACTGCTCTGAGACTCCAAGTGAAGGGCGGGGTATAAATCCAATCTCTTCTCTTCTTCTTCTTAATAGTAATTTTGCTGGTCAGTTTACAGATAATTTGGCCTTTCTGTGGAGGGTCTGAGCCATACATGTAGCCAAAGAAGGCCCTACCACTAAGCTGCAGGGGGAAACTTTGGTCAGCTATATAGCAGTACCCAACTGTGAAGGATTTTTCCCCTCTCTCCGTAGAACCCACGGGAGGCAACGTGAACAGGACTCTGAGAGCTTTTCACGCGGCTCCAGTAGACACTGGGTTCTCGAGCTTTATGATGCTGGTAGTGATAATAATCCATCTGCTTTAAAAAAGGGAAGGTAGGCCAAGTTGAACACGGTGCCTGCCTATTTTACCAAGAAGGGGCTCATTCCCCCTTAACTGAGATTTTCTCCACTCCTGACTCTCATCTTTGGCTATAAGACCACTTCTTGATGCGTCTTCCATGCTGGTTCTGTGTATTTCAGTTCACCACGATTCCCTCGGGGTGCTCCTAGCTTTGTCTTTTGTTTTGGTTAAGGTTTTTTTTAGTGTTTGAAGGTTAGCTGGACCTGTTGATCTATAGCTTAACTTGACTGTAGGAACTGCTGCTGATCAGCCGCTCTCCCTTATTGTCCTCCTCTGAACATCGCCCATGGCCTTAATCGGCAGCCGGGCAGGCCCACAGATGGGCAGATTTGGAGTCCCCAGTAGCATTCTAACCCACGGTACTGTCTTCACCGGTCTCCCATGGTAGGTGGCTGTGTACATACCTGGACTTTGCACACACAGACACACCGACAGAGAGGGGACATTTCTGGTAATTCTGAAGCCACAGCACTCTTTTTTCTTGGGGGGAGGGGCTTGAAATTTGGGGGAGAGGTTGAAACAGGCACAATACTTTCCCTTCAAACCTAAACTTAGTTCATCAATTTAATAAAGTAAAATGCATCATTCATTCATTCATTCATTTATCCTATTTATGCCCTGCCCTCCCCGCAAGCAGGCTCAGGGGGCGGCTTACAACATTTGGTACTTAAATACCATAAAATACATAAAACCATTTAAAACAAGTTAAATACAGTAAAACATAAAGTTATAACGTGCTAGCAAAATTCAGTCATTAAGATGGCATGCTAAACCATGTAACAAGCAACAATTCCAACTCCATGAGTCACACGGTGGTATAGCTTGATCTCAGAGCTAGGGCCAGGGCCCTTAACCATGGTTTGTGGTGGTAGTGGTGGGGGCGGCTCCTAGTTGAAAGCCTGGTGGAAGAGCTCCATCTTGCAGTCCCTGCGGAACTGTAAGAGATCCCGCAGGGCCCTAATTGTGAGACTTCTGCTCAAAGTAGTCAAGGATCAGATCTTTGTTGATGAAACACAGTTCTTTATTTCCAATCTCTACATTGGTACAGGTTCTCGGATTATTGTCAGAGATAATGCATATGATAGAAGCAGGTCTATTATACCCTTCAGTACAATTTGAATTGCCCATAGGTAACCAATCACCAAAGGGGAAAAATGGCGGGCAAAAGGGGTCTCTGGCCGTTTGCTTCCCACAGGAAAGAAAGCTAGGTGTTAAGCTGTAAATTTCCCTTCCCAAACCAGACCCCTTAGATGTAACCATATTCACATAACAAATGCTTCCCTCAAGGCTTTCGCACGTTGATAAGAAATGGTCTCTGTCCTCCCCTTGTCTTCCCAGCCGGGATGAATGGAATGCGGAGGCAGGAGTGTGAGAGGCCCATTGTTCCCATGCTTTGAAGTTGTCACTCTCCCGGGCAAACAGTTGCACAGACCAGGCCTGGTCAAAGCCATAAACCTGGGGTCACATAGCATACAGTCATCCTGGCATAAGGCAGGGTTACCTGGTGGGCATAGGGGCAACTAAAAGCACTAAGCATGAATACATAATAGGCATGAATACATAATGGGTGCAGGCACAGGTTACACACAGCACATAGTAATAGGAAGCATAGCAGAAAGTCCCAGAAATCCTTGTCTGAATCAGCAGATTCTGACACTAATCTCTTCTGGGAGCTCATTCCACCAGTGTGGAGCCACCACTGAAAAGGCCCTGGCCCTGCTAGCGGTGAGCCTGGCATCCTTGGGGCCTGGGGGGGGGGGGTGTCAGTCAGTTTTGAGACCCCGACCATAGCTTATAAAATTGAACTGATTATTATATTGATGGGATCCTACAGTATAAATTTATTTATTTATTTATTAGTTCAATTTGTGCCCCTCCCTCCCCGTGAAGCAGGCTCATGGCGGCTTACATAAATGTCTTAATTTTTGTAAGAAAAATAGCAAATATACCCAATACCTGAGAAAGAATTGTTCGACCTGCTGGCCCACATGCTGCCTTAAGTAGAGATAGCTTAATTTTTGCTGCCTGAGAGGAAGAGCAAAATATGGAGGTAGAAAACAAACTTCCTAGTAAGCAAAAGGAAGTGTGTTATTTGGATCAGATATTCCCGTACAGTCTCAGTATGTAGGACTACCGGCACATTTGGATGTCACGTTAAACTTAATAACAACAAAAACACTAAACTCCATAACAGTCTGTTATCAGTAAACACACATCGTATATTAACTGTTGCCAGAATTATTCACATATAAACAATAAACATATTGTTGAAAATATGTTGCGTATCTCTGCAGTATACATAGGAATGATCATACGTCTAGTTCTGGGCTGTGACCTCAGCGTGTGGATCATTAAATCTACACACTGGAGTCAGATACAGGATAGGGTCAGTTCCTAGGTTTGCACACAAAAAAAACTAAGAAGAAAAAATATTGTATTAACAATTAAAATGTTACAATGGTGGTGGAAATGGCTGCCATTTTGAGGGAGTCATCTTCCTCTCATGGAATCGTGGTCCTGCATGAAATGGGCCTCCCTTAGACACCCCCAACCCTTCCCCCCTGGGCCCAGCCAGAAGCAGCCAACCAGTTGCGCTGGTGGGTCAGCAAATAGGGCACAGAAGCCCAAGATGCCGCCTAGTGCTGGTCAGGAGGCATTACCTTCTGGAGCAGTTGGCGAAACGGTCTCTGGGTCTCACTGCACATCTGCTGAATTCACATGTTGCATTTCAGCCGGGCTGTTTCAGGATTAGCCTCTGCTCCCTTGCACAGGTGGTCGATAGTTTGCTTTGGCACAGATATTGTCTTACGTAATCTTCCCCCCCCCCCTTCCTTTATGCTCCATTAATAGATGTCAACATGATTCTTTAAGAGGGTCGCCCCAACCCCCTCACTTTAATAGAGGCATTCCATCCACCCTTGTCTTGCCGCTCCGCAGCAGCGGCAGCATCTTCCCTCCGCACAAAATGCCCTTGTGGTAACAAACGATCCGGCACTGAGGCGTAGTTAAGCTGAGATTGCTACTCGAACAACTTTGTCAAATCCCTGTTTTTGATGGATGGGATCTTGCTGGGTTGCTGTGTCTTAGCAGACAAGCTGCGTATGTATTTATCTTATCCTGAAGGCTTGCTGTCTGCACGGGTGGAATTTAACTTGGGCTCCTCTCTCCAAACAGATTAAAGGTTAGGGAATGGAATGACTCCCTTTCCTCGCTAGAGAGTGGGCCGCCGTCTTAAATTTACCTTGTGTATTATGACCTGACAAATGGGTAGAGAAATGAATTTCCCTTCTCCCTCTGTGTTCTGTAGTGCTTTAGAGCCACCCATTAGCTTTAAAAGCTTCAACAGCCAAACACCAATGATTAAGCGCCCGTATAAAGCTCCGGGAATGTATTTTCTTCCCCCTGTGCTAAAGGTTTGTGTAACTGAAAACCATTCTCCAAATGAAATTAGCATAATTACCAACATTTTATGCAGTCGTCTCAGGGAGGAAAAACTGCTTTTCTAAAAGCCTCGAGGGGCACCAGATCATTTCAGCTGTTGCGCTCTCGCCCCTTCCCGCACTCTGGGAGCAGACGGATGCGGGCAGGCCAAAAGTGCCTCAAAGCGCTGTTGCTCACGTCTCCCGAGAAGCTCAAGAGATCCCATTCCAGATGGGAGCCCCGAATTAAAGCCGCTGCCAACCTCTGCAGACTCCATGGGTGGCCTCACTGTTGAAGCACAGCTCTTTCTGTGGAGACCGGCAGGTGCTGATGTCAACTAAGGGACTCTTTGGCTCAGCCATCAGCTCACAAAATCCTGGAGGAAGCACCACAGGTGGACACCATTGGCTCAGAGAACCTGGCCTCTGAAGCAAGCTCACAAATCGCAGCTCTTGTGTGGGTACAACACAGATGAATTCCGTCTCTAAACCTTTTCCAGATTCGCCTGTAGAGCCCCAAGGACCTTTTCCCCCCCACCTCCTTACAGCTTGGTGATCATAATGAACAGTAATTCTTTATTTCACATTGGCCTTTGTTGAGGCGAGCCACCGAGTCTTTCTCTAACAGAGATCATTTTGCTGAAGTATTCTGGGGCTTGCGAGCCTTGGAAAATGCATCTATCACCTGTGTTGGTGTTCCAGTAGCCCTTCTGCATTCTAGCTGCATTGCTGACAAGTACCCCCCCCTTTTTTAAAAAGAACCCGGCCCTTTCATATCCTTTCCAAACGTCCTTGTGGCTTTATTCATTAAGATGTACAGGACGATATGGCAGAACAAGCTGCATAATTTAAATGGCCCCCGGAGTCTTCCCTTGAAACACTCCATTTGGACAGCTGTTATTTCCTGCGAGATAATTAAATGTTTTAAATATTAAAAAAAAGAGAGAGAAGGGCTTATTTCTAAAAGTCTATTGTGTGTGTGCGTGTGTGTGTGTGTTCAGTTTATCTTGCCCCCCTGGTGGATCTATTTTCTTTCCTCCCAAGTCCGCTGCTAATTATTTGTGCCAGTTGCAAATGCCGGCCCAGGCTTGCCGCCTTCCCCACGGCTGGATCTTGTTTGTCTCTTGGCTTCCGTGCTAATAGGATGAAGGACGTCCTCCACCTCCTTCCAGGGAGGCCCTCGTGGTGGAGCTGACGTGTTTGATCATGTCTGGGTTGGAGATCCCATTATGGCTTCAGCAGGGATGCCGGGGCAATCAGAAGCAACCTCCGGGTTCCTCGCTCTCTCTCGCACCATGGCTCAAATGCGCTTCCTTCCTCCCCCCCCCCCCCACGGGATGCCCTTTCTTAAAAGAATGGCACAGTGGGCTTTGTATACGTGTGCACGTGAGTGTACAGCCTCTTTAGTGTGCGGTGGAGTGATGCCATGGCAGCAAGGAGATTGTAAAACAGTGCCGGCCTTTTTCTTTAATGGCGGACAGTTCCTTGGGAATGGGACATGGGCGTATTTCCTGAGAGGCCCCAAAACAGATGCTTGAATTTTTCTGAAATCCAATCAGCATCAGACCAAGTAGGATGCATGGTTGGGCTTTAAATGACCCATTGTCAATCGTTTTAGAGGGCAGCTGTGTTGGTCCACCATGGAAGAGCTGGATTCGAGTCCAGCAGCAGCACCTTAGAGACCAACCGGGTTTCTAGAGTATGAGCTTTTGAGAGCCGAAGTTCTCATAATCAAATCTGACAAAGGCAGCTTTGACTCCCGAAAGTTCATCCCCCTCAAAATCTTGCTGGTCTCCAATGTGCTCCTGGACCTCCAATCTAGCCAGCTGTTCCACTTTTCATACCACATCAGCATTTGGAGATTACTTTCTGGAGACCAAAGCTTGTTAATGTTGTTAGGAAGACGTGCTTAGATTTAGCCTTTTCTCTGTCATGATATATGGGGGAACAAATCCCAGAACTGTAAATAGTATTTGGCTTCCTTGTGGGCATCTGTCGGACACTTGGTCCTAGTTCTCTGCAAACCCTAACTGGGTGTATCTTTCCTTGGACTCCTCCCACCCACCCACCCCAGATTTTTTAAAACTTGGAAAAACAGATTGAAGTGAACCTCCATGAAAGGTGTGCATTCCACCCTCTGGGCTTCATGAATGCGGCTCGTGTTCATCCCTCAGGCAAGGGCTGGTTGCCAGCAGAGTTTCACGGACCGGTGCAGTAGATGTGCAGGGCGTAGGCCTGAGTCTGTGCACATCTCTTATTGTATCATCCCGGCTTTCTCAGGAAGCTGCTTTGTGTCCCTGGTAAAATGTCAAGTTAATTTAGAGCTGATGTTGTGATCTCCTGACATTTTCATCCACTATGTGACCACATTAAAAGGGAGTGGAGCAGGAAAGGAGCAACACACTCACACAAGACTCCCGAGGAAGAAATAGCAAAGCAGAGTTTGTGTTGTTTCCCGTAGTCAATAACCATCAAGGGGCCTTGTTTTGTTTGTAGGGGTTTCTTGCTTGCTTGTCTGTTGAGCAGTCAGGTCTGTGCCAAAGAAACCGTTTTCACTTGAGTAGCTGAAGAAAAATTCTGCCTCTCGTGTGCAAGAGGAAAAAAATGCTGGGATGTCTGTTAGCTGCCGTTGCCCGCCTGCAGTGTGTGTGTGTGGGGGGGGCGGGCTTTTCCTGTTGCTTTTTTCTAGAAAGGAGCGTGGCACATGAGAAAAGCTCCTGCCTAGGGGTGTGAAAAAAAAAAATTGGCCCGATTCAGATTGGGCCAAATCAGGCTGCATCTGTTCCAGCTGCCGAATGACCCCTGCATGTCAGTTTCAGCAGTGGAAGCCACTTGGGGGGTCATTTGTCCAGCCGAATGTCAGTTTCGGCCCCTTTATACCCTATGGGCCATTGAAGTCAATGGCAAAAACTCATAGGGTATATGAGGGGCTGCAGGGGAGAGGGTTTGAAGGAGAGGCCCCAATCTTGCAGAGTAGCTACTGGGGCCTCTCCCCGAAATACCCACCAAGTTTCAAGAAGATTGGACCACGGGGTTACCCCATCCCCTCCATTGTTCTCTATGGTAGGAAAAAACATTATTTTTCCCCCACTGTAGAGAACAATGGAGGGAATGGGGGCAACCTGTTTGGGGGCCCGTAGAATTGGACCCCCTGGTCCAGTCTTCTTGAATCTTGGTGGGTATTTGGGGGAGAGGCTCCAGCAGCTACCCTGTGAGTTTGGAGCCTTCCCCTCAAACCCCCTCCCCTCCAGCTGCTTTTTAAGCCACCACCAAATTGCCACTGAATGTTGGCGGCAATTTGGCAGCGGGCCGAATCCAGTCAGAGAATCGGATTCGGCCCGTGGCTGCCCAAAAGGGGGCCGAACGGGCCATTTTCAGGGGTGCATTCAGTTCGAACGAACCGAATGCACATCCCTACTCCTGCCATTGGACATCGGGAAGCCACTTTTCAGCTGGCTGCTGTTGTTTACCCTGGTATCTCCAGTAACCTTGGGTTTGCTGCTTAACCTAGGGACGAATGGCCCAATCCCTGTGGTTGGGTATGCCACACCAGGACCTCTGACACCCACACTCTAGAATAGGATTCCCCAACGGGGTGCCCGAGGGTGGCAAGGTGCCCGCGGACACCCTTCCTGGCACCTGCTGAGTGTTTTTTGAAAGTGGGTGGGACCAGGTGGGGCGCTTGCCCACCAGGGTTTCAGACTGGCCACTGGAGAGTTGATTGGCAGTGCAGATTTTTAGAACGTTGCTTCAGCAATAGCTGCCTCCACCAGAACACACAGAACTTCACTGTGTGACTGAAGATAAGCAGTGTCTCCGCAAGACAGTATTTTAATATATTCGTTTTAAAAGGCATCTTGTTGAACAGAGCTTCTGCCTGAAGTGTCCAGGAGTTACTGTTACAGTTTTTCATGACTTTAACCCTTAACGTTTTGTGGTTGGCCCCGCCTCTTATGGCAGCCATGTTGCAGTTGTGGCCACCATCCACTGTCAGAATCCCAGAGGTTTCCACAGGCTGAAATGGTTGGGGACCTCTGCCCTGGACACCAAAGAACCTTCCGTTCAACTGTGCTACAAGTCTAGGGGGCCAAAAACAACGACATGCAGCTTCCATTCATCACAAGGGTGACATTCCTGGTGGACTGCATGGCCTTCGGCAATGCTACATCCTGGTTTTCGTCAGGGAGCTTCAGCGGCTAGTGCAGGCCTGTTCCATCTTGCTCAACAGGAGGCCTGAATGAGGCCTGGACATGGAGCTGTGTGGAACGAAGCGTTAAATTTCAGTGCAATATGCAGCACCACGCTTCAAGCAATAATTTTCCATGCTACACAAAATGACTAAACGGATCCTGATTATTTTTGTGAAACATCTGGTCTGCAAATGAAGCTATCTCGTGGGTGTAGTACAAGCAGGACGCCACGCAAAAAATCTTCCAGCGGCCTTTGGAGTTGCTCTTCTACGGAAGATGCTCTTGCGGTAGCACGAAAGGGAAGTCTTTTCCCATCCTTGGGGCAGAGCAGATCTGAGGCCCAGAAGGAACCCCCCCCTCCCCATTTCTGTGCTCTCTCTGCCGTGTGAGTTGGGAAGCTGAAACGAAACGTATTTGGTGGAAGGTCATCAGAAGTGAATGGGAGAGGCCCTGACCTGAATAGCCCAGGCAAGCCGGATCTAATCAGATCCCAGAAGCTAAGCAGGGCTGACCCAGGCAAGTATTTAGATGGGAGACCTCCAGAGAATACCAGAGGCAGGAGGCAGAGACAGGCTATCAAGCCACTTCTCTGAACATCCTCCATGCCCCAGTTGGAGCCTCCAGAGGTGGCCATGACTTCCAGGCATGGGCACACACACACACACGCAAAAAAAAAATGCAAAAAAGAAAAAAAGTCTAATGGGAGATGCTGGGTGTGTTCTGTCTTTTTACAATCATGCGATGCTTTAAAGCATGGCCTGTCTCGGCACTGCTCTGCTGGTAAGAGGCTGGCGCATGTGGCTTGTCTGGCCCTGAGCGATCCAGAGCATCAAAGATCTGTGCGGGATGGCCTGATCTCATCTCCTTAGAGTCAAGATTCTTGCTGGCTTCGTCAGACTGCTGCCTCAGGTAGGTGCTGATTGTGCAACCAGCTCTTGCCTTGTTTGAAAACACTGTTTCGAAAGACTGAGCGCCCCTCCTCGGTTCTGCGGGATGGCCGCAGACAGCTGCAGAGCTTTAAACTCGTGAACCTTTTACTTGTTTATTTTTAAGCTGTCCTTGGATTTTCATTTTTGTTTACGGAGCCCGTTCTGTTAGAAGTCGCGGACTAATTTTATGGATTAGTTTTTAAACCCCCTCCCGGTCTGTCACACTCAGTGAACAATTTAAAGTTGGAAGAGAGCCACCAGAATGGATTAGAATAGGCCACGGAAGAGCTGAGAGAGCCACAGTTCCTGCCGAAGATCGCCCAGCTGTCTCCCGAGCGAGGAAGGGGCTGCTTCGTTTTTATCCTTCTTCTTTCTTTTTTTCTGCTGCTGAGTTATGACGGATGCCCAGGGGCCATGGACGGTGCTTGCTCATCCTCGTTTTGCAAGAGCCTCTGCTTGTGCTGTAACTCAACAGGCACAGGTTATTAATTGCCTTCAGTAACTGGCTTCCATTTCAAAAAACACAAATTAGTACTATTAAAGGTAGAGGCTTAAAGCCAGGCAACGGTGTTGGTGGAAGGGGCCACCAAGTTGCAGCCAAGTCATGGCGACCCCTTGTAGGGTTTTGAAGGCAAGCGATAAACAGGGGTGGCTTTCCATTGCCAGCCTTTGTCTGTGACCCTGGACTTCCTTGGTGGTCTCCCGTCGAGGTACTAACCAGGGCCGACCCTGCTTAGCTTCTGAGATCGGGCTAGCCTGAGCCAGCCAGGTCAAGGCAAGAGACATACAGAGGTGGTTTGCCCTTGCCTGCCTCTGCATAGCAACCCTGGACTTCCTTGGTGGTCTCCGCTCCAAATACTAACCAGGACCGACCCTACTTAGCTTCCGAGATCTGACAAGAGCGGGCCAGCCTGGGCCACCCAATGAATACTTGATAGGAAATTGAGGCTTGGGCAGACAGTTTCTTCCTCTGGCATCACGTTTCAATATTGTGATAGACAGCTGTAGGTTTGGGGGGAGGGGGCAGACAGCAGGGGCTTCCCCCCCCTTTGTAAGTGTAGCTGACCATTAGGAGTGAGCAGAGGTATTCTCCCACCCTCCCCTTCGTTCTAAGACCACCTGCTTCCTTTGCACTTGGGAAGAAAGGGTGGTCATCTTAATGTTAGCAAACACACCTCTTGTCCTTGTGCCATTTCTGGAAACACGTCAGACTGCAGAGTTGCTGGCAGCCCCTTCTTGGCATTGCTTACCAAAGAGACCGACGCGCTAAGACCTTCCGTTTTCAGAATGGGGGGAAACAATGTGTCTTGCTTTTCCAACTCGAAGCCATTCTTTTCAGGTCAATCACTGCAAAGTGCCTTAAGAAGTCTCGGGACGCCCATGCCCTGCCACTAAGCCATGGGGAAGCAGCCGTTCCCCTGAGCCGGAGGTCTAGCCAGTGCACCTTTAACCATTAACTGCTTTGTTTCCTGCTGCGATCATCCAGCCCATCTGCTAATCATGACTTTGCCATTCCAGCTGCAGCCAACATGGTGTTGTTTGACTTTGGATCTGTGTTCGCCTTTAACTGCTTGACAACTTTTGTGTTTTCATTTTTTGTTTGTCCGTTACCTGCTGATCTCGGTCCCTGGATGGGGAAAGCGAGCTGCACTGTCTGTGGAAACCCTCTTGACTAATCATCTTTTTCTAGCACATGATCAGCAGTCCTGGCCCCCATGCAATTGTATTTAAGCCCTGCTCCCAGGAAAACCAGTAAATTGAGTCTATGGGGGAGACAAATGACTTATCCAGAGTTCACCCACAGCTCACCCGGTTTTTACCCTTCGTTCCCTCTGTTCCCTTCCCCTGGAGGAGGATGTAATTAAAATAACACCTTACTGGTGTCGAAGCGGGAACGGAGGGACAAGCCTCCCTTTCTGTTACTCGTGAGAAGTACTGCTGCTGTCACTTTTGCGCTCCCTTGGAGCCGGCACAGATGGGCTTGAGCTGTCGGTTAACCTGAATTCGGAGCTGAGACCAGGCCACCTGTGTCGGTCTGCAGGACTGGACTAGTAAATGTAGGTGAATTACTGTCACACAAACCTTTGTGAAGTGTCTTCTTTCAATTGCACAAGGTTTTCTTTTTTGCTTCAGTATTTTAAAGTGTGCCAGTGTGTAAGTATTGTGTAATTTTTTTCCCCATGTGGGTTATGTACGTGTATCTCTCTCTTTTTTATTATTATTTTTTCCTTGTCTTGCCCTGTGACCTCTGGAAAATTTAAGCACACGTCGTCTTTGCCCTAATCACAAAAAGGAAAGGCTGGTCTCTACTTTCAGCTCAGTGGAAAGTTTGGCCCCTTCCAGCTTCTGTGGACAGCCAGTGAACCGTGGAGAAGCCCCTCCAATGAGCTCCTCTTCTCTCATAATAGAAAGCTGAAGTCCCAGAATAGTGTTTGAACCACAGTTATGTCTTGAGTGGCCTTTTGCTTAAATGACTGCTTTTTCCCCCATTGAAACATTGCCTGTGCTGGACCAAAGAGATATTCTGTTGAGATAAATGACCACACTTGGGCAGCACGCCAGAAGGCAGCTTAGATCTTCTCAGCATGTTCCAAACTCCAGCAGAACCACCACTTGGTCTCTGCGTTCACCTCACCTGTATGACTGGCAGAATTGTTTAAATTGGGCAGCTTGGTTTGCAAGCTCTGGAATAGCTAGCTTCGAGACCAGTGGGCCTTCAAGACCAACAAGATTTGAAGGGGTATGTGCTTTCAAGAATCAGCGCTCCCTCCATTAGATACGTGTTGCCTCTCGAAAGCCTATACCCTGAAAATCTTGTTGACATGGGGTGGAGAGAGTTGAGGAAGAAAAAATTTCTCCCTCTCCAAAAATGCTGGAATTCGAGGACATCCAGTGAAGCTGATGGGCAGTAGGTTCAGGACGGTCAAAAGGAAATACTACCATACTCAGAGAGTGATTAAAATGTGGAATCTGCTGCCGGAGGATGTAGTGATGGCCACAGGAATACACAGCTTTAGATAGATTAGATAGATTCATGTAAGTGTATTGGTGGCTACTAGCCAAGGTGGCTGATGGGAACTTCCACATTCAGAGGCACCAATTGTCTGATTCCCAGAGTCAGGAGGGGAAGGCCTCGGCCTCTCTGCCCGGTTGTTGGGCCTTGAGAGGAACTGTCTGGCCACTGTGTGAGACAGGATGATGGGCTAGATGGATCCTCACTGGTCTGATCCAGCAGGACTCTTCTGAGGTTCTGATATTTCAAAGGTGCTACTGGACTTAAACCTAGCTTTTCTACTGCAGACCAACATATCTACTCCCCTGAAACTAAGTTCTGAAGCGAAGCCCAGGTTTTGAGGCTGCTGGGTTAGAGAGGGTTTAGCTGGTCAGTCTGCTAGGTTTTGGAGGCATGGCTGAACAGTCTGTGAACCCTGAGACAAGCTGTGCATCTAACTGCCAGCATGTCAGGATAATAAACAGCAAATAACAAAATACCACTGTGATATAATAACTAAATTATTGTATTATCAATCTTAATATGACTCCTTCCCCTCTTCACAAAATCCCTGATTAACAAAAGTTTCTTTTTCAATATCCCACCAAACTCGGTGAGTACATGCCAATACATTAATTCGAAGAAGTCCAATGTATTTATTGGCCTGTACTCACCCTCAGCAGTTTCACGGTTGAATTTTATTTGCTGTTTATTATTCTAGCCCGTGATCTCTGATACCTTCAGATAGTGTCAGGATGTCTCTGATGAGGCCCATGGGAGACCAGCAAGAAGTGCTTCCACGGTGCTCAGATAAAGATGGAAGCCCGAGTCTCTGGAAAATGGAGAAGACCGACTTGGAGAGGTGTAGAGTGGGCAGTCAACTATGGGAATCTGGGGTACACCATCTGACCTAAGGTTGTCAACCTCTAGGTGGGGCCTGAAGATCTTCCACTATTACAATTTACAATCAAGATCAGTTCCCCTCGAGGAAGTGGCTACTTTGGAGGGCGGACTCTATGGCGTTATACTGCATGGAGCTCCCTCCGCTCCCCAAACCCCGCCCTCCCTAAGCGCCACCTCCAAAATCTCCAGGTATTTCCCAACCCAGAGCTGGCAACATTACTCTGACCTCATATCGTAGGCCAGGGAGGGCTTTGACAGTCTACTTGATGAGTTGAATCACTGGAGTGCCTTGGAAAACCAATGTAGTGAAAACAGAGGACCATTCAGTCTCTTCTAACTAGAGGTGGGTGTCTCCTTTCCCTACTTGCCTTCTCAGCAAGTCCATGCAATACAGCCACCCTTCAGTTTTTGCAAAGCTGGGCTTCTCGTCAGCTGGTGATTTCCCCCTCCCCCTTGAGCTGATCCTGTCTTGTCAGAAACAGACCCACTTTTGCTTCCCATTCAGGACCAAGACCCTTCATGCATTGGGTTCTTGGGCGTCTAGGGGGAGGGGCTGGAGGCCTTCCTGCTGTGTTTATTTCCCAGAATCACATGGATGCAGAATGTGGTGTAGCATCCATGGTTTCCCTCTGCATGGAACAAAAGGGGGAGCTGGAGATCCAGGCAATGCTTTGCCTTGGCCTGGCAGTTGAAATGGAGAGGGTGGGCGTGTTTTGCAGAGGCAATGTTTGAATGGACGGCACCCTCTTTGAGCCCGCCTGGCACTTCAACAGTCGGTAGCCCTCTTCTGTCTCAGACGGAGCATGGGGGGGGGGGGGGGCTATGGTGCTTCTCCCCACTTTGCACGTCTCCCCTAACTCTTGACCGCCAGAAAGCGTCACTGCCGGCAAAGCAAGCAAGACTTTTTGGATTGTGTCCCTCAGGCTCACAGCTTTTAAGCTTCAAGGCATGTCTTTTCTTAAAAAAAAAACAAAAAACAGTGCAACTCACTTCAAATGCTTTTTGCCTTTCATTTTATTATGGCTTGTCACGCAATGTTCTTTGAAAGCTTGCTCATATATTATCTGTTCCATTTTTTTCCATCTCCCTTCTTTTGCATGCTGTTCCTCCTGTTTCTTCCCTTCCTCCAAACCTCTGTTCCCGTGTGTAGACACAACGGCGACGACAGAACCAGCAGTTCACGGTTGGTATTGCATTCCTGTTTCTCTTCTCTCCCAGCAGTGCTGAGCAGCAAGGCAAGCATGGGGGGCAGGGCAACAGGGCATTTCCAGTGGACTGAACTCGCATTTCCAGTGGACTGATCTCATAAATATGCCTGGGTTTGTGTGGCTGGATACGAGGCCTAGCCGCCTCCTTTCTTGATTTGAATGTGGCCTTCCCTCGCCCCCGGCTTCCAGCAATCCCCCAAATCCAGCAGGAACCACAGAGTCCGGAAGAGCAGAAGGAAGGGAGGGGCCGAGAGGCAGTCGTCCATATTGCGGCTGTTCAGAGCAACCATTCCAAAGGAGTCAGGCTTTGAAAATTGTGGGTCTCGTTTTGCCTTTTGAAGTGAAGCCTGACCTTTTAGTAAAGCCTTTAAATATGCAAGTGAGGCAGAGGAGAGTTTAGCGCTCTGGGACCAACATTGGGCAGAATCTCTTGTGTCGTGGGGATCACAAGTGAGTCTCTGGAGCACACACAACCCTTGCAGGTGGCCCTCACTGGCTAGCAAACTCACCCTGCTGGTCTGTCTGTGTGTTTACAGCAAACGGTTCCCCTCCCCTGCTTCCCCCGGCCGCTCCTCTGACATCAATTCAGTCCTGTATCTCAGGCTAACGGCCGAGCTGGTAAAGTATTGGCAGAAAGGACTTCAGCATACAAACATTGGAAGCATGACGAGGATTGCACTAAAATACACAGCCATGGGCTCGTGGCCTGAAAATGTATCCCTTCGCCCTGCATAAGAATCAGTGCATGTTGAAGAGAGACAGCGTGGGATGTGGGGGTGCCTCTTCCTGGGAGGACAGCCCTGAGCAAAAGAGGGCTGCCTGTTATTCCAGCTCAGCCTCAAAAAGCGGCCAGGAAGTCCCAGGGCTCCCTTCGTGTGAAGCTCCCTTCCGTGGGCCACTGGTCCAGGTAGTCCGGTAATATCTGTTCCAGCTGGCTGTGGAGGGGAGGGTGTCTTTCCCAGCCATGCTCCCCAGCCCCTTTTAACCGGAGACATCGAGCAACAGTCCTGGTTCCTTCTGCCTGTTCCCACTGAGCGATGCTGCCTCCCCAAATATCAGGCACGCGGCACCCTAAGGTGGCCACACCCTTCACATTGGGTAGTGCGCCAAGTGCTGTCACGTCAGTCCCGACTCACGGTGACTGTGCGAATCAGTGACCTCCAAAACACGCTGTTGTCCAATTCACTGGGAGTCAGAGGTTCACTGGGGTGAAATTTAGATTCTGACTCTTAACTGGTTAGATTCAAGTGCAGCAGCACCTTAGAGATGGACAAGATTTTCAGGTTAGAGCATGAGGCAGCCGTATCAGCAGGCCCCTAACAACAGTGGGGCATGTTGGGGCCCTGCCCCCTTAATTAAAAACCCTGCCCCACAAATAGTCACACCAGAAACCTTATTTTTGAGGAGAGACCCCCCCACACATTGCCTGCATGTTCTCAAGAGGCTCATGGGAATGCTTTTGAAAGACCCCAGCAGGACTGGGCAAGCAGAAAGGGGGATTGCTGGAGGTGTACTGAAGATGCCACTCTTGAGTGCCTTCTAAGCTTTCTTGCCCTGTGGGAGAGAACTCAAAAGGCATTTAAAAGCCTTCTGGAGGCAATTAAATGTCCCCTGAGCTGTTTGTTTCCCTAGGAACTGATGCGCTCGCTGCCCTGTCTCTTGAAAGGAAGGGGGCAGAAAGAGGCTCGGAGCCTCCCCCTTTAAAGACAGGAATTCAGATTAATTTAATTAACTGTAATTTAACTGCCCCCTTAAAAAATTAAATGCCCCCTGAACAAAAAAAAAAAAGAGTCCTGGCTACAAGCCTGCATGTCAGTCTGTCTGTGGGTGTGGAAAAGAGGAAGAGTCCAGGAGCACCTTAAAGACTAACAACATTTGTGGCCGGGGGAGGAGCCTCCGTGGGCCGCTGCTCACTTCTTTATCTGATGAAGTGAGCAGTGGCTCATGAAAGCTCATACCCTGCCACAAATGGTGTTAGTCTTTAAGATTTTCGAGGTATAATCTCTTGAGAGTCAGTGCTCCATGTGCCAGGTACAAGTCGGAAGGTGGGGAAGGTTACTGCAAAGAAGGGACTCGGGATGCACCCGCACAGTACACATTGTAAGAGGCTGGATAAGAAAGGTACAGTCTGCCTAGTACCTCTGCCTCCCATAGAATCACAGAGTTGGAAGGGGCCATAGTCCAACCCCCTCCCCGGCTCAATGCAAGACCAGCCTCGAGCATCCCTGACAAGGGTTTGTCCAGCCCCTGCTTAAAGACTGCCGGGGGGGGGGGGCTCCCCAGGCAGCCGATTCCACTGTGGCAGAAATCTGATTGTCAACAAGTTTTCCCTGAGATCCAGCCAGTACCTTCCCACCCTTAATTTAAACCCATGATTGTGAGTCCTCTCCTCTGCCGCCAGCAGGAACAGCTCCCTGCCCTCCTCGAAGTGACAGCCCTTCAGATGCTTCAAGAGAGAAATCCTGCCTCCACCTCCTCTTCTCCAAACGGAACTTTCCCAAGTCCTTCAGCCTTTCCTCATAGGGCTTCTTGGTCTCCAGGCCCCCGATCATCCTCATCACTCCTGAGTTCTTTCTTTGCAGTACTCCTCTCACCTTCGGACTGGGATATAAGGACTCCAAGATCTCCATTCTGATTTGTCTCTGACGAAGGGAGCTCTGACTCTTGAAAGCTCCTAACCCCCCCCCCCCCCAATAATCTGGTTGGACTCTTAAGATGCTGCTGGGCTCAAATCCAGCTATTCTGGGGCAGACCAATCTGTCAGCTTCTGAAATCAGCCAACTCGTGTTTTGAATAGGGACAAGCACTTTAGAACCCACTTCGTCAAAGGCAGCTTCAGACTCATAAATCCAAGTAGACCCAATTTGCTTTCAAACAGAGACTGTTCCTTTTAGAAGGTGCACATGCAATGCCAAGGAACGAACAGTGGGACATTCTGACGCTCAGCTCCTTGTGGGTTGAATTGTCACATGTGCCGATGTGGGACCGCCTCCACGCTTGGCATTTTTAAAGGCATTTTCTTGTGGCTTCTCAGAGGTTTCTAAAACTTCTCCACAGTCTCAGAAGCATTTAGAGCTCTGGGAGATTCCTCGTTTCAGAGTAAGTGCAGCAGCAGCAGCAACACACAGTTGTAGGGGGTGCATTTTTAATCCGTCGTTAGGCTCTCGTCGAACTGAGTGGGGATGCTCTGGGTCCTTCTCCGGCCTCTGCTGTCGTCTTTGTGCAGGCAGAGTTTGACGGGGGTCAGTCAGTGCTCAGTCAGTGCCTTATCCGTCAGAATCGGTGATTTGGGGCACCTCCCAGATGTTTAGAGCTATTTAGGTGACCCAGGAAGGTCCTCCCCTGGGATTCCTGCCGAAAGTTGCGCCCAAGACGTGTTACCAATGGAGACAGAGGGCACCAGCCAACCTGAACCAGTGTTCTGACTTAGTGGAAAGAGTCTGCCCATATCCACTTGCCGCATAGCCCTGGGATTCTAATCAGAGAAGTTTTTAAGCCTGGTGATGAGAGAACTCTCTTCAGCTTGCACTGATTATGCTGGCTTTTTGAAAGCTTTTACTGCAAGCATTCGGGGAAGGGGGGGGGGTGGATCAGGTTTTTGTGAATGCTCACTTAGAAGCTTGCAAAGAATTGCAAAACCATGTCACGATGGCCCCCTCATCTCCTCTGACTCCCCACTGCTTCTTTCTCTTTCCTTAAATTCACAATGCGGGTTAAAAGAGGAACCCCTGGGACCAGTGTTCCCTCTAAGCTGAGTTAGTGTGAGCTAGCTCACAGTTTTTTAGCCTCTGGCTCACACATTTTTGTCCTAGATTGGGAAGGATGGCTCTGGAGCAAACCAATTTAGGCAGCAGCCAAATTGCTTGCTCAAAACTTTAATGCCAGTAGCTCACAAAGTAGAATGTTTGTTCACAAGACTCCACAGCTTAGAGGGAGCCTTGCCTGGGACATGTGGTTCTCCAAGGCTCTTATGCCGGCGGGGGTGGGGGGGGGGCTTGGTTCCTGCCATCTTGTGAATAGGCAAAGGGAAGGAGCCGGGCAGGAGAATCTAGACTGGGGCTCCCCAGACTTTTTGAGCCTGTGGGCATCTTTGGAATTCTGACACAGGGTCCCAAAATGGCCTCCTGACTCCCAGAATGGGAGTAAAACTGGCTTGTAGTGGCAATTACAAACAGTGCCATTCCGATTACACAGTCAATGAGATATTCAGTGGCCAATCAGAAGCCCTGCCTGGTGGGACACCCCCCCACCACCTGCCCCCCCCCCCCCACTTCCTAAAAACTCCTACTAGGCATCAGGAAAGGCCTTGGTGGGTGACTGGCTGTGGCGAGGTGGCCTTCTGGCCCACTGCAGTGGGAGTGCCAGCTCAGCGTCCGCAAGGTCTTATCTTGTGTTGAATTAGGATGAGCATCTTCCAAGTTGGGAGCCCTTGCCTTTTGAGTTCCCAGCTGGAATTCAGCCAGCTGGTTCCTTGCAGCTTCCCTCATTCACAGGGAGTAAAAGGAGCAAATGAGGGTTTCTGAGCAGGAGTTTGCTTATGCAGATGATAACCTCCTGTACGCAAAGGCAGTAGATGAGAAGTTGTAGAGAGGAGACGAGAATTAGGTTCATGTTCATGGAGCAGGTCACTCTGGGGCAAGCATCCCAGCCCTGGCTGCCTGGAGGCCTGTGTGCTGAAGTCCTTGCCCCGCAACTCTCGGGGAATTACTTGCAAGTGGCAGGGACCATTTTATGTGAGTTCTTATTGTCAGCTTTCCCATCATCATTTTGGGGCCAGTGCTTATTAGAGAGGGAGCGGGTGGGGTACTAGGGTTCCTTGGAGAAGCAAGCACACGAGTCAAACCAAGTCGCAGCTGTAGAACTAAAAGACTCAAAATCAAACCAAAAGCATATTTTGGAGACAGTCCAGATTGGTCGCCAGAACTGAAAAGCCAGAAATGCTGAGTTTTTCTTTGAAAGCATCTGCCCCGTGGCTTGGAAAAGGTCAACCGCTGGGCCTGCTGGTGCCCCATAACTCTCCACCAGAGGTGAGGGAGGCCTTTGACCATCGATACAACTGGCACAGTGGGTAAATTTTCTCTCCCTTCAAAGATGATCCTGGTTCCTATGGAGCTGCTGAGGCAGCTCCTCTCCCGTTGGTCCCAAGGGCGGGTGCCTCCCCAAGCTTGCGTTGCTGGAGTGTGTATGAAGTGAGCTGATGTTTGTGCGTTGGCCATTTGTTTTCAACAATGTCCAACTGGGAGTCAGCATGTCTATGGAACATGAGAAATGCATGAGGGGCATGAAGACCTGTGAAACCAGATGGATTTTCTCCAAAAAAAAAACCCAAACCAACAAACCAAACCCACCCTATTCCAAATTAAAATTGCTGCCCCCAAACCATTGCGACCGGACAGTAAAAGCAATGTGGGTGGAAGGCCAAGAATCAAATGAGAGGTGCTGGAAGCACGCAGTGCAAACATTTTTGGAGTGTATCCTAAAGGAGTGAAAATGAGAGGAGTTTGTGTGTGCATGCAAAAGATGTTGCAACCCCTCCTCCAAGTCATTCTCTCCTCGCAGGTAGAACGGACAGCCGCTATGCATGGGCAACAGTAAAGCACGGGCCTTTTTAACTCTTCCGCTGTGCAAAGCTGAGATCTTCCACTTGCCAGTTTCCATGTCTGCTCCCCCCTCGTCTGCATTCATCATCCGAAACTGAATAACCGCATGCTTTTGTGGCTGGTGCCCTGGTTTTGGCTGCACTGCAGTGACTTTGTTCAGGACCCTCCTCCCCTGCCCTTTGAGAAGCCTCTGTTCCCCAAGTCAGTCAGAGAAGCGGGAACAGCTGCATGTGTGGGAGAGGCAGGGCCAGTGCTCTTCGCCAAGCTCCCCTCCCCCGGCTCTTTTTGCAGAGTAGATTTCTTCTAAAAAATCAAACCATTTAAGCTTTCCCAACGATCAGTCTGATGAAGCTGACTCTATGGCCACTTTTGCAAATGAGAATTCCTGATGAGTCACTTGTGAACATTGCCATGGTGTGAGAATGAGAGAGAGAGAGAGAGAGAGAGAAGAGCCAGCTCAAAATCAAATGTACATTTGGATGGTACAGTTTACAGGTACAGGAATGTACAATTCTGTTCCAAAATGCTTCCTCAGGTGGTACCAGGAAGGCTGCCCCTGGGTAAGATCAGTGGGAGTCCCCGGCTACAGCCCAATCCACTGTTACCCATGCTCAAGTCCTTTCGAAATCTTCTGTGTTTTCTTCTGTAAAGTCAAAGGAGACGCTGCTGGCATTCACCGCAGAACGTTGGCTCACCCCCCCCCCTTCTTCCCTAGTTCAGAACACACACACACACAGAGACACACCTTAGAGATTCAGAATTGTGTAATACGGCAATGCATACATGCTTTAATCTCAAATCAGTACGCCTACAATTAGACCATCGACATGGGCTCCAGATGTAGAAATGCAGGTCATGATGATGCTGCAAATGCTTGCCTAGTGAAGCCTTTTTTTCCCTGCCGCAGGTCAATCTGGAGATGGGATGGCTGCTATCCTTGTTCAAATTGGGAGCAACTTCGGGGGAGGGGGGCTGTAGAGAAGGCTCCCAGCATCCCCGTGTGCTAGGTGGAAAAATCCCTCTCAACGTCAACCCTGTTCCGGCTGTAGTGGGCGTGGGTGGGGGATGGAACAGGAGGAATGAAGCACCCTTGGCGGTGTCCACACAGCTGTCTTGTCCAGTCCTTTCCTAAGCATTCTTCTCCTCTGCGAGGAGTGCACAAAGCAGTTTGTGGCCAAGCGGACCAAGTATAACCCATCCAGCAAGCCATGGGCCTCCTGTGGCCACTGTGCAAGGCGTTGAAGTGCACGAAGAATTGCAGCAGCGTCAAAGAAAAGAGCAGTGTCAAGTGCCAATCAAGACCCTGGATGGACCAGCCAGGGAAAAAACAAGCAACATGGCCACTCCTGAACCAACCAAAGGCCTTCCTCTTTGCATGGCAGCTGTTTGGCTTCTCTGTTTTCTGCCCCTTTCCTTCCCAAGAGCAGCGCCATAGCCAGGATATTCATTAGGAGGGGGCTTTGAGCTTTGGGGGGGCATCATGGCCCCCCGCGTGGTGACATCACTAAGGACTTCACCATGAGTGACTCCTCCTCCTCCCTCTCCATTTGGAGAGAGAGGTGAAGAGCCAAAGAGAAAACAGCCACAGTGGGGCTCCGCCCTAATCGTGGGGCGGGGGGGGGCTCAGCCCCTAAAGCCCCACAGCTGGCTATGGCCCTGCCCGAGAGTGTCTTTATTTGGGCCCAGCATAAGCATATTAATCAAGCAAGGGTGTTGACCGACTGTGTCCCCTGCAAGAAATCCCAGTTCAAAATGGTGGGTCAAGCAGAGGCTGGGTGTGTCCACAGTCGTGAGCCAGAATGGCTGCGTGGAAAGTTCTGTGGCTGGGAGGCAAAATGCTTCTCCGTATCAGTTGCTGGAGGGCAGCAGTTGGGGGTGATGGCTGTTGCCGCCTTGCCCTAGATGTCGGTTTCCCAGGGCCATCTGGCTGCCTGGCATACAGCAGAGGGTGCTGGGCCAGAGGGACCTTGGGTCTGATCCACCATTGGTGGTCTCCCTTCCAAGTACCAACCCTGCTTAGCTTCTAATTTATGGCCACCCCAGCAAGAGGCTTCCAAGGCAAGGGAGAGGCAGAGGCAGTTTGCCATTGACTTCCTCTGCAGAGCCTTCCTTGGTGGTCTCCCTTCCAAGTACCAACTCTGCTTAGCTTCTAATTTATGGCCACCCCAGCAAGGGGCTTCCAAGGCAAGGGAGAAGCAGGAAGTGGTCTGCCATGGCCTTCCTCTGCAGAGCCTTCCTTGGTGGTCCCCCTTCCAAGTACTGACCCTGCTTAGCTTCCAATTCCTGGCCACCCCAGCAAGGGGCTTTCCAGACAAGGGCTTGCCATTGCCTTCCTCTGCAGAGCCTCCCTTGGCAATCTCCCTTCCAAGTACCGGCCCTGCTTAGCTTCCAACTTATGGCCACCCCAGCAAGGGGCTTCCAAGGCAAGGGAGAAGCAGAGGCAGTCTGCCATTGCCTTCCTCTGCAGAGCCTTCCTTGGTGGTCTCCCTTCCAAGTACTGACCCTGCTTAGCTTCCAACATGGCCACCCCAGCAAAGGGCTTCCAAGGCAAGGGAGAAGCAGAGGAGGTTGGCCATCGACTTCCTCTGCAGAGACCTCCTTGGTGGTCTCCCTTCCAAGTACCGACCCTGATGAGATCTGATGAGATCAAGCTATACCATGCTGTTTTCTTTCCCGTCATAGGGGTTACCGTGTCCTAAATGAGCATGTGACATGCAGTTGGTCCTTTACAAGGCAGATCCAAGTAAAAGTCCTGGAGTTTGACCGAGGGCCAGGCTGCCTTTCTTTTATAGGCCATATTGGTTAACCCTACCGAGAATAAAGCAGTGGCATTCCTATTCTGTGTCATTGTATGGAATAGGAGCAGAAGGCAGCTGATCATTTCCAGGTCCCTAACGAGAATTCTAGCCCCCAAACAACCTGCATTTTCCCCAATTTGGCAATCCAAAATGGCCTCAGTGTTGCCAACTTGGCTTAAATACATATAGACAGAGTTAATTTCCAAATCTGTGCTACGCTTTTCAACAGTCTCCTCCCAAATACCACTCCGATTTCTCCAGCAGATTTCTTCTGGGAAGTAGGCAGACTGATACGTAACTGCTCAGGCGAATGCAGGAGGCACATTTTGGAGAAATATTTTCAATGTTTAATGCTAGTCTTCTAAAAAGAGACGAGTTGCTGTTCTGGAAATCCATTTGTGAACAACGGAGTCGGGTGGGGTAGAGGCACCACTGTCACATAGTCAGTGAGGGGCACTTCTTTATTTTGTTTCTGATGAGATCCAGGAGATTTCTGCCTTTCCAGTTCCACGTGACAGAACAGCCGAATGCCGTGGCAATGCCAGTTCTCTCCTTATCCAGAAGAGGGGAAAAAAAGACACAACAGAGGAAGCCTTTTAATAATCCCATGCAAGAAGCAGCGAGGAAGCTCAAGGCATAAATTGTGGCATGTGAAGATGCCTCTTGACAATTTCTGGCTCAGCTCAGTGACATCTTCCTGTCTGTCACTCGCTGATAGAACTAGAAATTGTTGGCCTGTTAAGTTTCCTTTGGGGGAAAAGACAAAAGATTCTTCCCTTTACGAAAAAGAAAGTGCAATATTGCCCTTTTTTTTACTTTTAAGAAAACAAATGTTTCCTTAAGTGAAGGAGGAGAGGCCGGTGAAGAGACACAGTCTGGGAGGCTAAAAATAGGATGTTTGTAAAAACCACCTTTGTGTTTTCAGTCCTGCAGGTGATCAGTAGATCCAGAGACTCCTTTAGTAGCCCACCTCTGGAAGGCTTCAGCTGGCAATTTGAGCAGGAGATGTCACTTGATTGAATGGCAGTGGGCTAGGGGTGGGCTGCTGCTGCTGCCGCCAGAGCTCATCCTACATTTACAAGCCAGCAGGAGGAGAGGATCCCCGCCAGGATGGGTGATTGAAAGTGCAGTCAACTTCTCAGGCAACCCCAGAGAGTTTTCCAGCAAGAGACAAATGGAGGTGGTTGGCCATTGCCTGCCTCTGCGTAGCTGCCCTGGACCTCCTCGGTGGTCTCCCATCCAAATGCTAATCAGGGCCGACCCTGCTTAGCTTCCAAGATCTGATGAGACTGAGATAGCCTGCGCCATCCAAGTCAGGGCAATAATTAAGTGCCTCCAAGTCACAGTCAGTTTGCGATGGACCCCGTGAAGTTTTCAAGGCAAGAGATGTTCAGAGGTGGTTTGCGATTGCCTGCCCCTGCGTGGCAACACTGGGCTTCCGTGGTGATCTCCCAACCCTGCTTAACTGCATAGCTATCAGGCCAGCCTGGGCCATGTCGGTCAGAGCTCACACTGTGATACTCATCCACAAATACCTTTTGGTCTGCTTATGGTGGAGTCTTCCCCATCCCAGAAGCCGCATATCGTTCATTTAATTGGGACCTGCAAACAAGAGATACCTGAGTGTCTAGTGGACTTTCTGTGTCTGACTTCCTGTGAGCTTCTAGCGTGGGAACGTTATGGTAGGGATCTCCTCCCCAAAAGGTAGTTTATGCTGAAGCAAAGAATTTTGCAATAATAGATACAATCCCTGACCTGGAGGGCCCAGACTAGCCGGATCTTGTCAGATCTCAGAAGCTAAGCAGGGTCAGCCCTGGTTAGCGCTTGGATGGGAGACCACCAAGGAAGTCCAGGGTTGCAACGCAGAGGCAGGCAGTGGCAAACCACCTCTGAGTATCTCTTGCCTTGACCTGGATATCTCAGACTAGCCAGATCTCAGAAGCTAAGCAGGATTAGCCCTGGTTAGGACCTGGATGGGAGACCACCAAGGAAGTCCAAGGGCTGTGATGCAGTGGCAGGCAAGGGGCAAGCCACCTCTGAACATCTCTTGCCTTGAGAATCCTCTGAGGTCACTATAAGATGGCACTTTCCACCACCACAGACACAAGCTTAATATTTCCCCCCTTATTACTCACCAAATGGGGCCCATTTTTTTTGACACAACAAGCAAAGTTACTTAGGGGAATGCATGCTCTATGCGACACCTCATTAGAAGTGGCAACTGTTCTCACTAAAGACTGCCGAGAGATCAACGAGCTCCACAGCTGTGGCGCACTGAGGGTTCATAGAAGAGTTTATCCAGGCAGCGGAAGACACGGGGATGGGAAAACCACTCTCTAATCAGGATATTACACACGTCCCTCTCCCCAGAAACTGTGTGCATAGTTTCCTGCCGTTGTCGCCCCCTTGAGCCAAGAGGAGTTTGGGTTTTAATACCCCACTTTTCTCTGCCCTAAGGAGTCTCAAAGCGGCTTACAATTGCCTTCCTCCCCTCTGCCTGTGGCGTATAAATACTTCAATAAATAGATATTTTAATAAATAATAATCCTGGGAGGTCGGGCATGACGCAAAATAAGGTCCTTCTGTCTGGAGCCTCCGTGGGCACCGGGCTCTCTCCCTTATTCCCTTCCCTGTTCAGAGCCGGAAATCCATTTTGTGCTCTGCGATTGTGTAGCCTTTGGTTTCAAACAGGGAGTGCCTTTTTCTCACCGGGCTGCTGATGTTGTTTTGGCTCGAGTGGCGGAAGCCCCCTTCTGCAGTATCCTTTGAGCCTGGCTTTCTCTGACTGGCAGCAGATGCCCGCAGCCTCTGGCAGGAAGATACCGTGGCAGCGCTGCCTCTGTGGCCTGGGATTCTCAAAGCGACTGATGCCAGGGATCTGACCTGGGACCGTGTGCATGTGAAGCCAGAACATGGGGAATGACTCTTCGAATTTGAAGAAAGGAGCTTTGACTGTTGAAGGCTCATATCCTGAAGATCTTGTTTTTGTCTAAGGTGCTACTGGACTTGAATCCTGCTCAGGCCTTAACTTGCTGGATGTGGTCATCAGGGAGCATGGCAAAGTGTTCTTTCCAGCTAAAGCACTTGACCAGACTATGGCCTGTCCACCTCCAAATGACAGCATCTGTCTAGTTCAGCATCACAGAAGCTGTGTTTCAGCCTGCCTCTTTGCTCCAAGCTCAGTACCATTTGTCCTTAGCTGAGCAATTCAGCCACCGCGAGCCAAGTTCCACCAAGTGCTGGTTTACATTTTTTTCATCCTCAGAAGGCGTGATTTGATGGGTGCTGTCCTCTTTCTGTTCTTGGGTGATGATCATGGCACCAGGAAGAACTTGCTTTGGTCAACTTCCAGGGCTACGTAAGGGGTCCCATCAGGGGCCATAGTCCTTGGTGCTGAGGCAGAGGAAGGATGGAAAATTTCATTAACTTATTTTATTCCTTGCCTTTCCATCATCAGGATCCCCAGGGTGGCTTGACGTTGAGAGGGAAAACAGATAATAATAGAACAAAGTCTGAATCCAGTGGCAGCTTTAAGACCAACAAAATTTAATTCTAGGCATAAACTTCTGTGTGCCCATGCAAAGTGTGCCTGCCCACCAAAGCTTCGACCCAGAATGAAACTTGGTTGGCCTTCAAGGTGCCACTGGGCTCAAACTTTGTTCTATTGCTTCAGACCAACACGGCGACCCACCTGAGACAATAAAAGTGTAAGCCAAATCTCAGTCCTCACAGCAAACAGTGGCACATCAGTTGTCCATCTAGACAACCATTGCAACTCCTCCTGGATTCCCTGTGAACACCGTCAGTAGCCCCCTGCAGACTACCTGCCTGCCTGGGGAGGGAGACCGTGAGTGCATTAGCCCTGCCTCTTCACTTAGCAAAGGAGCAGAGTGAAGTGCCACATGCATGCCCCCTCCCACATGGTCAGCCATGTTTGGGAATGAGTGTCACCAGTCACAAGAAGGGGGCACACCCACAGGCGCCTCCTCCCCATATTTGCCACATGCAGGTGACTCAACAATTGTGCAGGGGTCAGAACCTGGGCACTCACACCTTCTGTCCCTCACAATACAGATGGGTTGTCTGCACGGGGGGGTTAGGGAGGGGGTCAAGTGACCAGCTCTCCTGCCATCCAAAGGCATCTGCGTCTCAACTGGGCGTACAGCAAGTCCTCTGGTGGTGCCCATATAGATACCCTCCGTCCTCCTTGGGGCGAGCCTGCTTTCTAGGTCACTCTCCACTTCTAACAAAAAGAAGCAGTGTCCATCTGAGAAGAAAGAGGAGCCATGCATGGGGATTAGGGGTGTGCACCAAAAAAAATGATATTTGTGGGTTCAGATACAACAAACCCCAAAAAAGTATCAATATTCCCAAATCCGATATTCAGGTATTATGATTGGTACTGCCAAATTTATTCGGCTCAATTATACCCTGTGGGGGCTACCTATCAGCTGTTAGGTTTAAATGGCCGGCAGCTCTGGTGTGGTGAACGCACCCGAATAAAAGTCGATAAGATCGTTTTTTATTCGGCATCACCTTATCAGGTTGCCAAATCAGATGAGGGAATCTGATTCTGCTGAATAAATACTCGAAAAATACCAATAAGGTATTTGTCGGGTATTTATTTCATTTGGCTTAGCCAAATGCAAATCCCTAGTGGGGAATGTGGAAGCCTTCCCCCCCCCCCCCAGCACTTTCCAGCTCAAAAGTGGCCCTCCCAAGTTGCTTTTCTCCCTGCAAGAGCACAAATATGCAGCCCCAGGGTATCTTTTTATCCTTGGCAGGCAAAATAGCTACCATTTCAGCAAGAATCTGCAGTTCATCCCTTGACCACTCTCAGTTGCAGCCTTTGAGATGACTTTTGAGAGGGGGGGGGGGTTGGGGGGGGGACCAGACTTTGAATTCTGCCTTGTCTGGCTTGGCCCTTGAAGCTCTCTAGTCCCCAGGGGTGCAGAATCTCCTTTTGGCCGTTGGCTAAGAAATTTCAAAACAAGTTGTATCCCAACGGAGTGGGGGGACAGTACCTTTCTTTTTACAAGGAGGTGGCTGTGAAAACTAGTTTTGTTTTTGTTTGGTTTTTTTCTAATTGAGGTTTCAGGAAGAGGTTTTATCAGCTTTGAGGTGACTTTCCCAGAAACAGATTGCTTTGGGGATTTTTCTAAGACCTTCCCTATCAGATTATTTTCCTCCTCCGTGAAAGCGCAACACCCAGTCTCCATGTATTGTTCCTGTAGTTTTGAAAAGTGCAATCCAATATCTCTCTGCGCTGATAACAGGCAATCTTAGCTGGCATTGCCTGGGGATTTAAATTCACACTGAAACCTAGAACACAGTTTCACTTCTTCGACTGTGTTCCTCTACAAAGGATTGTCCCCCAAGGAAATGCATTGCCCTGTCTTGTTGTTTTTAACTGTAAATGTTTTTTTTGGAGGGGGGGGGGGTTGCATGCAGATATGAATGAGTGATTGTGAACATTCTCTGTGTTTGGTGTGTCTTCCATGGTGCAGACCAAGAAGTCCTGGGCAGCCAACTTGTTGTTTTAAAAAAGCCCAAATATATATATACATGCCTTGATTGGGGAGCCTCTACTGCAAGCTCATCTGAGTGCAGTCTCTGCCAGACCGCCAGTGGTTGGTTCTTTTTTTTTTCTGAGAAATTCCCTCTCATTTCTTAAGTGTTTTGTTTTCTTGTCCCTTGAGGAGCGCAAAGAAAAATGAGTTTGTTTTTTGCTTGTAAGGCTTTACTCAGTTGCCCAATTCTGCCGAAGAGCTGGACTATGGGGACCTCTCAGGTAAGGGCTGGTCTTTAGGTTAAGCCAATTTGGCAGCTCCGTCTGTGGGTTTGCTTTTCACCTTGTTTGCGTCCTGGCTGTGTGTCTGTGTGCGTTTGTGTCTTTTTCTACATTGCACAACTGCTCAATGGCAGCAGAGAAAGGGGATCAGCTGCTGAGGCCCATCGCTGGGAGCACCTCCCCATCCCATGGGTTTCCCTCTTCCCATATCCTCCTGAAAAAAATTGGGGTGGTGGGAAGTGGGCGAGGGCAGAACCCTGTGAGTGCTCCTTGCAGGCTGCCATGAGCTCAGTAGCTGGAAATAATATTTTACATGCTGATCAGAGAATGGTTCTGATGACATTTGTGTTATGTGCGTAAACCACAGGAGGATGCCCGATCCTTGTGACAGCCGGGCAGTTTGGCTGGAACTCTGGGACTGCCTGCGGTGGGCATGGCAGGGGTGTGGCTTTCTTGCCCAATGGACACTTCCGCTTTGCCTGCTGTTCACAGGCAATTGAACATGTGACACACAAGTAGTGCTTCCTCCCATGGTCATGTCCCTTTGATCATCACATTTTGCACCCTGTATGTCTCCCCCCTCCTCCAGGAGGTGAAGCTTGTGTTCCTTATTCTAGCTTTTCAGAAGTTCTGGGAGGGAGGGAGGGAGGGAGGGAGGGAGGGAGAGACTGACACAGGCTGCCTGGTGGGAATCGGAACCCCCTTGTCACAGTGGGCTTATGGCAACCCCACAGGGTTTTCAAGGCCAGAGATGTTCAGAGGTGGTTTGCCATAGCCTGCCTCTGCATCATGACCCAGAACTTCCTTGGTGGTCTCCCATCCAAATGCTAACAAGGGCCGGCCCTGCTTAGTTTCTGAGAGCTGATGAGATTTGACTAGCCTGGGCTATACTGGTCAGGGCTATCCAAGTCTAGCACTTTTCCATTTAACAAAACCGTGCAATGAACATGCAATTAAACAAACTCTGGAGCATGACGGAAGACAAGAGTCGGACTCGACTGTGCGACTGAACAGCAAACCGTACTAAGGGTCAGCACATACACACACACCGGGTTAAAGTTTGGGCATTTTAGTGTGTGTTTGTTTGTTTTAAGTTTCCACCGTCTGTAAAGTGCAGTCAAGACACAATCGACTTATAACGACCCCACTGGGTTTCCAAGGCAAGAGGGGGAAAGAGGTGGTATTGCCGTTGCCTGCCTCCGGGCATCAACCCTGGAGTTCCTTGGTGGTCTCCCATCCAAGAACTGCTTAGCTTCCAAGATCTGGCCCCTCCAGTTAAAAGGATCAGGCAGCAGGTGATGTGTAGGAACTCCACCTGAGACCCTGGAGAGCTGCTGCCAGTCTGAGTAAATACTAACCTTGATGGACCGTGAGTCTTGATTCAGTATAAGGCAGCTTCATGTGTTCATGTGAATGCACATCACACGACACCAGACTACACATCCAGTTTCTGATTGGCTTGAAAGTTGTTGTGAAACATGTTCTGTGTCCTGCCACAATGTTCTGGAAGAGTCCATCACTCTTATCCCCCACCCCCTGTCCTCGCCTGCCTTTTCCACAGGCAAACCAGAGTCTCGTAGACTGGCTGATTTGGACTTCCGATGTCCATGTTGCTTTTCTGCTCTTGTGCAACGCTGAACTGCTGTACCCATTAGGCATGTCGTCATAGTGACGTTACACTAGCTTCTTTGAAAGGGACAGGTCTTGCACGCAAGGATGCCCATGGCCCTGCACAATTTCCATGCATTTAAATTTGGGTTGGGTAGATCGTGACAGCTGCTGGCCTTTTGTGAACTCTTCAGCGTCATCGCTGAGGTTTGGATGAGGGTGCAGGCCAGAGCCGTGGCCCATCTCTCTCTCCCTGTCTGCCTTTGTCCAGCAGCTTCACAGATATCCTCATCTGTGCCCGACTGAAACAATTTAGTTGCATTTATCCACTGTGTTTCTTCCAGGCACATCCCACTGTTAAGATTTTGCTCCAGATACAAATGTTGTTGAACACGGTGCAATCAAAAGGGACCCGTGTAGCCTTTCCGTGTAGTTTGATTAACTAATCAAAAACTGATTAGCACCTTTGTTCATGGGGGATGCTGATTAATCAATTACTATTGATTGTAAGCGTGGCTTTGTTCTCCGGCAAAGAGATGTCTCTGCAGAAGCAGCCAATAAAAATTGAGCACCTGTCATAGTGATTAAATTTATTAAAACAAAATACATTATTTTTTATGAAGCTATCTCGAAATGGGTCACTGAAGGGGAACATATTGATTGAGGAAGGATGAACTCCTTGAATTTCACTCGCTTAAATTAGAGACCAAATTCAATTATAATACAAGACAAACAGGTTAACACCGGCTTTAAATAGCCCATCAATAAATTAGAATAGGTGTAGCACACTTAATGCGAGGCTAGGGTAATGAATAATATTATCTGTTCCTGGCACTTTCCGGTCCCCATTTCAGCCCCTCTAGGTTATTATGGATAAACACAGCGTGTATTTCACAGGGGACGACAGCGGCCCTTTGAAAGCTGTTTTCTTAAGCAGTTGACCAGGGGATCATCTCAAGATCTTCTGGGCCACTTTTATGGGACAGGACCTTCTAACAGGCTCCAGCGAGCCCTTTGCTTCCTCCCATGGAAAGCTTTTTATGGATTTTGGCAGACTGCCCCGTTAGCTATCACCACTGGGTAAACACGAGAAAGGATTCCCTGTCGAACTTCATGGCCAACGGGCTTCTTGATCAATTCCCACCCAAAAAGGGGTGCCGCTCTGCATCATCTGTTCATGCCAAAAGTCATTGCACCAGGTTCCCATGGAAGCCTTTCCAAGAATGGCTCTAGAAGGGAGTTTGTATCTGCAGTCCTACGCCCTTTCCTCCAAGAAGTTCAGAGCAGTTCTCATCATCCGCTCCTCCGCTCTGCTTGGTGCTTCCGGGCCCCTAACAAAAGGGCAGCGGCTACAGGAACAAGAGGAGCGGGGCGAGGGAGAAACCCGAGAGGGAGGGAGCAGCAGGACTCTCTGGTTTGTGTGCAGGTCAAGATATTTTGCTGGTTGTTGCAGGCAGTAGGAAGAAACTCCTGCATCTAACAGCAACATTTCGGATTGTATTTTGGCGTCCTGAAAATGTCAAATTGCATTGATCAGCACACAGTCAAAATAGGCAGTTAGCCAGAGATGTGACTCTCTCCATGCAGGCTGTGCTGAATGATGACAGATATTGTTAGTAAATTATCTTGAGGGGGATTTTTTGGGGTGAGGCCAGGATCCACTTACAGTCCATAAAATGGGCTGTGCTCAGCAGAAGCTGGCAGTTTGTAAAGAGGAACAGAGTTTTGGATAGAGCTCTCCCTCCATGTTGGTGGCTACAGACTAATTCTGTTTTGATATAGCCATTAATATCCGTTGCACTCCCCCAGTAAAGGAATCACTGTTGCACAGAGGAGAACTCCTTGCGCCAGAGTTTTAGATCCCCTCTCAGCCTCACAGAGCTTGAGAATTCGTAGCAACACAATTGTAACCTCTCATTACATCTGACATGAAAATTTGATGCAGGGGAAGGGAAACCATCATAGTTTTAAAAATGCATCTCCTTTTGGAAATAGGAGAGCTGTTAAACTTTGGTGGGAGGGAGCTTTAAATCTGAACGTCGGTGAAAATTTACAGCCAGGCTGGGCCTGCACAAAAGATATCCATCAGACCTTTGCTTTTATTGCACAAATGCACGGAGGAGAAACTTCAGATCTGTCAGAGTCTTCCCCCCCCCCTTCCCCAAACAGTGTGTTAATACCGCGGTCTACATAACTTAGCGAAAAATAGTTAAACAAGGAAGAGGAAAACAAGGCCCTGCAGAGCAGAAGTGTTAAATCATTGCCATAAACCACCCCGTGCCCCGACGCACCTTAAGTACTTTGCTTCTATGGTGCCCCAGGTATTAAACAGTTTCAGCTGTGCTGTATTGAGTACCGTGCTGCCAGGGCTGTGGAGCCACGAGGAGCATGGTTTTGGGAAGGGGAGTGCTGAAAGAAGGAGGGCTTTTCCCAAGCATTGTTCTCCAACATGGGCAATTCCTCATCCTTGTGGAACTGCCAGGACCAAAAAAGCCAGTCCCCCCACCTGGGCTCTGGGGGTCATTTGGCTTTTGAGGTCCTGTCTGTGTATTTTGACCTGCCTGCTGCCTCTTACAAGTGGCACAGATGCAAAGAGGCATGGAGAGCCTCCCTTGTCCCTCTCCATCCCACCTGGACTCACCCCCCAAGCTTTTGGCCAGCACATTTAGTGACTTATTTTACGTACTCAATTCATAGTCTGCCTCTCTCACTGAGTGAGACTCCAGGCAAATGACATGGTGTAAGTCCACGCAGACAAGGGGATGAGATATCTAATAAGAACATGAATAGAGCCACGGCTGAATCAGACCAGGCTAGCCCAACCTCATCAGGTCTCAGAAGCTAAGCAGGGTCAACCCTACTTGGATGGGAGACCACTAAGGAAATCCAGGGTTGCTATGCAGAAGCAGGCAGTGGCGAACCACCTCTGGACGTCTCTTGCCTTGGGAAACTCTACAGGGTTGCCATACTTAATAGTTGTAGGCAGTGTTCCCTCTGGGCTGAATTAGTGTGAGCTAGCTCACAGTTTTTTAGCCTCCGGCTCACACATTTTTGTCTTAGCTCAGGAAGGATGGCTCCAGAGCAAACCAATTTATGCAGGAGCCAAATTGCTTTATTACAACTTTAATGCCAGTAGTCTCACAAAGTAGAATTTGTGCTCCCAAGACTCCACTGCTTGGAGGGCTCATTCTTAAGGTTGACATGGAGTCTCTCATTTCGAGTGGCCCCGGATTTGTGAATGTTACGACACGTCGAGGCTATGCCAAGTTGGCTGTGACTTCATGACACTTCCCACCACCAGAGCTGTGCTGGATCAGACCAAAGTCCCATCAAGTCAAGCATTCTGTTAACAGAGTGGCTGAGAAGCCGTCTCTGTGTCACTCACAAGCAGAGTGACTGGAACAGCCACCTCCCACCGGCGCTCCCCAGCAACTGATTCAAGTAGACATGCTACAATATAAGAGGATAATGTAAAGCAGTGGAATAGAAGTGGAATTACAGAAATCTGAAGCAAGGCTTGTGTGTGTGTGTATGTGTGTGTGTGTGTGTAAAGTGCCATTAAGTTGCAGCCAGCTTGCAGCAACCCCAGCAAGGGGCTTTCCAGGCAAGGAAGATGCAGGGGTGGTTGGCCATGGCCTTCCTCCACAGAGCCTTCCTTTTGGTGGTCTCCCTTCCAAGTACTGGTCCAAGAACTGACCAGATCAAGCTGTACCATGCGGCCTACGTTCCCAAAACAAAGCTTACTGACAAGAATATCATGTCCCTTGCAGTAGCTCAGTACAATGACCCTACATGCTTTCCTAAAGTTAATGCTTTCCCTTGCTCGAAAACCAGTAAAATCCGACTCTAGGGGGATGGTGCTCATCTCCGTTTCCAAGCCGAAGAGCCAGCACTGTCCGGAGACATTTTCGTGGTCATGTGGCCAGCATGACTAGACACCGAGGCTCACAGAATGCTGTTACCTTCCCACTGAAGTGGTGCCTATTTACTTGCAATTTCTTGTTTTCGAACTGCTAGGTTGGGAGGAGCTGGGACCAGAGACAGGAGCTCACTCCATCACGTGGCACACAGGCCTCGAACTATCGACTTTATGGTCTACAGCTCAGCGTCTTAACCGCTGAGCCACTGTGGCTCCTCACATGCTTTCCTAGCCTGTTTCTAAGGATGGCACAGCTGTTAGGTCTTGGGACTTTAGGAAGCCCTGTACTGGAGAACGGCTGCTTTAATGCATCCACAGCTTGGCTGAGATCCTTTCTTGTATAGAGGAGACTTCGCTGGTGTGCACTGAAGTCTGAACAAGGTGAAGAATTTGACCGTCTTGAGTCCAGGGCACTTCAGGCACTGAGAAGAAGCTTCATCCGTTCTTTCCCTGTCCCTAAAGGTTTTCCTTTAGCTCCCCCAGTTCAATTTTACTTTGGTATTCGGTGGGTTCTGCTTCAGTTATTTTCCAGTAAAAAAATCAAGAAAGCAAATAGTTTTTGTGCCAGAGTCCTCAAGCTTTGCCCATTACGCACCTTTTCCCTCTTTCACTTCTTGTAGTTTAATACAAATACACACACACACACTCGATTGAAGCACTGGTGCAAAAACTTGAAATAAAAAAAAACCCATAAACACAGGAAGGAAATTGGTTTCTTCCAAGGAAACTAGAATTTGCTTTCTGCTCCATAGCTGTGGTGGGATGTTCTTTCTGCTCCTGTGCTGCGGCAGAATAAAAGAATGTGCGTATAGAGAGAAAGGAAAGGGGTTCATTTTGTTATTTGCGTATATAGCAAAAGAATTTTATATACACAGATATGCATTAAAAAAGAAATTAAGTCCATCCCCCAAAAGAAATGGCTTTTTCTTCCTGTGCATCTTTTTTCCTCTGTGCTTCAGCAAAGCCAAAATTATTTTAAAAACTAAAACTAAGACCCTACTTTTGTAGTAAAAAAGAGAAAACCTTCTTCCTTTGAACATTCCCTTTTTCCATGGCTACAGCTTAGTGTAATGGTGTCCTTTCTACCTGTTGGAATCTGACTGTTATTGCTTACAGCAGAAATTCGAGCACACAGATCCAAAAAAGACTCTGGATTCTAGCAGGTGGGTAAAAAACACATACTCTGGCAAGGGAAGATTTTCTAAACATTCATACTTAATAGTTGTAGGCAGTGTTCCCTCTGGGCTGAATTAGTGTGAGCTAGCTCACAGTTTTTTAGCCTCCGGCTCACACATTTTTGTCTTAGCTCAGGAAGGATGGCTCCAGAGCAAACCAATTTATGCAGGAGCCAAATTGCTTTATTACAACTTTAATGCCAGTAGTCTCACAAAGTAGAATTTGTGCTCCCAAGACTCCACTGCTTGGAGGGCTCATTCTTAAGGTTGACATGGAGTCTCTCATTTCGAGTGGCCCCGGATTTGTGAATGTTACGACACGTCGAGGCTATGCCAAGTGTTCCGTCAGACTGCATTGTTTCTTTCTTTTCCTTTTGAATTTCAGCTCTGTTTGGAACATTTGGCTGCCCAAGGTGGTTCCAGATGTCTGAAATCATAATGCACGGACTATCAAATGTCCCATTTTGTGGATTGTACAGACTCACTCTGCATAATCCGCCTGGGGTCCCTGTGAGAAAGGCAGACTATAAGTAACGTAAATAAATAAAAATGAAATAAAGAAATGTGGTGGCTCTCGTTGATGGAAGATAGAGTCATGTGGTGTATTTGAGCCAAGAGTTGCAAAATTTATTACAGTGAGCCGAACTCGATAAAGCCATCCCCTTGCCTCTCAGACCACCACCAAGGAATAAAAACTAACTTTCTCTGGGCATCGCTTTAGAGGGTAGCCATGTCAGTCTGTGGTAGAACAGCTAGATTTGAGTTCAGGAGGCCTTTAGGACACCAGCAAGATCTGGGAGGTAATAAGCTTCCAAGACTCAAAGGCACCTGACGAAGGGAGCCTGGACTCGCTTAAGCTCATACCCCCTGAAAATTTTGTTCTCTAAGGTGCAACTGGACTAGCTGTTTCTTCTGGCCATGGTGACCTCCAGTGTGGGCCTCTGCCAGTGCGGTGCCAAGCCAGTTCCTCCTGACGCGGTGGTGCTGACATGCTCTCCTCAGTTGCTACCATTTGCACTTCAGAAGCCCATTTGAAAGCCCACGTGTGGTTTTTCCGGCCGCTTTCCCCTTCCTTGCCCACCCTTCAGGAGACTCCTTGGAGAGCCAGCCAGCTTGCTCCAGCGTACATTAACATCTTAATGGAAAAGCGGTGCATGTATATATGTTTACTGCTCTCTCTGACAAGGGGGAATTAAATGTCAGAAGGATTTGTAGCATCTGTAATTGAATTGGTGCTGAGAAAAGCAAATCGTAAGGAAGAACAGCACATGAGGATTAGCAAAGAATGTGTCGTTTTCGCTGCTCCTGCCATCTCGCTTGTCCCTTTTCAGGGATGTGTCTGTGATTCCCCCCCCCCCCCCATTTAGTAAGCAATGATGATAACTGAGGCAACAGTTTTCGACTGATACCTATTTTTAAGGTCAAATATTGTTTTCTGAAGCTATTTCTGGTGTAGTCCTCATGACCCAAGAAAGGACTTTTGATTGGCATCTGTCATGGATGAGTCACTGCCTGTCCCTGAGATACAGTGCCTTGAGAGGTCTCTGAGTTGGTCTGTGGGCACGTTCAGATGGCTCTTTTGAGCTGCGCCAGGCATGAGTGCCTAGTGGATTTAAAGTGTATGTCCAGATCACAACGTCTGGGAATCATGCCGCTTCCGTGAGTAGTCCATCGATCCCTGTCGGGGATCCATACTTAAAAGATAGTGGTGAAAGTCCGGACTAAAGCTGGCCAGTGGACCAATGCTGGACTTTCCACCATCAGGTCATTCCACCAGCTTGCAATCAGCCCGTAGGAATGGTCTCCAGGGCATCCCAAACAGCTGCCATTTAAAAAAAGCCTTAATGATGCACGCATAATCGCTTAAACATGCAGCATCCCCAGAGCTCCACTCAAACGATCCAAACAATTTTATGTTTCTGACGGTCCCCTGAACTTTATCAATTTTATTAACTGAAATGGTACCTAGAGGAAGGTACTGCTGGTGGTGTTTTTACCATTTTAGTCTGCGCATGTGCAGAAAATCAAGTATATGGTGAGGTGCATATGCGCATGCGCAGACAAGATTTTAAAAAAACCGCTGACCGCACAGCTCCTTACAGTGGATGCCATCTAGACAATTCACCATGGAAGTCACACGTGGTAAAGTGCTTCACAGGCGAGCTGTCTGGTCCTGCAAAGCTGGATCTAAAAATCTAGATCAAATTACAGCCAGGCCAATGGCGGGATTAGCTGCCCATCTGAACACACCCTGTGCTATCCACTCTGAAGTGGGTTCTAGATCAAATCAAACCCAAACTCTCCCTAGAAGCTGAAATGACCAAACTGAGGCTATCGTCCTTTGGTCACATTACGAGAAGACTGGAAAGTACGAAAGTCACTGGAAAAGGCAAGAATTCTGTGGAAAGTGGAAGGCAGCCAGAAAAGAGGAAGACCCAACCTGGGATGGACAGACTCAGTCAAGGAAGCCACAAAGGCCCTCAGTTTGCGAGACCTGAGCAAGGCAGTTCAGGATGGGGCACTTTGGAGGTCGTTAACTCATAGGATCGCCATAAGTCAGAAGTGACATGGCAGGCCTTAACACGCACAGACACACACAATCTAATATCTGGGTTTATAATTAGCTGTAAATCTTGCACGTACAGAGTGCATGTGTGCTGAGGAGCGTTAGGGAAGCTGTTTCCCCTTTCTCTGTTTTGTGGTGCTAGACTCGGCCTCTGTACACGTCAGTAAAAGCGTCTGTTTGGCGGGGTGTGCAGGCCGCCACTTCGAAACTGCCCACTCGATCAGAAATCTTCATTGCAGTTGAGGATGCACTTATTTTATTTTATATTTCGCATTTTCAGGACTTCAAAGGGAAAAGAGTTACGTAAAGAAGTGGAAATGCCTGATCTAATATCTTGTGACACTTTCAGATTAGAAAAATTGATTTGCTTCCTCAACAGCTAAAAATAGAAAGGCTGGTTCCAAAAATTGCACCCCAGCCAGAGGCCACCAGCTGGTTCCATGGTGGCTTTTCTTTAACTGTTGGGAAACCACTAGAGAATAAGAAGTCAAAACTAATCCTGCCGTTTTCCGTTTGAGAATGAAACAAGCAGTCTGAATTGCCAGCATAAATTATCCCTTCAGCTTGCCTTTTCCATTCAAAAGGGCTCTTGGAGAATGTCAGGAGGGCAGGAAAAGGCAGGTGAGGGGCTGGCAGGCAGATAAAGAGCCGCCCCTCAGGGATCCGGGGTCCTGTTCCCCAGGGCCCCGGCCGGGGGGGGGGGGGGAGGCCAGGGCCTGGTGGAGGTTCATTGTGTTCCCTCTAAGATGAGTCAGTGTGAACTAGCTCACAGTTTCTTAGCCTCTGGCTCACACATTTTTTTTGTCTTACTTCAGGAAGGATGGGGCTCCAGAGCAAACTAATTTACGCAGGAGCCAAATCACCTGCTCACAACTTTAATGCCAGGAGCTCACAAAGTAGAATTTTTGCTCACAAGACTCTGTGGCTTCGGTGAGCATTGATATAGGCAGAGCTTTTTTCTTTTCTGTTTCCTTTTTTTAAAAAAAAAAGTGGTGCCGGAACTCTCAAGAGGGAAATGAAGTTTTCAATCTGTATACTGACAACTCATGAACTTCTAAACATTTTTTAAAAGAATTTTGTCGAAGAGTTTCCAAAAGTCCGCTCTGGTGCGTTCCCCCAGAAAAAAAGCCCTGGGTGTAGCTTTCCTGAAGAGCTTCAGGGGCCACGGGAGTCTAGCACTCTGATCTTGTCCAGAGTTATTCCAAGCTTAGACTGAAGTAACGCTGGGTCGGAGACGGCACTGCTGGGTTTCCGAGTGTTATCATCCACTACATTAAATATCGCTTGGAGCAAGTTTTCGGCCTCTGTGTTATTGCTAGAGATGCTTCCAAAATTCGCCTCCTCTGAAGTCCTCCGTGGGTTTTGGAGTTCAGAACTACTTCATCTTGTTTCCAATGAAGCCCTTTAAAATCCTGCCTTGTTCCAGGTTTTTCTCTCCAAATGGTGTTTGCATTGTGTGGTTTGCCACAGTGTTCTCTTTGTTTGCATCTGTTCCCCTCTGTTACTGGGGTGCAGGCAGGCAGTGGGAAAACACGGCCAAGGAGCATGTTTAATATCCAGAGTGGTGTTTCAGGATTTATTTTTTAATATGGAGAAGGAAAAAAATTTAAGAGTCTAAGGTGCGCATCGGTGAAATCACACCCGAATCTCAGTACAGCAGTGTGCACAGTTGCATTGGGATGGCTTTTTGCAACCTTTGAAGAGGAAAATTGGGGGGCGGGGGGGTGAGCTGTACTTCCATCCAGAATTGCAGTTATCTGTAGAGGGGGATAGAAACTGGGAGTCAGCATGTTTTCGAGAACAAATTTCTACCGCTTGGAATTCTCACGAACAAGAAACAGGAGATGAGTCGCTACCTCTCTGCACCTTCATGAATGCAAAAAAAAAGAGAATATTTTCCTATTATTTGTATTAAATCATTTATACCCTGCCTTTCCTCGTGGCTCAAGCCAGCTTACAATAATAATTTAAAACATTTTCAGTTAAAACCAAAATAAAATAGCAAACCTCAAATCTCTCCCTACCCCTTAAAACGTGCCCGCCGTTCAAACCCCCTCCAAAGCCCTGGTGAACAGGCAGGCCTCGCAGCACCTCCCAAAGATCTCCAAGGAGGAGGTCCCCCTCGCCTCTTCAGGGAGCCCCTTCTACAGAGATGGAGACACGATTGAAAAGGCCGGGGCTGCAGTCAATGCCAGATGGGCCACCCTGAGTTGGGGGGTAGCCAGCAAATGGCTGCCTGGTGACCATAGTTGGTGCGCAGGGACATCTGTGGGAGGAGATGGTCTTTCAAATATTGATGTGCTGTTCAGTCCCTTGTACCCTTTGACATGGCATTATTCTTCCAGGGTGTCACATTCTCTGTACATTCGGTGGTTTAGGACTCAAGAGGTGCTAAGGTCCCAAAGGAAGAGGTAGCTTTTCCAAGATGGCCTCTAGTTGAAGCTGATTCACAGGATGCAACACAGAAAGCTGCAAGTTGCCATGGCATGTGGCTCAAGTTGATTGATGGCTTTTTGCAACCTTTGAAGAAGACATGGGGGTATGTGTGTGAGCTGTATCTCCATCCAGAACTGCAGTTATCTGAAGAGGGGGACAGAAACGGGGGATCTGCATGTTCTCGAGAATAAATTTCTACCACTTGGAGTACTCTGCATTTCTGCAGAGCAAGAGCGGCCTGGCTTCAAAAGGAGCAGCAGTTCCCCTCTTTGACAGATCCAGTAGAAACCTCTGGCTCTTGTCCTTTAAGGTGTGTGTGTGGGGGGGGGGGTTTGCTCTTGACTGGCTCCATGGCTGCAGCATCCCAGTTTGTGAACACGGTTTGTACATGTTTAATTAACATGTACAGTGCAAAGACGGGATTCTTAGCCACGCACGAAATAAAATAAACTCCGAGCAGGCACCCTGCAAAGCTTCTCTTTTCATAGAAATAATTAAGAAGAAAGATGAAGGAAGATCCCAGTGGAACGAGTCACATTTAATAAATGTGGCTGGCCCAAAGTGCACGTGGGAAGCTGGATGCTGGTGTCTCCGGGAAGAACAGAGACTGAACAGCAGCCAGGACAGAGCTGGGCAAGTGAGTCACTTGGATGCAGCGTTCTGGGTCCTGTGCCAGCTCTTCAGCTGGGGTAAAACATCAAAACTCCGGCAACTGTGACTTCAGCGGCCACCAAGTGGAAAACCATGATCGGAGAGCCTTGTGTCGCTCACCCAGCACCAGTTCAAGACCATCCTTTAAGTTCTCCCATAGATTCTGTGGAGGCTATAAAAAGGGAGTGGGAAGGATCACAGAAGACAAGGTCATCCTCTGTTTCGGACTGTAGACCCCTGCAAAAAGAGGGAGTCCCCTGGTTGGCCTGTCAGGGGTGGCTCGCTTGTCTGATGTCGCTGTACAGCTGGGGAAAAGAAACTGTCATAGGATAGGTGTTAATTTGGTTTTGTATATGCCCTTCCCCCTACTTTACATGTTAGGTAGCCCAGCTACTGGCCATGGTGACTGAGGGAGCTTCCACATTCAGAGGCACCAATCTTCTGAATCCCAGAGCCAGGAGGCAACATCAGGGGAAGGCCTCGGCCTCTAGGGCCTGCTGTTGGCCCTCCAGAGGAACTGGTTGGCCACTGTGTGAGACAGGATGCTGGACTAGATGGACCACTGGTCTGATCCAGCAGGGCTCTTCTCATGTTCTTACCAGTATATTTTGGTGCGTCCTACTGAAAGTCCCCCCAAGACCCAACTCTATAAAATCAGCTTGAATTCTAGATTTTACTAGAATGTGGCAGCATCGTTCAGATGTTACCGATGTTACGTTTTGGCTTTGGCTGGCCAATGCTCTTCCAGTGGCAGCCAGCCAATACTCGAACTGGAAGCTGCGACTTCACAGAAGGACTGTATTGCTGTGACTGTGAGGGCAGGGCTGTCTTCTTGCCTTCCTGAAAGGAATGTCTAGTTTATCATCTGTCAGTTTGGGAATTGTGGAGAAATCAGCTGGGAAGGGAAGGAAGTGCGGTTCTCAGTGGTTGGTCGGTTTTCTTCCTTGAGGCATTTGGCCTTCCAGGGTTTTTTTTCTGTTGCTGCCTCTGGGTCACATCCAGTCTTGGACAAGCAGGCTGAGCAAGAGAGAGAACTGGGGACTTAATTTTCTAATTGTAAACATGCAACCTGATGGTGGAAAGGGCCCACAAGTCACAGCCAACTTATGGCGACCCTGTACAGTTTTCCAGGCAAGAGACGCCCAGGGGTGGTTTGCCACTGCCCGCCTCTGCATAGCGAGGCTGGACTTCCTCGGCGGTCTCCCATCCAAGTAGTAACCAGAGGTGACTCTGCTTAACTTCCAAGGTCTGATGAGATCAGGCTAGCCTGGGCTACCCAGGCCTGTTGAGGCACCCCTGACTCATGATGACCCCCCTATGGTTCTCAAGGCAAGAGATGATCAGAGGTAGTTTGCCATTGCCTGCCTTTGCATCATGATCCTGGGGTTCCTTGGTGGTCTCCCAAACATTAACCAGGGCTGACCCTGCTTAGTTTCTGAGGCCTGGGCCATGCAGCCTACCTGTCATTAATCAGGAAATGATTTCCACTCCACCTCCTTCCTCAATTAAATGCCTTTTCAGCCCGCCTGCCCCTGCAAATATTTGTCAAACGTGTGTGTGGAGGGGGACTCACTGGGTTGGGGTGGTGGTGGAGGGGGACTCACTGGGTAGCCTGCTTGGGAGGGTTTTTGCCTTACATGCAACTGGGCATCACTTCCAGGGCTTCTTGTGCAGGGTGCAATCCAGCCCAGCCTTTCTTCTTCCCTTTGTGTGTCCAGTCCATTTCCATGGGTCCTGCAAAGGCATCGGGAAGGTTGTGTGGTAGTCTCTTGTGGGGGTGGCGGGGAGCTTTTGGCGGCTGATGGCCCTGTGCTTTGTCCTGATACAAACCTGGGTTGCGCTCTCATTTTTTTTTAAAAAAAATTCTAGTAGTGGAGGGGGAGGGGAGGTAAGGAAGCCGCTGAAGGACTCTTCTCCTAATTGAAACTGTTTTTTAATTAAACTGCATTTTACAGTCCTCTTGGTCACGAGTTATTTACTTACATCCTTTGGTGCTTAATCTTGCAACAGAATTGGAAATATCAATAGAAAGCATAAATCCGGCGCGCAGGCTGAAAAGCGGCGTCTCTGGCTTCGCCTCCAAAGAGCACCATTATGTTCAGCTGTCACGGATCTGTACACTTGATCGATAAACTTCAAATATTATTAGAGGTGGAGGCTTCGGAGATTGGCTCTGTTCTGGGGAGAGAGATGGAGATAAATCTTTTTTAAAAATTGACTGGAATTTGCACACTTGCTCTTCCTGGTGAAACGCATTTCTCTTAGGTGTCCGGGTAGCTGCAGGGGTTGGGGGGGGGGCACAGATTTATTGGCCGTGTGCTTCTTGTAGTGAAAGATTTAAATTGTAAATCCTTCACATATGACTTCACAAATCATGTAAAGTTAAAAGAATTTTACCGTTTCTGTTGCTGCTGTGCTTAAATTGTAAGGGATGGCCAGTAAATCATTTTAATGGAGGTGTCACGCTTGAACTCAATAAAAAAGGGGGGGGAAGGGAGAATAGCGACAATGGTTTAGCTTCTATTTCAAAATGTTAATGTATTAATCAACGAGAGAATAATTGTTTTTTACTACAGTATAAATCTTGGTTGCCATTAGAATTGCGGCGAGGTTCCAGTGTAGCCGCATGCTTAAATTAAAATTGTTTACATTGCTATACGTTAATTTTACACAACCATCGCTCATTCTGGGTTCATTTTAGAGTTGTTCCCCAGCCAGACAAGTCATTCCTCTCTAATCGGAAGGCACCCCAAAGAGGAGGGAGCCGGCAAGAGGTGCTTAGAAAAGCAAATAACTGCCATGGCAGGTTAAAGAAGTAAAAACAAGCCATTGGGATTTGCACGCAGTGATCACAGCCTTTGGGTCACAGTGGGGGTTTTTTTTGGGGGGGGGGGAGAGAACTGCCTTGCAGAATATTGGCCACATGGGCTAGTTGTCTAGTGAAGGTTATATTTTGATTTTTCACTCAGCCAGCTGTCTGAGGAGGGGGTCCCTTAGCAACTTGGGGGTTGTGTGTGTCCCATTTCTGTGGTCCTTTGCCGTTAGTTGAAACGAATGGGGCGAGTGTTTCATTGTGTCTTCATTTTAGCATTCCGTCCCGGGGACGTTTCTCTTCCAACCAATGCTGCCTCCAGACTTTGACATGCTTCCCCACTGCCACCACGCGCACACAACCCAGTCCCCGTCTGGCCCCACTGCATTAGGTAGCATCCCAACAGGTAGAGTTGACCAGCTTGGCTGCTCTCCCGCCTGAACTGCCTGGGTGGGCCACCCTTCCGCCCCTTTCTCCCTAGGGGTGCACGGTGGGGGGGGGGGGGTGTTCAGGGCTGTGGCTGGCCAGAGGGGCGGGGAGTGACCTTGCTGTGTGATCTTCTGTGCAGATTCTCGAGCGGGGGAGGAGAGCGCAATCACAGCTGTGGACCATGCCGTGATCGGGGGCGTCGTGGCCGTGGTGGTCTTTGCGATGCTCTGTCTCCTCATCATTTTGGGGCGATACTTTGCAAGACACAAAGGTGAGTCCGTAGAGAGTTTGGCTGTGCTGAACTTTTGCCCCTAAGCATCTGGGGGGGAGTGGCGCACGGCCCCTCCCTGCCCCCTTTGTCTCTTTTTTGCAAGCTTTTACTATCTGGTTGCGGCTTCTTTTCATCATTTGCAACTTCAGAACCATGAACAAAGAAAAAAGACCATCTTTTCCTGGAGCAATTGCACAGGAGAGGGGACGACTTTCCATCATCATGCATCCCATATACGGCAGCATGACAAAAACACAGCCCCCATGGTATAGTTGTTAGACCATTGGACTACTCTCTAGGAGACCTGGGTTTAGATCCCGGCTCTGCCCTGATGCCCGCGCGATGCTTTCCAGGCAGTCTTCCTCTGTCAGACTACCCTGCAGGCCTGTTGTAAAGATAAAATGGAGGCCAGGGAAAATGACATAAGCTCCTTGGAGGTAAATCTGGTGTTAAATAGGATCAGACAAATTGTGGCTCTCTGAGGATGTTTCATGTCAGGAATATGCCTAAGGGGGGAGGGCTTAAGCCTCTGTCCCCCATTTGGGTCTGCACATGTCTGAGACCTTACAGCACGTGTCTGATCCAAAGTCTCTGTGGCAGCCACGGAAAGATGCAGACATAACATGGCCCTATACACATGACAAGCTCTTCACCAATGGGGGGGGAGTGCCGCCTTCTCCGCTCCACGTTCAGCCAGCTGATGAACATCCTCCACAACAGAGCATGGGAGAGGTCTGCCTTCCCTGTGTGCCAAATGCAGGTTGTGTAATCCTGCTGGCAACATTCTGCGCACCAAGGAACCCCCGAATGAGAGCTGAAGTATGTTTGGGGGAGGGGGCAAACATTTTACCAAAAAAATCGTTGTGTCCCTGGGATGCCCCCCTCTGTTTGATTAGAGGGAAGGAGAAGGAAGAAGACAGAAGAAGAGATTGGATTTATACCCCACGCTTCACTACCTAAGGGAGTCTCAGAGTGGCTTACAAACTCCTTCCCCTTCCCCTTCCCACAACAGACACCCTGTGAGGTGGGTGGGGCTGAGAGAGCTCTGACAGAAGCTGCCCTTGAAAGAACAGCTCTGAGAGAACTATGGCTTGCCCAAGGTCATCCAGCAGCTGCAAGTGGAGGAGTGGGGTAATCAAGCCCAGTTCTCCCGGATTAGAGTCCACACACTTAACCACTTCACCAAACTCCTCAGTTGGCCCCAGATCTCCCGGCAGGTTTCCACGGTTGAATGAGGGATCTGAACCCAGTTCTGCCAGGTCCCAGCCTGACACTTGGACCAGGACACCAGCCCAGCCCTCAGCTTGTATGCACTGATGCCCGTCAGGGCACATGTTGGGTCCCCGAAGCCACTGCAAACTAGGGAAACAGCTCAGGAGGGAAATCTTAAATCGCCTATTTCCTTCACACACACACACACACACACACACACACCCCAACCATGGTGCCAATCCAAACTGGGCCAGTGTATGCCTGGGAAGTAAACTCCCGGCACCAAAGTCCCTGCCTGCCCCTGCCAGCGATCCATGAGTCCACCATATGGACTTTCTCAGGCCTTTTTTTGGTAGAAAAAGCCCAGCAGGAACTCATTAGCATAATAGGCCACACCCAACAGCAGACACTCATTAGCATATTAGGCCACACCCCTGCCCGCACAGCTCCCTCCCAGGATCGGCTTCCCCAGGGGCCCTGCGACTTGCGGGGCGCATGGGGAACCCAAGGGAAGGAAGGCAGTTTCTGAATCAGCTTCCCCTGTGGGGCGCCTGGGGAACCTGAGGGGGGCGGCAGCTATAGGTGTGGCCAACTCAGAAGCCAGCCGGAACTTTGTTCCTGTTTGCTCCTGCCCCAAAATAGCCCTGGACTTTCTCATGTGCGGCCAGGCTGCAGTCGGCCGTGACCCCTTAGCATAACTGCTGCTATTGAGGGGCAGTTTGTTGTCATCCACTCGGTAACTCTTCGTCACTCTGTCACTGATGGGCATTTGTGAGTATTCTGTGTGGCAGAGTGACTATTTGTGGCTTTGACCGTTGAGTGCCGTGATTATAACTGTGTCCAATGCTCCCTCTAAGCGGGGGAGTCCTGTGAGCAAAAATTCTACTTTGTAAGCTACTGGCATTAAAATTGTGAGCGAGCGATTTGGCTGCCGAATAAATTAGTTTGCTCTGGAGCCATCCTTCCTGAGCAAAGACAAAAATGTGTGAGCTGGAGGCTAAAGAGCTGTGAGCTAGACTCAAACTAACTCAGCTTAGAGGGAACACTGATTGTGTCCCACTTGTCCTGAAAGGGGGTGCTACCTAGGCCCCCATCACATTTTTCCTCACAACAGAGAGACAGTGACTCGCCCAGTGCCGCCGGCAGGGCTTTGGAGCTGAGCTTCCCTCCTCCGGCCCTACACCCTGGCCAGGATGCCCTTGCTGCCAGTACAGTCCTTGGCAACTGAGATCACGGTGCTGCAGCGGGTTAGCCAGGGTCTCCTCCCCCTGCTGGCCGCCAGCTCCTTGGGTGTCCCCCTCCATGGAGCCTGGGCTGGGCCTCACCGTCCTTCTGTGGCCGCTCTCTCCCCAGGCACGTACTTCACTCACGAAGCCAAAGGAGCTGACGACGCGGCCGACGCAGACACAGCTATCATCAACGCCGAGGGAGGCCAGAACAACTCGGAAGAGAAGAAGGAGTACTTCATCTAGATCCGCCTTGGTTTCCATGAGGTGTCCGACTGCGGACAGTCACTGGCCCCGCGCGTAGAAGATCAAGACAGTGATGTTGGAAGTTGCTACCAGCTTAACGGCATTTCACTTTGTCTCTGTCTTTTTCTTTCTTTCCTTTTTCTGTTCCCTTCCAGTGCTGTTTTATTTTATTTTTCAATGGATGGATGAGTGGATGGATGGATGGATGGATGGATGGAGCAGTGTGTGGGACTGTGTGCGAGTCCGGGATTTCCTATGTGAAAGTGTTCTTTGTAAAGTACACTCTGCTGTTCGACACCTCAAATTATTTGGGTTTTTTTTTAAATTCTCTGGCCAAGTCCAACTTGGATTTAGTTTATCTCCATCATTTGCAGAAAATTTTGTGCCTTGTTTTATTTCTTGTTTCATGGGGAGGGGGGGAGCAGGGGGGGTCCTTTTGGGGGGGGGTTCTCTTCTTCCTAGCCTCTCTTGGAATTGCCTGCTGGGATCCCTTGCAAATAGGTTTTTCTTTTCTTTTCCCTTCATTTTTTTAAAGGAAAAAAAAAACTCCTGGGTTGTTTTTATGTTGTTGTTGCTGTTTGAAATTGTTGTCATCAAAGGAGAACCAGCACACCTTAGATTTTCATCGTTTGGAATTCAGTGTGTTCATAATCCATTCGACTCCCTTGTCATGAAAGCTTGGACAGACAAACTTTTTAAGGAGAGTGGTTTGCGGCTGCCCACGTGTCCAGCGCAGCAAAGAGAAGAACGTAGGCTGGAAAGTCGAGAGCATGCCCCGCTTCCTACTGAGAGATGCAGCCGTGCCAGGTTACCTGCAAGCAAAGTGCACCTCAAGGAAATGGAGCTTGTCTGGTTTTGTGTCTGTAAACCCCAGTTATGCTGCGCACACCCCTCCTCCTCCTCTCTGGACAGAAGCTGGTCTGGACGGGATCTTCTTAGGCCTGGTCCTAGACAGCCCTGACAGAAGAGGGCTGCTCCTTTCGTGTGAGCAGAAGGGGCGGGGGGGGGGGGGAGCGCTGAAGTTCTGCTCTAATTATTTCTGTTCCAAACGATCCCGTCAATGGCTCCCAATTGGCCTTGCATCTCTGTAATTTCCTGGAAATGGGGGGGAGGGGGGAGAACCACCGTTGGGATGTGAACAGACTGTGAATGAGCCAGATTCTCTGTTTTGTCTGTTGCTTTAGCCTTTCTTCTCTGTTGTTATTTTGCTAAAGCGGGGGAGGCGTGATGATTGCAGCTCTGCAAGCACAGTGCATTGCAGGCATTTGTCGTGCTGAGCCTCCGACCAGAGACTGTGTGAAATGTTTTCCTTCTTTTGGGTTTGGCTTGACAAAAGGCAGGAGGGGGGAGGGCAGGAAAGCGGGGGGGGGGGCGGGTTCACGCAGAACTGCCCCGCTGGAAAGGTCAGCGCAGAAGTGGGGAAGTCGGCAGGGAGGTTTTCTCCTCCTCTGATCCAAATTCTCTCTTATTGTTGAGCGTCTGTGAGTCTTTCCTTCCCCTGCGTGTCCACCTCCTGAGCACTGCCCTTGACTCCCTTCCCCAGTCTTGGGAGCCACCTGCCCACAGCTTCCTTGCACGAAGTAGTCATGCCGAAGAGATAGTGACAACGATCTTACCTTGGGAACACCCTGGCTGCCTCTTGCTGTCCCTTCCTGAGAAGGGCGCCCCTCCCTTCCAAAGGGCAGGGGATGGTGGTCAGGGGTGTGTGAGTCCTAAACCTCGGCAAGGAGCAGAGTGATGAAGGCGAGTCCCAATCGAACCGCAGGCGATGCTTTCCTTGAGGAAGATGGCCGCCTAGGAGGGAATCGTGCTGCGGAGTAACGAAGGATATCGATGGATTTTTACAACTGTCATGTTGCATTCTTGCAAAGATTTATTTAAGGGAGGGATGTATCTAAATGTCAGCATTTTATTTGTTTTTTTTTTAAAGGCTTTTTAAAGAAAATATATTTTTTGTTTTCATTTTATTGGCAGAACCATATAGGCGCTACCTTTTTAGTGAACTATTTGGTACACAAAACAATTGTGTGTTTTGTATAGCACCCCCCCCCCTTTACATGAACACATGAAGCTGCCTTCTACTGAACCAGACCCTTGGTCCATCAAGGTCAGTCTTGTCTACTCAGATTGGTAGCGGCTCTCCCGGGTCACGGGCGGGGGTCTTTCCCATCACCTCCTGCCTGGTCCTTTTAACCGGAGATGCTGGGGATTGAACCTGGGGCCTCCTGCATACCAAGCAGAGGCTCTCCCACAGCCCCTCTGACCCTGAAAAACATAACTAATACCAGTTGTCCCCTTTTTTCCTGCTCCAACATAGTTTAGTCACCTGCAGCCTCCTTTCTCATCCTTCCACGCCACTCGAGAGGACAGACAAATCACCCCAGAGGGCATGGAGAGCCACCGAAAGATTGAAGGGGGGGGGGCTCTTTTTCTACGCCTTGATCACAGAACTGGCATCCTGTGTTCTGAGCAACTCATCTTTGTTTTGGAAAGTGTACAGTAGTGCCGTGTTCCCAATGTAACTTTGACTTAATAATGTTGACATGTCTCAGGTTCATGTGTTTTGATTGGTGTTTTCCGTCTCAGGTAGATCGCAAAACTTTCAGCCCCACGCGTGGAAAGAGAACACAAGCAAGCAACCACACAACAAGGAAATTTAAGGATTTTAGTTGTATATCAAGTTTTAAAGGCATTTTTTTTTTGTTTCTGCAAGTATACGGTGCGCTGTTTGAAATGTATTGTTAAGTACTGATTTGTACAGGTTTAGATGCAAGGCTTTTGTTAGGAGTGGAGAAAGAACAAACTTGTTTCTTGTGGGTTTTGTGGTTTGGGGTTTTGTTTTTTTAAAAAAAAAAACAACAACAACAGAAGAAAAGAGCGTTGGCAAGAAAAACGAAGGATGCATAACTGATGCCAAATAAGCTTGTTCTTTACTCACCGGTGACCTTTTTAATTTTTGCCCCCTTAGATCGGTTCCGTTTAAGGTGTCCATGGATGACGTTGCCGTGTAAGAAAACTGCATATCCATATCTTCCCATTCACATTTTGTATTGGTTCATGTATACCATTTTTACAAAGAAAAAAAGAAGTACTATAAAGTATCTGTCTTCTTAATAAAAACAAATTAATGTTACAAAACTATTTTCTGGTCTCAAGCTGCACTCTTTGGTGTTTCAAACATGGTAACTAGCAGAAAGGGTTTGGCGTGGAAGTCCTCCTGGGCCTTCCAGAAGGGGATCCTGAAACCTGTTTGCTGAGACTCAGAGGGTACAGACCCACACACACCCCTGCACGGCCAGTACACATGGGATGTTACCACCAATGGCCTGCCTTGTTGTTTGGGGAACTTAGCTATGTGGCAGAATAGGCCAGAGGGGTACAGGAATCGGACACTCATTGGTGGTAACGGAGGTTTGTCACTGTGGGATCTTGTTTAAGTTCATGAGGTCATGCTGGTGGCCGTCTGTTGGCCTTCCACAGATGAAACCATCCTGCCCTTGAGCCAGTTTGGTGTAGTGGTTAAGTGCGCCAGTTTGGTGAAGTGGTTAAGTGGACTCTAATCTGGGAGAACCGGGTTTGATTCCCCACTCCTCCACTTGCACCTGCTGGATGACCTTGGGCAAGCCATAGATCTGTACCAGCTGTTCTCTCAAGGACCGTTGTCTCAGAGCTCTCTCAGCCCCACCTACCTCACAGGGTGTCTGTTGTGTGGAGGGGAAGGGAAAGGAGTTTGTAAGCCGCTCTGAGACTCCCTTAAGTAGTGAAGGGTGGGGTATAAATCCAATCTCTTCTTCTAGCAGGGATGTCCTTGTGTTTAAAACATTTTTATGCCGCCTTTCTGCCTGATCTTGGTTCCCAAGGTGGCCCTTCAGGTATGTTGGTCCCAGGCCGTACAGGGCTTTGAAGGTCAACACCAGCATCTGGAGACCCCCGAATCTTAGCATTGGGGAAACTGTGGGCTATGCATCCCTACAAAGTTCTTTTCCGACTCCCCATCCCACCCTGTAGGGTTCACCATTCTGAGCAGCTACAGATGCTCCTCTCCCATTGACCTCCCCCCCCCCTTTCCATCTGTGGCAGAAAGGCGGCCTTTCACTCGTTCAAGCCTGCGCTCCCCCCCCCCCCCCCCAGCACTCAAGCTAGCTAGCCCGCTCTGGCAGTCAAGGAAGCGTAGCTGATTTCTGGGTCTGCCGGGTGGCATTTGCTCTTCCTTGCCCATGTGTGTATGTAGTATTTTTAAAGCTTACTCTCCTGCTAAGTTATTTGTGAAGAAAGGCACTCCAGCCTAGCTGTTAGGGGAGATTTTCCCCTGAAGCCCCAGCAGTTTTCATGCCTTATTTGGAAAGAAGATAAAAGGAAACCTGTTTGCTCAAGGGCAAGCACTGGCGTTATTAGTTTTTCACTATTGTTTTGGCTGATGACATTTCCCAGTGCTTCGGCGGGTGGCCCGAAGGTGATGTGTGGACTCTAATTGGTGCCATCGCTCACCGTCCCATCGAAGCCAGGAAAAAAAGCCATCCTGACTCCGCAGAAGAGGCTCAGTCCCTTGGAGAAATCTTGTGCTCCTGCTGCCCTCCTGAACACTAAATCTGCAGCACTGATGTTCCTTTGCTGTTCCTTTTTAGCTTTCAGGTGCACAGTGAAAAGGACCCCTGGGCTCTCGTTCCTGGACGGAGACGCAGCTCAGGCTCCTGCGGGATTCCAGCTCTCAGCAGCCTCTGAAAGAGGAAGGAGACTAACCAAACACTGATGTTCCTTTAGTGTTTCTAGGCATGACCTCCCTCAAATTGCCCTGCCCTGCCCGCCTGCCTCCAGGGACTCTTTTTTCCTACGGAGCTTTGGTCCTAATTTGTGCCCTCCCCTTAGCTTTCTTGGACCAAAGCCTAGCTTGTCTCTGCCCTGGACTGATCTTGCTCATGTTTGCCTTTCTAAGCCTTCCTGAGACCTGCCCAGCCTCTGCACTGGCATGGGAGAGAGTGGCGTGAAAGATCCACCTTCGGTGCCTCCAGGCCAGCATCCCATCTTTGGTCCTGTTCCTTAGGGGTAACCTGAGTGCTCCAGCCCCCGTCCCCAGAGCACCTCTCTACAAGTGACAGATTTCTTTGAGGCTAAAATGTGTTGGCTTTGGACTAAGATTCCCCTTCCCCCCCCCCACCCCCACGAGGGAAATCTTTAATTTCCAGAGGCAGAAGAGCAGAGGCGAAAGGTGGGTAGAAGAAGGCTTTGTTTAGACCTCCCTCTGGCAGCTCACAGAAGGATCTAGCAATGTCAAGGAGCAATGGGCGGGTGGCGGGTGGCTCTCTGCAGCTGCCCTTGGAGTCAGCAAGGGCTTGGAATATATTAAGCAGGAATCGTAAGAACAGGCCGTGGCGAGTGCCGTCAAATGGCAGCCAACTTACGGCCACCTTGTAGGGTTTTCAAGACGAGACTAAGAGAGGTGGTTTCTCCATTGCCTGCCTCTGTGTGGTAATCCTGGACTTCCTGGGTGGTCTCCCATCCAAGGACTAGCCAGGGCTGAGAGAACTCTTTCGAGAACTGCTCCTGAGAGAACAGCTGTAATAAAACTATGGCTTGCCCAAGGTCATCCAGCAGCTGCAAATGGAGGAGCGGGGAATCAAACCCGGTTTTCCCAGACTAGAGTCCATGCACTTAACCACTACACCAAACTGGTGTAAACCATCTCTGAACATCTCTTGCCATGAAAACCCTACAGGGTCGCCCTCAATCGGCTGTGACTCGATGGCAATTTCTACCACCACCCTTTGAGCCGACCGAAATACTCTTGACGGTGGCCTCTTCCTGTGCCATCAAATCAGCTGCCCTATCCAAAACACCTGGCACCCCGCTTCTGTTGAGAGATGGCTTGTGTCAAAATGATGTCAGAGCATGGATTCCACTTTTAAAGATTTATCATCTATTCCAGGCAAGGACCAGAATTACTTTGATAGCCTGTGGTTTTACAACGATTTAGCTATGAAAGAATTCCCCGAGTTTCTGAATCTGTAAAAGCCTGGCGAAATCACCGCTGGGCAGAATAAGGGCCTTCCCCACGGGGGAAGAATCAAAGCTTTCTGCTCCTTCCTGGAACTCTCCCGCCGCCTCTTTAACATGCACAGTGTTTCCTTGCCTCATATTCCCAACCTGATAGCCTTAAATCTTCCTTAAGTGATATCTTCTCAGGTTAATTAATCTCCAGGCTTAAACTTGCTGCGAGCAGCGGGCGGTCCGTCCTGAAGTCAGCAATGTTACGATTGCATCTCCTAATACTGTTTATCCTGCATTAGTGTTTACTTAAGGAGAAAATTGATCTGTAATTGATATTTCAATCTTACAGAGCTGATGGGAGAGACTCAAAAGGCAGCAGGAAAAAAATATTCAAATCCAACCATCAGGCATGGAATATTTGTATGAACTTTTTCTTCTCCCCCCCCCCCAACACACACACACACACACACACACACTTTTTCTAACTGTGTGTTGTGTGGCTTCCCCACCCTCCCTTTGCTTTGCTGCTTCTACCCTCGTTGTGAATCTGCAGACAGATATGATCATAATTCAGAATTATGCGCTCACAGACCCCCGACTTGGTTCCAAAGTGTTGCTCTAGGAAAGGAACTTTTTCCACTTGAATAACTCTCCATTTACTTGGAGATCAATGTGTGTGAATCTTGCAAACTTTTCTCCACACCTCCTGTGCCTCCTGAATCCGGGGGGGGGGGGGGCACAGAAACCATTTGCATCTGACAAATTTGGGAAGGCCACAGAAATAAATGCATAGAATGGGTTTTGGTGAGAAGGGATCATTTTTTTAATCAATGTGAAGTAGATTCTGGATGGCCCAGGCTAGCCCAATCTCAGCAGATCTCAGAAGCTAAATTTGGTGTCGTGGTTAAGTGTGCGGACTCTAATCTGGGAGAACCGGGTTTGATTCCCCACTCCTCCACTTGCACCTGGCTGGATGACCTTGGGCAAGCCATAGCTCTGTGCCAGCTGTTCCCTCGAGGACAGCTTGGGAAAGAGTTCTCTCAGCCCCACCTACCTCACAGGGTGTCTGTTGTGGGGAGGGGAAGGGAAAGGAGTTTGTAAGCCGCTCTGAGACTCCAAGTGAGTGCAGGGTGGGGTATAAATCCAATCTCTTCTTCTTCTTCGTCTTCTAAGTGGGGTCAGCCCTGGTCAATACTTGGATGGGAGACCACCAAGGAAAGTCCAGGGTCACTACACAGAGGCAGGCCATGACAAACCACCTCTGTTTATCTCTTGCCTCGACCTGGATGGCCCAGTCTAGCCCCATCTCATCAGATCTTGGAAGCAAAGCAGAGTCAGCCCTGGTCAGTTCTTGGATGGGAGACCACCAAGGAAGCTCAAAGTTGGTCATGCAGGGGCAGGCAATGGCCAACCACCTCTGAAAGTCTCTTTCCTTAAAAACCCTGCGAGGTCACCATAAATCAGCTGTGACTTGACAGCACTTTCCACCACCACCACCCCCAGATCCTGGACAAACAGCTTTTCCTTCAAAGACTGCATTATTCAGAGCACTGTAGCTACCAAATGGGTGTGGATCTCTTGCATCAATGGTTTTAAAGGGCCACTAGACTATCCGAGTAGGAGGACTCATCTGATTTAATTTCAACCCGTTTTTTTCTATTGTCCCAGAAGGTCGGACCAGAACCAACAGGTTGAAATTAAATCAGAAGAGTTTTCAGCTAAACATTAGGAAGAGGCTTCCTGACAGACAGAGCGGTTCGTCAGTGGAAGAGGCTTCCATGGGAGGTGGTGGGCTCTCCTTCTTGGGAGGTTTTCAAGCAGAGGCTAGATGGCCACCTGACAGCACTGCCGGTTCTGTGAACTTAGGCAGATCACGAGTGGGAGGGCAGGAAAGGCTGCCTCAGTGCTTAGTTCGCATGGCCCTTTCTTACACGCCCAGGGAAATACTGATTGCACACAAAATGCCAGTTTGGTCAGGGATCCTGGAGGGGTTTTCTTTGGTCATCTTCTGGGCATGGAATGGGGGTCACTGGGGTGTGTGGGGGGGAGGTATTTGTGGATTTCCTGCATTGTGCAGGGGGTTGGACTAGATGATCCTAGAGGTCCCTCCCAACTCTATGATTCTGTGACTCTATGAGGGAAGATCCATTGGTGGCTGTTGGTCATAGTGGCTATACGCAGCCTCCATGTTCAGAGAGTGATGATGTCACTTCTGTGTGATGTCATCACATTGGGGGTGTCACACCAAGGCAGGGCTGTTAGGGGGCGGGGCTTCCCCCACCGGCCAGCAGCAGGGCAGGAGCCTGCAAAATCGGGGGATTCCCCACTTGCACCTGGGGGCTGGCAGCCCTATCTCCAGCGCCTGGGACTGCATTTGAGACCTCCTGCATGCTGAGCAGAGGCTCTTCCTCTGTGCCACGGTCCCTCCCCAAGCAAAGCAAATAAATGAACCTGTGTGTTCCACAATGGTGAAGAGAAATGTGTGCTCTACTGCACGGGGAAGGCTGTGGAAACTTGCACTCAGCTCCAGATTGGGGCTGGGGGGGGGGGGTCCCTGAATTGCTCCAAACCCTTGCAGTCTACAGCAGAAACTTGAACGTTTCAGTTCTGTTGACCAGTCGAAGTAGAATGGAGACTCCCGTGCCTAGCCAGATATAAAGGCTTAACTTGTGCCCCCCCCCCCCCAATTCTATGGGCTTCTGAACTGAATTCCAGGTCGCTCCGCTGGCTAAACTGATGAAGTTTCTGGTTCAAGATTTTAACCCCTGGTGCATCAGCTCCACAATGCTCTCCCCTTCCCCCACCCCTCATGCTTCTCTTTCTTCCTTTGGCGTTTGCCCTAGCCCAGCTTGGCATCCAGCCCAGAAGATTTCTTCCATACAGGGCCACGTGCCCCCTCCCTGTCCAGAAAGTCATGTGAGTGCCCCGGCGAGACTCCTCTCTCTTGCCACATGAGCCCCTGCATTGTCATATTTAGAGATGAGGAATTGCATTGCCCAGTCCTGTAAGATTTAAGGGGGGGGGAGGGCTTATAGAGTTGGCGGTAAAGCAGTTAGGAAGAGAAAACAGACCAGGCCCCCAGTGCTGGAAACAGAGGAAATCTACAACGATGAAACGATTTGAATGGGAAAGCCCAGCTCAGAACTGGGGGTTTTTTTGCATAGAAGTTTTTCAGGGCTTGGCCTGGTACCCCCATGCCGAAGCTTTCGTTCCCTGAAACCACAAGAGTTTGAGTCTCTTAGGCCGATGCTATTCAAGTCTGGCGCATTGTCTTGGAGCGGGAATACAACCCAGTAGTTTTACTCTGAAACCGGGCTCAGAAATACTTGAATCATGTGGCTGACACGGCAGAACCAACAAAGCCTTTTTTGGCATCTAATCTTTCTGCAAGAGATTTTCTCTGGACGGCCTCCAACAGGGTCCCTCTAATCCCACTCAAGATTACCGAAGACACAATACTGGAGAAAAGGGTGGCTTCTGGGACTAGTCCTACTGATGGCACTCAGAGATCTGTTGCCCAGGAAGATTAGATCAGCTGCTTTCCATTGATTTGGGATTCCTTGGAGGCTCCTTGCCTGCCTTGATCTTCCCCCACAAGAGCAGGATGGGGTGAGGAGTCCCACTAGGCTTGTCCACTTGGGACAAGAGGTAAGCTGCCCCCAGGGCTGCCTCTGAATTTATTTTATTTGCTTACTTGCTTCATTCTTGCTCCGCTCTTCTCACTGAGACGCAAGGCAGATTACACACTTAAGAACAATGCAAATCAAAGCTGTATAATACATACAACAAGACAAGATTACAAATTTAGAGTAGCACTCTAAAAGCAGCAGCACACTGTATGTGTTAAGCCCCATCAAGTTGTTTCCGTCTTATGTCAACCCTCTCAGTGAATGACCTCCTGTGAATGACCTCCTGGTCTTGCAAACTCATTGAGGGGGCTTCCTTGACTGAGTCGATCCATCTCATGTTGGGGCTTTCTCTCTTCCTGTGGCCTTCAACTTTTCCTAGCATGATTGTCTTTTCCAGTGACTCTTGTCTTCTCATCATGTGACCAAAGTACGATAGCCTCAGTTTCGTCATTTTAGCTTCTAGGGGAGAGTTCAGGCTTGATTTGATCTTTTTGATCTAGTCATCTTTTTGGCGGTCCAGGGTATCCATAAAACTCCCCTCCAGCACCACATTTGAAATGCATCAGCTTTCTTCACTGTCCAACTTTCACAGCCATACATTGTGATGGGGAATGCTGTGGCATGAATTAACTTGATCTTGGCCCCCAGCGACACACCCTTACACTTTAGGATCTTTTCTGGATCTTTGATGGCTGCCCTTCCCAGTCTCAGTGTCTCCTCCTGATTTCTTGGTTGCACTTTCCCTTTTGGTTGATGCTTAAAGCAGTGTACTACATATGATAAAACAATATAAAACATACAGCAAACAATGGATCAAAACTGGATTACAAAAATTAGAGAGCGAGATCCGAGTCCAATAGCCCCTTAGAGACCAACACAGTTTTGGGGGTATGAGCTTTCAAGAGTCAGGTGCAACAGTATGATGTATGCAGTGAACAAAGCAACTAAAATAACCTGGAAGTTCACAAAGGCAATGCTGTTCCCCTTACAATGGCACCAGAAAGTATGGGCAAAGAAATACAGAACTGGGTGCTGTCATCCCATTGATGACTGCCGAAGCTACATCCCCAGCCTCTCCAGTTAAAAGGACCAGGTAGTAGGCGATGTGAAAGACCGCCACCCGAGACCCTTAAGATCTACTGCCAGCCTGAGTAGAGAATACTGACTTTATGAACAGATGAAGTTGCCTTATAGTGGATCAGGCCATTGGCCCATCAAGGTCAATACAGTCTATTCAGACTGACAGCAGCTCTCCTGGTGTTAATTTGGAAACCGCAGGAACAGAGGCCCTCTGCTTATGCACTGAATAAACCTTGGGCAGAGGTCTTTCACATCACCTGCTATCTGGTCCTTCTGACTGGGGGTGCTGGGGATTGAACCTAGGACCTTCTGCATGTCAAGCAGAGGCTCTCCCTCTGAGTCACAGCTCCACCCACGCTGATGGACCAATGGTCTAGTTCAATATAAGGCAGCCTTGGGTGAAAAAAACCACAAACAAGTCATGTGATTCACATCAGGGAATCAATGCAATAGTTGTCCCAATAGGACAAACATTGTATGTGGAACTTTCCCCCACTTTGCCCTAACTAGGATGAAATTCTCAGGGACTGGAACCCTCACCCAAGGGATCCTCCTTTCCCAGTTTCAGGCGCAGGTGAGAAAGGGTCCCCTCTTGACAGGCAATTAAAAGATGCTGCAGGGCAGGTCCTGGGAGCCGTGAACTAGCACCCGAGAGGGATTTCCCTTCCTTTTGAGGAATCCGCAGTCAGCAGGCTGGTAAGTTTTACAACAGCAGTGGAGGATGCAGGCAACTGGAATGAAATCTTCCCCCCGACCGCCTGCTTGCCTGACTGCAATCGGAGGCTTTCAGCATTTTTTTCCAAGCAGAGCCCAGCCCTAGACATTGGGAGTCCAAGCGGCCCTGAGGCAAACACGCTGAGACTACCAAAGGCGGACACAGGATGACTCCGTTTCAGTCCTTGCACCCATGTGGGCCAGTTCTGAGTGTGTGTGTGTGTGTGTGTCTGTGTGTCGTTTTAAAGAAGCCTCCTTCTTCACTTATATCCAGGCCTGGCAGCTGCCTCCCCCACCCTCCCCTCCCATGGCTGCAGCCTGCCCCGTCCCGTCTGTCCTGTCTGTCGGCCTGTGGATGCAAGTAAAATGCTGTCCCCCACCTGCCCGGCACACACAGCAGATCCCTGGAGAAGTGGCAGATTGTTTTTCTAAATAAATCCATTTTGATACACAATCTGAAAGCCCTTCCAGAGCCAATGGGATGGGGCAAAGCCTGGCAGAGAGAGGGAATGCCGACGATCCTGTTCAGCTGAAGATGGGGCTACCTGTTCCGGTCGGAAGCCATCCTTGCCAGGCAGACTGGTCAATCCCACTCCCCCTTCTGTGCCCATCCTGCCTCTTGCTAATCAGGAAAGATGAAAATGGATAGCAAAGTGCTCGGTTAAGGGCCAAATGGGATGATATCCACAGGTCAGACCCCTGGACAAAGTCATTTTAAAAGGATTTGGAAATGCCGTGAGGATCCAGATCAGACTTGCAGCACAGTGCGCTGAAGGGCTTTTGTCCCCCCAGTGCCTTTTAAAGGGTGGAAATGGCCACGGGCGGCATGGGCAACCATCTCAGCCCTTGGAAAGGCGGGGGGGGGGGGGGACAAGAGCGCCTTAGCCTGCCGTCCTGTGGACCCCATCAGGATCAGCCCTTGCTGTATTTCTAATCCCTTTACAATGGCGGTAGTGTGCGCAGTTTGGACCCATGGATGCTGTCACCTCTAGTTTGGCCCTAACTGTCAGTGAACATCCCTGTTGTGGAATACTCAAACCATTAGAAGGCGGATTGTGTTGGGAGTGGTGCATCTATTGCCCGTTATTATTTTGTCTAGACTCCTAAGCACGATGCAGACTTCCTTGAATAAAATGGATACTTCTACATAAATGACCCCCCACCACCACCCAGTGTCGGAAGGGAGAGTTTGGGGCTGTAAAACAGGGTGTGTGCCAACCAGGGCGTCTATGCTTCACTTGGAAATGTGGATGTATGTCTCCAACTTCTAAGATTCTCCTTACAAAAACAGATTGGGGGTGGTGGGGGATATGTGAATGGAAACAAAGGTAGATGCAGCAGGAGCCAAGTTGGTCTGAAGCAGCAGAATAAAATTTGAGTCCAGTGGCACCTTTAAGACCAATAAAGTTTTATTCTGGGGAAAAGCTTCCATGTGCATGTACATTTCAAAGTGTCCATGCACACAAAACTTTATACCCAGAATTAAACTTAGTTGGTCTTAAAGGTGCCCCTGGACTCAAACCTTATCCTGGAAACAAAGGGGGGGGAGTTTTTAAAAAGCCCACTTGGGGGGGAATGTCAGAGTTACTGAGCAATACGAGTGATTACTGTAATTGCTGTCATTAGAAAGAGACGGAAAGCTCCCAGGTGTGACCTAAGAGTGAAAAGAGCCCCCCCTTGCAGGGGGTGTTATTGGGCAAAGGGACTGGACCAGCATGGCACAAAATGGACAACATAAGTTTTCCAGAAATGTGATTGAAGCCCCAAGACTTGCTGTGCGGGTACTGTTGGGGAAAGCACATGTAAGCTTTAAAAAGGGATTTGATAGATCAATGGAGGATAAGTCTAGCAATGGCTCCTAGCCATGATGACTGAGAGGAGTCTCTACATTCAGAAGCACTAATCCTCTGAATCCCAGAGCCAGGAGGCAACATCAGGGGAAGGCCTCAGCCTCTGTGCCCTGTGGTTGGCCCTCCAGAGGAGCTGGTTGGCCACTGTGTGAGACAGGAGGCTGGACTAGATGGACCTTTACTGGTCTGATCCTGCAGGGCTCTTCTGGTGTTCTTACAGATAGACCTCTCCTCCATGAATCTATCAGGGACTACTAACTGTGGTGACTGAAGGGAACTGAGGGGCAATCAACCTCTGAATCTCAGGAGGCAACTTCAGGGGGAGGCTTCAGCCTATATGTCCTGTTGTTGGCCCACTAGAGGAACTGGTTGACCACTGTGTGAGACAGGATGCTGGACAGTCTAGATGGACTATTGGTCTGATCCAGCAGGATTCTTCTTATGTTCTTAATTGTTTTCCCATCAGCAGCCAGACTTGGTCCTGGAAGACAGGCGAGAGACGGGCTTTGGCACCAGAGTGGCCTCCAGCAGTCGACCTCCAAGGCACCTATTGGCCTTGGATGGTGCTTTTACCAGGTCTACAGCCAGGAAGGCCGCCGCACCGCCTCATTAACGCCAAGCGTATGATCTTTGATTTAAAAAACATTGTTTGCAGTAAGTTGAGCACTTCTAAAAGAATAAGTAATTTGCTCCTAATTGTGCAATTATTTTATTATGCTAGTAATAGAATCCATGGAATCTTAAACCGTGTCTGGTGAGGAATTACTTTAATTTACTAAATGATTTTGCCTCGCATAATTACTGTCTTGACTTTTCAGCAAACTTGATATTGCTGAAAGTCAAGGCTTCCATCTCCAGTGCCACGTGAAGTAATTGTGCAATTAGTGATGAACACTGCTTTGACTTGTGGCATCAAGGGGGGAGAAGCAGACCCCGATTTTAACGTGCAAGTCAAAAACGCCATTGGACGAAAGCAAGAACTAAGCTTCAGCCTGAAATAATTGGCAGGTTATTCGCAGGAGGACCTGTCGGCGTTTCCAAGGAGCTGGTCACGATGATTCCCAACTACCGTTCGGAGGCTGTATTGATCTAGCTCTGACCAGAGGGCAAAGGCTGGAGTCAAGGCTAACGTCAGCATACTCTAAAATGGGGCGTCTGGCGGGGCCCGCTACTACTGTGGATCCACGCACATTCACAAACTGAGTGCCAGTTTGGTGTAGTGGTTAGGAGTGCAGACTCTAATCTGGGAGAACCAGGTTTAATTCCCCTGTCCTCTACATCCAGCTGCTGGTGTGACCTTGGGTCCATCACAAGTTCTTTCAGAGTTGTTATTTCATGGGCAGTCTTCAAAAGAGCTCTCTCAGCCCCACCTACCTCACAGGGTGTCTGCTGTGGGGAACAGAAGGGGACTGTAAGCTGCTCTGAGTGAAGGGTGGGTTATAAATCCAATCTCCTCCTCCTCCCACTCCCCCCCCCTCCTCCTCTTCTTCTTCCCAGTGACAAGTGCCTGCAGCTTTTTTCCCAGTCGCACTGGGAACAGGGCAGCAGGCAGTGGTGAACATGGGCAGTAGGAGAGCTCACAAGCGGCCTGGGGAAGGACATCCAAGAAGGTGGGAGGCATGTGGGTGGGTGGGTGGGAGGAAAGTAGGGCATGTGTGGGGAGCTGGTGGTGGGTAGAAGAAAGGAGGGCCCTGGGAAGTGCTAGGCACACTGCACAGAATTGTTCCACTCAAAGTCCCCAGCATGTTTCCTGTTGGCAATGCACATTCAAGTCCGCCTGTTAAAAAAAGGGCTTACCTGCATTCTCCTTTTCCTGGCACAGAAGTTCTTGTTTTCTTTGTGATTTCCTCCCCATCCCCATTCAGCTTGTGCTCTGCTCCCTCTAGTGGTCAATTTGATATTACAGTGGTTTCTGTCGGGCATATCTTCCTGCAGATTTAAACTGCAGGTTTTTACGCCGGACATAAAACAGTGTAATATCGAATCAACCACTAGAGGTAACAAAGCAGGTGTGAATCAGAACTCCTCTCCCTCCCACTGGGAAGAAAGAGGAACTTACGTGCAAGGAAAATGAAAATGTAGAAAAGCCCAGAAGGAACGTAAAGCGCTTCAGGGTGCTACCTGCTTGGACCAGTATTCAGTTTTGGGCTTGCACTCTGTGATAGCCGCAACTCCAAGTACTGCTCCTGCCCCGTCCTCAGGTACTCAGAGCACCAGCGATTTGTGTGAGGTGAGCTTTCATAAAGCAGCATCCATGGAATGGATGGAACAGACCGGACGGAGCCAGCGTTGCCTCTGAAAGCTCTTCTACAGGACTGGGTGAGTGGCTTTGGACTGAATGTAGGGACAAAATTGTGATTACAGTATTAAGACTAGTATCTACTCCTCCTTGCAAGGTCTTAGGAATATGGTTGGAGACTGAGGATGAAGTTAGAGATTTGGTACATAGCTTGGGCTGATCAAACCAACCTGAATACAGTTTCCTGGTCTTGTGAACACTTCATTCTGACACCCATTCCCTGTTCGTGTAAGCACACGGGCTTTGGCTACAGGTGTTCCGCTCGCAAAGGAAGGAAGTGCTGGATCCCTTTCCCCGATATGGAAGCAATTGGCTAAAAGCCTGTAAAAGGAATAAGATGAGTTCAGAATGAGTGTGAAAATCCCAGAGGTCTCTCCAGTTGCTCCTGGACACCCCCTCCCATCTGCTGTTGACACAGATTTCAGGACAGTTTTCTTCAAAGCTGCACCTAATGTCGGGATTGTTGTGTGGTACAGACTTCTTTTTTAAAAAAAAATGTTTTGCCTTGAAGGGGAGCTTCGTCTGATGGCCTAATTTTTCTAGGGGGAATTACAGGCACCAAAGGAAGCAGGAGCATTTGCAGCTTGGTGGCAGAGCCTCTGCTTGGCATGCAGAAGGTCCCAGGTTCAATCCCTGGCATTTCCAGTTATAGAGATCAGGGAGCAGGTGATGTGAGAGACCCTCGGCCTGAGACCCTGGAGAGCCGCTGCCAGTCTGAGTAGACAAGACTGACCTTGATGGACCGATTCAGTAGAAGGCAGCTTTGTGTGTTCAAGAATAAGCCAAGATATACCCTGAACTTCTTCAGTGCTGAGAACCCCTCTGGTGTAGCGGTTAGGGTGTCAAGGTCGAGTGTGGAGACCCATATTTAAACCATGCAGTGATGAAGTGGTTGGGTGACCTTGAGCCAGTCACTCTCTTTCAGTCTAGCCTACCTTACAGGGCTGCTATGAGGGATGATGAAGAAGAAGAGATTGGATTTATATCTCGCCCTTCACTGCCCGAAGGAGTCTCAGAGCGGCTTACAAACTCCTTTCCCTGCCCCTCCCCACAACAGACACCCTGGGAGGTAGGCGGGGCTGAGAGAGCTCTGAGACAACGGTCCTTGAGAGAACAGCTGTGCCAGAGCTATGGCTTGCCCAAGGTCAGCCAGCAGCTGCAAGTGGAGGAGTGGGGAATCAATCCTGGTTCTCCCAGATTAGAGTCCACGCACTTAACCACTACACCAAACTGGCTCTTGTGGAAGGTATGCGTATGCCCTGTTAAGCACCATGGAGGGAGAGCCCAGTGAAAATAAAAGTAAGGGAGTTCATCCGAGATTTAATATTGGGTGAGGAGATTAACCTGGTATGAATTGCAGACACCTGGATGAGTGTAGAGGGAGGGAGGGGTGGCTTTCTTTCCCAACTGTGCCCCCCCCATACTTCTTGGGCCTGAAAAATATCAATGAAGTGTTTCTCAGGTATTTTTTGGACCAGATATATAAGAACATAAGTAGAGTCCTGCTGATCAGACCAGTCCAGCCTTCCATCTCACACAGGTTCCTCTGGAGGGCCAGCAACAGGGCAGAGAGGTTGAGGCCTTCATAAGAACATCAGAAGAGCCCTGCTGGATCAGGCCAGTGAGGGTCCATCTAGTCCAGCATCCTGTCTCACACAGTGGCCTCGACCAGTTCCTCTGGAGGGCCAACAACAGGGCAGAGAGGCCGAGGCCTTCCTCTGATGTTGCCTCCTGGCTCTGGGATTCAGTGGTTTAGTGCCTCTGAATGTGGAGGTTTCCCTCAGCCACCATGACTAGCAGCTATTGATAGACTTTATCCTCCATGAATCTATCTAATCCTCCTTTAAAGCTTTTTATTCCTGTGGCCATCATGACATCCTCTGGCAGCGAATTTCACATTTTAATCATTCTCTGTGTAAAACAGTGACATCTGAGTAAATACCCAAGGATACATCCCTAATCCTGGCCATCGCCAGTCTGGCTTTGGCATCCCTCATCCTCCCTTCCCTCTACCTAACCTTGCCATTTCCAGATCCTGAGTAGGGAAGTGGTACATTTCTGCAGTGGAAAGAAACTCCACACCAGAGCCCAGGGGGGTGGGTCTTTCCTGGGCAACAGCTCAGACAAGTGGGGGCCCGCAACTTCAGGCCTGAGATGAGCCGTCGGAGGCAGTGCCCTGAATGAGGCAGCCAGCGCCCGATTTCCAATTTACTAACAGTTGGCAAAAGAATTATTTCTCTTGCGTAATGTTATCCTTTCCTAATCTGCTTCTAATGAAAAATTTCTTTTCCTGGAGGTTGAATCCCTGCTAGCGGGGGAGAGGCAATGTTGTTCCACTGAACGCAGCACTTCAATTAATGTTTTAACGTCTGAATAAGTGGAGAGTAAATAGTTCAAGTGCAGAGCTAAAGGTGAGCTTTAGAGCACCTTGCCACCGTGAAGCAAGACTGTCAGTCGCCGGAGGGGCGAGCTTGATGCAGTCGGAGCCAAGCAAACGTGAAACAAACTCCCTCCTTGCTTGACTGCCCCCTCTCCCGATTTCCCCTTCGTCTTTTGCAAGACCTGAAGGGTTTTCTGTTTGTTTGTTTCAAATGGGCTGGTGATTTTGCCCCGCTTGTGATGGGATTTTGGTCTGAAAAAGAAATTGCTTTGAACAGCACTGGGATGTTTTTTTTAAAAAATGGAAGATGCTCTTAAAATTATTCTATGAATTACATTTCAGCTATTTGTCTGTGTGAACCTTACCATATATTGACTTTCTGGAGGAAATTCTTGCTTTGAGCTCTGTCTGGCTGTTTGGAGGGGATCCAGAAGGATGCTGTCTCTGCTGTGGTCCTTTCCTGCAGGGTTCCCTTCCCAAAGAGACCCACCTGATCCTTCTTTATACGTCTTTCTCTTTTAATTTTAAAAATGGCCCGTTTTGAAAGCAACCAGAGAATCTTCACATTTTGCTTAGTGGAACAAAATGCAACCCCTGGGGCCAGCCGAACTCTCTGCCGTTATTGATTGTCCAAACACAAATCCCTCTAAACGCCCTTCTGCCATGAATGTAGATTCTGCTATATGGCAAATTGCACGGCGATTCCTGGAATTCAGCCCTGAGGTTGAGTTCCAGGGTGACGATTGTTTGGGTTCTATTAAGTGTAATTACTGCATCATCTTCAGAGATGAACAATTACCCTGGGAAAAAAGAGCCTTCCAGTCTTTGTGATCCGCTCTGTGAAAAGCTCTTGTGATGACGGGAGAGAAGCAAAGAGGGGTCGGACAAGGGGCTGCTGCATAATGCTGGAGACGTAGCAGCGCTATTATCTAAATCAATGGCTCATCTTTCCTAGGAAGTTCGGAGCACTTGGGCTCCAGAGAAAGAGAGCTGGCCCAAGCAAGTCCCACATTTGGGCTGCGGAGATGGCGGAAGGGGGGGCCAGGCGGTGGTTGCTTTTATAAAAGAAGACATGAGAAGGAGATGGGAAATGATGACTCCTATTACTGAAGAGGAACTTAAGCCAGGCCTGTTTACCATTCTAACATAATACGAGAACAAAGGAGAGTTGGGTACGCAAAGGGAGGCAGCTGGGAAAGCAACTGGCTTGCAAGGTGGAGGGGAATATCTGGTGGCTTTTAACAAGAGCCCTTGTGACTAGTCCAGTGTCCAGACAGGAGGAGAGCAGAGTGCGGGGGTGCCTGAAGAAATTGCCAAGCTGAAATTATACAGCTGGCTGGGGCTGGTGCAGTGGCTTCCTGGGACAGCAGTACAAATCCAGGGCCTTTGGTTCAATGAGAACCCCCACTGCAAAACCATCGGTGGGGTTTCTGAATGTGGGTGCTTGCTGGAAGAACAACATGCCTCGTCTGTTTCTTGGAGCTTTCATGGACAAGGGCGTTTCTCCCTTCCAGTTAGCTCCCTGCAAGAGAGGATGACCACAGAGCCCTCGCAGCCAATCGCCTTTGCAGGCTGGAGCTGTCATTCTCTCCTGGCTTCTCATGCCCACTCCCATGCCCTCGGCTGCCTGTGCTGCCCAGTGTCCCTGGGGAGAGGATGGCAGGTGGGTAGCGGGAGACCGTCTGAACAGATGGGGGGAGGATGCCTGAGCAGGTGGGGCTGCACAGTAGGGGGACCTGGTGGAGGGCAGAAGAAGGGACTCTCTACCTGGCCCTGGATGAGGTGCACTGGCCAGGAGACGTGTACTTCGGAGCTCCTTCTCAGGGTGCTTCCTGCATTAGAGGGCCTTCCCCCAAAGCTGAGTAGCAGGCGAGCCCCTGTCTCTGGAGGCAGAGATCACGCTTAGCATACATGACATATTAGCAGTGTGAGGTGTCGTGCTTTGTCTCACAGGTAGCCCACCTGTGGGGCTTTCAAGTCAGCAGCCCCAAATGCGTCTCATCATTCGCAGTAGCAACTCTGGCAGTCGTTCCCCTGTGCCCAGAAGAGATCTTTAAGGGCAGAGGAACAGCGAGGAGGGTGTGGCCCCTTCCCTAGTGGGAAAATAAGCCCTGAGGCTTCTGCCATTCTGTTTGCCCCCCGCCTTTTTGACCAGGTGGGACTGCTGGCCCCCCAAAAGCTCAAAGACCCACTTAACTCTGCCGAGGCATTGGAGCAAACCAGACTTGGGGGGGGGGGATACGAAACAGGCAAAGGGGGCATTTGAAAGCTGCTGGCAGCAAAAGGAATATTTGATCACAAGCTCTCCATCCCCAGAGTCCCCCGGGGAGGCCACGTTCCCAGACGCAAGGGCTGCCACGCTCCTCTCATCTGTGCTCAGAAAACGGCTTTGGCAGGAGCTGCCCGAGATGGCAGTTGAGCTGACAAGAATAGCAACCAGTCCCCAGTGGCTGCCCGACAGGCCCTCTTCTCCGGGTCCAGGTGGCCATCACGGCATGGCCGCTCCCTCCCTCCCCCCTCTCTCTCCTGAGGTCTCCTCAGGCTCATGGAAAGGTCCCTTGAGTTCCCGTTGGCACCTTGTCTCGGCCTGAAGGCTCAGAAGACGCAGCCAAGTGGGAGCTCCAGACCTTGTTCTGGGCAGGGAGGTTGCACCAGAGACAGGCCACATCAGGGCCCCCAGAATGTAGGGTTGCCAGTTCTGGGTTTGGAAATGCCTGGAGGTTTGGGGGTGAGGTCTGAGGAGGAGAAGATTTGGGGAAGGGAATTGGAGTGGAGTAAAATACCAGAGGGTCCATCCATCAAAGCAGCCACATTCTCCAGGGAAACTGATCTCTATCATCTGGAGACCAGGTGTAATTCAAGGAGATCTCCAGGCCTCACCTGGAGGCTGGCAACCCTACCAGCATGGGGAAAGTGTTCTGTAGCCTTTTGGTCAAGGTGCTCCTTCCCTGCCTGTCACTCCCCAAATCAGTTGGGCTTATCAAAGCACTTACCAAAGCCGGTTTCCACTTCTGTGCCATAGCCCTTCCTTTCAGACTGTGGTCCCTCTCAGTGGTCTGGTTTGCCCAGCGCAGTCAGGACAGCTGTGGGGAACCCAGCCACACACATGTGAACACATGAAGCCGCCTTAGACTGAATCAGACCCTTGGTCTATCAAGGTCAGTACTGTCAGACTGGGAGCAGCTCTCCAGGGTCTCAGGTGGAGGTCTTTCACATCACTCGTTGATTGAATCTGGGACCTTCTGCTTGCCAAACAGATGCTCTACCACTGAGCCACAGCCTCTATTTAAACTGCCACATCAGACACACACACCCCCCTTGGTCCATCAAGTTCAGTATTGTCTACTCAGACTGCCAGCAGCTATCCAGGGTCTCAGGTGGAGGTCTTTCATATCACCTTTTAACTGGAAATGCTGGGGATTGAACTCGGGACCTTCTGTATGCCAAGCAGGTGCTCTACAACTGAGCCATCAGGAACTCGGTGGAAATATTTATTTATTTAATTTCTAAGCCGCTCTCCCCGCATTCGCAGGCTCTGGTGGGAGCTTGGAGTGACAAGATCCACCAGATGATAGAGGGTTACCTCCAGGGCTCCCTTAACACCTTCAGATAAGACACTAGACCCCTGATTCACAGACCAGTTGGGTGTATTAAAAAGGGACTGGTGGACATCTAGCGCACTGGTGGCAAAATCTCAGGCTGAGTCTGCCAGAATATGCCACAGAACCCACTGGAAAGCCTCTGAGGTGCCAGCCAAAAGCTCTCTCTCCACTACCAACGCATCGCCTGAATTGCATCCAGCACAATTATTTAGATTAATTAGGCAATTGACAACTCCCAGGAGTTAGTCCCCGAGTGTTAGTGATTTGGCATTTAGCGGTGACGTTTTTGCAGGGTTCTCTGCCGACAAAAATCTCTCAGATCCATTCTGACTTTGACAGTGAGTTAATCAGTAGATGTGCAGCGGAGAAATCAGTAGCACTGTCTCGTCACTGTTGCTTGGATCAGTTCAGTCTGGCTTCATTGACGGGTGATGACAAGGTGGTGGGAGACTGAACGCCAGGACTGCGGATCCATGTCCTCCTTGACTTGTGAAATCCTGCTGGAGGGAGTCTTGGGTGCTTTAACTCAGGAGGCTGTGAATGCCTTTCTCGCAGACGTGTCCTCCCCCAGAGCCCCTAAAACAGACAGTTATTAGACCATTAATCAAGAAGGCATCTCTCAATAACTAGGCCTTGGCCAATTATAGACCTGTCTGGGGCCTTTCCTTTCTGGGAAAGGTTACTGAACAGGAAGTGGCAGGACAACTCCAGAAATACTTGCCTAAGACATCTGTCCTGAAGAAGAAGAAGAGATTGGATTTATATCCCACCCTTCACTACCCAAAGGAGCCCCAGAGTGGCTTACAATCTCCTTTCCCTTCCCCTCCCCTGTGAAGTAGGTGGGGCTGAGAGAGGTCTCTTGAGAAACTGCCCTTGAGAGATAGCTTCGAGAGAACTGTGACTAACCCAAGGTCATACCAGCAGCTGCATGTGGGAGGAGTGGGGAATCCAACCTGGTTCTCCCAGATTAGAGTCCGCACTCCTAACCACTACACCAAACTGGCTCTCCTGGATCCGTTTTAGTCTGGCTTCAGGCCTGGGTTTGGGACAGAGACGGGTTTAGTGGCACTTGTAGGCAATCTTGGACTTCAGATGGAGTTGGCAACCTTTGATATAGTGAGCCAGGCCATACGGGGGCACCTGGAAGATGAATTGGGTCTCGGCCAAGGAGCATTGGTGGGGTACCAGATTTTTTTATTAGAATGCTCTCAGATGTTTGCAGTGGGAGATGCTGAACCTGCCCCTTGGGGGGAGGGGTTCCGCAAGGCACTGGGTTACCTCCCATGTTGCTTAATATTTATGTAAAGCCTCTTAATAGGATCTTGCAAAGTTCTGGAGTATGGTGATGACATCCAGCTAAATATTACCATAATAAGCTTCCAGCTGTTGCTGTCGTCTCTGTCCTGTCCCGGGATTGGAATGATGAACCAGTGTCTGAGAGAGGACAAACTGAAGGGGGATCCAGATACGGTGCCTGGAGGAGATATTAGCTGGAAAAGTCATGTCTTCAAGTGGGGTTGTGCTGCCTACCATCAATGCAGTGCAATGCTCACTGAAAGACTGGGTTAAGATTTTGGGGAGTCCTGCTGGACCCTGGTCTCCTGTTGGAGAAACAGGCATCAACTTTCCAGCTGCATCGAGTCAGGATGCTGGCTTCCCCCTGTTCAGAAATGCCTGATCTAGCCTCGCTGATCCGTTGGAATAAACCCACTCCATACTGGGCTGCCCTTGAGGACAATCTAGCAACTATGGTTAATGCAAAATAGCCATAAAATAATACAATGACTTTCCTGGTTCTAAGGCGCAGCAGACTTCTTGAGTTCCTGAAGCGACCCTTTCCAGGTCGCAGGCCCACTGCGGGTCTCCCATCCAAGAAGCAGAACCATCAGTTATTATCTGGGACTTGCAAGGCCTGGAAGTCTCCTGGAATTTCAACTGATCTTCAGACTACAGAGATCAGTTCCTCTGAATAAAATGGCTGCTTAGGAGAGCGGACTCTATGGCGTTGTACCCTGCTGAGGTCCCTCCCCTCCACAAACCCCGCCCTCCCCAGGTTCCACCCCCCCCCCATCACCAGGGATTTCCCAACCCAGAGCTGACCACCCTGGGTGCCAACTGGGACATAGCAGGGTCCGTTTCACAGGCGCCTTCTCCTCCAGCCTGCAGGGGTTTTGCCATCTTGGTCAGCCCACAGCCCATTTTGCAGGCGAACAAAAGAGAGCGAAGCCAAACAAATTCAGGAAGGGGAAATAAAAATTAAATCTTAGCACTCGTCTGACAAGTACAGATTCCAGCTGGCTGAGCCGCTGGGGTGCCTTAGCAAACAGTTACACAATAATAGGGAGGGAAATGAAGAGCCAGCCAGGGGAATCGCTGCGGACACTCAATTCTTTACTTATTCAACAGACCCGTCTTACGTTTTCATTACCAAGGTCGGCTGCTCTCCCTCTTGGGGCAGCCTTGGCTCAGAAAGTAACTTGCTCAAATGGTGTCAATCAGCAGTCCATGAGGTTTGAAGGTCTTGTTGTTAGAGGAGGGTGCAGAAGGAAATTCAGTTCATTCCGGTGGGTCCTCGTCACCAGAATGGGGATGGTCATTAATGCTCCCCAGATGGGCTTTGTCTGCGAGGCTTGAAATGGTCCTGGGTTGTTGTGACCAACTCAAGAAAACAACAGGCTGCTGTCCTGGGGCCTCAGAAGCAAGTGGGGTCCTAAGAACAGAAGAGCTACTTTGCAGGATCAGGCCAACAGCCCGTCTTGTCCAGCATCTACTTTCACCCAGTGGCCACTAGATGCTCCCAGATCTACAGGCAGAGCTTCTCTCTGTTTACACATGGAGCTGTAGGGTTCCCAGTTCCCCCGGGGGGGAGGAAGGGGAACCCCACTTTCATGGGCTCTTGACACCTTCCTGGGAGACTTCCGGCGGGGGGCTCCCAACATCTTTCCACGAGATCAGAAGTGATATTGAGCAACTTTCAGAAAAACCAGAAGTGCAGGCCCCCATGTGATGACATCACCCAGAGATTTGAAGCCCTCGTCTCTATGGTTTGAAGCCCAATTTACCATACAGTTTTGCCCAAAAAGCAGAGCATTGCCCCCGACATCCCCGACATGATGATATCACTTCCGGGTCATGTTATCATGCTGGGGCCTGCACTTCCAGTTTTACCGGAAGTTGCCCAACATCACTTCTGATCTTGTGGAAGGATGCTGGGAGTCCCCCGCTGGCCGGGTAAGAGGACCTGGCAACCCTATGAAGCTGCCTTATACTAAATCAGACCCTTGGCCCATCAAGGTCAGTGCTGCGTACTCAGGCTGGCAGCAGTCCTCTAAGGTCTCTGGCAGAGAAATCTTTCACATCACCTCCTACCTAATCCTTTTAACTGGAGATGCTGGGGATTGAACCTGGGACCTTCTTCATGGCAAGCAGAGGTTCTGCCACTGAGCCACAGCCCCTCTTGACAGCTCTCCAGGGTCTCTGGTGGAGGTCTTCCCCATCACCTCCTACCTGATGCTTTTAACTGGAGATCCTGTGGGTTGAACCTGGGGCCTTCTACATGCCATGCAAGTAGATTCTCTACCACTGAGCCATGGACCCTCCATTTATTTATTTTATTAGTTAACACATTTAGCTATTTAGTTAATACATTTATTAGCAATTCAAATAAGAATAAAATATATAAAGACCTCTAGTTAAAAATCAATCACTTCTAAACTGCTGGTATACAGAAGAACTAATTAAAGGCCATCATGAATGAAACTGACATCAGCTGCCTCCTAAAGACTGAGAGTGAGGCAGGGGCACCTCCCTGAGAAGATTATTCCATAATTGTGATAGATCTGGATGAGTAGCCGTGTGTTAGTCTGTCTGTAGCAATAGAAAAGAGCAGGAGTCCAGGAGTACCTGAAAGACGAACAAAATTTGTGGCAGGGGAGGAGCTTTCGTGAGTCACGGCTCACTGCTTCAGATACTGTTATGTATTGACCATGCGGTCGCCATGTGCTCTCTTCATTGCGACCGCATGGCCAGAGCACATGGCCAGAGCATGGCCAGAGCACATGGCCAAGAAACTACCTGAGCTTCAGCCAGGTAGAACAAAGGCCAGGTGGATTCAAACCGGCCACCAATCCTGTACCTAGGTTTCTCCCAGGGAACCTATGAAATGTAAATAGACTTCTAATAGCCTATCAGGCCAGTTGGGTGAGGTCAGGGGATTGTCCCTGACCAGCATAAAAGGAGGGCTTGGAGCCCTGGGTTGTATGCTTCATCCGGACCAGCAATAAAGATCTAGCTGTTTCACTATTCCATGGACTCCCGACTCCAATACTTATCAGTGGCGACGAGGATGGGATCCCGATGAGCGACTCTCCAGCAGACCACAGCAGCACAGCGAGCTCCATCCCGCCGGCCGCAGGCATCTCCGAGCTCCAGCGCTCCAACGCCTCGCCGCAAGCCGCTCTGAGCCCAATCCTCCGGCACTAGCCAGCGCCAAGCCTCAGCGCTCCCCGGCACCGCCGCAAGACACGAGGACATCGCTCAAACAGCCGCCGCCGCTCCTGCTCTGGTAAATATGGCAAACGCTCCGGGACCAATTACCCCTTTCAATACGTCTCGCCCCGAGACATGGGAGTCCTGGCTCAAGACGCTGGGTTGTGCCTTTAAGGTCCGCGGAATCACAGATGCGGACCTGAAGAGTGCCTGGCTCTTGAGTTCCGGAGGGGTGGAGGTCATGCGGGTGGCCCAGAACCTACTAGCCCCGCAAGACCCCACCGAGGTGTCTTACGACGTGCTCACCAAGACCCTCGGCGATTACTTCGCCCCGAAGCCATCAAAACTGGCCAGGCGCTGGGAGTTCATACAGCGCCAGCAGCAGCCGGGGGAGTCAGCCGCCACTTTCCTGGCTGAACTCCGTCGACTAGCCGTGGGCTGCGAATTCCGCCACATGGATGACCACGTGGAGACCGCCTTCATGGGAGGGGTCCGGGAAGCCAAGCTCCGCCGGCGCCTCATTGCAATGCCGGAGCCAACCTTGGAGAAGATGCTCGAAACTGCGGCAGCCTTCGAGACAACGCAAAAGGACAAGGCAGCCACCAAAGTCCACCAGGCGGCTCCTCCCGAACCCGACTCAAGCGAAGAAGAGGACGTCCACCGGATGCAACCACGCTCGAAGAAGGGTGAGCCCGGCGTCCCCAGGCCCAAGGGCCGGCGCCCAGCATCTGTCTCTGTTCCCTCTCCTGCTTCCCTCAACAGGCAGGCCCCAACGTGCGCCAGCTGTGGGGACCCCCACGACAGACGGACATGCCGCTTCCGTGATGCCATCTGCCGCGCCTGCAGGAAAGCAGGACATCTCGCCCGGGCCTGCCGCCTGAGGAACAGCCACCGTGCCCCAGCAGCGAACTTCGAAGAAGTGGGTAGTGTCGTTCCCACGGCCACGGTAATGAACTTGCCTCAGCCCATCCCGGGCGCAATTTCCGTGTCTCTCCGAATAGAGGGAGTTCCTTGCTCCATGGAACTGGACTCAGGGTCAGCATATTCAATTGTGTCCGCAGCTACGTTCCGCCGCCTCTGCCCGAAGGGGGCACGCTGGCTGCGGCTGCCGGCTGGGTTGGTCCTCCGGGACTTCCAGAAAAACCCAGTGGCTATTAAGGGGCTAGCCAGGGTCCGGGTCCAGTACCATGCCTTTAATGGCCTGCTGGACCTTCTCGTGGTGGAGCGCAATCTAACCAGTCTCCTAGGTCGCGCCTGGTTCAAGCCGCTCGGAGTGCAGTGGACCGGAATACACCGCATGGGCTCTACTGACTTCTCATCCATCTGCGAGGAATTTCCCGCCGTTTTCGATGGCTCATTGGGCTGCTACAAAGGACCCCCGGTTTCCTTCGACCTGGACCCGGCAGTCCGGCCCATCCGCGTGGCCGTCCGCCGGCCACCACTCGCCTTCCAGCCCAAAGTGGAGGCAGAGTTGGAAAAGCTCGTGGCACAAGGGGTGCTCGAGCCGGTCTCCCACGCCAAGTGGGAGACTCCCATTGTGACCCCCCTCAAAGCTAACGGGGAAGTCCGCATCTGCGCGGATTACAAATGTACAATTAATAAGGCATTACAGGACCACGCGTACCCGGTACCGGTGGTCAGCCATGTTCTGGCCTCCCTCGCGGGTGCCAAAATATTTGGAAAATTAGACTTGGCCCAAGCCTATCAGCAGCTTCCCGTAGACGAAGCAACGGCCGAGGCACAAACGATTGTGACTCACAAGGGAGCGTTCAAGGTAAAACGCCTCCAATTTGGGGTCAGCGTAGCACCTGGAATCTTTCAAAATCTAATGGATTCTCTCCTAAAAGATGTTCCAGGAGTGAAGCCGTTCTTCGACGACGTCCTCATCGCCGCCCCGGACGCCGACACGTTCGCAGCTCGCCTCCGGATGGTGCTGCAAAGGTTCCAGGACGCGGGTCTCAAGGTTCGAAAAGACAAGTGCACCCTGGGAGTCTCCTCGGTGACCTTCTTGGGGTTCCAAGTCACCGCAGACGGCATTCACCCTACAAAGGAGAAGGTAGTGGCAATTACAGGTGCACCCCGCCCGTCCTCAAAGGCGGAACTCCAGGCGTTCTTGGGACTTGTGAACTTCTACCACGCCTTCCTTCCGCACAAGGCGGCGGTCGCTGAACCCCTGCATCGTCTCCTGGACAAGGGAGCGGCTTGGGCCTGGGGTCCCAAGCATGATGCAGCCTTCCGGGCCGTCAAAGACTTATTAATTTCAAATGCGGTCTTAGCGCATTTCGATGAGAGGCTCCCTGTCATCCTGGCCTGCGACGCATCCCCCTACGGCGTTGGGGCGGTCTTGGGACACCGGCTACCCAACGGAAAGGAGGTACCAGTTGCCTACTACTCCAGGACCCTGTCGTCAGCAGAACGGAACTACGCCCAGATCGACAAGGAGGCCCTAGCAATCGTAGCTGGCGTCAGGAAATTTCACGACTATCTCTACGGACGGTCATTCACCGTGGCCACAGATCACAAGCCGCTGCTGGGTCTCCTTGCCCCCCACAGGCAGACCCCTCACATGCTGTCCCCGCGGGTCCTGCGGTGGTCAATTTTTTTGTCAGGCTACTCCTACGAATTGGTACATCGCCCGGGGAAGGCGATGGGTCATGCAGACGCCCTCAGCCGTCTTCCCCTCCCGTCCTGCGACCCTGATCCGGCTCCCGCTTTCCACGTCGCGCTCCTAGAGGATCTACCGGAGCGCCCCGTACAGGTATCAGATGTGGCCCGTCGCACGCGGCGGGACCGCATCCTTTCCCGTGTCTCAGACTGGGTGGGAAGGGGGTGGCCGGAAAAACCGGGACCAGATTTTGCCGCTTTCACGGCACGCAGGCACGAACTATCGGCCCACAAGGGATGCCTGCTATGGGGATCTCGAGTGGTGATCCCCGGGCCCCTGCGGCCCCGAGTGCTAGAGGCCCTCCACGAGGCTCACCCGGGAATTGTGCGCATGAAAGCTCTGGCCCGGAGTTACGTATGGTGGCCAGGCCTGGACAAAGACATTGAGGGGCGGGTCCAGAAGTGTACCAAATGCCAGGAGTCACGTCCAGATCCGCCACACGCTCCTGTCCGATCCTGGGAATCTACTAACAAGCCCTGGTCCCGCCTGCACCTAGACTTCGCGGGACCGGTCCAGGGCCGGTTGTTTCTTATCGTTGTTGACAGCTACAGCAAGTGGCTTGAGGTAGTGCCGGTAGCTTCGACCTCCACCAACGCTGCCTTAAGAAGTCTCTGGCCGATCTTCGCGACACACAGAATGCCAGAAACTCTCGTGACCGACAACGGGACCGCCTTCACCTCCGGCGAGTTTCAACGGTTTGTGGAAGCCTGCGGTCTGCGCCACATCCGCTCCGCTCCGTTCCACCCCGCAACCAATGGCCAGGCCGAGCGCATGGTGAGGACAACGAAGGACGCGTTAAAGAAGATGGAGCATGGCGACTGGGAAGAGCAGCTGTACAAGTTCCTGTTCTGCCAACGGAACACACCCCACTCAGGGACCGGGCGCCGGCCAGCCGAACTTCTGATGGGAAGACGACTGGGAACCGTCTTGGACCGCCTACATCCCGACCGAGCAATCGAGGGGAACCCGACAATGGAGGACCGGCCAGCTGCCCGAGGATTTGCTCCCGAAGACCCCGTATACGCAAAGAACTTCGCGCGGGGTCCAACATGGCTCCCCGCGAGGATCGTCCGAGTCACAGGGCCTTATTCCTATGAGGTCCTTACGGAAGATGGCGTAGTCTGGAAACGGCACATTGACCAGATTCGACGCCGTACCCAGAACCACGATGATACCCAGGCCCCCGAACTCCCTGCACCAACAGACCGTGACATCGACACGACTCCAGAAGCAGCGCCAGACCCTGATCCAGAGACTGCGGAGATGCCGCTCCTGCCCGCGGACGAAGCAGTCGCACCATCCACACCTGAACAACCCCCGAGCAGACAGGCCCTGCCAGCAGAACAACTACCCACACCGCAACCTGCCGACACTAGCAACACGCCCCGCCTTACAACCCCCCGGCGCTCTGGACGTGAGCGCAGACGCCCGGACTATCTCAAAGACTATGTGTGCAGAGGGGTTCTGGACTATGGGGGGAGGGGTGTTATGTATTGACCATGCGGTCGCCATGTGCTCTCTTCATTGCGACCGCATGGCCAGAGCACATGGCCAGAGCATGGCCAGAGCACATGGCCAAGAAACTACCTGAGCTTCAGCCAGGTAGAACAAAGGCCAGGTGGATTCAAACCGGCCACCAATCCTGTACCTAGGTTTCTCCCAGGGAACCTATGAAATGTAAATAGACTTCTAATAGCCTATCAGGCCAGTTGGGTGAGGTCAGGGGATTGTCCCTGACCAGCATAAAAGGAGGGCTTGGAGCCCTGGGTTGTATGCTTCATCCGGACCAGCAATAAAGATCTAGCTGTTTCACTATTCCATGGACTCCCGACTCCAATACTTATCAGATACCATAATTGTGAGGGTGCCACGGGAAATGCTCTCTCTTGCGTGTTCATCAGATGAGCTTCTTTGTTTGATGGGGCAATCAGGAGGGCCTCTCCGTGTCATCTGAGTTCCTGGGCAGAAACATATGGGAGAAGAAGATCCTTCAGATACCCCAGTCCCAAGCCATGCAGGGCTGTTGTTAGTCAGTGGGTTACTCCTTCTGATTATGGAGGTTCTCTTTGGTCACCATGGCTAGTAGCTACTGATTGACACCCCCCACCCGTGAATTTGTCTAACCCCCTTTTAAAGCCATCTACACTTGTGGCCATCACTACCTCTACTGGCAGTGAATTCCACAATTTAATTGCTCTTGAGTAAGGAGGTATTTTCTTTTGACCATTCTAAACTCGCTGTGCACCGTTAGGTACCCCAAGTGGGACCCAAGGCATCGTTTTATAAACCTTTCCCACGTCTTCCCTTAGCCACCTTTTTTCTAGGCTGAAAAGACCCAGACTCTGCAGCCTGTCCTCACAGGAAAGGTGCTCCTCTCCAGAAGTCTTGGTTGCCCTCCTCTGTACTTTCCCCAGCTCTGCTATGTCCTTTTGGAGATACAGTGATCAGAATGGTACACAGTATTCCAAATGAGCCCTCCTAAGGCGAGCTCGGGGAGGACGGAAACAAGGGCATTCCAAGACTGGCTATTTTATGTTCAATCCCTTTCCTCATAATCCCCAGAGTGGATTGTTGCCCCACAATGAGTTGCCATTTTCATCAAGCTATCCATCACAACTCCAAGATCTCTTTGGCTCTACCTTTCAGTTCAGTTCAGGCCCCCATCAGCAAATATTTGAAGGAAGGGGTTCTTGTTCCAGTATGCATCACCTTGTAGATCAGAACTTCTGAAATCCAAAGTGGTTGTGTTGAACTTTTGGGGCCCATTTTGCAATATTGTGGAGTTTCATGCTCTGGTGGCTGGTCTTTTGGGATGCTGTGGTGTTACGCTGGCACGGAACGGCTGGCGGCTTGTTCTGATGATGTTTGAAATCTGCTGTCTGCCCCCCTTTGAGTGAGCAAATAAATAATTAAATGAGCAAACAACACTCTTTTCTGGCTCAGAGAGGGCTGGCTGGGATCCAGGACAGGTGGCAAACCAGTGCTCATGTTCTTAAAGGACTGTGGCTGTTCTCTCAAGAGGGCTGATCGCTGAAAGATAGTGCTATTCCGCTATGGTTGCCGGTCTCAAGTGTGACCTGGAGATCTCCTGGAACCACAGCTGATATCCAGACAACAGAGATCAGTTCCTCTCCAAAGATGACTGCTTTGGAGAGTGGACTCTGTGGCATTGTACCCCACTCTCCTCAGGATCTACCTCCAAATCTCCAGAAATTTCCCCACCTGGAGTTAGCAAGCCAACGTTCAAGTAACCCCCTCCCAAAAGGAAGAGGAGAAAGCAGGTGTGTGTGTGTGTGTATGGCAGTAGGGGTATGAAGGAATCACTGTTTGGGTGAGGGATGGTCAGAGAGAGAAAGAGGCAGAGAGTTGGGAGTCAGCTGAAGCATCTTGGTGGGGGCAGAATCGCTCTTCCTCTCCTCGGGATCTGATGGGGATAACAGATCTGCAGCCCTGCAGGGATGCCTCTTTGCTTCTACCTGCGCTCTGCCGAATGTGAGATTACAAACACTCCATGTGTATTCAGTTCACTCTCCTCCAAAGGGAACCAAGCTAGACAGCTCTGCCCCAGGACTTCTCACTGGTGGGCAAGGTGAGAGCACATATTTGCAATTGCAAAGAAATTAGGGGAATGCAGATGTGAAGCAGTGATCTCTCCTTCCAGTAAGCAGAGTTTCAGAGACTGAGGGTATAACAAGACGCCTGCTGCTGCTTCTCTGTGAAAAGTGTTTAAGTAATTAACAAGAATACAACTTAAGCATTAACCATGAAGCTCAATAATACATTCAGAATGATGCAATGCCTTAAAAACTACTCTAAAAATTATACTTAGCATATTTTTAAAAAAGATATAAAAATTGAAAAATTATACACTGTGATTTAGTGTTTTACTTAGCTTACATATATCGTGGTCTGGTTTGTTGTAATCTTCTTCTCTGTGAGGCAGATTTTCCTGCCGAAACACTGTTCCCCATTCTGACTGTGCAGTCTCTTAGTAGTATATTTGAACGACGGAATTATAACTTTCTGTGTGTCCCATGTTGTGATAGAGAAGTTATTTGGCTTTTGCCTGCCCAAGGCCAGAGATTTTTTGTAACTCAGCAGGAGTCCTCTTATAAATCCCTTTTGGAAATGGCACTTGCCATGAAATAAAGTTCAAACAGAAAGGAAAGGTTGATTTTACTGAGTAGGCATCGTTGGATCAGGAATAGGGCAGGGGACAAGAAGTTGAAGTAAATTTGGCTGTTTATACAAATTAGAATATATTGAACAGGCAACAGGGGACAGTTGAAGCTTATATTCTAGGGCTGCAATCACACACACTGAATAATCCACTTTCAGTCCAGTTTGCCAGTTCACACAGTAAAATCCAGTTGGAAAGTGCATTGAAAGTGGATTATTTAGTGTGTGTGATCACAGCCTATGAGACTCTGTTCTTGACTGTGAGAGGTTTGTTTGTCTTGGAGATTTCTTTCAGCAACAATGTGTCTTAATAAAGTTTCATTAAACTATTTTAGTTCCCTGGAAAATTAGTACTTTCTTCCTGTATTTAAATACTTCCCTTGTAGGATTATAACTTTCCTTTTCTCTCCCTCTGGAGGAGTCTAAGACCATTTCCCTTTTCACACAAACCAAGGGTCCCTTCTGAGCTGAACTCTCTGAATAACAGTGTAAGAAATGTCCTCCTCTTTCTAGAAGCAATAGTCCTTTTCCTGTTTGGCTAGACTGGCAATTTCAACCTCCTCTCCAGTCTCTTCTGTCAAACCTAAACCCCAGTTCTGGAGACTGTTAAGAAATGGAATTCAGCTAGGGCTGACACTTAGACTTTTAAATTCTGATTTCTGAACTTTTCCTCCAGTGTGTTGGTACATAGCTGTGTCCCTTCACTTTCCAAGTGATTTGTCTGTTTCCCTCAGAGTGACACACACACACACATCTCCTGACTGGCAACTGCCAAGCCAAAGTCCAAAGGACGACTGACCCCCTCTGACCAGACTGACCAGACTTTTGAAAGCTCTCCTCAGCTGGCGCTGACCAATCAGAGAGAAGGGGGGTTGCATGTAGGCAGCAGCCTGTCAATCAAACTGTGCTTTACAGTGAGGCATTAACCCCTAATCTCCCAGTTCTCTGAATCTGATCCACTAAGCATCCTGCTTTTGGAGGTCAGTTCATCACAGAGGGAAATGTCTGAACTAACCTGGGGAGGAGGAGAACCTCCCTCAGTGCGTTTGCTGGTTAAACTGAAACGAAGACTACAGTGGGAAAAGATACATATTCTGATGAGGGAGTCCACACAGCAAATGGCCCTGCCGAGGGGAGGATGTAGATTTGTTTGCATACAAAGTATTTTGAAAGAACTAACTAGGCATGAGACACCAGATATTGACCTGACACTTAAAAGGGAAGACTTTGAGTTTAGCCACTGTAGTGTAGTGTAGGGGTTAGACTGTCAAACTGGGGCTGGGGAGGGGACTCGGTTTCAAATACCTGGTCAGACCTGAGAGTTCATTAGGTGATCTCAGATCAGTTGTGCTCTCTCTCTCTCTCGCTCTCTCTCTCTCTCACACACACACACACACACACACCGAGAGAAACCTGTACACTATCTGAGCTCCTAGCAGGCATATCAGGGTAAATAAACATGTGCCACTATGACCACAGTCAACTCATTTCAGGAACTAAAAATTCTAAGGAGAAGAGGGAAAACATTGAGCAACACTGGGGAGGGGGCTGCCATTTTGGGCAGAGACATATTTGCACTTTTCATGTTCCCCCTTCACTTCGGCGTCACAAAGGTGCATTCGGCAGTTCTTGGTCAGCCTTTCTTGGATTTCTGGTGCCATTTTGGGGTAAATGTCAGAGGTTTTCAAGCCAAACATACCTCACACATCAAAGGCCAATCCTCAAGCTTTTCTTCCCTCCTGTGGAGAGGCATCAGGCTTTCCTTCGGTTAGCTTTCATCTACTCATTTGCTGTGATTCCTACAATATTTAATCTGTATCAGAAACTGTAAACCTTGTGTTTATTTTATGGGTCACTTGTTTGTCTCTCCTTCCCTCCCTAGACAATGCTTTGGGGTGGAAAGGATGTGGGGGCTCCCCTGCTTGTTTCTGCCCATCAATATTTGTCCAAATGACAGCCAAACAAATCAGCACTCTGGAGTGTAATAGCAGGAAGATAAATCTGGCAGGGACTAAATGGCTGCATGAAAGGGACATCAGCAAATGTTCATCCTGTATCTTAGGAGGACAAGAAGATTGCAATCCATTGTTGTGGGGGGTCAGGGTAGAGTGCTGAGCCGTTTGCATAATTTTGCCTGTCATGGAGAAAGAGAGAGGGAGAGTGGAAAGCCTGAATCCTAAATGCATCTAGGAGGCTGAGCAGAGAAAAGAAGCCACAGGGAACTGTTTGCTCAGTGTGTGCCAAAGCCCAGACTATGGAGCTTCTGAGTTAAGCTTTGGAGAAATGGCCAAGAGTGGCAAGAATCAGATATCAAGCAGCAGATTACACAGGCAGGCCCATGGCTTACAGGACCAGGGACAGCTCCAAGGGAGCAGAGATGTTTCTCTTACAAAATTCGGAGCCCAACCAAGCTATTAAATATGGAGCAGGCTTGGTGACTTCCCAAGCCTTTCTCATCTGCTGTCACCTCACAGGATTCTGGAAGGGGCGGGGCCCTGGCTTGAACTTTTGTGATCCACCTTCATGGGATGGGCTCCATGTTCTCAGCACTGAGCTGTAGAAATCCAAGGCAGAACCAAGCTTGAACTATCTGCAGGGTCAGGGGCCAGAAATACCAGAGTGCTCCAGCAGTTATTAATCCAAGGTCCAAGGTCAGAAAGGAGTTTGTCTGCAGACTCAAAAGGTCAGAGCCTGAAACTGAAGCCAAGGTACCAGCCAGAAGGGAGCAGTGTGCAGAGGAACAAGCAAGCTGGAATCAGAAGCGAAGATCACAAGGGATACTCACAGTTGTCTGGGCAAAAAAGCAAGTTCTGATGCAGAATGACTAGACCAGGGAGAGCCAGTGGGCTGTCTAGTGGGTGGGGATGTGTTAGAGTCTGAAGAGGGTAGTCCATCCTCCTTTCAGCCAGTTTGGTGTAGTGGTTAACTGCGCGGACTCTAATCTGGGAGAACTGGGTTTGATTCCCCACTTGTCCACATGAACCTGCTGGATGACCTTGGGCAAGCCATAGCTCTGTACCAGCTGTTCTCTCAAGGACAGTTGTCTCAGAGCTCTCTCAGCCCCACCTACCTCACAGGGTGTCTGTTGTGGGGAGGGGCAGGGAAAGGAGTGTGTAAGCCGTTCTGAGACTCCAAGTGAGTGAAGGGCGGGATATAAATCCAGTCTCCTCCTCCTCCTCCTCCTCCTCCTCCTTTCTGTCTTCTGTGCAACCTGGAGAGGCTCACTGCAATAGACAACAGCACTCAGATCAGGAGGGACACACACACGAGCAAACACGTGAAGCTGTCTTATACAGAATCAGACCATCGATCCTTCAGGATCAGCTTTGTCCACTCAGACTGGCAGTAGCTCTCTAGGCTCTCAGACTGAGGTCTTTCACATCACCTCCTGCCTGGTCCTTTTAAATGGGGATGCCAGAGACTGAACCTGGGACCTTCTGCCTATAAAGCAAAAGCTCTTCTACTGAGACACCACTCAGGCACCCGGCTGAAGTTCCAGCCTATACCAATCAGAAGCACTTTCTGGCTCCTTCGCAGTGGACTTGCCCCAAAGTGAAGCATCCTTGGATAGTTAATGTGGGAGGAGAGCAGGGATTTAGTTCTAACAACCTGGGGCAGAGATAGTTGTCCGCCCTTCTTTTCCAGTTTCTCCCACATGCTTCTGACAGCTCTGTCTGTTCCATCGATGGGATGGCACACACATACACAAGAGCAAATCATGTGCAGGGGGGGCTCTGGGACAGGGCAACAGCCCCTGCCAACACTACAATGCTTTTAGCACAGTGTCAGGATCCTTTTGTAAGGCAGCATTTTTCTTCGTGTTGTACTTTTCTGCAAACTTTCTGAGTTCTGCCCCTCTGGGAGTGTGGCGAAGGTAGATTTCTTGGAGGCAGTGCTGCAGAGAGAGAGAGAGAGGTAATGAATATTTCATGCCTTTTGGTGTAATCGTATCCTTGGAAGAGCGGGGGGGGGGGGGTGTTCTCTGTGTGTCTTTCCAGAGTCGGGAAAATTTATCAGAGTCAAAACATTTATCAGAAATCTGTATAAACGGGCTAAGCGCTGCCGAGAGCTAATCTGTGCAGAGCTAATAAGACTGAACAAAGTCACCATGGACTTGCCACCGGCGGTTCTGATAAGGATTTGTCATAGGAATTGCAGGTGAGGGCTGCACCGCCTGTAGGAAGCCGGGGATGCAAATGTGGTGGTTTAAGAGCCTCAGACTATGAGGAGCGCCACTGACAGCCAGAGAGGAGGGTGCAGGGAGGCCTGGGTCAAGCTCAGCTCCCGGCTGCGTTGGGGCAGGGGGGAAGAGAAAAGGTCAGCCTCTGAGTCATGCCCAAACAGCAGTGTGGCTCCACAGGAACAGGCTATTTTTACACTGCAGGAGCAGAGCGTGTGGGTGTGAGAGGAGAAAGGAGGCAGCTCTGGAGCAAAGGATCTGGTACCAACTTGACTGGGGCAGGATACAGCCCAGAGTAAAGAATCCAAAGACAGAGGATTCCAAGGCTGTTGTGGGGCATAGCACCATAGATAATGTCTGGTTGTGTGGAGGGCCTCTCATTCAACCTTTGGCATCTCTGGTTTAGGAAAAGATCTCTGCCTGAGACTTGCGGGGGTGATCATTGTCTGTTGGTGTAGACACTGCTAGGCCAGATGGACCAATGATTTCCATGCAGAACCAGAGAAGCCTTCTATAGAATTGTTGACTTATGCATTGTAGCACTATGAGCTTGGGTTCCAGGAAAAATATTTCTGCCTGAAGAAGATTCTGTTGAAACACGCAATTTTCGCCTGGGAGGCGTGTTGTTTGCTTTGATGCTTGCTGAATCACTTTTGTGGGAAATAGAAGAGCCTGCTGCATCTTTCATGCTTGCTTTGATGCTTGCTGAGTCACGTTTTTGTGGAGAACGTAACAGCCAGCTACATCTGTCATCATTTACACCCATTGCCACCTTCATCAGTCTCTTATCAGGAGCAAGATCGTCTACAGCAGTGGAATATGTTCTCTGGAGCTGCCTTCCCCAATGCTTTCTGTTTCTGTCCCAAGAGGCAGTGGGGGAGAAACAGCGACTTGGTCCGTGTGCCTGACAGGGACGTCATCCAACCAGAAGAGTTTGCTGATATTCCCACCAATCATTGTGCCATTTTACTGGTTTTCTGATTCTTTAAGGGGTTTCTTCACTTACTTGCTGGCCCTGTTCCTCTATCTGGCACGGCACCCGCCAGGCAAAGCTTGGCCTGTGCTCATAAGCAGGCAGGCCTGTGCAGATTGATGAAAGAAAGGATAGAGGCAGAGGCCCAGATTATGGGATCCCTCCCCCAACAGCGTGCCTGCCCTGCAGGTAATGACAGAGACAAATATCTTGCCTGCCTGCCAGTGAGTTCAAGCAGGGAAAAGCAAACTGGGAGAAGCACAGGTGAAGGCTTCGTAACCCTAACAGTAAGCATGCACACACCAGACCAGATGGAACCTGTAGGGAAGAGCCTAGTTTTAAACGCACTTGCAGCACGCAGGTGGGAAAAGCCAAGTCTTGCCTCTCCCAAGCTGTTCCTGATCTTGAAGCATTTTTGTCCAAATCAGGGAAGCTAGAAAACCAGGCAGGGCTGGAGGGGGGGGGGGGGGGATCATGAGAAATGGTGAACTCCACCGAGCAAAGTAAGGCGGCGTGAGGTGGGGAGCTCACTTCATCCACGTGTTCGGTTTTATTTAAAAATAAAAAAGGAACCTGGGAAAGGAGAGAAAGGACTGTTGCATGGATTATTGTGGCTAGGTCCGGGCGAGACAGGTAGGGGGCCAGTTGCCTGGTCTGGCACAGCGGGAAAAATGCCAGTTTGGCCACTTGGGCCCACATCGATAAGGAGGCATCCAGAAGCACACCCGGGCTCCCAGCGGTTGGACTCAGCACTGGTAGTAAAGGTACATAACTTAGGCTTTACCTGGTGCCCGGGATTGTTCTGACCTGACTTTGAAGAACTTATGCAGGCCCATCATGCCAACAGGTAACCCATGGGAAACAGGTTTTCCTCCTCCCTCCCTCCCTCCCTCCCTCCCTCCCTCCCTCCCTCCCTCCCTCCCTCTCTCCCTCCGGTTGCCAATCTCCAGGTGAGGCCTGAAGATATCCTGGAATCACAACTGTTCTCCAGACGACAGGGATCACTTCCCCTAGAGAAAATGCCTGCTGTGGAGGGTTGGCTCTGTGGCATTATACACCACTGATAGGTTTGCCAATCTCTAGGTGGGGCCTGGAGATCTCCCAGAATTACAACTGATCTTCAGATGAGATCAGTTTCCCTGGAGAAAACCGGTGCTTTGGAGGGTAGACTTTATGGCATTATACTCCCTTATGGCATCATACTCTATGCCTAATGCCGCCTCCACCTTGCAGGACCTAGTGCAGTTCCGCAGGGCCTGTAAGACCGAGATGTTCCACCAGGCCTATGGCTGAGGACAGCAACGGCTTGCCATCAAGCCTGGCCTCCTCCATCTCTTCCTCTCCCCTCTGTGAGACTTCTGCTCAAAGTAGTCAAGGATCAGATCTTTGTTGATGAAACACAGTTCTTTATTTCCAATCTCTACATTGGTACAGGTTCTCGGATTATTGTCAGAGATAATGCATATGATAGAAGCAGGTCTATTATACCCTTCAGTAGAATTTGAATTGCCCATAGGTAACCAATCACCAAAGGGGAAAAACGGCGGGCAAAAGGGGTCTTTGGCCGTTTGCTTCCCACAGGAAAGAAAGCTAGGTGTTAAGCTGTAAATTTCCCTTCCCAAACCAGACCCCTTAGATGTAACCATATTCACATAACAAATGCCTTTCCTCAAGGCCTTCGCACATTGATAAGAATTGGTCTCTGTCCTCCCCTTGTCTTCCCAGCCGGGATGAATGGAATGCGGAGGCAGGAGTGTGAGAGGCCCATTGTTCCCACGCTTTGAAGTTGTCACTCTCCCGGGCAAACAGTTACACAGACCAGGCCTGGTCAAAGCCATAAACCTGGGGTCACATAGCATACAGTTCTCCTGGCAAGGGATATGGTTACATGGTGGGCATAGGGGCAACTAAAAGCAATAAGCATGGATACATAATAGGTGCAAGCACAGGTTACACATAGCACAAAGCAATAGGAAGCATAGCAAAAGCCCATGTCTGAATCAGCAGATTCTGACACCCTCATGGGGAAAGGACATAAAGTGTTCTTAAAATGCCATTCTAAAATAGTTAGTTTTATTACTGTTTTAATTGTTTTAACAGTATTAATTTTGAGTTATGGTCAAGTTTGATGTAGCAGTTAAGTGCGCGGACTCTAATCTGGGAGAACCGGGTTTGATTCTCCACTCCTCCACTTGCACCTGCTGGATGACCTTGGGCAAGCCATAGTTCTGTACCAGCTGTTCTCTCGAGGACAATTGTCTCAGAGTTCTCTCAGCCCCACCTACCTTGCAGTGTGTCTGCTATGGGGAGGGGAAGGGAAAGGAGTTTGTAAGCCGCTCTGAGACTCCTTCAGGTAGTGAAGGGCGGGGTATAAATTCAATCTGTTCTCTTCTTCTATATTTATTGATATGATGTACGCTGTCCTGAGCCCTTGCACAGGGGAGGGTGGTCTAAAAGTCAAATAAATTAATAAATTTCAGCTATGATGTCTGCCCTGGATTTCCCGGCATTGCTTTAAAAAAATGACCCATGATGCAATGGCTTTTGCCCTCTTTTAACTTTTACAGTGGCATATGAGAGCACTGGACAGAAAACAGAAGTAAGATTTATACAGTTGTGGGTGCCCCCCCCCCCCGGTTTGCAGTGGAATGGGAGGGGCTGAGGGATAGGGGCAGGAGCAGAAAAAAGGACAACCGGTTTCTCTCAGTCTAGTCTGGCATTAATCAGAAACTGCAAAAACTTGCTATAACTTGCCTGTGTGAAACAGCCTGAGCCTCTGGGCATGTGCAGAATGCCTTTTAATCACAATGAATAGCCATTGCCAAAATCCTGTCTTCACTGATTTCCCCTTCTGGAGAAGCAACATGCTAAACAGGATTAAACTCTAGGACCTATGAAGAAAGGCTGAATCACTTGGGGCTCTTTAGCTTGGAGAAACAATGGCTGAGGGGTGACATGATCGAGGTTTATAAGATTATGCATGGGATAGAGCAGGTAGAGAAAGAGGTACTTTTCTCCCTTTCTCACAAGACAAGAACCCGTGGGCAGTCCATGAAATTGCTGAGCAGTCGGGTTAGAACAGATAAAAGGAAGTCCTTCTTCACCTGAAGAGTGATTAACATGTGGAATTCACTGCCACAGGAGGTGGTGGCAGCTACATGCATGGACAGCTTCAAGAGGGAATTAGATAAACATCTGGAGAGGAGGTCCATCAGTGGTTATTAGCCACAAAGTATAGATAGGATCTCTCGTTCTGGGGCAAGTGATGCTCTGTCTTCTTGGTGCTTGAGGGAAGGGGCAACAGTGGGAGGGCTTCTAGTGTCCTGGCCCCACTGGTGGACTTCCTGAGGGCACCTGGTGTTTTTGGCCACTGTGTGACAGAGTGTTGGACTGGATGGGCAACCAACATTGTCTTCTCTTATGTTCTTAGGACCTATCTCTGCAGAAGAAGAAATTTTTCACTTCAGAAGTTTAAAGGGGCTTAATGCCCAGGTAATCTTCTTGACCCCCCTGCCCTACAGAAAACCATGTTCTTCAGTAAGATCTAAATAAATATAAGCTAAGAATAATCCTTCCCCTGAATGCCAAGACTACAAAAACGTTGTATGTGCACAGAGGGCTTTCCCCTTACTACACAGTACCATACACACCTACCGACTTGCTATTAGATGATCATTTATTGGAGGGAGTGCTTTGCAGGTGGGTATAACTGAGGAATCTCCCCTTGGAAGAGTTGGGGCACTGGGTATTTGTTGTCTCCCCAGCTTTCCCAGTTTTGAATCCTACTTTGCAATCTCAGGGCTCACAATGTCTCTCTCTCTCTCTTAAGAGAGAGAAGACTGTTGGCGCACTAATTAAGTCAACACAAGCGTCATGGTATGATTATAAGCAAAGCGCTTGTCTCTGGAGAACTGATGGTATGCAGACTTGTGGCTTCTCCCAGGACTCTTGCTTGTGGCAGTGACTGTGCACATGAATAGGAAATGGGAAGCAATAATTGGCACTGCAAGCTCAACTACGCTATACATTAAGTGCATAGTTAATGTCCGTGTTCTTTTTGTTTTAAGGGCTGTTTCCACACAGATGCCTTGCTCTGCTTTGTTGTCTTTACAGGAGCAGTGTTTTGAGGAGCACCCACATGATGTTGTCTTCTGCTTGTCCATTTACCGTGTTTCTCCCCCACTTTGTGGTGAAGTTTCCCAAACTTGAATTGGTATGATCTTTTTGGAAAGTTTGGAAAGAACCTCTGAATGCTGTGTAGATGGGAAGCTGTGTGTTTTTATGAGTCCCTCTAACATTGATGCTGACTTGCCTTCACTCAAGCCCTGCAGCTGCCATTTCCTTCCACATCCTAGAGACTTTTGGCAGTCTTTGGATTGGGAATTACTAGCTTGCTTATAACATTAAAACTTTATACGGATCTATTGCAACAGTGCACTAGTTCCCAGCTTTCATTTTTAAAAAGTAAGCCTGCACCTTTCTCTTTGTTATTCTGCAATAAAAAGGCCAAGAGACTTACGTTTAAAATGAAAGTTGCGAACTAACTTTATTGTTGAAATAGGTTGTTGTAACATTATAACACTAGAGGGATGTAGCAATTCCCTTTAAAAAAAAGTGCTCTGGCAGAAGGGAAAGAAGTTGTGGCCTTTGAGCGGGCGTGCAAGGCAAGGGAAGTGGCAGAGAAAAGTGCTGTGTGGCTGCTTCACTGCCACTGTGGAGGCCTGTGCATTTGCAACACCATGAGCTACACACAGAACCATCCCCAAATATCCTGCCACATGATACATGCCTAGTGTTGGGTAGAGAGCTAGTTTGGTGTAGCGGTTAAGTGCGCGGACTCTAATCTGGGAGAACCGGGTTTGATTCCCAACTCCTCCACTTGCACCTGGCTGGATGACCTTGGGCAAGCTGTAGCTCTGTACCAGCTGTTCTCTCAAGGACAGTTCTGATAAGAGCTCTCTCAGCCCCACCTCCCTCTCAGGGTGTCTGTTGTGGGGAGGGGAAGGGAAAGGAGTTTGTAAGCCTCTCTGAGACTCCGAGTGAAGGGCGGCATATAAATCCAATCTCTTCTTCTTCTTCTTCTTCTTCTTCTTCTTCTTCTTCTTCTTCTTGTGTATGGATGCACTACTGTTCATGGATGTATCACCAAGCGCTGCCCATAACATAGCAGGCCCCAGGCAATGACTCTCAGGCTTAGAAAGATGAGGAGCTGGCAATCCTAGCTCCTCCCTCGGCATACTTCTGGCTCCCTGATGCTCACCTCTCTGGCCCCAGTCCTGGTTCTAGTATTATGATGGAGGGAGAGAAAAAAAAATCTTTCTGCCATCTCTGTTTACTGACTGTTCGCTCAACCTCTGCTGTGTTCTCCTCCGCCTTCAACCATCTTCCTTTTAAACAAACGAGCACCAAACGCTTTCATCATCGCAGAGGTTTCACCTCCTTGATCCTTTTGGTTGCCCTTTTCTGCACCTGTTCCAGCTTCACAGTAGCCTTTTGAGATGGGGAAGCCTTGAGATACCGTGCACAGCATCCAAAAGTGACCACACCACAGAGTTATGTAAAAGTGTTGATTTAAAGCCCCTTTCAGAATAAAAAAAAATCCTTGACCCACTTTTTTTTTGGGGGGGGGGGGTTATCAGCAGCCTACAGTAAGTAGACTGTTTCCTTTGAACCCCCTTCTGTGACCCCAAGGACATGTTGGAGAGACAGTGTGGGGGAGTGGTTAGAGTGTCAGACTAGGATCTGGGAGACCCAAGTTTGAATCCCCGCTCTGCCATGGAAGCTCACTGTATGACCATGGGCCAGTCATGCACTCTCAACCTGACCTACCTCACAGAGGAGATGAGAATGATATAAGACACTTGAGATACCCACTGGGGAGAAAGGTGGGGTAAAAATGATGCAAATAAATTAAATGAGTAACTCTCTCCTGCATAGTCAGAAGTAGGTGTGCGCATTCGGTATTTACCGAGCCGAATAAATACCCGAATAATGTCTTTTCAGCATTTTTCGGGTATTAATTAAGCTGAATACCAAATCAGAGCATCTGTTCGGTCGCCGAATAGAGATTCCTGAATACTATACGGCTTCATTTGGCTATTAATCAGCAAGGCAATAGCAAGGCAATACAAGCCCAGCAGAATGTCCCAGAGAATCACTGCAGTAGGAAGTAAAGTGTGTGTGTGGGGGGGCACGTTTGCAAGGCCAGCAGCAAAACCAGTGCAATGTGACCGGCAGAACCAGTGCCACTGTGGCAGTGCCAAAACTCATAAGGACTAAGATCAAATCTGAGAGTCTCTGAAGTAGAAACTGAGGGGGGAGGGGTTTCTGTAAGTACAGCAGATCTATTGCAATGTACTAGTCCCCAGCAGCAGAACCCAGTGCCAATGTGCCAGCAACAGAACTAACCAGTGTCACACCAGAGAATCCCAACAGGGCTTTAAAAATTTTGGAGGGCAGAAGTAAGGCAGTGGAAGCTCAGCAGAACACTCAGAAGTGCAGGGTGGGCAGACACTTTTGCTAGCCCGCCTGAACCAAGGCCAACCCAATACACAGAAGCCCAGTAATGTTGAGCTGCCATTTGCCACTATAGTACTGGGTTCTGCTGCTGGGCACTAGTAAATTGACACTGGGTTCTGCTGCTGGGCAGCCACTACTGCACTGGTTCTAGTGTCCTGCAACCCTCTCCCTTTGCTTGGATTCTGTGCTCGAAATCAGTCCTGTTGAGATGGCCTGACATTTGCCACAATAGCACTGGCTTCTGTTCCTGGGCTGTAGTAGGTTGACACTGGGTTCTGCTGCTGGACACCAGTAGTTTACAATATCTATGAGAACAACAGCTATGGAACAAGTTAAGAGCAGAGAATCATACAGCTGTGACAACGCACTCTCATATTAAAGCATATGCATCAAAAATTTCAAAAACATACAACAATATTGCAAAATATGATTAATTTAATATAATAGGTGATGGGGGTCCAAAGTCATCAACAATGAAACATCCGGTAGATATGTTCGTTTCCACATCCGGTAGATATGTTCGTTAATGCATCTTGCTCAAAGGTTGATTCTCCACTCCTCCACTTGCACCTTTGAGCAAGATGCATTAACTTAGGAGTGTTCCAGATATGCTGTGAGTTGAAAGTTGCCATTGTTGAATCAGCCAGATATGGTAGAAGTACCTTTATTGTGTTTGAAGATATTCTAATTGTTGGTCCACACCTGATGAAGACTTGTGGAAATGAACATATCTACCGGATGTTTTGTTGTTGATGACTTTGGACCCCCATCACCTATTATATTCAATTAATCATATTTTGCAATATTGTTGTATGTTTTTGAAATTTTTGAAATTTTTGATGCATATGCTCGGACACCAGTAGTTTGGCATTGGGTTCTGCTGCTGAGCATTAGTACATTGCACTGGTTCTGCTGTCCTTGCAGAAATGCACCCCCTTACTTCAGAGGTTCTCAGATTATCAGATTTGACCTTAGTCCTGTTGGGGTTTGACACTGCCACAGTGGCACTGGTTATGCTGGTCACATTGCACTAGTTCTGCTGCTGGCCTCTCAAACATCTCCAACACACACACTTTACTTTCTACTACAGAGATTCTCTGGGACATTTTGCTGGGCTTGTATTGCCTTGCTATTTCCCCCCTTTGGAAACAATGAAGAATGGAGACACCCTCTTTGGGTACCCACAGAATTGGACCCCCTGGTCCAATCTTTTTTAAACTTGGGAGTTCTTTTGGGAAGAGGCTTCAGCAGCTAAACTGCAAATTTGGTGCCTCTACCTCAAACCCCATCTCCCCCAGCCCACTGAATATACACTAGGAGATTTGCCATTGACTATAATGGCCCCATAGGGTATAATAGAGCCGAATATATTCGGTATTACTGAATATTTCCCAAATCCGAATACAATGCAGATACTGGTATTCAGGAATATTCAGAAATGTCGAATAAATTCGGCTGTTTTATACCTGAATTTTAAAAAAACCAATTTTCCCCCTTGCACATCCCTAGTCAGAAGCAGTTCCAATTCCTCCACACACGCACACACACATTTTCACTCAGTGTGCAACACATTGCACTGATTAATCTTTAATGTTGTTTCCTCTTATATTACCCAGTCACTCAGTTTGAATAGAACCTTTTGGAAGAAGAAGAAGAGGAGGAGGAAGAAGAAGGAGGAGGAGGAGGAGATTGGAGAAGCCATGATTCTTCCTCAGCAAGGCTTGTTCTACCGTCAACCATCTTAGTAGTAGTAACACTATCCACCAATTTACATGGGCCAGTTTTGCATCCTTAGTAAGGACAAAGAGTTTACTAAGGAGTTGCATATGTTCACAAGAAGATCAGCAGTTTCACATCTGGGGCTTTAAGAGAGGGTTCAGCCTGGCCCCATAAACTTGCTGTAGAACTGCACCTTTTGTCCCTTCCCTTTGACAGAGCTCCCTACAAACAATGGTTGTGTCTCTCCTGCACTGTCCATGGTCAAGGCCAATGCCAGACATTCATTTAGCCTCTACATTCATTCTCCTTGTCTGTATGCCCCAAGCCAAGACTGAGACCAGTGGAGTGCGTTTCGTTGTGTAACTAAATGAATCTGGCTCACACAGTACCTACCGGAGTGTTGTCTGGAGATACGGAGAGGAGACAACATTTAAAACCTCATTTAAGTGAACACAAAGAGAGGACTCTAGGGTGGAAGGAGAATTAATTAATCTCACTCTGATGCAGATACTTTTAATTAAATGTAAGTCTATGTTCTTTTAAAAAGTAGCTTTTAAAAAAACAGAACCTGGGCCTTTTGTGTAACTTGGTTGGGTGCTGAGATGGAGAGTTAGTGAAATTATGGGGAAAAAATTAAAATCCACTAGAGCGAGATGGGAATATTTCAAAACAGCCCAAATTAGTTTTGCATTTATGGATTTAAAGGGGGGGAGGATTATCAGCTTTCCATAGGAAAGCTTCCACTTTCTAAAGTTCCTGCGAGGTGGGTCCTTTTGATTTCTGGGGTGCTGTTTATGGAATGCCATGATACGGAAGGCCTGAGGTAGCCTGGCCTTGTCAGACCTCGGAAGCTCAGCAGGGCCAGCCTGGGTTAGTGTTTGGATGGGAGACCACCAAGGAAGTCCAGGGATGCTACTCAGAGGCAGGCAAGGGCCAACCACCTCTGGTTTCTCTCCTGCCATAAAAACCCTGTGATGCCACAAATCAACCGCACCCCACCCAACACCTGAAACAGTTATGTGTGTGTCTCTGTGTCTCTGTAAAGGGCTTTCAAGTCACAGCCAAATTATGGCGGCCCCTCATGGTGTTTCCAAGACAAACAAACACCGGAAGCTGCTTTATACTGAATCAGACCGTTGGTCCATTAAACTCGGCATTGTCTTCTTGGACTGGCAGGGGCTCTCCAGGCACTATTGCACTACTTACTGCCTAGTCCTTTTTAACCGGAGATGTTGAGGATGGAACCCAGGCCTTCTACATGCCAAGCAGGGGCTCTTCCTTTCAGCCATGGCCCCTCCCTGTGGCAAAAGCCACGGCAAGAGAGTAACAGAGGTGGGTTTCCCACTGTCTGCCTTTAAGTAGCAACCCTGGGGCTTCCTTGGTGGTCTCCCATCCGATTACTAACCAGAATCAACCCTGCTTAGCTTCTGAGAGCTGACAAGATCCAGCTAGCCTCAGCCATCCAGGGCAGGGCAGGGATGAGCAGAAATCGTTTGCCATGTCCTGACTCTGTGAGAAGACCCTGAACTTCCTTGGTCTCCCCTCCAAATACTAACCAAGGCCGACCCTGCCGAGCTTCTGAGATTTGACAAGATTGGGCCCTCCTGGTCAGGGCACCCCCCACCCCCAATATCTGAAATGATTCTTCTCAGCATTTCCAAGCTCTGTAGTGTCAAAGACCCATCCCACCCCTGCACTGGACTAGCCCAGAAAAGCATGGCCCATTTGGCTCCCACGATGCCTTTAATGGGAGGGCTTCCATGGGGCTGGATGATTTTCTGGGGCCTTGCTGGATATGGGCGGGGCCATCTTATTACACAGGGACTATAGCTTGGTGCATGCTTTGCGCATGAAATTTGCAGGGCAAAAGGATTTAAAGTAATGGGGCTGGAGGAAAAGCACACCCTGCCCGGTGTGACTCAGTTGAAGGTTTTTAAAATTTATTTAAAACATTCTTTGTCTTTCTTCCTTACGGAGCTCGAGGTGGCTTATGGTACAAATAAAATACCTAAAATAGAGTACATAAAAAACAAATTTTAAAATCTCAGTTTAGGACTGCTTTAATCAAATGCGGGCCTAAACAAAACCATCTTCAACTGTCTCCTAAAGATCAACGGTGAGGGGGGCCAGGCACATCTCCCTGGGAGGTTGTTCCATAATTGTGGGGCGGCCACCAAAAAGGCCCTCTCTCGTGTATCCCGCCAGATGAGTTTCTTTGGTGGGACAGTCAGGAGAGCTTCTCCCTGTGATCTTAATTCCCGGGGAGGGACATACAGGAGAAGACGGTCCTTCAGCTACACTCGTCCCGAGCCACGTTGGTTTCCTTAGATGGTTCCAGCTTCTGTCTGGAATCCGGCTTCATATGGAAGCAGCCATTTACGTGACCTTTTCTGCATTCACAGGCAGAGCTTTGGCAGAAGCCAATGCAAAGCGCAGCTCACTGTGGCAGGAGGGTGGAAGCATGTCCCATCCCTGCGAAAGCCAGTAAGAGCCCCCCCCCTTCCCCTGGAGATCTCACACTTTCTGCATCGATTCTCTGTGTTGCCATCTTTGCCTCCTTCTTCAAGAATCAGCTCCTATAATTTGAGCTGTGAAAATGCACTCGGCAGATCGAAGTTGCAGCTGGAGCCTGCTTTCTCCCAGCTCTCCTCCGCCGGTGGCCCACCGCCGAGATGAAACAGCTTTTGCCAACTAGTTTGGGCAAGTAGCTCAAGCTGGGCCCCCTAGCAGGAAAGGGGAAAGAAAATTGGGAGGGGAGGAGAATTCCCGTCTCAGCAGCTGGCACTTTCTTCTTGCATGAAGCGGAAGACATCAGCGCCTGTGCCGCTCCATCTCCCAAGCATCTGACTTCTCCTTTCACCCTGGTCCACCCTTCCCACCAGGGACCCATAGCTGTAACATTCGCCCACGGGGTAGTGCCGGATGGCAAATTGTCAGTCCCTGCTCTGAACAAGCCGGGTGGGTCTACGTTTCCAGGAGTTTGTGGCTGATTTCACCATTTGGGTTTTCTTCCTCAATATAAAGGCACAAGGACTGGCCCATTTGGAAACGATGGCCTGTACTTTTATCAGGGTATTTTCAACTCTGATTTTTCAGCCAGAAACTTTTGAGTTTATCATGGAAGAAGTGCTCATTGGATCATTTCTATTTTTAAAAAGGAACAATCTAGGTCAAGATGACCAGGTAGTTGAGCTCAGCAGCATAAAAACTGAACTTTTCTTTCTTCAGAGTCCTCAGTCACGCTACTGTCTGCCTCCCACCCCTTGCTTCCTTAGATCACCATCACGGGGCTTTCTGCAAGCGCCTGGCCTCAGATTGCCCCCCCTGTCAACCACCAGGGCCAAGGGCCTTTTCACTGGCTGCCCCCCCTCTGGAATCAGCTCCCTGCAGAAATTCATGCCCTGTGGGACCTCCCAGCATTCCGTGGGGCATTGCAAGGCTGTTTTGTGCCTTATGCAGATTGGCCTGTTGTTTAGGTTGATATTTTAATTGGTTTTATAATTTTACAAGTGGAGACCTGCAAGAAACTTGCAGGATAGTTATCCCATTCCTCACCCCTTTGCTTCCTCCCTTCTCCCCCTACCTCTCTCACACTCTTTCTCCCTTCTGCCCCCCTTTCTTACTCTCTCGCTCTCCTCCATGTATGTTACTTCCTCTCTCTTTCTGACCTGTCATCATTCCCTTTGTTTTTCTGCCTCCCCACCTCATCACTCTTTCTCTCTCTTTCTGCCTCCCACCTCAAATCCCACCCTCCCCAGGCTCCACCTCTCAAATGTCTGGGAATTTCCCAACCTGGAGTTGGCAACCCTATTTCCTTCCCACCCAACAGCCAACCTACCTTTATCTGTCTTCAGCTTTCTATCTCCACCCCCCTCCCCTGCAGCCTCTACCTAGGAAAATTACAGTCTTTCTCCACAATGGGGACTAAAGCAGCTTACATTATTATTTCCTCTTTGTTATTTGCACAACAACCCTGTGAGGTTGGTTAGGCTGAAAGTATGTGACTGGTCCAAAATCTCCCAGTCAGCTTCCACTGCAAGATGGGAATCTGAACCTGGGTCTCGCAGATCCCAGTCTGAAGCTCGAACTGTTGCACCACAATGGCTTTCATACGGTGGCTGCTGATGAACTGTAGCAAAACAGCTGGGCCTAATTAAGTCATGCAAATCAGGTGGTATCAAGTCACACAGAGGGTGCTGCCTAGGGATGCCAGCCTCCAGATGGGACCTGGGGATCCCCTGGAGTTACTGCTCATCTCCAGACTACAGAGATAACTTTCCGTGGAGAAAATGGATGCTTTGGAGGGGGGAGTTTATGGCATTGTACCTCACTGAGGTCCCTGTCCTCCCCAGGCTCCACCCCCAAATCTCCAGGAGTTTCCCAGCCTGGATCTGGATCTGCTGCTGGTGGCTGGGGGGATACTTGGCAACCCTCGACTGCTGCCAGTAAAATCCCTGCCTTTGACTGACAGAAACAGTTGGAACCTCCTCTCCCCCTCCCCCGAACATTCTAATCTCCTCACAGTTGACACCTGGAGCTGAGGCCATTTCAAAAGGTATTTTGGGGGATTCTATGGTCCCTGAAGGTTTTTTTTTAACTTTTCTGATTTTTCTGCACATTGTGGGAGTGCCCCCTGTGTGTAGGAAAACCTCTCCCCCCCCCAAGGGCCCCCTAGCTTGGATTTAGATATCCACACAGGGGGGGCCCCTTCGCTATTAGATATATAGATACTTATCATATTTATTTGTATGAAGAACATAAGTGCATAAAAGAAGCCAATGTTGGAACAGGCCAGTGGCCCCTCCTGTCCAACACTTGGTGTCACACAGTGGCCAAAAATACCAGGTGCCCTCAGGAGGTCCAGCAGTGGAGCCAAGACACTAGATGCCCTCCCACTGTTGCCCCCCCCCAAGCACCAAGAATACAGAGCATCACTTGCCCCAGACCGAGAGCTCCTATCTATACCTCGTGGCTCATAGCCACTGATGGCCCTCTGCTCCATACATTTATCCCATTCCCTCTTGAAGCCGTCCATGCTTGTAGCCACCGCCACCTCCTGTGGCAGTGAATTCCATGTGTTAATCCCTCTTTGCTCCTGGAGGTCTCAGAACATTGTCCTCCTCCACTGGATTTTTCTGGATTTCCCTCTGGATGCTGGCTACTTTGATCAATACAAACGTGGAAGCACATTTTGTATTTTTAAAAAATTGGCAGTAGACCAAGGAATGGGGTTATCCACACAACAATCTACATTATTGGTTCTTGATACTGTTTCACCTGTGTGCGTGCGTGGGGGAGTGTCGGTGCATATCTTAACACTGCTGAATGCAAATCTGCTAGATGGTGGTCACACTTTTTAAAAAAAAAATACATGTAGATATTAAACTTCAAGATCAGGGAGGGAGTTGAAAATAGTGGGATAATGTATGAGCTGTCATCTGTCTGGAAGGGGTGGTTTCACAGTCTCCACTACACAGAATAGCAGCTTTTGTTTAGATAGTGTTTACAATGTGCTTTTGGAAGAAGGCAGTTACAGCTTTTCTGCCTTCGATCTCTCTGCCTGTGTTGTGCTTCCAGAGATTGGGGGGGGGGGGGGGGCACAGCATGCTTTTCAGAAAAGAATGGCAACTGCTCCATCCTGGAACACGCGTCTCACAACCAGGTCTTTTTCTTTGCTCAGCTATCTTCCATCTAGGGTTTCCAGGTCCCCCCTGTCAGGGGATGGGAGGTAGGGTTGCCAGATCCAGGCTGGGAAACTCCTGGAGATTTGGGGATGAAGCCTGAGAGGACAGGGGTCTCAGTGGGGTACGATGCCACACAGAGTCCACTCTCCAAAGCTTCCATTTCCATCAGGGGAAACTGATCTCTGCAGTCTGGAGATGAGCTTTCATTCCTGGGGATCCCCAGGTTGCGCCTGGAGGCTGGCATCCCTACTTCCCATTTCACGCATTCATTGGCCTCTGTGGTTGTTCTGTGGAACACCTACTTGCTATCTGGTTCGTTCCAAAAATACTTGCACTATAAGGACGGATTTTTCACATTAATTGATGTAGCCGGATGTGTTGCGAAGTAATTCCAGCACAGCGCCTCAAGTTCACATTGTAATGTAACATGCCATCTTCTCACACGTGAAGGTGAGACCCTGAAAAACAGCACAAATGTGTTTGCGTTTCCTTGTCTACTCCATTTTAAGACTGAGGAAATCTGAGGTCTGAATGCATTCCTTTTTGGGATCAGGATGCAGCAATTCCCTAACTTCTCAGGGCAGCCTGGGAGACCTGCAGGGCCGTCTGCAGCACACAGAATCTGAACCCTTCGAAGTCCGTGGAAGTCGGTGGGCTCAGAATGGCACACCTCTGCATGGGACTGCGCTGCAAATAGCTTAATTTTTAATCATGGTTGCTCTCCTGAACACTCAGGATCTGCATTTGGACATTTGCTAATCAAAGAGCGAACCAAAAATATCTCCCATATCATTATAACTAATCCAAACTGAAAAATTAAAGGCAGTCAGTAATCAGAAAAGGGCATTCACCCTTGCTGTTCTGGCACCTTCTTGGCACTGCTGCACAGGGCAAGGACAGGGAGAGCAAGTTGGCAAGGAACGGAACTGGCAGGGGCGTTGTTCTACCAACCTTGCCACAGAAGAGGATGATGCCGATAGATGCCTGTGTGGGGCATTTTTGCCTTTTGTCGCACCAACTGTGGCTTGGGGGTGGCTTTTTGGATTCTACAGAGGCAAGAGCCGTAGCACCATTTCCCTGCCCATTGTGGGGGGGGGGGGGACTTCAACTGAGCACTCACAGGGCTGACTTCCCCATTCTCAGGTTGATTGACAGCTGGACCAAGGGGGACGCCCCATTCGCTGCTCAGCTGACCTGGAGGAGAGCCCCACTTCCCCCTTGGCTGTCCCGTGGCAAGTGGGAGAGGGCCAGGGTCAGGATGGACACAGCCATGCTCGTATGTGGGCCAGCTCCCTGACTTGCCTGGGACACGATACCCCTTCATGGACTTTCCATCCTGAGCTTTCAGTCCCCCCTTTGCTCAAAGCACCCAGTACAAGCAGATGGCACTCTCTTAAAATTGAAAGTGGGCTTTGGTTCCAAAAAAGAAGAAGAAATAATTTAATTTAATCATCCCAGTTGGAAGGTTCCAGTCTCTGGACAGATGGAGCCTAACTGTCCTGTGTCACGACAGCAGCAGGAGACACCTCAGCAGCCTCTGGCCTCATTGTCATTCTCTGCCTCTCTTAGCGGGAACAGGGCCAGGATCCTGGCATTGGAAAGGGAGGGGCAAGGGCAGCTCTGAAGGAAAGCGTCCCCTCTGGCTGCAGCACAGAGGGAGTGAGCTCTCTTCTTTGTATTTGTGTGTGTGTGTGCACGTGCGCGCACACATCCACTTGGAAGTCATGGCGACCTCTGCTGACTGACCCCTCCTGGGGGCCTGGAGGATATTCAGAGAGGTGGCTGAGTAAAGCCTGCCCCCACCTCCTGACTGCTGGTATTCCAAGGAGGGCTCCCCTCCATGTACTTGCCAAAATCGTCCCTGCTTAGCTCCTGAGATCTGACCAGATCAGGCTTGCCTGGGCAATCCAGGTCAGGGCAGAGTGGGTGGTGTCTCGATTTTTAGACCTCCCCCTCCCTGAATAGAAATATGCATTTTATACTCTCTGATTATTTTAATCACTTGGATGGGGCCCTTTCCCCCTTCTGATCAAACACAGTGTTTTGGATACAGTTCCATTGGAAGTATGACCTGGCCCCTGTGGTGTGTGGCTGCGGTATATCGAGCCCACATTACAGCAATGCCTCCTACATACACCTGCCCTTGAGGAGTATCCAGGAACCGCAATTGGTGCAGAACACTGCCTCCAGGATGCTGACTGGAGGGGTCATAGGGACCATATTGCTTCAGTCTCGGCCCATCTACACTGGCTGGCAATTTGTTTCCAGGCACAATCCAAGGTGCTGTTCTTGACCTTCAAAGCCCTAGGTGACCAACATAGCAGAAGGACCTCCTGTTCCCTCATGGACCTGCCTGACTACTATGGTCATCTTCGGAGGCCCTGCTCTGGGTGCCCCCCCCCCTCCTGAGATTAGGCGGGTGACAACAGGCACTGCTACCTGCCTATCAAGAGCCTTGGCAGTTACTGATGCTGAAGCTGTTTTTACAGAGAGTCCATCCAACTTGGTTTGGTCCATCTAGTGGAGCATTCTCTACTCTGACTGGCAGTGGCAGAGAAAAAGTCTTGCCAAATGCCAACTCCGTGACATCCTTGGAACTGGATGCGACAGGAATTGAACCTGGGACCTGAATGCTAATCATGTGCTTAAACACTGAGTGACAATTTTTCCATGTTTGTGGTGGGAGTCCAACTGCACCTTCCCTAAAATCACCCTTTCCTCAGTAACTGAGAAAAAAAATGGATTTGTCTGTGGCACAAGAAGATTGGCACAGCTACCCCAAAGTGACAGTTCTGACTGCACACAAGAGCTGATCCATTCAGCAGAATAGCCCATGAATGGTTTACTCTACACCTCTACCTGGACCAGGAAATGACCTCCCCTGCCCACCTAACCAGGTGCCCATGAATGGTTTACTCTACACCTCTACCTGGACCAGGAAATGACCTCCCCTGCCCACCTAACCAGTGGGATGGTTGAGTGCCACATTTCAAGCAATCTTTACAAAGATAACCACAGCAGTGTAGGTAGTTCAGCCCAGTTTGCTCCTGTGCTGTTCTGACCCATTCAGACTGGTGGAGTGGGGAGAAAGTGTGGTCCCTGCTGCACATCACAAGTGCAAGTTGTTTGGATTGCTGGGGAATATATCTAGTGTTTTCATTTCCTTTTATGTCTTTCTCCGTTGCCCCCGAGTCCTTGTTGACCGTTGAATTAGATCTGTGCATATTCTAACCTTCTCCACCCTTCCCCTCTTTGTTTGTAAATAAATGCCTTTGCCTATAGTCAGAATGATTTGTTGCCATGGGTTTCTTGAGCTCTTGCATGCCTTGGAAGTCCTTCAACACGGCCACTTCAGGGGAGGAAGGAAGGAGTTTTCTGTCCCTTACAACCTGGTTGTGCTTTACTTAGCTTGAATCAGCGGGCAGACTGCTGTCCAGGGTCCTGAAAGAGGCTCGTCCCCTCTTTGCTTAAATAATTCCACGGCTGGTGGCAGCAGAACCGCCACTCTCCCGGTCCTTGTGAGTTCTCAGCTCCCTTTACCCTACACCTGACCCTCCCTTCGGTCACCACATATTTGCTCAGCAACTATACACCTGGCTTCCCGTGTCCCTTCTCGTCCTTCACCTTGGCATATATGTCACGTCAGCCAAAGGGCAGCCTCTGGTATACAGCGGGACATAAATCACCGCTGGCTACAGGGATGCTTGACATCCAGGGCAGGAGCCATGATTGCACTGGAAGATCCCTGAAACGTCTTTTCCCATGACCCTGTCACTGGCCCGGGTGAAGCCCCAGAGAGGCAAATATAAAATTAGCTCCAACCTGTATCCTAATGTGCTCAATTGCCACTCATCTCAGGCAAATGTCGCTAATATATTGACACTTAGGCTGGCATGACAGCCTCTTTCCTGGTGTCATCTGTCTGGGATGAAAATAGAAAATTTCCCAGGGTAGCTGGATGTCGAGAGCTGGCAGCAACGGTCCAACCATCACCTTTCAGGATGTGTTGAATTAACCAGGGCTGTGTCCAAACGCCCACACAGGTTTGCGCTGGGAGTCTTCAGCACAATTACTTGCTCATCATTTGTACAAGTAACTGAGTTCTGCAGTGAAGTAAGAACCTGTCAAGGCCATTAGCGAATAGTCGGGGAGCCAGGAAGACAGAAGAGTCAGACAAGCACGAGACCGGCTCTGCTTTGGGCACACTCTGGGAAGCTCTGTGCATCTTACCTGGGGTGTGTTCTCATTAACCAGAGAAATGACAGATAATTCTACATATGTAAGTGCCAACAAGTCACAGATGACTGATGGTGGCCCCCGCAAGGGGCTTTCATGGCAAGGGGGGAAGCAGAGGTGCTTGGCCATGGCCTTCCTGGGTGGTCTCCCATCCAAGTACCAGCCCTGCTTAGCTTCTAAGACCTGATGAGATCAAGCTACACCATGCTGCCTTCCCACAAATAATTCTAGTGATGGTCAAAACATACTGTTTCCCTCTCCACAAGCCCAAGCAGTGGATATCAATCGGAAGTCCACTGGCTGTTCACCAGATTCCTTGGGGTGCCCATAGATTTACAACTTTTTCAGATGAACGCATGAGGCCGCATTACACTGAACCAGACTCTTGGTCACTCAAAGTCAGTCTTGTCTACTCAGACTGGAGAATAGCGGCTCTCCAGGGTCCCAGGCAGAGGCCCTTCACATCACCTCCTACCTGGTTCATTTAACTGGAGATGCCGGGGATTGAACCTGGGACCTTCTGCATGCCAAGCAGATGCTTAGCCACTGAGCCGTGGCCCCTCCCTGATGCCTGGTTTTATCTAGGCCCCATATGCCCTCTGTACATGTTCACCTGCCCTCATACTGCAGCATGAGTGTTGCTCTTACAGTGCTGAGGAAACATAATCTTTCTCCCCCTCCTCCTGGGTTGGGGAGGAACAACAGTTAACTGGACAATAAAACTTCATGGTTTTAATTTTGCTTCCTTGGGATGGAGGTTTAGATATGATTAATGGTGGAGATCTGGCACAAAAAATATTAAAATAATACAAGAATATTGAATACTTCTTTCCCTGACACTGGGACATTAACAATAATTTCTATGGGGAACGCTTAGTGAATTTGGCACAGTGGATTTTTGTAGGGCTGCCCAGATTTAGGAATAAGTTGATGGCCTCACAGACTTTGAACTGGATTTTACTTCTCGCGTGCTGACTTCTGTGATGTTTTCTTTGTCCAGACAAGCTGTGGCTAGCAAGGATGCCCTTCGCTTTTATTTATATATCTGCCTATCTTCTAACCAACTCAGGACCCAAAGCAGGTAACAAGAATACTACAAAATACATCAAAAGTGTCTACAACCAGACAGTTAAAAACATAAAATGATAAAGATAAAATACATTATACCCGCATTAAACTCATCAATGCAAAAGCAACTTATACTCAGCTAGAAAGCAGCTCTGTGTTGCCCATACTTGAACTGTCCTCAAAGCCCTCTGGAACAATTCCATTTTACAGCTTCTCCAGAAATCCAGGAGGTTAAAAGCCCACCCACCCTCCCCACTTCCCGGCAGCTGTTCCACCAGCATGGGGCCACTACTGAAAAATCCCAAGCCTGAATCCCAAGGATTTGCCCTAAAAAAAAGGGGCACAGATAATCAACCGTGCTGGGAAAAACAAGAAACACAGAAACATGGGGAGAGAGGTGGCCCTTCAAGTACGTGGACCCCAGGCCATGAAGGGCTTTAAAGGTTAGTTTGAGGACACTGAATTGGACCTGGAAGTGAATAGGCAGGCAGTGAAGCGACCTCAGCATAGGAATAACATGGTCCCAGTGGCCAGCCCCTATTAACAAATGGGCTGCTGCAATTTGCAGGTCACTGAAGCATGGATCCGTATGCCCAGACAAGTATCTGCAAACAGATCCCTCCCTTGAGAAGAACAACTCCCCCATTATCTTTTGTAAAGAGGGTGTGTAGTGGATTGTGTGTCTGGGACAGAGGCAGTCTGGCCTCCAGTGCCACCTCAAGGTCCTTCTGGTTCTGAAGTCCCTCCTGCGTCTGTAGTGTACCGTTTCCCTGTGTGTTTCCCAAAGGTGAGGAAGTGATGCTGGGAAATCGCAAGAGGGACATGTCTTTGTAATGAGGGAAAGATTTCTCTTTCTCAGGGAAAGGTTGTGGAGCTAGGCTAGATCTTTGTACATCTCAAACCTGTCATGGGACATCCTGTGGGATTTGGTTGTCTGAACAGATCACTACCATAATTTCCTGAACCCGAAATCAGGTGACTGAATTATTAAAATGTGGAATTCTCTGCCAGAGGATGTAGTGATGGCAATAGCGATAAATGGCTTTAAAAGGGGATTAGAAAGATTCATGGCAGATAGGTCTGCCAGTGTCTAGTAGCCATGGTAACTAAAGGGAACCTCTTCATACAGAGGCAGTATACCTCTGAATACTGGTGCCAGGAGGCAACGTTAGGGGAGGGCCTTGGCTTCTATGCCCTGTTGTTGGCCCTGCTGGGAAACTGGTTGGACACTGTGTGAGAAGGATGCTGAACTAGATGGATCCCTGCTCTGATCCAGAAAGGCTCTTCTGATGTTTATGGCACTGTGTAACTGGATACGTGCCACTCAGGTGGCTGCAAAAGTAGATTCAGGTGGGTAGCCATGTTGGTCTGAAGCGACAGAATAACATTTGAGTCCAGGGACACCTTTAAGACCAACAAAGTTTAATTCTGGGTATAAGCTTTCGTGTGCATGCACACAAAAGCTTGTACCCAGAATTAAACTTCATTGGTCCTAAAGGCACCACTGGACTCAAACTTTGCAAAAGTCATTGTTATTAGGATAGGAAAGGAGGGAAACAGAGCAGTTCTCATGCACAATTTGCTGTGTTGTGAAAGTGGACTGTTTAGTCCTGGACGCATGCCTCAAAAGGGAGTGAGGGACATGTGTACAACTTTGCCCTTTGGCACATTATCTTCTGCTGGCATTCAGGGGCTTGGTGGAGACGCAACACGACCAAATGGAGGGGCGATTTGGCCGAATGCGTGGCTCGAACTGGTGTGGCAGCGTGACACATTTGGGAATGGAAAGAATGCAATTGTTTCAGTGGTTAATTACTGCCGGGCAGGACAAGGGCACAGAAAGACCACCCGCCAACTTAAAAATGCTTCCTGTGTTGCTATGGCAACCATCCCTTTTGCAAAGGAGCTGAGCCGAAGGCCTGCTGAGGTGGACACTGTCAGGCTATGCAGACTGCTCCCTGAGAGCCTTTTGTGAGCGATTTATTAGCCATTTCTTGACCTTTCCCCACTCCTGGCAGGTCCTTTCGCTCCCCCCCCCCCACCTGCCTGCCACTGGTAGGAAGCCGGAATTTAACCATTTTCATGCTCAGATTTAAAGAGCCTGGGTCTGCAGGGAAGGAAGGAAAGAAGATCCCACACTGCACCATTCTTCTCTGGAAAGCATGGATGCAAAGCCCGCCTAAGGACTGGGGTGGGGCTATTAACACTGCCCTCGGAGTGGAGGGGGCCCTCTCTGGACAGATGCTCAATCAGCAGCTGTGAACAAATGGAAAAGGGATGGTTACATCAGCAGGGCAGGACACAGTGTGCTCCCCATACAAACACACACACACACGGATCCTCTAATGCCAGGATTAGGGTTGCCAACCTCCAGGTGGTGGCTGGAGATCTCTTGGGATTACAACTGATTTCCAGGCGACACAGACCAGTTCACTGGGAGAAAATGGCCACTTCGGAAGGTGGACTCGATGGCATTATACCCCATTGAAGTCTCTCCCCTCGCCAAACCCTGCCCTCATCAGACTCCACCCCCAAATCTCCAAGTATTCCCCAGCCCATAGCTGGCAACCCTAGCTAGAAGCGTTTTTCCCCCAGCCAGACTTCAAAGCGAGAGGAACGATGGATGCACGGTTGTGCTCCTTTCTGTTGGAAACATCTGTATGAGCCACTTGTATTTGGGTGTCTATAGGTGGCCACAGGCCTTGCTGCCAAAGCTTGGCTCCTACTAACCCGCCTCTCCCCCTGGGAGTCCAAAACCACTTCCTGACCTGTCCCCGGCTTCCCATTGCAGCACTGCTCTCCTGCAGTGACCGGGAAGGTCAGGGAGTCCAGAGGGAGTTTCTCTGCATGTGGGTGTCTACATGTCTGTGCACACAGGTGTGCGAGCCCCTCAGCCCTTCAAAAGCCGCCAGTGAAACAGGGCGTGCAGAAGAGTCCCTGGAGTGCTTTGGTGTCTTCCTCCTGGGGCTGCTCCTTGGCCGGAGGACCAGGCCTGTTGTCCTTCCTGCTGTAACTCGGAGTCCCTGTCTTGTCGGGAACTGGACCCTACTCTGCCCCAATATGTATTTCTTTTGTCTCTCGCCCACTGCAAACTGGGAAGCCAGCCCTGGATTAGATTGGGGTGGGTCCCCTGCTGTGATTCCACGATTCTCCCTCCCCCCTCACAGACACCCACGCGGTACATCCCCAGCAGACTGCCCTCCCCAGCTGTGATCTGGCAGCCAGTTAAAAATAAACCCTCCTTGAGTTTGTTAGAGGCGACGGCTCTCGGCTCTCCTGGCACTTTTCAGGCACTCTGGTCTCCGAGACGTGTCCATGTTCTGCAACAGCTTCGAATTCTCACCCTGGACTCCGGAGGAGGGATTTTTAACGAGTCTCTCACTTTCCCAAGGAGCGCTGATTAGGCAGTTGTCTCAATCCTGTTCCCTGGAAGGCCACCTTGGATATGCAGCTAGTGGCCGAGAGCACCAGGGAAGGGCTCAGGGTGGACACACTTGCTTTTTCCAAAAAAAAAAAAAGCAGTTGTTTGGCTTTTTGTCTAATTTTTTGGAATCACATCTCTCCGGTAATGGCATTCTACAAAGAGACAGGGCAATGGAGACATTCACAGAGGTCAAAGGAATAAATTACTTTCATTCCATTTTTTAAAGGCTTTTGTGTGATTTCTCCCTCTCCTCTCCTCTTCTGTTGTTCCTCCCCCCCCCTCACCTTTTAAAGTCAGCCTAATCAAATGTGGATTGGCTACAATCACATCTCCTGCTAACCTTCACCTGGAGGCAATTAATATGCATGGTGTTCATTAGGTGCCTGTTTAATTTTTATTTATGGAAACGAGAATCTGATAACTGGCACTGAGAAGGATGCACTTCAAAGGAGAACCAGAGAAAGGCTGCAGTTTCTCAAACAGATCTCTCCAGCCTAATCCTCAGACCTCCTCATCTTAGCCCCTCTGGGCTCCAGTCAGTGCAGTCCAGTTGCTCTTCAGATCTGCACTGGAAGAGCTGGAGTAGCTTGCCGCTTCTGACGGTCCCCTTGCAGGTGGGGTTGAGGAGGGGGGAGGGGGCTTGGCCAGCAATCAAATTACAGGGGATAAAAATCACAGCTCCCCATTTCTGGCTCAGACAGTCCTCTAGAAGCTCACAAAGCCGGTGGCATTTCCAGTCTACCGCAAAGTCCTATGGAGTTGGCTGCCTGCCATTCTAGAACCATCCTGATGTGAAAAGTCTCAGAAGTGGGTCGGCCTTGCCATCTAGCTTTACAAAAAAAACCCCTCTGAAGTTCTACATCCAGGCCTGGGGATGACAAAAAGGTGTTGTCAGATTAGAACAGGTTCAGAGAAGGGTGGCAAAGACGGTGAAGGGTTTAGAAAACAGGTGCTGTGGAAAAAGGTTGAAGGAGATGGGGCGTTTTTTAGCCTGGAGCAGAGAAGATTGGGTGGTGTGCAATGTTCCCTCAAAGCTGTTGGCTGTTTGAGGAAAAATTCTACTTTGTGAGCCAAAAAATCTATGTGAGCCATAAAAGTTGTGAGTGAGCCTAAATTTTTAATTCAAAAAAAAAATCAGTTTGGAGATGGAAAGAAAGAAAAGGGAAAAAAGGGAAAGAAATGGAAAGAGAGGGAAAGAAAGAAATGGAAAATCTGTAAGTCCCTTCCAACTCTTGGGCTCTCTGAATAGTTTGCAATTTATTTCTTTATTTACAAATTTTATACCCCACCTTTCTGCCCTCATCTGTGCCACAAGGGAGGCTAGCAAGTTAAAACCATACAGAATAAAAACACATCTTAAAAAAAACATTAAAACCAAGCAAAAATATGTCATTAAAACAATTAAAACTAAGCCAAAATAAACATAAACATCATTTTTAAAATAAATTCAAAAACTCTTTACCTGTTGGTGGAAGGTTCTGGAGAGAGCTCTGGAATTGGGGCCATGACCAAGAAGGCCCTCTCCTGGGTTGTCAGACACCTAAGAAGGCAGGGACTCCTGGAGCCGACCTTCAGAAGGTAACCGTAACAGTCAGGTAAGTTTCCTTGCCAGGGGTTCTTCCGGAGACTGCGGAATCTGGATACCTCCTACTGAGAGAAGAACCAGTAGATGCTTGAGAAGAAAATTGGACTATGCCCCCTGAGATCCTTCTGGATGAAAGGTGCTGATGGGAATGGGGAAAATGTTATAAAAATATCATGTGTTCCCCAGTGGTCGTGCTGGTATTTGAAAGCAGAGTGCTGAATTAAACATCTCCTCTTTCCCCCAAAGACTTTTTCTCCCCATATTTTCCAAAGGTCAGCCGCTTCAGTCACCTCCCCCTTCTGCATTCACTGCTTGCCGCTATCGTCCCATCGCTCCCGTACCTCATTATCTGTCGCCCTCTTATCTTTCCGTCTAGCTCGGTCTCTCCTTCCCTCCTGTTGGAAAAGAAGAGGAGAATAGAAAAATAAAGGCTACCCGATTAGCTATGCCGTTTGAGCTGATTGTGTGTCTTTCTTTCTCTTTCTCTCTTTCTCTATTTTGTCTGTCTTAAATATTAAGCATTGCCTGGAGCATCCATGGAGAACTTGAGACAGTGGCCTTCTTAGAAAGGTTACTAGGAGGGGTTTTGTTTTGTTTTTTGCAAAAGGAGTGAAGTGATCAATAAAAAGCACAAATAGTTGCTGTTCTCTTCCCTCCGTTCCAGATGATTCCCATAATAATGAAGAGGGGGGCAACCAATGTCCCTAACCAATGTTTTGTATGCATTTTAACTCTGTTTTTAAACTCTTTAAAATTTTGTTTGAATAAAGCATGTTTGGAAGGGGGGTTGATTTTACTGGCTTTCTAATGTAATTTTATCTTGTATGGTATAAATTGCTAGTTGCCTCGGCAGCCCTTGTAAGGACAGAAAGGTAGGTAGGATATAAATTTTGTAAATAATAATAATAACAAGAAGCAGGACCTGCAATACTCGTGTGTGTGGGGAAGTATTCCCCACGGCTCCTGGCCTGCAGAAGCAGGAGGAGCTCCGCATTCAGGAGGATGGTAGGCACAGCAGCCCAGCCTGCCAAGGCTTCCCCCCCCCCCCCCCCCGCCAGCAGCAATAGCAGCCAGCCCTGCGCAGCTCCCAGTGGGTACCTTCTCTGCGCATGCGCAGGAAACACTCTTTTACTTTTGTGGGGATTTAAGTATCCCCTGTATAGTTTTTTCAACATTTCAGAATTTTCTGCACACCTGGGGAGTGCCCCAAGTGTGCAGGAAAATCTGTTTACCCTCCATGTGCTCCCAATGTGCAGATTTAGATATCTGCACATTGGCTATTAGATATATAGGTAGCACAATAATGAAAATGTACCAGGTCTGTTGTGACGGATCACCCTTCCCAGCATCTTGCTGTGTCCCCCCCCCCCCCCCCAGTTGGGCAAGAGGAACAGTTTAAGCGGTTGCACCCCAAGATGCTTGCAGTGATTGACAGCTGGGAGGAGACAGTCTTTGTTCTGTGTCACCTCCTTTGCCACCAGAGTTCCAACATCAGCCTGGGAGAACGAGGGGCGCAGGCTGAGTGGCAGAGGAGGCTGTTGCAACTCTCAGAGCGGTGCAGGCTGAGCATGGCTTTGTTTTGGGGGTTCAAGTTCTCAAACCAGCTTTTGTGGAGGGGGGAGAAGCCTTACTCCTAAGGTGGTCAGTTGGGAAGCAACGCGTGACAATTTGACCTGATGTGAACCCAAGCCCCACAGCTATTGCCCTACCCTCTGCCCTGGCTCTCTGGTGCACCATCCTCCTTCGCTATAAACCCTTCCTTAGGGGCCCTGAAAATCACGTGTCCAGCTTGCCTCCCTCTCCCTCCAGCACGCCGGAACTAAAGTGCAACATGAATTTGACAGTTATTGAGCTTTACTCTCCAATGAAAGGACTTCTCAGGGCTGTGCAGTCTGTTTGGTGGCAGCTAATATGGGATGTTACTGCAGTGCGGTGCTGCGGTGCCCTCTGACTGGGCACACGCTCTTTTAAAATCGGCATAAACCCACCCAGATGCCTCACCGCCACTCTCCTAACGACATATTAAATCTCGTGTCCCTGCAGGATTTCATTACAAGAGGAACTGGGCTTGGATTGAGCCCTACTCTTTTGAAGCAGAGCAGGGGTCCAAAACAGCTGGTGGACTTTCGGAAACGTGCCGCTGTCGGTCGATTCTGCTGCACATTCCCCCTCCCCCCGAAAATGGTCTGGTTGCTTTTTCCAAGCCACAGTTATGAGCATGTTGCAGTGCTGTTATCCAGGCGGTGCTTAAAGACTTTGGGCCAAGCCACCTCCCGTAATGTCACTGAATCCTGAGATAACTTTCCCAGCCAGACTTATTTGACGTTTGTTCCTCAAAGCACTTGGGCTTAACATGGGCCTGCATGGTGCAGCTGTGGAGTGAAAAAGCACAAGGCGACCAGGGATCCCACGAAGCATGGCATTTGCATTCACAAGGCAGGTCTCCCCAGCCATGGTGCCTGCTGCTGACACCTTTTCTGGCAACAACCAAGTGTTTTTAGGACATGGGTGGGGCCAGGTAGGGCCTCTGCCCAGCAAGGCTACTGATTGGCTATTGGAGATCTGATTGGCAGTGCAATTAAAAGAAATGTTGCTGCCACACACAAGGGTCATCACTGTGTGACTGAAGTTAACCTGTGGCAGCCATTTTGTCGCTGTGTCCGCCATGCCGTGTCAGTTCTAAAGGTCCCCATAGGCTCCAAAAAGGTGTGGGGCCCCTTGACAGAACGCATGTGTGGGCCTTATGACTAACCAGTGACCAACGATAATCAGAGAAAGGCAGCAGAAAACGGGCTGGACAGAAAGCTGGAATATCCGCAACTTTGGGGGTGGAAACATCGATTTCATAATGAAATTCCTCCTGAAGGTTTTGCACGCTCTGAGGAAACACACACACTTTCCGCCTTGGGTGTCTCTGGTCTTCCCCTCCACTGTTCTGAAACTTTGGCACCAGTCATCAACACCTCTGGGGGCAAAGAGCCCCCACCCCTCCCCCTTGGAAGGGGGTGTCATCTTCCTGGCAGGATCAGGCACTGCTGCAGCCTTCCCAGGGAGCGGTGAGAAGAACACCTCCGGGAGATCAGAAGAGCAGCAAAGGAGGTGCCGCTCATTCTGCAGCGATCTGGGCCTCGGAGTCAGCCGTGTGTTTTTAATGACCCTCTCTGGCTGCTGGTTCCGTTGCCTTAAAAAAAACCCCACCCTCTTGCTTTTATCCTTTGCCTGACAGCTGCCACGCTTTCTGCATGTGACAGCAAAGACTTCTGTCCCCTTCCCTAGCACCAGCGGCTCTCCAGGGTCTCAGGCAGAGGTCTTTCACATTTCCTGGTCCTTTTTACCTGGAGTTGTCGGGGATCGAACCTGGGACCTTCTACATTCCAGTCTGATGCTCTGCCACTGAGCCAAGGCCTCCTCCTTGTAAGGCCGGCCGTAACAGACCTGTCAAGACGGGTGCTGTTCTTGGTCACCGGTCACTCCTTGTGTGCCTTGTCCACCCTTGAAGGGCCAGCCCTCATCTCCCCTTGTGGGCTGTGCTTTCCAGGCGCTGTCTGGATTCTGCCGCTGCTGGGAGCGCAGCCTTTCCTGGATGCCACCGACTGCCAGCTCTGCTCGAGGCTGGGGGCAGCTCCACTCCCCCTCCCCCATGGCACCTGTGTGATCTGAAGATCCATGGAAACAGAGGCGGAATTAATCGCCCGTAATCCCCATGGGGAAGCACAATAGAGGTGCCGCAGAAGCTGTGATGCAGCGCTCCCAGCAACTGTGTGCCAGGGAGATTCTTGCCCAAATGCAGACCGCGCTGCTCAAGACCGTCTTTTCAGTGGTTGATGTAACTTAGCAACCCAGCTTTTTATCAGGCAGGAGGCTGCTGGCAAAAGCGTGGGCCACTGGGCAAGTTTTTAGGTCCTCCACCTCCATGATCTGTGCACGACTTCATGTTTCTGCTCCTGTTCAAAGCGTGGGGGGGAGGCTCTCTGACACCCCCTCTCGGAGATCTTCTTCCTTTCTGTATGTTCAGCAGGGGAAGAGGAGGGATCAGTCCCACATATGTCTCGGGGCTTCTGCACATGCTCCGTTTGCCTCGTTGTCCCCCACACCTTGTTCTTGAGCTCCGCATGTGCGCAAACATCAGCAAAGGAGAGGGAGAGAGACTTGATTTGATTTATTAGATTTTTGCCCCACCCTCCTGGACGAGGCTGGCTTAGGGCGGCTTATATAAGAACAGTATAAAACTCCAACAATATAGTATAAAATGATCAATCATCAATTAATACAAATAACAATGCTAAAAGCATAAACATAATAAAGTGCTAGTGACTTAGTTTCCTCATCTTGCAGTCAGCTCCTTGATATTCTTCAGATGTCCTAGGAAGAAGAAGAAGAGTTGGTTTTATACCGCACTTTTCACTACCTGAAGGAGTCTCAAAGTGGCTTACAATTGCCTTCCCTTCCTCTCCCCACAACAGATACCTGTGAGGTAGGAGGGGCTGAGAGAGCTCTGAGAGAACTGTGACTGACCCAAGGTCACCCAGTTGGCTTCATGTGAAGGAGTGGGGAATCAAACCTGGCTCTCCAAATTACAGTCTGCCGCTCTTAACCACTTCAGAGCCAGTTTGGTGTAGTGGTTAAGTGTGCGGACTCTAATCTGGGAGAACCAGGTTTGATTCCCCACTCCTCCACTTGCACCTGCTGGATGACCTTGGGCCAGTCATAAGCTCTTTCAGAGCTGTTCTCTCAAGGACAGATCTGAAAAGAGCTCTCTCGGCCCCACCTACCTCACAGGGTGTCTGTTGTGGGGAAGGGAAGGGAAAGGAGTTTGTAAGTCGCTCTGAGACTCCAAGTGAGTGAAGGACGGGATATAAATCCAATCTCTTCTTCTTCTCTTCTTCACTAAACCGCAGAGGGATATGGGGAAATGACAGGCTGGCCAGTTTGATCTGCCCTCCTGGGGAAATCTTTGGTGGACCCTTAAACACAACAGCTTTGGAGGGTAGACTCTATGGCATCATCCCCTCCTGAGAGTCTTCCCTTTCCCCAACCCCACCCTCTGCCCCCAACTCTGCAAACATTTCCTAACCTGGAGCTGGCCACCCTACCAGGGAACATACGGGAGTGGAAGGTTTGTGGCTCCGTGGCAGAGCCTCTGCTGGGCATGCAGAAGGTGCTGGGTTCAACCCCGGGCATTTTCAATTAAAAGGATCAGGTAAAAGACCTCCGCCTGAGTCCCCGGAGAACCACGGCCCGTCTGAATAGACAAAACTGACCCTGATGGACTGAGGGTCTGATGCAGGACCGGGCAGCTTATGGATGTTCACGTGGAGCTGAAAGATGGCCAGCTTGGCACCCCTGTGCCAGAGCAGAGGAGAGGATGTGTGCCAACGGAGCTCTTCTCTCCTGGCACCCACACCCTTTCAAAAGGGCTTCTGCACGCACTCGCCCTCAAGCTCTTTGTTGGCGTCCTGGACTGAACCAGCTCCTGGTCTCTCTCTACTTCCTGGTGGCTGCTGCAAAGGAGAAAGTTGGGAGGCCGACCCGGAGTTCTGCAGTAGCTCAAACAGGCTGTTTATCATTTGAATCCCCAAATAATTGGGGGGAGGGGGGAGGGGTCCGCCCGCCAGCAGCGCTGCAGCCGCCAGATAAATGGTTCCCTGCAAGAGACCAGCCGGGCTCTATTAATTAGCAGCGTTTTTCTAGGAGGGAGAAGGCCAGCTGGCCCATTAATTGCCTCCCCCAAACACGCTCCTCCTCGGGGCCGCCTCAAGGCGCCCATCCCAGGCAGACGCTTTCATGTTCCGAGGAAACCATCTCTGAAGCCGGCCGTGGCCCCGCCATTGCTCACAGGCCCAGAAACAAGCGCTTGGCTATTGACTCCTCGTTTGCTGAGCTTATTAAAGGTTATCAAAGAGAAGGCCTTTACGCGGGCCTTGGTGTGCCGCCAAAGCCAGCCCTGAATGGTGCAATTGATTATTAGTCAATATGTGCATGGCCTTTCATATTCTTTTTTTAAAAATCTCCTTTGAGAAGTCAGAGTGTGGTGTGACTGTCTGGTGCTGTCCTCCCCCCCCCCCCAGCCCCGCTGCCCAGCCAATACCCAATAAATGTTATCCTCACACTGCAGACGCAGAAGCACACACAAGACAAAGCTCCTTCTCCTTTCAGATCCCCAAAGCGGTCTCCTGGGTGCCCTGGACATCACATTGGCATTTATGAATTTGTCCCCAAGACAGACAGACAGACAGACAGACAGGTGCTCTCTCTCAACCTTGGAAGGAAGGGGGGGAGCATTTGCCGGCGAGGGAGAAAAGGGTGCACGCTTGTGTGCCTGGTGATTAAAGAGAGCTCTCTTCGGCTGAGCAACATTAAATACAAACTGGCGTAATGACGACTCTGTGATCCGATAGAATATAGAGGGCTGGAAATAAGGGGGCTTGTATTTTTCCCTGATGTAATATAATGGTCACATTCTTCTTTCACAATGGTTTTTCTGAGATAAAGAACAAATTAAACTGATTTTGATTGCTACTTAGAAATACTTAAAATTGAAAAAGGCAGCAGGTGGGCCTAGCTGGGAGGGATGGTTATTTTAGCATAACAGATGCATGCATAAAACATTGCAGAGGGCCAGGGTTTTTTTCCAACAACAAAAAAATCCCCCTCCTTCCAAAGGGGGGCTCTGACTGTACTGGAGGGTGGTGGGCGATGGGCGAGTGCCCCGGAGTGAGTGGGGCCTTGGGGGGAATGGCACTTCTGGATGGCTAGGCATTTCGTGCAGAAGCCGCCTCTCCACGGGGCGGGGGGGAGGCTGCGCAGTATAGTCGGAAGAGCAGCTGCATTTAACACACACCGGGTGCTCATTGCCTCTTTCTCCTTCCAAATGTTGGCTGCGGTTCAGCTTGAGGGATGGAATCCTTCCCCCTCTCTCTGTAGAGAACCAGGACTTTGACACAAGAGGACCCAGGTTCAGTCAGAAGATGGACCAGGTTTTCCTTTTCTGAAAAAGATTAAGCAAGCCATACGTGGCGGGCTGGCTTAGGCTGAGCCGACTGAAATTGAATCCAACGAAGACGGAGGTCCTGTGCCTGAGTCGGAGCGGTTCGGGCGTGGGGACCCCATTACCGGCCTTCGGGGGGGGGGCTCCACTGGTGCCAGCCCCGAGGGTTCGGAGTCTGGGGGTGCTCCTGGACGCCTCCTTGACTATGGAGGCCCAGGTAGCGGCCACTGCCAAGGCAGCCTTCTACCATCTGAGGCTGATTAGGCAGCTGGTTCCCTTCCTTGAACGCAATGACCTGGCTACAGTGATCCACGCAATGGTCACCTCGAGACTTGACTACTGCAACGCTCTCTACATGGGGCTGCCCTTGTCCCAGCTCCGGCTGCTGCAGCTGGTGCAGAATGCCGCGGCCAGGCTGCTGATGGGCCTCTCTTTGAGAGACCATGTCCGGCCTGTGCTGAGAGCACTGCACTGGCTGCCTATAGCATACCGGATCCGGTTCAAGGTGCTGGTTTTAACCTTTAAAGCCCTTTATGGCCAGGGGCCTGCCTACCTAAGGGATCGCCTTTCCCCATACATACCCCAGAGAGCACTACGGTCGGGCACGCAACATCGCCTGGCCCTTCCTGGCCCGAGAGAGGCCAGGCTGGCGACCACTCGGAACAGAGCCTTCTCAGTAGCGGCCCCCTACTGGTGGAATGAGCTCCCGGAAGACATCAGGGCCCTGCGGGACCTTTTGCAGTTCCGCAGGGCCTGCAAGACGGAGCTCTTCCGCCAGGCTTTTGGGGCCGCTGCTGGGGGAAATGGCCACCCATAGGTGGCCAGAGAAGCACACAGGCCCGGAATAACAGAGAGTGGTAGCTTCCTGGCGGGGGGGAGCTGTTGTAGCCCTGGTATCGGCACCTTAAATTATTGCCAATTATATCTGGAATTTGCCGCCAACTGAAATTAAATTATATTGTATTTTATGCCGCCAGTTGAAATTGAAAGTGAAATTTTATTGTATTTTAGAGTATTAATTTATTGTTGTACTGTTTTAATGCTGTGAGCCGCCTAGAGCCACTATGGTGGTTAGGCGGGATATAAATTTAAATAAATAAATAAATAAATAAATACCACACCCTGACCTGGATGACCCAGGTTGACCCCAGTTCATCAGCTCTTGGAGGCTAAGCAGGGTCAGCCATGGTGAGTACTTGGATGGGAGACCACCCAGGAAGCCCCGGGTTGCTAACACAGAGGCAGGTGAGGGCAATACCTCTGCTCATCTCTTGCCCTGAAATCCTCATGAGGAGTCGCCATGCCAGCTGCACCTTGACAGCCCTTCCCACCACCACGGCTGTACCACACAATTCCAGTCTCTGCCTCAATGAAAGAAGAGAATCATCTTCAACTGAAAATGAGAGGTTGTCATGGCATAGGAAGGAAGGAAGGAAGGAAGGAAGGAAGGAAGGAAGGAAGGAAGGAAGGAAGGAAGGAAGGAAGGAAGGAAGGTGTAGCATTCAAGCAGCATGGTGGTGAGCCATCTCGCATTGATCTTGAGTGTGATATGAAAGACCTCTGCCAGAGAGACCCTGGACAGCCACTGCCAATCGGAGTAGACAATGCTGACTTTGATGGACCAAGGCTCTGATTCAGTATAAGGTGGCTTCATGGGTTCAAATCATGTTTGATTTTGGAACACTGCAGATGACCTCTGAAAACGCTGATCCATTATGCAAAAATTTAGCATCCAGTAGAGATTGGAAAGGGCTGCAGTGGCTCAATGGTTAAGATGCTGAGCTGCAGACTGGAAGGTCGGAAGTTCGGCAGTTCAAGACCCGAGTGCTGTATGACAGAATGAGCTCCCATCTCTGGTCCCAGCTCCTGCCAACCTAGCAGTTTGAAAGCAAAAAACTGCAAGTAGATAATTAGGTTCCGCTTTGGTGGGAAAGTAACAGCATTCCGTGCACCTCAGCATCTAGTCATGCAGGCCACATGTCCACGGCAACGTCTTTGGACAGCGCTGGCTCTTTGGCTTGGAAACGGAGATGAGCACCGCATCCCTAGAGTCGGATTTGACTGGCTTTCGAGCAAGAGAAACCTTTACTCTTACAGAGATTGGAAAACTCTCCTTCCTTGTGACACAAAGGCAACTGAGGCACTGTGCATGGGACCTTGTGGCTTTTTCACCACTTCAGTGTGTTAGGGTTGCCAGCCTCCAGATGGGGCCTGGAGAACTCCTGGAATTAAACAGATCTCCAGATGACAGAGATCAGTTCCCCTGGAGAAAATGACTACTTTGGAGGTGGGACTCTGTGGGATTGTACTCCAGTGTTGTCCCTCCCCATGTTCCATCTCCAAATCTCCAAGAATTTCCCAGCCTGGAGTTGGCAACCCCATGAGTTGGTGTGCCAATCACTGGAGTGAGCCCTTCTTGGGCAGATCGGGCCCCTGGCGTCTGGGCAGCTCTGCCCTGTCTGGGTTGCCCCCTTCCTTGTGGTGTTCTGTCAAGCTGTGACTTCTTGGCAGGATTTAAGCTGATTTCCCAGCGAGAAATAATTTCTCCTATAAATCATAACTTATCTCCGTGTTCGAGGCAGGAGCTCTCAGCGTGTGCATTCCGTTTTGTCAAAGAACTGGCTACTTTTCTTTCTTTTCTTTTTCTTTTTCTTTTTACCACTTCGTCGAAGTAAAAATTGAATTCCACTGGAACAGAATCTCATTGTCCCTTTGCAAGAGCAATCGGTGCCCCTTTTAATTATTTATGCACTTTAATATATTTTTATAAATGCTGGCTTGACTCAGTAAACAAATTAGATCATTGGATTCTGGGCCTGCCAGCGGAGCATAAAGGGAGCTCTCCAGCCCAGCCGGTTTTTGCACCTCCAGAGAAGAAGAGCTCACCACGAAGCCGCCGCTTCCAGGGCTGGACTGCTGTCAGGACGTCTTCTCCATCCCTGCTCTGAATCCACCTGCCCCGGCTTCACATTACAGATTTGCAATTGAGATTTCACTAATCGCTGTCTGACCGGAACACCATCAGTCCTCAGCCAACTACCTCTGAGCAGAATCGTTTGGGTCATTTAGGACGGGTGGGAATCCTTCTCGTCCAACAGTTATCCTGGAGCATTTCATTTCCCCGGGATGCTGGAGGGGCAAGGAGCACGAGCACACAGCCACCCTGCACAGTCTAGGGAAATTAGCTGATGTATGATGCACTTCAGTAAATAAAGATGCCTGGCAGGGAGCCCATCCAACCAGAACAGTTAATGGATCTTCTTGCCCAACAGGATGGCCGCCCGTGCCCGTCCGTGGGCATTCTCCGCTATGGCCCACACCTTGCGGAAAAGCCTGCCCGGGGAAACTCTCACCCTTCTGCCGTTCTGCAAACCATGTAAAGCAGAATTGAGTAGGAGGGCATTTTCATAAAGGCGATAGGGCTATACTGTTACCAAATGGTTCAGGAAGGCGCTTTAGTAAATGGAAGGGCACCGTGGACCATGCTACTGTATACAGCATGTGCTATCTGCTATATATGTTATCTTGCTTTCACTGCAGTATTTTCTACTTATGTAACATAAGTTACTTAATTTATAACATATCATAACATAGCATGTCTAAAAGGCATACTTTGTTTTAGAACTTTATAATCCTAATCCTATTACATTGCTTATTAGATGACTATAGATTGCATTGACTTGGTTCGTGTAAGATGCCCTGAGTCTCAGTCAGAAAAGCAAATTACACACACAACACACACACACACACACACACACTATAATTGAGCTTAAGCCTTTCCTCTAGCTGTAACTAGAATGGGCTGAGCTTGCTTCTCTAAGACAATAGCTTGCCTGAATCTAGGAACTAACCTATTGATAAGCAGTGTAATGTAAATAGTCTATCACTGGGAGTGGGTGTGTGATGGATGTAAACTGGCTGAGCTTGTTCCACCAGAACAATAACTGGCCAGGATCCTGGAATGGACCTATAGTGTAGCAGTTGTAATGTAAATAGCCAATTGCTGGTGGTGGTGGGGTGTGGTCTTTGCTTGCTTTATAAACAGGGCAGCAAGCCCAGGTTTCCAGTCTTGTCGTTTGCTGAAATCACTGAATAAACTAGAGCCGATCACTGCAAGGCCTCTGGAACCCAGTATTTTACAACAACAACTGTTTCGGTGCACATTTCCACTTTCTACCACTGCACCATCTCAGGAGCTCAGGGAGGCTTTCTGAGTCTGTCTGAGCACGTGCCCGGTTTCCGGAGATGCTGTTTCACTTTCTGGAGCTGTGCACAATGCCTGTTATTCAAGGGCAAAGGTGTTGCTCGGACACGCTATAAGACAGGCTGGGGAGCATAAAGTCTTAAGACTTTATGAGAGAAAAGAGAAGAAACTCTGCTACAAAGGGGTAGTAGATAATGCGAACTGATTTAGAGCCGGGGGCCCCAAGGTCGATCATTTGTACTGGTTTAGAACCGAAGTCCCCATGGGCACTGTGGCGCTCACTGACACCTTTCCTGGCCCCTGCGGAGTGTTTTTAGAAAGTGGGCAAGTCCAGGCGGGGCTTTTGCCCGGCGGGGCTCTTGGAGACCTGGCTGACTGGGCAGAGTTTTAAAAGGAGCTTCAGCAACAGCTGCCACCACAAGACAAGGACCTCCCCTGTGCTCTCTCTGTTTGTGTATACAAGAAAATATATATATTTAAAAATGTTTACTTTAAGAGGCATGCTGTGACCCAGAGCTTCTGCCCCAAAAGCTGAGGCGTTGTGCATAACCTCACTCCCTGGCACTCTGCAGTTAGTTCCGCCTCCTGCAGCGGCCATTTTGCCCACCGCCCTGTCTCAGAATTGCAAAAGTGCCTACGAGACTGAAAAAGCAGGGGACCTCTGATTTGGAATCCCAGATCCCTAGGACGTTTTCGTTGCATTTTGAAGCAACGCAACGCAACGGAACCCAATGTATATGAGTCTACCTCTTCACACGTAAAGCAGGGGAGATCTGCTTTTAAGCAACCTGGAGAGTGCTGTACAAAAGAGCCAGAGTCCAGGAGCACCTTAAAGATGAGCAAGATGTGTGGCGGGGCGTGAGCTCTCGTGAGTCACTGCTGGCTTCTTCAGATGCCCCCACCCGCCTTAGCTCCTTGAAGCATGTTTTCTTTTGACCAGGCTCGGATATGGGAAGTCAGTGGGGCTGAGAGAAGGGAGGGAGAGGGTCAAAGCCTCATCACCCGCATCTGCCCTTTCCCTCCCTTCTCTGTGCCCCATTTGGCTCTGCCCTAGATGGTCTAGGCTGAGCTGCTCTCATCCCATTTCAGAAACTAAACAGGGCCCGCCCTGGTTAGTACCACCAAGAAAGTCCAGGGCTGCTGTGCAGAGGCAGGCAATGGCAAACCGCCTCTGAACCTCTCCTGTCTCGACCTCCATAGTCCAGACCAGCCCCACCTCATCAGATCCTGGAAGCTCACCCGGGTCAGCCCTCCTTAGTACTTGGGTGGGAGACCACCAACAGCGACAAAGTCCAGGGTCGCCAGGCAGAGGCAGGCAAGGGCAAGTCCATCGCTTTCCTCCTCTTGCCTTGAACACCCTGTGGGGCAGCCCCAAGTTGGCTGCGACTTGAAGACACTTTAAGCCACCACCGTTATACTTGCCTGTTCCCACCCCCCACCCCCCCATCCTAGCATGGACCCCTTCCCTGATTCCTTGGGCTGCTTCTCCCCCTCCACAGCCAAGGTGCCCGTGGGGACCCCGGTTCTAAATCAGCCTGAATGATCTACCCTGGGGCCCCTGGTTCTAAGTCAGTTCAGATTATCTACCCCTTTGTAATTGAGCTTCTATTTTCTTTTTCCTGTCATAAAGGGATATCTTCTCCCCAGCCTGTTTAATAGCATGCCCTTTGCCCTTGAATAACAGGTAGTCGTCGTCATCATCATCATCTTCCTCTTCTTCTTCTTCCTTCTTCCCGGTCCTCCCCGGGCTAAGCCGCCGGGATCCATTTCCACACGCAGCCGGCTTCTAGCCAGGCGGGGCGCCTCCAGCAGCGCGTTCGGGGCTGTCTGGCGCGCATCGATCGGGACCAAGAGCCGCTTTCAGGGCGCTTTGCAAGGATCCTCCCGGGGGCCAACCGGCCTCAGCTGCAGCTTCCAATATTCTCAGGGGAGACTGATGGCCCTTCCACCCCCCCCCCCCCCCCCGCTTGGTTTCTTTGCTTTTCCGGCGGGGAGGGAAGCGGGCGGCGCGGTGTTGAGCTCCCCAGGAAGGGCCAGAGAAAGGGGAAGGGAGGTGATGAATTTGGCTCCTGCCTCGGTCCCTCTGAGGAGGCCGCCCAGGTAAATCACGCGCCTCCCCAGGTGCGGAAGCGCAGCGCGGGTCCCCCGCAGGAGGAGGAAACTGGAAGGAGATCTCTGATGAGCAACCCTCCCTCGAAGCTGGGGAGTGTCTTGTGAGCAGAAATTCTACTTTGTGAGCGACTGGCATGAAGGTTGCTGCATAAATGAGTTTGCTCTGGAGGCGGAGCCATCCTTCCTGAGCTGAGACAAAAAAAATTATGAACTGGAGGCTGAAAAACTGTGAGCTGGCTCACACTAACTCAGCTTTGAGGGAACACTGATGAGGAGGGCCCAGGAGACATCCCCCCCCCCCCCCAGGGGGCTTGCCAGGGTCTAAGTGGAGTTTGCTGCATGTTCCACTTTGCGCTTTCCTGCCAGCCCCTAGGGCTGCCAGCTCCAGACTGGGAAACTCCCAGAGATTGTGGGGTGGAGAGGAGCAGGTAGGGATGCCAACCTGCAGGTGGGACCTGGGGATCCCCGGGAATTACCCAGCTCATTTCCAGATGACAGAGATCAGTTTCCCTGGAGGACATGGATTTTTTGGGGGGGGACGACTCTGAGGCACTATACCCAACTGAGGTCCCTGCCCTCCCCGACTTCCAATCCCCAAATCTCCTGGAGTTTCCCAATGTAGACAGCAACCCTGCTTCCCTTCCCCCACTGGAAGCCAAGGGGGAACTGGCAACCCTAGAATTTGGGGAGGGGAGGGTGAGTATAATGCCATAAGGTCTCTCCCTCCCCCCCCCCCCCCCCCCCGCCATTTTCTCCAAGGGAAGTATAGTCTGGAGATCAGCTGTAATTCCTGGAGAGCCCCCAGGCCCCTCTGGAGGTGGGACTTGGCAATCCTACCTATGAAGAAAGCTTTACCAGCAGAAATCAGAGCTATCCAGCCAGGATCAACTTTCAGCAGCCCCGCTTCTCCACCAATTAATTCACCACATTTTAAACACCATTGCATCACCTCTGCAAGAGTGACTTTTTCCAGGACCCCAGAAGGGACAATTTCCCTTTAGCACAGAAACTTAAAATTTAATAAACAAAAGCCGCCCTGCATTGCTAGGAGCACAGCTGCCTTTAATATATTCTTTTCATCAGAATTGGGAATGTGACTCCTTCCTTATTACAGGAACACAGCCGCTGCCAAAATAGATTCAGAAAATAATCAAGTTCAAGACCCTTCAGTATGGGAGAAACTCCAAGTTTAAAAGATGATATTGACTGTGATGGATTTCAGCCGAGCGACTGAACTTCAGCCGCCTGCGGGCCTGGGAGAGCGGAGCCGTTCTGCAAATCGATGCTGCCTGTACTTTAATTCCAGACTGCGTTCCTCTCTTTATGGTCGGAGCAGCTTCCCAAAAAATTGCATCCCAATACTACCAATTTGGATACATGCTGAGGTATGGATGATCCTTGAGCTAGCCTGTGGCCCTTAAACACGTGCCAATACAAATAAAGTAAAAGCAGTCGAAAGTTTTTAAAGATAGCATTTAAAAAACAGCAGCCGTGAAACTTAATTGTTACTTAAAGTTCCCATGATCTAGCCGGGCTTCGCCTGGCACCCATCCCAGCTGAATACCCTTAGGGAGGGAGTTCCAAAGATCTCAATTTGGGGCAGGTTCTTAAGAGAGAAGGCAGCTCTTTGGACTCCCTGTCATCGCAGGCATTTAGAGGCCCTGGTTTTGTGCCCAGAAAAAAGCTGGAAGCGAATGAAGATCTTTGGGTATTGGAGCGACTTAATCTCAGTTAGCAACCTGATTGCTGTAGTCTGGAATGCTTTTTTGCTTCCAAAAACTCTTCAAAGGTAGCCCGAGAAATGATACCTGGCAGTGAAACCTGGAAGAGTCTGTGCATAGCATCTCTCTGCAGAGAAGACTGCAGCTGGTGCAGGATCGAAAACTGTAAAAGGTAATTGTGCAATGAATGATGCCTGAGCATTCGTACTGAAAGCTGGTTCTAAAAACACCCCGAGCTATCTAGGGTTACTAACGCCAGGTGCAAAATTCCTAGAACGTTGGGGACATAGCCTGTGGAGGGCAGGGTTTGAGGAAGAGAAATACCTGAGCAGGCTACAGTGCCATAAGCCATTATTATCTAGGGGAACTGATCGCTGTCATCTGGAGATCAGAAGTAATTCTGGGAGATCTCCAGGCCCCACCTGGAGGTTGGCAACCCAGTACAAATATGACCTTGCAGGAGGAGTGAACCGCTATCTGAAACAATTTGACGACCAACCCCATGCTGCAGAGAGCCAGCGAGTTATGTTACCTCCATCTCATCTAGACTGGACTTCATTTTTCTTAGGGCATATTAATTTATTTTCAATTATTTATTCATTTATTCATTCCGAGGATTCATCCAGCCCCTTAGTGATTCTCCATCCCTGTTCACAGCAGCCACTCCAGGGTCAGGTGAAAAGGAGGAATGGGTGCTAGTGATACCTCACCCCAAATATCCTCACCACCTTCCACAGCGGAAGAAGAGGCCATATTTTTATTTGCTTATTTCTTGGCATTGAATATTTTTGTTATGAGGGCTTTTTGGCTCTGTTCATTTTTTATTACTGCTGTTCCAGGTTTGTTTGTTCCTTTTATGTTGCTTCGGCTCCATTTATGTGTAACAGATGCAAAACCAACATATGGTTAATGATTTGGTGCAAGGAGACAGAAAGTGGCGTGAAAACAAAGATGTCCGTGATCAGTTCACACCAGAGAGAAGCAAGCTGGATCTTATTTATTTATTTATTTATTTACTACGCTTCTACCCCGCCCTCCCCACAAGCGGGCTCAGGGGGGCTTACAATATGGCACACAAGACACAACCATTAAAAACAATTTAAAACAACACAACAATAATATAACACATTTACAGTACAAATTTGCCATTGAAAGTGCTCATAGTGATGGTAAACAGCAAAAATCGGCAAAGATCATGATGGCGTCCTGCAAGTTCCCTCTGCGGCATAGCATGGCTGCGTTCGGGCCAGCCCTCGTCTCTGATGTCAATGGAGATGGTCAGTGGTAAGTGGTGGCGGCTCCTAATCGAAGGCCTGGTGGAAGAGCTCCGTCTTGCAGGCCCTGCTGAACTGCATTAGATCCCGTAGCGCCCTGATCTCCTCTGGGAGCTCATTCCACCGAAAAGGCCTTGGCCCTGCTTCCAGTGAACCTGGCCTCCCTGGGGCCTGGGACCCGAAATTGGTGTTGCAACCCCGACTGAAGTGCTCGCCGGGGTATATGTGGGGAAAGGCGGTCCCTCAGGTATGTTGGACCCTGGCCATATAGGGCTTTAAAGGTAAACACCAGCACCTTGAATCGAATTCGGTAAGCTATAGGCAGCCAGTGCAGCGCCGCCAGCACAGGCCAGATGTGGTCCCGTTTTGAGAGACCCATGAACAGCCTGGCCGTGGCATTCTGTACCAGCTGCAGCCTCCGGATTTGCAACAAGGGCAGCCCCATGTAGAGAGCGCTCCCAGCTGGCATGTCCATGCACACGAGGAGGGAGGGGCCCAATTTCTGCCAATCCCCCCTCCCAGAGGTAGTCCAAAGCATCTCCTCAAATGCTGGTCCAGAGGATTCCCCCCTGAAATACCTAGGGGAGGGCAAATAGCTCCTGTGGGAGGGAAAGAATAAGTGCAAGTCCTTCCTTGTCTCCATGGGACTGCTAGGTGAGATCTGGATCCAAACTGAAGGTAACTTTGAGTCAAACCGTTGGAGCTGATGAATTTGAAATCTTGCCCACCAAAGAGAGCTCTGTGGAACTGCAGATCATAGACTGCACGGTGCACAGCTGTGGTCTCCGAGCATCATCTCCTGGAAATGATCCGCCAAGTGAGAAATGATCTGCCACTAGAGTGCAGGGAAGCCAGTTTCCAGCCCTGCAAGCCATCCCAGAAGGATCCTGGGCTGATTATATCGAAAACTACTGAATGGTACAGAAGAATCAAGAGGATGCCTTTCCAATGGTGGTCAAGGGAAGGTTGTTCAGAAAAAAAATGTTCAGAAGACAGGCTGAAATGCATATAATATTCAGCTCAAAACATCTAGCTATGACCAAGAGACAGGTCCCAAGGCAAAGAGAGAGGGGCCGTGGCTCAGTGGTAGAGCATCTGCTTGGCATACAGAAAGCCTCAGGTTCAGTCCCCAGCATCTCCAGTTTAAAAAGGTCTGGTAGTAAGGTGACGGGAAAGTCCTTAACCTGAGATCCTGGCTCAGTGGTAGAGCCTCTGCTTGGCATGCAGAAGGTCCCAGGTTCAATCCCTGGCATCTTCGTTTAAAATGATCAGGCAGGAGGGGATGGGAAAGACCTCTCTGCCTGGGACCCCAGAGAGATGCTGCCAGTCTGAGTAGATGATACTGGCCTTGATGGACCCCAAGGGTCTGAGGCATTATTAGGCAGCATCATGTGCTCAAGAGAAGTTGATGGGACCTGTCTGGTTTCGAGTGGCTGCACCCACCAGAGGCAGGGGACTGATTTAGCCCCCACTGATGGCTTTCTTATGGGCTGCAGTGGCTCAAGTGGTTAAGATGCTGAGCTGCAGACCGGAAGGTCGGTTGTTCAGCAGTTCGAGAGCCGAGTGCTGCGTGACGGAGTGAGCTCCCGTCTCTGGTCCCAGCTCCTGCCATCCTAGCAGTTTGAAAGCAAGAAATCGCAAGTAGATAAACAGGTACCGCTTCGGTGGGGAAATAACAGCATTCCGTGCACCTCAGCATCTAGTCATGCCAACCACATGACCACGGAAACGTCTTTGGACAGCACTGGCTCTTCGGCTTGGAAACGGAGATGAGGACCGCATCCCTAGAGTCGTATTCGACTGGCTTTCAAGCAAGGGCTTTCTTCGGTGATGCTTTGGGCTTCTATTTATTCATTTATTGAGAAAGTTGCAGAGCTGCCTCACTGGAGAACCTGCTCATGGAGGCTTACGAAAGTAAATCAGGATAAAAACATATAACAGGAGGAGGAGGAGGAGATTGGAGATTAGATTTATACCCTGCCCTTCTCTACCCGAAGGAGTCTCGGAGCAGCTTACAATCTCCTTTGCTTCCTCTCCCACAACAGACACCCTGTGAGCTAGGTGGGGCCGAAAGAGCTCTTTGAGAACTGCTCTTGAGAGGACAGCTCTGAGCAAACTGTGGCTTGCCCAGGGTCACCCAGCAGCTGCATGTGGAGGAGTGGGAAATCAAACCTGGTTCTCCCAGATTAGAGTCCACACATTTAACCACTACACCAAACTGGTGTAATTAAAAAAAAAAATCTAACTGTGTTAGCCAGCATTTGATGCCTTCTCTTCCTTGCCTCCCATCCTTCCTTTTAATGTGTGGACTCTGGTTCAGCCCAACTCCTTTAGGATTTTTAACACACACACACACACACACACACACACACACACACACACACACACACACACACATCATTAGGATGGCTTCCCACCAGTCCAGCTCCAGAGAGTTCCTCTGTTTCATCCAGATGTCTGAGATTTTGGACTGACTCTGAGCTTCCTGGATTTCTGCCCCTCTGTGAAGCACAAATCAATGGGCCGTCAAGTGCCAGGGCAGGCAAGCCTCCCTCCACCAAGCAGTTAGGGGATCAGAGGTCTAAGTGATGGGGAAAGAGGGACATGTGCCCTACAAGACCTAACATTTGAGGGCCACTGAGACGGCGTGTTTTACAGCGTTTCGCGGTAAGATTGGCCCTTGGCTCGGAGGTGACAGCCCCCCCCCCATGTGCACCAGGCAGCTAATTTTAGCTCTTTGTTCTCACCTTTTTTTTGGCTTTTTCAAAACCCCCAGCCTATCCTGCTGCATTCTCAGGGCCTCCCGATGAAAGTGTGGATTTGTCTGGCATTTTGTGTTTAATCCCAAATCTGTCAGGGCTTGTTAAATTTGATGGGGCCTGAAAGGTCTGGTGTTAAGCAAATACGCAGTGACCAGAGCCTTTGATGAGAATCAAACTGAACTCTAATCCTGTGGTAATGGCTTTCGCCGTAAGCCGGCAAGGCCCCGGGATAAACAAGGGGAGAGCAGGGCCGGGAGCTGGAGAGAGTGTGCATAGCAGAGTTAAGGGTGGACATCACAGCTTTATTGCAGGGTTTTTTTAAAAAAAAACCCCTCTCTCCTCAGGATGGCTTTTAAAGTGACAGGATTTGTGCATCTTCATCGCCTCCCTGCCCCCTGTGAGAGGCCGGCTAACACTGATTCTGACCCCTTTGCTGTCCCCTGTCACATTTGACTTTTCTCTCTGGAAAGCAGGCAGTGGAAGAAGCCAGCCGGGCATACCTGGCTGGTGGAGAACCTTTGCCAGCCCCCTAGGAATGCCAAGAGCGAGGGGTGGATGCAAGTCCCATTGGAAGCAGCTGGAAAGAAGGGGGGGGGAGAGTCTCACTGTACCACTGAGGATGGCACGGCATTGGCTCAGAAACAGATCCTCTGCTTGGCATGCAGAAGGTCCCAAGTTCAACTGCCAGCACCTCCAGTTTAAAGGATCGGGTAGGTGATGTGAAAGAAGAAGAAGAGATTGGATTTATACCCCCCTCCACTCCCCAAGGGAGTCTCAGAGCGGCTTACAAACTCCTTTCCCTTCCCCTCCCCACAACAGACACCCTGTGAGGGAGGTGGGGCTGAGAGAGCTCTGGCAGAAACTGCTCTTTTTCAAGGACAGCTGTGCCAGAGTTATGGCTTGCCCAAGGTCATCCAGCCAGGTGCAAGTGGAGGAGCGGGGAATCAAACCCAGATCTCCCACATTAGAGTCTGCGCACTTAACCACTACACCAAACTGGCTCTGAAAGTGCTCCGACCCAAGACCCTGGAGAGCCGCTGCCAGTCTAAGCAGATGATACTGATCTTGAGGGACCGAGGGTCTGATTCTGTAGAAGGCAACTTCATGTGTTCATAGTGGAATGTACAGGGAAGTTATTTTAACAATACTTTTCTGCATCGGTGGTGGGGAGGGGCCATGGCTCAGTGGTAGGACAACTTCTTGGGTGCAAAAGGTCCTGGCATCTCCAGTTAAAAGGACCAGGTAGGAAGTGGTGTGAAAGGCCCTGGAGAGTCACTGACAGTTGGAGGAGACCAGTACTGACCAGGATGGACCAAGAGTCTGGTCTAGCATAAAGTGGCTTCATGTGTCCGTCACTTTACTGTCAAACTGCATTTTTTTTTTTGAATGGCATACTGCCACGTGCAGTGCCTCATTTGGATGTGTCTGGAGTCTTGGAAGCTACAAATGGACCTTGAGCTTGTTTGGAGGTTCTAGCAGGGGAGCGCAGCTATCGTATACCCTTGACTGAAGAACGGTTCACTCCTTCTATCTGGGATGGTCATCCTCTTCGACCGAGCGCGCAGCTTCGGGAGGGACGCACATGGAGCAGTGAGGGAGGTAGGGGACACCCGCCTAGCCAGCCAGATCAGCCGAATCAACCCTGGCGATCAATGGGGTGACAGATGTCGCAGCCAGATCGCCCTCACATCCGTCAAACTGCATTTTGAGAAAATCTGGAAACCCGACAATGAATGGGGGGGGGGGGGATAAAAGCCCACACCAAAACTTTATTGGATAGGGATTGGCTTGCTTTTTGTGCCTCAGGTTAGACACAGATGGGCCAAGGCTGATCATGCCTCTGATCCAGCACACCGATTTTCTCTCTGGCCCATCACCACACAGCAACAGACTCATGATGCGTGGATGAGGCATTGACCTACTGAAGAAAACCTGAGGACCCCAAGTGCCTCTGGTTCTTTGGGAGAAGACTTTTGGAAGGGGTCTTACTGATAAGCAATAACAGGGGTGGATTATGCTCAAGGAAACCAGAAAGACCTTGCTTGCACCATCAAGTCACACAACTGACTGCAGCAAGGGGCTTCCAGGGCAAGGGAGAAGCACCAGTGATTTGCGATTGCCTTCAGTTTGGTGTAGTGGTTAAGGGTGGCAGGCTCTAATCTGGAGGACTGGGTTTGATTCCCCACTCCTTCACATGAAGCCAGCTGGGTGACCTTGGGTCAGTCACAGTTTTCTCAGAGCTTTCTCAGCCCCACCTTTCACAGGGTATCTATTGTGGGGAGAGGAAGAGAAAGAGATTGTAAGCCACTCCAAGTGAAGGGCAGAGTATAAATCCAACTCTTCTTCTTCGTCCTCTTCCTCTTCTTCTGCAGAACCTGCTGTGGGGGGGTCTCCCACCCAAGTACTGACCCTGCTTAGCTTCCAAGATCTGATGAGATCCAGCTATATCCCCTGCTGGCATCCTTCAAAAAAGACCTTTAGCCAGCTTAATATCTGACAACAAAGGAAAGATATTTGGAGCTTTCTGGGAAGTCACATTTTTTGCACTAAAAACGGCTCTAGCATGAATTCCAAATGTGTTGATTAGTTTTCTTTGCTGGACCACATGATGCTCAATGGAACATCATGAGAGGCTCCAGGCGGGGCCTGGAGATCTCCCAGAATAAGAACTGATCTCCAGTCTACAGAGATTAGTTCCCCTGGAGAAAATGGCTGCTTTGGTGGGTGGACTCTGTGGCATTATGCCCCCATTGAGGTCTCTCCCCTCCCCAACAATTAACCTCCCCAGGGCCAACCCCCAAATCTCCTGGAACTTCCCAGCACAGAGCTGGCAACCCTAGACAGCAGGCATCTCATTTTATGAAAAGCAGCACACCAAGTGTCAAAGGCAGAAATCAAATACCTGCATTCCGTGATTGCTCAGCAAATAGCAGGGCCTTTACAGAATATCTGCCAATTTGACATCAACATTTGCAGCGGGAAAATTGGGAGGGCCAAATTCGTTCCAGCTCTGTGAGTCCCAAGTGCCAGTGATGTTTGTCTCCCTGCCTTGCCAGCCTCCTCCAGCTCTCTTTGCTGATGGCCAAAAATATTCACGGAGTGGGGTCGAGTTGAGTGGTTCTGGATGTTAGACAGACTCGTTTCCCCCTCACCAAATATAAATGGCTGCTTCTCTTTTGATGAATCTTTCCAAATAAAGGGGGGGGGGGGGAGGGGGAGGTTCTGTCTTTGCAGATCTTCCTGTTTCCCAGGAGAGCGCCACTCTGCCATCTGATGAAACATTCATGCAAAAGATATAAACACTTTGCAAAGAGATACTTAAGCAATCAGACGCTCCAGGGGGTGGGTTGCTGCCTGCTAACCACAGGGACTGGGGCTGGCAGACATGAAAGACTCCTGTGCGCCTTCCGGGTCCCTTGGCTGTGCTTACATATCCCAACGCCTTCCCCAGCGGCCCTTTTGCCACCAGAAGGCGGCACAAATTGGACTCATTTGTTTATCTTCATTTTTTTCCCCTTGTTGCTCCGGAGTTTTTAAAAGAAACTATTTCAAAGTCATATTTAATGGGAGGCGGGGAGGGGGTGCCCCCACGGCATCCCGACAACATCAGAGTTGGGTTTCTGCTCTTCCACCTTCGTTTGATTATTTGCACTTTCTATCCCCACCCTCCCCATGCACACATCATTTTTGCAAGGTGCTGGTCGTGAAAAATAAGCCTCGCTAAACCTGAGCAGCAGAGAAAAGCAGAGTGTCAAATGGGGTTCCCAAACCTTTAGGAGCCTGTGGGCACCTTTGGGATTCTGACACAGTATGGTGGGCGCTGCGGCCACAAAATGGCTGATGCAGGAGGCAGACCCAGAAGGGTGGCCAGCTCCAAGTTGGGAAACACCTGGGGGTGGAGTCTGAGGAGGGCGGGGTTTGGGGCATGATGCCACCGAGTCTAACTTCCTTTCAAAGCAGCCATTTTCTCCAAGGGAACAGATTTCTGTTGCCTGGAGATCAATTGTAATCCCTGGAGATCTCCAGCCACCACCAGGAGATGAGAAATGAGATATATCACAGTATTTGGCTTGACACTGAGAATGTAAAAAAATGCTATGTAGTCTACAACAGTATTGAAGTTGGAAGCAATGTGATATAGCAATAGCAAGCTAGCAGGCCTGTCAACTGGATACACAAGCGGCGAGGAGAGCTTTTTGAAGTATAATTAGAAACTTTGATGTTTGAACTTTTCACTTGAAGAATATGATTTGGACTCTCTGAAGGTTATTTGTGTATTTTGACTGTACATTTCTGAGTTTTTGACCATTACATTATATTTTTGATAAACTACACTATTTATATCGCTTCAGATTGTTATAAGTGTTGACTGATGAATGCTGTTCGTTATTTCTGCACAGTTTGTTTCTTTTGTATTATTTACCACCAGGAGGTTGGCAGTGCCAGGAACCAGTCACAAATGGCTGCCACAGTTTACCTTCAGTCGCGCAGTGAAGAGCAGTGTGGCTGGGGTGGCAGCTGTCGCTAAAGCAACATTTTTAGAAAATCTACGCAGTCAATCAAATCTCCAGTAACCAATAAGAAGCCCTGCTGGGCAAAAACCCCACCTAGAAGAAGAAGAAGAGAAGAGATTGGATTTATACCCTGCCCTTCACTCACTTAAGAGTCTCAGAGCGGCTTACAAACTCCTTTCCCTTCCCCTCCCCACAACAGACACCCTGTGAGGTAGGTGGGGCTGAGAGAGCTCTTTCCGAAGCTGTCCTTGAGAGAACAGCTGGTACAGAGCTATGGCTTGCCCAAGGTCATCCAGCCAGGTGCAAGTGGAGGAGTGGGGAATAAAACCCGGTTCTCCCAGATTAGAGTCCGCGCACTTAACCACTACACCAGACCACTACACTTAGCCCCATCCACTTTCTAAAAACACTGGGTGGGCACCAGGAAAAGTGTCAGCAGGTGCCATGGGCCCCACAGGCTCCATGTTGGGTACCCCTGGTGCAAAATGTCTTCTTGCAGGAGAATGTAGTTGGGTTTTTTTTTAAAAAAAAATCTGATGGTTTTACTGGGGGGTTGGCATTGTTGCTGTGTCTGCTTTTACTACTGCTTCCCCCTGGTTCTGCTTTTGATTCAGCCTCCACTGCTTTGGGAAGGTTTTGCTGAGAGCCAGTTTAGTGTAGTGGTTAAGTGCATGGACTCTAATGTGGGAAACCAGGCTTGATACCCCACTCCTCCGCTTGCAGCTGCTGGATGACCTTGAGCAAGCCATAGTTCTGACAGGAGCTGTCCTTGAAAGTGTTGGAGAAATGAGTATGAAAGACAAGACCTGGGATTTCAGTCATTATAGGGTTAACCTATGTAACTTGTGGTGTTTCTTAGTTTAACCTGGAAGTGCCTGGTAGCTGGCCAATTAACTCTAAGCCTGGGAAACCTAAAGGTGTACTGTTTTACTAATTGGTCAATGATATCAGGTGTTTCCTTTCAGGGGTCAAGAAGAAGGAGAGATCCTCCATTGTAATCTCTCTCACTCTCTAGTAGGATGTCTTAGTGTGCAGACGTAGCACAATGCTGCTTAGTAAGCATGTTTTGTTTATTTGTAGCTAATCCCGTTTCCCTTTTTCCTTTAGTAATAAAGTTTCTTTTAAACTAAAAGAAGCAATCTCTTCTTTCCAGAAAAGCAAGATCCATTACTCTGAACCTTCTTGAATATTGGACAAAAGTCCTAACAAAAGGTAGCGGGAGAGTCAGGGAAGTCCTTGAAAGAGCTCTCTCAGCCCCACCTACCTCACAGGGTGTCTGTTGTGGGGAGGGGAGGGGAAGGGGAAGGAGTTTGTAAGCCACGCTGAGACTTCCAAGTGAAGAGTGGGGTATAAATCCAATCTCTTTTCTTCTTCAACAATTCTGCGAAATAAATAAAACATTCCAGCAAACCCATTTTGATATCCCTGTTTGCAAAATGGGATAACTTTAACTGGGGGGCAGGGTGGGGGGAGATGATCTGTCTCAGGCGAGACCTGTCATTCCTCAGAACATATTTACAAATAAATATAACCAAGCCAGTGTCTTCAAAACCGTAGCCCTTTGTTTCCATAAAATCGCAAGATTAATTTTTAAATCCAAGGGCCATATTTTAAAAGTTATCCTGGCCTTCAGTTAAATGGGCTAGCAAACGTTTTGCCTTTCCACACAGAATCCTGGAACTTGAGGCTTCAGGACTGGTACTTGAAGTAATTTGGGAAACTTGTTCTTCTCGGGGTGTGTCAAATCCCAGCATTACATTACAGCAGAATGCAGTAATAGCCACCTAGCTAGGCCACCTGAGGCCTTTGGCGGTTGAGTCGTCAAACAAAGACACACACACAAAATGCAATACTGAGATAAGTCAGATGCTGCTTGATACAGCTTGGCAAATAATTTAAACTTTTACAGGCCAGCCAACCATTTGGGTCAGACACACGCCCATTCCTGCCTCTCAGAGATTTCTGCAATAAGCAGTCAAGTACATAACGGACAACACCTTTTGCTTTTTCAATTCCCAAGGACACGACTGCTCCTCAGAAAAGATGATGAAGAAAAAGAGTTGGTTTTTATTCCCCACTTTTCTCTACCCTCAGGAGTCTCAAGGTGGCTTCCCATCTCCTTCCCATCCTCTCCCCACAACTGGCACCTTGAGAGGTAGGAGGGGCTGAGAGAGTTCTGGGAAAACTGTGACTGGCCCAAGGTCACCCAACAGGGTACGCATGGAGGAGTGGGGAACCAAACCTGCTTCCCCAGATTAGCATCTGCTGCTCTTACCTGCTACACCATGCTATTGATGTTGCTATATACACAATCAAATTTAAAAACAAAAACAAAAAAAACCCCTAGTAATTTGGCTATTAGCGATGAGGCTTTTGCAAGCTTTTTTGCAGATAAAGTCTTGCCCGCCAACACTGATACAGTACATGAACAGGAGGCCCCTTGAGAGCCAGTTTGGTGTAGTGGTGAAGTGCACGGACTCTAATCTGGGAGAACCGGGTTTGATTCCCCACTCCTCCACTTGCACCTGACTGGATGACCTTGGGCAAGCCATAGCTCTGGACCAGCTGTTCCCTCAAGGACAGCTTGGGAAAGAGCTCTCTCAGCCCCACCTACCTCGCAGGGTGTCTGTTGTGGGGAGGGGAAAGGAGTTTGTAAGCCGCTCTGAGACTCCCTTGGGGAGTGGAGGGCGGGGTATAAATCCAATCTCTTCTTCTTCTTCTTCTCTCTTTGGATTCAGTTTTTGACACCTTCAGCTGGCTCTCCCAAGCTGATGCTGACAGGATACTGGGTGTTGTTAAGCCGACCACTTGCATCTTAGACCCATGTTCATCATGGCTGGTGAAAGCCAGTGGAGATAGAATACGGGGGGCCCTGCTGCACATTATCAATCCAACATTGACCCAACATTGGCTTCTCTTATGTTCTTAAAGACATGATTTTGGAAGGGACTAGAGACCTGTCTAATCAAGCACTGCCGCTGGCCCTTGGGAGTCAGGATCCTGGCCACAAAGGTGTCTGGGAAGTGCAGCAAAGAACACACAATCTCATGATGTGATTATCATCCCTCTGCCCCCCGTCTAATGAAAGCAACCTTATTTTTTTTAAAAAAACAAAAACCAGCCGGTGATTTGGTCCGGGAAATGGATCGTGCCCTTACAGCTGCATTTACGAAGTTCATTCTTCATGCTGATCATGCGGGGAGTGGGAGGACCTGATTGGTGTGTCGAGCTGGGAGTCCTTATTTGCTCTGGGCTGTTGACAAAAGAGGCTAATTCACAAATAAGAGTGGAAATGAAGATGTATCTCCCTCCCAACCTCGGCTAAAATAGTTTTCTTTGTAAATTAAAGTAATTCATTGTGCATCTCTAGAAAAGTTATGCGCCTTGCGTATTCTTGTTAATGTGCTCTGTACTTTTAATTTGCTTTCCTCTCCCCCCCCCACCCCAAACAGCTAATTACCTGTCAGATAAAGAATGATCTACTCCATCATATGCGTTGAATACATGTATGGATCTCTGTCTGGGGGGGGCGCGGGGCTGATTGCAAAGGAGTGGCAAATAATGCTGTCCAGCAATTTGGCCTGCATTTGACATTGGGGGGGGGGGGGTTTAAAGCCACCCTGAGCTCATTTTGGGGGGTAGGGTGGGGTATAAATTTAAATAAATAAATAAATGGGAAGGACCTGTGCACAAACCTAGTCCTGGAGTGTGAAGAACCTGGACTCCGTGGAGAGGTATAGTTTCAAGGGCTCCAGTTCTCATCGGCCAATCAGCCAAAGGCAAAGAGCCAACCTCCAAGTAGTCCTGCCAGGCTTGGCCAATCCAGGGGTTTCTTACAGCCATTGTTGCCCCTCCTCTCCCTGAAGAGTACTTTGGAGGCTCAGGGGGCCCTCAAAGCACAACTCATCCTTTGTCCATGAAGTTCCTAGCCTGAACCTCTGGCCCTAGCAACACTGGGCTCAGGAACAGGAGAGCACCCATTTCACTGGGGCCAGTACCAAAGAATGCCTCCATGTCTTTGTGCCCCCTTGATGCCACCAGCTAGTGGTGCATCTTAATAGCCCTTTGGCAATAGGGTGGTTCTGACTAAACTCTTCATTCTGGTGGCGCTTCTAAGGCAAGGAATATGCCCCCCCGGGAGAAGAAGATGGAGGGGGGGAGGAATTAGACGGGCCCGTTGAATGCCGCACCATCCAGCAGCACAGCAGGGCTCCCTGGCCTATCTTCTCCACTCATCTCTGTGATGAATGGGATTCATATCACATCCACATTTAATATTGTCTCCTCACATCTACAAAACCCTTTTATTCTGAGTGTCGCAGTGGAGGCTGATTTTAACACTTTCTACACTGGGCCTTTCTAGAGCTGGGAAGGACATTTCTGAGAGCCAGTTTGGTGTAGTGGTTAAGTGCACGGACTCTAATCTGGGAGAACCGGGTTTGATTCCCCACTCCTCCGCTTGCAGCTGCTGGATGACCTTGGGCAAGCCATAGCTCTGGCACAGCTGTCCTTGAAAAAGAGCAGTTTCTGTCAGAGCTCTCTCAGCCCCACGTACCTCACAAGGTGTCTGTTGCAGGGAGGGGAAGGGAAAGGAGTTTGTAAGCCGCTCTGAGACTCCTTTGGGTAGTGAAGGGTGGGGTATAAAACCAATCTCTTATCTTCTTCTGTAGAAGCCAAATTTGGGGGTGGGGGTGGGATGTTCAGGAACATCCTTCATGAATCAGGAACGTGAACATGCATAGCCACAAAACATGCCCAGTTTATTCAGCTTTCCTGTAGACATGCCCTAAGCAGCAGACTGGATAACTCTGATGTTCCAATGGAGATGGAATGCGGGAGTTTTATCTGTTGATTAGAACTCAGATGAGTAAACACCAGACAGCTTAATTGGCTGGCAATTTGCTTCTAGGTCCAATTCAAGATGTCGGTGGTTACCTTGAAAGCCCTACAGGATGGGGGACTCACTTCCTTGAAGGACTGTCTCTCCTGGTGGGAACTTGAGAGCCACCTTAGATCCTCAAAGCCCTCTCTTCCAACTGTGCCCTCTCTTGAAGCCATTAGAACAGCTACATGCTTCAGGCTGCTTGTTCATTCTTCTCTACGGCACCACGACCTCCCTGATAGAAGTGAGAAGAGCTCTTACATGGTCTGGGTTTAGAAGGCAAAGGAAAGCTGCCTTTTAAGAAGAGCTTGAAGCTGTGGCTGAATTTAATGGTGGGAAACGACTTGGGGTGGATTGTTCATTTGTTTGTTCAAAAAATTACAGCTGCTGCCTCTCCGGAGAGCTGCTCCAAGATGCTCATGAAGTAAAACACTAAAAATAAAATCGAAAACCCACACGGGAATCATTAAAAAAATAAAACAGACCACAAAAAGCAAGCCACAACATAAAAACAGAATCAAACAAACACCAAGCAGCCTAAAGCGATATTTGTATAACAGTCCTCAAGTGAGAACCAGACCATAAAAACAGAGTACAATGATAAAACCCTTCTGGGCAAAAAAATTGAATTTTTTTGGCCTGGCACCTCAAACTGGTGCCAGGTTAGACTCAAGGGGGAGGGCCTTCTACAGGCCAGGGGCCTCCACTGAAAAAGCCCTGTCTCTGGTTGTCACTTTGGCTCCAAAGGCCGGGCAAAGAGAGAAGGGATTGACAGGCAGATCTTAACCAGCAGGCTGGACCATACAGGCGGAGGTGGCCCTTCAAGTGCCCCTGGCCCAAGTCATAGAGGCTATAAAGAGGAGAACCAACCCTTGGGTGGACAGCCTTCAGGCAGGCCCTGGAGATCTCCCAGCATGACAACTCATCGCCGGATGACAAAGAACAGTTCCTTGGGGTGGGGGGGTGGGGAGGACACAGCAGTTTTGGAGGGGGGCCTCCATGGAATCACTTCCCTGCTCTGCTTCCCCACCTCTCCAAAAAAAACCCCTCCCCTGGATCTTCCCTCAGATGTCTGGGAAGTTTCCAGCATGGAGTTGGCAACTCTAACCAGCCCTGCGAGTTATGCCTGGAAACAGAGAGGAAGCCTCCGGAGACGCTCAGCACACAGGAGTTGCGTTTCATGCGCATTTGTAATTATTGTTTCAGTGCTTAGGTGGCAAAGTGTTTGTGGCTATCTTAAGCCATCATGACAAGTGTAGAAAGCGGGATATAAATGTGCTGATAAATAAATGCAAGGGACTGACCAATTTCCTGCAACAAAACCAACTTCCTCCAAGTTCTTTCAGGATGTGGCAACTAACGTGTTCGTTTCAGTGCATTTCAGCTTCCCTTTTCTGGCTTTTCCCTTGGATTCCATGAATTGTTCCATTACAGATAAACACTTACGTACCATTTGCTCGGGGAAACAACTTAGAACCCCGTCTCTGGAGACAATGAGATTTCTGCTGTCTTCCGTAGAATAATGTAATTCTTCATATTTTATTAACCATAATAACCCAATGCCTCTAAGCACTCGTAAATCCATATTGAAACCTCTCTTCCCCCCCCCCCCCATGTCTAACTTTTAGCTTTTGGAACGAAACTGTCAGAAAACACATTTGAGCTCGGTTAGGCAGTTCGGCACAGAACGGTGCCTCTCCCAGCACATTAAACATAAGCAGAGATGCAATAAAGCATATTCGAGCTGGGATGCAAATGACGGTCTCCTCCCGCGAAAGAATATGAGCTTGGCACATCCCTCCCCCACCCCCTTTATTTTAGTTTGTCACAATTTGCCACGGTCCAATAAATCTTCCTCTGCCCCCAACTGTGGTCATGCTGGAAAACGACTGGAAACGTTCAAGTCCCTTAGTCTTCATTTTCGAAAACCTGGTATGAAGCGCATGTATTCTATTCTCTTGCCTTCTATTTTAATGGGTGATAAATTTGATGGACTCGTTAAGCTTCTGATGACTTTATAGAATATTAGGTGGGTCCGTATTGATTCTGGGCCCTCCCCCCCTCCCGAGTTTCTCTATCAAACAGGAACCCGATGACACTAAGTTATGAACTTGCGAGTTAAATTATGACGCTTTTAACTGCATCAGAAGAAAGACCTGCTCTCTGGCTTGCGACACCAAACCACATTAGTTGTGTTATGTTATTTTCCTAAAAACACATTTCCGAGGAATAACTCCAATCTGTGTTGCATTTTATAGAGGGAAATAATTGAATGGCGGCTGTTTGTAATTTTAGCAATCTCTTAACCTTAATCATATTTAATGGCTTTTCACTTCAGGCTAACAGGAGGGGGAAAATATTCCTGCTCTGTTCGGTGCCGGCATTTCGGCAACTCTGCCGCCGTTCCCTAGCAGGCACCGTAAATTCCTCGCATCTCAATTGTTGGTTCAGGACAATCATTCAGGAGGGAATTACTTTCTCATCTATGAAATAAATGAGATGTTAAACTAGTTTCCTGCTTCCTGTGGTATAGATGCGGCAGCGTGCACAGCCCCACGCAAGAAGCAAAGCGACACACCATTCCTATTAGGTCCAGAGTGGGGGAACAGGAAGCATCCGAGGCGAGTCAGTCAGAGGGGAGAACAACTTGGCTCAGCATCCCTGAAGAAACAACAGGGGCAGGCACAAACACACACGGAGCTGCCTTCTACTGAACCAGACCCCCCTGGGCCCAGCAAGGTCAGTCTTGTCTACTCAGACTGGCAGCAGCTCTCCAGGGTCTCAGGGGGAGGTCCCTTGCATCACCTCCTACCCAGTCCCTAAGTGGAGATGCTGGGGATTGAACCTGGGACCTTCTGCATGCCCAGCAGATGCTCTACCACTGGTCCACAGTCCCTCCCTAAAAGCTACATGAAGAAGAAGAAGAAGAGATTGGATTTATATCCCACCCTTCACTCACTTGGAGTCTCAGAGCGGCTTACAAACGCCTTTCCCTTCCCCTCCCCACAACAGACACCCTATGAGGCGGGTGGGGCTGAGAGAGCTCTGAGACAATTGTCCTTGAGAGAACAGCCGGTACAGAGCTATGGCTTGCCCAAGGTCATCCAGCCAGGTGCAAGTGGAGGAGTGGGGAATCAAACCCGGTTCTTCCAGATTAGAGTCCGCGCACTTAACCACTACACCAGACTGGCTCTCTTAACCACGACACCAAACACACGTGAAGCAGCCGTATAATGAAGCAGACCATCAAGGTCCATCAAGGTCAGTCTTGTCTACTCAGACTGGCAGCATCTCTGCAACATTTCAGGTGGGCTTCTTTGACATCACCTAACGCCTGATCCTTCTAGCTGGAGAAGCTGGGGCCTTCTGCATAGCATAAAGAGGCTCTACCACTGAGCCACAGCCCTTCTTCTCTGAGAGGCATGCAGGGAAAGGACGGAGCCTGCCTCCCCCCCCCCCCCCAGTGTCGCTGGGGGGAAAGGGACAGCCAAGAGCTTCTGCCCAGAAATGTCCCTGTGCACGCTTCATCCCTGCCTGCAGCATTAGTCAGTCTGCGACAGCTTCTCCAGAACAGGCCTCTGAAACCATTTACCATATTTTTCGCTCCATAAGATGCACCTGACCATAAGATGCACCTGCCTCTGCTCAGTGCCGTGGCTTGGGAAAGGTGAGGGGGGTTTAAGACGCACACACTTTCCCCCCACTTTTTTTGGGAGAAAAAGTGAGTCTTATGGAGCAAAAAATACGGTATATGAGTCAACTGACTGTAGCAGGTTTTTCCAACTTAAGGAGGATTAATAAGATGTTTGTTTAGTCTCTGATTAGACTCAAATAGAGCAGGCAGAGTAGCAGTTCCAAGATATTTTGCAACAAGCAGCTTTCAGAATTAAGGTTGCCCGGTCCTCCGGCCACTAGCAGGGGGAGGGGGGAGGGGAGGGTTGCCAGATCCATGTTGGGAAACTCCTGGAGATTTGGGGATGGAGCTGGGAGGGGGGACTCAGTGGAGTACAATGGCATAGAGTCTACCCTCCAAAGAGCCAGTTTGGTGTAGTGGTTAAGTGCGCGGACTCTAAACTGGGAGAACTGGGTTTTGTTCCCCACGCCTCCGTGTGCAGCTGCTGGTGTGACCTTGGGTCAGTCACAAGTTCTTTCAGAACTGTTCTCTCAAGAGCAGTTCTCTCAAGAGCTCTCTGAGCCCCGCCTGCCTCCCAGGGTGTCTGTTGTGGGGAGGGGAAGGGAAAGGATTTGTAAGCCGCTCTGAGACTCAGAGTGAAGGGCAGGGTATTAATCCAATCTCCTCTTCTCTTCTTCAAAGCATCCATTTCTCCAGGGAGTAGTCTGGAGGTGAACTGTGATTCTGGGCTATCCCGAGGTCCCACCTGGAGGTGGGTATCCTACTCAGAACAGGAGGCCGACACTTGGGTGGAGAAGAAGGGAGAGCCAGCCATGCCCCGATATGTCATGGGTGAAATGGGTGTGCTGACTACAGGGGGCGCGCTGCTGCCTCTGCTCTCCTTGCTGCAGGCTGTAGGTCAGAGAACCTCGGTGCAGTCTCTGGGGCCGAGCAAGTGTCTTTAGAAGGTGGGTGGGTCCCACCGGGGCTCTTGTCCAGAAGGTCTTCTCACTGGCTGCAGGAGGACAACAGACCCGGAGGTCAAGGCTGTAGCCAGAAGGGGAGGAAGTCCAACTGAGAGCTCCAAGGCTTGAGCTTGGGATCTGCCCAAGAGATTGCCTGAGAGTCCTCTTCAGGCTTAGACAGGTACAGGAGTGTGCACCTTTCTGGAAAGGGAAGATGAAGCCTCTGCTTTGGCCAAGCAGGGTGTAAGCACTCAGTGCCTGGCCTCTGCCATTACTCGGTCAATGGAGCAGGACCAGCTGACTGCCGCCTTTCTGGGCTGTCGCTGGCCCCAGTTTTAGCCACTGGCAGTCACATGCATGAGATAAAGGTGGGGGGGGAAGAGAGGCTATTTCCTCCGGTGGAAGTTGACCCACAGTTGCACGATCACACAGTCTTTTGAAGCTGTGGGCACAACCGCAGATGCCACCGCGGGCGAGTCGGGGGGGGGGGGTTACCGCTTGTCTCTGATACACTTAAACGAGGGATCAGTGATTTGTACCTCAGCCCCAAGGGCTCCCTATGGAGTGTGCAATGATGCACATACTGAGAAGGGCAAAAAACCCAGCAGCACAGAGTTGGGATGGTTTGATCAGACCATCCCGACGCCATGAGAGCACACTGGAGTGATCAGATGTGGAAAAGTCCATCTGTAGCCTGTAGCAACCCGTTTGCTACCAGACTTTCTGAGGTGTCTTTTAAATCGGCTTGTGCGGTGGAGCAAAGCAGGTTGTCGATGGCTGCGGGGCACTTCCCAGATGTTGTCTGATCGCACCTATGTTGGGACTAATTGTCCATGTGGTCGCAATCTTAGGAGAATGCACACTCTGAGTTTGGGAAAGGAGTTGGATGCTAAAGGATGGTGACTCAGCCCAGAATGGTGACTTGTTCTGGGTTGGGCTAGAGATGCTGGCCTCCAAGTGGGACCTGGGAGCCCCTCAGAAGTATGGCTCATTTCCAGACTACAGAGATCAGTTCCCCAGGGGAAAATGGCTGCTTGGGAGGAGGCTGGACTCCATGGCATTGTACCCCACTTAGGTCCTTGTCTTCCCCAGACTCCACCCCCAAATCTTCCGGAGTTTCCCAACATGGATTTGGCAATCTTATCTCCCCATCTCCCACCAGTGGCCCGGGGGGGGGGGGGGGGACAGGCAACCCTAGTTGGAGCTGAGGTTGCCAATCTCCAGTTGGGGCCTCGATATCTCCCAGAGAAGAAGAAGAAGAAGAGACTGGATTTATACCCCACCCTTCACTACCCAAGGGAGTCTCAGAGCGGCTTACAAACTCCTCTCCCTTCCCCTCCCCACAACAGACACCCTGTGAGGCAGGTGGGGCTGAGAGAGCTCTGAGACAACTGTCCTTGAGAGAACAGCTGTGCCAGAACTACTGCTCATCCAGCAGGTGCAAGTGGAGGAGGGGGGAATCAAATTACCACTACACCAAACAGCGCATCTCTAGACTAAGTAAATCACTTGTTTATTCATTATTTGTTTGTTTAAAACATTTGTCCCACTTCTCCTGGAGAAAATGGCTGCTTTGGAAGGTGGGCCGCATGGCATTATTTATTTATCAGTTCAATTTATACCCCACCCTCCATGACCATCTGCCTCAAGCGCCTCCCCCAAATCTCCCAGTATTTCCAAACCCAGAGCTGACAATCCCCTGCCCCCCGCCCAGCCGGGCCCTGAGGCTAGCAAGCACTGCATGCAGCTCCTTCTGCGGCCATTTCACAGCTCTGTCTCTGGACCACAGCCCAGACTCCGGGCTGGCCGGGAGGCATGCATGCCATCTTCCAGAGCCCAGTCCTGAACATTGACACTGGCAGCCATGATAGTGACCCACGCTTGCTCTCTTTTTCATCAACCCCTTTGCTCTTGTTTTGCTCTTTGCTCTTTTTACCTATTTTATTTACTATTTATTTGCTACGTTCATCAGTTGGCCTTCTGCCACTTCAGTCCAGGTGGGAAGGAGAAGGGGAAAGGCAAGCAAGGAAACTCAAGTACAGCTCTTTGCTTGAATCATCAGGGTTTCCTTGAATCATCAGGGTTTCATCAGGAAGGGCCACTGCTGGAGACTGGTGTAGGACGGGAAGAGCCAGATTTCTTTCTTCCTTCCTTCCTTCCTTCCTTCCTTCCTTCCTTCCTTCCTTCCTAAATTTGTATTCTGCCTTTTTGGCCTTCCAAGGGTCTTCCACGGCTGCTAACAATTTAAAAGATACATGATCAAATCACATTTTAAAACCACTGAAAATCAACTCTCCCCAACACTAGGTTTTCCAGCCTCCAGGTGGGGCCTGGGGATCTTCCGCTTTTACAACTAATCTCCAGCTGACAAAGAGCAGCTCCCCTGGAGAAAATGGCTGCTTTGAAGGGTGAACTCTAGGGCATCATACCATGCTGAGGCCCCTCCCCAAACCCTGCCCTCTCTCCAGGCTCCACCCCCAAAGTCTCCAGTTATTTTCCAACCCGGACCTGGCAACCCTACCCAATTCACATCATTAGAACGATTTTTTAAAAAACACTGAAAATGCATGCAAAACATTAAAACAGCAATTAAGACATTGTTTGGGAAGGAGGGATCATTGAGGGAATGCCAAATGAAATAAAAAAGTCTTCACCCACTGGTGGAAGGTAACAACAGAAGGGGACAGGAGAATTGCCCTGGGAATGGAGTTTCAGAGTTTTGGTGCCATGACTGAAAAGGCCCTGCCTAATTTGAGGGGGTGGGGCACCCAACGCAGGCCCCCTGAAGATGACCGTGGTGGTCGGACAGCGGGTCCAACCTAGGCCTCATCTCAAAGGCGCCCAACAGGAATGGCCTTAAATAGGGACCTTTCTTGGAGGCAGGGAAAGGCCCTACCAATCAGTTTTCAGCCTCATTCCTCTAACCTGAACCACAGACCTGACCACTCTTGGCAAAAGAGGTGATTACTGGCATTGAGCAGCCAGGCACTGCAGACTGGGGTTGCCAGCTCTGGGTTGGGAAATTCCTGGAGATTTGGGGGGTGGAGGATGGCAGTGGTCAGTGAGGGGAGGGACTACAATGGGGTACAGTGCCATACACCTTCCAAAGCAGCCATTTTCTCCAGGGCCAACTGATCTCTGTTGCTTGGAGATCTACTGTAACCCTAGGAAATCTCCAGCTCACTACCTGGAGTTTTGCAACCCTATACCAGTTTGGTGTGGTGTTTAAGTGCGCGGACTTTTATCTGGGAGAACCGGGTTTGATTCCCCACTCCTCCACTGCTGGATGACCTTGGGCAAGCTGTAGTTCTGGCACAGCTGTTCTGGAAAAAGAGCAGTTTCTTTCAGAGCTCTCTCAGCCCCTCCTACCTCCCAGGGTGTCTGTTGTTGTGGGGAGGGGAAGGGGAAGGAGTTTGTAAGCTGCTCTGAGATTCCTTCGGGTAGTGAAGGGCGGGGTATAAATCCAGTCTCTTCTTCTTCTACTCCAGACCTCTCACTGGGGGAGTGCCCACTTCTGGGTCTAGATTCAAGAATTTTGTCGTCCCCCACCCTCAGATTCACCCGCAACCTTTCAGTCACAAGTTAAAGTTAATTATTGACAGGAACCCCCTTTTCTGTTAATAGGCCAGGTTTCTCAGGAGAGAGACTCTGATGCCAACAAAATGCCAGGACGGGGCGATTGCTATTTATTGGGTCATTCCACGGGATTTTTTTTTTAATTTACCGAGTAATTTTTTTCTCTCCAACGGAAATAATTACTTCTACACACTCTGTGGAGTAGACTGTGCTGAGGAAGGTGATTGCTGCTGAAACGGTTCCCGGCACTTTGGCTGAGATCCCTGGTGGCCATCATGTGTCATTTCTAACTGTTAGAGGCATAAAAATGCCAGAACATCCACCGAACCTCCCCCCTCCCCCCCCCGCCTGACAGCTGTGGGTGCAGAGACCCTTATTAGTTCGGAAGTAGAGCTGAATATGACAATTAGGAAGGACATCTTACGACAGCATCTTCATGCTTCAGTCACTTGGAACGCCCGAGCCGCACCTTTTTCAGAGCAAAGACGTTCCACGTGCCAGCTGGCTCCAAGCCTCTGAGCCCAAGAACGTCAGGATGCTCTGGCTAGATCGGACCAAGCTCCAGCTCATTCTCTCTCCACTCGTGCCGACCAGATGCCTCTCTGCATCTTTTGAGCAATGCGTACCACGGATGGCATCCCCCGGATCCCGGCAGTGCGTGCACCAAGGTATCCTGCCGGCTGCGCCGAAGAAAATGGGAAATAGCATGCCAATGGCAGTTCAGGGCTTCCATTTTTTGCAAGGGCGACATGCAATCAAAACGGGGGTGTGGAGTCAAACCATCAGGGATGGGAAATTCAACAGGCTCCCTGCCAGGCATTGCCAGTGCCCACAGCCTGTGAGATGGGCAGCCTTGGCCAACTCAGAGAGAAGCATATTGCTGACAAGATGAATAAGCTCTTGTGCAGGGACCGAGGGAAGCGCCTAACAGCTCCTGTGCCAAGAAGCAGGATGGGGCAGTGGAGTTAGGGCAGAGACTGTGGCTCAGTGGCAGAGCATCCAGTTGGCAAGCAGAAGGTCCCAGGTTCAATGCCCGGCATCTCCAGTGAAAAGGACCAGGCAGTAGGTGATGTGAAAGACCTCCATCTGAGGCCCTGGAGAGCTTTAAAGCGGGGCTGTGGCTCAGGGGTAGAGCATCTGCTTGGCATGCAGAAGATCCCAGGTTTGATACCCGGCATCTCCAGCTAAAAGGACTGGGCAGTAGGTGATGTGAAAGACCTCTGCCTGAGATTCTGGAGAGCCACTGCTAGTCTGAGCCAGGCCTGTAGCCACAGTGGGGCATCTCGGGGCCCAGCCCCCCCAACTTGCTGCCAAGGCCCCCTGACTTCCCATCCAGCCCAGATCCCCCGCCCCAACTTTCATTTTTTTACTTTATTTGTGGTGCTCCCTTGGGGTATGTGGGTGGGTGTTTGTGCCAGGTGCCCCATGACTTATTTAAAAGCCCCCCAAATTAAAAAAAACCCTGGCTACAGGCCTGGTCTGAGCCCCCACTGTTGATCTTGATGGACCGATGGGTCTGACTCAGTATCAGGTGGGTTCCTGGGTCCCTGAAGTTTGGAGCACGTGCCCATCTCGGGAGACTTTAAGCAGATTCCCCAAGAAGGCCATTTTGAAGGGGAGAAAGGAGGTTAAACGCCATCATGGGATATCGACCAGCGGCAGGAGCCCCAAGCAGAGAGCCAGTTTGGTGTAGTGGTTAAGTGCACGGACTCTAATCTGGGAGATCCGGGTTTGATTCCCCACTCCTCCACTTGCACCTGGCTGGATGACCGTGGGCAAGCCATAGCTCTGTACCAGCTGTTCCCTCAAGGACAGCTTGGGAAAGAGTTCTCTCAGCCCCACCTACCTCCCAGGGTGTCTGTTGTGGGGAGGGGAAGGGAAAGGAGTTTGTAAGCCGCTCTGAGACTCCAAGTGAGTGAAGGGTGGGGTATAAATCTAATCTCTTCTTCTTCTTCTTCTTCTTCCTGGACTGGTCCAGAGAGACTTGCTGAAGTGACCAGGCAAATATTTGGAAGCCCTAAAACAACAGCAACAAACACGTTATTCATCAGTTTGACGCTTATTCTAATTACAAAACTAATTAGTTATTGCAAAGCAAATTAACTTTAGAAGAAAGTGTAATGAATTGTTATATCTTTAAACAATGTTCAGTAAGGTTTCTGCCAATGTGAACAATTCACTGAATAGTTCTTTTTGGCCTTTTATACTGGAACACCAGGGGCAGCCTATCATTTAATTAAAAAAAATGCAGGTTAAGTTATCAATAAAATAAAGCAACTCTTTTTCAAAGAAGTCTCTCTGGGGCTGCCTGTGCGGCTGCTTTCTGGGGGCCCTTCGCCCCCCCCCCTCCAGCCACGGCTACCAAAGGACATCCGGATGAAGCCGGGAAGGGACGCTTCCCCTATGCAGCGTGGCACCTTTGGCTTCATGCAATATTCAGCCATCTTTGACCATGAGGAGAAAAGGGGCCCCTGCCAAGGCAAAACAAAAAATGAAGAAACAAATTGGTGCAGAGGGAAATGGAGCCTTTACTCATATTAAAACCCCTACGTGTTTTGCTTGCAGCTTCGTCGGGGGGCGGGGATCTACTTTCAGATTCTTTTTGGTTCAAAGAGCCAGTTTGATGTAATGGTTAGGAGTGGTGGACTCTAATCTGGGAGAACTGGGTTTGATTCCCCACTCCTCCACATGCAGCCAGCTGGGTAGCCTTCGGGCAGTGACAAGTTCTCTCAGAGCTGTTTTCTCAAGGGCAGTTCTTGAAAGAGCTCTCTCAGCCCCACCTACCTCACAGAGCATCTGTTGTGCTGAGAGGCAGAGGGAGGGAGGGGGACAGGTGGCTGTGGGACAGCTGCCCAGGAAGGCGTTGGTGCACCACACTTGCAACTGAACAATCCCGAATATGCGCTAAAAAAAGTGAAATTTGGGTTGAAGTTCTGAGGGCACTGCTTGTGACCTGAACAGAAGGTGGTTTGTGCCTCAAAAATAGTTCTTACCAGAAGGTGATGGTGACAGCAGTTTCTGTGTGTTCCCGGTCACACAAGTATGTATGTCGCAGAGGGTGAAAGGCTCACACCAACAGCGCAAGGGGAGCTGATCTCTCCCCCCATTTTACCTCTCAGTAGGCCTCCCACTGAACTCCTTTTTTCCACAACCCAGTCTGGCAGTGGAATGTCTGAAGAGATGGGACACAGGGAGGGGCCATGGCTCACTGGCAGAGCCTCTGCTGGGCATGCCAAAGGTCCCAGGTTCAACCCCTGGCACCTCCAGTTAAAAAGACCAGGCAGGAGGTGATGGGAAAGACCTTCCTCTGCTTGAGATCCTGGAGAGCTGCCGCCACCAGTCTGAGTAGGCAGTCCTGGGGTGCATTCAGATGGGCAGCTAATCCCGCCACTGGCCTGGCTGTAATTTGAGCTAGATCTTTTTGATCCAGGGTTGCACGACCAGGCAGCTCCCCCGTGAATCACTTTACCACGCGTGACTCCGCGGTGGATTGTCTAGACGGCATCCACCGTAAGGAGCTATGCAGTCAGCTGTTTTTTTAAAAATCCTGTTTGCGCATGCGCATGTGTGCCTCCCCATCTACTTGTTTTTCCGCGCACTAAAAAGGTAAAAGGACCACCAGTGGTACCTTCCTCTAGGTACCATTTCAGTTAACAAAGTGCATAAATATCACACAGGACCTTCAGAAACATTAAATTGTTCAGATCGTTTAAGTGGAGCTCTGCGAACGTCGCATGTTTAAGCAGTTATGCGCACATTGCTTTTTAAAAATGGCAGCCGTTTGGGATGGGATGGAGACCATCCCTATGGGCTGATTGCATGCTGGTGGAATGACCAGATGGGGAAAGTCTGCCATTGGCCTGTCGGCCAGCTTAGGAGCAGACTTTCACCACTATCTTTTAAGTATGGAGCCCTGACGGGGATCGACAGGCTGATCATGGAAGCGGCACAATTCCCAGATGTTGTTCTCTGGGCGTGCACTTTAAATCCACCAGACACTTGTGCCTGGCACGGCTCAAAAAAGCCGTCTGGATGCAACCCTGATCTTGATGGACCAAGGGTCTGATTCAGTACAAGGCAGCTTCATGTGCTCATGCGCATGAGCATTTACAGACCCCACATTGGCATGGCCTCTAACACTCCCTCCCCTGCCACTGCAAGCACCAACGGGGATAAATATCTTTTCTGCCTTCACATCTAGCTATCATTTAAATTTCTGTTTTTGTTAACAGAATGTCACAATTCATACATCAAACAAAGTGGACATTGGCTCGTGAAAATGTCTGCCATGATCAATTTGTTCATTTTTTAAAGGTGCCCCAAGACGCTTCGTCATTCGGGCTGCGGCGGACTAACACGACCGCCCCTCTGGAAACTGTTTTTATTACAGATGTGATGGAAATAATTGTGCGCTGGTGCCAATATACATGACAATATGTCGAGCGTTCCAGAGACGGCGCCACTCAGGAGGGGGTGAGAGCAGTGCCTTCTTCGGAAATTTCCTGGCCCTTCGGCAGTTCAAGCTGGAATATTAACGCCGTTTTTAAAGCACTCTTTTACATTCCATTTCTACAGTGATTCTTAAAAGGAAAAATACGATGCCATTAAAAGAGAAATAATGCCCTTCATTTCCCCCCCCCCCCTTTGCCACTCCTGCCTGCCCATCCCCAATTCCCATCATAGGGCCGCTAAAAGGCCCTTTGATATAATACCCACGAACAGCTCCTGAATCAATCCGTGGCGGAGAGGAGTCAATACAGCCAGCAGACACAATGCATCACATTTGACTGCTGGGCAAAGCTGTGACGGGGGCAATAAAGATGCAAAGTGGGAGAATAGATTCCATGCAGAGAAACAAATTCCAAATGCGAAATCAAAGCGATGGCTCCCCTTTGCACGGAGCTGGCTGCTGTTTCTAGCTGCCACCATGTCCTTGCAAGCTGCTGGGAAGTTCAAAGCTGTATGGGAACCAGGGACTTGCTTCCCTGCTCTCTGGAAGGTGCATTGCTGTCCTCTTGACACAGCCATCAAATCAAGACAGGCTGTCTCTGGGCAGCTTGTGAGGTCCAGTTATGATGACCCCCATGGAAGAAGCACAGGAGATGGAGGACAAAGAAGGGCAGAGACAAAAAAGGGTAACAGGATTAGGGGTGGTTAGGGGTAGATTCGAGTCCCGGAGCACCTTCAAGACCAGCAAGAGTTTCAGGGTTCAAGCTTTCGAGGGGCAAAGAGCCCTTTCCTCAAACACAGAATTAGGGGTGCCACCCAATTCCGCAAACTTGCAGGATAATCAAATATCCCTGTTCCACTTTGGCTTCTCCCATGTTTGATTCGAACCTCTACATTTTAATTTCCATGCCATTTCCTTGTAACAGTTTTTCCCTGCCAAGGGTACTTGGTTTCTTAAGCCTTGTTTGTGCCTTAGTAACTCAGTGGTATATATTATTCATTCCCCCCCCCCCCGATTTGCATTTGCTCACAAATGATTGCATTTATTTTTTTGCTTTGTGGCTTTCCCGGTCGTACAGCTTGATGGATTTGTTTGGGGGGGGGGGGGGACCCAAAGTGGGGACAGAGCAGGTCGGTCTGTGTGAAAGCAACTGGACAGATTTTGGGCTGCAGGTCTCGAGCGGTGGCAGAAACCTGCACACATGTGCCAAAACCCGAAAGTGGCTGGTTACTTATAAAACCTCTGAAGCTGCTTCCCTGTGAATTATTCAGTCTTCCTCTGACAGGGTGCCAGGAGTGTGAGGAAGCGTGGAGGAGAGCAGGCGGGGTGGTCAAAAGGGGCGACAGTGCGCCCTGCCTCCCCTGGTCCAGCCGCCGCTCTCCTCTCCTCCTGCTGGGTCTTCAACGTGCAGCGGCATCTGATGCTGAGCTGAAGGAATGCAGTAATTGCCTTTTATTCATTTTGATAGCATCATGAAACATTAAAATCGGATTTGATGGGTCACATGGGAGCATCCTTCATCAGTGACTTGGCGCGCGTGCCGAGTGTGAGATTGCGTGCGCGAGAAGGCTCCGGTCCCCACCCTCGTACCACTGGCAGAAAGCATTATTAAAAGAAACTAATCATTTCCCCCCAAAAAAGTACAAATAACCTAGTTATCTGGTGAGCCTAATGGCCTTATTTTTCCCATTCTGGAGCGTAATGAGTGCCGTCGGAACTGCTTGAATCCGTCTCTCCAAGAGTCTAATTGTTTTTAAATGTCTTTCCTAACCACTTCACATTGAGACCATAAATCTGGTTTTCGGGTAACTGAGAGCCACTGTTTGGAGCTCCCGTTTTATGATGACACATTTTGGCGTTAATTAAAAAATACACTTTAGAAGCTATGATCCTGCCGCCTTCCCGGGCCGAACCCTCTGCTAGGCCAGGGCCGGGCGGCCGCCTCCTCTCCCAGCAGAGCCGGGGCTCTCTGCTGGCCTTCCGGCCTTCTAACAAGGGCAGCCCCCAACCAGATGCCTGGAGACCGGCTTGCAGCTCTGATCAGTCTGCCTTGTTATTTCCAAGAGCTCTGCGAAGGTTTGGCTGCCACACTCATTGTCCGCGCCCCGGCAATTGGCTTCTGTTCTTGGTCACTCTGTCATGATTAGGATGACAGAGAAGGCTGCTTCCCTTAATGGGGCCCCGTGGCCGGACTCCAGAGTCCCTTGAACTCCCCCATTATTTCCCTTCCTGAAAAGGCCTGGCTTGCCAAGCGCAGGGACTTTGTAACCTTCTCATTGAATCTACTTAGCTCACTGCAGAGAGCAGGCGCCTATTTTTTGGTCTTCTGCTTAGTCCCCCTTTTTACCTAGGTACGTAGAGAGGGGTGGACTTAAAGGTGGCCAACCGGTTGTGGGGCCAAGATATATCCTAGTGTTCTCCATGTGTAGGGTGTAAAGGTAAAGGTTTCCCTTGCTCAAAAGCCAGTCAGATCTGACTCTAGGGGGTGGTGCTCATCTCCGTTTCCAAGCCAAAAAGCCAGCGTTGTCCGAAGACATTTCCATGGTCATGTGGCTGGCATGACTAGACGCCGAGGTGCACAGAATGCTGTTACCTTCCCACCGAAGTGGTACCTATTTGTTGTTGTTGTTCAGTTGCATAGTTGAGTCCAACTCTTTGCGACCCCATGGATCACCTCACACCAGGCCCTCCTGTCTTCTGCCATCCTCTGGAGATTGCTTAATTTCATTTTTGTTGCAACAATAACCCTGTCTGACCATCTCATCCTTTGCCGTCCCCTTCTTCTTTGACCTTCAATCTTTCCCAGCATTAGGGTCTTCTCCAGTGCGTACCTATTTATCTACTTGCAATTTCTTGCTTTTCGATCTGCTAAGTTGGCAAGAGCTGGGACCAGAGATGGGAGCTCACTCTGTCACGCTGCACTCGGGTCTCGAACTGCTGAACTACCAACCTTCCAGTCAGTAGCTCAGGTATCTTATTGAAACAGAGGTATGCAAGAAGTACACGTGAGCTGGCAGGATCAGACCGAGGTCCATCTAATCCAGGATCCTATTTCTAGCAACAAGGAGCCTCGGGAGGGGAGGGACCTCCACAGGGCTTAATGCCAGGGAGGCCACCTCTAAAGCAGCCATTTTTTCCAGGGACCACTTGCAATTCCAGGAGATCGCCAGGCCCCAGCTGGAGGTTAGCAACCCTAGATCACATTCCATCTTTCTGCTCTCCCAGTTAACAAATTCTGCTTTGTTCACTCTGTTACATCTCCTGCCCCACACCAAATCCTCCTTATTCCAAGCTCCCAGGGAGTGGGAAGAAGAAAAAGCTACGTGGACATGTCACAGCCATGAAGAAGACCATTACCACATGGAAGCTGCCTGCCACAGGGATCATGAAACATGTTGGCTGGAGAGCCAGCGAGTGACAGACTCTGATCTGGAGAGCCACGTTTGAGTCCCCACTCCTCTTCCACGTGAGGCCTCCTGGGTGACCCTTGGGCCAGCCAGAGTTCTCTCAGAGCTCTCTCAGCCCCACCTACCTCACCGGGTGCCTGTTGTGGGGGGAGGAAGGGAAGGAGATTGTAAGCCATTTTGAGACTCATTAGGGTAGAGAAAAGTGGGGTATAAAAACCAACTCTCCTCCTCTTCCTTCTTCTCCTCTTCCTCCTCTTCCTCCTCCTCCTCCTTCTTCCCAAAGAGCACTAACTTGTGCTTCGGGAGTGTGGGAGGGATGTACAGTTGCCAATGTCCAGGTGGAACCTGGAGATCTCCCAGGATTACAATTGGCCCCCAAACAACACAAGAGAAGCCAATGTTGGATCAGGCCAGTGGCCCATCCACCCATCCAGCCCCTGGAAAAAATGGCTGCTTTGGAGGGTGGACTCTGTGGCATTATATCATGCTGAGGTCCCTCCCCTCCATAAACCCTGCCCTCCCCTGGCGCCACCCTCCAAATCTCCTGAGATTTCCCGGCCCAGAGTTGCCATTTCTAGTTCCTCCCCTTCACAAACCCACCCTCCGTACACTCTACACCCAAATCTCCAGGAATTTCCCGTCCAGGAGCTGGCAACACTAGATGGGACACACGGGGCTGGCCGTTGGCTGGGGGTCAGGGCTTCTAGTTCCAGAACAACAAACTTCATAGCCTGGGGTGGGGGTCACTGCAGGGGTCTTAACCAAAGGGTTGAATGGACGCAGGTGTGTGCAACATCAGCCTCTCGGACTGCCAGCTCTGGGTGGGAAAATACCTGAAGTTTTTTTGGGGGGGCGGAACGTGGGTTGGGGGGGTTGGGGAGGGGAGGGGCCTTAGTAGGGCATAATGCCACAGAGTCCACCCTCCAAAGCAGCCACGCTCTCCAGGGGAACTGATCTCTGTCACCTGGAGATCACTGGTAATCGTTTTTATTCCTTTATTTATTACATTTCTATTCTGCCCTTTTTCTAAGGCTCGAGGCAGATTACAACAGTAAAACAACAATTGGATATAAAAACACATAATATGTAAGATAATAAAATCAGGCACTGGCCATTCATAAACAATCAATAAAATATAAAGAAGTGGATAATTTCCAGGAGGGCCGACCAAACAAGATCAGAAGAAGGCTGGATGGGCCACTGGCCTGACCCAACATTGGCTTCTCTTCTGTCCTTCTGTTCTTGAGGCCTCCCTGCACAAGACTGACTTGCAAGCCCTGCAGAAGTTCAGAAGGCCACACAGGGCTGGAACCTGGTCCGGCAAGGGATTCCACCAGGACAGGGCCAAGGTGGAAAAGGCCCTTCTTGTCCTGGTGGTAGCAGGGTACAAATGCCATTTGAAGTTCTCCAGGTGCCACCTGGAGATTGGCAACCCTACCTCTGTGGTGGGCAAGCAGCCTGAAGCCAGATGATGGGCCAAGGCAAGCAAGCAAGCTGCGGATGCAACAGGGCACTCTTTGCCCATGAATTCATATGCCACTTCAACAAGGGCAGCGCGCGCCAAACCAAAACGAAGCCTGTAAAATAAATGACAATTAAGAAACACAGCAAAACCCTGCAAACACTGTTAGAATCTAGAAACCACCAAAGGAAAAGAGCCCAGTAAATTTTGTCAGAAGTCACAACAAAAATGCGCCAGCTTCATCAGCACCCTGTGGGAAACGCTTTCCCCAACTGCAGCATTTTTGACCTGCCAAAGGCACAGCCGGCTGAGATGAGGCTGGCCGTGCTCCAGGATCCCTGGATCGTGGGCTCCTGCTCTTTCCCGCTTAGCAGAGCGGCAGCTTCTGCCTGCCCCACTTGGTGCCACTGGCCAGCTGATGGAGGGAAGCCTCCGTGGATGGCTTCTCTCTATGTTGTTTGGGCTCGATTTGTTTCCGGGCCAGCTGCCAGAATAGAAAGGGGGCCAGCATGCATTTCCCCCTGCTCGGCTTTGGGAATTTCAGTTTTAATTTTTTACTTTTTAAAGCACACATGAATGCAAAGCTTTTGTGCCGTGCTCCACCCATGGACTCGCCAAAAATGGCTGGACTTCCCTGGGCCTCCTGCATTTTACAGATAAAACTATACATAGAAAGGAAGCGAAGCCTGCATCCACTTGGCAGGGCACACACACAAAACCTCACTGCGTGGGCCATCAGCAACTTTCAGGGGAATGAGAAAGTTTTCAACCAGAGTTCAAAACTCAACAGATTCCACACTAGGCAGGGAGGTGTGAGTGGGAACTCCGAAGACCCCAAAAGAGAAGACTTCAGTTCTAGACCAACCAGCAGCCTGCTTGGGGTGGGAGGGCTCCTGCTGGTGGGCACGGGGATGCCAGCCTGCAGGTGGGACCTGGGGATTTCCTGGAATTACAGCTCATCTCCAGACTACAGAGGCCAGCTCCCCAGAGAGAAAATGGCTGCTTTAGAGGGTGGACTCAGTGGCACTGTACCCTGCTGAGGTCCCTCCCCTCCCCAAGCCCCGCCTTCCCCAGGCTCCATCCCCAAAATCTCCAGCTGTTTCCCAACCCAGAGCTGGCGACCCTAATGAAGAGAGCAAAGATGCATTCTCACTCCAACATACGACTTCTAGAAACTCTGAAGCAGAACCAAGTGGTCAGTTCAAAGTGTTCTGACCTCTGGCCAAGGGGCCTCCAGCTGCCGGCCTCCAGATGATGGCTGGAGCTTTCCTGCGATTGCAACGGATCTCCAGGCAACATAGATCAGTTTCCCTAGAGAAAATGGCCATTTGGGCAGGTGGACTCTATAGCATTATGCCCCATTGAAGGCCCTCCCCGACCCCTCCCTCCTCAGGCTCCACCCCCCAAATCCCCAGAGATTCCCCGACCCAGAGCTGGCAACGCTACCCAGGGCACATCCGTAGGTATTCTGCCTCTGCCTCCCTTGAAATGGAAATGAAGTCTGCAGGATGTTAATGAGCCTCAGTCTTGGGTAGTCATGAAGCTCAGACATCTGCAAACACCACATTTCCCCCAGCTGCAAATCCCCCACGAACCCAAACGATGAAGTGTCGTTTCCCTCTCCATTTGAACATGCTCACAGCACCTTCTGCCGCAACTTGGGGGGGTGAGGGGGGTGAGTCAGAGCCGGCGTCTTCTCAGCAGCCGATTGAATGCTCACCTGTGAGACAAAAAGGGGTCTTTAAAGCAGACCTCTCCTTACCACCCTAGGAAAGTCAAATCAACATCAATTTCTGCAAAAGAACAATAGGGGAGAAAGAAAAGAACCATTAGTCATTGTTGAACGAACAGGTAACTTTCTCTGGTGCGATCTGCTGAATATTCATGCAGGAGTGTTTTTTGACATTTCAGAACTCAATTATCAGTTGATTAATCAGCCTTTTACCATCTATGATGCTGGGAATGGAAAGGAAGGCAACTCTAAACACCCCCCCGGGTTGTTTTTTTTTAAAAGTGCCATCCAGTCACTGTTGACTTATGGAGACCCCATAATGGGGTTCTCGAGGCAAGAGACATTCAACAGTGGTTTGCCATTGCATGGCTCCATGTCATGTCCCAATGAAATTGCTGAGCAGCCGGGTTAGAACAGATGAAAAGAAGTCCTTCTTCACCCAAAGAGTGATTAACACGTGGAATTCACTGCCACAGGAGGTGGTGGTGGCTACAAGCATGGACGGCTTCAAGAGGGAGCTGAATAAACATCTGGAGCAGAGGTCCAACAGTGGCTATTAGCCACACAGATAGGAACTCTTGGTCTGGGGCAAGTGATGCTCTGTGTGCTGGTGGGGAGGCAACAGATGGAGGGCTTCTAGTGTCCTGGCCCCACTGGTGGACCTCCTGAGGGCCCCTGGTGTTTTTGGCCATTGTATGACAGAGTGTTGGACTGGATGGGCCATTGGCCTGAACCAACATCGGCTTCTCTTATGTTCTTATGACTCTGGTGTTCCTTGGAGGTCGCCTATCCAAACGCTAGCCAGGACAGACCCTGCTTGGCTTCTGAGATCTGATGGGATCAGGCTAGCCTGGGCTATAATCCTTGGGGTGAAAAATGATATTCAGACATGTTTGGAGGGGGCGGGGGGATAATGCCAGTGGTTTCCATCTCAGATTGTTGGGTTGATGGATGTGGTATTAATGATCCAGATATGACTGGAGCAAGAACAGACAGGGTTTCTGCCTGTTTTCCCACAGTTTGTTTGAAAGCAGACTTCTAATTTGGGGGCTCCACGTGCATCTTGGAAGGAGACTTGCAAATTTAATCTGTAACTTCAGACTTCTAAGTGCAGATTAAATTCTGTAACTCTGCACACATGCAGGGTCCTATTTGGACAATGAAAGAGTGAGAGTATTTGAGTCTAGCTGGACAAAGAGTTTTGAAGCTCCCCCACTAATTCCATCTCATGTTTCCCAAATGGTAAATTCCTGGTCCCTGGGATTTCATTGGTTGATCCTTCTGGCTGCCAGCTAAACACTAAGGCAGGGGTCCCCGATGTGGCGTCCAGGGCTGCCAGGGTGCCCACCGACAGCTTTCCTGGCCCCCACCAAGTGTTTTTAGAAAGTAAGTGGGGCCAGGTGGGGGTTTTGCCTAGGATTGCCCCCAGCCCCCAGTAGGATTGCCCTGCTTTGGGGGGCTTCGATCCACCACCGACCCGCTGGCTGGGATGTTGTTGTGCGACATCCCACCCAACCCTGGAATGCCCCCCAAATCCTTCTGCCACAACCACGAGGGGATGTGGCAACCCTACTTTTGCCCAGCAAGGATTCTGATTGGAGATTTGATTGTGCAGATTTTTTTGAAGCCTTGCTTTTTTAAGCTTTGCAACATCATACAAGGCTCTCTAGTGAGTGACGGAAGGTCAGGTGTGGTGGCCATCTGGCTCTGCCTCCTGCGGCAGCCATTTTACGGCTCTGCCCACAAGACTGTGCCACAATTCAAAAGGTGTCCACAGGCTCAGAAAAGCTGGGAGCCCCTGTGGTCAGTGGCGTGGCAGTGGAGGTGGATGGTCACGGGCTCCCCTGTGTCTCTTCCTTGGGACCGGAAGGGTAGGCAAAACAAAGGCATGGCTGGCCCAGATCTCCCTGGCTGACTCTCAGCTTTCTTCATACAGTTAAGCTTTTAAATGCTAATTTTCCCTCTCCCTTGGACTCACCCAAGCTTTTAGAAAATAATTGGGAGTCTCCCATTCTGCTGACATGAAGATTCTCCACGTCTGCCGAAGCCACCTCTTAAGAGCTGCATCTACAGTAGCTGCCAGCTTTAATAAATGAGCATAATGAAGCCAGTTCCCGTAAAAGGGGGAAGAAGAGGCAGCCATGTTGACCGGCCCCACTCATCTCGCCTCCCCGGCACTCTGTCGCCATTCAGAAATGAGGTTCTGGCAAACCTACTCGGCCAGGCGCCTTAATTTACTCCATTTTCTGCCACCCTGGGCTTCATCACAATATCACCTGCTGGGTCCCTGGCCTTTTTTCTCCAGAGGAAATTGTGCTGTGTGGACTCCGGCTTGCGTGAATGTGCCGAGAACATTAGTGGCAGTTCATGTGGCTCCCCACCATCCCCCTGCTGCTCCCCACTCGGCCAGCAAGAGGGGGCCGGCTACTGCACCAGAACATCGTAGGCGGCAGGCCTAAACTCGTTTACTCAGGAGTAAGCATCACTGAAACCAAATGTTTATTTTAGAAACTGCCACCTAGATTAAAGGTGACTCTGTAAATAGCTGTATCTGGTCTCACAGTTCCCTAGGGCTAAGTTTTGGGGTTTTTTGTTTTTATGGTGAAATCTAGTGCTTTGGTAGGGTTTGGCAGGATGAATCGCAAGCAGGGTTCCCTCTCAGCTGAGTTAGTGCGAGCTAGCTCACAGTTTTTTAGCCTCCAGCCCACACATTTTTGTCTGAGCTCAGGGAGGATGGCTCCAGAGCAAACTGTTTTATGCAGCAGCCAAATCGCTCGCTCAAAACTTTAATGCCAGTAGTTCACTAAGGAGAATTTTTGCTCACAAGACTCCACAACTTAGAGGGAGCATTGATCACAAGCCAGACTTAAGATTGCTGGGGGAAACCTCAATATGCAGACGATACCACTCTAATGGCAGGAAGTGAAGAGGACCTCCAGAGCCTCTCGCTGAGGAGGAAAGAGGAGAGTGCAAAAGTTGGCTTGAAACTCAGCATCAGAAAATGAAGATCATGGCATCCGGCCCCATTACTCTTTGACAAATAGAAGGGGAAGTTGTGGAAGCAGTGACAGACTTCACCTGTTCTCGTGTCGCAGTCTTGGCAACATCCGAGATCCTTTCCCTTCTCCCTTACCATGGGCCGTGTTCCCCTGACAAGTGCCTATTTTCTCTTTATTGCACAGGAGAAGTGTCCTCCATTTTCTCCTTTGTGGCGAACAAAACCGACACCTTTCCTCCCTTGCCAGTCTATGTATTGTGCCGGAAAGAATCAAAGCGCTCTTTATACCCAAAGATTAAACTCTCCTCTGCTGCCTGGAGACCCTCATTTGGGGCACTTGTTTTCTTTCCCCGCACAAATCTCTCCCGATCGAAGCACCTGCCTGGTTTATCACGTTGGAAGGCAGACCCCTCAACAGCCAGCCTGGCGCCATTGCAATGGCAGACTTCACCGCTTTGCGGCCTGGAAGCAAAACAGTGCTCTCTGGAGCAGGGACGGCTATTGTTAGTTAAACAATCGGTGCCACAGCATTCCCTCCCAGAACCTGCCTTCTCTCGTGCGCCAGCCAGAAGAGGAGGGACAACTTATTAAGGGAAGGTAGTAATGGAAGGTTTCCCTGCCAGCTGCTGAGAAGCCTTGGACTGGGAAACTGGGCTTGGAGGGGCCAGAGGATTGCTGAGTATCAAGGCTGAATGGGCAGTCTTTTCTGGAGCCATCAGAGCCCTTGGAGCAGACCCACGTATGGACTCAGTATTATGCAAACAGAAAGTCGATGGGCCTGGTTCATCCAAAGAGCTTTTACCATCCACGCTCTGGCTGCCAACAGCGCTAAGCACATCTGAGCTGGACTGTCAGAGGAGCTTTTCGCCCCTCCGAACTGACCTCATCGGCGGGAGCCACACTGTTTGTCAGCATTCTGCTCTTGTCAACATGGCTGTCCTGACAGCCCACCTTCGCATCTTCCGTGACATGCCGAGGGATCTCCAGACTGCCACGCTGCCCCCACGTTATCCTGACAGCACAGGGGTTTAATCTTTCTGTTAAAGAAAAATGTTGTTTGGATTGGGATGGGTCTTGTTTGCAGGAGGGAAGAGCCTGTTCTGCTTGTTGCAGTGGAGAGAACCGAGGGCGCATCTTGTTTGCAGTGAGGAGGAAACAGGTTGTTTGTCGGGGACGGATGCAGGACAAGGAGAGGCAAACACGCGGCATCTTCAGAGGGGAGCCATGTTGGTCTACGGTAGAACAACCAGGCTTGTGTCCAGTCAGACCTCAGGGACCAACAAAATTTGGGGGGGGGGGGAAGTATGAGCTTTCAAGAGTCAACGCTCCCTACACCAGAGATCTTCGACATTTTTTACCTTCTTTTGACTTTGCAAAATTGCCCAGGCTGATTGTATAGTTTCTTGTCTTGTTTTTTTCTTTATAACTTTCTTTTTGACAGACTTCCATCAGTCTGTTAAATGCATTGCGAGAGTTAGTAGTTGTGGTTATAAAATCCATTTCTCCATTTCCGCCAGTTCTAATGGAAAACATATTTCCATGGCTCAGTGAAGCAGCATTTGTTTTGTATGTGGAAGGCCCCAGGTCCAGTCCATGGAACCTCCAGCTAAAAGGATCAGGTGGTAGGGGTCGGTGAATTTAGGCAAATCCAGCCCATCTGCCTCTGTACCTCACAGTCCCAGCACCAGAGAACAAACCAGCAAGCAAAAAGAAACTGCTGCTGATACAGCATGAAATCAAGTGCAGCGAGTATTAAGCAACATATTGGGAAGAGCGGCTTAATGGCAGAAATCTCCCTGGTGGCAAGATCTGTGTATAACTCTGTTGACTGGAAAGCACCCCTGTCACTTGCATATCTGCTAAAGAGCCATAATAATGGACCTGGAAATTACTGACAGCCATTAATTTTTCAGTTTGGTGTAGTGATTAGGAGCGCAAACTCTAATCTGGGAGAACCGGGTTTGATTCCCCACTCCTCCATATGCAGCTGCTGGTGTGATCTTGGGTCAGCTACAAGTTCTCTCAGAGCTGATCTCTCAAGGGCAGTCCTCGAAAGAGCTCTCTCAGCCCCACCTGCCTCACAGGGTGTCTGCTGTGGGGAGCGGAAGGGAAAGGAGATTGTAAGCCGCTCTGAGACTCTGAGGGAAGGGTGGGGTATAAATCAAATCTCTTATCTCTTCTTCAATATGGATTTGAACCTATTAGGTTTGACTACACCCATTTCCACTGATGCCACACCTAGGGATGCCAACCACCAGGTGGGACCTGGGGATCCAAAGGAATTACACAGCTCATTTCCAGATGACAGAGATCAGTTCCCCTGGATCAAATGGCTGCTTTGGAGGGTGGGCTCTATGGCATTGTACCCCACTGAGGTTTCTGCCCTTCCCAGGCTCCACCCTCAAATCTCCAGGAGTGTCTTATGCCCTCCATCTGGTGGCCAGAGGGGAACTTGGCAAGCCTAGGTCCAAACCAAGCATCCTTTGGGGTGATTCCTAAACTGCAGAGCCCCTTGGCTCTGCCTACTCCAGATTTTCCTGGTGTTTTAAAGGGCTAGTCTTCCCTTTTGCCTGCTCCTTCATCCCCTCACTACCTTTCTAGGAGCATTTCCAGAGCAGACGGGCACCTGTATCCATTCAGCCCACAGTCAGACTCAGTCTCTCTCTCTCTCTCTCTTGTTTAGAAATTAACCAATGGAGGCTGGTTTAGAGCACCCCTCCTCTCCCCCCCCCCCAAGCTTGAAGCCCTCCCAGATAGGCAGCCGAGCGTGCCTAGCATCGGAGATCTCCTCCTACCTACGCCAGGCTCCCTGGGGGGTCTCCTTGGCAGCTTTCCCTGATGGTCCAGGCACTTGAGCGCATCTTCAGTCATCATTAACAATTGTAATGTCGCCCAGACTCCGGCGCATCTCTCTCGCGCTAAGTGTAAGCTCCCTGATTTTAATTTTATTCATAGAGCCGCTATTACTCCATCTGGATCTGTGTGGGATGAATACTAATGGCTCTCTGGATTGTTTTAAGTGCAGATCTGAACAAGATACTTCCTTTCATTTTGTCAGGAGCTGTCATTCCCTACAGAGGGGTTTTTTTCCCTCCCAGAGCCTCCGTTCTAATAGATTCCATTCAAAGTCCCTGCCGAGGCCTGTTGTGCATTTGTCAGGGGCATGCCGGCACCACATCGCCCAGCACGGAGAAAGTCCGCCGTAAGATCCCAGGCTGGGGATCGGAAGGATGGTGTCGCCATAAAGGGCAGAGGCTCTGTTCTTGCAGGAAGCTGACAGGCTGCGCCGGGAAGGCCACGGGCTCCCGTGGTGTCTTTGACATAGGCTGCCACGTGACGCGGCATGCTAAAGAGCAGGGTAAGCCCAGAAGAGAGCTTGCCGTGAAACTGGGGGCCTGGGGGGGGGGGGGGAGGAAAGTCTCTGGCACACAAACTTTTCTGGCTGTTCTGCTTGCTCACATTGGACACGCCACACCAAGACCCAGAACAGAAGCTCCTGTTGGGTGGCTGGCCACCATTTTAAGAACATACCAACCTGAGAAGAGCCCTGCTGGGTCAGACCAGTGAGGGTCCATCTAGTCCAGCATCCCGTCTCACACAGGGGCCAGCCAGTTCCTCTGCGGGGCCAACAACCGAGGTCTTCCCCTGATCTTGCCTCCTGGCTGTGGGATTCAGAGGATTTGTCCTTCTGAATGTGGAGGCTTTCCTTTCACCCACCAACTCCAGACTGAGAAATTCCTGGAGATCTGAGATGGAGTTTGGGGAGGGGAGGGGCCTCAGAACTGGCGACCAGAACTGTACGCACTACTCCAAATGAGGCCGCGCCATCGATTTCTACTGGGGCATTATGATCCTGGCTGATTAGTTTTCAGTCCCCTTCCTAATAACCCCCAGCAGAGCGTGGGCCTTTTTAAAAACGTGATCTCCATTCCCCACCTGGAGGCTGGCCACCCTACACCCACCTTAGTCCTGCCCTGGATAGAGGAAGAGGGGGGCGGTTGAGCTCTCACCTCTTCCATTGCAGAGATGTGCCTTTCACCTTACATGGCCACAGTGGGAAAGTTTAGAGACTTTTAAAAGGGAGGCTGGGAATTCACAGAACGTGTTACATATTGTCATAGTGGTATAGCGATAGAACAACATGGAACTGATTTTTTTTTTAAAAAAACACAAAGTCCCCTGGATGGGGGTGGGAGTAAATGGCTGCCAAGGGACCAGGGTCAGGAGAAATGTCTGTGGGTAAAAAACAAAAGCAAACCTCAACTCCCCCACCCCACCCCACCCCACCCCAAGCAGCCATCCTGCTTTACTGCAGTCTTTCCCACAACTTCAGAGCAAAGCAGGCTTGAGGAAGATCGGAGAAAAACTGAGGGATGCTGGGAATGCACCAAGATGCCATGGGGAACTGGGGGGGACGACTGCTTCCCAACAGCACTGACCCTGAACCAGGTGGAAATGACCACAGTCTCCAGCATGGTTTCCCTTACAGTTGTCATGTCAGTTTTGGCCCCGAGAGAGATCTCTCCCACCTTGCCCCCGCTTCCCAAATGGTCTTGGATTTCCAAGTAGGGAAAAACACTGGTACTTTGACAGATTGGGAAAGAGCTGGAGGTTTGGGAGATGGAACCTGGTAGGGCAGGATTTCTGAGGATAGGGGTGGATGTTCCGGATGACTGTTGGGATGAACACACCGCTGTCTCACAAGAGCCTGAATAGATTGCCTTTGGTCATGAAATATCTGTCCTCTTTGCTTAAACGGATTAATCCCCCA